>OZ009943.1:17101865-19557021 GCA_963932045.1 Caenorhabditis sinica
CAGCACTCAAAACTTACAAATTTGGTACCATTTTGAAGGAAATTTTAGATAGTTTTCAAAAATAAAAATATTCCCACATTTCAAACTTTCAAACGCGCTCCACCGCTAATTTCCCCTTACCTGTGCCTTCCGCTGAGCCGACAACTTCTCATAATCCGTCTGCATGGCAGCAATCTGGTCCTTGAACTTTTCAGTTTGAGTCTTATGCTGATTCGCCTCATTTTCAGCCTCCATCTGCATTCTTCTCTCCTTCTCATCCCACTCTTTTCTTTCCTTCTCTCGCAATTTCTCCAATTCCGCCGCCTTTTTCGCGTTTTCGTAGTTGGACTCAGACTCGGATTTCAGGTTTCGATTGAGCTCTTCGATTTCCTTGTTTCGCTTATCGAGAAGCATACGGTCACGTTCCAGAGCCGCTTTCGTCTCCTCGTATTGCTCGATTTTGGCTCTAAAATTTAAAAAAATTTGAATTTTGGATGTGGAGAGGGTCGGTTCAAACCATGTTGAAATCGCGCTCCATTGAGAAAACTATCATTTTTCGAAATTGAAAAAATTAGATGTGTTTGACAGA
Organism: Caenorhabditis sinica; assembly: GCA_963932045.1. Taxonomy (NCBI): domain Eukaryota; kingdom Metazoa; phylum Nematoda; class Chromadorea; order Rhabditida; family Rhabditidae; genus Caenorhabditis; species Caenorhabditis sinica. The sequence continues at coordinate 17,102,434 of OZ009943.1, forward strand.
GCTAGGCGGCCAAAACGAATATAAACATGCCTAGGCTTACTATTAGTGGATTTCCGACGATTTTCAGAATTGAAAAAATGGTGAGGAAAATGCGCTCTATTGAGAGTAGGTCAAACTTTTGACCGTTGAAATTTTCATCTTCAATGTCAGCAGATCATAACGGGCAAGATGAGCTCAAACTCGACCTAGTTTGAATCACTTTTATTTTTGATCTACCCTTTAAATGCTAAAGTGCTATGTGCTACCCAAAAGGACTCTACCGCATAAAATGTGCCCCACCGCACAAAACATAACATTAAAGAAAAACAGTTTTTTTCTCAAAACGATTCGAAAGACCTCAAACTCGATTTCTTTTGCACTAATTTCGTTTTTTGATATACCGATTCTGATTAAAACGCGCTCTACTGAAACTAAAAAAAATTCCACTATTTTTTTCTATCTCAGCACTTCAAGCTACTTCAAATGAACCTAATAACGACCTACTTCTGCACACTGCACACTTTTGATCTACCTCCCCTAATCCAATCACGCCCCATCGCTCACCTCAACTCATCAGCATATTTCTTTCTAGCCTCCTCCTCTCGCTTATGATTCTCCTCCAACTCCTTGCATTTCTTCTCGAGTGCTTCGATTTCGGCGTTCGACTTCATTCCCTTGAGCATAGGCTTCAGACGAGAGAACAGACGGTACCAAGGCCAGGAGCTGCAAAATGCGCTCTATTGTGATTGACCATGGTTTTGATCTACCATGGTTTCAGTTTTTGATCTACCATGGGTACAGTTTTGATCTACCATGGTCTCAGTCTTTGATCTACCATGGTATCAGTTTTTGATCTACCATGGATTTGATCTACCATGTTTTTGATCTACCATGGATTTGATCTGCCATGTTTTTGATCTACCATGGTCTCAGTTTTTGATCTACCGAGGTTTTGATCTACCATGCCACAGTTTTTGATCTACCGTAGTATCAGTTTTGGATCTACGATGACCTACAGTAATCCTATAAACTTACCGTAGCTTAATCCAAGCCCTAACGTTCTCCTGGATGATCGGATAGGCGTCTTCGCGGTCGAGGCGGCGTTTGTACTCGACCTGAAAGAAATTGAAAATTCAATTTTTTTTAAATTTCAGAAGGAAGGGTACGGATAAGTCCCTATTATCCATTTTTCAAAGTTTTGAAAAATAATGGTTTTCCAGAAAAATCAATAATTTGGGATAAGTGTGTCAAGAGAGTGTAGGTGGATTTCGTTCCCGCGAAAATTTTTCTCCACAACGAAGATTTTCGGTTGGTTTTGGGTACCCCCAAGTGCAAACAATAATCAACGAGACAGTATGGATTACTGTAAAAGACGCAGACAACACAAAAAGCGAAAAGCCACTTGGCAACAGAGGCGATAAAAAACGAAACGTAACGGTGGAAATGAGTTTGGGATGGGATACTTGGTCTTTCGAGAGAAAAAGGGGGGGGGGTGCAGACCATTTTGGAGCAAGATAATGATGCAACTGCGCCCTACTGGACTCTAACAAACCTGAGCAAGATAGTGACGGGCGGAGCACTGGAACTTGAGGATGACCGCGGACAGAGCCTCGTCACGCAGTTCTTCCAGACGAGCCAGCATGCCGGCTCTGAAGAACACCTGAAAATATTAGTTTATTTGAAAATAACAGATCAAAAAATCTCCTGAAAAATATTAGAAAAACGTTTTGGTCCACATTTTTGGTCAAAGAAGGACTTGTAGTCCTTGGAAGAGCTTTACAAAAAAAAGCAAAAAAAGTTTGGCCATGGTGGGGGTCGAACCCGCGAGCCCTTGCACCATAGTCAAACTTGTTATCCACTGAGCTATCCGGCCGGGAGGCACAACAGCGCCGCCAGCGCGCCTCCCGGGCGTTTTTGCGCCCACCTTTTGCGCCCAGTGGCCTAGTGGCTAACACACCCGACTATAGTGCAAACGGTCCCTGGTTCAACCCCGACCTTCTTAAAATTTTTTTTGCAATTTTTTCTGACCTACCTTCGTGGTTCCCACTTTGAACGTGTCCACATTCAACTGATTGTTCTTGCTCAACTTGCGAAGCATTGCTTTGGAGGCCTGAAATTGGAAAATTTGGAAAGTGCGCTCCATTGATAATAATTTTCTCAATAGAGCAAAGTTGCTCACCTTAGTCGCATCCTTCTCCGAAGCCTCATCCGCTGCTAGAATGGCATAACGGAACCGGAAGTCCGCGAACATCATTCTATTCGGGAAACCCTTTCGACAGATACGGATTCCTTCAAGGACTCCGTTACAAGTTAGCTGGTTGAGAACCAATGGAGCATCGATAAGTCCAGAGGTCTTCTTTTCGTTGGGGATGATGCATCTGGAAGTGAAAAATTGCTAGAAAAGTCGGATTTCTGCCAACTAAGATCATACACAAAAATCCAAAAAATGTGCCCAAAATTAATTTACTAAGCCCACTAGGATCATCTTGAGTATCAACAAAAAAAGCAAAAAAAGATTCGAGAGGGTGGGGGTCGAACCCGAGACCCCTTGAACCACAGTCGGTCATCTAACCACCTGAGCCATACGGGCGGCAGGCGTTAGAGGCGTTGTGGTGGCGCTACTGCCGCCGCCGCGCCGACAGCGCCTGTCGCAAGCATGGCTCAACTGGTAAGGCTACTGACTACGGTGCAAATGGTCGCGGGTTCGACCCCCCACCCTCTCTAATCTTTTTTTGCTTTTTTTGTCGATACTCAAGAAGGTTCTAGTGGGTATAGAAAGTTCATTTTGGGCACATTTTTTGAATTTTATGTTCTTTTTGTGTCATTTTTTCTTAAGCTTTTTCGTTACCTGATGAAGTGAGGATGAGTGGTGTGCAACATGGTCATCAGGGAGGTCAACGACTCTCTATACATAGTAGATACAGTGAGGAAGGAAGCAGATTTTCCCTTCTTTTTGGTTTGGGTTTTTCCTGAAAATTATGCGATAGAGCGCGTTTTCATCTACTCTCAAAACTTTCCAAGACGATCTCAATAGAGCGCACTTACCTCTCTTCTCACTCTCCTCCCGATCCACATCGGTTTGGTAGTCCTCCCAAAGTTGGTACAGTACACCCTCTTTGTCACTGGTTTTCAGAATTGCTACAGCCGAATCGTTCAATGGGTCCTTATTCTTGTCCAACCATTGCTCAGCATTATAACGGACAGTGCCGGCGTAGTGGACAATTGCGAAGTGGGCGTCGGCTTGTTTTCCCTTTGGAGGCTTGGCTTTTTGGAAGTTCGGATGCTTTCCGAGGTGTTGAGTGAGGAGCTTGTCGACGTAGGTCATGTCGCTAGCTTTGGGCACGATACATTCCTCATCGAGCATTGATACGATACCAAGGGGCTGGAAAATTGCAGATATTTTAAAGAAAATTGCTCCAAATACATGGAAATTATAAAATTCGTGTTCAGCTCACAGAACCGGTTCGAATGATTATACTCATGACCCAGTCCGCTCAATTTTCAGAAATTGTCCATAGAGCGCACTTGCACTTCAAATTTCAAAGTTGCTCAAAATTGGTCATGCTTAGGCTCATTCGAACCGTCTTGTCAAGCCAAATTCAAATATCCTACTTTCAATTTAAAATTTCCAATACCCACCTTCTCAATCAGCTCAATACAAGACTGCAAGTCCAATCCAAAATCGATGAAAGTCCACTCAATACCCTCTCTTTGATACTCCTCCTGCTCCAAAACGAACATATGGTGATTGAAGAATTGTTGCAATTTCTCATTGACAAAGTTGATCCAGAGTTGTTCAAATGAGTTGCGCTGTAAGATGTATTTTGTGGTTTAGTCTTAGCCCCCCTCCTCTGACTCACATCGAAAATTTCGAATCCAGCGATATCGAGAACTCCAATATAGTAGACCATATCATCGGAATTGGCTTGGAGGGTCTTATTGACTCTCTTGATGAGCCAATGGAACATTCTCGCGTAGATAGCCTTGGAAAGTGCTCCAACGGCCCAGTCGACCTGAAAATTTTTTCGAAATTTTTTTGTGATTTTTGAACCGAGCTCATTGAGAGCTTTCGAAAAAGTACAATTATCACCTAAAACGCTCATTTTTAGATTTTTGTCAATGGAGTTACACCTCAGTTTTCTACTATACTACTGTACTTTAGTATTACTGTACCTGGACTATAGTATTACTGTACCTGATTTACTATATTATGTACTAGCGATATTCCTAAAGGGGAAACGCGCTTCATTGCCAACTTAGTTGAAATTTGAATTTTTAGCTTTCCCGCCGTTTTGAAAACAGCGAAACATATTTTGGTGGGTGCGTGGACTCCTCGTGGACAAATCTACTGCTGCCCTAGTTGTCCACGAGAAGTCCACGCATCGGACAAAACATGTTTCGCTGTTTTCAAAGCGGCGGGAAAATTGAAAATTCAAATTTCAGCCAAGTTGGCGATGGAGCGCTTTTCCCCTTGGGGAATGTCGCTAATACTATTGTTCTACCAAACTACAGTACCCAAACTACTGCACTACGGTACTGTTGCTCTACAGTATCCCTGACCTACTTTATTACTGTACCTGAATTACTGTAATACTGTGCCTGAACTATTGTACTACAGAATTGGAACTGTTCTACTGTATCAACGATACTGTAATATTCTACCCAAACTACTGTACTACTGTACCTGACCAACAGTACTACCAAACAACCGTACCTGCTGAACATTCTGTCCCTTATTGACCCACTCCACTCCGACCTTAATTCTTGGTCTTGTCAAGGCATTCAAGAACTGGTCAGTGTCGATTCCGAAGAGTTTGCACGCGGCGGTGGGGCCTGGAAAATATATTAAAATATGAAATTTGAGCTGCAAATGCGCTCCATTGACAACTTTTTTAAATTCAAGAGAAACTGGTCGAAAATATGCTCATTCGAAAGGCTTTGATGTCCCAAATTCAAATATGTTGTTTTCAAAAGGTTTCCAAGCTGTTCTAGCCTATTTCCAACCATATTATCAATAGAGCGCGTTTACTTACTCTTCATATCATCCACTTCAGCTTGCTCATCTCTCGGCTTTTGCTTAAAAGTGGAATTTCCAATATGCATGATGGCCGAACACAGCTTGTACAGATCGTCCTTCTCGCGTTCCGAGAAGCCCATCACGTTGAAAGCGGTCTAGAAAAAAATGGAAGATAAATTCGGTGGCCTAGAAATCCCAAAATGTTAGGCCATGATGCCCACTCACATCAGTAATACCCCACTCCTCGGTATCATTCATTCCGGGTACAGTAATCTCGGCTTGGGACACAAATTTGTAGTCCCTGATGTTGTCGCTGAGACCGTATCTTTCTGAAAATCGTGATTTGGATTTTTTGATTTACAGACAAAATTTTTTTGATCTACCGACAAAAACTTACCTCTCAACGCCTTCTGAGTCATGATTTGGTAGAAGATATGGTAGGAGCGCTCTCCGGGAGCCTGCTTGATGACTCGAGACTTTTCGAGGAGGTCTGAATTTGCGAAAATTGAATTTAGCGCATCAAGGGGGTATATTTTAAAATTTTAAGTATGATATTTGAATTCAGTAAAGCAAGAGCTTTCAAATAAGTATACTTATGACTAGTTTTGCTGATGTTTAAATTTTGGGATGCAAGTGCGCTCCATGGACAATTTTCTCAAAATTGACGGATTTCGGTATGTTTGTATTCGTTTGAAAGCTCTTAGTAGGAATTTGAATATTTTGGAAAGTTTCAGAACAATTTCAGGCTGTTCAGAACAGTTTTAGGCGAGATTGTCAATGGAGCGCGTTTTCTCATTTTTTTCAATTTTGGCCTGGTTTTTGATTTCCAATAGTTTTCATTGCTACCATTCATTTTAGCTCGTCAAAATAGTTTGAATAAGTATAATTTTGCCTTGTTTCGGTACATTTTGAAATTTGGGGGTGTAAGTGCGCTCCATTGACAAAATGTGAAACTTTTTCGAAATAAGGCATAAAGATATTCATTGAAAAGCCCAAAACGTGCCAGGCATAACTATCCCAGTTTCAGAATTTTTCCGAGTCAACCTGAGTAAATTATCTAGTTTTTGTCAGTGGAGCGCGTTTACTAATTTCCCTGTTTTGAGCTTAGTTTTTTTATTTTTCAGTTTTAAACTATAATTTTTGAACTCAGACCGTCAAGGCGATTTGAATAAGTATCCACACGGCCTGATTTGACCAATTCCAAAATTTGGGCTGCAAGTGCGCCCCATTGACAATTTTTTTTCAAAATTCCCAATGTAGGTTGAAATTATACCCATAAACTCAAAAATTTTAAAAAATTTTTAATTTATAAAATTTCAAAAACTTACAATGCTCAATATCTCCTCCAACCAAACGTCCCTTTCTATCGAAATGGATTCGGATGAATTTTCCATATCGGGAAGAGTTGTAGTTTCTGAAATTTTCTGATTTTCAAAAAAAAAATTTTTTTAATTCAAAAAATACCTGGTAGTAGCGCCATTTCCAAATGCCTCGATGGCTGGGTTGGCTTGGACAACTTGGTTTTCCAGAGAGGATTCCTGAAAATTTTTTTGTATTTTTTGAAAATCGTGTAGTTTGTAGTCTTACAGATTTCTGATCCTTGTTCCCTGAACCAATCATGGCGAAGTAGGCGATAACCTTTTTGGTGTTCTCAGTCTTTCCGGCTCCAGATTCTCCAGTGATAAGCATGGATTGGTTTTCCTTGTCTGTAGGAAAAATCGTAAATGTTTTAAAACTCTTAAATTTCGAATAAAGTATTCGATTTCAGCAGAACAAGAGCTTTCGAATAAGTATACATATGACTAGTTTTGACCAAATTTAGTTTCGGGATGCAAGTGCGCTCCATTGAGAAACTAGAAAATTTTTATATAAAAATTTTTGAGTTCAGCTCATTGAGGCGGTTCGAATGAGCCTACTCACGCCCTATTTCGATCAATTTTAAAATGTCAGGTGCAAGTGCGCTCCATGGACAATTTTTCTAAAAATGGTCGAAAATGGCCATGAGTAGACTCATTCGAAAGCTCTTTTTTTGCCGAACACGAATATAATGTTTTTAAAATTTATAGACCCCAATTTTTCAAAAAAAGCACCCACCTGACATCATATTTCTGAACGCCTCATCGGAGACGGCGAACAGATGGGGTGGCATCTCGGCACGTCGCTTGTTCACATACATTGAAGCCACGGAATCGGTATAGATTGGCAACATTTTGTACGGGTTGATGAAGACACAGAAGAGTCCGGAATAGGTCTGAAATTTTTGGAAATTCTGAGATGGAAGTGAAAAATTTGAATTTGGCTGGGTAATTTTGAAGATCAGGTTGGAATCGCGCTCTATTGAGAATTTTCGGACTTCGAACCGAATAGACTAGTTGAGTCGGAATATCCTAAAATTTCGGCTCCGAGACATTTCGCAACCAGTCATTTCAGAACTACGACATTTTGCAACTCACGTCAATTTCGCAACCACGGCATTTCGAAAACAGGATTTTCGTAGAAAGTTCCCGTTAAAATCACATTTTTTTTCAAAAGTAGACTATAACCTGGAATAGGTCACCCTCAATCCCATACAACCTTAATGAACGTGAAGTGAACTAGTTTATAGAGTTGCGAAACGTCCATTTTCGAAATGTCTTGGTTGCAAATTATCACGGTTGCGAAATCGACGTGAGTTGCGAAATGGCCTAGTTGCGAAACGACTAGTGGCGAAATGTCTCGGGACCCCATTTTTTGATCTACCAAGTGCGCCCCATTGACATACGTAGATCATCATCGAGTAGTATCTCTGCCGTAGATTATGCAGAACCGACGCCTCATTCAAGAAAGTCAAATTCGACATGTCCTCAGTTTTCTCGAACTTCGCTGGATTGATCTCCTGGACTTCAGCTCGGGTCAACTTTTTCTGAGATCCATCAGCTGGCAGAGTAAGAGTTAGATTGTCTCCCTCTTGGACTGCAATGGCGGCAGCCACGAATCCCTCGGCGGCGTCCGGCACCCAAGCATGAGTCTTGTTGTCGAAACGGCGGGCGGCTTGCTCCTGGAAAATTCTTTTCTATTTTATTTATTAAAATAGTCTATAACCTTTATCTCCAGGAAATTCCCTTTCCAACCATATACTTTTTAGAAAAATCAGTCTAATAGTTTTTGAGTTATTATCGATATTCCCTGAGAGGAAACGCGCTCAATCGCCAACTTGGCTGTAATTTGAATTTTCAGCTTTCCCACCGTTTTAAAAACAGCGAAACATGTTTCGGTGGGTGCGTGGACTCCTCGTGGACACCTCTCACAGCAGTCGATTTGTCCACGAGGAGTCCACGCACCCACCAAAACATGTTTCGCAGTTTTCAAAACAGAAAAAACCGGCCGGAAAGCTGAAAATTCAAATTTCAGCCAAGTTGGCAATGCAGCGCGTTTCCCCTTGATAGTAGGAGAGATCAGGGATAACATTGAAAAAGTTTTGGTTATCGTAAAAATTTTGAATTTGACGGGTCCCCAACTTCCATCAAAATCAGTGTCTCTCATAAGCCTTATCCTTCAAAACAAAAATATCGAGAAAATTCAAGAATCAAAAGTATCGCTATTGAATTTTTATAAAAATTGGTCTGTTAATTCTCAAGCGATTGCTTGCCAAGGCTTCGGAGAAGTGCAAAAACCCACCTACTCCACTAAAAAAGTCCACAAAAAACATGCAAAAAAGAATTGCCCCCACGCAGGATTGAACTACGGACCTTTGGTTTACAAGACCAACGCTCTACCACTGAGCTATAAGGGCGCCAGGAGACTACGACGGCGGAGGGCGTACAAGAGAGTGCGGCGAGGCGACGAGAGTAGGGAAGGGAAGGGGAAGAGAGGAAAAGTACTGTTTGTGTGTTTTTGTTAACCTTGTATGGTAAGCAAAATGGAGAGGGGGGGGGGGGGGGGGTTAAAGACTTTCTGGCACATTTTTTTTTCAGATTAGAGCGAATTTGCATTCCTCATCTATATGATTTTCGGTACTTTTTTTCCTAGTAAAGTTATCTCTCCTTCCTATGTTTTACCTTTTCTCTGTTTTCCTAGATGTAAAAGCTTTTTTCTTTTCTTTTCGCGCAACTACTCACACACACGCACACAGATTTCAAATATTTACCCTTTATCCTTTATCCCTCTACATGTCAAACTCGAAAGAAAAATCTTGGCTGAGAGCCAAGATTTTTGGAATTTTGAGGTTAAGATTTTAAACTCGTTTATTGTAGGAAAGAGGAGTCTGGTTTTGAGGGAAGATGTGTTAATGAGAAGAAAACCGTTAAAAATTACTATAATTTTTTAAATTTTAGCGAAAATTTCGATTTTGAAGGATTTTGGAACAATTTTTGGGAACATACTTTTTTATGCAAAGATCTCTGTAAGTGCCATTTTTGAAATGGTTTAACTCGAGAACCAAACAACCGATTTGAATGAAAATTATACCATTAAAAAGGAAATTTTTTGCAGATAATTCTAATTTTTTGAATTATCCAAAAATTTTGATTTTGAAAAATTTTGGAGCATTTTTCTGGAAGCAACTTTTTTTTTGTTAATTTTTTTTTGAATTAAAAATACAGACTTTTAAGGATTCTGAATTCCGAAAATCTGAGAAACTTCAAAATCCAACGTCTTCTGAATTCAGCATATTCTGAATTTCACTAGATTCACCTTTCCAGAAAACAAGAATTTGATGATTACGAGAATCTTGAAATGTTTCAAGAATTGAGACTTTTGTGCTCCAGGATTTTGTGAATCCCAAACTTTTGGCATCTCAAAACTCGACGTCTTCTAACTCTACCGTATTCAGAATCTCACCACCCTCCAATTTTTGACCTACCTTCAACGCCTCATCCTGCGCCTGCCGCAGGTACTTCCACCCCGGATCCATCATCATGTCGATGTTGGCCATGGTTTTTGTTGAATTTTTTCAAAATTCAAAAAACAACGCTTTTTTTAAAAGTCAGGTAGATCACTTTTTTCTTCTTCTAATAAAACAGTACACACACAAAGAAATCAGTGAAAAGCAAGAAAAAAAAGTTTTATCAATGCGGGTGGCCGGAGGATGCGAAGGGGGAAATCCAGGCGTCGGCGGAGCTCAGAGGGAGAGCTCCAAGGGCGAAAAAAGAGGGAGAGAAGGGAGAGACGCAGAGAAAAACAGTCGGAAAACTCTTGAATATATATAAGAGATCGTGGATACACAATGTACAGTAGTCGCACGGGGTAGAGCCTTAGAAACATATTGTAAGGAGGGTGGGGGAGGGAGAAGGGAAAGGAAAAGTACTTGAAAATTTCGCGGAAAGTTTTCTCTCGTGGCAGGCATTTTGATGTTTTCTAGGGATAGGGATAACATTTAAAAAGTTTTGGTTATCAAAAAAATTTCGAATTTGGCGGTCTCATTTAAAAAGTGTGTCTGCAGGGGAAGCAGTGTTTTTCAAAAGCCCTAATTTTCAAAACAAAATTTCAAGATATTCAAAAAAAAAAACAGAAGTTGAATTATCTCACGAACCCTTCATTTTTTATTAGCGGTATTCCCCAAGGAGAAACGCGCTCCATCGCCAACTTGGCTGAAATTTGAATTTTCAGCTTTCCCGCCGTTTTGAAAACAGCGAAACAAGTTTTGGTGGGCGCGTAGACTCCTCGTGGACAATTCGACTGCTGCCCTAGTTGTCCACGAGGAGTCCACGCGCCCACCAAAACTTGTTTCGCTGATTTCAAAACGGCGGGAAAGCTGAAAATTCAAATTTCAGCCAAGTTGGCGATGGAGCGCGTTTCCACTTGAGGAATATCGCTAATAAATCAAAATTGGTCTGCTTTTTCTCAATATATATAGCTTGCCCAGGAAAAGTGCAAAAACCCATTGATCCACCTCCAAATCCCATCTTCTCCGCTGGAAAAGTCCACAGAAAACATGCAAAAAAGAATTGCCCCCACGCAGGATTGAACTACGGACCTTTGGTCACAGGTCCTGGGCGGTCATACGCATAATGGGTCTCATCCATATCCGACACATTATGGACCCATATGAGGCACATCCGCCAACTATGGGTGGCGATGGATGGCATATGGATGGGAGATGTGTGCGCATGAAAAACTGGCTGCGCTCGCGAACCGATCTCAGATGTGTCCCAGATGCGTGGGCGATGGGTCTGATATGCATCCCAGATGGGGGACCTGCAACGACACTCCGAAATCCCGAACCGCGCTTTGTTTATCACCGCCGCTCTAAATTATTTTTCAACCAAGTCCAGAACCTTAAAGTGCTCTAACTTCACGATTTTTTGAGTTTTGACTTTAAATTTTCGTTTGGAAAAAAAGCTCAGCTAATGAAATACCCGAAAATGCAGAATTTTCGTTAAAATTTGCAGCTGTTTTCCCTCTAAAGCTTGAGTAGAGTATTCCAATTTTCACTTCATAATGATAAAATAAGTTGCATTTCAGGTGGAATATAAAGGTTTGTGGGCAAGTTTCTAGTTTATTATGAAGTGAAAATTCGAAGAAACACTCTCAGCATATATTTTTTGAATTTTAGAAGACTATGTTTCCCAAACAAAAACTTAGAGTAAAAAATTCAAAATTTTACAAAGTTAAAGTACTGAAAGTGAATAATGAGAACGAAATTGGAATATCTGAACAATATAACACTATAACAGAGCATATATTAGTTGTTTAATGCATGTTAATTCATGTTTTGATGCGTCCGAGAACGAAGGAATGAACGAGAGGCGAGATGGGTGCGCGGTGGGCGATGCGTCCCATATGGGTCATATATGGGCCACACGGGACGCATCGCTTGTACCGTTTTCATCGGTGGCGCCATCCATCTGAGACACATTATGCGTATGACCGCCCAGGACCTGTGGTTTACAAGACCAACGCTCTACCACTGAGCTATAAGGGCGCCGGGAGACTAGGCCGGCGGAGGGCGTAGAAAAGAGTGCGGCGAGGCGACGAGAGACTGTGGGGGGATAGGAGGAGGGCGCAGAGAGAAAATAGTGTTAATTTTTTTAATGGTCATATCTCAAGAACTAGTTTACCAATTTTGATGAAAACCGTATGGTTGGATTGGAAATTTTTTGTAGATATTGATATTGACCCTTCTTTGATTTTTTTCTAAAAAAACTTTTATTTCAATATGTACAGACAATTGGGGGCACCGGGTACATGTTAATAATTCACAGGTGATAGTAAAAATAATAATGACTTTGATATAAATTACACGTAAATTAACCAAATTTACAAACAGATAGACAAAAATGCTAAAAGTGGACTTTAGAACGCGAAAATCGAGCACTTATAGGCGCGATTAACCCTTCGAAGGTCTGAAGTGGAGAAGTCGTTGGCCTTGCCCATAATCGAGGTGAAGTGAGTATTCTGGAATGCGATTTGAAAAATTTTTAATATTAAAAAATAGAGCAAAAAATTTGCAACAAAATTATATAAGGATCATAAAAATTGAGACATTTTGAGCGGAGTTATAATGATTTGAAGTTTTGGAATAAGAATTTTTGACCTACTTTTTAAAAACTTGTTTATCTCGTGTCACAGTAATCCAATTTTTATGATCTTTACACTATTTTGTAGCTAATTTTAAGGCCAAAAATTTGGTTAATTTTACCTTTGCCTCAATTGTGTTCTTCCCATTTCGAGACCCCTCATTAGCTTCATAGTGCATAATGGAGGAATAGTCGTAGTGTTCTCCATAATAAGACAATCCCAGATTGCTCAGCTTATCGAAATCTGTGTTAGCACCTGGAAAAAATGTTTAGCTATAAGAATTTTCTGTTTTGAAAATTACCTTGAATAACATTCTGGTACAAGATGGTCACATAGGAGTCACGGTCTTCGCGTTGGTGCTCGTGGATGAAGCCTAAAACTTTTTTTTGAAAATTTGAGAGAAATTATTGATGGAGCGAATTTGCATTGTCAATTGTAACATTGCACTAAAAATTTGCTACAAAATGACACCAAAATCATAAAATTTAGACCTTTTTGACCGTAGTTAGCTCAATTTAAAGTTTAAAAAATTTTCAAACTTTTTTTTTCAACTCGAGTTTTCTCCAGTTCCCACTATTCAAATTTTATGGTTTTGGTATCATTTTGTAGGGAATTTTCTACTTTTTTTTTCAAAACAAACTTACCAATAACATGCATCAGCTCATGGATAATGGTGGCGTAGTCGATGCACTCGTCAGCAAGAGAGACTTGTTGACGACCTCCGACTCGGGAGAAGTCTGCGTAGCAACTGAAAATGAAAAAGGTTGTTGAATTAAATTTAAAAAAATTTTGCAGAAAATTTGCTACAAAATGGTATAAAAACCCTAAAATTTGGATTACTGGAAGTTGAAAAAATTGAGATTGAAAAAATTTTTTTACTAAAATTTTTTTCACTAAAATTTTTAAATCGAGCTATCTCCGGTCAAAATCGTCCAAATTTTAAGGTTTTTATACCATTTTGTAGCAAATTTTACACACAATTTTTTGAAAAATTTTTCTAGCATGAGTTTGCTCCAAAACTTGCCTAACTTCTTCATTTCCAGGCATACACTTGAAAATTTTCAAATCCAACTTTTCTCCACCCAAACTTAACCAATTTTCTCGATTTTTATACCAATTTTTTGAAAATTTTCCCTAGATTCTGAATCTCAAAAATGGATTAAAAAACTTACCCATCCAATTTCTGAATCACAATATAATCCTTATCCGCAGGTGCCTTTGGCACGAATCTGATGCATGTGCGTTTCGCATATGCATCAAATGCCCGAGCCAACACAGCTCGCTGAGCACTTGCTGAAATATGGGATATCTGGATTGGTGGACACACAGATGGACAAAAATCTTACTGTAAGCCGAGGAGAGAATATACGGTACTCGTCCATTTGGCCACTTGTCTTTATCGGCAGCAACTGCAACACCTCCACCGCGTTTGAATCTCTGAAATAGTTGGAATTAGAGAACTATTTTATTCAGATTAAAAAAAAGAAAATTCTCAACAAAATGATGCCACAATCATCAAACTTGGATGGCTAGAAGTGGAGAAAAATAGGGTATAATTTGGTCCAGTTTTCACGATTTTCGTTTGGTTTTGTAGGAAATTTTCACTCCGAGACATTTCGCAACCAGTCGTTTCGCAACTATGCCATTTTGAAACTCACGTCGATTTCGAAACCACAAAATCCAGGATTATTGTAGAAAGTTCAAATTTAGACTATAACCTGGAATAGTTCACAATACCCTCAATCCCATACAATCTTGATGAACGTGAAGTGGACTAGTTTATAGAGTTGCGAAACGACTGGTTGCCAAACGTCCAGTTGCGAAATGTCTTGGTTGCGAAATATCGTAGTTGCGAAATGTCTTGGTTACGAAATGGCTAGTGGCGAAATGTCCCGGAGCCAAAATTTTTAGCCAAGTTCAATTCTTATAATAATTCTCATATTCTCACCTGCATCGGAATCCTCATATCATGATAAAGACTGCGGACCCGTCTGATATTTGTGGTTGGCAAGAGGAGCGCATTTCGAAAATCCATATCCGTTAAAAATGAAAATTGCTCCATGTTTGGCATCCAGAAGGGCGCTTGGCATAGTGCCAAGGGGGCGGAGAGAAAAACGGAGAGTAGTAGGGAGGGGAGCATTTTTGAAGGGGGATCTGGAAATTTCTTTTTTTCGGGATTTTGAGTGATTCTCAAATTTAAATTTCGACGTCGTCGGAATCTTTTCAGAAGCACTTTTAGTCAAAAATGGTTCCGAGAATCAGATTTTACGACGTCTTCTGAATTCAAAAACTTGATCAGTTTTCGTGTAAAAATTCGCAGAATCTGATATAAATCATGAATTAAAATGCAATTTTTGGAAAAAATGCTTCTCGAGAAATTCAGATTACGTTGAAGATTCTGAAGACGTCAGAATCGGATTTTTCAAAAAAAATCAAAAACTGAGAGAAGTCTTCTCAAAATTTCCTGTACAAATTTCATAAAATTTGATCTACTGTAAGTAGAAATAAAAGCGTTTCTTCTTTGTAATTCAGAATTCAGAAGACATCTAGCCAAGATGATTCTAGACGACGTCAAAATCAAAAATTTCAGAAAATTCAAAAAATGAGCATTACCTAAAACAAATTTCTTACAAATCGGTATAATTTTCATAAAATTTGATTTACTGGTTCTTAAGTTAAACACTTTTTTTCAATTTTTTCAAAAAGTTTAATTTAGACATCTTCTGAAGTTGGAATGCTCCAGAATCTCTCAAAATCCAAATTTTCAAAAAATTCAAAAACAGAAAATGTTCCTCAGAAGATTTCCTATTAATCTATATAATTTTCAAAAAATTTGATCTACTGGTTCAAGAGTTATATCTCAAAGAAAATCGAGTAAAATTTTTTTTTCTTGATTTTTTAAAATTTCGTTATTTTAGTCTTAAAACGGATGATTCTAGACCAATTTTTCCGAATTTTTCGAAATTTTCACTCAAAACACACTCCAGAATCTCTCAAAGTTTTGGACGGACCACAAGTCATAAAAACAATGTAGGATTTAAAAAAATTGTTCGAAAAGGAACCTAAGGGAAAACGCGCTCCATCGCCAACTCGGCTTAAATTTGAATTTTCAGCTTTCCCGCCGTTTTGAGCAGCGAAACATGTTTTGGTGGGTGCGTGGACTCCTCGTGGACAATTCGACTGCTGCCCGAGTTGTCCACGAGGAGTCCACGCACCCACCGAAACATGTTTCGCTGTTTTCAAAACGGCGGGAAGGCTGAAAATTCAAATTTTAGCCAAGTTGGCGATGGAGCGCGTTTTCCCTTGGGGAATATCGCTAATAAAACATGTCTTAAAAGTACTTCAAGATAAAAAATCTCACTTCAACTTTTCCACTCCTGCTGTTCCAACTATGCTGCTACTGCTTTCCGGTGGGATGGTAGAGTAGTAAGGGAAAGCGCAAAGTTGGTATACTGAGCCCAGAAGCTCCCGGAGAAGAGTATACTACTAACTCGTTGCAGCTCCTCCGCGCCCATCTCATTGGCAAAGGTCGCGCCTCCTCTCTCTCAATGCTCATGGAGCCAGTATTTCACGCGCGGAGAGGAGCACCTCGCGGAAAAGTTTGCTGCTCCCGTCTCCGCCAAAACCGGTAGCTGTGTTTCCCTGCCATTGAGCTTCTGTCTGAATCTCTGCGTCTCTCACTTCCCATATACTGTTTCTCCCCTTCTTCATTACTGTCAAGCGTTGGGGGGGGGGGGGGGGGGGGGGGGCACAAATTTATGTTTGACTTTTCCTCAGATCTCTATACCAGAAGAACAGTTTTATGCAAACAATAAAATGGGGGTAAACGGAGGGTGTACATTGGTATTATATTATATTTGCAGGTGGTTTTTTTTTGTCAAAAGTTCAGTTGTCATCATCGATATATCGATCTAGGTAGATATTGCCAAGCCGGACGATGGAGGGTAGGAATAGCGGGATTACGTCGATCTGGAAGAAGGAGAGTATGGTTTTCGGCATTTTTTCGGCACCCCGACGTTTGGCAACTAGTCATTTCGAAACTAGACATTTCGCAACCAAGACATTTCGCAACCAAGAAATTTTGCAACTTTGTAAAGTAGTCTAGTTTTCATTCATATAGGCTACATGTGATTATGGATATCATAAACCGGTTCAGGTTTTCATCTACTTTTCGAAACATAGAACTTGCACTTATTGTTATGCATGGGGATTTGGTGGTTGCGAAATGACTGGTTGCAAAATGTTGCAGTTGCGAAATGACCTGGTTGCATAACGTCGGGGTGCCGGAAATATTCATGAAAGTGAGTAATAGTACAAATTTTTGTCTATGAAAAACTTTGTTATTCGATTTGCAATTGCGATTCTATTTAAGGCTCCGAGACATTTTGCAACCAGTCGTTTCGCAACTCACGTCAATTTCGCAACTACGAAATTTCGCAACCACGCCATTTTGAAACCACGAAATCAAGGATTTTTGAAGAAAGTTCACTTTAGAATCATAACTTTTCAAATCTAGGCAATCCCATACAATCTTAATGAACGTTAAGTGGATTAGTTTAAAGAGTTGCAAAACAACTGGTTGCGAAACGTCCAGTTTTGAAATGTCCTGGTTGCGAAATAGACGTGAGTTGCAAAATGTCGCCGTTGCGAAATGACTAGTTGCGAAAAGTCCCGGAGCCGTATTTTGACCTCAAAGTCTCCTCCAAAAACTACCTACATACCTGTATCGGATCCGTGGCATTTGTGTGCCGATGCGGGCAGTCATGTTGAATATAAATATAAGGGTCCGGCGTATTAATCGGGCCAAAGTCACTGGCACAGCCAGTGACTTGGAAGTTCCCATTAACATCACTCCAAGTTCGACCCATCAAGTCATCGGATTCCAGCGGGAGGGCTGGAAATAGAAAAAATTTTGAAAGTTCTTTTTTTGATGTAAAAAAATTTCCAAAAAAATTTGCTACAAAACGGTATAAAAACCTCAAAATTTGGACAATTTTGACCGGAGATAGCTCGATTTTCAAAATTTTTTTCGATTTCAATTATCTCCGCATCCAATCATCCGAACTTCTTGATTTTTATACCATTTTGCAGCGATTTTTATGCACAATTAGAAAAAAGAAAAATTTTCTAACAAAAAAAACTTACAATCCTCATCCCACAAATCTATATGGACCTTCTTTACAGCATGGGGGTCAGTGGGACACTTCAAAACTCCAGTCGCCATCAGGCAACTTGTTTTTGAATATGCCACGGGTAATATGTTTAGAATCAAGAATATTAAAAGGTTCAAGTTTTTAGAAGACTTCATGATTCAGAATTCACTTTTCAGAAATCAGAAGACGTCAAATAAGGAAGCAGTTTCTGGGAGTGAATGCGTGGGACAAGGACAAGGGGTGGTCAAAAATGGGTCACAAGAAGAAGAAGATGATGTGAATGTTGCCCAAGGGAATTCTTATCTTATCTCACTTTCTCTCTTGATCATCATGTTCCTTTCTCCCCCCTCCCCCCTTTTCCTATTTTTGTGTTTGCTCATTGGTGTTGGTGTCATCAACAAATACAAGTGTGAGTAGGGTATATGATCGTTTGAGTGGACAAGGAAAATGGTGGAACGGGGGAAATTAAGGAACCAAGATTAGTCTGGAAATCGGCTCCGAGACATTTCGCAACCAGTCGTTTCGCAACTACGACGTTTCGCAACCTATGTCAATTTCGCAACCGCAACAATTCGCAACCAAATACATTTCGAAACCACGAAATCCAGTATTTTTGCAGAAAATTACAGGTTAAATAACAACTTTTCAAATGTAGACTATAACCTGGAATAGTTCACAATACCCTCAATCCCACACAACCTTAATGAACGCAAAGTGGACTAGTTTATAGAGTTGCGAAACGACTGGTTGCGAAACGTCCCGTTTCGAAATGTCTTGGTTGCGAATTGGCGCGGTTGCGAAACGTCGTGGTTGCGAAATGTCCCGGAGCGGAAAAAACCGCAACAAACAGTTTGCATATTTTCCATATTTGAGGGTTCAAGGATCATTCAAAGTTGACAACAATGCTTATTATTCAAGCTTGGTTGATCAAAAAACACTTGAAAAACAATTGAAAAATCATTTTGAGGTCAAAATAAGGCTCCGGGACATTTCGCAACCGCGACAATTCGTAATCAAGACATTTCGAAACTAGACGTTTCGCAACCGCTACAATTCGCAACCAAGACATTTCGAAACTGGACGCTTCGCAACTCTGCAAACTAGTCCACTTTATGTTCATTACGGTTGAATGGAATTAAGGGTATTGTGAACTATTCCATGTTATAGTCTATACTTGAAAATTTGGTGTTTTAATGTAAACTTTTAACGAAAATCCAGGGTTTTGTGGTTTCGAAATGGCGTGGTTGCGGATTGTCGTGGTCGCGAAATGTCCCGGAGCCGAGATATCAGACGCTCTCGTTTTTCGTTTTTTCATTTTTTTCTCATTTTTTATTTCCACGTTTTCTAAAAACCCTCAAATTTTATATTTTCCAAAAAAATTTTCAATTTCCCCCGTGACCACTCTCTTCGAAAAATTTCCACAAAAAAATTCCCACAATCCAATAAAAGTTCAACGCCTAAAGTTTAGTTTCAGATAAATTCCAACACGATTTCATTCCGACAAGATGTTCGAATTCTGTCGAGTTTTCAGTGACACAATGTTCTGTAAGTGCGCTCTACTGAGACAACAAAAAAAAACTTCAAATTTCCAGCGAGATTAACAATCGAAGTGTTGCTTGGATACCTAATGTGCATTTTTCTCGTCGTTCAATGCTCCAAAAAGAAGAAGGAGAAGAATTCGGTAAAAAACTATTTTAAGGGAAAAAGGGGAGGGGAGAGACGCAGAGAAGCAGACATTCTTGTTGTCTGCGTCTCTCATAGACCACCAAGACTTGTAATGTTTATAACTCAAAAACGAAAAGAGCTATCAAAAAGTTGTCAACTATAAAAATGTAGAGCTTAAAATTTCACACATTTTTGCAATTTACAACTTTTTGATAGCTTTGACCGTTCTTGAGATATGCACCTTCAAAGTTGAGGCGTGGCCTCCCCATTCTGCCAACCAGGAGAGGGAGAGACGCAGAGCGCTCTCGTTGTCTGCGTCTCTAACATATCGTGGAACTTTGAACGCTCATATCTGGAGCATTATTGAAGCTAGAAAAAAGTTGTGAACTGCAAAAATGTGTAAAATTTTGTGATCTACATTTTTGCAGTTGACAACTTTTTCAATCTCTTTTCTTTCTCAAGTTATACTTTTTTTCCAGGCAACCCGCGGCTCCAAATCCAAACATATGCTAACCGTGACCACCACCAACATCGATATGTCAACACAACGTCCAGCAGCTTCTACTAATTTTGTGAACGAAGAAAATGGAAAGAAGGGAGCGTCCGATGATAAATCCGGAAAAGATGTGCTGAAATCCGGATCGAAAGTGAAAAGTGTGGATAGTGGTCCCGGTGGGAAAAAGTCGAAAATGAATAAGGCGTCGAGACGCAAATCGGATAGAAGTAACTTGTCGGCGAGCAAGGATTCGAAACCGATGGATGGGACGCAGAATGGACCGACGTGAGTAACTTCAAACAATTGTAACTCAAAAACCAAAAACGCTAGAAAAATGTTGTCAACTACAAAAATTTGCAGCATAAAATTTTACACATTTTTGTAGTTGACAACTTTCTCTTAGCGTTTTTGGTTCTCGAGATATATGCACTAGAAAGTTCAACGCGCCCCCAGAGACACAGACAACGAGAGCGCTCTCGTTTCTCTGCGTCTCTCCCTTCTTCAGGTCGGCAGGGTGCCGAGGGCGCGCTTCAACTTCAAACGCGTATAACTCAAGAACCAAACAAGCTAGAAAAAAGTTGAAAACTACAAAAATGTGTAAAATTGAATTCTACACATTTTTGCAGTTGACAAAATTTTTCTAACTCTTTTGGTTCTCGAGATATCCAAACTTTTGCAGACCCAACGACCCAACTGGAAACGGAACTGAAAACGCGGAATTGTCTATTCTCATGGCCGACGACTGCGACGCTATGGATGAGACTATTGATGATCCGGAGACTCGTGAGTTGGAAATGTGCTCTATTGCACAAAAAAAAGGCGGGAAATTCAAAAATTTTCAAATTTCCAGCCGCCATTCATGATCGTGTGGTTCGTGTCGCCGCCACCGATATGATTTTCGATCCGAAGTTGGTGGCCTACAAGGGAAATGTGGATATGGAGAAGGTAAGTGCGCTCCATTGAGAATTTTTTCGATTTCACTGATTTTCGGTGGTTTTTGACCAAGTTTTTCTCAAAAAAAATTTTTGCAGGATCCCAAAGAAGTGGAAGATCTCGAGAAGGAAATGATGGCGGCTTGTGAGAAACACGAGGCTCGTTTCAAGGATGTTCGTAAGAATGACGAGAAGAATCCGTTGTCGAGACTTCCGAAATCGGTGGAATCCGAGAGATCGACGGATAAGCGAACACCGGTGCCTGCGGATCTTAGGGTACTGTAATTTTTTTTTTGGTTACTGTAGCAAAATGAGATTACTGTAGGTCAAAATGCGACCGGACCAGTGTGTTTTGTATGAGACGAAGGAGCAGCCGACGGAGGATGATCTTGAAGATGAGGGACAACCACAGGGACAACAGACTTGAACTGGTTTTTTGGGAATAAAGATTTTGGATTTGTAATTTGAGATTGTTAATTATAAAAAAAAACATATATTTTTACACAATTTTACAGTTTACTGCTTTTTGATAGCTAGAAGGGTGAAGCTCTCAGTCTTTTTTAGACATTAAACTTCAAATGATTATAACTCAAGAACCAAAAAAGCTATCAAAAAGTTGTCAACTACAAAAATGTTAATCATAAAATTTTACACATTTTTGTTGTTTCAAACTTTTTGATAACTTTGATGGTTCCTGAGATATACCCTTTCAAAGTGGATGAGAGCCCCCAGTGCTTTGTCGACCGGGAGAGACGCAGAGAAACGAGAGTACTCTTGCTGTTTGCGTCTCTCTGCGGTCATCTTTCAAACATTGTATCTCAAAAACAATTTGAGCTATTAAAAATTTGTCAACTACAAAAATTTTTGGCATAAAATTTTACACATTTTGGTTGTTACCAACTTTTTTCTAGCGTTTTTGGTTTTTGAGATAAATTTTCTCGAAGTTTCTTCTCTAGAGAAAGAGAGCGAGAGACACAGAAATACCGGCTCCGAGACATTTCGCAACCAGTCATTTCGCAACTGCGACGTTTCACAACTCGCGTTCATTTCGCAACTACGAAGTTTTGCTACATGTCATTTCGCAACTGCGACATTCCGCAACCACGTCATTTTAAAACCACGAAATCCAGAATGAGCCGTCTGGTTGCCAACCGTCCAGTTTTAAAATGTCTTGGTTGCGAAACGGACGTGAGTTGCGAAATGTCGTAGTTGCAAAATGTCTCGGAGCCAAGATACCAGACACTCTAGTTTCTCTTTTCTCCTTTTTTCCTTTCCACGTTTTTCCATAATCCCAAATTTTCAATTTTCCAAAAAAATTTCAATTTCCCGTGTGACCACCTCCCCTCAGAACTTCTAGAAACAAAATAAAAAACTTCCACACATCGCCACGTGGCCCTCTCCAACCGCCCCTCCAGAGGATTCAAACTTCAGTGCTCAAAATCGCTACAGTACTACCTGTATACTCTTCAAAAAAAATGGACAGAAGCATCGATCGTCGTCAATGTGGACACTGTCATCAGTCGATTGGCTCCGAGGCTCTCGTCGCCATGAATCGTCTTTGGCATCCGGATCATTTCACGTGCTCGTCGTGCAAACGTCCGATTAAGCAGACTTTCCAGGTAAAAAATAGTGTGGAAAAGGAGGAAACGCAGACACTCGCGTTTCTCTACGTCTCTCGCTCTCTATTGGGGGTGCGCTTAACTTTAAACGCTTATAACTCTGGAACCGTTATAGCTATCAAAAAGTTGTCAATTACAAAAATGTGTAAAATTCAATTTCACACATTTTTGTAGTTTACAACTTTTTGATAACTTTTATGTTTCTTGAGATATGGGTGCTCGAAGTCAGCGGGCGAGTCCTCGATCTCTGCGTCTCTCCCTCTCCTGGTCGGCAGAATGCGGAAGGCACGCCTCAACTTTGAACGCGCATATCTCAAGAACCAGACTAGTTATCAAAAAGTTGTGAATTGCAAAAATGTGTAAAATTTTATGCTCTACATTTTTGTATTTTACAAGTTTTTGATAACTCTTTTAGTTCTGGAGATATACGCGCTCAAAGTTAAGGCGCGCTCTCGGATCTCTGCGTGTTTGATATTTTGTAGGCGTCTAATGAGAGACGCAGAGAAACGAGAGTGTCTGGTTTCTCTGCGTCTCTAGTTAAACTGAAAATTTTGAGCGTTTTTGGAAAAAATTTAGATAAAATCCAGTTAAAAAACCAACAAATCCTGAACGCCCAGACGAGAAAAAATGCCGCGAAATTCCACGAAATTTCAGATTTTGAAATTTTTTGAGTTTCAAAATTTTGCCAAATTTTTTTTGAATATCGAAAATCGAATGAGCTGTTTGTTTTTTACTGTTTTGAGTGAAGATCTTTCAATATGCTGAACTGTGAGAGACACAGAAAACCCTGAGCCTCTCGTTTCTCTGGGTCTCTCCTACTCTTCACCTTTTTCTAGGCGGTGTGTAACTTTAAACATTTATAACTTTCGATCCGTCAAAGTTATCAAAAAGTTGCAAACTGCAAAAATGAAGAGCATAAAATTTTACACATTTTTGTAGTTTACAACTTTTTTCTAGCTCTTTTTGTTCTTAAGATATATGCGCTAGAATGTTCAACGCTCCCCCATAGACGCAGACGACAAGAGCGCTCTCGTTTCTCTGCTCCCTCTCCCCTCTTCTCACACTATTTCCATTTTTCCAGGCCGCCGACAACCACGCCTACTGTGTCCCATGCTTTGCTCAAAAATACAACCCAAAGTGTGCCGGATGTCAGGATACTCTCGTCGACACGTGCCTTCTGGCTCTCGACCGTCACTGGCACCCGCGCTGCTTCGTGTGCTCTTCGTGCAACCGCCCGTTGCCAAACGGCGAGTTCTATCTCGTCGATGATAAGGTAATTTTAAAATTGTGTAAGATTTTTCGAACTTTCGAATAAGCCTAAATTCAAGGCTCTAGGCCTTCTAGAACTTGATTTATGCCGATTTTTCGAAAATTTTTTTTTAATTTTTTGCACTAAAAATTTTCAAATCACCATAAATCAAGTTCTAGAAGGCCTAGGGCAACAAATTTGGACTTATTCGAATTCCCAAAAAATCAAAAATTTTTTGATCTACAAATCAAATTTCCAGCCATACGACTTGGACTGTCACTGGGCGAAACGTCTCGAGAAGAGAGAGCACATGGAGAGAGGAGAGCGTTAGAGAAGACTGGCACCCCCACTCTGGAACAACTTGAGGAATAGTCATCGTGGAAATTTAAATGGTCCTTTTTGTATTGTCTTTTTCAATATTGTCATTTGTTTGGTAAAGTAAATAAAGTTTTTTTGTAATGCAAGTGTGCTCTATTGAGAACTTTTCAAAATCTGAACCCGTTTATTCAGGAAATCTCTTTTAAAAAATTCTAGAAAAGTGCGATTTCCATGAGAGCAAAAATACCAAAAATAATCTTGAGAGAAGAAAAAAATCAACACGAATTGAGATAACCGGTACGGATGATCCACTGGGTTGCTGTCTGAAAATGAAAATTTGATTTTTTTTGAAATCGAATTTGCGCTCTGTTGAGAAACTGCAACTATGCTCTATTGAGAAATGGAGTTGTAGATCAAAAACATGCTCCATTGAGAAACTGCGAAAAAATGGTAGATCAAAAATAGATTTTGACACTCACCCCATTAGCATAGCAGGCAACTTCTAACACGATATCCATCGATTTTCGATGACTGGTTTGAAATCGGCAGTAAGGAATGGGAATGGCGAAATTTGATCTGGAAAAGTGAAAATTTTTCTTCGAAAAATAGAGGAAAATCGACGCCCCCGACTGCCGAAAAACGACCGAAAAGCGCGCGCTTATGTACACCCTCCCCTCCTTTCTTCTCCCGTCGGCCGAATGGTCTAGTGGTATGATTCTCGCTTTGGGTGCGAGAGGTCCCGGGTTCAATCCCCGGTTCGGCCCATTCATTTTTGCTTTCTTTTTTTGGCACTTACGGCAACAACTTATACACTGCTAGACGAAAATCATCAATTGTAACTGTAGAATTGAAGGAGATACCCTTGATGATCCATGGTTTTGGGGAGTAGTGCCAGTTCTAAATTGTTTTGTTGCTGATATTTTCGAAACCTCAAAAAAGAACTCACCTCAATAAAATAGCACATATCCACTGCATCAATCGAGCTCACAATCTGAGCAACTTCTGTGTACGCTGAGAAATCCAAACGGTACACTGAAGAATTGGACAGGAGTTTCAGAAGCGAACCTGTTTGAAAATTTTTAAATGTATTTTTTCAAAATCTCAAAATCCATACCATTTATAGGCGACAACGTCATCTGATCAATATCCATACGGTGTCGGGGGTCCAGTCGAAATTGTAGACTCGCCAAATTTTTCGAGGGTAATTTTAGGAATCTCGAAAATGGGTCGAACGTTGTCATATTCTCCAGAATCAGATTTTGAAGACCTTGAAGGTTGGAGAGTTTCATAAGGGACTTTTGACCAAGTTGCCATGGGAAGAGCACGTTTTTGGAGCACAGTAGGAGGGATCTAAAAGTTTGAAAGCTTATATCTCAAAAAGGGGCGGAGCTAGAAAAAAGTTGTCAATTGCAAAAGTGTGTAAAATTTTAAGCTCTACATTTTTGTAGTTTTCAACTTTTTCCTAGCTTTTGTGGTTCTCGAAATATATGCGTTTGAAGTTGGAGAGACGCAGAGAAACGAGAGCACTCTCGTTTCTCTGCGTCTCTTCCTCTACTGGTCGGCAGAATGAGGAGGGCACGCCTCAATTTCAAACGCTTATATCTCCCGAACCACCAATGCTGTCAGAAAGTTGTTGACTACAAAAATGTGTAAAATTAAATTTTACACATTTTCGCAATTTACAACTTTTTTCTAGCTCTTATGGTTCTTGAGATATACGCGTTTAAAGTTGAGGCGTGCCCTCCGCCGACCAGGAGAGGGAGAGACGCAGAGAAGCGAGAGCGCTCTCGTTTCTCTGCGTCTCTCTAGTCGGTGTCTTCAAACGCGTATATCTCCCGAACCATCAGAGATATCAAAAAATTGTTAACTACAAAAATGTGTAAAATTTTCCGCTCTTCACTTTTGCAGTTGACAACTTCTTTCTATCATTTTCCGTTTTTGAGTTATGCTCACTTGATCTCCACCCGACTGCAAACTCTCTCACAAAACTGTAAGCAATCCGCGAAAAAGTCGTCCTCTATCCGCTTGGATTCTCGTTTGCACTGCTTCCTAACTTGAATTCGGATTGCTTGGAGGTTCATGTAGGAGAGGAGCTGAAACTTTTTTGAAAATATATGAAAACTATAAACTACAAAAAAGCTTACTGTCTTCGCTGTCACCGGGAGTACTGTAACATCATGTCCGTTTCCAGCCCGTTCAAATTGAGCTTGCATCGTTGAATCATTGAAGTGAGAGACATGAAGCTCTTTGTATTTGATATCATTCCCTCGTAAACATAGTCGCCTTTTTTGAGTGAATTCTGAAAAGTGGAGAGGTTAGAACAAGTATATCTCAAGAAGGAAAAATGCAAAACAAAAGTTGTCTACTGTAAAAATGTAGAGCGTAAAATTTCACACATTTTTGTAGTTTACAACTTCTTGATAGCTTTTATGGTTCTTGAGATATGCGTCTTTGAAAAAAGCCCTGTCAGAGAGACGCAGACAACGAGAGCGCTCTCGCTTCTCTGCGTCTCTTTACCTCCTGGTCGGCAGAATGCGGAGGGCACGCTTCAACTTTGAACGCGTGTATCTCAAGATCCAGATTAGTTATCAAAAAGTTGCGAACTACAAAAATGTGTAACATTTTATGCTCTACATTTTTGTAGTCAACAATTTTTTGATAGCTTTTATGGTTCTTGAGATATGCGCGTTTGAAAGTTGGGGGGTTGTAGAGAGACGCAGACAACGAGAGTATTTTTAAAGTCTTTTTTGACCTACCCGGTCCCCTCCGATCAAAAAGTGTAAAACTGTATGTTATTATCGGATCTGTCCCATCTTCCCGATATTTTGTCAATGGACGATTGTCCACAATGTTCACATGGCAGTGGGCGTCGAATCTGAAAAACAATGCATATTCGCTGCATTGACAATCTTTGCGATAGAGCGCACTTTGGTGATGTTGCAAGTGTGCTCTATCGACAATTTATTCTCACTTACAGCCTTATAGTCTTCAAATTCTTCTGCACCAGATTCCGAAATCGAAGATTCACATGAGCAATACCAAAGTAGATGTCGTGGCGGGGTAGACGACGGAATACCTGAAAATTGAATAAATAGTGAAAAAATGGAAAGTCTAAATTTGTATGTCCTGTAACTCACGAACCTTAAGAGCTAGAAAGATACTGTAAACCATAAAAATGTGTGAAATTTTATGCTAAATATTTTTGTAGTTGAAAGTTTTTTGAAAGCCATAGCGGTTTTTGAGATATTTGTGTTTGAACGAGAAGGTATCCGAAAGACGCAGAGAAGCGAGAGCGCTCTCGTTTCTCTGCGTCTCTCCCTCTCCGGGTCGGCAGGATGCCGAGAGCGCGCCTTTACTTTGAGCGCGTATATCTCAAGAACTAAAATAGATATCAAAAAGTTGAAAACTACAAAAATGTAGAGCTTAAAATTTCACACATGTTTACAATTTACAACTTTCTGATAACTAACCTCGTTTTTGAGATATGCGCGTTCAAAGTTGAGGCGCGCGCCACCGAGAGACGCAGAGAAACGAGAGCGCTCTCGTTGTCTGCGTCTCTAACCTATCGAGGAGGCGCCCGCTATCTTTGATCGCGTATATCTCAAGAACCAAAAAAGCTATCAAAAAGTTGAAAACTACAAAAATGTGTAAAATTTTAAGCTCTTCATTTTTGTAGTTGACCGTTTATTTGTAGATCTTTTCGTTTTTAAGTTATTCTAAAATGTGTGACCTCTTACCTGCAACAACACCTCATTTGGAAGATTGAGCAAATCCGGTGGCTCTATGGAGCTCATTGTTGACTTTACGTCATTTGCAAATAGAGAATTTTTCTTCAAATTTTAATGGGTATGGCCCTGAAAAATGTCTTTTTTGAATAGGGGAAAAATAAAATAGAAAAGATAATTAGGAGCAATTTAGGGTGGAAGTTGAAAATTTGAATAACGGGTGGAAAAACAAAAAAAAATAGTGTGTGAAATTGAGAGAATTAGAGATAAAGAAAACATTTTTTTTTAGAAAAATTGGACAAAAAAGGGAGAAAAAAGAATATTAAAGTGTTTGGAGGGGACGACAAAAATGGAGAAGAGGGTCTCAAATTTCAAAATTTTAGTTTTTTTTTGGAATTTTTTGGCTCCGGGACATTTCGCGACCAGTCATTTCGCAACTACGACATTTCGCAACTTACGTCAATTTTGCAACCGCAAAAATTCGCAACCAAGACATTTCGAAACTGGACGTTTCGCAACTCTATAAACTAGTCCACTTTACATTCATTAAGGTTGATTTTTTTGTTTGGAAATGACGTGGTTGCGGGTTGTCGTAGTTGCGAAATGACCGGTAGCAAAATGTCGTGGTTGCGAGATGTCGTAGTTGCGAAACGACTGGTTGCGAAATGTCTCGGAGCCGATTTTTTATGGAAAACTAAAAATTTTCTGGACGTTGAATTTCAAATAAAATTAGATTCAGCTGTTCGTTTTTTTCCGACGTTATTGTTGTTTTTTATCCTTCTTTTTCCTCGTTTTTTTCTCTGCGTCTCTCTAATCTCTCCCTCATTTTTCATTGAGGTTCATTGGGTGGTTTTGACGAAAAACAACATTTGTTATGCAATAGAAAAAAAAGAAGGGAAAAATGGGAACAAAAAAAAGAGGAAAAAACAACTGAGCCTAGGAGGCTCAGAGGGTTTTTTGTGCTTTTTTTGTTTTTTGGTCCCTTTGAAAAACAATTTTTCAGCGGAAATATTGTCGATATTCCCCACGGGGAAACGCGCTCCATCGCAAATTCAGCTGAAATTTGAATTTTCCGCTTTCCCGCCGCTTTAAAAACAGCAAAACATGTTTCGGTGGGTGCGTGGACTCCTCGTGGACAATTCGACTGCTGCCCGAGTTGTCCACGAGGAGTCCACGCACCCACCAAAACATGTTTCGCTGTTTTCAAAACAGCAGGAAAGCTGAAAATTCAAATTTCAGCCAAGTTGGCGATGGGGCGCGTTTCCCCTTGGGGGAATATCGCTAATACAAAGAATTTGAATTTTGAAAAATGGAGTACTGTAGGAATTGAGCATCTGTAGGAATACTGTAGGAATGGAATCTCGTTAAAAAATGAGGGCAAAAATTAAAGGAACATTTGGAAAATTGATGAAATTCGGAAGTTCAAGATTCGGGAAATTCAAGATTCGGAAAATGCAAATTTCACAAATTTCAAGATTCTAAGTTTCCGAGACTCCTCTAGACTCCAAAATTCCACATCAAAACTCAATCAAATCATCGAAAATTTCTCCGAAACCAAAAAAAAATGAGAGAGACGCAGAGAAAAAAAGAGACAACAAAATGAAATCAACCAAGTGTAATAGTAGGAAAGAAGCAACCGAAATAAAAAAAATGACTGAAAACAGATGGCCAAATTTTCTCTAATTCTCTCAATTTTTAGTACTATTTCAACTAGATTCCGAATTATTACAACTAACTGAAATTTCTTTGATTCTTGTGGTCAAAAAGTGAGAAAAGCGGGGTAAAGAGACCTTGGAAAAGAGGAAAAAAAGGAGGAAATTAAAATGGAAATTTGTCTTTGTGTTGTTTTTTTTTTTACAATTAGGCTTGAAATAACATTTAATGGTCATTAAAGGGCTATTAGGTTTTGCTGGAAAATTGGATTGTAAAAATACAAAAAAAAATTTTTTTGAGATTTTCAGACTACTGTAATTTTCCAACCAGTAGGTCAATTTTTATAAAAATTATACGGTTTAAAAGGAAATTTTTTGCTCATTGTGTCGGTTATTTAATTTTACAAAAATTTTCAAAATTGCCGCTTTCTAGACGGTTATTTTCAGAGTAACCTAATTTTTTTATATTTTTTGGAAATGTCTCGTTTTTATCGCACCTTAATGCTATTTCTAGTGAACTGATTTTGATGAAAATTATACTGGTTAGAAGAGAATTTTGTGATTAATATTCTAGTTTTTTAGATTTTCGAAAAATTTGAATTTTGACGTCTTCTGGAGGGGTCTTTTTAGAGTAGCTATTTTTATAAAAGTTATTAAAATTTAGTAGTTTTCAACAAACTATAACTCAACTTCTAGTGACCCGATTTTTATGAAAATTATACGGATTGAAAGGAAATTTTCCATAAATTGAATTAAAATGACGGTTTTACAAAAAACTTAAAATTAACAGTTTCTGGAGTCTATTTTTTATAGCAACTCATTTTCGCCGGTTTTTTATGCATTTGTTTTTTTAAATGCTTTATATCTCAACTTCTAAGCAATTAATTGTTTTGGAAATTATACGGTTTGAAAGAAAATTTTTCTGGAATCACAATAACATTTTGAGAATTCATAAAAAGTGAATGGTGGTGTTTTCATACTTTTCAGAGAAGCTAATTTTCGACAATTTTCTTTAAAAAAGCCACTATTGAAGTACTCAAGCGGTTTCGAAATGGCGGGGTTGCGAATTGTCGCGGTGGCAAAATTAACGTGAGTTTCAAAATGTCCTAGTTGCGAAACGACTGGTTGCGAAATATCTCGGAGCCCTAAATCGTTGCCAACCAAATTTTTCAAAAAAAAAGCGTATGTATCATTTTGGCCAAATGTGTTTTCAAACCAGCTTTTCATAAATTTCGAATGGGGGAAAAATAAATTTGAATGACAATTGGTTTCATTTTTGGTTTTGAACAATATTTTTTGACAACAAAAGAATCAGAAATTGAAAAGCCAAAAATCTAGTGTTCTTGTAGAATCTAGACTTGGAAAAGGGCTCCGATACATTTCGCAACCAGTCGTTTCGCAACTACGACATTTCGCAACTATGACGTTTCGCAACTTGCGTCAATTTCGCAAGCTAGACGTTTCGAAACTGGACGTTACGCAACCAGTCATTTCGCAACTCTATAAACTAGTCCACTTTACGTTCATTAAGGTTGTTTAAAGTTCACTTTAAAATCACAACTTTTCAAATGTAGACTATAACCTGGAATAGGTCCCAATACCTTCGATCCCATACAACCTTAGTGAATGTAAAGTGGACTAGTTTATAGAGTTGCGAAACGTCCAGTTTCGAAAAGTCTTGGTTGCGAATTGTCATGGTTGCGAAGTCGACGTGAGTTGCGAAATGTCGTAGTTGCGAACGACTAGTGGCGAAATGTCCCGGAGCCGAATTTTTGAACACCAAAGGTTAAAAAGGGTGAGGGTGCCAAAAGGTAAGTCAATGCTAGTGAGTATGCCGTACGGCATACTCATCCTTTTAATCAAAATGTTGACACAGGTTCAAGGGGTAAAGGGAAAAAGGGAAGAGAAGAATCTTGGGGGGAAAAGGGGGCTCTTCAGTATCTTGAACAAATATCCCCCCAGTGAGCTTCCGCAGTTTTTTGTTCTTCTCATAGGAGATCGAGATCATTGTCTCTCTTTCTCTTTTTTTACAGTTTTCTTTGGTAAATGAAGGAACACGCTCATTGTGTGTTTGTGGCCTCTGAGCAATGGCACAAACTGTCCCCCCTGTGGACAGGAATGTGAAGGGATAAGAGATAGGGGATAAGGGATGTGACAGTAATTGAAAAAAAAAAAAAAGTTGGCCAAGTGGGCGCCGCCAAAAAGTCATTTATCATTAGTTCAAAAGCAAACATTTTATTTTCGTAATGACAAAATAAAAGTTTAATGAAATATGGTTTAAAGGAGGAATCCGATCAAAAATTTTCATTGCTTACAAATTTTACAAAATACGTAAAAATTTGTGTAGATTCCGAAAATCATGATGAGAATTCTCAAAAATTGCTCGAAAATCCCGAAAAATGGCTCCAAATTGAGAAAAAATCGCAGAAGTTGTATCCGATGGCCGTGGCCGAGTTTCCCGAAAAGGGGTGGCCACGGCCGCCAGATACAACTTCTGCGATTTTTACTCAATTTGGAGCCATTTTTCGGCGTTTTAGAGCAATTTTTGAGAATTCTCATCATGATTTTCGGAATCTACACAAATTTTTACGTATTTTGAAGCAATAACAATTTTTGGTCGGATACCTCCTTTAAAATTGACCAATTTCAAAACTGGACTACTATATAAAACGCTCCAGACTTTTATATAATTGTCCCGGAAACGATTTCAACAAAATTTAATTTTTCGGTTCAACTTTGGAATGATCTAACTCAAAAATCAGCAAACCGGTTTTTATGAAAACTATACGAACCTAAAAATCACACCCAAACCGTATAATTTACAAATAAACTGGTCCCCCAAAAGTTGAGATATAATGCATAAAAAAAGACAAATGCATAGAAAAAACTAGCAAAAACGAGTTACTATAAAAAATAGACTCCAGAAATTGTTAATTCTAAGCTTTTTGTAAAACTAATATATTAATTCAATTAATGGAAAATTTCCTTTCAAACCGTATAATTTTCAAAAAAATCGGGTCGCTAGAAGTTGAGTTATTTTTTCTTGAAAAAGACTAAATTTTGATAACTCGCATAAAATGAGCTACTCTGAAAAGATCCCTCCAGAAGTCGTCAAAATTTAAATTTTCGAAAAATCTAAAACATTAGCATATTTATCACAAAATTTTCTTCAAACCAATATTATTTTCATTAAAATCAGTTTTCTGGGAATAGCAATAAAACGCAATAAAAGCAAGTCACTTCCAGAAAAATATCAAAAATAGGTTTCTCAGAAAATGATCGTCCAGAAGACGGCAAACTTGAATTTTTTGTAAAATTACATAACGGACACAATAAACAAAAAATTTCCTTTTAAACTGTCTAATTTTCATTGAAATTGACCAACTGGTTAAAAAGTTACAGTAGTCTGAAAATCTCAAAAAAAACTTGAGAATATTGCAGTTTCAAATGGTTTCTATCAATGATAGAAACCAAATGAAAGTTGGTGGTCAATGAAAGTTTGGAATGTTCCCTAGAAACAAAGAACCCTTTTTCCTAACTTATCACCACTGTTCCCCCCCCCCCCTTTCTCAAAGTGCGATGGACCATGAAAACGAAATTTCGGAAAAAAACTAGAACTTTTCAACTTCTTCTAATTTGTTAAACTAAAGGGTCAGCAAGTGGAAAAACGAAGAGGAAATGGACTAGAATCTTGAGAAAAGAAGGGGGGAAGTATTATACAACAATAGTGAAAGTGTGATATAAGAGAGAGGAAATAAAAAGAGGAGAAGCCCTCTTACCTATTGACAATACCAGGGAAAGGGAAACTAGTTTCAGATTCAGGGAGAAGGGGGAAACCTTGAAGAAGGGAGGAGGAGGAAAAATCTGAAAATTTTAGACTCAAAATTTCGGCTCTGAGACATTTCGCAACCGGTCGTTTCGTAACCACGACATTTTGCAACCAGTCATTTCGCAACTCTATACACTAGCCCACTTTATGTTCATTAAGGTTGTAAAACCGGGATTTTGTGATTTCGAAATGACGTGGTTGCGAATTGTCGTAGTTGCGAAACGACTGGTTGCAAAATATCTTGGAGCCAGAACTAGAAATAAAAAAATTGGTCGCTTAGAAGTTGAGACATAATGCATTAAAAAGGACGAATGCATTAAAAACTGGCGAAAATGAGTTGCTTTGAAAAATAGACTCCAGAAACTGTTAATTTCGAATTTTTTTGTTAAACTAATATTTTAATTTCATTTATGGAAAATTTCCTTTCGAACCGTATAATTTTAATAAAAATCGGGTCACTAGAAGTTGAGTTATAGTTTGTTGAAAATGACTAAATTTTGATAACTCGCGTAAAATGACCTACTCTGAAAAGACCCCTCCAGAAGACGTCAAAATTCAAATTTTTGGAAAATCTAAAAGATTAGCGTATTTATCAGAAAATTTTCTTTTAAATCGTATAATTTTCATTAAAATCAGTTTACTAGAAACTTCGATAAAGAGCGATAAAAACATGTCATTTCCAGAAAATATCAAAAATAGGTTACTCAGAAAAAAACCGTTCAGAAGATGGCAAACTTAAAAATTTTTGTAAAATTAAGTAAGTGACACAATAAACAAAAAATTTCCTTTTCAACCGTATAATTTTCATAAAAATTGGCCGACTGGTTGGAAAGTTACAGTAGTCTAAAAAACTCAAAAAAAATTTTGTTTATTTTTACAAAATCCAATTTTCCATCAAAGCCTAATAATCCATTAATATACCATTGAAACGGGGGTCAATGTTATTTCAAGCCTAATTGTATGTCCAGTTTCGAAATGGTTTGGTTGCGAAATGTCTTGGTTGCGAAATTGACGTTAGTTGCGAAATGTCCCGGTACTGTAGCCAATCTAAAACCTAGCAAAATTCTTAACCTTAAGTAACTTTTTTTACATTGTTAACAAAACTGGAACAAGTCAGTCATTCAAAAAAAAAGTAAACTAATACCTCTCATCCATAGGCCATGGATCATCCTCATTCTTTCCATTATTTGTTTATTTATCTCCTCATACAATATTTTTTTCTTGTCTAAGAGAGAGAGAGAGAGTAAAACTAGTTGATATTTAGAAGGGGGTGAGAAAAAGGATGAGGAAAGTGAGATATTTATCTTTGCAACTTCTTCTTTTTTGAAAAAAAGTGAAAGAGGGCAACGGGAGGAGGATGCGTTTTGCATATGCGCCTTCATTTGATTTATGACTTTTCACTTTTTTTTGAGGGGGGGGGGGGGGGGGGGGGGGGATGGACAAGAGGGAAGAGGGGAGGTACTAAAATTTAGGGTGGTGGACTTGAGAATATTGCGAAGAAAAGAAGCTTTGTTAGGGAAAATTTAATATAAAGAACGGCTCCGAACAAAAATTTTTAATGCTTAAAAATACGTAAAAATGTGTGTAGATTCCAAAAATAATAATAAAAATGCTCAAAAATCGCTCGAAAATCCCAAAAAATGGCTCCGAAATGAGCAAAAATCGCAGAAGTTGTATCCGGTGGCCGTGGCCGAGTTTCCCAAACAAGGGGCGGAGCTGCAAAGACACTCATTGACTGACTCCGCCCCTTTTTTGGGAAACTCGGCCGCGGCCACCGGATACAACTTCTGCTATTTTTTCTCATTTCGAAGCCATTCTTCAAACTTTTAGAGCGATTTTTGAGCATTTTCAACATGATTTTCGGAATCTACGCAAATTTTTTACATACCTTAAAGTTATAAAAGTTTTTGGTCAGATTCCTCCTTTAATATCTAGTGATTCAAGGTTTGAGAAAGAGAGAGGGTGTACCAAAAAAAGAAATAAGAGTTTCCTGAATAAATATAAACTATTTTGGTGCATACCCCTGAAAGACGAATGACTTCCGTAACGCATTTTTTTAAAACGTCTTAGACGTCTAGAAGGCATAGCCCTTACTAGGAAAAATGACTGGTTGCGAAACGTCCAGTTTCGAATTTTCTTGGTTGCGAATTGTCGCAGTTGCATAATGGACTTGAGTTGCGAAATGTCGTAGTTGCAAAAACTGACTGGTTGCGAGAAACTGACTGGTTGCGAAAAACTGACTGGTTGCGAAACGTCCAGTTTCGAAATGTCATGTTTGCGAATTATCACGGTTGCATAATGGACGTGAGTTGCGAAATGTCATAGTTGCGAAATGTCCCGGTGTCACATTTCTATTTTGAAATAGTGGCTAATTTGAAGAAAATTGTCGAAAATGACTCTCTCTGAAAATGATGCGTCAGAAAACACCTGCACCAGCAAACACCGCGAAGCATGTTTTGGTTGGTGCGTGGACTTCTCGTGGACAACTCGGGCAGCAGTCGAATTGTCCACGAGGAGTCCACGCACCCACCGAAACATGTTTCGATGTTTTCAAAACGGCGGGAAAGCTAAAAATTCAAATTTCAGCCAAATTTGTGATGGAGCGCGTTTCCCCTTGGGGAATATCGCTAATAAAAATGTAAAACAACTTCTTAACGAAACTTCAAAACATGAAGTACTCGATTTAAATTCAAATATCTCGTCAGAAAATCTCGCAAAAAAAAAATCAAAAACCAAGGTAACGCCGATACAATCAAAGTAACCAACAACCACTCTCTTTACTTTATTTATACCTCCCCCCCCCCCCCCCCCCCCCCCTCTTTTTTTTCGGACTATAGCCTAGAAAGTGATGATTTGTTTAGATAAGAGAAAAGAGGACTGTGTTACTTTTACTACTACTACTACTGTAGTCAAGGTTACAATTATTCGATTTGATTTGAAATTCGAAAACGGAAAGGGGGGACCGGTTCTAGCAAGGTTTTATCTGAAAATTAGATCTTGGAGGGGGGGGGGGGGGGTGACTGGAACATAAGGGGTGAAAGCTGAAATGGAGACCGAGGGGATTTCACTTTTTGAAAAAGTGGGCGGGGCTTATGGGGGAAGGTCAGGTATGATTGAAAGGAAGGCGAAGGGGTGCCTATCGAGTGTTTTTTGAAATTTGAAAAATAGGCGGGGCCTGAATCTAGGGGAACTGGAGAGGCAAAAAAGTTTAATCGGAATCCAGGATTAAGGCTTTTGATGAGAATTTCATTTTTTTGAGTTTTTGAAGGTTGGCTGTTCGTCGATTCACAACTTGTTTTTTGACTTTGGTGATTTTTTTCAGGAACGTTTTTATGGTGTTTACAAACCTGCAAAGCTACATAAAACACGAGAATTCGAGCTCGATATTTTCAACGTCATGTATTAGCGATATGCCCCAAGGGGAAACGCGCTCCATCGCTAATATGACGATGCGCGCGAAATTTGAAAACCATGTTCGCAATAGAGCGCATTTCTCCTGGGAAAAATCGCTGACACCCAAAAAATAGACACCAACCGATTTCTGTCCGCAGCGTTCGCACTCATTGCAACAATCTCGTCTCGCTCGCTCTTTTATTCATCTCACTTATTGATTTTTTCCATGGTCCCAATTACCAAGTTGCCCCTATTGGTACTCGCCGAAATAATTCATGTATTGGATTTCCAGGAACTGTGAGTTTCTCCAATCATACTTTTCCCCAAACCCAAGTTTTCAGAGTCTCCTTCTCTCTGTGTTCTCAGAAATCCAATAGTTTTGTGAGAATTTTCCGACCCAAAAAATCACTGTCCAACTGGAAGTTAAGTATGATTAATGGCAAATGGCCCAGGGCAATTATCTATAATAACATTGACTTCTTGAAACAAGCACAAGTTCTGGGAGCAAAGAAACTATCAGAGTTGCCCAACACCGAAAAAAATGAAATTGCGATTTCGGGGCACACAGTGCCCATTGCATTTTTTCCAAACGGCCAACTCGGACTGTGCTTGGACACTTTTTGGGAGGATCCTGTTTTTGGACTCAAAGTTGTTATCGACTATGTTTCTAGTCTTTTTGGGCTAGATGTTGCCAAAGTAAGCGTTGAGAAAAACAGTGTTTGGGCCTTGGATTGGGTGAAGAATCGACAAGCGTCGCCAGTGGAGATGGGGTGGTTTGAGTGCTACGCAAGTTACACGGAAGAGGAGTTCGCGTTTGTTATGAGGTATTTCTAACTTTTGTTTTTTTTTTGTATTTTCGAGTGAACGGGTGAAAATAGTCAGCTTGGAGGAAATGAAAAATGTCTCATTTGCGATATTCCCCAAGGAGAAACGCGCTCCATCGCCAACTTGGCTGAAATTTGAATTTTCAGCTTTCCCGCCGTTTTGAAAACAGCGAAACATGTTTTGGTGGGTGGGTGGACTCCTCGTGGACTCTTCGTGGACAACTCGGGCAGCAGTCGAATTGTTCACGAGGAGTCCACGCACCCACCAAAACATGTTTTGCTGCTTAAAACGGCGGGAAAGCTGAAAATACAAATTTCAGCCAAATTTGCGATGGAGCGCGTTTCCCCTTGGGGCCCATAAGTTATTTAAAAAATGAATCAATTTTTTTTGGATTTTTGTAGTTTTTAGAGTCCATATATATATAGCATAGGGTTCAGTTTCCAAGAAAATCTGAAATCTAAGAAAATCGAAAAATCCTTTAAAGGAGGATTCCGGTCAAAATTTTTTATTGCCTCAAAATATGTAAAAATGTGCGCAGATTCCGAAAATCATAAGGAAAACGCTCAAAAATCACTCTGAAATCACGAAAAACGGAAAAATGGCAAGAATCGCAGAAGTTGTATCCGATGGCCGTGGCCGAGTTTCCCAAAAAAGGGCGGAGTCAGCCAATGAGCGTCTTTGCAGTCGTGCGGCAGTCAATCACTGCGCTCGGCTCCGTCTTTTTTTTTTGGGTAACTCGGCCACGGCCGTTCGCGTGATTTTTGCTCATTTCGGACCCATTTTCGGGATTTTTGAGCGATTTTTAAGCATTTTCATTATGGTTTTTGAAATCTACGCACATTTTTATTATCGCGCCGTCGTCTGTTGTCAGTTGACTTTAAAGGCGCATGGAGTTATTTTAGACGATATCTCGTTGGGGCACTAAAAATGTGTCATCATATTACGATGTACTGATACACGCGAAGTGCGCCTTCTCGGGGGTTGGCGCATTTTTCGTGCCCTAACGAGATATTGTCTAAAATAATTCCATGCGCCTTTAAACCCTACTGACAACCGACGGCGGCGCGATAATACGTATTTTAAAGAAATAAAAATTTTTGGTCGGATTCCTCCTTTTTAGTGGCCAAGCCTCCTCCTTTTTTACTTATTTGGTCATTACTGTACTGTAAGACGTAAAGTTTCCCCCATTTTCACAGAAACTGCCGCCCAACAACATCATTCCAAATAAGTGCAACAGCTCCCGACACCTTCCGCTTCCATGATCCCCTGCCTGCCGTCGATGAACTATTCATTAACCCTGGGCACTGGGTGACACTCGAAAACTTGTTGACAGTCGACTCCATTGAGGTCATAGTTTGGAAATCGAGAGTGAGCAATGCTGATGTAAATGCTTTCCTTAAGCACTGGATTTCCGGAGGATGTACTCGTCTACAGTATCTCAATATCGAAGTTGAAAATTTGAACATGGTCGAGATTCTGGGAAATGGACTGGTGGTGGATGTGGATCCAGAAGATAGGACGTATCAGAAAAAGTGAGTTTTAGAGGGAATAAATATAAAATTTTGTTTTGTTTCAGACCATTTGGTGTCAAGGCTCGGTTTGTTGGCGGGTACAGTATCCAGCGAGAGGATGGTACAAAGGCTACAATTAGTTCGATTCTAGCGAGGAAATCATTTTTTATGGTTGTCTGGCCCGTTCAGTGATGTTTTTAATACGTTTTCAGTGTACTGTATTTGATTTAAATAAAGTTTTTGCACGAGTCCATTTTTACTCTTCTCATCAACTATTAGCGATATTCCCCAAGGGGAAACGCGCTCCATCGCCCACTTGGCTGAAATTCGATATTTCAGCTTCCCCGCAGTTTTGAAACAGCGAAACATGTTTCGGTGGGTGCGTGGACTCCTCGTGGACAACTCGGGCTGCAGTCGAATTGTCCACGAGGAGTCCACGCACCCATCAAAACAAGTTTCGCCGTTTCAAAACTGCGGGGAAGCTGAAATATCGAATTTCAGCCAAGTTGGCGATGGAGCGCGTTTCCCCTTGGGAAATATCGCTAATACTATTTCGAAAGTTTTTTAGTACCTTCTTACTTGTTTCGTGAGAGCGAGTGACCAAACTTTTTGTCGGTTTTCTTATATTACATAGATGAATTTTTATTTACATTCAAACCAATATCACAAGATCATATATCACAATATTAGCCATAAATCACTTCTTCTTATTCTTCACTCCCCCTCCCATTGCCTTCTGAATCCTGTCCTTCATCGTCTTCGCCTCCTGAAGCTTCCAAATGAACTCTTCCAACTGTGCCTCATCAAAATCCACAAAAAGAGTCTTGACTTCAGTCTCCCCAGCTGGAAGAACTTTCAGATCCACACCCACTTTTTGAGCATTTTGACCTCCGTTGAGAGAGGATTTGTGGTTTTTGGAAATTTTGATGTCGAAGTCGATGATTTCGTCGTAGGACCAGTGAATGGTTTGGAGTTGGGTGGTGAGGCGAGGGCGGAGATTCTGGAAAATTGAGAACTCCGGGACGTTTCGCAACTAGCCGTTTGGCAACTACGACATTTCGCAACTACGACATTTTGCAACCAAGACATTTCAAAACTGGACGTTTCGCAACTCTATAAACTAGTCCACTTTACGTTCATTAAGGTTGTATGAGATTTAGGGTATTGTGAACTCTTCCATGTTATAGTCAACATTTGAAAAGTTGTGATTTTAACGGGAACTTTTTACAAAAATCCTGGATTTCGTGGTTTCGAAATTGACGTGAGTTGCGAAAGAACTGGTTGCGAAATGTCTCGGAGCCGAGAAATCAGAAATTGAAGATTCAGAAGACGTCAATAAATCTTACCTCGAAAATCTCAGCCAACCTGATCGCCACTTCACCGTCTCCAATTTTTTCACTGATTTTTCCACGTCGTCCAGCTTCCGTCAACACCACCCACACCGATTCGGCGGTCTTCTGATCGGCGATGAGATGGTAGTCTGAAAATTCTATTTTTAGAATCAAAAATCTGAAAACTTCAAATTTCCTAGATCTCTTAAATCTGAAAATTACCCATGCTTTTAGAATTTTAGGATCTGAAAAATCTTGAACTTATGGAGGTACTGATATTCATAATGCTAAAAAATCAAATTGTCAAAAACCAATTTTATCGATCCCTAACTCAGTTTAAGTCAATTTTCGGCTCTGAGACATTATGCAACCAGTTGTTTCGCAACTACGATATTTCGTAACTAACGTCCATTTCGCAACTACGACATTTCGCAACTCGCATAAATTTCGCAACTAGGACGATTCGTAACTCACGGCAATTAGCAACCAAAACATTTTAAAACTGGACATTTCGCAACCAGTCGTTTCGAAACTCTATTAACTTCTCCATTTTACGTTTATTAAGGGTGCATGGGATTTAAGGTATTGTAGACTACTTTTAACCTGGAATAGTTCACAATACCCTCAATCCCATACAATCTTAATGAACGTAAAATGGACTAGTTTATAGAGTTGCGAAACGACTGGTTGCGAAACGTTCAGTTTTGGAATGTCTTGGTTGCGAATTGTAGCGGTTGCGAAATGTCTTGGTT
The DNA here is from genome assembly GCA_963932045.1 of Caenorhabditis sinica. Taxonomy (NCBI): domain Eukaryota; kingdom Metazoa; phylum Nematoda; class Chromadorea; order Rhabditida; family Rhabditidae; genus Caenorhabditis; species Caenorhabditis sinica. The sequence continues at coordinate 17,143,377 of OZ009943.1, forward strand.
GCGAAATATCGTGGTTGCGAAATCGATGTGAGTTGCGAAATGTCCCAGAGCCAAAAAATAACCATTACACAATCTTAGTGAACTTGAAATGGACTAGTTCATAGGGTTGCGAAACGTCCAGTTTCGAAATTTCTTGGTTGCGAAATGGACGTGGGTTGCGAAATGTCCCGGAGCCTAATTTTCAGAATATATCTCACCATCCATACTCGTCACCAACATCTCCGCCAACTTCTCCAATACCGTACTCTCAATTTTTGCGTCTCGCAAAAATTGCTCAGCTTCCGCTAGACTTGGTGTCATTTTTTGACCTAAAAATTGAGAAAAAAAAAAATTTTTTAATCCAGAAAAAAAAAACGTTATCAATAGGGAAAATTCCACCTCAAGTAAGAATTAAAAATGGAGAATTTTGATTGAAAACGAGGTCAAATTTATTGAGAGAAAAAACCGAAAAAAACAGCCGAAAAAACTACAACTATTACTAAAAAAATCAACAGAAATTAAAAAAATCAAATTTTTAGGAGAACAAAAAACCGGTGAAATTTTGAAAATTTTTGAGAAAAATTTTTTTTTCAAAAAATTTGAAAATTGAAAAATTAAAAAATTATTCCTTCGAATTTTCCTCGGTTTTCTTCTCCTCTGCTTTTTGCTCCAATCGTCCCAACTCCTCGTCTATTCGTTCTTTGGCACGGAACACCTGCAAAAAATCGATTTTTTTCAAATTTTTTCAAAAAAAAAATTTGGCGGGAAATTCAAAAATTGACCTATTTTGGGTCAATTTTTATCGATTTTTTTGATTTTTGGCTCAAAATTTTTGCATTTTTTAGCCTTACCTTGCTCTGCAAATAGAACGTGCCTCCTTTGGCCTTGTCGTTGATGGCGAACAGGTGCTCGTAGTGCTTCTCGACGTCCTCTCGATTCAACGGCGCCTTCACGTTCAGAATTTGAAGGGATTCCTGGGAAAAAAGTTGAATTTTCTGGGGGATCTGGTAGTGCAATTTTTTTGGAAATAGCATAGCTAGAAAGAAAATTTTATGAAGACTATGAAAATTTTTTGAATTTTTTGAAAATTCAAATTTTAACGGATTCTGACGACGAAAGTCTAGAAGGCGTTAATTTTTGAAACTTTCCAGTTTTCGGGGTGATCTAAAAAGCTAAACTTGATGGAAATAATATAGCTAAAAAGGAAATTTTATGGAGATTCAGAAACTTTTTTGAATTTTCAGAAAATTCCAATTTTAACGGATTCTGGAGCATTTTCAGTGCTGACGTCTTCTGAATCCCTAACGTCATCTGAAGGGCTCCAGAGTCGTTTTTTATTGAAATTTCTACGATATTCTTATTTTCCATAACATTTCCTTCATTTTGATACCAGTTTTGCCTAGATAGCGAAAATTCTGATTTTTTACGTCTTCTGGATTTCAGAATTCAGAATCCCATCTATCTCCAGAACCAGGAGTCCAAATTCGATGAAAACTATACAGATCGATTGGAAATTTTCTGTAGATATTTTTTGAACTTTGAATTTTCGAAATCGGTCAATTTTGAAAATCTGAATTCTGAATCATGACGTCTTCTGAATCCCAATAATCCAAAATTTTCAGAATTTTCTCGAGTTTGGTGTCAAAAGGAAAGAAATTTTATGATAATCACGATTCTGAGCATGATTTTCTTTTCAGAAGCTCCAGAATCGCTCCAGATGACGTCGAAAGATTCAGAAGATGTAAAAAACTGAAAGTGCTCCAGAATCCGTCGAAATTGGAATTTTTGGAAAATTGAAAAAGTCAGAATGATCTGTAGAAAATCCCCAATAGATTGGTACAATTTTCAAAAAATTTAGACTCCTGGAACTTTTTGAAAATTTCGAAAATTCTAAGAAATTCTAAAATTTGACGTCTTCTAGTTTTTCACCTATAAAATCCGTCAAAATCAAAATTTTTGAAAAATTCAAAAAACCAAAATGATCCTCATTAAATTTCCAATCGATCTGTACAAGTTTCAAAAAACTTGAATCACGAAAAAAGCTCCAGAATCCCTCCAGAAGATTCAGAAGACGTCAAAATTTGAAACCTCGCTATCTCCAGTCCCCCTGGTTCGATTTTCATGAAATTTTAACCAAAATTTCACAAATTTCATGAGGATTCTGATTCTGACGTCATCTAATTCTCCAGAATCCGTACCTCCAACGAAATGCCCAATTTCGCGTTGGCATTCGCATTCTCCTTCGTCTCACTGGGCGATTGACCGGTGGCGGCGGCGTGTCGAGCGGCGGCTTGTTGGGTTTCTAAAAAATTTCAAATTTCGGCGGGAATTTGAATTTTTCAGTTTTGAAATTATTTTGAAACTGGTGACGTCAGAAAAATCAAAAAAAATCGAAAAAAAATGTTTTTCAAAAAATTCAAATTTTTAGGTCGACAATTTTTTTTTCAATTTTTTCAAACAAAAAATTTCAAAGTTTCCGGGTCAAAAAATGGCGGAAAATTCAAATTTTTAGGTCTTAAAACTCCAAAACTAACGTCGAATCTCATCTCGGACGGCTCTTGTGAGAGCCTTCGTCACAGCCTCTCCGGCGGCCAACACCACTTTTAGTGCGGTTCTCCACGGCATTTTTTGATGGGGAAAAATTGAGCTGAAAAATTTGAAAAATTTGAAATTTAGGGGGTAAAATGGAGGGAAATTTGAAAAAAAATTTTAATTTTCAAAAAAAAAATTTTTTTCGAAAAATTATTTTTGAAATTTTTGTCAAAATCAACCTGAAAAATGAAAAAAATAGAATAGAACAAATATATTCAAAACTGGCAAAAAAACCAATAAAAAATCAATATATTACAAAAAAAAAATAAAAAAATTTATTTTTCAAAAATCCAAAAAAATTCAAAAATTTCAAAAAATCTCAATTTTTAAATCCTCTACAAAACAGATACATTTCTGCACTATTATCCCTGCACGCCGTCGGTTTCACCGTTCTCACCGTCCCGAATCTCTCGGAAAGCTCTCGAACAAACTCGCCACGTGCACTTCCGTCCCAGATCTGAAAATTTGGAAATTTCGAGGTTTAGAGGTGAAAATTGAGGGTTTAGGAGTCAAAAATTGATGAAAAACTCGAAAATTTGGGTTAGAAAGTCAAAAAATTGAACATTAAGCCGAAAAATTAGCAAATTTCCACAAAAAGTTGTTGGACGTCTTCTGAATCCTCAACGTCATCTGGAGTGATTCTGAAGATTTTTTTAATAAAAATGAAGGTCGTAGTGCTGTTTCTCATCAAATTCTCTTCAATTTGACACCAAATTTGAAAAAATTCGAAAAAAATCCAAAATTTGACGTCTTCTGAATCCTCGCCCTATCGTCTCCAGAATCCGTTAAAATTCGAATTTTCGAAAAATTCAAAAAACCAGAATGATCTCTAGAAAATTCCCGATAGATTGGTATAATTTTCAAAAAATTTAGACTCCTGGAACTTTTTGAAAGTTTCGAAATTTTAAAAAATTCCAAAATTTGACGTCTTCTAGTTTTTTGCCTCCAGAATCCGTCAAAATTCGAATTTTCGAAAAATTCAAAAAACCAAAATGATCCTCATTGAATTTCCTGTCGATCTGTATTAGTTTCAAAAAATTTGAATCACTAGATTTTTCAGAAAATCGAAATTTCGGCTTTGTGTCCATTTTAGTGAATTATGGTCAATTTTGGCTCAAAATGGCTCAAATTTTCCCAAATTTCTGCACTAACTTTACACAAAAACACTCCATTCTTCTGCAATTCAAATTTCGCGTCTCCAGAATCCGAAAACAGTCGAAAAACCGTCCGACACAGCTCGACAAGTCTCAAATGATCCGTAGCGTTGTCTCCCGTCGGATTGGGCGCCATATCGCTGAGAACGACGTCAACCGGGCGATTCTGAAGGCGTTCTCGGATTTTTTGTTGAATTTCAGATGACGTCACGTCGGATTGAGAGAGAATTTCGGCGCCGCGGATGGGGAGAACGTTCTGGAAAAGGGAAAAAAGTGGGCGGAGCTTAGGGGGTCCTTATACTCAAAAAAATTTGATTTTTTAGAGAAAAAAAATCGGTTTTTCAGGAGAAAAAAAAAGTTTTTTTCTGCTAATTTTTGTAAATTTCAGGTTGAAAATAGGCAAAAATCGAAAAATTCAAAAAATTTTTTTTGAAAAGTTCGATTTTGCAGCACTTCTGGGTCAATTTTTAGCAAAAATTCACAATTTTCGTGTCGAAAATTTGCGAAAAATGTAATTTTTTCCACTCAAAATTACCTAGAAATGAGAGTTTTGAGCTCAATATAGTGAAAAAATTGAAAAAAATAACTTTTCAAAAAAAATATTTCTGATTTTTCAAATTTTTCGATTTTCTAGACCAATTTTTTATGGGAAATTCAAATTTTCTGAGGTAAAAATGCTCGGAAAATCCAAATTTTCAGTCAAAATGACACAAAAATCGATTTTTTGAGCTAAAAATGGATTTTTCAAAATTTTCAAAAATTTTAAGTTTTATTCAAATTTCGAATTTTTTCCATTTTCGGTCATTATTCGATGAAAATTATCGTTTTTAGGGGTGAAAATCTTTGAAAAATCCGAATTTCCAGTCAAAATTATCCAAAAATTACGTTTTAAGCTAAAAAACCAAACAATTTGAAAAAAAATTTTTTTTTGGAATCTTGATTTTAAAAATCGCATTTTTCAACATTTTTAATGACCATTTTTTGACAAAATTCACATTTTCTGGGTAAAAACTGCTCAAAAATCTTCATTTTTCACTGAAAATCACCCAAAAATCGAGTTTTTGACCCAAAATCGGTCATTTTCAAAAAACAATTTTTTTCATTTTTGATGATGTTTAGCTCAATTTTCGTCATTTTTTGGTCAATTTTCACTTTTTTAAGCTCAAAATCGCTCAAATTTTTCAAATTTTCACTCAAAACCCCTCCAAAATCACCTGTTTTAGCACTAAAAACCTTCCAAAATTCAATTTTTTGACCCAAAAAAGTCATTTTCAAAAAATTTCATTTTTCAATTTTGATGATTTTTTGTTCAGCTTAGACCATTTTTGGTCAATTTTCACATTTTTAGAGTCAAAATTTCTCAAATTTTTCAAATTTTCACTCAAAATCCCTCCAAAATTACCTGCAAATCCACTCCCAACGCATAACCGCCCGGACACCTCTCCACCACGACTTGAAGCCACGATCCGGGTGCACATCCGATATCGATTACAGTAATCCCGGGGCGCAAAAATTTGAATTTCTCATCAATTTCCATCAGTTTGAACGCGCTTCGAGCACGGAAATTGTGCTCGCGTGCTTTGACGGCAAACTCGTCGTTGGATTGACGTTGGATGTATCTGGAAGTGGGAAATTTGCGGGAAAAATTCGATTTTCTGAATATTCTGGGGGTCCAATTTTTGAGAAAATACTACAAATCGATAGGAAATTTAATGGAGATATTTTTGATTTTTTGAATTTTTCAAAAATTTCGATTTTGACGAATTTTGGAGCATTTTCAATTTTTGACGTCTTCTGATATCCCTAACGTCATCTGGAGGGCGTCTGAAAATTTTTTTGTTCGAATTTGGTGTCAAAAGATGGACAATTGCATGATAATCACAATTCTGATCATGATTTTCTCCTCAGAAGCTCCAGAATTGCTCCAGATGACGTCTGAAGATTCAGACGACGTCAAAAACTGAAAATGCTCCAGAATCCGTCAAAATCGAAATTTTTGGAAAATTCAAAAAATCAGAATGATCTTTAAAAAACTCCTCATAGATTGGTACGCTTTTCAAAAATTTGGGCTCCTGGAACTTTTTGAAAAATTAAAAATTCTAAGAAATTCCTAAATTTGACATCTTCTAGTTGCTCGTCTCCAGAATCGGTCAAAATTCGAATTTTCAAGAAATTCAAAAAACCAAAATGATCCTCTTTAAATTTCCAATCGATCTGTACAAGTTTCAAAAAACTTGAACCACGAAAAAAGCTCCGAAATGGCTCCAGATGACGTCCGAAGATTCAGATGACGTCAAAATTTGAAACCTCGATATCTCCAGTCCCCCTGGACCAATTTTCATGAAATTTCCACTAAAATTTCTAAAATTTTATGGGGATTCTGATTCCGACGTTTTTTTTACCTGAAAAAATGCAAAAAATCGACTTACCTATTCAAATTTCCCCTCGCCTTCTTTGTTGAAAAATGTCGATTTTTCGCCAAAAAATTCCCGAAAATTCCCATCGAATTTTCCACATTTTTCAGAAGCATCTAGATTCAAAAATGTTGAATTTTTTAGATTTTTCCCCAATTTTTAGGCTCGAAAATATGTAAATTTATCGAAATTTCGATGTCCGAAAAATCCAAAAAAAATTAAAAAAAAGGAGAATCTGGATCAAAATTTATTGGAATTTCCGGAAGATTTTTTTTGTGAAAGGGGTTTTCGATGGCGGGAAATTCAAATTTTCAAGCGAAAATTGAGCAATTTTCATGGTTTTCTGGTTATTCTGGAACTCGAAGACACTCGTTGACGGCGTGCATCAATCCTTGATTCTCCATGGCGGCCGCGACGCGTTCCTGGAACAAAAATAACGTTAAAATGGGTTGAAATAGTTGAAAAAAGGCTAAAAATGACCTAAAATCCTATAAAAATCATGAAAAATGATCCAAAATAGTCGAAAATTGGCAAAAAAGTGATCCAAAAATTATTAAAAATGATGAAAAAAGGTAGAAAACGACTCAAAATCCGTTAAAATGGTTCAATTTTCATGACTTTTAGACCATTTTTGATGGATTTTAGGCGTTTTTCAGCTTTCTCGGTCAATTTTGAAAATTTTTTGGGTCATTTTTATTATTTTTCGGCTTAAAAATAGACTTAAAATGACAAAAAATGGAGGAAATGGCCGGAAAAAATCCATTTTGAGTCAATTTTTGGACGATTTTCATGAATTTTAGACTATTTTTGGTCGATTTTTAGCCAAAAATTCATGAAAAATAGTCGAAAAACCACTGAAAATTGACAAAAATCGACGAAAAATGGTGGAAAATGGACGATTTTCATGATTTTTTGGTTAGTTTTTAACGTTTTTGGAGCATTTTTTGGAGCAAATTTCGGTTTTTTAGTCATTTTCGAACCATTTTTCTCGACTTTTATTGATTCTTAGCTCATTCTTAGCATATTTTTCATCATTTTTCCGCAGAAAAACTTGAAAAATGGCCTAAAATTCATGAAAAATGATCCAAAGGCCGAAATTCGATTTCAGTCAATTTTCATAATTTTTGGACAGTTTTTGCCGTTTTTGAAGCATTTTTTGAGTCATTTTGAGCCATTTTTCGGCATTTTTAGGTCGTTTTTCATCAATTTCAGGCCATTTTCCATCATTTTTGACTCATTTTGCTCCAAATCGTCTCCTCCCGAACCTTATCAGCCAACTGTCGATTAATGGACTCCTCTGTGGAGTGTGATCCGGGCGTAATCGAGACGGAAACTTTGATTTTCGGATGCAAACATCTCAACAACTTCACTCGAATCGCCAATCCGATGAGTGTGGCCATACTGCAGTGGGGAATTGTTGGAGTGAAGTTTACCTGGAAAATGTTGAATTTTGAGGGTTTCTGGCGGGAAATTTGAAATTTTGAAGTAATTTTTCGGGTTTAGAGTGAAAAATTGATCTAGAAAAGTGTAAATTTTTGAAACATTTTTTTTGAAAATTGAAAAAAATTATTTTTGAAAAATTATTTTAACGGATTTTCGCCAAATTTTACACTTTCCGGGCTTGAAAACATTAATTTGAAGCAATTTTTCGCATTTTAAAGCTCAAATTCATCTGTTTCAGCTTGAAAAACCACTTTTCATCGCTAAATTTCATTTTTTAGCTTTAAAATTCGAATTTTTCAAAAATTTCCATTTTAAACGATTTTTCCTCTATTATTTTTTTGGTTTCCACTTTCTAGACCAAAAAATCATGATTTTTGACAATTTTTTCACCTAAAAACCCTCAAAATCACTATAGAAAGCTCAAAATTATCCAAATCAGTTTTTTGGCATAAAATCAACATTTTAGGATTTTTATCGAATTTTTTAACTTTTTCTTGAAAATTTCAACTTCCAGACCTGAAAAACTCACTTTTTCGTCACCTTTTCACTCAAAAACCTTCAAAATCCACTTCTAAACCCCTAAAATCATCCAAACCTTGACAAAAGTCTCCTCGTCATCAATGAAGACCTTGATCAACTCCTCCTGCACTACATTCAACTGTTCCAAAGTATACGGATGTTCCGGATCGTTGATATCTCTTATAAGATCAAAAATCTCCCACGAATCGATCGGATCTTCTACACTTTCATCGCTGAAAAATTGAAAAAAAATTATTTTGAAAAATTCGATTTTTGATGAAAAAACCGAACCGTTCGGTGCCAGTTACAGGTCGATGACGTGGTTTCGAGTCGAACAAAATCGGATTCGCGTTATCCAGACGCTCCTGACCCATTTTTCTGCAAGAAAATCGGTGGAAAATGAACGAAAAATGATGTAAAAATGTGAATGGCCGAGTTTTTTCTGCGGGTGGAAGAGGAAACTCCACCTCGGCCGCGAGAGGATTTTTGGCGGGTGTTCAAATTTAGTTTTCCTTTTTTCAAGGTTTAATGCGATTTAGATAGATTTTTAAGGATTCTAGATGAATCTGAAGGGAAACAAAATAAAAATTAATCGATAAGTGACCTAAATTCCTCAATTTTTTAAAATAAACCCCGCCCATAAAGCGGATCGCAAGAAAAAAACAAGAAAAACTCGTCGGATTTATTTTTCTTCTTCTTCTCCTTTAACTTTTTCATTTTGTCTCCAACCATTTTGTCTCCAACCACCCGTATTAATCCTCCAACCCTTCAAACCGTTCCCCACAATCCTCCATACTCTATTGTGTTCTTGGTTCGTATCCTTCGCCTCATATCCTTTTTCTTTTTTACTTGTTTCTTCTTGCTCTACTGAATTTTTTGTTTTTGAAATACAACCTTTACTTAAAATTAGATATAAAAAATAATGTCGAAAAAAATCTTTATTTTTTGCCCTTTTTCATTCCTTTTTCATTCCAATTCACAGGCTTAAAAGCTCTGAAAGCGCGCGCTTTTATACAGCCCCCACTCGTACTTTAACATTTGTTGTTGTGGTGTATGTGGTTACAGTTCTGCCCACCAAACTCACATCCAGGGGTCAACTCCGACCCTCGTCAAATCTTTTTTGCTTTCTTTTTCAAGTGTTTTTAACCCATTTCCTCCTCATTTAGACAAACACTGAACACATACAAAGTGTTAATAGGACACACACAGTTCTAATTCGTTCCGTCTACTCCTCCAGGTTAATTGGTCTCTCCCGTAGAAACTCGTAATGATCTCACTTCCTCCTCCGTCATTCACGGGGGTCTATAGAATTTCCAAGGAGACCTACTTCTCCTCCTTTATTCTCGACAAGTCAACTGTTTTGTGTGTGTTCTGGATTTAGGATTATTCTCTCGATTCTTTACAAGTCACTTTTTTCTCTTTTTTCCCTCAAGAATAAGATTTATCTATTCGAAAGGGAATATAAGGATCGGTGTGAATGGTTGACACTTTTGTCGAGATTTGTATCTTTATTAGTTTTGAGATTAGACGGAGGAAACATAGTTTTCGTTTTGGTCATTAATAGTATCCGTTTCCGTTCTTGAGATGCTTGGAAACTTGGATTTCTTCAAATTTTTCATTTTTTGATTCAAGAGTTTTGGGGTCCAGTTCCGAAAATTCAGCCTTTTCGGTTCCGAGACATTTTGCAACCAGTCGTTTCGCAACTACGACATTTCGTAACTCACATCGATTTCGCAACCAAGACAATTCGCAACCAAGACATTTCGAAACTGGACGTTTCGCAACCACGCCATTTCAAAACTACAAAATCCAAAACAACCTCAATAAACGTAAAGTGGACTAGTTTACAGAGTTGAATCTTCTGAGAATCTTAAATTTCCTAAACTTCTGAATTTCGCCATCTCAAAACTTCAAAAACCAGAATCCCTTCACTTTTCATGCTCTCCCACCTTTTTCACAACTCAAAAAAAAACATTCAAAAAGGAATTGCCCCCACGCAGGATTGAACTACGGACCTTTGGTTTACAAGACCAACGCTCTACCACTGAGCTATAAGGGCGCCGGGAGACTATGTCGGCGGAGGGCGTACAAGAGAATTAGGGGGAGAGGGAAAGAGAGTGCAGAGAAAAATGAGAAGGAGCGAGAAGGGAAAACAGTGAAAAAGGTATTGAAGTAAAGGTTTTGTAGGCTTTTCTGTAGGTTTTTCACTGATTTTTTGAAATTTCCTTTGGTTTTTTATTATTTGTTCATGCTCTACTTGCTTCCAATTCTCCGCTAATCCTGAAAAATCAAAGTCGTTCTTTTCAGATCCCAATGCTCCCAGCGTCTCCCTCATTTATTATTTTGACTATTTTCCTACTGTACTCCACCACAAATGCTTCCAATTTGATAGAAGACATAACGGATAAAGAAACAGCTGCTTCTTCAGAAGATGATAATTTGCAGACGTGAGTTCCTCCCACGAGGTTTGACTGAAAGACGCGCTTTCTGGCTCCGAGACATTTGGCAACAAGTCGTTTCGCAACTACGACATTTCGCAACCGAGACATTTCGCAACCAGTCGTTTTGCAACTCTATAAACTAGTCTACTTTACATTCATTATGGTTGTATTGGATTTTGTGAACTATTCCAGGTTATAGTCTACATTTGAAAGGTTGTGGTTTCTACGTAATTTTTCGTGGTTTTGAAATGACGTGGGTTGCGAATTGTCTTGGTTGCGAAATGTCTCGGTTGCGAGATTTCGTAGTTTCGAAATTGACATGAGTTGCGAAATGTCATAGTTGCGAAATGACTGGTTGCGAAATGTCTAGGAGACACAGAAAAACACTCTACCTACAAATTTTTCAGATTTCCCACACCCCCGCCTATCGGTACCACCACTGTCTCTACAGGAGATGCATTGTTCAATAGGATGAATGAGATTCTGAGGAAGGAAGACAAACAGAAAACGCAGAATTTTCAAATCTTCAACGAGAAAGTATGGTTGCTCTATTGGATTTTTCAAAAATTTCAAAATTGTTTAGGATCTCGTCACAAATTCCAACACAAATCCATATTTTTCAACGACTCGAAAACCCAAAAATCGTTCGGATTCTTCGCAAAAAGCAAGGGACCCGGATCCACATAATCAAGTTATCGCGGGTATTCCGGATTTGAGTGAGTCTTGGGGTTTCGGGATGCTCCAAAATGGCTTCAAGACGTTTCGCAACCAGTCGTTTCGCAACTACGACATTTTGTTACCGGTCATTTCGCAACCAAGACATTTCGCAACCACGCCATTTTGAAACCACGAAATCAAGGATTTTTTTAGAAAGTTCCAGTTAAAATCACAACTTTTCAAATGTAGACTATAACCTGGAATAGTTCACAATACCCTCAATCCCATACAACCTTAATGAACGTAAGATGGATTAGTTTATTGAGTTGCGAAGCGGCTGGTTGCGAAACATCCAGTTTCGAAATGTCTTGGTTGCGAAATTCTCAAAAACCATCTCCCCCTCTACTATTACAGGTGATCCGTGTTTCCGCCGCTACGAGAATTCGATCGTCGTGAACGCTCAGCCGTACGAAAGACGCTCATCGACGGGACTAATCCATTGCAAATCGCACTGTCTCAATAGCCAAATCGGCGTTTATAGCTGTCGATCGTTCGTATATGACAATGTGAATCGGGTGAGTAGCATTAAGCAGTAAGAAGAGAAGGAAGAAAGGAAAGAAGTTGGGGGAAAGGGGGTCTATAAGGTTGTGTTAGAGTTGTGCGTCCAAGAGTTGTCCGCTGGCTGTCAGACCGCCATCCTCTGGCCGACCGCTGTTAGGCCGCCGTCCGACCGCTATCAGACTGACCGCCATCCTCTGGCCGACCGCTGTTAGGCCGCCGTCCGACCGCTATCAGACTGACCGCCGTCCGATGGTCGACCGCTGGCCGACCGCTTCAAACCGCCGTCCGCCGCCCGACCGCCGTCTGCTTGCCGACCGACCGCTGTCAGGCCGCTCGCTATCAGACCACCATCCGACCGCCCTACGCTGGCCGACCGCCGCCCGACCGTCGTCCGTTAGCCTACCGCCATCAGACCGTCGCCCGACCGCTGTCAAACCGCCACGCAACCGCCGCCAGACTGCCGCCCGCCGACCGCCGCCAGACCGCTGTTGGACCGCCGACCGCAGTGTGACCGCCGCCTGATCGCCGTCCGCTGGCCGACTTCTTTTGGACCGCCGTCCGACCGCCGGCCGACTGCCGTCCGATCAGGCTATATTAGCCGGCCACTGTCCGAACGCCGTCCGCTGGCCGACCACAGTTGGACCGCCGCCCGACCGCCGACCGCTAGCCGACCGCCACCAGACCGCCGCCTGATCGCCGCCAGACATCCGACCGCAGTGCGACCGCCGTTCGCTGTTGGCCGCCGTCAGCTGGTCGATCGCCGCCCGACCGCCGTCCGCTGTCAGAACGTCGTCCGCTGTTGGACCACCGTCCGACCACCTTCCGAGCGCCCTACGCTGGCCGACCGCTGACAGAACGCCGTCTGCTGGCCGACCGCTGGCCGTCCGCCCGACCGCTGTCAGACCGCCGTCCGTTGTTCTACCGCTTTCGGACCGCCGTCCGACCGCCTTACCCTAGCCGACCGCTGGCCGACCGCCGCCCTTTCGACCGCTGTCAGACAGCAGCCTGACCGCCGGCCGACTGCCGTCCGACCACTGTCCGAACGCCGTCCGCTGGCCGACCGCAGTTGGACCGCCGTCCTCCCGCCCTATACTAGCCGACCGCCGGCAGACCGCCGCCCGATCGCTGTCCGCTGGCCTACCGCTGTCCGATCGGCGAAGATGATTGGCGGACCGCGCATGTCACGGGCCGGGCCGGGCAGATGAAAGAATTTTCACCTGCCCTGCCCGGCCCGCTCTGCCCGATCTGCCCGCAATGGTAGTTCAAAAATTTGAAGTGCCAGTTTTCAGCAGTGATAATGAAGGTGCATTTTCCGACAGCCAAATCACAAGTATAAAACTAACTGTATCTTTTTTCAGGTTTGCGATCTTTTCGCCCATGTTGGTGACCAAGCTCCAGCACGTCTTCTCAAGTTCCAAACCCGGGACTACTTCGAACCCACCGACATTGTTCACTGTTTATCACTCATCAACCGATCATCTGCTGACTTGGACTCTGAGTCAGAATCCGAATCCGAAGACGTCAATCCACCGAGTCCTCCACCATCAGCACCCATTATTGCACAGGCCTCGAACACAGTAAAGAGGGACGAGAAAATCGAGGATATTACGGCGCCGTCTACAGAGACGTCAACGTCTTCTGAATCTTCAGAATCCTCTTTGGACACATGTCCGCGTGGAAAACAATCGACTTTCTTGAGAACCGAAGGATTTGAACTTTTCAAACATGACGAGCAGGAGATGCAAGTGGAGAATTTGGCGGAGTGCGCCAAGGCGTGTATTGAGAATAAGGTAGGGTTTCTTGTTGGCAATGGAGCGCAGTTAAAACATTTACAAGTGTGTGGTAGTCCAAAAACTGAGAAATCCAAAAACATAAGTTTCATGAAAATCGGATGAAAATGAACAGAGTTATGAGCATTTTTCGGAGCCAGACCTGAAAATTCAAAATTTTGTACTTAGTCGAGTTTAGACATACTTTGAAATTTTTGAGCTCAACGATTTTGCATAAATGTGATAGTCCAAGAACTGAGACATCCAAAAATATAAGTTTCACAAAAATCCGATAAAAACGACCAGAGTTATCAGCATTTATACAACTCGAACGGAAAAAGTCGACATTTTGATCCTGGTCGAGTTTATACTTATTTTGACGTTCTTAGACTTGACAGTTTTGTATAAATGTAATAGCTCAAAACCTGAGAAAATGAAAAAATAAAATTTTATAAAAATCGTATGAAAATGAGCAGAGTTATGAGCATTTTTCTGAGCCGGACCTAAAAAATCGAAAATTACTTAATTCTGAAAACTAGGTCGAGTTTATAGTCATCTGAAAGCTCTTTTTATGACAAAAACGAAATTCTTATTTTTATTCAATTTTGAGCAAAATTGACCAAGTTACAGCAAAAACTCAAATTTTCAAAAATCCAAAATTTTTCAAAAATGGTCGTGTTTAGGCTCATTTTGAAGCTCCTCACTTCCTAAGCTCAAATTTCCAAAATTCATCAAATAATTTTGATTTTTCAGATCAATGGAATCCCTCTAACCTGCAAAAGTTTCGACTACCTCTCCACCACTTCCATGTGCTCTTTCACTTCTGAAGCAGCGGTTCCCGTTGGAAACGGGCAGTTGAAACAAAGAGAAGAGGCATCGTACCATGAGAAAATTTGTGTATCCAAAAGTTTTGTGGAGTGAGTTTTATTGTCAATGGAGCGTGTTTGCAACAAAATTTTGAAAAAAAAATTTTTTTGCAGCTCCTGCCCATCCACATTCTTCTCCCGGCACCCTCAGATGATTCTAGTGGGATTTGCGGAGTCCGTTTCAGATTCTCCAAGTTTCGAACATTGTTTTGACACTTGTTTGAATAGTTATCAGTTGTTCGGCTTTAATTGTACTTCTGGAATGTATTATTTTGAGGTAGATCACTTTTTCTCAATGGGGCGCGTTTGCAGAGATAGTTTTGGAAACCAAGTTGCAAGCGCGCTCCATCAAAATTTTCTCGTTGGAGCGCACCTACGCTCCAGTGAAACTCACTCTATAGTAGATCAAATTTTTTCCAGGAAGCCCAACTGAATTGTATTCTAAACTCGGAAAATCGAAACACGCAATCAGAACTTTTCACAGAGGAAAATACGGATATTGTGGACTATTTTGAAGTGGAGTGCACTCGGCCAAAAGTTGGTAAAGTACATAAAAGGAGGAAGATGGCGGGAGTTAGGAATTTCGGTAGGTCAAATTTTTAAATGCTAGAAATCATGGATCCCTAATAATTCCAGAAACCGACGCCATTGGTGCTGACAAAATGTTGATGTCCTCCTCCTCCAACCACGAAGAAGACGTCGAGGATGATGGTTCGAAATGGGAAAGTTGGTCAGAGTGTCAGGATGGAAAACAGACGAGAAGGAAGAGTTGTGCTAATTTCAATGTGAGTTTTTTTGGGGAAAATGTGCTCTATTGATAATCATTCGAAATATTGTCAGGAGAGCGCGTTTGTTCCCGGAATACTCAATTTTGTGAGCAAGTGCGCTCTAGTGGCAATCTGTCAATTTTAAGCGATTATCAATGGAGCGTGGTTGCTAGAACCCAGAAATACTCTATTGACAAACTTTCTTCAACACTCAACTCAGCGTTAGATTGTCAATAGAGCGCATTTCTATCAGTTTCAAAATAATTGTATTTTCAGAAAATCGAAGACTGTGCAGAAGAGGTTCGAGATTGTACTGAAGAGTCTGAAGTCGAGCCCGCTTCATCTAGCGGAATGAAAATGTCGATTAGAAGAAGTGGTGATTTGGAGGAATCTGGAATTTCGAAAACTGAAGATTCTAGAGAAAATCAGACAGATAATGAGGAAATTGAAGAAAGCAACGGAGCAGAGGAATCTGCTCAGGAAGGTAAAGACTTTTGGAATCTTGGAAATTTCGGTTCCGGGACATTTCGTAACTTCGACATTTTGCAACGGCCACACGTTGTATGGGATTGAGGGTATTGTGAGCTACTCCAGGTTATATTCTACATTTGAAAAGTTGTGATTTTAACGTGAACTTTCTACAAAAATCCTGGATTTTGTGGTTTTGAAATGACGTGGTTGCGGATTGTCACAGTTGCGAAATGACTGGTTGCGAAGTGTCTCGGAGCCAAAATTTCAGTTCTGGAGAGCAAATGTGCTCTATTGAAGGACATTTTGCGTTTTTCATCACTCTGAGATTGCTAGAAATCTTTGTTAACATTTTCCGTCCCTAAAAATATTAGCGATATTCCCCAAGGGGAAACGCGCTCCATCGCAACTCGACTGAAATTTTAATTTTTAGCTTTTCCGCCGTTTTGAAAACAGCGAAACATGTTTTGGTGGGTGAGTGTACTCCTCGTGGACAACTCGGGCAGCAGTCGAATTGTCCACTAGGAGTCCACACACCCACCAAAACATGTTTCGCTGTTTTCAAAACGGCGGAAAAGCTAAAAATTAAAATTTCAACCTAGTTGGCGATGGAGCGCGTTTCCCAATGGGGAATATCATATCACTAGTAACAAAATTAGCAGTAGAGCGCCAAAGATGATAATACGCGCTCTATTAAGAGTTTCTCAATGAAGCGCATTTTCAGCCACCCCAGGAATTGTAAAACTGCTCTAATGACAATCCGTCTAAAATTATCAATAGAGCGCGTTTCCAACCGTCAAAAGGTGCCCCATTGCTAATATTTTTCCAGACCCTGCCCCCACAAAAGAAGAAATCGCAGAAGTGAAACAAAAAATCCGTCGAACCGGTTTCAAATGCCCCCTAAACGAGTGCTGTCAAGTTTTCTTATCCTGTTCCTATGGTCTTCGTCATAATTCCCATACAAAACAACTCGAATGGTGTCGTCGTCCATGCGATTCTGAAGCCCAATCCTTCAGAAGGTCACGTCTTCTGAGGTGAAAGTGCCCCCCCCCCCCACTTTGGGGGCGGAGCCTAATGTCTTTTTTTCGAAATTCTTTTTTGAATCCTTGTAATTCGTCTACCTAACCGCCCATCTTGATACTCATAATAATGATTGTAATGCTGTCTGTAAATAATAATAAAAATTCAATTTTTTATTCAAAAAAATTTTTTATTAGAAAATTCAAATATTCTATCATCCAAGCCGGGAGCACAAAAAATACAGAGAAATTTGGATAATGCAAGTGCGCTCCATTGAGAAATTCTCGATAGAGCGCTCTTTCAAAGGTTTTAAAGGGGGCAGAGGTGGTTAAGCATATGAGTATAAATGTGGCAAGGATAGGAATGCAAGTGCGCTCCTTTGGACTTTTTCAAATACAGGTCCGTTAGAGCGCTTTTGCAGCATCGGGGGAGTTGAAATTTACAAAATCATACAAAATTGGAAAAAAGCGAAATTTTTAAAAAATTGAAAAAAAAATTTGATCTACAACATGTGCGGGGGCATTGGAATGACACCGACGCCGACTCCGCCCTCATGACAAGTTAAGGGGGTGACGATGGTCCATTGGTCCGTTTCCTCGTCGTACTGTTCCATACTGCAAAGGTTGTTCTCGCCGTCGAAACTGGAAAAATAATGGTAGATCAAATTTTCGAGATATTTGCATTGGAGCGCATTTGCATTATTGTTGTGTTGTAAATGCGCTCTAATGGACTTTTTTGTCGTTGGGGCGCGTTTTGAAGAAAATCTAATTGTCGGTGGAGCGCATTTGCAACCTCAGGCTGCAAATGCGCTCTATTGATGAATCGGCAGTAGGCAGCCTTTTCGTCAGTAGATCAAATTTTTGTCTTTAGATCAAATTTTTGTCTTTAGATCAAATTTTTGTCTGTAGATCAAATTTTTGTCTGTAGATCAAATTTTTGTCTGGAGATCAAATTTTTGTCTGTAGATCAAATTTTCTATTTCCAGTAACAAATGCGCTCTACCGAACTCCTTATTATTAATGGAGCGCGTTTGCATAGACACTGTTGAAAATGCGCTCTAGCGTACTTTTTGGCGGGAAACGCGATTCTGAGGTCAAAAATAGATGGAATTTCAAATTTTTTGTAGTTTTTTTTTTGCAGAACATCTTTTTCGGGTGATTTTTGACCAATTTTGAACAATTTTTTTTGAAAAATTTTCAAATTTTGGGCCGTTTTTCTGGCCTAACTTCCTCACCCAGCCACCGCAAACAGTCCCTCCGTGGTGGCCACCAATGAAACCCGACTTCTTCGCATATTCATCGCCGAACACGGTGCCCATTTTCCATCTTTCGGATCGAAAACTTCCACAGATTTCAGAAAAGATGTTCCATCATAACCACCGGCCACATAGATTTTTCCTTTAAATGACGCCGCGCCGAATCGACATCTCTGTTGAATCATCGATGGAGCACGTTCCCATTGTTGGCTTACTGTATCCAGACGTTCGACCGTTGCGAAAATTTGCATTCCGTCGTGGCCACCGCATACTGTAAGAAATAGAATAAAAAATTTGGTGAAAATTCAAAAAAAAAAAATTTTTCGAAAAAATTTTTTTTTTGGATTCTGAATTTTTTCAGAAGACGTCAAAAATTCAGAATCTCCGAATCGCATCAAATTTGGTATCAAACTAGTGGAAATTAACAGGGAACCAAGAATATCACAATGATTTTCACTTAAAATTCTCCTGAAGCGATTTAGAAGACGCTGAGGATTCAGATGACGTCGAAAGTTGAAAAAGCTCCAGAATCCGTCAAAATCGGAATTTTTGAATAATTCAAAACGTCAAAATGATCTACGGAAAATTTCCTATCGATCTGTATAATTTTCATCAAATTTGAATGCTAAAAAATTGAGTTATGACAATTTTTCGAAAAAAAAAATTTTTTGTTGAATTCACTATAACTCGATTTCTAGATATCCAATTTGACAAAAATTATACAGTTCGATAGGAAATTTTTTGCAAATCATTTTGATTTTTTGAATTTTTCAAAAATTCCGACTTTGACATCTTACCGTACTCACCATAGATATACTTATCGAATACAGTAACCCCGGCGGCACTTCTCTGATTCTCCATGGGTGGTCCCGGCTCCCAAATATTTCGATTGATATCGTAGATTTCCATTGTCGACAGACTATGATTTCCATCGTATCCACCACAGACATATAGACGATTTGAGACGAACGCAGCGGCCAGGGCCGACCGTTTTCGGTTCAGAGGGGAGAGCTGGAAAATGGTGGAATTGTGAGAATTTTTTTTTGGACTCTACGACAAATACGACATTTCGCAACTCTATGAGCTAGACCACTTTAGCGAAACTTTTTATAAAAATTTGGATTCCGTGGTTTCGAAACGACTGGTTGCGAAATGTCTCGGAGCTATTTTCGTCAAATTTTTCTCTGTTTTCACCTTAGTCCATGTCGAGGTGTCATAATCAAATTTCTCCACCAAATCCATCCTATCCTGTCCATTAAAACCGCCAATGGCGTAGACTTGTCGCTGATGGACAGCCACTCCAACGCGGGTTCTCATCGTGGTGACACCTTCGATGGAAGACCATTTTTTCTGGAAAAATTGAAGGTTGAAAATAGTGAAAATGGCTCAAGAATCATGTAAAATAAGTTGAAATTTAAAAAAAAAAAACGGTCCAAAAATTGTGAAAAACGGATTAAATTTTTTTTTTTTTTTGTGATTTTCGACTTTTTTGGTCCAAAATAAGGTAAAAATGGGTCAAAATTCACAAAAAACCGTTAAAAAATAGCTAAAAATGACCCCAAAATTAGGCTCTCCATCCGGACGGACGGCAAAGCGGACGGCGCGCGCCCGTCCGGACGGCGACCCGTCCGGACGGGCGCGCCGCCGTCCGCATTAAGAGTGAGCAAGACCAATCACGCACAAAAAACAGCGATTTTCGCCAATTTTCTACTAAAATTCAATTTTCTTGGTTGTAATAATTACCTTATCGATTGAGAAGCTTTATTTAATTGACAGAACAAAAAATTCCAAAAAATTCCAAAAAAAAATTTTTTTTCACCAAAAATTTTTTTCTCAATTTTCATATTTATGCAATATTTTTGGTCACCAATTAACTTTAAAAATATTATTAGCATATTAATTATTAAAATAACCCTGTAAATTGATTTTCGCTAAAATTTTTGCATGCGATTTTCATTGCTCACTCTTAAACGGACGGCGCGGACGGCAGCGGACGGGCGCTCGCCCGTCCTGGACGGGCGCGGACGGGCGTTTTGCCGTCCGGGTGGAGAGCCTACCCAAAATTACTAAAATTTGACTTTTTCGTAAGATTTTTTTTGCTAATTTTTCGATTTTCGGCTCTATTTCAGGCAATTTTTGACCATTTTTCTTCAATTTTAGCTCATTTTTCATGGAATTTTTTTTTCTATTTTTACCTGAATCGGATTATAAATTTCCACAGATGACTTTGATTGACTCTGATGCATAAGACCCCCTATTGCAACGATTAGTCCGGGAACCCTCTGACATGCTCTTGGAGTGGTTTTGAACGATTTTAGAAGAGCACGACGTTCGGGAAGCAAGTGGTAGTCTTTGGCTTCGTCGATCTGCAAGAAAAAATTGAGAAATTCAGATTTTCAGAATTGAGAAGATTTCGAAAATCTCAGAAAAAATCATAAGCCAATAAGCGCAAAAATCGGTCTAAAACCCAGCAAAATGGCTCCGAAATTAGCAAAAATCGCAGAAGTTGTATCCGGTGGCCGTGGCCGAGTTTCCCAAAAAAGGAACGGAGTCAGCCAATGATTTTTTTTTTTTTGGGAAACTCGGCCACGGCCACCGGATACAACTTCTGCGATTTTTGCTAATTTCGGAGCAATTTTGCTGGGTTTTAGACCGATTTTTGCGCTTATTGGCTTATGATTTTTGGAATGAGACCGTTTCTTACCAAATCCCTACACGGAATATCTTTTTTAATAATTGCATTTGAGGCGACAATTGATGACAGATAAGTTGGACTGAGCAATGGGAGACGGACGCAGAGGAGGATTCTGGAAAATTATTTTTTTGAAATTTTTGAAAAAAAAGTGGACATCAAGATTCAAGGACACACAGATGGACAAAAATTCGGTAAAAATGATCAAATTTGGACTCAAAATGGTCGAAAATTAATTTTTTGAACAATTTTAAAATTGTCAAAAAAAATTTTTTTTTTCAATTTTTATAATTTTTTTAAAGGTTTCTGGGTCAGTTTTTTCTCAGAAATTCAAATTTGACAACTAAAATTTTTGAAAATTTCGAATTTCCCTCCAAAAATTCAAAATCCAAAAAAACCAACTTTGCAGCATGCTCATGCCTAGCCTTATCCATTTTCAACCATTCCATGGCTGCGATGAAAATTTGTTCTTCTGAATCGACGTAGAGATTATCGGAATCCAAAAGGATTACTGTATCTTCTAGAGACAACTTTTTGAAATCCTCCTCTTTGGCGACGGCGGTGAAGTGTTTCTAAAAAAATTGGAAAAATTTAAAAAAAAATTTTTGAAAATTTTTGAATTTTTTGAATTTTTCGGTTGAAAATGGTTACTGTCACTTGAATACAGTAACCGAAAAATTTCAAATTTTTTTTTGAAAAATCGAAATTTTTGAATTTTCAAAAATCAAAATTTTAATCAATTTTTTTGGAAATTTCAACATTTCTAGATCAATTTTTTGCACAGATTTTGAATTTTTTTATCATTTTACCTTCAAATTTCATCTAAATTCCAAAAAATCAAGATTTCGATTTTTCAGAAATTTCACTTTTTTGGGTCCATTTTTTCTCAATTTTCATGATTTTTGGAACAATTTGGACATTGTTAGATCAATTTTTGCACAGATTTCAAATTTTTGAGTTATTTTACCCTCAAATTTCATCTGGATCCCAAAAAATCAAGATTTTTAAATTTCACTTTTTGGGTCAATTTTCAACTTTCCTAGGTCAACTTTTCCCGGATTTTTCAAATTTCCCGCTCAAATCATCCCCAAATTTCACCTGAATAAAATCATCCGTCTTCTCAGCAATACCCCTCTCAACACACATTAATTTACAAAATTCCCGAATCGACAACGCATTCGAGGGATGAAGACGTGTCAGAAGGAAGCTACCACAGTGCTGAACGACTTCGAGCATTTGAAAAAAATTTGCACCCAACATTATTGACTGGACATTGCCTGCAAAAATAGAGCAAAAAATTTGAAGAATTTGAAAAAAAAATTGAAGAAATTTGGTTGGAAATGAGCAATTTTGGGGTCAAAAGTCCAAAAAAAATTTTTTTTTGAAATTTTTTTTTCAAAATTTTAGAGAAAATTTTGAATTTCCCGCCTTACTAGTCGAAATTCGAAGCTCTCCAGTATAGGCAAACGTTAATAAGGCATCCACAGTTTCGTAGTTCATATCTGAAATTTGAAAAAAAAAATTTTTTTTGAAAATTTTTTTTCTAGAACCTTCAATACAAATTTCTTTCATATTTGCTTCCATCATATCCAAAGTGAACATTCCTCGAAAATATGGTATCGTAGCTGCTAGGATTACCTAGAAAATCCAAAAAATTAAAAATCATTTTTTTCCAAAAAACCTTATGAGCTGAGAGCTTTTTGCCTTCTACAACCAATGCAACATCACATAATTGACACTTGGAACGCATTTCATTAAAAATCTCGTAGGAATTTTTATACATTTCATCCAGAATATCGATTTTTTGAAAGTCATAATCGTCGTCTGTACAAAGGGGTATTCTTCCGAATTTATCCGATTTTTCGGTGATTTTTGAGAATTCTGAGGCGGCCATCTGAAAAAAATGGCAAAATTTCGATGTTTAAATTAAGTTTTTACGATGAAAATCAGCTTTTGTTCCACTTTATTCATCGGAATTAAATTGAGAAAAAGCGCACGAGAATCGCGCCAACGAGGCATCACACAAAACGAGGAGACGCAGAGAAAGCACCACAAACGCGTCAGCAGTCTCACCTTGCGCATATTGGGATTTTGCCGAAAATTTATCGAATTTTTACATTTATTGCATGCTTTTCGAATAAATCGCTATAATACTCAACTAAAAATGCTAAACTATGATAAAATGGAGAAAATTGGAGAGGGTAGGCCCGGAAAAATTTTAAAAACTGCAAAAAATTCGGCAAATTTTCACAGGTACCTACGGAACAGTGTTTAAGGCCAGAAACAAGAATACAGGGGAGATAGTGGCGTTGAAACGAGTGAGATTGGATGATGATGATGAGGTTTGTAAGGGAAAAATTCCCAAAAATGTTTTTTTTTTCTAAAACTTCAAATTTTTCCAGGGAGTTCCCAGCTCGGCTCTTCGAGAAATTTGCATTCTTCGGGAGCTCAAACATCGAAATGTCGTGAGATTATACGATGTGGTGCATTCTGAAAACAAGTTAACACTGGTTTTCGAGTTTTGCGATCAGGACTTGAAAAAATTTTTCGACTCGCTGAATGGGTATATGGATGCACAGGTAATCGAGTGAAGATGAATTCTGGGGTAAAAAATACCGCGAAATTCGAATTTCTCGCTAAATTTTGACCCAGAAAACTGATTTTTAGGGGGAAAACTACATTTTTCGATTTTTCATGAAATTTGAGATTTTTTGTCAACATTTTATTTTCAAAAATAAAATGTATAATTTTTCGACTTCTTAGAGTTTCTAGGGTAAATTTAGCCCAAAAATTCGAATTTTTCACTTATTTTCAACCTAAAAGTGTTGTTCTCGTGCTAAAAAGTCAGAATTTAAATGACCGAAAAAATTTTGATCCCAATTTTTTTTTTTCAATTTTCAACTTTTTCGACTTTTCTGAGTTTCAAGGGTAAATTTAGCCGAAAAATTCGAATTTTCCATCAAATTTCACTCCAGAACGCGATTTTTAAGGCTAAAAATCCAATTTCAATTTTTCCAGACCGCCCGTTCGCTGATGCTCCAACTGCTCCGTGGTCTCTCATTCTGTCATACCCACCATGTCCTTCATCGTGATCTAAAACCCCAAAATCTGTTAATCAACACGAATGGAACCCTAAAATTGGCAGATTTCGGGTTGGCCCGCGCTTTCGGAGTCCCTGTCCGTTGTTTCAGTGCAGAAGTCGTCACTCTCTGGTATCGACCACCGGATGTCTTGTTTGGAGCGAAATTGTATAATACTTCTATCGATATGTGGAGTGCTGGATGCATTTTTGCTGGTAAAGGATTTGGCTTTTTGGAAAAAAATTTGGAGAAAAATGAGCCAAAAATCTTGAAAATTGAGCAAAAATGAACCAAGATATGTACATTTAAACATTTTGAACACTTTTGAAAAATTCAAATCTTTCGATGCTTTATAACCTTAAAATGTCGAAAATTCGGTAAAAATGAAGCCAAAAATCGAAAAAATTGAGCAAAAATGAGCCAAGATGCATCAAAATTCTTTTTAATCAACTTAAAAACAAATTTCAAAATTTCCGATAATTTTTGACGATTTTCGGATACTTTCGTACCCCAAAATTGACTAAAAATGGCCAAAAATTACTCAAAAATCGCAAAAAAAAAAAATTTTTTTTTCATTTTTTTGTATTTTCGACAATTTTTCTCGAATTTCAATGCGTTTTCGGTCATTTTTGACGATTTTAGACCATTTTTTGTGATTTTTCTCGCTTTTTTTGCTAAAATTCAACCAAAACGACATACGAAATTTGAGACTTTTTACACTGAAAAATTGAGAGAAAATCTCGAAAAAAAAGTGCAATAATCCTTGAAACTCGAGATATCTGGTGCACTTTAGGCGCAAAATTTGCGTTATTTTTGACTCAAAAACGACAATTTTAGGCCTAAAATTGGCTAATTTTTGGTGAAAATTTTACAAATTTCGATAAAAAAACGACCATTTTGCGCTAAAAATCATGATTTTTGAGTCAAAAATCGATTAAATTTGGCGATTTTTAATTCAAAATTCACCATTTTTACCTAAAATTCACAATTTTCCTCAAAATTCATATAATTTTTTCTAAAATTTTTTCCAGAAATCTCCAACGCCGGTCGTCCACTATTCCCAGGTGCTGACGTCGATGATCAACTCAAACGAATCTTCAAACAGTTGGGAAGTCCAACGGAGGAGAGTTGGCCATCTATCACACAATTACCGGATTATAAGGTAAAAATAAGCAAAAATGTCCTTAAAATCCTGAAAAATCCCTTAAATATGACTAAAATGACCCAAAAATCATGAAAAATGACCCAAAATTCGTGTAAATTGGCCGAAAAATCATGAAAAATGACCTAAAATCGAAAAATTCCCTTTGAAAATTTACAAATTTCAACCAATTTTGGTTCCCAAAAACCCAATTTTGGACCGAAATTTTTGGAAAATGACCTCTCAGAAGTCACAAAAATGGCCTAAAATAACCCAAAAATCTTAAAAGAAAGCGAAATTTTCGCCTATTTTTGCCCTAAAAATTCGAATTGTTCGGTCCAAAAAAAGTGCTAAAATTTCAATTTTTTTGGTAAAATTTCGACCCATTTTACCCCCAAAAAAATTTTTTTTTAGATATTTAATTTTTTCGTACTTTGAGTCCATAAATTCCTCCTCCCCACTCTCTGCAATTTCCCCGTTTCTCTCCTACTTTTTCTTATCATTTTGTTCTTTTCCTCTTTTTTTCCACGCAGCAGCAGCTGTCCTATTCGTATCTATACACTATACTTCGTTACCACCGCCCGTGTGTCAAGTGACGACATAGAGAAAAAAATTGGAAAAAATGAAGATAAAAAGTAAAAGAAGTTTCAAAGTACTCCCTTGCCTCAGCTGTTTGTTCTTCTGACGCAATTCGGGCGAAAAATTGGAAAAGAGAACGAAAATTGATAGTGAAGACAAAGAACCAGTGATTGATTAGTCTCGAAAATCCCAAAAAAATGAGCAGAAAAACAGAAAATGGAGTAAAAATAGATCAATTTTCAGCACTACCCAACCTATCACCCGACCCTCACTTGGAGCCAAATTGTACCAAATTTGAATTCCCGCGGCCGTGATCTTTTACAGGTACTTTTAATTTTGGCCTACTTATTTACATAAACTTTTGTTGCAGAAACTCCTCGTGTGCAATCCAGCTGGCCGAATCGACGCGGACGCCGCACTACGTCATGCCTACTTTGCAGACACTTCCGATGTCTAGGACCCCCCTTCTCCCCCACGTCTCCTATTTCTTAAGCTTTGCGCACCCCCTCATTTTCCCACTTTTACAAATGAATCTCATTGGCTTCCTCTCGCATCTCTCTCGTCTCTTTTTGCCATTCCCAAGGCTTTCTTACTACTAATAAACGGCTATACGGTTTCCTTCGTTTTCGGGGTGATATCTAAAAGAGACAAATTGTGCAAGTGAATAACAACAACGAGGATTTATTGTTGCTCGAGTATATTGTAAGATCAACGGCAAAACACAGGTGCAATAACCGAGAGTTGTCAAACCGAGTCTAGAGAGAGGGGCGCTAACCTAAAGAATGTTCAATCGGGGGGTGGTGGATGAGAATTTTCAAAAGGGGATTCGGGAACTTGATATAGAATAAGAAAAAGGGTTTTAAAACTTTTTATGTGGCTCGCTTTATTTTTGGAAACTTAACAAAGTAGCTATCTATACTACTTTGCTAAAACAAGCTACATAACGAGATTTTGTTGGAGAATGACAAGGTTAAAAAATTTCAAAATGTCATTAGATTTAGATGAACTTCTGGATTTCGTCGTAGATGGCCAACACGAGGGCTCCTCCGGTTCCACGGAACACGTTGGAGAGGGCTCCCTTGAACATGGCGGAGATTCCTTCGTTTTGGATGATCTTCTTGGCGCAGTCGAGGGTGTTTTTGTAGAGGATATCCTTGCGTCCGGATTGCATCATCATACGACGACGGACGGTGTCCCATGGGTAGGAAAGGATTCCGGATCCGACGGTGACGACTTGAGCGATTCCCCAGGCGGCGAAGAAGTTGAGCTTCTTTCCGTCGGCGGCGAACACCATCTTGGCGGTATCGAACATTCCGAAGTAGGCGGCACGGTAGATGATGATTCCTTGCACGGAGACGAAGAATCCTCTGTAGAGTCCGATTGGTCCGTCAGACTTGACGATCTTGACGAGGCAGTCAGCGAGTCCCTTGAATTCACGATCGTTGGCCTTTCCGATATCAGCGGCGAGACGGGTACGGGCGAAGTCGAGTGGGTAGACGAAGCAGAGGGAGGTGGCTCCAGCAGCTCCTCCGGATGCCAAGTTTCCGGCGAAGAACCTGAATTAG
The DNA here is from genome assembly GCA_963932045.1 of Caenorhabditis sinica. Classification (NCBI taxonomy): domain Eukaryota; kingdom Metazoa; phylum Nematoda; class Chromadorea; order Rhabditida; family Rhabditidae; genus Caenorhabditis; species Caenorhabditis sinica. Next base: position 17,170,339 of record OZ009943.1, read on the forward strand.
CACGTTTAACACTGTTCAAGACGCTAAATTCATCGAAAACCCTCTGTAGCCCATAGCTACTAGGATAGCGATTTCTGTGGCTTCAACTCACTTCCAGAAGTCCTTCTTCTTGTCAAGTCCCTCGAGGAAGATTGCCTTGTAGGTATCCTTGAAGGCGAAGTTCAGGGCCTGTGTTGGGAAGTATCTGATGACGTTGGCGAGGTTTCCTCTCCAGAGAGCGGCGACTCCTTGCTCCTTTGGCACACGGACGAGAACGTCCATGATTCCCTTGTAACGCTTGTCAGCGGTGATGGTCTTGGAAGCATCTTGGACCTGGAAAGCGGGGAAATTAGCGATGCAGCTAGAAATTTTAGGCCAGACTCAGAAAGAATGCTAAAAAGCCCTGAAATCTAAGAAGGAGAACATATTTACCTGAAGGAGAAGCTTGACACGCTCGATTGGGGCGACGGCGGTCTTGGAGACGGCAGCAGCGGTACCTGGAAAACACGAAATTTAGGCCAGGACTCGAATTTTTTAGTGATTTTCCCACTAAATGGAAGGCTCTGAATTTTCGAAAATCGACGAAAATCCTAGGGAAAATGGGATTTCCAGGAAATTTTTTAGGCCAGAATTTTTTCAGCTTTTTTTTCAGCAATAGCTTACCTCCGGAGGCGAGATCGATCAAGAACTTTCTGGTGTCGAAGGACTTTTCTTTAGACATGGTTATTCGAGATTGAAGGACCTCGGTGGTCGGTGCTTGCCAGAAGCAATAGAGTGAGAAGCGCCGCCCGTCGAGACGAGGGGACGCGCGCGCCGTCCGTCGCAATTTGCGGGTCTCGCCACGAACGAAACTACGGTCGGGGCCAGCGCGGCGATTCAAACCGAGGTTTTTGGGTGCCGCCTAGTTTTGGGATTTCCATCGAATTTTTAGCCTATTTTCCACGATTTTTATCGATTTTTTTCAAATTTTCTTGAGAAAACCTAGTTTTATAGACGTAAAATTAATTTTTGAAGCTAAAAAAATGCCGAAAATCCCGATTTTTTCGACCCAAAATGAGGAAAAAAGAAAAAAATGAAAAAGATTAAATTTCGAAATTTACAAAGTAAAATCTTCAAAACAAAGATAAGAACAAATACAGAGAGAACTGATAAACATCACTGACCGCCTCCTATTTTTTGTTTACTCAATAGAAAGATAGACAAAAAACTAGTTCTAGATTTTTCGTTTTTTCGGAAAGGCAATCGATAATTTTATGTAAAACCCCAAAAATTGGAAAAATGATGAAATCCCACAGTTTTGATGGTTTTTTGGCTAATTTTAGGACGAAAAATTTGTTATTTTCGTCGTTTTTATGCCAAAAAACAGATTTTTTGGTCCATTTTCGAAGTTTATAGTAATTTTACCTAAAAATTAATTTTTGGTGATTTCCTAGGAGTTTTCAGCTGATTTTAGACGGGAAATCGGATTTTTTGAGCAAATTTTTGACTTGAATGTGCTCATAAATAGTGTTTGAGTCGCCAATTTCGAAATTTGAGAAAATTCGTCGAAAAATTGAATTCTGGTGATTTTCTGTAGTTTTTCAGCGATTTTCATGGCAGAAATCGAGTTTTTCAAGCATAATGAGCTAATAATGAGCCAAATAGTTCCATTTTTCCCGCTTCAGGGCTCATTTTCATCCAATTTTACTCTTTTTTGGCTCATTTTCTCCCAAATTTCACTATTTTCTCCAGACTTGCCATCTGGCTGATTTCCGGTCGTTTTCCGTCATTTTTAGCTCATTTTTCTCAGATTTTCATCATTTTTCCACTCATTCTAGCCCTAGCGGAGGAAATTGCCTAAAAATAAGCCAAAAATCGCGAAAATTGACCAAAAATCAGTCGTAAAGCCTTCTGGGCTCATTTTCGTCCAAATTGGCTCATTTTTCTTCGATTTTCATCATTTTTCCACAAATTTTCCCTCATTTTTCCAGGTAACACCGCTCTCTCTCCAAGCCAAAGCCATGTCGTCCCACAAGCAAGAGCCACTCGAGGAGAACGTCGACCAGCTCACCCAGTTCCGCGAGCGCTGCGCCGATCACGTCACCGAGTTCAAGGCGATTCTCGACGAGTGCAACGATCGTGTCAACTCTCGTTCGGAGACCGAGGAGACTTGCCATCAGGAGATGGCCGACTACGTTCATCATTTGGATCACTGCGCCATGCCAAAGGCCTTCGCTTCGTTGAAATAAATGCCCTTTTAAATGGATTTTTCCGCTTTTCTTCTATAGTTTTATGTGAATTTCTCTCTCCGTTTTGACCCTCTGTTTTCTTGTAATTTTCGCTTTTCTCCGCTTTTTTGAGATGAAATTTCGGTATAAAATAAAATAAATTTTTAGGGTACCCCGGATCCGCATCACTGCTGGACAACTACTATTCGCAACAACAATGCCGTCGGATGCGAAGAAAGCACGCGAAGCAGCCAAAAAGGCCGCTTCTAAAGGAGGAAAGGGAAAGAAGAAGGTTGGTTTTTGCTAAAAAATCTAGTTTTTCTGGGTCGAATTGCTCCGAAATTACCGAAAAATGCTAAAAAAATGGTGAAAAATGAGTTTTTGACATCCAAAACTTGCAAAAAGCAAGGAAAATGGCCAGAAAGCTATGAGCCTTTAATCTGCGTTTTTTACCATTTCTATAGTGATTTTTACACTTTTCCGGTCACTTTTTAGGTATTTTCAGTCAAAACCATGCTAAAATCATCAAATTTGGTGGGAAATATCTTCAAAATCATCGTGAAAGTGAGAAAATTGCTATGAAAATGAGTAAAAACGCATTTTCAGCATCAGAAAAAACCTAAAAGTTCAAATCCATATAAAATATGAGCCAAAAGCGAGTTTTCATCCGTTTTTACGTAATTTTCACACTTTTCCAGTCATTTTTACATCAAAATCCCTTTAAAATACCCAAATTCCACTCGAAACCCCTCTATTTTTGCAGGAAGTGACACCATCGATGTCGGAAAACGCCTCAGTCGTCAGTCTCACAGCTCTCGACGAGGAACTCGATCAGGCCGCCGCCACGCTGGCCAAAATCGAATTGGAGAACGCCGCCGCGCGTTCTGTCGCCGGAGCACTGACTTCGGATCCCAAGGGTTTGGATCATAGAGTGGAGAGCTTGACGGTAAGCATCTGAAGCCTTGGATGAGAGATTTTGGACGATTTTGAGCTAAAATCGAGGTTTTTCACCTCAAATACGAGAAGAAATCGACCAAAATGAAGCGAGAGACAGTGGGAACCTACATTTTGACCCAAAAATCGTCTATTTTAAGCCAAAAACGCTTCGTTTTCGAGCAAAAAACCTTAATTCTGATCTAGAAATGTTCAATTCTGATCCGAAAACCCTATGTTTCGACTCGAAAGGCAATATTTTGAACCAAAAAATCTGAAATTTCATGCGGAAAACTTTAATTTTAAGCCTGAAAATCTCAGTTTCGATCAGAAAAACACCGTTTTGGCCCAAATAACTCACGTTTTTGCCCAGAAAACCATAAATTTCGAGCCAAGGAGCCTTAGTTTTGAATCAAAAATGATCGATTCCGAGCCAAAAAGCCGAATTCCTCAGCCAAAAACTTCATTTTATGCTAAAAACTCTCAATTTTGTCCCCCAACACTTCATTTTCCAACTAAAAACCAAATTTTTACCCCAAAAATCACAAATTCGTCCCCGAATTACCTCAATTTTGAATCAAAAACTCCAAAAAGTTTGATTTTGAGCTAAATCAGCAACATTTTCAGCCGAAAAACATCAATTTTTATCCAAAAATCACATTTTTAAGTCAACAAAGCAATTTTTTTTGACCGAATACTTCGATTTTCACCCCAAAAATCTCATTTTCCCTCAATTTCCAGATCACATTCCACGGTCGCGAGATCGTCGTCGACACGAAACTCGAGCTGAATCGCGGTCGCCGCTACGGACTCATCGGACTCAACGGCTCGGGAAAATCCACCGTAATCCAGGCCATCTACAACAAGGAGATGCCAATTCCAGAATCCGTCGATATGTATTTGGTCTCTCGCGAAATGCCCGCCTCCGAAATGACGGCTCTTCAAGCTGTCGTCGATGTCGACTCGGTTCGTAAGGAGTTGGAGCATTTGGCTGAGCAACTGGCCGGACAACCCGATGAGGAGAGTCAGGACAAGCTGATGGATGTTTATGAGAGACTGGACGAGATGGACGCCGAATTGGCCGAGAAGAAGGCCGCCGAGATTCTTCACGGTCTAGGATTCACCAAGACGATGCAAATGAAAAAATGCAAGGATTTCTCGGGAGGATGGAGAATGCGTATCGCTCTCGCTCGTGCTCTCTACCTCAAACCCTCGATTTTGCTGCTCGACGAGCCCACTAACCATTTGGACTTGGAAGCCTGCGTCTGGCTGGAAGAGGAGTTGGCTCAATACAAGAGAACTCTGCTCGTGGTCTCTCACTCGCAGGATTTCATGAATGGAGTATGCACCAATATCATTCATTTGTTCCAAAAACAACTCGTCTACTATGGAGGAAACTACGATCAATTCGTGAAGACTCGTCTGGAATTGTTGGAGAATCAGCAGAAGCGATACAATTGGGAGCAGAGTCAACTGCAGCATATGAAGGACTATGTTGCGAGATTCGGTCACGGATCTGCGAAACTGGCTCGTCAGGCGCAATCCAAAGAGAAGACGATGGCCAAGATGATCGCTGGTGGTCTGACTGAGAAGGCTCAGACGGAGACCGTCAAACAATTTTATTTCTTTGATGCGGGAGAGATTCCACCACCGGTTATCATGGTGCAACATGTGTCGTTCCGCTACAACGAGAACACCCCGTGGATTTATAAGGATATCGATTTTGGAATCGATTTGGATACCAGAATCGCGTTGGTCGGACCGAATGGAGCCGGAAAATCGACGCTGTTGAAGCTTCTGTGCCAGGATGTCATGCCGACTGATGGACTCATCAGAAGACATTCGCATTGTAAAATTGGAAGATATCATCAGGTAAGGGGATGAAAAATGGGAGAAAAATGAGCCAAGTTGACCTAAAAATCGCTAAAATCCAGTTATTTTCAAGCAAAAAAATGCCAGAGCTCTATTGCGGAAAATTGACTTTTCGAGGAAAAATGGCCTAAAAATTCGATTTTTCAACTGATTTTGAGCCAGAACATCTCTTTTTGAGCTCAAATCTTGGCATTTTTCAATTTTTTACCGAAAGTTTGATTTTCTAAGCTTAAAGGCGAATTTTCACGAAATTTGTGACCTAGTCTTCACTTTGGGACGAAATTCAGTGAAAAAGTGATTTTTAAGCCAGAAAATCGACTTTGTGGGTTAAATTTCGATTTTTTCGATAAAAATATAATTTTCCACTGAATTTGCTCTAAAATATGTAAAAAATTTATGTAGAATATCGAAAATCACTCTAAAAATGCTCAAAAATCGCTCGAAAACCTCGAAAAATGGATCCGAAAAGAGCAAAAATCGCAAAAGTTGTATCCAGTGGCCGTGGCCGAGTTTCCTCCGAAAAAAAAAGGGCGGGGTCAGCCAATTATTTATGAAACTCGGCCACGGCCACCGGATACAACTTCTGTGATTTTTGTTTATTTTGGAACCATTTTTGGGGTTTTAAAGCGATTTTTGAGCATTTTCTCTGCGATTTTCGAAATCTACACTTATTTTTACATGTTTTTAGCGAAAAAAGGGTCAAAATAGCACAGAAAAACGCAAAAAAATGTAGAAATCAAAGCAATCTTTATTGGTACTTTCGGTGAATTCTTGAAATCTCGGATAACCCCTCAAAAAAGTATTAGTTTCCATCATCACTTCTGAAGCACGAGCAAGACGATAATCATGATGAGCACAATGATGATCCATCTCAAACTGTCCACCTCCTCCTCGCCATTCGGATTCTGTCCATCGTCCTTCTTCACAGTCTTCAGCGCCGGTGTTGGCTCATTTGGTGTGACTGCCGCGGGGACCGCCGTGTTTGGACTGGTCGTTGGGGCTCTGAAAGTCAAGAAATCTTGATTTTGAGCTAAAAATCATCAATTTTGAACTTGAAAACCTAGATTTTGAGCCGTAATCCACAATTTTGACATCAAAAACACAAATTTTATGCTGGAAAACCGAGAATTCGAGCCAAAAACACAAATTTCGAGTTGTCAAACTTTTATTTTGAGCCGAAGAACCTTACTTTAGCCTTCATTTCTTGAGCCTTCATTTCGAGCTTTCAGAAGCTTCAGAAGCTTCAAGCTTGAGAAGTTTCAAAAGCTTGAGCCTTCAGAAAGCCTTCATTTCGACTGAAAAACCTCGATTTTTGCTCAGAAAACCATCAATTTCCAGCCGGAAAGCTCAATTTTGATCTAAAATCCCATAATTTCGATCAAAAACTCCCGAATTTTCGAAAATCTGAGCCCCGAAAAAGTGGGCGGAGCCACCAAGACTCCGCCACTTTTGTTCAAAAAATCAAAGTTTCGACTATTCAAAAACAGGTTTTGGGTATTCAAAAACGATCATAGACAAGGTCTATTGTTATGGAAATTTCTCGTCGTTTTTTGGCCAAAAATGGGAGATTTGAACCGAAAATTTGCTAAAATCGAGTTTGGGGGACCGATTTTTTAGTAGAAATGTGATTACTTTAGATACGAAATTCTGCTCTATCTAGTGATTTTTGGCCGAAAAACTAGGTTTTTGACATGAAAAAATGGTTCAGGGAGCCTAAAAAGGGGGGGGGGGGGGTTCTTGACCTTAAAAACGGGTAAAAATAAGCCTAGAGCACTCCAAGAGCACTTACGGAGTAACACCGGTATCCTTGCCGACAGCATCCAAAAGCAACTGCTCAATAGGCGGAGTGTCCGGATCGCACTGTTTCGAAGTGCTCACCCGTGCCATAAGACGAGTGTTCGTCGGTGCTTCATCGGCACTTTTCTCGCCGGATTGCAAGAAATACGTGGTCAGCAGAAGCTTCGGCATACGCAAATCCTTCCACTGAGTGAAACCGTCGGGCATCTTCCAAGTGAGCAGAATGCGCATTTGAGACTTTGGAGCAATGTGCCCGGAGCCGGCGGGAAGAGCGGTGACGTTCGAGGTGGCACTGCAACGGAGTTTGACGAAGATGTCGCGATCGGAGATGTTGCAGAGGAGAAGTTGGACACGGGCCTGCTCGGGCTTGTTTTTGACGGCTTGGAACGTTAGTAGAGTGGCCTGAAATGAGTATAGCATGGAGATAGTCTATATGAAGACTCATACTGGCTCAGGAGAGATTCGGGCACCTTAGAGGGAAATTTGGAGGTTCCCGGCTCAAAATTGAGCGCTTTGGCTCAAAAATCCATGAAAATGGACCAAAACGAATCTAGAATGATTCTGGAGGTTTCTATATGGATTTTAGTCCATTTTTCATCGAATTTGGGCTACTAGAAGTCCAAAAACGCTCCAGGATTCAACTCAAAAGAATTTGGACTTTGTTAGCTCCATTGTGGTCCATTTTTTATCAAATTTGGGCTATTTTGACCGAAAAATGAACTATTTCGAGCCAGAAATTGCTAATTTTGATCCCAAAAACTCTCGAGCCAAGAATCCGTAGCAAAAGCTTATTTTAAGTCTAATGGAGCTTCCCAAACGTCAAAAATCGCACATTTCCCCGATTTTGGCTTAGCTAGAAGTCTTTAGACTGATCTCGCTTAATTTTCGTCCATTTTTCATGAAAATTGGCCAATTTTGAGTTTAGAAACTGTCCAGAGTTAGAAAAACTGTTTCTAGATGAATTTTTGGTCCATTTTTCATCAAATTTGAGCCAAAAAGGTTCATTTTGAGCCCAGAAACCCCAATTTTGAGCCATAGAGCTCCAGAATTGACTATTCTCACCTTCATCTCCTTCTCGGGATCATCACGAAGCGTACGACGAATGGAGAGACGAGAGCGAGTCTTCTTACTACTATTACTCGACTTTTTCGATCGTTTCGCTTTTCGTTTCGACATACTCTCCGATTTCGCCGTCTTCATTTGCGACTCTTCTTCCGCTTTCTTTGGAGCACTTTCCACAGTTTTTGGAGCACTTTTTGGAGCATTTTCCTCCTTTTTATCCGATTTTTGCGGCTCGGCAACAGCTACGGGACCAGTGGATTGTCCATTGAGATTGTTATCGGTTTCTTTTGATTCTCCGCTCATTTTTCACCGGCAGAGAGCAGGAAGATTTCCTTTTCGATAGAATAGGAAAAGATTGAAAATAACCAAGTTTTCCAGCGAAAAACTTGTTAAAACGAGGAAAAAAAACATTTATTCAAAAATGTCACGTATTTTTCCACGAAATTCAGCTCTGGAACCCAAATTTTCAGCTGAAAATGGTCAAATTTGACTGAAAGCAAGTTGGAGCAATCTCGAGGGATTTTAGGCAGAAATATGGCTCAATGGACCACATTTTCGCCCAAAAAGGGTCAAAATCGACACAAAACAGAGGATTTTGGGCTAAAATGATTCAATTTTTTGCAGCATCTCCACGAGGAGCTCCCGCTCGACTTGTCCGCGCTCGAGTTCATGATGAAGGAGTTTCCGGATGTCAAGGAGAAGGAGGAGATGAGAAAGATTGTCGGAAGATATGGAATCACTGGAAGAGAGCAGGTAGGGGAAATTTGGACTAAAAACGAAGGGTTCTAAGCGAAAATTGGTGAAATTTGACTCAAGATGAAGAATTTTAGGTCAATTTTTGATGAAAAATGGGTAATTTTACCCCCAGAGACTTCGGAAGTTTGTATGAGAAACAGGCAAACCTTGAGCCAAAAATAACCAAATTTGAACAAAAAATAAGCAAATTAGACCCAAAACCAACGGTTTAAGCCAAATTTCTATGAATTTCCCGCTAAAAATGGTCGAATTTGACTCCAGAAACTCTTTTACTGAAATTTAGCATGTTTTGAGCCATTTTTGTTCGAAAAATCAAGAAATTTAAGCTAATTTTTGATATGGTGGCAAATTGATGAACATTCGACTTGAAATTAGCTAATTTCACCCAAAATGAAGAATTTTAGCCTAGTTTTCGATGAATTTCCAGCGGATTCAACCAAAAATCGAGGATTTTCGGTCAATTTTGATCCATTTTTACCGTAAATTGTTCAAATTCGACTCAAAATTGTCTTGAAAACTTGGATCTTCTCGAGACGAAGATTTACCAATTTTGATCCAAAATGACGCTATTTCGACCGAAATTCAGCTAAAAACGGTCGAATTTGACATAGAAATCTCTAATGAAGAAAAATGAAGCATTCTGGGTCAAAATCAGGCTCAGATTTCCATTTTTCGACCATTTTCTCCATAAAATCGTCAAAAAACCCCAAATTATTCTTCCAGGTTTGCCCAATGAAGCAACTATCCGACGGACAACGTTGTCGTGTCTCGTTCGCCTGGTTGGCGTGGCAACAACCACATCTTCTGCTTCTCGACGAACCGACCAATCATTTGGATATGGAATCCATCGACGCTCTCGCCGAGGCTATCAACTGCTTCCCAGGAGGAATGATTCTCGTTTCTCACGATTTTCGTCTCGTTTCGCAGGTAAGGAGTGAGAAAATTGGCTAGAAATGCTTGAAATTTGAGACCGAACAGTTGTTTTGGGTGAAAAAAGACCAATTTTTACGTATTTTCGGCTTAAAATGACCATGTTTCATCCAGAACCGCCGGAGAGTAAAATTGACCACTTTTCACTCATTTTAATCCAAAATTTACCAAAATACGCGAATTTTGAGTCATTTTGGACCAAATTAAGTCGAAAAATGAAGATTTTCGCCTAAAAATGACCGTATTTCATATAGATCGGTTGAAAACTGTCTAGAACAAGATATGACTCATTTTGGACGAAAATAGACCGTAAATAACGAATTTCAAGTTATTTTGGTTCAAAGTTGGTCAAAATTGACCGATTTTGAGCTATTTTAGTCGAACAATGGTCAATTTTGAGCCAAAAACACTCAATTTCACAAACAAAGGCAAAAAATAAGCGATTTTCTACCTGAAAGACTTCTATTTATCCACAAAAAAGGGTAATTTACACCTTAAAACCACTATTTTGAGTCAAAAATCAACATTTATAGCTCAAAATGGTCGACTTTAACCTAAAAAAGATGAATTTTCAACTGAAAACAAGCAATTCTAGGCTAAAAATCGTAATTTTTTCCCCAATTTTCCAGGTCGCCGAAGAGGTTTGGGTGTGTGACAATCAAGGAATTCTGAAATGGGACGGTGACATCTTCTCATTCAAGGAGCATCTCAGAAAACAAATCGACAAGGATGTCAAGTCTCGCGAGAAGGGACTCGTCAAGGAGCGTTAAATCTGATGCTAAATGTTGTTTTTTTCATTGTTTTCCCCACTGTTAAACTCGTTTTTTTTTGTCTCCATCTATTCAAATTTACTTGATTTTCAAAAATCTCCCGTTTTCTCTCATTTTCCCCGTTTTTTCCTCATAATTTTCATGATTTTTTGATGAAATAACCCCCAATTTATCAGCTCTGGGACATTTCGAAACCAGACGTTCTAAAACCAGACGTTTTAAAACCAGTCGTTTTATAAACTGGGTGTTTTAAGGCACTTCTTCGATGCCCTGAAAATAGCTGGTTTTGTAACGTCTGAGTTTTGAAACGTCGTAGTTTTGAAACGTCTGAGTTTTGAAACGTCTGAGTTTCGAAATGTCCCAGTGCCAATTTTCGGCTGAAAATGAGCATTTTCTATATTAGAAGCTGCTAATTTTTTGCTGATTTCCCTCTTTTTTAATTTTTTTCAGTTTAGGATATTTCAATTTCTTTTTTGTGGATTTTGATTTATTTGTTTTCTTTTTTAACTTCTATTCTTTAATTATATATCTCGGCTATTTTTTTTGTGCCTCTCCGGTTATCCCTTTCCTCCTTGTTGTCCCCCTTTTTTTTTTTGGACATTTTTGAGATTTTTTGGGCTAAAATAGCAGAAAAATTGGTGAATTTTGACCTGAAAATCGTAAAATTCTGCTAAAAAATCTCCATTTTTGCCTAAAAATTGGAATTTTGACTCAAATTTTATCAAAAATCAACCATTTTTTCAATTTTTGGTCCGTTAAATTTGGTTTTTCCGCTGATTTTCTCCAATTTTTATCCCGAAAAATCTCTATTTCCAAAAAAAAAGTGCTCCCTTATCCTCCTCCATTGTTGTCAAAATCGCATCATTTGTGATTTTTCTATGTTTTTTTTTTTTGCTTGAAAAATCGTCTACTAAATTTTTCTAGTATTTCACTTTTTTACATGCTTTTCTCGATTTTTAGGCGATTTTTCCACCATTTTAGCTTCTTTTTCAGGTCTTTATGTCCTTCTTTAGGGGGTACTTTGAACAGGTTTTTCGGTCTCTTTTCTCTCACTTTTTTCTCAATACTTTACACTGAAATTTTTGGTTTCTCTTGAGACAAAGTAGGTTAGGAATGACACATGTTTTACTGAACTTGTTCAGTTTTTTGTGTAATTTTGACCATTTTTGATCGATTTTTAGGCCATTTTTCGCCTAAAAATAGCCAAAAATAGTGGAGAAAAATTGCATCAGGAGGTGTCAAAATTGACACTTTTTGTTTGTTCTTTTTCTTGATTTTCGTGATTTTCATTTGGTGATAAGAAAGTGAGAAAAAGAGCATCATTTTGGCAACATTTAATGGTTTTTGAATGGTGTGAAATTTTTTTTTAAGTATTTTAAATTGACTAAAATTTTGGTCTAAAAATGACAAAAAAATTAATTTGAAATTTTTTTGTTAAAAGTATGCTTATTTTAACAGAGCATTTTTTAATATTCCAAAAAAAATTCGAAAATTAAAAATTTGAAAAACAGTTTTTCAAATTTTTAATTTTCGATTTTTATTTTGAAAAATTTGTTAAAATAAGCACATTTTAACAAAAAAATGTCAAATTAATTTTTTGGATTTTTTTATTTTCTCAATAATTTTGCATTTTTTGTCATTTTTAGTCTATTTTTTTCAATTTCAGTCAATTCTATTAGCGATATTCCCCAAGGGGAAACGCGCTCCATCGCCAACTTGACTGAAATTTGAATTTTCGGCTTTCCCGCCGTTTTGAAAACAGCAAAACATGTTTTGGTGGTTGCGTGGACTCCTCGTGGACAACTCGGGCAGCAATTGTCCACGAGGAGTCCACGCACCCACCGAAACATGTTTTGCTGTTTTCAAAACGGCGGGAAAACTGAAAATTCAAATTTCAGCCAAGTTGGCGATGGAGCGCGTTTCCCCGTGGGGAATATCGCTAATGAGCATATTTTGACAAAATAAAATTTCAAATTAATTTTTTGTCATTTTCAGTCAATTTTCTTCAATGTTTAGTCAATTTTACGAAAAAAAGTTTCACACAAAAAACCATTAAAAGTTGCTTTTATTTTGTCAATTTTACGAAAAAATAAAAATGGCAAAAAAATGTTAATTCCCATTTTCAAAACCTGTCATTTTCACACTTTTCTTTGGAAAAAAGTCACTTTTTTCCACAATCCACCTTATTATCTGCCCCATAAAAACTTTCAAAGAACAATTTTTTAATCCTAAAAAAATTTTTATTCATCAAAAATCTGATGAAATTAAAAATATTACGAAATTTTCACAAATTCCCCCCCCCCCCTCTTTTTCTCTTAAAAATAGACTAGAAGCAGCATATTTCTCATCAGATGACGTCGCTGACGTCATCTGAAGATGAAAAAGTGGGCGTGGCCTAGAAAATCCTCGGCCAGACGGCCCCCATCCATCGGTCCCCCCGGGGCCCCGAACCAATGTACTTTTCTCTTTTTACTCGATTTTTTTTTTGCTTTATTTTTTTTTATAATTGCAATTACATAACAAATTCAAGAAAAATGATTGTTTTCAGATTCACTCGACGACTGGAAATTCGGAATTGAAGAAAAATCCAAAAAATCCATTTTTTTTTGAAATTTTGGAAATTTTCCATATGATTTTCTATCGAATTTTAGACTTTTGAAGAGGATTCAAAACCACTGAAAAGGATTCAAATTTCCCGCTGAAAAATCGATTTTTTTTTTCAAAAAATGTCGGAAAATGTGAGCCTTCTGGACGGGTCCCCCTTGCCACCAAGACCATCGACATCATCGTCGAATTCGATGAATTCGAATTCGAATATTCGGATTCCGAGACCAACGACGACGTCTTCTGGGATTCAGAATCCAGGAAATCAGAATTTATTAGTGGATTTTGGGAATTTTCAAGGAGCCAAGGAGAAGGAAGAGAAGACGGTTTGGTTGGAGATTAAGTGAGACATTTTTTTAATTGAAAAATAAAGAAAAAAGGACTAAAATTGGACTGAAAAACTGGAAAAAATGACCCGAAAAATATAAGGAAAAAAATATTTAAAAAGTGGAAAAAATCGAATTTTTGGAATTTTTAGATTTCTGAATCTTTTTTTCCTGAAACATGAGAATTTGAGGATTTTTCAAAACAAATCCCAAAAAAATTGAAAATTCAAAAATTTTGAATTTCGGATTCTTAAAGGAGGATTCCGGTCAAAAATTTTATTGCCCTAAAATACGTAAAAATGTGCGTAGATTCTGAAAATCATAATGAAAACGCTCAAAAATTGCTCCAATACCCCGAAAATTGGCTCCGAAATGAGCAGAATGGTCTCCGGTGGCCGTGGCCCAGTTTCCCAAAACAAGAGGCGGAGTCAGCCAATCAGCGCCATTTTAATTTGCCGGTAGCCAATGCTGACTCCGCCCCTTTTTTGAGAAACTCGGCCACGGCCCCCGGAGACCATTCTGCTCAGTTCGGAGCCAATTTTCGGGGTATTGGAGCAATTTTTGAGCGTTTTCATTATGATTTTCGGAATCTACACACATTTTTACATATCTTAAAGCAATAAAAATTTTTGACCGGAATCCTCCTTTAAATTCTGAAAATTCCAAATCATCTTCAAAAATTTTTTCCATTTTTTCAGAGGAATGACCTGTCACTCATGCGTCAACAACATTCAAGATGTGATCGGCGGAAAGGCGGGAATTTCGAAAATTCGAGTTAATTTGAAAGAGGAAAATGGAGTGGTCACCTATGATCCCTCCCAGTGGACTGGGGAGAAAATAGCGGAGACAGTGGATGATATGGGTTTTGAGTGTCGAGTTTTGAAAGGTAAAAATTTGAAAATTTCAGAGAAAGTTGGTCTAGAAAAATGGAAATTTCGAAGAAAAATAAGCCAAAAATGATCAAAAAATTTGAAAAAATCAAAATTTGAAAAATTGAAAATGATGAAAAATGACCTAAAAATCAATTTTTAGCGCAAAAAAAACTGAAAATATACTAAATTTAGGCTCTCAAAAAAAAAAAATTACGAAAAAAAAATTCAAATTTACACTCTCAATGTCAACGAAAAGCGAGCAAAAATAAACAAACCCTCAGTAAAATAGTGTTTGTTTATTTTTTCCACTATTTTCGTTCATTTTTTTGATAAGGAACATTACGAAAGAGAAAAAAAACCAGTTTTCATTTTTTGACTACTGTAAAGCGTTCGAAAAAGTAAAAAGTTTATATTAAAAGAGGGCTTGAATTTTCAAAATTTTGAAAAAATGGTCAAAATCGGTCAGTTTTAGTCGAAAATGGCAAAATTTGATGCCTTCTATATGGCTTTAGATAGTTTTTAACCATTTTGAATTTCAAAATTTTTTTAAAATTTGCCGCAAATCCTGAAAAAATTGGTCAAAATTGGCCAAAAATCGATTTTTGGAAATTTTGGATTTTTTAGGTTTTAAAGGAGAAACCCGATCAAAAATTTTTTTGCTTTAAAATACATGAAAATGTGTGTAGATTCCAGAAATTATAATGAAAATGCTCAAAAAGTGCTTTAAAATCCCAAAAAATGGCTCCGAAATGAGCAAAAATCGCAGAAGTTGTAGGGGGCGGAGTTTCTCAAAAAAGGGGCGGAGTCAGCTAGTTGGCTCCGCCCCTTTTTTTGGGAAACTCCGCCCCCTACAACTTCTGCGATTTTTGCTCAATTTGGAGCCATTTTTCGGGATTTTAGAGCGATTTTTGAGCATTTTCACTATGATTTTTGGAATCTGCACGTATTTTTACGTATATTAACAAAGCAAAAAATTTTTTGGTTGGAGGGCCTAACTTTCCCATTTTTTGGTTTTCTAGTCCATTTTTTCTAAAATTCCAAAAAAATGCACTTTTGTGTTTTCTTCTCTGTGGTTTCTCACTCCAAAAAAATCAAAAAAATTTTCAGTCTATTTTTGCTCGTCTTTTGTGCTCCTTCTTCATTTTTTCACTCTTTTTCTCTGCGTCTCTCACCTTTTAGCACTCTCTCTTCGCTTAGTATAGTACTGATAATGACAGGAATTGATAGATTTTTGGGTGAGAAATAGTTGATTTTTTGAGGTGCTGGTGATAAGGCATGTAATTATAAATTTCACTTCGGTGAAACTTTGTATGTATACATATAGATGTCTACGTGCAGATTTTTTTTGAGTGCATTGGTTTTTGGGGGAAAATTTAAGCTAGAAAAATGTTTTTTTTTTTTCAAAAAAAAGGGGAAACGCGCTCCATCGCCAACTTGGCTGAAATTTGAATTTTCAGCTTTCCCGCCGTTTTGAAAACAGCGAAACATGTTTTGGTGGGTGAGTGGACTCCACGTGGACAATTCGACTGTTGCCCGAGTTGTCCACGAGGAGTCCACGCACCCACCAAAACATGTTTCGCTGTTTTCAAAACGGCGGGAAAGCTGAAAATTCAAATTTCAGCCAAGTTTGCGATGGAGCGCGTTTTCCCTTTGGGGAATCGCTAATAAAATCACAATTTTTCCAGACCCTGCCCCTCCAATGCCAAAAAAAGACAAGCCCAAAATCCGCCGAGCCATTGTCTCAATCGATGGAATGACATGTCATGCCTGTGTGAACAATATCCAGGATACCGTAGGACCGAAGGAGGGAATTCAAAAAATCGTTGTCAGTCTACAAGAGAAACAGGGTATGATTTTGAAAAAATTGAAAAAAATTGACGTTAGAGCGCTTTTTCTAACTCGAAAAACGACTAAAAATCGAAAATTATCAATGGAGCGCACTTGCTGCGTTGAAATTGCGCTCTATTGCTAAATTGTCAATAGAGCGCGTTTTCGACACTCTAGAAGGAGAAAATGCGCTCCAACGCGAAAATTATCAATGGAGCGAACTTGCAGGCACCATCGACTATAACCCCGAAAAATGGACAGGAGAATCTGTGGCGGAGACGATTGATGATATGGGATTCGAGTGTAAATTGATCTCGGATCAAGGTAAAATTTTTTGAAAATTAAAATTTTTGAAAAATTTGCAATAGAGCGCATTTGCATTTTTCTTTTTCAGAATTCCAAGAAGAGTCCCCACCAGAAGCGATTCCAGCGAAACCAAAAATTTCTTCTTCAAAAAGTCCAGCAAAAGTGAAAGATTCATCGGAAGGAAAAGTGGAACTGCAGTTGAATGGAGTCAAATATTCGAAAGCGGTGAGGAAATGTGCTCTATTGAGAATTTTTGGAATTTCGTCAATAGAGCGCATTTTCAACATCAACAAAAATGTTTTTCAGACCGCCTCGGATCACATCGAAAAATGCACATTTGCGGTGGAAGGAATGACTTGTGCATCATGTGTACAGTATATAGAGAGGAATGTGGCCAAGGTGGAAGGTGAGAAATTTGTGGAAATTTTCTAAAATTGACAAAGAATCACCCAAAATGGCCAAAATTAAGATTTTTCAAAAATTCAAAGGATCCATTAAAAACAGTCCAAAATGGCCCAAAAATCATGAAAATTTCAACTTTTCAAAAAAATTTAAAAATTGAAGTTTTAGGTTTTCTATTCCAATTTGTGACCAAAAAAAAGCGAAAAATATTAAAATCCAAAAAATTTGAACCTGAAAAACTATGATTTTTGTCAAAAGTTCAAACCTTTAAAAATTTAAAAATAATCACTAAAAATAGTCCTAAAATTAACCTAAAGTTGACCTAAAATGACCTTAAATTCATTAAAAAAATGGATCAAGCTCGACTAAAAATGACTCGAAATTTATTAAAACTTATACAGAAATCATGAAAAATGACTAAAAATTACCCAAAAATCGTTAAAAATGACTTAAAAGGAGGATTCCGGTCAAAAAATTTTTGCATCAAAATACATAAAAATGTGCATAGATTCCAAAAATCACAATGAAAATGCTCAGAAATCGCTTTGAAACGCCGAAAAATGGCTCCGAAATGAGCAAAAATCGTAGAAGTTGCAGGGAGCGGAGTTTCCCAAAAAAGGGGCGGAGTCAGTCAATTGGCTCCGCCCCCTACAACTTCTGCGATTTTTGCTCATTTCGGAGCCATTTTTCAGGAGTTTAGAGCGATTTTTGAGCATTTTTATCATGATTTTTAGAATCTACACACATTTTTACGTATTTCAAAGCGATTAAAATTTTTGGTCGGATTCCTCCTTTACTACTTATTTTGGGTCAAAAAAATCGTATTTTCCGCTAAAAATGACCCAAATTCATCCAGAACCGTTGGAAAGTCCGGAGAATAAACTTGACTCATTTTAGACCAAAATAGACCGAAAATGACCTAAAAATCATGAAAAACGAGTCAAAATTGGTCAAAAATGATGAAAAATGACTCAAAAACCACTAAAAATGAGACAAAAATCATTTAAATGGCTTAAAATTGACCAAAAATAACCAAAAATTCGTTAAAAATGACTCAAAATCTTCCCATTTTTTTCAAAATTTTGAAAATTCAAATTTGTTCAAAATCATCTGGAGCCATATAGTGATTCATCAGATTTCTAAAAGTCATAAAAACAGGCCGAAATTGGTCCAGAATGATCCAAAATGACTCAAAACCTCCCCCACTTTTCCAGGTGTCCACTCAATCGTCGTCGCCCTAATCGCCGCCAAGGCCGAAGTGATCTACGATAACCGCGTAACGTCCGCCGACGCGATCGCCGAGCACATGACAGAAGAGCTCGGCTACAAAGCGACCCTTCTCGACTCGATGGGCGCCAATTCAAATTATAATAAAATCCAGCTAATCATTGGAAATCTCACGACGGAAAACGATGCGACACGCATAGAATCTCATGTTTTATCGAAAACTGGCATCGACTCTTGTAATGTTTCGATAGCCACCGGGATGGCGCTGGTGGAGTTTTCCCCGCAAATAATTGGACCGAGGGATATTATTAATGTGATTGAGTCGCTGGGATTTACGGCGGATTTAGCGACGAGAGATGATCAGATGAAGCGATTGGATCATTCGGAGGATGTCGAGAAGTAAGCGAGCTTCTACTGTCAAGAGACACATTGCGGCGCGAAATTTGAAAGGAAAATAGACTGAAATGAGCTCTAGATGGACTTAAGGAAAGTCTAGCCGAAAAAAACTTTGAAAACGGACTAAAATAGGCAATTTTGGCTCGAAAGGAGGGCTTGAGGGGCTAACTGGTCGGATGGTTTAGGATTAGCCTACATCGACAAAGAGCAATTTTGAGATTTTGAAAAACGAGCGCAACGCAAATTAGGAAACGCCGCGTAGCTAGCGAGCCAGATCAGACTCATCTACATTATATAGTAGGCCAAAAGTAGGTCATCCTAGGCCTAGGCTTATCTAGGCTCGCTCAGGCATCATAGTCCGAATCATCCAGTATGGGCTCGTCCGAGCTGATACAGTTCTAAGCTTCAATCTACGTTAGTTCTGGATTATCTAATCTGAATTAGGCCGTTTTGGGCCATTCAAACAAAAAAGCTCGTATTCCTACTCGAAATCTATCTAAGTGGCTAACAAACCATTCCGTGTTATTCTAGGCCGTCGGATCTACCGAACTAGGCCCTAAAGCAAGCAATGGGAATGATAATCCCGTCGATTTTGGGCTTCTTCATCCAAAGATCCATCTAGGAGGCCATTACGAGCTTATTTGGGCTACATCGGGCCGTTTCATCTAGGCTAGTTGCAAACTCGTTGTCTAGACGCACTGACTGGAATTCAGCAACTTTGAAAAAGAGCAAATGTCTGGGATGCCGGATTTACACGGACCTTGTAGACTATGGCACGTCGTTCTGGACGTTCTGGCAACGGGAAACTTATCTAGGCCGGGGCCTAGATGGAATTATGTGGAGAGATTGGTATAGATGAACAAGTTTATTTCACAGACGGAAAACTTATATTGATGAAAATCGTTATAAAGAAACAAGTTTATTTCACAAAACACAACAACAATTATCCAAAAATTCATCATTGCCAAACATACATCCTGAACATGCCCCATTCCATGAGAACAGTAGCACTGACTCCATCTTTCCTTACGATATCACATCCTCCCCGAACATAGTGCTCTTCTCCAGAATAGGAATTCTTGAAAATACGAAGATTTTCCTCCGGGTATTTCATGAATGGTACCCCTTTAAGAACGTCTGTCTCCAAGCTGACTCCCATCTCCGAAAACATCTCCAAGCGCTCCAGTCTTGGATTGGTCTTCTTCTGAATCCACAACTTGATGAATCGATTGAGAACCACCGTGGTTAGTGGAAATCCCTCTTTTTGGATAGTCTTGCTACTTATCGATAGAAGTCTATCCAAATTTAGCGAGAAAGTTTCTAGTGCATCGAAATTCTGTAAAAGAAGTTCGTTCGGTGCAGTCATCGCAAACGCTTCTTTCGGAAGAAAAGTGTTCATAATAGCCTTATGATACTTGTCATCATAGTTTCCTATTACTTCAAAACTAGAAAATGCTCCGAATGTCTTCTTGAGGAAGTTCACACTATTCACTCTTGATATCAATATCGGTTCCACAAAGACAATATCTCTTCCTCGAAGTTCCTTGACATGGAAAACAAACTTCAAGTGCTCCGCCCACTGCTTCAAGCTGAAACCGAAATTGGTCATACTTTCCCTTCTGTTGTTGTTGTATAGCATAATAATTGAAAACATGTAATAGAGACGAAGATCTCCATCGTCCTCAGATAATATAATGTCTATACACTTCCCTATTTGCTGAACTTTTAGCGTAGGGCGTTTCTGAACGGTCGTTGATAGGGCCGCAAGATGTTTGGTTTTGGCGGAAAGCAGAGAGACGAGGACTCTGAAAAATTGATGAATTTTCGGTCAGAAACGCTCGGAATGAGGCTTCCTAGGTCGGTTGGCACAAGGCTGCAGAAGGGTTCATCGATTTGAATTCGCGTTACAGGCGCGTCGTGTGTTGCTTAAAGCGTGTCTGTAATTTGCTGCGCGGCGATTCACAGTACAGTTTTTTGTTGCGCAAAAAGCTGGCAAGATGCCAAATCTGACAGCTGGCAAAGAGCCAAATAAAGAGTGGTCAATGCTCGAAAAATCGCAAATCAGCTGGTTTTTGAATCTGCCGAAGAGTGAAAAACTATGGGAAGCGAGAAAGCGCAAAAAACCTTCTTACAAAGGCAGTGTCTCAGTCGGACTTGTGATCCAACTGAGCAAAATAAACCAAAAAACTCACAATTCGATCCTTGTCAACGTTTGGAGCACCTTCGAAACGACATTTTCTGGTAGGCGAAGTAGTGGAAAACGGGTGGGATCGACAGACATGACAACAGTAGAGAGACGACAATATCGTTTAAGATGAATATTAGGAAAAAATGGAGAATGAATGGGTGTCCTCTTGGTTGAGAGGGAGTGTGCACCAGTAAATAATCGATCGATTCGCCAGGGAACCTGGTCGACGGAGCGCGTTTGCAGGTAGAGGTTTGCCCATGGTGAGACAGCAACTTGTTGTCCTACCTGAGCAGCTACTTTCAATCTTTTCTAGGCTAGTCTAAGGGCTATGTTGACAAACATTGTTGAAAAAGAACAAGTTTATTTCACAAAACACAACATAAAAAACATCCAAGAAATCTATCAATGCCAAACAAACATCCTGAACATGCCCCATCCCATGAGAACAGTAGCACTGACTCCATCGTTCCTTATGATATCACAACCTCCCCAAAAATGGTGCTCTTTTCTTGAATAAGAATTCTTGAAAATCCGGAGATGTTCCTCTGGGTGTTTCATAAATGGAATTCCCTTCAAAACGTTTCTCTCCAAGCTGAGTCCCATCCCCGAAAACACCTCCAAACGTTCCAGTCTAGGATTGGTCTTCTTCTGAATCCACAACTTGATGAATCGATTGAGATCCACCGAGGTTAAATGGTGTCCCTTGTTTTCGATGGTCTTGCTATTTGTCGATAGAAGGCTGTCCAGATTTAGTGAGGAGGTTCCAAGCATATCGAAATTTTGAATAAGAAGTTCCTTCGGTGCAGTACTCGCAAACGCTTCTTTTGGCAGAAAAGTGTACATAATAGCCTTATGATACTTGTCGTCATAGATTCCAATCACTTTGAAACTAGAAAACGCTCCGAATGTCTCCTTGAGGAATTCCACGGTATATGTCTCCGCTGTCCAACATCTTCCTCGGAACTCCTTAACATTGAACACCAACTTCAAGTGTTCCACTAACTTCTTAAAGTTGTCGAAATATCGAAGGTGAAAAGCAGAAGATTCAAAAAACCGAAAGTCTGCATAATTGTTGTAAAGATCAACGAATATCGAGTGTTTCGACATAGAACTCGTTGATTTGACTGCAAGTCGCTCGGAATTGGTGGAGAGAACGGAGAAGCGGAGTCTGAAAATATTGACGGTTATTGGAGGACTTTGTGCACATTTCGCAAGATTAATGTCTTCCGCAACACGGAAAAACTCACAATTCCATCCTTTTCAACGTTTGAAGCACCCTCAAGACGGCATTTTCTGGTAGACAGAGTAGTGGAAAACGGGTGGGATCGTTAGACATGAGTACAGACAATAGCGTTCAAGGTGAATATTGGGAAAAAAAATGAATGGGTGCCCTCCTGGTTGAGTGGAGGGAGTGTGTACCAGTAAAAAATCGATCGATTCACCCGGGAAACTGGTCAACGGAGCGCGTTTGCGAGTAGAGGTTCGCTCATGAGGGACAGCAACTTGTAGCAGCTACTTTCAACTCTGTTTAGGCCAGTCTAAATAGACTTGTGTTGATAAAAACGGTTTTAAAGGAACAATTTTATTACAGAAAACAGAACAACAAAAATTTCCAAAAAATCCATCATTGCCAAACATACATCCTGAAGATGCCACCAAGTTTGAGAACAGTAGCACTGACACCGTCTGTTCTTATGATATCACAACCTCCACGAGTCAAGATTCCTTTTCTGGAATAAGAATTCTTGAAAGTCCGAAGATATTGCCTTGGCTGTTCAATGAATGGAATCCCCTTCAAAACGTCTGTCTCCACACTGGCGCCGACCTCTGAAATCACCTCCAAACGTTCCAATCTAGGATTGGCCTTCTTCTGAATCCACAACTTGATGAATCGATTGAGATCCATCGACGTTAAATGGAGGTCCTTGTTTTTGATAGTCTTGCTACTTGTCGATAGAAGACTGTCCAGATTCAGCAAGGTGGTTCCTAATTCATCGAAATTTGGAATAAGAAGTTCCTTCGGTGCAGTTATCGCAAACCATTCGTTTGGAAGAAAAGTGTTCATAATAGAGTTATGATACTTGTCGTCATAGTTTCCCAACACTTTGAAACTAAAAAAGGATACGAATGTCTCCTTGAGGAACTCGACGGTAAATCTCTCCTTGTTGCCGTTCCAAACTTCTCCTCGGAACTCCTTTACATGGAAAACAAACTTCAAGTGTTCCGCCCACTGTTTTAAGTTCAAACCAAAGTCGAACACACTTTCCCTTCTGTTCCTGTTGTATAGCACGATGGATGGGGGCACGTAGTCGAGACGAACATCATCATCGTCCTCAGATAATACGATGTTTGTACTGTTTCCATTCAGCTTAATGTCTAGCGTAGGGGGTATTTGAACGATGATATGGTCGCAAGATGTTTGGTTTTGGTGGAAAGCAGAGAGAAGAGGGTTCTGAAAAATAATGAATTCATTTTTATTGGGCAGAAGCGCTTGTTCAATACTCGGAGATCTCATATCGCAGCCAGCTTTATCCGCAGTTAAAAGTTGTGCTATAAGCCGCCGCGAATGGAAGAAAGCGCGGCAATTTCAAATCGATGTACCTTGTGATCGAAGAGTAACAAACTAGGAGAGAAAGCGCAAAAAAAACCTTCTTACAAAGGGCCGAGCTGAACAAATAACTCACAAGTCAATCCTTTTCAACGTTTGAAGCACCCTCAATACGGCACTTTCTGGTAGACGGAGTAGTGGAAAACTGGTGGAATCGTCAGACATGAGTACAGTAGAGAAACGACAATAGCGTTCAAGATGAATATTCGAAAACAAATGGAGAATGAATGGGTGTCCTCTTGGTTGAGAGGGAGTGTGCACCAGTAGATAATCGATCGATTCGCCCGGGAAACTGGTCGACGGTGCGCGTTTGCAGGTAGAGGTTTACTCTGGTGGGACAGCAAAGTAGAACTGCGCAAGGTCATTTTGGCCGTCGAACGTGTAGAAGCTACTTTAAATCCCTTCTAGGTCAGTTTAGATAAGCTTATGTTGATAAAAAGTGTTATAAAGGAACAAGTTTATTTTACAAAACAAAACAAGAAATATTCAAAAATCCATCAATGCCAGACATACATCCTGAACCTCCCTGATCTCATGAGAACAGAAGCACAAACACCATCATTTCTTTTGATATCACATCCTCCACAAATAACGTGTACTTTTCTGGAATACGAATTTTTGAACGTCCGAACATTTTCCTCCGGGTGTTTAATAAATGGAATCCCCTTCAAAATGTCTGTCTCCAGACGGACTCTCATCTCCTGAGACACCTCGAAACGTTCCAGTCTCGGATTGGTCTTCTTCTGAATCCACAACTTGATGAATCGATTGAGATTCACCGCGGTTAAACGTTCATCGACTTTAATAGTCTTGCTACTCATTGATAGAAGACAGTCCAAATTTAACGAGGAGGTTCCTAGTTCATCGAAATTTTGAATAAGAAGTTCCTTCGGTGCAGTCATCGCAAACGCTTCTTTCGGAAGAAAAGTGTACATAATAGCCTTATGATAATTGTCGTCATAGTTTCCAAACACTTTGAAACTAGAAAACGCTCCGAATGTCTCCTTGAGGAACTCCACCGGAAATCTCTTCTTGTTGCAATTCCAATCTTTTCCTCGGAACTCCTTAAAATTGAACACAAACTTCAAGTGTTCCACCAACTTCTTAAAGTTGTCATCAGGGAATAGTGTGGAGTGTGGAAGGGAATAGTGCGTTCGAACATTTGAACATTCGAAGAACGAGAAGTCTGTATAATTGTTGTGCAGCTCAACGAATAGCACCTGTTTCGACCTAGAGCTTCTTGGTAGGGCTGCAAGTCGTTTGAAATCGGTGGAGAGTTGAGAGATTCTGGAAATATTGAGGGTTATTGAAGGACTTTGTGCACGTTTCGCAAGATTCATGACTTCAACAACTCGAAAGAAACTTACAATTCCATCCTTGCCAACGTTTGGAGCACACTTAATACGGCACTTTCTGGGTAGTGGAAAAAGGGTTGGAGCGTAAGACAGTAGAGAGACGACAATAGCGTTCAAGATGAATATTGGAAAAAAAACTGGAGAATGAATGGGTGTCCTCCTGTTTGAGAGGGAATGTGTGTACCAGTGAATAATCGATCGATTATCGCGGGAAATTGGCTAGCGGACCGCAGATGATTTATCGATTAATATCTGAAACGTTGACATTGGCGCCTATCTGTAGAGCGCGTTTGCATTTTCCACAGTAACTCATTCAGAGCAATTGTATGCACTTTCTCGTGCTTCTGTCTGCTTGCGGACCTGGCATCAGATTTGACGCCAATTTAAAGGAGGAATCCGCTCAAAAAATTGTATTGCTTTGAGATATGTAAAAATGTGTGCTGAGTCCGAATTTCACAATGGAAAAGTACAAGAATTGCTCTAAAACCCCAAAAATCCGCTTAACAGGCTCCATTTTCTGCAAGAAGTTGCCTCAGGCGTCCGTGACCGAACTGGAGTTTTCTCTTTCATCAGACTCGACCCCACCTCGTTTTTTAAATGACACCAGCCTGGATAGGGGCCTGGTACAGCCAAAAAAACAAGGTGGCCGAGTCTGATGGAAGAGAAAACTCCAGTTCGGTCACGGTCGCCTGAGGGAACTTCTGACCACAAATGGCAATTTTAAAGCGGATTTTTGGGATTTTAAAGCGATTTTTGTGCTTTTTCGCTGAGATATTCAAACTCGGCACACATTTTTACATATTTAATGGGCAAAAAAAAATTTTGTCGGATTCCTCCTTTCCCCTTCTTCAGGTTTTTTGACCGCAAGACGCGAACTGATCCTAAGTTGAAAACCATAATACAGTATACAAGTCAAGAATGATCTACTAGAACATTTTTGTCCAATAGAGCGCACTTGTTCTCCATAGGGACGTTTCGCAACCGGACGTTTCGAAACCACGACAATTCTACAACTTATCACATCAATTTCCAGATGGCGAAACACGTTCCTGATCTCGTTGGTTTGTGGTGTCCCTGTGATGATCATCATGATCATTTTCCACTGGATCCTCCACACTCCAATGCATCCGGAGAAACAGACACCAATTTTCACACCGGCTCTTTCACTGGACAACTTTTTGCTCCTGGTGCTTTGTACCCCAGTACAGGTAGGCCACGCCCACTTTTTTGAAAAAAGGTTGTCTCCTTTTACAATTGAGATTTTAGAATGAGAATTATACCAAAATGTAGAGCTCGATGAGCTCTACATTTTGGTATAATTGAAATTTGAAAAATCTCGATTTTGGGAAGAAGAGGGGTCCGCCAGAGGCTCCGCCCACTTTTTAAAAAATTCGAAATTTCCAGATTTTCGGCGGTCGCTACTTCTACGCGGCATCATGGAAGGCGATAAAACACGGAAACGCGAATATGGATGTTCTCATCGTCCTGGCCACCACCATCGCCTATACCTACTCCATAGTGGTCCTATTATTGGCAATCGTATTCAAATGGCCATCCTCGCCGATGACATTCTTCGACGTACCGCCCATGTTGATTGTGTTTATTGCGCTAGGGCGCATGTTGGAGCATAAGGCAAAGGTTCGGTTTGCTGCCGCCCGCGAAATTTGAATTTTTAAAGGAGGAGTCCGGTCAAAAATTTCATTGCTTAAAAATATGTAAAAATGTGCGTAGATTGCAAAAATCATAATGAAAATGCTAAAAAATCGCTCTAAAACGCCGAAAAATGGCTCCGAAATGAACAAAAATCGCAAAAGTTGTATCCGGTGGCCGTGGCCGAACTGGAGTTTTCTCTTCCACCTGATTCGGCCATGCCATTTTTGAGTTTTTTTCCGGCTGGAATTGACAGGAAAACTTTAAAAAGGGGTCTGGTATTGCCGGTGGAAGAGAAAACTCCACCTCGGCCACGGCCACCGCATACAACTTTTGCGATTTTTGCTCATTTTGGAGCCATTTTTCGGGATTTTAGAGCGATTTTTGTGCTTTTTCGATGTAATTTTTGGAATTTACGCACGTTTTTACATATTTTGCAGCAATAAAACTTTTTCACCGGAATCCTCCTTTAACGAAATCTTCATTTTTCCAGGGAAAAACCTCCGAAGCATTGTCGAAACTGATGTCCCTACAAGCCAAAGAGGCCACCCTGGTGACGATGGATTCAGAAGGAAGACTGAATTCTGAAAAAGGGATCAATATTGAATTGGTGCAACGAGATGATCTTATAAAAGTTGTCCCGGGAGCCAAAGTTCCGGTAGATGGAGTTGTGATTGATGGAAAAAGTTCAGCCGACGAGAGTTTTATAACGGGAGAATCGATGCCGGTCGTTAAGAAACCAGGTAGAAATTTGAGTAAAATTGATATAAAAAGCATGAAAAATGATCGAAAATGGACTCAAAACTCAAAAAAAAAATTGTAATGGCTTAAACTTGATTATTAGTCATATTCCACAAGGGAAAACGCGCTCCATCGCAATTTGGCTGAAATTTGAATTTTCAGTTTTCCCGCCGTTTTGAAAACAGCGAAACATGTTTTGTTGCGTGCGTGGACTCCTCGTGGACAACTCGGGCAGCAGTCCAATTGTTCACGAGGAGTCCACGCACCCACCAAAACATGTTTCGCTGTTTTC
This sequence comes from Caenorhabditis sinica, assembly GCA_963932045.1. Taxonomy (NCBI): domain Eukaryota; kingdom Metazoa; phylum Nematoda; class Chromadorea; order Rhabditida; family Rhabditidae; genus Caenorhabditis; species Caenorhabditis sinica. The sequence goes on from OZ009943.1 coordinate 17,197,439, forward strand.
AAAACGGCGGGAAAACTGAAAATTCAAATTTCAGCCAAATTGCGATGGAGCGCGTTTTCCCTTGGGGAATATTGCTAATACACACAATCTAATTTTGGCCTGCCCCTGACTCGCTTTCGATCTCCAAAAACCCCCTTCATTTTTCCAGGAAGTACAGTAATCGGAGGCTCGGTGAACCAAAAAGGGGTCCTCATCGTCAAGGCCACCCACGTCGGAAATGACTCGACACTTTCCCAAATCGTCCGTCTCGTCGAGGAAGCACAAACGAATCGAGCCCCAATTCAACAGTTGGCCGATAGAATCGCTGGTTATTTTGTCCCGTGTGTCATTGGATTGTCTCTAGTGACACTTGGGGTCTGGATTGCAATTGAGTACAATTTGGAGAGAAATGCACACTTGGTAAGAAATTTTGAAAAAAAAATTGAAAAAAATGGCTCAGAAATGAGCCAAAAATCACTGAAAACGGTCCAAAAAGGCATCTGAAATAACTCTAGAAGTAGTGCATTGATTTCTATGAGAACTATACAGAAAGACAGGAAATTTTCTGGAGAACATTGCCATTTTTTGAATTTTTTGAAAATTTGGGTTTTGACGGATTATGGAGCACTCCAACTTCAGAAGCAGTCGGAATTGGAATTTTTTTGAAAAATGGAAAAAATAGCAATTTTAAGTCAACTTCCAGTTTTCCGATTTTGATGAAAGTTATATAGATCGATAGGAAATTTTATGAAGAATATTCTCATTTTTTGAATTTTTTGAAAATGTCGATTTTGACGGATTCAGAATCACCGAGAAGCTGGCTGACGTCTTCTGAATTTGAAAAAAATCAAGTTTTTCGCTATTGAAGCTGTTTTATCCCGGCTACCAGTGAACAGATTCTTATGAAAATTATACAAATCGAAAGGAAATTTCCTGAGGATCATTCTCATTTTTTGAATTTTCTGAAAATTTCGATTTTGAGGGATTCTGGAGCACCCCAACTTCAGAAGACGTCAAAATTTCGGATACTCAGAAAATGCTCGTTTTTGGTATCAAAATGAAGATAATTCAGTGAAAATTATGGTTAACGATGTAGTTTCGCATAAAAATTCGTCAGAAGTGATTCAGATGACGTTGAAGATTCAGAAGACGTCAAAATTTTTACACCCGCGAAAATTGACCAAAAATGAAAAAAATGGTCTAAAATCGGCCAAAAATAGTCAAATTTGAAATTTGACACTAATGGTTCCAAAATCCACACTAAAAATTATCAAAAATTGACCTAAACGTCCCAAAAATAACGGAAAATGACTAATTTTCTTTCCTATTTTCAGCCACCCGGTCTTCGCTTCGAAGAGGCTCTCAAAATCGCGTTCGAAGCGGCGATTACAGTACTCGCCATCGCCTGTCCGTGTAGTTTGGGTCTCGCCACGCCCACCGCTGTGATGGTTGGAACTGGCGTCGGAGCGGCGAATGGGATTCTAATCAAGGGTGGAGAGCCATTGGAGAGTGTGCATAAGGTACGAATTGAGCAAAAAACCTGAACTTTTTGCTCCAAAAATGACCGATTTTGGAGCATTTTGAGTTTTTAAAAATTTCCAAAAAAAAATTTTTTTTCAAATTCCCGCCCAAATTTTTTCAATTTTTTTCAGGTCACCACAATTGTCTTTGATAAGACTGGAACCATCACCGAAGGTTGTCCGAGAGTAGTACAAATCGCCTCATTTGTGAGCCCATCGTCAATGTCCCTGAAGCTAATCACTTTCCTGTCTGGAGCCACTGAAGCACTGTCAGAACACCCTATTGGGAATGCTATTGCGGCGTTTGCGAAGCAGGTAGGGAAGGATTCTGGAGCACAAAAAAATTATTTGAAGCAAAAAAAATCTGGAGAAAATCCGGGCATTTTGAGCCATTTTTCATGGATTTTGAGCCATTTTGGCAAATTTTCACGTTGGGACTTCTGAAGGCATTTTCAAAGTTTTCTAGTAGATCACATTTTATGAAAATTATACAGATCGATAGGAAATATTCTGGAGAACATTTTGCTTTTTTAAATTTTTGAAAAATTTGGATTTTGAGGGATTCTGGAGCACCCCAAATTCAGAAGACGTCAAAATTGGAATTTTTGGTAAAATTGAAAAAAAACCGTTTTAACTCAAGAGCCAGTAGATCAAATTTTATGAAAATTATACAGATTTGTAGGAAATTTTATGGAGATTATTTCGCATTTTTGGATTTTTAGAAAATTTGGGTTTTGAAGGATTCTGGACCACCCCAACTTCAGAAGACGTCGAAATTAAAATTTTTCGAAAATTGAAAAAAATAATCACTTTTATCTCAACTTCCAGTCATGTGATTCTAATGAAAGTTATAGAGATCGATAGGAAATTTTATGGAGATAGTACTCATATTTGAATTTTTCGAAAATTCCAATTTCGACGTCTTCAGAATCCCCTCAACGTCATCTGAAATTTTTTGAAAAAAGTTAATTTTGGACCAATTTTTGGGGGTTTTTGACATTTTTGAGATTCTAAAAAAAACTAGAGGGCTTCTAAAGGACTCCAGAGGACACTTCGTAACCGGTCATTTCGCAACTACGACGTTTCGCAACCAGTCATTTCGCAACTAGTCCACTTTACGTTCATTAAGGTTGTATGGGATTGAGGGTACAAAGTTGCGAAATGACCGGTTGCGAAACGTCCAGTTTCGAAATGGCTTGGTTGCGAAGTGTCGCGAAGCCAAAAAATTTCCAAAAATTCTCAATTTTTCAGCTGCTCAACGAGCCCACCTGGCCGAACACTTCCCGTTTCCATGTCTCCGCTGGACATGGTGTCACTTGCCGAATCGAAGCTATCCGACAATCTTTCGCCTCCTTGGCTTTATCTGGATCTTCTCCAGAAATCCCACGTCTTCCGGATGGACAAACGGTGACTATTCCAGGCACAGAAGTTACCTTATTACAGGTTTCTAGTAAGGATGGTGAGTTTTGAAAAAATCGAAATTTTTCATAATTTCTAGATGTTTGATTTTGATGAAAGTTAGATAGATCGAAAGGAAATTTTCTGGAGAATATACTCATTTTTTGAATTTTTTGAAAATTTCGATTTTGACGGATTCTGGAGCACTCCAAGTCCAGAAGACGTCAAAATTTTTTTCGATTTTTCAAAAAAAAAGTTTTACAGTATCCCAACCGAATCCGGAGACTGCGAACATCGTCATTGGTACCGAGAGAATGATGGAAAGACATGGGATCCCAGTGACGGATACGGTAAAAATGACACTATCGGAGGAGCAACGGAAGGGACACATCTCGGTGATTTGTGCGATTAATGGTGGGTTTTCTAGGACATTTCGCAACCAGTCGTTTTGTAACTAAGCTGTTTCGCAACTCATGTCATTTCGCAACTACGCCATTTCGCAACCCAAAATGTCCAGTTGCGAAATGGTACGGTTGCGAAACGTCGGGGAGCCATAAAAACGTATCCGAAAGATTTCGCAACCAGTCGTTTCGCAACTCACGCCATTTCGCAACCACGAAATCCAGGAAATAGTTCACAATACCCTTAATCCCACACAACCTTAATGGACTAGTTTATAGAGTTGCGAAACGTCCAGTTTCGAAAAGTCTTGGTTGCGAAATGTCTTGGTTACGATATGTTGCAGTTGCGAAATGGCTCGTTGTGAAATGTCTTGGAGCCATCAATACAGTATCTTTAATGAACGGAAAGTGTACTAGTTTCTAGAATTGCGAAACGTCCAGTTTCGAAATGTCGTAGTTTCGAAATGTCGTAGTTGCGAAATGTCGCAGTTGCGAAATGTCCAGAAACAGGTTTTCTAGCTTTGGATAAAAATTTTGGATATTGGGATTTTTAGGCCTTAGGCTTAGGCTTTAGGCCGAAGCCGGATTACTGTAGACCCCCTAATTTTTTTCGATTTTTCTCATTTTTCCATTTTTCCAGCTGAAGTGGTCGCAGTGATTTCCATCGCGGATCAAGTCAAAAAAGAAGCCTCCCTAGCGATTTACACCCTCCGGGAGATGGGCTTAAGAGTCGTTCTGTTGACTGGGGACAACTCGAAAACCGCCGAGTCGACAGCGAAACAAGTCGGAATTGATGAGGTCTATGCGGAGGTGAGAATTTGGGGAAAATTTGGAAAAAAATATGGGAAAAAACGGCCCTAAAAATATAAAAATGTTGCCCAAAAAGACTAAAAATAGGCCGAAAAAGCCTGAAAATCCAAAAATTTTGATGAATCTAGGCTTGGCTAGAATTTGCCTTAAAAAGACGAAAAATTGAAAATTTTGAATTTTAGAAACTTTATTGGGTCAATTCACAACGTCAATCTCAAAATCTTCATCAGAATCCGAATCCAAATTTTCATCATCGTCGTCGTCTTCTGAATCTTGATCCTCATCTTCAAAATCCCCCTCTCTGTCCATCTGACGTCTTCTGGCTTCCAAGATATCAAGACTGTTCCATTCGACATGTCTCACTAAATCCTCAAATTCCTCAATCCAAAACGGACCTATCTGATAGGGATCCGCCTCGAAATTGGCTTCATAATGAGTGATGGCCTTCAGATTCTCCTCCTGGGCGTCGTGCATAATAATGTAGTCGTTGACTTCCGCGTTATCCTCGTTGAATACCTCTTCATCGGGAAAATGGCTTCTGACGTCTTCGGAGACTTCAGAAGTCATTTGGGAGGCTAGAGGGGTTGGGGTAGTTGGACGGACCATGGTTACTGTAGTAGGGTGGGAATGGTACAGTAGGCGAGCTGAGGGGTTACGGTAGGTCTTGGTGGGGTGGTACGGTAGGGGTACTGTAGGTTTGGGTTGGTACTGTAATTAGGGTACATTAGGCAAGGGTAGTACGAGAGGTAATGGTTCTTATTACGGGAGAGAAGTCTTGGGGCACCCTGACGTTTCGCAACTAGTCATTTCGCAACTGTAGATTTTGCAACCGCGTCACTTCGCAACCAAAACATTTCGCAACCAAGACATTTCGCAACCGGACATTTCGCAACCAGTCGTTTCGCAACTCTAACAACTACTCAACTTCACGTTCATTAAGGTTTTACGGGATTGAGAGTATTGTGAATTATAGTCTACATTTGAAAAGTTGCGAAATGTCCTAGTTGCGAAACGACTGGTTGCGAAATGTCTTGGAGCCGGTGGGAAAGGTACGGTAGACGGGGGAAGGGTAGAAAACCAATAATAAGGAAGGGATAGTAACCAAGAAAGAGGTTATGGGGGTATGGGTTACTGTATCGATTTTTACTTTTTAGGTTAATAAGGTACTGTATCAATTAGACACACCTGTTCAAAATCAATATAGTACTTGGCAGTGGGAGGTGAAGAATTTTTTGCAATAGGGGGCTCCTTGGAAGTTCGAAACTTTTCGAAAATTGGATTCTGAAGTCGTCTGAAGACGTCGGGACTTCTGAAGGCGTTTTCAGTGTTCTAGTGGACCAATTTTTATAGAAATCATACGTATCCAAAGGGAATTTTATGGAAATCATTTTGGATTTTTGGATATTTTGAAAAATTGGATTTTAAGAGATTCTGGAGCACCTCAAATTCAGAAGACGTCGAAATTGGAGATTTTTGAAAAAATTGGAAATTTTTGCACTGGCGGTAAACCAATATCGTGCTGAGATATCGGAATAAAAAAGTCCATGCGCCTTTAAAGTGTGCCAGCAGACTGCAAATATATAATAGGTTCTCATGGATACTGAATTCGAATTTGTTTTTTTTACCAAAAAACTTTATTGCTTCAAAATTCGTAAAAATGTGCGAAAATTCCAAAAATCATGATGAAAATGCACAAAAATCGCTCGAAACCGCCGAAAAATGGCTTAGAAGTGAGATTCGCGACGTCGATTTCGAAGTCTTCATGATGATCGTCATCGTCGTCGTCGTCTTCTGAATCTTGATCCTCATCTTCAGAATCCTCCTCTCTGTCTATCTGACGTCTTCTGGCATCCGTAATATTGAAATTGTTCCATTCCACATGTCTTACTAAATCTCCAGAATCCTCTTCTCTGTCCATCTGACGTCTTCTGGCTTCCAAGATATCAAGACTGTTCCATTCGATATGTCTCATCAAATCGTCGAATTCCTCAGTCCAAAACGGACCTCTCCGACCGGGGTCCACCTCCAAATTGGCTTCCAAATGAGTAATGGCCTTCAAAAACTCCTCCTCGGCGTCATGAATGATAATGTAGTCGTTGACTTCCTCGTTATCCTCGTTGAATACCTCTTCATCGGGAAACTGGGTTCTGACGTCTTCTGAGACTTCAGAAGTCGCTTGGAAGGCTAGAAGAGTAGTGGTGGTTGTTGGACGGACCATGGTTATTGTAGTAGGTGAAGATGGTACGGTAGGGTGTTGGAGGTACTGTAGGGTACTGTAATATAGAACCAATAATAGGAGGGGCACAAGTACGGTAGATAGGGGAAGGGTGAAAAACCAATAATAGACAAGGGATAATAACCAAGAAGGTGGTTATGGGTTACTGTCAAATAGTCACACCTGTACAAAATCAATATATGTAGTACTTGACAGTGAGGTTCCTTTGTGAGCTCCTGGGAAGTTTTTCGAAAATTTCCGGAAATTGGATTCTGGAGGATTCTGAAAGTCGATCAAGCGCAATTTTCGGATTTTTACACTTCTAGTCACTTCTAGAATGTTCTAGAGGGTTCTAAGCGACTTTAGAAAATTACAGTCATCTGAAGGCATATGAATACGTCAGAAAGGGAAAAACAGTTCCAGACGGAATCTGAAGACGTGGAAAGCTGAAAATCAGCGAAACGACTCCGAGACATTTCGCAACCCGTCGTTTCGCAACTACGACATTTCGCAACCACGTCATTTTGCGACTGCGTAATTTCGCAACCACCAAATCCACATGCACAACATGACTAGTTACGAAACGTCTTGGTTGCGAAATGGCTAGTTGTGGAATGTCTCGGAGCCATCAATACAGTATCCTAAATGAACGGAAAGTGTACTAGTTCATGGAGTTGCGAAACGTCCAGTTTCGAAATGTCTTGGTTGCGAGTTGTCGTGGCTGCGAAATCGACATGAGTTGCGAAACGTCTTGGAGCCATCAATACAGTATCCTTAATGAACAAAAAGTGGACTAGTTTACGGAGTTGCAGAACGTCTGGTTGCGAAAAGTCTAGTTTCGAAACGTCTTTGTTGCGAGATGTCGTGGTTGCGAATTGTCGTGGCTGCGAAATTGACATGAGTTGCAAAATGCCGTAGTTACAGAATAACTAGTGGCGAAATGTCCCTTTTTTTTCAATTTTTCCAAAAATGCCAATTTCGACGGCTTCTGAAGTTGGAATGCTCCAGAATCTTTCAAAGTCAAAATTTTCAAAAAATCAAAAAATTAGAAATAATCCCTTCAAAATTTCCTTTCGATCTGTATAATTTTCAAAAAATTTGGTCTGCCGGAAGTTGGGATAAAATAGATTTTTTTTTTCAAAAAATGTCATTTTTTGAAAATCTGAAGTCGTCATGGTTTTTCTGATTCTGAAGACGTCGAAATCAAAATTTTCGAAAAATTCAAAAATTCAAAAGTGTCCCCCCCCCCCCCTGAATGATCCCAACATCCGAAAATTCCCCAAATTTTTGCAGGTGCTTCCCAACCAAAAGCAGCAAAAAATCAAACAACTCAAGGGATACGGTAACAAAGTGGCGATGGTCGGTGACGGTGTCAACGATTCCCCAGCACTCGCCGAAGCGGACGTCGGAATTGCGATCGCGGCGGGAAGTGACGTCGCCATCGAATCGGCTGGAATCGTTTTGGTTCGAAACGATTTGGTCGATGTGGTTGCAGCGATAAAATTGTCGAAAATGACGACGAGAAGGATTCGGCTGAATTTCTTATTTGCCATTATCTATAATGCGATTGGCATTCCTATTGCGGCAGGTAGGCAGCGGAGAGTGAAAAATTGAAAAATTTGAAAAAAATCGGTCTAGAATCATCCGTTTTAGGACTAAAAAACGAATTGAGAAATAAAAATTTACTCGATTTTCTTTGAGACATAACTCATGAACCTTCTGATCAAATTATATGAAAATTACACAGATTTGTAGGAAATTTGTTCTAGATAGTGCTCATTTTTTGAATTTTTTGAAAATTTGGATTTTGAGGGATTCTGGAGCACCCCAACTTCAGGAGACGTTGAAATTGGAAGTTTTTGGAGAAATTGAAAAAAATTCCAAGAACCAGTAGATCAAATTTTTTGAAAGTTATACAGATCGTTAGGAAATTTTCTGGAGATAATTCTGGATTTTTTAATTTTTTGAAAATTTTAATTTTGAAGGATTCTGGAGCGCTCCAACTTCAGAAGACGTTGAAATTGGAATTTTTGGAAAAATTTGAAAAAATAGCAGTTTTAACTCAACTTTCAGTTTTCCGATTTTGATGAAAATTATGCAGATTTGTAGGAAATTTGTTTTGGATAATGCTCATTTTTTGAATTTTTTGAAAATTCCGATTTTGACGTCTTCAGGATCTTCAGAATCTTCAACGTCATCTGAATCGCTTTCACTGAATTTTCTCCAAAAACTACACTTCAAACTGTGATTTTGTCTGGATTTTAGCTGTTTTGACACCAGAATCTATGATATTCTATGTATCCAATTTTCGAAGTCTCCTGAATTTTGGAGCCAGAATTTAGAAGACGTCAGAAAAATCAAATTCCCGGAATCTGACCGATGTTGGTATCAAAATAACGGAAATTGAGTGAAAATCATGCTTAACGAGGTAGTTTTGACGGAAAACCCTTCTGGAGAGATTCAGATGACGTTGAGGATTCAGAAGACGTCAAAAGTTTGAATTTTCGAAAATCTCGAGTATCAACAGAGTGATTTTTATGAAAGTTATACAGATCGATAGGAAATTTTCTGGAGATTATTTTGATTTTTTGAATTTTCCGGAAATTTCGATTTTGACGGATTCTGGAGATCAGAAGACGTCAAAAATGTTGGTATCGGAAAATCGATGTTTTGTCATTTTTAGAAAAAAAAGGATTTAACTAGTGATTTTAGAACCTTAAGATCTAGGAATTTTAGAATCTTCAAAATCCCCACTATTTTCAGGTGTATTCCGCCCATTCGGCTTCATGCTCCAACCATGGATGGCCGCCGCCGCGATGGCGCTCTCCAGTGTCTCCGTCGTCTCCTCCTCCCTCCTCCTCAAGAATTTCCGAAAACCAACACTCGCCAATCTCTACACACCGGCATTTAAACGACATCAAAAATTCCTCGGATCCGGCTCGTTTCAAGTACAAGTCCATCGAGGACTCGACGATTCTGGAGTCTTCCGTCAAGGACAGGTAACTTTGGTAGATCAAACTTTCATAGATCAAACTTTGGTAGATCAAACTTTGGTAGATCAAATTTTGGTAGATCAAATTTTTGGTAGATCAAACTTTGGTAGATCAAACTTTAATAGATCAACCTTTCAGTCGACGTCGAAATTGTCGGTTTGGAGCTCGAAAATGGGCTCATTGTTGGGCTCAACGACGAGTATTGTCAGTGGAAATAGTGTCAAAAAGCAACGACTTTTGGAGGATCATACCGGCTCAGATTTTGAGGATCTTATTGTTTAGATTTTTTCAATTTTTCGAAAAAAAAAATTTTTTTTTTGAAAAGTCAATTTTCGGGCTCTGAGACACTTCGCAACTGTGACATTTCGCGAATTTTTGAAAACTGTAATAGTTGCGAAATGGCTGGTTGCGAAATGACCGGTTGCGAAATGACCGGTTGCGAAGTGTCGCGGAGCGAATTTTTTTGTAAATACATTTCTCCCCTGTTTTTTTTTCTCCACGACATCTCATCTGCCCATACATCATCACTTTTTCCCCCCATTCATACCAAAAGTTTTTTTTCCCAATTTTTGAATATACGCGGTTTTCTTGTCTCGACTCTTACTTATAGTTTTTTTTGTGATTTTGCTCTCCCTGCTTCTAGTTTTTTTCGAATCGAAAAATGTTTGGTTAATAAATGAATTATCACTTTTTTTTGGAGGCTTTGTGGTTTTTACAGTGAGTACAGACTTCGGTAGGTCAAATTTTGACAGATAAAATTTCTGTAGATCAAATTTTGGTAGATCAAACTTTGAGTAAACCAAACTCTGGTAGATCAAACTGGTAGAATAAACTATGGTAGATCAAACGATGGTAAGTCAAGTTTGGGGTGGATCAAGCTTTAATAGAAACTTTGGTAGATTAACTTTTGGTAGATTGAACTATGGTAAATCAAATTTTGGTAGATCAAACTTTTGTTGATCAAATTCGTAAAAGTTTGTTAGATCAAACTTTGGTAGGTCAAACTTTGGTAAGTGAAACCTTGGTAGATCAAACTTAGGTAAGTGAAACCTTGGTAGATCAAACTTTGGTAGGTCAAACTCTGGGAACTGAAACTTTGGTAGATCAAACTTTGGTAGATCAAAATTTCATAGATGCCATTCTGATCTTTATTTCATTCATCTTCAATTCAAAAGTTCACTATTCTCAAAACCGACTTCAAATCTTTCCTGCTCCTTGGGGTCCACCCGGTTGTCCTCCCGGACTCGGCACCGCCTTCTGCTCTTTCTTTCTCGCCGATTCTTTCCGTTTCATCGTACCGCCCTTCTCTCCGCCCGTATGTGATCCTTTCGATTTCCGCTCTTTCGTCGTATCTCTTCTTCGTCCCGTTCCACCACCACCGCCACCGCCGTCTCGAGACTTCTTTCGAGTCAGTGTCGTGTTCGATGGACGACGATCGGTGGAGTTGTTCGAACGACGATCCGTGTTGCTTTTGCGGTCTTCCGATTTTTTCTGGAAAATAATTCATTCTTATCAGAGTTGCGAAACGTCCAGTTGCGAAACGACTGGTTGCAAAATGTCTCGGAGCCGACAGTTGAGGATGCTGTGAAAATCGACAACATCGTTTAGACTAGTTTTTTTGGATGCGTTTTGCAATTCGATTTTCACAGCATCCTCGAATGTCCGCTCCGAGACATCACACCACTAGTCATTTCGCAACTACGCCATTTCGCAACCAAGATATTTCGTAACCAGTCGTTTCGCAACTCTATAAACTAGTCCACTTTACGTTCATTAAGGTTGTATGGGATTGAGGGTGTTGTGAACTAGTCCAGATTATAGTCTACATTTTAAAAAGTGTGATTTTAAGTTGCAAAATTGTAGTAAGTTGCGAAATGTCGTGGTTGCGAAACGACTGGTTGCAAAATGTCTCGGAGCCATTTTCTTACCTTCTCAACTTCCGTGGTTCTTGGATTCGGATTCGGGCTGAGACAGTGGGCGAGCTCCTGGTCGGCGAACTTTTGATATATTGCTTGCATCTTCTTCTTGACCACTGCGAACGTCGGACGGGCACTTGGGGACTGAAAATATTGACTAAAAAATATAGAAAATTGGGGTTCGTAACATTTTAGCTCATACACTTCCAGAAACAAGATTTCAAAAATCATAATGAAAATGCTCTAAAATCGCTCCAAAATCCCTAAAAATGGCTCCAAAATGAGCAAAAAAATATTGTTGTATCCGGCGGCCGTGGCCGAGTTTCCCAAAAAAGGGGCGGAGCCGAGCGCAGTGATTGGCTGCCTCACGACTGCAAAGACGCTCATTGGCTGACTCCGCCCCTTTTCTTGAAAAACTCGGCCACAGCCACCGGATACAACTTCTGCGATTTTTGCTCATTTTGGAGCCATTTTTCTGTATTTTAGAGCGATTTTTGAGCATTTTCGTTATGATTTTTGGAATCTACACACATTTTTACGTATTTTAAAGCAATAAAATTGAGAAGTCCGCCTTACCTTCTCACAACAGTAATCCACAAGTTCTGCAAACTCGCGCGGGTCGCCTCCCTCGATGCGATGCGGATGATCGGACTCTTTAATCCACTTCTGAGCCTCCTTCAAATCTCTCGGCGATAATGGATCGGCCGCACAACGAGTCATTAGTTCTGTGAGAAGGACACCGTATCCCCAGACGTCGGTTTTCTCGTTGAAAATTCCCTTGTTTAGGGATTCCGGAGCGAGCCAGCGGATCGGCGCTTTTCGAAGATTCTGGAAGGGAAAATTTCGTTATTTTTGGGCTAACTAAATAGTTAGGGTCGTCGGGATTGATGTGATCTACAAAAGTTTGATCGACGAAAAGTTTGATCTACAAAAGTTTGATCTACAAGTGATTGATCTATGAAAGTTTGATCTTCAAAAGTTTGATCTACCAAAGTTTGATCTACCCACGTTGGCTCTACAAAAGTTGAATCTACAAAAGTTTGATCTACCAAAACTTGGATCTAGCAAAGTTTGATCTACAAAAGATCGCTCTAACAAAGTTTGATCTACAAAAGTTTGATCGATCAAAGTTTTTACGAAAGTTTGATCTACAAAACTTTGATCTATGAAATTTTGATCTACCGAAGTTTGATCTGCCTAAGTTTGATCTACCAAAGTTTGGTCTACCAAAAGTTTGATCTACAAAAGTTTGATCTACTAAAGTCCGTTGTACGAAAGTTTGATCTACTGATCGTTCAAATTGGAAACACAAGGGTCTATGAAACCCTCTAAGTTCCACATACCTTCACCACCACCTCCGTATCATTCAACGAAAGTCCAAAGTCGGAAATCTTAATGCGAATATCCTTAGTGATCAAACAATTACGGGCGGCCAAATCTCGATGGATCACTTTTTTCGACGCCAAATGACGCATTCCGTTGGCAATGTCCAGGGCGAACAGGGAGATTTGCTTTGGGGAGACATTGGAGTTGGTTTTGAGGTACTTCTGAGAAAACTGATGGTTTGATCTACTTCGAAACATGGTTTGATCTACCTTGAGATCTCCCATTGGGACGTATTCCATGACCAGCATAATCGGGAATTGAAGAGCGGCGAGTCCGTAGATGGCGACGACGTTGCGGTGTTCCAGTATTGCCATGATGCTGGCTTCCTGGAATTAGATAAGTTTATAAAGTTGCAAAACGGCCAGTTTCGAAATGTCTTCGTTGCGAATTGTCATGGTTGCAAAATTGACGTGAGTTGCGAAATATCGCAGTTGCGAAATGTCTAGTTGCGAAATGTCTCAGAACCCTATTTTTGACTGTGAGTCCAAAAAGTTATGGTTTGCGATAATTTGAGGACAAAACTGCATTAAAGGAGGAATCCGATCAAAAAAATTTTATTGGTTCAAAATACGAAAAAATGGGTGTAGATTCCAAAAATCATAAGGAAAATGCTCAAAAATTGCTCTAAAATACAGAAAAATGGCTCCGAAATGAGGAAAATTCGCAAAAGTTGTCTGGGGTTGAGTTTCCCAAAAAAAAGGGAGGAGTCAGCCAATGAGCGGTTTTTGAGCATTTTCATTATGATTTTTAAAATTTACGTATTTTTAAGCAAAAAATTTCGGTCCGATCCCTCCTTCGAATTCGAAATATTTCGAATTCATCCTTTAAAGTCCCTGAGAACCTAGGAAATTCGAAATTTTCAAGATTCGATTCTTGACCAAATTTGACACATTTTTTCAAAATTTCTGAAATTCAAAACTGATCAAAATAATCTGGAGCCATCTAGAATTTATCAAATTTCTTCCTTGAAGAAAAACATTTTTTGGTCGGATTCCTCCTTTAAGCCCCGCCCCCCCCCCCCAAATACTGCTTACCCCACAAAACTCCTGACAATTGGGTCTCTTCGGCTCTCCAATCATCCTCTTCACAGCCGCCTCAATCGGTTCGCTACCCCCAACAGGCACGTATTTTCCCTTAAAAACCTCTCCAAACGCGCCCCGTCCAAGTGGTACCGTATCCAAAGTGACCTGACTATGCAAAACAACCAATTTATTGCGACGAACCGGTACGATATAGTTGACAACCAGAGACCAGGCATCCAACAGATGCCAAATGTGCTGGTATCTCTTATTGGGCATCGTTGGGCATCTTATTGGGCATCGTTTGGTAGATCAAATTTTAGTAGATCAACCTTTCGTATATCAAACTTGCGTAGAGCAAAGCTTGGTAGATCAAATTTGGGGTGGATTAAAACACAAAAAACACATTAACTCAAGCCATTCTGATCTTTATTTCATTCGTCTTCAATTCAAAAGTTCACTATTCTCAAAATCAAATCTTCCCTCCTCCTTGGGATCCACCCGGGATCCCCGGACTCGGCACCGCCTTCGGCTCTTTCTTTCTCGCCGATTCTTTTCGTTTCATCGTACCGCCCTTCTCTCCGCCCGTATGTGATCCTTTCGATTTCCGCTCTTTCGTCGTATCTCTTCTTCGTCCCGTTCCACCACCACCACCACCACCGTCTCGAGACTTCTTTCGAGTCAGTGTCGTGTTCGATGGACGACGATCGGTGGAGTTATTCGAACGACGATCCGTGTTGCTCTTGCGGTCTTCCGATTTTTTCTGAAAATTCCCAGTTGCAAAATGGTACGGTTGCAGAACGGCGTGGTTGCAAAACGACTGGTTGCAAAATGTCTCGGAGCCGACAGTTGAGGATGCTGTGAAAATCGACAACATCGTTTAGACTAGTTTTTTTGGATGCGTTTTGCAATTCGATTTTCACAGCATCCTCAAATGTCGGCTCCGAGACGTTTCGCAACCAGTCATTTCGCAACCACGACATTTTGCAACTCTAGTCAATTTCGCGACCACGACAGTTCGCAACCGAGACATTTCGAAACTGGACGTTTCACAACCAGTCGTTTCGCAACACTATAAACTAGTTCACTTTACGTTCATTAAGGTTGTATGGTATTTAGGATATTGTGAACTATTCCAGGTTATAGTCTACATTCGAAAAGTTTCGATTTTAACGTAAACTTTCTACAAAAATCCTGGATTTTGTGGTTTCGAAATCTCGTAGTTGCGAAATGTCGTAGTTGCGAAACGACTGGTTGCAAAATGTCTCGGAGCCAATTCCTCACCTTCTCAACTTCCGTGGTTCTCGGATTCGGGTTCGGGCTGAGACAGTGGGCGAGCTCCTGATCAGCGAACTTTTGATAGATCGCTTGCATCTTCTTCTTGACCACTGCGAACGTCGGACGGGCACTTGGGGACTGTAAATTTGGTTTTTTGCGTGATTGTAGCTATTAGCAATATTCCCTGAGTGTAAACGCGCTCCATTGCCAACTTGGCTGAAATTTGAATTTTTAGCTTTTCCGCCGTTTTAAAACAGCGAAACATGTTTTGGTGGGTGCGTGGACTCCTCGTGGACAACTCGGGTAGCAGTCGACTTGTCCACGAGGAGTCCACGCACCCTCCAAAACATGTTTCGCTGTTTTCAAAACGGCGGGAAAGCTAAAAATTCAAATTTCAGCCAAGTTGGCGATGGAGCGCGTTTTCCCTCACGGAATATCGCTAATACATTACCTTCTCACAACAGTAATCCACAAGTTCTGCAAACTCGCGCGGGTCGCCTCCCTCGATGCGATGCGGATGATCGGACTCTTTGATCCACTTCTGAGCCTCCTTCAAATCTCTCGGCGATAATGGATCGGCGGCACAACGAGTCATTAGTTCGGTGAGAAGGACACCGTATCCCCAGACATCGGTTTTCTCGTTGAAAATTCCCTTGTTGAGGGATTCCGGGGCGAGCCAGCGGATCGGCGCTTTTCGAAGATTCTGGAAGGGAAAATGTTGTAATTTTTGGGACAACTAGATAATCAGAGGATCGTCGAGATCGATCTACCAAAATTTGATCTACCGAAATTTGATCTACCACCCTTTGATCTACCAAAATTTGATCTACCGAAGTTTGATTGACTAAAGTTTCCACCAAAGTTTGATCTACACAAGATTGATCTATGAAAGTTTGACCTAGCAAGGTTTGATCCACACAAATCTGATCTACCAAAGTTTGATCTACCAAAGTTTGATCTACCAAAGTTTGATCTACAAAAGTTTGATCTACCAAAGTTTGATCTACCAAAGTTTGATCTACCAAAGTTTGATCAATGAAAGTTTGATCTACCAAACTTGGCTCTACGAAAGTTTGATCTACAAACGTTTGATCTACCGTTGGCTCTGCGAAGTTGGCTCTACGAAAGGCCTATGAAACCCTGGTA
The DNA here is from genome assembly GCA_963932045.1 of Caenorhabditis sinica. NCBI lineage: Eukaryota > Metazoa > Nematoda > Chromadorea > Rhabditida > Rhabditidae > Caenorhabditis > Caenorhabditis sinica. The sequence goes on from OZ009943.1 coordinate 17,213,500, forward strand.
CCCTTCAAGTCTCTCATACCTTCACCACCACCTCCGTATCATTCAACGAAAGTCCAAAGTCGGAAATCTTAATGCGAATATCCTTGGTGATCAAACAATTACGGGCGGCCAAATCTCGATGAATCACTTTTTTCGACGCCAAATGACGCATTCCGTTGGCAATGTCCAGAGCGAACAGGGAGATTTGTTTTGGGGAGACATTGGAGTTGGTTTTGAGGTACTTCTGAAAACGAAATGATGGTTTGATCTACTTCAAAAATGTTTTGATCTACATACCTTGAGATCTCCCATCGGGACGTATTCCATGACCAGCATAATTGGGAATTGAAGAGCGGCGAGTCCGTAGATGGCGACGACGTTGCGGTGTTCCAGTATTGCCATGATGCTGGCTTCCTGGAATATGGGGGTAACTGAAGTTTATAAAGTTGCGAAACGTCTAGTTTCGAAATGTCGTAGTTACAAGATGACTAGTTGCGAAATGTCTCGGATCCCTATTTTTGACATTTTTCTGCATTTTTCCGTCAGCATTTTGGTTGCGGACCTGACATCAGATTTGACGCCAAAAAGGCAATTTGCGGACAAAACTGCATTAAAGGAGGATTCCGGTCAAAATTTTTTATGGCTTTAAAATATGTAAAATTTTTTGCTGATTCCGAATATGATGGTGAAAACGCTCAAAAGTCGCTCTAAACCCCCGAAAAATCGCTTCAAAACTACCCTTTTTTGGCCGAACGGTCTCCTGGGGCCGTGGCCTATTATTTTTACCGCGCCTGTATCGCTACCCTCATACGCAAAAGGCTTTTTACGTGACATTTGATTTTTGCCACCTTCTTACACTTTTGAAAACAAACATTTCTGAAATGTCGGTCTGATTATCGGGCCACGCGTTTCTTTCGATTTTTTTTTCTTCAGAAAAATAGTGAAATCAAAGAAATCGTCAGAAAAGCAGAATCCAAGAATTTCATAACTTTTGTTGACACGAATTTCAATGCTTTTCGGGCCCTCCTGTGGGAAGGTGTCCCCTTGTCTAGGGCGTTAAGCTTGGGGGAAGGGCCAATCAGATAACTTTCCCGCAGAATCAGATGACTTTCCGGAACAGTTTTAGTGCTCCCGGGCCTCCTGTGGGAAGGTGTCCCCTTGTCTAGGGCGTTAAGCTTGCGGGAAAGGCGAATCCGATGACTTTCCGGTCGAATTTCAATGCTTTCCTGCCTTTTTCTGGGTAGTCCTCTTTCATACAGGCTAGGATGGAAAATTTGTATTGAAAAATAAAATTCGTAGAAAAATCAAATTCATAAAACGTGGAATCTAAACCAAAGAGAACAAAGTTGAATAGTTGGAGTAGAAGGCCACGTGAAAAACCTTTTTGCGTAAAAAGCCCTTTGCGTATGAGGGTAGAAATACAGGCTCTGTTATTTTTATTCACCATTTTTTCAGGGTTTTCTTGTAAAAACCAGACGAAAACGTGAAATAATAACAAAAATGTATGATTTTCACAAAAAAAATCTGAAAATGCGGTGGCCGAGAAAACTCCAGAAGTTAGGCCACGGCCCCAGGACACCGTTCGGCCAAAAAGGGTAGTTTTGAAGCGATTTTTCAGGGTTTTGGAGAAAGTTTCGAGCGTTTTCACTATTGTATTCAGAATCAGCACAAAATTTTACATGTTTTGAAGCAAAAAAATTTTTTGAACGGAGTCCTTCTTTAAGACCCCCCCCCCCCCCCTAAAAACACTGCTTACCCCACAAAACTCCTGACAATTAGGTCTCTTCGGCTCTCCAATCATCCTCTTCACAGCCGCCTCAATCGGTTCACTACCCCCAACAGGCACGTACTTTCCCTTAAACACCTCTCCAAACGCTCCCCGTCCAAGTGGTACTGTATCCAATGTGACCTGACTATGCAGCACAACCAATTTGTTGCGACGAACCGGTACGATATAGTTGACAACCAGAGACCAGGCATCCAACAGATGCCAAATGTGCTGATATCGCTTATTGGGCATCGTCGGAAATCGTTCGAACAGTTTTGGGCAGGACCATCCTTCGATGTTACAGTTGAGTGGGTAGTGGGTGACTTTGTTATCGACGCGAGCGGAGATGCACAGAAATTTGGAGTTTTTGAGGACGGAACGACGGACGAGATACGAGTTTTCCCATTTGAGAAGCTTTTCGGTCACTCGGCCAAACATCACTCCGTGGTACCAGAGGTAGGGGAGGAGATTTAGGCGGATGTATTCGTGCTGAAAGATTTTGTAATGGTCTAGAACCGACGTTTCGCAACCAGTCATTTCACAACTACGACATTTCGCAACTAGCCATTTCGAAACTGGTCGTTTCGCAACCAGTCGCTTCGCAACTTTTTTCACGTGAACTTTCTATAAAAATCCTGGATTTCGTGGTTCCGAAATGACGTGGTTGCGGATCGTCCCGGTGGCGAAATTAACATGAGTTGCAAAATATCGTAGTTGCGAAACGACTGGTTGCGAAATGTCTCGGAGCCATTTCGTGGCTCGCCGACGTTTCGCAACCCGTCATTTTGCAACCGTACCATTACGCAACTGGACATTTCGCATCGATATGTAAATTTTATAAATTTTATGCTCATTCAGGCTAAAGGGATCATTGTAAGCAATTTCTGGGTGCGATCATGGTTGCCAAATGTCATAGTTGCAAAATTTCTGGTTGCAAAACGTCGGGGAAAAAATTGATGATAACATGGAATAGTTTACAGTACTCTCAATCACACACAGCCTTAATGAACGTGAAGAAGACAAGTTTATAAAGTTGCGAAACGTCTAGTTTCGAAGTGTCTTGGTTGCGAATTTTCATGGTTGCGAAATGTCTGGTTGCGAAACGTCGAGTCAACTCACCTCATCGGGTTTCTCAACGCCTTGTGCCAAATCGGGAAACGATCCGGATCTCTCCAAATCGGTGGTATTCCCACCGCCTTCTGGTCCATCCGTCGTTGCAATCACTCCCTCGATTTCCAAATTCGTCCGTGAATCCCGTTTTCCAATCGATTCGGCCGTTTGACAACTATCCGTTTTGGGCATTTTTTATTATCGAATTCGATCAATGAGAAATCAAAAAATGCTTTTCCTTCGTTTTCGTTTCTCTCGCTTTTAATTGCCTTTCGAATCGATTGAGTTTTAGAAAAGAAATAATTTGGAATTTTTGATGGAAGATCGAGATAGGGGAGGAGGAAAAGGGGCGGGCCAGAGTTTTTTTAGTTGAGTTGGAATTTTGAAGGATGTTGGCAACGTGAAACTTTCAAATTTTCGGAAAATTCTTTGACGTTTTGTGACTTTATTTAGGTCATGAAAATTTTGAAAATTTATTTTTGATCTTTGGGGGGAAGTTTGAGGCGCGAAGTTATCACGAAGACTCGATTTCCAACTTTCAACCCTGTGGTCTTTCTCACTCTCTTTCTCTACACTTTCGCAGACATATTTGTTTGTGATCACGGCTGCTAGATCAAATTTATTTTTTAGATTTTTGATCTACCCAAAAAAATTTTGGCGCGAAAATAGTAACCCCCTCTACCACTGTTCCTCCTATTGGTTTTTTACTGGGCTTCTGTTTATTGATCTTTTAATCCTTCCCTGCGCTATGTTTTGATATATGCACCCGCCCCTTTTTCAAATGCTAGACAAGATTTGAAAGACGCAGACAGTGCAAGGCCATTGCAAAGGCATACACATACGAATATCAATTCCTATCCACTATGCCTTCCCAGACTGCCTTCTGAATGGTGGTCACTTATATTTTTCCTTGATTTTTCTATAACTACCTTCTTATTGTTTGCGGCTAAACAAAATTTTCTTTATTGGTGCCGATTGTAAGGTTAGTTTAGAAAACTTTGACTAAAATTGACTAGTTCTCATGAGAAATATGACTTTTTCAGAAACGCCAGGAGTTGGATGATGGATGGAACAAAGCTTTCCATCTTTATTTCTTGGAGAAGTACAGGGATGCGTTCGTTGTAAGTTATTTAATTTGATAGTCAATTTTAAGGCTTCTTTCATTACGGTTTACTGTAACTGCTTTGATTAATATTTACCGTTTTAGGGTGTTCCGTTCATCCGTTTCTCTGACGATGAGGGAGCAATAAAGGTACTCAGTATGGACGCAACGGACCTCTACAGAAGTTTCTTGGATGAGAAATATGAAAAGGAATTCATCCAGCACAAGATCGACACCATGTCTGGAAGCGAAAAGCAAGTGATCGAGGCAGGTCACCCTAAGTATTGGGATCTCTTCCGCAGGAACACACTCCACTTGAATGTGTACACAAAAGTGGTTAGTTGATTGACCTGTTTGCTCAAACTTACATATACATTTCCAGATGGAAGCAATTTATCGTCAGATGCAGATTCGTTTCTTTTTCCGCTGATCTGTTCGTTTGCTATGTTATTGTCTTTGAAGGACAATTCCACTGTTCCAAAATAAACTATTTTTGAATATATTTTATGTTTTACATGAAGCAAACCATCAGCTGTTCTTAACGGCAATGATTACCTCAAACTTTTTGATATTTTTGAAGCTGATAACTTCTGAATCTTCAACTTTTCAGAATCAGAATCGTCATTCGTCAGTTGTATTGGAATCATTTTTGTGCTACTGTATATATTTGTGCTACTGTATGTACAGTGGCGAAAATAGGTGGTTTCAGATTATCCCCAGCCAATGCTTCCAAATCTGGATTTTATTGCCGGACTACAAAAAGTCAATTATTGCAATTCTGTTGCTCCAAACCTTTTTGGGAACGGTGAGTCGAGTGTTACATCAAGTGCACATGAGCAACATTGAAATTTCAGTGACGAACGAGATGGACGGTTAAATATGGATTCCCCTAATCAAGCAATGATATTGGGTGGTAAAATGGAAAATCACGAGTTATCTGAGAGTTGCCTGGAACGTCTTAGTGATGATTGGAGCAAGCAAATTGCTCCTCGAATGTTCATTTTCTGGTGCTATGGAATTTTTAACAGCAATGATTACCTCAAACTTTTTGATATTTTTGAAGTTGAAGACTTCTGAACCTTCGACTTTTCAGAATCATCATTCGACAGTTGCATTGGGATTCTTTTGAATACAGTATACCTACGTTCTGTGTATTTCTGATATTCTCAATGTTAAAACATTTAAGATTCCTTCTTGTATATGACTCAGATTTTTTATCTTCTAATAAATCTTGTCGAGACATCTGACCTTGATTTTTGTTTTGATATATACACCTTTTTTTCGAATGCTAGACCTTTTTCGAATGCTAGACAAGATTTGAGAGACGCAGACAGCACAAGGCGTATGCATACGAATATCAATTCCTATTCATTATGCCTCTCCAGACTGCCTTCTGAATGGTAGTCACTTAAATGTTGTATTTTTTATTTTTCCAAAGCTATTACTCTTGGTTCTCTGTCGCAAGTTGCTGGCTCGTCCAGCAGTGGTGGTGGTGCTCCCCGCCCCGAACTCGCAAACTCGGGTAAGTTTTTGAGAGATGAAGGCAGACCATAAAAGCAGAAAATACAATCGAATTCCATTGATGTATTTCAGAAAACACCCAAGCGTTCGGCCAAAGAAGTCAACTTGAGTGGAGACCGTACGGTTGATCAGCTGGAAAAGCTCTCACACTACCTTCAAGTAAGTTTAATATATTACCAAACGAAAGTCGTGCTATTTTGCATTGTGGTTCGATTACAGACATCCACCATCAAAATGGTCTACGTTCATTTTCTGGTGCTATGGAATGTCAGAATCTCTAGTCCTGACCAACAAACATCTGAGTTCGGATTTGGAGTGTTTCGAGGACTGGAGCTCACAATGGAACGTCTCTCTTTTTTTCAAATGTTTTTCTTCTAATAAATCTTGTCGAGACATCTGACCTTGTTTTTTGTTTTGAAATAGGCACCCCCTCTTTTTCGAATCCTATAGTCTCTTCAAAAAAATCTCGGCAGGGGGCGTGGCCTAAGCGACTGTCGTGAACGACGTCATCAACAGGATAGTCATAATCGTCGGGAGTGGGAACCAGAAGGATAGTCATCATCGTCAGGACCAGGATATCACCTTAATTTCTTAAGATACTCTGTTAACTTGGACTTTGTTCTAATGTTCTATTTCTGTCTCTTCCATTGAAACTTTGTCCTATCAGAAACTTTGTCCTTACAATTTCAAATCATCCTATTTTCCCATGTTTCCATTAGCCCTTGAGTCATATGAGTCATATCTCCTCTCGCCCCCACTTTACAATGTCACATATTGCGTGTATAAAAGAAGACGCCGCCAAAGCTTCTGGCCATTTTCCCAATTTTCATCTTTTCATATTTGCAAGTTCTCCTGGTCGTGTCCCTCGTTGTTTCCGTATATTTTCTCTATCTTTTTGGTTCTAGAATAAATTGGTTTAATTACCCAAGTTTGAGGTTCGCCTCGCCGTGTTCGTCGTTGCATCCCAAAAAGCCCAAGTGAGCGGATCATTTCATGGTGCATCTCCAGTGTTGAAAGATCCCAGACCGCCAACCGACCACCAACAACACCACCGAAGAAGGTTACTTTATTTTTACTTTGAAAACTTCTCCTAACCCAGTCCATCGAATCCTAGTATATTCATAAAGAAAGAATAAGTTTATATTAGAGTATAACGGAGTATAATCCATCTCTTTCCTTTCTCATCTTTTAAGTTTATATACAGTCACTAGAAGGAAAAGATAATAAGAGTAGGAAACTTAAGGATAAGAAATTTGGCTGAAAGGCCAAGGCCCAGAAAATCAATTGACCTGGAAAACCAATTGATTTGGCCATGAGACAACCTAGACCTTGCTGACCTTGAAAACCTTGACCTTGTTGACCTTGAAACCTTGACCTTGCTGACCTTGAAAACCTTGACCTTGTTGACCTTGAAACCTTGACCTTGCTGACCTTGAAAACCTTGACCTTGCTGACCTTGAAATCTTTCAAAAGTGGCCCGACGTTTGCCCACCTGACCTTGTAGACCTTGAAAACCTTTGACCTTGTGGACCTTGAATAGATTTGACCTTGTGGATTGGCCCGACGTTTGCCACCACTGACCTTGCCTGACCTTGCTAACATTGAAAATTGGCCCGACGTTTGCCATTGACCTTGACTGACCTTGAAAACATTTTGGCCCGACGTTTGCCACCCCTTGACATTGCTAACCTTGAATTGGCCCAACGTTTGCCACCCCTAACCTTATACCTTGAAGACATATCGATAACATTTGAGACTATAAAACCTAGCTTAAGAAACCTATCACCTACCCAAAACCATTTTGAACTTGATAATAGAGACTATACCCACCAGGAAGCACTAAAATGAGTGACGACGGTGAAGAAGAGGATTACCAAAGTGTAAAAAGTAATATAGGAAATGTGAGTAAGAGGATAAGATCGAGAACGGAAGCTGAACTCCTAGTGGGGAGTAGAAATATAATGGCGTTTAAGTTAAGCGATATTATAGCAAAAGCCACCAAATATGAAAAAGAATGTAAGACCTTAAAAGCTATACCAGATAATACTTTAACCGGAACCGAGAAAGATCAGCATATGGCTAACCAACACTCAGATATATCAACCACTTGTTTCGAGAGACATAAGACCTTAATAGAAAAGTGGGAAGAAATTCAAAACACACTGATCGAGTATATTGAAAATTTTAACAAGATATCAGTGAACTCCGTAGTGGGGAGACAAGCGGCTAGCCTAATCACTAAGTGGGAAACAGAGATACAGAATACAGAAGGAAAATTGCTAACAATTTTAGACAAAATTGCAGACATACATAAAAAAGCCGTGGAGGATACAAATGACTTAGGATTTAGAGTGCCAAACGAAGAATTATCATCTTTTGAGAATATGAACGAAGCCGAAGAGAAAATAGAAAGGGCAGCTAAGAAACTAGATGAGCAAAGCGACGATAAGATTAAAAAGAAAATCGGGAGTAGCATAATATCTAACAAGCAAGTTATAATAGAAGACTTTGATGGGGAACCGGAGAATTGGGATACATTTTATGAGATATATAGACCCATCGTGGAAGAGAATACGGAGTTGTTAGATATAGTTAAATTTGCAATGTTGAAGAAAGCCTGTAAAGGAAAGGCTGGAGATATGATTAGGTTATTTAAAAGTGCTGACTACTACCAAGAGGCCATAGATCTACTTAAGAAAAACTACGATGACAAGGATAACAGATTTAGGATGCTATGGGACCGCTTAGAAGAACTAAAGAAATCCAAAGAAGGAGTAGAACATATAAGAAAGACGATAAATGAAGTCGCAGCTATAGTAGCAGCTTTAAAGAAAGTTAGTGATATAGAGACACCAGCGCTTAGGTTATTGATTAAGAGAAAATTTCCCAGGAAAATTCTGGACGAGGTTAATAGAGAGAAGGAATGTAAGAATACTGAGGATATCATTAAGAAAATAGAAGAGACTGTGAAAAGGGAAGAACGTACTGAAAAGGATATGGGAGCAGAAAAAGAACATAGAGCTTTCTATACCCAAAAAGAAAGCAAGCGAGAATACCGAGACAATAGACATAGATCAGAAAGCAGAGACAGTAGAGCATGGAAACCTAATAAGAATAGAGATAATGGACATAGGAGAAACCAAGAGTATAAACGCAACCATGAACATAAAAAGTATTATAGAGACCATAGAAGTTCATCCAGAGATACTGATAGATCCAATTCGAGAAAGAGGGAATATAGGAAGTCACCATACCCGTATAAGAATAGCAACAAAAAACGAGAATGCATATTTTGTAAAAAGGATAACCATAGGAGTAGTGAATGCAAAAGGATAAGAAGCATTGAAGACAGAGAAAAATTCTTTTTCGATAACGAACTATGCTACAATTGCGGAGATGACTCACATTGGTTAAAGCATTGCGAAAGTAGACCATGCTTTAAGTGTAAAGAAAAACACCATTCGTCACTATGTCCCAGGAAAGTAAGATTTGACGAAAGGAATAGTGAGGATAGAGATAGAAGAAGCAGCAGGGACCGCAATAGAAGAAGCAGCGGTGAACGCAGTAGATATAGTAGTGGAGATAGAAGCCGAAGAAGCAGCGGCGATAGGAATAGAAGAAGCAGTGGGGAAAGAAGTAGGAATAGCAGTAACGAGCGATTTGGAAGTAACAGAGGCTATAGAAATAATGGGAGATCATATAGCCGAGTTAATATGGCAAAAACGAATGAGACTAAGCTGATGATTACTACCACAAAAGTGAAAGGACCAGACTCATCGAGACATAGAAATAAATACCCCAAAGCCGAAACCCTAGTCATTTTAGACTCTGGAGCAGACCAGAACTACATTGAAGAGGGTTTAGCAGAGTTTATAGGAGCCACAGTAATTGAGAAGAATAAGAATTTAACTTTAGCTATGGTAGGATCAAACGAAACTAAGATCCAATCTAATAAAGTCAAACTAGAGATAATCACCCAAAAGGGACCGATGGAAATTTTTGCAATGACCATTCCATCAATTACCACCAATTTCGACCTCACAAGCATAGAAAACACTGAGAAAGAATTCTTGAAAAAGAAAAGAATAGAGTATAAGGAGCCGGAAGGCACAGAAGCTGGACTTCTGTTAGGTATAGATACCTTCATGCAACTCATGAATGGTTTTGGAAAAATCAGGTTACCTACTGGGAGAATGGTAATCAATACCAAATTAGGTAACATAGTATGTGGAACTCTCAGGGACCACAACGAAAGTGAGCATAGAATGAGCTTAATAACCAAGAATAATGAGAAAAGCAATAAGAAAGAAAAAGAAGACTTGGGAAAGTCTCCAGAAGACCACTTTTCTCTTGAGAGTATAGAAATTGTGGAAAATCCAGTAGACCCAAAAGTCAAAGAGATAAAAGAAGTGTTTCATAATACAGTAATCCAAGACGAAGAGAATAGAGCAGAAGAAAACGAACATCAACCAGTATACTATATTCCGCATCAATTAGTATACAACGAGAGTAGTGATACTACTAAAGTGAGAATTGTTTTCGATACATCCAGCGCAGGGAAAGGCGAAACCAGCCTAAACCAAGAGAGACTCTGGGAAGGTTTTGAAAGAGACTACCAAAACCAGAACAAGATCTTTGAAAGTGTGAAGTTTGGGAATAAGGCCCACAGCAACAAAGTTATACCAGTAGTAGGAGAAATAGTACTGGTGAAAGATGAAAAACAACCTAGGAATAAGTGGAAACTGGCTAGAGTTATGAAACTATGCCCAGGGAAGGATAACGTTGTAAGAAGCGTAGAAATTAAAACCAAAACCCAACGAATTTTGAAGAGAAGGATAGAGCAACTGATTCCCCTAGAAATAAGACCTAACTCAGAAGTGAAGCAAGGCTTAGAAGAAAAGGACTTAGAGGATAAGAAAAGTGACTCTAAACCTAGTATACTAAAGAAGAAGAAAGAAAAGGTGAGGACACCTGGAAATTCCGAACTAGTCCCTCCAGAGAATAGAATAAGGACGAGAAGTCAGACTAGAAAGGAGAGAGAAAACCAAAGTCAAGTATTGTCAGTAAAGCATAACAACAAATCTCCAATCTGTCTTGTCCCCAGGAGTCTATATAACCTAACAATGATGGTAATATTAATGAGTGTATGCATGATAACAAGCGTGAATGCAGAACTCACCCCGTCAAAGGATAATAGTATACCGAAAATTAAACCTTGGACAGTACATCATTCCGAATCAAGTATAATGTGCACAGAAACAGGTGTACAATTAATTGATAAAGAAGTAGTTATAGGAAAATCATACACGGTTTGCACAAAAGGATACTGTATTACCGATATTCAGACCAACTCAAAAACAGATATAACATTTCCAGCAAAAGAAGTTGTGAATAAGCATAAAGTAACCTGGAAAAAGCCGATAGGGAACGAGTATATATTATTAGATAAGACATGTCCTCCAACAGATTACTGTAGTAAGTTGGACTGTAAACTTTGTGTAGCATATATAGCAAATACTCATTGCTCACCAGGAACAGTGATTGCATTTATAATGTTGATAATTATTATCCCATTGAAGTGTATCATAAGCTGGACTCAGCGAAGGAAAATTAAGGAATTTATAATAGCAATATGGCTAAGGATAAGACACATTGTCGGGAACACTTACAGGATAGGAAACGACTTTATTAAGGATAGACGTAAGAAGGAGAAACCTAAAAGAAAGTCTAGTGATAATAAAAGAGACAGAAAAAGTATAACTGAAGAAATAGAAATGGTCGAGATTGAAAGAGAACCACAAGAAACTCCAATTCTTGTGAAAACGATTCAGAATAAGCCAAACACTGTTGTCAAAGACAGACCTCTAGCAATGGGAACCTTAACTAAAGGTATAGCCATAGCAATGATCATTCTAGTGATAGCCGGAACAGTTTTCGGAGACGTGTGCGACTTAACCATCCCGATCACCCATTCTGAGAAGATATGTAACGAGACCAAGTGTCAAGTAATAACCACTGAGGATATCTTCTTCAACCCCACACAGAATACTGCTTGTCTACAAGTGATATCTGAAGAAAACGTGGTAACTAAGGTTAAGATTAAAGCGGAGTATGTGTATAGAAAGTGTAGTAAAGGAGAGATAAAGTATACCAAGAATTATACGACGAAAGTAGAATCGTCGAAGAGATGCTTTGGCTTTGGAGAATGTAGAGGTAGAAAATGCCTAGATATAGGCCCTCAGTCAAGAATAAGTGATTTTAAGGAAGTCAATCAGTATAGTGGAAGAACATATTGTTCTGACTCATGCGGAGGATGGTACTGTTGGTGTTTATTACCAATGGAATCCTGTTTATTCTATAGAACATATGCTAAACCCAATACCGAAGATATATTTGAGAGATATAGATGTGATGAGTGGGGTCATCAATTAGTACTAACCACTACGGTTACTACAAAGGGAATAGCTATAAGTGAAGAACATATGTTAGTAGAAGGGGAAACTGAAACTATGAGAATAACTGGAGGAGAAATAAATATAGAACTAACAAGCATTATTGACGAATCCGGTTTAGGTATAATGGGAAAAACCTTCCTACAGAAGGATAACAGCATAGCAGTTGCATCTGATGCAGTAGAGGATCTAGCATTAGAATGCAATGAGGAATTTAAGTGTAGATATAAGGAAACATGCACTTGTACGCCAGCAGGTGCAGAGGCTAGCTGTCAGTGCAATCAAGTCGATTTATATAAAGTTCTAGAGCATAAAGATCATAAATTGCCGATAGTTACAGAGAAATACCAATTAGCCGTAACCAAGGATAAAAGTCCAGTATTAAGAATGGGACATAACCAAGTTCACTTGAAAGTATATTTCAATCAGAGATATGATGTATCCCTGACGAAATCCGAAATAGACTGTGAAATACCAGAATTCACAGAATACAAAGGATGCTACCATTGTAATAATGGAGCAACTCAGAATATCAAGTGTAAATCTAAAAAGGATACACACGCTAAATTGACATGTAATGGTACTGAGTTCATAGATATTTTAACATGTAACGAAGAAGGATATGTCAACGAGATCCATAGGAAATTTGATAAAGCCAACCCAGTCGATACATGCACAGTGAAATGTGGGAAAAAGAATAATGTATTTAGAGTTGAAGGAAAACTGATATATATAAATGAAGAAAGCATAATTGGTCACATAAACCAAGTTCTAGGAAATAAAGCCCCAGGAATAATAGACCTTCCTACAATCAATTTACCCGATTTAGAAAATATCGGGAGTATAATAGTCGGAGGTTTAGGAAAACTAGCCATAATTTTAGGCATATTCTTAGTATCAGCAGGAATACTTTATCTTTGTGTGCTACCAAGAATAACAAAATGCTGCATACCAATATGAGTAATATAAATAACTTGCAGATGAATCCCAACGGTAATCCAAATGCCCAGCCAAACCACCAAGCATATGGACAAGGATATCCACAAAACAAAGTATACCAGCCACAGCCGCCAGCATACCAGCAACCACCCCACTACCAAGGATACCAACAACCTCAACAAGGATACCAACAACCTCAACAAGGATATCAACAACCTCAACAAGGATACCAACAACCTCAACAAGGATACCAACAACCTCAACAAGGATATCAACAACCTCAACAAGGATACCAACAACCTCAACAAGGATACCAACAACCTCAACAAGCATACCAACAACCTCATCAAGCATACCAACAACCTCATCAAGCATACCAACAACCTCAACAAGAATACCAACAACCGCAACAAGCATACCAACAACCTCATCAAGCATACCAACAACCTCATCAAGCATACCAACAACCTCAACAAGGATACCAAGGCCAAGGAGCACAAATTCAGCAAGAACACAACTACAACGCAATGATCCAGCCACAGCCTCAACCAGCCAATCCTCCATCCAATCCCCATCAGGTGAACCAACAACCCCCGAGAATAGAAAATCAGAATGAGAATAGGAACGGCCCCCAAAGAGATAATAGACCCCCAAGAGCTAATATCCCCCCGAGAGATAATAGATGCCATATTTGTGGAGTAGAAGGGCATAAAGGGAGAGATTGTAATACCGGCACGTTCGAGGAGAGAATAAGATTAGTTAATAGAAATAGAAAAGTGTGTCGTATCTGTCTGAACATTAGTAATCACTATGAGAATAATTGCAATTTTAATAATGCGGGAAACAAGTATAAATGTAGACGATGCCCTCATTCCGATCATGCCAGAAATATCTGTCCAAGGATGATCGGAAGGGATAACGAGGATAGGAACCGAGTTGAGAATATCCAGATTCCCCTTGAGAATAGAAACCAAGCCGAGAATATCCAGAGACCCCTTGAGAATAGAAATCAAATTGAGAATATCCAGAGACCCCTTGAGAATAGAAATCAAATTGAGAATATCCAAAGACCCATTGAGAATAGAAATCCCATTGAGAATGTCCAGGGACCCATTGAGAATAGAGTTGAGCAACCAGCCAACCAGCGCGAAAACCCATCGCCCACCCCAATGCAGTTCATGCTAAATAGAAATAATGCGCTAGAAGAGGATAATCAAAGCGAGGGTGGAGGTATACCAATGGTCAATGACGATGACTTTCCGGACATGGGTAGAGGGGTGCCTATGGAGGATAACCAAGGAGAAGAGGATATGGAAGAAGAAGTCATTGTAGAAGGAGAGGTAGAAATGAACGAAGAGGATATTATTGAATAAATAAAAAGGATAAATTAAAGTATAAGAGTTATATGATCACAATGAGTATATGATACCGGTTTTCAGTTACCAATCCCCCCTTTATCTTATTTTTTTTGGATTTGTCCATTCCCCCCCATCAAACAAAAAAAAAAAAAAAAAAAAAAAAAAAAAAAAAATTTTGTAGTTCGTCAATATTGGAGCATAAGAATTATTATTGGAGCATAAGAATCAATATTGGAGCATAATAATTATTATTGGAGCATAAGAATCAATATTGGAGCATAAGAATTACTATTAAGCAATTAAGCATGAAAATCCCATGTCAAAATTTATCCCGAAAGCATAATCAATTCCTTTTTTTTTTTTAGCATAATCAGTTTTCGAAGTATAACATAATGGTTGAATAAAGCTATACAATTCTCATTTCACCAGAAGACCAATTGAACGAAGGACGAGGAAAGGATATTACTACTTTCAGATGCAGATATTACAAAAGGAGGGAAGTTTTTGTAGAATAGAGCTAACAACTAACCGGACTAACCAACCAACACAATCATGGCCCACACCCACACGACCAATTTAAGATATGAATAGCTACTAGAATGAGAATAAGAATTCTATTGTCACCCCGGAGGATGCTAGCATAGAACATTCTTAACTTGAGCAATCTTAAGAACCCATAGTATTAATTTGTTTCGTGAGCCGTCCCGTTAGCATTTTGTTTCGTAAGAACCCAAACATTTTTTTTATTCAGAAACCCCCCTTCATTTCAGGATATTGTAAATTGACCCAATCGTAGATATTATTCATCTTTGTCCTTATAATATGTGACCATCTCAGAGGCCCCGATAATGTTTCCCCAGAGAGCCGGACAACTACTGCAGGTCAATTACAAAGCCACAGTCAAGGATACCATTCATGTCAAGGAGACCAGTCAATACATAAGGATATCATGGAGAACACCAAGCCAAGCGGTCGTCACCTAACCAAGCCAGGCAAGCAGTCAACACGCAATGAGGATACCAGCCAAGCCAAGCGTTCGTCACCTAAGACCACCCAAGCAGTCGACACATTCAGTCAACACCTGTCGCCCCCGGGAGTGTCGTGAACGACGTCATCAACAGGATAGTCATAATCGTCGGGAGTGGGAACCAGAAGGATAGTCATCATCGTCAGGACCAGGATATCACCTTAATTTCTTAAGATACTCTGTTAACTTGGACTTTGTTCTAATGTTCTATTTCTGTCTCTTCCATTGAAACTTTGTCCTATCAGAAACTTTGTCCTTACAATTTCAAATCATCCTATTTTCCCATGTTTCCATTAGCCCTTGAGTCATATGAGTCATATCTCCTCTCGCCCCCACTTTACAATGTCACATATTGCGTGTATAAAAGAAGACGCCGCCAAAGCTTCTGGCCATTTTCCCAATTTTCATCTTTTCATATTTGCAAGTTCTCCTGGTCGTGTCCCTCGTTGTTTCCGTATATTTTCTCTATCTTTTTGGTTCTAGAATAAATTGGTTTAATTACCCAAGTTTGAGGTTCGCCTCGCCGTGTTCGTCGTTGCATCCCAAAAAGCCCAAGTGAGCGGATCATTTCAGCGACTCCGCCCACTCCTTTGCAACCCTGCGGCGCGGTCTTTTGCAACCGCCGCGCCGAGATTTTTTTGATGAGACAATAGACAAGATTTGAGAGACGCAGACAGCACAAGGCATATGCATACGAATTTCAATTCCTATCCATTATGCCTCCCCAGACTGCCGTCTGAATGGTGGTCCCTTATATTTTTTTATTTTTTTATTTTTCAAAAGCTATTTTCAATTTTTATTGGTCGGGTCTTCAATGTTGTTGGCTTGAAGGTGAGTTGAAAATCGCTGAAAGATAGAATTTCGAAAATCTAATTTTGAATATGATGGTAGTCTGAACAAATGGAATTCGGGTAATTTCTCATTGAGTGGATCTTGAAATATTGAAAATGAGGGGGGGGGGGCGGCGGAAGCCTAAACTTGCTTAGGCGGGTTCGTCAACTTCGTTGGTTTGGAAAATGGATTTAAGCTTGTCCGTTTGAACTGAAATTTGGTGGGTTCATGCATCAATTCTAGAGCTTCATGTTTGTAGTTGACAACTTTTTTGTACAACGTCTTCTAAGGAAGGTGTATCTCGTGGAAAATGGAATACGCTAAAAACCAGCAAAATTTCACTGAAAACGAGGACATTTAGCACCGTTCCGCTTTCACGAGACACATCATTTTTTGAAGACCTTGTACATAACAGTTGTCAACAACAAAATTGAAGCTCTAAAATTGATGCATAAACCCACAAAATTTCAGACAAAATGGACAAATTTGAACCGTGTCCTAGACCCCCAAAGTTGGCGTTTTTCCACTGTCGAAAGTTTACAACTTTTTGAGCGGTACTGTAGATGGTCGTTGAGCATGTTTTGGGAATGTAGATCAGGTGGATGCCAGTCATCATTACGAAATCAAACAAATTTGTACCACGAAATCAATCATTTGTAATTTAGGTTTCGAATGAGTTGCATGATTGGTGCTCAACAACAGCTCGTGTTCAATGAACGGCGTTTGGTTCTCTGTCGCAAGTTGCTGGCTCGTCCAGCAGTGGTGGTGGTGCTCCCCGCCCAAACTCGCAAACTCGGGGTAAGTTTTTGAGAGATGAAAGCAGACCATGAAAGCAGAAAATACAATCGAATTCCATTGACGTATTTCAGAAAACACCCTGAAGCGTTCGGCCAACAATGCCACTCTTTTCTCTGCTGCTAAGAAGCCAAAGAAGTCAACTATCCAGCGTTCTCAGAAGAATGCCCCCGCACTTCTACTCGCTCTCCCGTCGCTTCTCACCGTGGAAACCGTTCCTGCTCTCCAGTCTCTTCCCATCGCTCCCGCTCTTCGGTCCCTCTTGCCGTGGCAACCGTTCCTGCTCTCCGTTCCCAAATGATCAGGGAATTTCATCTGCTCCGAGTGACGTTGGAGGTGCTTCGGGAACAATGGTGAGTTGTCTCTGATTAAAGGTAAAGTATGGGATGTTTCAATATTTACAGAAGCTAGAGGACTACGATGGAAAGCCAAACTTGACCAACAGAGCTTGGGAACTTCTCAGCCAGTGCGCTCAAGACACCGCTCCCTTCAAGTTGTATAAAATGAGGGAGGAGATCAAACAAGAATCTGTTGATGTTGACGATGTCGAGGACTGCCACCAGCCAGCAAATTGCTCCTCGAATGTTCATTTTCTGGTGCTATGGAATGTCAGAATCTCTAGTTCTGACCCAAAAACATCTGAATTCGGATTTGGAGTGTTTCGAGGACTGAAGCTCACAATGGAACGTGGATAATTTCTAATGTTTTTCAAATGTTTTTCTTCTAATAAATCTTGTCGAGACATGTGACCTTGCTTTTTGTTTTGATATATGTATACACCCGCCACTTTTTCGAATGCTATTGTCTCTTCAAAAAAATCTCGGCAAGGGGCGTGGCCTAAGCGACTCCGCCCACTTCTTTGCAACCCTGCGGCGCGGTCTTTTGCAACCGCCGCGCCGAGATTTTTTTGAAGAGACAATAGACAAGATTTGAGAGACGCAGACAGTGCAAGGTCATTAGTGCAAGGTCATTGCAAAGGCATACACATTCGAATTTCAAATCCTAACCATTATGCCTCCCAAGACTGCCTTCTGAATGGTGGTCTCTCGATTATTGGTTTTCTTATTTTTTTCAAAATCTATTTTCTCTTTTATTGGTCGGGATTTCAGTGTTGTTGGCTTCGAAATAAGGTGAGTTATCGTTGAAAATCGCTGAAAAATTGAAGTTTGAAAATCGAATTCTGAATATGATTTGAAGTCCATTGACGTATTTCAGAAAACACCCAAGCGTTCGGCCAACAATGGCAGTCTTTTTTCTGCTGCAAAGAAGCCAAAGAAGTCAACTATCCAGCGTTCTCAGAAGAATGCCCTGCACTTCTACTCGCTCTCCGGTCGCTTTTCACCGTGGAAACAGTTCCTGCTCTTCGATCTCTACTCGCCGTGGCAACCGTTCCCGCTCTCCGTTCCCAAATGATCAGATCCTTTTGATCCTTTATCAGTATCTCTCTTTTTTGAAATAAACAATTTTTAATTAGAAATCCTGATGTTTTTTCTTTGTGTTTTAAACTATCAGACGTACTTAACGGCAATGATTACCTCAAATTTTTTGATACTTTTGGAGCTGATAACATCTGAATATTTAACTTTTCAGGATCATCATTCGTCCGTTGTATTTGGATCCTTTTAAATAATGCATATCTACGTTCTATGTGTTTCTGATATGGTTAATATTTGAACATTTAAGATTCCTTTTTGTATGTGATTCAAATGTTTCATTTTCTAATAAATCTTTGTCGAGACACATGACCTTTCGTTTTGTTTTGTTATGTACACCCGCCCCTTTTTCGAATGCTAGGCAAGATTTGAGAGACGCAGACTGCACAAGGCATATACATTCGAATATCAATTCCTATTCATTATGCCTTCCCAGACTGCCTTCTGAATGGTGGTCACTTATATTTTTGTATTTTTTATTTTTCTGAAACTATTTTTATAAATATACATATGCTGGCCGATAAGTGTGATGTCGAATATGAAAAAGGTAGGTAAAAAACTAAAAAATAGTAGCCATAAGTCTTTCTCTATACATGACTATGACGAATTTACAGAAAACGGACGAAATCTCACAGTGAAATTGCCACCGAAATCGGGCAATCGAGTTCACAAGGCATTGTATCAGCAACGGGTGTTTTTCAAACCCGGACGGATCGCGAGGATTGGGCAATCGCTGAAGATCACAGAGGGCATTCTGAATGGAAGAAAGAACCCAAGGCGCTTCCGTTCAGAGGATGTTGATCTACTCGCAAAACATCCTCTCGAAAAACTAACTATCGTAAACATGACTGGTAATCCTGAACACCCTTTTGAAGAAGATTTCACAAAGATTCTCAAGAAGAACAACCATACTCTGAAAAGTTTGGCCATTTACCAAGACCGTCTGGGCTTCAAGAGTGATTGGATTCTGACAGTATGTTTTATTATCAAAAGTGTGAATCCTACTGAACTTGTTTCAGATTCACAGATACGCAAGAGAGCTAACAGAATTTGAATTCCATGAACCGGAAATGACCAACGAAAAATTGCTTTTTTTTGTGAAAATACTCAAGAATTTGTACATACTATTTTTTTTTGATCTTCAATTGTCTAATAAACCTTATTCACTAATCTAACCTTTCGTTCTGTTTCAAAATATGCAACCGCCCCTTTTTTAAATGCTAGACAAGATTTGAGATACACTTTTTTCTAATAAATCATAGCGAGACATCTAACCTTGCTTTTTGTTTTGAAATGGGCACCCGCCGCTTTTTGAATTCCAGGCGAGATGTCCGAGACACAGACAGCGCAAGGTTACGCAAATACGAATACCTATTCCTATTCATTATGCCTCTCCAGACTTCCTTCTGAATGGTGGTCCCTTATATTTTTGAATTTTTTATTTTTCTGAAACTATTTTCAACTGACCGGATTTCAACTTTGTTGGCTTGAAGGTGAGTTGAAAATCGCTGAAAGGTAAAAGTTGGAAAATCTAATTCTGAATATAATGGTAGTCTGAAAGAATGGCAAAACTGGCTTCAAGGAAAGTAGTTTGTTCTTCAGATTATCTCCAGTCAATGCTTCTCAATCTGGATTTTATTGCCTCACACTTCTGATGGCATCACCACAGGGATTACTTCAGTTTATGCAAAATCTCATCGTAACTTTGCAAACTACCGATGGGCAAGCTTGTCTTTGAAATCTTGAGGCTCAAATTATATATTTCAATGGACGGTTAGATATGGATTTCCCTAATCAAGCAGTGATATTGGGTGGTAAAATGGAGAATTACGAGAACGAACGTAAATCGAATTTGAAATCTCCACGTTATCTGAGAGTTACCTGGAACTTCTTGAAACGTCTTAGTGATGATTTGGATTATTAGTATCTCTATTTTTGAAATAAACTATTTTGTAATTAAACATCTTGTTGTTTTTTAAGCAAGTCATTAACCGTTCTTAACGGCAATGAATACCTCAAACTTTTATATATTTTTGAAGCTGAAAACTTCTGAATCTTCCACTTTTCAGAATCATCATTCGTCAGTTGCATTGGGATTCTTTTAAATACTGTATATCTACGTTCTGTGTATTTCTGATATGGTTAATGTTAGAACATTTAAGATTCATTTTTGTATACATATGTCTCTGGTTTTTTATCTTTTAATAAATCTCGGCGAGACATCTGACCTTGCGTTATGTTTTGATATATGCATCCGTCCCTTTTTTCGAATGCTAGACAAGATTTGAGAGACGCAGACAGCACAAGGCATACACATACGAATATCAATTTCCTATTCATTTTGCCTGCCCATACTGCCTTCTGAATGGTGGTCCCTCGATTATTGATTTTCTGATTTTTTAAACTATTCACCTTTACCACAAGAAGAAATTTCAACATTACCTACACTTTCACCATCGCCAATGTCGACAATATTAAACAAATCCAAAACGATCACAAGCAACTCATCCTACCTTCTTATAAGTCAAAAGTTCAAAGCAAGACTGTTATTACTTATATAATAATGGCTTTAGCCGGTATTTTCTTGTGTCTATTCATCTGCAATGTTTGCTGTCACATACAGGTATACCTAATAAACAAAAATATTTAATATTTAAAAAAAGTTTTCAGGAAGTTTGGCATCAAAGAAACAATTTTGCAAACAGAAACAGGTCCGGAATCTTTCGCCCAACATTGGATTCGGATGGGAATCTTCATTATGTAAGACAACTTCCACGAAATACAAACGAAATGGGAACTCAATTATAAATAATTCGACATTTTACTTGAACATTACTATTAATCCATTCGATGTTAGACCCTTAGATGTAAGCTGAATTAGTTGTCCGGTTCTGACCGGTTTTTATCATCAAAAAGTGCCAACCTTTGGTTGAAATCCTTAAAATTCCCGCAGTACTGTAGAAAGTGCAAGCGCGCTCTGTCGCACTGGCGCTAAAACTCGGCGCGAATTCACGCTCGCAGCTGTTTCTGTTACAATTTCAGTCAGTCTTGAGCTTATGTAGGCACCGGGAGCGGTGACCTAATTTCTCTTGTTCTCATTTTGTAGTTTTCCCCTAGGTTTTTCCTCTCTTTTGGCTATCCTTGAGTGATAGTTTTGTGTCTTTTCTCCTTGTTTTTGCATTAAAATTGAGTAATAAATCGTAATAGCTCTAAATAACTGTCTTCTAGTGTGTTGTGCCTTAGTTTTAGTGTCTTTTCCTTAGTTTTCCTTAGGTTTCACTAGTTTCGTCTAGTTTTCCGTCTTTTCCGTAGTTTTACTCTCTTTTTCATCTTATACTAAATATTCGAGAGTCTGTGTGATTCTCGTCTATTTAGTACTTGGGGGCCGAACCAAATAGCCAAATCTCTCGTTTTCCGTTTTGTTTTTGCTCAAATTTTGAAGTTTTAGACTTGGTCTAGCTTTAGAAAAAAATTTCTCACTGAAAAACTGAACCGCTTCGCTTGGCGACGGATATTCGGGATTTCTAGTGACAAAAATCGCAAAGAATCAGTTTCGCTAGGCGACTGGTATTTCTGAGTGATTTTTAGGGTTTCTCTTCACTTTTTGCTGTAAATTTTCAGTAATTTTGTGAATTCATTGCTTTTCGTGGTACTTTTGTGTATTTCACGAGCGGTGACAGAGAAATTTGAAATTCTCGTGCTGAGAAAATCGATTTTCCTTCGGGAGAAATTTTTCGATTTTGGCGCCAGAATATCGAATTTTTCACTTCTTTTTGCATAAAATTTTGCAAGAGAAACCTGAAAAATCACCCGAAAAATCAGATTTTGTGTAATTATTCACAAGATTTTGGTCATTTTTCGATTGATTTTGCCACGAAAATTGTAAATTTTCGTCGAAAAAAGTGCAAAATTTGACTGCGGTCGCCACTCCGAATTTTTCGATTTTCGCTTCAGAAATTTTATTCTCTGGCGATTTTTTCGATTTTCACCGATTTGAATCAGGTTTTTTGTGATTCAAAACAACAAGTAGGAGTAAATAAGCTATTTCAGAATAGTTGAGTGCTCTTTGATTGAAATTCATCGAATTTGACGCAAATTTGAGTATTTTTGTGCTAAAAACAGCCAAAATCAGTGTTTTCGTTGTCGGAATTCGTTCATTCTCGTCGGAAATTGATAATTCTTTCTGCTAATCAATATTTGGCACTGTTGAAAGTGTTTCAAAAGGAAATTAGCATATTTGAATCGATTGGAAGACTGGAAATTGAGTTTTTGCTGGGATTTTCAGGATTTTTCAGTGAATTCGCATTTTGGCGCCAAAGATCATCAATTCGATTTCAAGTGATTTCAACTGGATTCTCGAATTCAAATCGTCGGATTCAACGATTCTACTCGGTTTTCGTCAAAAAATCACGGATTTTCTGGACTAAAAAGTCAAAAAATTGATTTTTGAAATCGAAAAAATTGAGTGAAAAATTCAAATTTTCGCATTGAAATTTTGTGATTTAGTGCTAAAAGTGAATCGATATCAATCGCTGTATGCTCTAGTAGTGTAGAAATGTCGATTTCAACAGAATTCATTCTTGATGATAATGGAAAATCACAATCGTCTTCGTTGCTCAACAATTCGCCGCCGCCGACACATCAGCTAGTTGAAAGCAGTAATTTGCAGGAGATTTGTGAAAAAGAGGTCGTGTCGAGACGAATCAGAAATCAAATGGCATTCCGAAAGACAAATGAAAATTTCCAGATGTATACAGGTTTATCAGAAAACGAAATCAATCACATGTTGAAACCACTGATGAAGATTTCAATGGAAAATGAAGAATATGTGAGTGAATTATTCGGAGCTTTTCAAAAAGCATCGGAGTGGACCAGTAACAAATGGAAAGAAGAAAGAGAGGAGCACAATCGGAAGGTTGATTGCGAGTTGAAATTTTCAGACTATTTGTTCAAGAAGAAAGGAATCATCACAATTGAAGAATTGGAAGAGGAATTTCAAATTGCCGATAAAGATCGTGACTCTAGTTTTGGTTATAAACAGTCATTTGAAACATACAAAAAGATGCATCATCAACTTTTGAGAAAATTCATGGCTCAAAAATCTGAACTTGAAGAATATCAAAAGAAATGCGCTGAACTGGAAGCTCAGAATATGTTGCTGAAAGAAAGTATTGATGTTGCAAATTCTAAAATTCGTGTTATCAGTAGTGAGGAACAAGTTAACAGGAATAGAAATGTTTCGATTTCTGTACAAACAGTTGAGGATTCAGATGATTTCAGAACGATAGATTTGAATGAAAAGTCGTGTTTTCCGTTGTTTAGTTCCAATAAACATACGAATAATACTGTGATGGAGATTCCAGTCGGAATGAAGTCAGAAAGGAAACTGTATGATTACAGTAATGTAAATGGTCTTCTAAATGAAGGACAAGTCGTAACTGATGAAGATTTTGCGAAGGAGGATTACATCAATGTGTATGGGAATCAGTCTGGAGCAATAATTCGTTGTGAAGAATCTGCTAAAGGAACTGCAGAGGATTCGAATGTTATCATGGGTTGTTGTGGGGAGAGACATACTGACACGGGATGTGTTCAGGGATGCCCGACAGTAAGCACACATGAGAATGTGATCTTGGATATTGATGAGGTTTGGTTGGAAATTGTTGAACCACCTCAGGAAGTCGATAAACAAGTGTATGAAAATCAGTTTGATGTCCGAGTGAAGGAAGAAGTTACAGAAGTTGTAATAGAAGGTTTCAATGTTCTGAACGAGAGCCGTGAGGAATTGATTGAACAGTCTTGTGAAGTGTTTGAAGAACATTCAAAAGAGAATAATAATCCATGTTCATTGGATATGGATAATCAAATTGTTGTAAAAGAATCAGAAGGTAATTCTAGATTCACTGATACGAATGAAAGGAAGTTTGACCAAATGGAACAAAGATCTGAAGACATTGTAATATGTGTAGGTTCTCTACAGAAGTCGTACAGGTTACCAAAACAAAAGGATTTCTTCGAAAATTCTGATAGTATTCAGAACATGGTTTTGCATGATCATGATACATCCAACATCAAAGAGGATACCTTAAAAAGTCCCCAAAAGACTGGATTTAAAAAACACGGTGATGTCGCCTGTGGCGTTGATATTCAGAAGAAGATCAGACGTCGTATGCAGGAGGAACATCGTCCGAGAACAGATCCGCCAACTCAGTCGAATATAGACTTTGAGAAAGTTGAGTCCAACTATCATGAAAGAAGTACATCTGTATCGAATGATCAGCATGTCAGTGACTCAGATCAATTCTGCAGTGAGAACAGTTTGAGAAGACGTCACGAAGAACCTCGTCCAAGGAAGGATCCAGATTCAAATCTTTGGAGTGACATCAAGGATATTCGAATCAACAAGGAACCGTACCCAAGGAAACATCCACCGGATCCATCTATCAACGTCAACTACACCCATGTTCAACACGAGTACCAACCGCGCAAAGATCCACCAATGCCATGTCATCTACAGTATGCCAACAGGATACAATGGAAAGGTCTTCATGTGCCAAGTACAGCTACATGGAGCAACCACGTCTTCGATGTACACTGACTAGTTCCAACAACAGTCACATTTTCGTAATAATTATCTTTATCACGATTTCTTTTTGGGTTGCATCCCACATAATTATCCACCTTATTGTATAATTACCCTCATATTCTATTTCTACCTACCCCTAATGCATTTTTGTACCCCATATCTTTATAATTTCTTATATTTTTATCCAACCCACACCATAAGGTTAGGTCTACGATATCTTGAGTTTAGGTTCCCGATTTATCTCTTATCGCCTCATCTATTCTCAAGCTCTCTATCATGTCTAAACCCTTCGTGTGACAATCCATACAGCTTTATCTGAGTTCTTCTACCAGTAAGGGAGGATTTGAAAAGCCCGGTGATGTCCGGTTCTGACCGGTTTTTATCATCAAAAAGTGCCAACCTTTGGTTGAAATCCTTAAAATTCCCGCGGTACTGTAGAAAGTGCAAGCGCGCTCTGTCGCACTGGCGCTAAAACTCGGCGCGAATTCACGCTCGCAGCTGTTTCTGTTACAATTTCAGTCAGTCTTGAGCTTATGTAGGCACCGGGAGCGGTGACCTAATTTCTCTTGTTCTCATTTTGTAGTTTTCCCCTAGGTTTTTCCTCTCTTTTGGCTATCCTTGAGTGATAGTTTTGTGTCTTTTCTCCTTGTTTTTGCATTAAAATTGAGTAATAAATCGTAATAGCTCTAAATAACTGTCTTCTAGTGTGTTGTGCCTTAGTTTTAGTGTCTTTTCCTTAGTTTTCCTTAGGTTTCACTAGTTTCGTCTAGTTTTCCGTCTTTTCCGTAGTTTTACTCTCTTTTTCATCTTATACTAAATATTCGAGAGTCTGTGTGATTCTCGTCTATTTAGTACTTAGTTACTATCCCTCGAAGAAAGACCAATAAATTTTTTTGAAATTCAAAACTTTTTTTTCAAACTTTTTTCAAGTTTCCAGCCGTTTTTTCTCAGTCAATGGTATCTAATTGCACCAATTTTAATATTATACAGAGCTCCATTAAAACTTTTTTAGTCACTAAAATGGTTCCGCCGTTTCATTGGAGTTGTCCACGAGGAGTACACGAGAAGGTGCCAAGGCCGAAATCTCTATGAACCATGTTCACAATGGAGCGCGGATGAAACACTTAAATTTTGTTAATAGGGTTGGCCAAATTCCGGGAATCTGAGATTCAGAAATTCCGAGATATTGAGAAATTAAAAATTCTAGATTTTCCCTGTTTAGAGTGTCTAGTCTGTGGGCGGAGTCTAATTTCTAGATTACTGTAAAAATTAGAAAAAAAGTGTAAATTATAAATCTTTATTTTTTTTTCAAAAATCTGAGGATCTATTAGAGACAACAATATACACGGGAAGATTCTAGAATAGTACTAAAAAATGGGAGGCGGGAAATTCAAAAAAATGCAAAAAATTATTCAAATCTTCTCGGCAATCGCAATCGCTCCCTTGCATCCGGTCTGAATGATCCATTTGAGGGCCGAGTAGGCGGGAGCCTGAAAGTGCGCTCTATTGATAATTATTGGTTAAATTGGCTATAGAGCGCGTTTGAAGCGCTGCAAGTGCGCTCTATCACATTTTTCGCAAATTCTCAATGGAGCACATTTACTACCTTCAACCCATCATGCTCAATTCCAGTGTCATGATGATGCAATTCCTCGTCTCTCAATCGTGTCAAAATTTTCAACAACTCCTTATGAGTCTCCGGATCGTCGGCGAGGAGTTCTGCAAAATTTTTTTGAAAAAAATTTTTTTTTCAAAAATTTCAAAAAAAGTGGGCGTGGCCTATTACTGTACCTTTCAACTGATCATTATAGTGTTGACCGATGAGCTCCTCGACGGCAATCGTGCACGCCATTGCGCCCTCTTTTCCGAGAAGCGCCGAGCCGACGCCTGTAAAAAATTGGAATGTGCAAAAGTGCTCTATTGATAATTTTTTTTTTAATTCGCGATGGAGCGCATTTGCAAAATTCTGAATGATGCAAGTGTGCTCTATTGCTAACAAAGAGCATTGCAAGCGTTCTGAGTGCGGTAAACGCGCTCCATGGGTAATTTTAACCTGTATTATCGATAGAGCGCATTTGCAACATTTAGAATGGAGCAAATACGCTCTATTGGCAATAGAGAGCATTTCGAATGTGGTAAACGCGCTCTACTGACAATTTTTGGAAAATCGTCAGTAGAGCGCATTTTCCACATTCAGTATGTTGCAAGTGCGCTCTGATGATAATATAGCGGATAAGGATGCTGAAAACGCGCTCTCTTGACACATTTTTGGAAATTGGCAATAGAGCGCGTTTGCAGCATTCAGAGCGTTGCAAGTGCGCTCTAAGGCGATATTCACTAAAACTGATGCAAATGCGCTCCAATCGAACTCCAATCGAATTTTTCAAATTTTTTTTTAAATGCAAGTGCGCTCCACCGTACCAAGTGCGTAGGCGGCGACACTGAAGATCGGCGAGAATACGGTATGCGGAACGTTGTGTTTCGCGGCGAGCCGCTCCATCGTATCCAAATGCTCCTTCTCCTCATCCCACATTTTTTTGATCACCGAACCGACGGAGGATCCTGGGAAAATTATCAATAGAGCGCGTTTTCATCTTAGAATGCAATTGCGCTCTATTGGACTGAAAACCCAAAAATTGGCAATGGGGCGAGATTGCTCTTAAAATCGTCCCAATTTGAGCAAATGCGCTCTATTGGACTAATTTGCGATAGAGCGCGTTTGCTCAGGAAAATTGGTTTTTGAGCGCGAAATTTGAATTTTTTTCAAAATTTTCAAAAAATTCAAATTTTTGAAAAATTTTTTCGATTTTCTAAAAACTGTTCTAGATCAATTTTTTCCGAAAATTTCAAATTTTCTATTCATTTTAACCTTGCAAAACAGCCAATTGTCCCGCATAGATTCTATCAGCTCCAAGTTCTCCAGCATGATCTACTCGAATGATTTTTTCGATTAACGCCTGACGGGCGGCGGAATTCTGATGGGCGTGACGGATGATTACTCGAGAGAACATCTGGCGGGAAATTTGAATTTTTTAAAATTTTGATTTTTGAAATTCAAAAAAATTCAAAAAAAATTCCTATGGTTTCAGCCATTTTTCATCATTTTTCTTCAAATTTTTTCAGAATTTTTTTTTCATTCAGTCAAAAACAAGTAATAAATTACAATAACAAGAGAAAATCTTCGGTATATGAATCACAATCACAGCTAGAAAAAAGGGGGGGGGGGAATCTGAATAAATTACATGAAAAATAGGCCAAAAATCATGAAAAACACGAAAAAATGTGTACTTGGTGAGCCCGGATATGTACAGAAAATTCTGGAGAAATTTTGGGGAAAAATTGGGAAAAATGGAAGAATTTTCAGAGATTTTTCAGGGAAAAATGGATTTTTTGACAGATTTTTGGCGAAATTTTTGGAGGAAAATTGAAGTTTTTTGGCTCAAATTTTGCAATTTTGATCATGAAAAATTCGATTTTTGCCTCAAATTTGTCTAATTTGGGCTCGAAATGTGATTTTTTTTCTCCAAATTTCAACGATTTTCGATAATTTTTGGCTCAAAATAGGGGAAATTGGTTAATTTTCGACGACTTTTTCATTTTTTTGGGTAAAAAATCAATTTTTCGACTGAAAATAGTCGAAAATGTCCATTTTGAGCGGAAATTTGAGGAATTTGTAGCGTTTTTCGACATTTTTTTGGGTGAAAATTGATGAAAAATTCAAATTTACAGCTTTTTTTCGTGAATTTTAATTTCGTGAATTTTAATTTCGTGAATTTTCGCCAGTTTTTGGGCTCGAAAATCGTCATTTTTCGCCATTTTTTTCGTATTTTTTGGCTCAAAAGGAGCTCAATTTTGCGCCGATTTTTCGTCTCAAATTCTTCAAAAATTTTCCAATTTTTTCCAAGCTTTTTGTCTCAAAAATCTCCATTTTTCATCCATTTTTTCCTGAAAATTATAACAAAATTTTTTTTCACAGAATAAAAAAAACCAAACATCTCTAATGATAATAAACCCCATCATGACTGTGTCCATGATCGTTGGCTCCGCCCCCATGGCTGTGCCCATGGGCCCCATGGTCATGGTCATCATGGTGTCCTCCTGCTCCATGAGAGTGTCCATGATCTTCTCCTCCTGCTCCATGAGAGTGTCCATGGTGATCATCATGATGGTGTCCTCCATCTGAAATTGACAGAAAATTACTCGAAATTCGCTAAAATTCACTTTACTACATCAAATTTTTGTAAAAAATGCCATTTTTGGCTCAAAAATCGACTGAAAATGACCCGAAATCAATGAAAAATGGGTCAAAAACGTCTGTAAAACACTAAAATTCGATTTTTTTCAAAAAATATTCGGCTTAAATTTCCACTTTTCTAGATCAAAATTTAGTCAAAAATCTCGATTTTTAAGTGTTTTTCGCTCAAAAATCGCTCGCCAATTTTTCCACTGAAAATTAGCCTAAAAATAGTCAAAACTCATGAAATTCGTCAAAAATTTCCAATTTTTCAGTGATTTTAACAAATTTTGAGTCATTTTTCAACCTTTCTGGCTCAAAATCACCCAATTTTCATCATTTTTCGGTCAATTTTTTGCATTTTTGAGCTATTTTTGGCCCTTACCATGACTGTGTCCATGATGGTCTTCCTCATGATTATGGTGCACTCCTCCATGAACGTGTCCATTATTCGTTGAGGAGTACTGTAGCGATGGTGGTCCCCCATTTTGCGTTGTTCCCCACGCGGCATCCTTAACCACTTGTACTGTAAGTACAGTAATCACTGACGACAATTTTTCGGTGACACGAGCCAGAACAGTTTGCTCATCGGCCTCTCGTCGCACGCGAACGTCTACAGTACCAACCTGGAAATTAGGGGGAAAATTAGGATGAAAATCGTTGAAAATTGTTAAAAATGGCCAAAAATTGCCAGAATTTGACTTAAAATGGCCTAAAAAACATGAAAAATGACACAAAATTCACAAAATTCACAAAAATCGCCTAAAATTGACTAAAAATCACCTAGAAACCCATGAAAATTGACTGAAAATCACTCTAAATTCACTAAAAATGGCTCCAAATCCACTAAAATCCACTTTTCTGCATCAAAATATTGTGAAAAATTCGATTTTGGCTCGGAAAAACCCCCAAAATTCCAAATTTTCCACTAAAAATGATTCAAAATTGAAGAAAAATGGATAAAAAGCGTTCAGAAATCACTAAAAATCGATTTTCTCAAAAAACTTTTGGCTTAAATTTCCATTTTTTAGTTCAAATTTTCGTGAAAATCTCGATTTTTTGAGCGTTTCTGGCTTTAAAAATACTCAAAAGTCCAATTTTTTCACAGAAAATTAGCCAAAAATTGTCAAAACTCATAAAATTTCGAATTTTTCAGTGATTTTTACAAATTTTGAGTCATTTTTCATGATTTTGGGGTCATTTCCTATTTTTCTGGGTCAAAATTCCTCCATTTTTATCATTTTTAGATCAATTTTCTGCATTTTCGAACCATTTTCAAGCCTAAAACCTTACCAATTGATTAAAATCCAACTGCCAATATCGTTCACTTTTCAATTCCAATACTCCATCAATGTGTTGAGCCTCGGAGACGCATCTGAAAACGAAAATTGGGTCATTTTTAGTGAGAAAATCGTATAAAATGGCTCAAAATTGGTTGAAAAAGTGTATTTTTGACCCTAGAAACTTAAATTTTGACTATTTTTAGTGTTTTTTGGCCTAAAACCGACGAATTTTGAGCCAAAAATGGTATTTTTGGGGCGAAAATGACGAATTTTAGGGTCAAAAAATGCCATTTTTCACTCTATTTTCACACTTTTCCCCATTTCTAGGGTCAAAATTCGCTGAAAAATCCAATTTTTCACCTATCAATTTGATTAATCAAGTGTGGAGGTGTCGTTTGGAGGAGGATCATTCCCGTGTATGTGGATAGAGGCCACATGGTTGAGAAGACGGCTACGGAGAGAAGTAGACAGCATACGGGGTCCGCCCACGCGAAATCGTGTCTGAAAATTGGGGAGAAATTGATGGAAATTGGGCAAAAATCATGAAAAATTAGTGAAAAATCATTAAAATTGACCCAAAATCATGAAAAATGGTATAAAATTCAAGAAAAATGACCTAAAAACATGAAAAATGACCCAAAAATTATGAAAATTAACTCGAAATTCATCAAAAATGACCCAAAATTCATCAAAAATGGCTCAAAAATACGATTTTTCTACTAAAAACGAGTGAAAAATCACCCAAAATTTGCTAAGAATGGCTTGAAATTCATTGAAAATCATCTAAATTTTGCTAATTATGTCAATTTTATGTGTAAAATCCACTTTTCCAGCTCAAAATTTGGTGAAAATCTCGATTTTCGCATGTTTTTGGCTCAGAAATCACTCAAAATTTCGATTTTTCAACTGGAAAAGAGCCGAAAATCATTGAAAATTCACCCGAAATTCGCTAAAAATGGGTCCGAATTTATTGAAATCCACTTTTCTAGCTAAAATTTTTCTGAAAAATGCAGTTTTTGGCCTGAAAACAGCTCAAAAAATCAAAATTTTCACTAAAAATGACCCAAAATCGTCGAAAAATCGACTTTCCACAAAATTTTTGAGCGAAAATTCCACTTTTCTAGGTCGAAATTTATTCAAAAATCCACTTTTCACACAAAAATTTGGCATTTTTGGGCTAAAAATCGTTCAAAAACTCAAATTTCTGACTCAAAATTGATAAAAAATGGCCCAAAAATGTCAAAAATCGATTTTTTCTTAAAATTTTTGAGCCAAAATTTTGAGAAAAACACGATTTTTGCATCTACCTAGGCCGAAAATCGCTCAAATTTTCGATTTTTCTACTCAAAACTCACTTAAAATGCTCACAAAGCATCAACAAGCCCGTCGTGGTCATCGCCAACAAAACCATCGAGTTAATCCGGGGCAATAGAAGCCTCGAGAGTCCGGGAATCACAAAACAAACGGCTGACGAGAGATCGGCCGCGTGCTCCTGGAGACTTGACGCCGTCGCCGAGGTGAGAACGTGTTGAAATGGTTGATTTTTTAATGCGTAGGCAGAGAGAAGGAGGGCGACGGACGAGGCAGCGGAGCCGACGAAGTAGGGCCATCCTCCACCTGAAAAATCAAAAAATTTGGGGGTTTTTGGAGTGAAAATAGGCCAAAAATCGTGTTTTTCACTTGATTTTGACCCAGAAAAGTTAAATTTTTGTACCCAAAAAGATCAAGGAAATTCAGTTTTTAGACATTCTGGGTCACTTTTTAAGAATTTATGTCATTTTGAGCCATAAATTCGATTTTTCGAACGATTTTAAGCCCTAAAACGCAAAATTTTTGAGTGGAAAGTGGAATTTGGGCTAAAATTTACTTTTAAAAAATAGACTTTTAGTGATTTTCGGGTAATTTTCAAAAACTTTGAGCTATTTTGAGTGGAATAATCAGAAATTTGAGCATTTTTAAAGCGAAAAACATGCAAAATGGGACATTTCTCATGAATTTCAGATCATTTTTACTGAAAAATTAGGAATTTCGAGCAATTTTCCTGCCAAAAACCACATTTTTCACAAAAATTCGAGCTAGAAAAGTGGATTTTTGTTGATTCGGACCAATTTCACATCAATTTCAAGGTGAATTTCCTGTTGAAAAATCGAAATTTCGAATGATTTCTGAGCCAAAAACATGCAAAAATCAAGATTTTCACAAAATTTTGAGCTGGAAAAATAGATTTTAGGCATAAAAATGGCATGTTTAGCAAAATTTAGATGATTTTCAGTGGATGTCAAGCCATTTTCAGCTGATTTTGAACGATTTTTAGTGATTTTTCCTCGTTTTTGGTTGAAAAAATCGGGTTTTCAACACATTTTTAGTGAATTTTAACAATTTTTCATTAAAAATGAATTTTTTCAGTTTTTAAGCCAAAATAGTCATATTTCAACATTTTTCTTTCAATTTTCGTCGATTTTTACACTTTCCGGGCCAAAATTCCGCCATTCTTTATGATTTTTCACTCAAAAACATTGAATTCCTACTATTTTTAGCCTGAAAATGAATTTCTTCAAAATCCTTACCAATCTCCTCCACCTCATGCTCATGAGCCGCGGAGGCGTCATGAGATCCATGATGATCCGGTGATAGCAAGTGTTCGAATGATTCTTTTGACAAGAAAATGGAGAATAATTGTGCCAAAGTCTGAAAAAAATCAGATTTTTGAAGAAAAATTGAAATTTTTTCGAAAAAAAAAACTTTTTTACCGAAAAATGACATTTCCGGCCTAAAATACAGGTTTTAGACTCATTTTTCGGACTTACAAGTGCCAAAAATAGGTCTAAATCGCCTATTTTTGTTCTGGAATTTGATTTTTTGAAAAAAAATTTTTTTTTTGGAAAAATTTACCAAAATTTTTTCTTCAAAAATTTCACTTTCTAGACTTAAAATAGGCCATTTTGACTCATTTTTTGCACTTTTAAACCTCAAAAATCACTTTTAAAGGCCTAAAAACCCACCGTAGTGCTGAAAACCGCTAAAACTGGCACCCGAGCCAGTCCATAGCTAAATTTGTGTGTAGGCTTATCAGTGATCGACATGGAATACAGAGAAGCGAATTGAGAGCAAAACGCAAAGATTGTGATCCACATTGCGGACATTAGCACTGAAAAATTGCGAATTTTGGGTAAAAATTCAGCAATTTTTACCTATAGAATGGCTTGTTGAGACGCAAAACGCCAGTATTCCCACACAAATCGAGCATATTAGCGTTGAAATCAGGCCTCTTTTGCCCTGCGGATGGTTTAACGACCGTGATACCCAGGCGAGACTGAGCATCTGAAAAAAATGCAATTTTTTTGGATCAAACAATTTTTTGATAAAAAATTACGGATTTTAGCATTAAAACAGTGGTTTTTTGCATTTTTCTTTGTGATTTTTGGATTTTTTCGACCCATTTATGTAGGTTTTCCATTGGATTCCTTGAAAAATGCTCAATTTTGAGCCATAAAATGAGCCAAAGGGGGGACGCGTGGAGGCGGCGTTTAAAGGCGCATGCATTTATTCGGCGCGCGGGTCTCGCCACGAACGACGGAACGCTCTCGAATTTTTTGAATTCGCCTCGCGATTTTCTTGATGCATTTCTGGGGGTTTCCATGGTGATTTTTCATGCGGAATCTTCGAGAAATTGGGAATTTTTTATGATTTTATCGAATTTTTAACATTTGGAAGCCTATTTTCAAGGATTTTCATGGAAAAATCTAGGTTTTAGGGGGGAAAATTTACCCAGAAATTTTTTTCGAAAATTTTAATGATTTTAGCGGGTAGAATTTGATTAGAATAGCCTAGAAATTATCGATTTAGCATCGAAAATAGGCCAGAGAAATTTTCCAGAATTTTAGCCCAAATTTTCGAATTTTATCGCTTTTTTCGTCATTTTTCGATTTTCTCTCATTTTTTGATGATTTTTACCTTTTACAGGGGATTTTCCATGTTTAAAACCGTAAAAATCGGTGGAAAATCGCATATTTTACCCCTGTTTCTCGAGAAAATAGAGAAAAATCGGTGAAAATCGAATTTTCGAAAAAAAATTTAAAAAATAATTATAGCCCTATAAGTTCGCTTTAGAGGGTTTTACCACTTCGTGATCAATTTTTTAGACTTAAAACCTTGAAAATCGACTAAAAATCGTATATTTTGTCCTCCAGGAACCCGACAAAATCGAATTCTTCCGTTCTCACCCAATATATCATGTCTAGACCTTCCGGGCCGTGTTTTAGGCAGAAAATAATAGAAATTCGGCTCTCGTGACCCCAAAATAGTCATTTTTGAAGCATTTTCATTTAAAAAATCGACCTAGAACGCCAAAAAAAATTCGGCGTTAAAAACGGAAAATGTTTGGTTTTTTTCCGATTTCCACCAATCCCGCGGGTTTCCACATCGATTTTCAAATAATTTTTGATCAAAAGTTGTCCAAAGGGGCTTCAAAATCTCCCTAAATCTCGATTTTTAGAGAAATTGTCATCATTTTCACCTATCTTATCTCCCCTCTGACATCATCCTGGCCCTTCTCTGATCTTATCGCTTCAGTAGTACTTCGAATGCACTTTTCCCCGTTACTACGTCACCTCTTTTCCCCCATTTCCCCCTTTCCATATACATCTCTTACACTCGGCTAATCCGTTTTTCCCGCCCGCCCGCCCCGCAATAAATCTCGACTACTTCTACTACTTTTAGCAATTTCCTTGATTTTCCAGAAAGCCAGCAACATGTCGAAGCAGCCACAAGTTCTCTGGGCTCAACGCGAATCGCTCCTCTTCATTACCATCGAGGTCGACGAGGCCAAGATCGAGAAGCTCGAGGGAGAGGGCAATAAACTGCATTTTCAGTGAGTTTGATGATGGAAAAATCGAATTTTCAAGCCGAAATCGCCCCAGAAGCGAATTTTTGGGGTTAAAATCATGAAAATCGGCCTATTTTTCACTAGGAATCGTCATTTTCATAGCCTTGAATTCGTTTGAATTTTGGAATTTCGAAGCTCAAAATTTCTATGAAAACGCTGAAAATCTAGGTTTTGGCCCTAAAATTAGGGTTCTGAGCGAAAAATCATGAAATTTGGGTTATTTTTCATCTTTAAAACTGGATTTCCGAGCTTTTCTGGCCAAAAACAGTTAAAAAAATCTGTGTAAAACTCAAAAATTACAATAAAAAACCTGAAAATCGCTCTGAAACCCAGAAAATTGACTCCAAAATGAGCAAAATACTCAAAAAATCGCCAGCAGACCGAGATTCTTAAAAAAGAGGCGGAGTGGGCGATTTCTGCGTTTTTCGCTCGTTACGGAGCCAATTTTCCTGGCTTTGAAGCAATTTGTGAGCTTTTCAACTGTGATTTTCAAAATCTTCACTTATTTTTACATATTTCGAGTCTCTAAAAGTGTTTGATCGAAAAACGTCGAAAATCCAGCTTTTGGCCTGTAATTTGAGTTATTTTGAGCCAAAAATCATGAAATTTGAGCCTATTTTCACCCTAGAAGGAAATTCGATGAAAATTTAAGGTTTTCAGCTCTAAAAACATGTTTTAAGTAAGAAATCGAGCCAAAAACATTAATTTTAGACCCATTTCCATGCTAAAAATCGAATTTTTGCAGAGGAAGCAGCAAGACGGACAAGTACGAGACGACTCTCGAGTTCTTCGACGAAATCGACGGCGCCTCGGTGAAGCACACCGGTTCGTCGACTCGCGTCGTCGAGATCACGATTCAGAAGAAGAAGGCCGCCTGGTGGCCACGTCTTCTGGAGACGAAGGGAAAGGTTCACTGGTTGAAGGTGGACTTTGGAAAGTGGAAGGACGAGGATGATGAGGAGGAGGCCGAGGATATGACCGGAGGAGCCGCCGGTGTTGGTGGTGGACTCGGCAACGGATTCGATCTGAATCAGTACATGTCGTCGTTGCAAGGAGGAGCAGGCGGAGCGGATTTCGACGGACTCGATGATGAGGAAGATGGTAAGAGGAGAAAAATCTATCCCTAGGAGGTTCTGGATGGAAATCGTGCCTTTTCTGGCTTCTGGGCTATAAACTAGTCGTGAAGCCGTAAAAAGAGCCATATTGAGCTCAAAAGAAGCCTCGAAGTTCTGGCACTTGAAATAGACGGAAAAATGAGTGCAGATACCAAAAATCACTTCGAAAAAGCTCAAAAATCGCTTTAAAACCCCAAAAATTAGCTCCGAATTGAGCAGAATCCTCTTGATTCGTTTCTGGGACGAGATTTTCGGAAAAGGGGCGGAGTCGGTCAGCTTTTTTTTTCGAGAATTTTGTGCTAAGGCGAATTCTGAGGTTTCTGCTCATTTCGGAGCTAATTTTCGTGATGTAAAAGCGATTTTTGAGCCTTTCAGAGAGATATTTGGAGTCTACTCGCATTTTTCATATTTTGAAGAAAAAAAGCTCAAAAGTGAACTTTTGGAGCGAAATTCGAGCCATTTTGACCCAAAAATCATGAAAATTGAGTCAATTTGACCGTAAAATCATGAAAATTGAGCCATTTTCCATTCGGAAGATGTATTTTTCCATGAAAATTACTAAATAATCTTGTCCATAACACTTAAATGTATTAAAAAATGTGAAAAATCGGCGTTTTGAGCTTAAAAATCGCGTTTTTCGGCCAAAAATGCCTGAAAATTGAGCTTTGAGAGCTGAAAGTGAGCCACAGTGACCCAAAAATTATGAAATGATTCATTTTTATAACCAAAAATCACTCAATATCGTGAAAATTCGTTTTTTAAGAGCTAAATCGATTAAAAATGCAAGAAAATCAATTTTGAACCGAAAAATCGGCGAAAACAGTGATTTTCCACCTTTTTTTAGAGGTTTTAGCTCTCCTAACAGCGGATTTTTTTTTGTCAAAAATTGATAAAATAACTGTTTTTCAGACATGCCAGACCTCGAGGACAACGAGGAAGAGGACGAGGGAAAAGCTGAGATCAAGGCCTAAACGATTCCGCGAAAATCGCCACCTTCCCATCAACTTGTGACCTCCTCTTCAAAGAATCATCCGTTGGATTAAATAATGCATTCAATAATCTCTATTATTTAATTTTCCCCCAAAAAAATTCCCCTCTTTTTTCTTTTCCTACAGTTCGTGAACGTCTTCTCCGTGTATCTCATTCACACATTTATTGTATCCTCTTTCAGAAAAATTTCAATATTATTCAATCTCTTTTTTGATATTTAATTAATTAAGAAAGTAAAGTGATATTTCCCATTTGATTTACTATGCCTGGTTTTTTGTTGTCTAGGTTCAATTTTTATCGCTTTTGTTCAAAAAATTCAGATTTCTTTGAAAATTAATTCAAATTTTCAAGAAAAATGGCACAAGTTATGGTATGTCCGTTGTGCAGCGAATCTCTTGACGAGGAAGGAGCTCACTTTTACAAGCATTTCAAATACAAGTAAGGATCGATGGAGGAAAGGAGGAAAAATGGAGAAAAATCAAAAATTTTCATGTAAAAGTGTTAAAAAAATTGAAGAAAAATCAACGTTTTTCATGTAAAAATACAAATTTTGGCTCAAAATTTGAATTTTTGGCCAAAAAAATAGACAATTTTCACTAAGAATGATGATTTTTCCTCTAAAAATAATATTTTTCTCCTGAAAATGTCATTTTTTGGGTCAAAATTTCAATTTTTTTTTGACTAAAAAACATCAAATTTTCACTAGAAATTTCGATTTTTCGTCGGAAAAGTTCACATTTTCATACAAATTTGTGCAAAAGGCTCAATTTTCTATGAAATTTGAGTATTTTGGGTCAATTTTTAGCAAAAAATTCCAATTTTTCCAGGCGATTCGCGTGTGGAACCAACAATTGTGAGCTTCAATTCTACACGGAATCGGACAGAGAGTCTCATTGCACCACCCACAATCATAAGAGATCTTTTCAGGTAAAAAAATGGAGGAAAAATGAAGATTTTGAGCCAAAAATCATGAAAATTGAGCCATTTTGACCTAAAAACCCCGCATTTTGAGGTATTTTCATGATTTTTAGCTCAAATTAGCTCAATTTTGGTCCAAAAATCGAGTTTTTGACCCCAAAATCCACCTAAGACCTTCAAAAACCCAATTTTTTCTTCCAGAAAACCGTAAATCCCTACATTGACAAAATGATCGAGATGGTTGTCCGTGATGCTCATGAGTTGGCCACAAAGGATATGGATACGGTAATGGAGCAACGATTCGGCAGAGAAGGACAGAGAATTCGTCAAATTCGAATTCCGACGTCTTCAAAGGAATCCACTTCGACTACAGTAGGAAAGAAGCGGAGTACGGTGACGGCGACGCCTTCTGGAGCAACTTCTGGAGCATCTTCGACGACGGCTCCGGCTACGAAGAAGTCGAGAACTTCTGGAGGAGCTTCTGGAGCGACGACGGCTTCTAAGGGGCGTGGCGACACTTCTGGAGCATCAACGCCAGCAGCGGCTCCGGCTCCGGCTGGAACTCCATCGGCTATTCCAGCTCCTGCGCCAGTCAACAGAGCCAGAACGTCTTCTAATAAGTAAGGGAGGAATTTGACGAAAAATGACGAAAAATGGACCAAAATTCATGAAAAATGATCCAAAAAACCACTAAAATGCTCTAAGAATCATCAGAAATCATGGAAAACGAGTCGAAATTCATCAAGAATCACTCAAAAATCACTTAAATGCTCTAAAAATCAAGAAAATCTTGAAAAATGAGTCGAAATTCACCAAAATTGTCTCAAAAACCACTAAAATGGTCCAAAAATTAAAAAAATTGAGTCGAAATTCATCAAAAATGGTTCAAAATTACCTGGAAATGCATCTTTTCCTCAAAATTTCGAACCATTTCTTGCGATTTTCGGCCTATTTTCAGAGAAATTGGACCAATTTTTAGTGATTTTTCAACCATTAGTACATTTTGAACACGAAACCATGAAAAAATGATTTGAAAATCATGAAAATGGCTCAAAACTCATGAAAAGGAGCTCGAAAATCACCGAAAATGGTCAAAAAATCACAAGAATCAAGTCAAAATGTATTTAAAGATGACCATTTTATACTGAAAATCGATTTAAACTGTGATTTTTGGCCCTAAATCAGTTAATTTCACTCAAAAATGGTCCTCTTTTTTGATTCAGAAGTAGTCATTTTCAGCCAAAATTTGTCTTTTTTACCTAAAACTCGTCAAAAAGTGATTCAAAGTCGGCTAAGAAAGACGTAAAATTCACAAAGATTGGTATAAAAATCACTAAAATTCCTGAAAAATGACTTAAAAATTACTAAAATTGACCTAAATGTATGAAAATGGTCCAAAAATCATGAAAAATGACCAAAAATTGACTAAAAACCTCCAAATTTTCAGCCGAGTCGCTCCCACTTCCACATCATCATCTTCATCTACCACTTCTGCTTCTTCTTCTACTACAACACCACGAAGACCACCACCACCACCACCAGCATCAGCATCAGAAGTCGTCTTCATCAATTCGTCATCTGAAGTCGACTCGACGACGTCTGACCTCAATATTCCTCCAGTTACCACCACCACCGTAATCGTCGAAAAACCGCCACCGCGACAGAAGAGAAATAAGAAGTCGTCGGAGACAAGTAGCAGTAGCAGTGTTGGAGCAGGAATTCAGCAGAATCGTTCCTACGAAACGTTGTCGGCTATAGAGAAGATCACTGGATTCTATGATCCAAATGCTCCGGGACTGAAGGATGCGCCGAAGATAAAGTGCGAGCTGTGCAAATTGGAGATTCCCTATGATTTTAGTACGGTTTTTTTGTCGAAAAATTACCTAAAAGTGACCTTAAAAGCCCAACAATTGGTCTAAAAACTTAAAAAATTGGCATGGAAAAGTCTAAAATTTGATCTAAAACCTCGAAAATTGGCCTGGAGAAAACCAAAATTGCTCTATAATCTTGAAAATGGGCCGAGAAACTCTCGAAAACTTCTTCGAAACCTCAAAAATTGGTCTAGAAGGTCAACAAATCACCCTGGAATTGGCTCAAAATTTCAAAAATCGCTCTGAAACCCTGAAAATTAGCATAGAATCGCCGAAAAATCGCTCTGAGACCTTGAAAATTAGCACAGCCCTAAAATCGCTTTAAAATCATGAAAATCGGCTGGAAAAGCCAAAAATTTGGTCTAAAACCTGTAAAATCGGCCTGGAAAACTCTAAAAACATAGAAAATCGACCTAAAAAGCCCAAAAATTTATCCAAAATCTCGAATTCCAGTCTTCAAAAGCTCAAAAATTGCCCTAAAATTTTGAAAATCGACTTAGAAACTCCCGAAAATTTCTCCAAAACCTCAAAAATTGACCTAAAAAGCCCAAAAATGGCTCTAAAACCTTCGTAAATTGACCTAGATGTGCCTAAAAACGCCTAGAAAAGCGCAAAAATTACCCTAGAAGTACAAAAATTGCTCCGAAATCTCGAAAATCGGTCTGGAAAAGCATAAAAATTGCTCCAAAACCTTAAAAATTTGGCCTAAAAAGCCCAGAAATTGCTGAAAATCTGCGAAAATCGGCATAGAAGTGCCAAAAAATCTTTCTAATACCTTGAAAATTGCCATAGAATTGTGCAAAAATTGTTCCAAAACCCCTAAATCGGTCTAGAAAAGCCGTATAGTCGCTCTAAGACCTCGAAAATCCGCAAAAAAGCCAAAAAACTGCCCCAAAACTTCAAAAATCTGCATAGAGAAGCGCATAAATCGCTTTGAAACATTAAAAATCAGCCTAGTAATTCCCTAAAATTGCTACAAATCTTCAAAAATCGCTCAAAAACCTCAGAAATCGGCCTATAAGGGCCGAAAAATCGCTCTGAGACCTTGAAAATTCCTTTTTTCTAGCCTAAAAATGATTATCTGTTTCCAGTTGTCCGCATCGAGCACACCAGCAGTCGTCATATGCCCGCCGATGTTGCAGAAGACGACTATGAGGATATGCTGAAAACGGAGGTGAGGATTTATTTTCTGTGTTTTTTAGCTTAAAAATAGCAAAAAACGGTCCAAAATTTACCAAAATACGCCAATTTCGAGTCATTTTGGATCAAATTTCGTCGAAAAATAGAGATTTTAAGCTAAAAATTACCGTATCCTATATAGAACGATCGGAAAGTGCCTAGCCAAAGCTATGACTCGTTTCGGACCAAAATAGACCGAAAATAACGAATTTCGAGTTATTTTGGGTTAATTTGGGCCAAAATTGACTGATTTTGAGCTATTTTAGTCGGAAAAAACGCGATTTTCGCATCGAAATACCCATATTTCATCAATTTTTACTCATTTTTTTATGAAAATTGGTCGAAAATTTCGATTTTTTGATTCCAGAAAATAATTTTTTTCTCTATTTCCAGATGAACCGCTGCTATCCGGATCTTCCAAACTCGAAACTCGCGTGTCAACTATGCATGAACGATCGGAAAGTCGAGAAAGGATTGCGTTTCGATCACGTTCAACAGTTCCATCACCCCAGTCTTGATCTCGTTGAGGAGGATTTGTCGGCTCTCCGATGTCCAGTGGATGAATGTGGAATCGCGTTCATCAAACAGAAAGAGCTCAGCAATCACATGAAGGAGGTATGAGCAATTTTTTTCTGTGTTTTGACAGCGAAAAAACCTCTAAAATTAGCTTTAAAGCAGGCAGAAACTTTGAAATTGCTTCAAAACCCGAAAAAGGGGGTCTGACTCCGCCCCTTTTTCCAACGTACGTTCCTTTTTTGCAGGCTCACCAAATCAAAGAGATTATGAGCAAATACAAGGACCGCGAGTTCCAGGCGAAACGTATCCGACGAAATAAGGCTATCGGGCTCATCGAGCTGAGATGTTTCCCATGGTCACAATTCGAGAAGATTGAGAAGGTAAGGGAGGACTCTGACCAAAAATTTTTATTGCTTTGAAAATACGAAAAAATGTGCGTAGATTCCAAAAATCATAATGAAAATGCTCAAAAGTCGCTTTAAAATCCCGAAAAATGGCTACGAAATGAGCATAAATTGTAGAAGTTGTTGGGGGCGGAGTTTCCCAAAAAATGGGGCGGAGTCAGCCAATCACTGCGCTCGGCTCCGCCCCTTTTTGGGAAACTCAACCCCAGACAACTTTTACGATTTTTGCTAATTTTGGAGCCGTTTTTCGGGATTTCAGAGCAATTTTTAAGCATTTTCATTATGATTTTTGGAATCTACGCACATTTTTCGTATGTAAGAGCAATACAGTTTTTTGGTCGGATTCCTCCTTTAAAAAGGTTCTGAAAATGTCCAAGAGGATTCTGTTTTTTTTTTCAGAGGACCACCAGCACTGACGCGCTTTCTTCTACCACTTCTATGGGAATCATCAGTTCCGATTTGAGCAAAGACGTCCGATTGAAAGAAGCCAGTGTAAGTTGAGATTCGTGACAAAAAGGGTCGAAATTCATTAAAAATCACCCAAAATTCAATAAAAATGGTCCAAAAAGCACCAGAAATTATTAAAAATTGACCAAATACGACCCAAAATTCATCAAAAAGAGTCCTAAATTAATGAAAAACGACACGAATTTCACTAAAAATGGCCCAAATTTCTCCGAATTTCGTCAATAATGGTCCAAAAAGTACCAAAAATGATTCTAAATTCGTGAGAAATCATCGAAATTCACTAAAAATCACCCGCGATTCACTAAAAGTGACTAAAAATTGACCTGAAATGGCCCAAATTTCATCGAAAATCCACTAAAAATGATTCAAAACTGACCAAAAACGGCCTAAAATTCATGAAAAATTCACGAAATTCACTAAAACGACCCAAATTTTACCAAATTTCATCGAAAATGGTCCAAAAAGCAACAAAAATGATTCTGAATTCGAGAAAAATGATAGAAATTCACTGAAAATTCTCCAGAATTTTGAAAAAAATTACCCTAATTTTGTAAGAACCACCAAAATCCTGTGAAACCACTCGAAAATCACTAAAAATAGTCCAGTATTCACTAAAAATAAATAAAAATTCATTAAAAATTGTTTAAAATCCACTAAAAATGACCCAAATGTTGTCAAAAATGGTCCTAAATACACAGAAAATGCCTCGAAATCCACTAAAAATGACTCAAAATTCACTGAAATTGGCCAAAAGTGACCCAAATTTTGTCAAAAATGGCCCGAAATTCGCCGAAAATAGTTCGACTTTCTCAGAAATGGCCCAAAATGCACCAAAAATCGTCCTAAACCTGAAAATTGTCCAGAATTCGTTAAAAATTACCAAAAATCATATAAACCCACTCAAAATTGTCCAAAAACGAGCCGAAATCCATGAAAATCGTCAATTTTTCAGAGAACCCGTCGTGCTGCGCAATACAACGAATCCTCATCATCAGACGACGACGATTCAGATGCAGAAGACGAATCCTCGACGACGACGATAAACGCCGCGGAGCCGAGCAAGGAGACCTCCTATATATCCGGAATCGACGCGGAGCTCAGAGATACGGACATTATAGTGATTTCGCAAAAACTCAACGCAGACGTTCGCGAACGTTTGAGACAGAAAACGGCGATG
Organism: Caenorhabditis sinica; assembly: GCA_963932045.1. Classification (NCBI taxonomy): domain Eukaryota; kingdom Metazoa; phylum Nematoda; class Chromadorea; order Rhabditida; family Rhabditidae; genus Caenorhabditis; species Caenorhabditis sinica. Next base: position 17,257,441 of record OZ009943.1, read on the forward strand.
AGAGGAGGAGATAATACGATGATGAAGATGATTAAGCAAGAAGTTCCCGAAGAAGAGGAAGAAGTGAAGGAAGAACCTCCAGAAGAGAACAATACGGTGGAGGAGGAGGAGAATCCCAGTTTGAGGTGAGAAATGAGAAATTTGGAGAGTTTGGTGACGAAAAATGAGACATTTTTAGTGAAAAATGGGCTATTTTGAGTGAAAATGAGTATTTTAGGCAAAAAATGTGTCATTTTTGAGCTACAAATGACAGATTTCGAGTGAAAATGAGTCGTTTAATGCAAAAATTCAGCAATTTTGAGCAAAAAATGAGCTTTTCGAGGCATAAATTGAGCTATTTTGTGCCTATTTTGAGCCGACAAAGCCGAATTGACCCGTTCAGAGCAAAAAATAACCCATTTTAAGCAGAAAATGACCGATTTTGAGCCATTTTTGCACAATTTGAAATGAAATTGAGCCATTTAGAGCAAAAACAGACCCATTTTGAGTGAAAATTGACTCTTGTTGAGCTGAATTTGAGTCATTTTGAGTGAAAATGAGTCGTTTAATGCAAAAATTTAGCAATTTTGAGCCGAATCGAACCAATTTTAAGCAAAAATCGACCTAATTTAAGCTCAAATTGATTCATTTTAGAGATAATGGTTGCGAGATTGACGTTAGTTGCGAAACGTCGTAGTTGCGAAACGACTGGTTGCGAAACGTCTCGGAGCCCTAAACGGAGCCCAGATTCTAGATTTTGACCTGAAATTCATCACACAAAAAAACAGAAATCTACAAAAATTCACTTTATTCACACATTACACAAAAAAAAGTAGATCCGCATTTTTTGGTCGATTATATCTCAAAGAAGAAAAAGAAGAAGTTCTCTCTGCTCCTATTCCTCGCTCGCCCCTCTTTAAGCATCCATTACCGTTCAGTGGACTCCAGAAGCATCCAGGACCCTCTAGAAGCCTTCCGGAGGATTCAGAAGACTACAGAAGATCTCAACAGGATCCAAAAGGATATAGAAGCATTCTAAAGGATTCTAGCGGTTACTGAAGCGCGAAGTGCTTCTCGAGCCTTCAGAAACATCCAGAAGCACCCAAGACCCTCTAGAAGCCTCCTGGAGGCCCCAGAAGGCTGCTAAAGGATTCTGAAGGCTCCAGGGAACCCCAGGAGGTCCTTAAAGGCATCACAAAAAAATTACAAAAATTCACTTTATTCACACATTACAAAAAAAAAGAGTAGATCCGCATTTTTTGGTCGATTGTATCTCATACACAAAGAAGAAGAAGAAGACGTTCCTTCTATTCCTTGCTCGCCCCTCCTCCTCCTCCAGCACCACCACTCGACTCCTTCTCTCCCGACGACGACGTCTTCTTATTCTTCTTCTGATTCTTCTGCTGCTGCTGATTCTCATCGCCTCCAGAAGACGGTTGCGTCGGTTCGACTCTCAACGTCTTCTCCTTCTCACGCTGCTGATTCTCCTTCTCCAGCTTCTCCTTCTCGGCCGCCTCATCGTTGTATCCTTTGAGTTTGGCGGCGGCGAAATCCGGCACCGCCTCCTCCAGAGTGATGTATTCCTTGTCTTTGGGATCTTTGAATTCTTTGGAGCCGATAGTGCGTTTGGCGTTGCTGAAAATTGGTTGGAGAAATTTAGGGGGGTCCGGAAGAATTTAGAAGGCTTCTGGAGATTTCCAGGGGCTCCCAAACGCATTCCAGCTGCTCCAGGAGCATCTAGAAGCACCTAGAAGACTCAACGCTTCTGAAAAATTCATCTGACCCCCAACGCCTTCTAAACGATTCTGAAGAATCTATGAGCATTCTGAAGGCTCCAGACTATCTCAGAACGATTCTGGATGATTCAGAAGACTCCTAAAGGATAAAGCAGATTTCAGAAGGCTCCAGAAGGCTCTAGGATATCCCTAGATGATCTACGAGGATTCAGAAGGCTCCTGAAGGATCCAGAAGTCCCCAAATTCAAGATTATCCAGACAAGGGCCTCCAACGACTTCTAGAGGTTTATATAGTATCTATAATTACGAAGGATCGTCTAGAAGGCTCCATGAACTCTCAGAATCCCTCAAAAGCGTCCTAGACTGGCTAGATTATCTATAGCGTGATCCAGAAGCTTTCTGTGGATCCCAAGAGTTTTTAGAAGAATATAGACGCATTCTAAAGGATTCTAGCGATTGCTGGAGCACGAAGAGCATCTGGAGCATTCAAAAGCATCCAGTAGCACCCAAGACTCTCTTGAAGCCTCAAGGAGAACCTAGAAGGGTGCAAACGGATTCTGGTGGTTCCATGAAACTCCAGAATTCCCTAGAAGGCCCTAGAAAAGTCTATAAGGATTTTGGTAGATTCTAGAAGTTACTGGAGCACGAAGCGTTTTTCGAGCTTCACGGTCTTCTAGAAGCCTCCAGAAGCATCTTAGAGACTTCAGAAAGACCCGTCAGAGCTCAGAGGCATTCAGAAGTTCCACGGTCTTCTGGAAGCCTCTAGAAGCATCCAGAAGCTTCCTAAAAACTTCTGAATCCCAGATTCTTCCCCAATCTCTTACCGCTTAATCGGCGGAATCACCGGCGGTCCGCGTCCCATACTAGTCGCCTGATCGGCCAACTTCTTCAACTCGGACACCCTCTCCTGATCCTCCGACTTTTTCTCGGCTTCGCTCTTTCCTCCCTTGCTCTTCTGAAAACACGGAAGACAGCTCAGCGACGTTTCGCAACCGGTCACTTCGCAACTGCGACGTTTCGCAACCGGGAGGTTTCGAAGATTCAAGTTGCGAACTGGTAATATCGCAGTTTCGAAACGTCCAGTTGCGAAGTGACCGGTTGCGAAAAGTCTAGTTGCGAAGTGTCACAGTTGCGAAATGTCGCAGTAGCGAAATCGACAAGAGTGGCGAAATGATTCTGAAATCAAAATCTAGAAGAAACTGCTTACCTCCTTCGACACCTTCTTCGACTTGGTATTGCCCCCTTTGGATTTGGTGGTGGCACCCTCTTGGGACTTTGTCGCCGGCGTTACAGTACTCGCTGGAGTGTAGGCGGGGGCGCCTCCATTCGGCAAGTCTTTTCGCTCGAATTGACGAGTTGATGGTTGGGTCTTATAGTTCTTCTTGGTTACGCACATTTGATCTGGAAGGATTTGGAGATATTAGCGATATTCCGACAGGGAAAACGCGCTCCATCGCCAACTTTGCTGAAATTTGAATTTCCAGCTTTCCCGCCTTTTTGAGAACAGCGAAACATGTTTCGAGCGGCAGTCGAAATTGTCCACGAGGAGTCCACGCACCCACCAAAACATGTTTCGCCGTTTTCAAAACGGCGGGAAAGCTGAAAATTCAAATTTCAGCCAAGTTGGCGATGGAGCGCGTTTCCCCTTTTTTTGGGGAATATCGCTAACAGAATACTGTAATTTGAGTTCTCGAAGACTGGAAATTTGAAGCCAAAATGGTCAAATTCTGGCTCGAAATGCTTCATTTTGAAGTTCAGAATCCGCAGAATCGTCGTCAGAATCAGAATCCTGCGATTCTGAATCTTCCCAAAAAAACTTACACAATTTGAAGAAGTTCTATAAATTCATCCAGGCGAGGACCCGTTGAATTTGCGAAATGTCGAGAAGTGAACAATTTTCTTCGTCAAAATTAAACTGTTTTCCAGGAATTTCGATTTATTAAAAAAAATCTGCGAAAAACAAAAAATTGGAGAATTAACGTGGAAAATCAAAAAATCACGCAAAACTTTGAAAAAAATACTGAATTAAAAAACTCAAAATTAAGAAAAAAATAGACCACCAAAAGAGCCTAGAATTCGGGCCAAAATTAGGCCTCAGACCAAAGAATTTAGGCCAAAAATCAGATCAAAAAGTAGGCCTATGGCCCGAAAAATTAGGCCAAAAGCCAATAAAATTGGGCCCAAGGCCTGACCATGAAGCCTCGGCCTGTAAAATTGGGCCAAAATCTCGAAAAATTAGCCCTAAGCCTTGAAAATTAGACCCAAAGCCTCCCAAAAACCCTATTTTTCCCTATCTCTGCCAGTCCTAGATACGCGATTCCAATGGTCCTCTCATCGTACGAACCGATCGTTCCACCACCAGCCAGATCACCGGACCCCGTCGTTCCAGCACCACCGTCACTTTTCGCACCACTTCATCGAAACTATCATCACTCGTCGTCGGATAATAATAATGGGTAAATGGGGACGAAAAATGCTTGAAAATTGACGAAAATCGAGTTAAAATGACTCATTTTGGTCCCCCGTGGCCTAGAAATCCAGATATTGGAATTCTAGACCATCTGCTGAAAAATTGGAGAGAAAAATGCTGAACAATCCGTTGAAAATGATATATTTTGGACCCCCTGTGGCCTAAAAATCTGCACTTTGGGCCCTAAAATTGCTGATAAATTATCCAAAATCTAGCAGAAACGGCTCGTTTTAGCCTATTTGACCCAGAAATCCAAATTTTTGGAATTCTAGGCCATCTGCTGTAAAATCGGAGAAAAATGTTCAAAGCTTCACAAAATGATTCATTTCAACCAAAAATGGCCTAGAAAACCCCCAAATTCACTTGAAACTAGGCCATAATTTTTTAAAATTTTTCCAGATCATCAACTGAACAACCGATCAAAGAGAGTCCATCTTCTACACCATCTCCATATTCCATATCTCCACCACAGTATCGCAACAATAACAACAACTATAGGTAAGAAGGTGGAGATGGCCGAGAAATCTACATTTTGGGAAAGTTAGGCCATTTTTTAAAAATCTAAAAACCGGTGAAAATTGAGAGAATTTAAAATCGTGGCCTAGAAATCTTACTTTGTTGGAAAATCTAGGAAAAAACCGATTTTCTAGCTCATTTCTGGTCATTCTAATTTTTTTGTCCATTCAGACCCCATGACCTAGAAAATCCCTGAAAAAACGAAGGAGGACTCCGGTCAAAAATTTTTATTGCTAAAAAAATGTAAAAATGTGTGTAGATTCCAAAAATCATGATGAAAATGCTCAAAAATCGCTCTAAAATCCCGAAAACTGGCTCCGAAATGAGCAAAAATCGTAGAAGTTGTAGGGGGCGGAGTTTCCCAAAAAAGGGGCGGAGTCAGCTAATTGGCTCCGCCCCATTTTTTGGGAAACTCCGCCGGGGACAACTTCCACGATTTTTGTACATTCGGAGCCATTTTTCGTATGTTTAGAGCGATTTCTGAGCATTTTCATTATGATTTTTGGAATCTACGCAAATTTTTACGTATCCTCCTATAACAGCTAGTGGCCTAGAAATCCCAAGTTCAAAACCTAGGCCATAGTTCAAAATTTTCAACTTTTTAATCCCAAAAATTTCCAGATCCTCCTCGAACGAGCGTCCTCGCGTAACCTACAGTGAGATTCGTGGTCCCACTTCTTCATCGGATTTCAGAAGACGTCCAGAAGGCCCTTCGACCTACAGTAACCACCATCAGAATCTTCACCGTCCCTACAGTACCACGCAAAGATACACTCCGAATTCTTCTTACCACCGCGGGAATTCGAATTCGAATAATTCGACTCGTCGTTACGGATCGACAGCCTATGGGAACCGAGGCTATGATAACTCATCTGGAGGAGGAGGAGCGTCACGTCATCATCGAGCCTTCCAGAATTCGTCTTCTTCGTCGTCGTCATCCAGACCATCAACATCCAATAGTTCCCATCATCGCTTCTTCAACGATAACGACTCCTCTTCGAATCGTGATAATAGATCTTCTAGATATTAAGAAAAATCGGCAGAAAAAATGACTGAAAAATCGAAGAAAATCGGCCCAGAAAACACCCCAAAAATGAGATTTAGAGCTCCAAAAACTGAAAAAAAAAACGAGATTTTCGATGCAAAATGGTCTAAAATCGGCAGAAAAATGCTCGAAATTGAGCAAAAATGACCCATTTTGACCCATATGGCCTAGAAATCCAAAATTTTGGGATTCTATGCCATTTATGCCACTTTTTCCTCGATTTTTCAGTCATTTTTCTCCGACTTACAAGGTTTTCCCTTGCATTGTTGTCTCCATAATATATATATATATTTTTATAATATATATATATATATATATATATATCCAACTCGTTGATTTTCTAATTTTTTGTTGTCTTGTTAAAGAATAATTATATCTATATGTGTGTCCCCATTTTTCCCTAAGCTCCGCCCCTTTTTTCCCTTTTTTTCCCCACAGGCTCCGCCCCTTTTTTTATAAGCTCCGCCCCTTTTCCCCCTAGGCTCCGCCCCTTTCTTCCCATGAAGCTCCGCCCCCCCCCCCTCAAAATCTCTACTTTTCTCCCCGTTTTTTACGAGTCTCCGCCCACTTCCCCCCCCCCCCCCCCCCCTCTTCTGTTCTGATCCCTCGCGGTCGCCCCTAACAATTATTATTATTACTGTTATGACTACAGTACTCTTTTATTGTCAAAACTTTATATACCATATATTGTTCTGAAATAAAGAGTCTATGATTTGTTAGAAGGAATTTGTTTTGAGAATTTTCAGATTTTTTTTTCAGGAACTCAATGCGGATACGTAGGACGCAAAAAAGAGAAGAAATTCACGAAATTTGAATATTTCTCCGAAGACTCATTGTGTTCGATTGGAGCGCATTTGCATCAGTTTTAGTGGAAATCGCCTTAGAGCACACTTGCAACGCTCTAAATGATGAAAACGCGCTCTATTTATAACATTAACGAAATTCGTCAATAGGGCACATTTTCGGCATTCAGAATTTTCCTTATTCACTATACTATCATTAGAGCGCACTTACAGCATACCGATTGTTGCAAATGCGCTCTACTGGTGATTTTTCCAAAAGTTGTCGATAGAGCGCGTTTACCACATTCGAAACGCTCGAAATACGCTTTACTGCCAATAGAACGCATCTGATCCATTCTGAATGTTGCAATTGCGCTCTATCGACGCTTGTCCAGAATTAGACGGTAGAGCGCACTTACAGCGCTCAGAAACGCCCACAATGCTCTCTATTGTCAATAGAGCGCACTTGCAACATACTAACCAATGCGAATGCGAGGCCAGTTCAGTGCTAAGTGATTCTAATATAATCTGAAATGCTACAATCGACGAAGGTAAATAAAAAGAACATAATCGTTTATTGCTCAAGATAAACGTAATTTAAGCAATATTAATATTCTCCTTGATGTAATTTTTATATAATTTAAAAGCTACAATCGTTGCAACAGAAAAAATATTACATAGATGCTCATAGTGAAGCAGCCAAGTTGAAGTGCGTGGCCATATACTTCAGAATTGCTGGCTTTGACGATCCTTCAGGTTCCTCGATGGCCCTTTGGATCATCTTGATGTATGGAGGGCGGTCGATCTTCAGAATCTTCAGAAGAAGTGAAGTCATCACAATAACGTTGAATGATATTACAAAGTGAAGGTGACCTGGTAAAGTCATTTGCGTTTTGGATGGCTTTCACGAGCTTCACAATCGCTTTCTGGAAATCATTTTGATAGAGAAAAATTAAGTTGTCATTCAGACTTACAAGAGGGTGGTCGGATGGTCCGTCGATCTTTGGCTTCTTGGGCTTCTTGGCTGTGGAGCAGTGTCCACGGTAGGAATATCGACGTTTGCCATGACCAGGTTGGCCAGAACTCCATCAAATAGAATAGTTATAGAAAAATGAATAGTTTAAAAAAATCAAAAAGTCAATAATTGAGGGACCACCATTCAGAAGGCAGTCTGGAAAGGCATTTTGAATGGGGATTGATGGATTGATATTCGTATGCATATGTCTTGTGCTGTCTGCGTCTCTCAAATCTCGTCTAGCATTCGAAAAGGGGGCGGGTGCATATATCAAAACAAAAATCAAGGTCAGATGTCTCGATAAGATTTATTAGAAGATAAAAAATCTGAGCCACATACAAAAAGGAATCTTTAATGCTCATAAATACACAGAACGTAGATCATTATCGCTTGTTTTTGAAATACAGCATTCCCAGTACCCACATTGACCTCCTGTGGTAGCTCATCTTGGTTTTCAGGGTTGTAGAGAAACTTGAATCTGCACTCTGAAAATGTTTTGTACATTGCAAGACTTAGTAGTAGTAGTAGTACTTATTAGTAGCAAAAACAGAACTTACCGAGACTAGAGATTTGTAGCAATATGAAGTGGTGCGTTGGATTCCATTACTTACACTCCACATGATGAAATTTGTCTTCCCGCATGGTGCCGGAATCGATTCGATGCACTGAAAAAATCGGACATTATGCTTTCCAAAATAATCAAACAATGTTCTTACATCATGTTCTTCATACAACTGTCCCATGACCGGTCGTTCTGGCTCGAGCATGTTTGGTGGTCTTATTGGGAGAGGGCTCCTGTTGCTCCATCTGGATGGACGGTGGTGGCACTATAAGCACTCGTGCCTTAACCGGTCCTTTAGCTGGGTCGGAGGATTGTATCGTTGCGATTCGATGTCCGTTTGGTCCGACTGATTTAGTGTCATCCGAGCAGTTCTTCTGGTTATTGTGGCAGTCACATCTGAAAAAAGGTCACTTTAAAGGAGGATTCCGGTCAAAAATGTTTTTGCTTCAAAACATGTAAATTTTTTGCTGATTCCGAATATGATAGTGAAAACGCTCAAAATCTCTCTAGAACCCAGAAAAATCGCTTCAAAGCGACCCTTTTTTGGCCGAATGGTCTCCTGGCCTAACTCCCGTAGCTTTCTCGGCCCAAAGAATGTAACGAGAAAGACTTATGGGTACTATTTTTCAGTGGCTTTTAACATTAACTTACATTCTTCTTATCCGACATCCACCAGCATACATATATTTATAAAAATAGTTTTAGAAAAATAACAGATACAAAAATATAGGGGACCGCTATTCAGAAGGCAGTCTGGGGAGGCATAATGAATAGGAATTGATATTCGTATGTGTATGCTTTGTGCTGTCTGCGTCTCTCAAATCTCGTCTAGCATTTGAAAAAGGGGCGGGTGTATATATCAAAACAAAAAGCAAGGTCAGATGTCTCGACAAGATATATTGAAAAAGAATTTATTGGAAATTGAAAAGCATTTTCATTTCAAATGCACAGATCTAAAGATAGAAAAAAACCTAGGAAAAATCAGAGTAACATTTTTCAAGGAATTTCTTGTCAGTTGCATTTTTTGAAGTTATGGTTTGCGAAGCTGGCCAAAATTAATAAACTTTTTCATTGTTAAACACCAAGTACAAGAAACATGAAAAAATGACCGACAATAGAAGGGCTTTTTTCAAAAATGACTTTTGTATCTGACGTTACAATAATCGATACAATAGTCTTACGTCGCTCTTTTGCCACCTATTTTCCAATCAATATCTCACCTTTTGTCACCTCTGGGCGGGAAGAAATATCCAATAACCCCCTCCCCACTGTCCTTCATTCATTCTCATCTTCTACCAGTCATGACCAACAGTTTCCCTCTTCTCCGTCTCCCCCAAGATGTCCTTAAAGAAGTACTTCGATCGATGGAACCTTTGCAGTTGTGAGTTTTTGTTTTTGACTAAGGCTAGAGAGCGTGCTCCAGCACAGCTTCAGTATAACCGTAAAGTCCAGTCTCAATCTGAAAATTTTCCACTTTTTAGGATCTTCTTCTCCTTTTCCTCGAACCGCGCCATGTGCCTGGTAGCTTCCATCACCATGAAATCCAAGGTCACCGCCGTGGTTTCCAACTTTTTCGAAATCTCCGCCAGTGTAGGCGAACAACTATTTCGATGGGTTTTCTTCTACCACGTAGTCAAAAATGGTTTCATGCCCATAAAGATGGGCATGCCTGTCCCGTGATGGTCAGTCTGTGACAGTGGAAATTTGGATACCGAAAACTTTGAATTGCCGTCGAGTGAACAAAAAGCAACCTAGAAAGTTGAAAGTAGGCTCAAATTAAAGAGGAGGAGATGTAGAGTCAGAAGCTGATGGCACCACCTGGAATTTCCTTCATTTTCCCGAAACAAAGTGCCTGTCCCGTGATGGTCAGCCTGTGACAGTGGAAATTTGAATATATACCGGGAAAAGTGGCTTCATTTCTAGATGGTTCCTTTTTGTTTGAACTGATTCCAATCGGTAAATCGTCATCTAGACTCGAAAATATTATACTTCATGGAGGAAAAACCCCAATATACCGAAATATGTCTTCTCTCACCTAATCTCCCGTTTCCCGGAATCCATGGTGAGGCCTTTGAAAACCGTGAAAATCGGCGTCGATTCCAGAATTCCCTAATTATAGAATTCGCTTATTTTGCGATTTTTTACATTCGGACATGAAAAGAGACATTCGATGAAAAAATCTCAGATACATCATTTCAATTTTCGATCTCGACCGAATCCTCGAAATTCTCACTAGTTACGGGAGGCCAGGGAAAATTTGAGGAAACTGAGTTCAGTTCCAAAAAAAATTGCGAGTGTATTTTTGGCTGAAACTTTGACAACTTCATCAAAACAGTATGATGATTGTTTCCAACGAATGATGTGTGGGGCAGGATGTCATTTGTCAAAAATGGTCGCCCAGGCCATCTGACGGAAGTCAATTTTCTGAAAAATTTCCACTCATTTCACTAAAATCGCCGAATTTTTGCTCCCAGACAAGATACAGCGATTCTGAGCATAGATTTGGAATCAGCATGAAATTCCGCATCTTTTGAGCCTAAAATCATGCGATTTGGACAACATTGACTTTTCTTAGAGAAGCCTCAAAACGCGCCGAAAAAACACTCATTTTTTAAAGGGAAAATGACATATTTCAGATGGTTTTTGATCATTTGAACGTGTTCCACTTGTTGACTCGTGATCTAGATATAAAATTGAACAACTTTGTGGAAAAAAATCGAAAACATACAGCAATAGGGTCAAACCTCGCTCATATCCAAAATTCCAAAAATCAACAGGAGGACGTTGAAAATCCGGGAAAAGTGGGTTCATTTCTGAATGGTTCCTTTTTGTTTGAACTGATTCCAATCGGTAAATCGTCATCTAGACTCGAAAATATTATACTTCATGGAGGAAAAACCCCAATATACCGAAATATGTCTTTTCTCACCTAATCTCCCGTTCCCCGGAATCCATGGTGAGGCCTTTGAAAACCGTGAAAATCGGCGTCGCTTCCAGAATTCCGCGGCGGGAATAATTGCTTAATTTGTGATTTTTGACATTCTCACATGTGAGCACGACTATTCATGGAAAAAACTCAGAGGGGTATTTTCAATTTTTGCTCTCGCCCGAATCCTCGAAATTCTCACTAGTGACGGAAGGCCAGTGAAAACTTTGAAAATAGAGAAAATCGTTCCTAAAAATTGCAAGTGGATTTTTGGCTGAAACTTTGACAATATCATCACAGCAGTACAAATATTGTTTTCAACGGATGATGTGTGGTTCCTGACGTCATTTGTCAAAAATCGTCTCCCAGGCCATCTCAAGAAAGTCGATTTTTCCAAAATTTTTAAGCTTAAATCACAATCTAGACCGCAAATTTTGACCCAGGATAGCTACAGCAAATCTAAACATAGATTCGGAATCCTCATAAAATTGCGCATCTTTTGAGCCTAAAATCAAGAAAAATGGACAAGTTTGAGCAATTTCTCACTTGAAATCCCAAAGCGCGTCGAAAAGAACTCATTTTTGTGAAAACGAGGAAAGTTTGGATGCACGCAGAGTTGTGAAAAATTGACCTAGAAACATGAATGTGGGCTTATTTTAAAGCCCTAAAACAGTAGTTTCAGAAATCAATGGACCCACTCGAGCATTAGTTCTAGATTTCAAAATCCACCGCATGATTCCGAATGTTTAGCCGAAAACAGTGGTGAAAGGGGAAAATGACATATTTCAGATGGTTTTTGATCATTTGAACTTGTTCCACTTATCGATTCGTGATCTAGTCATAAAAATGAACAACTTTGTGGAAAAAAACACAAAACATACACGGGCGTTCTCATTCTCGACCCCAACCCCTAAATTCCCAAAATCAATAGGTGCTCGTTGAATATACCCGGGAAAAGTGGGGGTCATTTCTGAATGGTTCCTCGTAGTTTGAACTGATTCCAATCGGTAAATCTTCTGTAGGCATCAAAATAATCGACTTCATGGAGGAAAAACTGACGAATACAGCAATAGGTTATACATCACCCAACCTCCCGTTTTCCCGGAATCCATGGTGAGGCCTCTCAAAAACCGGGTATGAGCGACGTCGATTCCAGAATCCCGCAACAGTAGGAATTCATGATTTTTGGATTTTCGTCATGCTCAGATGATGTGAAATGTGTTTATGGAGAGACATTTGAGGGTATCTGTCATTTTTCATTTTTCCCCCATATCCCAAATCGCCCAAAAATCAACGGGAGGCCTTCGAAAATGCGGGGGAAAATCGACGTCGATTCCAGAATTCCCTAATTATAGAATTCGCTTATTTTGCGATTTTTTACATTCGGACATGAAAAGAGACATTCGATGAAAAAATCTCAGATACATCATTTCAATTTTCGATCTCGACCGAATCCTCGAAATTCTCACTAGTTACGGGAGGCCAGGGAAAATTTGAGGAAACTGAGTTCAGTTCCAAAAAAAATTGCGAGTGTATTTTTGGCTGAAACTTTGACAACTTCATCAAAACAGTATGATGATTGTTTCCAACGAATGATGTGTGGGGCAGGATGTCATTTGTCAAAAATGGTCGCCCAGGCCATCTGACGGAAGTCAATTTTCTGAAAAATTTCCACTCATTTCACTAAAATCGCCGAATTTTTGCTCCCAGACAAGATACAGCGATTCTGAGCATAGATTTGGAATCAGCATGAAATTCCGCATCTTTTGAGCCTAAAATCATGCGATTTGGACAACATTGACTTTTCTTAGAGAAGCCTCAAAACGCGCCGAAAAAACACTCATTTTTTAAAGGGAAAATGACATATTTCAGATGGTTTTTGATCATTTGAACGTGTTCCACTTGTTGACTCGTGATCTAGATATAAAATTGAACAACTTTGTGGAAAAAAATCGAAAACATACAGCAATAGGGTCAAACCTCGCTCATATCCAAAATTCCAAAAATCAACAGGAGGACGTTGAAAATCCGGGAAAAGTGGGTTCATTTCTGAATGGTTCCTTTTTGTTTGAACTGATTCCAATCGGTAAATCGTCATCTAGACTCGAAAATATTATACTTCATGGAGGAAAAACCCCAATATACCGAAATATGTCTTTTCTCACCTAATCTCCCGTTCCCCGGAATCCATGGTGAGGCCTTTGAAAACCGTGAAAATCGGCGTCGCTTCCAGAATTCCGCGGCGGGAATAATTGCTTAATTTGTGATTTTTGACATTCTCACATGTGAGCACGACTATTCATGGAAAAAACTCAGAGGGGTATTTTCAATTTTTGCTCTCGCCCGAATCCTCGAAATTCTCACTAGTGACGGAAGGCCAGTGAAAACTTTGAAAATAGAGAAAATCGTTCCTAAAAATTGCAAGTGGATTTTTGGCTGAAACTTTGACAATATCATCACAGCAGTACAAATATTGTTTTCAACGGATGATGTGTGGTTCCTGACGTCATTTGTCAAAAATCGTCTCCCAGGCCATCTCAAGAAAGTCGATTTTTCCAAAATTTTTAAGCTTAAATCACAATCTAGACCGCAAATTTTGACCCAGGATAGCTACAGCAAATCTAAACATAGATTCGGAATCCTCATAAAATTGCGCATCTTTTGAGCCTAAAATCAAGAAAAATGGACAAGTTTGAGCAATTTCTCACTTGAAATCCCAAAGCGCGTCGAAAAGAACTCATTTTTGTGAAAACGAGGAAAGTTTGGATGCACGCAGAGTTGTGAAAAATTGACCTAGAAACATGAATGTGGGCTTATTTTAAAGCCCTAAAACAGTAGTTTCAGAAATCAATGGACCCACTCGAGCATTAGTTCTAGATTTCAAAATCCACCGCATGATTCCGAATGTTTAGCCGAAAACAGTGGTGAAAGGGGAAAATGACATATTTCAGATGGTTTTTGATCATTTGAACTTGTTCCACTTATCGATTCGTGATCTAGTCATAAAAATGAACAACTTTGTGGAAAAAAACACAAAACATACACGGGCGTTCTCATTCTCGACCCCAACCCCTAAATTCCCAAAATCAATAGGTGCTCGTTGAATATACCCGGGAAAAGTGGGGGTCATTTCTGAATGGTTCCTCGTAGTTTGAACTGATTCCAATCGGTAAATCTTCTGTAGGCATCAAAATAATCGACTTCATGGAGGAAAAACTGACGAATACAGCAATAGGTTATACATCACCCAACCTCCCGTTTTCCCGGAATCCATGGTGAGGCCTCTCAAAAACCGGGTATGAGCGACGTCGATTCCAGAATCCCGCAACAGTAGGAATTCATGATTTTTGGATTTTCGTCATGCTCAGATGATGTGAAATGTGTTTATGGAGAGACATTTGAGGGTATCTGTCATTTTTCATTTTTCCCCCATATCCCAAATCGCCCAAAAATCAACGGGAGGCCTTCGAAAATGCGGGGGAAAATCGACGTCGATTCCAGAATTCCCTAATTATAGAATTCGCTTATTTTGCGATTTTTTACATTCGGACATGAAAAGAGACATTCGATGAAAAAATCTCAGATACATCATTTCAATTTTCGATCTCGACCGAATCCTCGAAATTCTCACTAGTTACGGGAGGCCAGGGAAAATTTGAGGAAACTGAGTTCAGTTCCAAAAAAAATTGCGAGTGTATTTTTGGCTGAAACTTTGACAACTTCATCAAAACAGTATGATGATTGTTTCCAACGAATGATGTGTGGGGCAGGATGTCATTTGTCAAAAATGGTCGCCCAGGCCATCTGACGGAAGTCAATTTTCTGAAAAATTTCCACTCATTTCACTAAAATCGCCGAATTTTTGCTCCCAGACAAGATACAGCGATTCTGAGCATAGATTTGGAATCAGCATGAAATTCCGCATCTTTTGAGCCTAAAATCATGCGATTTGGACAACATTGACTTTTCTTAGAGAAGCCTCAAAACGCGCCGAAAAAACACTCATTTTTTAAAGGGAAAATGACATATTTCAGATGGTTTTTGATCATTTGAACGTGTTCCACTTGTTGACTCGTGATCTAGATATAAAATTGAACAACTTTGTGGAAAAAAATCGAAAACATACAGCAATAGGGTCAAACCTCGCTCATATCCAAAATTCCAAAAATCAACAGGAGGACGTTGAAAATCCGGGAAAAGTGGGTTCATTTCTGAATGGTTCCTTTTTGTTTGAACTGATTCCAATCGGTAAATCGTCATCTAGACTCGAAAATATTATACTTCATGGAGGAAAAACCCCAATATACCGAAATATGTCTTTTCTCACCTAATCTCCCGTTCCCCGGAATCCATGGTGAGGCCTTTGAAAACCGTGAAAATCGGCGTCGCTTCCAGAATTCCGCGGCGGGAATAATTGCTTAATTTGTGATTTTTGACATTCTCACATGTGAGCACGACTATTCATGGAAAAAACTCAGAGGGGTATTTTCAATTTTTGCTCTCGCCCGAATCCTCGAAATTCTCACTAGTGACGGAAGGCCAGTGAAAACTTTGAAAATAGAGAAAATCGTTCCTAAAAATTGCAAGTGGATTTTTGGCTGAAACTTTGACAATATCATCACAGCAGTACAAATATTGTTTTCAACGGATGATGTGTGGTTCCTGACGTCATTTGTCAAAAATCGTCTCCCAGGCCATCTCAAGAAAGTCGATTTTTCCAAAATTTTTAAGCTTAAATCACAATCTAGACCGCAAATTTTGACCCAGGATAGCTACAGCAAATCTAAACATAGATTCGGAATCCTCATAAAATTGCGCATCTTTTGAGCCTAAAATCAAGAAAAATGGACAAGTTTGAGCAATTTCTCACTTGAAATCCCAAAGCGCCGAAAAAGAACTCATTTTTGTGAAAACGAGGAAAGTTTGGATGCACGCAGAGTTGTGAAAAATTGACCTAGAAACATGAATGTGGGCTTATTTTAAAGCCCTAAAACAGTAGTTTCAGAAATCAATGGACCCACTCGAGCATTAGTTCTAGATTTCAAAATCCACCGCATGATTCCGAATGTTTAGCCGAAAACAGTGGTGAAAGGGGAAAATGACATATTTCAGATGGTTTTTGATCATTTGAACTTGTTCCACTTATCGATTCGTGATCTAGTCATAAAAATGAACAACTTTGTGGAAAAAAACACAAAACATACACGGGCGTTCTCATTCTCGACCCCAACCCCTAAATTCCCAAAATCAATAGGTGCTCGTTGAATATACCCGGGAAAAGTGGGGGTCATTTCTGAATGGTTCCTCGTAGTTTGAACTGATTCCAATCGGTAAATCTTCATGTAGGCATCAAAATAATCGACTTCATGGAGGAAAAACTGACGAATACAGCAATAGGTTATACATCACCCAACCTCCCGTTTTCCCGGAATCCATGGTGAGGCCTCTCAAAAACCGGGTATGAGCGACGTCGATTCCAGAATCCCGCAACAGTAGGAATTCATGATTTTTGGATTTTCGTCATGCTCAGATGATGTGAAATGTGTTTATGGAGAGACATTTGAGGGTATCTGTCATTTTTCATTTTTCCCCCATATCCCAAATCGCCCAAAAATCAACGGGAGGCCTTCGAAAATGCGGGGGAAAATCGACGTCGATTCCAGAATTCCCTAATTATAGAATTCGCTTATTTTGCGATTTTTTACATTCGGACATGAAAAGAGACATTCGATGAAAAAATCTCAGATACATCATTTCAATTTTCGATCTCGACCGAATCCTCGAAATTCTCACTAGTTACGGGAGGCCAGGGAAAATTTGAGGAAACTGAGTTCAGTTCCAAAAAAAATTGCGAGTGTATTTTTGGCTGAAACTTTGACAACTTCATCAAAACAGTATGATGATTGTTTCCAACGAATGATGTGTGGGGCAGGATGTCATTTGTCAAAAATGGTCGCCCAGGCCATCTGACGGAAGTCAATTTTCTGAAAAATTTCCACTCATTTCACTAAAATCGCCGAATTTTTGCTCCCAGACAAGATACAGCGATTCTGAGCATAGATTTGGAATCAGCATGAAATTCCGCATCTTTTGAGCCTAAAATCATGCGATTTGGACAACATTGACTTTTCTTAGAGAAGCCTCAAAACGCGCCGAAAAAACACTCATTTTTTAAAGGGAAAATGACATATTTCAGATGGTTTTTGATCATTTGAACGTGTTCCACTTGTTGACTCGTGATCTAGATATAAAATTGAACAACTTTGTGGAAAAAAATCGAAAACATACAGCAATAGGGTCAAACCTCGCTCATATCCAAAATTCCAAAAATCAACAGGAGGACGTTGAAAATCCGGGAAAAGTGGGTTCATTTCTGAATGGTTCCTTTTTGTTTGAACTGATTCCAATCGGTAAATCGTCATCTAGACTCGAAAATATTATACTTCATGGAGGAAAAACCCCAATATACCGAAATATGTCTTTTCTCACCTAATCTCCCGTTCCCCGGAATCCATGGTGAGGCCTTTGAAAACCGTGAAAATCGGCGTCGCTTCCAGAATTCCGCGGCGGGAATAATTGCTTAATTTGTGATTTTTGACATTCTCACATGTGAGCACGACTATTCATGGAAAAAACTCAGAGGGGTATTTTCAATTTTTGCTCTCGCCCGAATCCTCGAAATTCTCACTAGTGACGGAAGGCCAGTGAAAACTTTGAAAATAGAGAAAATCGTTCCTAAAAATTGCAAGTGGATTTTTGGCTGAAACTTTGACAATATCATCACAGCAGTACAAATATTGTTTTCAACGGATGATGTGTGGTTCCTGACGTCATTTGTCAAAAATCGTCTCCCAGGCCATCTCAAGAAAGTCGATTTTTCCAAAATTTTTAAGCTTAAATCACAATCTAGACCGCAAATTTTGACCCAGGATAGCTACAGCAAATCTAAACATAGATTCGGAATTCTCATAAAATTGCGCATCTTTTGAACCTAAAATCAAGAAAAATGGACAAGTTTGAGCAATTTCTCACTTGAAATCCCAAAGCGCCGAAAAAGAACTCATTTTTGTGAAAACGAGGAAAGTTTGGATGCACGCAGAGTTGTGAAAAATTGACCTAGAAACATGAATGTGGGCTTATTTTAAAGCCCTAAAACAGTAGTTTCAGAAATCAATGGACCCACTCGAGCATTAGTTCTAGATTTCAAAATCCACCGCATGATTCCGAATGTTTAGCCGAAAACAGTGGTGAAAGGGGAAAATGACATATTTCAGATGGTTTTTGATCATTTGAACTTGTTCCACTTATCGATTCGTGATCTAGTCATAAAAATGAACAACTTTGTGGAAAAAAACACAAAACATACACGGGCGTTCTCATTCTCGACCCCAACCCCTAAATTCCCAAAATCAATAGGTGCTCGTTGAATATACCCGGGAAAAGTGGGGGTCATTTCTGAATGGTTCCTCGTAGTTTGAACTGATTCCAATCGGTAAATCTTCATGTAGGCATCAAAATAATCGACTTCATGGAGGAAAAACTGACGAATACAGCAATAGGTTATACATCACCCAACCTCCCGTTTTCCCGGAATCCATGGTGAGGCCTCTCAAAAACCGGGTATGAGCGACGTCGATTCCAGAATCCCGCAACAGTAGGAATTCATGATTTTTGGATTTTCGTCATGCTCAGATGATGTGAAATGTGTTTATGGAGAGACATTTGAGGGTATCTGTCATTTTTCATTTTTCCCCCATATCCCAAATCGCCCAAAAATCAACGGGAGGCCTTCGAAAATGCGGGGGAAAATCGACGTCGATTCCAGAATTCCCTAATTATAGAATTCGCTTATTTTGCGATTTTTTACATTCGGACATGAAAAGAGACATTCGATGAAAAAATCTCAGATACATCATTTCAATTTTCGATCTCGACCGAATCCTCGAAATTCTCACTAGTTACGGGAGGCCAGGGAAAATTTGAGGAAACTGAGTTCAGTTCCAAAAAAAATTGCGAGTGTATTTTTGGCTGAAACTTTGACAACTTCATCAAAACAGTATGATGATTGTTTCCAACGAATGATGTGTGGGGCAGGATGTCATTTGTCAAAAATGGTCGCCCAGGCCATCTGACGGAAGTCAATTTTCTGAAAAATTTCCACTCATTTCACTAAAATCGCCGAATTTTTGCTCCCAGACAAGATACAGCGATTTTGAGCATAGATTTGGAATCAGCATGAAATTCCGCATCTTTTGAGCCTAAAATCATGGTATTTGGACAACATTGACTTTTCTTAGAGAAGCCTCAAAACGCGCCGAAAAAACACTCATTTTTTAAAGGGAAAATGACATATTTCAGATGGTTTTTGATCATTTGAACGTGTTCCACTTGTTGACTCGTGATCTAGACGTGAAAATGAACAACTTTGTGGAAAAAAACCTAAAACATACAGCAATAGGGTCAAACCTCGCTCATATCCAAAATTCCGAGAATCAACTGGAGGACGTTGAAAATTGGGAAAAAGTGGGTTCAGTTCAGATATGTTCCCGGAAGATTGAACTAATTCTAATCGGTATATCTTCATCTAGACATGAAATTAAAGGACTTTGTGGAGAAAAATCAAAAAAATACAAAAATATGTGATACCTCACCCCACCTCCCGTTATGCCGGAACCCTTTGATGACACGAGAAAATCGATGTTAATTCCAAATTTTCCCCGGAGCAGATATCGATCAATTTGCGATTTTCGACATTCTCACATGTGCACACGACTATTCATGGAAAAAACTCAGAAGCGTGTTTTCAATTTTCACACTTTGCTGAAACCCGATTTTCCCGGAATCCATGGCGAGGCCTCTCAAAAACCGGGTATGAGCGACGTCGATTCCAGAATCCGGCAACAGTAGGAATCCATGATTATTGGTTTTTCGTCATGCTCAGATGATGTGTCAAATGTCTATGGAAAGACATTCAAGGGTATCTGTCATTTACCATTTCAACCCCTCATCTCAATATCGCCAAAATCAACGGGAGGCCTTTGAAAAATTGAAGAAACTAAGCTCAGTTCCAAAAAATTGCGAGTTGATTTTTGGCTCAAACTAGGACAACTTCATCAAAACAGTATGATGATTGTTTCCAACGGATGATGTGTGGGGCAGGATGTCATGTGTCAAAAATGGTCCCCCAGGCCATCTGAGGGAAGTCAATTTTCTGAAAAATTTCCACTCATTTTACTAAAATTGCCGAATTTTTGCTCCCAGACAAGATACAGCGATTCTGAGCATAGCATCGGAATCAGCATGAAATTACGCATCTTTTGAGTCTAAAATCATGCAATTTGGACAACATTGACCTTTCTTAGAAAAGCCCCAAAACGCGCCGAAAAAACACTCAGTTTTTTGGGAAAATCCGAAAAGTTTGGAAGGCCGCCGAAAAAATGCAAATCAACCTATCAAAATGATTGTTGGCTGAAATCAAAGAGAAAAACATGTAGTATCTGAATCTGTAGGCGCCAACCAGAATTTGGGTCATCTTTCCCAAAAATGGTCCCCCTGGCCATCTGAAGAAAGTCAATTTTTCAAAAATTTCCACTCATTTCACTAAAATCGCCGAATTTTTGCTCCCAGACAAGATACAGCGATTCTGAGCATAGATTTGGAATCAGCATGAAATTTCGCATCTTTTGAGCCTAAAATCATGGTATTTGGACAACATTGACTTTTCTTAGAGAAGCCTCAAAACGCGCCGAAAAAACACTCATTTTTTAAAGGGAAAATGACATATTTCAGATGGTTTTTGATCATTTGAACGTGTTCCACTTGTTGACTCGTGATCTAGATATAAAATTGAACAACTTTGTGGAAAAAAATCGAAAACATACAGCAATAGGGTCAAACCTCGCTCATATCCAAAATTCCAAAAATCAACAGGAGGACGTTGAAAATCCGGGAAAAGTGGGTTCATTTCTGAATGGTTCCTTTTTGTTTGAACTGATTCCAATCGGTAAATCGTCATCTAGACTCGAAAATATTATACTTCATGGAGGAAAAACCCCAATATACCGAAATATGTCTTTTCTCACCTAATCTCCCGTTCCCCGGAATCCATGGTGAGGCCTTTGAAAACCGTGAAAATCGGCGTCGCTTCCAGAATTCCGCGGCGGGAATAATTGCTTAATTTGTGATTTTTGACATTCTCACATGTGAGCACGACTATTCATGGAAAAAACTCAGAGGGGTATTTTCAATTTTTGCTCTCGCCCGAATCCTCGAAATTCTCACTAGTGACGGAAGGCCAGTGAAAACTTTGAAAATAGAGAAAATCGTTCCTAAAAATTGCAAGTGGATTTTTGGCTGAAACTTTGACAATATCATCACAGCAGTACAAATATTGTTTTCAACGGATAATGTGTGGTTCCTGACGTCATGTGTCAAAAATCGTCTCCCAGGTCATCTGAAGAAAGTCGATTTTTCCAAAATTTTTGAGCTCAAATCACAATCTAGACCGCAAATTTTGACCCAGGATAGCTACAGCAAATCTAAACATAGATTCGGAATCCTCATAAAATTGCGCATCTTTTGAGCCTAAAATCAAGAAAAATGGACAAGTTTGAGCAATTTCTCACTTGAAATCCCAAAGCGCGTCGAAAAGAACTCATTTTTGTGAAAACGAGGAAAGTTTGGATGCACGCAGAGTTGTGAAAAATTGACCTAGAAACATGAATGTGGGCTTATTTTAAAGCCCTAAAACAGTAGTTTCAGAAATCAATGGACCCACTCGAGCATTAGTTCTAGATTTCAAAATCCACCGCATGATTCCGAATGTTTAGCCGAAAACAGTGGTGAAAGGGGAAAATGACATATTTCAGATGGTTTTTGATCATTTGAACGTGTTCCACTTGTTGACTCGTGATCTAGACGTGAAAATGAACAACTTTGTGGAAAAAAACCTAAAACATACAGCAATAGGGTCAAACCTCGCTCATATCCAAAATTCCGAGAATCAACTGGAGGACGTTGAAAATTGGGAAAAAGTGGGTTCAGTTCAGATATGTTCCCGGAAGATTGAACTAATTCTAATCGGTATATCTTCATCTAGACATGAAATTAAAGGACTTTGTGGAGAAAAATCAAAAAAATACAAAAATATGTGATACCTCACCCCACCTCCCGTTATGCCGGAACCCTTTGATGACACGAGAAAATCGATGTTAATTCCAAATTTTCCCCGGAGCAGATATCGATCAATTTGCGATTTTCGACATTCTCACATGTGAGCACGACTATTCATGGAAAAAACTCAGAGGGGTATTTTCAATTTTTGCTCTCGCCCGAATCCTCGAAATTCTCACTAGTGACGGAAGGCCAGTGAAAACTTTGAAAATAGAGAAAATCGTTCCTAAAAATTGCAAGTGGATTTTTGGCTGAAACTTTGACAATATCATCACAGCAGTACAAATATTGTTTTCAACGGATGATGTGTGGTTCCTGACGTCATTTGTCAAAAATCGTCTCCCAGGCCATCTCAAGAAAGTCGATTTTTCCAAAATTTTTAAGCTTAAATCACAATCTAGACCGCAAATTTTGACCCAGGATAGCTACAGCAAATCTAAACATAGATTCGGAATTCTCATAAAATTGCGCATCTTTTGAACCTAAAATCAAGAAAAATGGACAAGTTTGAGCAATTTCTCACTTGAAATCCCAAAGCGCCGAAAAAGAACTCATTTTTGTGAAAACGAGGAAAGTTTGGATGCACGCAGAGTTGTGAAAAATTGACCTAGAAACATGAATGTGGGCTTATTTTAAAGCCCTAAAACAGTAGTTTCAGAAATCAATGGACCCACTCGAGCATTAGTTCTAGATTTCAAAATCCACCGCATGATTCCGAATGTTTAGCCGAAAACAGTGGTGAAAGGGGAAAATGACATATTTCAGATGGTTTTTGATCATTTGAACTTGTTCCACTTATCGATTCGTGATCTAGTCATAAAAATGAACAACTTTGTGGAAAAAAACACAAAACATACACGGGCGTTCTCATTCTCGACCCCAACCCCTAAATTCCCAAAATCAATAGGTGCTCGTTGAATATACCCGGGAAAAGTGGGGGTCATTTCTGAATGGTTCCTCGTAGTTTGAACTGATTCCAATCGGTAAATCTTCATGTAGGCATCAAAATAATCGACTTCATGGAGGAAAAACTGACGAATACAGCAATAGGTTATACATCACCCAACCTCCCGTTTTCCCGGAATCCATGGTGAGGCCTCTCAAAAACCGGGTATGAGCGACGTCGATTCCAGAATCCCGCAACAGTAGGAATTCATGATTTTTGGATTTTCGTCATGCTCAGATGATGTGAAATGTGTTTATGGAGAGACATTTGAGGGTATCTGTCATTTTTCATTTTTCCCCCATATCCCAAATCGCCCAAAAATCAACGGGAGGCCTTCGAAAATGCGGGGGAAAATCGACGTCGATTCCAGAATTCCCTAATTATAGAATTCGCTTATTTTGCGATTTTTTACATTCGGACATGAAAAGAGACATTCGATGAAAAAATCTCAGATACATCATTTCAATTTTCGATCTCGACCGAATCCTCGAAATTCTCACTAGTTACGGGAGGCCAGGGAAAATTTGAGGAAACTGAGTTCAGTTCCAAAAAAAATTGCGAGTGTATTTTTGGCTGAAACTTTGACAACTTCATCAAAACAGTATGATGATTGTTTCCAACGAATGATGTGTGGGGCAGGATGTCATTTGTCAAAAATGGTCGCCCAGGCCATCTGACGGAAGTCAATTTTCTGAAAAATTTCCACTCATTTCACTAAAATCGCCGAATTTTTGCTCCCAGACAAGATACAGCGATTTTGAGCATAGATTTGGAATCAGCATGAAATTCCGCATCTTTTGAGCCTAAAATCATGGTATTTGGACAACATTGACTTTTCTTAGAGAAGCCTCAAAACGCGCCGAAAAAACACTCATTTTTTAAAGGGAAAATGACATATTTCAGATGGTTTTTGATCATTTGAACGTGTTCCACTTGTTGACTCGTGATCTAGACGTGAAAATGAACAACTTTGTGGAAAAAAACCTAAAACATACAGCAATAGGGTCAAACCTCGCTCATATCCAAAATTCCGAGAATCAACTGGAGGACGTTGAAAATTGGGAAAAAGTGGGTTCAGTTCAGATATGTTCCCGGAAGATTGAACTAATTCTAATCGGTATATCTTCATCTAGACATGAAATTAAAGGACTTTGTGGAGAAAAATCAAAAAAATACAAAAATATGTGATACCTCACCCCACCTCCCGTTATGCCGGAACCCTTTGATGACACGAGAAAATCGATGTTAATTCCAAATTTTCCCCGGAGCAGATATCGATCAATTTGCGATTTTCGACATTCTCACATGTGCACACGACTATTCATGGAAAAAACTCAGAAGCGTGTTTTCAATTTTCACACTTTGCTGAAACCCGATTTTCCCGGAATCCATGGCGAGGCCTCTCAAAAACCGGGTATGAGCGACGTCGATTCCAGAATCCGGCAACAGTAGGAATCCATGATTATTGGTTTTTCGTCATGCTCAGATGATGTGTCAAATGTCTATGGAAAGACATTCAAGGGTATCTGTCATTTACCATTTCAACCCCTCATCTCAATATCGCCAAAATCAACGGGAGGCCTTTGAAAAATTGAAGAAACTAAGCTCAGTTCCAAAAAATTGCGAGTTGATTTTTGGCTCAAACTAGGACAACTTCATCAAAACAGTATGATGATTGTTTCCAACGGATGATGTGTGGGGCAGGATGTCATGTGTCAAAAATGGTCCCCCAGGCCATCTGAGGGAAGTCAATTTTCTGAAAAATTTCCACTCATTTTACTAAAATTGCCGAATTTTTGCTCCCAGACAAGATACAGCGATTCTGAGCATAGCATCGGAATCAGCATGAAATTACGCATCTTTTGAGTCTAAAATCATGCAATTTGGACAACATTGACCTTTCTTAGAAAAGCCCCAAAACGCGCCGAAAAAACACTCAGTTTTTTGGGAAAATCCGAAAAGTTTGGAAGGCCGCCGAAAAAATGCAAATCAACCTATCAAAATGATTGTTGGCTGAAATCAAAGAGAAAAACATGTAGTATCTGAATCTGTAGGCGCCAACCAGAATTTGGGTCATCTTTCCCAAAAATGGTCCCCCTGGCCATCTGAAGAAAGTCAATTTTTCAAAAATTTCCACTCATTTCACTAAAATCGCCGAATTTTTGCTCCCAGACAAGATACAGCGATTCTGAGCATAGATTTGGAATC
Organism: Caenorhabditis sinica; assembly: GCA_963932045.1. Taxonomy (NCBI): domain Eukaryota; kingdom Metazoa; phylum Nematoda; class Chromadorea; order Rhabditida; family Rhabditidae; genus Caenorhabditis; species Caenorhabditis sinica. The sequence continues at coordinate 17,282,798 of OZ009943.1, forward strand.
AGCATGAAATTTCGCATCTTTTGAGCCTAAAATCATGGTATTTGGACAACATTGACTTTTCTTAGAGAAGCCTCAAAACGCGCCGAAAAAACACTCATTTTTTAAAGGGAAAATGACATATTTCAGATGGTTTTTGATCATTTGAACGTGTTCCACTTGTTGACTCGTGATCTAGATATAAAATTGAACAACTTTGTGGAAAAAAATCGAAAACATACAGCAATAGGGTCAAACCTCGCTCATATCCAAAATTCCAAAAATCAACAGGAGGACGTTGAAAATCCGGGAAAAGTGGGTTCATTTCTGAATGGTTCCTTTTTGTTTGAACTGATTCCAATCGGTAAATCGTCATCTAGACTCGAAAATATTATACTTCATGGAGGAAAAACCCCAATATACCGAAATATGTCTTTTCTCACCTAATCTCCCGTTCCCCGGAATCCATGGTGAGGCCTTTGAAAACCGTGAAAATCGGCGTCGCTTCCAGAATTCCGCGGCGGGAATAATTGCTTAATTTGTGATTTTTGACATTCTCACATGTGAGCACGACTATTCATGGAAAAAACTCAGAGGGGTATTTTCAATTTTTGCTCTCGCCCGAATCCTCGAAATTCTCACTAGTGACGGAAGGCCAGTGAAAACTTTGAAAATAGAGAAAATCGTTCCTAAAAATTGCAAGTGGATTTTTGGCTGAAACTTTGACAATATCATCACAGCAGTACAAATATTGTTTTCAACGGATAATGTGTGGTTCCTGACGTCATGTGTCAAAAATCGTCTCCCAGGTCATCTGAAGAAAGTCGATTTTTCCAAAATTTTTGAGCTCAAATCACAATCTAGACCGCAAATTTTGACCCAGGATAGCTACAGCAAATCTAAACATAGATTCGGAATCCTCATAAAATTGCGCATCTTTTGAGCCTAAAATCAAGAAAAATGGACAAGTTTGAGCAATTTCTCACTTGAAATCCCAAAGCGCGTCGAAAAGAACTCATTTTTGTGAAAACGAGGAAAGTTTGGATGCACGCAGAGTTGTGAAAAATTGACCTAGAAACATGAATGTGGGCTTATTTTAAAGCCCTAAAACAGTAGTTTCAGAAATCAATGGACCCACTCGAGCATTAGTTCTAGATTTCAAAATCCACCGCATGATTCCGAATGTTTAGCCGAAAACAGTGGTGAAAGGGGAAAATGACATATTTCAGATGGTTTTTGATCATTTGAACGTGTTCCACTTGTTGACTCGTGATCTAGACGTGAAAATGAACAACTTTGTGGAAAAAAACCTAAAACATACAGCAATAGGGTCAAACCTCGCTCATATCCAAAATTCCGAGAATCAACTGGAGGACGTTGAAAATTGGGAAAAAGTGGGTTCAGTTCAGATATGTTCCCGGAAGATTGAACTAATTCTAATCGGTATATCTTCATCTAGACATGAAATTAAAGGACTTTGTGGAGAAAAATCAAAAAAATACAAAAATATGTGATACCTCACCCCACCTCCCGTTATGCCGGAACCCTTTGATGACACGAGAAAATCGATGTTAATTCCAAATTTTCCCCGGAGCAGATATCGATCAATTTGCGATTTTCGACATTCTCACATGTGCACACGACTATTCATGGAAAAAACTCAGAAGCGTGTTTTCAATTTTCACACTTTGCTGAAACCCGATTTTCCCGGAATCCATGGCGAGGCCTCTCAAAAACCGGGTATGAGCGACGTCGATTCCAGAATCCGGCAACAGTAGGAATCCATGATTATTGGTTTTTCGTCATGCTCAGATGATGTGTCAAATGTCTATGGAAAGACATTCAAGGGTATCTGTCATTTACCATTTCAACCCCTCATCTCAATATCGCCAAAATCAACGGGAGGCCTTTGAAAAATTGAAGAAACTAAGCTCAGTTCCAAAAAATTGCGAGTTGATTTTTGGCTCAAACTAGGACAACTTCATCAAAACAGTATGATGATTGTTTCCAACGGATGATGTGTGGGGCAGGATGTCATGTGTCAAAAATGGTCCCCCAGGCCATCTGAGGGAAGTCAATTTTCTGAAAAATTTCCACTCATTTTACTAAAATTGCCGAATTTTTGCTCCCAGACAAGATACAGCGATTCTGAGCATAGCATCGGAATCAGCATGAAATTACGCATCTTTTGAGTCTAAAATCATGCAATTTGGACAACATTGACCTTTCTTAGAAAAGCCCCAAAACGCGCCGAAAAAACACTCAGTTTTTTGGGAAAATCCGAAAAGTTTGGAAGGCCGCCGAAAAAATGCAAATCAACCTATCAAAATGATTGTTGGCTGAAATCAAAGAGAAAAACATGTAGTATCTGAATCTGTAGGCGCCAACCAGAATTTGGGTCATCTTTCCCAAAAATGGTCCCCCTGGCCATCTGAAGAAAGTCAATTTTTCAAAAATTTCCACTCATTTCACTAAAATCGCCGAATTTTTGCTCCCAGACAAGATACAGCGATTCTGAGCATAGATTTGGAATCAGCATGAAATTTCGCATCTTTTGAGCCTAAAATCATGGTATTTGGACAACATTGACTTTTCTTAGAGAAGCCTCAAAACGCGCCGAAAAAACACTCATTTTTTAAAGGGAAAATGACATATTTCAGATGGTTTTTGATCATTTGAACGTGTTCCACTTGTTGACTCGTGATCTAGATATAAAATTGAACAACTTTGTGGAAAAAAATCGAAAACATACAGCAATAGGGTCAAACCTCGCTCATATCCAAAATTCCAAAAATCAACAGGAGGACGTTGAAAATCCGGGAAAAGTGGGTTCATTTCTGAATGGTTCCTTTTTGTTTGAACTGATTCCAATCGGTAAATCGTCATCTAGACTCGAAAATATTATACTTCATGGAGGAAAAACCCCAATATACCGAAATATGTCTTTTCTCACCTAATCTCCCGTTCCCCGGAATCCATGGTGAGGCCTTTGAAAACCGTGAAAATCGGCGTCGCTTCCAGAATTCCGCGGCGGGAATAATTGCTTAATTTGTGATTTTTGACATTCTCACATGTGAGCACGACTATTCATGGAAAAAACTCAGAGGGGTATTTTCAATTTTTGCTCTCGCCCGAATCCTCGAAATTCTCACTAGTGACGGAAGGCCAGTGAAAACTTTGAAAATAGAGAAAATCGTTCCTAAAAATTGCAAGTGGATTTTTGGCTGAAACTTTGACAATATCATCACAGCAGTACAAATATTGTTTTCAACGGATAATGTGTGGTTCCTGACGTCATGTGTCAAAAATCGTCTCCCAGGTCATCTGAAGAAAGTCGATTTTTCCAAAATTTTTGAGCTCAAATCACAATCTAGACCGCAAATTTTGACCCAGGATAGCTACAGCAAATCTAAACATAGATTCGGAATCCTCATAAAATTGCGCATCTTTTGAGCCTAAAATCAAGAAAAATGGACAAGTTTGAGCAATTTCTCACTTGAAATCCCAAAGCGCGTCGAAAAGAACTCATTTTTGTGAAAACGAGGAAAGTTTGGATGCACGCAGAGTTGTGAAAAATTGACCTAGAAACATGAATGTGGGCTTATTTTAAAGCCCTAAAACAGTAGTTTCAGAAATCAATGGACCCACTCGAGCATTAGTTCTAGATTTCAAAATCCACCGCATGATTCCGAATGTTTAGCCGAAAACAGTGGTGAAAGGGGAAAATGACATATTTCAGATGGTTTTTGATCATTTGAACGTGTTCCACTTGTTGACTCGTGATCTAGACGTGAAAATGAACAACTTTGTGGAAAAAAACCTAAAACATACAGCAATAGGGTCAAACCTCGCTCATATCCAAAATTCCGAGAATCAACTGGAGGACGTTGAAAATTGGGAAAAAGTGGGTTCAGTTCAGATATGTTCCCGGAAGATTGAACTAATTCTAATCGGTATATCTTCATCTAGACATGAAATTAAAGGACTTTGTGGAGAAAAATCAAAAAAATACAAAAATATGTGATACCTCACCCCACCTCCCGTTATGCCGGAACCCTTTGATGACACGAGAAAATCGATGTTAATTCCAAATTTTCCCCGGAGCAGATATCGATCAATTTGCGATTTTCGACATTCTCACATGTGCACACGACTATTCATGGAAAAAACTCAGAAGCGTGTTTTCAATTTTCACACTTTGCTGAAACCCGATTTTCCCGGAATCCATGGCGAGGCCTCTCAAAAACCGGGTATGAGCGACGTCGATTCCAGAATCCGGCAACAGTAGGAATCCATGATTATTGGTTTTTCGTCATGCTCAGATGATGTGTCAAATGTCTATGGAAAGACATTCAAGGGTATCTGTCATTTACCATTTCAACCCCTCATCTCAATATCGCCAAAATCAACGGGAGGCCTTTGAAAAATTGAAGAAACTAAGCTCAGTTCCAAAAAATTGCGAGTTGATTTTTGGCTCAAACTAGGACAACTTCATCAAAACAGTATGATGATTGTTTCCAACGGATGATGTGTGGGGCAGGATGTCATGTGTCAAAAATGGTCCCCCAGGCCATCTGAGGGAAGTCAATTTTCTGAAAAATTTCCACTCATTTTACTAAAATTGCCGAATTTTTGCTCCCAGACAAGATACAGCGATTCTGAGCATAGCATCGGAATCAGCATGAAATTACGCATCTTTTGAGTCTAAAATCATGCAATTTGGACAACATTGACCTTTCTTAGAAAAGCCCCAAAACGCGCCGAAAAAACACTCAGTTTTTTGGGAAAATCCGAAAAGTTTGGAAGGCCGCCGAAAAAATGCAAATCAACCTATCAAAATGATTGTTGGCTGAAATCAAAGAGAAAAACATGTAGTATCTGAATCTGTAGGCGCCAACCAGAATTTGGGTCATCTTTCCCAAAAATGGTCCCCCTGGCCATCTGAAGAAAGTCAATTTTTCAAAAATTTCCACTCATTTCACTAAAATCGCCGAATTTTTGCTCCCAGACAAGATACAGCGATTCTGAGCATAGATTTGGAATCAGCATGAAATTTCGCATCTTTTGAGCCTAAAATCATGGTATTTGGACAACATTGACTTTTCTTAGAGAAGCCTCAAAACGCGCCGAAAAAACACTCATTTTTTAAAGGGAAAATGACATATTTCAGATGGTTTTTGATCATTTGAACGTGTTCCACTTGTTGACTCGTGATCTAGATATAAAATTGAACAACTTTGTGGAAAAAAATCGAAAACATACAGCAATAGGGTCAAACCTCGCTCATATCCAAAATTCCAAAAATCAACAGGAGGACGTTGAAAATCCGGGAAAAGTGGGTTCATTTCTGAATGGTTCCTTTTTGTTTGAACTGATTCCAATCGGTAAATCGTCATCTAGACTCGAAAATATTATACTTCATGGAGGAAAAACCCCAATATACCGAAATATGTCTTTTCTCACCTAATCTCCCGTTCCCCGGAATCCATGGTGAGGCCTTTGAAAACCGTGAAAATCGGCGTCGCTTCCAGAATTCCGCGGCGGGAATAATTGCTTAATTTGTGATTTTTGACATTCTCACATGTGAGCACGACTATTCATGGAAAAAACTCAGAGGGGTATTTTCAATTTTTGCTCTCGCCCGAATCCTCGAAATTCTCACTAGTGACGGAAGGCCAGTGAAAACTTTGAAAATAGAGAAAATCGTTCCTAAAAATTGCAAGTGGATTTTTGGCTGAAACTTTGACAATATCATCACAGCAGTACAAATATTGTTTTCAACGGATAATGTGTGGTTCCTGACGTCATGTGTCAAAAATCGTCTCCCAGGTCATCTGAAGAAAGTCGATTTTTCCAAAATTTTTGAGCTCAAATCACAATCTAGACCGCAAATTTTGACCCAGGATAGCTACAGCAAATCTAAACATAGATTCGGAATCCTCATAAAATTGCGCATCTTTTGAGCCTAAAATCAAGAAAAATGGACAAGTTTGAGCAATTTCTCACTTGAAATCCCAAAGCGCGTCGAAAAGAACTCATTTTTGTGAAAACGAGGAAAGTTTGGATGCACGCAGAGTTGTGAAAAATTGACCTAGAAACATGAATGTGGGCTTATTTTAAAGCCCTAAAACAGTAGTTTCAGAAATCAATGGACCCACTCGAGCATTAGTTCTAGATTTCAAAATCCACCGCATGATTCCGAATGTTTAGCCGAAAACAGTGGTGAAAGGGGAAAATGACATATTTCAGATGGTTTTTGATCATTTGAACGTGTTCCACTTGTTGACTCGTGATCTAGACGTGAAAATGAACAACTTTGTGGAAAAAAACCTAAAACATACAGCAATAGGGTCAAACCTCGCTCATATCCAAAATTCCGAGAATCAACTGGAGGACGTTGAAAATTGGGAAAAAGTGGGTTCAGTTCAGATATGTTCCCGGAAGATTGAACTAATTCTAATCGGTATATCTTCATCTAGACATGAAATTAAAGGACTTTGTGGAGAAAAATCAAAAAAATACAAAAATATGTGATACCTCACCCCACCTCCCGTTATGCCGGAACCCTTTGATGACACGAGAAAATCGATGTTAATTCCAAATTTTCCCCGGAGCAGATATCGATCAATTTGCGATTTTCGACATTCTCACATGTGCACACGACTATTCATGGAAAAAACTCAGAAGCGTGTTTTCAATTTTCACACTTTGCTGAAACCCGATTTTCCCGGAATCCATGGCGAGGCCTCTCAAAAACCGGGTATGAGCGACGTCGATTCCAGAATCCGGCAACAGTAGGAATCCATGATTATTGGTTTTTCGTCATGCTCAGATGATGTGTCAAATGTCTATGGAAAGACATTCAAGGGTATCTGTCATTTACCATTTCAACCCCTCATCTCAATATCGCCAAAATCAACGGGAGGCCTTTGAAAAATTGAAGAAACTAAGCTCAGTTCCAAAAAATTGCGAGTTGATTTTTGGCTCAAACTAGGACAACTTCATCAAAACAGTATGATGATTGTTTCCAACGGATGATGTGTGGGGCAGGATGTCATGTGTCAAAAATGGTCCCCCAGGCCATCTGAGGGAAGTCAATTTTCTGAAAAATTTCCACTCATTTTACTAAAATTGCCGAATTTTTGCTCCCAGACAAGATACAGCGATTCTGAGCATAGCATCGGAATCAGCATGAAATTACGCATCTTTTGAGTCTAAAATCATGCAATTTGGACAACATTGACCTTTCTTAGAAAAGCCCCAAAACGCGCCGAAAAAACACTCAGTTTTTTGGGAAAATCCGAAAAGTTTGGAAGGCCGCCGAAAAAATGCAAATCAACCTATCAAAATGATTGTTGGCTGAAATCAAAGAGAAAAACATGTAGTATCTGAATCTGTAGGCGCCAACCAGAATTTGGGTCATCTTTCCCAAAAATGGTCCCCCTGGCCATCTGAAGAAAGTCAATTTTTCAAAAATTTCCACTCATTTCACTAAAATCGCCGAATTTTTGCTCCCAGACAAGATACAGCGATTCTGAGCATAGATTTGGAATCAGCATGAAATTTCGCATCTTTTGAGCCTAAAATCATGGTATTTGGACAACATTGACTTTTCTTAGAGAAGCCTCAAAACGCGCCGAAAAAACACTCATTTTTTAAAGGGAAAATGACATATTTCAGATGGTTTTTGATCATTTGAACGTGTTCCACTTGTTGACTCGTGATCTAGATATAAAATTGAACAACTTTGTGGAAAAAAATCGAAAACATACAGCAATAGGGTCAAACCTCGCTCATATCCAAAATTCCAAAAATCAACAGGAGGACGTTGAAAATCCGGGAAAAGTGGGTTCATTTCTGAATGGTTCCTTTTTGTTTGAACTGATTCCAATCGGTAAATCGTCATCTAGACTCGAAAATATTATACTTCATGGAGGAAAAACCCCAATATACCGAAATATGTCTTTTCTCACCTAATCTCCCGTTCCCCGGAATCCATGGTGAGGCCTTTGAAAACCGTGAAAATCGGCGTCGCTTCCAGAATTCCGCGGCGGGAATAATTGCTTAATTTGTGATTTTTGACATTCTCACATGTGAGCACGACTATTCATGGAAAAAACTCAGAGGGGTATTTTCAATTTTTGCTCTCGCCCGAATCCTCGAAATTCTCACTAGTGACGGAAGGCCAGTGAAAACTTTGAAAATAGAGAAAATCGTTCCTAAAAATTGCAAGTGGATTTTTGGCTGAAACTTTGACAATATCATCACAGCAGTACAAATATTGTTTTCAACGGATAATGTGTGGTTCCTGACGTCATGTGTCAAAAATCGTCTCCCAGGTCATCTGAAGAAAGTCGATTTTTCCAAAATTTTTGAGCTCAAATCACAATCTAGACCGCAAATTTTGACCCAGAATAGCTACAGCAAATCTAAACATAGATTCGGAATCCTCATAAAATTGCGCATCTTTTGAGCCTAAAATCAAGAAAAATGGACAAGTTTGAGCAATTTCTCACTTGAAATCCCAAAGCGCGTCGAAAAGAACTCATTTTTGTGAAAACGAGGAAAGTTTGGATGCACGCAGAGTTGTGAAAAATTGACCTAGAAACATGAATGTGGGCTTATTTTAAAGCCCTAAAACAGTAGTTTCAGAAATCAATGGACCCACTCGAGCATTAGTTCTAGATTTCAAAATCCACCGCATGATTCCGAATGTTTAGCCGAAAACAGTGGTGAAAGGGGAAAATGACATATTTCAGATGGTTTTTGATCATTTGAACGTGTTCCACTTGTTGACTCGTGATCTAGACGTGAAAATGAACAACTTTGTGGAAAAAAACCTAAAACATACAGCAATAGGGTCAAACCTCGCTCATATCCAAAATTCCGAGAATCAACTGGAGGACGTTGAAAATTGGGAAAAAGTGGGTTCAGTTCAGATATGTTCCCGGAAGATTGAACTAATTCTAATCGGTATATCTTCATCTAGACATGAAATTAAAGGACTTTGTGGAGAAAAATCAAAAAAATACAAAAATATGTGATACCTCACCCCACCTCCCGTTATGCCGGAACCCTTTGATGACACGAGAAAATCGATGTTAATTCCAAATTTTCCCCGGAGCAGATATCGATCAATTTGCGATTTTCGACATTCTCACATGTGCACACGACTATTCATGGAAAAAACTCAGAAGCGTGTTTTCAATTTTCACACTTTGCTGAAACCCGATTTTCCCGGAATCCATGGCGAGGCCTCTCAAAAACCGGGTATGAGCGACGTCGATTCCAGAATCCGGCAACAGTAGGAATCCATGATTATTGGTTTTTCGTCATGCTCAGATGATGTGTCAAATGTCTATGGAAAGACATTCAAGGGTATCTGTCATTTACCATTTCAACCCCTCATCTCAATATCGCCAAAATCAACGGGAGGCCTTTGAAAAATTGAAGAAACTAAGCTCAGTTCCAAAAAATTGCGAGTTGATTTTTGGCTCAAACTAGGACAACTTCATCAAAACAGTATGATGATTGTTTCCAACGGATGATGTGTGGGGCAGGATGTCATGTGTCAAAAATGGTCCCCCAGGCCATCTGAGGGAAGTCAATTTTCTGAAAAATTTCCACTCATTTTACTAAAATTGCCGAATTTTTGCTCCCAGACAAGATACAGCGATTCTGAGCATAGCATCGGAATCAGCATGAAATTACGCATCTTTTGAGTCTAAAATCATGCAATTTGGACAACATTGACCTTTCTTAGAAAAGCCCCAAAACGCGCCGAAAAAACACTCAGTTTTTTGGGAAAATCCGAAAAGTTTGGAAGGCCGCCGAAAAAATGCAAATCAACCTATCAAAATGATTGTTGGCTGAAATCAAAGAGAAAAACATGTAGTATCTGAATCTGTAGGCGCCAACCAGAATTTGGGTCATCTTTCCCAAAAATGGTCCCCCTGGCCATCTGAAGAAAGTCAATTTTTCAAAAATTTCCACTCATTTCACTAAAATCGCCGAATTTTTGCTCCCAGACAAGATACAGCGATTCTGAGCATAGATTTGGAATCAGCATGAAATTTCGCATCTTTTGAGCCTAAAATCATGGTATTTGGACAACATTGACTTTTCTTAGAGAAGCCTCAAAACGCGCCGAAAAAACACTCATTTTTTAAAGGGAAAATGACATATTTCAGATGGTTTTTGATCATTTGAACGTGTTCCACTTGTTGACTCGTGATCTAGATATAAAATTGAACAACTTTGTGGAAAAAAATCGAAAACATACAGCAATAGGGTCAAACCTCGCTCATATCCAAAATTCCAAAAATCAACAGGAGGACGTTGAAAATCCGGGAAAAGTGGGTTCATTTCTGAATGGTTCCTTTTTGTTTGAACTGATTCCAATCGGTAAATCGTCATCTAGACTCGAAAATATTATACTTCATGGAGGAAAAACCCCAATATACCGAAATATGTCTTTTCTCACCTAATCTCCCGTTCCCCGGAATCCATGGTGAGGCCTTTGAAAACCGTGAAAATCGGCGTCGCTTCCAGAATTCCGCGGCGGGAATAATTGCTTAATTTGTGATTTTTGACATTCTCACATGTGAGCACGACTATTCATGGAAAAAACTCAGAGGGGTATTTTCAATTTTTGCTCTCGCCCGAATCCTCGAAATTCTCACTAGTGACGGAAGGCCAGTGAAAACTTTGAAAATAGAGAAAATCGTTCCTAAAAATTGCAAGTGGATTTTTGGCTGAAACTTTGACAATATCATCACAGCAGTACAAATATTGTTTTCAACGGATAATGTGTGGTTCCTGACGTCATGTGTCAAAAATCGTCTCCCAGGTCATCTGAAGAAAGTCGATTTTTCCAAAATTTTTGAGCTCAAATCACAATCTAGACCGCAAATTTTGACCCAGGATAGCTACAGCAAATCTAAACATAGATTCGGAATCCTCATAAAATTGCGCATCTTTTGAGCCTAAAATCAAGAAAAATGGACAAGTTTGAGCAATTTCTCACTTGAAATCCCAAAGCGCGTCGAAAAGAACTCATTTTTGTGAAAACGAGGAAAGTTTGGATGCACGCAGAGTTGTGAAAAATTGACCTAGAAACATGAATGTGGGCTTATTTTAAAGCCCTAAAACAGTAGTTTCAGAAATCAATGGACCCACTCGAGCATTAGTTCTAGATTTCAAAATCCACCGCATGATTCCGAATGTTTAGCCGAAAACAGTGGTGAAAGGGGAAAATGACATATTTCAGATGGTTTTTGATCATTTGAACGTGTTCCACTTGTTGACTCGTGATCTAGACGTGAAAATGAACAACTTTGTGGAAAAAAACCTAAAACATACAGCAATAGGGTCAAACCTCGCTCATATCCAAAATTCCGAGAATCAACTGGAGGACGTTGAAAATTGGGAAAAAGTGGGTTCAGTTCAGATATGTTCCCGGAAGATTGAACTAATTCTAATCGGTATATCTTCATCTAGACATGAAATTAAAGGACTTTGTGGAGAAAAATCAAAAAAATACAAAAATATGTGATACCTCACCCCACCTCCCGTTATGCCGGAACCCTTTGATGACACGAGAAAATCGATGTTAATTCCAAATTTTCCCCGGAGCAGATATCGATCAATTTGCGATTTTCGACATTCTCACATGTGCACACGACTATTCATGGAAAAAACTCAGAAGCGTGTTTTCAATTTTCACACTTTGCTGAAACCCGATTTTCCCGGAATCCATGGCGAGGCCTCTCAAAAACCGGGTATGAGCGACGTCGATTCCAGAATCCGGCAACAGTAGGAATCCATGATTATTGGTTTTTCGTCATGCTCAGATGATGTGTCAAATGTCTATGGAAAGACATTCAAGGGTATCTGTCATTTACCATTTCAACCCCTCATCTCAATATCGCCAAAATCAACGGGAGGCCTTTGAAAAATTGAAGAAACTAAGCTCAGTTCCAAAAAATTGCGAGTTGATTTTTGGCTCAAACTAGGACAACTTCATCAAAACAGTATGATGATTGTTTCCAACGGATGATGTGTGGGGCAGGATGTCATGTGTCAAAAATGGTCCCCCAGGCCATCTGAGGGAAGTCAATTTTCTGAAAAATTTCCACTCATTTTACTAAAATTGCCGAATTTTTGCTCCCAGACAAGATACAGCGATTCTGAGCATAGCATCGGAATCAGCATGAAATTACGCATCTTTTGAGTCTAAAATCATGCAATTTGGACAACATTGACCTTTCTTAGAAAAGCCCCAAAACGCGCCGAAAAAACACTCAGTTTTTTGGGAAAATCCGAAAAGTTTGGAAGGCCGCCGAAAAAATGCAAATCAACCTATCAAAATGATTGTTGGCTGAAATCAAAGAGAAAAACATGTAGTATCTGAATCTGTAGGCGCCAACCAGAATTTGGGTCATCTTTCCCAAAAATGGTCCCCCTGGCCATCTGAAGAAAGTCAATTTTTCAAAAATTTCCACTCATTTCACTAAAATCGCCGAATTTTTGCTCCCAGACAAGATACAGCGATTCTGAGCATAGATTTGGAATCAGCATGAAATTTCGCATCTTTTGAGCCTAAAATCATGGTATTTGGACAACATTGACTTTTCTTAGAGAAGCCTCAAAACGCGCCGAAAAAACACTCATTTTTTAAAGGGAAAATGACATATTTCAGATGGTTTTTGATCATTTGAACGTGTTCCACTTGTTGACTCGTGATCTAGATATAAAATTGAACAACTTTGTGGAAAAAAATCGAAAACATACAGCAATAGGGTCAAACCTCGCTCATATCCAAAATTCCAAAAATCAACAGGAGGACGTTGAAAATCCGGGAAAAGTGGGTTCATTTCTGAATGGTTCCTTTTTGTTTGAACTGATTCCAATCGGTAAATCGTCATCTAGACTCGAAAATATTATACTTCATGGAGGAAAAACCCCAATATACCGAAATATGTCTTTTCTCACCTAATCTCCCGTTCCCCGGAATCCATGGTGAGGCCTTTGAAAACCGTGAAAATCGGCGTCGCTTCCAGAATTCCGCGGCGGGAATAATTGCTTAATTTGTGATTTTTGACATTCTCACATGTGAGCACGACTATTCATGGAAAAAACTCAGAGGGGTATTTTCAATTTTTGCTCTCGCCCGAATCCTCGAAATTCTCACTAGTGACGGAAGGCCAGTGAAAACTTTGAAAATAGAGAAAATCGTTCCTAAAAATTGCAAGTGGATTTTTGGCTGAAACTTTGACAATATCATCACAGCAGTACAAATATTGTTTTCAACGGATAATGTGTGGTTCCTGACGTCATGTGTCAAAAATCGTCTCCCAGGTCATCTGAAGAAAGTCGATTTTTCCAAAATTTTTGAGCTCAAATCACAATCTAGACCGCAAATTTTGACCCAGGATAGCTACAGCAAATCTAAACATAGATTCGGAATCCTCATAAAATTGCGCATCTTTTGAGCCTAAAATCAAGAAAAATGGACAAGTTTGAGCAATTTCTCACTTGAAATCCCAAAGCGCGTCGAAAAGAACTCATTTTTGTGAAAACGAGGAAAGTTTGGATGCACGCAGAGTTGTGAAAAATTGACCTAGAAACATGAATGTGGGCTTATTTTAAAGCCCTAAAACAGTAGTTTCAGAAATCAATGGACCCACTCGAGCATTAGTTCTAGATTTCAAAATCCACCGCATGATTCCGAATGTTTAGCCGAAAACAGTGGTGAAAGGGGAAAATGACATATTTCAGATGGTTTTTGATCATTTGAACGTGTTCCACTTGTTGACTCGTGATCTAGACGTGAAAATGAACAACTTTGTGGAAAAAAACCTAAAACATACAGCAATAGGGTCAAACCTCGCTCATATCCAAAATTCCGAGAATCAACTGGAGGACGTTGAAAATTGGGAAAAAGTGGGTTCAGTTCAGATATGTTCCCGGAAGATTGAACTAATTCTAATCGGTATATCTTCATCTAGACATGAAATTAAAGGACTTTGTGGAGAAAAATCAAAAAAATACAAAAATATGTGATACCTCACCCCACCTCCCGTTATGCCGGAACCCTTTGATGACACGAGAAAATCGATGTTAATTCCAAATTTTCCCCGGAGCAGATATCGATCAATTTGCGATTTTCGACATTCTCACATGTGCACACGACTATTCATGGAAAAAACTCAGAAGCGTGTTTTCAATTTTCACACTTTGCTGAAACCCGATTTTCCCGGAATCCATGGCGAGGCCTCTCAAAAACCGGGTATGAGCGACGTCGATTCCAGAATCCGGCAACAGTAGGAATCCATGATTATTGGTTTTTCGTCATGCTCAGATGATGTGTCAAATGTCTATGGAAAGACATTCAAGGGTATCTGTCATTTACCATTTCAACCCCTCATCTCAATATCGCCAAAATCAACGGGAGGCCTTTGAAAAATTGAAGAAACTAAGCTCAGTTCCAAAAAATTGCGAGTTGATTTTTGGCTCAAACTAGGACAACTTCATCAAAACAGTATGATGATTGTTTCCAACGGATGATGTGTGGGGCAGGATGTCATGTGTCAAAAATGGTCCCCCAGGCCATCTGAGGGAAGTCAATTTTCTGAAAAATTTCCACTCATTTTACTAAAATTGCCGAATTTTTGCTCCCAGACAAGATACAGCGATTCTGAGCATAGCATCGGAATCAGCATGAAATTACGCATCTTTTGAGTCTAAAATCATGCAATTTGGACAACATTGACCTTTCTTAGAAAAGCCCCAAAACGCGCCGAAAAAACACTCAGTTTTTTGGGAAAATCCGAAAAGTTTGGAAGGCCGCCGAAAAAATGCAAATCAACCTATCAAAATGATTGTTGGCTGAAATCAAAGAGAAAAACATGTAGTATCTGAATCTGTAGGCGCCAACCAGAATTTGGGTCATCTTTCCCAAAAATGGTCCCCCTGGCCATCTGAAGAAAGTCAATTTTTCAAAAATTTCCACTCATTTCACTAAAATCGCCGAATTTTTGCTCCCAGACAAGATACAGCGATTCTGAGCATAGATTTGGAATCAGCATGAAATTTCGCATCTTTTGAGCCTAAAATCATGGTATTTGGACAACATTGACTTTTCTTAGAGAAGCCTCAAAACGCGCCGAAAAAACACTCATTTTTTAAAGGGAAAATGACATATTTCAGATGGTTTTTGATCATTTGAACGTGTTCCACTTGTTGACTCGTGATCTAGATATAAAATTGAACAACTTTGTGGAAAAAAATCGAAAACATACAGCAATAGGGTCAAACCTCGCTCATATCCAAAATTCCAAAAATCAACAGGAGGACGTTGAAAATCCGGGAAAAGTGGGTTCATTTCTGAATGGTTCCTTTTTGTTTGAACTGATTCCAATCGGTAAATCGTCATCTAGACTCGAAAATATTATACTTCATGGAGGAAAAACCCCAATATACCGAAATATGTCTTTTCTCACCTAATCTCCCGTTCCCCGGAATCCATGGTGAGGCCTTTGAAAACCGTGAAAATCGGCGTCGCTTCCAGAATTCCGCGGCGGGAATAATTGCTTAATTTGTGATTTTTGACATTCTCACATGTGAGCACGACTATTCATGGAAAAAACTCAGAGGGGTATTTTCAATTTTTGCTCTCGCCCGAATCCTCGAAATTCTCACTAGTGACGGAAGGCCAGTGAAAACTTTGAAAATAGAGAAAATCGTTCCTAAAAATTGCAAGTGGATTTTTGGCTGAAACTTTGACAATATCATCACAGCAGTACAAATATTGTTTTCAACGGATAATGTGTGGTTCCTGACGTCATGTGTCAAAAATCGTCTCCCAGGTCATCTGAAGAAAGTCGATTTTTCCAAAATTTTTGAGCTCAAATCACAATCTAGACCGCAAATTTTGACCCAGGATAGCTACAGCAAATCTAAACATAGATTCGGAATCCTCATAAAATTGCGCATCTTTTGAGCCTAAAATCAAGAAAAATGGACAAGTTTGAGCAATTTCTCACTTGAAATCCCAAAGCGCGTCGAAAAGAACTCATTTTTGTGAAAACGAGGAAAGTTTGGATGCACGCAGAGTTGTGAAAAATTGACCTAGAAACATGAATGTGGGCTTATTTTAAAGCCCTAAAACAGTAGTTTCAGAAATCAATGGACCCACTCGAGCATTAGTTCTAGATTTCAAAATCCACCGCATGATTCCGAATGTTTAGCCGAAAACAGTGGTGAAAGGGGAAAATGACATATTTCAGATGGTTTTTGATCATTTGAACGTGTTCCACTTGTTGACTCGTGATCTAGACGTGAAAATGAACAACTTTGTGGAAAAAAACCTAAAACATACAGCAATAGGGTCAAACCTCGCTCATATCCAAAATTCCGAGAATCAACTGGAGGACGTTGAAAATTGGGAAAAAGTGGGTTCAGTTCAGATATGTTCCCGGAAGATTGAACTAATTCTAATCGGTATATCTTCATCTAGACATGAAATTAAAGGACTTTGTGGAGAAAAATCAAAAAAATACAAAAATATGTGATACCTCACCCCACCTCCCGTTATGCCGGAACCCTTTGATGACACGAGAAAATCGATGTTAATTCCAAATTTTCCCCGGAGCAGATATCGATCAATTTGCGATTTTCGACATTCTCACATGTGCACACGACTATTCATGGAAAAAACTCAGAAGCGTGTTTTCAATTTTCACACTTTGCTGAAACCCGATTTTCCCGGAATCCATGGCGAGGCCTCTCAAAAACCGGGTATGAGCGACGTCGATTCCAGAATCCGGCAACAGTAGGAATCCATGATTATTGGTTTTTCGTCATGCTCAGATGATGTGTCAAATGTCTATGGAAAGACATTCAAGGGTATCTGTCATTTACCATTTCAACCCCTCATCTCAATATCGCCAAAATCAACGGGAGGCCTTTGAAAAATTGAAGAAACTAAGCTCAGTTCCAAAAAATTGCGAGTTGATTTTTGGCTCAAACTAGGACAACTTCATCAAAACAGTATGATGATTGTTTCCAACGGATGATGTGTGGGGCAGGATGTCATGTGTCAAAAATGGTCCCCCAGGCCATCTGAGGGAAGTCAATTTTCTGAAAAATTTCCACTCATTTTACTAAAATTGCCGAATTTTTGCTCCCAGACAAGATACAGCGATTCTGAGCATAGCATCGGAATCAGCATGAAATTACGCATCTTTTGAGTCTAAAATCATGCAATTTGGACAACATTGACCTTTCTTAGAAAAGCCCCAAAACGCGCCGAAAAAACACTCAGTTTTTTGGGAAAATCCGAAAAGTTTGGAAGGCCGCCGAAAAAATGCAAATCAACCTATCAAAATGATTGTTGGCTGAAATCAAAGAGAAAAACATGTAGTATCTGAATCTGTAGGCGCCAACCAGAATTTGGGTCATCTTTCCCAAAAATGGTCCCCCTGGCCATCTGAAGAAAGTCAATTTTTCAAAAATTTCCACTCATTTCACTAAAATCGCCGAATTTTTGCTCCCAGACAAGATACAGCGATTCTGAGCATAGATTTGGAATCAGCATGAAATTTCGCATCTTTTGAGCCTAAAATCATGGTATTTGGACAACATTGACTTTTCTTAGAGAAGCCTCAAAACGCGCCGAAAAAACACTCATTTTTTAAAGGGAAAATGACATATTTCAGATGGTTTTTGATCATTTGAACGTGTTCCACTTGTTGACTCGTGATCTAGATATAAAATTGAACAACTTTGTGGAAAAAAATCGAAAACATACAGCAATAGGGTCAAACCTCGCTCATATCCAAAATTCCAAAAATCAACAGGAGGACGTTGAAAATCCGGGAAAAGTGGGTTCATTTCTGAATGGTTCCTTTTTGTTTGAACTGATTCCAATCGGTAAATCGTCATCTAGACTCGAAAATATTATACTTCATGGAGGAAAAACCCCAATATACCGAAATATGTCTTTTCTCACCTAATCTCCCGTTCCCCGGAATCCATGGTGAGGCCTTTGAAAACCGTGAAAATCGGCGTCGCTTCCAGAATTCCGCGGCGGGAATAATTGCTTAATTTGTGATTTTTGACATTCTCACATGTGAGCACGACTATTCATGGAAAAAACTCAGAGGGGTATTTTCAATTTTTGCTCTCGCCCGAATCCTCGAAATTCTCACTAGTGACGGAAGGCCAGTGAAAACTTTGAAAATAGAGAAAATCGTTCCTAAAAATTGCAAGTGGATTTTTGGCTGAAACTTTGACAATATCATCACAGCAGTACAAATATTGTTTTCAACGGATAATGTGTGGTTCCTGACGTCATGTGTCAAAAATCGTCTCCCAGGTCATCTGAAGAAAGTCGATTTTTCCAAAATTTTTGAGCTCAAATCACAATCTAGACCGCAAATTTTGACCCAGGATAGCTACAGCAAATCTAAACATAGATTCGGAATCCTCATAAAATTGCGCATCTTTTGAGCCTAAAATCAAGAAAAATGGACAAGTTTGAGCAATTTCTCACTTGAAATCCCAAAGCGCGTCGAAAAGAACTCATTTTTGTGAAAACGAGGAAAGTTTGGATGCACGCAGAGTTGTGAAAAATTGACCTAGAAACATGAATGTGGGCTTATTTTAAAGCCCTAAAACAGTAGTTTCAGAAATCAATGGACCCACTCGAGCATTAGTTCTAGATTTCAAAATCCACCGCATGATTCCGAATGTTTAGCCGAAAACAGTGGTGAAAGGGGAAAATGACATATTTCAGATGGTTTTTGATCATTTGAACGTGTTCCACTTGTTGACTCGTGATCTAGACGTGAAAATGAACAACTTTGTGGAAAAAAACCTAAAACATACAGCAATAGGGTCAAACCTCGCTCATATCCAAAATTCCGAGAATCAACTGGAGGACGTTGAAAATTGGGAAAAAGTGGGTTCAGTTCAGATATGTTCCCGGAAGATTGAACTAATTCTAATCGGTATATCTTCATCTAGACATGAAATTAAAGGACTTTGTGGAGAAAAATCAAAAAAATACAAAAATATGTGATACCTCACCCCACCTCCCGTTATGCCGGAACCCTTTGATGACACGAGAAAATCGATGTTAATTCCAAATTTTCCCCGGAGCAGATATCGATCAATTTGCGATTTTCGACATTCTCACATGTGCACACGACTATTCATGGAAAAAACTCAGAAGCGTGTTTTCAATTTTCACACTTTGCTGAAACCCGATTTTCCCGGAATCCATGGCGAGGCCTCTCAAAAACCGGGTATGAGCGACGTCGATTCCAGAATCCGGCAACAGTAGGAATCCATGATTATTGGTTTTTCGTCATGCTCAGATGATGTGTCAAATGTCTATGGAAAGACATTCAAGGGTATCTGTCATTTACCATTTCAACCCCTCATCTCAATATCGCCAAAATCAACGGGAGGCCTTTGAAAAATTGAAGAAACTAAGCTCAGTTCCAAAAAATTGCGAGTTGATTTTTGGCTCAAACTAGGACAACTTCATCAAAACAGTGCAACTATTGTTTCCAACGGATGATGTGTGGGGCAGGATGTCATGTGTCTGAAAATGGTCCACCAGGCCATCTGACGGAAGTCAATTTTCTGAAAAATTTCCACTCATTTTACTAAAATTGCCGAATTTTTGCTTCCAGACAAGATACAGCGATTCTGAGCATAGCATCGGAATCAGCATGAAATTCCGCATCTTTTGAGCCTAAAATCATGCAATTTGGACAACATTGACCTTTCTTAGAAAAGCCCCAAAACGCGCCGAAAAAACACTCAGTTTTTTGGGAAAATCCGAAAAGTTTGGAAGGCCGCCGAAAAAATGCAAATCAACCTATCAAAATGATTGTTGGCTGAAATCAAAGAGAAAAACATGTAGTATCTGAATCTGTAGGCGCCAACCAGAATTTGGGTCATCTTTCCCAAAAATGGTCCCCCTGGCCATCTGAAGAAAGTCAATTTTTCAAAAATTTCCACTCATTTCACTAAAATCGCCGAATTTTTGCTCCCAGACAAGATACAGCGATTCTGAGCATAGATTTGGAATCAGCATGAAATTTCGCATCTTTTGAGCCTAAAATCATGGTATTTGGACAACATTGACTTTTCTTAGAGAAGCCTCAAAACGCGCCGAAAAAACACTCATTTTTTAAAGGGAAAATGACATATTTCAGATGGTTTTTGATCATTTGAACGTGTTCCACTTGTTGACTCGTGATCTAGATATAAAATTGAACAACTTTGTGGAAAAAAATCGAAAACATACAGCAATAGGGTCAAACCTCGCTCATATCCAAAATTCCAAAAATCAACAGGAGGACGTTGAAAATCCGGGAAAAGTGGGTTCATTTCTGAATGGTTCCTTTTTGTTTGAACTGATTCCAATCGGTAAATCGTCATCTAGACTCGAAAATATTATACTTCATGGAGGAAAAACCCCAATATACCGAAATATGTCTTTTCTCACCTAATCTCCCGTTCCCCGGAATCCATGGTGAGGCCTTTGAAAACCGTGAAAATCGGCGTCGCTTCCAGAATTCCGCGGCGGGAATAATTGCTTAATTTGTGATTTTTGACATTCTCACATGTGAGCACGACTATTCATGGAAAAAACTCAGAGGGGTATTTTCAATTTTTGCTCTCGCCCGAATCCTCGAAATTCTCACTAGTGACGGAAGGCCAGTGAAAACTTTGAAAATAGAGAAAATCGTTCCTAAAAATTGCAAGTGGATTTTTGGCTGAAACTTTGACAATATCATCACAGCAGTACAAATATTGTTTTCAACGGATAATGTGTGGTTCCTGACGTCATGTGTCAAAAATCGTCTCCCAGGTCATCTGAAGAAAGTCGATTTTTCCAAAATTTTTGAGCTCAAATCACAATCTAGACCGCAAATTTTGACCCAGGATAGCTACAGCAAATCTAAACATAGATTCGGAATCCTCATAAAATTGCGCATCTTTTGAGCCTAAAATCAAGAAAAATGGACAAGTTTGAGCAATTTCTCACTTGAAATCCCAAAGCGCGTCGAAAAGAACTCATTT
The DNA here is from genome assembly GCA_963932045.1 of Caenorhabditis sinica. NCBI lineage: Eukaryota > Metazoa > Nematoda > Chromadorea > Rhabditida > Rhabditidae > Caenorhabditis > Caenorhabditis sinica. The sequence goes on from OZ009943.1 coordinate 17,303,876, forward strand.
TTGTGAAAACGAGGAAAGTTTGGATGCACGCAGAGTTGTGAAAAATTGACCTAGAAACATGAATGTGGGCTTATTTTAAAGCCCTAAAACAGTAGTTTCAGAAATCAATGGACCCACTCGAGCATTAGTTCTAGATTTCAAAATCCACCGCATGATTCCGAATGTTTAGCCGAAAACAGTGGTGAAAGGGGAAAATGACATATTTCAGATGGTTTTTGATCATTTGAACGTGTTCCACTTGTTGACTCGTGATCTAGACGTGAAAATGAACAACTTTGTGGAAAAAAACACAAAACATACACGGGCGTTCTCATTCTCGACCCCAACCCCTAAATTCCCAAAATCAATAGGTGCTCGTTGAATATACCCGGGAAAAGTGGGGGTCATTTCTGAATGGTTCCTCGTAGTTTGAACTGATTCCAATCGGTAAATCTTCATGTAGGCATCAAAATAATCGACTTCATGGAGGAAAAACTGACGAATACAGCAATAGGTTATACATCACCCAACCTCCCGTTTTCCCGGAATCCATGGTGAGGCCTCTCAAAAACCGGGTATGAGCGACGTCGATTCCAGAATCCCGCAACAGTAGGAATTCATGATTTTTGGATTTTCGTCATGCTCAGATGATGTGAAATGTGTTTATGGAGAGACATTTGAGGGTATCTGTCATTTTTCATTTTTCCCCCATATCCCAAATCGCCCAAAAATCAACGGGAGGCCTTCGAAAATGCGGGGGAAAATCGACGTCGATTCCAGAATTCCCTAATTATAGAATTCGCTTATTTTGCGATTTTTTACATTCGGACATGAAAAGAGACATTCGATGAAAAAATCTCAGATACATCATTTCAATTTTCGATCTCGACCGAATCCTCGAAATTCTCACTAGTTACGGGAGGCCAGGGAAAATTTGAGGAAACTGAGTTCAGTTCCAAAAAAAATTGCGAGTGTATTTTTGGCTGAAACTTTGACAACTTCATCAAAACAGTATGATGATTGTTTCCAACGAATGATGTGTGGGGCAGGATGTCATTTGTCAAAAATGGTCGCCCAGGCCATCTGACGGAAGTCAATTTTCTGAAAAATTTCCACTCATTTCACTAAAATCGCCGAATTTTTGCTCCCAGACAAGATACAGCGATTTTGAGCATAGATTTGGAATCAGCATGAAATTCCGCATCTTTTGAGCCTAAAATCATGGTATTTGGACAACATTGACTTTTCTTAGAGAAGCCTCAAAACGCGCCGAAAAAACACTCATTTTTTAAAGGGAAAATGACATATTTCAGATGGTTTTTGATCATTTGAACGTGTTCCACTTGTTGACTCGTGATCTAGACGTGAAAATGAACAACTTTGTGGAAAAAAACCTAAAACATACAGCAATAGGGTCAAACCTCGCTCATATCCAAAATTCCGAGAATCAACTGGAGGACGTTGAAAATTGGGAAAAAGTGGGTTCAGTTCAGATATGTTCCCGGAAGATTGAACTAATTCTAATCGGTATATCTTCATCTAGACATGAAATTAAAGGACTTTGTGGAGAAAAATCAAAAAAATACAAAAATATGTGATACCTCACCCCACCTCCCGTTATGCCGGAACCCTTTGATGACACGAGAAAATCGATGTTAATTCCAAATTTTCCCCGGAGCAGATATCGATCAATTTGCGATTTTCGACATTCTCACATGTGCACACGACTATTCATGGAAAAAACTCAGAAGCGTGTTTTCAATTTTCACACTTTGCTGAAACCCGATTTTCCCGGAATCCATGGCGAGGCCTCTCAAAAACCGGGTATGAGCGACGTCGATTCCAGAATCCGGCAACAGTAGGAATCCATGATTATTGGTTTTTCGTCATGCTCAGATGATGTGTCAAATGTCTATGGAAAGACATTCAAGGGTATCTGTCATTTACCATTTCAACCCCTCATCTCAATATCGCCAAAATCAACGGGAGGCCTTTGAAAAATTGAAGAAACTAAGCTCAGTTCCAAAAAATTGCGAGTTGATTTTTGGCTCAAACTAGGACAACTTCATCAAAACAGTATGATGATTGTTTCCAACGGATGATGTGTGGGGCAGGATGTCATGTGTCAAAAATGGTCCCCCAGGCCATCTGAGGGAAGTCAATTTTCTGAAAAATTTCCACTCATTTTACTAAAATTGCCGAATTTTTGCTCCCAGACAAGATACAGCGATTCTGAGCATAGCATCGGAATCAGCATGAAATTACGCATCTTTTGAGTCTAAAATCATGCAATTTGGACAACATTGACCTTTCTTAGAAAAGCCCCAAAACGCGCCGAAAAAACACTCAGTTTTTTGGGAAAATCCGAAAAGTTTGGAAGGCCGCCGAAAAAATGCAAATCAACCTATCAAAATGATTGTTGGCTGAAATCAAAGAGAAAAACATGTAGTATCTGAATCTGTAGGCGCCAACCAGAATTTGGGTCATCTTTCCCAAAAATGGTCCCCCTGGCCATCTGAAGAAAGTCAATTTTTCAAAAATTTCCACTCATTTCACTAAAATCGCCGAATTTTTGCTCCCAGACAAGATACAGCGATTCTGAGCATAGATTTGGAATCAGCATGAAATTTCGCATCTTTTGAGCCTAAAATCATGGTATTTGGACAACATTGACTTTTCTTAGAGAAGCCTCAAAACGCGCCGAAAAAACACTCATTTTTTAAAGGGAAAATGACATATTTCAGATGGTTTTTGATCATTTGAACGTGTTCCACTTGTTGACTCGTGATCTAGATATAAAATTGAACAACTTTGTGGAAAAAAATCGAAAACATACAGCAATAGGGTCAAACCTCGCTCATATCCAAAATTCCAAAAATCAACAGGAGGACGTTGAAAATCCGGGAAAAGTGGGTTCATTTCTGAATGGTTCCTTTTTGTTTGAACTGATTCCAATCGGTAAATCGTCATCTAGACTCGAAAATATTATACTTCATGGAGGAAAAACCCCAATATACCGAAATATGTCTTTTCTCACCTAATCTCCCGTTCCCCGGAATCCATGGTGAGGCCTTTGAAAACCGTGAAAATCGGCGTCGCTTCCAGAATTCCGCGGCGGGAATAATTGCTTAATTTGTGATTTTTGACATTCTCACATGTGAGCACGACTATTCATGGAAAAAACTCAGAGGGGTATTTTCAATTTTTGCTCTCGCCCGAATCCTCGAAATTCTCACTAGTGACGGAAGGCCAGTGAAAACTTTGAAAATAGAGAAAATCGTTCCTAAAAATTGCAAGTGGATTTTTGGCTGAAACTTTGACAATATCATCACAGCAGTACAAATATTGTTTTCAACGGATAATGTGTGGTTCCTGACGTCATGTGTCAAAAATCGTCTCCCAGGTCATCTGAAGAAAGTCGATTTTTCCAAAATTTTTGAGCTCAAATCACAATCTAGACCGCAAATTTTGACCCAGGATAGCTACAGCAAATCTAAACATAGATTCGGAATCCTCATAAAATTGCGCATCTTTTGAGCCTAAAATCAAGAAAAATGGACAAGTTTGAGCAATTTCTCACTTGAAATCCCAAAGCGCGTCGAAAAGAACTCATTTTTGTGAAAACGAGGAAAGTTTGGATGCACGCAGAGTTGTGAAAAATTGACCTAGAAACATGAATGTGGGCTTATTTTAAAGCCCTAAAACAGTAGTTTCAGAAATCAATGGACCCACTCGAGCATTAGTTCTAGATTTCAAAATCCACCGCATGATTCCGAATGTTTAGCCGAAAACAGTGGTGAAAGGGGAAAATGACATATTTCAGATGGTTTTTGATCATTTGAACTTGTTCCACTTATCGATTCGTGATCTAGTCATAAAAATGAACAACTTTGTGGAAAAAAACACAAAACATACACGGGCGTTCTCATTCTCGACCCCAACCCCTAAATTCCCAAAATCAATAGGTGCTCGTTGAATATACCCGGGAAAAGTGGGGGTCATTTCTGAATGGTTCCTCGTAGTTTGAACTGATTCCAATCGGTAAATCTTCATCTAGACTCGAAAATATTATACTTCATGGAGGAAAAACCCCAATATACCGAAATATGTCTTTTCTCACCTAATCTCCCGTTCCCCGGAATCCATGGTGAGGCCTTTGAAAACCGTGAAAATCGGCGTCGCTTCCAGAATTCCGCGGCGGGAATAATTGCTTAATTTGTGATTTTTGACATTCTCACATGTGAGCACGACTATTCATGGAAAAAACTCAGAGGGGTATTTTCAATTTTTGCTCTCGCCCGAATCCTCGAAATTCTCACTAGTGACGGAAGGCCAGTGAAAACTTTGAAAATAGAGAAAATCGTTCCTAAAAATTGCAAGTGGATTTTTGGCTGAAACTTTGACAATATCATCACAGCAGTACAAATATTGTTTTCAACGGATAATGTGTGGTTCCTGACGTCATGTGTCAAAAATCGTCTCCCAGGTCATCTGAAGAAAGTCGATTTTTCCAAAATTTTTGAGCTCAAATCACAATCTAGACCGCAAATTTTGACCCAGGATAGCTACAGCAAATCTAAACATAGATTCGGAATCCTCATAAAATTGCGCATCTTTTGAGCCTAAAATCAAGAAAAATGGACAAGTTTGAGCAATTTCTCACTTGAAATCCCAAAGCGCGTCGAAAAGAACTCATTTTTGTGAAAACGAGGAAAGTTTGGATGCACGCAGAGTTGTGAAAAATTGACCTAGAAACATGAATGTGGGCTTATTTTAAAGCCCTAAAACAGTAGTTTCAGAAATCAATGGACCCACTCGAGCATTAGTTCTAGATTTCAAAATCCACCGCATGATTCCGAATGTTTAGCCGAAAACAGTGGTGAAAGGGGAAAATGACATATTTCAGATGGTTTTTGATCATTTGAACTTGTTCCACTTATCGATTCGTGATCTAGTCATAAAAATGAACAACTTTGTGGAAAAAAACACAAAACATACACGGGCGTTCTCATTCTCGACCCCAACCCCTAAATTCCCAAAATCAATAGGTGCTCGTTGAATATACCCGGGAAAAGTGGGGGTCATTTCTGAATGGTTCCTCGTAGTTTGAACTGATTCCAATCGGTAAATCTTCATGTAGGCATCAAAATAATCGACTTCATGGAGGAAAAACTGACGAATACAGCAATAGGTTATACATCACCCAACCTCCCGTTTTCCCGGAATCCATGGTGAGGCCTCTCAAAAACCGGGTATGAGCGACGTCGATTCCAGAATCCCGCAACAGTAGGAATTCATGATTTTTGGATTTTCGTCATGCTCAGATGATGTGAAATGTGTTTATGGAGAGACATTTGAGGGTATCTGTCATTTTTCATTTTTCCCCCATATCCCAAATCGCCCAAAAATCAACGGGAGGCCTTCGAAAATGCGGGGGAAAATCGACGTCGATTCCAGAATTCCCTAATTATAGAATTCGCTTATTTTGCGATTTTTTACATTCGGACATGAAAAGAGACATTCGATGAAAAAATCTCAGATACATCATTTCAATTTTCGATCTCGACCGAATCCTCGAAATTCTCACTAGTTACGGGAGGCCAGGGAAAATTTGAGGAAACTGAGTTCAGTTCCAAAAAAAATTGCGAGTGTATTTTTGGCTGAAACTTTGACAACTTCATCAAAACAGTATGATGATTGTTTCCAACGAATGATGTGTGGGGCAGGATGTCATTTGTCAAAAATGGTCGCCCAGGCCATCTGACGGAAGTCAATTTTCTGAAAAATTTCCACTCATTTCACTAAAATCGCCGAATTTTTGCTCCCAGACAAGATACAGCGATTTTGAGCATAGATTTGGAATCAGCATGAAATTTCGCATCTTTTGAGCCTAAAATCATGGTATTTGGACAACATTGACTTTTCTTAGAGAAGCCTCAAAACGCGCCGAAAAAACACTCATTTTTTAAAGGGAAAATGACATATTTCAGATGGTTTTTGATCATTTGAACGTGTTCCACTTGTTGACTCGTGATCTAGATATAAAATTGAACAACTTTGTGGAAAAAAATCGAAAACATACAGCAATAGGGTCAAACCTCGCTCATATCCAAAATTCCAAAAATCAACAGGAGGACGTTGAAAATCCGGGAAAAGTGGGTTCATTTCTGAATGGTTCCTTTTTGTTTGAACTGATTCCAATCGGTAAATCGTCATCTAGACTCGAAAATATTATACTTCATGGAGGAAAAACCCCAATATACCGAAATATGTCTTTTCTCACCTAATCTCCCGTTCCCCGGAATCCATGGTGAGGCCTTTGAAAACCGTGAAAATCGGCGTCGCTTCCAGAATTCCGCGGCGGGAATAATTGCTTAATTTGTGATTTTTGACATTCTCACATGTGAGCACGACTATTCATGGAAAAAACTCAGAGGGGTATTTTCAATTTTTGCTCTCGCCCGAATCCTCGAAATTCTCACTAGTGACGGAAGGCCAGTGAAAACTTTGAAAATAGAGAAAATCGTTCCTAAAAATTGCAAGTGGATTTTTGGCTGAAACTTTGACAATATCATCACAGCAGTACAAATATTGTTTTCAACGGATAATGTGTGGTTCCTGACGTCATGTGTCAAAAATCGTCTCCCAGGTCATCTGAAGAAAGTCGATTTTTCCAAAATTTTTGAGCTCAAATCACAATCTAGACCGCAAATTTTGACCCAGGATAGCTACAGCAAATCTAAACATAGATTCGGAATCCTCATAAAATTGCGCATCTTTTGAGCCTAAAATCAAGAAAAATGGACAAGTTTGAGCAATTTCTCACTTGAAATCCCAAAGCGCGTCGAAAAGAACTCATTTTTGTGAAAACGAGGAAAGTTTGGATGCACGCAGAGTTGTGAAAAATTGACCTAGAAACATGAATGTGGGCTTATTTTAAAGCCCTAAAACAGTAGTTTCAGAAATCAATGGACCCACTCGAGCATTAGTTCTAGATTTCAAAATCCACCGCATGATTCCGAATGTTTAGCCGAAAACAGTGGTGAAAGGGGAAAATGACATATTTCAGATGGTTTTTGATCATTTGAACTTGTTCCACTTATCGATTCGTGATCTAGTCATAAAAATGAACAACTTTGTGGAAAAAAACACAAAACATACACGGGCGTTCTCATTCTCGACCCCAACCCCTAAATTCCCAAAATCAATAGGTGCTCGTTGAATATACCCGGGAAAAGTGGGGGTCATTTCTGAATGGTTCCTCGTAGTTTGAACTGATTCCAATCGGTAAATCTTCATGTAGGCATCAAAATAATCGACTTCATGGAGGAAAAACTGACGAATACAGCAATAGGTTATACATCACCCAACCTCCCGTTTTCCCGGAATCCATGGTGAGGCCTCTCAAAAACCGGGTATGAGCGACGTCGATTCCAGAATCCCGCAACAGTAGGAATTCATGATTTTTGGATTTTCGTCATGCTCAGATGATGTGAAATGTGTTTATGGAGAGACATTTGAGGGTATCTGTCATTTTTCATTTTTCCCCCATATCCCAAATCGCCCAAAAATCAACGGGAGGCCTTCGAAAATGCGGGGGAAAATCGACGTCGATTCCAGAATTCCCTAATTATAGAATTCGCTTATTTTGCGATTTTTTACATTCGGACATGAAAAGAGACATTCGATGAAAAAATCTCAGATACATCATTTCAATTTTCGATCTCGACCGAATCCTCGAAATTCTCACTAGTTACGGGAGGCCAGGGAAAATTTGAGGAAACTGAGTTCAGTTCCAAAAAAAATTGCGAGTGTATTTTTGGCTGAAACTTTGACAACTTCATCAAAACAGTATGATGATTGTTTCCAACGAATGATGTGTGGGGCAGGATGTCATTTGTCAAAAATGGTCGCCCAGGCCATCTGACGGAAGTCAATTTTCTGAAAAATTTCCACTCATTTCACTAAAATCGCCGAATTTTTGCTCCCAGACAAGATACAGCGATTTTGAGCATAGATTTGGAATCAGCATGAAATTTCGCATCTTTTGAGCCTAAAATCATGGTATTTGGACAACATTGACTTTTCTTAGAGAAGCCTCAAAACGCGCCGAAAAAACACTCATTTTTTAAAGGGAAAATGACATATTTCAGATGGTTTTTGATCATTTGAACGTGTTCCACTTGTTGACTCGTGATCTAGATATAAAATTGAACAACTTTGTGGAAAAAAATCGAAAACATACAGCAATAGGGTCAAACCTCGCTCATATCCAAAATTCCAAAAATCAACAGGAGGACGTTGAAAATCCGGGAAAAGTGGGTTCATTTCTGAATGGTTCCTTTTTGTTTGAACTGATTCCAATCGGTAAATCGTCATCTAGACTCGAAAATATTATACTTCATGGAGGAAAAACCCCAATATACCGAAATATGTCTTTTCTCACCTAATCTCCCGTTCCCCGGAATCCATGGTGAGGCCTTTGAAAACCGTGAAAATCGGCGTCGCTTCCAGAATTCCGCGGCGGGAATAATTGCTTAATTTGTGATTTTTGACATTCTCACATGTGAGCACGACTATTCATGGAAAAAACTCAGAGGGGTATTTTCAATTTTTGCTCTCGCCCGAATCCTCGAAATTCTCACTAGTGACGGAAGGCCAGTGAAAACTTTGAAAATAGAGAAAATCGTTCCTAAAAATTGCAAGTGGATTTTTGGCTGAAACTTTGACAATATCATCACAGCAGTACAAATATTGTTTTCAACGGATAATGTGTGGTTCCTGACGTCATGTGTCAAAAATCGTCTCCCAGGTCATCTGAAGAAAGTCGATTTTTCCAAAATTTTTGAGCTCAAATCACAATCTAGACCGCAAATTTTGACCCAGGATAGCTACAGCAAATCTAAACATAGATTCGGAATCCTCATAAAATTGCGCATCTTTTGAGCCTAAAATCAAGAAAAATGGACAAGTTTGAGCAATTTCTCACTTGAAATCCCAAAGCGCGTCGAAAAGAACTCATTTTTGTGAAAACGAGGAAAGTTTGGATGCACGCAGAGTTGTGAAAAATTGACCTAGAAACATGAATGTGGGCTTATTTTAAAGCCCTAAAACAGTAGTTTCAGAAATCAATGGACCCACTCGAGCATTAGTTCTAGATTTCAAAATCCACCGCATGATTCCGAATGTTTAGCCGAAAACAGTGGTGAAAGGGGAAAATGACATATTTCAGATGGTTTTTGATCATTTGAACTTGTTCCACTTATCGATTCGTGATCTAGTCATAAAAATGAACAACTTTGTGGAAAAAAACACAAAACATACACGGGCGTTCTCATTCTCGACCCCAACCCCTAAATTCCCAAAATCAATAGGTGCTCGTTGAATATACCCGGGAAAAGTGGGGGTCATTTCTGAATGGTTCCTCGTAGTTTGAACTGATTCCAATCGGTAAATCTTCATGTAGGCATCAAAATAATCGACTTCATGGAGGAAAAACTGACGAATACAGCAATAGGTTATACATCACCCAACCTCCCGTTTTCCCGGAATCCATGGTGAGGCCTCTCAAAAACCGGGTATGAGCGACGTCGATTCCAGAATCCCGCAACAGTAGGAATTCATGATTTTTGGATTTTCGTCATGCTCAGATGATGTGAAATGTGTTTATGGAGAGACATTTGAGGGTATCTGTCATTTTTCATTTTTCCCCCATATCCCAAATCGCCCAAAAATCAACGGGAGGCCTTCGAAAATGCGGGGGAAAATCGACGTCGATTCCAGAATTCCCTAATTATAGAATTCGCTTATTTTGCGATTTTTTACATTCGGACATGAAAAGAGACATTCGATGAAAAAATCTCAGATACATCATTTCAATTTTCGATCTCGACCGAATCCTCGAAATTCTCACTAGTTACGGGAGGCCAGGGAAAATTTGAGGAAACTGAGTTCAGTTCCAAAAAAAATTGCGAGTGTATTTTTGGCTGAAACTTTGACAACTTCATCAAAACAGTATGATGATTGTTTCCAACGAATGATGTGTGGGGCAGGATGTCATTTGTCAAAAATGGTCCACCAGGCCATCTGACGGAAGTCAATTTTCTGAAAATTTTCCACTCATTTTACTAAAATCGCCGAATTTTTGCTCCCAGACAAGATACAGCGATTTTGAGCATAGATTTGGAATCAGCATGAAATTCCGCATCTTTTGAGCCTAAAATCATGGTATTTGGACAACATTGACTTTTCTTAGAGAAGCCTCAAAACGCGCCGAAAAAACACTCATTTTTTAAAGGGAAAATGACATATTTCAGATGGTTTTTGATCATTTGAACGTGTTCCACTTGTTGACTCGTGATCTAGACGTGAAAATGAACAACTTTGTGGAAAAAAACCTAAAACATACAGCAATAGGGTCAAACCTCGCTCATATCCAAAATTCCGAGAATCAACTGGAGGACGTTGAAAATTGGGAAAAAGTGGGTTCAGTTCAGATATGTTCCCGGAAGATTGAACTAATTCTAATCGGTATATCTTCATCTAGACATGAAATTAAAGGACTTTGTGGAGAAAAATCAAAAAAATACAAAAATATGTGATACCTCACCCCACCTCCCGTTATGCCGGAACCCTTTGATGACACGAGAAAATCGATGTTAATTCCAAATTTTCCCCGGAGCAGATATCGATCAATTTGCGATTTTCGACATTCTCACATGTGCACACGACTATTCATGGAAAAAACTCAGAAGCGTGTTTTCAATTTTCACACTTTGCTGAAACCCGATTTTCCCGGAATCCATGGCGAGGCCTCTCAAAAACCGGGTATGAGCGACGTCGATTCCAGAATCCGGCAACAGTAGGAATCCATGATTATTGGTTTTTCGTCATGCTCAGATGATGTGTCAAATGTCTATGGAAAGACATTCAAGGGTATCTGTCATTTACCATTTCAACCCCTCATCTCAATATCGCCAAAATCAACGGGAGGCCTTTGAAAAATTGAAGAAACTAAGCTCAGTTCCAAAAAATTGCGAGTTGATTTTTGGCTCAAACTAGGACAACTTCATCAAAACAGTATGATGATTGTTTCCAACGGATGATGTGTGGGGCAGGATGTCATGTGTCAAAAATGGTCCCCCAGGCCATCTGAGGGAAGTCAATTTTCTGAAAAATTTCCACTCATTTTACTAAAATTGCCGAATTTTTGCTCCCAGACAAGATACAGCGATTCTGAGCATAGCATCGGAATCAGCATGAAATTACGCATCTTTTGAGTCTAAAATCATGCAATTTGGACAACATTGACCTTTCTTAGAAAAGCCCCAAAACGCGCCGAAAAAACACTCAGTTTTTTGGGAAAATCCGAAAAGTTTGGAAGGCCGCCGAAAAAATGCAAATCAACCTATCAAAATGATTGTTGGCTGAAATCAAAGAGAAAAACATGTAGTATCTGAATCTGTAGGCGCCAACCAGAATTTGGGTCATCTTTCCCAAAAATGGTCCCCCTGGCCATCTGACGGAAGTCAATTTTCTGAAAAATTTCCACTCATTTCACTAAAATCGCCGAATTTTTGCTCCCAGACAAGATACAGCGATTTTGAGCATAGATTTGGAATCAGCATGAAATTTCGCATCTTTTGAGCCTAAAATCATGGTATTTGGACAACATTGACTTTTCTTAGAGAAGCCTCAAAACGCGCCGAAAAAACACTCATTTTTTAAAGGGAAAATGACATATTTCAGATGGTTTTTGATCATTTGAACGTGTTCCACTTGTTGACTCGTGATCTAGATATAAAATTGAACAACTTTGTGGAAAAAAATCGAAAACATACAGCAATAGGGTCAAACCTCGCTCATATCCAAAATTCCAAAAATCAACAGGAGGACGTTGAAAATCCGGGAAAAGTGGGTTCATTTCTGAATGGTTCCTTTTTGTTTGAACTGATTCCAATCGGTAAATCGTCATCTAGACTCGAAAATATTATACTTCATGGAGGAAAAACCCCAATATACCGAAATATGTCTTTTCTCACCTAATCTCCCGTTCCCCGGAATCCATGGTGAGGCCTTTGAAAACCGTGAAAATCGGCGTCGCTTCCAGAATTCCGCGGCGGGAATAATTGCTTAATTTGTGATTTTTGACATTCTCACATGTGAGCACGACTATTCATGGAAAAAACTCAGAGGGGTATTTTCAATTTTTGCTCTCGCCCGAATCCTCGAAATTCTCACTAGTGACGGAAGGCCAGTGAAAACTTTGAAAATAGAGAAAATCGTTCCTAAAAATTGCAAGTGGATTTTTGGCTGAAACTTTGACAATATCATCACAGCAGTACAAATATTGTTTTCAACGGATAATGTGTGGTTCCTGACGTCATGTGTCAAAAATCGTCTCCCAGGTCATCTGAAGAAAGTCGATTTTTCCAAAATTTTTGAGCTCAAATCACAATCTAGACCGCAAATTTTGACCCAGGATAGCTACAGCAAATCTAAACATAGATTCGGAATCCTCATAAAATTGCGCATCTTTTGAGCCTAAAATCAAGAAAAATGGACAAGTTTGAGCAATTTCTCACTTGAAATCCCAAAGCGCGTCGAAAAGAACTCATTTTTGTGAAAACGAGGAAAGTTTGGATGCACGCAGAGTTGTGAAAAATTGACCTAGAAACATGAATGTGGGCTTATTTTAAAGCCCTAAAACAGTAGTTTCAGAAATCAATGGACCCACTCGAGCATTAGTTCTAGATTTCAAAATCCACCGCATGATTCCGAATGTTTAGCCGAAAACAGTGGTGAAAGGGGAAAATGACATATTTCAGATGGTTTTTGATCATTTGAACTTGTTCCACTTATCGATTCGTGATCTAGTCATAAAAATGAACAACTTTGTGGAAAAAAACACAAAACATACACGGGCGTTCTCATTCTCGACCCCAACCCCTAAATTCCCAAAATCAATAGGTGCTCGTTGAATATACCCGGGAAAAGTGGGGGTCATTTCTGAATGGTTCCTCGTAGTTTGAACTGATTCCAATCGGTAAATCTTCATGTAGGCATCAAAATAATCGACTTCATGGAGGAAAAACTGACGAATACAGCAATAGGTTATACATCACCCAACCTCCCGTTTTCCCGGAATCCATGGTGAGGCCTCTCAAAAACCGGGTATGAGCGACGTCGATTCCAGAATCCCGCAACAGTAGGAATTCATGATTTTTGGATTTTCGTCATGCTCAGATGATGTGAAATGTGTTTATGGAGAGACATTTGAGGGTATCTGTCATTTTTCATTTTTCCCCCATATCCCAAATCGCCCAAAAATCAACGGGAGGCCTTCGAAAATGCGGGGGAAAATCGACGTCGATTCCAGAATTCCCTAATTATAGAATTCGCTTATTTTGCGATTTTTTACATTCGGACATGAAAAGAGACATTCGATGAAAAAATCTCAGATACATCATTTCAATTTTCGATCTCGACCGAATCCTCGAAATTCTCACTAGTTACGGGAGGCCAGGGAAAATTTGAGGAAACTGAGTTCAGTTCCAAAAAAAATTGCGAGTGTATTTTTGGCTGAAACTTTGACAACTTCATCAAAACAGTATGATGATTGTTTCCAACGAATGATGTGTGGGGCAGGATGTCATTTGTCAAAAATGGTCGCCCAGGCCATCTGACGGAAGTCAATTTTCTGAAAAATTTCCACTCATTTCACTAAAATCGCCGAATTTTTGCTCCCAGACAAGATACAGCGATTTTGAGCATAGATTTGGAATCAGCATGAAATTCCGCATCTTTTGAGCCTAAAATCATGGTATTTGGACAACATTGACTTTTCTTAGAGAAGCCTCAAAACGCGCCGAAAAAACACTCATTTTTTAAAGGGAAAATGACATATTTCAGATGGTTTTTGATCATTTGAACGTGTTCCACTTGTTGACTCGTGATCTAGACGTGAAAATGAACAACTTTGTGGAAAAAAACCTAAAACATACAGCAATAGGGTCAAACCTCGCTCATATCCAAAATTCCGAGAATCAACTGGAGGACGTTGAAAATTGGGAAAAAGTGGGTTCAGTTCAGATATGTTCCCGGAAGATTGAACTAATTCTAATCGGTATATCTTCATCTAGACATGAAATTAAAGGACTTTGTGGAGAAAAATCAAAAAAATACAAAAATATGTGATACCTCACCCCACCTCCCGTTATGCCGGAACCCTTTGATGACACGAGAAAATCGATGTTAATTCCAAATTTTCCCCGGAGCAGATATCGATCAATTTGCGATTTTCGACATTCTCACATGTGCACACGACTATTCATGGAAAAAACTCAGAAGCGTGTTTTCAATTTTCACACTTTGCTGAAACCCGATTTTCCCGGAATCCATGGCGAGGCCTCTCAAAAACCGGGTATGAGCGACGTCGATTCCAGAATCCGGCAACAGTAGGAATCCATGATTATTGGTTTTTCGTCATGCTCAGATGATGTGTCAAATGTCTATGGAAAGACATTCAAGGGTATCTGTCATTTACCATTTCAACCCCTCATCTCAATATCGCCAAAATCAACGGGAGGCCTTTGAAAAATTGAAGAAACTAAGCTCAGTTCCAAAAAATTGCGAGTTGATTTTTGGCTCAAACTAGGACAACTTCATCAAAACAGTATGATGATTGTTTCCAACGGATGATGTGTGGGGCAGGATGTCATGTGTCAAAAATGGTCCCCCAGGCCATCTGAGGGAAGTCAATTTTCTGAAAAATTTCCACTCATTTTACTAAAATTGCCGAATTTTTGCTCCCAGACAAGATACAGCGATTCTGAGCATAGCATCGGAATCAGCATGAAATTACGCATCTTTTGAGTCTAAAATCATGCAATTTGGACAACATTGACCTTTCTTAGAAAAGCCCCAAAACGCGCCGAAAAAACACTCAGTTTTTTGGGAAAATCCGAAAAGTTTGGAAGGCCGCCGAAAAAATGCAAATCAACCTATCAAAATGATTGTTGGCTGAAATCAAAGAGAAAAACATGTAGTATCTGAATCTGTAGGCGCCAACCAGAATTTGGGTCATCTTTCCCAAAAATGGTCCCCCTGGCCATCTGAAGAAAGTCAATTTTTCAAAAATTTCCACTCATTTCACTAAAATCGCCGAATTTTTGCTCCCAGACAAGATACAGCGATTCTGAGCATAGATTTGGAATCAGCATGAAATTTCGCATCTTTTGAGCCTAAAATCATGGTATTTGGACAACATTGACTTTTCTTAGAGAAGCCTCAAAACGCGCCGAAAAAACACTCATTTTTTAAAGGGAAAATGACATATTTCAGATGGTTTTTGATCATTTGAACGTGTTCCACTTGTTGACTCGTGATCTAGATATAAAATTGAACAACTTTGTGGAAAAAAATCGAAAACATACAGCAATAGGGTCAAACCTCGCTCATATCCAAAATTCCAAAAATCAACAGGAGGACGTTGAAAATCCGGGAAAAGTGGGTTCATTTCTGAATGGTTCCTTTTTGTTTGAACTGATTCCAATCGGTAAATCGTCATCTAGACTCGAAAATATTATACTTCATGGAGGAAAAACCCCAATATACCGAAATATGTCTTTTCTCACCTAATCTCCCGTTCCCCGGAATCCATGGTGAGGCCTTTGAAAACCGTGAAAATCGGCGTCGCTTCCAGAATTCCGCGGCGGGAATAATTGCTTAATTTGTGATTTTTGACATTCTCACATGTGAGCACGACTATTCATGGAAAAAACTCAGAGGGGTATTTTCAATTTTTGCTCTCGCCCGAATCCTCGAAATTCTCACTAGTGACGGAAGGCCAGTGAAAACTTTGAAAATAGAGAAAATCGTTCCTAAAAATTGCAAGTGGATTTTTGGCTGAAACTTTGACAATATCATCACAGCAGTACAAATATTGTTTTCAACGGATAATGTGTGGTTCCTGACGTCATGTGTCAAAAATCGTCTCCCAGGTCATCTGAAGAAAGTCGATTTTTCCAAAATTTTTGAGCTCAAATCACAATCTAGACCGCAAATTTTGACCCAGGATAGCTACAGCAAATCTAAACATAGATTCGGAATCCTCATAAAATTGCGCATCTTTTGAGCCTAAAATCAAGAAAAATGGACAAGTTTGAGCAATTTCTCACTTGAAATCCCAAAGCGCGTCGAAAAGAACTCATTTTTGTGAAAACGAGGAAAGTTTGGATGCACGCAGAGTTGTGAAAAATTGACCTAGAAACATGAATGTGGGCTTATTTTAAAGCCCTAAAACAGTAGTTTCAGAAATCAATGGACCCACTCGAGCATTAGTTCTAGATTTCAAAATCCACCGCATGATTCCGAATGTTTAGCCGAAAACAGTGGTGAAAGGGGAAAATGACATATTTCAGATGGTTTTTGATCATTTGAACTTGTTCCACTTATCGATTCGTGATCTAGTCATAAAAATGAACAACTTTGTGGAAAAAAACACAAAACATACACGGGCGTTCTCATTCTCGACCCCAACCCCTAAATTCCCAAAATCAATAGGTGCTCGTTGAATATACCCGGGAAAAGTGGGGGTCATTTCTGAATGGTTCCTCGTAGTTTGAACTGATTCCAATCGGTAAATCTTCATCTAGACTCGAAAATATTATACTTCATGGAGGAAAAACCCCAATATACCGAAATATGTCTTTTCTCACCTAATCTCCCGTTCCCCGGAATCCATGGTGAGGCCTTTGAAAACCGTGAAAATCGGCGTCGCTTCCAGAATTCCGCGGCGGGAATAATTGCTTAATTTGTGATTTTTGACATTCTCACATGTGAGCACGACTATTCATGGAAAAAACTCAGAGGGGTATTTTCAATTTTTGCTCTCGCCCGAATCCTCGAAATTCTCACTAGTGACGGAAGGCCAGTGAAAACTTTGAAAATAGAGAAAATCGTTCCTAAAAATTGCAAGTGGATTTTTGGCTGAAACTTTGACAATATCATCACAGCAGTACAAATATTGTTTTCAACGGATAATGTGTGGTTCCTGACGTCATGTGTCAAAAATCGTCTCCCAGGTCATCTGAAGAAAGTCGATTTTTCCAAAATTTTTGAGCTCAAATCACAATCTAGACCGCAAATTTTGACCCAGGATAGCTACAGCAAATCTAAACATAGATTCGGAATCCTCATAAAATTGCGCATCTTTTGAGCCTAAAATCAAGAAAAATGGACAAGTTTGAGCAATTTCTCACTTGAAATCCCAAAGCGCGTCGAAAAGAACTCATTTTTGTGAAAACGAGGAAAGTTTGGATGCACGCAGAGTTGTGAAAAATTGACCTAGAAACATGAATGTGGGCTTATTTTAAAGCCCTAAAACAGTAGTTTCAGAAATCAATGGACCCACTCGAGCATTAGTTCTAGATTTCAAAATCCACCGCATGATTCCGAATGTTTAGCCGAAAACAGTGGTGAAAGGGGAAAATGACATATTTCAGATGGTTTTTGATCATTTGAACTTGTTCCACTTATCGATTCGTGATCTAGTCATAAAAATGAACAACTTTGTGGAAAAAAACACAAAACATACACGGGCGTTCTCATTCTCGACCCCAACCCCTAAATTCCCAAAATCAATAGGTGCTCGTTGAATATACCCGGGAAAAGTGGGGGTCATTTCTGAATGGTTCCTCGTAGTTTGAACTGATTCCAATCGGTAAATCTTCATGTAGGCATCAAAATAATCGACTTCATGGAGGAAAAACTGACGAATACAGCAATAGGTTATACATCACCCAACCTCCCGTTTTCCCGGAATCCATGGTGAGGCCTCTCAAAAACCGGGTATGAGCGACGTCGATTCCAGAATCCCGCAACAGTAGGAATTCATGATTTTTGGATTTTCGTCATGCTCAGATGATGTGAAATGTGTTTATGGAGAGACATTTGAGGGTATCTGTCATTTTTCATTTTTCCCCCATATCCCAAATCGCCCAAAAATCAACGGGAGGCCTTCGAAAATGCGGGGGAAAATCGACGTCGATTCCAGAATTCCCTAATTATAGAATTCGCTTATTTTGCGATTTTTTACATTCGGACATGAAAAGAGACATTCGATGAAAAAATCTCAGATACATCATTTCAATTTTCGATCTCGACCGAATCCTCGAAATTCTCACTAGTTACGGGAGGCCAGGGAAAATTTGAGGAAACTGAGTTCAGTTCCAAAAAAAATTGCGAGTGTATTTTTGGCTGAAACTTTGACAACTTCATCAAAACAGTATGATGATTGTTTCCAACGAATGATGTGTGGGGCAGGATGTCATTTGTCAAAAATGGTCGCCCAGGCCATCTGACGGAAGTCAATTTTCTGAAAAATTTCCACTCATTTCACTAAAATCGCCGAATTTTTGCTCCCAGACAAGATACAGCGATTTTGAGCATAGATTTGGAATCAGCATGAAATTCCGCATCTTTTGAGCCTAAAATCATGGTATTTGGACAACATTGACTTTTCTTAGAGAAGCCTCAAAACGCGCCGAAAAAACACTCATTTTTTAAAGGGAAAATGACATATTTCAGATGGTTTTTGATCATTTGAACGTGTTCCACTTGTTGACTCGTGATCTAGACGTGAAAATGAACAACTTTGTGGAAAAAAACCTAAAACATACAGCAATAGGGTCAAACCTCGCTCATATCCAAAATTCCGAGAATCAACTGGAGGACGTTGAAAATTGGGAAAAAGTGGGTTCAGTTCAGATATGTTCCCGGAAGATTGAACTAATTCTAATCGGTATATCTTCATCTAGACATGAAATTAAAGGACTTTGTGGAGAAAAATCAAAAAAATACAAAAATATGTGATACCTCACCCCACCTCCCGTTATGCCGGAACCCTTTGATGACACGAGAAAATCGATGTTAATTCCAAATTTTCCCCGGAGCAGATATCGATCAATTTGCGATTTTCGACATTCTCACATGTGCACACGACTATTCATGGAAAAAACTCAGAAGCGTGTTTTCAATTTTCACACTTTGCTGAAACCCGATTTTCCCGGAATCCATGGCGAGGCCTCTCAAAAACCGGGTATGAGCGACGTCGATTCCAGAATCCGGCAACAGTAGGAATTCATGAATTTTGGTTTTTCGTCATGCTCAGATGACGTGTCAAGTGTCTATGGAGAGACATTCAAGGGTATATGTCATTGACCATTTCAACCCCGCATCTCAATATCGCCAAAATCAACGGGAGGCCTTTGAAAAATTGAAGAAACTAAGCTCAGTTCTAAAAAATTGCGAGTTGATTTTTGGCTCAAACTAGGACGATTTCATCAAAACAGTGCAACTATTGTTTCCAACGGATGATGTGTGGGGCAGGATGTCATGTGTCTGAAAATGGTCCACCAGGCCATCTGACGGAAGTCAATTTTCTGAAAATTTTCCACTCATTTTACTAAAATCGCCGAATTTTTGCTCCCAGACAAGATACAGCGATTCTGAGCATAGCATTGGAATCAGCATGAAATTCCGCATCTTTTGAGCCTAACATCATGCAATTTGGATAACATTGACCTTTCTTAGAGAAGCCCCAAAACGCGCCGAAAAAACACTCATTTTTTGGGAAAGTTTGGATGTACGCAGAGTTGTGAAAAACTGACCTAGAAACGTGAACTTGGACTTGTTTTGAAGCCCAAAAACAGTAGTTTCAGAAATCGATGGGCCCACTCAAGCATTATTTCTAGATTTTTCAAAATCCACCGCACAATCCCGAACACACTGCCGAACACCCAGTGGAAGGGGGAAGATGACCTATTTCAGATGGTTTTTGATCACTTGAACGTGTTCCACTCATCGACTCGTGATCTAGACCTGAAACCAAACAACTTTGTGGAAAAAAACCGCAAACATACAGCAATAGGGTCAAACCTCGCTCATATCCAAAATTCCAAAAATCAACGGGAGGTCGTTGAGTATGGCGGAAAAAGTGGCTTCAGTTCTGATATGTTCCTGGAACATTGAACTAATTCTAATCGGTACATCTTCATCTAGACACAAAATAAAAAGACTTCATGGAGAAAAAACACAACTATACAAGAATATGTGATACCCCTCACCCAACCTCCCGTTATGCCGGCTTTCCTTTGATGAATCGAGAACAACGATGTTAGTTCCAAAATTTCCCTGGAGCAGACATCGATCAATTTGCGATTTTCGACATTCTCACATGTGCGCACGACTATTCATGGAAGAAACTCAGAAGCGTGTTTTCAATTTTCAAACTTTGCTGAAACCCGATTTTCCCGGAATCCATGGTGAGGCCTCTCGAAAACCGGGTATGGGCGACGTCGATTCCAGAATCCCGCAACAGTAGGAATTCATGAATTTTGGTTTTTCGTCATGCTCAGATGACGTGTCAAGTGTCTATGGAGAGACATTCAAGGGTATATGTCATTGACCATTTCAACCCCGCATCTCAATATCGCCAACATCAACGGGAGGCCTTTGAAAAATTGAAGAAACTAAGCTCAGTTCTAAAAAATTGCGAGTTGATTTTTGGCTCAAACTAGGACGATTTCATCAAAACAGTGCAACTATTGTTTCCAACGGATGATGTGTGGGGCAGGATGTCATGTGTCTGAAAATGGTCCACCAGGCCATCTGACGGAAGTCAATTTTCTGAAAAATTT
Organism: Caenorhabditis sinica; assembly: GCA_963932045.1. Lineage (NCBI taxonomy): Eukaryota > Metazoa > Nematoda > Chromadorea > Rhabditida > Rhabditidae > Caenorhabditis > Caenorhabditis sinica. Next base: position 17,324,554 of record OZ009943.1, read on the forward strand.
CCACTCATTTTACTAAAATTGCCGAATTTTTGCTCCCAGACAAGATACAGCGATTCTGAGCATAGCATCGGAATCAGCATGAAATTCCGCATCTTTTGAGCCTAAAATCATGCAATTTGGACAACATTGACCTTTCTTAGAAAAGCCCCAAAACGCGCCGAAAAAACACTCAGTTTTTTGGGAAAATCCGAAAAGTTTGGAAGGCCGCCGAAAAAATGCAAATCAACCTATCAAAATGATTGTTGGCTGAAATCAAAGAGAAAAACATGTAGTATCTGAATCTGTAGGCGCCAACCAGAATTTGGGTCATCTTTCCCAAAAATGGTCCCCCTGGCCATCTGAAGAAAGTCAATTTTTCAAAAATTTCCACTCATTTCACTAAAATCGCCGAATTTTTGCTCCCAGACAAGATACAGCGATTCTGAGCATAGATTTGGAATCAGCATGAAATTTCGCATCTTTTGAGCCTAAAATCATGGTATTTGGACAACATTGACTTTTCTTAGAGAAGCCTCAAAACGCGCCGAAAAAACACTCATTTTTTAAAGGGAAAATGACATATTTCAGATGGTTTTTGATCATTTGAACGTGTTCCACTTGTTGACTCGTGATCTAGATATAAAATTGAACAACTTTGTGGAAAAAAATCGAAAACATACAGCAATAGGGTCAAACCTCGCTCATATCCAAAATTCCAAAAATCAACAGGAGGACGTTGAAAATCCGGGAAAAGTGGGTTCATTTCTGAATGGTTCCTTTTTGTTTGAACTGATTCCAATCGGTAAATCGTCATCTAGACTCGAAAATATTATACTTCATGGAGGAAAAACCCCAATATACCGAAATATGTCTTTTCTCACCTAATCTCCCGTTCCCCGGAATCCATGGTGAGGCCTTTGAAAACCGTGAAAATCGGCGTCGCTTCCAGAATTCCGCGGCGGGAATAATTGCTTAATTTGTGATTTTTGACATTCTCACATGTGAGCACGACTATTCATGGAAAAAACTCAGAGGGGTATTTTCAATTTTTGCTCTCGCCCGAATCCTCGAAATTCTCACTAGTGACGGAAGGCCAGTGAAAACTTTGAAAATAGAGAAAATCGTTCCTAAAAATTGCAAGTGGATTTTTGGCTGAAACTTTGACAATATCATCACAGCAGTACAAATATTGTTTTCAACGGATAATGTGTGGTTCCTGACGTCATGTGTCAAAAATCGTCTCCCAGGTCATCTGAAGAAAGTCGATTTTTCCAAAATTTTTGAGCTCAAATCACAATCTAGACCGCAAATTTTGACCCAGGATAGCTACAGCAAATCTAAACATAGATTCGGAATCCTCATAAAATTGCGCATCTTTTGAGCCTAAAATCAAGAAAAATGGACAAGTTTGAGCAATTTCTCACTTGAAATCCCAAAGCGCGTCGAAAAGAACTCATTTTTGTGAAAACGAGGAAAGTTTGGATGCACGCAGAGTTGTGAAAAATTGACCTAGAAACATGAATGTGGGCTTATTTTAAAGCCCTAAAACAGTAGTTTCAGAAATCAATGGACCCACTCGAGCATTAGTTCTAGATTTCAAAATCCACCGCATGATTCCGAATGTTTAGCCGAAAACAGTGGTGAAAGGGGAAAATGACATATTTCAGATGGTTTTTGATCATTTGAACTTGTTCCACTTATCGATTCGTGATCTAGTCATAAAAATGAACAACTTTGTGGAAAAAAACACAAAACATACACGGGCGTTCTCATTCTCGACCCCAACCCCTAAATTCCCAAAATCAATAGGTGCTCGTTGAATATACCCGGGAAAAGTGGGGGTCATTTCTGAATGGTTCCTCGTAGTTTGAACTGATTCCAATCGGTAAATCTTCATGTAGGCATCAAAATAATCGACTTCATGGAGGAAAAACTGACGAATACAGCAATAGGTTATACATCACCCAACCTCCCGTTTTCCCGGAATCCATGGTGAGGCCTCTCAAAAACCGGGTATGAGCGACGTCGATTCCAGAATCCCGCAACAGTAGGAATTCATGATTTTTGGATTTTCGTCATGCTCAGATGATGTGAAATGTGTTTATGGAGAGACATTTGAGGGTATCTGTCATTTTTCATTTTTCCCCCATATCCCAAATCGCCCAAAAATCAACGGGAGGCCTTCGAAAATGCGGGGGAAAATCGACGTCGATTCCAGAATTCCCTAATTATAGAATTCGCTTATTTTGCGATTTTTTACATTCGGACATGAAAAGAGACATTCGATGAAAAAATCTCAGATACATCATTTCAATTTTCGATCTCGACCGAATCCTCGAAATTCTCACTAGTTACGGGAGGCCAGGGAAAATTTGAGGAAACTGAGTTCAGTTCCAAAAAAAATTGCGAGTGTATTTTTGGCTGAAACTTTGACAACTTCATCAAAACAGTATGATGATTGTTTCCAACGAATGATGTGTGGGGCAGGATGTCATTTGTCAAAAATGGTCGCCCAGGCCATCTGACGGAAGTCAATTTTCTGAAAAATTTCCACTCATTTCACTAAAATCGCCGAATTTTTGCTCCCAGACAAGATACAGCGATTTTGAGCATAGATTTGGAATCAGCATGAAATTCCGCATCTTTTGAGCCTAAAATCATGGTATTTGGACAACATTGACTTTTCTTAGAGAAGCCTCAAAACGCGCCGAAAAAACACTCATTTTTTAAAGGGAAAATGACATATTTCAGATGGTTTTTGATCATTTGAACGTGTTCCACTTGTTGACTCGTGATCTAGATATAAAATTGAACAACTTTGTGGAAAAAAATCGAAAACATACAGCAATAGGGTCAAACCTCGCTCATATCCAAAATTCCAAAAATCAACAGGAGGACGTTGAAAATCCGGGAAAAGTGGGTTCATTTCTGAATGGTTCCTTTTTGTTTGAACTGATTCCAATCGGTAAATCGTCATCTAGACTCGAAAATATTATACTTCATGGAGGAAAAACCCCAATATACCGAAATATGTCTTTTCTCACCTAATCTCCCGTTCCCCGGAATCCATGGTGAGGCCTTTGAAAACCGTGAAAATCGGCGTCGCTTCCAGAATTCCGCGGCGGGAATAATTGCTTAATTTGTGATTTTTGACATTCTCACATGTGAGCACGACTATTCATGGAAAAAACTCAGAGGGGTATTTTCAATTTTTGCTCTCGCCCGAATCCTCGAAATTCTCACTAGTGACGGAAGGCCAGTGAAAACTTTGAAAATAGAGAAAATCGTTCCTAAAAATTGCAAGTGGATTTTTGGCTGAAACTTTGACAATATCATCACAGCAGTACAAATATTGTTTTCAACGGATAATGTGTGGTTCCTGACGTCATGTGTCAAAAATCGTCTCCCAGGTCATCTGAAGAAAGTCGATTTTTCCAAAATTTTTGAGCTCAAATCACAATCTAGACCGCAAATTTTGACCCAGGATAGCTACAGCAAATCTAAACATAGATTCGGAATCCTCATAAAATTGCGCCTCTTTTGAGCCTAAAATCAAGAAAAATGGACAAGTTTGAGCAATTTCTCACTTGAAATCCCAAAGCGCGTCGAAAAGAACTCATTTTTGTGAAAACGAGGAAAGTTTGGATGCACGCAGAGTTGTGAAAAATTGACCTAGAAACATGAATGTGGGCTTATTTTAAAGCCCTAAAACAGTAGTTTCAGAAATCAATGGACCCACTCGAGCATTAGTTCTAGATTTCAAAATCCACCGCATGATTCCGAATGTTTAGCCGAAAACAGTGGTGAAAGGGGAAAATGACATATTTCAGATGGTTTTTGATCATTTGAACTTGTTCCACTTATCGATTCGTGATCTAGTCATAAAAATGAACAACTTTGTGGAAAAAAACACAAAACATACACGGGCGTTCTCATTCTCGACCCCAACCCCTAAATTCCCAAAATCAATAGGTGCTCGTTGAATATACCCGGGAAAAGTGGGGGTCATTTCTGAATGGTTCCTCGTAGTTTGAACTGATTCCAATCGGTAAATCTTCATGTAGGCATCAAAATAATCGACTTCATGGAGGAAAAACTGACGAATACAGCAATAGGTTATACATCACCCAACCTCCCGTTTTCCCGGAATCCATGGTGAGGCCTCTCAAAAACCGGGTATGAGCGACGTCGATTCCAGAATCCCGCAACAGTAGGAATTCATGATTTTTGGATTTTCGTCATGCTCAGATGATGTGAAATGTGTTTATGGAGAGACATTTGAGGGTATCTGTCATTTTTCATTTTTCCCCCATATCCCAAATCGCCCAAAAATCAACGGGAGGCCTTCGAAAATGCGGGGGAAAATCGACGTCGATTCCAGAATTCCCTAATTATAGAATTCGCTTATTTTGCGATTTTTTACATTCGGACATGAAAAGAGACATTCGATGAAAAAATCTCAGATACATCATTTCAATTTTCGATCTCGACCGAATCCTCGAAATTCTCACTAGTTACGGGAGGCCAGGGAAAATTTGAGGAAACTGAGTTCAGTTCCAAAAAAAATTGCGAGTGTATTTTTGGCTGAAACTTTGACAACTTCATCAAAACAGTATGATGATTGTTTCCAACGAATGATGTGTGGGGCAGGATGTCATTTGTCAAAAATGGTCCACCAGGCCATCTGACGGAAGTCAATTTTCTGAAAATTTTCCACTCATTTTACTAAAATCGCCGAATTTTTGCTCCCAGACAAGATACAGCGATTTTGAGCATAGATTTGGAATCAGCATGAAATTCCGCATCTTTTGAGCCTAAAATCATGGTATTTGGACAACATTGACTTTTCTTAGAGAAGCCTCAAAACGCGCCGAAAAAACACTCATTTTTTAAAGGGAAAATGACATATTTCAGATGGTTTTTGATCATTTGAACGTGTTCCACTTGTTGACTCGTGATCTAGACGTGAAAATGAACAACTTTGTGGAAAAAAACCTAAAACATACAGCAATAGGGTCAAACCTCGCTCATATCCAAAATTCCGAGAATCAACTGGAGGACGTTGAAAATTGGGAAAAAGTGGGTTCAGTTCAGATATGTTCCCGGAAGATTGAACTAATTCTAATCGGTATATCTTCATCTAGACATGAAATTAAAGGACTTTGTGGAGAAAAATCAAAAAAATACAAAAATATGTGATACCTCACCCCACCTCCCGTTATGCCGGAACCCTTTGATGACACGAGAAAATCGATGTTAATTCCAAATTTTCCCCGGAGCAGATATCGATCAATTTGCGATTTTCGACATTCTCACATGTGCACACGACTATTCATGGAAAAAACTCAGAAGCGTGTTTTCAATTTTCACACTTTGCTGAAACCCGATTTTCCCGGAATCCATGGCGAGGCCTCTCAAAAACCGGGTATGAGCGACGTCGATTCCAGAATCCGGCAACAGTAGGAATCCATGATTATTGGTTTTTCGTCATGCTCAGATGATGTGTCAAATGTCTATGGAAAGACATTCAAGGGTATCTGTCATTTACCATTTCAACCCCTCATCTCAATATCGCCAAAATCAACGGGAGGCCTTTGAAAAATTGAAGAAACTAAGCTCAGTTCCAAAAAATTGCGAGTTGATTTTTGGCTCAAACTAGGACAACTTCATCAAAACAGTATGATGATTGTTTCCAACGGATGATGTGTGGGGCAGGATGTCATGTGTCAAAAATGGTCCCCCAGGCCATCTGAGGGAAGTCAATTTTCTGAAAAATTTCCACTCATTTTACTAAAATTGCCGAATTTTTGCTCCCAGACAAGATACAGCGATTCTGAGCATAGCATCGGAATCAGCATGAAATTACGCATCTTTTGAGTCTAAAATCATGCAATTTGGACAACATTGACCTTTCTTAGAAAAGCCCCAAAACGCGCCGAAAAAACACTCAGTTTTTTGGGAAAATCCGAAAAGTTTGGAAGGCCGCCGAAAAAATGCAAATCAACCTATCAAAATGATTGTTGGCTGAAATCAAAGAGAAAAACATGTAGTATCTGAATCTGTAGGCGCCAACCAGAATTTGGGTCATCTTTCCCAAAAATGGTCCCCCTGGCCATCTGACGGAAGTCAATTTTCTGAAAAATTTCCACTCATTTCACTAAAATCGCCGAATTTTTGCTCCCAGACAAGATACAGCGATTTTGAGCATAGATTTGGAATCAGCATGAAATTTCGCATCTTTTGAGCCTAAAATCATGGTATTTGGACAACATTGACTTTTCTTAGAGAAGCCTCAAAACGCGCCGAAAAAACACTCATTTTTTAAAGGGAAAATGACATATTTCAGATGGTTTTTGATCATTTGAACGTGTTCCACTTGTTGACTCGTGATCTAGATATAAAATTGAACAACTTTGTGGAAAAAAATCGAAAACATACAGCAATAGGGTCAAACCTCGCTCATATCCAAAATTCCAAAAATCAACAGGAGGACGTTGAAAATCCGGGAAAAGTGGGTTCATTTCTGAATGGTTCCTTTTTGTTTGAACTGATTCCAATCGGTAAATCGTCATCTAGACTCGAAAATATTATACTTCATGGAGGAAAAACCCCAATATACCGAAATATGTCTTTTCTCACCTAATCTCCCGTTCCCCGGAATCCATGGTGAGGCCTTTGAAAACCGTGAAAATCGGCGTCGCTTCCAGAATTCCGCGGCGGGAATAATTGCTTAATTTGTGATTTTTGACATTCTCACATGTGAGCACGACTATTCATGGAAAAAACTCAGAGGGGTATTTTCAATTTTTGCTCTCGCCCGAATCCTCGAAATTCTCACTAGTGACGGAAGGCCAGTGAAAACTTTGAAAATAGAGAAAATCGTTCCTAAAAATTGCAAGTGGATTTTTGGCTGAAACTTTGACAATATCATCACAGCAGTACAAATATTGTTTTCAACGGATAATGTGTGGTTCCTGACGTCATGTGTCAAAAATCGTCTCCCAGGTCATCTGAAGAAAGTCGATTTTTCCAAAATTTTTGAGCTCAAATCACAATCTAGACCGCAAATTTTGACCCAGGATAGCTACAGCAAATCTAAACATAGATTCGGAATCCTCATAAAATTGCGCATCTTTTGAGCCTAAAATCAAGAAAAATGGACAAGTTTGAGCAATTTCTCACTTGAAATCCCAAAGCGCGTCGAAAAGAACTCATTTTTGTGAAAACGAGGAAAGTTTGGATGCACGCAGAGTTGTGAAAAATTGATCTAGAAACATGAATGTGGGCTTATTTTAAAGCCCTAAAACAGTAGTTTCAGAAATCAATGGACCCACTCGAGCATTAGTTCTAGATTTCAAAATCCACCGCATGATTCCGAATGTTTAGCCGAAAACAGTGGTGAAAGGGGAAAATGACATATTTCAGATGGTTTTTGATCATTTGAACTTGTTCCACTTATCGATTCGTGATCTAGTCATAAAAATGAACAACTTTGTGGAAAAAAACACAAAACATACACGGGCGTTCTCATTCTCGACCCCAACCCCTAAATTCCCAAAATCAATAGGTGCTCGTTGAATATACCCGGGAAAAGTGGGGGTCATTTCTGAATGGTTCCTCGTAGTTTGAACTGATTCCAATCGGTAAATCTTCATGTAGGCATCAAAATAATCGACTTCATGGAGGAAAAACTGACGAATACAGCAATAGGTTATACATCACCCAACCTCCCGTTTTCCCGGAATCCATGGTGAGGCCTCTCAAAAACCGGGTATGAGCGACGTCGATTCCAGAATCCCGCAACAGTAGGAATTCATGATTTTTGGATTTTCGTCATGCTCAGATGATGTGAAATGTGTTTATGGAGAGACATTTGAGGGTATCTGTCATTTTTCATTTTTCCCCCATATCCCAAATCGCCCAAAAATCAACGGGAGGCCTTCGAAAATGCGGGGGAAAATCGACGTCGATTCCAGAATTCCCTAATTATAGAATTCGCTTATTTTGCGATTTTTTACATTCGGACATGAAAAGAGACATTCGATGAAAAAATCTCAGATACATCATTTCAATTTTCGATCTCGACCGAATCCTCGAAATTCTCACTAGTTACGGGAGGCCAGGGAAAATTTGAGGAAACTGAGTTCAGTTCCAAAAAAAATTGCGAGTGTATTTTTGGCTGAAACTTTGACAACTTCATCAAAACAGTATGATGATTGTTTCCAACGAATGATGTGTGGGGCAGGATGTCATTTGTCAAAAATGGTCGCCCAGGCCATCTGACGGAAGTCAATTTTCTGAAAAATTTCCACTCATTTCACTAAAATCGCCGAATTTTTGCTCCCAGACAAGATACAGCGATTTTGAGCATAGATTTGGAATCAGCATGAAATTCCGCATCTTTTGAGCCTAAAATCATGGTATTTGGACAACATTGACTTTTCTTAGAGAAGCCTCAAAACGCGCCGAAAAAACACTCATTTTTTAAAGGGAAAATGACATATTTCAGATGGTTTTTGATCATTTGAACGTGTTCCACTTGTTGACTCGTGATCTAGACGTGAAAATGAACAACTTTGTGGAAAAAAACCTAAAACATACAGCAATAGGGTCAAACCTCGCTCATATCCAAAATTCCGAGAATCAACTGGAGGACGTTGAAAATTGGGAAAAAGTGGGTTCAGTTCAGATATGTTCCCGGAAGATTGAACTAATTCTAATCGGTATATCTTCATCTAGACATGAAATTAAAGGACTTTGTGGAGAAAAATCAAAAAAATACAAAAATATGTGATACCTCACCCCACCTCCCGTTATGCCGGAACCCTTTGATGACACGAGAAAATCGATGTTAATTCCAAATTTTCCCCGGAGCAGATATCGATCAATTTGCGATTTTCGACATTCTCACATGTGCACACGACTATTCATGGAAAAAACTCAGAAGCGTGTTTTCAATTTTCACACTTTGCTGAAACCCGATTTTCCCGGAATCCATGGCGAGGCCTCTCAAAAACCGGGTATGAGCGACGTCGATTCCAGAATCCGGCAACAGTAGGAATCCATGATTATTGGTTTTTCGTCATGCTCAGATGATGTGTCAAATGTCTATGGAAAGACATTCAAGGGTATCTGTCATTTACCATTTCAACCCCTCATCTCAATATCGCCAAAATCAACGGGAGGCCTTTGAAAAATTGAAGAAACTAAGCTCAGTTCCAAAAAATTGCGAGTTGATTTTTGGCTCAAACTAGGACAACTTCATCAAAACAGTATGATGATTGTTTCCAACGGATGATGTGTGGGGCAGGATGTCATGTGTCAAAAATGGTCCCCCAGGCCATCTGAGGGAAGTCAATTTTCTGAAAAATTTCCACTCATTTTACTAAAATTGCCGAATTTTTGCTCCCAGACAAGATACAGCGATTCTGAGCATAGCATCGGAATCAGCATGAAATTACGCATCTTTTGAGTCTAAAATCATGCAATTTGGACAACATTGACCTTTCTTAGAAAAGCCCCAAAACGCGCCGAAAAAACACTCAGTTTTTTGGGAAAATCCGAAAAGTTTGGAAGGCCGCCGAAAAAATGCAAATCAACCTATCAAAATGATTGTTGGCTGAAATCAAAGAGAAAAACATGTAGTATCTGAATCTGTAGGCGCCAACCAGAATTTGGGTCATCTTTCCCAAAAATGGTCCCCCTGGCCATCTGAAGAAAGTCAATTTTTCAAAAATTTCCACTCATTTCACTAAAATCGCCGAATTTTTGCTCCCAGACAAGATACAGCGATTCTGAGCATAGATTTGGAATCAGCATGAAATTTCGCATCTTTTGAGCCTAAAATCATGGTATTTGGACAACATTGACTTTTCTTAGAGAAGCCTCAAAACGCGCCGAAAAAACACTCATTTTTTAAAGGGAAAATGACATATTTCAGATGGTTTTTGATCATTTGAACGTGTTCCACTTGTTGACTCGTGATCTAGATATAAAATTGAACAACTTTGTGGAAAAAAATCGAAAACATACAGCAATAGGGTCAAACCTCGCTCATATCCAAAATTCCAAAAATCAACAGGAGGACGTTGAAAATCCGGGAAAAGTGGGTTCATTTCTGAATGGTTCCTTTTTGTTTGAACTGATTCCAATCGGTAAATCGTCATCTAGACTCGAAAATATTATACTTCATGGAGGAAAAACCCCAATATACCGAAATATGTCTTTTCTCACCTAATCTCCCGTTCCCCGGAATCCATGGTGAGGCCTTTGAAAACCGTGAAAATCGGCGTCGCTTCCAGAATTCCGCGGCGGGAATAATTGCTTAATTTGTGATTTTTGACATTCTCACATGTGAGCACGACTATTCATGGAAAAAACTCAGAGGGGTATTTTCAATTTTTGCTCTCGCCCGAATCCTCGAAATTCTCACTAGTGACGGAAGGCCAGTGAAAACTTTGAAAATAGAGAAAATCGTTCCTAAAAATTGCAAGTGGATTTTTGGCTGAAACTTTGACAATATCATCACAGCAGTACAAATATTGTTTTCAACGGATAATGTGTGGTTCCTGACGTCATGTGTCAAAAATCGTCTCCCAGGTCATCTGAAGAAAGTCGATTTTTCCAAAATTTTTGAGCTCAAATCACAATCTAGACCGCAAATTTTGACCCAGGATAGCTACAGCAAATCTAAACATAGATTCGGAATCCTCATAAAATTGCGCATCTTTTGAGCCTAAAATCAAGAAAAATGGACAAGTTTGAGCAATTTCTCACTTGAAATCCCAAAGCGCGTCGAAAAGAACTCATTTTTGTGAAAACGAGGAAAGTTTGGATGCACGCAGAGTTGTGAAAAATTGACCTAGAAACATGAATGTGGGCTTATTTTAAAGCCCTAAAACAGTAGTTTCAGAAATCAATGGACCCACTCGAGCATTAGTTCTAGATTTCAAAATCCACCGCATGATTCCGAATGTTTAGCCGAAAACAGTGGTGAAAGGGGAAAATGACATATTTCAGATGGTTTTTGATCATTTGAACTTGTTCCACTTATCGATTCGTGATCTAGTCATAAAAATGAACAACTTTGTGGAAAAAAACACAAAACATACACGGGCGTTCTCATTCTCGACCCCAACCCCTAAATTCCCAAAATCAATAGGTGCTCGTTGAATATACCCGGGAAAAGTGGGGGTCATTTCTGAATGGTTCCTCGTAGTTTGAACTGATTCCAATCGGTAAATCTTCATGTAGGCATCAAAATAATCGACTTCATGGAGGAAAAACTGACGAATACAGCAATAGGTTATACATCACCCAACCTCCCGTTTTCCCGGAATCCATGGTGAGGCCTCTCAAAAACCGGGTATGAGCGACGTCGATTCCAGAATCCCGCAACAGTAGGAATTCATGATTTTTGGATTTTCGTCATGCTCAGATGATGTGAAATGTGTTTATGGAGAGACATTTGAGGGTATCTGTCATTTTTCATTTTTCCCCCATATCCCAAATCGCCCAAAAATCAACGGGAGGCCTTCGAAAATGCGGGGGAAAATCGACGTCGATTCCAGAATTCCCTAATTATAGAATTCGCTTATTTTGCGATTTTTTACATTCGGACATGAAAAGAGACATTCGATGAAAAAATCTCAGATACATCATTTCAATTTTCGATCTCGACCGAATCCTCGAAATTCTCACTAGTTACGGGAGGCCAGGGAAAATTTGAGGAAACTGAGTTCAGTTCCAAAAAAAATTGCGAGTGTATTTTTGGCTGAAACTTTGACAACTTCATCAAAACAGTATGATGATTGTTTCCAACGAATGATGTGTGGGGCAGGATGTCATTTGTCAAAAATGGTCGCCCAGGCCATCTGACGGAAGTCAATTTTCTGAAAAATTTCCACTCATTTCACTAAAATCGCCGAATTTTTGCTCCCAGACAAGATACAGCGATTTTGAGCATAGATTTGGAATCAGCATGAAATTCCGCATCTTTTGAGCCTAAAATCATGGTATTTGGACAACATTGACTTTTCTTAGAGAAGCCTCAAAACGCGCCGAAAAAACACTCATTTTTTAAAGGGAAAATGACATATTTCAGATGGTTTTTGATCATTTGAACGTGTTCCACTTGTTGACTCGTGATCTAGACGTGAAAATGAACAACTTTGTGGAAAAAAACCTAAAACATACAGCAATAGGGTCAAACCTCGCTCATATCCAAAATTCCGAGAATCAACTGGAGGACGTTGAAAATTGGGAAAAAGTGGGTTCAGTTCAGATATGTTCCCGGAAGATTGAACTAATTCTAATCGGTATATCTTCATCTAGACATGAAATTAAAGGACTTTGTGGAGAAAAATCAAAAAAATACAAAAATATGTGATACCTCACCCCACCTCCCGTTATGCCGGAACCCTTTGATGACACGAGAAAATCGATGTTAATTCCAAATTTTCCCCGGAGCAGATATCGATCAATTTGCGATTTTCGACATTCTCACATGTGCACACGACTATTCATGGAAAAAACTCAGAAGCGTGTTTTCAATTTTCACACTTTGCTGAAACCCGATTTTCCCGGAATCCATGGCGAGGCCTCTCAAAAACCGGGTATGAGCGACGTCGATTCCAGAATCCGGCAACAGTAGGAATTCATGAATTTTGGTTTTTCGTCATGCTCAGATGACGTGTCAAGTGTCTATGGAGAGACATTCAAGGGTATATGTCATTGACCATTTCAACCCCGCATCTCAATATCGCCAAAATCAACGGGAGGCCTTTGAAAAATTGAAGAAACTAAGCTCAGTTCTAAAAAATTGCGAGTTGATTTTTGGCTCAAACTAGGACGATTTCATCAAAACAGTGCAACTATTGTTTCCAACGGATGATGTGTGGGGCAGGATGTCATGTGTCTGAAAATGGTCCACCAGGCCATCTGACGGAAGTCAATTTTCTGAAAATTTTCCACTCATTTTACTAAAATCGCCGAATTTTTGCTCCCAGACAAGATACAGCGATTCTGAGCATAGCATTGGAATCAGCATGAAATTCCGCATCTTTTGAGCCTAACATCATGCAATTTGGATAACATTGACCTTTCTTAGAGAAGCCCCAAAACGCGCCGAAAAAACACTCATTTTTTGGGAAAGTTTGGATGTACGCAGAGTTGTGAAAAACTGACCTAGAAACGTGAACTTGGACTTGTTTTGAAGCCCAAAAACAGTAGTTTCAGAAATCGATGGGCCCACTCAAGCATTATTTCTAGATTTTTCAAAATCCACCGCACAATCCCGAACACACTGCCGAACACCCAGTGGAAGGGGGAAGATGACCTATTTCAGATGGTTTTTGATCACTTGAACGTGTTCCACTCATCGACTCGTGATCTAGACCTGAAACCAAACAACTTTGTGGAAAAAAACCGCAAACATACAGCAATAGGGTCAAACCTCGCTCATATCCAAAATTCCAAAAATCAACGGGAGGTCGTTGAGTATGGCGGAAAAAGTGGCTTCAGTTCTGATATGTTCCTGGAACATTGAACTAATTCTAATCGGTACATCTTCATCTAGACACAAAATAAAAAGACTTCATGGAGAAAAAACACAACTATACAAGAATATGTGATACCCCTCACCCAACCTCCCGTTATGCCGGCTTTCCTTTGATGAATCGAGAACAACGATGTTAGTTCCAAAATTTCCCTGGAGCAGACATCGATCAATTTGCGATTTTCGACATTCTCACATGTGCGCACGACTATTCATGGAAGAAACTCAGAAGCGTGTTTTCAATTTTCAAACTTTGCTGAAACCCGATTTTCCCGGAATCCATGGTGAGGCCTCTCGAAAACCGGGTATGGGCGACGTCGATTCCAGAATCCCGCAACAGTAGGAATTCATGAATTTTGGTTTTTCGTCATGCTCAGATGACGTGTCAAGTGTCTATGGAGAGACATTCAAGGGTATATGTCATTGACCATTTCAACCCCGCATCTCAATATCGCCAACATCAACGGGAGGCCTTTGAAAAATTGAAGAAACTAAGCTCAGTTCTAAAAAATTGCGAGTTGATTTTTGGCTCAAACTAGGACGATTTCATCAAAACAGTGCAACTATTGTTTCCAACGGATGATGTGTGGGGCAGGATGTCATGTGTCTGAAAATGGTCCACCAGGCCATCTGACGGAAGTCAATTTTCTGAAAAATTTCCACTCATTTTACTAAAATTGCCGAATTTTTGCTCCCAGACAAGATACAGCGATTCTGAGCATAGCATCGGAATCAGCATGAAATTCCGCATCTTTTGAGCCTAAAATCATGCAATTTGGACAACATTGACCTTTCTTAGAAAAGCCCCAAAACGCGCCGAAAAAACACTCAGTTTTTTGGGAAAATCCGAAAAGTTTGGAAGGCCGCCGAAAAAATGCAAATCAACCTATCAAAATGATTGTTGGCTGAAATCAAAGAGAAAAACATGTAGTATCTGAATCTGTAGGCGCCAACCAGAATTTGGGTCATCTTTCCCAAAAATGGTCCCCCTGGCCATCTGAAGAAAGTCAATTTTTCAAAAATTTCCACTCATTTCACTAAAATCGCCGAATTTTTGCTCCCAGACAAGATACAGCGATTCTGAGCATAGATTTGGAATCAGCATGAAATTTCGCATCTTTTGAGCCTAAAATCATGGTATTTGGACAACATTGACTTTTCTTAGAGAAGCCTCAAAACGCGCCGAAAAAACACTCATTTTTTAAAGGGAAAATGACATATTTCAGATGGTTTTTGATCATTTGAACGTGTTCCACTTGTTGACTCGTGATCTAGATATAAAATTGAACAACTTTGTGGAAAAAAATCGAAAACATACAGCAATAGGGTCAAACCTCGCTCATATCCAAAATTCCAAAAATCAACAGGAGGACGTTGAAAATCCGGGAAAAGTGGGTTCATTTCTGAATGGTTCCTTTTTGTTTGAACTGATTCCAATCGGTAAATCGTCATCTAGACTCGAAAATATTATACTTCATGGAGGAAAAACCCCAATATACCGAAATATGTCTTTTCTCACCTAATCTCCCGTTCCCCGGAATCCATGGTGAGGCCTTTGAAAACCGTGAAAATCGGCGTCGCTTCCAGAATTCCGCGGCGGGAATAATTGCTTAATTTGTGATTTTTGACATTCTCACATGTGAGCACGACTATTCATGGAAAAAACTCAGAGGGGTATTTTCAATTTTTGCTCTCGCCCGAATCCTCGAAATTCTCACTAGTGACGGAAGGCCAGTGAAAACTTTGAAAATAGAGAAAATCGTTCCTAAAAATTGCAAGTGGATTTTTGGCTGAAACTTTGACAATATCATCACAGCAGTACAAATATTGTTTTCAACGGATAATGTGTGGTTCCTGACGTCATGTGTCAAAAATCGTCTCCCAGGTCATCTGAAGAAAGTCGATTTTTCCAAAATTTTTGAGCTCAAATCACAATCTAGACCGCAAATTTTGACCCAGGATAGCTACAGCAAATCTAAACATAGATTCGGAATCCTCATAAAATTGCGCATCTTTTGAGCCTAAAATCAAGAAAAATGGACAAGTTTGAGCAATTTCTCACTTGAAATCCCAAAGCGCGTCGAAAAGAACTCATTTTTGTGAAAACGAGGAAAGTTTGGATGCACGCAGAGTTGTGAAAAATTGACCTAGAAACATGAATGTGGGCTTATTTTAAAGCCCTAAAACAGTAGTTTCAGAAATCAATGGACCCACTCGAGCATTAGTTCTAGATTTCAAAATCCACCGCATGATTCCGAATGTTTAGCCGAAAACAGTGGTGAAAGGGGAAAATGACATATTTCAGATGGTTTTTGATCATTTGAACTTGTTCCACTTATCGATTCGTGATCTAGTCATAAAAATGAACAACTTTGTGGAAAAAAACACAAAACATACACGGGCGTTCTCATTCTCGACCCCAACCCCTAAATTCCCAAAATCAATAGGTGCTCGTTGAATATACCCGGGAAAAGTGGGGGTCATTTCTGAATGGTTCCTCGTAGTTTGAACTGATTCCAATCGGTAAATCTTCATGTAGGCATCAAAATAATCGACTTCATGGAGGAAAAACTGACGAATACAGCAATAGGTTATACATCACCCAACCTCCCGTTTTCCCGGAATCCATGGTGAGGCCTCTCAAAAACCGGGTATGAGCGACGTCGATTCCAGAATCCCGCAACAGTAGGAATTCATGATTTTTGGATTTTCGTCATGCTCAGATGATGTGAAATGTGTTTATGGAGAGACATTTGAGGGTATCTGTCATTTTTCATTTTTCCCCCATATCCCAAATCGCCCAAAAATCAACGGGAGGCCTTCGAAAATGCGGGGGAAAATCGACGTCGATTCCAGAATTCCCTAATTATAGAATTCGCTTATTTTGCGATTTTTTACATTCGGACATGAAAAGAGACATTCGATGAAAAAATCTCAGATACATCATTTCAATTTTCGATCTCGACCGAATCCTCGAAATTCTCACTAGTTACGGGAGGCCAGGGAAAATTTGAGGAAACTGAGTTCAGTTCCAAAAAAAATTGCGAGTGTATTTTTGGCTGAAACTTTGACAACTTCATCAAAACAGTATGATGATTGTTTCCAACGAATGATGTGTGGGGCAGGATGTCATTTGTCAAAAATGGTCGCCCAGGCCATCTGACGGAAGTCAATTTTCTGAAAAATTTCCACTCATTTCACTAAAATCGCCGAATTTTTGCTCCCAGACAAGATACAGCGATTTTGAGCATAGATTTGGAATCAGCATGAAATTCCGCATCTTTTGAGCCTAAAATCATGGTATTTGGACAACATTGACTTTTCTTAGAGAAGCCTCAAAACGCGCCGAAAAAACACTCATTTTTTAAAGGGAAAATGACATATTTCAGATGGTTTTTGATCATTTGAACGTGTTCCACTTGTTGACTCGTGATCTAGATATAAAATTGAACAACTTTGTGGAAAAAAATCGAAAACATACAGCAATAGGGTCAAACCTCGCTCATATCCAAAATTCCAAAAATCAACGGGAGGTCGTTGAGTATGGCGGAAAAAGTGGCTTCAGTTCTGATATGTTCCTGGAACATTGAACTAATTCTAATCGGTACATCTTCATCTAGACACAAAATAAAAAGACTTCATGGAGAAAAAACACAACTATACAAGAATATGTGATACCCCTCACCCAACCTCCCGTTATGCCGGCTTTCCTTTGATGAATCGAGAACAACGATGTTAGTTCCAAAATTTCCCTGGAGCAGACATCGATCAATTTGCGATTTTCGACATTCTCACATGTGCGCACGACTATTCATGGAAGAAACTCAGAAGCGTGTTTTCAATTTTCAAACTTTGCTGAAACCCGATTTTCCCGGAATCCATGGTGAGGCCTCTCGAAAACCGGGTATGGGCGACGTCGATTCCAGAATCCCGCAACAGTAGGAATTCATGAATTTTGGTTTTTCGTCATGCTCAGATGACGTGTCAAGTGTCTATGGAGAGACATTCAAGGGTATATGTCATTGACCATTTCAACCCCGCATCTCAATATCGCCAACATCAACGGGAGGCCTTTGAAAAATTGAAGAAACTAAGCTCAGTTCTAAAAAATTGCGAGTTGATTTTTGGCTCAAACTAGGACGATTTCATCAAAACAGTGCAACTATTGTTTCCAACGGATGATGTGTGGGGCAGGATGTCATGTGTCTGAAAATGGTCCACCAGGCCATCTGACGGAAGTCAATTTTCTGAAAAATTTCCACTCATTTTACTAAAATTGCCGAATTTTTGCTCCCAGACAAGATACAGCGATTCTGAGCATAGCATCGGAATCAGCATGAAATTCCGCATCTTTTGAGCCTAAAATCATGCAATTTGGACAACATTGACCTTTCTTAGAAAAGCCCCAAAACGCGCCGAAAAAACACTCAGTTTTTTGGGAAAATCCGAAAAGTTTGGAAGGCCGCCGAAAAAATGCAAATCAACCTATCAAAATGATTGTTGGCTGAAATCAAAGAGAAAAACATGTAGTATCTGAATCTGTAGGCGCCAACCAGAATTTGGGTCATCTTTCCCAAAAATGGTCCCCCTGGCCATCTGAAGAAAGTCAATTTTTCAAAAATTTCCACTCATTTCACTAAAATCGCCGAATTTTTGCTCCCAGACAAGATACAGCGATTCTGAGCATAGATTTGGAATCAGCATGAAATTTCGCATTTTTTGAGCCTAAAATCATGGTATTTGGACAACATTGACTTTTCTTAGAGAAGCCTCAAAACGCGCCGAAAAAACACTCATTTTTTAAAGGGAAAATGACATATTTCAGATGGTTTTTGATCATTTGAACGTGTTCCACTTGTTGACTCGTGATCTAGATATAAAATTGAACAACTTTGTGGAAAAAAATCGAAAACATACAGCAATAGGGTCAAACCTCGCTCATATCCAAAATTCCAAAAATCAACAGGAGGACGTTGAAAATCCGGGAAAAGTGGGTTCATTTCTGAATGGTTCCTTTTTGTTTGAACTGATTCCAATCGGTAAATCGTCATCTAGACTCGAAAATATTATACTTCATGGAGGAAAAACCCCAATATACCGAAATATGTCTTTTCTCACCTAATCTCCCGTTCCCCGGAATCCATGGTGAGGCCTTTGAAAACCGTGAAAATCGGCGTCGCTTCCAGAATTCCGCGGCGGGAATAATTGCTTAATTTGTGATTTTTGACATTCTCACATGTGAGCACGACTATTCATGGAAAAAACTCAGAGGGGTATTTTCAATTTTTGCTCTCGCCCGAATCCTCGAAATTCTCACTAGTGACGGAAGGCCAGTGAAAACTTTGAAAATAGAGAAAATCGTTCCTAAAAATTGCAAGTGGATTTTTGGCTGAAACTTTGACAATATCATCACAGCAGTACAAATATTGTTTTCAACGGATAATGTGTGGTTCCTGACGTCATGTGTCAAAAATCGTCTCCCAGGTCATCTGAAGAAAGTCGATTTTTCCAAAATTTTTGAGCTCAAATCACAATCTAGACCGCAAATTTTGACCCAGGATAGCTACAGCAAATCTAAACATAGATTCGGAATCCTCATAAAATTGCGCATCTTTTGAGCCTAAAATCAAGAAAAATGGACAAGTTTGAGCAATTTCTCACTTGAAATCCCAAAGCGCGTCGAAAAGAACTCATTTTTGTGAAAACGAGGAAAGTTTGGATGCACGCAGAGTTGTGAAAAATTGACCTAGAAACATGAATGTGGGCTTATTTTAAAGCCCTAAAACAGTAGTTTCAGAAATCAATGGACCCACTCGAGCATTAGTTCTAGATTTCAAAATCCACCGCATGATTCCGAATGTTTAGCCGAAAACAGTGGTGAAAGGGGAAAATGACATATTTCAGATGGTTTTTGATCATTTGAACTTGTTCCACTTATCGATTCGTGATCTAGTCATAAAAATGAACAACTTTGTGGAAAAAAACACAAAACATACACGGGCGTTCTCATTCTCGACCCCAACCCCTAAATTCCCAAAATCAATAGGTGCTCGTTGAATATACCCGGGAAAAGTGGGGGTCATTTCTGAATGGTTCCTCGTAGTTTGAACTGATTCCAATCGGTAAATCTTCATGTAGGCATCAAAATAATCGACTTCATGGAGGAAAAACTGACGAATACAGCAATAGGTTATACATCACCCAACCTCCCGTTTTCCCGGAATCCATGGTGAGGCCTCTCAAAAACCGGGTATGAGCGACGTCGATTCCAGAATCCCGCAACAGTAGGAATTCATGATTTTTGGATTTTCGTCATGCTCAGATGATGTGAAATGTGTTTATGGAGAGACATTTGAGGGTATCTGTCATTTTTCATTTTTCCCCCATATCCCAAATCGCCCAAAAATCAACGGGAGGCCTTCGAAAATGCGGGGGAAAATCGACGTCGATTCCAGAATTCCCTAATTATAGAATTCGCTTATTTTGCGATTTTTTACATTCGGACATGAAAAGAGACATTCGATGAAAAAATCTCAGATACATCATTTCAATTTTCGATCTCGACCGAATCCTCGAAATTCTCACTAGTTACGGGAGGCCAGGGAAAATTTGAGGAAACTGAGTTCAGTTCCAAAAAAAATTGCGAGTGTATTTTTGGCTGAAACTTTGACAACTTCATCAAAACAGTATGATGATTGTTTCCAACGAATGATGTGTGGGGCAGGATGTCATTTGTCAAAAATGGTCGCCCAGGCCATCTGACGGAAGTCAATTTTCTGAAAAATTTCCACTCATTTCACTAAAATCGCCGAATTTTTGCTCCCAGACAAGATACAGCGATTTTGAGCATAGATTTGGAATCAGCATGAAATTCCGCATCTTTTGAGCCTAAAATCATGGTATTTGGACAACATTGACTTTTCTTAGAGAAGCCTCAAAACGCGCCGAAAAAACACTCATTTTTTAAAGGGAAAATGACATATTTCAGATGGTTTTTGATCATTTGAACGTGTTCCACTTGTTGACTCGTGATCTAGATATAAAATTGAACAACTTTGTGGAAAAAAATCGAAAACATACAGCAATAGGGTCAAACCTCGCTCATATCCAAAATTCCAAAAATCAACAGGAGGACGTTGAAAATCCGGGAAAAGTGGGTTCATTTCTGAATGGTTCCTTTTTGTTTGAACTGATTCCAATCGGTAAATCGTCATCTAGACTCGAAAATATTATACTTCATGGAGGAAAAACCCCAATATACCGAAATATGTCTTTTCTCACCTAATCTCCCGTTCCCCGGAATCCATGGTGAGGCCTTTGAAAACCGTGAAAATCGGCGTCGCTTCCAGAATTCCGCGGCGGGAATAATTGCTTAATTTGTGATTTTTGACATTCTCACATGTGAGCACGACTATTCATGGAAAAAACTCAGAGGGGTATTTTCAATTTTTGCTCTCGCCCGAATCCTCGAAATTCTCACTAGTGACGGAAGGCCAGTGAAAACTTTGAAAATAGAGAAAATCGTTCCTAAAAATTGCAAGTGGATTTTTGGCTGAAACTTTGACAATATCATCACAGCAGTACAAATATTGTTTTCAACGGATAATGTGTGGTTCCTGACGTCATGTGTCAAAAATCGTCTCCCAGGTCATCTGAAGAAAGTCGATTTTTCCAAAATTTTTGAGCTCAAATCACAATCTAGACCGCAAATTTTGACCCAGGATAGCTACAGCAAATCTAAACATAGATTCGGAATCCTCATAAAATTGCGCATCTTTTGAGCCTAAAATCAAGAAAAATGGACAAGTTTGAGCAATTTCTCACTTGAAATCCCAAAGCGCGTCGAAAAGAACTCATTTTTGTGAAAACGAGGAAAGTTTGGATGCACGCAGAGTTGTGAAAAATTGACCTAGAAACATGAATGTGGGCTTATTTTAAAGCCCTAAAACAGTAGTTTCAGAAATCAATGGACCCACTCGAGCATTAGTTCTAGATTTCAAAATCCACCGCATGATTCCGAATGTTTAGCCGAAAACAGTGGTGAAAGGGGAAAATGACATATTTCAGATGGTTTTTGATCATTTGAACTTGTTCCACTTATCGATTCGTGATCTAGTCATAAAAATGAACAACTTTGTGGAAAAAAACACAAAACATACACGGGCGTTCTCATTCTCGACCCCAACCCCTAAATTCCCAAAATCAATAGGTGCTCGTTGAATATACCCGGGAAAAGTGGGGGTCATTTCTGAATGGTTCCTCGTAGTTTGAACTGATTCCAATCGGTAAATCTTCATGTAGGCATCAAAATAATCGACTTCATGGAGGAAAAACTGACGAATACAGCAATAGGTTATACATCACCCAACCTCCCGTTTTCCCGGAATCCATGGTGAGGCCTCTCAAAAACCGGGTATGAGCGACGTCGATTCCAGAATCCCGCAACAGTAGGAATTCATGATTTTTGGATTTTCGTCATGCTCAGATGATGTGAAATGTGTTTATGGAGAGACATTTGAGGGTATCTGTCATTTTTCATTTTTCCCCCATATCCCAAATCGCCCAAAAATCAACGGGAGGCCTTCGAAAATGCGGGGGAAAATCGACGTCGATTCCAGAATTCCCTAATTATAGAATTCGCTTATTTTGCGATTTTTTACATTCGGACATGAAAAGAGACATTCGATGAAAAAATCTCAGATACATCATTTCAATTTTCGATCTCGACCGAATCCTCGAAATTCTCACTAGTTACGGGAGGCCAGGGAAAATTTGAGGAAACTGAGTTCAGTTCCAAAAAAAATTGCGAGTGTATTTTTGGCTGAAACTTTGACAACTTCATCAAAACAGTATGATGATTGTTTCCAACGAATGATGTGTGGGGCAGGATGTCATTTGTCAAAAATGGTCGCCCAGGCCATCTGACGGAAGTCAATTTTCTGAAAATTTTCCACTCATTTTACTAAAATCGCCGAATTTTTGCTCCCAGACAAGATACAGCGATTCTGAGCATAGCATTGGAATCAGCATGAAATTCCGCATCTTTTGAGCCTAAAATCATGCAATTTGGATAACATTGACCTTTCTTAGAGAAGCCCCAAAACGCGCCGAAAAAACACTCATTTTTTGGGAAAGTTTGGATGTACGCAGAGTTGTGAAAAACTGACCTAGAAACGTGAACTTGGACTTGTTTTGAAGCCCAAAAACAGTAGTTTCAGAAATCGATGGGCCCACTCAAGCATTATTTCTAGATTTTTCAAAATCCACCGCACAATCCCGAACACACTGCCGAACACCCAGTGGAAGGGGGAAGATGACCTATTTCAGATGGTTTTTGATCACTTGAACGTGTTCCACTCATCGACTCGTGATCTAGACCTGAAACCAAACAACTTTGTGGAAAAAAACCGCAAACATACAGCAATAGGGTCAAACCTCGCTCATATCCAAAATTCCAAAAATCAACGGGAGGTCGTTGAGTATGGCGGAAAAAGTGGCTTCAGTTCTGATATGTTCCTGGAACATTGAACTAATTCTAATCGGTACATCTTCATCTAGACACAAAATAAAAAGACTTCATGGAGAAAAAACACAACTATACAAGAATATGTGATACCCCTCACCCAACCTCCCGTTATGCCGGCTTTCCTTTGATGAATCGAGAACAACGATGTTAGTTCCAAAATTTCCCTGGAGCAGACATCGATCAATTTGCGATTTTCGACATTCTCACATGTGCGCACGACTATTCATGGAAGAAACTCAGAAGCGTGTTTTCAATTTTCAAACTTTGCTGAAACCCGATTTTCCCGGAATCCATGGTGAGGCCTCTCGAAAACCGGGTATGGGCGACGTCGATTCCAGAATCCCGCAACAGTAGGAATTCATGAATTTTGGTTTTTCGTCATGCTCAGATGACGTGTCAAGTGTCTATGGAGAGACATTCAAGGGTATATGTCATTGACCATTTCAACCCCGCATCTCAATATCGCCAACATCAACGGGAGGCCTTTGAAAAATTGAAGAAACTAAGCTCAGTTCTAAAAAATTGCGAGTTGATTTTTGGCTCAA
Source organism: Caenorhabditis sinica (assembly GCA_963932045.1). Classification (NCBI taxonomy): domain Eukaryota; kingdom Metazoa; phylum Nematoda; class Chromadorea; order Rhabditida; family Rhabditidae; genus Caenorhabditis; species Caenorhabditis sinica. Next base: position 17,348,159 of record OZ009943.1, read on the forward strand.
ACTAGGACGATTTCATCAAAACAGTGCAACTATTGTTTCCAACGGATGATGTGTGGGGCAGGATGTCATGTGTCTGAAAATGGTCCACCAGGCCATCTGACGGAAGTCAATTTTCTGAAAAATTTCCACTCATTTTACTAAAATTGCCGAATTTTTGCTCCCAGACAAGATACAGCGATTCTGAGCATAGCATCGGAATCAGCATGAAATTCCGCATCTTTTGAGCCTAAAATCATGCAATTTGGACAACATTGACCTTTCTTAGAAAAGCCCCAAAACGCGCCGAAAAAACACTCAGTTTTTTGGGAAAATCCGAAAAGTTTGGAAGGCCGCCGAAAAAATGCAAATCAACCTATCAAAATGATTGTTGGCTGAAATCAAAGAGAAAAACATGTAGTATCTGAATCTGTAGGCGCCAACCAGAATTTGGGTCATCTTTCCCAAAAATGGTCCCCCTGGCCATCTGAAGAAAGTCAATTTTTCAAAAATTTCCACTCATTTCACTAAAATCGCCGAATTTTTGCTCCCAGACAAGATACAGCGATTCTGAGCATAGATTTGGAATCAGCATGAAATTTCGCATCTTTTGAGCCTAAAATCATGGTATTTGGACAACATTGACTTTTCTTAGAGAAGCCTCAAAACGCGCCGAAAAAACACTCATTTTTTAAAGGGAAAATGACATATTTCAGATGGTTTTTGATCATTTGAACGTGTTCCACTTGTTGACTCGTGATCTAGATATAAAATTGAACAACTTTGTGGAAAAAAATCGAAAACATACAGCAATAGGGTCAAACCTCGCTCATATCCAAAATTCCAAAAATCAACAGGAGGACGTTGAAAATCCGGGAAAAGTGGGTTCATTTCTGAATGGTTCCTTTTTGTTTGAACTGATTCCAATCGGTAAATCGTCATCTAGACTCGAAAATATTATACTTCATGGAGGAAAAACCCCAATATACCGAAATATGTCTTTTCTCACCTAATCTCCCGTTCCCCGGAATCCATGGTGAGGCCTTTGAAAACCGTGAAAATCGGCGTCGCTTCCAGAATTCCGCGGCGGGAATAATTGCTTAATTTGTGATTTTTGACATTCTCACATGTGAGCACGACTATTCATGGAAAAAACTCAGAGGGGTATTTTCAATTTTTGCTCTCGCCCGAATCCTCGAAATTCTCACTAGTGACGGAAGGCCAGTGAAAACTTTGAAAATAGAGAAAATCGTTCCTAAAAATTGCAAGTGGATTTTTGGCTGAAACTTTGACAATATCATCACAGCAGTACAAATATTGTTTTCAACGGATAATGTGTGGTTCCTGACGTCATGTGTCAAAAATCGTCTCCCAGGTCATCTGAAGAAAGTCGATTTTTCCAAAATTTTTGAGCTCAAATCACAATCTAGACCGCAAATTTTGACCCAGGATAGCTACAGCAAATCTAAACATAGATTCGGAATCCTCATAAAATTGCGCATCTTTTGAGCCTAAAATCAAGAAAAATGGACAAGTTTGAGCAATTTCTCACTTGAAATCCCAAAGCGCGTCGAAAAGAACTCATTTTTGTGAAAACGAGGAAAGTTTGGATGCACGCAGAGTTGTGAAAAATTGACCTAGAAACATGAATGTGGGCTTATTTTAAAGCCCTAAAACAGTAGTTTCAGAAATCAATGGACCCACTCGAGCATTAGTTCTAGATTTCAAAATCCACCGCATGATTCCGAATGTTTAGCCGAAAACAGTGGTGAAAGGGGAAAATGACATATTTCAGATGGTTTTTGATCATTTGAACTTGTTCCACTTATCGATTCGTGATCTAGTCATAAAAATGAACAACTTTGTGGAAAAAAACACAAAACATACACGGGCGTTCTCATTCTCGACCCCAACCCCTAAATTCCCAAAATCAATAGGTGCTCGTTGAATATACCCGGGAAAAGTGGGGGTCATTTCTGAATGGTTCCTCGTAGTTTGAACTGATTCCAATCGGTAAATCTTCATGTAGGCATCAAAATAATCGACTTCATGGAGGAAAAACTGACGAATACAGCAATAGGTTATACATCACCCAACCTCCCGTTTTCCCGGAATCCATGGTGAGGCCTCTCAAAAACCGGGTATGAGCGACGTCGATTCCAGAATCCCGCAACAGTAGGAATTCATGATTTTTGGATTTTCGTCATGCTCAGATGATGTGAAATGTGTTTATGGAGAGACATTTGAGGGTATCTGTCATTTTTCATTTTTCCCCCATATCCCAAATCGCCCAAAAATCAACGGGAGGCCTTCGAAAATGCGGGGGAAAATCGACGTCGATTCCAGAATTCCCTAATTATAGAATTCGCTTATTTTGCGATTTTTTACATTCGGACATGAAAAGAGACATTCGATGAAAAAATCTCAGATACATCATTTCAATTTTCGATCTCGACCGAATCCTCGAAATTCTCACTAGTTACGGGAGGCCAGGGAAAATTTGAGGAAACTGAGTTCAGTTCCAAAAAAAATTGCGAGTGTATTTTTGGCTGAAACTTTGACAACTTCATCAAAACAGTATGATGATTGTTTCCAACGAATGATGTGTGGGGCAGGATGTCATTTGTCAAAAATGGTCGCCCAGGCCATCTGACGGAAGTCAATTTTCTGAAAAATTTCCACTCATTTCACTAAAATCGCCGAATTTTTGCTCCCAGACAAGATACAGCGATTTTGAGCATAGATTTGGAATCAGCATGAAATTCCGCATCTTTTGAGCCTAAAATCATGGTATTTGGACAACATTGACTTTTCTTAGAGAAGCCTCAAAACGCGCCGAAAAAACACTCATTTTTTAAAGGGAAAATGACATATTTCAGATGGTTTTTGATCATTTGAACGTGTTCCACTTGTTGACTCGTGATCTAGACGTGAAAATGAACAACTTTGTGGAAAAAAACCTAAAACATACAGCAATAGGGTCAAACCTCGCTCATATCCAAAATTCCGAGAATCAACTGGAGGACGTTGAAAATTGGGAAAAAGTGGGTTCAGTTCAGATATGTTCCCGGAAGATTGAACTAATTCTAATCGGTATATCTTCATCTAGACATGAAATTAAAGGACTTTGTGGAGAAAAATCAAAAAAATACAAAAATATGTGATACCTCACCCCACCTCCCGTTATGCCGGAACCCTTTGATGACACGAGAAAATCGATGTTAATTCCAAATTTTCCCCGGAGCAGATATCGATCAATTTGCGATTTTCGACATTCTCACATGTGCACACGACTATTCATGGAAAAAACTCAGAAGCGTGTTTTCAATTTTCACACTTTGCTGAAACCCGATTTTCCCGGAATCCATGGCGAGGCCTCTCAAAAACCGGGTATGAGCGACGTCGATTCCAGAATCCGGCAACAGTAGGAATCCATGATTATTGGTTTTTCGTCATGCTCAGATGATGTGTCAAATGTCTATGGAAAGACATTCAAGGGTATCTGTCATTTACCATTTCAACCCCTCATCTCAATATCGCCAAAATCAACGGGAGGCCTTTGAAAAATTGAAGAAACTAAGCTCAGTTCCAAAAAATTGCGAGTTGATTTTTGGCTCAAACTAGGACAACTTCATCAAAACAGTATGATGATTGTTTCCAACGGATGATGTGTGGGGCAGGATGTCATGTGTCAAAAATGGTCCCCCAGGCCATCTGAGGGAAGTCAATTTTCTGAAAAATTTCCACTCATTTTACTAAAATTGCCGAATTTTTGCTCCCAGACAAGATACAGCGATTCTGAGCATAGCATCGGAATCAGCATGAAATTACGCATCTTTTGAGTCTAAAATCATGCAATTTGGACAACATTGACCTTTCTTAGAAAAGCCCCAAAACGCGCCGAAAAAACACTCAGTTTTTTGGGAAAATCCGAAAAGTTTGGAAGGCCGCCGAAAAAATGCAAATCAACCTATCAAAATGATTGTTGGCTGAAATCAAAGAGAAAAACATGTAGTATCTGAATCTGTAGGCGCCAACCAGAATTTGGGTCATCTTTCCCAAAAATGGTCCCCCTGGCCATCTGAAGAAAGTCAATTTTTCAAAAATTTCCACTCATTTCACTAAAATCGCCGAATTTTTGCTCCCAGACAAGATACAGCGATTCTGAGCATAGATTTGGAATCAGCATGAAATTTCGCATCTTTTGAGCCTAAAATCATGGTATTTGGACAACATTGACTTTTCTTAGAGAAGCCTCAAAACGCGCCGAAAAAACACTCATTTTTTAAAGGGAAAATGACATATTTCAGATGGTTTTTGATCATTTGAACGTGTTCCACTTGTTGACTCGTGATCTAGATATAAAATTGAACAACTTTGTGGAAAAAAATCGAAAACATACAGCAATAGGGTCAAACCTCGCTCATATCCAAAATTCCAAAAATCAACAGGAGGACGTTGAAAATCCGGGAAAAGTGGGTTCATTTCTGAATGGTTCCTTTTTGTTTGAACTGATTCCAATCGGTAAATCGTCATCTAGACTCGAAAATATTATACTTCATGGAGGAAAAACCCCAATATACCGAAATATGTCTTTTCTCACCTAATCTCCCGTTCCCCGGAATCCATGGTGAGGCCTTTGAAAACCGTGAAAATCGGCGTCGCTTCCAGAATTCCGCGGCGGGAATAATTGCTTAATTTGTGATTTTTGACATTCTCACATGTGAGCACGACTATTCATGGAAAAAACTCAGAGGGGTATTTTCAATTTTTGCTCTCGCCCGAATCCTCGAAATTCTCACTAGTGACGGAAGGCCAGTGAAAACTTTGAAAATAGAGAAAATCGTTCCTAAAAATTGCAAGTGGATTTTTGGCTGAAACTTTGACAATATCATCACAGCAGTACAAATATTGTTTTCAACGGATAATGTGTGGTTCCTGACGTCATGTGTCAAAAATCGTCTCCCAGGTCATCTGAAGAAAGTCGATTTTTCCAAAATTTTTGAGCTCAAATCACAATCTAGACCGCAAATTTTGACCCAGGATAGCTACAGCAAATCTAAACATAGATTCGGAATCCTCATAAAATTGCGCATCTTTTGAGCCTAAAATCAAGAAAAATGGACAAGTTTGAGCAATTTCTCACTTGAAATCCCAAAGCGCGTCGAAAAGAACTCATTTTTGTGAAAACGAGGAAAGTTTGGATGCACGCAGAGTTGTGAAAAATTGACCTAGAAACATGAATGTGGGCTTATTTTAAAGCCCTAAAACAGTAGTTTCAGAAATCAATGGACCCACTCGAGCATTAGTTCTAGATTTCAAAATCCACCGCATGATTCCGAATGTTTAGCCGAAAACAGTGGTGAAAGGGGAAAATGACATATTTCAGATGGTTTTTGATCATTTGAACTTGTTCCACTTATCGATTCGTGATCTAGTCATAAAAATGAACAACTTTGTGGAAAAAAACACAAAACATACACGGGCGTTCTCATTCTCGACCCCAACCCCTAAATTCCCAAAATCAATAGGTGCTCGTTGAATATACCCGGGAAAAGTGGGGGTCATTTCTGAATGGTTCCTCGTAGTTTGAACTGATTCCAATCGGTAAATCTTCATGTAGGCATCAAAATAATCGACTTCATGGAGGAAAAACTGACGAATACAGCAATAGGTTATACATCACCCAACCTCCCGTTTTCCCGGAATCCATGGTGAGGCCTCTCAAAAACCGGGTATGAGCGACGTCGATTCCAGAATCCCGCAACAGTAGGAATTCATGATTTTTGGATTTTCGTCATGCTCAGATGATGTGAAATGTGTTTATGGAGAGACATTTGAGGGTATCTGTCATTTTTCATTTTTCCCCCATATCCCAAATCGCCCAAAAATCAACGGGAGGCCTTCGAAAATGCGGGGGAAAATCGACGTCGATTCCAGAATTCCCTAATTATAGAATTCGCTTATTTTGCGATTTTTTACATTCGGACATGAAAAGAGACATTCGATGAAAAAATCTCAGATACATCATTTCAATTTTCGATCTCGACCGAATCCTCGAAATTCTCACTAGTTACGGGAGGCCAGGGAAAATTTGAGGAAACTGAGTTCAGTTCCAAAAAAAATTGCGAGTGTATTTTTGGCTGAAACTTTGACAACTTCATCAAAACAGTATGATGATTGTTTCCAACGAATGATGTGTGGGGCAGGATGTCATTTGTCAAAAATGGTCGCCCAGGCCATCTGACGGAAGTCAATTTTCTGAAAAATTTCCACTCATTTCACTAAAATCGCCGAATTTTTGCTCCCAGACAAGATACAGCGATTTTGAGCATAGATTTGGAATCAGCATGAAATTCCGCATCTTTTGAGCCTAAAATCATGGTATTTGGACAACATTGACTTTTCTTAGAGAAGCCTCAAAACGCGCCGAAAAAACACTCATTTTTTAAAGGGAAAATGACATATTTCAGATGGTTTTTGATCATTTGAACGTGTTCCACTTGTTGACTCGTGATCTAGACGTGAAAATGAACAACTTTGTGGAAAAAAACCTAAAACATACAGCAATAGGGTCAAACCTCGCTCATATCCAAAATTCCGAGAATCAACTGGAGGACGTTGAAAATTGGGAAAAAGTGGGTTCAGTTCAGATATGTTCCCGGAAGATTGAACTAATTCTAATCGGTATATCTTCATCTAGACATGAAATTAAAGGACTTTGTGGAGAAAAATCAAAAAAATACAAAAATATGTGATACCTCACCCCACCTCCCGTTATGCCGGAACCCTTTGATGACACGAGAAAATCGATGTTAATTCCAAATTTTCCCCGGAGCAGATATCGATCAATTTGCGATTTTCGACATTCTCACATGTGCACACGACTATTCATGGAAAAAACTCAGAAGCGTGTTTTCAATTTTCACACTTTGCTGAAACCCGATTTTCCCGGAATCCATGGCGAGGCCTCTCAAAAACCGGGTATGAGCGACGTCGATTCCAGAATCCGGCAACAGTAGGAATTCATGAATTTTGGTTTTTCGTCATGCTCAGATGACGTGTCAAGTGTCTATGGAGAGACATTCAAGGGTATATGTCATTGACCATTTCAACCCCGCATCTCAATATCGCCAAAATCAACGGGAGGCCTTTGAAAAATTGAAGAAACTAAGCTCAGTTCTAAAAAATTGCGAGTTGATTTTTGGCTCAAACTAGGACGATTTCATCAAAACAGTGCAACTATTGTTTCCAACGGATGATGTGTGGGGCAGGATGTCATGTGTCTGAAAATGGTCCACCAGGCCATCTGACGGAAGTCAATTTTCTGAAAATTTTCCACTCATTTTACTAAAATCGCCGAATTTTTGCTCCCAGACAAGATACAGCGATTCTGAGCATAGCATTGGAATCAGCATGAAATTCCGCATCTTTTGAGCCTAACATCATGCAATTTGGATAACATTGACCTTTCTTAGAGAAGCCCCAAAACGCGCCGAAAAAACACTCATTTTTTGGGAAAGTTTGGATGTACGCAGAGTTGTGAAAAACTGACCTAGAAACGTGAACTTGGACTTGTTTTGAAGCCCAAAAACAGTAGTTTCAGAAATCGATGGGCCCACTCAAGCATTATTTCTAGATTTTTCAAAATCCACCGCACAATCCCGAACACACTGCCGAACACCCAGTGGAAGGGGGAAGATGACCTATTTCAGATGGTTTTTGATCACTTGAACGTGTTCCACTCATCGACTCGTGATCTAGACCTGAAACCAAACAACTTTGTGGAAAAAAACCGCAAACATACAGCAATAGGGTCAAACCTCGCTCATATCCAAAATTCCAAAAATCAACGGGAGGTCGTTGAGTATGGCGGAAAAAGTGGCTTCAGTTCTGATATGTTCCTGGAACATTGAACTAATTCTAATCGGTACATCTTCATCTAGACACAAAATAAAAAGACTTCATGGAGAAAAAACACAACTATACAAGAATATGTGATACCCCTCACCCAACCTCCCGTTATGCCGGCTTTCCTTTGATGAATCGAGAACAACGATGTTAGTTCCAAAATTTCCCTGGAGCAGACATCGATCAATTTGCGATTTTCGACATTCTCACATGTGCGCACGACTATTCATGGAAGAAACTCAGAAGCGTGTTTTCAATTTTCAAACTTTGCTGAAACCCGATTTTCCCGGAATCCATGGTGAGGCCTCTCGAAAACCGGGTATGGGCGACGTCGATTCCAGAATCCCGCAACAGTAGGAATTCATGAATTTTGGTTTTTCGTCATGCTCAGATGACGTGTCAAGTGTCTATGGAGAGACATTCAAGGGTATATGTCATTGACCATTTCAACCCCGCATCTCAATATCGCCAACATCAACGGGAGGCCTTTGAAAAATTGAAGAAACTAAGCTCAGTTCTAAAAAATTGCGAGTTGATTTTTGGCTCAAACTAGGACGATTTCATCAAAACAGTGCAACTATTGTTTCCAACGGATGATGTGTGGGGCAGGATGTCATGTGTCTGAAAATGGTCCACCAGGCCATCTGACGGAAGTCAATTTTCTGAAAAATTTCCACTCATTTTACTAAAATTGCCGAATTTTTGCTCCCAGACAAGATACAGCGATTCTGAGCATAGCATCGGAATCAGCATGAAATTCCGCATCTTTTGAGCCTAAAATCATGCAATTTGGACAACATTGACCTTTCTTAGAAAAGCCCCAAAACGCGCCGAAAAAACACTCAGTTTTTTGGGAAAATCCGAAAAGTTTGGAAGGCCGCCGAAAAAATGCAAATCAACCTATCAAAATGATTGTTGGCTGAAATCAAAGAGAAAAACATGTAGTATCTGAATCTGTAGGCGCCAACCAGAATTTGGGTCATCTTTCCCAAAAATGGTCCCCCTGGCCATCTGAAGAAAGTCAATTTTTCAAAAATTTCCACTCATTTCACTAAAATCGCCGAATTTTTGCTCCCAGACAAGATACAGCGATTCTGAGCATAGATTTGGAATCAGCATGAAATTTCGCATCTTTTGAGCCTAAAATCATGGTATTTGGACAACATTGACTTTTCTTAGAGAAGCCTCAAAACGCGCCGAAAAAACACTCATTTTTTAAAGGGAAAATGACATATTTCAGATGGTTTTTGATCATTTGAACGTGTTCCACTTGTTGACTCGTGATCTAGATATAAAATTGAACAACTTTGTGGAAAAAAATCGAAAACATACAGCAATAGGGTCAAACCTCGCTCATATCCAAAATTCCAAAAATCAACAGGAGGACGTTGAAAATCCGGGAAAAGTGGGTTCATTTCTGAATGGTTCCTTTTTGTTTGAACTGATTCCAATCGGTAAATCGTCATCTAGACTCGAAAATATTATACTTCATGGAGGAAAAACCCCAATATACCGAAATATGTCTTTTCTCACCTAATCTCCCGTTCCCCGGAATCCATGGTGAGGCCTTTGAAAACCGTGAAAATCGGCGTCGCTTCCAGAATTCCGCGGCGGGAATAATTGCTTAATTTGTGATTTTTGACATTCTCACATGTGAGCACGACTATTCATGGAAAAAACTCAGAGGGGTATTTTCAATTTTTGCTCTCGCCCGAATCCTCGAAATTCTCACTAGTGACGGAAGGCCAGTGAAAACTTTGAAAATAGAGAAAATCGTTCCTAAAAATTGCAAGTGGATTTTTGGCTGAAACTTTGACAATATCATCACAGCAGTACAAATATTGTTTTCAACGGATAATGTGTGGTTCCTGACGTCATGTGTCAAAAATCGTCTCCCAGGTCATCTGAAGAAAGTCGATTTTTCCAAAATTTTTGAGCTCAAATCACAATCTAGACCGCAAATTTTGACCCAGGATAGCTACAGCAAATCTAAACATAGATTCGGAATCCTCATAAAATTGCGCATCTTTTGAGCCTAAAATCAAGAAAAATGGACAAGTTTGAGCAATTTCTCACTTGAAATCCCAAAGCGCGTCGAAAAGAACTCATTTTTGTGAAAACGAGGAAAGTTTGGATGCACGCAGAGTTGTGAAAAATTGACCTAGAAACATGAATGTGGGCTTATTTTAAAGCCCTAAAACAGTAGTTTCAGAAATCAATGGACCCACTCGAGCATTAGTTCTAGATTTCAAAATCCACCGCATGATTCCGAATGTTTAGCCGAAAACAGTGGTGAAAGGGGAAAATGACATATTTCAGATGGTTTTTGATCATTTGAACTTGTTCCACTTATCGATTCGTGATCTAGTCATAAAAATGAACAACTTTGTGGAAAAAAACACAAAACATACACGGGCGTTCTCATTCTCGACCCCAACCCCTAAATTCCCAAAATCAATAGGTGCTCGTTGAATATACCCGGGAAAAGTGGGGGTCATTTCTGAATGGTTCCTCGTAGTTTGAACTGATTCCAATCGGTAAATCTTCATGTAGGCATCAAAATAATCGACTTCATGGAGGAAAAACTGACGAATACAGCAATAGGTTATACATCACCCAACCTCCCGTTTTCCCGGAATCCATGGTGAGGCCTCTCAAAAACCGGGTATGAGCGACGTCGATTCCAGAATCCCGCAACAGTAGGAATTCATGATTTTTGGATTTTCGTCATGCTCAGATGATGTGAAATGTGTTTATGGAGAGACATTTGAGGGTATCTGTCATTTTTCATTTTTCCCCCATATCCCAAATCGCCCAAAAATCAACGGGAGGCCTTCGAAAATGCGGGGGAAAATCGACGTCGATTCCAGAATTCCCTAATTATAGAATTCGCTTATTTTGCGATTTTTTACATTCGGACATGAAAAGAGACATTCGATGAAAAAATCTCAGATACATCATTTCAATTTTCGATCTCGACCGAATCCTCGAAATTCTCACTAGTTACGGGAGGCCAGGGAAAATTTGAGGAAACTGAGTTCAGTTCCAAAAAAAATTGCGAGTGTATTTTTGGCTGAAACTTTGACAACTTCATCAAAACAGTATGATGATTGTTTCCAACGAATGATGTGTGGGGCAGGATGTCATTTGTCAAAAATGGTCGCCCAGGCCATCTGACGGAAGTCAATTTTCTGAAAAATTTCCACTCATTTCACTAAAATCGCCGAATTTTTGCTCCCAGACAAGATACAGCGATTTTGAGCATAGATTTGGAATCAGCATGAAATTTCGCATCTTTTGAGCCTAAAATCATGGTATTTGGACAACATTGACTTTTCTTAGAGAAGCCTCAAAACGCGCCGAAAAAACACTCATTTTTTAAAGGGAAAATGACATATTTCAGATGGTTTTTGATCATTTGAACGTGTTCCACTTGTTGACTCGTGATCTAGATATAAAATTGAACAACTTTGTGGAAAAAAATCGAAAACATACAGCAATAGGGTCAAACCTCGCTCATATCCAAAATTCCAAAAATCAACAGGAGGACGTTGAAAATCCGGGAAAAGTGGGTTCATTTCTGAATGGTTCCTTTTTGTTTGAACTGATTCCAATCGGTAAATCGTCATCTAGACTCGAAAATATTATACTTCATGGAGGAAAAACCCCAATATACCGAAATATGTCTTTTCTCACCTAATCTCCCGTTCCCCGGAATCCATGGTGAGGCCTTTGAAAACCGTGAAAATCGGCGTCGCTTCCAGAATTCCGCGGCGGGAATAATTGCTTAATTTGTGATTTTTGACATTCTCACATGTGAGCACGACTATTCATGGAAAAAACTCAGAGGGGTATTTTCAATTTTTGCTCTCGCCCGAATCCTCGAAATTCTCACTAGTGACGGAAGGCCAGTGAAAACTTTGAAAATAGAGAAAATCGTTCCTAAAAATTGCAAGTGGATTTTTGGCTGAAACTTTGACAATATCATCACAGCAGTACAAATATTGTTTTCAACGGATAATGTGTGGTTCCTGACGTCATGTGTCAAAAATCGTCTCCCAGGTCATCTGAAGAAAGTCGATTTTTCCAAAATTTTTGAGCTCAAATCACAATCTAGACCGCAAATTTTGACCCAGGATAGCTACAGCAAATCTAAACATAGATTCGGAATCCTCATAAAATTGCGCATCTTTTGAGCCTAAAATCAAGAAAAATGGACAAGTTTGAGCAATTTCTCACTTGAAATCCCAAAGCGCGTCGAAAAGAACTCATTTTTGTGAAAACGAGGAAAGTTTGGATGCACGCAGAGTTGTGAAAAATTGACCTAGAAACATGAATGTGGGCTTATTTTAAAGCCCTAAAACAGTAGTTTCAGAAATCAATGGACCCACTCGAGCATTAGTTCTAGATTTCAAAATCCACCGCATGATTCCGAATGTTTAGCCGAAAACAGTGGTGAAAGGGGAAAATGACATATTTCAGATGGTTTTTGATCATTTGAACTTGTTCCACTTATCGATTCGTGATCTAGTCATAAAAATGAACAACTTTGTGGAAAAAAACACAAAACATACACGGGCGTTCTCATTCTCGACCCCAACCCCTAAATTCCCAAAATCAATAGGTGCTCGTTGAATATACCCGGGAAAAGTGGGGGTCATTTCTGAATGGTTCCTCGTAGTTTGAACTGATTCCAATCGGTAAATCTTCATGTAGGCATCAAAATAATCGACTTCATGGAGGAAAAACTGACGAATACAGCAATAGGTTATACATCACCCAACCTCCCGTTTTCCCGGAATCCATGGTGAGGCCTCTCAAAAACCGGGTATGAGCGACGTCGATTCCAGAATCCCGCAACAGTAGGAATTCATGATTTTTGGATTTTCGTCATGCTCAGATGATGTGAAATGTGTTTATGGAGAGACATTTGAGGGTATCTGTCATTTTTCATTTTTCCCCCATATCCCAAATCGCCCAAAAATCAACGGGAGGCCTTCGAAAATGCGGGGGAAAATCGACGTCGATTCCAGAATTCCCTAATTATAGAATTCGCTTATTTTGCGATTTTTTACATTCGGACATGAAAAGAGACATTCGATGAAAAAATCTCAGATACATCATTTCAATTTTCGATCTCGACCGAATCCTCGAAATTCTCACTAGTTACGGGAGGCCAGGGAAAATTTGAGGAAACTGAGTTCAGTTCCAAAAAAAATTGCGAGTGTATTTTTGGCTGAAACTTTGACAACTTCATCAAAACAGTATGATGATTGTTTCCAACGAATGATGTGTGGGGCAGGATGTCATTTGTCAAAAATGGTCGCCCAGGCCATCTGACGGAAGTCAATTTTCTGAAAAATTTCCACTCATTTCACTAAAATCGCCGAATTTTTGCTCCCAGACAAGATACAGCGATTTTGAGCATAGATTTGGAATCAGCATGAAATTCCGCATCTTTTGAGCCTAAAATCATGGTATTTGGACAACATTGACTTTTCTTAGAGAAGCCTCAAAACGCGCCGAAAAAACACTCATTTTTTAAAGGGAAAATGACATATTTCAGATGGTTTTTGATCATTTGAACGTGTTCCACTTGTTGACTCGTGATCTAGACGTGAAAATGAACAACTTTGTGGAAAAAAACCTAAAACATACAGCAATAGGGTCAAACCTCGCTCATATCCAAAATTCCGAGAATCAACTGGAGGACGTTGAAAATTGGGAAAAAGTGGGTTCAGTTCAGATATGTTCCCGGAAGATTGAACTAATTCTAATCGGTATATCTTCATCTAGACATGAAATTAAAGGACTTTGTGGAGAAAAATCAAAAAAATACAAAAATATGTGATACCTCACCCCACCTCCCGTTATGCCGGAACCCTTTGATGACACGAGAAAATCGATGTTAATTCCAAATTTTCCCCGGAGCAGATATCGATCAATTTGCGATTTTCGACATTCTCACATGTGCACACGACTATTCATGGAAAAAACTCAGAAGCGTGTTTTCAATTTTCACACTTTGCTGAAACCCGATTTTCCCGGAATCCATGGCGAGGCCTCTCAAAAACCGGGTATGAGCGACGTCGATTCCAGAATCCGGCAACAGTAGGAATCCATGATTATTGGTTTTTCGTCATGCTCAGATGATGTGTCAAATGTCTATGGAAAGACATTCAAGGGTATCTGTCATTTACCATTTCAACCCCTCATCTCAATATCGCCAAAATCAACGGGAGGCCTTTGAAAAATTGAAGAAACTAAGCTCAGTTCCAAAAAATTGCGAGTTGATTTTTGGCTCAAACTAGGACAACTTCATCAAAACAGTATGATGATTGTTTCCAACGGATGATGTGTGGGGCAGGATGTCATGTGTCAAAAATGGTCCCCCAGGCCATCTGAGGGAAGTCAATTTTCTGAAAAATTTCCACTCATTTTACTAAAATTGCCGAATTTTTGCTCCCAGACAAGATACAGCGATTCTGAGCATAGCATCGGAATCAGCATGAAATTACGCATCTTTTGAGTCTAAAATCATGCAATTTGGACAACATTGACCTTTCTTAGAAAAGCCCCAAAACGCGCCGAAAAAACACTCAGTTTTTTGGGAAAATCCGAAAAGTTTGGAAGGCCGCCGAAAAAATGCAAATCAACCTATCAAAATGATTGTTGGCTGAAATCAAAGAGAAAAACATGTAGTATCTGAATCTGTAGGCGCCAACCAGAATTTGGGTCATCTTTCCCAAAAATGGTCCCCCTGGCCATCTGAAGAAAGTCAATTTTTCAAAAATTTCCACTCATTTCACTAAAATCGCCGAATTTTTGCTCCCAGACAAGATACAGCGATTCTGAGCATAGATTTGGAATCAGCATGAAATTTCGCATCTTTTGAGCCTAAAATCATGGTATTTGGACAACATTGACTTTTCTTAGAGAAGCCTCAAAACGCGCCGAAAAAACACTCATTTTTTAAAGGGAAAATGACATATTTCAGATGGTTTTTGATCATTTGAACGTGTTCCACTTGTTGACTCGTGATCTAGATATAAAATTGAACAACTTTGTGGAAAAAAATCGAAAACATACAGCAATAGGGTCAAACCTCGCTCATATCCAAAATTCCAAAAATCAACAGGAGGACGTTGAAAATCCGGGAAAAGTGGGTTCATTTCTGAATGGTTCCTTTTTGTTTGAACTGATTCCAATCGGTAAATCGTCATCTAGACTCGAAAATATTATACTTCATGGAGGAAAAACCCCAATATACCGAAATATGTCTTTTCTCACCTAATCTCCCGTTCCCCGGAATCCATGGTGAGGCCTTTGAAAACCGTGAAAATCGGCGTCGCTTCCAGAATTCCGCGGCGGGAATAATTGCTTAATTTGTGATTTTTGACATTCTCACATGTGAGCACGACTATTCATGGAAAAAACTCAGAGGGGTATTTTCAATTTTTGCTCTCGCCCGAATCCTCGAAATTCTCACTAGTGACGGAAGGCCAGTGAAAACTTTGAAAATAGAGAAAATCGTTCCTAAAAATTGCAAGTGGATTTTTGGCTGAAACTTTGACAATATCATCACAGCAGTACAAATATTGTTTTCAACGGATAATGTGTGGTTCCTGACGTCATGTGTCAAAAATCGTCTCCCAGGTCATCTGAAGAAAGTCGATTTTTCCAAAATTTTTGAGCTCAAATCACAATCTAGACCGCAAATTTTGACCCAGGATAGCTACAGCAAATCTAAACATAGATTCGGAATCCTCATAAAATTGCGCATCTTTTGAGCCTAAAATCAAGAAAAATGGACAAGTTTGAGCAATTTCTCACTTGAAATCCCAAAGCGCGTCGAAAAGAACTCATTTTTGTGAAAACGAGGAAAGTTTGGATGCACGCAGAGTTGTGAAAAATTGACCTAGAAACATGAATGTGGGCTTATTTTAAAGCCCTAAAACAGTAGTTTCAGAAATCAATGGACCCACTCGAGCATTAGTTCTAGATTTCAAAATCCACCGCATGATTCCGAATGTTTAGCCGAAAACAGTGGTGAAAGGGGAAAATGACATATTTCAGATGGTTTTTGATCATTTGAACTTGTTCCACTTATCGATTCGTGATCTAGTCATAAAAATGAACAACTTTGTGGAAAAAAACACAAAACATACACGGGCGTTCTCATTCTCGACCCCAACCCCTAAATTCCCAAAATCAATAGGTGCTCGTTGAATATACCCGGGAAAAGTGGGGGTCATTTCTGAATGGTTCCTCGTAGTT
Organism: Caenorhabditis sinica; assembly: GCA_963932045.1. NCBI lineage: Eukaryota > Metazoa > Nematoda > Chromadorea > Rhabditida > Rhabditidae > Caenorhabditis > Caenorhabditis sinica. The sequence continues at coordinate 17,364,323 of OZ009943.1, forward strand.
TGAACTGATTCCAATCGGTAAATCTTCATGTAGGCATCAAAATAATCGACTTCATGGAGGAAAAACTGACGAATACAGCAATAGGTTATACATCACCCAACCTCCCGTTTTCCCGGAATCCATGGTGAGGCCTCTCAAAAACCGGGTATGAGCGACGTCGATTCCAGAATCCCGCAACAGTAGGAATTCATGATTTTTGGATTTTCGTCATGCTCAGATGATGTGAAATGTGTTTATGGAGAGACATTTGAGGGTATCTGTCATTTTTCATTTTTCCCCCATATCCCAAATCGCCCAAAAATCAACGGGAGGCCTTCGAAAATGCGGGGGAAAATCGACGTCGATTCCAGAATTCCCTAATTATAGAATTCGCTTATTTTGCGATTTTTTACATTCGGACATGAAAAGAGACATTCGATGAAAAAATCTCAGATACATCATTTCAATTTTCGATCTCGACCGAATCCTCGAAATTCTCACTAGTTACGGGAGGCCAGGGAAAATTTGAGGAAACTGAGTTCAGTTCCAAAAAAAATTGCGAGTGTATTTTTGGCTGAAACTTTGACAACTTCATCAAAACAGTATGATGATTGTTTCCAACGAATGATGTGTGGGGCAGGATGTCATTTGTCAAAAATGGTCGCCCAGGCCATCTGACGGAAGTCAATTTTCTGAAAAATTTCCACTCATTTCACTAAAATCGCCGAATTTTTGCTCCCAGACAAGATACAGCGATTTTGAGCATAGATTTGGAATCAGCATGAAATTCCGCATCTTTTGAGCCTAAAATCATGGTATTTGGACAACATTGACTTTTCTTAGAGAAGCCTCAAAACGCGCCGAAAAAACACTCATTTTTTAAAGGGAAAATGACATATTTCAGATGGTTTTTGATCATTTGAACGTGTTCCACTTGTTGACTCGTGATCTAGACGTGAAAATGAACAACTTTGTGGAAAAAAACCTAAAACATACAGCAATAGGGTCAAACCTCGCTCATATCCAAAATTCCGAGAATCAACTGGAGGACGTTGAAAATTGGGAAAAAGTGGGTTCAGTTCAGATATGTTCCCGGAAGATTGAACTAATTCTAATCGGTATATCTTCATCTAGACATGAAATTAAAGGACTTTGTGGAGAAAAATCAAAAAAATACAAAAATATGTGATACCTCACCCCACCTCCCGTTATGCCGGAACCCTTTGATGACACGAGAAAATCGATGTTAATTCCAAATTTTCCCCGGAGCAGATATCGATCAATTTGCGATTTTCGACATTCTCACATGTGCACACGACTATTCATGGAAAAAACTCAGAAGCGTGTTTTCAATTTTCACACTTTGCTGAAACCCGATTTTCCCGGAATCCATGGCGAGGCCTCTCAAAAACCGGGTATGAGCGACGTCGATTCCAGAATCCGGCAACAGTAGGAATCCATGATTATTGGTTTTTCGTCATGCTCAGATGATGTGTCAAATGTCTATGGAAAGACATTCAAGGGTATCTGTCATTTACCATTTCAACCCCTCATCTCAATATCGCCAAAATCAACGGGAGGCCTTTGAAAAATTGAAGAAACTAAGCTCAGTTCCAAAAAATTGCGAGTTGATTTTTGGCTCAAACTAGGACAACTTCATCAAAACAGTATGATGATTGTTTCCAACGGATGATGTGTGGGGCAGGATGTCATGTGTCAAAAATGGTCCCCCAGGCCATCTGAGGGAAGTCAATTTTCTGAAAAATTTCCACTCATTTTACTAAAATTGCCGAATTTTTGCTCCCAGACAAGATACAGCGATTCTGAGCATAGCATCGGAATCAGCATGAAATTACGCATCTTTTGAGTCTAAAATCATGCAATTTGGACAACATTGACCTTTCTTAGAAAAGCCCCAAAACGCGCCGAAAAAACACTCAGTTTTTTGGGAAAATCCGAAAAGTTTGGAAGGCCGCCGAAAAAATGCAAATCAACCTATCAAAATGATTGTTGGCTGAAATCAAAGAGAAAAACATGTAGTATCTGAATCTGTAGGCGCCAACCAGAATTTGGGTCATCTTTCCCAAAAATGGTCCCCCTGGCCATCTGAAGAAAGTCAATTTTTCAAAAATTTCCACTCATTTCACTAAAATCGCCGAATTTTTGCTCCCAGACAAGATACAGCGATTCTGAGCATAGATTTGGAATCAGCATGAAATTTCGCATCTTTTGAGCCTAAAATCATGGTATTTGGACAACATTGACTTTTCTTAGAGAAGCCTCAAAACGCGCCGAAAAAACACTCATTTTTTAAAGGGAAAATGACATATTTCAGATGGTTTTTGATCATTTGAACGTGTTCCACTTGTTGACTCGTGATCTAGATATAAAATTGAACAACTTTGTGGAAAAAAATCGAAAACATACAGCAATAGGGTCAAACCTCGCTCATATCCAAAATTCCAAAAATCAACAGGAGGACGTTGAAAATCCGGGAAAAGTGGGTTCATTTCTGAATGGTTCCTTTTTGTTTGAACTGATTCCAATCGGTAAATCGTCATCTAGACTCGAAAATATTATACTTCATGGAGGAAAAACCCCAATATACCGAAATATGTCTTTTCTCACCTAATCTCCCGTTCCCCGGAATCCATGGTGAGGCCTTTGAAAACCGTGAAAATCGGCGTCGCTTCCAGAATTCCGCGGCGGGAATAATTGCTTAATTTGTGATTTTTGACATTCTCACATGTGAGCACGACTATTCATGGAAAAAACTCAGAGGGGTATTTTCAATTTTTGCTCTCGCCCGAATCCTCGAAATTCTCACTAGTGACGGAAGGCCAGTGAAAACTTTGAAAATAGAGAAAATCGTTCCTAAAAATTGCAAGTGGATTTTTGGCTGAAACTTTGACAATATCATCACAGCAGTACAAATATTGTTTTCAACGGATAATGTGTGGTTCCTGACGTCATGTGTCAAAAATCGTCTCCCAGGTCATCTGAAGAAAGTCGATTTTTCCAAAATTTTTGAGCTCAAATCACAATCTAGACCGCAAATTTTGACCCAGGATAGCTACAGCAAATCTAAACATAGATTCGGAATCCTCATAAAATTGCGCATCTTTTGAGCCTAAAATCAAGAAAAATGGACAAGTTTGAGCAATTTCTCACTTGAAATCCCAAAGCGCGTCGAAAAGAACTCATTTTTGTGAAAACGAGGAAAGTTTGGATGCACGCAGAGTTGTGAAAAATTGACCTAGAAACATGAATGTGGGCTTATTTTAAAGCCCTAAAACAGTAGTTTCAGAAATCAATGGACCCACTCGAGCATTAGTTCTAGATTTCAAAATCCACCGCATGATTCCGAATGTTTAGCCGAAAACAGTGGTGAAAGGGGAAAATGACATATTTCAGATGGTTTTTGATCATTTGAACTTGTTCCACTTATCGATTCGTGATCTAGTCATAAAAATGAACAACTTTGTGGAAAAAAACACAAAACATACACGGGCGTTCTCATTCTCGACCCCAACCCCTAAATTCCCAAAATCAATAGGTGCTCGTTGAATATACCCGGGAAAAGTGGGGGTCATTTCTGAATGGTTCCTCGTAGTTTGAACTGATTCCAATCGGTAAATCTTCATGTAGGCATCAAAATAATCGACTTCATGGAGGAAAAACTGACGAATACAGCAATAGGTTATACATCACCCAACCTCCCGTTTTCCCGGAATCCATGGTGAGGCCTCTCAAAAACCGGGTATGAGCGACGTCGATTCCAGAATCCCGCAACAGTAGGAATTCATGATTTTTGGATTTTCGTCATGCTCAGATGATGTGAAATGTGTTTATGGAGAGACATTTGAGGGTATCTGTCATTTTTCATTTTTCCCCCATATCCCAAATCGCCCAAAAATCAACGGGAGGCCTTCGAAAATGCGGGGGAAAATCGACGTCGATTCCAGAATTCCCTAATTATAGAATTCGCTTATTTTGCGATTTTTTACATTCGGACATGAAAAGAGACATTCGATGAAAAAATCTCAGATACATCATTTCAATTTTCGATCTCGACCGAATCCTCGAAATTCTCACTAGTTACGGGAGGCCAGGGAAAATTTGAGGAAACTGAGTTCAGTTCCAAAAAAAATTGCGAGTGTATTTTTGGCTGAAACTTTGACAACTTCATCAAAACAGTATGATGATTGTTTCCAACGAATGATGTGTGGGGCAGGATGTCATTTGTCAAAAATGGTCGCCCAGGCCATCTGACGGAAGTCAATTTTCTGAAAAATTTCCACTCATTTCACTAAAATCGCCGAATTTTTGCTCCCAGACAAGATACAGCGATTTTGAGCATAGATTTGGAATCAGCATGAAATTCCGCATCTTTTGAGCCTAAAATCATGGTATTTGGACAACATTGACTTTTCTTAGAGAAGCCTCAAAACGCGCCGAAAAAACACTCATTTTTTAAAGGGAAAATGACATATTTCAGATGGTTTTTGATCATTTGAACGTGTTCCACTTGTTGACTCGTGATCTAGACGTGAAAATGAACAACTTTGTGGAAAAAAACCTAAAACATACAGCAATAGGGTCAAACCTCGCTCATATCCAAAATTCCGAGAATCAACTGGAGGACGTTGAAAATTGGGAAAAAGTGGGTTCAGTTCAGATATGTTCCCGGAAGATTGAACTAATTCTAATCGGTATATCTTCATCTAGACATGAAATTAAAGGACTTTGTGGAGAAAAATCAAAAAAATACAAAAATATGTGATACCTCACCCCACCTCCCGTTATGCCGGAACCCTTTGATGACACGAGAAAATCGATGTTAATTCCAAATTTTCCCCGGAGCAGATATCGATCAATTTGCGATTTTCGACATTCTCACATGTGCACACGACTATTCATGGAAAAAACTCAGAAGCGTGTTTTCAATTTTCACACTTTGCTGAAACCCGATTTTCCCGGAATCCATGGCGAGGCCTCTCAAAAACCGGGTATGAGCGACGTCGATTCCAGAATCCGGCAACAGTAGGAATTCATGAATTTTGGTTTTTCGTCATGCTCAGATGACGTGTCAAGTGTCTATGGAGAGACATTCAAGGGTATATGTCATTGACCATTTCAACCCCGCATCTCAATATCGCCAAAATCAACGGGAGGCCTTTGAAAAATTGAAGAAACTAAGCTCAGTTCTAAAAAATTGCGAGTTGATTTTTGGCTCAAACTAGGACGATTTCATCAAAACAGTGCAACTATTGTTTCCAACGGATGATGTGTGGGGCAGGATGTCATGTGTCTGAAAATGGTCCACCAGGCCATCTGACGGAAGTCAATTTTCTGAAAATTTTCCACTCATTTTACTAAAATCGCCGAATTTTTGCTCCCAGACAAGATACAGCGATTCTGAGCATAGCATTGGAATCAGCATGAAATTCCGCATCTTTTGAGCCTAACATCATGCAATTTGGATAACATTGACCTTTCTTAGAGAAGCCCCAAAACGCGCCGAAAAAACACTCATTTTTTGGGAAAGTTTGGATGTACGCAGAGTTGTGAAAAACTGACCTAGAAACGTGAACTTGGACTTGTTTTGAAGCCCAAAAACAGTAGTTTCAGAAATCGATGGGCCCACTCAAGCATTATTTCTAGATTTTTCAAAATCCACCGCACAATCCCGAACACACTGCCGAACACCCAGTGGAAGGGGGAAGATGACCTATTTCAGATGGTTTTTGATCACTTGAACGTGTTCCACTCATCGACTCGTGATCTAGACCTGAAACCAAACAACTTTGTGGAAAAAAACCGCAAACATACAGCAATAGGGTCAAACCTCGCTCATATCCAAAATTCCAAAAATCAACGGGAGGTCGTTGAGTATGGCGGAAAAAGTGGCTTCAGTTCTGATATGTTCCTGGAACATTGAACTAATTCTAATCGGTACATCTTCATCTAGACACAAAATAAAAAGACTTCATGGAGAAAAAACACAACTATACAAGAATATGTGATACCCCTCACCCAACCTCCCGTTATGCCGGCTTTCCTTTGATGAATCGAGAACAACGATGTTAGTTCCAAAATTTCCCTGGAGCAGACATCGATCAATTTGCGATTTTCGACATTCTCACATGTGCGCACGACTATTCATGGAAGAAACTCAGAAGCGTGTTTTCAATTTTCAAACTTTGCTGAAACCCGATTTTCCCGGAATCCATGGTGAGGCCTCTCGAAAACCGGGTATGGGCGACGTCGATTCCAGAATCCCGCAACAGTAGGAATTCATGAATTTTGGTTTTTCGTCATGCTCAGATGACGTGTCAAGTGTCTATGGAGAGACATTCAAGGGTATATGTCATTGACCATTTCAACCCCGCATCTCAATATCGCCAACATCAACGGGAGGCCTTTGAAAAATTGAAGAAACTAAGCTCAGTTCTAAAAAATTGCGAGTTGATTTTTGGCTCAAACTAGGACGATTTCATCAAAACAGTGCAACTATTGTTTCCAACGGATGATGTGTGGGGCAGGATGTCATGTGTCTGAAAATGGTCCACCAGGCCATCTGACGGAAGTCAATTTTCTGAAAAATTTCCACTCATTTTACTAAAATTGCCGAATTTTTGCTCCCAGACAAGATACAGCGATTCTGAGCATAGCATCGGAATCAGCATGAAATTCCGCATCTTTTGAGCCTAAAATCATGCAATTTGGACAACATTGACCTTTCTTAGAAAAGCCCCAAAACGCGCCGAAAAAACACTCAGTTTTTTGGGAAAATCCGAAAAGTTTGGAAGGCCGCCGAAAAAATGCAAATCAACCTATCAAAATGATTGTTGGCTGAAATCAAAGAGAAAAACATGTAGTATCTGAATCTGTAGGCGCCAACCAGAATTTGGGTCATCTTTCCCAAAAATGGTCCCCCTGGCCATCTGAAGAAAGTCAATTTTTCAAAAATTTCCACTCATTTCACTAAAATCGCCGAATTTTTGCTCCCAGACAAGATACAGCGATTCTGAGCATAGATTTGGAATCAGCATGAAATTTCGCATCTTTTGAGCCTAAAATCATGGTATTTGGACAACATTGACTTTTCTTAGAGAAGCCTCAAAACGCGCCGAAAAAACACTCATTTTTTAAAGGGAAAATGACATATTTCAGATGGTTTTTGATCATTTGAACGTGTTCCACTTGTTGACTCGTGATCTAGATATAAAATTGAACAACTTTGTGGAAAAAAATCGAAAACATACAGCAATAGGGTCAAACCTCGCTCATATCCAAAATTCCAAAAATCAACAGGAGGACGTTGAAAATCCGGGAAAAGTGGGTTCATTTCTGAATGGTTCCTTTTTGTTTGAACTGATTCCAATCGGTAAATCGTCATCTAGACTCGAAAATATTATACTTCATGGAGGAAAAACCCCAATATACCGAAATATGTCTTTTCTCACCTAATCTCCCGTTCCCCGGAATCCATGGTGAGGCCTTTGAAAACCGTGAAAATCGGCGTCGCTTCCAGAATTCCGCGGCGGGAATAATTGCTTAATTTGTGATTTTTGACATTCTCACATGTGAGCACGACTATTCATGGAAAAAACTCAGAGGGGTATTTTCAATTTTTGCTCTCGCCCGAATCCTCGAAATTCTCACTAGTGACGGAAGGCCAGTGAAAACTTTGAAAATAGAGAAAATCGTTCCTAAAAATTGCAAGTGGATTTTTGGCTGAAACTTTGACAATATCATCACAGCAGTACAAATATTGTTTTCAACGGATAATGTGTGGTTCCTGACGTCATGTGTCAAAAATCGTCTCCCAGGTCATCTGAAGAAAGTCGATTTTTCCAAAATTTTTGAGCTCAAATCACAATCTAGACCGCAAATTTTGACCCAGGATAGCTACAGCAAATCTAAACATAGATTCGGAATCCTCATAAAATTGCGCATCTTTTGAGCCTAAAATCAAGAAAAATGGACAAGTTTGAGCAATTTCTCACTTGAAATCCCAAAGCGCGTCGAAAAGAACTCATTTTTGTGAAAACGAGGAAAGTTTGGATGCACGCAGAGTTGTGAAAAATTGACCTAGAAACATGAATGTGGGCTTATTTTAAAGCCCTAAAACAGTAGTTTCAGAAATCAATGGACCCACTCGAGCATTAGTTCTAGATTTCAAAATCCACCGCATGATTCCGAATGTTTAGCCGAAAACAGTGGTGAAAGGGGAAAATGACATATTTCAGATGGTTTTTGATCATTTGAACTTGTTCCACTTATCGATTCGTGATCTAGTCATAAAAATGAACAACTTTGTGGAAAAAAACACAAAACATACACGGGCGTTCTCATTCTCGACCCCAACCCCTAAATTCCCAAAATCAATAGGTGCTCGTTGAATATACCCGGGAAAAGTGGGGGTCATTTCTGAATGGTTCCTCGTAGTTTGAACTGATTCCAATCGGTAAATCTTCATGTAGGCATCAAAATAATCGACTTCATGGAGGAAAAACTGACGAATACAGCAATAGGTTATACATCACCCAACCTCCCGTTTTCCCGGAATCCATGGTGAGGCCTCTCAAAAACCGGGTATGAGCGACGTCGATTCCAGAATCCCGCAACAGTAGGAATTCATGATTTTTGGATTTTCGTCATGCTCAGATGATGTGAAATGTGTTTATGGAGAGACATTTGAGGGTATCTGTCATTTTTCATTTTTCCCCCATATCCCAAATCGCCCAAAAATCAACGGGAGGCCTTCGAAAATGCGGGGGAAAATCGACGTCGATTCCAGAATTCCCTAATTATAGAATTCGCTTATTTTGCGATTTTTTACATTCGGACATGAAAAGAGACATTCGATGAAAAAATCTCAGATACATCATTTCAATTTTCGATCTCGACCGAATCCTCGAAATTCTCACTAGTTACGGGAGGCCAGGGAAAATTTGAGGAAACTGAGTTCAGTTCCAAAAAAAATTGCGAGTGTATTTTTGGCTGAAACTTTGACAACTTCATCAAAACAGTATGATGATTGTTTCCAACGAATGATGTGTGGGGCAGGATGTCATTTGTCAAAAATGGTCGCCCAGGCCATCTGACGGAAGTCAATTTTCTGAAAAATTTCCACTCATTTCACTAAAATCGCCGAATTTTTGCTCCCAGACAAGATACAGCGATTTTGAGCATAGATTTGGAATCAGCATGAAATTCCGCATCTTTTGAGCCTAAAATCATGGTATTTGGACAACATTGACTTTTCTTAGAGAAGCCTCAAAACGCGCCGAAAAAACACTCATTTTTTAAAGGGAAAATGACATATTTCAGATGGTTTTTGATCATTTGAACGTGTTCCACTTGTTGACTCGTGATCTAGACGTGAAAATGAACAACTTTGTGGAAAAAAACCTAAAACATACAGCAATAGGGTCAAACCTCGCTCATATCCAAAATTCCGAGAATCAACTGGAGGACGTTGAAAATTGGGAAAAAGTGGGTTCAGTTCAGATATGTTCCCGGAAGATTGAACTAATTCTAATCGGTATATCTTCATCTAGACATGAAATTAAAGGACTTTGTGGAGAAAAATCAAAAAAATACAAAAATATGTGATACCTCACCCCACCTCCCGTTATGCCGGAACCCTTTGATGACACGAGAAAATCGATGTTAATTCCAAATTTTCCCCGGAGCAGATATCGATCAATTTGCGATTTTCGACATTCTCACATGTGCACACGACTATTCATGGAAAAAACTCAGAAGCGTGTTTTCAATTTTCACACTTTGCTGAAACCCGATTTTCCCGGAATCCATGGCGAGGCCTCTCAAAAACCGGGTATGAGCGACGTCGATTCCAGAATCCGGCAACAGTAGGAATTCATGAATTTTGGTTTTTCGTCATGCTCAGATGACGTGTCAAGTGTCTATGGAGAGACATTCAAGGGTATATGTCATTGACCATTTCAACCCCGCATCTCAATATCGCCAAAATCAACGGGAGGCCTTTGAAAAATTGAAGAAACTAAGCTCAGTTCTAAAAAATTGCGAGTTGATTTTTGGCTCAAACTAGGACGATTTCATCAAAACAGTGCAACTATTGTTTCCAACGGATGATGTGTGGGGCAGGATGTCATGTGTCTGAAAATGGTCCACCAGGCCATCTGACGGAAGTCAATTTTCTGAAAATTTTCCACTCATTTTACTAAAATCGCCGAATTTTTGCTCCCAGACAAGATACAGCGATTCTGAGCATAGCATTGGAATCAGCATGAAATTCCGCATCTTTTGAGCCTAACATCATGCAATTTGGATAACATTGACCTTTCTTAGAGAAGCCCCAAAACGCGCCGAAAAAACACTCATTTTTTGGGAAAGTTTGGATGTACGCAGAGTTGTGAAAAACTGACCTAGAAACGTGAACTTGGACTTGTTTTGAAGCCCAAAAACAGTAGTTTCAGAAATCGATGGGCCCACTCAAGCATTATTTCTAGATTTTTCAAAATCCACCGCACAATCCCGAACACACTGCCGAACACCCAGTGGAAGGGGGAAGATGACCTATTTCAGATGGTTTTTGATCACTTGAACGTGTTCCACTCATCGACTCGTGATCTAGACCTGAAACCAAACAACTTTGTGGAAAAAAACCGCAAACATACAGCAATAGGGTCAAACCTCGCTCATATCCAAAATTCCAAAAATCAACGGGAGGTCGTTGAGTATGGCGGAAAAAGTGGCTTCAGTTCTGATATGTTCCTGGAACATTGAACTAATTCTAATCGGTACATCTTCATCTAGACACAAAATAAAAAGACTTCATGGAGAAAAAACACAACTATACAAGAATATGTGATACCCCTCACCCAACCTCCCGTTATGCCGGCTTTCCTTTGATGAATCGAGAACAACGATGTTAGTTCCAAAATTTCCCTGGAGCAGACATCGATCAATTTGCGATTTTCGACATTCTCACATGTGCGCACGACTATTCATGGAAGAAACTCAGAAGCGTGTTTTCAATTTTCAAACTTTGCTGAAACCCGATTTTCCCGGAATCCATGGTGAGGCCTCTCGAAAACCGGGTATGGGCGACGTCGATTCCAGAATCCCGCAACAGTAGGAATTCATGAATTTTGGTTTTTCGTCATGCTCAGATGACGTGTCAAGTGTCTATGGAGAGACATTCAAGGGTATATGTCATTGACCATTTCAACCCCGCATCTCAATATCGCCAAAATCAACGGGAGGCCTTTGAAAAATTGAAGAAACTAAGCTCAGTTCTAAAAAATTGCGAGTTGATTTTTGGCTCAAACTAGGACGATTTCATCAAAACAGTGCAACTATTGTTTCCAACGGATGATGTGTGGGGCAGGATGTCATGTGTCTGAAAATGGTCCACCAGGCCATCTGACGGAAGTCAATTTTCTGAAAATTTTCCACTCATTTTACTAAAATCGCCGAATTTTTGCTCCCAGACAAGATACAGCGATTCTGAGCATAGCATTGGAATCAGCATGAAATTCCGCATCTTTTGAGCCTAAAATCATGCAATTTGGATAACATTGACCTTTCTTAGAGAAGCCCCAAAACGCGCCGAAAAAACACTCATTTTTTGGGAAAGTTTGGATGTACGCAGAGTTGTGAAAAACTGACCTAGAAACGTGAACTTGGAGTTGTTTTGAAGCCCAAAAACAGTAGTTTCAGAAATCGATGGGCCCACTCAAGCATTATTTCTAGATTTTTCAAAATCCACCGCACAATCCCGAACACACTGCCGAACACCCAGTGGAAGGGGGAAGATGACCTATTTCAGATGGTTTTTGATCACTTGAACGTGTTCCACTCATCGACTCGTGATCTAGACCTGAAACCAAACAACTTTGTGGAAAAAAACCGCAAACATACAGCAATAGGGTCAAACCTCGCTCATATCCAAAATTCCAAAAATCAACGGGAGGTCGTTGAGTATGGCGGAAAAAGTGGCTTCAGTTCTGATATGTTCCTGGAACATTGAACTAATTCTAATCGGTACATCTTCATCTAGACACAAAATAAAAAGACTTCATGGAGAAAAAACACAACTATACAAGAATATGTGATACCCCTCACCCAACCTCCCGTTATGCCGGCTTTCCTTTGATGAATCGAGAACAACGATGTTAGTTCCAAAATTTCCCTGGAGCAGACATCGATCAATTTGCGATTTTCGACATTCTCACATGTGCGCACGACTATTCATGGAAGAAACTCAGAAGCGTGTTTTCAATTTTCAAACTTTGCTGAAACCCGATTTTCCCGGAATCCATGGTGAGGCCTCTCGAAAACCGGGTATGGGCGACGTCGATTCCAGAATCCCGCAACAGTAGGAATTCATGAATTTTGGTTTTTCGTCATGCTCAGATGACGTGTCAAGTGTCTATGGAGAGACATTCAAGGGTATATGTCATTGACCATTTCAACCCCGCATCTCAATATCGCCAAAATCAACGGGAGGCCTTTGAAAAATTGAAGAAACTAAGCTCAGTTCTAAAAAATTGCGAGTTGATTTTTGGCTCAAACTAGGACGATTTCATCAAAACAGTGCAACTATTGTTTCCAACGGATGATGTGTGGGGCAGGATGTCATATGTCTGAAAATGGTCCACCAGGCCATCTGACGGAAGTCAATTTTCTGAAAATTTTCCACTCATTTTACTAAAATCGCCGAATTTTTGCTCCCAGACAAGATACAGCGATTCTGAGCATAGCATTGGAATCAGCATGAAATTCCGCATCTTTTGAGCCTAACATCATGCAATTTGGATAACATTGACCTTTCTTAGAGAAGCCCCAAAACGCGCCGAAAAAACACTCATTTTTTGGGAAAGTTTGGATGTACGCAGAGTTGTGAAAAACTGACCTAGAAACGTGAACTTGGACTTGTTTTGAAGCCCAAAAACAGTAGTTTCAGAAATCGATGGGCCCACTCAAGCATTATTTCTAGATTTTTCAAAATCCACCGCACAATCCCGAACACACTGCCGAACACCCAGTGGAAGGGGGAAGATGACCTATTTCAGATGGTTTTTGATCACTTGAACGTGTTCCACTCATCGACTCGTGATCTAGACCTGAAACCAAACAACTTTGTGGAAAAAAACCGCAAACATACAGCAATAGGGTCAAACCTCGCTCATATCCAAAATTCCAAAAATCAACGGGAGGTCGTTGAGTATGGCGGAAAAAGTGGCTTCAGTTCTGATATGTTCCTGGAACATTGAACTAATTCTAATCGGTACATCTTCATCTAGACACAAAATAAAAAGACTTCATGGAGAAAAAACACAACTATACAAGAATATGTGATACCCCTCACCCAACCTCCCGTTATGCCGGCTTTCCTTTGATGAATCGAGAACAACGATGTTAGTTCCAAAATTTCCCTGGAGCAGACATCGATCAATTTGCGATTTTCGACATTCTCACATGTGCGCACGACTATTCATGGAAGAAACTCAGAAGCGTGTTTTCAATTTTCAAACTTTGCTGAAACCCGATTTTCCCGGAATCCATGGTGAGGCCTCTCGAAAACCGGGTATGGGCGACGTCGATTCCAGAATCCCGCAACAGTAGGAATTCATGAATTTTGGTTTTTCGTCATGCTCAGATGACGTGTCAAGTGTCTATGGAGAGACATTCAAGGGTATATGTCATTGACCATTTCAACCCCGCATCTCAATATCGCCAAAATCAACGGGAGGCCTTTGAAAAATTGAAGAAACTAAGCTCAGTTCTAAAAAATTGCGAGTTGATTTTTGGCTCAAACTAGGACGATTTCATCAAAACAGTGCAACTATTGTTTCCAACGGATGATGTGTGGGGCAGGATGTCATATGTCTGAAAATGGTCCACCAGGCCATCTGACGGAAGTCAATTTTCTGAAAATTTTCCACTCATTTTACTAAAATCGCCGAATTTTTGCTCCCAGACAAGATACAGCGATTCTGAGCATAGCATTGGAATCAGCATGAAATTCCGCATCTTTTGAGCCTAACATCATGCAATTTGGATAACATTGACCTTTCTTAGAGAAGCCCCAAAACGCGCCGAAAAAACACTCATTTTTTGGGAAAGTTTGGATGTACGCAGAGTTGTGAAAAACTGACCTAGAAACGTGAACTTGGACTTGTTTTGAAGCCCAAAAACAGTAGTTTCAGAAATCGATGGGCCCACTCAAGCATTATTTCTAGATTTTTCAAAATCCACCGCACAATCCCGAACACACTGCCGAACACCCAGTGGAAGGGGGAAGATGACCTATTTCAGATGGTTTTTGATCACTTGAACGTGTTCCACTCATCGACTCGTGATCTAGACCTGAAACCAAACAACTTTGTGGAAAAAAACCGCAAACATACAGCAATAGGGTCAAACCTCGCTCATATCCAAAATTCCAAAAATCAACGGGAGGTCGTTGAGTATGGCGGAAAAAGTGGCTTCAGTTCTGATATGTTCCTGGAACATTGAACTAATTCTAATCGGTACATCTTCATCTAGACACAAAATAAAAAGACTTCATGGAGAAAAAACACAACTATACAAGAATATGTGATACCCCTCACCCAACCTCCCGTTATGCCGGCTTTCCTTTGATGAATCGAGAACAACGATGTTAGTTCCAAAATTTCCCTGGAGCAGACATCGATCAATTTGCGATTTTCGACATTCTCACATGTGCGCACGACTATTCATGGAAGAAACTCAGAAGCGTGTTTTCAATTTTCAAACTTTGCTGAAACCCGATTTTCCCGGAATCCATGGTGAGGCCTCTCGAAAACCGGGTATGGGCGACGTCGATTCCAGAATCCCGCAACAGTAGGAATTCATGAATTTTGGTTTTTCGTCATGCTCAGATGACGTGTCAAGTGTCTATGGAGAGACATTCAAGGGTATATGTCATTGACCATTTCAACCCCGCATCTCAATATCGCCAAAATCAACGGGAGGCCTTTGAAAAATTGAAGAAACTAAGCTCAGTTCTAAAAAATTGCGAGTTGATTTTTGGCTCAAACTAGGACGATTTCATCAAAACAGTGCAACTATTGTTTCCAACGGATGATGTGTGGGGCAGGATGTCATGTGTCTGAAAATGGTCCACCAGGCCATCTGACGGAAGTCAATTTTCTGAAAATTTTCCACTCATTTTACTAAAATCGCCGAATTTTTGCTCCCAGACAAGATACAGCGATTATGAGCATAGCATTGGAATCAGCATGAAATTCCGCATCTTTTGAGCCTAAAATCATGCAATTTGGATAACATTGACCTTTCTTAGAGAAGCCCCAAAACGCGCCGAAAAAACACTCATTTTTTGGGAAAGTTTGGATGTACGCAGAGTTGTGAAAAACTGACCTAGAAACGTGAACTTGGACTTGTTTTGAAGCCCAAAAACAGTAGTTTCAGAAATCGATGGGCCCACTCAAGCATTATTTCTAGATTTTTCAAAATCCACCGCACAATCCCGAACACACTGCCGAACACCCAGTGGAAGGGGGAAGATGACCTATTTCAGATGGTTTTTGATCACTTGAACGTGTTCCACTCATCGACTCGTGATCTAGACCTGAAACCAAACAACTTTGTGGAAAAAAACCGCAAACATACAGCAATAGGGTCAAACCTCGCTCATATCCAAAATTCCAAAAATCAACGGGAGGTCGTTGAGTATGGCGGAAAAAGTGGCTTCAGTTCTGATATGTTCCTGGAACATTGAACTAATTCTAATCGGTACATCTTCATCTAGACACAAAATAAAAAGACTTCATGGAGAAAAAACACAACTATACAAGAATATGTGATACCCCTCACCCAACCTCCCGTTATGCCGGCTTTCCTTTGATGAATCGAGAACAACGATGTTAGTTCCAAAATTTCCCTGGAGCAGACATCGATCAATTTGCGATTTTCGACATTCTCACATGTGCGCACGACTATTCATGGAAGAAACTCAGAAGCGTGTTTTCAATTTTCAAACTTTGCTGAAACCCGATTTTCCCGGAATCCATGGTGAGGCCTCTCGAAAACCGGGTATGGGCGACGTCGATTCCAGAATCCCGCAACAGTAGGAATTCATGAATTTTGGTTTTTCGTCATGCTCAGATGACGTGTCAAGTGTCTATGGAGAGACATTCAAGGGTATATGTCATTGACCATTTCAACCCCGCATCTCAATATCGCCAAAATCAACGGGAGGCCTTTGAAAAATTGAAGAAACTAAGCTCAGTTCTAAAAAATTGCGAGTTGATTTTTGGCTCAAACTAGGACGATTTCATCAAAACAGTGCAACTATTGTTTCCAACGGATGATGTGTGGGGCAGGATGTCATGTGTCTGAAAATGGTCCACCAGGCCATCTGACGGAAGTCAATTTTCTGAAAATTTTCCACTCATTTTACTAAAATCGCCGAATTTTTGCTCCCAGACAAGATACAGCGATTATGAGCATAGCATTGGAATCAGCATGAAATTCCGCATCTTTTGAGCCTAAAATCATGCAATTTGGATAACATTGACCTTTCTTAGAGAAGCCCCAAAACGCGCCGAAAAAACACTCATTTTTTGGGAAAGTTTGGATGTACGCAGAGTTGTGAAAAACTGACCTAGAAACGTGAACTTGGACTTGTTTTGAAGCCCAAAAACAGTAGTTTCAGAAATCGATGGGCCCACTCAAGCATTATTTCTAGATTTTTCAAAATCCACCGCACAATCCCGAACACACTGCCGAACACCCAGTGGAAGGGGGAAGATGACCTATTTCAGATGGTTTTTGATCACTTGAACGTGTTCCACTCATCGACTCGTGATCTAGACCTGAAACCAAACAACTTTGTGGAAAAAAACCGCAAACATACAGCAATAGGGTCAAACCTCGCTCATATCCAAAATTCCAAAAATCAACGGGAGGTCGTTGAGTATGGCGGAAAAAGTGGCTTCAGTTCTGATATGTTCCTGGAACATTGAACTAATTCTAATCGGTACATCTTCATCTAGACACAAAATAAAAAGACTTCATGGAGAAAAAACACAACTATACAAGAATATGTGATACCCCTCACCCAACCTCCCGTTATGCCGGCTTTCCTTTGATGAATCGAGAACAACGATGTTAGTTCCAAAATTTCCCTGGAGCAGACATCGATCAATTTGCGATTTTCGACATTCTCACATGTGCGCACGACTATTCATGGAAGAAACTCAGAAGCGTGTTTTCAATTTTCAAACTTTGCTGAAACCCGATTTTCCCGGAATCCATGGTGAGGCCTCTCGAAAACCGGGTATGGGCGACGTCGATTCCAGAATCCCGCAACAGTAGGAATTCATGAATTTTGGTTTTTCGTCATGCTCAGATGACGTGTCAAGTGTCTATGGAGAGACATTCAAGGGTATATGTCATTGACCATTTCAACCCCGCATCTCAATATCGCCAAAATCAACGGGAGGCCTTTGAAAAATTGAAGAAACTAAGCTCAGTTCTAAAAAATTGCGAGTTGATTTTTGGCTCAAACTAGGACGATTTCATCAAAACAGTGCAACTATTGTTTCCAACGGATGATGTGTGGGGCAGGATGTCATGTGTCTGAAAATGGTCCACCAGGCCATCTGACGGAAGTCAATTTTCTGAAAATTTTCCACTCATTTTACTAAAATCGCCGAATTTTTGCTCCCAGACAAGATACAGCGATTATGAGCATAGCATTGGAATCAGCATGAAATTCCGCATCTTTTGAGCCTAAAATCATGCAATTTGGATAACATTGACCTTTCTTAGAGAAGCCCCAAAACGCGCCGAAAAAACACTCATTTTTTGGGAAAGTTTGGATGTACGCAGAGTTGTGAAAAACTGACCTAGAAACGTGAACTTGGACTTGTTTTGAAGCCCAAAAACAGTAGTTTCAGAAATCGATGGGCCCACTCAAGCATTATTTCTAGATTTTTCAAAATCCACCGCACAATCCCGAACACACTGCCGAACACCCAGTGGAAGGGGGAAGATGACCTATTTCAGATGGTTTTTGATCACTTGAACGTGTTCCACTCATCGACTCGTGATCTAGACCTGAAACCAAACAACTTTGTGGAAAAAAACCGCAAACATACAGCAATAGGGTCAAACCTCGCTCATATCCAAAATTCCAAAAATCAACGGGAGGTCGTTGAGTATGGCGGAAAAAGTGGCTTCAGTTCTGATATGTTCCTGGAACATTGAACTAATTCTAATCGGTACATCTTCATCTAGACACAAAATAAAAAGACTTCATGGAGAAAAAACACAACTATACAAGAATATGTGATACCCCTCACCCAACCTCCCGTTATGCCGGCTTTCCTTTGATGAATCGAGAACAACGATGTTAGTTCCAAAATTTCCCTGGAGCAGACATCGATCAATTTGCGATTTTCGACATTCTCACATGTGCGCACGACTATTCATGGAAGAAACTCAGAAGCGTGTTTTCAATTTTCAAACTTTGCTGAAACCCGATTTTCCCGGAATCCATGGTGAGGCCTCTCGAAAACCGGGTATGGGCGACGTCGATTCCAGAATCCCGCAACAGTAGGAATTCATGAATTTTGGTTTTTCGTCATGCTCAGATGACGTGTCAAGTGTCTATGGAGAGACATTCAAGGGTATATGTCATTGACCATTTCAACCCCGCATCTCAATATCGCCAAAATCAACGGGAGGCCTTTGAAAAATTGAAGAAACTAAGCTCAGTTCTAAAAAATTGCGAGTTGATTTTTGGCTCAAACTAGGACGATTTCATCAAAACAGTGCAACTATTGTTTCCAACGGATGATGTGTGGGGCAGGATGTCATGTGTCTGAAAATGGTCCACCAGGCCATCTGACGGAAGTCAATTTTCTGAAAATTTTCCACTCATTTTACTAAAATCGCCGAATTTTTGCTCCCAGACAAGATACAGCGATTCTGAGCATAGCATTGGAATCAGCATGAAATTCCGCATCTTTTGAGCCTAAAATCATGCAATTTGGATAACATTGACCTTTCTTAGAGAAGCCCCAAAACGCGCCGAAAAAACACTCATTTTTTGGGAAAGTTTGGATGTACGCAGAGTTGTGAAAAACTGACCTAGAAACGTGAACTTGGACTTGTTTTGAAGCCCAAAAACAGTAGTTTCAGAAATCGATGGGCCCACTCAAGCATTATTTCTAGATTTTTCAAAATCCACCGCACAATCCCGAACACACTGCCGAACACCCAGTGGAAGGGGGAAGATGACCTATTTCAGATGGTTTTTGATCACTTGAACGTGTTCCACTCATCGACTCGTGATCTAGACCTGAAACCAAACAACTTTGTGGAAAAAAACCGCAAACATACAGCAATAGGGTCAAACCTCGCTCATATCCAAAATTCCAAAAATCAACGGGAGGTCGTTGAGTATGGCGGAAAAAGTGGCTTCAGTTCTGATATGTTCCTGGAACATTGAACTAATTCTAATCGGTACATCTTCATCTAGACACAAAATAAAAAGACTTCATGGAGAAAAAACACAACTATACAAGAATATGTGATACCCCTCACCCAACCTCCCGTTATGCCGGCTTTCCTTTGATGAATCGAGAACAACGATGTTAGTTCCAAAATTTCCCTGGAGCAGACATCGATCAATTTGCGATTTTCGACATTCTCACATGTGCGCACGACTATTCATGGAAGAAACTCAGAAGCGTGTTTTCAATTTTCAAACTTTGCTGAAACCCGATTTTCCCGGAATCCATGGTGAGGCCTCTCGAAAACCGGGTATGGGCGACGTCGATTCCAGAATCCCGCAACAGTAGGAATTCATGAATTTTGGTTTTTCGTCATGCTCAGATGACGTGTCAAGTGTCTATGGAGAGACATTCAAGGGTATATGTCATTGACCATTTCAACCCCGCATCTCAATATCGCCAAAATCAACGGGAGGCCTTTGAAAAATTGAAGAAACTAAGCTCAGTTCTAAAAAATTGCGAGTTGATTTTTGGCTCAAACTAGGACGATTTCATCAAAACAGTGCAACTATTGTTTCCAACGGATGATGTGTGGGGCAGGATGTCATGTGTCTGAAAATGGTCCACCAGGCCATCTGACGGAAGTCAATTTTCTGAAAATTTTCCACTCATTTTACTAAAATCGCCGAATTTTTGCTCCCAGACAAGATACAGCGATTATGAGCATAGCATTGGAATCAGCATGAAATTCCGCATCTTTTGAGCCTAAAATCATGCAATTTGGATAACATTGACCTTTCTTAGAGAAGCCCCAAAACGCGCCGAAAAAACACTCATTTTTTGGGAAAGTTTGGATGTACGCAGAGTTGTGAAAAACTGACCTAGAAACGTGAACTTGGACTTGTTTTGAAGCCCAAAAACAGTAGTTTCAGAAATCGATGGGCCCACTCAAGCATTATTTCTAGATTTTTCAAAATCCACCGCACAATCCCGAACACACTGCCGAACACCCAGTGGAAGGGGGAAGATGACCTATTTCAGATGGTTTTTGATCACTTGAACGTGTTCCACTCATCGACTCGTGATCTAGACCTGAAACCAAACAACTTTGTGGAAAAAAACCGCAAACATACAGCAATAGGGTCAAACCTCGCTCATATCCAAAATTCCAAAAATCAACGGGAGGTCGTTGAGTATGGCGGAAAAAGTGGCTTCAGTTCTGATATGTTCCTGGAACATTGAACTAATTCTAATCGGTACATCTTCATCTAGACACAAAATAAAAAGACTTCATGGAGAAAAAACACAACTATACAAGAATATGTGATACCCCTCACCCAACCTCCCGTTATGCCGGCTTTCCTTTGATGAATCGAGAACAACGATGTTAGTTCCAAAATTTCCCTGGAGCAGACATCGATCAATTTGCGATTTTCGACATTCTCACATGTGCGCACGACTATTCATGGAAGAAACTCAGAAGCGTGTTTTCAATTTTCAAACTTTGCTGAAACCCGATTTTCCCGGAATCCATGGTGAGGCCTCTCGAAAACCGGGTATGGGCGACGTCGATTCCAGAATCCCGCAACAGTAGGAATTCATGAATTTTGGTTTTTCGTCATGCTCAGATGACGTGTCAAGTGTCTATGGAGAGACATTCAAGGGTATATGTCATTGACCATTTCAACCCCGCATCTCAATATCGCCAAAATCAACGGGAGGCCTTTGAAAAATTGAAGAAACTAAGCTCAGTTCTAAAAAATTGCGAGTTGATTTTTGGCTCAAACTAGGACGATTTCATCAAAACAGTGCAACTATTGTTTCCAACGGATGATGTGTGGGGCAGGATGTCATGTGTCTGAAAATGGTCCACCAGGCCATCTGACGGAAGTCAATTTTCTGAAAATTTTCCACTCATTTTACTAAAATCGCCGAATTTTTGCTCCCAGACAAGATACAGCGATTCTGAGCATAGCATTGGAATCAGCATGAAATTCCGCATCTTTTGAGCCTAAAATCATGCAATTTGGATAACATTGACCTTTCTTAGAGAAGCCCCAAAACGCGCCGAAAAAACACTCATTTTTTGGGAAAGTTTGGATGTACGCAGAGTTGTGAAAAACTGACCTAGAAACGTGAACTTGGACTTGTTTTGAAGCCCAAAAACAGTAGTTTCAGAAATCGATGGGCCCACTCAAGCATTATTTCTAGATTTTTCAAAATCCACCGCACAATCCCGAACACACTGCCGAACACCCAGTGGAAGGGGGAAGATGACCTATTTCAGATGGTTTTTGATCACTTGAACGTGTTCCACTCATCGACTCGTGATCTAGACCTGAAACCAAACAACTTTGTGGAAAAAAACCGCAAACATACAGCAATAGGGTCAAACCTCGCTCATATCCAAAATTCCAAAAATCAACGGGAGGTCGTTGAGTATGGCGGAAAAAGTGGCTTCAGTTCTGATATGTTCCTGGAACATTGAACTAATTCTAATCGGTACATCTTCATCTAGACACAAAATAAAAAGACTTCATGGAGAAAAAACACAACTATACAAGAATATGTGATACCCCTCACCCAACCTCCCGTTATGCCGGCTTTCCTTTGATGAATCGAGAACAACGATGTTAGTTCCAAAATTTCCCTGGAGCAGACATCGATCAATTTGCGATTTTCGACATTCTCACATGTGCGCACGACTATTCATGGAAGAAACTCAGAAGCGTGTTTTCAATTTTCAAACTTTGCTGAAACCCGATTTTCCCGGAATCCATGGTGAGGCCTCTCGAAAACCGGGTATGGGCGACGTCGATTCCAGAATCCCGCAACAGTAGGAATTCATGAATTTTGGTTTTTCGTCATGCTCAGATGACGTGTCAAGTGTCTATGGAGAGACATTCAAGGGTATATGTCATTGACCATTTCAACCCCGCATCTCAATATCGCCAAAATCAACGGGAGGCCTTTGAAAAATTGAAGAAACTAAGCTCAGTTCTAAAAAATTGCGAGTTGATTTTTGGCTCAAACTAGGACGATTTCATCAAAACAGTGCAACTATTGTTTCCAACGGATGATGTGTGGGGCAGGATGTCATGTGTCTGAAAATGGTCCACCAGGCCATCTGACGGAAGTCAATTTTCTGAAAATTTTCCACTCATTTTACTAAAATCGCCGAATTTTTGCTCCCAGACAAGATACAGCGATTCTGAGCATAGCATTGGAATCAGCATGAAATTCCGCATCTTTTGAGCCTAAAATCATGCAATTTGGATAACATTGACCTTTCTTAGAGAAGCCCCAAAACGCGCCGAAAAAACACTCATTTTTTGGGAAAGTTTGGATGTACGCAGAGTTGTGAAAAACTGACCTAGAAACGTGAACTTGGACTTGTTTTGAAGCCCAAAAACAGTAGTTTCAGAAATCGATGGGCCCACTCAAGCATTATTTCTAGATTTTTCAAAATCCACCGCACAATCCCGAACACACTGCCGAACACCCAGTGGAAGGGGGAAGATGACCTATTTCAGATGGTTTTTGATCACTTGAACGTGTTCCACTCATCGACTCGTGATCTAGACCTGAAACCAAACAACTTTATGGAAAAAAACCGCAAACATACAGCAATAGGGTCAAACCTCGCTCATATCCAAAATTCCAAAAATCAACGGGAGGTCGTTGAGTATGGCGGAAAAAGTGGCTTCAGTTCTGATATGTTCCTGGAACATTGAACTAATTCTAATCGGTACATCTTCATCTAGACACAAAATAAAAAGACTTCATGGAGAAAAAACACAACTATACAAGAATATGTGATACCCCTCACCCAACCTCCCGTTATGCCGGCTTTCCTTTGATGAATCGAGAACAACGATGTTAGTTCCAAAATTTCCCTGGAGCAGACATCGATCAATTTGCGATTTTCGACATTCTCACATGTGCGCACGACTATTCATGGAAGAAACTCAGAAGCGTGTTTTCAATTTTCAAACTTTGCTGAAACCCGATTTTCCCGGAATCCATGGTGAGGCCTCTCGAAAACCGGGTATGGGCGACGTCGATTCCAGAATCCCGCAACAGTAGGAATTCATGAATTTTGGTTTTTCGTCATGCTCAGATGACGTGTCAAGTGTCTATGGAGAGACATTCAAGGGTATATGTCATTGACCATTTCAACCCCGCATCTCAATATCGCCAAAATCAACGGGAGGCCTTTGAAAAATTGAAGAAACTAAGCTCAGTTCTAAAAAATTGCGAGTTGATTTTTGGCTCAAACTAGGACGATTTCATCAAAACAGTGCAACTATTGTTTCCAACGGATGATGTGTGGGGCAGGATGTCATGTGTCTGAAAATGGTCCACCAGGCCATCTGACGGAAGTCAATTTTCTGAAAATTTTCCACTCATTTTACTAAAATCGCCGAATTTTTGCTCCCAGACAAGATACAGCGATTCTGAGCATAGCATTGGAATCAGCATGAAATTCCGCATCTTTTGAGACTAAAATCATGCAATTTGGATAACATTGACCTTTCTTAGAGAAGCCCCAAAACGCGCCGAAAAAACACTCATTTTTTGGGAAAGTTTGGATGTACGCAGAGTTGTGAAAAACTGACCTAGAAACGTGAACTTGGACTTGTTTTGAAGCCCAAAAACAGTAGTTTCAGAAATCGATGGGCCCACTCAAGCATTATTTCTAGATTTTTCAAAATCCACCGCACAATCCCGAACACACTGCCGAACACCCAGTGGAAGGGGGAAGATGACCTATTTCAGATGGTTTTTGATCACTTGAACGTGTTCCACTCATCGACTCGTGATCTAGACCTGAAACCAAACAACTTTGTGGAAAAAAACCGCAAACATACAGCAATAGGGTCAAACCTCGCTCATATCCAAAATTCCAAAAATCAACGGGAGGTCGTTGAGTATGGCGGAAAAAGTGGCTTCAGTTCTGATATGTTCCTGGAACATTGAACTAATTCTAATCGGTACATCTTCATCTAGACACAAAATAAAAAGACTTCATGGAGAAAAAACACAACTATACAAGAATATGTGATACCCCTCACCCAACCTCCCGTTATGCCGGCTTTCCTTTGATGAATCGAGAACAACGATGTTAGTTCCAAAATTTCCCTGGAGCAGACATCGATCAATTTGCGATTTTCGACATTCTCACATGTGCGCACGACTATTCATGGAAGAAACTCAGAAGCGTGTTTTCAATTTTCAAACTTTGCTGAAACCCGATTTTCCCGGAATCCATGGTGAGGCCTCTCGAAAACCGGGTATGGGCGACGTCGATTCCAGAATCCCGCAACAGTAGGAATTCATGAATTTTGGTTTTTCGTCATGCTCAGATGACGTGTCAAGTGTCTATGGAGAGACATTCAAGGGTATATGTCATTGACCATTTCAACCCCGCATCTCAATATCGCCAAAATCAACGGGAGGCCTTTGAAAAATTGAAGAAACTAAGCTCAGTTCTAAAAAATTGCGAGTTGATTTTTGGCTCAAACTAGGACGATTTCATCAAAACAGTGCAACTATTGTTTCCAACGGATGATGTGTGGGGCAGGATGTCATGTGTCTGAAAATGGTCCACCAGGCCATCTGACGGAAGTCAATTTTCTGAAAATTTTCCACTCATTTTACTAAAATCGCCGAATTTTTGCTCCCAGACAAGATACAGCGATTCTGAGCATAGCATTGGAATCAGCATGAAATTCCGCATCTTTTGAGCCTAAAATCATGCAATTTGGATAACATTGACCTTTCTTAGAGAAGCCCCAAAACGCGCCGAAAAAACACTCATTTTTTGGGAAAGTTTGGATGTACGCAGAGTTGTGAAAAACTGACCTAGAAACGTGAACTTGGACTTGTTTTGAAGCCCAAAAACAGTAGTTTCAGAAATCGATGGGCCCACTCAAGCATTATTTCTAGATTTTTCAAAATCCACCGCACAATCCCGAACACACTGCCGAACACCCAGTGGAAGGGGGAAGATGACCTATTTCAGATGGTTTTTGATCACTTGAACGTGTTCCACTCATCGACTCGTGATCTAGACCTGAAACCAAACAACTTTGTGGAAAAAAACCGCAAACATACAGCAATAGGGTCAAACCTCGCTCATATCCAAAATTCCAAAAATCAACGGGAGGTCGTTGAGTATGGCGGAAAAAGTGGCTTCAGTTCTGATATGTTCCTGGAACATTGAACTAATTCTAATCGGTACATCTTCATCTAGACACAAAATAAAAAGACTTCATGGAGAAAAAACACAACTATACAAGAATATGTGATACCCCTCACCCAACCTCCCGTTATGCCGGCTTTCCTTTGATGAATCGAGAACAACGATGTTAGTTCCAAAATTTCCCTGGAGCAGACATCGATCAATTTGCGATTTTCGACATTCTCACATGTGCGCACGACTATTCATGGAAGAAACTCAGAAGCGTGTTTTCAATTTTCAAACTTTGCTGAAACCCGATTTTCCCGGAATCCATGGTGAGGCCTCTCGAAAACCGGGTATGGGCGACGTCGATTCCAGAATCCCGCAACAGTAGGAATTCATGAATTTTGGTTTTTCGTCATGCTCAGATGACGTGTCAAGTGTCTATGGAGAGACATTCAAGGGTATATGTCATTGACCATTTCAACCCCGCATCTCAATATCGCCAAAATCAACGGGAGGCCTTTGAAAAATTGAAGAAACTAAGCTCAGTTCTAAAAAATTGCGAGTTGATTTTTGGCTCAAACTAGGACGATTTCATCAAAACAGTGCAACTATTGTTTCCAACGGATGATGTGTGGGGCAGGATGTCATGTGTCTGAAAATGGTCCACCAGGCCATCTGACGGAAGTCAATTTTCTGAAAATTTTCCACTCATTTTACTAAAATCGCCGAATTTTTGCTCCCAGACAAGATACAGCGATTCTGAGCATAGCATTGGAATCAGCATGAAATTCCGCATCTTTTGAGCCTAAAATCATGCAATTTGGATAACATTGACCTTTCTTAGAGAAGCCCCAAAACGCGCCGAAAAAACACTCATTTTTTGGGAAAGTTTGGATGTACGCAGAGTTGTGAAAAACTGACCTAGAAACGTGAACTTGGACTTGTTTTGAAGCCCAAAAACAGTAGTTTCAGAAATCGATGGGCCCACTCAAGCATTATTTCTAGATTTTTCAAAATCCACCGCACAATCCCGAACACACTGCCGAACACCCAGTGGAAGGGGGAAGATGACCTATTTCAGATGGTTTTTGATCACTTGAACGTGTTCCACTCATCGACTCGTGATCTAGACCTGAAACCAAACAACTTTATGGAAAAAAACCGCAAACATACAGCAATAGGGTCAAACCTCGCTCATATCCAAAATTCCAAAAATCAACGGGAGGTCGTTGAGTATGGCGGAAAAAGTGGCTTCAGTTCTGATATGTTCCTGGAACATTGAACTAATTCTAATCGGTACATCTTCATCTAGACACAAAATAAAAAGACTTCATGGAGAAAAAACACAACTATACAAGAATATGTGATACCCCTCACCCAACCTCCCGTTATGCCGGCTTTCCTTTGATGAATCGAGAACAACGATGTTAGTTCCAAAATTTCCCTGGAGCAGACATCGATCAATTTGCGATTTTCGACATTCTCACATGTGCGCACGACTATTCATGGAAGAAACTCAGAAGCGTGTTTTCAATTTTCAAACTTTGCTGAAACCCGATTTTCCCGGAATCCATGGTGAGGCCTCTCGAAAACCGGGTATGGGCGACGTCGATTCCAGAATCCCGCAACAGTAGGAATTCATGAATTTTGGTTTTTCGTCATGCTCAGATGACGTGTCAAGTGTCTATGGAGAGACATTCAAGGGTATATGTCATTGACCATTTCAACCCCGCATCTCAATATCGCCAAAATCAACGGGAGGCCTTTGAAAAATTGAAGAAACTAAGCTCAGTTCTAAAAAATTGCGAGTTGATTTTTGGCTCAAACTAGGACGATTTCATCAAAACAGTGCAACTATTGTTTCCAACGGATGATGTGTGGGGCAGGATGTCATGTGTCTGAAAATGGTCCACCAGGCCATCTGACGGAAGTCAATTTTCTGAAAATTTTCCACTCATTTTACTAAAATCGCCGAATTTTTGCTCCCAGACAAGATACAGCGATTCTGAGCATAGCATTGGAATCAGCATGAAATTCCGCATCTTTTGAGCCTAAAATCATGCAATTTGGATAACATTGACCTTTCTTAGAGAAGCCCCAAAACGCGCCGAAAAAACACTCATTTTTTGGGAAAGTTTGGATGTACGCAGAGTTGTGAAAAACTGACCTAGAAACGTGAACTTGGACTTGTTTTGAAGCCCAAAAACAGTAGTTTCAGAAATCGATGGGCCCACTCAAGCATTATTTCTAGATTTTTCAAAATCCACCGCACAATCCCGAACACACTGCCGAACACCCAGTGGAAGGGGGAAGATGACCTATTTCAGATGGTTTTTGATCACTTGAACGTGTTCCACTCATCGACTCGTGATCTAGACCTGAAACCAAACAACTTTGTGGAAAAAAACCGCAAACATACAGCAATAGGGTCAAACCTCGCTCATATCCAAAATTCCAAAAATCAACGGGAGGTCGTTGAGTATGGCGGAAAAAGTGGCTTCAGTTCTGATATGTTCCTGGAACATTGAACTAATTCTAATCGGTACATCTTCATCTAGACACAAAATAAAAAGACTTCATGGAGAAAAAACACAACTATACAAGAATATGTGATACCCCTCACCCAACCTCCCGTTATGCCGGCTTTCCTTTGATGAATCGAGAACAACGATGTTAGTTCCAAAATTTCCCTGGAGCAGACATCGATCAATTTGCGATTTTCGACATTCTCACATGTGCGCACGACTATTCATGGAAGAAACTCAGAAGCGTGTTTTCAATTTTCAAACTTTGCTGAAACCCGATTTTCCCGGAATCCATGGTGAGGCCTCTCGAAAACCGGGTATGGGCGACGTCGATTCCAGAATCCCGCAACAGTAGGAATTCATGAATTTTGGTTTTTCGTCATGCTCAGATGACGTGTCAAGTGTCTATGGAGAGACATTCAAGGGTATATGTCATTGACCATTTCAACCCCGCATCTCAATATCGCCAACATCAACGGGAGGCTTTTGAAAAATTGAAGAAACTAAGCTCAGTTCTAAAAAATTGCGAGTTGATTTTTGGCTCAAACTAGGACGATTTCATCAAAACAGTGCAACTATTGTTTCCAACGGATGATGTGTGGGGCAGGATGTCATGTGTCTGAAAATGGTCCACCAGGCCATCTGACGGAAGTCAATTTTCTGAAAAATTTCCACTCATTTTACTAAAATTGCCGAATTTTTGCTCCCAGACAAGATACAGCGATTCTGAGCATAGCATCGGAATCAGCATGAAATTCCGCATCTTTTGAGCCTAAAATCATGCAATTTGGACAACATTGACCTTTCTTAGAAAAGCCCCAAAACGCGCCGAAAAAACACTCAGTTTTTTGGGAAAATCCGAAAAGTTTGGAAGGCCGCCGAAAAAATGCAAATCAACCTATCAAAATGATTGTTGGCTGAAATCAAAGAGAAAAACATGTAGTATCTGAATCTGTAGGCGCCAACCAGAATTTGGGTCATCTTTCCCAAAAATGGTCCCCCTGGCCATCTGAAGAAAGTCAATTTTTCAAAAATTTCCACTCATTTCACTAAAATTGCCGAATTTTTGCTCCCAGACAAGATACAGCGATTCTGAGCATAGATTTGGAATCAGCATGAAATTTCGCATCTTTTGAGCCTAAAATCATGGTATTTGGACAACATTGACTTTTCTTAGAGAAGCCTCAAAACGCGCCGAAAAAACACTCATTTTTTAAAGGGAAAATGACATATTTCAGATGGTTTTTGATCATTTGAACGTGTTCCACTTGTTGACTCGTGATCTAGATATAAAATTGAACAACTTTGTGGAAAAAAATCGAAAACATACAGCAATAGGGTCAAACCTCGCTCATATCCAAAATTCCAAAAATCAACAGGAGGACGTTGAAAATCCGGGAAAAGTGGGTTCATTTCTGAATGGTTCCTTTTTGTTTGAACTGATTCCAATCGGTAAATCGTCATCTAGACTCGAAAATATTATACTTCATGGAGGAAAAACCCCAATATACCGAAATATGTCTTTTCTCACCTAATCTCCCGTTCCCCGGAATCCATGGTGAGGCCTTTGAAAACCGTGAAAATCGGCGTCGCTTCCAGAATTCCGCGGCGGGAATAATTGCTTAATTTGTGATTTTTGACATTCTCACATGTGAGCACGACTATTCATGGAAAAAACTCAGAGGGGTATTTTCAATTTTTGCTCTCGCCCGAATCCTCGAAATTCTCACTAGTGACGGAAGGCCAGTGAAAACTTTGAAAATAGAGAAAATCGTTCCTAAAAATTGCAAGTGGATTTTTGGCTGAAACTTTGACAATATCATCACAGCAGTACAAATATTGTTTTCAACGGATAATGTGTGGTTCCTGACGTCATGTGTCAAAAATCGTCTCCCAGGTCATCTGAAGAAAGTCGATTTTTCCAAAATTTTTGAGCTCAAATCACAATCTAGACCGCAAATTTTGACCCAGGATAGCTACAGCAAATCTAAACATAGATTCGGAATCCTCATAAAATTGCGCATCTTTTGAGCCTAAAATCAAGAAAAATGGACAAGTTTGAGCAATTTCTCACTTGAAATCCCAAAGCGCGTCGAAAAGAACTCATTTTTGTGAAAACGAGGAAAGTTTGGATGCACGCAGAGTTGTGAAAAATTGACCTAGAAACATGAATGTGGGCTTATTTTAAAGCCCTAAAACAGTAGTTTCAGAAATCAATGGACCCACTCGAGCATTAGTTCTAGATTTCAAAATCCACCGCATGATTCCGAATGTTTAGCCGAAAACAGTGGTGAAAGGGGAAAATGACATATTTCAGATGGTTTTTGATCATTTGAACTTGTTCCACTTATCGATTCGTGATCTAGTCATAAAAATGAACAACTTTGTGGAAAAAAACACAAAACATACACGGGCGTTCTCATTCTCGACCCCAACCCCTAAATTCCCAAAATCAATAGGTGCTCGTTGAATATACCCGGGAAAAGTGGGGGTCATTTCTGAATGGTTCCTCGTAGTTTGAACTGATTCCAATCGGTAAATCTTCATGTAGGCATCAAAATAATCGACTTCATGGAGGAAAAACTGACGAATACAGCAATAGGTTATACATCACCCAACCTCCCGTTTTCCCGGAATCCATGGTGAGGCCTCTCAAAAACCGGGTATGAGCGACGTCGATTCCAGAATCCCGCAACAGTAGGAATTCATGATTTTTGGATTTTCGTCATGCTCAGATGATGTGAAATGTGTTTATGGAGAGACATTTGAGGGTATCTGTCATTTTTCATTTTTCCCCCATATCCCAAATCGCCCAAAAATCAACGGGAGGCCTTCGAAAATGCGGGGGAAAATCGACGTCGATTCCAGAATTCCCTAATTATAGAATTAGCTTATTTTGCGATTTTTTACATTCGGACATGAAAAGAGACATTCGATGAAAAAATCTCAGATACATCATTTCAATTTTCGATCTCGACCGAATCCTCGAAATTCTCACTAGTTACGGGAGGCCAGGGAAAATTTGAGGAAACTGAGTTCAGTTCCAAAAAAAATTGCGAGTGTATTTTTGGCTGAAACTTTGACAACTTCATCAAAACAGTATGATGATTGTTTCCAACGAATGATGTGTGGGGCAGGATGTCATTTGTCAAAAATGGTCGCCCAGGCCATCTGACGGAAGTCAATTTTCTGAAAAATTTCCACTCATTTCACTAAAATCGCCGAATTTTTGCTCCCAGACAAGATACAGCGATTTTGAGCATAGATTTGGAATCAGCATGAAATTCCGCATCTTTTGAGCCTAAAATCATGGTATTTGGACAACATTGACTTTTCTTAGAGAAGCCTCAAAACGCGCCGAAAAAACACTCATTTTTTAAAGGGAAAATGACATATTTCAGATGGTTTTTGATCATTTGAACGTGTTCCACTTGTTGACTCGTGATCTAGACGTGAAAATGAACAACTTTGTGGAAAAAAACCTAAAACATACAGCAATAGGGTCAAACCTCGCTCATATCCAAAATTCCGAGAATCAACTGGAGGACGTTGAAAATTGGGAAAAAGTGGGTTCAGTTCAGATATGTTCCCGGAAGATTGAACTAATTCTAATCGGTATATCTTCATCTAGACATGAAATTAAAGGACTTTGTGGAGAAAAATCAAAAAAATACAAAAATATGTGATACCTCACCCCACCTCCCGTTATGCCGGAACCCTTTGATGACACGAGAAAATCGATGTTAATTCCAAATTTTCCCCGGAGCAGATATCGATCAATTTGCGATTTTCGACATTCTCACATGTGCACACGACTATTCATGGAAAAAACTCAGAAGCGTGTTTTCAATTTTCACACTTTGCTGAAACCCGATTTTCCCGGAATCCATGGCGAGGCCTCTCAAAAACCGGGTATGAGCGACGTCGATTCCAGAATCCGGCAACAGTAGGAATTCATGAATTTTGGTTTTTCGTCATGCTCAGATGACGTGTCAAGTGTCTATGGAGAGACATTCAAGGGTATATGTCATTGACCATTTCAACCCCGCATCTCAATATCGCCAAAATCAACGGGAGGCCTTTGAAAAATTGAAGAAACTAAGCTCAGTTCTAAAAAATTGCGAGTTGATTTTTGGCTCAAACTAGGACGATTTCATCAAAACAGTGCAACTATTGTTTCCAACGGATGATGTGTGGGGCAGGATGTCATGTGTCTGAAAATGGTCCACCAGGCCATCTGACGGAAGTCAATTTTCTGAAAATTTTCCACTCATTTTACTAAAATCGCCGAATTTTTGCTCCCAGACAAGATACAGCGATTCTGAGCATAGCATTGGAATCAGCATGAAATTCCGCATCTTTTGAGCCTAACATCATGCAATTTGGATAACATTGACCTTTCTTAGAGAAGCCCCAAAACGCGCCGAAAAAACACTCATTTTTTGGGAAAGTTTGGATGTACGCAGAGTTGTGAAAAACTGACCTAGAAACGTGAACTTGGACTTGTTTTGAAGCCCAAAAACAGTAGTTTCAGAAATCGATGGGCCCACTCAAGCATTATTTCTAGATTTTTCAAAATCCACCGCACAATCCCGAACACACTGCCGAACACCCAGTGGAAGGGGGAAGATGACCTATTTCAGATGGTTTTTGATCACTTGAACGTGTTCCACTCATCGACTCGTGATCTAGACCTGAAACCAAACAACTTTATGGAAAAAAACCGCAAACATACAGCAATAGGGTCAAACCTCGCTCATATCCAAAATTCCAAAAATCAACGGGAGGTCGTTGAGTATGGCGGAAAAAGTGGGTTCAGTTCAGATATGTTCCCGGAAGATTGAACTAATTCTAATCGGTATATCTTCATCTAGACATGAAATTAAAGGACTTTGTGGAGAAAAATCAAAAAAATACAAAAATATGTGATACCTCACCCCACCTCCCGTTATGCCGGAACCCTTTGATGACACGAGAAAATCGATGTTAATTCCAAATTTTCCCCGGAGCAGATATCGATCAATTTGCGATTTTCGACATTCTCACATGTGCACACGACTATTCATGGAAAAAACTCAGAAGCGTGTTTTCAATTTTCACACTTTGCTGAAACCCGATTTTCCCGGAATCCATGGCGAGGCCTCTCAAAAACCGGGTATGAGCGACGTCGATTCCAGAATCCGGCAACAGTAGGAATTCATGAATTTTGGTTTTTCGTCATGCTCAGATGACGTGTCAAGTGTCTATGGAGAGACATTCAAGGGTATATGTCATTGACCATTTCAACCCCGCATCTCAATATCGCCAAAATCAACGGGAGGCCTTTGAAAAATTGAAGAAACTAAGCTCAGTTCTAAAAAATTGCGAGTTGATTTTTGGCTCAAACTAGGACGATTTCATCAAAACAGTGCAACTATTGTTTCCAACGGATGATGTGTGGGGCAGGATGTCATGTGTCTGAAAATGGTCCACCAGGCCATCTGACGGAAGTCAATTTTCTGAAAATTTTCCACTCATTTTACTAAAATCGCCGAATTTTTGCTCCCAGACAAGATACAGCGATTCTGAGCATAGCATTGGAATCAGCATGAAATTCCGCATCTTTTGAGCCTAACATCATGCAATTTGGATAACATTGACCTTTCTTAGAGAAGCCCCAAAACGCGCCGAAAAAACACTCATTTTTTGGGAAAGTTTGGATGTACGCAGAGTTGTGAAAAACTGACCTAGAAACGTGAACTTGGACTTGTTTTGAAGCCCAAAAACAGTAGTTTCAGAAATCGATGGGCCCACTCAAGCATTATTTCTAGATTTTTCAAAATCCACCGCACAATCCCGAACACACTGCCGAACACCCAGTGGAAGGGGGAAGATGACCTATTTCAGATGGTTTTTGATCACTTGAACGTGTTCCACTCATCGACTCGTGATCTAGACCTGAAACCAAACAACTTTATGGAAAAAAACCGCAAACATACAGCAATAGGGTCAAACCTCGCTCATATCCAAAATTCCAAAAATCAACGGGAGGTCGTTGAGTATGGCGGAAAAAGTGGCTTCAGTTCTGATATGTTCCTGGAACATTGAACTAATTCTAATCGGTACATCTTCATCTAGACACAAAATAAAAAGACTTCATGGAGAAAAAACACAACTATACAAGAATATGTGATACCCCTCACCCAACCTCCCGTTATGCCGGCTTTCCTTTGATGAATCGAGAACAACGATGTTAGTTCCAAAATTTCCCTGGAGCAGACATCGATCAATTTGCGATTTTCGACATTCTCACATGTGCGCACGACTATTCATGGAAGAAACTCAGAAGCGTGTTTTCAATTTTCAAACTTTGCTGAAACCCGATTTTCCCGGAATCCATGGTGAGGCCTCTCGAAAACCGGGTATGGGCGACGTCGATTCCAGAATCCCGCAACAGTAGGAATTCATGAATTTTGGTTTTTCGTCATGCTCAGATGACGTGTCAAGTGTCTATGGAGAGACATTCAAGGGTATATGTCATTGACCATTTCAACCCCGCATCTCAATATCGCCAAAATCAACGGGAGGCCTTTGAAAAATTGAAGAAACTAAGCTCAGTTCTAAAAAATTGCGAGTTGATTTTTGGCTCAAACTAGGACGATTTCATCAAAACAGTGCAACTATTGTTTCCAACGGATGATGTGTGGGGCAGGATGTCATGTGTCTGAAAATGGTCCACCAGGCCATCTGACGGAAGTCAATTTTCTGAAAATTTTCCACTCATTTTACTAAAATCGCCGAATTTTTGCTCCCAGACAAGATACAGCGATTCTGAGCATAGCATTGGAATCAGCATGAAATTCCGCATCTTTTGAGCCTAAAATCATGCAATTTGGATAACATTGACCTTTCTTAGAGAAGCCCCAAAACGCGCCGAAAAAACACTCATTTTTTGGGAAAGTTTGGATGTACGCAGAGTTGTGAAAAACTGACCTAGAAACGTGAACTTGGAGTTGTTTTGAAGCCCAAAAACAGTAGTTTCAGAAATCGATGGGCCCACTCAAGCATTATTTCTAGATTTTTCAAAATCCACCGCACAATCCCGAACACACTGCCGAACACCCAGTGGAAGGGGGAAGATGACCTATTTCAGATGGTTTTTGATCACTTGAACGTGTTCCACTCATCGACTCGTGATCTAGACCTGAAACCAAACAACTTTGTGGAAAAAAACCGCAAACATACAGCAATAGGGTCAAACCTCGCTCATATCCAAAATTCCAAAAATCAACGGGAGGTCGTTGAGTATGGCGGAAAAAGTGGCTTCAGTTCTGATATGTTCCTGGAACATTGAACTAATTCTAATCGGTACATCTTCATCTAGACACAAAATAAAAAGACTTCATGGAGAAAAAACACAACTATACAAGAATATGTGATACCCCTCACCCAACCTCCCGTTATGCCGGCTTTCCTTTGATGAATCGAGAACAACGATGTTAGTTCCAAAATTTCCCTGGAGCAGACATCGATCAATTTGCGATTTTCGACATTCTCACATGTGCGCACGACTATTCATGGAAGAAACTCAGAAGCGTGTTTTCAATTTTCAAACTTTGCTGAAACCCGATTTTCCCGGAATCCATGGTGAGGCCTCTCGAAAACCGGGTATGGGCGACGTCGATTCCAGAATCCCGCAACAGTAGGAATTCATGAATTTTGGTTTTTCGTCATGCTCAGATGACGTGTCAAGTGTCTATGGAGAGACATTCAAGGGTATATGTCATTGACCATTTCAACCCCGCATCTCAATATCGCCAAAATCAACGGGAGGCCTTTGAAAAATTGAAGAAACTAAGCTGAGTTTCAAAAAATTGCGAGTTGATTTTTGGCTCAAACTAGGACAACTTTATCAAAACAGTATGATAATTGTTTCCAACGGATGATATGTGGGGCAGGACGTCATGTGTCTGAAAATGGTCCCCCAGGCCATCTGACGGAAGTCAATTTTCTGAAAAATTTCCACTCATTTCACTAAAATTGCCGAATTTTTGCTCCCAGACAAGATACAGCGATTCTGAGCATAGCATCGGAATCAGCATGAAATTCCGCATCTTTTGAGCCTAAAATCATGCGTTTTGGACAACATTGACTTTTCTTAGAGAAGCCTCAAAACGCGCCGAAAAAACACTCAGTTTTTGGGAAAGTTTGGATGTACGCAGAGTTGTGAAAAATTGACCTAGAAACGTGAACTTGGACTTGTTTTGAAGCCCAAAAACAGTAGTTTCAGAAATCGATGGGCCCACTCAAGCATTAATTCTAGATTTCAAAATCCACCGCACAATCCCGAACACACTGCCGAACACCCAGTGGAAGGGGAAAGATGACCTATTTCAGATGGTTTTTGATCACTTGAACGTGTTCCACTTATCGACTCGTGATCTAGATATGGAAATGAACAACTTTGTGGAAAAAAAACCACAATATACTCCAATAGGTGAAACCTCAAAACTTTCCAAAATTCCAAAAATCAACGGCAGATCGTTGAGTATGGCGGAAAAAGTGGCTTCAGTTCTGATATGTTTCTGGAAGATTGAACTAATTCTAATCGGTACATCTTCATCTAGACACGAAATAAAAAGACTTCATGGAGAAAAAACACAACTATACAAAAATATGTGATACCTCACCCGTACCTCCCGTTATGCCGGCTTTCCTTTGATGAATCGAGAACAACGATATCGATGCCCCAAATTTCCCTGGAGCAGAATTCGATCAATTAGCGATTTTCGACATTCTCACATGTGCACACGACTATTCATGAAAGAAGCTCAGAAGCGTGTTTTCAATTTTCACACTTTGCTGAAACCCGATTTTACCGGCCAGCCATGGAGAGATCTCTCAAAAACCGGGTATGAGCGACGTCGATTCCAGAATCCGGCAACAGTCGGAATTCATGAATGATGGTTTTTCGTCATGCTCAGATGATGTGTCAAGTGTCTATGGAGAGACATTCAAGGGTATATGTCATTTACCCATTCAACCCCGCATCTCAATATCGCCAAAATCAACGGGAGGCCTTTGAAAAATTGAAGAAACTAAGCTGAGTTTCAAAAAATTACTTTTTCTAGAACAGTCACAGTCTGTCCATTACCTTACTTTTCATCCTGCCCCAAACATCATCCACTGGAATCGTAGAACTGACTGTGATAATGAATTTGTCAAAATATCAGAGAAATCGGTACTCGCAAACTTTTTCTAGAGCAGTCACAATCTGTCCATTACCTTACTTTTCATCCTGCCCCAAACATCATCCACTGGAATCGTAGAACTGACTGTGATAATGAATTTGTCAAAATATCAGAGAAATCGGTACTCGCAAACTTTTTCTAGAACAGTCACAATCTATTCATTTCCTTACTTTTCATCCTGCCCCAAACATCATCCACTGGAATCGTAGAACTGACTGTGATAATGAATTTGTCAAAATATCAAAGAAATCGGTACTCGCAAACTTTTTCTAGAACAGTCACAATCTATTCATTTCCTTACTTTTCATCCTGCCCCAAACATCATCCACTGGAATCGTAGAACTGACTGTGATAATGAATTTGTCAAAATATCAAAGAAATCGGTACTCGCAAACTTTTTCTAGAACAGTCACAATCTATTCATTTCCTTACTTTTCATCCTGCCCCAAACATCATTTACTGGAATCGTAGAACTGACTGTTCTTATCAAATTGTCAAAATATCAGAGAAATCGGTACTCGCAAACTTTTTGTAGAGCAGTCACAATCTGTCCATTTCCTTACTTTTCATCCTGCCCCAAACATCATCCACTGGAATCGTAGAACTGACTGTTCTTATCAAATTGTCAAAATATCAAAGAAATCGGTACTCGCAAACTTTTTCTAGAACAGTCACAATCTATTCATTTCCTTACTTTTCATCCTGCCCCAAACATCATCCACTGGAATCGTAGAACTGACTGTTCTTATCAATTTGGCAAAATATCAGAGAAATCGGCACTCGCAAACTTTTTCTAGAACAGTCACAGTCTGTCCATTTCCTTACTTTTCATCCTGCCCCAAACATCATCCACTGGAATCGTAGAACTGACTGTTCTTATCAATTTGGCAAAATATCAAAGAAATCGGTACTCGCAAACTTTTTCTAGAACAGTCACAATCTATTCATTTCCTTACTTTTCATCCTGCCCCAAACATCATCCACTGGAATCGTAGAACTGACTGTTCTTATCAATTTGTCAAAATATCAGAGAAATCGGTACTCGCAAACTTTTTCTAGAACAGTCACAATCTATTCATTTCCTTACTTTTCATCCTGCCCCAAACATCATTTACTGGAATCGTAGAACTGACTGTGATAATGAATTTGTCAAAATATCAAAGAAATCGGTACTCGCAAACTTTTTCTAGAACAGTCACAATCTATTCATTTCCTTACTTTTCATCCTGCCCCAAACATCATTTACTGGAATCGTAGAACTGACTGTGATAATGAATTTGTCAAAATATCAAAGAAATCGGTACTAGCAAACTTTTTCTAGAACAGTCACAATCTATTCATTTCCTTACTTTTCATCCTGCCCCAAACATCATCCACTGGAATCGTAGAACTGACTGTTCTTATCAATTTGGCAAAATATCAAAGAAATCGGTACTAGCAAACTTTTTCTAGAACAGTCACAATCTATTCATTTCCTTACTTTTCATCCTGCCCCAAACATCATTTACTGGAATCGTAGAACTGACTGTTCTTATCAATTTGTCAAAATATCAGAGAAATCGGTACTCGCAAACTTTTTCTAGAACAGTCACAATCTATTCATTTCCTTACTTTTCATCCTGCCCCAAACATCATCCACTGGAATCGTAGAACTGACTGTTCTTATCAATTTGTCAAAATATCAGAGAAATCGGTACTAGCAAACTTTTTCTAGAACAGTCACAATCTATTCATTTCCTTACTTTTCATCCTGCCCCAAACATCATCCACTGGAATCGTAGAACTGACTGTTCTTATCAATTTGGCAAAATATCAAAGAAATCGGTACTAGCAAACTTTTTCTAGAACAGTCACAATCTATTCATTTCCTTACTTTTCATCCTGCCCCAAACATCATCCACTGGAATCGTAGAACTGACTGTTCTTATCAATTTGTCAAAATATCAGAGAAATCGGTACTAGCAAACTTTTTCTAGAACAGTCACAATCTATTCATTTCCTTACTTTTCATCCTGCCCCAAACATCATCCACTGGAATCGTAGAACTGACTGTTCTTATCAATTTGGCAAAATATCAAAGAAATCGGTACTAGCAAACTTTTTCTAGAACAGTCACAATCTATTCATTTCCTTACTTTTCATCCTGCCCCAAACATCATCCACTGGAATCGTAGAACTGACTGTTCTTATCAATTTGTCAAAATATCAGAGAAATCGGTACTAGCAAACTTTTTCTAGAACAGTCACAATCTATTCATTTCCTTACTTTTCATCCTGCCCCAAACATCATCCACTGGAATCGTAGAACTGACTGTTCTTATCAATTTGTCAAAATATCAAAGAAATCGGTACTAGCAAACTTTTTCTAGAACAGTCACAATCTATTCATTTCCTTACTTTTCATCCTGCCCCAAACATCATCCACTGGAATCGTAGAACTGACTGTTCTTATCAATTTGGCAAAATATCAAAGAAATCGGTACTAGCAAACTTTTTCTAGAACAGTCACAATCTATTCATTTCCTTACTTTTCATCCTGCCCCAAACATCATCCACTGGAATCGTAGAACTGACTGTTCTTATCAATTTGTCAAAATATCAGAGAAATCGGTACTAGCAAACTTTTTCTAGAACAGTCACAATCTATTCATTTCCTTACTTTTCATCCTGCCCCAAACATCATTTACTGGAATCGTAGAACTGACTGTTCTTATCAATTTGGCAAAATATCAAAGAAATCGGTACTAGCAAACTTTTTCTAGAACAGTCACAATCTATTCATTTCCTTACTTTTCATCCTGCCCCAAACATCATCCACTGGAATCGTAGAACTGACTGTTCTTATCAATTTGTCAAAATATCAGAGAAATCGGCACTCGCAAACTTTTTCTAGAACAGTCACAATCTATTCATTTCCTTACTTTTCATCCTGCCCCAAACATCATTTACTGGAATCGTAGAACTGACTGTTCTTATCAATTTGGCAAAATATCAGAGAAATCGGTACTCGCAAACTTTTTCTAGAACAGTCACAGTCTGTCCATTTCCTTACTTTTCATCCTGCCCCAAACATCATCCACTGGAATCGTAGAACTGACTGTTCTTATCAATTTGGCAAAATATCAGAGAAATCGGTACTCGCAAACTTTTTCTAGAACAGTCACAATCTATTCATTTCCTTACTTTTCATCCTGCCCCAAACATCATCCACTGGAATCGTAGAACTGACTGTGATAATGAATTTGTCAAAATATCAAAGAAATCGGTACTCGCAAACTTTTTCTAGAACAGTCACAATCTATTCATTTCCTTACTTTTCATCCTGCCCCAAACATCATCCACTGGAATCGTAGAACTGACTGTTCTTATCAATTTGTCAAAATATCAGAGAAATCGGTACTAGCAAACTTTTTCTAGAACAGTCACAATCTATTCATTTCCTTACTTTTCATCCTGCCCCAAACATCATCCACTGGAATCGTAGAACTGACTGTTCTTATCAATTTGTCAAAATATCAGAGAAATCGGTACTAGCAAACTTTTTCTAGAACAGTCACAATCTATTCATTTCCTTACTTTTCATCCTGCCCCAAACATCATCCACTGGAATCGTAGAACTGACTGTTCTTATCAATTTGTCAAAATATCAGAGAAATCGGCACTCGCAAACTTTTTCTAGAACAGTCACAATCTATTCATTT
This sequence comes from Caenorhabditis sinica, assembly GCA_963932045.1. Taxonomy (NCBI): domain Eukaryota; kingdom Metazoa; phylum Nematoda; class Chromadorea; order Rhabditida; family Rhabditidae; genus Caenorhabditis; species Caenorhabditis sinica. The sequence continues at coordinate 17,405,456 of OZ009943.1, forward strand.
CCTTACTTTTCATCCTGCCCCAAACATCATCCACTGGAATCGTAGAACTGACTGTTCTTATCAATTTGTCAAAATATCAGAGAAATCGGTACTAGCAAACTTTTTCTAGAACAGTCACAATCTATTCATTTCCTTACTTTTCATCCTGCCCCAAACATCATCCACTGGAATCGTAGAACTGACTGTTCTTATCAATTTGTCAAAATATCAGAGAAATCGGTACTCGCAAACTTTTTCTAGAACAGTCACAGTCTGTCCATTTCCTTACTTTTCATCCTGCCCCAAACATCATCCACTGGAATCGTAGAACTGACTGTGATAATGAATTTGTCAAAATATCAGAGAAATCGGTACTCGCAAACTTTTTCTAGAACAGTCACAATCTATTCATTTCCTTACTTTTCATCCTGCCCCAAACATCATCCACTGGAATTGTAGAACTGACTGTGATAATGAATTTGTCAAAATATCAGAGAAATCGGTACTCGCAAACTTTTTCTAGAGCAGTCACAGTCTGTCCATTTCCTTACTTTTCATCCTGCCCCAAACATCATTTACTGGAATCGTAGAACTGACTGTTCTTATCAAATTGTCAAAATATCAGAGAAATCGGTACTCGCAAACTTTTTCTAGAACAGTCACAATCTATTCATTTCCTTACTTTTCATCCTGCCCCAAACATCATCCACTGGAATCGTAGAACTGACTGTTCTTATCAATTTGTCAAAATATCAGAGAAATCGGTACTCGCAAACTTTTTCTAGAACAGTCACAATCTATTCATTTCCTTACTTTTCATCCTGCCCCAAACATCATCCACTGGAATCGTAGAACTGACTGTGATAATGAATTTGTCAAAATATCAAAGAAATCGGTACTCGCAAACTTTTTCTAGAACAGTCACAATCTATTCATTTCCTTACTTTTCATCCTGCCCCAAACATCATCCACTGGAATCGTAGAACTGACTGTTCTTATCAATTTGGCAAAATATCAAAGAAATCGGTACTCGCAAACTTTTTCTAGAACAGTCACAATCTGTCCATTTCCTTACTTTTCATCCTGCCCCAAACATCATCCACTGGAATCGTAGAACTGACTGTTCTTATCAATTTGTCAAAATATCAGAGAAATCGGTACTCGCAAACTTTTTCTAGAACAGTCACAATCTATTCATTTCCTTACTTTTCATCCTGCCCCAAACATCATCCACTGGAATCGTAGAACTGACTGTGATAATGAATTTGTCAAAATATCAAAGAAATCGGTACTCGCAAACTTTTTCTAGAACAGTCACAATCTATTCATTTCCTTACTTTTCATCCTGCCCCAAACATCATCCACTGGAATCGTAGAACTGACTGTGATAATGAATTTGTCAAAATATCAGAGAAATCGGTACTCGCAAACTTTTTCTAGAGCAGTCACAGTCTGTCCATTTCCTTACTTTTCATCCTGCCCCAAACATCATTTACTGGAATCGTAGAACTGACTGTTCTTATCAAATTGTCAAAATATCAGAGAAATCGGTACTCGCAAACTTTTTCTAGAGCAGTCACAGTCTATCCATTTCCTTACTTTTCATCCTGCCCCAAACATCATCCACTGGAATCGTAGAACTGACTGTTCTTATCAATTTGGCAAAATATCATAGAAATCGGTACTCGCAAACTTTTTCTAGAGCAGTCACAGTCTATCCATTTCCTTACTTTTCATCCTGCCCCAAACATCATTTACTGGAATCGTAGAACTGACTGTTCTTATCAATTTGGCAAAATATCAGAGAAATCGGTACTCGCAAACTTTTTCTAGAGCAGTCACAGTCCATCCATTTCCTTACTTTTCATCCTGCCCCCGTTTGGGGCAAGACAATAGGAGGAAATCTTACTAGTTGTTACGATGTGCCTGCGCCAAACATTATTACGACGAATAATACAGCAAGGGAGTCTCAGAAAATTAAGAGGATTTTGAAAAAGTTAGCGATGGGGCCCGTTTTCAATCTTCGCTTCGCTGTTTTCCTAAGAACAGTAATCAAGTGAAAGAAAGTTTATTCAATAAAATAAGTGCACAAAATTAAGCTTCTTTAATCTCCAAGTGGATATTTTGGAACGTAGCCTCGATGCTAACCATCGCCACTTCCTCTCCTCTAGCAACCTTCCCGATTACTTTCCAGTTTCCAAATCCATCATCTGCAGAACGCTCGCTTTCCGTCAAAAGTTCTTGAATCCCGTCCATTATTTTATTTTCAGGTGGGAGCAGGTCAGAAGCCAAAAACTCTCTCAATCGTGGAGCCCCTCCACTCAACACATGTTTCAGGTACCGATTGATCTCCGCATTAGAGAAAAACTTAAGGTTAATCTCAATTTTGACGCAATCCAGCTGGTATAGATTTTCCACGGTCACCCATGTTCCTCTATAAATTGTAAGATTTTCGTACTTTTTGTGGAAGTTTTCAATTCGAAACTCGTCAGATGTTTTTTGATCAAATTCGAGGGATCTCGGATTCAAGTCGAGCAAAATATGCCTCAATTGCTCATCGGTACGAGCACATTCGCTCCAAACTTCCGCATCATATGAAAATGCGCCTTGTCGCTCTTCAACAAAATCCAACATCCAGGTAGTGTTATCCGTAACTTCAACTTTCTTAACTTTAACCGCGAAAAGAACACCAAGGAATTCGACAAGGAATTTCGTTCCTTTAATGATATTCTCGCAAGAAAATATCCGTTCAGTTTTTTGCTTTAAACGATATTGACTTTCTTCAATGTTATTGGTTTCCCAGCAGTAGATATATCCACCTTTGACCAGGAAAGTAACTTCGTCTACCGAATACTTCGGACAAAAAAGACAAACATTGGTATGGTTTTTGGAACCGCGAAGATTCAAAAACATGGATGATTTAAGACGATAGTTTTTGACAACAAAGTGCATTCGTTTGGAGCAGAGGGACAATTTGAACCTGGAAAACTGACATGATGGAATTTCATGTGACAATCAGACTTACTGTTCATAAGGTTCGATCATTTCGATAATTTCCCTGAGAGCCACAAATGGAAGACTAAGTAGGGTTGGTGTGGATCGATCGATTATTGGGTCTCGAGACGAACATAGTCACTCCGGAGCGGACACCCTAACCAAGGTTTAGCGAGACAAAACCCCTGTTATGGTGTACGTGGTACTCAATAAACGGCACGAAATTTGAACATCAACCAGGAAAAATAGTGAGGAAAGAGAGGAGAGAAGTCGGATAAGAGCTTTCAGACCTTCAGATGGCCTGGAGGACCATTTTTGACACATGACATCCTGCCCCACACATCATCCGTTGGAAACAATTATCATACTGTTCGAGATGAAGTTGTCCTAGTTTGAGCCAAAAATCAACTCGCAATTTTTTGGAACCGAGCTTAGTTTCTTCAATTTTTCAAAGGCCTCCCGTTGATTTTTGGGCGATTTGGGATATGGGGGAAAAATGAAAAATGACAGATACCCTCAAATGTCTCTCCATAAACACATTTCACATCATCTGAGCATGACGAAAAACCAAAATTCATGAATTCCTACTGTTGCCGGATTCTGGAATCGACGTCGCTCATAACCGATTTTTGAGAGGCCTCACCAAGGTTTTTTCGGTGAAATCGGATTTGAGAAAAGTGTGAAAATCGAAAACACGCCTCTGAGTTTGTTCCATGAATAGTCGTGTGCATATGTGAGAATGTCGAAAATCGCTAATTGATCGAATTCTGCTCCGGGGAAATTTGGGGTATCGACATCGATTTTCTCGATTCATCAAAGGAACACCGGCATAACGGGATGTTGGGTGAGGTATCACATATTCTTGTATAGATGTGTTTTATCTCCATGAAGTATTTTTATTTTGTGTCTAGACGAAGTATTACCGATTAGAATTAGTTCAATCTTCCAGGAACATATCAGAACTGAACCCACTTTTCCCGGTATACTCAACGTCCTCCTATTGATTTTGAGAATTTAGGGGTTGGGTGGTGAATGACAAATTGCAACATGCATAGAATTTGATTCCACAAAGTTGTTCATTTCCATATCTAAATCACGAGTCAACAAGTGTTTCGATTTTTCGAGTTTTTTTTGCTTACCTGAAAATGTGTCCAAGAAAAAATTCTGATAAGATTGAATAGCTTTATTAAATACAAACCAAAAAAAAGTACAACAAAAAGTATATCCAAAAATTCAAACAAATTATTCCGCTGTTCCCTGTTCCTTGGCCTTCTTCACATTGTGCTTATGCTTCTTTCCATCAATGTGTTTTTGCCTGAAAAATTTTCAAATTTTTGAATTTCGCGCCAAAATTCAAATTTTAAAATTTTCAATAGAGCACACATTTCTCACCAATTATCTCTTCCCGTCATCGACATTTCACAAATCTCACATTTCAGAAGCACATTCGCGTCGTCTCCCTTCAATACCGTAGTCGATTCTGCTGTTGAAATCTGAAAAAAATGCAAATGCGCTTTATTGAGAATTTACGTCGAAAATGGCCTAGAAATCCAAACCTCGGCCACCAAAAACTCCTAGAGTAGCAAGTGCGCTCCATTGACAATATTCGTCAATTTCGGCGTATTTCACTCAAAAATGGCTCAAAATGGCTCAAAATTTCAGCAATTTTTTTTGGGTGGCCTAGGAATCCAAATCCTAAAAAAACTCGGCCACTACCGTCAAAAAAAAACTACCGTACATCCTCAAACAAGTCGACTCCGCCCATCCATTGGTCCACAATTTCCATTCCATCACTGATAATTTTCGTCTTATCCGATGTGTCCAACATTTTTGTACTTGCCATTTTCTGGAAGAACTTTTGAGGTCGGTGGCCTAGAAACCCAAAAAATTGGGTTTCTAGGCCATGGCCGAGAGATCCCAAAACTCGGCCATTTTCCACTGGTCTTGAACTTGGTGGCCTAGAAATCCGAAACTCGGTCTTCACAAAAAATTCGTGGCCGAGTTTTGGTTTTCTAGGCCATCAAAATTTCAAAAAAAATTTGATCTACCCTATCTCCATCGGATCTCATCAGAAGCCTGGAACGGTACCAACGACGCTGACGTCTGGCATATTGGCGAGTGTGAAGTTTGACGTCGGCGCATCTGCAAGTTCGCTCTATTGATAATTTTTTTGAAGAAAAGTCTCAGTGGAGCATTATTGCATAATTAGGTTGAAAATGAGGTCCATTGATAATCTCTGCCAAAGTGTTCTCAATGGAGCGCGTTTTGAACTTTTTTTCTTCAAAAATTTCGTTTGTTGAAAGTTGTCATTAGAGTGCATTTTCACACCCAAACGTGCGCCACTGATAAAATTATCAATAGGGCGCACTTACTCACCCCTGCTTAAACAATTTCTCTCCTTTGGGGGTCTCTCTATCCGATGGGTCCATGGTAAGCCATGGAACAAACTCCTTGAGACCAATACATTGCATTACACCGTACTTGGATTGATGAATGTAGGCGTGGTGCTGAAAAATGGGGGAAAATTGTCAATGGGGCGCATTTGAAAATTTTTTAGAAAAACCTTGGTAAAGTGTGTTGGTTTTGAATTTAATATTGAAAAATTTTTTGCTCGAAAAATATTTTTAAAAATGCGAAATTTGGGTAAAAATCAAAAATTATCAATAGAGCGCATTTGCTCAATTCACCTGAAATTAGCCAAAAATTTCGTCCAAGGGGTTATCAAGCACACTGAATTCGAAAATATCGTTCATTTTTTATGAAAATCGCTTCAAAGGCTAGAAAACGAAAAATTAGCAATGGAGCGCGTTTTCTCCAAATTTTCCGAATTTGACGGGATTTCTTTGAAAATTTGCCTATCGGGGTAATCGAGTATGCTGATTCTGAATATCACTATCATTTTTAACAGAAAATTTCCGAAAAGTCTGAAAAATCACCTCCTCATAAAACTCAATCAACTCCTTCTTCAGCCCCATTCTTATCATTTTGTCCACTCGTCCATCTAATCTTTCTTCCAAAACTTCCGGTCTCGCATCCATATAAACCACTAGAGAATCGTCGAATCTCAATTTTCCACCCAAGTCCACTGATTCGTTCGTTTTTTGCTTTTGAACAAGTTTTGATTTTGGAATTCCGGTTTCCTGGAAAAATGAAGCATTTTTGGAAGGTTTAGAGTGATTCTAGTGGGAAATGAGTGTGATTTTTGGATTCAGCGTACTTGGAAACCTGTGTAGGGAAGTTTTAAGAAAAATCCGAGAAAATCGAGAAAGTGCGCTCTAATGACAAATTTTGAACAAAAGCGGGTTTTTGAGGGTTTTAGGGTATTTAAGTGAAAAATAGATGCCATTTTTGAATTCAGCATGCTTAATAACTTCTAAATCGAAGTTTTTAGCGAAATCTGAGAAAAATTTTGCAAGTGCGCTCTATTGATAATGTTCCATTTTCTCGAAATCTAGACATTTTTCCGGAAAAATAAGCTTCATATCCGTTATCTGCGTGCTAGATTTCCCTGGGAAGCAAGTTTTCAGCAATTTTTAGAAAATATGAGCAAATGCGCCCTATTGATAATTTTTGATTTTCACTCAAATTTCGCAATTTTTCATATTTTTCGAGCAAAAATTGTCTTCAATTTTAAGTTTAAATCCAACACACTCAAAAAATTTCCCGAAATTCTCAATGGAGCGAATTTCCAATTTGACCTACCTTAAAAATCTGCAGCGCCCTCTGCACTCGATATCGATTATTCGGATGGAGCAACAATGCTGACTTCTCATCAACTCTTTTTAATTCCTCCCACAACTCCTGATTCGTCGTCACGTCTTCTGATTCTTCGGATTCTGAATTCTCCGAGGATTCAGAATCCCTGACGTCTTCTGACTTTTTTTCCGTATCGATGAGATTATTCTCGTAGAGCACACTTTCCGCATAGTACGTCGTGCCGCCAACGATAACCGGAATTTTTGATCGGGAACGGATTTTCTGGAAAAATTGTCATTAGAGCGCACTTTCTTCACTTTTTCTGAAATTTACTTTTTAGGGGTGAAAAACTATGCTGATTTCAAAAATGAGACTAGTTTTCTATAAAAAGCCCGCAGAAAAACTATAGGATCTCCGTAAAAATTGAAAATTATCAATAGAGCGCAGTTTCAAAATTTTACTAAATTTGGCGGAAAATTTTGACTGACAACGTGTTCTAGGGTGAAAAACTATGTTGAATCCGAAAATCGTGACGAAAATTCCTAAAAATTATCGGAAAATGTGAAAAATTGAACAATTATCAATAGAGCGCATTTGCAAAACAACCATAGGAATCAGCTGAAAAATGGTGTCTAAGGGTAGTGAAACACGCTGATTCTGAATATACTATTGTTTTTCTACTCTTAAAATCCTAAAAGTCCAAAAAATCCCAAAAAATTAAGGTGTAGATCAAAAGTTATCAATGGAGCGCATTTCCGAAAAATCGCATGGATTTGGATGAAAACTTGGTTTCCAGGGTAATAAATTATGCTGATTACGAAAATAATATTAGTTTTTTATAGAAAATATCGAAAACCATAAAAAACAAAATTTTTTTTTATTTGGGTTACGGTAACTTGGCTCATTTTTGACCAATTTTTGTCAAATTTTTTTTGAAATTTTTGAAATTTTAACCTTGATAAGATCTAATGTAGCCTCTCGAAACTGATGCACATTATAGGTTTTTGAATCCGATGGATTCAAAAACGACATCATGTGATGAGGGACGCCTTCGGCTTCGTCATCGGTGATCTTGTTGGTGGCGATGTCGAGACCTGGAAAATTTTTTTTTTGAATTTTTTGGTTTTTGGATTTTCAGAATATCAAGTTTTCAAAATTCTCATGATTCAAAAATTTTTCAAAAATATCGAAATCAAAATTTGCAAAATTTACAAATTTTTCAAAACATTTTTTTGAAATTTTTGATTTTCCCGGGTTGATTTTTCCTACATTTTTCATATTTTCAGGTCATTTCTCATCTAAAATCTTAGTTTTTCGCCTAAAATTCCTTGGAGTCAAATCTCAAAAATTTCCACTTTTCTCAGCTCATTTTCACTCAATTTTCTCAATTTTTGGCTCATTTTTCTCCAAATTTTCTTCTGAATCTCCTAGAATCTCTCAGAATCCTTCATTGCGTCTCTTACCCCTATAAAACTGCATCGAGTCCACACTAATCACCTCTCCCCCGTACTTCTTCGCAATTGCCACTCCGAGATCACTCTTTCCGGTTCCCGTGCATCCAATCACGAAAATCACCGGATTTTTTCGCATTTTTACGGGGTTTCGTGTAAAAATAGAGAAAATTTGACGAAAAATCTGTAGAAAACTTTTTGGAGGAAAAAAATCTGAAAAAATTGGTCAAAAATGGCTCAAAATGGAAAAATACCAAAAATGAAATTTTTTGAAATTTTTAACAAAATAATAATTTATTTCTCGAAAAACAATGAAAACAACAGTGAAAATCAACATAGAAAAAATTTTCAAAAAAAATTTTTTTTTCAAAAAATTTCAATTTTTCTCAAAATACGCCTTGAGCATTTCCAGAGCCTTTGCACGATGCGAAATCTCATTTTTGACATCCTTGTCCATTTCACCGAACGTCTCTTGAAAACCGTCTGGCTGGAAACAGGGGTCCCATCCGAATGAGGTGTCTCCGCGCGGCGAGACGATTTGGCCGGGACATTTTCCTGAAAAATTGGGAGGAATTTTGGGGGGGGGGGGATTCAGATGACTTTAGATGACGTCAGAAGTCTCTAGAACCTTTGAAATCTCAAGTTTTTTGGATTGAAAAAAAAATCCGAAATTTTAAAATTTTTGAAAAATTTTAGAATTTTTCGAAAATCTGAAATTTTTGAAATGTGACATGTTAAAGGAGGGATCCGGTCAAAAATTTCATTGCACTAAAATACATAAAAATGCGTGTAGATTCCAAAAATCGTAATGAAAATGCTCGAAAATTGCTCTAAAACCCCGTAAAATTGCTCCGAAATGAGCAAAAATCGCAGAAGTTGTCTGGGGTTGAGTTGCCCAAAAAAGGGGTGCAGCCGAGCGCAGTGATTGGCTGACTCCGCCCCTTTTTTTGGGAAACTCCGCCCCCTGCAACTTTTGCGCTTATTGCTCATTTCAAAGCCATTTTTCGGGATTTTAGAGTGATTTTTGAGCATTTTCAATGTGATTTTCGGATTCTACACTTATTTTTACGTATTTTGGAGCAATAAAAATTTTTGACCGGAATCCTCCTTTAAGAATCTTTATGAATCCTTACCAGCAAACACATGAATCGGTTTTCCCAGTCCCTCGGTATAGGCGAAAATGCACTGGGCATAGGCGGTCTTATCAGTGTATCCGGCTGAAAATCGGCTCCTAGACATTTCGCAACCACGACATTTCGTAACCCAGATATTCCGCAACTGAGACATTTCGAAACTTCTGGATTTTTTGGTTTCGAAATGTCTTGGTTGCGGAATGTCTTGGTTGCGAAATGTCATCCTCCAGAATCTGTCTTCTTACCCAACATATTATGAAGTCCCTCGGGTTTCAAATTCTTCAAAAACCACTTGATATACGGTCCAGGGAGACCGCCCATCGCGTTGAAGCACAAACTTGTGTCCTCGACCAAAACGGGCCCCTTGACAGCCTCCACGGCTTCTTTGCATTTTCGCTCCGCAATGAATTCGGGCTCTCCTTGATACTCGTTCAGGTCTACATCGACGTTGGTCACCTGAAAAGTTTTTGAAAGTCTTGGTTTCGAAAGTATAAGAAATTGTAATTTCTCGAATTTTCAAATTGGGGTCAGATCTGATGCCAGGTCTGCAATCGAAACAAGCTCCGAGTATTTGAACGGTGGTAGACTACAAACTACAAAAATCGAATTTCCAATATCCTGCCGCCCCCCCCCTTTCTTCCGTTCCACCTCCTTCCCCCTCCTCCATTTTTAACCGCCCCTTCACTCTTCAAATTCCAGGTACACCCATAGTGTACCCGTTAACCCTCCCCCTTTGGGTGCAGGAGGTCGGGGGTTCGATTCCCCTCGAGAATTCTAAAAAATGCAATGAAGAGACTGATATATCACGAAATGAGACGTCTTACGGTTGACACCTTATGACTTCAGAATGTCGTTTACTCTGATAGTCGCCGTCGACTCGGCATGGGCGAGCGTCTAATCTTCTCTCTGAGCATTCTTTTTGGGATTTTCGAAAATTTTTGCGGACCTATAATCTTCGAAATTGTGAAATACGTTGAAAATGAGTCCAAATCACAAAAAACCGCGAAAACTTAGCTCCAAAATTAACTAAAATGAGCCAAAATAAGCCTGACAGGGCCCCCTAAAAGTGGGCGGAGCCTAGAAATTTTTTTCCGAAATCGTTTATTTTTTATTTTGCATTCAAAACTTGGGGTTTTAGACGCTAAATAGCTCATCGCGGGCTCACATTTAGTCGGAAAATGCTCCAAAATGAGCCAAGTTTGCCCAGCATTTTTAGAGCATTTTATAGGGGTTTCAGTGAGTTTGGCTCAATTTCGGGTGAAAAATGTGGCGGATCCTAAAAGGTTCTTGTAAAATAGGCTCGATTTTTGCGTTTTTGGACATTCGAAAATCACTCCAAGGTCGCAAGAAAACCTCGAAAATGTAACATTTCGTGCACTTTTTTCACGTTTTCTAACCAATTTTGAGCTCCAGAATGTTGGCGAATGTTCGAGGTTTTCCGAAATTCTTCTTCTAAAATCTCACCTCAAAACCCTTCAAAATCTCCTTGACCTCTCTCAGTTTTCCAGCATTTCCAGTGACAAAGTTGATTTTTCGAAGTGTCGTCGTCATGGCTTCAGAATCCTCTAGAATTCTAGAATCCTAAAAATTTTCGGCCTAAAAAACCTAAAAAATGAATCCAAAAAGTACAAAAATCTGACAAAAAATCAAATTTTTCAAAAATCCAAAAAATCCTTAAAAAAAACAAAAACCATTTATTTTTCACTATAATTTGATCTCCTAGTGGGCTGGCTGAAAATACAGTAATCTAGAAAAAAATTAAATTTTTTGAACACAAAAAAAAAACGAAAAAAGGAATAACATAGGGAATCTGTGTGGTGGAACTGTAAAAGGATCGAAATTTTTTTTGGGGGAGAAACAAGAGAAGAATTGGCGGGAATTTGAAAAAATTTGAGAAAAAATCGAAAAAAAATTTGGTGGAAAAAGTTGGAGAATGTTCATGGTTAAGTTCGAGAATGTCCGCGGTTTTTCAAAAATATGTGATAGAAAGTTCAGGAATGCAAAAAATTTTCAAAAATTGATTTTTTTCCGAAAAACCTCGAACATTCTCCAACATTCTTGAGCATTCTCGAGCTCAAAATTGGTCGAAAAACGATCTAGATTGCTCAAAAAACGGTCTAGAATGCTCCAGAAAGCTCAGAAATGCTGAGAAATGATTGGAAATCCGAACATTTTTCGAAAAACCTCGAACATTCTCCAACATTCTTGAACATTCTCGAGCTCAAAAATGCTCTATGATGGTCAAAAATTGGTCCAAATTGCTTCTAGAATGCTCCAAAATACTCTAAAATTCATAAAATGCTCAAAAATTCAAAATTTCTCCAAAAACCTCGAACATTCTCCAACATTCTCCAACTTTTTTCCACTCATTTTTTTCAAATCTTTCGTCAATTTTTCGTCAATTTTTCCTTTACAAGAAATTCACGCCAGCACCAATATGAAATCCGCCCATCAGTGAGTCGCCGAGCACGTATTTCAGCGGATACGTATAGTTGAGCTCCAGTCGGAAGATGCTCTTGAACACGAATGCGAGGCCTGCAAAATGGGGGGAAATTAAAAATGTGATTTTTGAAATTATGAAAATTTGAGATGATTTTTGGGCGGGAATTTGAATTTCGAGTGAAAAGTAACTCATTTTGGGTCAATTTTGAGCCAAAACAGATGATTTTGAGCCCATTTTCAAAGTAGAAATTTTTCGATTTTTGAAATTCTAGAGGTTTCAAATAAGATTTTTAACTCAAAATGATCCTATTTTTGTCGACCTTTTGTTTTTTTTGGACCAGCTAGGGCACCTTTAGAGCACTTGAATTAGTGGAAATTTGGACAATTTTTGAGCGGGGGAAATTTGAAAAATTTGAGTTTTGGAAAAAAGGCTTTGGGACATTTCGCAACTACGACATTTCGCAACCAGGACGTTACGAAACAGGACGTTTCGTAACCAGACGTTTCTCAACTCTATAAACTAGTTCAATTTGCGTGGTTTCGAAATGACGTGGTTGCGAAATGTCCTGGTTTCGAAATGTCTTGGTTACAAAAAGTCTTGGTTGCGAAGTGTCTAGTTCCAAAATGCCTAGTTGCGAAATGCCGTAGTTACGAAACGTCGAGCTTGCGGAACGTCGTGGTTGAGAAATCGACCTGAGTTGCGGAATGTCTAGTTGCGAAATGTCATGGTTGCGAAGTGTCTTGGTTGCGAAATGTCTTGGTTGCGGAACGTCTAGTTGCGAAACGTCGTGATGCCCCCATGTTCCCAGTTAAGTGCGCCAAATTAAGCCATTTTACGTTGCGCCCCCCCCCCCCTCAAAACAATGCCAATTTTCGAAAATTTCAAATTTCCCGCCATTTCCAATATACAAAAAGCCTCGAAACTTTCAAAAAAAAAGTGCACACATATCGCTGCTAGATGTCGTTTGCAAGGTTGGTGGTCCTTAGGAGGATTACTGTAGTCCCTAAGACGATTACTGTAGATCCGCAAAAAATGATGAAAATCGCCGCTCGTTGGCCACGACGACGCCAAAGACGACGAGAAAGGTAAGTGGGTCCCAGGCTCCGCCCACTTTCTGGGCCCCTTTTTGGCCACGCCCACTTTTAGGCTCCGCCCACTTTTCGGCTCCTGTGGATGAAAATGGGGGCCATTTTTCGTGCTCCCTTGCTTTTCAAGCTCCCTTGAAATTAGGCTCCGCCCACTTTTGGGGCCACACCCCTTTTAGGAGGCTCCGCCCACTTTGGAGACCAAAATTTGAAAATGGAGCATTTTGGCTACTAGAAGTTGGTTCATCTTGACTGTCCTTTTTAAGCTCCGCCCACTTTCTGGGCCCCTTTTAAGCCACGCCCCCTTTCTAAGCTCCGCCCCTTATTTTCAGCCCACTGGCCGTCTGGGACCCGTCTCCTCAGCGACACCAACACCAAATGCTCGTCGGACGATTGGTGGAGGACCGGGAGGAGGAGCCCGTGGAACCACTGCCGAGTTGTATGAGGAATCGAGAAGAAGACGTCGGATGATTGTGAGGAAAGAGGGATTCAGATAACCTCGAAAATTCCAAAAAATTTGGGTCCAAAAATAATCAAAATTGGTCAAAAAATGGTCGATTTCGACAGAAAAATGACCATTTCGGTTCAAAAAATGACCAATTTTGATTGAAAAATAGTCAATTTTGGTCGAAAAATGACCTTTTTTGGTCCAAAAATGACCGAGTTCGGCCGAAAAATGGTCAATTTTGGTTCAAAAATGACCAATTTTGATCGTAAAATTGCCGAATTGCGACAATTTCAGGGCATTTTTTGGACTTTTTAGGTCGAAAATGGACTACTTCAAGTCAACTGTTGGGTCATTTTAGCCCACAATTTAGGCCATTTTAGCCCAAAATTTAGGCCAAAATTCATCTTTCCAGTACGACGCCTACTGGGCTCGCCAACCGTCACCAGCGTTGCTCCAAGGCGACTTTGTCAACGTGTTCGACCAGCCGAATCCGATCGAGGCGATGAAGAAGGTACGGTAGGGGAAAATAGGCTTTTTTGTAGGCCAATTTCGGGCCGTCGTAGGCCTGACTTGGGCCGTGTAGACCATTTTAGACCGTTTCAGGCCGTTTTTAGGCTTTTCAGGCCAATTTCCGTCTAAACCAGTCTAGGATAACTTAGGTCGTTTTTAGTCCAATTTGGGCCGTTTAGACCACTCTAGACCATTCTAGGCCGTTTTTAGACCATTCTAGGCCAAGTTAGGCCGCTTCGGGCCGTTTTTAGACCATTTTAGGCCTAATTTTCGCCATTTTTTCAGTTCCAAAAAGCACTATCCGACAAGGCGGGCGGTGAGAAAACCCTCTCCACGACGATGTCGACTCCAGGAGGAGGCTATGATCCGATTCGTCGAAAAATGAACACGACGATGCGGCTGGTGTTTCGTGACGACGACGAGGACGACGTCGTCGTTCGGATTCCGAAGGCGTCTTCAGATGACAACGACGTCAAGGTGGAGAAGATTCGCGGTGGGGTGGAGAGGATGGAGATCAATGAGGAAGAGGAGGGAAACTCTACTATTGTCATTGATTGATTGATTGATTTTTTTGTGTGAATGAATGGAAATTGAGTGGATTTTTTGGGAAAACTCGGCCACGGCCACCGGATACAACTTCTGCGATTTTCGCTCATTTCGGAGCCATTTTGCGGGGTTTTCGAGCAATTTTTTTCCATGATTTTCAAGCCATTTTACACTATTTTCAGATCATTTTTGGTGGATTTTAGGCCATTTTTCATGTGATTTTTAGGTCACTTTTGATGAATTTTAGGTCAAATTTCGTAATTTTTGGCTTGAAATCGGTCGTTTTTGCTTAATTTTTACGTTTTTAGGCTTTAAATTTCGTGTTTTCTGGTCAAAAATTTTCGATTCTGGCTCATTTTTTATCAATTTTTGTGGGTTTTGGCTCAAAATTTTCACTAGTCTATGCCATTTTTGCTCCATTTTCATGATTTTTGATGTAAAATTCAACTAATTTAGGTAATTTTTGCTCAATTTCCGGTATTTTCGAGTCAAAATTTAGCTCAATTTTACGATTTTGGGCTCAAAATTCAACTATTTTCAGGTTTTCCCAATACTAATTTAGCTGAATTTTACGATTTTGGTCTCGAAATTTCAGTTTTTTGAGATTTTAAAGTCATTTCTCACGATTTTTTGGTCATTTTTCATGATTTTTAGGTCATTTTTCATGGTTTTTGAGGTCATTTTTCATGATTTTTAGGTCATTTTTTATGATTTTTAGGTCATTTTTCGTGATTTTCAAGTCAAAACAAATCGTTTTTACTCGATTTTCGTGATTTTAGGCCGTTTTTAAAGATTTTTAGGCCATATTCATGGTTTTTAGGTCGTTTTTCATGAAGTTTAGGCCAATTTTCATGATTTTAAATGCATTTTTAGGGATTTTAAAGTCATTTTTCATGATTTTTAGACCATTTTTCATGAATTTTATGCCATTTTTCTGGAATTTCAGGTCATTTTTAACCATTTTTTATGTCATTTTTAGTGAATTTTAGATAATCTTTCATCATTTTTATGCCATTTTTATAAATTTTAGGTCATTTTTCATGAATTTTTAGGTCATTTTTCATCAATTTTAAAATCCCTCACCAAATCCAGCCGATACTCTTTGCGTATCCTGCAACTGTTGCACAACATTCCTCGCGTGAACCGACGCGACACTTCCAGATGCGAAGAAGGCGTGAGCAAACAGCATATTCGGTGGAATCAGTGGGCGGTACAAATGGACTACTCCAGCCAGCGAAGCTCCGCCCCCAAGACACGAATTGTCCGCTTTGACGCCGATTGTGTTGAGTCCGAAACCGCGAATGTCTTGCTGGCCGCCGAGATAGCAACGGTCGAGAATGTGTACTTCGCGTTCACCGAGACCACGGAGGTGTTTGGCTTGGAACGAGGCGGCGAGGATGAAACCGAGGGGAAGGGGGGCGGCGGCCTGGAAAAAGGTGGAAGTTGAAGATTTGTGGATTCTGAGATTTTAAAGGAGGAATCCGACCAAAAAATTGTATTTCTTTAAAATATGTAAAAATGTGTGTAGATTCTAAAAATCATTATGAAAATTCTCAAAAATCGCTCTAAAATCCCAAAAAATGGCTTCGCAAGAAGCAAAAATCGCAAAAGTTGTATCCGGTGGCCGTGGCCGAGTTTCCCCAAAAAAAAGGCGGAGTCAGCCAATCACTGCACTCGACTCCGCCCCCTTTTTTTGGGAATCTCGGCCACGGCCACCGGAAACAACTTCTGCGATTCTTTCTCATTTCGGATCCATTTTTCGTGGTTTAGAGCGATTTTTTATGCAATTTTATTATGATTTTTAGAATCTACACACATTTTTACGTATATCAAAGCAATAAAAAATTTTGGTCGGAATCCTCCTTTAAGATCTAGCTAAACGTCTTCAGAATCTTCCTGACGCCTTCTGGATTCTAGAAAAAAAATCTAGAGAAAACGTCTTCTTCTCACCTGAAAATCCACAGTATTCTTGACGAACGAAGCATCTCCAAACACGCCGGCGTACTCTTGAGCGACACGAGCTGCAAAAAAACCAAAATTTTTGTACCGTCGGGTTGAATTTTTTACGGTTAATCTCAAATACAAATAGACAGAATGATGCCCTTATTGAGGCACTTGTTGGCCAAATAAACGGGGAGTTTTACGGTGATCTGAATGAAAGTCAGTGCTGGCCTAAGATCCGACAACTCGGCCATGGACGTCACGAAAATAGGTAGATAGACTGCTACCGTAATTTAAAGGAGGATTCCGGTCAAAAATTTTTATCGCATTAAAATACGTAAAAATTTGTGTAGATTCCAAAAATCATAATGAAAATGTTCAAAAATCGCTCTAATACCCCGAAAAATGGCTCCAAAATGAGCAAAAATCTAGCAGAAGTTGTATCCGGTGGCCGTGGCCGAGTTTCCCAAAAAAGGGGTGGAGTCAGCTAATCAGCGCCATTATCATTTGCCGGCACCCAATCACAGCGCTCGCGTCCGTAGTTGTAATGGAGCTGATTGGCTGACTCCGCCCCTTTTTTGGGAAACTCGGCCACGGCCCTCGGAGACCATTCGCGGGTTTTTTGCTCATTTCGGAACAGTGTGTGTTCTCGAGAAAAAGTTTCTCGAGAAACGCCATTACGAGAAATTTCTCGAGGAATTTCTCGAGAAATTTTTCGTGGATTTCTCGAGAAATTCCTCGAGAAATTCCTCGAGAAATTTCTCGAGAATTTCTCGCGAGGAATTTCTCGAGAAATTTCTCGAGGAATTTCTCGAGGAATTTCTCGAGAAATTTCTCGAGGAATTTCTCGAGGAATTTCTCGAGAAATCCGAAAAATTGAAAAGTTGGATTTTTTTATTGTTTCAATATATCAATCGACGCGAAATAATCTGCTGAAAAAGATGGTAAAAACTAGAACTCCTGAAAATGGCTAGTTCGTGAGATATTCTTCAAAAACTGAGCTAATTTGGTTTCTAATAAAAACAATGTCGCAAATAGCCAAAATATGTTTGAAAGTGCAAATTTTAGATCAATGAACGATTTATAATTATTCTCTATAAAAATATACTCCGGAAAACAGTTTTGGCGACCATTCATAGCAGATAAACACGAAGTTCGGTGCTTTGCAGTTAGATTTTTCAATTTCCAATGAAAGTATCGAAATCTTACGGAAATTTGAAGCTACAGCACTTTTTTCTACGATTTTTGAGCTAGAAAAATATATGATTTCTCGAGAAATTCTCGAGAATTCTCGAAAATTCCTCGAGAAATTCTCGAGAAATTTCTCGTGGATTTCTCGAGGATTTCTCGAGGAATTTCTCGAGAAATTTCTCGAGAATTTCTCGAGAAATTTCTCGAGAATTTTCTCGAGAAATTCCTCGAGAAATTCTCGAGAAATTTTTCGAGAAATAATTCGAGAAATTTCTCGAAACCGCCTCGAGAAAACACACTGTTTCGGAACCATTTTTCGGGATTTTAGAGCGATTTTTGCACATTTACATTATGATTTTCGGAATCTACACAACTTTTTAAAAGTATTTTATTGCGATAAAAATTTTTGACCGGAATTATCGGATCCACCGAGTTATCGGATCTTAGGCCACCACTGACTTTTATTCAGATCTCCGTAAAATGTGAAGACCGTCTCTTCGTTTCTTACCAAGAATTCCGCGACTCGCAAGAATCGGTCGATCCCTCGTATCCACGGCGATCGCATTCTCCAATGAGAATTTCAGCGTGTGTCCGGCTTGTTCGCGTACGGAAAACGCGGCATCTTTAGTGGCACGAAGGGTTCTCCAGATCTGCAAAAATTGGGAATTTTAGACTATTTTTAGAGTTTTTAGGATAAAAATGTGCGTAGATTCTAAAAATCATGATGAAAATGCTCGAAAATTGCTCTAAAACCCCGAAAAATGACTCTAAAATGAGCAAAAATCGTAGAAGTTGTAGGGGGCGGAGTTTCCCAAAAAAGGGGCGGAGTCTGCACCCCTTTTTTGGGAAACTCCGCCCCCTACAATTTTTGCGATTTTTGCTCATTTCGGAGCCATTTTTCGGTGTTTTAAAGCGATTTTTAGCATTTTCAGCCTATTTTCGGCCATTTTAGCTCATTTTTTCTGCATTTTCTCCTCCTCACCGCATTCAATTTGACTTGATGCAACAATTTCTGATTCCACAACTGTCCATTATATGCCAAAATCGCCGCATTCTCATCAACATCCGATTGATTCCATGGCATATGGGCTAGGGAACGGTAGAGGGTGGCGGAGATATTCGAATATTTTTGCCATCCGAGAAATGGTTTGAGAGCCGAGATGTTGAAACAGTGGTCACCCTGGAAAAATGATAAAAATTTGAAGTGGGGATTCAGAATCCTTGACGTCTTCATAATGCAAGATTTTCCGATTTTCATGATTTTTGGGGTCAAAATGTGGCCATTTTTCTGCTTTTTAGGGTCAAAATTCTAATTTTTTGGGAACACAAAATCTCTCATTTTTTGCTCAATTTTGGTTTTTTTAGTCGAAATTTGAAAAAGTCAAAATTTCACCTCCTGGCTCAAAATTCCGTCATTTTTCAGCTTTTTGGAGTCAAAATTGCTCATTTTTCACGATTTTTGGCTCAAAATTCATCTAATTCCAGTTATTTTTGCTCAATTTTCGACATTTTCAGGTCAAAATCATCGGTTTTCCCGCAGTTTTCGTGATTTTTGGTTTGATTTTTGGAATTTTGGAAGCTTTTGGCTCGAAATTTCAGATTTTTTGAGATTTTCCAGTCATTTTCGTTCAGTTTTCATGATTTTTGGCTCCAAAATCGATCGTTTCTGCTCAATTTTGCATTTTTAGGGTCAAAATTCCTCGATTTTTATGATTTTTGGACTCCAAAATCGGTCATTTTTGCCCAATTTTTGCGTTTTTAGGCTCTAAATTTCGCTTTTTCAGGTCAAAATTGTTCGATTTGGGCTCATTTTTCGAGATTTTTGTGGTCTTTGGCGTAAAATTCATCAAATTTAGGTAATTTTTGCTCATTTTTCGGCGCTTGTAGGTAAAATAAATCGTTTTTCGCTCAATTTTCGGCTATTTTAGGTCATTTTTGCTCAATTCAACTTCGAAATGTCGTCTTTTTCCGACCAAAGTTGACCATTTTTTGTCGATTTTCGTGGTTTTTGGCTCAAAATTCAAATATTTTTAGGTTCTCCTAGGCCTAATTTAGCTCGATTTCACGATTTTGGGCACGAAATTTCAATTTCTTGAGATTTTCTGGTGATTTTCGTTCAGTTTTTCATGCTTTTAGGGTCAAAATTTCTCGATTTTTATGTTTGTTGGCTCAAAATACTCTCATTTTCATGTTTTTTGGACCAAAAATAGCAAAATTCCGATTGCTCAATTTTCATGCTTTTAGGATTAAATTTCATCTAGCTTGGATCATTTTTGCTCGATTTTCACGATTTTTAGATAAAAATTTTGCTATTTTTCAGTTTTCTGGGTTCAAAATTGCTCAATTTTCCCAATTTTTGGCTCAAAATGCTCCTTACCTTCACCGTATACGTATACTGTGTACTAACAGCCTCTCCTCGTCCTCCAACACTCTGTTTCCCCGCATTCAAACTGACATCCGCATCTCCATTAGTGGAAACGCCCGCCTTCACGCCGGCAGTGAAACTTTTCGGCTCCCGAACCAAAAAATTGACCACATATCCCTGAGTGGAATTCGGCGAAGTGTCGATGAGCGCGACGGCGTGATCCATCAAACCGACTTCTTGTAGATGACGTGCGGCGAGATGAGAGTTATGAACGAGTTCATCCAAATTTCGACTACGGTACAATTCCGACACTTCTTTGAGCAGCGCATCGTTTTTTGTGATTCTGACACCGTGAAATTGGACGGCGTCGACGATCGATGGCACGCCCGAGGCCTTGTCGCGAATCGTTTGTGCCTTGTGGAACGTCTTCTCCGACATTTTATAGAGGTTTAGGAGGACCCTTTTGCTGTTCTGGAAATCGATGAAAATTGAAGAAAGTTGGGACGTCTTCTGGAGAATTCTGGAGTTCAAAAGAGTTCAAAAAATGGAAGAAAAGTGGGAAAAACATTCCTAGCAAGCTTGAAATTGTAAAAATCGACCTCATTTTTACAAATTTCAATTTTTCAAAAAATTTAAATTTTGACGTGTTCTGAAGAATTCTGGAGATTTGAATGAGGACTTTGGCCAAAAATTTTCTATTGCTTCAAAATACGTAAAAATGAACGTAGATTCCAAAAATCATGATGAAAAGGCTCATAAATCGCTTTAAAAGCCCGAAAAACGGCTCCGAAATGAGCGAAAATCGCAGAAGTTGTAGGGGGCGGAGCCGATTGTAGTGATTGGCTGACCCCGCCCCTTTTTGGGAAACTCCGCCCCCTACAACTTCTACGATTTTTGCTCATTTCGGAGCCAGTTTTCGGGATTTTAGAGCAATTTTTGAGCATTTTCATAATGATTTTTGAAATCTACACACTTTTTTACACCAGGTAGACCTTATTTTTATGAATTTCGAGTTTTCAAAAAATTTGAATGCTCCATCTAAAAATATAATTTTTAAAAAATTTGCAGTTTTAAAGGGATTTTTTTAGCGATTCACTCAATTTTTGAATTTTTCGAAAATTCGAAATTTGACATCTTCTGGACATCCAAAATTTGTGAATTCGAAAAATTCACTTTTTAAAAGGTAAGAATAAGAAAGGATAAAGTAAAGAATATCGGGCTCAAAAACCTCAATAATTCCAAAAAAAGTATAGAAATTCTCTGAAATTTCAACAAAATCTGGAACTTTATAAAGGGGCAAAATAATTGCAACAATGTTCAAAAAAATCGACAAAAAAAGTTTGAAGACAAAAAAAAATAACAGTGAGAACAACAAAAAGATCAACGGAGGTGGTGGAATTGGAGGGAAAAAACAGGAGAAATATAGAAAAAAAATAGAAGAAATAATTGGAGGAAAAATCGCCAAAAAATATGGAAATTTTGAGTCAAAAATCATTAAAAATCGAGCGAAAACTGAGCCAAAATTGATGAAAAATGGCTCAAAATTTTAAAATTTTTTGTCAAAAAATGGCTTAAAATTTCTAGAATTTCCAACCAAAAATAGTCAAAAATAGCTCAAAATTTCGGGAATTTTGTGGTATTTTTTGACTATTTTTGGTTAGAAATTCTAGAAATTTCGAGCCATTTTTTATCATTTTTGGATGAAAAATTTTCAAAATTTCAGCCATTTTTCATAATTTTTGGCTCTATTTTCGCTCAATTTTTAATGATTTTTGACTCAAAATTGCCACATTTTTCAGCAATTTTTCCGGCCAATTTTTATGATTTTTGGCTCAAAATTTAGATAATTTTTTGGAGAAAAAAGGGCAAAAATTGTTCAAAAATAACAGGAAAAATCGGAAGAAATTAGGCAGCCCTCTCCAACTCGGCGTCCTCCTCATTCTCCTCATCGACACCGCCCAAATGGATTCGATCCACTTTCGAATTCAATTCCGAATCCAGAATTCCACCGGCGTCGTCGTCGTCGTCACCGCCTCCAGATGACTGATTCAAATTGTGCACTGCTTTTCCTTTGGAGGCCTGGAAAATTGGAAAATTAGGCTTTTTTTGGGTCAAAATTGAGCTTTTCGGGCTAAAATTATGCCTTTTTGAGCCAAAATTGAGCTTTTCTGGGCCAAAATTGAGCCTTTTTGAGCCAAAATTAGGCTTTTTTGGGTCAAATTTGGTTTTTTGGGCCAAAATAAGGCTTTTTAGACCAACTTTATACCTTTTTGGGCCCAAAATTAGGCTTTTTTTGAGTCGAATGAGGTATTTTTGGGCCAAAATTTGGCCTTTGTAGTGCAAAATTATCACTTTTTGGGCCAAATTTAGGCTTTCCCAGACGAAAATTATGCCTTTTTAGACCAAAATTGGACCTTTTTGGGTCAAAATTGGTCAATTTCCATGATTTTTGACTCAAAATCAGTCATTTTTAGTCAGTTTTCATGATTTTTGACTCAAAATTCATATATTTAAAACGGTTTTAGCTCAATTTTCATGCTTTTTAGTTCAAAATTTCCCAATTTTAGGTCATTTTGGCTCAAAATTTTCCGACTTTTTCATAGATTTCCAGTCAAAGTTATACCATTTTAGGCCTAAAATTAGCTGAAAAATCCAAATTTTTAGTCCATTTTTTACCTCCTCCTCCCTCTTCTTCCGCTCCTCCTCATCCAACTGCTTCTTCTCGGCCAACACCTTCTCGTACATCGGAACATACTCCTTCTTGTAGGCGTCCACACTTTCAGCGATTGCAGTCATGACGTCGTCGAATCCTTCACCAGTGGCTGAACTGACGCATACTGCAAAAAATTGGCGGTTTTTAGGAGATTTAGAAGGTTCTAAAGTGGATTTTGGGCCGAAAAATCACAAAAAATCTCAAATTTCGACTGAAAACAATCGTTTTTTAATGAATTTTGGGGTGTTTAGGGCCAAAATTTGATAATTTCTAGTAAAATCTAGTATTTCTAAAGTCATTTTGGTCAATTTTGAGAATTTCTACATCGGTTTTGGTCGGAAAATCTCGAAATCTGAGTCAAAAATCGGACTTTTTGTCAGAAAAAATATAAACTTTGACAAAAAATAGTTATTTTTTGTGATTTTCGAACCATTTTTAGTGATTTTTAGAACGTTTTTCTCAATTTTGACATGTTTTCAGTAAATTTTAGATCATTGTTAATGATTTTTGAATCATTTTTAGTGATTTTTAGACCATTTTTCATATTTTTTGAATCATTTTTAGATTTTTGGACCATTTTTCATGATTTTTGGACCATTTTTCATGATTTTTGGACCATTTTTCGTAATTTTTGAATCATTTTTAGATTTTTGGTCCATTTTTAGTGGTTGTCAGCTCATTTTTTGTGATTTTCGGACCATTTTTAGTGAAATTCGGACCGTTTTTCACGATTGTTGGACCATTTTTAGTGATTTTTTGGTAATTTTCATGATTTTTGGATGATTTTTAGTGATTTTTGGGCCGTTTTTAGTGATTTTTTTTCTATTTTTCTCAATTTTGAAATGTTTTCAGTAATTTTTGGTCCATTTTAGTGACTTTTAGATCATTTATCATCATTTTTGGTTCATTTTTAGTAATTTTTAGACTACTTTTAGTGATTTTTGGTTCATTTCCAGTGATTCTTGGACCATTTTTCATAATTTTCGGTCCATTTTTAGTGATTTTAAGTTCATTTTTTGTGATTTTTGGTTCATTTTTCATGATTTTTGGACCATTTTTAGTGAATTTTAACCATTCTTCATGATTTTTGGTCCATTTTTCATGATTTTTAGTCCATTTTACACCGATTTCAAGCCCTCACCAGTCTTCAATCCACAATAAAACTCGTCCAACACCAAACTCAACGATCGCGACAAATCGTTCATATAACTGGATCGATTGTCTTCGAGCGCTTCATCGAATCGCTCAAAGTCCTGCATCCATTTCAGTGCAAATGTCGGTTTCACGATATCCGATTTGTTGAAAACGACAATGAACGGAAGTTTGGTACGGTAGAGAATGGAGCACGCGTAGAGCATATTCGACATGAATGTCGTTGGGTTGGTGGCACGAGCCGAGTCGACGATGTACATTACTACCTGGAAATTGTGATTTTTTGATTGTTTGGGTTGTAATTTGCTATTTTTTGAGCCAAAATTGAGCAAAAATGAGCTATTTTGAGTCAGAAATCATCAAAATTTTCTAAGCTCCGCCCACTTTTAGGGGGACTTCTGGAGCCAATTTTCAGGAATTTGGAGCAATTTCGCTTCAAAGTGAATTCCGAAGTAAGCAAAAAAAGCAATTTTAAGCCTAAAAACTCAAAAATTAGGCCAAAAATGAGCAATTTCGACAAAAAATTTCAAGGCTCCGCCCACTTTTAGGGGTCTTTCCGGGACATTTTTTGTTGGTTTTGGGTCATTTTTCAACTTGGAAATAGAGGTTTTAACATATTCTAGCTGAAATTTGCTATTTTTTGAGCTTAAAATCATGAAAAGCGAGCCATTTTTGTTAAAAACTAGCAATTTCGACAAAATTAGTCTAGGCTCCGCCCACTTTTTGGAGGGTCCTTCCGGGGCTCTTTTTCAGTGATCTGGAGCAACTTGGGTTGTAAATGAAGCCCCTAAATGAGCAAAATCGAGCCATTTTGAATGAAAAAACCAAAAAATTGAGCGAAAAATGAGCAATTTTGACGGAAAAGTGTCTAGGCTCCGCCCACTTTTAGGGGTCCTTCTGGAGCTCTTTTTTTGAAATGCGGATCATTATCCAGTCAAAATTAAGCCAATAATCACCGAAAATCCCTATAAAATGCTCTATTCTGCTACAAAATACCCCAAATTTGTTCAAAAACGCCGTGGGTGGTCCCGACAGGGGGTCCCCCAAAAAGTGGGCGGAGCCAGCCGATTTGGCTCTATTTCCAGGGTTCTTTAGTCTAAATTTGAGAACAAAACAGGTCATTTAGCATCTAAAAACCCAAGTTTTGAACGAAAAATGACAAATTTAAACGGAAAAATGTCTAGGCTCCGCCCACTTTTAGGGGGTCCTTTCCAGCCTATTTTGTCTATTTTTACTTATTTTTGAGCATTTTTCTTGCGATTTTTTGTGATTTTGCACTCATTATTAACGTCTTTCAAAGTTTTGAAGGCTCTAGTATTCGAAAACTCCAAAAAGAATGCTCAGAGAGAAGATTAGACGCTCGCCCATGTCAAAGTCGACGGACTATCAGAATAAACGACATTCTGAAGTCATAAGGTGTCAACCGTAAGACGTCTCATTTCGTGATATATCAGTCTCTTCATTGCATTCTTTTTTGGAATTCTCAAAGGGAATCGAACCCCCGACCTCCTGCACCCAAAGGGGGAGGGTTACCGTGTACACCATGGGTGTACATGGAATTTGGAGGGTGAGGGGGCGGTTAAAAATGGGGAAAGGAAGGGGAAGGAGGGTGATCGGAAGAAAGAGGGGGGAGGGGTTATAGGAAATTTGAATTTTTCGGAAAATCTCGAATAACCTCGAACATTCTCCAACATTCTCGAACTCAGAATTGGTCAGAAATGGGAAAATAGGGGGTCTTTTTGACAAAAAATGGATCATTTTGGCCTAATTTTCGTCGAAAATGGGCGGAGCCTCTAATTTTCGTATTTTTGGTTGCTGTTTCACTCAAAAAATGTTCCAAACCGGTCCAAAAAGTGGGCGGAGCTTATAATTTTTGGTCAAAAAAGTCATTCTGTGCTCAATTTTCGACTTTTTAGGCTCAAAATCACCTATATTCGCCCATTTTCAGGTCGAAATAGGTAATTTTTAGACAATTTTCGCGTTTTCAACATCCAATTCGGTCGATTTCCGACGAAAACAGCTGATTTTAGGTTGAAAATTTGCAATTTCTAGCAATTGCAGACTTTTTTGGTGTCAAAAATCGAGTTTTGTTGCTCAAATCAGTGGCTTTTGGCTCAAAATCGGTCGTTTTTGCCTAATTTTTGCGTTTTAGGCTTTAAATATCGCTTTTTTCTGGTCAAAATTTTTCGATTCTGGCTCAATTTTTGTCATTTTTAGCTCAAATTTCCACTATTTTTTGCTATTTCGGCTCCATTTTCATAGTTTTTGGCTCAAAATTCATCTAATTCAGGTCATTTTTGCTCAATTTTCGACATTTTTGGCACAAAATTCAGATTTTTTCAGGTTTTCCTCGGCTCAATTTTTACGATTTTGAGCTCGAAAGTCCAATTTTTTGAAATTTTCCGGTCATTTTCGTTCAGTTTTCATAATTTCTAGGCAAAATATGGGTATTTAAGACTTAAAACATCTCATTTTTGCTCAATTTTCATAATTTTTGGCTCAAAATCGATAGTTTTTGCTCGATTTTTTGTATTTTTGGTCAAAATTACACAATTTTTCGTCATTTCTGCTGATTTTTGGCTCCAAAATAACGAATTTTAGGTCATTTTTGATCGTTTCTCCTGATTTTTTAATCAAATTTGGTAATTTTCACTCGTTTTTCATGATTTTTGGCTCAAAATTTCCCAAATTTTCTTCCTCACCGTCGGATGACTACTAGCCAACGAATCGGTGATAATCGATCCACTCGCACTCCAAGTGAACGCCTCAATCTGTCCGGGCGTATCCAGAAGGCACACCGAAAAGTCATCGGATCTCTTATTGATCAATTCAATGACTTTATCGAATCGAGTACACATTAGATTGAGGCATGTCATGATCGCTCCGTTGGGTCCCATTCCGAATTCTTTCATCACTTCTTTATATTTTACAGTATCTCGGATATCCACATTCACTGGATACGGTACTTTTGTCACTGCCGGATCCAGGTTGATGACGTATGGTGGCGTTTTACGGGCATGCAGATAGGCGGTCAGGCGCTGAAAAATGAGGATTTTAGGGGACTTTGGGGATTCTTTAAAATATGTAAAAATGGGTGTAGATTTCGAAAATCATAATGAAAATGCTCAAAAATCGCTCTAAAACCCCGAAAAATGGCTCCGAAATGAGCAAAAATCGCAGAAGTTGTCGTTTCACAAAAAAGGGGCGCAGTGATTGGCTGACTCCGCCCCTTTTTCGGGAAATTCCGGCCCCTACAACTTCTGCGATTTTTGCTCATTTCGGAGCCATTTTTTTGGGGTTTTAGAGCGATTTTTGAGCATTTTCATTAAGATTTCCGGAATCTACGCACATTTTTACATATTTTTTCATTAAAATTTGCGGATTTTTGAGAATTTCGAGACAAAATTCAGTTATTTTTAGTGTTTTCGGGGCCAAATTTTTGGATTTTTCGACTTTCTGGCTTAAATTTCAGTAATTACTAGAGATTTTAGGTCGAAAATTGCGATTTTCCGTAGTTTCTAAGTCTGAATTTGACAATTTTCACGGTTTTCGGGTCAAAATGTTGCTAATTCTGGGTTTTGCGTTCAATTTTTAGAGAATTTCCAATTTTTAAAAAATTAAAATTCGTCAATTTTTGAGAATTTTGAGTCAAAATTTGAAAAAGACATATAATTTAGGTCATTTTTGCTCAATTTTCGTGGATTTTTGGCTCAAAATGACTCTATTTTCGTGATTTTCAGGTCAAAATAAGTCAGTTTTAGTCAATTTTCGTCATTTTAACATCAATTTTGGTGGAAAAAATGATTTTGGGTTCAAAATTGGGCAATTTCCAGCAATTGTAGACAGATTTTGGGCTCGAAAATCGAGTTTTTCAGGATGAAATCATTGAGTTTTGGTTCAAAATCGGCTATTTCTTGGTTTTTAGGACTCTAAATTTCGCTTTTTTCGGTCAAAATTCTTCGATTCTGGCTCAATTCTTGAGGTTTTGACTCACATTTTCATGATTTCTAGCTCCAAATTCATCAAAATCTAAAAATTCCAAAAAAAACTTATTTTCAAAAAAAATTTTTTGGTCAATTTCCATCATTTTTGGGTCAAAAACCATAAATTCTTCGCTTTTTTAGCTTCATTTTCCTCCAAAATCCGATTTGCCACCTAATTACCTGAACAAACGTGGTTTTTCCGGATCCGGCCATTCCGAGAACCAACACCGACGGCTTCTGGTCGACATTTGGTCCATGAGATGGAATTTCCGACGATGATTTTTGCTCCTCCGATGAAGATGGCTGATTTTCCGACATTTTTGGCTGGAAAAAGGGGGGGTTTTAGGGCTAAAAATGTCCTAAAAATGGTCAAAATGACCCAAAAAAGGTATAAAATTGGTGTTTTTCAACCAAAATAGAAGCAAAGATAGGAAAAAATATGACAAAAATCTATTTTTTTTTCAAGAAAAAACCGGTATTCAAGCAATCAAAGGGGAAAGGAAAATGGCTATGGTTTTGAGGTTTTGAGCAGAAAAATTTGAGAAAAATTGAGTTTTTTTGGGGAAGAAAATCTACAAAAAATTGGGGGAAAATGGGGGATTTTCAGGCAAGAAAAACAGGGATTATCACATGAAAAAGAAGAGAAAAAATTGGAGTAAAAATCAGAAAAATCTAGCAGATCGAGGACTAAAAATAAGTGAAAAATCTGGAATTTTACATACAAAAAATAGTCGAAAAATGACAAAAAAAGGAAGAAGAGGAAAATTTGATGATGCAAAAAAATTGAAATTTTTAGAGGAAACATTCCCAATTTTTGATACAAAAACTGGAGATTTTCCAGGTGAAAAATGACAGAATTTTGGGGAAATTTCTAGTATTTTTAGTGGATTTCTGCCAGAAGCCTTTGGAATCAGAAAATGTTCATTTTTGGTCAAACTTTTCAATTTTTCTCACATTTTCGTAATTTTCGAAAAAAATTGGTTTTTTCTGAAAGTTTTGAGGACTTCAGAAGTCAGAAATTTTCAAATTCCAAAAAAAATTGTGCACTTTTTTCCAGAATCCCCTGGACGTCTTCAGAATTCAAATTCTTTGAAAAACCCAAAAAAACACTATTTTTCTTCATTTTCGGTCAATTTTCGTCGAAATTTTTTTCGGTCGATTTTCGTCAAAAAGAGTCTTCTAAAATCCAAAAAATCCAATAAGTTTCGAAAAACTGCAAAAATTTTTTTTTTTTAATTTTCCCAAAACTCCTCATTTTCGGTCAATTTCCGTCAAAAATTTTTTTCGAAAAATTTCACACTTTTTCTAATTTTAAGATTCTCAATAGAGCACATTTGCATCATCAACTTCTCCGCCCCCCTCCCGAAGGGGACCCCCTTCCGGAGGGTTGCGTTGGGTCCTCCGGTATCCCTCCAGAATTTCTTGAAGACGACGTCGCCGCCGATCGCAAATTCGACGTATAGAATCCTGGACGACTACTACTAGAAGAAGAAGACGTCGATCCCCTTGCTCCAGAAGACGTCGACACAGTTTTTCGAACACTTCCGGGTGCGCATCCTTTGACAATTCGAAACGGATTCATTCGTGGAGACGCCGACGTCACTTGAGATGGGTCCACTCGGGGGACTCCCAGTGCTGAGCAGATGGCCTGGAGTTTGAGACCACGGGCGGTTTGGCGACCCTGGAAAAATAGGGGGGATCTACAGTTTCCACTTTTTAGGGCTCCGAGACATTTCGCAACCAGCCATTTCGCAACTACGACATTTCGAAACCACGCGAAATCCAGGATTTTTGTGGAAAGACAACCGTAAAGTGGACTAGTTTAATGAGTTGCGAAACGTCCAGTTTCAGAATGTCTTGGTTGCGAATTGTCGCGGTTGCGAAATGTCCTCCGGAGCTTTTTAGATTCTTTAAATTTTGAAAATCAGTCAAAAATTGGTTGAAAGGGGTCGAGAAATGAGCAAGAATCGGAATTTCCTCTAATTTTTGAAAATTTTTGAGTCCTTCAGAATCTTTTTTGACGTCTTCAGACCTCTCCAGAACCAGTTTGGGACGGGTCAGGACGATTTTAGGTCAATTTTCGCCACTTTTGGATCAGTTTCATCCAATTTTTCTCCTTTTTGTCCTCCAGAATCCTTTTTCTCACCTTCGTCAACCTCTGCTTCGCCGCCATACATCGAATATGATCATCGAAGACCAATTTCGCCGTCAGGACCGGGTGTCGTTTCTGCAAAAAAGAGCATTTTTAGTGAATTTTTGGTCAGTTTTGGTCGTTTCCGGACGATTTCTAGCTGATTTTGGTCATTTTTAGTCAAGTTTTGGGCATTTTTGACAAGTTTCAATCGATTTCTGACCAATTTTGGGTTATCTTTGGTCATTTTTAGCGAATTTTGACCATTTTTCGTCATTTTTGAACCGTTTCAGCCAAAATTTGGATAATTTTGAGCAATTTTACATCTTTTATCGTCAATTTTGAGTGGTTTTTAACAATTTAGGCAAATTCAGGACGATTGTAAGCTAATTTCAAGCAATTTTCCAGCATTTAATGCTTATTTTAGATAATTTTTTACGTTTCATTCTAATTTTCTGTTGATTTTTGAGGGTTTTCGGACCATTTCGAATGAATTTTGGTCAATTTTTTGCTGATTTTGAGCCATTTTCAGTGAATTTTAGATCATTTTTGGTAATTTTGAGTGAATTTTAGACAGTTCTTAGTCATTTTTAGACTTTTCTGGGTCAATTTTGCCTCATTTTTTGTCATTTTTGAACTTTTCTGAGTCAGTTTTTGCTCATTTTCAATGATTTTTGGACCATTTTCCATCAAATTCACCTTCAACCGACTCGGTTGCCCCTCCACGACAACATGTAGTACTTTCGAATCAGCCGAATCTCCATTTATCGTCGTATCCTGTAGCAACCCGACAAATCTGACAATAGCCCATCCGGCTTTTCTCGAATCCGGTTCCACGAGGATCAGTTGAAGACGATCGGTGACAAGAAAACGGGCGAGACGATCCCCCGGTTTTCCAATGGAGCACGGTTGCTGAGGGACTACTGTACATGAGAGCAGGTCCGAGTTGTCTGGAAAAATGAGAATTTGGAGCTTAAAGGCGGATTCCGGTCAAAATTTTTATTGCTATTAGCGATATTTCAAAAGGTTAAACGCGCTCCATCGCCAACTTGGCTGAAATTTGAATTTTCAGCTTTCCCGCCGTTTTGAAAACACCGAAACATGTTTTGGTGGTTGCGTGGTCTACTCGTGGACAATTCGACTGCTGCCTGAGTTGTCCACGAGGAGTCCACGCACCCATCAAAACATGTTTCGCTGTTTCAAAACGGCGGGAAAGCTGAAAATTCAAATTTCAGCCAAGTTGGCGATGGAGCGCGTTTCCCGTTTTGAAATATCGCTAATATAAAATATGTAAAATTGTGGGTAGATTCCGAAAATCACAATGAAAATGCTCAAAAATTGCTCCAAAACCAAGAAAATGCTCTCCGAAATAAGCTCCGCCCCTTTTTGGATAAACTCGGCCACGGCCCCCATAGTTCATTTGCGTGATTTTTGCTCATTTCGGAGCCATTTTTCGGGATTTTAAAGCGATTTTTGAGTATTCTCATTATGATTTTCAGAATCTACACACTTTTTTTTTAAACATATTTCACAACAACAAAAATTAGATAATCTTGTTACTTACGTAGATTGATACAATCCCCAACAGCGACAGGCTCCTGCTCCGAATTGAACACTCTCACTGGGAGCTCTTTATCTTCTTCTCCCGTCAAGTCTCGTTCGAGTTTTCTAATGTGCAGGTAGAAAACGATTTGCTGAAAAAATGGAAGAATTTAGGGTAAAAATGGTTTTAAAAATTCATGAAAAATGGTCTAACAAGGGAGTTCATTTTAGACGAAGTATTGGAACCTTCTGAAAATTGGCACACTGATAGTATCGAACCGCCTGAGAAAGAATCTGAAGTCAAAAACTGCGCAATAGAGCCCGTTTTCGAAATATGAGCATCTGAAATTTGGCTTCTGAAAACTCCGCCCCCTCCGCTTCTCCCGCGCTTCCTTCCCTCCCTCTTTCTCATACGCCCTCCCCCTCACTTTGCATCACCGAGGATGTGGCGCAGTGGTTGTGGTGCGGGGATTGTAGTCGAAGGACCGGGGTTCGGCTCTTGTCGGAGGTTTTACTTTTTTCTTTGCAATGTTCTGTTTTTTTTTTGCTTTTTGTTCGCATTTCTGAACACTTTGAATATGATTTTTGAGTTTCTTGGACCCTTGGGAAGCCACTGTATCAATTTGAGGAGATTTCATTTTTTCGAAATTTCATGATTTTTCCCATACCCATGATTTTTCCCCACCTCAAAACTCAAAAAAAAGTTCTTCTTCGAAAAGTTTATGAAAACTTCTTGATTTGATTGATAGTTATGTTTTGGCATATTTGACTTATTTTCAGAATTTATTTCTTTGTAATTCCTGATTTTGTGAGTTTCAAACGTTCAGAGAATTCTTCAATTAGAACACTCAAAAATCATATTCAAAGTGTTCAGAAATGCGAACAAAAAGCAAAAAAAAAACAGAACATTGCAAAGAAAAAAGTAAAACCTCCGACAAGAACCGAACCCCGGTCCTTCGACTACAATCCCCGCACCACAACCACTGCGCCACATCCTCGGTGATGCAAAGTGAGGGGGAGGGCGTATGAGAAAGAGGGAGGGAAGGAAGCGCGGGAGAAGCGGAGGGGGCGGAGTTTTCAGAAGCCAAATTTCAGATGCTCATATTTCGAAAACGGGCTCTATTGCGCAGTTTTTGACTTCAGATTCTTTCTCAGGCGGTTCGATACTATCAGTGTGCCAATTTTCAGAAGGTTCCAATACTTCGTCTGAAATGAACTCCCTTGTAAGTCCACTAGAAATGATGTAGAAATCACTAAAGTGGCCCGAAATTCATGAAAAATGGCTCAAAAACCATGCAAATCGGATCTAAATTCATGAAAAATGGTCCACAATTCACTAAAAATCGTCCAAAACTTGTCAAAAATGACTCAAAATCGTCAAAAGCCCCGTTTTTCTAGACCAAAATTCCTCGATTTTTCCATTTTTCTGGCTCTTACCGTCCTCAATCGCTCTTCAAATCCACTGGGAAGCCTCTTATGAAGTAGTAGATTGGATAATGGTGTGGCGGCCGGCGGTAGGAGCATCTCGTAACCGATTATATCGAAATTTATATGGTTCACCTGGAAAAATAGTTGGTTTTTGGGTGAAAAAGAGCAAAAAAAGACCGAAAAATGGTTTAAAATCGGTCAAATATCATCCAGAAATTTTTTCAATGAATTTTGGACGTTTCTAGGTCGAATTTTCCTATTTTTCAGCGATTTTTCGTCAAAAAATTCACCTCAAACTCGGCATACTCATCCTCGAACCACTCCAGAAAAAGATTCTCTCCATTCACATATTGTCCAATGAAGGATAACAGCTTCAGACGGACTTCCGAGCACAGTTTCGTCAGATTTGTGTGCACCTGGAAAAAAGAGCGGGAAATTTGAAATTGGACCATTTTGGGGTTGAAAATCCTCAAATTCTCATGTTTTTCGGTAAAAAATCTCATTTTTCAGTCATTTTTAAGCCAAAATTCAAAGATTTTCAGTTATTTTGGGTCAAAATTGGTAATTTTTCGATTTTTTGGGTAAAAAAACTGCGATTTTCATTATTTTGAGCCAAAATTCATCAATTTTCAGTGAATTTTGGGCAAAAACCATCGTTTTCCGACCAGCTTTGGGCCAAAATTCCTCATTTTTCATTATTTCTGTGTTAAAAATGTGCCATTTTTAGCTGAATTTCTCCGTTTTTTTGGTTTTTCGACCTCGAAATTTACCATTTTTAGTCGATTTTTGAGCTGATTGCTCTATTTTCATGATATTTGGCTCTAAAACTAACGAATTTTAGTTCGTTTTTGATCAATCTTCATGATTTTTTGGCCCAAAATCGGTCGTTTTTCTTAATTTTTGCGATTTTAAGCTCCAAATTTCTCTTTTTCAGGTCGAAAATTTTCGATTCTTGCTCATTTTATCTCAATTTTCGCTGTTTTGGCTCCAAAATAAACGAATTTTAGATTGTTTTTTATCAATTTTTCATGATTTTTGGCGTAAAATTCATGTAATTTAGGTCATCTTTGCTCAATTTTGAGCTAATTTTATCCGAAAATCCACATTTTTAGCGGTTTTCAGAAAATCATTTTTTCGACTTAAAGAGCCAAATTTTCCGAATTTTTCGATTTTCTCATCATTTCTGGCTCCAGATTCTCCAAAATTTCCCTCACTTTCTCATCATCCACAGTCATCAAAATCTGTCTTATAACGAGACAAGCCAACTCGAGGGTAATGGGTCGTATCCGATTCTCATCCATTCCAACTGCCTTGATTATTGAGGAAAGTGCATCGAATAGACGACTATCACATTCAGAAACAGATGTCGAGGAGGGTACTGTAGGTACTGGAGGGGGGAGCTCATCGGCAGCGGATTGGAAACGGGAGCGGCCAGTGTCGTCGTTGGGCTGGAAAAATAGGGGAAATCAGTGAAAATCTAGGATTTCTGTGAGGTAAATTTGAACATTTCAGAGTCCGACCAAAAATGTTTTGTGCTTTAAAATACGTAAAAATGTGCTCAGATTCCAAAAATCATAATGAAAATGCTCAAAAATCGCTTTAAAAGCCCCAAAAATGGCTCCGAAATGAGCAAAAATCGCAGAAGTTGTTTCCGGTGGCCGTGGCCGAGTTTCCCAAAAAAAGGCGGGGTCAGCCAATGAGCGTCTGTGCAGCTCCGCCACTTTTTTGGGAAACTCGGCCACGTCCACCGGATACAACTTCTGCGATTTTTGCTCATTTTCGAGCCTTTTTTTCGGGATTTTAGAGCAATTTTCTAGCATTTTCATCAAGATTTTTGGAATCTGCAGACATTTTAATGTATTTTATAGCAGTCTAGGTCATTTTTGGCTCAATTTTAATCATTTTCGGCGTTTTTAAAGCCCAATTCGGCTACATTGACTAGAAATGTTCTGAATTTTTTTGTTCTTGGGTGATTTTTTGCATGCAGATAGTGAAAAATGGATAAAAAATCAAGCAGTTTTCATGCATACACTCACTTCAAAATCATCTGAATTCTCTGGATCAACCAGCACGTCATCAACCAAGTCTTCCTGGAAAATAAAATTCTGGATTTTTCAAAATTTTGGGCCAAAATTCAGTAATTTTTAGAGTTTCTGGATCAAAATTTCTATGATTTTCAATGGTTTTTCGGTTGAAATCTGCCAATTTTCAAGGTTTTTGTGTCTCTTAAGCAATTTTTCGAGTTTTTCAATCTAAATTTTTGCAATTTTCGGGGTTTTTGAGTCGTAAATCGTCAATTTTTATCTATTTCAAGTCAAATTTCGACGATTTTGAACATTTCTGGATCGAAATAGGCACTTTTTGATCGATTTCAGGGCAAAATTTGATGATTTTCATGATTTTTAGCTCATTTTTCATCATTTTCCTCACCAAACTCTGCTCCTCCGGCACATCATGGAAAATCTCGTCCTCTTCCGTCGCCTCTACTCCAATTTCCGTCACCGCTCGTTGTCGTTTTCCTATTGAAGACGTCGACGAGATTCGAAGACGTGCCAAATTCTGTTGAGCCAGTGAAGGGGGTCCGCCCCCGGTTACTGTAGATTCTCGATGATGGAGGACGGGAAAGTTGGCTGCGGACAGGAGCTCACCGACGTCGGCTGGAAAATTAAAAATAGGAAAATTTGAAAAAGAAAATAACAGTGGAAATAGTGAAATCATGCTCAAGATAGAATAGAATCAGAATCATAGTGCAATTTCGAAAATCCTTAATTTTTCGGCCTAAAAATCGAAATTTTTAGGAAAATTGACCTTAAAATCATGTTTTTCAGGTAATTTTGACACAAAAATCGTGATTTTTTAACGAAATTCGTCTTGAAAACATAGATTTTTAGAACATTTTGGCTCAATAATTGTGATTTTAGACAATTTTTAGGATTGAAACCAAGGTTTTTGACTCAAAATCAGTCATTTTTCCGTCATTTTTGTAGAAATTACACGATTTCCAATGCATTTTGGCTCAAAAATCATGCTTTCTCAACGATTTTTGACCCGAAAATTGAGTTTTCAAGCCATTTTCATTCTAATTTTTCTAATTTTTTTCGCGATAGAACCTTCCGAAGCACATGCACCATATAGAAAAAAGGAAACTAAAGTTGCCAGAATCAGATAAAGACGACACAGAGCACATTACGATTTAAAAAAAATGAAAAACTTACTGTCTGAAGAGTCGAATTTTGGGGAATGGAAAATTGAGTGTTAGGGGGACGATTTTGGACGATTTTTGGGTCATTTTTTAATGAAATTTAGCCCCTAAATACGTAAAAATGTGCGTAGATTCCGAAAATCATGATGAAAATGCTCACAAATCGCTCTAAAATCCCGAAAAATTGCTCCGAAATGAGAAAAAATCGCAGAAGCTGTAGGGGGCGGAGTAGCCAATCACTGTGCTCGGCTCCGCCCCTTTTTTGGAAACTCCGCCCCCTACAACTTCTGCGATTTTTGCTCATTTTGGAACCATTTTTCGGGATTTTAGAGCGATCTTTGAGCTTTTTCATCCGGATTTTTGGAATCTACACATATTTTTCAGTCTTAGGAGTCAATTTTTGGACAATTTTCTGTCAAAAAAAGGTAGCTCACCATTATTCTGAAACATTGAATAAATCAACATGAGCCCATAGAACGCCCTTGAATCATCCGCTTGACAAGTGTCGAATGCTTCCAGTAGATTATCGAAGAATACGCTGAAAATTTTGCAATTTTTGAGCTGAAATTGATGAAAAATAGATTAAAAATCAGCTAAAATCACCTAAAAACTCAGGATTCACCAAAAATTCGAACTTTCTTGGCAAAATTTTGTCGTTTTACAGCCGAAATGCCTAATTTTGGGTCTAAAACTTGGATTTTTCGGAGTTTGAAGCGTTTTTTCAAGAGGTTTTTTGGGGGTTTTGGCCAGAAATTGTCAAAAAATCCAGTAAAAAATCATTAGGCAACTCAAATTTTTCGGTTTTCTAGATCAAAAAATCGCGATTCTGGCAATTTTTGCATGAAATATCTCGATTTTTATGTCATTTTTAGTGAATTTTTCACGTTTTTAGGTCATTTTAAGCCGAAAAACACGTTTTTTCTCACCATTCCTGATCGACAACGTCTCCAACAGGCGACGATAACGTCATCGGCTCCAGACAAAAGTTTTGTTCGTGACGAATCCAATGGGTGGCCAGCGTTTTTTGAGAGTCGAATAGGAATGAGGATAAGAATGTGTGGATGGTCTCGTGGTGACGGACGACCTGGAAATTTGAAAATTTCATCAAAAATGGATGAAAAAGAGCGCGAAATTTGAATTTTTAGGTCGAAATTGACTTGGAAAATTGGATTTTTCGTCTTGGGAAGCCCAAAAATAATCAATTTTTGGGTTTCAAACTCAAAAAATCAACTTTTCTGGGCAAAAAATTTTTTAAAAAAGCATGTTTTGGCACTAGAAACTTGAAATTTTCGACTTTTTTAGTCGATTTCCGCTCGAAAATTCGACTTTCTCCATCAATTTTCACATTTTTTGGGCCAATTTTCACCTAAAAAACCGATTTTTCGGGTAACAAACATGGAAAAATTCGAATTTTTGCACTAAAAAATCGAAAAACTCACCAATAAGAATTGGGAGAAGAAAAATAGGGCGGAGACTGGAGTGAGCAATAGAGAATGGTTGTCTCTTCGCGGTGAGATACTGGAGAGCAGCAGGGGGCTCAGGTATCGAGTTGTCACTGAAAAATGGAGTTTTTAGGTGGAAAATGAAGATTTTTGGGTTTTTTGAGGTGAAAATTCGGAATTTTAGGCTTAGAATGGATAGGAATGAGCCATTTTGAGGCTAGGGACTCATTTTTCATGAGTTTCGTGCTAATTTTTATGATTTTTAGATGATTTTAGATGATTTTTAATCTTTTTTTTGTCATTCTGGACTAATTTATATGATCTTTAAGTGGATTTTCATGATTTCTGGGTCATTTTTCATGATTTTTGAGTCATTTTCAGTAAAAATTGGTCGATTTTCATGATTTTTCGGTCAATTTTTCATCTAAATCTCACCAAAAACCGACAATGTCTCTGCCACTGCTTCCACTTCCAATAACTCCCCAATATAGTGAATTAAATCGATCAAATCATCAACTTTTCCTCGTAATCTCTCTCGATTCGCCAGAACATTCTCAGCAGATCTCACAAATGTATCCATTTCGACGGACAGGGCGACAAGGGAATCGATGAGCTCCGAGAGGTATTCCTGGAAAAAAATTGTATGGGTTTTTGGCGGGAAATTTGAATTTTAGAGGGATTTTGAGTCGAAAAACCGTTTTAAAATCGAAAAAATGAGCTTGAAAGTCGAAAATTTGATGATTTTCGAAGATTTTGAGCCATTTTTTGTGATTTTTGAGCTATTTTTGTACCAAAATTGGTAATTTTTGGAATTTTTAAACCAAATTTGCCGATTTTTTACTTAAAATAGGTGATTTTTGGGTGTAAAAAGGTGATTTCTGGGCGAAAAATCTTGATTTTTCACTCGAAATTGTGATTTTTGAGCTATTTTCGATGAATTTTGGGTCAATTTCCACTAAACTTGGCTCGTTTTGACGATTTTTGACTCGAAATTTGTCTTTTTGAGCAAAAAAAGGCAATTTTTGTAGCAAATTTGGCGATTTTTCACTCAAAATTGTGATTTTTGAACTATTTTCATCGAATTTAGGTCAATATTTAGTCATTTTGGCACAGTTTTTGGGAATTTTTAGCTATTTTTCATGAATTTTAGATAATTTTCGATGATTTTAGACCAATTTTAAGGGATTTCCAGGCAAATTTTGACCATTTTGAATGATTTTTAGACCACTTCAGGTCAAATTTAGACTATTTTAATAGATTTTAGACGATTTTTCAGCAATTTCGGGTCAATTTTCGATGCTTTTTGTTCATTTTTAATCGACTTTTCATGATTTTCAGTGAATTTTGGCCCATATTTGCTTATTTTTGACTAAATTTCAATGAATTCATGCTATTTTTATCGCTTTGCCTCGATTTTAATAAATTTCAAGTCATTTTTTCATGAATTTCAAACCGATTTTCAACATTTTTGGGTAATTTTGGATGAAACTTGGGCTATTTTAGGTCTTTTCCTCTTGGATTTTCGCTATTTTAGTCGATTTTTAGCGAAATTTAGTCAATTTTTGCTCATTTTTGGCTAAATTTCGACTATTTTAGGTCATTTTTACCCGAATTTCATCAATTTTTCACTCTAATTTTTCCAGTTTTCATGAATTTCGGACTACTTTTCGTTTTTTTTGGATAATTTTAGGTAATTTGATCGATTTTTGTGTATTTTGGACCATTTTCAGTGAATTTTGGTCTATTTTTGATCATTTTTAAAGAATTTTCGACGTTTCTAGGTCATTTTCACCCGATTTTCACAATTTTTTGAGTCAAATTTCGCAAATTTCTCACCTTAATATGTTTAATCACAAAAATGATCATCGAATCATCATCCACACGGACAATATTCAAAAGAATATTCCTAACAGCAATTCGAACCATCGACTCATTCCAATTGTATAATTTCAATACTTCGACTAAAAGTGGAAATTCCTCGGTGGTCTCGTTGAAGAAGAAATGAATCGTCGCCGGATTCAGTTTGAATGATAAAGTCTTCAGAAATGAGATGTAGTAGGCCATGATTTCATCATTTTGGAGGTCGAAACGATGCGAAATTATCGAGTTTACATGGTTGTTGGAGAGCAGGAAATCTGGAAAAAATTGGGATTTTTTTGAGCCAAAATAGTCGAAAATCGACCAAAAATGAGCAATTTTGAGGCAAAATCTGAATTTTTTGGGTGAAACAGAGCAAAAATTGGGATTTTTTGAGCCAGAACAGCCCAAAATCGACCAAAAATCACCCATTTTTGCCAAAAACTCGTAATTTTTGGGTCAAAATTGAAGATTTTTCACTCAAAATGCATCGTTTCTGATCGAAAATTTGAGATTTTCAGTGCAAAATTGGTCAAATTTGTCATTTTTGGACCGAAAATGAAGGTTTTGGGTCATTTTTAGCCGAAAATGGTCATTATTTTGTAGAAATTAACGATTTTGGGATCAAAATCAGTCATTTTCAGCACAAAAATCGACTTTTTCCATTCAAAATCGTTGATTTCTAGTCCGAAATTTGAATTTTTTCACTCAAAATTGGTCATTTTTGCCTCGAAAACTAACATTTTCACTTAAAATAGACCGATTTTAGGTCGAAATTTGTCATTTTTCGACCGAAATTGATAGTTTTTGGGTCATTTTTAGCTCAAAAATGGGATTTTTAAAGCCAAAATAGTTGAAAATTCATCAAAATGACTAATTTTCAGCGATTTTTCGCCAATTTTTGCAGTTTTTGGCGCTAATTTTTTCTGTGCGAATCTGAAGAAATTTGGAGGGTTTTTAAGCAAAAACAGTCATTTTTATGTGATTTAGAGCAAAAAATCGTGATTTTTAAGCTAAAATTGATGAAAATTGACCAAAAATGAGCAATTTAGGTCATTTTTAGCCAAATTTCAGATTTTTAGTGCTAATTTTGCGTCTAAAGTAATTTTTATAGGTTTTGGGTCGTTTTTCATGATTTTTGGGTTTTTTTAGACGATTTTGAGATAATTTTTCGCCTAAAAATTGCCGATTTTAATTATTTTGAACCAAATTTTGAACATTTTGACCTATTTTGAGTCAAAATCTGACTTTTATCGATTCTAGGGTAAAAAGACTTGAATTTTTCAAATTTTTTGGTTTCAAATCTTGAAAAAGTTTCTCTACATCTCTAAAACTCACACAAAGAAGTTTCGTGTCGAATATTCTCGAACAAAATGTTGAGAGTCTGCAATAGTTGAACATTCAGAGGTGTGTTGCCTTGTTCCATGATTTTCAAGAAATGCAGCAACATTTGGCGTTCAAGGAAGAAGCTGGAAGGTTTTTTAGTTGAAAATTCGAATTTTTAGGCCCAAAATTGCCCGGGAAATTTAAATTTTTAAAAATTTTCAATGAAAAATTCAAATTTTCGACTCACTCAAACACCGACGCATCATTCTGATCGCCCCAAATCAGAATCTCAGCGATCGCTCTCAACGCTTCCACCAGAATTTTCTTATTATTCTCAGTGACTTTCTCATTCTTCGACAACACTCCTTGCAAATATTTCAAATATTCCAGAGAGTGCGGATTTTTCGGCTTCCAAAGCGATCCCGATGAGCCTAGTTTTCGGAACATTTCTTAGCACATTCTCCTAAAAATTTGCTATTTTTTGAGATATAAATCATGAAATTTGAGCCATTTTGAGCTGAAAAAATCATGGAAAATTCTGAAAATTAATTGAAAAACCGGCGAATAAAAAAAAACAACGACACTCCGTTATCCCGCTTTTCGCAACGATGCTCCGCTTGTGCGCCTTGTTTAGCGAGATTATATTTTCTATTTTTTATTTTTTTTTTTGGATTTTCTTCAATTTTCTTAGACTTTTCTGGATTTTCTGGCATTTTTCAACCTTCCCGACCTGAATATAACGATTTAAAACCATTTTTTGACCCTGAAAACCCCTAAAATCACTAATTTTCCAGGTAAAATGAAGCAAACCTCTCGACCACCGGCCCAGTACGTTGTGGCGCCTGGATCTCAGTTTAGACTCGTTCCGAATGACTATGATAAGAACAGATATGCACAGTGTCATTATACGTCGCAGCGAACGCTGATGCGATGCAAACAGGTAGGGGAAATTGCAAGGAAAACGGGGAAAATGCTAAAAAATTGAGGAAAAAAGTTAAAAATTAGCGAAAATCCGGAAAAAACCTAATTAAGGGCAGTTTTTACACGAAAAATCATTGAAAAACCCTGAATTTTGGTTTAGAAAATGCTAGAATTCATGAATTTTTATCCAAAAAAAAATTTGTTAATTTCTCAAAAATTTCAATTTCTAGCGAAATTTTTGATTTTTAACCATTTTGGGACCATTTTTCACTATTTCTGAACCGATTTTCATGATTTTCGAGCCGATTTTAGTCAATTTTGAGCCATTTTTGAGCCATTTTTCGTTATTTTTGATTTTATAGTGTTTGGATAATTTTTCATGATTTTGGACCGATTTTAACCATTTTGGAAACATTTTTGATGATTTTTGGGTCATTTTTCATGATTTTCGGGTCAAAAACACCGATTTTCCAGTCATTTTCACCCCAAAACCATCTATTTTCCTTCAGATACGCTCAAAAGATGACCTGGCAAAGCGCGGAGGAATTTGCGAGGAGCACACAGAGTTCTCAAAATTGCTCATCACAAATCACAAGAAGGAAGTGATGAGATGTCATGCGGAAAACGATACGAAGATGCAGAGAAGACGTTTCGATCCATGGATAACCACTAATGAGCATATATCGTGAGTTTGGAGGTGGAAAATGAGGTTTTTCGGTGGAAAATGACCTGTTTTGAGTCAAAAATCGTCAATTTTGAGCTGAAAATGATCAATTTCCACCTACAAATCTTAAAATTTCGACCAAAATTGACCCAAAAACCCCAAAAACCATCAATTCGACGATTTTTGGGTCAATTTTGATGATTTTTGACTTAAAATATATGAATTTTGACCAATTTTTCACTAAAAATCCCCAAATTTTCAGAGACGAAGACGACTATCTGCACTCGATTCACGACGTCGCGTTGAGCAGTGGAGAATGGTCGAATAACAGCATTTTGGACAATCATCCGTTGAGGTAATTGGATTTTTGAGCGAAAAATAGAAATTTTGAAGGTTTTTTGACCTAAAAATCCGGTTTTTTGGCTATTTTTGACCCTAAAAACATGATTTTTGGCCTAAAAATCGAATTCTGGAGCTAATTTTGGTCCAAAAAACATGATTGTTGGTGTAAAAATTGAAATTTTTAGGGTTTTTTAACCTAAAAATTGAGTTCTAGAGCTATTTTTGACTCTAAAAACATGATTTTTGACCTGAAAATAGTCATTTTCCCGTAAAAATCTTGATTTTTAGGTCAAAAAACCCAT
Organism: Caenorhabditis sinica; assembly: GCA_963932045.1. Taxonomy (NCBI): domain Eukaryota; kingdom Metazoa; phylum Nematoda; class Chromadorea; order Rhabditida; family Rhabditidae; genus Caenorhabditis; species Caenorhabditis sinica. The sequence goes on from OZ009943.1 coordinate 17,448,243, forward strand.
TTCTAGATAATTTTCGACTCTAAAAACATGATTTTAACCCAATTGTTGACCCAAAAATCAGAATTTTACACCATTTCCCCTCAAAAAACAGCAATTTTTCCAGAAACGCGAAGATTTTCACCGAAAAAGACGTGCTAAGGATCAAAATGGACCTTGTGCAGAAGGATATCGATGATTTGATGGAATTCAAACGACGAGTGGTGGCTCACGCACAGAATGAATACGAATCCATGGAGAGTGATGAGGATTGTGATGATGGTACGGTTTGGAAGACAATGAGCTAAAAATGACGAAAAGTGACTAAAAATCGTGAAAAATGACCCAAAAAACATGAAAATTAGCTAAAAATGATGAATTTCGACCCGGAGATCTTATAAATTGACCTAGAATCATGAATTTTGGTCTCAGAATAATGAAAATTGACATAAAAATCACGAGAAATGGACCGAAAATGATGAAAAATGACTCGAAAAGCATGAAAATCGACCTGAGAATTATGAAAAATAATCGGAAAATTGTGAATTCGACTAGGAAATCATTCAAATTGCCTTGGAATTCAAAAAATTGACATAAAAAGCATTAAAGATAGTCTAAAAACATGAATTTTGACCTGAAAATTAGCAAAATCGAACCCAAATCATGAAATTTCACTCAAAAATCATGGAAAATATATTGAAAAATCGCATTCTAGGTCATTTTTCACGATTTTTCGCCCATTTTAGCTCAAAAAACACTATTTTCAACCTAAAATCCATCAAAATTTATTTCAGAACCTCCCAAAGACATGGCTCAACGGCGAGTTTTCAACGCTTCTCGGAAGTACGCCAAAAAGGACTATCTAACGCTGACAGTACGTTTTTTGAGTCGAAAAATGGAAGATTTTGAAGAAAATTGACCTAAAAATCGAGATTTTTCAAAATTGGTCAATTTTAGACCATTTTGAGCCAAAAATCAAGATTTTTGAGTAGAAAAATGCTAAAAATAGTCATTTTTTAATGAAAATTAGCCTAAAAATTAAAATTCTCGATGAGAAATAGCACAAAAATGCCTTTTTTGGGTCAAAAATCACCCAAAATTCGTCATTTTTGTACTATTCTAAGCCAAAAATAGGGATTTTTGAGTTGAAAATAGCTAAAAATAGACATTTTTGAGCAAAAATTGACCTAAAAATTGAGATTTCCGATGAGAAATGACTCAAAAATGGTCTTTTTGAGTGAAAAATCGCTCAAAATTCGTCATTTTTACCCGTTTTTGACTGAAAAAGCGCAATTTTAACCCAATTTTCACCTAAAACGGCCAAATTGCTCATCAATATCATAGCAGACGATCGATCCGGTGTACAAGCAGTGTTGTGTTGGACCGGCGATGACGGATAAGCAAGTCGTCGATCAAGTGGTTGCCGATTTATTGGACAGAATCGATGGGAAAGAGGAAGAAAAGACTACTGTAACCATGGAGACGCAGTGCCAAAACTCTACAGTACCCACCAGCGAGTTCTGTTTTGAGCGTGAGTCATTTTAGAGCTTAAAAACATGAAAAAACGAGATTTTTTAGCCAAAAATGAGCAAAATTGGCCAATTTTGACCCTAGAAACTTGAAAATTGAGCATTTTTCAGCTCAAAAATCCAATTTTGAGTGATTTTTAATGTTTGAAACTCAAAAATTCGACCAAAATTCGCCAATTTCTGTTCTATTTAGAGCCCAGAGACACTTGGATTGGAAGCGATTTAGATGATTAGAACTTTAAAAATCGAATTTTTTAGCCAAAAATGAGCAAAATTGGCCAATTTGGATCCTAGAAACATGGAATTTGAGCTTTTTTGAGGTCAAAAATTGAATTTCGAGTGCTTTTTAAGGATTGAAACCTAAAAATTCGAGTTTTTCGAGCTAAAATTCACTAATTTTGGTCTATTTTGACCCTAGAAACTTGGATTTGAAGTGATTTAGATGGTTAAGAACCTGAAAATCGGGATTTTTGAGCCAAAATTGAGCAAAATTGGGCAATTTGGATCCGAGAAACATGGAATTTGAGCTTTTTTAGCTCAAAATTCATCAATTTTGGTCCATTTTGACCCTAAAAACGTGTTTTGGAGCATTTCTGAGCTCAAAAACTCGAATTTTCTTCATATTTTGGCCAAAAATATTGAAAAATTCAAGATTTTTGTGTATTTTCCCCTAATTTTCGATAATTTCCAGACATTCTCCTCGATCGCCGCCAGAAAATGTTCGTTCCGTGTGTCGAGTGTGGAACGCCGTCGATTCGTGGAAAGACGCCAAAGTGTTCGCTTCATATAAGTAAGTTGGGTTTTAGGACGATTTCAAGACAAAAATGAAGGATTTCGAACCAAAAATCGAGAAAAATGACGATTTTTTGGTCTAGAAAGTCCGAAAAATTGATATTTAGGCTTGGAAAATCGAAAATCGACGATTTTTGAGCCAAAAAGTTGAGAAAAATTCATTTTTTTAAACCCAAAAATCATAGAAAAATTCAATTTTTGATTCAGAAATTGAGAAAACTGAGTCTTTTTCACCCATTTATATCCGAAATCGATCATTTTTCTGTGAAATTTTGACATTTTTTGAGCTAAAATCGTCCAAATTCCACCGAAAATTGCTATTTTTGAACGAAAATCGTCGGAATTTGAGCATAATTCCACCATTTTCGAGTCGAAAAATCGGGAAAATCGTCAATTTTTGAGCCGGAAAGTTGAAAAAAAAGTATTTTTAGTGCAAAAAAAGTCGATTTGTGACCCAAAAATCAAGAAAAGTAAAGATTTTCGACCTAAAAGTTCAAAATTCAGACTTTCTGGACCGAAAAAACATGATTTTCATTGTTTTTAACCCCAAACTCACCTAAAAATGCTCCAAAATCCCAAAAACCATCACTTTTTTGCAGAAGAATGCTGGAAATCGGCGAACCAGACGTGCACTTGCTCCAAATGTGCACCAGAAAAGCCAAAAGAAGTGCAGAATCGAGCCAACTCTCGTGCCGAAATCAACATTATGGACGATGATGAGGGTGCACTTGGGAATTTGTCGAGAATTGAGACGGTAAGGGTGGGAAATTGGGTCAAAAATGACGAAAAATGAGCAAAAATGACCCTATTTTCATGATTTTTGAGCCAAAATTGACTGGAAAAGACCCATTTTTAATGAATTTTGACTGAAAACCCGCTGAAAAATGATATAAAATCGTCATTTTTGATTAGAAATTACAAAATTAGAGCAAAAAATCACCAATTTCAGGCCAAATTTTGTAATTTTCGACTCAAAAATCATCATTTTCTCCGAGAAATTATCAATTTTTGCTCAAATTTAGTGGTTTTCGGGTCGAAACTCGTCATTTTTGACCCAAAAATGACGAATTTTGAGCCAAATTTTGTAATTTTTGACCCGAAAATCATAATTTTCAAGAGAGAATCACCATTTTTCATCATAAAATCAAGAATTTTAAGCAAAATTTCAGGATTTTTGCCTCTAAAATCGTCATTTTTGACCCAAAATTACTAAGTTCGAGTCAAATTTTAGGGTTTTTTACTCGAAAATCATCAGTTTCGATCCGAAAATCAAGAATTTTGAGCCAAAAATAGCTTAAAATAACTATTTTGGGCTAAAAATCATCAATTTTGAGCCAAAGTCGACCATTTTTCCACTGAAATCCGTCAATTTTAACCCAAAATTAGTCATTTTCGAACTCAAACCCTTCAATTTTAGGTGAAAATTAGTCATTTTTTACTCATTTTTGAAAATGCGTCTTTTTTGACCTAAAAATCATGAATTTTAGGTCAAATTTTTTGATTTTTGGCTCAAAAATCATCTTTTTCCATCGAAAAATCATCAGTTGGACCCAAAAATGATCTATTTTTCTTCCAGATGGCCTCCCCAATGCAACAATTCCCATCATTGATCCCCAACATGCCCTCCTCTGCCTCTTCATCCGCCCAACGTCGCTACCACGGCTCCCCGGCTCAACTGCTCCGCCCAATGACAATGGGACCACCTCCAGGGCAGCAGGTTCGATTTTAAGTAAAAATCCCAAAATTAGAGCTGAAAACCGCGATTTTTGACGCAAAAATCACGATTTTCAGCCAATTTTAGTTAGTTTTGACCCGAAAATCAATGAATTTGGCTCAAAAATCATGAATTTTTGTGATTTTCGACCCAAAAATCACGAATTTTTGCAGGTACCGTACCAGAAGCCCCCACATCATCATCATCCGAGAGGAGTCCAAGGACAAGCCTACCTATCAACTCAGGAATATCGAGAACAACGGAATGCCGAAGCGGAACGAGAGGAGGAGGCGAAGAGTTTGACGTGTGCTAGGTATGGATTTGAGAGAAATTTGAGGAGATTTTGGAGCAAAAATCAGTGAAAATTACAGAGTTCGACCGGTGGAACAGACGCAATATGGGGAGGGAAAGAAGAGTAGGTTTTTTTGAGCCCAAAAACCCAAAAATGAGCTAGAACAGACGAAAATTGACCCCAAAAACATGGAAAATGGCCCAGAAATGATGAATTTCGACCTGAAAATCATCTATTTTGAGTCAAAAATCGTCAATTTAGTCAGTTTTCAGCCGAGAAACGTGAAAAATGGCCTAAAAATCAGTGAAATTCCCCCAAAATCATGAAAATCCACCTAAAAATCAAGAAAATTGACTCGAAAATCATCAATTTTAAGCCAAAACTGTTAGAAATGATCCGGAAATCCTTCATTTTGAATCAGAAATCATGAAAATATCTAAAAAATCACAAGTTTTGACCATTGAATCATAGAATTTGACCTCAAAAATCATGAAAAATAGCGTAAAATTCACAAAAATTGACTGAAAATTATGAAAAATGATCCGGAGATCATCTATTTTGAGTCAAAAATCATGAACATCGACCCGCAAATCGTCATTTTTGATCTAAACTTCATAAAAATTGGCCTAAAATCATAGTTTTTGACCTGAAAATGGTCAATTTCGTCAATTTTCAGCCAAAAATTATTGAAATTGTCCCAGAATCAATAAAAATAGAGCCGAAAATCATCATTTCTGACTTAAAAAATCATGAAATTACCTAAATTTCCCTGAAAATGGTTCAAAATCTGTAAAAAAATGACTCGGAACTCACTCAAATAGACTCGAAATTCGATAAAAATGACCTAAATTACATGAAAATTGGCTAAATTTCATTAAAAATTGCTGAAAATTTACTGCAAATGACCTAAATTTCCTTCAAAATCACCTTAAATCGACTCAAAATTGTATAATATCCTTTAAAATGACCCAAAATTCATGAAAAATGACTCAAAATGCTCAATTTCGAGTCCCCCGGACCCCCTTCTCCTCTCTAAATTGCAAAAACATTTCCAGAACTCCAACAAAAAACGTCGTCGGCGACGCAACGCCAATCAACACCGTATCACCATAAGCGGCCACAAATGATGACGTCGACGACGACGACGATGGTATCACCTCCAGGAGGAAAGAAGATGACATTTCAGGGATGGAAGAATCAGGCGGCAGCGTCGAGTGGAAGTGGAGGGGGACAACGACAACATCAGATGTACTCGGGATCACAGGGATTCGGACCGGTAATTATCGAAAATTGGCGAAAAATGACACAAAATCCGTTAAAAATGGCTAAAAATGACCCAAAAATCGTGAAAAATGGCCCAAAATTGGAGGAAAATGACCCGAAAATTGCGAAAACAGACCCAAAAATGGCTGAAAATGGCGAAAAATGACCCAAAACTGCTAAAAAAGGCGAAAAATGACCCAAAATTGGCTAAAAACGACCCAAAATTCATGAAAAATGACCCAAAATTCGCAAAAATTGACTTAATTTCATAAAAAAATTGCTGAAAATTGACAGAAAATGGCCTCAAACTTGTCGAAAATTCGCTAAAAATCCACTATAAATCGTCATTTTCAGCCTAAACTGACCTAAAATTCACCAAAAGTGGTTCAATTTTTGGAAAAAAAACGGCTCTGAGCACTCAAATAAGCTCAAAATTTGTTTAAAATGGTCCAAATTCACGAAAAATGACTCAAAATTTGTGAAAACTGGCTAAAAATACATGAAAAAAAGCGAAATTTCTCTGAAAAACGTCCAAAATTTTGCAAAATATGGCCTAAAATCGTCCAAATTTAACAGAAGCTGAATTTTAAGCTCAAAAATTGCATTTTTGAGTCCCCAAAACTCCAAATTTCGCCCTAAAATTTCGATTTGGAACCCTAAAACTCAAAATTTTAGTCCGAAAAACGCGTTTTTGAGTTTGAGAATTGAAATTTTCGACCCGTAAAGCTCCCTAAATACAAATTTCATAACCCAGAATCTCGATTTTAAGCCCAAAAACGTCATTTTTGATGTCTAATTACCCGATTTTGAGCTCTAAAAGTGCTATTTTTACCTAATTATGGCGATTTTTGACCCCAAAACTCGATTTTTGAGCCGAAAAAGCCTAATTTTTGCCTCAAAACCTAGGTTTTGACCCGCAAAATACCATTTTTAGCCCAACAACCATCACTTTCGATGTCTAATTACCCGATTTTGAGCTTCAAATCATTGTTTTTGATCTCTAAAAATGTAATTTTAGACTAAAAAATGCGATTTTTGACTCCAAAAAACCTAGATTTTGAGCTCCAAAATACCATTTTTTGAGCCTGAAACCTCTTTTTTCCTACTAAAACCTCCATTTTCTTTCAGACCCGCTACCCAATCCAACACAATCGCCATCAACCACCACCGCCACCGAAACAAATTCCACTGGAACGTATCCCCGATCACCACCAGGACCCCCTTATTCCAGATGACTCATCATCACCAACACAGCCTCCACCTCCTTCGGTCAGATATCCACAAGTGGACCCCCAGCAGAGAGGAGTACCCTACTATAAGAATGCGGCGTATCGGAGAAGTGAGTTTAGGAGAAAATTATTTGAAAAAATGGTAGAAAATGACCTAAAAATAGTCTGAAATTCACTGAAAATGGTCCAAATTCGACTAAAAATCATCTAGAATTCACTAAAAAATGGTAAAAATTGTCTAAAATTATCGGAAATTTGCTCTAAATGTTGAATTTTTAGTCCGAAACCTTTACTTTTGATCTAAAAAAATGTATTTTGAATCCTAAAACTTTGTGCTTATGCCCCAAAATGCTAGTTTTGAGCTCCAAACCACTCTAGTTTGCTCTAAAAAGTTCAATTTTGCTCAAAAATCACTCATATTTCGCCAAAAAGGTCTCAGATTCCCTGAAAATGCGTCAAAAGTCGAAGAGAAATCAATAAAATTGAGCAAAAATACCCTAAAAACCAAAACGAAAAATCGCTAAACATGACATAAATTTGATGAAAATCGACTCAAAAAATTTTATCGCTTCAAAGTACGTAAAAAAAAGTGCGTAGATTCCAAAAATCATAATAAAAACGCTCTAAAATCTCTCTAAAATCCCGAAAAACTGCTCCGAAATTAGCAAAAATCGCAGAAATTGTAGGGGGCGGAGTCAGCGCTCGACTCCGCCCCTTTTTTTGGGAAACTCAAACCCAGACAACTTCTGCGATTTTTGCTCTTTTTGGAGTCATTTTTCGGCATTTAAGAGCAATTTTGGAACATTTTCATTATGATTTTTGGAATCTACGCACGTTTTTTTTACATATTTTAATTAAATTTTACGAAAATCGACTCGAAAAATTCAAATTTCCTCCATTTTCCAGCCGAACTACCCACATCCATCAAACAACAACACCAACCGACCGCCCTCCAACCATCAACGTCAACATCTGGATCTCAACTCCTCCTCGGACCCCCTTCTCAATCCACGCAAACGTCTTCTCCTCCGAAAATGTACCACCGTCCACCACCACATACACGTCTTCCGATGGCTCCGCATCGAGCAATTGCGGCTGGATTGAATCCGGCGGATATGGCTGGAGGATTCAGTGGAGGAAGATCAGTGCCGCATCAGCAGCAACAGCAGCAGTATAGGTTAGGATTTTGAGCAAAAAATTTGGGAAAAAATGACCTAAAAATGAGCAATTTTAAGCAAAAATAGACCTAAAATCCATAGATTTAGATTTAAAATAAACCTAAAAACTTCAAAATTCAAAATTAGGTGCATTTTGAGCTGAAAATTGAGCGATTTAGACCAAGAACAGACTATTTTTGAGCAAAAATGAGCCTCAAAATGGCTGAATTTTGTCAGAATTGACCTATTTTAGGGAAAAATCTTTAATTTTAATCTAAAATCGACCATTTTCGAGCTAGAATGGTCGATTTTGAGCACAAATAGACTGTTCTAATGCAAAAATGAACTGATTTTGACCAAAAATCGACCACACTGGAGCCAAAATCAGACATTTTTCAGCTTAAAACAACTATTTTTGAGCTAAAATAAGTGATTTTTGAGCCGAAACCGATCATTTTTGGGCGAAAATCGGTCAATTTTGACCCGAAATCGGTGATTCTCGAGTCTGAAATAACAATTTCTCGTTAAAAATGCTCAATTTTGAGCCAAATTGGGCTATTTTTTGACCTAGAATCGACAATTTTCGAGCCAAAATCGGTTAAATTGAGATAGTGCAGTTTTTTGTGCCGAAATTAGATGATTTTGGAGCAAAAATAGAGCAGTTTTGCCCCAAAAACGGCGATTTTCCACCAAAAATCGGTAATTTTAACCTAAAATGGACCATTTTTGAGCTAAAACCGATCATTTTGAGCGAAAATTGATGATTTTTGAGCTAAAATTAGCTATTTTTGAGCTAAAATGAACGAAAATTAACGTTTTTTCGACTAAAAATGCTCCACCAAAATTCCCAATTTTTTGCAGAATGGCAGCCGGCGGTGGAGGACCCCCTCAATATCCAAATGTGTCTCCTCAACACCAAAGGAATCCTCAGAATCCCCCACAACACCACCCTCAGATGTACCCGCACGGCCTCCAATCGACGCCACCGAGGATTCAGAATCCGCAGAATCCATATCCAACGTCATCTGGAGCCCCTCCTCCTCGTCATTATCACCACGTCGGCACCCCTCTACCACCAATTAGTCTCCCACGACGTGCTCCAGAAGCTCCGAGCAACTCCAACAACTCCCGTATGGGCTCATTCCGAGTTCAGACAGGCGGTCCGAATGGCCCGAGAACGACACATTATCATCCGGGATTCGGAAGATTCGGACCAACTTCGATGGCTTCTGGAGGAAATTTTGGAGCTTCTGGAGGTCATGGAGCACATTTTGGAGGTCATGGAGCATCTGGAGCACATTTGGCGGCTCCTGGACCACAAGGAGCTCCAGGAGGATTCGAAGCGATTTCAGAGACATTTGGAGCATCTGGAGCACCTGGAGAAGGCCAAGGAGCCCCGACGTCTTCTGAATCCTATGGAGCATTGCCGATGGCTTCTGGAGCATCTGGACCCCCTCCAACGTCTTCTGGAGCTTCTGGAGCCTATGGAGCATCGTCGACGGCTTCTGGAGGAGCTCCAACGTCTTCTGGAGCTCCTGGAGCATCTGGACCCCCTCCAACACCATCCGAGCCCCCAGGAGCCCCCTCACGAGCCGTGAACGCCGTCGTCACCGCGCTCGACTCGGCTCGTCACGATTCGCGATTCGCCAATATCAACGTTCGGACTTTTCTATCAATGGGACAAATGGGCCAAAAAGATTTGTCGAAAATGTCTCAGGAGGAAATTGAGCAAATGGCCGCCGAGACGGAGCAGGAGAAGGTTTCGAGGAAGGCGACGACGACTGGATCTTCTGGATCATCGGCGTCTTCTGGAGGAGGAGGAGGTGGAGGAGGACCGGCTAGACCGTATAGAACCAGTTTTGGAGCACATGGAGCATCTGGAGCATCTTCTGGAGCACATGGAGCATCTCCCGGAGCACCTCCACCCCATCCAAGAGCTCCCCGGAGACCAGCCACACAATACATTCCGGATTCTGTGAAGGAGGTGGTGTCGTCGATGATGGCTTCCGGAGCGCCAGAAGCGCAGATTCAGAATTTGAAGCGGAAGTTGGAGCATTCTGGAGGCATGACTTCTGGAGCAGGGATGACGATGACGTCGACGTCTTCTGGATCTATGGAGCACCACCCCGGAGAGCCCCAGGCGAAGAGAATGGCGACGGAAGAGATGAGAGGAGGAGGAGGGGCGCCAGGAGGAGCTGGAGCACAAGGAGCTCCAGAAGCGGCTCCAGCAGAAGATGTGAGTTTTTTTAAAGGATTTTCTAAAATTTGACTGAAAATGACTCAAAATTTATGAAAATTGACCAAAAACTGTCCAGAATCGTCTCCAGAAGGCTCAAAACGGATTCTGGAGATCCAGAAGACGTCAGATGGGCTCCGAGGGCTTCTAGAAGATTCATAGGACTTTAGAAGACGTCTAGGGGTTCCAGAAAGGCCCGGGATTTCTCGAAGGATTTTGGAGATTCAGGAGGCTCCAGAAGGCTTCTAAGGGATTCTGGAGATCCAGAAGACGTTAGAAGGGATCTGAGGGATTCTAGAGGGATTCAGAAGACGTCAGAAGATGTCTAGGGGCTCCAGAAGTCTCCAGAAGAGCTCGGAGAATTGTAAAGGATTCTGGAGATCTGGAAGACGTCAGATGGGCTCTAAGAGCTCCTAGAGGATTCAGAAGACGTTAGAAGACGTCTCTAGGGGGTCCCGAAGAGCCTGAGATTCCACGGAGGATTCTGGAGATTCAGAAGACATCAGAAGGCGTCTAAGGATTCTGGAGATTCAGAAGGCTCCAGAAGGGCTCCGACGGCTTCTGGAGGATTCAGAAGACTTTAGAAGATGTCTAGGGGCTCCAGAAGACCTGGAGGATTCTGGAGGATTCCAGAAGACGTTGGATGGAGATTTTGACGATTTTCCGATTATTCTAGAAGGATTCTGAACGTTTCTCAAGGTCGCCAACGATATTAAAGGAGGGTTCCGATCAAAAATTTTTTTTCGCTTCAAAATATGTAAAATTTTGTGCTGATTCCGAATATGATAGTGAGAATGCTCAAAAATTGCTCGAAAACCCTGAAAAATCGCTTCAAAACTACCCTTTTTCGCCCGAACTGTCTCCTGGGGCCGTGGCCGAACTCCCGGAGTTTTCTCGGCCACCGTATTTTCAGATTTTTTCACAGTTTTTTCAGGAACAAAAAAGTGAAATAACAACAAAAATTTGTGATTTTCACAAGAAAAACCTGAAAAATGATGAAAATAAATCTGAAAATGCGGTGGCCGAGAAAACTCTGGGAGTTAGGCCACGGCCCCAGGAGACCGTTCAGCCAAAAAAGGCTCGTTTTGAAGCGATTTTTCAGGGATTTAAAGAGATTTTCGAGCGTTTTCACTATCATATTCGGATTCAGCACACATTTTTACATATTTCGGAGCAAAAATAATTTTGATCGGAAGCCTCCTTTCATTCTAGAGGATTCTGACGTCATCTGAAAACTAAAATTATTCCCTTTTTTTTCCAGAATCCACTCGATTTGCTCGCCGAACTCTCCGCCGCCGCCGAAGCCGAGGAGGACATGACGCCGTCGTCGTTGCCACCGTCCATACCACCACGTCCACCATCGAGAAAAAGTTAGCAATTTTTTAAATTTCGCGGCCTAGAAAATTCGCGAAATCGAAAACTCGGCCACCCAAAAAATGGAGCAATTTTGAGCCATTTTGAAGCGTTTTTGAGCTCAAAAACGAGTCAAAAATGATGAAAATGGCCTAGGGAGTAAAAATTTGACGATTTTCGCTCAATTTTGAGCTATTTTGAAGCAATTTTGAGCTGAAAAAACGGTTTAAATTGAGGGAAAATGGCCTAGAATCCCAAAGCTCGGTCATTTGGCTATTTTGGACCATTTTTAAGTCTAAAACCCCATGTTTTCAGCACCAAAAAAGACGTCGTCTGCCTCAACTACAGTACCCCCACCACGTCGCCCGTCTGGCGGAAAGAAGAAGAGCGAGGAGCGAGAAGACGCCCCAAAAAATTGAAGATTTTAATTTTTGAAAATTTTCTTTTTTCTTCAAAAATTTGTGCATTTTTTTTGTCCCTCTCTAGCTTTATAGCTCATTTTTTCTTCATATTTTGAATGATATTGTAAACGCGCTCTATTGGCGAATTTTTTTGCTAATTTTTTTTGTCCATTACTATAAAATGCTTACCCGGCTTCTTTTGAGAAACTACCCCCCCCCCCCCCCCGGCACAATAAAATGCTCTAAAATTTTTTGTTGAAAAGTTTTTTGAGAGTTGAAAAGCACATTAGGAGGGTGGAACTACAGGAATTCATAGAAACTACAGTAATCCAAAGTGTTAGGATAAAGCAACGGAATTGGATTACAGTATACAAGGGCTCCGAGACATTTCGCAACCAGTCGTTTCGCAACTATGACATTTCGCTATCGGTCATTTCGCCACTACGACGTTTTGCAACTCACGTCAATGTCGCAACCGCGACAATTTGCAAACAAGACATTTTGAAACTGGACGTTTCGCAACCAGTCGTGTCGCAACTCATGTCAATTTTGCAACCAAGACTCTTCGAAACTCGACGTTTTGCAACCAGTCGTTTCGCAACTTTATAAACTAGTCCACTTCACATTCATTTAGGTTGTAGTCCTATATTTAGATGTTCTGCCTAAATTTCAGCCTCTGTGACATTTCGCCACTAGTCATTTCGCAACTACGGCATTTTGCAACTCATGCCAATGTCGCAACCACGATAATTCGCAACCAAAACATTTCGAAACTGAACATTTCGCAACCAGTCGTTTGGCAACTACGAAATTTTGCAAACAAGACATTTCGCAACCAGTCGTTTCGAAACTCCATAAACTAGCCCACTTCACGTTCATTAAAGTTGTATGGGATTGAGGGTATTGTGAACTATTCCAGGTTACAGTCTACGTTGGAAAAGTTGTGATATTAACGGGATCTTTTTACAAAAACCCTGAATTACGTGGTTTTGAAATGACCGGTAGCGAAATGTCGTAGTTGCGAAACGTCTTGGTTGCGAAATCGACGAACGTTGCGAAATTTACTTGAGTTACAAAATGTCGCAGTTGCGAAATGTCTCGGAGCCGTAAATCGTTCACACAACCTCGTTTCCCAGAAGGTCCAATGCTTGGTATTGATTTACTGTTATCTTCAATCAGCCGTTATGCGAGAAACAGCACGCAAATGATAAAAACTTTATTCAATACAAAAAGTTCACAAGATCAAGTTTCTTTAATCTCTAGAAAGACATATGAACACAATTTTTTGATGCTGACTTCCACCAATCCTTCTTCTCTAGCAACTTTATCATTCACAGTCCAGTATCCACGTTCTTCTTCAAAACGCTCACTTTCCGTCAAAAGTTCTCGAATCCCGTCCAATATCGCATCTTCATTTGCATTCTGAACTTCTGCAAAAAACTTTCTCAATCGTGGAGCTCCTCCACTCAACACATGCTTGAGGTATTGATTGATCTCGGTATTTGAGAAATACCGAAATATATTAAGTTCGACGCAATCCAGCTGGCATAGATTTTCCACGGTTATCCATGTTCCTCCATAAATTGTAAGATTGTGGTACTTTTTGTGAAAATTTTCAATTCGAAACTGGTCAGATGTTTTTTGACGAAAGACGAGTGATCTTGGATTCAAGTCAAGAAGAACATGCCGCGATTGCTCATCGGTACGATTGTCGATGTTCCAAATTTCCGCATCATACGAGAATGCGCCTTGTCGCTCTTCGACTATATCCAACATCCAGATTTTGTAATTCGAAATTACCACTTTCTTGACTCTGGCCGTGAATAAATCACAAAGATACTCGATGAGGGTTATCGTTTCTTGGACAACATGTTCCGAGAAAGAGATAAACAAATCAGGGTTTTTCGAAAACGACATATTTCCATGGGTTTTGTAAGTTTCTCATCCAAACCGATATGTTTCATAATGACGTTTGACTTTAAACGTAACTTCATCTTTGGAACATTTCTCATTAAGAAGACAAATGTTGATATCGGCTCCCACATCGGAAAGTTTTAACGATACGGTTGATTTTTCTCGAAAGTGTTTCACAATACAGTACATTCGTTTGGAGCAAAAGGACAACTTGCATCTGGAAAACTGGCATGATTATGTTTTATGTGACAGTGACACTTACTGTTCCTTGAGTTCGGTCTGCTGGATAATTTCCGCGAGTGCCAGCATTGGAAGTCGAAGTAGGGCAAATGATGAGGACGACATATAGAGAAAATCTGGAAAAGTTGATAAATTGGGCAAAAACGAAGAGAAATCTCAAAAAAGAAAAAAGACAAGAATATCGATAATGACAGTCACGACTGACTGCGGCGTTGAAGAGACCTTTGGTTGGGTAACTAGAAACAGACATGCTATCCGGGCCGAGATGGGCCGACGACGGGCCGGCAGTTTTCTCCATTTTAACTTGCAATTTTTCGGTCAAATTTTATATCAAAATGTAGATCTCAATGAGATCTACAAAATAGTACTAAAAAGAACAATATAAAACATCTGAATTTTTCTCTGCAGTCCGTTAAACACCCGGGCCGACGGCGCCACCCCGTCTGAGTCCGGCCCGGGTGCTTAACGAACTGCAGAGAAAAATTCAGATGTTTTATATATATATTTTTTTGGTACTATTTTGTAGATCTCATTGAGTTCTACATTTTGATATAAAATTTGACCAAAAAATTGCAAGTTAAAAGGGAGAAAACTGCCGGCCCGTCGTCGGCCCATCTCGGCCCGGATAGCATGTCTGACTAGAAATATCGAAAAATCAGAAAGGAAACGGGTGAGTGAGGGTATACGGGAGGGTAACTGTAGTGACTGCCCGAGGCGGGGAAGGGTGTTGGTGTGGATCGATCGATTGTTGGGTCTCGCGACGAACACAGTCACGTCAAGAGAGGGAAAAACTCAATGGGTGTTCGTTGTGACAACCTACGCCAAACGTTCGTACGCCAAAAAATTTTCAAACGAAGAACATAACGGTTGCATAATTTCAATTAATTCGATCATTTCTCTGACATATGAGTTGTCAAAATTCAGCAAAATTAGCACTGGCTGCCACCTTGATGGCTCAGAACTCGCGTTACGTGAACATTTCGCCAATTTTCATTGCATATTCTGAGCCCTCACGGTCAATATAGTCTGTGATAGAATTCTGTAGCTTTGTAATGTTTTCAAAGATGTTCATTTTCATTACGTTATCAAGCAAGCAAAAATTCAGAAGGCAATATCAGGGATTTCAAAGAATTTCAAACTTGGAGTTGGATACTTGTTACGGACCGGGCCGGACTGATGGAAGAATGGTTATCTGCCCGGCCCGCTCAGCCCGATCTGCCCGCAATGGTAGTTCGAAAATTTGAAGTGCCAGTTTTCAGCAGTGATAACGAAGGTGCACATTTCGAAGTAATTTTGAATGTTATTGGAATGTTTTCAGGACAAAATTACAGAATGATATTCCAGTTTTCTCGAAAAAAATTTCGAAAAAATTCTCGAAATTTCCGAAAATTTGAAAACCGACCCGGCCGACCCGGCCGGCAGCCAACCGGCCCAAATGAAAATTTGCATTCGCGGGGCTGTCGTGTATTAAGTTTTTTTGTGTTGTATGTATGATTTTTGATATTTTTAGGATAAAGTGCGTGGGTTTAGTTCGGCTGGCCAGCCATCGGTCGGGTCGGTCGTCAAACTCCCTACAAAGCAACCCTGCAAAATTTCAGCTTGCAAGTGTGTTCTGTTTTTTTCTCGGTTCATTTTTTCCCGCCATTGTACAGTGGTCAGATGTTTGATTGATAAGCCATTTTCGATGAAAAATGTGTATTGTTTATTGATACTCTGATTTCACATCACTATTCAATGAACGGTCTTCTCGAACTCTGTAGGCTCCGACCTTCAAAAAGAAAACGATTTTCTTATCATTTGTACATAGTTTATTATTTACAAAATAAAATACATCAACATTTGAAATATCATCAAAAAAATTTTTGCTTCATGAATCAACAATGAATCCTTAATACATCTCCTTCTCAAATGGATTGTCGATTTTGAAGCTGAAATCGACGGAGCGGCTGAGGAAATCGCGGAATTGGTCGATGAGACTGTTACGGCGTTCGTTGATGGGTCGTGGTGGGAGGTCTTCGATTTCTTCGGATGATGACTCAACTTCAGATGATACCGAGGAGATCGTGGAGGCTGGAAATAGGGGGAAATGAAATGAAGGTTGAGCATTAGCTGTTTTTTTTTTTGATTTTCAAGATCTAGAAATGTAATCATGGTCTACCGTTTTTTGGAGCGAGCGCATGCATTCGCCATTTTCTCGGCCCCGGGACATTTCGCAACTCACGTCAATTTCGCAACAGCAACAATTCGCAACCAAGATATTTCGAAACAGGACGTTTCGCAACTCTTTAAACTAGTTCACTTTACGTTCATTAAGGTTGTATTGGATTAAGGGTATTGTGAACTATTCCAGGTTATAGTCCACATTTGAAAAGTTGTGATTTTAAAGTGAACTTTCTACAAAAATCCTGGATTTCGTAGTTTCGAAATGGCGTGGTTGCGGATTGTCGTAGTTGCGAAATGACTGGTTGCGAAATGTCTCGGTGCCATTTTCTCAGTGTTTTTAGTCATCAGAATTTACGACTATGAACTTTTGGTCTGGTTTTTTAACAGTTTTCTGGATTCAGAAGACGTTCCTGGATTCAGAAGTTCCATGAAAAAATGACGTTGACAAGTTTTCTAAATCTTTTGAATTTTGAAAGATATAGATATTAGCGATACTCCCCAAGGGAAAACGCGCTCCATCGCCAACTTGGCTAAAATTTGAATTTTCAGCTTTCCCGCCGTTTTGAAAACAGCGAAACATGTTTTGGTGGGTGCGTGGACTCCTCGTGGACAATTCGACTGCTGCCTGAGTTGTCCACGAGGAGTCCACGCACCCACCGAAACATGTTTCGCTGTTTTCAAAACAACGGGATAGCTGAAAATTCAAATTTCAACCAAATTAGCAATGGAGCGCGTTTCTCCTTGGGGAACATCGGTATTATCAGAATTTTAGAATTCTCAGCATTTCTGATTTTACAGATTTTCAGAATTTCAAGAATATCAAATTCCCAATATCTTCAAATTTCCCACTCACCATCACTATACCGTCTGTCCTTCACTTGATCCATCATCAAATCTTTGGTCGATATATTGAACATGATTACTGTCTTTTCTTATCAAATTTGACAATCACGTTTCCCCCCGGTCACCCCCTTTTATACTCCCTTACTTCTTTATTATTTTTTGGTTGTTCAGATTCGAAAAAATTTGGGGGGGGGGGGCGGAGCCTATTGAACGGACGGCATGTGACTAGTTATCATTGAGAAATATGTGGTTGTATGTATGCTTTTGTTTCGTTATCAGTTTATTAATAGAGAGATAAGTAAACGAAATAGTGAGGGAAAGTGAGAGGTAGTAGAGAAAATGGAGGGGGGGGGGGGGGGGGGAATGGGAAAAAAGTTTGGCGTTGAAAAATATGGAGATCAAGGACAACAGGGGTACATGGTGTAGCTGAAAATAGAATGTGGAGCAGAGGGGGAATTTTCTGGACATTCGAAATATTTTATTTAGTTTTTCGAAGGCTTTGCGGGAAGGGCATTGGAAATTGAAAATAGAAAATTCTTCCAAAAAATTTCAAAATCAAATTTTTTAAAAATTCTCTGTATTTTTGAGAGATTTAGAGGTTTTTTTTGTTGAGATTCTGGACTTTTGTTGAGATTCTTTGCAACTGCGACATTTCACAACTCACGTCAACTTTGCAACCACGACATTTTGCAACCATGTCATTTCGCAACCACCGAATCCACATTCCTAGTGATGAGTTCACGTTCAAATAAATTTTTATAAAAATGGACATGGCCTACTTTATAAAGTTGCGAAATGACTGGTTGCGAAATGTCCAGTTGCGAAATGTATTAGTTGCGAAATGTCCGACTGGTTGCGAAATGTCCGACTGGTTGCGAAATGTCCCATTGGTTGCGAAATGTCTAACTAATTGTGAAATGTCCGACTGGTTGCAAAATGTCCAGTTGGTTGCGAGATGCCCGATTGGTTGCGAAATGCCCAGTTGGTTGCGAAATGTCTAACTAGTTGCGAAATGTCTGACTAGTTGCGAAATGTTTAGATGGTTGCGAAACGTCCGACTGGTTGCGAAATGTCCGACTGGTTGCGAAATGTCGCGGAGCCAAGGTTTTCAAATTCCGAAAACAGGGAAACATGTTTTGGTGGGTGCGTGGACTCATCGTGGACAACTTGGGCAGCAGTCGAATTGTCCACGAGGATTCCACGCACCCACCGAAACATGGTTCCCTGTTTTCAAAACTGCGGGAACACTGAAAATTCAAATTTCAGCCAAGTTGGCGATGGAGCGCGTTTCCCCTTGGGGAATATCGCTAATAACTCAAAAACTTTAACTTTTAACAACACAATAAATTTATCAGAAGAACTGCCTCAAACTGTTTCAAAATAAAAGAAAAAAAACTACAAAAAATTGAAAAAAAACACAACAGAAAAAATTTTTTGAGCCGACACAAAAAATGTGAAAAACGGGAAAGTGTGTTTGGGTATTTTCAGTGTCTAAAAAAATTTAAAAATTAGAAAAAAAAATAATGTGAAATGTGCTGTTGTTGTTTTTTTTTGGGCGGGAAATTCAAATTTTTGGTGGTTAAAAAAATAGAGGGGAAAACCAGTGGACAGGGGGGTTTTGGGCTACTCGACTACAGGAAACGATATTATTTTGGGGGAAATTTGAATTTGGCGGGAAATTTTTGGGCGCAAAATTCGAAAAAATTGAAAAAATGAAGATTTGGAACAGGAAAAAAAAACAGGATTAGAAGTTAAAGCTGAGAAGTTGTGGTAGAATGGCATGGAAAGCGTTGGAATATATTATGATTATTCAGATGAGGCAAGTGTGCTCCATTGAGAAAAATTGAAATTTTTTGCGAAAATTTTTCTCAATAGAGCGCGTTTAGGGATGGTCACGGAATTGTTTGTAGAACGATTGGACGTAGGTGAAGACGCACTTCCAGTCCGGGCGATCCCCCATCATGATCATGTCGTCGACTTCGAGAAGGGGGAAGATTCCGTTGTCCCTGGAAAAAAATTGACTTTTTTTTTTGAAAATGAGATTCTGAGATTTTCATAAGCGATATTCCCCAAGGGGAAACGCGCTCCATCGCCAACTTGGCTGAAATTTGAAATTTCAGCTTTCCCGCCTTTTGAAAACAGCGAAACATGTTTTGGTGGGTGCGTGGACTCCTCGTGGACAATTCGACTGCTGCCGGAGTCGTCCACGAGGAGTCCACGCACCCACCAAAACATGTTTCTCTGTTTTCAAAACGGCGGGAAAGCTGAAAATTCAAATTTCAGCCAAGTTGACGATGGAGCGCGTTTCTCCTTGGGGAATATCGATAATAAGATTCTGACAAAATTTCACAAATTTCCGACTCACTCCGCCACTTTAAAAGCCAAATCAAAGTTCTGTCTTCTATTCTTGGGGTCCAGTTTTGAAAAATCGAATGCGTGTGGAGCAAAACGATGGATAAGAGCACAGAAAGCCATGCCATCAGCCCATGAGGATGAGAAGTTGGTGACGTTGACGTTCTGGAAGAATTCAGAAGTTTAAACTAACTCAAAAATGGAAAAACCCTGAAAATTTGGGTCTAGAAAACGTGATTTCATGGGATGCAGTATATTAGATGAAGGTAAAATGTTTGGTTCTGAGACATTTCGCAACCAGTCGTTTCGCAACCACGACATTTCGCAACTCACGTCAATTTCAAAACTACGACATTCCGCAACTACTTCATTTCGCAACCACGACAAATCGCAACCACGTCATTTCGAAACCACAAAATCCAGGATTTTGGGTTGCGAAATGACCAATGTAGCATTCATGAATGAAAACTGGACTACTTTACAAAGTTGCGAAACGTCTAGTTTCAAAATGTCTTGGTTGCGAAATGTCGTAGTTGCGAAATGTCTCGGAGCCAATATTTCCAAGGATTGTTTTTTTTTTCAAATTTTCAGGCTTACCGGGTACCCAGCGACACGATTCTGAATCCAACGAAGAAGTGCGTCTTTGATAGAGTTTGGGTTCAATTGGCGTGGTGGTCCTGTGGCGGTCGGGCTGAAAAAACTAACATCAAATGCGCTCCATTGGACAAGAAATAAGCTAGTTCGGTAGAGCGCAATTGCAACGCCCAACTAGTGTGGATGGTAGAAAGTGCGCTCTATTGGACTAAAAGTGTCACATTTTCTTTAGAGTGCGTTTGCCTCGTCTGTGTTATCTGAAAGTGCGCTCTAATGCGAAAATGACAAAAAAGTTGCGTCAGAGCGCCTTTTCCCCGGATAACCTAGAAAAATCCTCGGCCACCAAAAATCAAAATTGTCAAAATTTTGAAAAAAAAACTCACTTGGCGCCAACCTTCTCCATCTGCTTGAACATGTTGGGACGCGACATTTTGGGGTCCGCTGAAATTTTTTTTTTTGGAATTTTGAGCGAATAACAAGTGAGATACTTAAAATTCAAAATTCCAGAGTTTCAAAAAAAAGTTTTTCGAAAAAAAAAAACCAGAAAAGCCGATAAAAGATGACGGATGTTGTAGAGAGCGTTTGTCAGTTTTCATGTGATTTTTTTTCCTGCCTGATCGCTTTTCTTCAATTTTCGAAATCTTCTCTCCCCTCTTTATTCTCACTTTTTGTGTGCTACGCACACACAAAAAACAGTGAAAAAAGTGAAAACATGTGGAAGAAGATTTGCACAAAAAATGAAGAAAAATCGCATGTGATCTTTAGCCAGATGTTGAAATTTTGAACGGAGGAATTGGGGAATCATGGAAATTTTTGAAATCTCAAAATTCAGAATTCCGGGACATTTCGTCACTAGCCATTTCGCAACTACAACATTTCGCAACTAGCGTCAATTTTGCAACCGCGACGATTCGCAACCAAGACATTTCGAATCTGGACATTTCGCAACCAGTCGTTTCGCAACTCTATAAACTAGTCCAATTTACGTTCATTAAGGTTGTATGGGATTGAGGGTATTATGAACTATTCCAGGTTATAGTCTACATTTGAGAGTTGAAATTTCGTAGTTGCGAAACGACTGGTTGCGAAATGTCTTGGGCTAGGAATCTCAAAAACTTGGAGTACCAAATAAAAGAAAAATCTAGAATCTCAAAATGTTCTCTTTTACAGGGTGGCCCATAAGTATGTAGACTTTTTTCCAATGACTGGTGTTCTGTTGTCGGGTGATTTATTTCAAAAATTCCAACTGTAATCGATAATATAGTTATTTTTAAAACTGTCTGTTCATCCACTACTTGTCATAGAGCCCCCATCATTTTTTATGGCTGATTGATCTAAGGATATCACGATTTTCATGAATTTGAACTGAAATCGCCGATTTTCGGGTGGACGTTTGACGGATTCATGTTAATAGTTTAGCAATACGATTTTTGCAGCATGTAAACAAATAGTTCATGATGATAGACAAGTGTTTCCACCAATTTAAATCAAGAAATGGCTGAGCCATAGCCGTCCACATCTTTGACTTTTTGAGTGCGCCGCACAGTACTAATTGCTCATTTTTCAATCTCTGTTTTCTAGCTCGAGAGCATGGGTTTCGAGAAACCTTTGATTTAATAACGTTGTTAACAGATTTAAACTAAACTTCAAGGCAAAATGAACGTCCTAAATCTCTCAAGTAAAAAAAATTTGAAGAAAGTAAAATTACGTAGTTTTTAGTCGTTTTATGTTGATGGTACAAAACATGCTCTATCTGCCGAAAATATTTAGATACTGTACCGATTTTTTGTAAATGTCTAGCTGAATGTTTTGTTGTACTGAGTGCAAAATTTCAGAGACATCCATTCAGTGGTACTGAAACTATGACTCCAGAAGTTGGAAAATAGGTGCGGCGCACCAGCAACTTTTTTCGGTCACATTCCAGAAAATTTTAGAACTCAGGTATGACTTAGGAAACTGAAACTTTTTGTGTCTGTTGCCCACTAAGTTGGCAACACTAGACTCCACAAATTTTAAATTTCAGATCACTAGATTACGAAAAAATCGTAAAAACATAAGTCTACATACTTATGGGCCACCCTGTATATCTATTTTTTCAAAAATTTGAAAAAATCACAAAATCGAAGTCTCACCGTTCCTAAAGGAGGAATCTGACCAAAAAAATTGTATTGCTTTATTATAAAATACGTTAAAAATTGAGTAGAATCCAAAAATCATTATGAAAATTCTCAAAGATCGCTCTAAACCCCGAAAAATGGCTCCGGAATGAGCAAAAATCGCAGAAGTAGTATACGGTGGCCGAGGCCGAACTTCCCAAAAAAAAAGGCGGCGGAGCCGAGCGCAGTGATTGGCTTACTCCGCCCCTTTTCTTGGGAAACTAGGCCACGGCCACCGTATACTACTTCTGCGATTTTTGCTTATTTCAGAGCCATTTTTCGGGGTTTTAGAGCGATTTTTGAGCATTTTCATTATGATTTTTGGAATCTACGCACATTCTTACTAATTAAAAAAAAAAGAAAATTCTTGGTCGGATACCTTTTTTAATCTGAATACTAATTTTAAATACTTTGACAATCTAGCAGATTGTCAAAGAGTTTTGAAGTTTCAAAGTAATTATCACACTTCTCAGACAACTTGGAGACTTTCAGAATCTCACGGGAAAGTTAAAATGTTGTGATATATATCCAGTATCCTCTTTCCCCCCTCCCCCATCGGTCAAGGAGTATACGTATCTCAAGGTGGCTCCTCTCCTTCTCGTTTCCTCCATTTCTCAAACAATCAAATTTTGTGTAATTTTTCCTTCCTCCTGAGCTCCTCCGGAGCTCAGGGAGCAGCAAAGTGTAATAAAAATCACGGTGTTTGTTTGTTTCTCTGGTGGGTCTCTTAGTTTTGCACACTATCTCGTTGATGAGATTCGACCCTGGAGAGAGAGAGATCAGTGGGAACATGTTTTGGATCTGTGTGTTCAGTTGTCCGGATGTCTCAGAATCTCAGAATCCGGGAAATTCAAAAACGGAAAGTTTGATATATGTTAGAATTCGAGAATTAGATTTAGATTTTCTAGTTTTCTAGCATTTAATATTTATATATTAGCAAAGGGAAAACGCGCTCCATCGCCAACTTTGCTGAAATTTGAATATTCAGCTTTCCCGCCGTTTTGAAAACAGCGAAACATGTTGTGTTGGGTGCGTGGACTCCTCGTGGACAACTCGGGCAGCAGTCGAATTGTTCACGAGGACTCCACGCACCCACCAAAACTTGTTTTGCTGTTTTCAAAACGGCGGGAAAGCTGAAAATTCAAATTTCAGTTTTCAAAACAGCCTTTCTGTTTTCACAACAGCGAAACATGTTTTGGTGGTTGCGTGGACTCCTCGTGGACAATTCGACTGCTGCCCGAGTTGTCCACGAGGAGTCCACGCACCCACCAAAACATGTTTCGCTGTTTTCAAAACGGCGGGAAAGCTGAATATTCAAATTTCAGCAAAGTTGGCGATGGAGCGCGTTTCCTCTTTTAAATTTCAAATTTTCTTTCAAAACATTTTCTTAAATGACTTTTGATGTTAAATTTCTGTAATTTGAAGCAAAATTTTATGTTAAAAATATACCTATAACAGTACCTAAACCAAAAATGTTAGTACCTGAAATACCTATAATTAGAACTTTTTCAAAACCAAAATCAGTGTTAAAACGACCTTTTTTGGATCATTTTCTTAAAAGTTTGCCTTGAAACTCAAAAATTCTACTATCTTTCAATTTTTGATTCCTTCTTCCTTCTCCCACTCACTCTAACACTCTCCCCTATTTCATTTCTCTCTGTCTGTCTTCCCCCTTCTCCCTCTTTTACCCCTTTTCCTCCCCCTTCTTATACGCCTTCCCTCCCCTATCTCCCCCGACAGCAGCGTGGCGCAGTGGAAGCGTGCTGGGCCCATAACCCAGAGGTCGGTGGATCGAAACCACTCGCTGCTAGATCTTTTTTGTTTTTCTTTTTTCAATAAAGTTTGCTTCGGAAATCATTTTTGCACCCATTTTTAAGAATCAACTCACACTTGAGACTTGCAATACCGCCGACTGGGGCACGGTGTGAAGTGGGCGCGGGAAGTGTGTAGGTGGTCGTGGTGATTATAGGGGCTGCTAAAAAAAGGAAAACAGTGAGAATCTTAAAGGCCCTCCTCCTCCGACCAAATATTTTTTGTTGCTTTAGCATAAGTAAAAATGTGCCTAGAATCCAAAAATCATAATGAAAATGCTCAAAAATTGCTCTAAAACCCCAAAAAGTGGCTCCAAAATGAGCAAAAAGGCTCCGAAATAAGCGAAAAGTTGTATCCGGTGGCCGTGGCCGAGTTTTCCAAAAAAGGGGCGGAATCAGCAGCCAATCACTGCACTCGGCTCCGCCCCTTTTTTGGGAAACTCGGCCACGGCTACCGGATACAACTTTTCGCTTATTTCGGAGCCTTTTTGCTCATTTCGGAGCCATTTTTGGGGGTTTAGAGTGATTTTTGAGCATTTTCATTATTATTTTTGGTATCTACGCACATTTTTACGTATCTTAGAGCAAAAAAATGTTTGGTCGGATTCCTTCTTTAAGGCAAGAAACTCGTATTTTTCAATTTTTAACCCTATATGATTTTTTGGGTAAAAATTGGCCAAAACCAGGTTGAAAAAAAGCGTGAAACTCAATTTTTCTGGTTTTTTAGACCATTTTTTAGACCATTTTTAGGCCAAAACACACGATTTTGAACAAAAAAAACCCACTTACCATGTCTAACAGGAGTTGGGGGTCCACTTTTTGATTGCATCAAAATTTGACGATTTCCGATTTTATTTGTGGTATTATTCTCTTTTCCCAACTTCAAGGATAGCCTGGATTTATGGATTTCATTGTCTTGAGCTGCAGAAATTTCTCCGAATTTTCTGGCCAACATAAGCACGGACTCGGGACGACTCATTCCGCGGATTTCCATTCTGATCTGCTCGCCGGTGTCCTGGAAAAAAGAAAAAAATGTTATGGCGGGAAATTTCAAAATTTAGAAAAAAATTCTGCGATATTCCCCAAGGGGAAACGCGCTCCATCGCAAATTGGGCTGAAATTTGAATTTTCAGCTTTCCCGCCGTTTTGAAAACAGCGAAACATGTTTTGGTGGGTGCGTGGACTCCTCGTGGACAATTCGACTGTCCACGCACCCACCAAAACATGTTTCGCTGTTTCAAAACGGCGGGAAAGATGAAAATTCAAATTTCAGCCAAGTTGGCAATGGAGCGCGTTTTCTCTTGGGGGATATCGCTAATATCGCATAAATAAAGCGTTACCGTTCCATTATGTAATTCAATCCTAGACAATTATGTAATTCAATCCTAGAAAAAGAAGAAAAAAAGTCAAAGCTAACGGCAAGAAATGAGATAAAACACGTTAAGGTCTGTTTCCTAATAAGGGAAGGAGGAGGAAAAAGAACAATCATAGAAAAAGAAAAAGAATCGAATAGTACAAAACAAGAAAAGGATAACAAGAGAGAACACCCCCCCCCCCCCCCCTCCACGGAGATAACCGGTGATAACTATTATGGATGGCATAAGATTCGAGTTTTTATGAGAAGTAGAAGGGGATACGGTTGCCATACGGGTGGCCTTGAGGAAGGGATAGGAAACTCCGGGACATTTCGCAACTAGTCGTTTCGAAACTACGACATTTTGCAACCACGACAATTCGCAACCAAGACATTTCGAAACTGGACGTTTCGCAACCTTTTTTTGATTTTCGACGAATTTTTGAAAATTGCCAAATTAAGTCATGTTTATACTCCTTTTGAAGCCAGAAATCTCGGCTCCGGGACATTTCGCCACTAATCATTTTGAAACTACGACGTTTCGCAACTCTCGTCTATTTCGCAACCGCGACGATTTGTAACCAAGACATTTCGAAACTGGTCGTTTCGCAACCAGTCGTTTTGGAACTCTATCAACTATGTAGTTCACTTCACGTTCATTAAGGTTGTATGGGAGTGAGTGTGAATTATTCCAGTTTATAGAGTTGCAAAACGTCCAGTTTCGAAATGTCTTGGTTGCGAAATGTCGTAGTTTTGAAACGGCTGGTTGTGAAACGTCTCGGGAAAGCGGGCGGACCGCGGACGACTATTTTTTTACTGACCATGGCCAAATCGCACTATTTCGGCTACTATAGATTCCCAAAAGTTCATCATCGGAAATAAATAATAACAACATAGTGAAGTTTTTATGACCTAGTTCACATGTTTCTTATGTTTCCTCCTTATCAATATTTACTGTTTTATGAAGTTTTAATGTTGCTTTTATCTAGATAATCGGGGTGTTTATTTGTACAAGAAGCTTGTGTTCAAAAGACAAAAAGTTGCAAAAATAGGAAGAAATTAGTCATTATTCCCATTGAAAAATATCAGAAATAGGTCGACTACTGTATTCAAAAATATTTTTTTTTAGAATCTCAAGTTTCGAAAATTCGACTTTTCTAGAACTTTTGAAAAACCAGTACCCATCAGGAGTAATGAATTAGTTTTCTTTTCGAAAAATCATTATTGGTGATGACATTTTCTGTCTTTTTTATTTACTCTCCCGACCCCTCATTTACCCCTCCCCCCCCCCCCTCACCCTTTTTTTCTCATTTTTCCCAGAAAACCGGAAATTTGAAGACTGCTGATGTGATGGCAAGGGGTTAGGCTAGTACTGTTTTTTTACCTTTTTCCAACTTCCAGAAAGTTTCAAAAGGAAATTGAAAGAGAATGGGGAAAAATGAAGTAGTCGAAATTTGAAATTTGGGTTAGGTTCTCAAAACGGGGAGAGGAAATTGAAATAAGAGGAAATTAGAAAATTTTGGGTAATTTGGGGAATTTCGGAAAGTTTTGAAGGAAATTGGAAATTCAAAGTGATTCCTAACAACAACAAAAAATGTTCAAACATCAATCAAATAAAGTTCATCTGGATTATTTTAAATTTTGGATTTTTTCAGTTTTAGTCAAAATTAAAAAATGAACTATTTTCACCAAAAGCTAGTTACAATTTTTCAAAATTGTATAAACACGCCTATTTTCCATAACTTTTGATTTTTGGAGTACTGTATGCGCCTTTAAACTCAAAAGTCTAACTTCGTCGAAATATGTATTAGCAATATTCCCCAAGGGAAAACGCGCTCCATCGCCAACTTGACTGAAATTTGAATTTTCAGTTTTCCCGCCGTTTTGAAAACAGCGAAACATGTTTTGGTGGGAGCGTGGACTCCTCGTGGACAATTCGAATGCTGTCCGAGTAGTCCACGAGGAGTCCACGCACCCACCAAAACATGTTTTGCTGTTTTCAAAATGGCGGGAAATCTGAAAATTCAAATTTTAGCCAAGTTGCGATGGAGCGCGTTTCCCCTTGGGCAACATAGCTAATATAATATTAATACTCGTCTAGTTAAAATCTTTCAAAATTGTATAAGCACGCCTATTTTTCATAAATTTTGATTTTCGAAGTACTCTATGCGCCTTTAAACTCAAAAGTCTCACTTTTTCCATTTAGGTCATGCTTATACTCATTTCAAAGCTCTTGATGAGCTAAGTTTGAAAATTTAAGTTTCATTAACAAAAACTCAAAAATAGGCCAGGTGTGGGCAATTGAAAGTTTTTGTTTTCGGTAGCCACTACCCTCTTATATACCCCTTTCGCCCTATACCTTGTTATAAAACATTGTATAAAAAATGACATTAAAACCGTAATCAGTCCAAACATAAAATGAAAATATATGGGTCAAATGAAACCTAGCAATTATATTAATTGAAATTTAATTACAACGGCTTCAAAAAAGTTTCCGTTTTTCAAAAAAAGTTCAACAATACATAGTTACTCATAAAGGTGTGCCACTGTCTTCCTTTCACTACTTTTTTAAATACTTTTTTTTTGTTGCAAAACCGTATTTTTCCTCCCCCATCGAAAGAACAAACTTGCCGTCTGTTTTCTCAAAGTGTGTGCATTTTGGATAAAGTTTGTTGCTTCGGGAAACCATTTCAAATTTAACAAATTTGGCTAAAAACAAGATTTTTAAACTCAGTTTAGCAAGACATTCAAAATGACTATAATCATGACCTACATGTAAAATTTCGGATTTTTCGGATTAAAGGAGCATACAGATCTTAAAAATTGAATTTCCAAAATTTCCAAAAAAAGACATATTTATACTCATTTTGAAGCTCTTATCAAACTAATCAAGAATTTCATAATCAATCATTTTGAAAGTCCAAAACCACGGATTTTAGGCCAAAAATGGAAAATCGCGAAAAAATCAAAATGACCCAAATTAGTCAGGTTTATACTCATTTTAGAGCTATTTTCTTGATAAGAATGAATATAAGGCTTATTTGTGGCAAAAATCAAAAGCTAAAGAATTTCGACAGAAATAACGACTCTCAAAGTAATCAAAAAAAAAACTCAAAGTCTTTCCAACCTTGATTTCCAATTTTCTATTTGGAATCACAAGGTAGCGCCCACGTCACTTCAGTATTATTGACTTCAGAAGCTGTTAAAACCCCAAAAGACAACTAAAACCCATAAATTAGCTGTGGTGGGAAACACGGAAACGGAAAGAACTGACTAATCTAAGACATTCTCCATTTCCCCCCTTTTCCACTAATTCGACTAGTGTAAAGAAGGTGATGACACGAGAAGCTGTTTCTTTAATTGGATAACTGGGAGGAGGAGGAAAAAGAATATTAATTAGTATATGTATAGAAGATTATGATCTGATACCATTCCCCCCCCCCCTTCCTAAGTGTGACAAAATAGTCTAAAAATGGTTTAGAACTACTGGTAATCAAATAAGGATGCCTAAAAAAGAAAGCAAAAATGAAATTGATAGGGTGGGGTTTGAACCCCGGACCATGAGAACGAAAGTTAAAAGCGTTGCCAGTTAGCCACCGACGCCTCGGGGAACTGTGGCGCGAGGGCGTATAAGAAAGTGTGGCGACTCCGCGTTGGGTAGGGCGTTGCGGAGAGAAGCTGGACCACAGTTTTTGCGTTTTTTTAAGAAGTTTTCAGAAAAAAGGAAGGTGGGGGGGGGGGGGGGGAGAGTTAAAAAAGGGAAAATAATAGGAACCAAGGTTCGAAAAATGGATTAAAACTAAAAAAAGTGTTTACTATTAGCGTAGACTGAAAACAAATAACAAGGTGTGACTCTTTTGCGGTATAAAATAAAAAATTGACCTTGACTGGGTGGCGATTTTCGGTTTTCGGGATTTTCAAGATAAAATTTCACGAGATTTTCAAGATAAAATCAGTGAAAATACCGAAACCCCCCCCCCCCCCCCCCCAAAAAAAAACTAGGTTAAACTTCGCGTTACCCCACCACTAAACGTCTCGTCGGCTGAAAACCGCGTTATAGACTACCGAAACCCCTTTCCTTACTCTAGTGACTCGGCGTCCATATCGGTAACGCTTTTGGCCACCAATCTCACGACCGGGGTTCGAGTCCGGACCACCGCCAAAACGTTTTTTTTTCTTTTTTTGCACTTTTTAAGGACTTTCCTTAACGATAAAAGTGATCAAGCAGAATGAGATGTGAGTGTGCAATGTTCCCTCTTCAAACACAACCGAACACTTTTCGATCTCTGCGTCTCTTCATCTCCAATACTCTCTCGGGGAGGAGGAGGGATTGAGCATAAAATCAAACAGAGGGGAACTCCTCTTATTATTCCTTTATCATAGTTGGAGATACTGTACTTTGAACTTTTTGTTTGAATAGGCTTCCGTCTTGTTGTCATAATTTGAAGACAGTTTTGACAGGAAGGGGGGGGGGGGGGGGTCAACTAAGGAAGATTCAAACTGAATAGTGGATTTTCCTAGAGGAGCCAAGACATTTCGAAGCTGGACGTTTCGCAACTCTACAAACTAAAAAAAACCAAAATCCTATAGTGGCGAATTGCAGAATAGCAGTGGAGCGAACTTTGGCTCCGGGACATTTCGCAACCGCGACAATTCGCAACCAAGACATTTCAAAACTGGACGTTTCGCAACCAGTCGTTTCGCAACTTTACAAACTAGTGCACTGTATCTTCATTAAGGTTGTATGGGATTGAGGGTATTGTGAACTATTCCAGGTTATCTTTACTAATAACAATCACCAATTTCTGTATGTGTGTCTGTCCGGCGTACGTCATAACTCGGCTGCCAGTGGACCGATTTGGATGAAACTTACATAGATCTACTGGAAATTTGTCCGAGATGATGCCCGTGTTTTTCTTTTTTCAAAAATATCAAGTTTGAAAATTTCGAAATTTCACCCTCATTTCCACTGTGGCGCCCGTTGGGGTGTATGGGAGGAAAGAACGGGAGAAGTGAGAGAGAGAACGCGGTGTTGTCTACTGGGAGGGGAGGATAGGTGTTCGATGCGATGGTGGTGTAGTGGTTAGTGCAGATGAGTTAGGTTAGAGGGCTCGCGGGTTCAACCCCTCTAGGAGCAAGAGGTTTTTTTTTGCTTTTTTTGTATGAAAGAATCATGTGGGCGAATGCTTCTTACAGTTGAATATCACAGTTTTGAAGTTCCAAAAAACAGAGAAGTTGATCAGTTGATTTTTGTTAATCAACATTATCGGTTTAGATGTGTACGTAATTCGAGAAAAATCAGAGTAGGCACATTGAAGAAATTCCCAATGTTTCTTTTAAGAGATTTCCCAAGAATTTAGCTGTCACCTACTAATACCAATTGGTGAGCCACTGTTTTCGAAATTCTGCAATTATCAAAATTCAATGGCAAGCATAAGGTAGGTGTCAGTGGCCCGATCAACGTTTCATGTGTAACACTGATTACTTCAGAAAGCAATGCTTAGATATTTTTTAATTAGAATTCCCTATTTGCTCCAGAATCGTGTTAGATGTAAGCATCCCTCAAAAATCGAAAAACAAACTTTTTCAAAAATTGATGATAATTTTTCCAACTTTGAGTAGGTAAGTCGGATAAAATCCTGTTTGATTTTTAGTAAAGAACTCCCAGTTTTGAGGAGTCGAGGTTTCTGAAGAGAGGTTTCCAGTAGTTGGCATTTCTCTAATGTACGGTTGAAACAAAAAAAAAGACTCCATTGAGAAAGGAAACATTCAGCATCCCAGAAGAAAGCGAAGGCCAGGAGGTTGGAGCCCCCGAAGGGGGCGAAAACCGCCTGGTAGTCTACATTTGAAAAGCTGTGACTTTAACTTGAACTTTCTATTATGCATATCTCCATAAAAGAGAGTGCGCGCCGAATATTTGACATTTTGTAGAGCACGATATCTCGCCACGAAAACTTTAAAGGAGCATAAATTATTTTCAAACTGATTTTCCGTTTTTCTCAATTTTGGTCGAGTTTCAGCCATTTTTTTCTGATAAAATATGACTTCGATGCATGATTGTTTCGTACCTCTTGCAAAATTTTGAAGAAAAATTGCCTAAAAACTGAGAAAATCGGAAAAATCAGTTTGAAAATCAGTTATGCGCCTTTAAAGATACCGTAGTAAAAATCGTGATCTCCGATAAATCGAATCTTCGGCGCGCACTCTCTTTGATTTAGATCTGCATAATACAAGAACCCTGGAATTTGTGGTTTCAAAATGGCGTGTTTGCGAAACTGACGTGGTTGCGAAATGTCATAGTTGCGGAATTGACGTTAGTTGCAAAAGGGACGAGAGTTGCGAAACGACTGGTTGCGAAATGTCCGTTAAATACATGAATGCTAGTCGCTAAAATTGAGAAAAATAGGAAAAAATCCACCTCCCTTAAATACCCAGAAGGGGAGGGGGGCTACTGTAGAATATCGTGTGTTGATGCTGCTCTTCCGGGGGGTGACTGACAAAAACGGCGAGGAAGAAGAACAAAAGCATCGATCAAAATATTCTGAGTCACGACGAATTTTGTTTTGTCTTCCCCTGTCCCATTGATGTGGTCATGATGGGGCCGATGTGTGAATGAA
Organism: Caenorhabditis sinica; assembly: GCA_963932045.1. Taxonomy (NCBI): domain Eukaryota; kingdom Metazoa; phylum Nematoda; class Chromadorea; order Rhabditida; family Rhabditidae; genus Caenorhabditis; species Caenorhabditis sinica. The sequence goes on from OZ009943.1 coordinate 17,480,229, forward strand.
ACAAAAAAAATTGAATCGAAAATAAAATCTGGTTACGAAATGGACAATCAGAAGGAAGAGAAACATTTAGAAATTGAATTATCCAAGGGGGACAGAACTTTTTAAATAAGAATTCTAAAAAATTGGATATTTGGCGTCAAATCTGATGCCAGGTCCGCAATGACACACTCACGTAAAAATGCAGAAAAAAATTGAAGAGACTTGCCACATTAGTCTCATATTTTCCGTATCCATTTTGACACAAAACTCGAGTCACATCGTTCTCAAAATGGCACATTGGAGGCATTGAGCGACGACGTTGGAGGTCCTGCAATTTTGAAAATTTGAAAAAAGAGCAAGTGCGCTCTAATGCTAATATGATGAAAAGTTGAGTTCCGTGTACTCCTCGTGGACAAACGATAATTGAATTGTCCACGAGGAGTACACGGGGAGGCTCGAAATTTTAATTTCTATAAAACGGTTTCCTGTAAAACTGGCAAAACAGAAAATGAAGAAAAATGTAGTGTTCAACTATCCTCGATTTTCATGAAGTCGTCTTGTACTATATATCTGTATCTAGTGATAAAAAAACGAGTTTTTTCTCTATTCCCAGATGAAGAATCTCTATCTGACGAATATAAATCTTCACGGAAAATTTTGTTGACTGGTGGGGAAGGTAGAAGAGAAATGGTGACCTTTCGCCCCCCCCCCCCTTTTAGTACCGGAAGAAGTTGGGGGCAAAAATGCAAATGGACATCCGGACATACACATTTTATCAAAATGGACCTCAACTTCCTGTAGGGAGTAGAAAGTGGGCAAAAACGGAAAAGCGCGAGTAAATGAAATCGGACAACATTTGAAAAAAATAAAAAATAAAATGGTTTGATGTGTGGGTAAAAGCGGCTTAGAAGAAGTCGGGAGAGCCAAATCTTTGCTCCGGGATATTTCGCTACTGGTCATTTCGCAACTACGACATTTCGCAACTCACGTCAATTTTGCAACCGCGACGATTCGAAACCAAGACGTTTCGCAACTCACGTTAATTTCGCAACTACGCCATTTCACGACCGGTCATTTCGCCACCGCGACATTCCGCAACCATGGTTGCGTAACGTCTAGTTTCGAAATGTCTTGGTTGCGTATTGTCGCGGTTTCGAAATCAACGTTAGTTGCGAAATGTCGTAGTTGCGGAATGACTAGTGGCAAAGTGATAAATGATCCTAAAAACTCTTTGAGTCCCCCAACTCTTATTACTGTCTTTTTTCCGTAGTTTTTCCAAAAATTTCAAAATATTTTCCACCTCAAAAAATAATAAAATAACAAGAAATCCAATATGCTTACCTGATTCGCCCTCCCAACGTGGGAACCTCGGTGACGGAGTCGACTGCCTCGAAACTTGATATCGTCACTTCGTAATGACATCTGGAACAGAAAAAGGGAAAAATATGGATCAAGAAATCGAAAGTTGGAAAGTGCGCTCTATCGAAATTTTTATCAAATTTTGGAAAAAAAATCCAAAAAATAAGTGGTTGCACCGGACCGTTAAGCTGAAATATCACAACCTAGCCCCCCCCCCCCCCCCCCCCCAAATAAAAATAAACATTTTTGACGAAATTTATCGAAAAATGAAGTATGTACCCTACGAGGCAAAGTATCAGGTTCAAGGACCCTTTAATATTCTAATAAAATTTTTTTGAGAATGGACATCTGGACACACAGAAAAACAGACTAAAACTCACCAAATCATGCTCAGATTCACTTCCAGCTGAGCCATATCCTGATGAAGCTGATTCCTTTTTTCGAGTCATATCGGGCTGAAAAAATTACAACTTTTTTGAAAACTAGCATTATCGATATTCCCCAAGGAAAAACGCGCTCTATCGCATATTGGCTGAAATTTGAATTTTCAGCTTTCCCGCCGTTTTGAAAACAGCGAAACATGTTTTGCTGGGCGCGTGGACTCCTCGTGGACAACTCAGGCAGCAGTCGAATTGTCCACGAGGAGTCCACGCACCCACCAAAACATGTTTCGCTGTTTTCAAAACGGCGGGAAAGCTGAAAATTCAAATTTCAGCCAAGTTGGCAATGGAGCGCGTTTTCCTTTTAGGGAATATTGCTAATGGTAAATTCAAATTTCCCACCGAAAAATCAACATCATCATCTGGTTCCGGTGAGACTAGTGGTGGAGTGTCTGATAGACTGAACATTGGTTGAAATGAGTATTCCGAGGGGGTGCTACAGTACATTGAGGTGAAGACGCCTGAAAAAATTTCTTACTATTTTTTGAAATTTTAAGGAATGCAAGTGCGCTCTATTGGACTAGACTAGTACTAACTTTCCTAAAAATCCAAACTTCAGAGAAACTGTGAAGAAAAATGAGCAACTAATGCATATATTGTTTGCCAAAGTTTTTATATAGAGAAAATGGAAAGGGGAGAAAATTCAAAATGCAAATTTGCTCTAGCGATTATAACAAATTTTCGCGGTCTTCTCAAGTTTTTGGAGCCAACTTGACCAATATGCATATGAGAGAAAAATCGAAGTTTGGAAACTCGGAGATTCAGAGATTCAGAGATTCTGAGTTTTCAAATAAGATTTTAAGATATTAGCGATATTCCCCAAGGGAAAACGCGCTCCATCGCCAACTTGGCTGAAATTTGAATTTTCAGCTTTTCAGTTGTTTTGAAAACAGCGAAACATGTTTTGGTGGGTGCGTGGACTCCTCGTGGACAATTCGACTGCTACCCGAGTTGTCCACGAGGAGTCCACGCACCCACCAAAACATGTTTCGCTGTTTTCAAAACAACTGAAAAGCTGAAAATTCAAATTTCAGCCAAGTTGGCGTTGGAGCGCGTTTTCCCTTGGAGAATATTGCTAATAAGATTTTAAGATATTTTGGAAGATTTGGAATTTTTGTGACTCTGATTTTTCACAGAAATGAATAAGAAATTACTGTAATTTTACCCAGAAACACTGTATTCAATTAAATTTTTCCGACTTTCAATGTTAGGCTATGATAATCAACAAGAAGCATATCTGATATTCTCAATAGAGCGCGTTTTCTCACTCACCAACACAGTTCTGCGGTGACAGGGGCTCTTCCACCCCGTACGGATGGAATGTGGTTTGTCCTGTTGAAACTTTTGTTATTGAACCCAAGTATGCTGAGAATCCGGGTAACGGACATGCCGAGTGTCTGGAAATACACCCGAGACTCCGGTTACGGTGCCGTTTTTCGTCCAGACTGATCGAGGACTGTGGACGACAGCGGGTGGAAGCTGACGTCTTCATTTCTGGAATTTTTTTTTGAAGGTTGACATTCTTTCTTGGCGGCAAATAATAATCAAATGAGTAATAAGTGGTTAAAGGAGGATTCCGGTTAAAAATTTTTCACAAAAAACATGAAAAAATGGTGAAAGAAAATCTGAAAATGCGGTGGCCGAGTCAGGTGGCCGAGAAAGCTCCGGGAGTTAGGCCACGGCCCCAGGAGACCATTCTGCCGAAAAAGGGTAGTTTTAAAGCGATTTTCAGGGTTTTAGAGCAATTTTTGAGCGTTTTCACTATTATATTCGGGATCAGCGCAAAATTGTACATATTTTGAGGCAAAAAAATTTTTTAACCGGAATCCTCCTCCTCAGTGGTCGACTGCCTATCAAACGTACGCAGTCAAATTTTTTTAAAAATCAAAAAATGGTAAATTTTCAACTCAGCAAGTCCTAGGTAATAAAATAATGACACCTAAAAAAAACGGAAACTAATGAAATTCCATTCACAAAAAATCTAGACAAATTTTTTCATTATTCCTCTTTTGTTTTATTTTCAGAATCAAAATGTTTCTATTTTTAGAACTCTCCCTTTTTTCAGACCAAACTAGAAAAACCCCACACCACCGCGCAATAGTCTACCGAAAGCCGCCTTACTTTCCCAGTCAGGAATGCGGTTTACCCGATAACAGTTTTGCCCACCAATCTCAAGGTCCCGGGTTCAATTCCACTTGGGGTCAAAATTTTTTTGCTTTTTTTCTGACCATTTTAGAATCTCAAAGGTAATTTAGAGCATCCTGGACGCGTTTTCAGGTTCTAAAAACTTAGAAAATTGTAAAAAAGCGCGGTCCGAAAAATACACAAAGAATGGCTACTACTGTACTATCGTTGTATCCTTGTTGAAAATCGGAAATAGGAAAATACCGCTCGAATTTTAATTGTATACTACTCTTTCTATATGTGGGGAAAGGGGGAGGAACATTGGAACTACTGGACGAGAGAGTAGAAAAATCAGAGAGGCGCAGAGAAAAAAACCGATGGAAAATTCTTTTGGGTGGTGGCAGTAGCGATGGACGGCAATTAGCAGATTATAGTAGGGGGATACTAGATACTGTTATATATATAAAGTTATAAATGGGAAGGGGAAATTGGTTAAAAAAAGTAAAAAAGTGGGTCATGATAGGGATTAGGTTTGACAGGTTTTGAACGGAAATTACTAGATTTCTTGGGGTTTACAAGATTTTAGGGAGCCCAAACATCCATTAAATAGCTTATTATCATCTGAGAATATGCTAAAAAGAAAGCAAAAAAGATTTGCCCATGGTGGGGTTTGAACCTGGAACCTCTAGATTGGTGGTCAAAAACGTAACCACCTACACCGCATGCCACAGTGGTGACAAAGGGTGGCAGGAGGTAGTCTATCGCGCGGAAAGTGGTGGGCGGGCGAGGGAAGGACCAAAATTTAGAAAATGAAACTTTTTCTCCGGCTCCAAGAATCAAGAATTCTGACTCTGGGATCCGGATTCCGAGTGTGGTGACGTCAAAAGAACATTGGGGCAGAAAAAAGAAAAGAAACTTTATCTTCTTTCTCTTTTTTGGGTTACTCTAGTACATTCCATCAGAATCACCATACATTTTTTTGGACTCTTTTTTCTTTTTTGGTTGTCTTCAACTCCCCAAATGTGATGACACCAGAAGAAGAAGAAGAAAAAGAATTGGACGCGCGGAAAAGAGCGGAAAAGAATGACATCATTGTTGTATAGTTGGCAGACACAAAGTCTGTGGTGTTAATTAAAAAGGGCTCGAAATAGAAATGAACTGGCAAGTGCGCTCCATTGATAATTTGTGGAAAATTTTTTTTGAATAAGTTGTTCGGTGGAGCGCGTTTGCATCACTCTTGAAATGGAGATGAGGAACCTCGTTCAAGCATCGTTTAAAGGAGGTGTCCGGTCAAAATTTTTTTTGCTTCAAAATATGTAAAATTTTGTGCTGATTCCGAATATGATAGTGAAAACGCTCACAAATCTCTCTAAAACCTTGAAAAATCGCTTTAAAACAACCCTTTTTCGGCCGAACGGTCTCCTGGGGCCGTGGCCTAACTCCCGAGGAGTTTTATCGGCCACTTCACTCGGCCACCGCATTTTCAGATTTTTTAACATCATTTTGTCAGGTATTTTTTGTGAAAACCAAACGAAAAAGTGAAATAACAACAAAAACTTATGATTTTCACAAAAAACATGAAAAAATGGTGAAAAAATCTGAAAATGCGGTGGCCGAAAAAACTCCGGGAGTTAGGCCACGGCCCCAGGAGACCGTTCGGCCGAAAAAGGGTAGTCTTGAAGCGATTTTCAGGGTTTTAGAGCAATTTTTGAGCGTTTTCACTATCATATTCGGAATCAGCACAAAATTTTACATATTTTGAAGCAAAAAAAAATTTTGATCGGATTCCTCCTATAAACTTGGCAAGTGCGCTCCATTGATAATTTGTGGAAATTTTTTTTGGAAAAGTTCGGTGGGGCGCGGTTGCATCACTCTTGAAACGGGGATGAGGAGCCGCGTCGGCAAGCTACGCCCTCCGCTTCTTTAGTTTCAGTTGCTGACCTCTGTTTCAGTTCCTGACCATCCGGTAACACTTTTGACTACCAAATTTTGGACCGGGGTTCGAGTCCGCCTGGGGTGAAACTTTTTTTATTTTATTTTTTAGGTTTTTTTATGAAAAATTTTTGGAAAATTCACAACACAAACCATAACAAAACATAAGATGAAGGTCATAAGAAAGAATCGAAAACCATAGCGGAAATTAGAAAAAGGGAGTTTTAAGTGGAATTTATTATAAGGACTTGAGAAGGAAAAGTGAAAGAAAAAATGAAGTGGATGTGTTGCAAAAATTTTGCAGAAATCAGAAAATTTGAAACTAACAGATATCTCAAAAATTTTTCAAAGATCATTTTTACTCTATTCAAAAACCGAACTTCAATCTCTAACAAAAAAAAATCGACTCAATCAGAAACAAATCTGCGCGCAAAAAAAAATAAATTGACTAGGACAAAAAAAAGACACGAAAAATTCTCAATCTTTTTTCGTCGCCCCGCCTTTTTTGTCTCCCCAAAAAAAAAGAAGAAAAATTCGTCGTGTCCACTGGTCGGTCACTTTTTTTTGGGGCATGTGTGCATGCTATACATCTAATTAAATTTTCATCGAAAGTGCCAAGTCCTCTCTTTTTTTGGTTTTTTTGAGAAAGGCACTTTTTATGGGGGGAGGCGGAGCTTGGGGGCCCATAAAAACCAAAATCGTATAGTGGCGAATTGCAGATTAGCAGTGGAGCGAACTTTGGCTCCGGGACATTTCGCAACTACGACATTTCGTAACTAAGACATTTCGAAACTGGACGTTTTGCAACCAGTCGTTTCGCAACTCTATAAGCTAGTCCACTCAGGTTTATCAAGGTTGTATGGAATTGAGGGTATTGTGAACTATTACAGATTATGGTTTGCATTTGAAAAGTTGTAGTTTTAACATGAACTTTCTTCAAAAATCCTGGAATTTCGTGGTTTCGAAATGGCGGTGTTGCGAAATGGCTGGTTGCGAAATGGCTGGTTGCGAAATGTCGTAGTTGCGAAATGACCGGTAGCGATATGTTGTAGTTGCAAAACGACTGGTTGCGAAATGTCGTAGTTGCGAAACGACTGGTTGCGAAATGTCTCGGAGCCCGAACTTTGAGCATATCAGAGTTTGAAAAAAATAGCTTTAGTCAAATGAGCTCTACTGCACTCTAAAAGAGATACACTAGTATAACTTGACCTATCTCACTAATACCTATGCATAAGTGCCCGGGGGGGGGGGGGGGGGGGGGGTGCCGCAAGAAGAAATAGTATATGTACTTTTATTTGCACTAGTAGTAGTCCAACTACTACTAGTACCATAAACATACATATTCTCCTCTTTTTGATCTTCATTAGCCCCTCTCCTCAATAGGTCATTTATGAGATGAAGATGGGGGAGAAGTGCAAAAAGTGATGAGGATCGGGTTACAGTATTACGAAGTGGAGGGAGGAAAAGGGAAATTAGAGTGACCAGTTGGACGGCGGGAGTGGACTTTTTGCAAACAGTCGTTTCGCAACTACGACATTCCGCAACTATGACATTTCGCAACTCTCGTTAATTTTCTGGAATAGTTCACAATACCCTCAACCCCATACAACCTCTATGAACGTAAAATGGACTAGTTTATAGAGTTGCGAAACGCCCAGTTTCGAAATGTCTTGGTTGCGAATTGTCGCGGTTGCAGAATGGACGTGAGTTGCGAAATGACTAGTGTCGAAATGTTCCGAAGCCATAAAATTTCTCTGTTCTTGTTGAATTGACAACAGTTGAATTGTCCGAGAGGAGTCTAAAAAAAAGTCCAAGAAATTGTCCTTCAAAAAATTTCAGAGTTGAAATTTCAACAAAAAAAAATCAAAGTCTAAAATTGATTCCCAAAAAATTATCTATCTGCTCTTATAACTTTCATCAAGATCGGATCATTGGTTCTTAAAATATACCATTGTTATCTTGGATTTTCATAAAACCTGTGTACTCCTCGTGGACAAGACAATTCAAAGTTTGTCCACGAGGAGTACACAGGTTGGCCGCAAAACTCGGACACTACTCGAAACTCGGACTCTAGCCACTAGTCATTTGGCAACTACGACAATTGGCAACTCATGTCGAATATGCAATCACGACATTTCGAAACTGGACGATTCGCAACTCTATAAACTAGTCTACTTTCCGTTCTCAATGAATCTTAATGGTTGTATGAGATTGAGGGTATTGTGAAATATTCCAGGTTATAGTCTACATTTGAAAAGTTGTGAATTTAACGTGAACTTTGCACAAAAATCCTGGATTCCCTGGTTCCAAAATGACCAGTAGTTGCGAAATGGGGGGTTTCGAAACGGCTGGTTGCAAAATGTCTCGGAGCCCTTCAAACAAGTATCGTTCATGTCAAAAAAAGAAGAAAAAAGTTTCAAGTCCCATCCATCCGCCAAAAAAAAACCGCGCGGGCATAGATAATCTCTCGACGTCACACACACACATCCCAGTGTCAGACAGTGTCTATCTCTTCTCCCCTCCCCCCCCCCCCCCCCCTCCCTTCCAAATTTTGGTCCCTCCCAAACACATTGATAATATCTTCTCGGTCCCCCCTTGGGGGGACCCTTTTTGCTCCCTCCATTCAAAACTGGCCAATGCAACTTGCTATGGGTCTCGCTTGAGAAGAAAACTTGGTTTTTTTTTCGACAAAAAGGGGGACCCTTTAGACATTGGTGGGTGTCTAGACACTATGAAAAGTTTGGAGATTTTTGTCTGCTTCTCTGCGTCTTTTTAGATGATGTACTATTTTGTTTTGGATGATACGAATGGGTGTACTTTGACCGAAAAAAATGAAAGGAGGAAGAACTTTTAGAGAGGGGGGGGGGGGGGGTTGGGGGTAGAAGAATAGAAGAAGTTGGGGGAGGGGGGAACCCACAAAAAACATAAAAAATGAATGACATGGAACTTTACTTAAAAAGGGGGGGGGGAGATGAACAGAGACAGACATAGATCAAAAGATGAGAATTTTTGGGATTTTTGGATTCTGAATGAGTCCGAGATTCATGAAATATATTATTTGGAAATTTCCAGATCAGAGAAAAAATTTTGATTTTGAAGAAATCTGGAAGATTACGGTATGATTTAGGATTTTGTTTTAAATTGCAGGAGACGTTAGAAGTTAGTCAAATTCGCAGTTTTGGCATTCAGAGAAATGAGATTTAAAAAAATGTTATTTAGGATTTTATAATAACCTAAACTACAGTAAGGTAAGCCACAGTAAGCTTAAAGGGGGATTCCGATCGAAAATTTTTATTGCTTTAAAATGTGTAAAAATGTGCGTAGATTCCGGAAATCATAATGAAAATGCTCATAGATTGCTCTGAAATCCCGAAAAATGGCTCCGAAATGAGCGAAAATCACAGAAGTTGTATCCGGTGGCCGTGGCCGAGTTCCCCAAAAATGGGCAGAGCCAAGAGCAGTGATTGGCTGCCGCACGACTGGCTGACTCCTCCCCTTTTTTGGGAAACTCGCCCACGGCCACCGGATACAACTTCTGTGATTTTCGCTTATTTTGAAGCTATTTTTCTAGATTTAAGAACGATTTTTGAGCATTTTCATTATGATTTTCAAATTCTACACACATTTTTACGTATTTTAAAGCAATAAAAAGTTTTTTCTGCGATTTTCGCTCATTTTGGGCCCATTTTTCGGTATTCTAGAGCGATTTTTGAGCATTTTCATTATGATGTTTGAAACCTCCGCACATTTTTACGTATTTTAAAGCAAAACAAATTTTTGATCGGAGTCCTCCTTTAAGCACCTTGCTCAACTCAACTTATAAGAAAATTTGAAAAAAAACTAAAAAATCCCAAAAATTCCACAATTTCTCGTCAAGTCAGCCAGCCAAAAAAAAAACTGACCATCACCATGTCCCTCCTCCCTCAAAAAAGAGAGTGGTCCCCTCTCTCGCTTTTTTTTTGTTTCCATTGTCCACTCTTCCCCCTCTTTTTTCCCTCAATTTTTTGGCTATGTCCACTTTGTTTATCGCCCTGTTTTCTCGAGAGTTACGCCTAAATGGCCCAAAGAAAGAATGGAGAATGGACAATAGAGAGATGGACCCCGAGAAACTTTTCCGGTTTTTTGGTCGGTTTTGGAAGGAAAACTAAACGAAACTGGGCTTGAAAAAAAAATGATGGGGTAACAGTGGTCAAAACAAAACAGGAAAAGTTCTAGAAGAGTCGAGAATTTGAAAAAAGTTGTATACATGGGAAAGTTTTATTTTTCAAACATTTCAGGAATTCAGGGATTCAAATTTTTCTCCGACCAGCCTTGTGTTGAAATGACGCTCTACTGAAAACATCGTCCGAATTTTATCAATAGAGTGCATTTCCATTACTTTGGTTTTTAGACCATCTGAAAGATGGAAGCGAACCTCCGAGCCTTTAAAAACCAAGGGCAAGTCAGACCATCTCAGAAACGGAAGCGAACCTCCGAGCCTTTAAAAACCAAGGGCAAGTCAGACCATCTCAGAAACGGAAGCGAACCTCCGAGCCTTTAAAAACCAAGGGCAAGTCAGACCATCTCAGAAACGGAAGCGAACCTCCGAGCCTTTAAAAACCAAGGGCAAGTCAGACCATCTCAGAAACGGAAGCGAACCTCCGAGCCTTTAAAAACCAAGGGCAAGTCAGACCATCTCAGAAACGGAAGCGAACCTCCGAGCCTTTAAAAACCAAGGGCAAGTCAGACCATCTCAGAAACGGAAGCGAACCTCCGAGCCTTTAAAAACCAAGGGCAAGTCAGACCATCTCAGAAACGGAAGCGAACCTCCGAGCCTTTAAAAACCAAGGGCAAGTCAGACCATCTCAGAAACGGAAGCGAACCTCCGAGCCTTTAAAAACCAAGGGCAAGTCAGACCAACTCAGAGACGGAAGCGAACCTCCGAGCCTTTAAAAACAAAGGGCAAGTCAGACCATCTCAGAAACGGAAGCGAACCTCCGAGCCTTTAAAAACCAAGGGCAAGTCAGACCATCTCAGAAACGGAAGCGAACCTCCGAGCCTTTAAAAACCAAGGGCAAGTCAGACCATCTCAGAAACGGAAGCGAACCTCCGAGCCTTTAAAAACCAAGGGCAAGTCAGACCATCTCAGAAACGGAAGCGAACCTCCGAGCCTTTAAAAACCAAGGGCAAGTCAGACCAACTCAGAGACGGAAGCGAACCTCCGAGCCTTTAAAAACAAAGGGCAAGTCAGACCATCTCAGAAACGGAAGCGAACCTCCAAGCCTTCAAAAACCAAGGGCAAGTCAGACCATCTCAGAAACGGAAGCGAACCTCCGAGCCTTTAAAAACCAAGGGCAAGTCAGACCAACTCAGAGACGGAAGCGAACCTCCGAGCCTTTAAAAACCAAGGGCAAGTCAGACCAACTCAGAAACGGAAGCGAACCTCCGAGCCTTTAAAAACCAAGGGCAAGTCAGACCATCTCAGAAACGGAAGCGAACCTCCGAGCCTTTAAAAACCAAGGGCAAGTCAGACCAACTCAGAAACGGAAGCGAACCTCCGAGCCTTTAAAAACCAAGGGCAAGTCAGACCATCTCAGAAACGGAAGCGAACCTCCGAGCCTTTAAAAACCAAGGGCAAGTCAGACCATCTCAGAAACGGAAGCGAACCTCCGAGCCTTTAAAAACCAAGGGCAAGTCAGACCATCTCAGAGACGGAAGCGAACCTCCGAGCCTTTAAAAACCAAGGGCAAGTCAGACCAACTCAGAGACGGAAGCGAACCTCCGAGCCTTTAAAAACAAAGGGCAAGTCAGACCATCTCAGAAACGGAAGCGAACCTCCAAGCCTTCAAAAACCAAGGGCAAGTCAGACCAACTCAGAAACGGAAGCGAACCTCCGAGCCTTTAAAAACCAAGGGCAAGTCAGACCATCTCAGAAACGGAAGCGAACCTCCGAGCCTTTAAAAACCAAGGGCAAGTCAGACCATCTCAGAGACGGAAGCGAACCTCCGAGCCTTTAAAAACCAAGGGCAAGTCAGACCAACTCAGAGACGGAAGCGAACCTCCGAGCCTTTAAAAACCAAGGGCAAGTCAGACCATCTCAGAGACGGAAGCGAACCTCCGAGCCTTTAAAAACCAAGGGCAAGTCAGACCAACTCAGAAACGGAAGCGAACCTCCGAGCCTTTAAAAACCAAGGGCAAGTCAGACCATCTCAGAAACGGAAGCGAACCTCCGAGCCTTTAAAAACCAAGGGCAAGTCAGACCAACTCAGAAACGGAAGCGAACCTCCGAGCCTTTAAAAACCAAGGGCAAGTCAGACCATCTCAGAAACGGAAGCGAACCTCCGAGCCTTTAAAAACCAAGGGCAAGTCAGACCATCTCAGAAACGGAAGCGAACCTCCGAGCCTTTAAAAACCAAGGGCAAGTCAGACCATCTCAGAGACGGAAGCGAACCTCCGAGCCTTTAAAAACCAAGGGCAAGTCAGACCAACTCAGAGACGGAAGCGAACCTCCGAGCCTTTAAAAACAAAGGGCAAGTCAGACCATCTCAGAAACGGAAGCGAACCTCCAAGCCTTCAAAAACCAAGGGCAAGTCAGACCATCTCAGAAACGGAAGCGAACCTCCGAGCCTTTAAAAACCAAGGGCAAGTCAGACCAACTCAGAGACGGAAGCGAACCTCCGAGCCTTTAAAAACCAAGGGCAAGTCAGACCAACTCAGAAACGGAAGCGAACCTCCGAGCCTTTAAAAACCAAGGGCAAGTCAGACCATCTCAGAAACGGAAGCGAACCTCCGAGCCTTTAAAAACCAAGGGCAAGTCAGACCATCTCAGAGACGGAAGCGAACCTCCGATCCTTTAAAAACCAAGGGCAAGTCAGACCATCTCGAAGACGGAAGCGAACCTCCGAGCCTTTAAAAACCAAGGGCAAGTCAGACCATCTCAGAAACGGAAGCGAACCTCCGAGCCTTTAAAAACCAAGGGCAAGTCAGACCATCTCAGAGACGGAAGCGAACCTCCGATCCTTTAAAAACCAAGGGCAAGTCAGACCATCTCAGAAACGGAAGCGAACCTCCGAGCCTTCAAAAACCAAGGGCAAGTCAGACCATCTCAGAGACGGAAGCGAACCTCCGATCCTTTAAAAACCAAGGGCAAGTCAGACCATCTCGAAGACGGAAGCGAACCTCCGAGCCTTTAAAAACCAAGGGCAAGTCAGACCATCTCAGAAACGGAAGCGAACCTCCGAGCCTTCAAAAACCAAGGGCAAGTCAGACCATCTCAGAAACGGAAGCGAACCTCCGAGCCTTTAAAAACCAAGGGCAAGTCAGACCATCTCAGAGACGGAAGCGAACCTCCGATCCTTTAAAAACCAAGGGCAAGTCAGACCATCTCAGAAACGGAAGCGAACCTCCGAGCCTTCAAAAACCAAGGGCAAGTCAGACCATCTCAGAAACGGAAGCGAACCTCCGAGCCTTCAAAAACCAAGGGCAAGTCAGACCATCTCAGAAACGGAAGCGAACCTCCGAGCCTTTAAAAACCAAGGGCAAGTCAGACCATCTCAGAGACGGAAGCGAACCTCCGAGCCTTTAAAAACCAAGGGCAAGTCAGACCATCTCAGAGACGGAAGCGAACCTCCGAGCCTTTAAAAACCAAGGGCAAGTCAGACCATCCCAAAGACAGAAGCGAGCGCCCGAGCCTCTAAAGCAACTTAACGCTACCCTAAAACGCGCAACCCAAGCTGAGGAAAGTCCCTTTTTCTAAGTTCCCTTTGGGTACCGCTAATACTTAATATCCCTTCACAATCCCTAGTTTTCCCCTCTCTCTCTCTCCATCTCCTAAACTTAGCTCCATCCTGATCCTCCTGTGCGGCACGAGATTCCTTCGCGACGTCGTTATCCACATACCACCACAATTTCGATCCTCGAGCCACGACAGTTCTGCTCTAAAAGAAAGAAAACTTATGTTTTTTCAAATTTTATATAAGCCTTCACTCACCCTTAAAACAATGTTGTTGACCAAGGCATGATTGCCGCCAAATTCGAGAACCGTGAAGAGGGAGCACTGGAAAATGGGGAAAATTTTTTGAGAAAAAAAATTTTTTTCGAGGAGAATTGTAGATCAAAAATTTTTGCGGTAAATTTTGACTTTTGATTTTTCAATTTTTAGAAGATTTTAGGAAATCCAGAAACCAAAAAAATTAAGAAAAGAAACCTCAAAACACAAAAACTCGGAAACATTTTTTAACGAAATTTTTTTTTATTTGAGACAAAATTATATACTTTTTTAATTAAAAAATCGCATTTTAATACGAAAAAAAAAGATATTTTTGAGTGCCGCAGGGTTCTAATATTTTAATTGAATGACTAAACCTCGAAAAATTGAAAAAAATCGGCGAAAAACCGAAGAAAATGAGGTGAAATCGCGAAAAAATGAGAAAAAATGAACGAGAAAAACCCGAAATGAAATTTGCGCGGGGCAAAATTTTCAAGTGTAGATCAAAAATTTTTTGCGAAAAAATTATTTTTGAAGCCCATTCAATGAGGTAAGCGAGGGGAGCGAGGCGCGCAATGCCCACGACCATCTCTACGCCCTCTCGCTCCTTTTTGTACAGCGCGCGTTTGGCGTAGTGGTGTAGAGGGTTGACCGTTAGTCGATAGACCAGGGTTCGAATCCCACTATGTCGCAATGTCTTTTTTTTTTCTTTTTTGAAACGCTTTGTTTCGTTTTTAAGCACATTCCTGGCTATATAAAATTGTTTTTTTTTTTTTGAAAATTTTTATAATGTTTGAAAGATTGTGACTGAAAGAACTGAGGCTGGAAACAAGGTCAGCTGAATGACATCATCCAGGAATCCCAAAATACCAGTAAAAGATGTTGAGTGGTTGTTGGTTGGGATCGAAATAGGTCCCTCCAAACCGCTCAAGGATCTCGTTTGGATGGTTAGAGTTGTGGTAACCAATTTTGCAGTTGAGGAAGGTCGGAGAGGTTATGTCTGGAAATGGGTTAGTAGGGTTTGAGATTTTCAAAGATAAATTAATATCAATATATATAAAACTCAGTACGGTCTACAAAATGATCCTAAATGACGATTTACGGATTGAAATCTGTTCAAAAAATCAAAAAAAGTTTTTTTTTGGTTTTTAGAGAAAAGTGAAAATTGAAAACACGGGTCTGAGTTTCTTCCATGAATAGTCGTGTGCACATGTGAGAATGTCGAAAATCGCTAATTGATCGAATTGTGCTCCTGGGGAATGCTGGAATTGAGACGTCGATTCTTGAAAAGTGAATTCTTTTTCGGCCCGTTTTGGGATTTCGAGAAATGTCTCAAACTTGTCAAATTGCATAGAATTTAGGCTTTAAAATACGCCTAAATTGATGTTTCTAGGTCAGTTTTTCACAACTCTGCGCACATACAAACTTTCCTAATTTTTTCCAATAAATGAGCTCTTTTTCCGCGCGTTTTGGGGTTTTTCTAGAAATGGTCAATGTTGTCCAATTACTATGATTTTAAGCGCAAGAGATGCGGAATTTTATGCTGATTCCGATGCTATGCTCAAAATTGCTGTATCTTGTCTGAGAGCAAAATTTCGGCGGTTTTAGTGAAATGAGTGAAAATTTTTCAGAAAATTGAATTCAGTCAGAAGGCCTGGGGGGGGGCCACTTTTGACACATGACATCCTGACCCACACATCATCCGTTGGAAACAATATTCATACGGTTTTGATAAAGTTGTCCTAGTCTCAGCCAAAAATCAACTTGCAAACTTTTGGAACTGAGCTTTGTTTTTTCAAATTTTCAAAGGCCTCCCGTTGATTTTTGGACATTTGGGATTGAGGGTTCAAATGCAAAATGACATATACCTTTGAATGTCTCTCCATAGACACTTTTAACATCATCTGAGCATGACGAAAATCCAAACCTCATGAATTCCTACTGTTGGGGAATTCTGAAAATTGACGTCAATTTTAGCTCGATTTTCAAAGCTATCACCATGGATTCCGGTGAAATGGGGTTTTCAGAAAAAAGTTAAAATTGAAAACACGGGTCTGTTTTTACATGTTCTTACATGTCCCATCCCAATCTCCGGCATCATTTTTTGACATGCTATATTCTTTTAATATCCCTGACCCCCCTTGTGCTCCAAGCAAAAAAAACCATTACCGATAGAAAAGATGAAAAAACCGGAAGGATAAACAAATCCATGAACCACCACCATATTCGGTATGTGTTTTGTAATTGATAGGCTCAGTTGGATTAGGGAGAAGTGCACATCTTTCTTCTTAATTAATCCCCCTCTTCTCTTCTTATTTTGCCGCTTTTTCATCAAGAAGGGGGTAACCAGATCCTCTTCTTCTTGAGGTGCCCCCCCCCCCTTACCATATTGACACCTTGGATTACGCAATCATCTCATCTCGTACCGCGCATCCTCTCTTTTTGGCGGGAAACGTGTTGGCATAAGAAGAAATGCACAGAGAGTGCCAATACAGACGGATAAGTGGTAATCCTGTTAAGAATTTTTGACTTTTGGGCATCCGGATAAACAGAAATACAGAAAAATGGGCTCCGAGACATTTCGCAACCAGTCATTTCGCAACTAGGACATTTCGCAACTCTCGTCGATTTCGCAACCTCGACAATTGGCAACAAAGACATTTCGAAACTGCCCGTTTCGTAACCAGCCGTTTCGCCGGGCAGGAAAATCACAAGTATTCTTACCGGAAGAAGTAGGTGTCAGCATGTGGAGGCAGGTGGTATTACATTCTAAAGTTAAGAGACTAACACCACTACTACTACTTGTGTTACAGTATTCCTATATACAGTATTAGAGGGTCAATGACGAGTCAAGTGGGTTTCTGTGACGATCCAGTAAGTAAATTTTAACTGTCAGACAATGTGGGAAAAGGCTTCAAGACATTTCGCAACCAGTCGTTTCGCAACTACGATATTTCGCAACCAAGAAATTTCGAAACTGGACGTTTCACAACCAGTCGTTTCGCAACTCTATAAACTGGTCCATCTTACGTTAATTAAGGTTGTATGGGATTGAAGGTGCTGTAAACTGTTCCCGGCTAAATTTGTAAAGCTATTCCTTCAAAAATCCTGGATTTCGTGGTTTCGAAATGACTGGTTGCGAAACGTCCAGTTTCGAAAAGTTTTGGTTGCGGATTATCGTAGTTGCGAAATTGACGTGGGTTGCGAAATGTCGTGGGTGTCAAACGACTGGTTGCGAAATGTCTCGGAGACGGAAGAATATTGAAATATCCTTAAAAGGCATTATACATCAGCTTCATCTCGGTTGAATTTTTGGCCCAATGAAGTCATCCAAAACAACCTTAAAATGGACTAGTTTGTAAAGTTGCAAAACGACGTGGTTGCGAAACGTCCATTTTCAAAATGTATTGGTTGCGAAATGTCGTAGTTGCGAAATGACTAGTGACAAGATGTCCCCTCCGTTTTTTCATCGATTTTTGTTCCACGGGCTCATTTCTTCTGATTTTTTCCTGTCCCCCCCCCCCCCTTCCAAACTCCAGCTCTTGGTGCATTTTACCATCTCCTCAGTATCTTCCCTCTAATATCTCCAAAACTATAAACAATACAATCTCTTCTTCTGTCGGCTTTTTCTTATCCCTTTGTCTCCTACTTCCGAATTTACGACTTCTCCTACTTTTACCACATCTTCTTTTTCCCCAAACACCGCCACCTTTTTGTAATGCAAATACACACTGTCCGCTCTACTCTGCCAGTGAGAAAAAGAAGAAGGATGGTCCGTTCTTACTGTTTTGTTAGGGTATATATAGAATAGAGAGGATTAACTTGTTGCGCATCCTTTTTGGCGGGAAATGGGGGGGGGGGTAATAGAATATACAGTATATGTTTACTGGATTTGCATATGAAAAGAGTGAAACTCAATACAGTGTTAAGAAGAGCGGCATGTCTTTGAGATTCTAAGAATCTGAATTCTGAGATTCTGAGATTATTAGCGATATTCTCCAAGAGGAAACGCGCTCCATCGTCAACTTGGCTGAAATTTGAATTTTCAGCTTTCCCGCCGTTTTGAAAACAGCGAAACATGTTTCGGTGGGTGCGTGGACTCCTCATGGACAACTTGGGCAACAGTCGAATTGTCCACGAGGAGTCCACACACCCACCAAAACATGTTTCGCTGTTCAAAACGGCGGGAAAGCTAAAAATTCAAATTTCAGCCAAGTTGGCTATGGAGCGCGTTTCCTCTTGAGGAATATCGCCAATACCAGGACAGAATAATACACATAAATGCAGTTTTTCTTGCCAAGAGCATCCTAGATAACTCAGTTCTTCTCCAATTTTCAGATTCCCAAGTTTCTCTAGCTCTGTCCCCCTAAACACTTTATATTTATGTATTTGTGCTCATGATCAACAAGTAACAAGCAACAAATAACAAACACATCATAATAGGCACATCTTCTAGAGTGACCCTTGACAATATGTCATTTTGTATTGGGGTGGCAATAAGAAAAAATATGTCAGTGAAGATGAGAAGTTGCCTTCGTAAACAAGTACTCGAATTTAAGTTGGCCAATCCATAATTTGGGGAAAATCACTTTTTTGCAGTTTTTGATCTACCCTCTTTTGATCTACCATTTTGATCTCCTTCCAATGAGATGCCATACCTGATCCTCAGTTTCTTCGGCTCCGAGACATTTCGCCACTATTCATTTCGCAACTACGACATTTCGCAACACACGTCGATTTTGCAACCACGACGATTAGTAACCGAGACATTTCGAAACAGGCCGTTTCGCAACTCTATAATCTAGTCCACTTTACGTTCATTAAGGTTGTATGGGATTGAGGGTATTGTAAACTATTTTAGGTTATAGTCTACATTTAAGAAGTTGGATTTTTTGGTTGCGAAACGATCGGTAGCGAAATGTCGTAGTTGCAAAATTGACGTGAGTTGCAAAATGTCGTAGTTGCGAAACGTCTCGGAGCCGTGTTTAGAAGGAAACGGGAAACCTGAGAATTGAAGAAAGTTACAAATGCTGATTGCTCATGCCAAGACGAAAGAGGGTATCTAGTGACATGTCTAAAACAAAAAAAATGTTCAGGCATAGTTCAGGCATTTACTTTTTTGCCTAGTAGTTTTTTGCCTAGGTTTTTTGGATATCAAGTTTTTGAAATAACATCTTTCATGTTAGCGTTATTCCCCCAAGGTGGAACGCGCTCCATCGCCAACTTATCTGAAATTTGAATTTTCAGCTTTCCCGCTGTTTTGAAAACAGCGAAACATGTTTCGGTGGGTGCGTGGACTCCTCGTGGACAATTCGACTGCTGCCAGAGTTGTCCACGAGTAGTCCACGCACCCACCAAAACATGTTTCGCTGTTTTAAAAACGGCGGGAAAGCTGAAAATTCAAATTTCAACCAAGTTGGCGATGGAGCGCGCTAATAACTTTTTATCGTAATTTCCCTAGATCCGGATGTCCCTCACCCTTGTTTTTCCTTTCCCCAAAACATATGGTAGTACAGTGTTATGATTGACTCCCCCCTTTCCTTCCCCTTCATTTGAGATGCTTCTCCCCTTCCTAATCTGATTGCCACTTATTTTGTTTGTCATCAAAAGAGCAGACATATGCCGACGAGCGACTCCGAAAAAGGAGATGAAGCTCTTTTGACACCTCTCTTCTTGATGGACCACCACCACTCTGCGGGAAGTCTCTTTTCGGGGAGAAGGATGATATTTCTGATCCTTTTGGAGTGTTTGTATTTATAATTAAGGATTAGGGTATGATGGAAGCAATACGGTATACATATATCGGTGATGGTCAAAAACACGGAACATGGAAACAAAATCTGGACAAACAGAGGTGCAGACAGACATCGAGCTAGCTGTCAGGAGTCCTAAAATGATAAGAAAACCCTGGGATTTAAAAATTTTCAAAAATCAAAAGTTATATTTTTCGGCTCCGAGACATTTCGCAACCACGTCATTTCGCAACTGCAACATTTCGCAACTTACGTCAATTTTGTAACTACGGCATTTCACGACCAAGACAATCCGCAACCACGTCATTTCGAAACCACGAAATTCAGAATTTTTGTAGAAAGTTCGGTTGAATGGGATTGAGGTTTCTGGGGTTCGCAACTACAACATTCCGCTACCGGTCATTTCGCAACTCACGTCCATTTCGCAACAACGTCATTTCGAAACCACGAAATCCAGGATTATTGAAGAAAGTTCCCGTTAAAAAACCTGGAATAGTTCCCAATACATTCGATCTCATACAACCTTAAAGAACGCAAAGTGGACTAGTTTATAGAGTTGCGAAACGTCTGGTTTCGAAATGTCCAGTTTTGAAATGTCTTGGTTGCAATTGACGTGAGTTGTCTTCAACCTACCTTTCGAATTCCCCAATTTTTGAACATTTCCTTCTCATTCTCCCCATGACCATCTGCTCCCTCCATGCCTACTTTGCATTCCGAATAAGTATCAATCACTTTCGAAATCTAAAGACAGTCGGTATTTCCTTCGAGGAGAGGGGGAGCCCCCCAAATCAAAGAAAAATTATGCAAATTTTGCGCCTTGGGTTTTCAACACGGGCGGCCATAATTATGGGAAAAACGGGGGGAGTGATTTGGGTGAGACAGTGAAAAATGAGAGAAAATGGTTACCTAGTTTTGAAATGAATCTGGGTCGAACTCGGGAAAAAGAACATAAAAATGTCTTCATTAAAAGATATGGCTCCGAGTCATTTCGCAACTAGTCGTTTCGCAACTACGACATTTCGCAACTCACGTCGATTTCGCAACTACGACACTTCGCAACTACTACATTTTGCCACCGGCCATTTCGCCACTACGACAATCCGCAACCACGCCATTTTGAAACCACACAATCCAGGATTCTTGTAGAAAGTTCGCGTTAAAATCTGAACTTTTCAAATGTAGACAATAACCTGGAATAGTTCAAAGTACCCTCAATCACAGGCAACTTAAAGTGGCATAGTTTATAAAGTTGCGAACCGGCTGGTTGCGAAATGTCTTGGTTGCGAACTCTCGCGGTTGCGAAATTTACGCAAGTTGCCAAATGTCGTAGTTGCAAAACGTCGTAGTTGCGAAACGTCCCGGAGCCAAAAATATGAAAGTTTTACTAGAGCGCATGTTCTTATCCCCTGATATTCCTAAACATGCTTATATAACAAAACGTAAATCTCGCGCATCTCCTCAAACACTCGACCACCTGCTACTGTACCTTTCCCCCTTTACTAGTACCTGTTACATCAGTATGTACCCTCTCTTATTGACAGATATCTATGTATCTATATACCATGCCTAGACACCCCCCCCCTTCCTGTTTGCCTCCTCAACCAGGTGTTCATTCCCACTCATCATGCCCCCTCTCATTTTCTAATCAAACATTATATACTCATGCTAACAAGTACTAACTGTATCTATATCATGAGTATGCGCGAAAAGTTGTCGAGAGGGGGTCCCCCTCTCGACCACGTGGGCTTGTACAGTATGCCACTTGACCAGAAAACCATTTGTTGAAGTGAGTGCTTGATGGGAAGGGATTATTCTCAATAATCCCAGGCGCTCTTGAGGCATAGAAAAGTTAGGTAATACTGTATTGTTATTTTAAAGAAAAATCATAGAATTAAGCAATTATTATCTGGGTCAAGTACTGTGGCGATCGGTCAGCGGTCTGCTGAATCTTTAATTGTTTCCCCAAAATTTTCAAAATCCTTGATTCTTTCAATTTTTTTGGCTCCGAGACACTTCGCAACCAGTCGTTTCGCAACTATAACATTTTGCAACTCATGTCAATTTCGCAACTATGACATTTCGAAACCACGAAATCCACGATTTTTGTAGAAAGTTTTCGCTAAAATCACTTTTCAAATGTAGACTATAACCTGGAATAGTTCACAATACCCTCAATCCCATACATCCTTAATGAACGTAAAGTGAACTTGTTTATAGAGTTGCGAAACGACTGGTTGCAAAACGTCTAGTTTCGAAATGGCTTGGTTGCGAATTGTCGCGGTTGCGAAATGGACGTGGGTTGCGAAATGACTAGTGGCGAAATGTCCCGGAGCCTTTTTTTCGTCCAATCTCCTACATTCCGACTAATGAAAATTCTTCCGCTTGGCAAAACAATTCTTTCCTAAATACCGTATCCTTGCCTTTTTTCGCACCGTCTGTTTTCTGTTCCCTTTTAGCGGACCCCCCGCTAATGCTCATCACTCATTCTCCCGTGCTCCCTTTCGAACTAAAAAAGAGCCGACGTTGTCACGGAAAATGGAAGACGTGACGAAGGGAGAAGGAAATCAAAAGCCATTTGACAGACGGAGGTGTTGGTGGAAAAGTGCAAAAAGCAGAAAAAGAACACATAAAGAAAATGGGAAGGGGGATAAGATTGATGGTTTTTTTTTGGGGGGGGGGGGGGGAAATCTTGAGATTTTGGGGTAATTAAAAAATATTGAAAGTAAACAGAAAAAAGGTGATCCGATGAGGCACGGGGAATAGTGAAAACTCAAAATTGAGAGAGTTGAAACTTGAAAAGAATTTTCGCAACTACACCATTTCGCAACTCACGTCAATTTCGCAACTACGACATTTTGCAACCAGTCGTTTTGCAACTACGACATTTCGCAACCACGTCATTTCGAAACCACGAAATCAAGGATTTTTGTAGAAAGTTCACGTTAAAATGACAACTTTTCACATGTAGACTATAACCTGAAATAGTTCACAATACCCTCAGTCCCATACAACCTAAATGAACGTAAGGTGGACTAGTTCATAGAGTTGCAAAACGACTGGTTGCGAAACGTCCAGTTTCGAAATGTCCTGTTGCGAAATGTCCTAGTTGTGAATTGTCGCGGTTGCAAAATTGAATTTTTGGGAAATTCAAAAAGTGAGAATATTCTCCTCAAAATTTCCCATTGGTCAGTTCAATTTTTATGAAAATCGGTACGCTGGAAGTTGAAATAAAACGAAATGTTTTTAGAAAAACAGAAATTCAGAAATCGAGGACATCTTGATGCTTCTGAAGACGTCAAATTTAGTATTTTTGAAAAATTTAACAAATGAGAATATTCTCCAGGAAATTTTCTTTCCAACGGTCTTATTGTCATAAAAATCGCTCTTCTTAAAATCAAAAAAAATCTGAAAGAAAACTGAACAAAATTGTGAGTAAATATACAAAATTTTATAGAATAAGAACCCGTTATAAAGTGACTGATAGAGCAGGAATATGATTTCAAAAATAAAAAAAAGAACAATAATTATGGAGAGTATCCCCCAAATCGATTTTGGTTTCCATGCTGATTCAGGTACATTTGCTGATACTGTGCCAGCTCACAAGTGGCTTGAAGGGGTGCCGCGGAGGGTTGATTAGGAGAATAATAGTATTGAGGTGGGGAACAAGAGGATGAAGTTGGGGATCCGGAAGAGGAAAATGAGGACGATTGGGGATTCAGATGAAGGGGATGAGTGTGGTGAGGGTGGTGTTGGGAGTGGTGGTCGGCGAACATGTCGAATTGAGATGGTGGGAGGAGTTGGCGGGGTTGGACCTGGAAAAATTGGAAAAATAGAGAAAATTATTTGAGATTTTGAGATGGTTTTCAATAGCTAGATACCATTTTAGCGTCACAGAAAACTAAAGTAAGTTACATTAAAGGAGGATTCCGGTCAAAAAATTTTTTGCTTCAAAATATGTAAAATTTTGTGCTGATTCCAAAAAAAAATAATGAAAGCGCTCAAAAATTTTTCTAAAACCCTATAAAATCGCTTCAAAACTACCCTTTTTTGGCCGAACGGTCTCTTGGGGCCGTGGCCTAACTCCCGGAGTTTTCTCGGCCATCGCATTTTCAGATTTTTTTAACCTGAAAAAATGGTGAAAAAAATCTGAAACTGCTGTGGCCGAGAAAACTCCAGGAGTTAGGCCACAGCCTCAGGAGACCCTTCGGCCGACAAAGGGTCGTTTTGAAGCTATTTTTCAGGGTTTTAAAGGAATTTTTGAGCGTTTTCACTATCATTTTTGGAATCAGCACAAAATTTTACATATTTTAAAGCAAAAAAAAATTTGACCGGAATCCTCCTTTAAGTTAGGCTGCAGTAATCTGAACTACAGAAAACCGAGACAATCTACAATATACTGAACGTCAGTAGGATACGCTACAGTAAGATAACTAACAGTAACCTTAACCTACAGTAAACTGAGCTATAGTAAACTACAGCAATCTCAAGGCGAGCTACAGTAAGCTAACCGATAAAAACTTAAACTGCAGTAAGATAAGCCACAGTAAGCCAAGCTACTTCCTACAAAGCTACAGTAAGCCAAACTACAGTAAGATGTCATACAGTTCCCTGAGTTTCAGCTAGTCTTACTACAGTAATCCGAGCTAGCAATGACTACTGTCCTCTCTTTTACAGTATTCCTTACCTGCAACAAGTTGGCCAACATATTGGTGGTAGTCTGCGATAGTCCATTTGCCAGAGTGTGCGCGTACTCCAATGGCGATGGTTGCTCATTGGTTTGAAGCATTCTTTGTAGGGCATCAATGTAGTTTCTGTAATAAAAATGTTGAAATTATGTATATGTAATTTCGGAAGTCAATGTTGTCTTAATTAGTACCCAACCCCCCCCCCCCCCCCCTCCTCTATTAGTAAGAAAGGGGAACGTCTTTGTCATAAAAATTTTTATGATGTTCTTGCGGGGTCGGAGTCGTAAAAATGGAAGGAAACGGGATGTTCCAGTAAAGGGGAAGTTGAAATTTCGAAAAATTAAAAAAAATTAGTTGCCCTACATGTAGGTAAGGCGCCCCCTTAAAACTTCTCATTACTACGGTATGTGGCTTTAAACTATTACGTTTTAACCTGTATATCTAGATACAAGAGACCTAAGCTTTCTAAAATTTGAAC
The DNA here is from genome assembly GCA_963932045.1 of Caenorhabditis sinica. NCBI lineage: Eukaryota > Metazoa > Nematoda > Chromadorea > Rhabditida > Rhabditidae > Caenorhabditis > Caenorhabditis sinica. The sequence continues at coordinate 17,504,945 of OZ009943.1, forward strand.
TTCTTTTACTAGGCCCCTGATAAGTTAGGATACTATGCGCCTTTAAACTTCTCCTACTGTACCCTTACTTTTCTACTGTGCGCCTTTAACCCTTACTACTACCATATTGTACTGTACTTTGGACTACTTTGGACTACTTTGGACTTTGGACTACTGTACTTTGGACTTCTGGACTACTGACTTAGGACTACTGTACCCACTATTGTACTACTACTGTACTACTGTACCTACTACTGTACCTACTACAGTACTTCAGTCTACTGTACTTTGGAATACTGTACTCACCTCGCCAATCTCAATGTCTCGATTTTGCTCAATTTCTGATGTTGGGTAGTGATCGGAATATACTCTCTCAAGTTGTCCAAAGCATGATTGAGCCCATGCATTCTTTGCCGTTCCCGTCCATTTGCCTTGACTCGACGGATTTTTCTCTTGGTCACCTCGGCTGGTGGGAAGTTCGAAGTGTCGGTGGCGCGCATTTTCAACAGGGGGGGGGGGGGGGTGGGGAATAGAAGAAGTCGTCGATGAGAACCAAAATGTTCGGAATGAATGAGAGCTACGGTGGTCGTGGTGGGCGGGTGGCGAAAAGTGGGCGGAGCCTATGGGGGAGCCACCACCCGGGTGCACACACTGTGTGTACACAAAGGGTGGTGGACACCCCCGCACCATCACAATAAGGGTGGTGGATAAAAGGGGCGGGGTTTCGGACGGGGGGGGGGGGGGGGGGGGGAAACGGAGCTGCTAGTATGAGGATGATAAGGGAAAACTTGGAAAGTTCAGATTTTTGGATATTTCGATTTCTTCTAAGCGCGCTATCTAAACGACCAATGAACCTATTTTAATTAAAATTGTACAGATAGAAAAAAATTTTTTAAAACATTTTGGGGAGAAGATCATCATTGTGAAATCTTCTTACACTATACCGAATTTTAAAATAATAAGAGCTTTCGACTCTTCAAAAGTCGTAGAACCTGCATATGTACAGATCAGTAAAACACTAGAAAATTCAGTTTTTCTTATCTATTTTTTCGGCTCCGGGACGTTTCGCAACTACGACATTTCGCAACTCACTTCCATTACGCAATCGTGACAAGTGTCAGAATTTTCCTTAGTCGGAATGTAGGAGATTGGACGGAAAAAATGGCTCCAGGACGTTTCGCAACTACGACAATTCGCAACTCAAGTCAATTTAGCAACCGCGACAATTTGCAACCAAGTCATTTAAAAACTGGAAGTTTCGCAACCAGTCGTTTTGCAACCCTTTAAACTAGTCTACTTTACGCTCATCAAGGTTGTGTGGGATTGAGGGTATTGTGAACTATTTCAGGTTATAGTCTATATTTTAAAAGTTGTGATTTTAACGTAAACTTTCTACAAAAACCCTGGATTTTGTGGTTTCGAAATGTCGTAGTCGCGAAATTTTCGTGAGTTGCAAAATGTCGTGGTTGCAAAACGACTGGTTGCGAAATTTCTTAGAGCCTGGCTCTGGACCACGTCTTCCCCTCCAAATCCAAAAATCTAAATTTCCCAAGCTTCCCTGGATTATGTTAACATTCAGGTGTCTAGGATCACTCACTCAAAAAATAAAAATATAATCCAGAGGCGTCAGTTTTAATACTTCCTTCCTTCCTATACTCTGTCATTATGAGGCAAAAAGTTTGCTCCTGGGGTCACTGTGACCGGACACAAACTTTTAATCCGCGCTTACCATGACTAGGGATTCCAACAATGACAAGCGTGACAAAAACCAGGTGCCTGGGTACTATGAACAATAGAGAGACAGTAATCCGGAATTCAGGGGATAGTGAGGTACCAAAGGGGAATCGCACATTAGTTTATTAAAAGTCGCCAGTCAAAAATCGAATTTTTCGAGACATTTCGCAACCAGACGTTTCGCAACCACGTCATTTCAAAACCACGAAATTTAGGATTTTTGTGAAAAGTTCACGTTAAAATCACAACTTTGCTAATTTAGACTATGACCTAGAATAGTTCACAATACCCGCAATCCCATACAACCTTAATGAACGTAAAGTGGACTAGTTTATAGAGTTGCAAAATGTCCAGTTTCGAAACGTCCGGTATCGAAGTGTCTTGGTTGTGAATTGTCGCGGTTGTGGACATGAGTTGCGACACGTCGTAGTTGCAAAATGTATATTTTTCATCAAAGTTGATTCACTAGAAATCGAGATAAACATGGGGAAAAGTTTCTAAAGTTTATCTCAATTTCTAGTGAACCAAATTTGATGAAAATTATACAGATCGATAGGAAATTTTAAGGAGATTACAGTCATTTTTTGAATTTTCCAAAAAATTCAATTTTCAAGGCTTCTGGGGCATTCAGAAGACGTTAGGGTATAATTTTTTGAAAAATTGCAAATTTTTCAATCGTAATAGAGCAAATTGATTGCGATGAACTTGTAGATTTCAATGGAATTTTCGCTTTACAGAATAGGACACTGTTACTGTACTCAAGTTCACACAGTCTTGTCTTCTTCTTTCCCTCATGCCCCCCCCCCCTTCATAACAATGCGCCAACTATGTGCATGCATACATAGATTGATATCTCATGTCACCTGAAGTGTACTGTCTTCCTGTCTTCCGGGAACAAGACATAGTTGACTGACATGAGCATCTATAGATACTTATCGAAATTTCACAAGTTATTGACAAGATATAGAAAATGACATGGGGTCAAGTGGCATGAGAAATTTTGAAAAAGATAAGGGATCTCCAAAAAATGGGGCTCCGGGACATTTCGCCCCTAGCCATTTCGCAACTACGACATTTCGCAACTAATGCATTTCGAAACTGGACGTTTTGCTACTTTCGGAAATAGTCCACTTTACATTCATTAAGGTTATATGAGATTGAGGGTAGTTGCCGTTTGTTGTGGTGGCGACATGGTCGATGGCAAAGCGTCAAAGTTGCGAAGTGTCGTAGTTGCGAAACGACTGGTTGCGAAACGATTGGTTGCGAAATGTCTCGGAGCCAAAAATGCCATTCTTTTTTTTTTTAATTTCAGAGAAATCGGTTCTTCTTTTTCTGAGTTCCAGCATTCTATAACAAAATTTTATTGAATTTGGCTCCCAGCCAACAGCAACGCTCTTCTACACTTGTCTCACTCTTAACCCCGTAAATCCTCGCTAACCCACTTGTTAGTCTACTACAAGTGCATGCTCTACTCTTCACGGGTCATCATTTAAGTGTCTTCGTGTTTTTTTGTGTTCAAGAGATGAATGACCAACTGTTACGGGCAGCCGAAGGAGATAGTATGGATGGGCGAGAGACGCAGAGAGTTTGAATTAATTATTGGAATGAAGAAGGAGAAAAAGCAATCTCGGAGAGGGGAAGAGCAGCAGCTATTACCGGAAGAAGGGTGTTATTATTATTTGGAGGAATAAGAAAACAGTTATGATTTAAATGGTGTTGAGTTAATTGTAATTGAATTATATTATATGTGTACAGAGAAAACAGGGAAGGTAGTGGTTAGGAAGGATAAAAGTGCGGGAAATTGACGAGGAGCAATAATAGGAAGAATAGCAAACCTATAGCTTTTGTGACTCCGAGACATTTCGCAACCGCGACAATTCACAACCAAGACTTTTCAAAACTGGACGTTTCGCAACCAGTCATTTCGCAAATCTATAAACTAGTCCACTTTACGTTCATTAAAGTTATATGGGATTGAGGGTATTGTGAACTATTCCAGGTTATAGTCTACATTTGAAAAGTTGTGATTTCAATGTGAACTTGCTACAAAAATCCTGGATATCGTGGTTTCGAAATGACGTGGTTGCGAATTGTCGCGGTGGCGAAATGACCGGTTGCGAAATGTCGTATCGTATTATCAAAAAACATTTTCATTTCTAAGGAGGTACAAGCGTAGGTTGTACTGGTGAAGACAAATTATACCTTTTGTCGGTCGCATAATTTGAATTCGAGTTTGCCCGCTAGTAGCCAAAATACAGTATAAATCGGCTTGAAAATCAAAATCCGACCAAAAATATTTATTGCTTAAAAACTGTTTGGAAACTCGGCCACGGCCACCGGATACAACTTCTGCGATTTTTGCTCATTTCGGAGCCATTTTTCGACGGCCTAAAGCGATTTTTGAGCATTTTCATTATGATTTTTGGAATCTCCGCACACTTTTACGTATTGAAAAGCAATAAAAATTTATGATCACATTCCTCCTTTAAACTTTTCGTGGTGAGCTTTCGTGATCTCCGATTTGTCGAATTCTTGGCGCGGACTCTCTTTCATTCAGATCAGCATAATAGTCAAAATACAGTGTAATTTTTGCAGAGTTAGCGCTATTGTGTCGTTTAAATTTTCTATCGGATGAACTTTCATATGTTAGAAAATATTCACACCAAGCCATGCCTTCCCCCTTGACTCTTCTCCCACAAGTTAATCCTCTCCCGTTGTCATCTTCTAACAAAAAACCGTTACCGCATAAGAGGTCCCCCTCTAGACACCTCATTAACCCATCCTTCACTTGTCAACCACCTCACCTCACCACCGGATTTCACACCGTATGTTGCATAATTTTTTGTCAAAAAAAAGTGAGAAGAAGAGAAACGATGGTCGGTGTTTTGGGCGGGTAGTCTGTAATTAATGCCGATTTGTTGCGAATAAGAAAGATGTGTGAGTTTTGGGTGGTGATGAGCGCGGCATTCACTGTATTAATGACAACCATATGGGGGTGGTGATGGAGGTTTGGAAGAGGAAAACCGGGATTAGTCGGTTTCTGGGAAAACGAAGATGGTCGGAAAAAAGAAAGGGTCTTATAGGGCTTCACATGTATGATATTTCAGGTTAGCTGTTTACTTTTTTCCGAGTTCAAATATCTAAAAATAACAGGAAACTTTAAACTTGACGGATTACATACAAGTTCTTCAATAGATTAATAAAACTTCCATATAATGGGATGTCTTGATTCGCCAAAAGAGTTTCCAAAATTGGCTCCTACACGTTACGCAACCAGTCATTTCGCAACTCACGTCAATTTCGCAACCACGACATTTCGCAACTCACGTCAATTTCGCAACCACGACATTTGGCAACCGGTCATTTCGCCACCGCGACAATCCGCAACCACTCCGTTTCGAAACCGTGAAATCCAGGGTTTTTGTAGAAAGTTCTCGTTAAAATCACAATTTTTCAAATATAGACTATAACCTGGAATAGTTCACAATACCCTCAATCCCATACAACCTTAATGAACGTAAAGTGGACTAGTTTATAGAGTTGCGAAACGACTGGTTGCGAAACGTCATAGTTTTGAAATGTCCCGGAGTCAAAGTTCGCTCCACTGTCAAATCATTTCCAACAACAAAATCCATACTAGTAGTATATACCAAAATCAATTTAATCCAAACGTGTCACTCCTAACACTTCCTTCCGTCCCTTATTTCAATGTTCTACGTGTCAAAACTTTGCTCCAGGGATAGTTACAATCCATGTGACCGGATGCGAACTTTGATCCTTTCCAAATACCATGACAGGCGTATCGGAAAGCAGGTGCCTAGGATTTTCCAGCATCTGGTTGCGAAAGGTCCAGCGACAATTCGCAACCAAGATATTTCGAAACTGGACGTTTCGCAACCAGTCGTTTCGCAACTCTACGAAATAGTCCACTTTACGTTCATTAATGTTGTATGGGATTGAGGGTATTGTGAATTATTCCAGGTTATAGTCTACATTTGAAAAGTTGTGATTTTAAAGTGAACTTCCCACAAAAATCCTCGACTTCGTGGTTTCGAAATGTCGTGGTTGCGGATTGTCGCGGTGGCGAAATGACCAGTAGCGAAATGTCGTAGTTACGAAGTCGACGTAAGTTGCGAAATGACGTGGTTTCGAAACGACTGGTTGCGAAATGTCTAGACGTCGCAGGGACTTGTGAAAATATCAACATTTCAAGAATTTCACTATTTGTGATTTTTTTCTAGAATTTTCATACTTTCAAAGTTTTGCAGAGTTTTGAATTCTACCATCTAAATCGTTCAACTTCTTCTGGTCGGGTTCCCACAATTATCTCAATACCAGAAAACAAAAAACTTGCTCAAGTGCCTCTTTCCTATTCTATGTAGGCTGTTTTTCTCCTCCCCGATATCTAATTATTATTATTTACAGTGAGCTGTCTCCTCCTTTCCCTATTCTAGGAGAGCTAAGAAAATGAGCAATTAACTCTCGGAGGGTAATTATATCATCACTATTTCGAACTGGCAGCTATCCATTTCTTGTTAGTGATGCTTTGCTCAATGAATATTTGAAAACGGATGACAGAAATTTGTTGACATGATTGAAGGAAGAAAATCTATAATTTATGAGTTTGAGGAAACTGGTAATAAAGAAAACTGGCTCCGAGACATTTCGCAACCAGCCGTTTTGCAACTACGCCATTTCGCAACTACGCTGTTTTGCAACTATGACATTTCGCAACTACCCGTTTCGCAACCAGTCGTTTCGAAACTACGTCAATTTCGCAACTATGACATTTAGCAACCGCGACATTTCGCAACCAGTCGTTTGCAACTTACGTCATTTCGAAACCACGAAATCCAAGATTTTTGTAGAAAGTTCATCACAACTTTTCAAATGTAGACTATAACCTGGAACAGTTCACAATACCCTCAATCCCATACAACCTTAGTGAATGTATAGTGGACTAGTTTATAGAGTCGCGAAACGACTGGTTGCGAAACGTCCAGTTGCGAAATGTCTTGGTTGCGAATTGTCGCGGTTGCGAAATGGAAGTAAGTTGCGAAACGTCGTAGTTACGAAATGACTGGTTTTGAAACGTCTGGTTGCCCTATTATTGTTCTCCGAAAATTGATATTGACAGAGTTGAAAATAATGACAAACAGTTAGCCTTATTAACAATCCAAGAATACCGAAAAGGCGACCGATTATGACTAATTGACAGTTCGCGGATCTGACAGGTAAATTGAGCGAAAAGTGGTATCGGTATCGGTACCCCTTTCTGCTCAAGAAAATTTCCCCAACAGGTGGTCAAGAGACCTTAGGTAGTAGAGTCCATGATATGGTCAGGAAAGGAACGGAAAAGAAGGGGTACAGTACTTTTAAAGGAGGACTCCGACCAGAAATTATTATTGCTTTAAAATACGTAAACATGTGCGTAGATTTCAAAAATCATTATGAAAGTGCTCTAAAATAACGAAAAACGGCTCCAGAATGAGCGAAAATCGGAGAAGTTGTATCCGGTGGCCGTGGCCGAGTTTCCCAAAAAAAGGAGCGGAGCCGAGCTCAGTGATTGGCTGCCGCACGACTGCAAAAACGCTCATTGGCTAACTCTTTTTTGGGAAGTTAGGCTGCGGCCACCGGATACAACTTCTGCGATTTTTGCTCATTTCATAGCCATTTTGCGGGGTTTGTGAGGGATTTTTGAGCATTTTCAGACTCTTATACTCAGAGTAATTGCAGAGCTAACCGAAAAAGTTCGGCGAAGTGTTTGAAAAAGAACCATATCATTATTTTATTGAAATTTTCCGAGTTTCGACCCAAAACATGATGCTGAACTCGTTTATCTAAATTTGTCAAGTTTATTTTTCTTGAATCCCTTTTTTTTGAAAACTGTCATAATTTTTTTTTGCTCTTTGCCCCTATCCAATTGTTGTGCATGTCGTTTTGAGTTTTCCTCTCCCTAGCCCTTTTTCATTTTTCCCATTTTTCTCCATCTTGTCATATCTCTAAACCTCTCCTGTTTATCTATATCTATTCCTCACATAAATAACTCTTCTCATCTTTTGACCAACTGCAGTTTTCTTTCCTCTTCTCTTCATTTTTGTCCCGTTTTTTCTTCAATGTTTCAATGTTTCAATGTGGTCAGTTTGATAATGCGTTTTTTTGCGACTAGCGTGCCCAAGTAGTGACCTTCAAACGTGAGGAATAAATTACTCTCAAGTTTTTTTTTTCTTCTCACTTGTTAGTTGAGATCTTTGAAAAAACCACACCTAATCAACAAAAAATAGGAAATCCAAAATCTAGATTTATGCCATTTCTTAAACTTACAGACCCCTATCATATAAAAATTAATGGGTGATAGTTTTTTTCCTTGAAACAGTAAAAAAACTCATCGGTAAAAATGCTTCATGTGATAAGAAAAAAGCTGAGTAAGCAAACAAACATTTCTCTCCTTCCCTTTATTCTTTTCGAAATTTCTTACTTTGTTTCAACTTTTTTGAAAATGTAAACATAAGAATTGCCACTTGATCTTTGATCCCTTCCCATTCACACAAATTCTCTCTATGACGTGGAATTCTTCTCGAAAGAAAGTAGAAAAGAACAAATATTTTTGGGGGGATGCCCAAAATTATTTTTTGAGGTACAGGACTGGGAAACAAACAAAAATGGGAAGACACCAGAGCTCGGTGAGGAGGGTGTTTTTTGATGATCCAAAATGGAATAGAGCATCTAAAGAGCTTGTTTACTGAAAGATTACTAGTTCTTTAAAGGAGGAGTCCGGTCAAAAAATTATTGCTTCAATATATGTAAAAATGAGTGTAGATTCCAAAAATCATGACGAAAAAGCTCTATAATCACTCTAAAATCCCGAAAAATGGCTCTGAAATGAGCAAAAATCGCAGAATTTGTCCGGTTGCCGTGGCCGAGTTTTCCAAAAAGGGGCGGAGCCGAGCGCAGTGGGGTGCCGCTCCTTTCTTGAAAAACTCGGCCACGGCCACCGGATACAACTTCTGCTATTTTTGCTGATTTCGGAGCCATTTTTCGGGGTTTTAGGGCGATTTTTGAGCACTTTCATTATGATTTTTGGAATCTACGAACATTTTTACATATTTTAGAGCAAAAAATTTTCGACCGGAATCCTCCTTTAACATCCCTTTCTAATCCACGCCCTATGTTTTCGATTTTTTCCTTGGCTTTTTCCTAACCCTTTTTCCTAACCCTTTCTCATTGGTCTTTTTTATGACCACCCATTTTCCCCACATTTTCTTGTTTTCTTACCCTTTCTTCCTCTTTTTTTCAAACCCATTGACATGGTGGCATGACATTTGGTTCTTGTCAAATTTTCATTTCCCGGAGTGGGTTTGATTTCCGTCTTTCCTGGAAGAGGTTGAAAAGAGAGGTTGACCCCTCTTAGAATTAAGTCCCACATAGAGAAAACCAGATGTTCGACATGTTTTACTTTATGTAAATGGGTACAATGATGGGATGGAGCTTTGATGTCGGCACCCCGACGTTTCGTAACTAGTCATTTCGCAACTAGTCATTTTGCAACTACGCCATTTTGCAACTCACGTCGATTTCGCATCTACGACATTTCGCAACCGAGACATTTCGCAACTTTGTATAGTCGTCCATTTTTCATTCATATACGCTACATGTGATCATGGATATAATAAAGCAATCCAGATTGTCAACTACTATCGTGGATTTGGTGGTTGCGAAATGACGTGGTTGCAAAATTGACGTAAGTTGCAAAATCAACCTGAGTTGCGAAATGTCCGTTCCTGTAAAACAATATAAATACTCATCAAAAAATAGTTTTGTACGTGAACTTATGATTATGCATGGAGATTTGGTGGTTGCAAAACGTCGCAGTTGCGAAGTGACTGGTTGCGAAATGTCGTGGTTACGAAACTGACGTGAGTTGCGAAACGTCGCAGTTGCGAAATGACTGGTTGCGAAACGTCGGGGTGCCCATATCTACTGTTCTTAGCATCTTGGACTTTTACAGTATTGACCCGTTTCTCAGTTTTCGATGTCCCCGAGAAAACCAGCTCCCCGACACTACGCAACCGGTCATTTCGAAACTCACGCGTGGCGAAACGTCACAGTTGCGAAACGTCGCAGTTGCGAAACGTCCTAGTTGCGAAATGTCACAGTTGCGAAACGTCACGGAGCCAGAAACCCCCCGAAAAAGTCCAAAGTTACCCCCCAAAACCCTTCTTTTTCTATCGTTTCCCCCCCCCCCCTTGTTTACTCTTTTACCCGCGGCCATCCGCTCGGCCGCAGCGCCCTTCTCTCGTTTTCTCTAATTCTCTCAATTTGACTTTATCTCTCTCTCCCCTTCCTTCGCTATTTCTTCCCTTCCATTTGAAACGTTCTCAATGTTTATGTGTGTTTACATATATACATATATTCGATTCGCGCCAGGCCAAGGCAAACAGGCGTACGATGTACAAGAAAAGGAGGAGGAAGAAGAAAAATGGAAAAGGTCAGCACAGCACAGACATTTTGAATCACAGTTTTATTCCGAAGTGTTGCGGTGGTGTTGAAGTAGTTTTGATTTTTGGAAAGTGTGAACTTTTGGTAGATCAAAACCAGGTAAAAGTTACATATTAGCGATATTCCCCAATTGCAAACGCGCTCCATCGCCAACTTGGCTAAAATTTGAATTTTCAGCTTTCCCGCCGTTTTGAAAACAGCGAAACATGTTTTGGTGGATGCGTGGACTCCTCGTGGACAATTTGACTGCTGCTCGAGTTGTCCACGAGGAGTCCACGCACCCACCGAAACATGTTTCGCTGTTTTCAAAACGGCGGGAAAGCTGGAAATTCAAATTTCAGCCAAGTTGGCGATGGAGCGCGTTTCTCCTTGGGTAATATGGCTAATATGTCCCTAGTACCTTGGTCTTCTACCCCCTTATTTTTTCCCCTCAAGACCCAGCTTCCCAAGTTTACTACTATGTTAAACTAGTAAACAACTCGTAGCTTACTAATGATTCACAATAGGGATCGTTGCCGCTTTAGTGGATCAGAGATCAACTACTCTGTTGTTATTTTTCTCCTTTTTTTACTCCTCCTTCTCCTTCTTTACCCTTCCCCATTCATGAGGAGGTCAAATACGTCCTCTTTTATTTTCCTTCGGTTTTTTTTCTCCGCTACTCCTAAATGTGTCAAGATCAATCATCATCATTTTCCAAGCGGTTTTTGTACTCTTGAACCGTTGAAGTCAATTATATTTTCAATTGGGTATATCTTTAGAAAATTCTAGAACATTCCCTTGTTCCTCAGCCCCCCCCCCCTTCCTCATTGCATCGAATGAATAATGACCTCGCTCCCCAACAAATCTGTCAAATCTCCTCAAATCTGTTGGAGCGAGAGAGAAATGGATATGTGTACAAAAAAAGTGGTCGTTGACCAATGGCCTCTAACAAAAAACGATCACATCAAAAACACATAAATATAGAAATTGGAATACATAAACAACACATCAGTAACGATGTGGAGAAGAATTTGAATCATTTGCATATGGTTTTGGAATCATTTTTGTTGGAATAGAGTTACTTCCGCTTCTTTTATGTTCGTACAGTACCGGCCATAATGATATTCGTTTTAGTTATTTTCAGTTGGAAAATGCCAATTTGAAAGGCTGAAAAACTAATTCAAAATGGTTATTTCTGTTTGAAAATTTGAGAGTATATGAATCAAACCTTGAACTTTAATTTTGTAGTTGACAACTTTTTTGTATCTCTTCAATTAAAAAAGTTACGCTCAGAAACCTACGGCGATGCCAAATTTTGCTCAATTTTAGTGCTAATTCTCAAAATTTAGACGGGTCATATCTTGGCAGAGCAAACTTGTACAGAAAAATTGCAAACTACAAAATGAAAGTTCAAGGTTTGATTAATACACTCTTAAAATTTCAAACAGAAAAAGTGACTTTGAATCACTTTTTCAGCTACCCGAAGTTGAGGATGTTCCACTGAAAATGACAAAAACGAGTATCATCATGGCCGGTACTGTAGTTGTTTAGCAAGGCTGCACAATCTGGGCAGCGGCTGTGGCCGTAAAAAAGTTGCCTAGATCAAAAGCGACCCGTTTTTCTGGAAAAAAATTTTTTTTGGGTAAAAAACTGCGGATTTTCGTAATCAGAAGTATTAGCGATATTCCCCAAAGGGAAACGCGCTCCAACGCCAACTTGGCTGAAATTTGAATTTTCATCTTTCCCGCCGTTTTGAAAACAGCGAAACATGTTTCGGTGGGTGCGTGGACTCCTCGTGGACAACTCGGGCAGCAGTCAAATTGTCCACGAGGAGTCCACGCACCCACCAAAACATGTTTCGTTGTTTTCGAAACGGCGGGAAGGCTGAAAATTCAAATTTCAGCCAAGTTGGCGATAGAGCGCGTTTCCACTTGGGGAATATCGTTAATATGATTTTTGGAATCTATGCACATTTTTACGTATTTCAAAGCAATAAAAATTTGTGGTCGGAGTCCTCCTTCAAAGACTGAAGAGCCTTAGCGTCACTTCCAACTGAAAACTCATTAGAAACGCATCCTTTTGACCAGCGCATGGACACTTTCCCGAGTTTCCCGGTGGTGGCAAATCATCAGTTTCGATTCCTCGTCAATGTTGCCTGCGCCGAATTTCTTGCAGCTCCTACGCCGTACTTGGTCCAAAAACCAAGTCCCTTCTCAATACCCACCTATGACTCAGAACCGTTCTTTTTTCCCTTCTTGTGTCTTCTTCTCCTGTTTCTCTTATCTCTCTTTCCCCAAATCACTTGGTTTTTTTTTTGTTTCCCTGCTTCCAATCACCGTTACTCACCATCAGCACTCTTGCTAATTTGATACCCTTCTCTTTTGTCCCCTACAGTACAGTATGCCTGTTATGAATCATTCCATCCAACTCACACTTGCCCATTGAATAGAGAGAGAGAACGGGCAGTCCGTTTTTTTTTCCGTTTTCCTATATACCAACCAAAAAAAGAACCGCGCAACATACAAAAAGTGAAAAAACGGAGCGGTGTTGGTGCCTGGTACGGATAGATGTTGTTGTTGTACATATTTTTACCAGAAGAGGGAAAGAGGGACAGGATCAAAAACAACATCGTGAAAAGAAAACATCATCTAGAAGGCGAGAAGAGGGAAATTTGAAATTTGAGAAGCGCGGGAAATTCAAAAATAGAAAAGAAAATGATGCCAGATGCCAGATGTGTTACACATCTGGAGGCGTTTTTTGAAAAGTTTTTTTGGGCAATGCTCTCGAAAATTTTTGAAGAAAAAAAATGAGCAGGTGGTGAAGGTCATTTGGATTGGAACACGGTGGAAGGCTTCTCAGAATCCTTTAGAATCTTATTAGCGATATTCCCCAAGGGGAAACGCGCTCCATCGCCAACTTGGCTGAAATTTGAATTTTCAGCTTTCCCGCCATTTTGAAAGCAGCAAAACATGTTTTGGTGGGTGCGTGGACTCCTCGTGGACAACTTGGGCAGCAGTCGAATTTTCCACGAGGAGTCCACGCACCCACCAAAACATGTTTCGCTGCTCGAAACGGCGGGAAAGCTGACAATTCAAATTTCAGCCAAGTTTGCGATGGAGCGCGTTTACCCTTGGGGAATATCGCTAATAAGATTCCAAGGATTTAAAGGATTCTGGGATTCAGTATTTCTTTCGAAATTCTGAACTCTTCTGAATACCATCGATGATCACCATGACGCTTTCTTGGAAGATTCCAATTCCAAAATGAGTCAGAAAATTTCTTTCGAAATTTTTCTTTTCCCTCTTTTTTCTATTAACAGAAGATACCCAAAAGAAAGATTTCATCATCCCCTTCTTCTATCCCTTCTATCTCTCCTTGATGATATTTTTTGTTTTTGTTGTCTTTCTCTCTTTTTCTACTTTTCTCTGCGTCTCTCACGGGTGATTCACCCCCCCCCCCCCCTTCTCCGATTAGGCTCCGCCCCCTGGCCCCCTTCCGCCGCGCTCGTCTTTTTAGTCAACCCTCTGGTGAACAGAAAACGGTCATTCTTTGTTTCGGTTTTTTGGTTTTCGAGTCTTATCTAAAAGAGTGAAGCCGGTCAAGTCAAAGTTTCCCATCAAGGGGTGTTTATTGGTTCTATCATTTAGAACATTGAAAAGAGGTGTTCTAGAAGATTCTGGAGATCGGAAAACCTAGGAAAACCCTAGATTTAAGGCCGGAAATCTAGGTTTAAGCCTAGAAAATCGAGCAGGCCCGAAAAAAGCGTTTTCCTCGAAATCTCGTTATTTTAGGGGTAATTTTGGATATTTTTAGGTGCCAAATTCGATTTTCTTGCTCCAGACTATTATATTTTTCTATTTTTCCTTCAAAATCCTTCATTTTCACCTTCGAATCCATCGGAAACCCCAAAAATATTTCAATTTCGTCGAATTGTTCGTCTAGTATGATGCATTCGACGCAAACACCGCGACGTCAGAATGCACAACTCTGTAAATATTTTTATTTTTCCGAATTTTTTTCTATTTTCAGGTCATTTTTTGGGAGGTTTTCGAGTGATTTAAGCTAAAATTTTCATGTTTTTCGGGTGAAATTTTGTTCTAAATTCGAAAAATAAGGTGGTAAGCCTTGAAAATCGTAAAATTCCAGTGAAAATTCAGATTTTTCGGGCAAACTTGACATTTGAAGATTTCCGGAGATTTTCTAGAAAATTTCAATGTTTCTTGGGTCAATTTTTGATGAAAATATCATTCTAAACCATGGAACAGTTCGAAAATTCGAAATTTCCAAGAAAAATTAGGATTTTTCGGGAAGAAATTGAGTTTTATCAATTTTCTTCAATTTTCCATTTTTTTGGGTCATTTTCAGCAATTTTTCCTGGATTTTCACCCTTTTTTATGAAAAATTCCCATTTTCTAGTGGATTTTTTCCTAAAATCCACTATAAAATCCACTATGAAACGCACTTTTTACCGAAAAACTCATCTTCGCTCATTTTCATCGGTTTTCCTCATTTTTGCACTTTTTCTGCTCAAATTTCTCGTTGAATTCATAGTTTCTCGGGTTTTACCACCTATTTTCCACTAAAAATAATGTTTTTCCATCGATTTCCGCTTTCCTTGCCTTCTAACCTCCATTTTTCACCCCAAACTCATCTTGGCTTATTTTTATCCGTTTTTGCTCATTTTTTCACTTTTTTAGGCTCAATTTACTCGTAGAATTCAGTTTTTCGCCCGTATTCTCCACTAGAACCAGCCTTTTTTCATCATTTTCCCCTTCACTTGCCTCGTTTTCAACTTGCCTCAACTTAGACCGATTTTCCTCATTTTTGCACCATTTTCACCCAAATTTTTTTTCCAGAATGACTTCCCCATACGCTACCATTGTCGACAACAAGGAATTCAACGCGCCGCTCTTCGCCGAGAAGATCGACCGTGCTCTTCGCGCCGGCGACAAAGACGCCGTCGTCCAAGTGCTCACCTCGATCTCCAACGCTCAACGCCAGGAGCTTCGCGCTCCATATCAAGTCAAGTACGGAAAAGACATCATTTCCGCTTTGGACAAGAAGTTCTCCGGTGATCTCGAGAAGACGATTTTCGCTCTGATGGAGACCCCTCTGGAGTACGACGTCAAGCAATTGAAGGCCGCCATGAAGGGATTGGGAACTGATGAGGCGGTGCTCATCGAGATTCTCTGCTCGAGAACTGTCGATCAACTCCGTGCGATTCGTGTTACCTATGAAAAGGACTACAGTAAGGCGCTGGAGGCCGACATCGCTGGAGACACTTCTGGAGAGTTCCGTGATCTTCTTGTTAGCTTGGTGACTGGATCCAAGGATGGATCGCATGATACCAATGATGTTCAGGCTAAGGATGTGAGTTTGAAGACGGAACTTGGGAACTTGAGACGGAAATGGAACTTGGAACTCTAAAAACCCTGAAAAATCGAAATCTGGAGCCCGGAAAGGGCCAGGACCCCAAAAAACCGATTCTGGAGCTTCAGCATCTTCTGGATTCGATTTTGGAGCCCTAGAGCTTGAAAACTCGAAATCTGAAACTCAGAGATGTCCGGGACCCCAAAAAACGGATTCTGGAGCTTTAGAACCTCAAAAATGTGAAATTTGAAGCTCGAAGATGCCCGGGACCCCAAAATTCAAAATCTAGAGCCAAGAGAGGCCCAGGACCCCAAAAAATGAATTCTGGAGGTTCAGAATCACCTAGAAGCCCGAAATTTGAAATCTGGAGCTCAGAGAGGTCTAGGACCCTAAAAAACGTATTCTGGAGCTTCAGAATCCTCCAGAAGCGCTTGTGGAGCTCTAGACCTTGAAAATTCGAAATCTGAAGCTCGGAGAGACTCAGGACCCCAAAAAACGGATTCAGGAGCTCCAGAATCCCCTAGAACCGCTTTTGGAGCTCTAAAGATCGAAAAAATTGAAAAATCTTGAAATCTGAAGCTCAGAGAGGCCTAGAACCCCAAAAATCGAGATCCAGAGCTCTAAAACTTCCCTAAAACCCCTTGAATCATAATTAGAAGCCCTAGATCGCTTTGGGACCCCAGAAATCGCTAGTTTTAGGTTCAAAAACCCATTTTTCATGAAAAATAGGTCAATTTCGCTGATTTTTTGAGGTAAAATCACTCATCTTTGACTATTTTTGACCCTAAAACGATTTTTAGCTTGAAATTACCGAATTTTGACTTTAAAACCACCCAAAAAATGATATTTTGTGCTCTAAACGCCCCCAAACTCCCCAAAAACCTCCCAAATTTCCAGAAAAAGCTCAAAATTGCTCTGCAACCGAAAAAATGGCTCAAAAAAAGGGGCGGAGTCAGGGTTCCGCCCCTTTTTTCAAGCCAATTTTCAAAGTTTTAGTGCCATTTTTGAACGGAAATTCATGAAAAATAGTTCATTTTCAGGTCAAAATGACCAAATTTTGGCTCCAGAATACCCAAAACCGTCTAATTTTTCCCAATTTTCAAAGACGCCTTTTGGCTCAAAATAATGCAAAATTTAGGCAATTTTGATCATTTTTAGCCCAAAATGACCGAATTTTAACTTAGAAATCATCGAAAAGTCATATTTTGAGCTCTAGAAGCCTCCAAACTCTCCAAAAACCTGTCTAATTTTTCCCAATTTTTGCAGGACGCCGTCCGCCTGTTCGCCGACGGAAAAGCCAAGTTGGCCAAGAAGGATGGAACCCATTTCCTTCATATTCTCGCCACCCAGAATCAATATCAACTCCGTAAAGTCTTCGCCTACTTCAACGAACTCTCTGGAGCCTCGATTGAGAAGGCCATCGAGAAGGAGTTCTCCGGGGATTTGCAGGTAAAAATGACGATTCGTAGAGGAAAATTAAGCGATTCTGACCCAAAATTCGTCATTTTTGAGCCGGAAAACCCTAGAAACAGTCCATTTTGATCCATTTTTGACCTAAAATTCATCAATTTTTGGTCAGAAAACTCCAGAAACTCTGATTTTTGGCTCAAAATTGACGATTTTGACCCAAAAAATCATGAAATCGAGGTTTTTTTTTACTTGACTTCCGATTTTTGGGTCAAAAATCGGGTTTCTGTATTGAATTTGAGTGATTTTGAGAGAAAATTCGGAATTTTTGAGCCAAAAAACCTTAGAAATAGGTCATTTTAGCAGATTTTGATGTAAAATATTCATTTTTTGTCGAATTTTGAGGAAATTTGAGGTTTTTTGACCCTATTTTCGTGATTTTTGGGTCAAAATCGATGGATTTTAGGGGTTTTCAAGTCGATTTCCGCTATTTTTCGACCCAAAATTTGCCAATTTTGCTCCAAAAAACCCTAGAAAAGACAATTTTAAGCCGAAAAATTCGTTTTCAGATGATTTTTAACCAGAAATTCGTCATGTTTCGACTCAAAAACACCCCAAAAATCGTTGAAAATCTCAATTTTTAGTCATTATTGGGTCCAATTTCATCAATTTTTCGTCGAAATGCATATTTTTTCACCGATTTTTTCGAATTTTAGGTCAATTTAGTGATTTTAGGGTCGATTTTTATAGCAATCTTCTCAAAAATCTCAATTCTGAGCCAATTTTAGTCATTTTTGGGTCAAATTTCATGAATTTCCACTCCCAGACCCCAAAATGCATCTTTTTTTCCAGAAATCCTACCTGACCATCGTCCGCGCCGCTTCCGACAAGCAAAAGTTCTTCGCCCAACAACTCTACACCTCGATGAAGGGACTCGGAACTCGCGATAACGATTTGATCCGTGTGCTCGTCACTCGCTCCGAAGTCGATTTGGAGCTCATCAAGACGGAATTCGCCGAACTCTACCAGAAGAGTTTGGCCGATATGGTCAAGGGAGACACCTCGGGAGCCTATCGTGATGCTCTTCTCGCCATCATCAACGGAAATCACGCTATTGCTCATTAGAGAAAATGAGCTTAAATGCTTAATTTCCCCACCATATTCTTAAGCCCCGCCTCCGCACCCCTATTTTCTCTGTAAGCTTTATCTTTTGAATTTTCTAGCCAATTTGAGTGAAAATTGGTAATTTTTTCCCAATTTTAGCGATTTTTTCTAAAAAATGGCTCATTTTTCCACTAAATTTGACCCATTTTCCTTGAAAATTTGGCTAGAAATCTTAAATTTTCTCTCTAATTTCCATTTCCCTTTTCACTTTTTTCTTGCGATTTTTTTTGAATTTTTTTCTTTGGAAAATTTTTTGGAAAAATCGCTGAAAATATTGCATTCCTCTCTTTAAAGACAAACCCAATGTATTTTTATAATGTCGCATTTTGTAATAAAGTCCCCCAAAAAAAATCGTGATTTTTTAAATCCTAAGTTTAGGGTTTTAGCTAAAATTTTTTAAATCTCGATTTTTAGACCTTCAGATTCAAAAAATGACAAATTTTCACAATTTTTAGCGGATTTTTTCTCAAAATTAAAATAAAAATCCAAATTTTAAAACCCAAAAACAACTAAGCTTCGCCATTTTTTTTTAAATTTTTCACAGAAATTCGGTGTCAAAAAGACTATTTTTAACGGATTTTTTTCTTCAAAAATTAAAAAAAAAAACAATAAAAAAATTCAACAAAAAATAACGAAAATTTTAGAGATCCTCATTCTATTCTTCCATCTTCTCCACAGCTCCCGACGCCTTCTTCTTCGTCCTCTTCCTTTTTCCAGTCGCCGTTCGTTCTCCAGTCCTTTCCACTTCTACCGTAGCCTTCATCACTTTCTTCTTACACGACAATGGATTCACACCGCCCTTCTTCTTCTTTTTCTTTTTCGAGACGTCTTCTGATGTTCCCATTATCACCTTTTTGAGTGCCTTCAACTTCTTGATCTCCTCTTCGTCTTTTGAGGCGCCCGCTTTTGTCGCTTCCGAGATCTGGAAAATTACAAATTTTTGTTGAAAAAAATGGTTTTTGGAGGGAAAATCGTTGAAATTTGAAGATTTTTCGAGGAAAATTGATAAAAAATGGCAGAAAATGACCCATTTTCCATGCATTTTGGCCCAAAAATCACTCTAAAACTATGAAAATTGGCTTAAGAATGAGAAAAATAGCACATTTTTTATTTTTGAGCTAACTTTTGAGGTTGTGGAGCGATTTTTGAGCTTTTTACCTGGAAATTAGGAGAAATTAGACGATTTTTGGGTAGTTTGGGGGCTTCTAGAGCTCGAACTATGATTTTTTGGTACTTTTGAAGTCAAAATTTGATCATTTTGGGTTAAAAATGAGCGAAATTGATAAAATTTTCCATGAGTTTTTGAGCCAAAATAATGGATTTCAAGGGGAAATTTTCTAAACATCAGATGGATTTTGGAGCGACTTCTGAAACTTTTGAGCCGAAAAATGTCATTTATAATCCATTTTAAAACCAATTTTGAGCATAAATAGGTGATTTTTCAGCAAAAAAGTCGATTTCAGGTGAACAACCAGCTTGAAAACCACGAAATTTGACTCCAAAATGAGCAAAAAGGGGCGGAGTCAGCCCTTTTTTCCAAAATCCGTCAATTTTGAGCTAGAAGCTTCTAGAAGCTTCTAAACTCGTCTAGGCTCAAATTTCGCCTCTTTTTCACTATTTTTTTGCCAAAAACTTCAATTTTGAGCTAAAATTCCTCCAGAAGCTTTCTGATCGGGATTCGGCTGAAAATTAACAATTCCTGATGAAATTTGGTCCAAAATCCGTCAATTTTGGGCTAAAACCTTCTAGAACCTTCTAGACCCCTCTAGGCTCAAAATTGGACTTTCCTGACTCATTTTGGCTCAAATTTCTTCGTTTTTTCTCAAATTTTCGAGTTTTTTTTGCTCCTGAAATCGCTAAACTCACATTATCCAGCAAAACCGTCTTAAACTTGATAAACATAATCGGTGTGCCCACAATCGTCCTCAACTTCTCCGTAAGCTCATCGTGCTGCGTGGCAATCAAATATTTCGTCTTTCCACTGGCAGCTCTCCTTGCCAAATGAGCCAGACAGTCCGCCGCGGCCACCGGAGTCTTATGGGGGCACTCGGCCAACTCGAATTGCTGAGCAATCACTTTTGCTCCGTAGAGCAATGGTCCGAGCTTCTCGAGCTCGTCGAGCACGCATTTCGTCGTCATCAGATGCGTCTCTTCTGTTAGATATTTGGGGATTTGCTCGGCGAGATTCAGCTTTTCGGTGAGTGCTGCTTGACAAAATGTGCCATCTACGAGGACTCGGTATGGAGGGACGAATTTGTAGTTGTATTTGAAGAAGGTTAGGAGACGAGTGGCGCGTTTGAGGCTGAAAATTTGAGATCTTAGAAGAGAAAAATCGAATAAAATTATCCGGAAATTTTCGTTTTCTAACCTAAAATGACCCTTAAATCACTTTAATTGCTTCAAAATACGTAAATATGTGTGTAGATACCAAAAATCGTAATGAAAATGCTCAAAAATTGCTCTAAAACGCCGAAAAATGGCTCCGAAATGAGCAAAAATCGCAGAAGTTGTAGGGGCGGCGCCAAGCACAGTGATTGGCTGACTCCGCCCCTTTTTTGGGGAAACTCCGCTCCCTACAACTTCTGCTATTTTTGCTCACTTTGGAGCCATTTTTCGGGCTTTTAGACCGATTTTTGAGCATTTTCATCATGATTTTTGGAATTTACGCACATTTTTACGTATTTCGAACCAATAATTTGGTCGGATTCCTCCTTTAACGTGATTTTTGGGTCATTTCAGGTGAAAAATCAAGATTTTCAGTACGTAAATGGTGGATTTGGGTCAATTTGGTATAAAAATCTTGATTTCTATGCTATTTTGGCTGAAAATTCTTTTTTTAGGAGCAAAAATCATGATTTTCCGGTCATTTAGAGCCAAAAATATCGGTTTATAGGGTCATTTCAGGTAAAAAATCATGATTTTTAGAGGATTTAGGTAAGTTTGAGCTAAAAACAGTGATTTTTATGTCATTTTTGGATCGAAACAGCATTTTTTAGGCTCAAAATCTCGAAATTCGACCGAAATGCATCGAATTTGAGCTGGAATCCTCCAGAATCTTCCATACGTCTTCTGAATCGAAATTGACTCAAAATTGACCATTTTTAGTGAAAATATGCCCAAATTTGTGCATTTTCTGCCAAAAATTCCAATTTTAAGGTATATTTTCATCAAAATAAGACTTCCAAGGTCGATTTTTGATAGAAAATGCCAATTTTCAGCTCATTTTCACCTCCAAAAGTCTGCTAGATGGATTTTTCTTGAAAATTCATTATAGAGTCCTTTTGAATCAATTTTCGACATCTCTCGCCTTTTTAGGCTCAAAATCCCTCGAATTTCACGAAAATCTCACCGTTTGACCTTCATTTTCGCTTATTTCTTCTTCAAATTCTTCGTCACACAATCGATGAGCTTCTGAAACTCTCGACTACAGTCTCCTTGCTTAATTCTCTCTGCTTGAGCGGAGACACACGATCCGTAGGCGCTGGTTTCGACGGGACACTTGGCGATCGACGTGGCGTAGTTGAGAAGGCGTTGGTGTTGTTGGGGCTTTGGCATACCCTGGAAATTTGGAAAAATAGAGGGAAAAATGAGTATTTTTAAGTGAAAAACGGGAAAAAATGAGTAGAATTAGATAGAAAAAGGACAAAATGGGTATTTTTAAGGTTAAAACCGGCAAAAATTGATAGAGGACAAGGGTTAGGGTAGAAAAGGACAAGAATTGGGTGAAAAATCATGGAAATCCCCGATTTTAGGTCAAAAAATAGCGTGAAAATCGTCAGAAATCTAATTTGAGCTTCTGGAGAGTCCAAAACTCGGTTTTAAAGCTTCTAGAATGAATTCCGTAGCACTCGAAAAAATTGAATTTTTAAAAATTTTTCGACGAAAATGGGGGTTTCTCAGCGAAATTTTGTGCTTCCTGGGTGAAAAATCCTGCAAAAATCGATTTTTCAGACCAAAAAACCACAAAAATTGCCTATTTTCAAACTTTTTCTACTCGAAACCGAAAAATATTGGTTTTAGCCAAAATTCTTCATTTTCCTTCAAAAACGATGGTTTCTCGGATCAAAAATCCCGCAGGAATCGATTTTTCACATCAGAAAACCTTTAAAACACAATTTTAAGACCTAAAACACCATTTTAATGCCTAAACTCCCTTGGGACAGTTTTCCCCGAAAATTTGGTCTTCATGAGCCAATTTTCTTTATTTTCTATTATTTTTTCACTTTTCCAACTCAAAAATCCATGCGAAACTCGATTTTTCACTCCAAACCACTCGAAAACTCACTTTTTCCCTTCAAAATCCTTCAAAAAGCCAAAACCTCCAAAAAATCGGGATTTTTCCCTGCCGCACTTGCAAAAAACGCAACCCCCGCACGCTTTTCGCCGTTTTCGTGGCGAGACCCGCTCCGCTCATCGGGCGGTCTGCGCCTTGTTGAACAGTGCAAGACGGAGCTGCGCCCGCAGATTTTTGCACCTTTTCTTGCAAATTTTCACTAAATTTCACCGATTTTCTCGAAAAATCCAATAAATTGTTAATTTTCTTCGATTTTTATCGACTTTTTGCACCTTTTTACCCCCAAAATCCGTTCGAATCGAGTGTTTTAGGTCGGTAAGACTGTGAAATACAAAATGGCAAATTTTCAGGGGTACAAACTATGGCTTCGCGTTCGATTGCCTCTATCAGCCGTTCGGCTTCTCGTCTCCTTCAAAGCAACGTTCAGAAATGCGCTCTTCCAGCTGCTTCCAGTGAGTTTTTGATGGGAAATAGTCGAAAATCAGACTTAAGCAGGCTGAGCATCGTTTTCTATGAAAAATTGACGATTTTCAGTCCGCCTCAGCTCAAACAATGTTGAGTCTAAGAAGGGAATCCACACCGGAGTTGCCACCCAGCAAGCTGCCGCCGCCGGAAAGGTATCACTAAAACTAACGAAAAACGCTTCCCCAACCAAGTAATTTCCAGGTCTCCGCCAAGGCCACCGCCGCCAACGCTTCCGGACGCATCGTCGCTGTCATCGGAGCCGTCGTCGACGTTCAGTTCGATG
Organism: Caenorhabditis sinica; assembly: GCA_963932045.1. NCBI lineage: Eukaryota > Metazoa > Nematoda > Chromadorea > Rhabditida > Rhabditidae > Caenorhabditis > Caenorhabditis sinica. The sequence goes on from OZ009943.1 coordinate 17,528,119, forward strand.
AGAACCTTCCACCAATCCTCAACGGTCTCGAGGTCGTCGGACGTTCCCCAAGACTCATTCTTGAGGTCTCCCAGCATCTTGGAGACAACGTCGTCAGATGCATTGCTATGGACGGAACTGAAGGACTTGTCCGCGGACAGCCAGTCGCTGACACCGGAGACCCGATCAAGATCCCCGTCGGACCAGAGACCCTCGGTCGTATCATGAACGTCATCGGAGAGCCAATCGACGAGAGAGGCCCAATCCCTTCCAAGCACTTCGCCCCTATCCACGCTGAGGCTCCAGAGTTCGTCGAAATGTCCGTCGAGCAGGAGATTCTTGTTACCGGAATCAAGGTCGTCGATCTTCTCGCCCCATACGCCAAGGGAGGAAAGATTGGACTTTTCGGAGGAGCCGGAGTCGGAAAGACTGTACTTATCATGGAGCTCATTAACAACGTCGCCAAGGCTCACGGAGGTTACTCCGTCTTCGCCGGAGTCGGAGAGCGTACCCGTGAAGGAAACGATCTCTACCACGAAATGATTGAAGGAGGAGTCATTGATCTCAAGGTTTGTCATAGCAAAAACATTAGTGAGCTTCGAATAACAATCTATTGATTTTCAGGGAAAGAACTCCAAGGTATCCCTCGTGTACGGACAGATGAACGAGCCACCAGGTGCCCGTGCCCGTGTGTGCCTCACCGGACTCACCGTCGCCGAGTACTTCCGTGATCAAGAAGGACAGGACGTGCTTCTCTTCATTGACAACATCTTCCGTTTCACCCAAGCCGGATCCGAAGTGTCCGCTCTTCTCGGACGTATCCCATCCGCTGTCGGATACCAACCAACCCTTGCCACTGACATGGGTAGTATGCAAGAGAGAATTACCACCACCAAGAAGGGATCCATCACATCTGTCCAGGCTATCTACGTTCCAGCTGACGACTTGACTGATCCAGCTCCAGCCACCACCTTCGCTCACTTGGACGCCACCACTGTGTTGTCTCGTGGTATCGCCGAATTGGCTATCTACCCAGCTGTGGATCCACTCGACTCCACCTCCCGTATCATGGACCCCAACATCGTCGGACAGAACCACTACGACATTGCTCGTGGAGTTCAAAAGATTCTCCAAGATTACAAGTCCCTCCAAGATATTATTGCTATTCTTGGTATGGATGAGTTGTCTGAGGAAGATAAGCTGATTGTCTCTCGCGCCCGTAAGATCCAACGTTTCCTTTCCCAACCATTCCAAGTCGCCGAAGTTTTCACTGGACATCAAGGAAAGTTCGTGTCACTCGAGGAGACCATCCGCGGATTCACCATGATTCTCAAGGGTAAGGATAAACGAGCATTTCTAAGAAAACCGGAATGTTAACTTTTACTTTCAGGAGAGCTCGACCACCTTCCAGAAGTTGCCTTCTACATGCAAGGAGGAATCGATGATGTGCACAAGAAGGCCGAGGAGCTCGCCAAGTTGCACGGCTAAACGACAGACACTTAGTTTTATTTTTTTTTGTTATAACGCCGGCACTACAATTTTCTATCGTTTTTTAAATGTTTTTTCTCTTGGTAGTGATAAAATTAATGTATAGTTTATTGTATTGTTGCGGTAGTGCTGTTTCCGTCAGACCACTATTTGGTGACACTCAATACGTTGTTTTTTTCCGTCTCCCCCTTTCTCTCCCCTCTTTTCGAATTCTACCATTACCACCATCAGCTCCCCCGACATATAAATGCTCCTGAATAGGCGCCAAAAAATAAAGCAACAAAAACATCTCTCATTGCTCATTTCTCATTTGACACCAAAAACTTCTAGCATATTTTGATCAGAAATAAATTAGAAGGTCGATGATGATTTGTTGTGAAAAAGAAGTTTCAGCAATGAGTCGGACATACGCCGACGATCTCTTCCCCCAAGAAATGATGCATCGAGGTGAAGATCAACCACAGGCGAGCCCCGGTGCTCAGAGCATTGCTCCACAGAAGATAATCGAAGAAGCGAATGCGAGAATCCACGTGGGATGGATGACGACTCCGTTTGAAGTCGTCGAGCATCTAGATCGATCAGTTGCTGCATATGCTACAAAACTCGGAGAGAGCAAGTACAATTTCGTCTGTTACCCAATTGGAGGCGTGACTCGTGGATTCTGGAGACCTGTGGAGGAGTAGGAGGATTCAGAAGAGAAATTTCTAACAAATCCAAAAGTTTCAGCGGAGAAAAACACCCGCCAGTGATCGATTTGCCCGATGTTCAGCTGGGAAATAATCTCTGGGAGAGCTATTTTACAGGAAAAGTACTTTTTTCGATTTTTTTGCAATTTTTCCCATTTTGGACTCATTTTTGACCATAAAAGCGTCATTTTTGGCCTATTTTTAGCCCATTTTTAATCAAAAATTGCTCTTTTTTGGCAGATTTCTCCCTGGATCGATTGTGATTCATCTGATGCCGAATTTGCTGCACTTTCCGAAGAGCACTTGCTCAAGGAGCTCAACTATTTGTGCTATTTGGGCCTTCAATCGATGACTATCGAGTTGACGAGGGTCTCGTCGCCGAGGACCGCAGCGATTTTGAACAAGTGGATTTGGACGAGAAGCGCGAGATTTTAGTGAGGAAATGAGAAAAATTGGGGGAAAATGAGCTAAAAATCATGAAAATTGACCTAAGAATCATGCATTTTTGTCAAAAATTGATGAAAAATGACTGAGAAATCTTGAATTTCCGACCAAAAGATTATAATTTTCAGCAAAAATAGCATTTTTTTCAAAGATTTTGAGTTCAAAAGCTAGAATTTTTCGAATTTTTAGTGAAAAACAACCGAAAAATCTGGAATTTTTGGTTAAAAAATGGTCTAAAACTCTTCAACTTGCACGAAAAGTCACAGAAAAAAAAAAATAATTTTTCACCCAAAACTTCAATATTTCTTCTATTTTTGACTAAAAATGAATGAAAAATTTGGGATTTTTGAGCTCGATTTCTCCCTCAACAATTCAAGTTTCCCGCTCGTTTTTGGCCTAAAATGACCGAAAAATCATGAATTTTGAGTCAAAATCAGCCTAGAATACTTACAATTCGAATTTTCCACTAAAAATTCAAATTTCCCGCTTAAGTTTCTCAAATTTTCAGTGTCTGGATCCAACTCCCCTCCTCCATCACCGACTGCAAAGACTACAATCCAATGTCGCCCGACTACACGGATATTTGGACAATTTGGGCGGATTTCCGTCGACAATGCAACAATTTCAGTGGTTCCTATCTACAGGTGGCACTTAAAATCAGTGCAGATTTACCGGATGAGCTCACGGAGCAAAAACTAGTGGATCGATGGAAGGCGGAGCCGCTGGCGGCGTTTGTGGTGGATTCGGCTGCTTTCAAGCAGGATCGACACGGTGTGGCGGCGTTGCCAGAGTAAGGAGGCGAAATTTGAGCGAAAAATCATAAAAATCGACCGAAAATCACCCAAAATTCATAAAAATCAAGCAAAAATAAAGAAAAATGACCTCGAAATCGTCGAAATTTTCCTAAAAAAGAGTCAAAAACATGCAAATTTGACCCTAAAACCATAAAAATCAAGGCGAAACCCGAAAAATTCACTCAAAAACCATAAAAATTGACCCAGATCAATGAAAATCGAGTTGGATGGCTTCTGTAGGTTTCTAGCTCAAAATTTACGAATTTTAACCGAATTTTCGACTCAAATTTTAACCCAAAAACACTAATAAAATCAGCTTGGATTCTAGAGGATCCTGGCTCAAAATTGACCGTTTTCAGTCAAATTTTGTCCGGAAAATCCCAATTTTCATCTCTAAATTATAGAAAAATTCAAATTTCCCACCAATTTTTCTCTATTTCAGCGCCCACATCTCCCTCCTGAAACATCTCTGGACTTCTGACACGCTTCGTCTCATTATCCATGCCTCGACGGACCACTTCAAATACAATCAAACACTGAAATCCGAATATTCTCGAGCCCTTCGACAGGCCGTTCGTGATGTGAATTTCAAGCGGAGAGGCGATTCGACGGATTCGGCTGTCAGCATTTCGGATTATAAGGATGTGCTGCAGGTGAGGGGGGAAAAATGGAAAAAATGAGCAATTTGACACATTTTGAGCCAAAAAAATCGTCATTTTCGTGAAAATTTGAGCTGAAAAACATCATTTTTGATTAAAATTGACACATTTTGAGTCATTTGGAGCTGAAAAATAAGGATTTTAAGTGAAAAATCGTTAAATTTGATTTTGAGCTCCAAATCATGGTTTTAGACCATAAAAGATTCATTTTTGGTGATTTTTGGGCATAACATGCTCATTTTTGAGCCATTTTGGCCAAATTTGAGCTCGGAAATCTCGATTTTGACCCCCAAAACTTTCATTTTTGGCAGATTATGACAATTTTTGAGCACAAAATCATGATTTTTGACCCTTAAATCTCAATTTTGAGCCATTTCTCATCTGAAATACTTCATTTTTAGACTCAAATTGACAAATTTGAGTCATATTTTATCAAATTTATCGCTTAAAAATCCAATTTTCAGCTCTAAATCTTCAATTTTATGCTCAAATGGACCAATCCAGAGCTGAGAAACCGCATTTAGAGCTCAAAAATCATGGTTTTGAACCTAAAAACATCGGTTTTGAGTCATTCTTGACCAAATTTGAGATCAATGACCAAATTTTGAGGCGAAAATTGACCAATTTGAGCTCTGAAACCAGGATTTTATCCCCAAATTTGCCATTTTGAGCTTTTAAAATCATTTTTGACTAATTTTGAGCTTTAAAACCACATTTTTCAGCTTAAATTGAGCTCTCTTGACCTCAAAATCATCAATTTTAAGCCGGAGTTGACCATTTTTCAGCTCAAAATTTGCATTTTTGACCCCAAAATCATCAATTTTCCATAATTTCAGGCGCCCCTCCAACCACTCGCTGAGAATCTGGACTCGAGTGTTTATAACGTTTTCGAACAGGACAAATTGAAATATGATGGATACGGTGATGCGGTACTTGGAGCATTGAAAGATTTATGTTCGGATGGACGGAAGGAAGTTATCGTGTATTTGTTGGGCGGAGGAAGGGGACCTATTGTAAGTTTTCTGAAATGTGGGAAAATTGGGTAAAAAATGACTAAAAATGAGCCAAAATACGAAAAAAATGAGCGAAAATCACAAAAATTAAACAAAAATGGATCAATTTCACTTTTTAATCGTCGTTTCCTGAAATGTTCGATTTTCACGAATTTAGGGTCATTTCTAGTCTAAAAATGAGGATTTAGAGCTCAAAATCCTTGTTTTCGGGACATTTCTAACCTAATTTGAGCTAAAAATCACGATTTTTGACCTGTGAATCTTCAATTTATCATCAAAAATAACAGAATTTGAGCCATAATCAATTTTGAGCTCTAAGTCATCATTCCATTTTTCCAGGGAACAAAAATCCTGCGCGCCGAGAAGGAATACAACACAACCATCCGCCAGAACCCGGAAAACCCTCTAAAACTCAGACTTTTCATCGTGGAAAAGAATCCAAACGCCATTGTAACCCTAAAATTCATGAACGCCCGTTCTTGGAAGCGCCGGGTGACAATCATCGAATCGGATATGCGAAGTTTGCCAGATGTCGCACGGAATCGAGGATTTGAGCAGCCGGATATCATCGTTTCGGAGCTCTTAGGGAGTTTTGGAGACAACGAGCTGAGCCCAGAGTGTCTGGATGGGGTGACGGAGTTTTTGAAGCCGGAGACCATTTCGATCCCTCAAAAATACACGAGCTACGTGGCGCCAATTATGAGCACTCATCTGCATCAGATGATCAAACAGCAGAGTATTCCGTATATGAGTAGAGCTCTGCCGGCTCATGGACGGAGGGAACCGGAAATGGATGAGCACGGGCATTGGGTGCAGAGATATCCGTGAGTTTGCGAGATTTTGAGCGAAAAATGAGCAAAAATTCACGGAAAATGACCTAAATTGACCTTGAATTGATGGAAAACGGCCTGATAATAGTCGCAAAAGCTTGAAAATGATTAAAATGACTCTAGAATGAGCAAAAACGGCCAGAAATGAGCGAAATCGACGGAAGAATTTAAAGGAAATTTTGAGGCAAAAATAATGAAAATTGACCCGATTTGACTCAAAATTGATGACAAATGGACCTGAAAATAGCTGCAAAAGTTCGAAAAATAAGAAAATGACTAAAAAATCGAGACTTTGTGCGATATTTCGACAAAAAAAAGGTGAATTACGAGCCAAAATAGGATCAGAAGACGTCGGAACGATTCTAGATGAAGCACTTTGAAGATTTTTGGATTTCGGTCAATTTTGGGTCAAATTTGACGATTTTGAGCATAAAAATGAGTCAAAATTGGCGAAAAATGATCAAAAATGGCTCCAGAAGCTCCTAAAACCTGAAATTTTTGAAATTTACCTTCAGAAGACCATATTCTGTAATCTCTGAAAATTGAATTTTCATCAAAATCACTTCATTTTTTTCCAAATTTCTCATTTTTAGTGTAATTTCTATCTTCCTGTGTAAACAGCCTTTCTATTACTGATGGCCGAGTTTTCCGCAATTTCTAGGCCATCACTGGTTTTTGTGTTTTTCCGCTGCTTTTAGAGAGTTTTAAAGCATTTCTTGAGCTTTTCTGGGCTCAAAATGCTCCGTTTCTGCTCAAAATGAATTAGAAAAATTAGGAAAATTTTGAAAATTATCGAAAAAATTAGCCTCCGAAAATTTACCTAGGAAAATTCGATTTTTGCTCATTTTCATCTGAAAAATGCTCCAACTTCCATCCAAATTCAAATTCCCGCCATTTTTTCAGACAAGGTCATGTCAACTACCATATGGATCAGATGTACGTCGTCTTTCTGTCGAAATACCTCTCCCTGGCGCCAAAAACAAAGCCAGTATTCACCTTTGAGCATCCGAATTTCGCGAATTCGACGAATGAGCGAGCAACGAGCGTCGAGTTTGACATCGATCGAGCGGCTGATGTGAGTTTTCAGCTAAAAATCCGGATTTAAAAGTGAAAAAAATACGGAAAACAGAAGATTTTGAAGGTTTCTAGGCGAAAATTGTGAAAAAATGAGCAACTTTGAGCCAAAAATTGGAGCAGAAGACGTCGGAATGATTCTGAAGGCATCTGGAGCACTTTAGGAGCTTTATAGCGAAAATTTGATGAAAAATGGACCATTTTGCCTCAAAATTGAGCCAGAAGACGTCAGGAAGGATTCTGGAGCATTCTGGCCAAAAATTAACCGATTTTAAGCCAAATTTTCACCTAAAAATCACAATTTTTCACTCAAAAATCGCCTAAATCCACTCCAACACCCTCTTTTTTGCAGATGATGGGATTCGCTGGCTACTTTGACTTGCAACTCTACAAAAACGTTTGGCTATCGATTGAACCGGAGACAGCGACGACAGGAATGGTCAGTTGGTTTCCAGTGGTGATTCCGTTTCGAGAGATGTTGAGAGTCGAAGAAGGAGATAAAATTGCACTGAATATCCAGAGAAAAGTGGATCCGACGGGTGTGTGGTACGAGTGGAATGCGGTGTTGAAGGTAAGGGACGAAATTTGAAGAAAAACGAACCTAAAAATCATGAAAATTGAGAAAAAATGAGCCCAGAATCATGAATTTTGGCCTAGAAATGTCCTTTTTGATAATAAAAATGAGTAGAAAATCATGAATTTTGATTTGAAAAAAAAATCACTAAAAATTGTACTAAAAATCATTAAAAATGGCTCAAAATTTCCCAAAAATGACTCAAAAATCAATTCAAATAAATGGTCGGAAAAACCAGAAAATTTAAACTTTTCAGTCAAAAATTGATTTTTAAAGCTTGTATCCCAAAAAACTGACCGAAAATTTCGAATTTCCCGCTCAAAATTACCCTAAATTCTACAAAATTCATTGAAATTCATTAAAAAATGAGTGTGAATATCGTCAAAATTCGATAAAATACGGAATTTCTACCCAAAAACCTCAAAAATTAGATGAAAAGTTGATTTTTGGACGTTTTTACCCCCAAAAATTCTGAAAAATGACCCAAAAATCATTTTTAAGAGCTTCCCACCCAAAAAATGAGTCAAAAATTTGAATTTCCCGCTTAAAACTGGCCTAAAATTTGTGTATAATCTCTTGAAAATCATCTAAATTAAAATTTTTTTTTCCAGAAATCCAACGGCGAAATCGTCACGACACCAATTCAAAATCCCAACGGAGAGAGCTACTATATGAAGATGTAGACGTCTAAATTTCCTAAATTTTCTGTTTATTTTTTCAAATTTCCCGCGTTTTGAGCTTAAAAATTGCCCCTAATTTTGTTCAAAAATAACTTGTTTTTGTTGGTTTTTAATTAATTTTTAATCAATTTTTGTGTCAAAAAATTTTCCTCAAAATTTCACTATTGAAATTTTGAATTTCCCGCCATTCCTATACCATTTTTAAAATCTCTTGCTTGTTAAATTTAACTCGTTGAATTTTTTGAAAAAAACTTTTTTTTTCTTTTTTTTCCCATTTTTTGTTTCTCACAAAATTGGTTTTGAGACCATTTTTCTACCTTTTTTGTCGAATTTTTTGATTTTTCAAAGCAATTTTTCAGCCAAAATATGCTCAGCTCACGTCTAGTGACCCCATCTTGCATCTCTAGATGCCTTCTGGCATCGAGCATTTCAGAAGACGTCAATGGGATTCAGAAGAGACACATGGGACGACGACAGCCGAAGCAGGGAAAACCGCCGATTTTGCCGCCGGCGAAGAAGGTAAAAATCGGCTGAAAACATGCTAAAATTGAGCAAAAATTAGTACAGAAATCGCGAAAATAGCCTAAAAATAGCGAAAAAAGGTCTAAAAATCATGAAAAATTATCCAAAAATGTCCAAAAATTATCCAAATTCACAAAAAATTGCTCAAAAATCATGATTTTGGACCAAAAAACATCGATTTTGAGCTATTTTTGACTAAATTTGAGCTAAAAACCCTTTCCTCAAATTTGCCATTTTGAGTTTTTAAAATCATTTTTTGAGTAATTTTGCACATTTTTTAGCTTAAATCGAGCATTTTTAACCTCAAAATCCTAAATTTCATCCTAAATTTCAATTTCAATAACTTTTAGAGCCCAAAAACCACTTTTTCAGCTCTAAATTTCCATTTTTGACCCAAAAATCACCAATTTTCCATCATTTCCAGGTTACAAAAAAAGTCGAAAACGGTCTAAAATGGCTCAAAATCAATCAAAAATTGACAAAAAATGAGCCAAACTTGTCACCTATTCACTGAAAATGGCTCAAAATCCCTTGAAAATTGCCTAAAATTCACTAAAATGAGCCAAAATCCACCAAAAACGTCCCAAAAGAAGAATGGACTCCATTCTTCCCCAATTTTCCAAATTTCCAGGTGCTCTACCACGTCGTGCACACGCCCTGGCAAAAACCAGAAGACGTCGAAGAACTTCTATGGCGTCGTCACGCCTACAACAACGCGGTCATCTCGCTTCGCGAGGTTTTCCGCGCCGAACTGGCTCAAAACGCGTCGCACGGACAGGGAATCGAGTCGATGAAGGAGGCCGAGGAGGCGGAATTGAATCATCTGATCCAAGAGAATCAGAAGCGAAACGATGAGAAACGAGCGGCGCGGGCGGCGCGGGAATCTGATGATGCCCGCGAGACGAAGACGGTGATTTTGGACGAAATTCGGGAGGAGTTGGAGAAGAGAAATCTGGAGAAAAAGTGGGCGGAGCAAGAGGTGAAGGAGACGATTTCGAGGGCTCACCAATTTGTGGATAGGGAGAATCTGGAGTCGAAGATTCTGGAGGCGTTGGAGAAGCCGACGATCTACGATTTCGCGATTGATCGGGCTGGAAATAAGTATTTCGTGCCGGAACCTGTGAAATATCAGGAGGGAACGCCGACGAGACAAAAGGGACGATTGTATGATCAGACACTGGGAACACAGTTGGGAGTTATGGAGGAGGCAAAGGGAAGAAGCGAGGAGGCAGCAAAGTAGAGGAGAAGAAGGTGAAAATTCGCCAAAAAATGACCTAAAAAACGAGGATTTTGAGCCAAAATTGACCTAAAAACCATGAAAAATGAGCCTAAAAATCTAAAACTAAAAAGAGCAAAAATTGATCATTTTTAATGAAAAATTTGAGATATCCAGCTGATTGACTTTGCACCCCCTAATTTTAAAGGAAATAAACCCAAAAATTGTATTTTTTGAGCTAAAATTGACCTAAAAACGACAAAAATGACCTTAGATAATTCTGGAGAGAAAAACGAGCCAAAAATTCGGATTTTCCGATCACAAATGACTTTTTTGACCCGAAAAACATGATTTTGGCTCAAATTTCACTCCAAAACCCTAAATTTGACGAAAATTGACCTAAAAATTGTCATCTTGAGGCGAAATCGACCTAAAACCGATAAAAAAACGTCAAAATGATCCCTAATGATTCTGAAGAAAAAAGAAGCAAAAATTGATTAATTTTGACACAAAAATCGAAAATTTTGAGCCAAACTTGAAATAAAAATGCTGAAAAATGACAAAAAGCCGATTCTAAAAGTTTGAAAATTATCTGAAAAATCGAGATTTTCAATTGAAAATTTGACTATTTTCGATCCTAAAAATCCCATTTTTCAGTACCCCGACGTTTCGCAACCACGCCGTTTCGTAACCACCAAATCCAAATGCATTTGGAAAGTAGATTGGTTTATGATATCCGTAATGTAGCCTACTTTACAAAGTTGCGAAATGTCGCAGTTGCGAAACGTCGGGGGTGCCATTTTCGACCCCGAAAATCTCATTTTTTTGAGTTCTAAAATTTTGAAAATTGTGTCATTTTTTCAGATTCAACATCACCATCACCCCATCTCCAAGAACGTCTTCTTCTTCTTCTTCTTCAACTCCAAATTTTTTTTCAATTTTTAAAAATTTTCCTTCTCCCCAACGTCTTCTGAATCCTTCTTCTTTTTCTTTTTCCTGAAGGGGCTACACTGTAGTCTCTCTCTCTCTACAGTAGACTCCATTCTTCCCCCCCCCCCCCCATTTTTCCTTTGATAACAGTTCTAAGATAACGTACACACACATACTATATTCTGTCTCTTTTTCTCCTTCTACTTTTTTTCTCTGTATGTCTGCGTCTCTCGTTTTCTCTTTTTTCCCCCATATTTTTCTGTTGTTTTCAAATGGTTTATGGAGTTGAAAAATTGAGCAATTCAGAGCAAAAATGGGCTATTTTTGAGTCAAAAACTGAGATTTTTGGGTTCAAATTGAACTATTTTGAGTCAAATTTAGTGATTTTTGGACTAAAATTGACTATTTTAGCTCAAAAATCCCAAAATTTCATTTAAATTGGTCAATTCTAGCTTAAAATTGCTCATTTTTGCATCTACAGTAGTCAATTTTAGACTAAAATAGACCATTTTTGACTGAAATTTTCATTATTTTTGGACCAAAATTAGACGATTTTTGAGCCCAAAATGGGCTTTTTTGAGTCAAAAAAATCAAAATTTTGAGTTAAAAATCGAAAATTTGGACCCAAAAAACCCTATTTTTCTTCTGAAAATTGCTCATTTTTCCACCTCAAAAACCCATTTTTTCTTAGATTCTAGTTTTTTTCTTTGCTTATTTTAATGTTATTTCTTCATTTTTTTGCTAAATTTAGGTTCCCCTGTTTTTGTTGATTTTTTCATATCCATTTTTCCAATTTTCTTCGGATAAAATTCTCCTTTTTCAACAGTTTTTTCCGTTTTTTTTTCTCTTTTAACTGGATTTTTCAGCCAAAACCATCAATACTTAACTGCAAAAAATCGGGGGAAAAAATGAACACATATGTGGCGGAAATTGGGGAAATCGTGAGATCCCATCGAAGGGATGAAGAGTATATTGATGAGATTGCCGAGAGATTGAGCAGGGTAAAAAATGAGAAAATTGAGAAAATTTGAAAAAAATTGAGCCAAAAATCAAAAAATTTGGATGATTTTGAGTTTTGAAAAGTGAAATTTTTTTGACAAAAAATTTTTGAATTTCAAAAAATGTTGATGTCAAAAATTTTTTTTTTTCAAATTTTCAAATTTCCCGCCAAAGTTTTTTTTTCAAATTTTTCCCATTTTCCAGGTCAGCAAAGAACTCCTCGGCCAACGTCGTTGGATACGGTGGTATCCGTATCTGAAGACTGTAGCCTCGACTCTGTACTACTCGAGTACAGTAGTCCTAGGTAAGAGCAAATTTTGAAAATTTATCAATGGAGCACATTTGCATTTTTCATTTTTATTCTCTAAAAAATCAAAGTTGTCACAATTATCAATAGAGCGAATTTTCGAAATTTTTGATTTTTTTGTCCCAAAATTTTTTTTTCAAAAATTTTCCCAAATGTCATTTTCACCACAAAAATCCTAAATTTTTTGAAAACTATCAATAGAGCGAAATTGCAGGCAACCAAACCCTCGGCGAGGAATACGTCCATCTCTTCGAATCGGACGGTCTTCGACGGGTGGTCCCATCAATTCCGTCTCGGATTTCTTTCGTTTTACTACATTCGGTGTTTCCTCTGATTTCGAATTTTTTGATTCAGGTACTGTAATAAAAAAGGTGCAGGTTGCAAATGCGCTCCATTGAGAATTGGCGGGGATTTGGGTTTTTGAGGCCTTTAGTGTGGTTCTAGGGGGTTTTTAATATGAAAAATCGAGATTTTGAGATAAACATTGTCTAGAAAAGTCTAAATTTTCAAAATTTTCAAAAAAAATTTTTTTCAAAATTTCAAATTTTCTCACTATTTTTACACCACTATTTTTTTAAATCACTTTAAACGCGATGTTGGATTGGCATATGAGTTTCCCGCCATTTCTCAGATCATTTTAGAAATGTTTAGTGAAAACGCGCTCCATTGAGAATTGGCGGGTTTTGGGTTTTGAAGGGTTTTGGGGGTTTTAGAGTGGTTTTAAACGATTTCTAATATGAAAAATCGAGATTTCGAGGTAAAAATAGTCTAGAAAAGCTGAAATTTTCAACATTTTCAAAAAAAAATTTTTTTTTGAAAATTTCCGAAAATTTTTTTTTCCAAATTTCAAAATTTCCTTCATTTTCACACATATTCAGCCTTTAAAAATGCTTTTTGCAATTTTTTTGGATTGCCAAACCAGTTTCCCGCCATTTCCCAGATCATTTTAGTCTGGTTTAGTGAAAACGCGCTCCATTGAGAATTTGCGGGAAATGGGGTTTAGGAAGGTTTTCGGGCGTTAAGAGTGATTTTTAACGATTTTTAACATGAAAAATCGAGATTTTGAGAAAAAAATAGTCTAGGAAAGTAAAAAATTTCAAAAAAATTCCAAAAATCTAATTTTCAAAATTTCCAAAAAAATTTTTTTTTAAATTCAAATTTTCTCACTATTTTTACACCACCTTTCTAAATTTTACCTTAAAATGCAATTTTGGATAGCCAAACCTGTTTCCCGCCATCTCTCAGATCATTTTTGTCAGGTTTAGTGAAAACGCGCTCCATTGAGAAAATAGCTTATTTTGACTTTTTGGGCGATTTTTCATAGTTTTTGGGGGTTTTCGAGGCTGAAAATTACGAATTTCGGGTCTAGAAATTATAGAAAAAAAATAACCTTTGAAAAAATTTTTTTTCAATTTTTAAAAAAATTTTTTGTTCCAGAAAGCCGAGACCACCTTAACACATCCCTCCACGAATCAATTCCTGGGCATCGATATTCGTCAAAATCGAAAAGCGCGCCAATCGTTTTTAGACGTCTTCCACTGGCTCCGGACCACCCTATTCCCCCAACTTCAAAGGGCTCATATTGCTCTTTTTTATATCACTGGAGCATATTACAGTATTTCGAGAAGGGTGACAGGAATACGGTTCTTGTCAGCAAGTGCTCATAGTGATATTCCGGTAGGTCAAAAAATTTGAGAAAAAATGAGCCTAAAATTGGCCAAAATGACCTAAAATAAGCTGAAAATGAACATGGCCTAGGTTTCTCAGACTGGAGAAAGTTAGGCAATTTTTTGAGAAAACAGGTTTCTCGAAAAAATTCCACTCAAAATGGTGCAATTTGACCCTTTTTGAGCATTTTTGGAAAGTGCGCTCCATTGATAATTTAGAAAAATTTTCAGGCTCTCAAAGTGTACCGTTTCCTGGGATACATCACTTTGACACAACTCGCCATCAGCATTTTAATTGCGATTTTTGGTTGGATTGAAAACGAAAAATTGGCGGCAAAATTGAAGAAAACGGATAGTAAAGGACAAGAGAAGAGAGATTTAGGCGGGAATTCGGTAGGTCAAAAAATGATTTTAGCGATGGAGCGAAGTTGGGAAAAATTTAAAATTAAAAAAAATTTTTTTTGAAAATAAATTTTTAATTTTAAATTATTTTGACAAAATTTTTTTTGTCAAAATTGAAGTTTTTTGTAAAAATGACACTTTAAAAAATTCAATAAAAATAACATTTTCAAAAAATTGTGTTTTGAAAAATTGAATTTTTCTCAATTTCCAGCTCTCCCACCCAACGTTCCAGTGCTCCATCTGCCTTGAAAATCGAGACCCCTCTGCCCTATTCTGTGGCCATCTCTTCTGTTGGCAGTGTATTCAGGAGCACGCTTCTGGAGCATCATCTGAATTCACATCGACGTCTTCTGGAGCATCACCAAGGTGTCCACAGTGTCGTCTGGAGTTTCAACCTCGTGACGTCACACCGCTTCTGAATTTGTAAAAATGATGTCGAAAAAATTTGCATCAAAAATTTATGGGTATCAATATGTGGTGAGTTGAAAATAAAATTTTTGTTAAAAAATTACTTTTTTTGAAAAAAATTTTTAACGAAGTTTTAATTTTCAAAAAAAAAAATTTTTTTTTGAATTTTTTTAAATTTCAAAAATTATCAATAGAGCACATTTTCAGTCATCTCTGCATCGCCATTTCTCATCTTCAAACCTCCCTAATCACCCAACCATCTACTTCACTGGAATCCAACCCACCGGCATTCCCCATCTCGGAAATTTCTTCGGATCCATCGAACCGTGGTGTGATCTACAGGCTACT
The DNA here is from genome assembly GCA_963932045.1 of Caenorhabditis sinica. Taxonomy (NCBI): domain Eukaryota; kingdom Metazoa; phylum Nematoda; class Chromadorea; order Rhabditida; family Rhabditidae; genus Caenorhabditis; species Caenorhabditis sinica. The sequence goes on from OZ009943.1 coordinate 17,543,139, forward strand.
GTAGATCAAAATGTTCAAATGATGTTATCGGTGGTAGATCAACATGCAATCTCACTGGGACCCCTACCGGCAAAAGAGGTGAACATTTCAGGAAATTTGGGTTAAAATGACCCCAAAAAAAATAAAAAATGACCGAAAATTCAGATAAAGATCATATATAAAAATAACCAAAAATATGTTGAAAATGACCGCAAAAAATTATTTTGAAAAAATCACAAAATTTTCGTTAAAATTATATAAATATGTGTCAAAATGCTAATTCCAAAAATTTCATTAATTCTGGGTCAAAATTGTCGAGAATGACTCTGAAATCGTTCAAATAGCAGAATTTGTCAAAATGACGATTTCTATTAAAATCGTCATTAAAACTGATAAAATGACTGTAAATCTGTTAAATCACCCGAAAAATTGTAAAAATGACTCTAAACCGTTAAAATATTAATTCTTGTTAAAATAACACTAGTTGTTAAAATGACCCAAATTTTGTTAAAATAACATAATTTTCGTAAAATTGATCCAAATTAAAAAAAAAACCATTAATTCTGTAAAAATGAGTCGGTCTTCTTAAAATTATATGAAATTTCATTGAATGACGATATTTGTTCGATTAATCCATATTTCGTTAAAACACACATTTTGTGTTAAAAAGCACCAAGTTTTGTGAAAATGAGTATTTTTAGTTGAAATGTCCCAGAATTTGTTAATATCACTAAAAGCTGTTATAATGGCTCCAAAATCATTAAAATGGCACCCCGTGTTAAAATAACGCTAACTGTTAAAAAGACCCAAATTCTGTTAAAATGACATAATTTTCGTAAAAATGACTCCAAAACCTTTAAAATAGCACTAGTGGTGAAAATGGCCGGAGTCACTATAAAATTACTTCTTTTGTTAAAATGACTCCGAAATCAATTAATATGGCATCACGTGTTAAAATAACGCTAACTGTTAAAATGACCCAAATTCTGTTAAAATGGCATAATTTTCGTATAAATGACTCAAAAATCGTTAAAATGCACTGGCTATTGAAATGGCTCAATTTTTGTTAAATATGTCAAAATTTTATTAAGATGATTCTAGAATCATAAAAATGGGACCATTCTGTTAAAATGGTCCGAATTTTGTTAAAATGACTTCGAAATCCAAGTTTTGTAAAAATCGCTAAAATCTGTCAAAATAACCCATAATTTTTTTCCAGCTCCGTCGGAATACACGCCAAATGGCCGCCAGTCTCATCGCGTGTGGCGTCGACCCCCACCGTACTCTGCTCTTCCGTCAATCCGATGTTCCCGAAATTGCTCAGCTTTCATGGATTCTCGGCTCACTACAAACTACAGCGAAGTTGGCCAGACTTCCACAGTATAAGGAGAAACAGGAGAGGTGATTTTGAAAAATTAATTTTCGAAAAAAAAAATTTTCGAAATTTTTTTTTTAATTTCAAAAAAAAATTTTTTTTTTGAAAAAAATGCTCAATTTTCAAAAATTATCATATTTTAGTCAAAATCATCAATTTTTCGAAAAAAAATTTTCAGATTCAAAAAAGGCGACATCCCAGTGGGTCTTCTCACGTATCCCCTTCTCCAAGCGGCCGATGTCCTAACATTCAAAGCGACTACAGTACCCGTTGGCGAGGATCAATCTCAACATTTGAATCTTCTCGGTGGCCTAGCGTATGCGTTCAATAAGACTTATAACACTGAAATTTTCCCAATTCCCAAACAATTGACACGGGAGACGCATGCGAGAATTCGAAGTTTGAGAGAGCCCGAGAAGAAGATGAGCAAGAGTTCGGGTGGGGCGAGGAGTCGGATTGAAGTGAGAAATTACAAAAAAAATGGTTAAATCCACTAAAAATGGCCTAAAATAGGCTGAATTTTGCTCAAAATAGTCAGAAATTGATCCAATATTCACCAAAAATAGTTCAAAAATCAGAAATTTTGGCTCCTAAAGAAGGATTCCTGTCAAAAATTTTTAATGTTTCAATATACGTAAAAATGTGTGCAAATTCCAAAAATCATAATAAAAATGCTCAAAAATTGCTCTAAAACCCTGAAAAATGGCTCCGAAATGAGCAAAACTCGCAGAAGTTGTATCCGGTGGCCGTGGCCGAGTTTTCCAAAAAAGGGGCGGAGTCAGCCAATAAGCAGCATTGTGATTTACGTCCGTAATTGCAATAACGCTCATTGGCTGACTCCGCCCCTTTTTCGGGGAAACTCGGCCACGGCCACCGAATATAATATCTGCGATTTTTGCTCATTTTGGAGCCATTTTTCGGGGTTTTAGAGCAATTTTTGAGCATTTTCATTACGATTTTCGGAATCTACACACATTTTTACGTATTAAAAAGACGAAAAACTGACCAACAAAGTTCTAAATTTTCGATTTTTTGAAATTTGAAAAATCTCTTTTTTTTTAAGTCTAAAAATCCTCATTTTCAGATCACTGACAGTCGTGCCTCGATCATTGAAAAATGCCAAAAAGCTCAATCGGATAATGCTGGAGCTGTTACTTATGACAAGGAGAATCGTCTGGCCGTGTCGAATTTGGTAGGTCAAAAAAAAAAGCCTAAAATGAAGCTCAAAATGACTCTAAAACGATGAAAAATGAGCCAAAATTCACTCAAAACCGATCAAAATGACCTAAAATAGCTCAAAATTCACTAAAAATGGATCCAAATAACTGAAAATAGTCCAAAATTGACAAATTTCGGCGTAAAATGACCCTAAATGTCTCAAAATAGACGAAAATCGGGCTAAAATAGTTTAAAATGACCCTAAAATCATGAAAAATCGCATAAAAATGACAATTTTCCAGCTTGACCTCTATTCGGCTGTCACCCGGACACCCATCTCCGAAATACCGTACTCCAACTGGACGACACTGGATTTGAAAATGAACTTGGCGGAGGCAATAGACGCAAGACTATCACCGATTCGACAAAAATTTGAAGAGTTGGAGAATAGTGGGAAGGTAAAAATTGAATTTGGCGGGGTCGAAAACCTCTGGAAGTGGAAATTTTGAGGTTTTGAAAGTGCGATTTTTGAATTTGGCGGGCTCGAAAACCCCGGGAAAAGGGCACCGGGACATTTCGCAACCAGTCGTTTCGCAACTACGACATTTCGCAACTCACGGCAGTTTCGCAACTACGACATTTCGCAACCACACCATTTCGCAACTACGACATTTCGCAACTCGTGTCAATATCGCAACTACGACATTTCGTAACCTGTCAGTAGGCCAGTTTATAGAGTTGCGAAACGGCTAGTTGCGAAATGTCCAGTTTCCAAATGTCTTGGTTGCGAAATGTCGTAGTTGCGAAATGGCGTAGTTGCGAAATTGACGTGAGTTGCGAAATGGCGTAGTTGCGAAATGTCCCACGATATTCTTGAATTTCAGATCGACAAAATTCTGTTGGAAAATGGAGAAAAGGCTCGTGCGATTGCTGAGAAGAATCTGAAGGAGATCCGGAGGACTGTTGGATTCTTATGAGATGGTTGATGATAACTTTTTTTTTGTTAGATTTTTCTAGGATTTTTCTTATTATTTGTTTGTTGTTTTTTGCAGTTTCAGTTTTTGAATAAATATTGTATTTATGAAGTCTTTGATTGCATTGAATACACGGAACAAAAGGGGAGCCGAAAACCCGAAAAGTCTCATTTCTAGACAATTCGACTATACAAGATCTTCGGCTCCGAGACATTTCGCAACCAAGACAGTTCGCAACCACGACATTTCGCAACCTAGACATTTCGAAACCAGTCGTTTCGCAACATTTTTAGGCTTGTCTTCTTCACGCCCATTTAGGCTGTGAGTGATTGAGAGTACTGTAAACCATTCCAAGTTATCATTTACAGTTGAAAATTTTTGATTTCAACTTAAACTTTTTACAAAAATTCTGAATTTCAGGGTTTCGAAGTGGCGTGGTTGCGGAATGTCGCGGTGGCAAAATGACTAGTTGCGAAATGTCTCGGAGCCAGATCTTTTTAATGGGGCACTGAAGTGATTTTCGAAATTGCAAAATTTTCAAATTAGATTGACTAAGCTTGTTGTAAAATCCTCTTTCATCATGTCTAAAATCTGATCTAAATCAAGTTATTCATGTTCAAAGTGCCAAAAATCGGGTTTTCCGGTCCTCTTCTCAGTGCAAATTTTTCTACGTGTAATTTGCACTGAAAAGAGGACCGAAAAACCCAATTTTTGACACTTTATACTTGGCTGATTAGTGACGTCGTCTGTTGTATCAAGACAATCTGAATGAGTAATATGTGGCCTAGAATTCGACAAACTCGGCCATCCGAGGTTTGAAATCATCCTCCCAACAAACAATACATTTAAAAATCAAGATCCAAGTAAATGAGTTTATTGTTTAAAAATATATGGTGACAATGAGAAACACAATCGAAAAATTAGAAAATAGAATACACAAAAAGGAAGATTAACTGTTATCGAAAACTCTCATTTCTAGACAATCCGACTTTCTAAAATCTTCTTAAACTCCGGAGTCCACTCTCGTGATTTGGATTTCGGGAAAGGTCGGAAGACTAGACCAACAATATTCATCAAAGGACTATATGAACACTGACGTTCACAGCATAGTCTTGCTTGCTGTATAGTTTGTAACCAATTCAAAATGTCGATTCCAAAATTACTCATTCTTTGTATATCACCATCTGCTTGGCTGATGGGTGCACGGAACACTTTGATAACGAGTTCGGTCCATTTCTTTAAAGCATCTTCAGGGTGCTCACAATGGATTTCAGTGGTATATGTGGTATAGGTGATACTTGAGCGATGAAACTGTTCGGTAAGTTTTGTGGTAGCATTCTCGACGGTGCTCTTGATGAATTTCCAAACGTAACAATCTATAGAGAAGTTTTCGAGAGAAAGCTCAAGTTGAAAAGCCGAAAGTTGCAGAGTAATGTCGGTGGACTCTTGAATATTGAGCATGATAACTTTGCCCATTCTTCTTGAAGTGAGAAGGCAGTTGATTCTGAAATAAATACTTGAATTAGGGTCTCTCCATCGCGGTAAGGTGGTATGCGACACTTTTTTCGTGTCGATGAGCCAAATTCTAAAAACTTACACTGCAAGTGGGTCTAGAATGTTGACGATTTCTCTGTGAACGACACTGGGAAGTCGAAGCAGCGGAAACTTTTGGGCTTGTCTGTTCATCTTGGGAGTCCGGTCTGTAATGCTAGAGGGTTTGTTAAATGATAAAGAAAAGTTCTGAGAAAAGATGAGCAAAGACAGAGCTGTATTGGTAAAAGTGATGAAGTGGTATATGCTAAAAGACGTGCAGGTTCAACTCGACTGCAACAAATCTCATCTCTCGGTCTTTGGGAAACCATATTATGTTGCCTCTCCATTCGACATTGTCACTTCCCAACGGCGTGACAGTGCGTGTGGATCGTGTCGAGACCCACCAATGACTTTCGCGCGCTCAGCCTACTATTAGTATGCTGTCTATTTGCTAAGACGAAAATATTGTATAGATTTTTACCTCCCAGAATTCGTTTATTGAAGAAATTTACCATGACTGACAGTTTCCCACTACTGAAAACTCCGCCCAGTGCTCTTAAGCTGATCATGCAAAGCCTGGAAATTATTGATATGTAAGTTACTTCTGTAGTATTTTTTTGACTGCAACACCTTATTTTCAGTCTCAGTCTCTCCCTAACATCTACCAAAACCAGGATGTCTCTTGTACCAGTGAACCATCCCGTTTGTTCTTTGAATGTGTTCATATCACAGGACATATTTGGTCTTGATATCTTTGGTATTGACGGTGAACTCAAGGTAGTATGTACAACAGAAGGATTTGGAACTCCAGGATTCTCTTACACCAGTCTCCGTACCAGACAAGAATTATGGAGTTTTACCAAAACCGATCTCAGATTATGGTTTCTGGACATTCTAAGAATTTTTAACCATCCCGGAATCTATTGTTCCAATTGCTTTAATGAAACGGACGAGCTCGAAAAAGTGGTCGTTGAGCTACTCAAAGGTATCAAAATTAAATATCTTTATTCTGAGAACTTATTGGTCGCAAGAAAGCTTCGAAAGAATGCCGATAGTCTTAGATGGGGACTCGAACATCATCCAAAGCAAGAGTTCTTGATTCAAAACATGGCTAGTTTTTCTGATCAACAAACTATTCGCACCAAGATGACTATTGATGATTTGTTAGTGAGCAACATCCGATACATATTTTTGGACGACATGTACTTCCCACTAAAGGAATATAATCGATTTTTGAAGTGTTGGATAAGAGGAAGAACTTTAAATCTCAAATTTCTGGAAGTTACGCGTTTAGAAAGATTTGAAGAGATGTATGGAGTAACAATTGATGAGGATAACTTTGAAGAGAGAATGTTCAAAGGTATTCCTCACAAAAAATTCGAGACGAGTGGACCTTATAACCTTGCCGCAGTTGATAGGATTGTCACTCTTTCAAATGGATTTGAAATTAGAAAGAAAAATAAACAAAGAGCGCTGATTGAGTTCAAACCGAGATCTTTCACAATGATTGTACCACGGAACTAACATGTACTTGGATTTGTTTATCATTCGTTCAGTTTTTCTCTATATTTTACTATGTTACTTTTGTTGAATAAAAATTTTTTTTGATATTTTGTTTTTCGTTAGCAATGCACGCAATCCTCAAGAATCTAAGAATCTGATATGTTTCACTATTTGCAAATTCGATATATCTCTTTTTTCGGTCTCTGGGAAACAGTATTACATATGTGGTCATTTGATTCGACATCGTCACTTCCCAACGGCAGATTTCCAAGAATCTAAGAAAACTTGTCCGTTCATCTTGGGGAAACATCAAAAATCGAAAATATAGCAAAAGTTTCGTTCTGAAGTAAAAACGGGAAAAATGAGTCCGGTTGCAGCTGTAGTGGTCTGAATCTCTAAGATTCAAAAGAAACTGGAGATGACATGATCCATCTTCGAACAGACTGGTAGTGCTAATGGGTCTACAAGGAACATTCATTGTTGCAGGGGGTTGGAGACAACGTTCGTAATATTAACCATCAACGTCGTAAGTTATACCGAGAAAGTCTGAGCAAGTTATATGCCGCTCAGGACTCTAAGCGCTCAGAAACTCGGCCATGCGAGATTTGAACACAAATGTATATTCTTCCAAATTCTAAAATTATCCTCCCAACAAACAATACATATAAAAATCAAGAGCCATGTGAATGAGTTTATTTTTATCAAAAACACAAAGAATATGCGATACAGAAGAGGAAGCAGTTATCAGAATGTCTGATTTTTAGACAGTCCGACTATCCAAGATTTTCTTAAACTCCGGAGTCCACTCTCGTGATTTGGGATCCTCAAAAGCCTCGTTGAAGTCTATGCCATGAAACACTTCACCCTCCTGATCAAATGTTAATAAAAAATGACGATCTACTTGCTGGATGGTCTGTAGCCAATTCATCATTCCGACTCCAAGATTAGTCAGCCTCCATATATTAGCGCATATGTCGCTGATTGGTGTACGTTTTACGGGACCGCTTCTTAGCGTCTTAAGAAGGGTGTGAATGGTTTATTTCATGTGTTGTAGTACAGGAATTATCATCGATGTTTATTCAAGTCCGGTATTACGAGAGGATTGCCAGAGGCAACCTCCCGCGACCAGCGCAAAGCATAGAATGAGAATAGAGATAAGAATCCGGCACAGCTGGCTGCTGGGCGGGGAAACTAGAAAGGGCATCGGAAGGGCAATTAATCAAATTGCGCGGGGCTATGTTACAAACTGAATATCACAGCTGGATACAGCCCGTGACATCCTCCCTCTCGGAAAGCCGGTTCGTCCTCGAACCGAAAGATGATGTTTTGACTTTACGGCTCGATTAGAAACAATTTTCCGAAAGGCTGCCTATCAAACTTAGAAACACTCAAGTTTGGTGGGTTCTCCCTCTCTTTCACAAGTCGGTTTGTCCTCAAACTTTGCTAGGAAAATTTTTGTAGTTTTCGAAGCCAAGTCCGAGTGCAACTTGTGAAAGATCTATAAATCTCATATAGACAACAACAGACTGAAAACAACATAGTAAAGGGATAATGAACAATCAAATATAAAAACATCGGAAAAAGTCGCTCCCATCCAGACAATTGATAAAAGGGGGTACATTGGAAAAACGATTTCAAGATTGTCTAGATACTCAGTTATACAATAAAATTCGACTAAGATCAGTAACCAGCTGACTTGTCAACTTCTCACAATGCTCCTATTCACTTATTGAATTTCCTCGGCTCAATGCTATGTGCTCTCTCTTTCACAATAGTCATTATAATTTTTGAGGGGTACAATAAAAACTAGAATAATTGTTGAACATTGAAACTACTACTCAGGCGTAGGCTTTCCTAACGTAGTTAAAAGAGAGGAGAATATTGCAACTGACAGTATCCGTTATTGACGGCAATGAAGACCCAATCATCAGCATCTGGAGTCACACAACTCTGCATCAACGTCGCCATAGATGAATGAAGATCATCAGAATACTAGTTGAGGAAGATAAAAACCAAGAATACTAGAAATAAGGGGGTGTCCATGGGTGTAGCGGTAGCACAGGATCTCCGAATCTAGCAACCGAGTATAGACAGATGAGAAGTTGAATGTTGACGCACAACTTCAAGCATCCTACTCGAGGTGGGACTTCCATTTTACGGGACCGCTTCTTAGCGTCTTAAGAAGGGTGTGATTGGTTTATTTCATGTGTTGTAGTACAGGAATTATCATCGATGTTTATTCAAATCCGGTATTACGAGAGGATTGCCAGAGGCAACCTCCCGCGACCAGCGCAAAGCATAGAATGAGAATAGAGATAAGAATCCGGCACAGCTGGCTGCTGGGCGGGGAAACTAGAAAGGGCATCGGAAGGGCAATTAATCAAATTGCGCGGGGCTATGTTACAAACTGAATATCACAGCTGGATACAGCCCGTGACATACGGAACACTTTGATAGCTAATTCTGCCCATGTCTTCAAGGAATCCTCTGGGTTCGCACAATGAATCGTAGTGGTGTATGTAACACTTTTATCATCATCGGCAATGACGTACTCAGTAATTTCTGTGGTGACACTCTCGACAGTGCTCTTGATGAACTTCCAATGGTGATGGTGATGTTCTCCTGAGAAATATTGAGTGAGCTCCAGTCTGAAGGTGGATAGTGTTACGGTCATACGAATAGGTTTTTGGATATGGAGCATGATAACTCTGCTCATTCGCTTGGAAGTGACAAGACAGTTGATTCTGGAATAAGCGTTAGAATTGAGGTGTAAAAATTATGATAAGGGTGCGTGCTGCTCAAGCTGAACCCTTGAAAACTCACGCTGAAGTCGGGTCGAACATGTTGAAAATTTCGCTGTGAACGAGACTGGGCAGATGGAGTAGTGGGAGTCTCGACGGCTGGTTGCTCATTTTGGGAAGCAGGTCTGTAATACTAGAGAATCAGTTAGATGGCAAAAACACGTTTTTGAGAAGAGATGAGCGGAGACAGTGTTATAGGTGGAATGGCATAAAAGAAATGCAGGAGATGGTCTTATGGATTGTTCACAAGACTGGCTGTGACGACGGCCCCCACTCAGGGATAGACAATGTCTCGAGTGGCCCGGTGTCAACTCATTAATGAGTGCTGGAGATGAAATTTTTGATGGATGACTAGATTAACAACAGTGCTAATGGACCTCACAAGATTAATGGACACAGTGATGTCTCCTCATGTTGTCCGAGGTTATGAAGGAAAGATGCGATAATGTCGTAGGTGTCATCTGTTGTACTACGACAGACTGCATACGTCACCTGCGGCCTAGGATTAGGACAACTCGGTCACAAGGTGTCGGGCCCCCAAGTAAAAAATGACGTATGCCGACGCGCTCCATCTCAATCTGAGTGCGAATGAGTTTTTGCTCTGGATGATCGCCCTGCGATTGAGATAGAGGAAGTTGCGAAATGGCTGGCTGCAAAATGTCTTGGTGGCGAAATGTCGTGAGTGCAAAATCAAAGTCAGTTGCGGAATGACTAGTTGTGAAACGTAGGAGTGCCGAGCGCATCGCTCTTTAACAGATTCCAGATAAATACGGCTCTATTCGACTTTACGGGTCCCAAGGAAAAGTTAACGGGCCCCATAAAGTTGACGGGCCCCTTCACAGTTGACGGGCCCCTTCTCAGTTGGCGGGCCCCATCTCAGTTAACGGGCCCCATGTCAGTTAGTGGGCCCCTTCTCAGTTGACGGGCCCCAACAAATATAGTGCTTTGAGGTACTAAAAATTATTGCTAGAATAGAGAAAATATGACTTGATGTTATTCCAACATACCTTCGCAACTTTCTGTAAAACCACTTTTCATTTAGTTGGTGATCCTTTTTTGCAATATCAGGCTCAGAAACGCCTTGTCGGTGAAGTCCAGGCAAGATATACTATTTTCCAGCTTCCAAAGCCTAATTTTTAGACAAAAAAACTGTTTGAATCATGGCAAGGTGTGGCTAAAAATATGTTTTTCAAATTTCAAAGTCAAAGATTCAATCAGTTTTCCTTCTTAAAACAACATAATATAACTCACTATGCTCAACGCAATAATTTTTAGTATCTCAAAGCACTATATTTGTTGGGGCCCGTCAACTGAGAAGGGGCCCACTAACTGACATGGGGCCCGTTAACTGAGATGGGGCCCGTCAACTGACATGGGGCCCGCCAACTGAGAAGAGGCCCGTCAACTTTATGGGGCCCGTTAACTTTTCCTTGGGGCCCGTAAAGTCGAACAGAGCCATAAATACGTTCATTCGAGACAAGAGGAGAAGAAAATAATTTTGGGAACAGACAAATATGTGTTAAGAAAGGGATGATGCATTTCTTTTTCGGGAGAAAGAGGACAAAATAAATGTATGGGGGGAATCGAAATTAGTGAATTTTTTTGGGGGGGGGGGGTGGGGTTTTTATTGAGAAATGGGAGATCACAGGTTAAAATTTTGACATATGGGTCACAAAAAAGGAATGAAAAGAAAATTGCGATCGGGAGATGAATGTTTTTGGGATTTTGAAGTTTTTTGCTTTTTTTTGGGATTTCGGATTATTTAAGTGAGTCAAGGATCACAGAAAATATATGGATTCGGAGAGAAGTGACATTATAGGGAAAAAATAGTTGAAAAAATGGGAAGGGATTTGGCATGTTTCGGAGAAATCGTGTTGGCATTTTTGGTGCTTTTGGTTTTTCAATGAAATAGTGCGAATCAACAATATCGGGAAGCAAGTTAAAAATTTTTCAGACAATTACAGCTCCAATCGATCCATATTCGATCCTCCAGCTCCACCACCACTCGTTCCCTCCCCATCACCATTCGGATCACGCTTTTGATTGTTCTGGAGATTCTTGAAGTGCTGCGAGTTTTGGAACTGCTGAAGCAGCGAGAACATCATATGAAGAGAGTCGATGCGTTTGCCATTGACAACTGGGATGTCCAACAAGTTCATGCAGATGTCCACGTATTGTTCCAAACTGACGTCGAGTTCCGCTGGTGGGGCCTGGAAATGTGGTGCATGTTCTTCGTCAGGTTCGTGTCGTAAAAAGTTATTTGGCGTCAGATCTGATACTAAGTCCGCAACCAGAGACTTCTAACATTATTACGTAAAAATGCAGGAAAATATATCCTGATGCCACTTCTAATGGTAAGTTACACGCAAGACTGTAAAAAGTTGGCCGCGGTATCTAGCTTAAGGCACTTCTGATAATGGGAATCAATGCAAGCGTCCAAACCTAGGTTTTATGTCCTGAAAACTCATTTTCAAGATAGCAGACCCTATTTGACTTTAGCAGCCTGCCCACAACCAAAGACGATATCGAGAGGACGTTTAAGCATGGTTTCACTCACCCGAAGAATCGGCTGAAGCTGAGCTGGTGTCTCCTGCATGAGCGTCTCCATATCCGGCATCTTGCTATGATAGTTGTACTGAGCTGGTGGCTTGCCTTTGTGGAGTTCCTAAAGACAACTTTTCAGGTTTGATCAACCTCAATTTGTTTACCTTCACATCAGCGATCCACTTTGGTACGACATCCGGTTTCTTGTCCATGTTCTCCACAATTTTTACTGGAGCGACGTCATCGAGAAGAGCGACATCCTTGACGGCTTGACGAATCTGCATGTCGACAATGGTGGCGTCGGATTGTTCGCATGGCGGCTCGTCGATTTGAGTCAAGCCGATGTTGTCGTCGATCTGAAAAAGATTGATGATTATGGTGCTCCCAGGGTGGCCAATCACTACATCAGTAAACGCGCTCCAGTGAGAAGTCAGAGAAAACTCTGCGTCTCTCACCAAAAATACTATTTCGCACGACTGTGGACTCCTCGTGGAGAAGAGGAAGTGTTTTGAATTCATATTTTTTGGTTTCTCGAGACCCAAGAAAAAAACGATCTGCGCCTTTAAATACAGTAAGAAAAACGAGAGAGTATATTTGGTGACAGCCGCAGAGTTTTCTCTGACTTCTCACTTGAGCCCGCGTTTACGGACATACTGTTTTTTACCCGCCCAAGATGCTCTCGAAAACAAACTCACATCATCAGGTCTTGGGACCTTGACAAAAAGATCGACCTCTCCCATGGCTGGAATGTACTCGATGGTGAATGGACGAAGTTGTGGACGGAGCTCAACTTCGGCTGCCTTGAACGCGTCGATGTAGGTTAGAACGGCTATCTCGTCCTCGGTGTAGTCTGAAAAATTATGATTTTAAAGGAGATGCGTAGATTCCAAAAATCCTAATGAAAATGCGCAAAAATCGCTCTAAAACCCCAAAAAATTGCTTTGAAATGAGCAAAAATCGCAGAAGTTGTTTCCGGTGGCCGTGGTCCAGTTTCCCAAAAAAGGGGTGGAGCTCGCATGCCAGTTAAGGTTGCTTAATTGAGGCTGAAGTTCAATCAAATTTTGTTTGAAATGTCGAAAAAATTTGAATAAAATAACATCATGTTTTCCAGGTAACTCAAAACTAAACTATACGAAAATGGCGAAGAAAATTTGCTTGTTTTTCACTTTTTCACTACTTTGAAAATCTTTTTGAAAATGAGAAAATATGGCATTTTGAAGCTTTACTTCTGAGTAATCACTATACACCTATTATCATTGTCATGTGAGTGAGCACATGACAATCCTTGAATCTTGATTATTTACGGCGTTTAGAATTTCCTAAAAAATCTGGACTCTGCTCAAGTACAAAATGCCCCAAGGGGGGGGGGTTTGTACTTTTGAGGGGTGTGATTGCGGACAGGAGTTGGGAAATAGATGAAGGGGGAAAATAAGATGAGGGACAATCTAAAGGTTCTGGGACATTTCGCAACTACGACGTTTCGCAACCCACGTCGACTTTGCAACCGCGACAATTCGCAACAAAGACATTTCGCAACCAAGACATTTCGTAACTAGACGTTTCGCAACTCTATAAACTAGTCCACTTTACGTTCATTAAGGTTGTATGGGGATTGAGGGTATTGTGAATTATTCCAGGTGATACTCTACATTAGAAAAGTTATGATTTTAACGTGAACATTCTACAAAAATCCTGGATTTCGTGGTTTTGAAATGACGTGATTGCGGATGGTCGCGGTTGCGAAACGACCGGTAGCGGATTGTCGTGGTTCCGAAATTTACGTGAGTTGCGAAATGTCGGGGTTCGACGCGCTTTACCTCAATCGCAGTGCGCGCGCTGTTTTCAGCACTGGAACGTCAAAAGGCAAGAATGAGCATTGTGATCATTCAGTGCCAAACTCATGCGCACTCAGACTGAGATGGAGCAATACTTCATCTATTATATAACATAGGGTCCAACACATTGCCGAAACTTTTTTTGTTGAAAACTTTCCTAATCCTAGGCCACAGGTGACGTATGCAGTCTGTGGTAGTACAACACATGACATCTACGACATTATCGGACAGCATAATGAGACATGACTGTGTCTATTTTCTTTTCAAGCCCCATTGGCACTGTTAACCTAGTCATCGATCAATAATGTCATCTCCATCACTCATTAATGAGTTGACATCATTATGGACGTATACCGCACTGTCTACAGTCCGTTGCTGACAATTCTATAACTTTTTCGTTCCCTGATTAACTACTTTTTTGATCAACAACAACAATTTTGCTTTTCACACTTAGAAATCATTCCAGTTTCGGAGTTGATAGTAGTTGATAACTGATCTTGCGATGCCCGAGCGATACTTTAATTACAAATTCCAACATCTTCAAAAACGCTCCATTCAAATCGTGAGGCTGTCACATGGTTAGATTTGTGGCGATCACTAATTTTGCTATCAAGCCCAAGTCTCAAAAGCAAACATGTCAACCATCAAACGTAGTCAGGGTATAAAAAATCAGCAACGACTCAATCAACACAAATCTATTGTCGGGACTTCCCATTAGATTTGCAGCAGCTCTCGAGTTGCCTACCTCACTTATTACTTGAGGGCCCAACACTTTGTGACCGAGTTATCCTAATCCTAGGCCACCGATGCCTTATGCAGTATGTCGTAGTACAACAGATGACATCTACGACATTATCGCATTTTTCCTTCATTACCTCGGACAACATAATGAGGCGTGACGGTGTCCATTAATCTTGTGAGGTCCATTAGCACTGTTAACGTAGTCATCAATCAAAAATGTCTTCTCTTGCACTCATTGACGAGTTCATTGACACCACTGTGGACAAACGGTACAACCTCATACCGCACTGTCTACAGTCCACTGCAGTCGATTCTATGATTTTTCTGTTGTTTCTTGGTTCACTTCTTTTTTTGATTTATTAACAATGTCTTCGCTCATCTTTTCTCAGAACGTTTCTTTCTCATTTAACAAACCCTCTAGCATTACAGACCTAATTCTCAAGATGAACGGGCAAGCCAAAGCGTTTCCACTACTCCGTCTGCCCAGTCTCGTTCACCAAGAAATCGTCAACATGTTCGACCCGACTTCAGTGTAAGTTTCCAAGGATTCAGCTTCACCAGCATGCAACCCTTTCAAAATTCTCACACCTCGATTCGAACGCATATTCCAGAATCAATTGCCTTCTTACTTCAAAAAGAATGAGCAATGTCATCATGCTCCATATCCAGAAACCGACTGACATGGATCTAACACTTACCACCTTCGGACTGGTGCTCACTCAAGACTCCTCTGAAGAACATCACCATTGGAAGTTCATGGAGAGCACCGTCGAGAATGTCACCACAGAAATTACCAAGTGCGCCTTTGGGCCAAGTGTTACTACTACTATTCATTGTGAAAACCCTGAGGATTCCTTAAAAAAATGGGCAGAACTAGCTATCAAAGTGTTCCGTACACCCATCAGCGAAATATGGGCTAATAGGGACAGGATGGCTAATTTTGGAGTCGGAATGATGAATTGGTTACAGACAATACAGCAGGTTGAACGTCACTTATCATACGCAATTGAACACGAAGAAGGTGAAAAGTTTGAGGTCATAGACTTCGACAGAGTTTTTATGGATCCCAAATCACTAGAGTGGACTCCGGAGTTTAAGAAGGTCTTGGATAGTCGGGTCGTCTAAAAATCAGTCTTTCTGATAACTGGTTCCTCTTCTGTTTTTTGCACTCTGTTCCCCAATTATAAGCTTTCTTACAAATAAATGCATTTACTTGAGCCTAACCTTTTAATGTATTGTTTGTTGAGAGGATAATTTAAGAATTTTCAAGAACAAAGCTGAATTTGTGATCAAACCTCGCATGGCCGAGTTTGTCGAAACCTAGGTCACATGCGACTCATTTCAGTGGGCTGACGTGGTTTCGAACTGACGTGGTTGCGAAATTTACGGGGAGTTGCGAGATGTCTCGGAGCCGTGAGTTAGGCTCTCCAAATGAGTATTAGTCAAAAATTGCTAATTTTCGGGTTTCCAGGAAGGATACAGCGTGCGGTATAACTGGAGATAAATTGTTCGGCCCCCAATCTTTAGACTGGCTCAGTTCTAGCAGTGGAAAGTGAATCAAGTTATTAGCGATATTCCCCAAGGGGAAACGCGCTCCATCGCAAACTTGGCTGAAATTTGAATTTCCAGCTTTCCCGCCGTTTTGAAAACAGCGAAACATGTTTCCGTGGGTGCGTGGACTCCTCGTGGACAATTTGACTGCTGCCCGAGTTGTCCACGCACCCACCGAAACATGTTTCGCTGTTTTCAAAACGGCGGGAAAGCTGAAAATTCAAATTTTAGCCAAGTTGGCGATGGAGCGCGTTTCCTCTAGGGGAATATCGCTAATACAAAATATACAACCATGATATTCTTAACAAAAAACCAAGACCGTCACAGTAAACCTGTCCCTACCATCATCATCCTCTTCCTCCTCATCATCCTCATCCTGGCTGGAGTCGTCCTCGAGTCGGCTGGCCCTGCGAATCATATTTTGAATTGGCATCGAGATTTTTCTCATCAAAATGTCATTCATAGAAGAACCTTGCCTGTTATCTGAAAAAAATGTTGATTGTACAGTTTATAGAGTTGTGAAATGACTGGTTGCGAAACGTCCAGTTTTGAAATGTCTTGGTTGCGAAATGACTAGTTGCGAAATGTCTACTTTTTGGATGGCAAAGTCTGAGAACAAAAATCTTAAAGTCGCCATAAAACCATTTCTAGAAGGACTAGAGCTACAAAATCAAGTGATTTGGAATTGTAGAAAAATGGAGAATCTTATATTGTAGATTTCAAACAAAACAAAGAAAAAATGGCTCACTAGTTGGTGTCGGTGTGATGGACTTCGGCTGCGGCATCGTTGGCGGTGGTGTGACACTCTCGTCACCACTGGTGTAGGCCGGTGGAGAGCCGAGTGGTGGTGGTGGTTGGGATGGGCGATTGATGACTGAATATGAGAAAAAGTTAATAGACCTTTTTCGAAGTTATTAGCGATATTCCCCAAGGGGGAAACGTGCTCCATCGTCAACTTGGCTGAAATTTGAATTTTAGCTTTCCCGCCGTTTTGAAAACAGCGAAACATGTTTTGATGGGTGCGTGGACTCCTCGTGGACAGCTCGAGCAGCAGTCGAATTGTTCACGAGGAGTCCACGCACCAACCGAAACATGTTTCGCTGTTTTCAAAACGGCGGGAAAGCTAAAATTCAAATTACAGCCAAGTTGGCGATGGAGCGCGGGAGATTCTGAGGTTCTGTAGTCTATGCTCACCTGGACTATCAATCAAATCCTTGAACTCTCCATCCATATCACCAGCGCTGGCAGCCATTGGGTTCTCCAGAGCCTGTAATGGTTATCAGTAGATTAGAAAACTTTACCGGTAGATCAAAATGTTTGCGGTAGATCAAATTAGTGAGAATTTCGAGAGAGCCGAGGAAGGGTGGGTGAAAGCAATATGTATGTATGTAGGCACATACATATGACGAAAGTTTTATGCGCCAATTCCCTTTTCAATTTTTCTCTAACACTCTTATTTTGGCACACTCTCTCGTCGAGGTTTTGGACGGGCGGTTTTGTTTTGATGGGCTCTTTTTGGGGGCTCTTTCTCCATGGCAACACATTGTAAGCAGTGAAAAACAGGTGGAAAGGGGGGGGGGGGCTTCAAGGGGAAATTGAAGATTTTTTTGGTTTTGATAAGAAAAGAGAGTGAGATGAGATGGAAAAACAAAAGAGGAGATTTTTGTTGTTGATGTGCATAAGCCTAAATGTAAGAATTTCTTGAAGGAGCGGGGGGGGGGGGGGGGGTGTCCACAAAATTAAAAGAAATTTTGGAAAAAATGTGAAAAATCGCAAAAATGAGATATTAGCGGTATTCCCCAAGGGAAAACGCGCTCCATCGCCAACACGGCTGAAATTTGAATTTTCAGCTTTCCCGCCGTTTTGAAAACAGCAAAACAAGTTTTGGCGGGTGCGTGGACTCCTCGTGGACAACTCGGGCAGTAGTCGAATAGTCCACGAGGAGTCCACGCACCCACCAAAACATGTTTTGCTGTTTTCAAAACGGCGGGAACGCTGAAAATTCAAATTTCAGACAAGTTGGCGATGGAGCGCGTTTCCCCTTGGGGAATATCGCTAATATGGCATTTTGAACTGGTGAAATTCTGAGAATGAGAAAAAACATGCTGAGAAAAAACAGGTGGAATTGAAAAAATGACGAGATTGAGGAAGTGAGAGTTTGTAAATGCTGAATTTTCTTCAAAAATCTTCAAAATCTTGGAACTGAGAGCGAAGCAAATGCAAAATCAAAACAGCAAACGTATAAACATTTCAGAATTTATGGCTTCCTTTGTTATTATGCAGGAGACACTCCTCCTATTCACACTAACTAAGCTCATTGCACTTCTAATTTCAACTCTCAGAAGACAAAATTGAAGTAAAGATTTCTCAATTTTTTCATATTCATCACCAAAATAATCAGATTGATATCATGCTTTAAAAATTGCACTCAAGACTTTTCAAAAAAACCTGAATCCTAAATTTCATAATTCTAAAAAAATAGGTTCAACTTAGTTCAACATTACACTCACAATTAAAAATATCGAAAATTTTCGGCTTCGGGACGTTTTGTCACTAGTCATTTTGCAACTACGACATTTCGCAACTAAGAAATTTTGAAACTGAACGTTTCGCAACCAGTCGTTTCGCAACTCTATAAACTAGTCCACTTTATCTTCTTTTAGGTTGTATGGGATTGAGGGTATTGTGAACTATTTCAGGTTATAGTCCAAATTTGAAAAATTGTGATTTTAACGTGAACTCTTTTCAAAAATACTGGATTTTTCGGTTTCGAAATGACTGGTTACAAAACGTCCAGTTTTGAAATGTCTTAATTGCGAATTGTCGCGGTAGCGAAAACGACGACAGTTGCGAAATGTCGTAGTTGCAAAACGACTGGTTTCGAAATGTCGTGGAGCCGAAATTTCATAATTTCAAAAAAATTAGGCTCAACTTGAGTCCAGCTACTGAAAATATCAAACATTTTCAAAAATTTTTTTTCAAAATTTTCGTTTTTCAAAACATTGAGAGCGCGCTCAAAGGTTGTAAACCTTGAAGTCGAAAATGCTATGTTTCATAATGCCTATATGAAATCATGAATTGCAAGGTGCCCCTACTAGACTCAAAGATCATTAATCCTGCCCATTGCCATTAATCTCCTCCCCCCCCCCCCCCTCGTTCTCTTTTCAACATTTCACCTTGCCCCCCCCCCCCCCCCCTCCCTTTCCTCCTCCCCTATTGCTCATTGTCCTCCAAGAGCACATATATGTAATTAAAGTGAAAGAGACGTACCTGAATATATCGCAAGCTTTCCGGAGACGGAGTGCGGAAATGGCGATTACGCCCATCCTCCTCATTAGCCTGGGGGCCGCTGAATCGGACAGAACCTGGAAAATGAGAACAATAAGGGACAGTTGCTCTGGGACATTTCGCAACTCAGGTATATATAGCAACCAAGACATTTTGGAACTGGACGTTTTGCAACTCTACAAACTAGTTCACTTTACGTTCCTTAAGGTTGTATGGGATTGAGAGTATTGTGAACTTTTCCAAGTTATAGTCTACATTTGAAAAGTTGGAATGAACTTTCTACAAAAATCCTGGATTTCCAGGTTTCGAAATGAGGTTTTTCCGGATTGTCGTGGTTGCGAAATGAATGTGAGTTGCAAAATGGACGTGAGTTGCGAAATGACCGGTTGCGAAATGTCGTAGTTGCGAAATTTAAGTAAGTTGTGCATTTTTGAATTAAAAAAAAAACTCACGACGTCTTTCCATATTCGCTGATGGTACGGCGTCTGGGCTGATGATATCACTCTCTTCTTCCACAATATGATCTACCGATACAGAGTCCGGAAGAATCCTTCGTGATGGAAGATCGTCGTCACTCTCGTTTCGAGGAGACACCACGACTTCTTCGTGGTGGTAGATGCCCTGAAAACAAAGTTGTTGTGAAGGGATTACTGTAGCTTAGTTAATGTGATTGGTTACAGTAACCTCAATTTCTAGTAAAATTTCTGTTGCGATCTAAGTTTTTTGTATGTATGTTGTATGGTAAGACCTATACGTTTTTGAATCTAGCAAATCTAGTTCAAAGTCGGATGAAGCTGTGCAAAACTTAAATTTTATTGCAGAAAGTATTTTGGGCTCCGAGACATATTGCAACCTGTCATTTCGCAACTACGACATCTCGCAACTCACGTCAATTTTGCAACTACTACGTTACCGGCCATTTCGCAACTCACGCCATTTCGAAACCACGAGATCCAGGATTTTTGTAGAAAATTTACGTTAAAATCACAACTTTTCAAATGTAGACTATAACCTAGAATAGTTCACAATACCCTCAATCCCACAGAACTTTAATGAAAGTAAAGTAGACTAGCTTATACAGTTGCGAAACGTTCGGTTTCGAAACGTCTTGGTTGCGAGTTGTCGCGGTTGCAAAATGTATGTCAGTTGCGAAATGTCGTAGTTGCGAAATGTCCCGGAGCCACAATTTTTGGTTCAATGAGTGTTTTCAACAAAAACTTTCAATAGACTATGCGCCTTTAAAAACCGGAACACAGCTCAGAATAAGAAATGAGAAAGTGGATTTGTATGTGTCTTGTGTACATTTATGTCTCATATATTCTCCATTCCTTCCCGTTACTCCTTGGCGTCTCCTTTCTTATTTATTTCTTTCCGAGGAAATTGAGTTAGTCAGGAGAAGAAGAAGGTGTCCCGTAAAACGGGGACACCTTTCCCCCTTTTTCCTAGATTTTGGATCTTGTCTAGGGGAGGGGGGGGGGGGGCTCGTTTTCTTGGTCTCTATGGGGATAGGAGGACGCTGGGGAGAGGTGAAGAAAATAAGGAAATTAAGGAAAAGGAAAAGAATGATGGGTCATTTTCTAAGAGGAATTTTGCCAAAATGACCCAAAAAATGGTTGAAATAGTTTGAAAACATAGTACTTTTGAGTTACAAATTTTTAATTTTAAAAATTTTTTCGAATTAAAAAAAATATTCTAAAATTATGATATTTCAACACAAAAATCTGAAAATTTTGTGACCTTTTCTTACTTTCTCTAACTTCGAAATTCTAGAAACCTTTAATTTCAGACATCTTGAAGTTCATCGAAACGGAAAAAATTTGTCATGCTCATGTGACACTTCTCATTTTGAGACAGAGAAAATAGAGTGCATTTTCAGATTGAGATGTATAATTTAGGTGAGACTGAAGAAGAAAATGATATCAAGATTTGATTTTTGAGTGAAAAGTGCATCTAAACCAAGACATTTAGAAACTGGACGCTTCGCAACTGAACGTTTCCAAACTCTATAAACTAGTCCACTTTACGTTCATTGAGGTTGTATGGGGTTGAGCGTATTTTTAACTATTCCAGGTTATAGTCTACATTTGATAAGTTGTGATTTTAACGTAATTATTCTATAAAATGCGTGGATTTTGTGGTTTCGAAATGACGTAGTTTCGGACTGTCGCGGTTGCGAAACGACCGGTAGCGAAATTTCGTAGTTGCGAAATTGACGTGAGTTGCGAAATGTCTCGGAGCCCAGTTTTGAACCGTACCTGATCCTCCTCCAGTCCTCTTATTTGACTTAAGGAGTCTTCTGATGATTCATCGCTTATTGCGGTACCAATCCGATTGTTGTCTATTTGAAGGGGAGAATTTTTGGCAGGGTCCGACATTTTTGAATTCAGGGTGTGTCGGAATTTCTGAAAAAAGTGTACTATTAAGAAAAAATACACTCAAAAAAAAGGAGGAAAATTTACTCAAAAACCTTCAGGATAGGACAAATAAAGATTAAAATTGATTAAAGGAGGAGTCCGACCAAACATTTTTGTTGCTTTAAAATACATAAAAATGTGTGTAGATTCCAAAAAGTATGATGAAAATGCTCAAAAATTGCTCTAAAACCTCGAAAATGACTCCGAAACGAGCAAAAATCTCGAAAGTTGTATCCGGTGGCCGTGGCCGAGTTTCCCAAAAAAAGGTGCGGAGCCAGATAATCACTTCAAGAAACTCGGCCACGGCCACCGGATACAACTTCTGCGATTTTTGCTCATTTTGGAGCCATTTTTCGAGATTTTAAAGCGATTTCTGAGCATTTTCATCATGATTTTTGGAATCTAAACACATTTTTACATATTTCACAGCAATAAAAAATTTTGGTCGGAGTCCTCCTTTAAATTTTTTTTGAAAATGACAAATCTGACCACTCAAATAGACTCTCAAAAACAAAATTTGTCATAAAAAACTATTCCCTATTTTTCTAACCTATCCATCTAGAAAAATATCGAAAAAACAATTTATTTTTCGGGAATAGAAAAATAAATTGAATTTAAGAAAACAAAATTTCGGGTTGGTTGGTTGCCAGAGGCAACCAAGAAACGCCACTCCAACCCTCAACCACCTGTCTCTCTCTTTTTTGTCCATGATGGAAAAAGGGAAACAACGGAAAGGGAAAAGGGAAGAAATACAAGGGGGAGAAGTGGAGCACATGGTGCATGAACACAACAAGAGGAGAAGGAGAACAGGTGAAAAAAGTGGGAATGTGGGTGAAGGAAAGGTGAAGAATAATAAGGGAGATCCTTGAGGAACGGGAATGGAGGACCACAGGGAAGCCTTTAATTATTTGCGGAAGATGGGGGGGGGGCCTTATTCTGTTTTTAGGGGAAGAAATGGCATAGCATAATTATGGTGATCTCGGCTAGTTCGTATTTTTTGAAAAATTTTTCCAAAAAAAATCGCTTGAAAATTGGAAAAATATGAGGGAAATTACGATAACAGTTGGTTCATACAATACCTGCCATAATGATATTCGTTTTCGTCAATTTCAGTGGAAAATCGTCAACTTTGGGTAACTGAAAAATTACTTCAAAGTCATTTTTTCTGTTTGAAAATTTGAGCGTGTATTAATCAAACCTTGAACTTTTATTTTGTAGTTGACAACATTTTTGTACAAGTCAGCTCTGCCAAGATATGACCCGTTGAAAAAAAAGCTTTTAAAAATTTGGAGAATTAGCACTGAAGTCGACCTAAGGTTTCTTGGCGTAACTTTTTGATTAAAGAGATACAAGAAAGTTGTCAACTACAAAATTAAAGTTCAAAATTCGATTCAAATATTCTCAAATTTTCTAACAGAAAAAGTGACTTTGAATTAGTTTTTCAACTACCCGATTTTCAACTGAATATGACGAAAACAAATATCATTATGGCCGGTACTGTATGAACCAACTGTTACCGTAATTTCACTCATATTTTTCCGATTTTCACTAGTTTTAACCGATCTTTCATGAAAATCTTCAAAAATTGCAAAATAACCATGCTTAGAATTCATGTTTGTCGAACAGAATCGCCAGTTAAGTAATTTCACAATTATGGTTTTGCAGAGGAGGTGAGGAAAGAGATTTGTCAAGTTTTTGGGGACCAGAAGGAAGATTTCAAAGTTTTGATAAGTTGGAACGATTCGAATTGAATTTTGGACAATTATACTCTAAGATTCTAAGGTTTTCTGAGCAGGAAAACAGACATTTTCTTTCTCAACTCCCACGTTCATATTCATATCACTAATTCCTATTTTCAGCTGACACTTTCACAAGACTTCAAGTCAAAGAACACATGAAATTTTCTCAAAAAAATTGTCTTAAATATCACCTGAATTTACGGCACCAAAAATCACTTGAAAATTCTAGATAAATGACGTTTGAAAAATAGAAATTTGAAATTAATAATCTAAATAACACAAGCTTGGAAGCAAGGTTGCAAGTATAAAAATCCAGTCATGACGGATTCCCAAAAAAAAACGAAGTTTGAGGAAAAATGAGGGACTTCAAGGGTGAGAAGAGTCAAAATACGTTGAGGATTAGTGGATTTTGTGATTATTTTTGGAAACGGATATTAAAACTATTTCCTCCGCAATATTTTAAGAATAATAGCAATATCATCAAAAATGACAATTTTCGAAAAAAATGGCCCCCTCGCGGAATATTAGATTAATCGATTTCCATAGTTTTAAAAAGTGCTGTAAGTAAAATAAAATCAGATTTATTTTGAGAATTGGCGCAGTAAAAAACAGAGAAAAGGTGAGAAAAGTAATCAAAACATTCAAGTACTTGTTAGTATTGCAGGGCAATCATTTTGAAAGATCTCGGTTTGAACTCAATCATTGCTGTGTGTCCATTTTTCTTTCTAATTTCAAATCGTCCACTCGTCTCGAATTTTTTGTAAGGAATACCTTTAAACAATCTCTCTTCGAAGTTATCCTCATCAGTTGTGACACGATACATTAGTTCGAAACTCTCGTAACGATGAACTTCCAGAAATTCAAGATTAGAAGTTCCTCCTCTTCTCCAACATTTCAAAAACCGGTTATGTTCCTTCAGTGGGAAGTACATGTGGCCCAAATATATGGAGCGCATGTTGCTCATTAACAAATCGTCAATAGTGATCTTGGTTTTGAAAGGCTGTAGATCATAAAAACCGCTCGTATTTCGAATTAGAAATTCTTGCCGTTGATTTTCACCGAGCCCAGGGCCCCACTTAAAACAATCGGTGTTTTTTAAGAGTTTCCTTGCAACCAACAGATTTTGGGAATAAAACCATCTTATTTGAATACCTTCAAATAGGTCCACGGCAACTTTTTCAAGCTCGTCTGTTGAGTTACAGAAATTGAAACAAGTGATTCCGGGAAGGCTAAGAATTCTCAGAAAGTCCAGAAACCACGATCGCAGTTTGGTTTCCGGGATACTCCACAATTCTTGTCCGGTATGGAGACTATTGAAGGAGAATCCTGTCGTTCCGAATCTCTCTGCTGTACATCTTGCCTTGCGTTGACCGTCTTTACCATTGATTTCAAAAATAAATGTGTACCCTGATATGAACACAGTCAAAAAATAAATGGGATGGTTCAACGGTACAAGAGCCATTCTGGTTTTGGTAGATGTGAGGGAGAGGCTGAGTCTGAAAATAAGGTCATGCAGTCAGAAAAATACTACAGAAGTAACTTACATATCAATAATTTCCAGGTTTTGCATGATCAGCTGAAGAGCTCTGGGCGGAGTTTTAAGTAGAGGAAATCTGTCAGTCATTGTAACTTTCTTCAATAAACAGATTCTGGGAGGTAGAAAATCTATAAAATATTTTCGTCTGGGCAAATAGACAGCATACTAGTAGGCTGAGCGCGCGAAAATCATTGGTGGGTCTCGACGCGATCCACACGCACTGTCACGTCATCTGCCCTTGTGAAGTGACAATGTCGAATAGAGTGGCAACAAAAAATTGTTTCCCAGAGACCGAGGAGATGAGATTTGGCGTAGTTGCAAAAAGTGTTTGAAACATACAGCTTCTTAGATTCTTGGAAAGTAAGTGAATTGCAGGGCTGTCGTACAGTCGGCCGTCAAAAAGCCGCGGTCAAGAGGAGATGGTTGTTTTCGGTTTCTGTGTGTTAAAAGCTCTTTTATTTTTTGGCCTGATTATATTTGAACTTTTTTTGTTAAAAAGCTGCTTCGTGGAGTGCTCAGTTAACAGAGCTGGTGAGCCAAGCCCAATCAGTTAGAAAAATGTCGAAATGAAACTTCCTCGGATGGAATCAGATGAGGAATTCTCGGATGTCCAAAAGTTACACTGTATTGCTTATGAAAAACTAAATACCAAATAAAATTTTAATTCACAAAAGTAACATAGTAGAAAATGGAAAAAAACACAAACAATCAATGAAAAAATCTAAGTAATTGTTAGTTTTGTGGTACAATCATTCTGAAAGATCCTAGCTTAAACTCAATCATTGCTCTCTGCCCGTTTTTCTTTTTAATTTCTAATCCATTAGAAAGAGTGACATTCTTTTCAACTTCAACAAAGTTATAAGGTCCTCTTGTCTTGAATTTTTTGTAAGGAATACCTTTGAACATTCTCTCTTCAAAGTTATTCTCATCAATTGTTACTCCATACAACTCTTCAAAACTGTCGTAACGCCTAACTTCCAGAAATTCAAGAATTCTTGCTGTTGATTTCTACCAAACCTCCACTTAAAACGAACGGAGTTCTTTAAGAGTTTTCTTGCAACCAACATATTTTGAGAATGGAACCATCTTATTTGGATACCTTCAAATAAGTCCACGGCAACTTTTTCAAGCTCATCTGTTGCATTACAGAAATTGAAACGAGAGATCCCGGAAAGGCTAAGAATTCTCAGAAAGTCCAGAAACCACGATCTTAGTTTGGTTTTTGTGAAACTCCATAATCGTATTTCAGTACGGAGACTAGTGAAGGATCCTGAAGTTCCGACTCTCTCTATTGTAAACCTTCCCTCGAATAGACCGCGTATACCATAGATATCAAGATCAAATATGCGCCGTGATATGCGCACATTCAATGAATAAATGGGATGGTTTATTGGTACAAGAGCCATTCTGGTTTTTGTAGATGTGAGGGAGAGGCTTAGTCTGAAAAATAGGCATTACAGTCAGAAAAATACTACAAAAATAACTTACATGTCAATAATTTCCAGGTTTCGCATTACTAGCTTAAGAGCACTGGGCGGAGTTTTAAGTAGTGGGAAGCTGTCAGTCATGGTAACTTTCTTCAATAAACAGATTCTGAGAGGTAGAAAATCTATAAAATATTTTCGTCTGGGCAAATAGACAGCATACTAGTAGGCTGTGCGCGCGAAAGTCATTAGTGGGTCCACACGCACTGTCACGTCATCTGCCGTTGTGAAGTGACAATGTCGAATAGAGTGGCAACACAAAATTGTTTCCCAGAGACCGACATGAGATCTGTGAAGGGGTTGACTCCTGCCTCATATGTGGATATATGGTTTATTGAGGTTAAAGGGACATAAGAGGTTAGCGAGATGGTGATCCGAGGCATGCTTGAGTCTTGGATAGGTCAATTCAGGGAGAGTCTCCTAGAGTCTCCTCTAGATTTCCCTTCCAGCTACATACCTCATGTCTTAGATTCTTTAACACTGAGGGTCCCGGCGTCGTCCCTTTTCTTGGCGTTGCCGGGGGGCAGAGTCAGTCTCCTCCGTCTTTCCCTCTTGCTGGTGAGGTGCCAAAAGGAAAGGATGATAGAAAAGGGGGGAAAATCGGGCAGAGCATGACGTCACACCTTCACAGATCTAGCGAAGTTTCTTGCAAGAAGTCGTTGAAATTCATCAGACACTTAGATTCTTTGAGATTAAGTGTATTGCCAATGAACAACTAAATATCAAATGAAATTTTATTTTACAAAAAAATTCATAGTGAGAATTAGAGAAAAACTAAAAAATTATGAACAAATCCGATCCCATATTAGTTCCGTGGTACAATCATTGTGAAAGATCTCGGTTTGAACTCAATCATTGCTCTTTGTCCATTTTTCTTTCTAATTTCAAATCGTCCACTCGTCTCGAATTTTTTGTAAGGAATACCTTTGAACATTCTCTCCTCAAAGTTATCCTCATCCGTTGTGACACCATACATCTGTTCAAAACTCCCCAAACGCGTAACTTCCAGAAGTTTGAGATTTGAAGTTCCTCCTCTTATCCAACACTTCAAAAATCGATTATAATCTTTCAGTGGGAAGTACATGTGGTACAAATATATGGAGCGCATGTTACTCATTGACAAATCGTCAATAGTTATCTTGGTTTCGAAAGCGTCTCGGTCAGAAAAACCGCTCATATTCTGAATTAGGAATTCTTGCCGTTGATTTCCACTGAGACTAAGGCCCCACTGAAAACTATCAGAGTTTTTTAGGAGTTTTCTTGCGACCAAGAGATTTTGAGAACAAAGCCATCTTATTTGGATACCTTCAAATAAGTCCACGGCAACATTTTCAAGCTCGTCCGTTGCATTACAGAAATTGAAACGAGAGATTCCGGGAAGGTTAAGAATTCTTATAATGTCCAGAAGCCACGATCTGAGATTGGTTTCCGAAAAACTCCACAATTCTCGGCCGTTACGGAGACCAGTAAACGAGAATCCTGTCGTTCCGAATCTCTCTGCTCTACAGAATACCTTGCGTTGACCGTCTATACCATTGATTTCAAGAATAAATGTGTCTCGTGATATGAACGCAGTCAGCAAATTAATGGGATGGTTCACTGGTACAAGAGCCATTCTGGTTTTGGTAGATGTGAGGGAGAGGCTGAGTCTGAAAATAAGATATTGCAGTCAGAAAAATACTACAGAAGTAACATACATATCAATAACTTCGAGGTTTTGTATGACCAGCTTGAGAGCGTTGTGCGGAGTTTGTAGTAGTGGGAAACTGTCAGTCATGGTAACTTTTTTCAATAAACGGATTCTGGGAGGTAGAAAATCTATAAAATATTTTCGTCTGGGAAATAGACAGCATACTAGTAGGCTGAGCGCGCGAAAATCATTGGTGGGTCTCGACGCGATCCACACGCACTGTCACGCCATCTGCCGTTGGGAAGTGACAATGTCGAATTGAGTGGCAAGGGAATACTGTTTCCCAGAGACCGAGAGATGAGATTTGTCGTAGTATTTTTCTCTGTCGTAGAAATTTTTGTCACATATCAGATTCTTGGAGATGAAGTTTATGACTGATGAAAAACTCAAAACATAATACAATTTATTTTACAAAAAGTGCATAGTAAGATATAGAGAAAAACCGAACAAATCAAAGTTCTTGTTAGTCCCGTGGTACAATCATTTTGAAAGATCTCGGTTTGAATTGAATCATTGCTCTCTGTCCATTTTTCTTTCTAATTTCAAATCCATTAGAAAGATTGACTTTCCTATTAACTTCGGCAAAGTTATAAGGTCCACTTGTATCGAATTTTTTGTAAGGAACACCTTTGAACAATCTCTCTTCAAAGTTTTTTCATCAATTGTTATTCCATACATCTGTTCGAAATTGTTGTAACGCTCAACCTCCAGAATATCAAGATTTGCAGTTCCTCCTCTTATCCAACACTTCAAGAATCTATTATAATCTTTTAGTGGGAAGTACATTTGGCTCAAATTGATGCAGCGGGAGTTGCTTACTAACAAATCATCAATAGTGATTTTGGTTTCGAAAGCTCGTTGTTCAGAGAAACCGCTCATATTCTGAATTAGGAATTCTTGCTTTGGATGGCGTTCGAGCTCCCATCTAAGACTATCGGCGTTCTTTCGAAGCATTCTTTTGACCAACAGGTTTGGAGAATGAAGAAGTTTAATTTTGATACTTTTGAGTAGCTCAATGACCACTTTTTCGAGCTTGTCCGCTTCATCAAGGATATTGGAATAATCGATATAGGGGTGGTTTAGAATTCTTAGCATCTCCAAAAACCATAATCTGAAATCGGTTTCCGGAAAACTCCACAATTCTTGACCGGTACGGAGACTAGGGAAGCAGAATCCTAGAGTTCCAAATCGTTCTGCAGAGCATGCAACATTGAGGTGATCGTTTGTACTAAGGATTTGAAGACCGAATATTCCCTCTTGTATGTGCACACACAAAAAATTTATAGGATGGTTCACTGGAACAAGAGCCATTCTGGTTTTGGTAGATGTGAGGGAGAGGCTGATTCTGAAAATAAGGTGTTGCAGTCAGAGAAACACTGCAGAAGTAACTCACATATCAATAATTTCCAGGTTTTGCATGACCAGTTTAAGAGCACTGGGCGGAGTTTTCTGTAGTGGGAAGCTGTCAGTCATGGTTACTTTCTTTAATAAACAGATTTTGAAAGGTAGAAAATCTATAAAATATTTTCGTTTGGGCAAATAGACAGCATATTAGTAGGCTGAGCGCGCGAAAATCATTGGTGGGTCTCGACGCGATCCACACGCACTGTCACGTCATCTGCCGTTGGGAAGTGACAATGTCGAATACATAGAGTGGCAACACAAAATTGTTCCCCAGAGACCGAGAGATGAGATCTGTGAAATGGTTGACTCCTACCTCATAAGTGGATATACATATGGTTTACTGAGGTTGAAGGTTAAAGGGGCATAAGTGGTTAGCGAGATAGGGATCCAAGGCAGGCCTACATAAGTCTCGTATAGGTCAATTCAGGGAGAGTCTCCTAGGGTCTCCTCTAGATTTCCCTCCCAGCTACCTCATGTCCTAGATTCTGAGGGTCCCGGCGTCGTCCTTCCTCCTTGGCGGAGAAGCCGTTAAACAATTAAAGATTCTTGGATATCAAGTGTATTGCTAATGAACAACTAAATATCAAATAAAATCTTATTTTACAAAAAAATGCATAGTGAGAATTAGAGAAAAACTGAAACAATTATGAACAAATCCAATCCCATATTAGTTCCGTGGCACAATCATTGTGAAAGATCTCGGTTTAAACTCAATCATTGCTCTTTGTCCATTTTTCTTTCTAATTTCAAATCGTCCACTCGTCTCGATTTTTATGTGAGGAATACCTTTGAACAATCTCTCTTCGAAGTTATTCTCATCCATTGTTATTCCATACCACTGTTCAAAGTTCATGGCACGCTGAACTTTCAGAAATTCGAGATTTGAAGTTCCTCCTCTTATCCAACACTTTAAGAATCGGTTATATTCCCTTAGTGGGAAGTACATTTGGTTCAAATATATGAAGCGGATGTTGCTCACTAACAAATCATTAATTGTTATTTTAGTGTCGAAAGCTCGTTGATCAGAAAAACTAGTCATATTCTGAATTAGGAATTCTTGCTTTGGATGGCGTCCGAGTCCCCATCTAAGACTATCGGTATTCTTTTGAAGCATTCTTGCGACCAACAGGTTCGCAGAATTAAGACATTTAATTTTGATACCGTTGAGAAGCTCAACGGCATCTTTTCCAAGGTTGTCTGTTCCGTTTGAGAAAAAGAAACAATCGATTCCGGAATAGTTTAAAATTCTTAGAACGTCCAGAAGCCACGATCTGAGATTGGTTTTTGTAAAATTCCACAATTGTGGCCCAGTACGGAGACTAGTGAAGGAGAGTTCTGAAGTTCCGATTCTTTCTGGTGTACATGTTGCCTTGAGGTCACGGTGTCTACTATAGATTTCTAGATCAAGTATGCCTCGTGATATGCGCACATACAAAGCATGAATGGGATGGTTCACTGGTACAAGAGCCATACTGGTTTTGGTAGATGTGAGGGAGAGGCTGAGTCTGAAAAAAAGAATTTTAGTCAGAAAAATACTACAGAAGTAACTTACATATCAATAATTTCCAGGTTTTGCATGACCAGCTTAAGAACACTGGGCGGAGTTTTCTGTAGTGGGAAGCTGGCAGTCATGGTGACTTTCTTCAATGAAAAGATTCTGGGAGGTAGAAAATCTATAAAATATTTTCGTCTGGGCAAATAGACATCATACTAGCAGGCTGAGCGCGCGAAAGTCATTGGTGGGTCTCGACGCGATCCACAAGCACTGTCACGTCACCTGCCGTTGGGAAGTGACAATGTCGAATAGAGAGGCAACATAATACTGTTTCCCAGGAACCATAAGACAAGATCTCGCGTAGCCTCACCATTTGCAGAAAGTCGTCAAGTAGCACGAAGAACGCGTTTATTTGAAGTAAATTGAACAAAAACTCGAACTTAAATTACGTTTATTTGGGAAAAAGGTAACAGAAATGATAATAGTTGAGCAATAGTAATTCCGATGCCTCTTAATCCCGCGGTACAACGAATTGGAAAGATCCTCGCTCAAACTCAATCAGCGCTCTCCGTCCATTTTTCCTTCTAATTTCATATCCATCAGAAAGTGTGACATTTCTTTGAACTTTGACAAAGTGATGAGGTCCACTCGTCTCAAACTTTTGGTAAGGAATACCTTTGAACAATCTCTCTTCGAAGTTATCCTCATCAATTGTTACTCCATAGAACTGTTCAAAGAAATCGGATCGCTGTACAATCAGATATTCCAGATTTGAAGTACTACCTTTGATCCAACACTTCAAGAATCGATTATACTCTTTCAGTGAAAAATACATGACGTACAAACATATGGTGCGTATGTTGCTCACCATTATATCATCGATAGTGATTTTCGATGCAAATGCATCTCCAGCGTCGAATCTTAACATATTCGAAATCAGGGATTCTTGTGACGGATGATCTCCAAGGCAAATCCAATTCAAGTAATCTGCGTGTTTTCCTAGCTGTCTTACAACATCCAAGTCGTCTGTTCGGAGCTTTCCTATTTTGAAGCCTTGGAACAAGTCCATCAAGCTCAGTGCAAATTCTCCCCTTCCACAAATGGTCAACTCAGAGATTCTTGGGGGATCAAAGATTCTTAAAAAATTCTGAAGCCACAATTTTAGATTGACTGTTGGGAAGTCCCCGAATCTTTGGTTCGGACACTCAAAAGTAGTAAAAGATAGACCTGAAGTTCCCAACTCCCTGATATAGAATGATGTTGTGATACGTCTATCTACAGGCCAGGC
Organism: Caenorhabditis sinica; assembly: GCA_963932045.1. Taxonomy (NCBI): domain Eukaryota; kingdom Metazoa; phylum Nematoda; class Chromadorea; order Rhabditida; family Rhabditidae; genus Caenorhabditis; species Caenorhabditis sinica. The sequence goes on from OZ009943.1 coordinate 17,575,472, forward strand.
AGTGAAGTAAAAGTTTTCGGAAACGATTTGAACACGTAAAGTTTTAACCAAGTTCTTTACTGGCTGCAGATATCTCCGGGTTTTGATTGATGTGAGGGATAGGCTTATTCTAAAAAAAGCAAAGCCGTTGCAGATAGAAAGTGACTTGAAAAAAACTCACATATCGATAATTTCAAGGTTTTGTAAGACGAGTTTGAATGCTTTTGCAGGAGTTTTCAGTAGTGGAAACTTTTCAATCATAGTTTGATGTCAAGGTGGACAAGTTCAGGAACAGAGAAAATTAAACAAATTAGATAATGTGATGATTCACGGATGACAAACAGAAAAAAAAACACAACACTGGTGGAGGTCGACTCAACAATACTTGGACACAATGGCAGACGACGCAGCAGTGAGATCGACGGACAGTGCGCGCGAAAATAATTTGTGGGTCTCGATGCGATCCTTCAAACTTGATTTTTGCATCTTTTCTTTAAATTCGTTACAATAAATCTCATCTCTCGGTCGCTGGGAAACAATTATGTGTTGTCTCTCTATTCGACATTGTCACTTCCCAACAGCAGATGACGTGACAGTGCGTGTGGATCGCGTCGAGACCCACCAATGACTTTCGCGCGCTCAACCTACTAGTATGCTGTCTGTTTGCCCAGACGAAAATATTTTATAGATTTTCTACCTCCCACAATTAGTTTATTGAAGAAAGTTGCCATGACTGACAGTTTCCCCCTACTGAAAACTCCACCCAGTGCTCTCAAACTGGTCATGCAAAACCTGGAAATTATTGATATGTAAGTTACTTCTGCAGTATTTTTTGACTGTCATATATATTTTCAGAGTCAGCCTCTCCCTCACATCTATCAAAACCAGAATGGCTCTTGTGCCAGTGAACCATCCCATTTGTTATTTGTATGTGCACATATCACGGGGCGTATTTGATTTTAAAATCTATAGTGTACAAGGTGAACTCAAAGTAGCATGTAAAGCAGAAGGATTTGGAACTCCAGGATTCTCTTACACCAGTCTCCGTACCGGACAAGAATTGGTTTTTCCGGAAACCGATCTCAGACTATGGTTTCTGGAGATTCTAAGAATTCTTAACCACCCCGGAATCGACTGTTTCTCTTTCTACAACGGAACGGATAAGCTTGCAAATATTGCCGTGGACCTACTCAAAGGTATCAAAATCGGAGCACTTTACTCTCAAAATCTCTTGGTTGCAAGAAAACTCATAAAGAACTGCGATTGTTTAGAGTGGGGCTTCAGTAGAAATCTATCGCAAGAATTTTTCGTTCAGAATATGAACAGTTTTCATGATCTATATTCTTTTTATACAAAAATATCAATCGATGATTTGTTAGCGAGCAACATCCACTGCATAAATTTGGACCAGATGTACTTCTCACTGAAGGAATACAATCGATTCTTAAAGTGTTGGATAAGAGGAGGAACTTCAAATCTGGAAATTCTGGAAGTTCAGCGTTACGAAAATTTTGAAGAAAGGTATGGAATAACAATTGATGAGACTAACTTCGAAGAGAGATTGTTCAAAGGTATTCCTTACAAAAAATTCAAGACGAGTGGACCTTATCATTTTGTCGACGCTGAAAGGAATGTCACTCTTACTGATGGATTTTAAATTAGAAAGAAAAATGGGCAGAGAGCAATGATTGAGTTTATACCGAGGTTTTTCAAAATGATCGTACCACGGGGCTGAGATGCACCTGGATTAATGTATCTTCTTAATTTTTCTTCTTTTTCCTTTCTTTGTAAACATTTCTACCCTTCACCTAAAATAAATCTTACTTGAATTCGAGTTTTTGTTCAATACACTTCAAATGAACGCGTTGTTTGTGCAACTCGACGACACTCTGCTAATTCTGAGGCAACGAAAGATTTTGTCTTATGGTTCCTGGGAAACCAGTCTCGTTTGGCATACTATTGAACATTGCCACGTCACAATAGCAGATGACGTGACAGTGTGTAGAATCGCGTCGAGACCCACTAATCATTTTCGCGCGCACTGTCCGTCTGCTGGTGTACTATAGTCCGTTGATCTCAAATATTCTGTTACTCTCCACATTTGACTACAAGAAAATCAAACTCTGCGCATAGTAAAAATCAAACTCTGCGCTCACTGCTGCGTCGTCTGCCATTGTGTCCGAGTATTGTTGAGTCGACCTCCAGTGTTGTGTTATTTGTTTTCTGTTTGTTCGCAGTTCATCGATTCGTTGATCATCGCATTATCTAACTTGTTAATTTTTTTGCTGTTTCAGAACCATTCCATCTTGACATCAAACTATGATTGAGAAGTTTCAACTATTGAAAACTCCGACCAAGGCGTTCAAACTCATCCTGCAAAACCTTACAATTATTGATATGTAAGTATTTTGCATTTTGTTTTTAACTGCAAGGGTTTTTTCAGAATATGTTTATCCCTCACATCGACAAAAACCCGGAGATATCTTGAGTCAGTAAAATGTTCGGTAAAAACTTTACATGTACAAATAATTTCCGACAACTGCTACGTCACTGCCTGGCCCGTTGATAGATATTTCGAATCATCATTCTATATAACGGAATCGGAAACTTCCGCCTTATGCTTTACTAGTCTACCTACGGAGTATTCGAGCCGACAATTCAGGGACTTTGCAAAAGTCAGTCTAAGATTATGGCTTCAGGATTTTTTAAGAATCTTTAATCCTCCAAGAATCTCTAAGTTGGCCATCTTTGGGAAAAATGAATTTGCACAGAGGTTGGTGGACTTGTTCCAGGGCTTCAAAATAGGAAGTCTTCAAGCAACCGACTTGGCTGTTGTAAGAAAACTAGGAAAACACGCAGATTATTTAAATTGGAACCTCGGAGGCCATCCGCCACAAGAATCCCTGATTCCGAATATGTACAGATTCGATGCAAGAGATAGATTTACTTCGAAGATTACTATCGATGATATAATGATGAGCAACGTGCGCGCCATATTTTTGGACGATATGTTTTTTTCATTGAAACAGTGTAACCAATTCTTGAAGTGTTGGATTAAAGGAAGTATCCCAAATCTGGAATATCTGATTGTAAAGCGATCCGAGCTATTTGAACAGATGTATGGAATAACAATTAATGAGGATAACTTCGAAGAGAGATTGTTCAAGGGTGTTCCTTACCGAAAGTTTAAAACGAGTGGACCTCATCGCTTCATGGAAGTAGAATGGAATGTGAATCTTTCTAATGGATTCGTAATTAGAAAGAAAAATGGGCAGAAAGCGCTGATTGAGTTTAAACCGAGATCTTTTCAATTCGTTGTACCGCGGGACTAAGAGGCATCTGGATTGACATTTTTAGCCATTACCAATTTTTAACATTCTTCTGAAATAAATCTTATTCGAATTCGAGTTGTTGTTCAATACACTTCAAATTAAACATGTTCCTTGTGCAACTCGGCGACATCCTGCTGATTATTAGGGGGCGAAAGATCTAATCTTTGGGTTCCTGAGAAATCAGATATCTTCACAGGTAATTAGGCATCGTCACATCACAATGGCAGCTGAAGTGACAGTGTGAATTTTTTACTTGCAACAACTTTTTTTTCAGAATACGCCTATCCCTCACATCAACCAAAACCGGGAGATACCTTGAGCCAGTAAATGGTTGTGTTAGAACTTTAGATGTTCAATTCTTTTCCGATTACTTTTACGTCACTGTCTGGTCTTCAGATAGATGTACCAGGACATCATTTTTTATAATGGAATCGGGAACTTCAGATCTATCATGTGCTAGTCTACGTATGGAGTATCCGAGTCGACAAATCTGGACCTTTCCAAAAGTCAATCTAAGGTTGTGGCTCCAGAATTTTTTAAGAATCTTTAATCCTTCAAGAATCTCTGAGTTGACTATTTGTGGAAACAAAGAATTTGCACAGAGCTTGGTGGACTTGTTCCAAGGATTCAAAATAGGAAAGTTTCGAACAACCGACATGGTTGTCCTGAGAAAATTAGAAAAGAATGCAGATTATTTGAATTGGAGCCTCAGAAGGCACCCGACACAAGAATCCCTGATTTCGAATACGAACAGATTCAACGCTTTAGCTGGATTTGTGTCGAAGATCACTATCGATGATATAATGGTGAGCAACATGCGCACCATATTTTTGTACGATATGTACTTTTCACTGAAACAGTATAACCGATTTTTGAAGTGTTGGATTAAAGGGAGTATCCCAAATTTGGAATATATGAATGTTCAGCGATCCGTGGGATTTGAGCAGTTCTATGGAGTAACAATTAATGAGGATAACTTCAAAGAGAGATTGTTCAAAGGTATTCCTTACCGAAAGTTTGAGAAGAGTGGACCTTATCGCTTCATGGAAGTAGAATGGAATGTAAATCTTACTGATGGATTTGAAATTAGAAGAAAAAATGGGAAGAAAGCGCTGATTGACTTTAAACGAAGTTTTTTCCAATTGGTTGTACCACGGAATTAACATTAAGATGCATCTGGATTACTATTTTTCAATCATTATCGTTTTTTTAACCCTTCTCCTAAAATAAATCTTATTTGAATTCGAGTTGTTCTTCAATACACTTCAAATGGTCGCGTTCTATGCGCAACTCGACGACCGCCTGCTCGTCGTGAGAGATGTCTCATGGTTCCTGGGAAATCAGTCTCGTTTGGCATACTATTGAACATTACTACGTCACAATAGCAGATGACGTGACAGTGTGAAGGATCGCGTCGAGACCCATTATTGATTTTTTTCGCGCACTGTATTTTGGTGAGTAGGGTTGCTCGCGCACAATCGATAATCTCTTTTACTGTGTCGTCATCCTCAATGCTCTCAGAGAATTGTATTGTCGCGAAACCCACTCTTTTTTTTTCTTTGAATCTCATTCCACTTCTCCACATTTCGTTTGGCCGTCTAATTTGTTCGATGTTACAGGATTTGCCTTGCCATCAAAAAATGTCTAGCAAATTTCAACTACTGAAAATTCCAACCAAGGTATTCAAACTCGTCTTGAAAAACCTTGAAATTATCGATATGTAAGTTTGATTCAAGAAATAATTTTCCACCTAAAGCGGCTTTTTTTCAGAATAAGCCTATCTTTCACATCAACCAAAACTCGGAAATATCTTGAGCCAGTGAAGCGTTGGGTAGAAACTCTAGATGTTCACATTGTTTCCAACAACTTTAACGTCACTGTCTGGTCTCCAGATAGTCGTACTAGGACATCATTCTATATAACGAGATTAGGAACTTCAGGTCTATCCTTTACTGATCTACCTACGGACAATGAGAGCCAAAACATCTGGGACTTTCCAACAGTCAATTTAAGATTATGGCTTCAGGATTTTCTAAGAATCTTTAATCCTCCAAGAATTTCTAATTTGGTTATCATCGGAAGAAGTGGAAGAGAAGAATTCGCACAGAGCTTGTTGGACTTGTTCCAAGGCTTCAAAATAGGAGGGCTTGAAACAGGCGATTTGGTTGTTGTAAGAAAGCTAGGGCAACACGCAGATTGTTTAAGGTGGAGCTTTGGAGGGCATCCGCCACAAAAATCCCTGATTCAGAATATGTACAATTTTGACGCTACAAGTGGATTTGCATTGAAGATCACTATCGATGATTTGTTAATGAGCAACATGCGCACCATATGTTTGTACAGCATGTACTTTCCACTGAAAGATTGTAACCGATTTTTGAAGTGTTGGATTAAAGGAAGTATCCCAAATCTGGAGTATCTGAATGTTCAGCGATCCGTGAGATTTGAGCAGGTCTATGGAGTAACAATTGATGAGGATAACTTCGAAGAGAAATTGTTCAAAGGTATTCCTTATCATAAGTTCGAGACGAGTGGGCCTTATCGCTTCATGGAAGTAAATTGGAATGTAAATCTTACTGATGGATATGAAATTAGAAGGAAAAATGGGCAGAAAGCCCTGGTTGAGTTTAAACGAGGATCATTCCAATTGGTTGTGCCACGGGACTAAGATGCGTCGGGATTACTATTTTTGAAACATTATTTTCACTTCTCCTGGAATAAATCTTATTTGAATTCGAGTTGTTGTTTCATACACTTCAAATAAACGCGTTCTCTGTGCAACTTGACGACTTCCTGCAAATCAGGCTACGAGAGATATTTTCTTATGGTTCCTGGGAAATCAGATTACATTGACACATTGTTAGGCATCGTCACGTCATTATGGTAGCAGACGTGACAGTGAGGGGGATCGTGTCGAGACCCAATACTCATTTTCGCGCGCACGGTTCGTCTGCTGGTGTATTCATAGTCCGTCTATCTAGAATATTCCGTCTTTCTCTACATTTGACCACAAGAGAGTCTAACTTTGCACACAATCGATGTTCGATCTCACTACTGCGTTGTGTCTTTTGTTTTCCATGCTGTTTGTCCGCAGTTCATTCATTCGTTGATCATCACATTATCTAATTTTTCCAATTTCCTCCGTTTCAGAAACTCTCCACCTTGCCATCAAAAAATGACTAGCAAGTTTCAACTACTGAAAATTCCGGCCAAGGCATTCAAACTCGTCTTGCAAAACCTTGAAATTATCGAAATGTGAGTTTGTGTCAAGTGACTTTCTACCTGCAACCGTTTTTTTTTCAGAATAAGCCTATCCCTCACATCGACCAAAACCCGGAGATATCTTCAGCCAGTAAAGAGTTTGGTTAAAACTTTACATGTTCAACTATTTTTTTTTGATGTGAGGCCACGAAAAATCTTGTTTTATGGTTTCTGGGAGATCAGTCCCTGTTGAAAAAATGTTATTAACGATATTCCCCGAGGGAAAACGCGCTCCATCGCCAACATGGCTGAAATCTAAATTTTCAGCTTTCCCCCAGGTTTTTTCTGTTTTCAAAACAGCGAAACATGTTTTGGTGGGTGGACTCATGGACTCCTCGTGAACAATTCGTCTGCTGCCCGAGTTGTCCACGAGGAGTCCACGCACCCACCAAAACATGTTTTGCTGTTTTCAAAACGACGTGAACGCTGAAAATTCAAATTTCAGCCATGTTGACGATGGAGCGCGTTTTTTTTGGGATAATCGTAGCTAATTTTTTCTTTGATTCAGTTTTTAACTGTGTTTTGAAAAAGTATAGATCAGTGTTTCCTTTTTGGTCCCCCACTGACGTCTGAAAACTTCCACCTTTTGAAAAATCTTAACTACCCCTAAAACCGAGTTCCCTAGTTTTTCGGCAGTCCCAAAATTTCCACGATTTTCAAAACTTCATTGTTCTGAAAAATGGACAACAAGGATTCTGGAACCAAGGATTCTGAATCCAAAAGCTCCACTTCTGACGAAGACAACAAAGTCTACCACCCGACTCCTATGGACTACCCATTCTTGCCGCGTCCGATGGGACTTCGTTGGAGAGATGATAAGAGAATTCTGAAAATGCAAATGCGCTCCGTTGAGAATTCGACGGAAACTGTGGAGGAGGCGACGACGACGACGTCTTCTGAACCGCTGGTGACGTCTTCTGAAACTGGACCATCTACTTCTGAAGGGCAAGAGCCGACTCCGGAGCCAGAGACAAACTAGTGAGTTTTTTTAAATTTTGAAATTCTGAAATTTCTAGTTTTTTTTCAGATCGCCATCTGTGATACTCGTGAAACTGAAGAATCCAGGAACACCTGGCAAACTTGAAACTCGAACTTTTCTTCTTGATTTTTTCCCAAAAAATGTGAAATTGTAATAAATTAATGAGAGTTTCGAAACTTTTTCCAATCAAAATTATACCAGAATGGCTCCGCCATCCTGGCGGTTTTCTTAAAAATGAGAGTTCCGAAAAATTTATTATCCTCGCCGTGAACTTTCTCCTCTCACTTCAGAAAGGGAAGGTTAGATATATACTGGAGTAGCTATTTTTAACGTCTTCTGACCCTTATTCTTAAAGTCATGTCTAAAAAAGGAGAAGGGCATTATCTACAAAAAAATCCTGATTGACCCATATAATTTTGAACGAAATTGGTCCAGTAGGGACTGAGCTAGGGCCGGTGGAATAATTTTGGCACCAACACACCAGAGTTGTTAGGAAGTGAAATTTTCAAACTCGGAAGTCGGAAGTCGGAAGTCGGAAGTAAATTTTCTTATCCGGAAGTCGGAAGTCGGAAGTCGGAAGTGAATTTTTTTTCGCGGAAGTCGGAACTCGGAAGTCGGAAGTAAAATTTTTTCCGCGGAAGTCGGAAGTCGGAATTCGGAAGTGATTTTTCTCGATTTTTAGACTTAAATTTGACATTTTTTTGCAAAAAAGTACTGATTTTTCGATGAAAAATCGATTTTTTAACGAAATTTTCGAACAAAATCTTGCTTCCAAAAATTTTTGAAAATCACGGAAATCAACTTTTTATCCGGAAGTCGGAAGTAGGGAAAATTTTTTTTCCGGAAGTCGGAAGCCGGAAGTCGGAAGTAAAAATTTTTCCGAGGAAGTCGGAAGTCGGAAGTCGGAAGCGAAAAAAAGCCCGGAAGTCGGAAGTCGGAAGTCGGAAGTCGGAATTCCTAACAACTCTGCAACACACACACAGAACTTGCTCTTTAATAATAGTAAGATATTCATGAAAAAACAGTTACAAAAAAAATTAAATTATTGACCAGTTGCGAAGATTTCTCAAACTGCATTTCTGAAATAGAAAAAATTTGAGAAAATTTTTTTTCTGAACTTTTGCGTGGTGATGTCAACGGCCTTGATTGCGGACCTGACATCAGATTTGACGCCAGGCGAGACAAAATTGGCAAACAAACCAAGACTAGATAATCGGCTCCGGGACATTTTGTCATTTTGCAACCGCGACGATTCGCAACCAAGACATTTGACGAAACTGGACGTTTTGCAACCAGTCGTTTCGCAACTCTATAAACTAGTCCGCTTTACGTTCATTAAGGTTGTATGGGATTGAGGGTATTGTCAACTATTCCAGGTTATAGTCTGAACTTGAAAAGTTGTGATTTCAATGGGAGCTTTCTACAAAAATCCTGGATTTCGTGGTTTCAAAATGGCGTGGTTGCGAATTGTCGCGGTGGCGAAATGACCGGCAGCAAAATGTCGTAGTTGCGAAACGACTGGTTGTGAAATGTCTCGGAGGCAGATAATCATACCAAGAATAAAAAAGAAATAATCAGATATTACCTTTTCCAACCTTCATTCCATAGTAGGGGTGCGACCTCCTAAAAAAGGGATTGTTATATTCATATCTAACTTATAATTGAATTCACTTACTTTCAACGTTGCTTCAGCTCTCACCACCCGGCTGAAATGCGCTGGAGGTGTCCATTGTCTCGGATGGTGGGACGCTCAGTTGTAGTTGTCCGTCAGTTGTCCTTCGGAGTGCTCGGAGAAGTTTTCATGGAAGTCGAGTAGAGCTGAAGAATTGTGCTGTTGATTATAAGGGTAGTTTTGAAGCGATTTAAAAAAAGGGTATTTTTGAAGCGATTTTTCAAGGTTTAGAGAAATTTTTAAACGTTTTCACTATCATATTCGGAATCAGCACAAAATTTTACATATTTTAAAGCAAACAAATTTTTGACCGGAATCCTCCTTTAAAGGAGGAGTCCGACCAAAAGTTTTTATTGCTTCAAATTACGTAAAAATGTGTGTAGATTCTGAAAATCATATTGAAAGTGCTCAAAAATCGTTCTAAAATCCCACAAAATGGCTCCGAAATGAGCAAAAATGGCAGAAGTTGTATCCAGTGGCCGTGGCTGAGTTTCCCAAACAAAGCGGCGGAGTCTGCCAATGAGCGTTTTTGCAGTCGTGCGGCAGCCAATCACAGCGCTTGGCTCCGCCCCTTTTTTTGGAAACTCGGCCACGGTCACCGGATACAACTTCTGCGATTTTCGCTAATATTGGAGCCATTTTTCGGGATTTTAGAGCGATTTTTGAGCATTTTCATTATGATTTTTGGAATCTACACACATTTTTACGTATTTTGAAGCGATAAAAATGTTTGGTCGGATTCCTCATTTGAGATTTCAAAATTCCGCTATTTTTCGATAAAAATAAGGCGCGAGGCGGGGCGAGTTCCTTTTCAAAGCAGATTTTCAGAAGTTTCACAGAGAATTTTTGAGATTTTCATTGTGATATTTGGAATCAGCATACATTTTTACATAAGACACATTTTCCTAGAAAACCCCCTTCAAATTCCAATAAGTCTCCACTTACATTTTCTTGCTCAACTCCATTGAAAGCCTAAATAATCTTTGCAAAAACAAAATAGAAGACTAGAAAAATATAAGGCCATAATAACGGGACGTCCAAATACAGTCGGTCGTCTTTCGGGGGAAGAATGAACAAATGTATGTTCCCACTTCCCTTTTATGCAGATATGATCTCTTTTTTGTGAATCGTGGCACATGGAATTGTTAAGTGGGGTTGTGTCTGCGTCTCTTATAGAAAAAGTGCTCTCTCGCCTGATTTTGTGAAAAAGTTCACACATGTATTAGCGATGTTTTTGATTCTGCATGTTACCTTGTGTTCACTTGTTACCATATTTTGAGGCCTCGTGTACTCCTCGTGGACAATTCAAGACTTTTTGATTTTTTCTATGATCCCAGTTGTTCACGAGGAGTACACAAAGCTTTAAAAATTGGAATAGCGGCGGGAAAGTCAAAAAATTCAAATTTTTACAATGGAAATTTTTGATAATATATTTATGCGATATGTCCAGTTGCAAAATGGTACGGTTGCAAAATGACGGGTTGCAAAACGACACGGTTGCGAAACGTCGGGGAGCCATAAAAACGGATCCAAGATATTTCGCAACCAGTCGTTTCGCAACTACGACATTTCGCAACTGACGTCCATTTCGCAACTACGGCAATCCGCAACCACGTCATTTCGAAACCACAAAATCCAGGATTTTTGTCCAAAGTTCACGTTAAAATCACAACTGTTCAAATGTAGACTATAACCTGGAATAGTTCACAATACCCTCAATCCCATACAACCTTAATGAACGTAACGTGGACTAGTTTATAGAGTTGCGAAACATCCAGTTTTGAAATGTCTTGGTTGCGAGTTGTCTAGGTTACGGAATGGATGTGAGTTGCGAAATGACCTAGTTGCGAAATGACTAGTGTGGAAACGTTGTCGAAAACACCCCTGAAATCCTGGAAACCTTCAAATTCGCTAGATATTCATTGCCGATTCAAACGGTGGGAAAAGCTTATTCATAAAAGTAAAAAGACATGTTCTTGAAATTAAAACCCATTTATTTATTAAAAAACAATTAATACAGTAACAGGAATATAAGAAAAAACTTGTGCTATAAGCAGTGACTACTGTACTATGAACTCTGATTTCCTAATAATTGATTTTTTTGAAGATCCACTTTTTCCATCCTTTCAAAATGTTCTCTGGATATTGACATTACATAACGAACCCCTGAAAAAATTTTTCAATTTCAGTTCATGATTGTAAATGACAAACCAAAGTGACAACATTGCCTAGCATTACAAAGGTGGTGTAGAGAAGTGTGAAGACTGCTTTCCGCATGACATCCTTCCTCTGCTCCTCTTAAAAATTGTTGTTTAAAGCGCGAAAAAATGATTGGAAATGACTTACCTTTAAACAGAATTAAATGAAAAAAGCTCTCCAGCAAAATAGAAAGTACAGTAGAAATTTTTACAGAATAAACATATTTTTAAAAAATTTTCAGAAAAATACAAGGCCAAGAAAAATGTTAACGTCCATTTCAGAAGGTCGTTCAGGAGGTAGAATGAGGGAAATTGGAATTGCTTACTCTGGAGCATGCTTCTGGATCACCTGCTCAGGAAAACTTTTCCGGGAAATTTTTCTCTGTGTCTCTAGTGGAATGAGCAATCTTTTGGAGTAGAGTTTGTAACTGCGAGTGTGAGAAAGGGACTTCAACGCCAGGGTTCGTTAGAATTAGAGTCCGGATGATGAGGGAATGAAGTCAGGTGGAAATTTGAGTGGAAATAGGGTCTGTGAGAGGAAGAGAGTAGAAAACTTCAGACAACGGTAAGAGAATAACCGACGGACCGCCGCCCTGCTGCTGACTACCCGGCCGATCGACCACCGACCGATGGCCGACCGCGACCGACCAGCTGCTGATTAGCATCCTACCGCTCGAAAAACAGCTGCCGACAGCAACCAAATGCCTGACCGCTCATCTCCCCACCGCTCATCTGTTGACCAACCGCCGACCGACTGCCGACCGACCGCCCTACCGCCTGACCTCCCGACCACCCGGCCGCTCATCTGCTGAGCAACCGCCGACCGACTACCGACCGACCAACCGGCAACCCACCGCTGCCCGGCCGCCCTACCGCTTGACCTCCCGACCGCCGATCGATCACCGTTTGACGTTTGACCAGCGATCTCTGACCGATCAATTGCGGTTCATCCGCTGACTGACCGCCATCTGCTCGCCGACGAGCCGCTCACCGACCACCTTCCGACCACCCGACCGCCCATCCGCCGACCGACTGCAGACCGACCTCTGCCTGACGACCCTACCGCCTGACGTCCCGACAGACCTCCGACCTCCGACCGACCACCCACCCGACTGCCGACTGCCGACCGGCGGCGCACCGCTGATCACCCGCCGACCGACTGCCGACCGACCGTCCGCTGCCCGACCGCCTCCCGACCGTGGTTCGACCGCAAACCATTCGCTGACCAGCGTCCGACCTATAACTGACCGGCATAACAGAATCTATGCATTTTTCCGCAAAAACGTTTGAAAAAATACCCCTTATTCACAAATCCACCAGGAAGATTCAGCTCCGGAATAATCTTGACGTCTTCAGACGTCTTCCGTCGTTTTGATGGTCTTCTAGATCAACACTTCCCAATCTCCAATTTTAACATTTTTCTTTTTCCAACCTCTCCATTTTTTTCACCCCAGTTTTTTGACTAGAACCCCCAATTGATCTTATCATCCTCCTCTCTAGATCTAGAACACTGATAACGTCTCCCGCATAAAAGGCGACAAAAATTCAAGACAAAAATCTGTTGCGCTCAAAAATCCAAAAATCTTCAACCAAATTGGTGATAAACGATGATTCGCAAAACGACCGTTCTCTTCCTGGCTTTTGTCGCTCTTCTCGTCGTCGTTGTCTATGGACAAGGGAATTTTTCGGATGTTCAAGATATAGAAGGTTCAAGGAGTATTAACATTTCCGACGTTGCTGACATTGAGTTCCAAGACGACTCCAGCCAAGGATCTCGTTCAAATGGTGTAGACGTTGTGAAGGATCCTCAAGAAGATCAAACCAAGGAAAAAGAGCCTGCTGGACCCACTACACTTAGTTCGGTCTCTTCCATGGATTATGGATTTGGTGAGTTGTTGGAATTTGAAAATTGCAGTGTCCATAGGGAGCTGCGTTTTATTGACCTGAGCTCTAGAGTTCTTCTAAAATCCTTACTACCTAGTCAATCAATTTTTGTGTTCTAGTTGCGAAGTGTCAGAGTTGCGAAACGGCGCGGAGCCTAAAATTGGAAGCCCTGTGGCCTCGACTTCTGAAAATCATCTCATTTTTACAGGAGCCTCTCTGGTCATTCTTCTGTCTACCATCTTCTGATTCCTCTCTCCATTGGCTTCTTGTCAGCCACCACAACCAGCGTCCAGACATTCTAACTCGAACTTTGAGTAGTAAATGAATAAATGTTGTTTTTTGAAAACAGTGTTTTTTTTTTGTGTTTTCATTGGAGCGTAGTTGCGATCGAATCTTAAACAGACAAAGTTAAATTTTTTGAAATACTATCATGTCATGTATATATGGGGTTCTACTACCTAGCATCTAAATAATTGAAATTTACAGTAACTCTGAGTTCTTTTTGTAGTAATTTTCGCGTCACAAGGTGCTAACAAGATTCTCTTTGAAACCCAAAAACTTCGCAAAAAACCCCCAACATTTCAAGAATCTAGAGCACTGGGACATCTAGAACAATGCTAGAGGACATGTGGTCGAAAAAAATTATATTCAAATTTTAACTTCCCGCCAAAAGTTGATCTTATCAACCTTCCTAGATCTAGAACACTGATAACATCTCCCACATAAAAGGCGGCGAAACTACAAGACCAAAATCAGTTGTACTCAAAAATCCGTAAATCTTCAACCAAATCGGTGATAAACGATGATTCGCAAGACGACCGTTTTCTTCCTGCCTCTTGTCGCTCTTCTCGTCGTTGCCAATGGAGCAGAAATTGTCCGTACAACAGCCAGTATATACCTAACCGGTCCCTACGTACCTGCTCAGAAGAAAGAAGATTCAACTTGGCAAAAGGAACAAGATAAACTCCTTGCACTTGCACCTACTGAGCCCACTTCAGCCAGTTCGGTCTCTTTCATGGATTATGGACTTGGTGAGTTATTGGAAATTGAAAATTTCAGGGTCCTAGGATTCGAGGGTCCATTAAGGGTCCTGGGGTCTAGGGAGCTTTTAGAATCCAATGGCCCCAGTGTCCTTAGGCTTATACAATTGAGAATTTCGAGTAGATTTTGGAATTCTTAGCATCCTTGTCGTCAAGGTTTGGAGCCGACAGTACCCCCCGGCGAATCGAAATTTTTTGGCCATTGATTCTAGAGATTCTGGCCCGCTATACAAGCTCATGAAACCCTTGAATATTTGGATTCCGAATTTTAAGATTCTCAAATCTTTCTAGACACTCTAGACCCCGTCAACTTCTAAAAATCAAGACTATATTTTCCAGGAGTCTCTCTGGTCATCCTTCTGTCTACCATCTTCTGATTCTCCTCTCCATTGACTTCTTGTCAGCCACCACAACCAGTGTCTAGACATACCAACCAACAGTACCTTGAGCAACAAATGAATAAATGTTGTTTTTTTGAAAGATGTGTTTTCTCGTTTATTGTTATTGGAGCATACTTGCGATATACGCTTGAACAGAAAAAATGACTTTTTTCAAATAGTATCAAGGCATGTATATTTGGGGGGTCTACTGCACATCATCTAAATGTTTAAAATCTACAGTAACTTCCCAAATTCTAGGTTTTTTATTGTAACTTTCACGTCACAAGATTCCACAAAATTCCCTTTCAAACTCAAAAACATCGCAAAAAACCCGGCACTTCAAAGATCTAGAACACTGTGACATCTAGAGCAATGCTAAGGATAGGTGGTCATAGAAACCACTGAGAAAAAGTCAAATTCAAATTTGAATTTCCCGCTACTTCAAATCTCAATTTGGTGATAAAAAATGATTCGCAAAACGACCGTTCTCTTCATGGCTCTGGCTCTTCTGGGAATTGCCTATGGGCAGCTCCGTAAGCAAATAGAACACTTTTTTCTTTATTGGAGAGGAATTTTCAGCGTTGGCAAAGCGGAGCTTCAAGGATTTTTCCGACATTAGCAGGAGACTAGGTATTAATCCATCACCATTTGAACGGTTCAAACGAAACGCGAATCACCTTGAAACCCGCCACGTACCTCCACCTCTGCCACCTCCGCCACCGCCGGCACCTCAGCCGCCTCCACCAACGCCCAAGATTGAAATTGTGACCGTTATTGTTAGCTCGGCTTCTTTTACGGATTATGCTCTTGGTGAGTGGTTGGAATTTTGAGTTTGGGGTCCCTAGGATTATAATTACAGGGCCCAGAAGTCTCTAAGGCCCAGGAGGTTTCAAGGAACCTCATCGTCTTGGATCCTTGGACATTTCAAAATTGGGACCCCTGGATCCTCATCGCTACATGCTATAGACCCCTTGATTTTAGATGCAGAGTGTCATAATCCTCTATTAGCGATATTCCCCAAGGGGAAACGCGCTCCATCGCCAATATGGTTGAAAATTGAATTTTCAGCTTTCCCGCCGTTTTGAAAATAGCGAAACATGTTTTGGTGGGTGCGTGGACTCCTCGTGGACAATTCGGGCAGCAGTCGATTTGTCCACGCACCCAGCAAAACATGTTTCGCTATTTTGAAAACAGGAAAACGGCGGGGAAGGCTGTAAATTCAAATTTCAGCCAAGTTGGCGATGGAGCGCGTTTCCCCATGAGGAATATCGCTAATTTACTAGTTTATAAAACCCCTGGATTCCTGAAATTTAGACTCAAAGGATTCTAAGAATCTAAAAACCTTCTAGAACCCTCCAAAATCCCTCAAATTTTTCCGAATGATTTGTATTTTCCAGGAGCCTCTCTGGTCTTCCTTCTGTCTACCATCTTCTGATTCCTCTCTTCATTGACTTCTTGTCAGCCACCACATCCAGCGTCCAGACATACCAACTCGAACTTTTAGTAGAAAATTAATAAATGTTGTTTTTTTAATAGCTTGATATTTTTGGCTTCGAGACATTTCGCAACCACCCATTTCGCAACTGGGACGTTGAACAAATCATGTTAATTTCGCAATACGACATTTCACCAACGGTCATTTCGGCACCGCGACAATCCGCAACCACGTCGCTTTGAAGCCGGACGTTTCGCAACCACGTCGCTGCAAAACTGGACGTTTCGCAACTCCAGGTTATAGTCTACATTTGGAAAGCTGTGATATTTTCTGAATTTCATGTTTTCGAAATGGCGTGGTTGCGGATTGTCGCGGTAGCGAAATAACTGGTAGAGAAATGTCGTAGTTGCGAAATGTCGTAGTGGCGAAACGACTGGTTGCGAAATGTTTCCGAGCCCATTTTCTAAGGAACACAAGAAAAACCAATGAATCTATGGCTATCCTTAAAGTTGTAAAAATACGATTTTCCCAGGAGAAATCCAATTAATGGTCTCCGTTAACTGTAATTTATAATCAGTGACACTGTGTAATCCATCCTCTTTGTATCTAGACAATAGGGGGGGGGGGGCCCTTTCGGATGTACCGGCATTCCAGGTGTATGTATTATGAAATAACCCTATTGATTTTGGGTCGATTTCAGACGGAGATCTTCTCATTTCCTTGATTTTTCGATATTTGGTAATCCAATTTATTGGTTTTCAACTACTTCCGGTTATTGATTTTTTTTTAGTTTATTTTAGTCTACCGAGTCTGTTATCTTTGAATATAACTTGAATATCGTTGCTATTTTTCAGTATATTGTTATATTGTCAAATATGTCGACCCAAATTTCTGTTTTCCTTAACAATAAGTCCCTCTGGCTCCAACAAGAAGACGTCATGGAGATGATTTCTCGGAAACCAACTCCACTTTTTCCAATTTTGGAATTTGAGGTCCAAGGCCTTGATTCAGATGTCTTCTATGATGTCACACTGACTCTGGAGCGCAAAGGATCAACAAGGATGGCCTTCGACAAAAGTTTGGGAAAATGGACGGAGTCAACAAAAAGAAGCACAAAGGAAAATCACGAGTACAAGGCGGTCAAGATTCCGGGAGGGCCAAAATCAGGAAAAGAGTTGTTGAAAGAAGGTATGAATTTTGGAAAAGTCAAAATTTCCTCGAGATTGCAGGATGAGGAGATGGAGAATGTGGTAAGTTTAAAATTTTGAGATTTTGATACTGTACAGCTTTCAAAGGAGGTGTTCGACCAAAATTTTTTTGCTTCAAAATATGTAAAAATGTGTGTAGATTCCAAAAATTGTCGAAAATTGCTCTAAAGCCCCGAGAAATGGCTCCGAAATGAGCAAACATAGCAGAAGTTGTATCCGGTGGCCGTGGCCGAGCTTCCCAAAAAAGGGGCGGAGTCAACCAATGAGCGCCATTGTCGTTTACGAGCAGCCAATCAGTGCGCTCGGCTTCGCCCCATTTTCATTATGATTTTTGGAATCTACACACGTATTTTAAAACAATAAAAATTTTTTATCGGACTCCTCCCTTAAAAAACTTCTTAAACTTACTGTAATCTTCATACTCCTGTTTTTCAGATCTATGTAGACACAATGCAACTCTACATACCAGTTGTCACCATCTCCACTTCGGACTCCCCCATAATTCGGTTGGAAATTGACGCAGCTCAATTCATTCCTGTAACAGTGTATCAAAATCCAAGTATTGGTACCTGGAAGGGTTCACTCAACAAGTTCGCCACATTCAAGAACCGAGGAGGTGGAGGAGGATCTTCTGGAGAAATTGGAAAGCCACCAAAACGAGGAGAGGATAAGGAGGCGGAGCCAAAATTGGATGAGAAGAGGGGTCAGGATCCGGGGCCGAACTCATGGGTTCCAATGCATACTGTAGCTCCACAGTGGGAAGAGTACCAACAGTACTATACCAACTACAGTATGCCCACATTACCCACATGCCACCAGGATTTCGAAGGATCCCAAGGATTCACATATTTCCAAGGATACCAGGATTTTGGATATCAGTACCTTCCGATGCCCATGAACTACTGTCCACCAACGCCTGCTGCTACAGTACCTTACTACAGTACCCCAATTGATACTGTAACTCCAGTGATGCCTCAAGGATACTATCCAGGATGTCAATATACCCCCAATGTCTTGATTCCATCGACTCAAATACCGTACTGGTACCCACCTCATTTTCAAAATATCAATTACCAATTTTGAAGATTTGAAGACCTACAGTAACCAGGATACTTCACTTTTTTCTAATTTATTGTTTTTTGTTTGTTTTGATTGATCTCTAGTTGAATTTTGGGTTATTTCCTACTGTATTTTGTCTTAATTTTGTCTAATTTTTTACACAATAAACCTGATCGGCACTCGAACTTGCGTTATCTAGTTGTTTGCTCTATAATTCCAGAGATGATTCATGTGAAAATTCCGCTTTTTTCCATAAAGATAAGGTGGGCGGGGCGAGTTCCTTTGAAAGCGAATTTTCAGAGGTTTTACAGAATTTTTTGAGCTTTTCATTGTGATATTTGAAATCATTTTTTTGGGTCGGATTCCTCCTTTAACTCAAAATCTAGAAAATACTCTATTTTTCTCCGACCAAAGTAATAATGCAATCGCGCTCTAGTGGACACGAGAGAGAAAGGGGCGCGCGGAGACGCAGACGTCGGAGTGTGCCATGGCTGCGTCACTACACAAAGAGTGGTCTTTTATTGATTTTCTTTTGTTTCATCTTTGGTTTTGACCCCTTTTATATTTTGAACCCTGAAAAAAATGACTTGAAAATGGGATAATTTTACTTAAACTTTTATCTTTTAAATTTTCTAAATTTTACTTACCGTTTTGTCAAACGCTGAACGATTTTTAGCGGATTTCAAGAATTTCACAAACTCCATTTTTACAGAATCCAAAAAAATGAGTCGTGTTCTGAAACGTCATCGGGTGCCAACATATGATATTTGCGAAGTTTGTGGAGGACTGGACGCAACTCAGAGCTTGAATGTGATGTCATGCTGGAAGTGTACCAGGTTTTTCGCGTAAGTTTTTAATAAGGCTGTCTAATTTTGTTCGTCCGCCGCCCGTCCGTCTCTAGTCCGACTGTGCTCCGCAGTTAGGCTCATAACTTCGATACAGTACCGGCCATAATGATATTCGTTTTTGCCATTTTCAGTGGAAAATCGTCAACTTTGGGAAGTTGAAAAAGTGATTCAAAGTCACTTTTTCTATTTGAAAATTTGAGAGTGTGTTAATCAAATTATGAACTTTAATTTTGTAGTTGACAACTTTTTTGTAAAAGTCCGCTCTGCCAAGATATGGGCCGTCGAAAAAAAAGCTTTAAAAATTTCGAGAATTAGCACTGAAATGGAGCAAAATCTGGCAACGCCGTTGGTTTCTGTGCGTAACTTTTTTGATTGAAGAGATACAAAAAAGTTGTCAACTACGAAATTAAAGTTCAAGGTTTGATTCATATACCCTCAAATTTTCAAACAGAAATATCATATTTGAATTATTTTTTCAGCCACTCAAAATTGGCGTTTTCCAACTGAAAATGACAAAAACGAATATCATTATGGCTGGTACTATACTTGCCACCTCTAATTTCACAATCAACTATTTTCAGGAGATTCTTTAACAAGGATCAACTTCGAGATTGTGTTTTCAAAAACCGATGTTTGAGCCAAGCAGATCAGCAATGCTTATACTCCTGTCAGGAGTGTTGGATGAAAAAGTGCAAAAATCTTGGAATGACTATAGGCAATGGTGAGTTTTTCAGAGTTTTTTATAGTATCATGGTCACTTGGCGTCAAATCTGATGCCAGGTCCGCAACCAAGAAAAAGCACATATTAGCGATATTCCCCAAGGGGAAACGCGCTCCATTGCCAACTTGGCTGAAATTTTAATTTTTAGCTTCTGAAAACAGCGAAACATGTTTTGGTAGGTGCGTGGACTCCTCGTGGACAACTCGGGCAGCAATCGAATTGTCCACGAGGAGTCCACGCACCCACCAAAACATGTTTCGCTGCTTTCAAAACGGTGGGAAAGCTGAAAATTCAAATTTTAACCAAGTTGGCGATGGAGCGCGTTTCCCCTTGGGGAAAATCGCTTGGAAAAAAACTTTCAAATTTTTGTTTTTTCAGCGGTTGCACAGGTCAAAATTAGAAACTACGAGACGACGATCATTCTTCTGAATCCAGAAGAAAAGAAAAAGCAGGAAGAAGAACGAGATCGTTTGAGAAATCTGTTGGATTTGTCGGGAGTCACATGTGGTGAAGGTGAGATTCTGAGTTTTTTTTGAAAAAAAATTTCGAATTTTTTTCAGCTTCCCCAGATGCTGAAACCTTTGATTATATAAAGCAGGAGCCTGAATTTTCGAGTTTCGAAAATTCAGAAGAAGGATCTTCAGCTTTAGTACTTGACAAAATCAAAGAAGAGGATACCGAGGAAATTTTGGACAATTTCGAGATGAATGGTGAGTTATTGGGAGCAAAAAATGAAAAAAAAATCTGTATATCTGGACATCTGGACATCTGGTAATCTTTGGCGATGGAGCGCGATTCCCCAAGGGGAAACGCGCTCCATTGCCAACTTGGCTGAAATTTGAACTCGGGCAGCAGTCGAATTGTCCACGAGGAGTCCACGCACCCGCCAAAACATGTTTCGCTGTTTTCAAAACGGCGGGAAAGCTAAAAATTCAAATTTCAGCCAAGTTCGCTATGGAGCGCGTTTCCCTCTTGGGGAATATCGCTAATATAGTAACCTAATTTTTTTCTAAAAATCAGCTAATTTTTAGATTTCAATGCGGACAAAGTCAAAGAGGAAATTCCAGAAAATTCTGAAGAATTCGAGATGAACGGTGAGTTTTCTAGATTTCAAGTTTCCCGCAAATAGCCGAACTTTTTCCAAATTGAGAAAGTTAGGCCACCGACGTAATTTTGGGAAAATTCCAAACTTTGAAATGGCCTAAGGGAAATCTCGGCCACTTGAAAAAGGCATGGCTCAACTTTTCCCAGTTGAAAAAAGTTAGGTCCTCTCTAATTTTAGCTCCGGAACGTTTCGCCACTAGTCATTACGCAACTACGACATTTCGAAACTCACGTCGATTTCGCAACCGCGACAATTCGCAACTAAGACATTTTGAAACTGGACGTTTCGCAACCATCCGTTTCGCAACTCTCTAAACTAGTTCATTTTACGTTCATTAAATTTGTATGGGATTGAGGGCATTGTGAACTATTCCAGGTTAAAATTTACATTTGAAAAGTTGTGATTTTAATGTAAACTTTCTACAAAAATCCTGGATTTCGTGGTTTCGAAATGACGTGGTTGCGAAATGTCGTAGTTACGAAATGACCGGTAGCAAAATGACGTGAGTTGCGAAATGTCTCAGTCGCGAAACGACTGGTTATGAAATGTCTGTGAGCCCTAATTTTTTGTTATTGGTCAAAATTTCTCTATTTTCAGGACCCCCAACATCGTTCGACTACTCTCATGGACCCCACGGATCTCCAGAATCCCTAGAAGACGTCAAGCCATCAGAGCTCCTCCAGGCAGCCCAGATTATGGAAGAAAAACCCGACAAAATTGAGGAGATTACTGTACCCGTACTTGGGCTACAGTACCCAAAAAATCCAAATATCGCGATTCTCCCAACCAAAAAACTCGTCTTCAATGCACCATTCAATGAAGGAGACGTCACAAAATTTAGAATTTTCAACAACAATTCAGAAGTCAGAATTGCGTTTAAAATCGAGATTCAGAGTCAGGGAAGACTGAAATCTGACCAATTTTTTGGAGTAGTGGATGCGGGGAACTCGGAAAGAATCGATGTTAAATGTGATTTTGAAGGGGATTCGGAGGATTTTGGGAATTTGAATTTGGAGAATGATCGGATTTTCGTGAATCTTCAAAATTTGGCGGATGATGAGGAAAGGAATTTGGAAGATGTATTTTTGGAGAATGGACCGGGGATAACAAAGATTCTAAATATAGTTTATAATTCTTGAAATATCAGTGATTTGTAAAAAATTTCAAAATAAAGTTTTCTTATAAAAACTGCTTTTTTTTCTTTTGACAAAAAAAAGTCAGAGATGGCCTGACTTTCCACAGCTGGGAAAAGCTAGGTCATAACTTTTTTAAGTGGCCGAGATTTTTCAAAATGGCCGAGGTTTTTCCAAAAATGTTAGGCCATTTCAAATTTTGAAGTTGTATATTAATTTTCCCGAATTACATCGGTGGCCTCACTTTTTTCTAAGATGGCCTAACGTTCTCCTAAGGTGGCCTAACTTTTTCTAAGATGGCCTAACTTTTTCCTAAGATGACCTAACTTTTTCCTAAGATGGCCTAACTTTTTTCTAAGGTGGCCTAACTTTTTCATAAGATGGCCTAACTTTTTCCTGAGATGGCCTAACTTTTTCCTAAGATGGCCTAACTTTTTCCTAAGATGGCCTAACTTCTTCAATTTGGAAAAGTTCGGCCATTCGCGAGAAATTCGAAAACTAGAGAACTCACCGTTCATCTCAGTATCTCCAGATTTTTCTTGAATTTCCTCTTTGACCTTGTCCGTGATAAAATTTTAACATTCTGAAGATTGCTGGGTTTCCGGTTGGTATGAAGATGATGATCTATTAACGATATTCCCCAAGGGGAAACGCGCTCCATCGCAATTTTGGCTGAAATTTGAATTTTCAGCTTTCCCGCCGTTTTGAAAACAGCGAAACATGTTTTGGTGGTTGCGTGAACTCCTCGTGGACAACTCGGGCAGCAGTCGAATTGTCCACGAGGAGTCCGCGCATCCACCGAAACATGTTTCGCTGTTTTCAAAACGGCGGGAAAGCTGAAAATTGAAATTTCAGCCAAGTCGGCGATAGAGCGCGTTTCCCCTTGGGGAATATTGCTAATAGATTCTGAAAAATAGCTGAATTTTTAGAGTTTATTTTTTGGGAAATTTTGATAGGATTCTGAAAGGTGCAAAACCGAAAACCAAAACCAATTTTTTGATGCTCAATTTCATTCATTATTATTCAACCAATCAAAACCAAAAACTCAGAATCTCTCAAAACTATCTCCCATCGATCTTCTTCCGCTGCTTCCACTGACTTTCTTGGAAACCGTCTCACGAACATATCCACCATTTCCAGAGCTTCCAGAGGTTCCCGACCGGCGGCTCGATGATTTTCTGGCGTATCCCGAGCTTCTTCCAGATGATCCAGAACGTCGTCCATAACCACCGTAGAGATCATCGTTAAGCTGGTGACGACGACTGGCATAACGATCCTTGACCACGCAGACACCATTCCAGCAAGTCTCGTCGTCGTCGCATCTGTAGACGTCGCGACAGGACTTTCCGGCGGAGACGATGTTGGTGGTGGCCATGAAGAGGACACCAAGGATGAGGAGAATCTGAAAAGTAGTTGTAGAATTTGGGCCACTTTGCAACCAATTATTTCGCAGCCGCGTCATTTCGCAACTACGACATTTGACTGGTTGCGAAACGTCGGGGTGCCGGAATCTAAGGAAGGCATATCAAAAAATTATCCCGATTCTCACCATTGGCAACTTCATCGTTGAGAAAGAATCCAAAGGTCAAGTTTCTGATGAAATAACTCAGGAGGGGATGAGGAAGATCTCTGACTTTTCCTTCAACTTCCCCTCCTTCTTTTATAGTTTTTGCTTTTTCTGCTTATGGGATGCTTGATCATTCAAACCACATAAAACATTTTCAAAAATTCGAATAAAGTTTCTTTTTTTAAGGTGTATAAGGATGAATCATTCATGATCAAGAACAAAGATTCCATCAGCAACTTTATGCAAATTTCAATACGGTAGTAGAGATCAAAAGTTCGGGAAATCATAAAAAGGCTACGAGACATTTCGCAACCAGTCGTTTCGCAACTAAGACATTTCGCAACTCACGTCAATTCCGCAACTACGACAATCCGCAACCACGTCATTTCGAAACCACGAAATCTAGGATTTTTGTAGATAGTTCATCTCAATTTTTCAAATGAATTAAATGAATCCTGACGAGCTGGATCGCAAAAGTGCCAGAGCTGTATTGAAAAACTTTGAGTATTTTTCGATTCCTATATCATTTCATGTGATTTGCATAACTTGGGGAAAGATATTATTGATAAATACTTGGTTTCCAAGATTTTCAAATTTTAATTTTCCTGGATTCAGAATTCAGAATTTTCAAGATGAAAAAATCCATCACCACTCCTTCCTCATCGTTTGTAACTTCCTCCTTCTGTTCTATCCTCTTGTTATTCTTCTCAATTTTTCTCTCACTGTCTGCGTCTCCTCCATCATCGTTTTGTTTACAAAACTACCTAAAAATCGAAAAATCGTCCTTCTTCAAGTACTTTAACATCTGAGGAATCCATCTTTGTCTTTATTGATAACGTTCAATTTTCTAATCATAAGAACCGTTGAAAACGCAAAATTCTTCTATTGTTCACCTCAAAAAATGGGCGAGAACCAATCGAAATTCACTGAAAATAATGTCATCACCGATGACGTTCTAAGCCAAATTTTTTTGAGAATCGAGAAGAAGTCTTTGGTGAATTGTATGTTGGTAAGTCAGTCGTTTTTGGGCTCATTTTTTGCCGATTTTGTTCCGAACTTGCGTGAATTCGGGCCAATTTCAGTAGAATTTAGATTATTTTCAAGTATTTTTCGACTTTTCGGCCTCAACTTTAGACTTTTTGATCAATCTTGAGCTGTTTTTCGTCAAACGTAGGCATATTTGAGCCCTCGTTAGTCAATTCCGGATTATTTTAGCCAATATTTGACTAGTTCCGGTCACTTTTCGGCTTTCTGAGCACAAAAATGAACGGTTCTCGGTTATTTTTCCACTATTCAAAGCCAATTGTGGACCATTTTTTAAACCATTTTCAGGTCTGCCATCGCTTCAACAATCTCATTTCCACCAACACCTTCTGGATCGACTACTGTCGTGCTCATTATCAGAATTCCGGTGACGTCCTGCCGTCGTTGGAATGGAGAAGAGCGGCGAATCAGAAGACGTTCAAAAGGAATGACGATGGGAGAATCGATGTGTCGACGTTTGATTTTGATTATAAGACAATGGTAAGTAGGGGTGGAACTGTGAGATGTCGTCAGAATCTCTTAGAAACCTTCGATTTTCCAGGCTCTGACCGGTCGTGGCTACTCTGCTATCACACCACCCTACATGGAGCTGTTCGAGAGGACCGACAATCGTATAGTCAATGATCCAGTAGAAACATCAGACTACATTATTCAGCCAGCTGGTGATGGGTGGGTTGAAAAGCTGTAGGGGTCCTCCGGTTTTTGAGCGTCAGAGACCGGTGGATTCTAAAATTTCAGTTCCCAAGTTTCTTGAAATTCTTAAGATCTCTGGTTTTCCGAGTTTTTAAGGAGCCTTCAAAGTCTTCTTTCCAGAATTCAACTCGACCTCAACGGCGGATTCTACTGTGATCAACACCCAGAAGTCAAGAAATGTCTAGAGTTCTCCTACTCGACCTCATCCATTTACTTCTTCATCGATCTCGTCGGTTCCGGAATCGACGCATGGGTGTTGGACAACGTCCGTCCGCGAATTCGAGTCTCGCAAATGGTGAATCATCGTCACGATTGTTCGGCTGAGCTGGAGTTTATTGCTCAGCTGACGATGCAACAAAGACGTGGGGAGGAGGAGCATTATGGAAATAACCACATTAGGACACATGTGAACTCGAACAGATTCAAGGTAGGATGAAGATCGGCAGACCGCTGGTCGACCGGCCCTGCTAGAAACTAGAAATGATCAAACGGCGTTTGGTTCGCTTATAAGTGAACCTCTTATGAAGTGTTCCAGGTTTTACGCCTAGGAACCATATTTGCTCGTCATTCTAGACCAACAAAAAACTTTTTTCCAGTCTATGCTTAAATCGTGGAATCAATGGACACCGACACCATGGGAGGAGTGGATTCTGGAATTTGACGATTATCCATTGGGAATGCGACATTTGATAATTAGAAATAGTGGAAATGACGGCAAAAGATGGGCTGGACATTATGGACCAAAGATTGCCAATTTGAAAGTGCAGGTCATTCTTCCGGATACGCCAAGGGTACAAGTGTGTCGTCCAGGATCCCCCCTTTGGGAGCCACTCTCAACCTTTTGGGAGCCACGTTAAGGCTTCCGACAGTACTTTTCTCGCATTCCTGAGAAAAATTTGAGCATGTTTCGATTATTATTTTGTTTCATGTGATATGCATAATTTGGGAAAATAAATAATTAATTAAAATTGATTTGTATTATAGAATCTCAACATTTTCTGAAAAGCTCACCCGCCGAGCGTCCGTTTCCAACAACTGTCGTACTCCGGACTGATAAGAAGAATTCTTGGGAGAAGTTGGGACAAGAATACGATTGCAAATGTTCCGGTAATTCTCGCATTCAAAATGGAATTCAGCTACGTGCTTGAGATAATGAGAGTGAAACAGGAATCAATTCCACTGAAGTCACATGATTGGAGCAATCGAGAGAAGAACACGGCCAAGAAATGTTTTGAAAAAATTTCGCAAGAAGCTGAGAGACCAAGAATGTGATTGGATATCATGATGCTTATTGCCTCTTTTTGAATTTAATCTGTGATTTAACCATCTTACTATTATTAAAGAGCAAGTTCTGTGTGTCCGTTGGTGCTAAATTCATTCAGCAAGGCCTAGCACATAGTCTACCCAACCGATTTCCCCCAAAATTATATAGGTCGATCCTAAATTCTATGAGGATAATGCCCCTTTTATTTTTTAGACGTGTATATAAGAAATGAGGTCAACAGGAGTCAAAAACAGCTATTCCAGTACATATCTATCTTTCCCTATCTGAAGTGGGAGGAGAAAGTTCAACCATATATATATATATATCAACGTAACAAATGGAAAAGTATCAGGGTGATAATAACATTAAAAATTCTGGACAGTTATGAAGAAAAATTCAAATCTCCCGCCGGATTTTCCGTAGTAGACGGTCCAATCATTAGTATCAAGAGTAGTTGAACAAGGTAATTTCTGGTTTTGAGAATTTTTTTAAAGCATTTATGTTTTCAGAAGAGACCAGTTGCCCGACAGCGTTACCGCCGCCATTTTCGGAGGCAATGATACCCCAGGTCTGTTTCTTTTCCGAGAGTTTTTGTTTTCAAGGTGTCCCTAGCCCCTCATCTCTTCCACCAGGAGAAATCATCTTCCAACCATCCAAAAGGTTTGTGATCAACTCCCCCTTCAACGCTGGCCACTCCACACTTCTCCGAATAGTCAACAAATCCCCTCACAAAATCGCCTTCAAAGCAGGAACCGATAGCGAAGGTCGTATCACTGTAAATGAAGAAATCCGCACTATCCAACCAGGAGCTTGGGATGAAGTTGGTGTTACATGCAACTTCATCACCGAGCCATCAGACGAGGATACTGTGTTCTGTGTTCGTTGTATCGGAACGCCCCGAGTGGAGAAGTCAGCCGGAAATGGTTCTCGGGTGATGGTACAACTACTAGGAAGTCTATCCGTGTTATGTATAATAATTGATAATGTGTTATCTGTATTTATTCAAACCACTATTTTTGATAAAATGTTTTAATAAATCTACATATTAAGAGACGCAGAGTATTTGGCTCAGTGCCAAGTACTCATGCACTGATTCCATGGAAACGGAGTTCTCGTTTTCTTCTTTTATGACAACATATCTCTGAGTCTCTCATTTTGCTTTTCTAGTTTCTAATCTTTTCTGTTAAGTCTCAAAAAAAAAAGAAGTCGCTTCCGTCTTCTCCTCTTTTACCTAAACCATGCATATCGCGGGTCGAGTGCTTTTTCAGCTTTCCCGCCGTTTTTTTACTGTTTTGAAAACAGCGAAACATGTTTTGGTGGTTGCGTGGACTCCTCGTGAACAATTCGACTGATGCCCGAGTTGTTCACGCGTAGTCCACGCATCCGCCAAAACATGTTTCGCTGCTTTGAAAACAGAAAAATACGGCGGGAAAGCTGAAAATTCAAATTTCAGCCAAGTTGGCGATGGAGCGCGTTTTCCCTTAGAGAATATTGCTAATAATTGCTTTTTACCTGATAATCTTAGCACCATAAGCAGAGAAGATTAGATCAATATCTCAACATAATTATATCTTTACCGGTAGGAATCTTTAAATTTCCAGTTTTTGCAACAACTCCCTTTGTTAGCTATGCGTAAATTTTTTGTGTAGATTTTTAGTTGATCCCCTTCCTGTCTCCAACCATAAAATTTTTGTTTTCCGCATTGAAAGCTAACACGTCATTTCAAACTCTCATGCATTATCAACCCAACCACAAAATTCTTTGGCTCAGTGCCAAGCCAAGCCACTAATCCCATATCAGCCTCCTTCTCTCTTCTTCGCCTTTTTTGTTCTTTTAATCTCTTTGCACTTTTCTCATCGAGTTGTTTTCCTCTCTTTTGAGTTTTAGAACTGCTTTATGTTTGCGATTTTCGGTTCCGAAACTTGACATCATGAATACATACATTTTTATTGTGAGATTAAAAATTGAAGGTAAGCAACTACAACGTCATGGAAGAGAAATACGAGGCAATGCAGGCGAACATGGTAACATTCGGAGCAGATAAAGGTAAGTCTAAATATGGCTCCTGGACATTTCGCAACCAGTCGTCTCGCAACTACGGCATTTTGCAACTCATGTCAATTTCGCAACTACGACATTTCGAAACCACGGTTTCCAGGATTTTTGTAGAAAGTTCATCACCACTCTTCAAATGTAGACCAAAACCTGGAATAGTTCACAATACCCTCAATCCCATAAAACCTTAATGAACGTAAAATGGGCTAGGTTATAGAGTTGCGAAACAACTAGTTGCGAAACGTCTTGGTTGCGAATTGTCGCGGTTGCGAAATGAACATGAGTTGTGAAATGTCGGGGTTGCGAAATGGCTAGTGGCGGAACGGCCCGGAACTGACTAGCTGTACCGAAAGCCCTCTAACATGACTCCCATTTTCAGAATCTCCTATCTGTGAAGTGTGCAACACACCGAATGCTAAGAAATTATATAAATCCACCGTGTGTAGTGCGTGCTGGAATTATTATCGGTTTCGAGAATGTTGCTTCTCGCCGAACAATCGAAACGAGACGAGTTCCATTCGGAGCTGTCCATCTTGCCGCTTGAAACGGTGTGAGGAGTTGGGATTGGCTGCGCGTGGTAAGATAATTATAATTTTTGCAAAAAAATGATTATAATCTTTGCAGTGAGAGATATGCTCGAAGCCGGTAATTTTTCTCTCAGAGGAGCTTTGAGATCCGGAGGACCATACAGTGAGTTTCATGACAGTGTTGGCGTAAACCACTTTTTCAAAAGATTTCTCAGTTATCAATTTTCAAACTTTCCAGATTTAGGAACCTGTCAAATCTGCGACAGACACGGAGCTTACAACTTTCTTGGTACAACGATATGCATGCGGTGCGCAAAGTTTGTTATTACACACAACGCGTGCTCGTTTCAAGGAAAATGCCCAACAGAAAATCTTCAGAATTGCTTGTACTGTCGTATGAAAAAAATCACAGAGTTGAGAATGGCGGCAAACGGTGATTTTTTTATTACAGTTATGTCATTAATATATTATTGCATTTGCAGTCGAGAGAGAAGAAAAGAAGCAAAAAACAACAAAGGGAGGTGATAAGGGAGTTGAGAAAGCCCAAGCAGAAGAGGCACAAATGGATATTTTCAATACGCTCTTTCAATTTTTACAAAAAGAAGAAATCGTTGATCCGGATGTCATTTCAAGGGAAGGAGCATTAGATCAATTTATAGAAGGTTTTGGAGCTCAAGGAAGTAATACAGACGGAGGTGAATGAAGATGTTTGAAAAAATCATAGCTTATCTCTGAATTTCTAGAGGAGCACCTAATGGAAGTGGAAGAAGAAGAAGGGGCAACATCGGAAACCGCAAGCGGTAAGTTATGAAATATTGAAGTTTGGTTAGGTTCAAACATTTTTTTAGTCACAATTGATGATGCACCTACTGAGACCGAGCACATTGAGGCACAACACTTCCATGGAGCTTTCTTGAAAACGACGAAAGTTGACCCGGAAAAGCTTGTACGCGATGATGACTGCATTTGGACTCCAGTGGCTTCTCCTCTTCGTGAGTTTGTTTCTAGAGTTGGGTATCTTGATTAGGGTTTTAGAGTTTAGGGTCTAAGCGGGTAGCAGTTCAGGCTTGTAAAACAGTACTTCGCGGAAACGCGCTTTTCGCACTCGATACTTGGAAGCGTGCCAACTTTATTTGGCGTCGTGCCAGCTGTTTCCGCAACGAATCACTGAGCTGTGAGTTGCCGCGCAGCGAATTTACAGACACGCGAGCACGCGACACTTCTGAAACGGGAAAATGAGCGCGAATTTTAAACATGTACCGTTTTGCAAGCCTGTGTAAATATGTCCCAGACGGCGAACGGGCTGGCAGCAGGTAGAAGTCAAATCAGACCTTGCAAGGTTCAGGTCAGGACTAATCATCATAATAGAATCTGTTAATGTATAGTATTTGCGTGTTAGCCAAATCTGCGACGAGTAAAAAACTCACAGTCCCGTGATAACGTGCCTTCTAGTGATATTATCGCGTCGCCGTCCGTTTGCAGTTGGGTTTAAAGGCGCATGAAGTTATTTCAGACGATATCTCGTTAGGGCACAAAAAATTTGTCATGATATTACGATGGACTGGTACACGCAAAGTGCGCCTTCTCGGGCAGAGGCGCATTCTTCGTCCCCTAACGAGATATCGTCTGAAATAACTCCATGCGCCTTTAAACTCAACGGCCAACGGACGGCGGCGCAATAATATGTAGTTGACCAACAAAGGATCGTCTATTTCTCAGCTGTTGCAAAGGCTGGCTGTCAGGCGGCCGGTCACAGCTTTCCGGTTAGGGTACTTCTGATTATGAAAAAAAGGTGGCCGCTCGGCCCTGGGGTTTGATAGTCCAACAAGCTTGTTTTCAAAAGGACGGTCCGATTAGACCACGGCGGCCCTGTCAATACTCACCGCCATCTTTTTCAGAACCTCCACCTGTACCAGCGGCATATGTTATGCCTACTGGAAACCAAGTGACAAGCGGCAATGCGGAAAAGTCAACAAGAATTGCGGCTAAGATCGTGCTAACACCGCTGGTTAGAAAACCTTCTCGATTCCCTTATGCAAGAAGTTATTTTGCAAAAGTGTTACCTCCAAAGGACTTATTTCCGAAGACCTTGCCACCCACAAAGTTGTACACTGGTAGGAGGAAAACGAAAGAGCCCTTAGATGTTGCTATAGTAATAGCCAATGCTGTGATGGCAAATGATAGTAAAATCAGCAGTGCTAAAAAGGCTGGTGAGTCCTTAAAGCATAGTAAAAAGTCGATGATTCTTGAAATTTTAGAAGTGGCGATGTTAGACACGTGGGTCGTTCAAAACGCGTACAACCAACAGGGATTCCTGTTCCCCTGTAAGGTATGCAAGAATAGGAAATACAGTAAGAAAAAAAAGATGTGCTGGGAATGTGACACGCTTTTCTACAGGTCAGTGTGTATTTCGAAGTACTAACTTGTAAAAATGTTATTTTAGAATCACTAAGAGCAATACAGAAAGACCATTACTGAAGTGTAACGGAAACCCAAAAGGAATGTGCTACCTGGATTTGTCTGCTATGAAGAAATGTGAACGTTGCTGGTTTGAGAAGTGCTATTATGTTGAGAATGGAAAGTATTGGGAAGGTGGGTTTTGTTAGGATCTTTGATTTGAAAAAGATTGTCATGATGGTCTTGGTCGAAGGCAATCCTGGTGTCGAGCTGGTCCTGGTCCTGGTCCTGGTCCTGGTCCTGGTCCTGGTCCTGGTCCTGGTCCTGGTCCTGGTCCTGGTCCTGGTCCTGGTCCTTCTGGTTTTGGTCCTGCATCATTTCAAGAACTGCTAAAAATTGCTGGAAATTTGAAAAAAAATTGATATCCGAGTTGCCGGAACTTTGGCCCTGGTCCTTGTCGTTGAAACTGACTTGAACTCGTTAGGGAACTTCTGTTCAATGTAGGAATGTGTTCGATCAGATTTTTCCAGAACACTTGAACCTGCAACAGAATCAAAGCACAGGAAATCCGAAGCTGCCACACATTAAAAAATCCAATGCCCACGCTCAACCAACAGTCTCCACCAAATCATATGTTTCCAGTAGAACCTATCGCAACTTTAGATCGATCTTTCACACAACTTTTTTCCAGCTTATCGCTTCTGCCATGTTTGTGATAAGGAAAAACATCCTACTCCATACATCACATGTTTTCCATGTCATCAAGTTTTCAATACATACCGAAACGTCAACTTGGAAGGGCGTGGAATTATTGGGTGCCGACATGGTGGCCAATGCCGCGGAAACGAGATTCTTCTCTGCTTGCAGTGTCGTTTGAAAAAATGCAGGATATGGCTGGGGAGTGGTGAGTTGATATCCGATGATTTGTTGAAATTAAACTAATTGTTGCACTTTCAGAGACTACAAAACTTCCAAATACTGCGAAAGAAACTACAGCTCCACCAAGCATTAAATCTGCAAAACAGTTCAATGGTATTGATGATATCTTATGCAAAAAAAAAATGATACCTAATACTTACTTCGGAATTGAAAAACAGAAATAAACATTTTTTAAGAAGCAAAGCGTCTTTCATGTACTCCAAGTCCACAATCTTTAATGGAAACAAAGCAACTAAAGTTGACTCAAGCCACAGCGCAACAGGGGGTAACCGTTTTGATAAAACGAGGTTACTTCATTTTGGTCATTTCTAATTTTTATGGCGGAAATGCTTACAGAGAGTCCGATCCTTCAAGTGGGAGAGATATTATCTCCCGGAACTCCGCCGCTCGTCTTCTTGCCAGCTAAAACCGTATCTATTAAACAAGGTGCACCTTTCTTTTCTTCTGATACTATGAAAATATATTCAGAGGTTTCGACGTATCAAGAGACAGTGCAAAGGAAAATCAGTCGGAAGTGATTCTGGAAAGATTCAGATAACTAGGAAGCCGATTTCCGTTATTTGTGACGATTGATAACTTTTTCTTACCTGTAATGATTTTCATTTCATCTTTTCAAATTTTATTATATCTCTGAATGAATCTACATTTCAGTAGCATTTTTTCAAGGTGTTTTTGCACTTTCGATAGCGAGGTTGCATTCTTTTCATTAATTTCCAGTGTCTTTTTCCGTCGATTTCATCTTCTTCTACTCTAAAAAAGACAAATTGCCAACCCGGCACCCCAAGTCAACTGCTACTTGCCCCCCGTAAATCCACACCAGCCTTCTGCCCCCTGCCCATGTATCTATGTGCTAACATACATGCATCCACACATGCATTATGTTTATCTCCAGATGTCATGGCAACGTGTCAGATGTTGCGCGCACGCGCAACCTCATGGCCGTTAGCCCAATGCCGATGCCTGATCAATAACAAGCGTCCCCCTCCCTGGGGGCTCCTGCCGTCCGTCTTCTTCTCCGCAAACAACATAACACACGCCATGGTGTTTGCGTCCCCTGTTCTACGGCACCCTGTCGAGACAGTGTGTGAAATGAGGAGACGCAGACAGACGGCGGTGTAGAGAGTGTGGCGGAAGTGGAGGGCAACCCCAGAGAAACGAGAGGAAAGTGTGTTGTTTGTGTGTTCTCCGCGCGGAAGTGTTCTTTCTCCTTTGTTTGCACTCATGTTTTTGTTGTTTTTATTGTTTTCAAGGAGTTTCAGGTTACTTTTCGCGGATTATCGGGTGCCTTTATCTACTAATACTGATAGGAATCTTTTGGAAAATCGATTCTTCGCATGTTTTCCGAGTTAGGGCAGGTTTTTAAAGGATTTTTAGGGTAATTTGGTACCCTCACAGAACCAGAAAATTGTAAGCTTTTGCGGGAAAAGTAAGATTTTACTCATTTTAAAAGTTCATTCCAGACTTTTTGCATGTGAAGACCCACTGCATTTGATGACGTCACGATCCCGAAGAAAAATGAAAAAAATCGAAAAATTAGCTCAAAATCTGTAAATTCCCGACTAAAAATTGAAATTTTGGTCTCAAAAATTGGATATTCCTGTTGCGTAAAACCGATTTAGTCCAATAGACTCCAAATTTCGGAGAAAATCGCGGGATTTCGTGCATTTTTAGGATTTTAGGCCAAATTTCTTCAAAAATCAACTGAAACTCAATGTTTTTTTCTGAAATTGCGCAGTTTCAATAGCTAAAAATGATCCACTGTCGCCACTTTAAATTTTGAAACCATGAGAAGCCCGAGAAATGTTAAAAATTATCGAATTTTTGACGAAACTAATATTTTTGACCGATTTTTCCTAAAAATCCATGAAAATCAAAGAAATTTGAGAATGATTTACCGATATTAGCATCTAAAACTGTCAACCGGCAACCCTATCAAATATTAAAACTGAGAAATCCCAAAAAATCCGACGAAAATTTGATATTTTCATCGAAAGTTCGGAAATTTTTGACCGAAATTCCAAAAACCGATCAAAAAACGGATTTTTATTGGAGTTATTAAATTTTTCAAATATGAAAACTGTATAGGATACAAAACTCGTTATTTCAAGATTTTCATCTCCTGAAACTATGCGAAAATTTTAGAAAAAATATCAAAAATTGACCGAAATTATCGCATTTTGACGATTTTCACTGAAATTCCAAAAAACTTAGTAGTTTTTTTGTGAGTGAGATTTGGTTCCGCGCTCGTAAATTTTTTCGGATTAGTCATCATTATTTTGAGACCAGGGTAGATCAAGAAACATGAAAAAATTTGGAAAAATAGTTGATTTTCATGTCCAAAAACACAAATCTTTGAATCTATCGGTAGAAACTTCGAAAATCTAACGTTAAACTTCCAGGAAGAGATTGAGATGAAACCCCAAAATGAGCATTTTCGCGTATTTTTGAGGTTTATCCACCTGTATCTCAAGAACTAGGCCAGATAAGAAAAAATCCACACACAAAAAGTTTCTAAATTTTATGCTTGTGAATTTGAGCTATCATCCAATCGAATTAGCCCAAAACTGAAAGACTAGTTTCAAATTTAGTGGAACTGGGTTGGCAGGAAAAATGCTCAAAGCTCTTACGTCTTCTGTACTCATCAGAAATTAGGATTTTTGATTGAATTACGACTTCGGGTGTTAGTAGAACATTTATCCATGACATCTTCTCACATTTTCCCGGTACTATTCAAAATTGGGTCATATCTAACTTCCAGTTAATATCTTCTATCAACTTGCTTCAACATGCGTCAAATGAGCCAAAAAATTGTGCAAAATGATCCTAGTTGCATTCTCTACAGAACTGCACTTCCAAATTGTTCTGAATATTTTTCCAGAGTGGGTGAATGATGACCTGGTGGAAGAGAAAAGAGGATTCCTTGCAATATCTGGCTTCAAAACCATGATCAATCGAAACATATGGCTGATTTTAAGCCACCCCCATTTTTTCAGAATTTTCTGGCTCCCAGCCGTCCCAATCCAGCATACAGCCATTCTCTCTGAATTTTAGTAGAGAGGCGAGAGAGTATTGTCTCTATGAGAGACGCAGACAGTGTGCAAAATCTTGAAAGGTCTTCACGCGTAGGAGACCGTGTAAACATCGACTTTTTAGTCAAAAACTGGAGAAAGAGGCTCGAAATTTTTCGAAAATTCGGTTTCCGGATACTCACAGTTAACACTATTCATCTTCCTCAAAATTACCCTGAACAGTTTAGGAAAAGGCAGAAAAAAAAACATTTGAAGTGAAAATCTCGGAATTTCTCGAAAATCATCTACTCATATAACTTTCATCGCTTCTTCCTCCGTGTCAATTTGCATATTCACCTCAAACCAAAAATTTTCAGTTTAAACAGATGGTTCTTACGTCTCGAGGAGTCAAAATTAAGCCCGAAGACGATATGGATCCCTCCACATCAGCTCCACCTGCCAAAAAGCTTGCTGTTGAAGTCAATGGTGTTCCAGAAGCTCGAGCTGCTCCCGTTTTACAAACACTTCTAGATGAACCACCCAACGAGGAAAATAGTGAGTTATTTGTCTTAAGAGGGAGTACACTAATTCAAAAAATTTTGAGATTTTTATATCATTCGACGTCAAATTTCTGAGAGATCAGCTAATTCTCTTGGACCTTGTTTTGGGTTTTTGTTAGTCTAAAAATTATTCCTTCCAAAGGTATAGGACAAAAAAGTCCAACAATTAGTTGCACACTCCACGAAATTGGAAGCGAACAACGGTTGGTTCTGCACACTCTCAGTACTTATTTTTGGATTTTTTTGGCCTATACCTTTTGAAGGAGTAATTTTCATATGTTGATTTTTAAAACAATTCTTATTTTAAACCAGATTTTTTACCCTTTGCAGCTCAAGCAAGATTTGAGATCCCTCCTGAGGCCTATGAAAGGCTCTCGCAAGCTGGGAAGGACTTAGCCAACGAAATCCTTTCTGTTCCTAAAGATTCGCGATTTGACAATATCAACTTAGAAGGCTTTATACTGTTGTATGGAAGGAAAGGAAAAAATTTGTTGAAAATGTCCCAAGAAGAGATCGAGCGACTGGCCGTTGAGATTGAGGAATCTAAAGGGGTGGTGTTGATGGAGCCGACGTCTTCTAGCCTGCCTATTCCATCAAATCC
The DNA here is from genome assembly GCA_963932045.1 of Caenorhabditis sinica. Classification (NCBI taxonomy): domain Eukaryota; kingdom Metazoa; phylum Nematoda; class Chromadorea; order Rhabditida; family Rhabditidae; genus Caenorhabditis; species Caenorhabditis sinica. The sequence continues at coordinate 17,612,361 of OZ009943.1, forward strand.
AGTCGGTAAGGCTCTTTTGATTTGAAATATTCAAACATTGGTGACAATTGAGACCTGCCAAAGATAAGAAATAAAGATTGCCATGTATGCTACTGCATCACTCAGATTTTGAAAACCTCGCCCAAAAGAACTTTCCATAGTTTTGTAATCCTTAAAGTTAGATTAGTTATTCTGCAGCTAAACTAACACTCAAATTTTAAACTATCTAATTCCAGTGGCAGCATTCGAGCTTACTGAAGGAGCAGCAAATGGGGTCCCAGCCTTTCAAAATGATCCCGATTCTCAAGAGCTCTCATGTGCACCAAGCACCAGCAAATTTAGTGAGTTATTTTTTTTTTACACTTTAGGGTCTACTGGCTAGTATTGGTCAAAAATACAAAAAATTTTCTCAGAAATGGATATCTTTTATTCTAGCGCCCACGCTCACGCCCACTCGTGAAAGTTTAACCACTGATGATGCAGACGCTTTCATTGAGTTCACAATATTGGTTGGAGAAAACCGAGAAAATCATGTCAGCTCGGATCTCCAGGAATATGTACAAAGTGATCATGACTACTTGCCTAACCCCAAAGAAAATGACGGAAAAGGAGTTCTTATCACGTATAACACAAGCCGATGTAAAATGTGCAACAATCCCGCGCCACCTGGTATCCAAGGAAGACGGATGTGCGACGACTGCCGACACTATTTCCACTGGGACATGCAAAACACAACACTAGAAGAAAACTCATTCCATCCCTCTCTACAGTGTTTGAGTTATAGGAACCTCCAGTGCAATCGATGTAGATTTGATTTATACCTTGAACTCGGATGGGTCCAAATCAGTGAGTTTTTTTAATGGCTCAATTAGTCCAAAAAATGTGTGGGTACCGAAGAAGTTGCAAGAAAAAATGCTTTTTAGCTAGAAAACGGTGTCAAAAATGACCATTCGAAAAATGTTATCTCTTAGTCACTAGTGTTTTTAGAATAGCAGAAGGACGAACAATAGTATATGATCGAGTTTATTGCCGACCGAGAAATCTCTAAGGGATAACTTTCTGCCTAATTTTAAACTTGATTTGCAGAGCCTGCTAAAGTCTTCAAACACTATGATGGGACTCCTGAGCAATGTCAAGTGTGCGAAGATGGTTCACATTCAGCTATATTGTCTGAAGGCAAGTCCCTATGTACACAATGCTGGACGTTTTTCAATTCTGACATGAATACTACCAAAACTCCACTACCGTGGCAACAGTATAGATACAATCGCTATCTCCATCTAGGATGGGCTACATTTGGTAAGTTTTTTTGTGTTATGAAAAACTGATAGAATAAGGAAGGTGTGATACAGTACAGGACAAAAAGATATGAACTTTTGGTGTTTTCAGTTGAAACACTTCAACTTTGGGGTCTAGGAAAGTATGTTAAACTTGACCGTCTGACCTAAAAATTTTTGAGTGTATACATCAACTCTGGAAATCTATATTTGTAGTTAACAACTTTTTTGTACGACCTCTTCTAAAGATGATGTATCCCTTTAAAGTGGGGCCATGCTAAATTTCCGCTTTTTTAGGGCATTTTTCACCGTTTTCATTGTCTTCTGCATTTCACGAGCCATATAATTTCTAAAAGATTTCGTACAAAAAAGTTGTCAACTGCAAAAATAGAGTTCTAGAGTTGATGTATACACCCAAAAAGTTTCAAATCAAACGATCAAGTTTAACATCCTTTCCCAGACCCCCAAAGTTGACGTTTTTCAACTTAAAACACTAAAAGTTCATATCTTTTTGTCCGGTACTGTAGGTTTTTTTTGAGAGGCCGCCAACTGCCGCAAAACGCCGTGAGAAAAACCCCGGGCCGGCCCCCGATTGTAAGACAGACGCGAAAGTGGGAACCAAATGACACTAGCGTTCTTTTTTTGGGAGATCAAAACTTTCAAAAATTTTCGACGAGAGAGCGCGTTGTATGAGGAGACGCAGACAGCGAAGACGTCGTTGTGAGGGAGCGATTGACTCTTTGGAGTTGTGCTTGTTTGAAACCTGAATAATCATCAGATTTTGGTGGGAACAGACCATGGGAAATGGGGATTCACCTACAAAACACCAAATAAACTAGAACAATTTGTTTTATTACAGAACAGAAAGAGACCAATCCATCTGAAGCGAATCAAATTGAAGAAGCCCGTTGCTTTGATGATGATGTGAAGAGGAATCAGAATGGCGACGTGCTGTGCCAGATATGCGACTGCAACGACCCAAGTGTTACAATGCATCATGGAGCAATCGCGTGTGCTACGTGTAACAAATTCTTGATGCGCCACAACAACCGCAGTATGTCAGCTGCAAAAGAATGTGAGCACAATGGAGTATGCAGATGGCTCGATATTCGCGAATGTCATGCTTGCCGGATGGAAAGATGTAGGGAACTGGGAATGATCACACACAGTTAGTTCTTTTGTTTTTAAATGCGCAGCGCGGCAGATTTGCATAACGGGTCGACAGTTTTTTTTTGCGATTTTTCGGACAAAATTCATGTAATAATGTAGCACTCACTGAGATCTACAAAAGTTTATTTTTAAAAAATTGTCTAAAACATCTAAGCTTTTCTCCGAAGTCCAATAAGCACGCCGGCCGACGCCACCAGCCCATGTGAGCCCACCCCCGCGTGTTTTAAGGAATTGAACGGTGGTGTAACCCAAATGATACTACTGTTTTGGGCTGAACTTAAGTTCAAAGGAACAAGCATAAAAAGATTGTTTGAGGATCTGCATTCGAGGACCAAAAATTTTTCACGAAATCCGAAATGTTCAGCTTCCGCAGCCCTTAACTTTGGGGAAAAGTGACCGTTCAGATAAAAGTTAAGAAGTCGGTTTGTCGTCGGCCCTTTTTGTAAACCTGCAGCACGGCATTTTCTGTTGAAGCTTGTGGTGATTCTGATTGAAACAACACAGTTCAACAAAATAGTTATGTAAAATTAAGTACTTTCTTGCAGGAAGAAGAAAAGCGATTTATAGAGCTAATAAATCAAGTATTGGTAAGGATGAAACTGATGATGTCAAAAATCTGCGCGTCGCTGAGGATGTGAAGAGAAACGAAGATGGGGAGCTGCTCTGTCAGATATGCGACTCAACACAAACCTACCTGCAATACGGTGCAATCGTGTGTCAACTGTGTGGCGACTTCTTGAAACACCACAATTTTGGCAGAATGAGAGCGGCAGAAAAGTGTGTGAGAAACGGAGAATGCGGCAAGGATGAAATAAGAGTATGTTCTTCCTGTCGGATGGAAAGATGCCGAGAACTCGGGATGATTGCAAACCGTTAGTTTTTTTCTTCTAGTGAAATCAAAAAAATCTGTGTAACTTGCTATATGTTTGCAGGAAGAAGATGTGCAATTATTGGAAAAGTTGAAAATGAGTCGACGGAATATTCAAGTGTGAACAACACAACTCTGCAAATATGTCATGCTTGCGGTGATTCTCATTATTACAAGAGCAATAAAAACATATGTGTTCAATGTTGCAAATTTGACAATAGGTGAGACTGAATATCCAAAAAATGTTCATTAACATTTTGCAGTTATTCTATGAAACAAGTGTATTTGATTGCTCGTTGGGAAGCTAGGAAAAAAACATCCCCCGATTCTCAATCGGCATCTGAGCTTCTATGTCCAGGACTCATGTCCAGGACTCGCTTCGATTGGAACATTAAATCTAAAGGCCCTCCAATGCATTGTAAGGGCAGCAATCCTGCATGTTCAGACGATCATGTGTGCCGGCGGTGCAGGATTGATCGTTATATGAACATGAAATGGTTTGCAATTAGTGAGTTTTCGGAATTTTCTGACTTATAATGCATTCAATCATACCAAAGCGTGGCCTGTTCTAGGAAGTGTTATACATTATCTTTCAGGTGTATTTACTCCGGAATCGGGTCCCAAAAATTTTCTGCTGAGAGGATCAAAAGTACCAAACATAACCCAACATGTGTATTTTGGAGCAACGGATCAAAATCTTGCCAATAATCCAAAAGGTGATGTCCAAGCAGGATCCGAAAATGACGGCAACCAAGTAAAAGCAAACGACATGATTTTGGCACACAATTTTGAAGCTGACCGTGAGTTGGGAAATATCTAGTGTTAACAAATGCAAGCTTTTTTTTCAGCAAGGGTGACCCAGAAACGAAAAATCCAACGCTTGGCAATCAAAGAAATTCCTTCTCCTACCAAAGCTGTGAGACGATATCCAGTAGCCATAAAAAGGATCCTTAGCTCATCTTCAACTACACCAATCTCTCAAAACGCTGGAAGTGCCAAAACAAATCATGGAGTAAATTGTAAGTTTGATAATATCCAGTATAAAAATATTCATGCATTTTTTAGCGATCATAAAAGTCACCAAAAATGTACAAAATCGTCCTCAATTGCCACCCAAAGAAGCTATTTCAACTGCTCTAGCGCAAAATCAATCAAGCTCAGGGGTTGAAAACCGGTCAGGATCTCTAGTTAAGCCGTCATCGTTGAAAGTGAACTCTAGAGCAGTCGGAAACAACATTCAAGAAGTTGCCGCGGAACCGGAAGCCAAAAAATTGCACCTTTATGACAACTTTGATCCGTCAACAATGTCACCGCTAGGAAATGAAGACCTAGGTGTTAGGCATTCAATTTGGCAAAATTTTGAAACTTCGACAGTGGTGGATTTTGACGATGAAGTTGGATGTGGTCCCGAGCAGTGTCTAGAAGGATCGTCTCTTCCTCAGGACAGTGAACATTCAGGTGTTTCTATGGAACCAGCAGAAGAATGTAAAAGTTTCATGGTTCCGATGGATGAAACAACTGGAGGAGAAGTGTATCCATTTTCAATGGGTGCAGATTCAATGCCTGAAGGGGAAAATTCGGATGAAGAGTTTGGTCTGGACAATCCTAGTGATGATGAAAACGGCAATGGAAGAAAAAGTCTTTCATTGGGATGGCAGAAACAACGTGAGTTAATCTATCTCAAGTTGTCAACTTTTAGTTCTCTGGCCGACGTTTTGCTCAAAGAGACTTGATTTACTTGTAACTTGGCAGAAAACATGAATCTTTACTATTAATAAACGCAAAATTCTGTCTGTCTGTGTGTGTGTTGTTTGTTCCGGACTCGCTCCCTCTAGCGAAGTTACTACCGGACCGATTTTCTTCAAACTTTCATAGGTCATTAGAAATTCCTGCTGGATGTTGCCCATCTATTTTGATTTTCGATATATCAAAAAATGAGGTCACAAGGTCGCAAAAACATAATTTTTGGCTCCACTCTGTTGTTTCCGTTTTAAGAGAGGGAGAGACGAGTTCACGGAGATATTTTCCACTTTTCCAAAATTTTTCAATTTTCTCATTTTCAAAAGTTCCACGTTGGCCCGAAGGGCCCCAGAGGGGCGCAGCCCATCTGGTGTAATGTGAGACATAAATTTGCCAAGTTTCATCGTAAATTCTAAGAGAAACAGTTTTTATGACAAAATTTCGAAATTAAAAAAAAAACAAATTTCTGTCTCACATCACATTCATGTTTTTTGCCAAGTTACAAGTAAATCAAGTCTCTTTGAGCAAAACGTCGGCCAGAGAACTAAAAGTTGACAACCTTTTGGCCGGTACTGTATGTTCTGCCAATCGGCAGACGGCAAGTTTTAAAAATCGAAAAAAATCCCGTTTTCACTATTCTGGTTACTTGCAACGGAGCGTAAGGAACCGTTCAAAATATCGATTATAAATTTGGAATATTGAAACTTTAGGAGTCTCTATTTTACTTAATTGTCGAAAACCTGGACCAAGCAAACCTTTGACGATTTACTGACGATTAGTCATTCTACCGCTGAATTTAAATCAATTTTTGAATGCTTTTTTTTCAGCGACAACAGTCAAACACTCTCAAAGAGCAACGCATCATTGTCAACCAGGACCCTCAGAAGCACAGAGATCGTCCATAATTGTACCTCTATGTGAACTATGCAGAAGTCCTACACCGCTCGATATCGACGGAAAGCGACTGTGCAAAAAATGCCGACTTGTTTTCCTAGCTGACATGGGTAGGACATTCATGGAAAAACGACCTCATCCCGGTAGCAACAATTGCCTTCAGTGTAGCCGATGTAGATTCGATCGTTACATGGATGTCGGATGGGTGCGAATCAGTGAGTTTTTTTTTCAAATTTCGAAAGTTTAAAATTTTGACATTGATTTTTAGGACCTGCCAATGTCATTGCAAATAAAAGTACACGTTATCGACGATGTCGCATATGTCAAGTTGAGCCAGTTATATTTTATGAAGGCAAGCACATGTGCAAAGAATGCTGGGTGTTATTCTATCTTGACATGAATTCTACTGGAAAACCACTACCTCCCCAACGGTACAGATACAATTCTTATATTGAGCTAGGATGGGCGACGTTAGGTGAGTTTTCTGAGTTTTGAAAATTGGAACTTTTTTTTTTGCACATTACAGAACCAGCAAGAGTAAAAAATAATGATGGAAAAGTGCAACAATCTCCGATGGGAGTGAACTTAATTCCTCGAGTACCAGAAGCAGTTAATCGCCAAGTTTCCGCACAACCGCTGCTAATAAATCGCAGATACGTAGTAGTCACGGAGCGTTCTTCAGTGCCACCAACGTCAACATCGAAAATTGTTAAAAGTAGTGAAAGTCTACGGCAATGCGAACTATGCTTTGGCTCAGAAAAATTGGAATATGAAAACGAGAAGTTGATGTGTAGAAGTTGTCGGGAAATTTTTAATATGGATCTTCTAAATGACAGCATCGTTACACTACACAGTAAGTTCATCTATCTCACTTGGAGAGTATTTGAACTTACCAGTCAAACTTTTTCTATAAATTTGGGTGTAGACCATATCGAACACGGGCTTTCCATTTCTGGATTCAATTCACCAAAACGGTCACGTGAACCGAGTTATGGGCCACCAAAGTACCAGCCAGTACTAACTTTCTGATGTTTGAGGACCCATATCTCGTTGTTGCATGTGATTTTCGTTGTACTATCGACTGATATATGTATGTAGTATTTAGAAGGATCTTCAGCTGATTAAAATTTTGAACATTTTCCCACTATGGGATACGCACAGGGTCGCAAAACGGTACATCGATTTGAATTCGCGCTCATTTCTTCAAAAGCTTCGCGTGTCGCGTCAATCGTGCGTTTCAATTTGCTGCACGGCGACTCACAGTACAGCGTTTGACTGCTGGCACGCTGCCAAATCTGAAGGCTGACAAGCAGCCAAATCGAGAATGCAACAAAGCGCGTTTCCGCGATGTACCGTCGTGCGACCCAGTGGTTAAAAAAACAAAATTTTGAAAACAGAAAAACTTCTCCAAAAACTATGTCAGTTGATAGTACAACAAAATTCAATTACAACACAAAAAACGAGACCATCTGGCAACGTCTAGAAGCGAAGATGTGGGTTCTCAAAGATCAGAAAGTTAGTACTGTCTGAAACTTTGATGACCCAATTAAATCCAGAAACCGTGGTCGATACTGTCTACACCCAAATTTATAGAAAAAGTTTGACCGGAAAGTTCAAATCGTCACCTAGTCAACTCTGTGTCACATACAACTTTTACAGAAGAATACACGTTGGAAGAATACGATTGTCAAGCATGCTACAGCAAAGTTGGTCAAAACCCTTTGGTGTCGTTTGCTTGCGATAGATGCACATTCCATCGTTTCTACTGTCAACGGAAACGGAAAGACTCTGATGTGATAGGATGCGCACAAATTGGTAGACTAAAAAACAAGTGCGCAATATTTGGTTTATATTCATGCGAACATTGTTGGGAGAAGGAATGTGACCGAGCGTGGGAGGAAAGTAAGATAATGTTTAATTCTTGATAGCAGCTAAAAAATGCATTATTTTCCAGATTTCACTGAAAATAACGCAAATTCTCGCCAATGCATTCTATGTCACAAATCCATTCTGAAAACTTACAACAAAAGGCAGTTATGCTCACGATGCAACACAACGTTCAGTAAGCAAATGAGTAATAAAAATCCGGTGAGACCGCCCATTCATAACCCTGCTCTTCGCTGCCCAAAAACGGAAGATAAACCATGTCGGTGGTGCCGAAGTTGGCAATTCATAGCTTTGGGATTGGTCAAATATGGTGAGTATATAGACAAGGGAGCTTCCTTTAAAGGAGGAGTCCGACCAAAATTTTTTATTGCTTTCAAAATACGTAAAAATGTGCTTATATTCCAAAAATCATAATGAAAATACTCTGAAATTGCTTTGAAATCCCGAAAAATGGCTCCGAAATTAGCAAAAATGGCAGTAGTTGTTCCGTTGTTGAATTTCCAAAAAATGTGCGGAGCAGAACGCAGTGATTGGGTGCCACGACTGCAAAGACGCTCATAGGCTGACGAAACCCCTTTTTTCGGAAACTCGGCCACGGTCACCAGATAAAGCTTCTGCGATTTTTGCTCATTTATTTTTTTTCGGGGAGTTTTCGGGATTTTAGAGCAATCTTACAATTAGAGCATTTAAATTATGATTTCTGGAATACAGATATGCACATTTTTACGTATTTTAAGCAATAAAAATTTTTGGTCGCAGCCCTCCTTCAAAAACTAAGACTGGAAACTTCTGAAAATTGATACCTGCCCGCTTTGGGACCTCCTAAAACCTAAAATCCAGTTTTTAGGTCCGCAATCCAAACTATTTTCCAGTTATGATTCATTTAAGAATGAGCCGTAACCCACGTAAAAAAAGAATGACCCAAAAAAGAAGCTCCCACTTTAGTCCCGAGATATTGAAAATCCTATTAGAAAGATTACAGAAGATATAAAGTTTGCGGGAGTCGACAAGGATGTTAATTACCGCTGTTCCGTGTGCCTTATATCTTCTTTACCCATATATCATTATGAAAAGATACGGTGCCTGAAGTGTTGGGAAAGAGAAACTGTTCAAGATCCACCACTAGCCAACAATCCGAAACCTGTCGTGAAAGTTACGGCGCAGTATCAAAGATGCCAAGAAAAACCACTGGGCATGAGGAATCGTGAGTTTGAGGTTATCTAGGGAAGGAATGTTCAATTTTATCTTTTTAGCGAACATGACATCCAGCGAATTAAAACGATATCGTCCGACGGCTGCTCCCACCAAATCAGATAATAGCATAGAGCTACTTCCAACTAGTTCAACTGCTGGAAACGGGTCAGGATCTTCAGAACAGCCACTTCAAGAGCCTCAACTTGATGTCGAAGAAGCCCTTACCCTCTATCCTCCTTCAAAATTTTTGCCACCAGTCGTGACTCAAAATGTTGGAAGGAAAATGTTGAAATGCTCGAGGACACACCATGATCTCATGAAGCCCATTGACTACTCGCCAGCAGATGAACCTGGAACCAATACACTTCCCATCGATGATGATTTCGATCCACCATTAGATGCTAAAGCTTCTAAATCGGTGGTTCCCAAGGTAGAAATTGGATATGATCTCGAGCAGAGCCTTGAAAAATTATCTCAGGAGAGTGAAGATGCAAGTGCTCCAATGGGAGATACCTCTGAAAAAGGTGATAAGCCATCAACAATGGAAATAGGCTGCAGGTCAAAAAGAAATGAAGAGGATCCAGAGGAGATCACTGTTTCAGAAGATGCTATGACACTACAAGATGAGGAAGAGTTGGCAGATGCTTCAGAAAATCGTAATGCTGATGATTCCATTGTTCCCATATGTGAAACAGCTGAAGAAGATTCAATGGATGTGGACTACGGATCTGAGAAGAATGGAGAGAATTTAGATGAAGAAACTGCTCCGGACAATCATAGTGATTATGGAAACGACAATGACGAAGAAGACGAGATCAACCTTAGTCAGTTTGGGCTGCTAACGAAGGTGGAAGAAGAAATGTCAGCGGAGAATATGCATTTTGGAGGAAGCTTCCCACAGATCGTTACGGTTCAAGAAAAAGAAGATGTATCGGAACATGCAGCTTCAAGTTCGGTACAAGTGTCAGGATCCACATTCTCTGAAGAAAGCAAGCCACGTCGAGAAAGATCATGCCTCACACCAAATATTGAACTGGAGCCACAACCTTCAACTAGTTCCAAAGCGGATTCTGAAGCTGGGATAAACTCGAGTGGGCAACTAACACATTCAGAAACCGTCGAATCCCCTGAAGTTGAGTCTGGAACACTGACAGGAAGCGCCGAGGCTCAGAACCTTCCCGAAGACAATGGAGATTTGGAAGCTGCAGAGGAAGTGAACCCAGCAGGTGAGTTCTAGGTTTAGCATTGTAATGTCTAGTTTTCTCCTTTTTTCAGAAATTTTCCATGCTGGAATCAATTATCGGCGGGAAGAACTGGACAGATTGATGAGGGAGTCTCTCCGTGATGATCTTTGGAATATGTTTAGCGACAATTTTAATAGAAAAGGTAAGCTTCGAAAGGGGAGATACTTCAAAGTTTAAGTTTGGTGTTAAGTTTACTATCAGCAAAATGTTTAGTATTAGTTAACTAAAGAAATGCATCCTATAACCCTTTTCTGTTTTCAGAATATCTGCCAAGAGGGTTGAATAGCGGAGGAAATGAGGAAGAATCCAAGTGTAATGATGTTGTGGACGATGAGCGAGAACGTGGGGATCAACTTGAAGAAGAAGAAGAAGAGGAACCTGACTTTGATAGTGAGTGTTCATACTTTGAAAACCTGAGTATAAGAATTTCGCTATTTTTTCAACCTTCAGAAATCCTAGCAAACATAGATCTTGAGTCGGAAGGAGATGAGGAGTCGGAAGGAGATGAGGAGGATTCGGAAGAAGACAATGTTTCAGAAGATGATAATGGCAAAAATGGAGAAGAGGAAGATGCAGAAGGCGTGGAATCTGGAAATGAAGATGAGGGAGAGGAAACCAGTGTAGAAGTGGAATTTCAAGAAGAATGAGCTTTTTCTACTCCATTGTATTTGAGTTCTTCTCGCCGCTTTCGAGTTTTCGTCTTCTTTTTTTTTCGCCGTACATTTTTATAAAGTATTTTCAATTAATTCAAATCTCCAATTTTTGAATATGTTCATTTACCACATGTTTAACTACATGCATATGTTATCTTTATCTATTTCTTTTTATGATTGCTCTTCTCATTTTAATCATCAAATTTCAGTCAGAAATTGCATGATATTTGGAAATTAACAGTGCAGACTCGGGAATAATGGCACCACCAGCCAAAAAACGTGCTGTAGAAGTCAATGGCCTCCCATCAGCCAGAACTGTTCCTGTTTCTCAAAGGAAAACTAGTGAGCTTTGTTTTCTACACTTTTGGATTCAACTGCAAAATGGAGACGAAATTGTTCTATTTTTGCAGAAGATAAGCTTTGCCACGTATGCGATCAACCTCGAGAAGACAATGAAAGATTAATATGTTCACGATGCATCTCATTTTTCAAACAGTGAGTGTTTTTCTTTCTCAGATTAAAAATTTGTAAAAATGGATTTGCAGAGCATGTGTGACGGAACTTTATTTGGCACCGTGCCATACCTTGGATGGGTTGAAATGGCATCCAAAACAATATGAAGAATGTAACAATTGTAAATTCGCAAAATGCTGTAAAGTCTTAAAAATAGCTTCTAATGCCGGTAAGTACATTTATTCAGTGGGTTCAGTATTACGTTGACAAAGAATCATATTTTTAGAAACCAGAGCAGCTTTGTGGTACAAACGTTCAACCAGTTGTCAAGCATGTGGGTCACAAAGGGTTCACTCTCAAAATGTGATTCCTTACGAGTATTCAAGCTTATGTTATTCGTGTTACGTGTTTGTCAGGTAAGCTATTTTTTTCACTATGAGATAAACAAGTCACTCTATGTATTGAATGTCTGATAACAACCGAAACACGCTAATTAACTGCCGTTTGTTGTTAGTTGTATTTGAAGGCGCAAGGATTTAGTTCACGTCTCTTTGTGTCATGAAAAATGCGCCTCTGCTTGCTTAGCCGCAATTCGCTCGGCTCTGTTCCAGTTCCTTGAACCCATCGATGGGTCCCGGGACCCATGGGGACCCATGATGAGGACGGTGAGTCACAAGCTTGGGTCCCGGGACCCATGACAAAATATGATGTAAATATGAACAAGCAGTTTCTCATAGGAGGAATGAATACCCATTTATTCTTTATTTTTGGTTTGAAACAAACAAGCGAAGGATGAGAAAACATTTATGAAGACAAAAAACACTTGTGTGACCTGAATGAGAGAAACAATTAGCTGCTCTGTTTCCAATGTCAGACTTTTGTTGACAATAATGGTTTATTCTCTTTTGCTAAGGACTAACTTCGACACGGGCTTGACTGAAATATAGTCTTTGGAGCTGTTTCAAAGTAATTCAACGCACAGAGAATATATAGTATCAATATATAGTATCATAAATAGTATCAAAAAATACGAATTCTCTGGTTCATTTCTGTCACATTTTTTTAATGGGTCCTGGGACCTAAGCTTGGGTCCCGCGGTTTAGGCCATGGGTCCCAGGACAGTACTCATGGGTCCCGGGATCCATCGATGGGTCGCAGGATCTGGAACAGAGCCTTTCGCTCTCATCAATTCATCTTAATGTGCTGACGCACTTTTCGTTTCCTAACGGAATACCGCGCCAAATGAATCCATGCGCCTTTAAATCCAACTGACAACAGACAGCGGCGCAATAATACTTAAACATGGAAAGTCTTACACATTGCGGCCAAGTAATTATCCTCACTCAGCACCCTAAAATTCGAATACATATACTGAGATTTTTCAGAAAGTACTTCCGTACGACCAATCTGTTGGGTGAATGTATCGATCCTGCCCAAAAGCAGTGCCATGTTAACGCGGAACAGCTGATAAATTGTAAATGGTGCTGGTTTCTGAAATGCCTGTCAGCTCTGCCCATTTATTTTATGCAGTACCACCCACTCTTATACTTGCAAGAACAGCAAGTGAGATTAGAAGAAAACGAAGAAAAAAGGGAAGAATTAACAAAGCGGATAGAAACGAGGAAAGATTGCATGGTCTGCAATAAACCCGGTGCTAAGAGTGTTTTCAATTGTATTGCATGCAGCAACTGCAGCGAGTTCTTCTTGTAAGTGTCGATTTTTTTTCTGAAAGTTTTTTTTCAATTTCGAATTTTCAGCCGCACAATCACGAAACGATACGTTAAGCTGTGCCAAAACAAGAGAGAATGTCGCAAATCTTCCAAAGTAGACGATTGGATTCACTGTCCTAGCTGTCGCATGTGGAAGTGTTGTGATGCGGGGATGACATCAGGTATTTTAAGTTGTAATTTAATCGTACTCTAAAAAATTTACTTTAGATGTCTTGGAAAACTATATTGCAGAAGTCATGGAGTGCGTCAATTATGTGGAGTCCGGTAAGCGAAATGAAAAAATGAACGAGTGTTAAGTTGGTTTTTCAGATGAGATGCTAAAAGAATACGAAACAGAAAAGACAGAAAAAGGGGATTATATCATCGACGGTCGAAGATTCTCATATAATGCGAAGAAAAATCAAAATGGGGATCATCTCTGTCAGATATGTAATGTGCCAAAAGCCACGCTCATTTACGGAGCATTCGTGTGCAGTGCGTGTGAATGTTTCCTGAGAACGCACAACGGTGGCACTATGGTAGCTGCAAATCCTTGTGAAAAATTTGGAAAATGCGGCAAACTCAATATTCACCAATGTAATGATTCCTGTCGGATGGCAGATGCAAAAGAATGTGAGCAAAACGGAAAATGCATTCGCAAGTGTCATGCCTGTCGAATGGAAGAATGCCGTAAACTGGGAATGATAGAATACCGTAAGTTTTTTTCAGGGTAAAACATCACAATTTTTCTAACTAATGCTGTGTACTTCAAAGCAATTTTATGTAATTTGCAAGACAAAGTTATTTTCTACAGGAAGACGATATAAGACTTGGGCAGACGCTAAAACGGAGTCGGCGATCTCATTAAAGTTGCTTTCTGGACCCAAAAACAAACCCAAAAAAGTTTCGAAAACATGTAAAGTGTGCGGTCGTGTCCATGTTGGGAATCACAAGGAAGACACGTGTTTTCAATGTTACGAATTCTACAAAGTGTAAGAATGAATAAAGGAATCAAACTTTCAACGAAGTTTTACAGTGTTAGGAAATCGAAACGTCTAAAGCAATGCTGCGCGGTCGCCGAAAATCAATGCAATTCTAATCCATTTACCATGAAAAAGTGTTACTCGTGCTGGTTCTCAAAGTGTTGCGAAATATTGGGCCCAGTCGGTAAGTTTCAACCACCATAAAACTGCAAAAACAACAACTTTTTCAGAAGGTATCCAGTATTACAAACCAGATAGCGAAGACGGTGTGAAATGCCAAATGTGCACTTCCTTTTCAACGGAATTCAAGCAAGGGAAGCCTCTATGCACGAGATGCAGACGCACTTTTGAAATAGATATAAGATTAATTGCTCCTCCAAAGCCTTGCGAAGGCATTAGTGCAAAATGTTCAGAAGTTCGTATGTGTCGGTGGTGCAGAATTGGTCGTTATATAGAACTGAATTGGTTGGCAACTCGTGAGTTTTTAGAATCTTCTTTTTTGTTTCCCTTTACTGTATACATCATTTTTTAGATGTGATTCGTCCGAAACCAGTTATCAACAGTGCGCCCATACTGGGACTACCAAAAACATCAAATGTGTATTTCGACGCTGCTTGTGGTCTAAATTCAAAAACTGCTGTACAAACTAAACCAGAAAGCCACAAAACCTTTGTAAGAGCAGAGAAAATGAGTATGTCAAACAACGTTGAAGCAAATCGTAAGCTTGAAGTTATCTACTGCTAATAATTGCAAGCGTTTTCAGAAACAATTGCAAAAAACGTGCCAGGAACATCAGGACAACCACATGAAGAACTCAATCTGAACACATCTCAAAAGCTTCAACTTGATTCCGAGAAAGATATGAATCTTCATCGAACCCTTCATTCGTCTCCGAAATCAATGCCACCAGGCGTGACTCAAACTGCTGGAAGTTCTGTAAACTTGATGGCTGAGCAGAACGGAAATAGGAAGAAATTCGAAGACCAATATCTTGGTTGTACCAAACTCACTGACTCCCCTTCAGCTGAATTCGAAACCAATGACTTGCCCACCGATGACGATTCCGACCAGCCAACGTTCACACAGCTAGATAACAAAAACGTTATAGTCAATTCTTCAATCTCACAAGATTCTCCAACCCTTACATCTGTGGACTTCGAGGCGGACATTGATTGTGGTCCCGAGCAGAGTCTAGAAGGATTGTCTCTTCTTCAGGAAACTGAAACTTCAAAGGTCCCAATCGAAGACACCTCTGAGAAAGGTAATGAGTCATCAACAATGGAAATGAACCATCGATCAAAAGGAGAGGATCCAAACCAAATCAGCGTTCCAGAAGAAACTACAAAATCACAAAATGAGGAAGAGTTGGCAAAAGATTCAGAAGATCAATATATTGCTGTTGTTGAGAGAGATACGGCTGCAAATTGCACCACTTCAAATGCTCTGATGGATGAAACATCTGATGGAAAAGTTTATCCATCTTCAATGGATGTGGACTCCGGATCTGAGAAGAATGGAGAGGATTCAGATGAAGAAACTGATCCGAAAGATCTTTGGGAAGGGGAAAGCGACAATGAGGAAGAAGAAGAAGAAGAGGCAGAATACGAGGATTATGAAAATGAGGACAAAATCAACCTTAATCAGTTTGGGATCCTAACGCCGGTTGAGAAAGAAATTTCAGCAGAGAGTGTGCATATTGGAGGAAGCTTCCCACAGATCGTCACGGTTCAAGAAAAACAAGGTGTATCGGAACATGCAGCTTCAAGTTCGGAACAAGTGTCAGGATTCACATTCTCTGTAGAAAGCGAGCCACCTCGAGAAGTGTCAAGTTTCAAATCAAAAGTTGAACTGGAGCCACAACCTTCAACTAGTTCCAAAACGGATTCTGAAGCTGCGATAAACTCGAGTGGGCAACTACCACATTCAGAAACCGTCGAATCTCCTGAAGTTGAGTCTGGAACACTGACAGGAAGCGCCGAGGCTCAGAACCTTCCCGAAGACGATGGAGATTTGGAAGCTGCAGAGGAAGTGAACCCAGCAGGTGAGTTCTAGGTTTAGCATTGTATTGTCTAGTTTTCTCCTTTTTTCAGAAATTTTCTATGCTGGAATAAATCATCGGCGGGAAGAACTTGACCAAGAAATGAGGCAATGTGTCGGTGACGATTTCTCTTGGAATATGTTTCACCGTAACTTCAACAGAAAAGGTAAGCTTCGAATGAGAAAATACCTAAAGGTTTAAGTTTGATGTTAGGTTTACTATTAGCAACATTTTTAGCATTAGTTAACTAAAGAAATGCATCATATAACCCTTTTCTGTTTTCAGAATATCTACCAAGAGGGTTGAATAGCGGAGCAAATGAGGAAGAATCCAAGAGTAATGATGTTGTGGACGATGAGCGAGAACGTGAGGATCAACTTGAAGAAGAAGAAGAGGAACCTGACTTTGATAGTGAGTGTTCGTACTATTATTAGACAACTTGAGTATAAGAATTTCGCTATTTTTTCAACCTTCAGAGATCCTAGCATCCATGGATTTTGAGTCGGAAGGAGATGAGGAGTCGGAAGGAGATGAGGAGTCGGAAGGAGATGAGGAGGATTTGGATGAAGGTCATGCTCCTAATGATCTGAGCGATCATGGAGGCAACAATGAGGAAGATGAAGAAGAAGAGCAAGAGGAAGATGCAGAAGGCGTGGAATCTGGAAATGAAGGTGATGGTGAGTTTTGATTCATGATTTCAATAACGTAGTATTAGAACAGGAAAAGGTTATAATATTTCCAAAACCCGAGTGTTTTCATCCTTTTTTACAATTCATTCTTTCTCCAACTCTCGCTGTATCTTTTCCTAATAATGCATCAAAGTTCTAAAGACCCTTGCTTTATCAATCTTTTTCCAGAAGGCACTTCAAACGACGGAAACGCTCTACAAGATGGTCAAGCTGACCAAGAAATGAGGCAATACGAAGACATTAACGCCTATACAAAAAGAGTTTTCGATCAACTTTTTGATCAACTGGATTTGAGTTCTTCTCGCCGCTTCTGAGTATTTTTATTCTTCTTTTTTGCCGCACATTCTTATAAAGTATTTTCAATTAATTCGAATTTCCAATTTTTTTAGTATGTTCATTTACCACATGTTTAATTACATGCATATGTTATCTCTGTTTTTTCTTTCTTGTCTCAATTTTATCTTCTTAACGCCTAATTTCAGATCACGAAAATTGATCAAGCGGGTTGCTTTGATATGAAAGATATGCAAATTGCTCAATGATGGTCGAATCCGAAATAATGGCTCCACCTGCTAAGAAGCTGGCAGTTTCTAATGGAAATGGATGTCCAATACCTTTGAGGAAGAAACCAAATCAGGTTACAGTTCCGTGCGATCGTCGCCAAGTCGATGCTCGATCCGAAAGAGTGCCATGGTTACCACCACCGAAAACCAATCACCCGCCATTTTTATTGCCTCTTTGCTACGTTTGCTGTACATATACCGTTAGCAAAGGATACAAAAATAAGATGTGTGATCGTTGTGGAGATTTTTCAGTGTAAGAACGATACACTTATTCTCCGACTTAGTTCATAATTTGGTTTTCAGAGTCGATGCGGGCCAGACACGCTGTGTCTATTTCAATGATACTGCAAAAAGGGAGAAATGTCAGGGAGAATCGATTATAGACTGTGCACATTGTCGGAGGAAGAGATGCGCAGAAGTGGCGGACGGAAGCAGATTTATTTATTTCGAGCGGCTGCCCGGAGATCCTTCCCCAAAGGTTGGAAATGTTGCAAGAAAGGATTGTCAAGGTAAGTTAACTAAGGCTTTTGGATATCTTCAAGCAAAAAAAACTGAGCAGGCGGAGCCGGAAAGCATTTGACCATACGGAACAGACCTTTTCTGTAAATTTAAGTTTATAAAGTCGACTACGGGGTTTCCATTTTTGGAGTTGATTTCACTTACAGTAGATGCTCCATGAGATAGTTTTGCGTTGTCTAAGTTTCCATCCCATATCTCTGCTGCTAAGAATTTTCAGAAAATCCAGTTTTCAGATCATTTGCGCAAAGAAGTGCTCTATCAGAGGATGTAACTTTAAAATATTGGTGACATCTGAGACCTACTGAAGATCAGAATGAAAGATGGATCTGTATCCTGAAATGCTTTCCTAGTAAAACTTCGTAGATGAATGTACTTCATAGAAAACAGTCCGCTTACTCAAATTTCAAAAATCTAGCCCAGAAAAACTTTCCATAGTTTCTAAACCTTAGTTAAATTAGTTATTCTGCAACAGAACTTCACTCAAATTTTTAACTATTTAATTCCAGTGGCAGCACCCAAACCCCCTCAAAGATCAACGCTCAATCATCTTGCGGTCCCAGCAGCTCAAAATGGTCCTGTGTCTCAAGGGCTCACACGTGCACCAACCACTAGGAATACTAGTAAGTTATTTTTGAATATTATAAAATTTTTTAAAAATATTATCAATTTATCAAATTTTAATTTATTTCATTCCAGTGGCACCACCCAAGCCCCCTCAAAGATCAACGCTCTATTCTCAACCAGGACCCTCGAAAACACAGAGGCCCATAATTGTACCTCGTCGAAAAAATGGCGAACAACTGGTGAATAATGGGAGTTCAAATTCGCAACATTCAATTCTCAGCAATGAGTCGGTCTCAGCACATCAAAATGGTCCCGTGTCTCAAGAGCTCACACGAACACCAACCATCAGGAAAACTGGTAAGTTTTTTAAACACTTCTGGGTCTAATGGTGAAAACTTAGCATGAGCGAACCTCCTGAAAACTTAGCATAAGCGAACATTTTTTATACATAGATGGCTGAATTAGTCATGCTGCGGTTAAAGGGGGAGTACAATAATTCCAAAATTTCGGAGATTTTGATATCATTCGACGTAGAATTTCTGAGAGATCAACTATTTCTCTTGGACCCTGTCCGAAAATCGCTCCTTAAAAAGTTAAAGGCTAAAAACAGGCCAAAAATTAGTACTGAGAGTGTGCAAATTTACACGTTTTTCACATTCAATTTCGTAGAATGTGTAACGTGAAAATATGCACACTCTCAGTACTAATTCTTGGCCTGTTTTTGGCCTATATCTTTTGAAGGTGTGATTCTTAGACAGGGCTTCAAGAGGAATAGTTGATCTCTCAGAAATTCTACGTCGATTGGTACAAAAAACTCAAAAATTGAAATTTGTGGACTCCCCCTTTAAGGTGAACTCAAACCTTGAATGTTTTAATTTCAGCGCCGAACGTCCAGAAAGGAGCTGTTATAACGTATATCGCAAACCGATGTAAACTCTGCAACAATCCTGCACGACACAGTATCCAAGAAAAGCAAATGTGCGACGACTGCCGATACTGTTTCCAATGGGACATGCGAAACAAAACAATAGAAAACAACTCATTCCATCCCTCTCAATGTTTGAGTTATCGGAACCTGCAGTGCAAACAATGTAGATTTAATTTATACTTCAAACTCGGATGGGTACGAATTCGTGAGTTTTTTTCAAAATGGAGTCCGAAAATTTTTTTAACTTGCTTTTAGGGTCTGCCGAGAAAGCGGTTTCAAGTGGCCTGAAGCAAGTTCCAACGAGCTCAACGGCAAAAAACGGATCGGGATCTCCAGCACAGCTACCTGAAACGCCTCTTCTGGATATCGAGAGTGATATGAATCCTCATCCTCTTTCGGAGTCACCATCGACTCAAGATGCTGAAGAAGATGAAGAAGATTTTCAACTTTGTCCACCTTCAATAGTGGCTCAAAATGAAGGAAGTATTGAGAAATTGAGGAATGAGCAGCACAAACGTTGGAAGAAATGTCAACCACCACATCTCAATAAACCAGGAACTTCGATTGTCCCAATGAAAGATATTGCTGAAGGAAGAATTGAGCCGTCAGCATTGAAGCCCATTGACTACTCGCCAGCAAATGAACCTGGAACCACTACACTTTCTATTGATGATGATTTTGATCCACCATTATCAGTACCACAAGTTGATGAAGACCACAAAGCCAGAACTTCAATCGCGAAGGATTGTGAGATTTCGACGTTGGTGGATTCCGGTGGAGAGATTGGATATGATCCCAAACAGAGTCTAGCAAGATCATCGGTGCTTCAAAAACCTGGAACTTCAATTACTCTAATGGAAGATATTCAAGAAGATGTGAAGCGGAATCAGGATGGTAAACTGCTTTGCCAGATATGCGGCTGCAGTTCACTGAAAGTTATGATGCATCATGGAGCGATCGTCTGTACTTTGTGTATCGATTTCTTGAAAAAACAACACGACAGCGGCAGAATGTTAGCTACGGGAGAATGTGGAAGAAACGGAAAATGCAGAGAGCTTGACATTCGCAAATGTTGGGCCTGTCTCATGGAAAGATGCCGTGAATTGGGAATGATCACATACCGTTAGTTTCTTTTGTTGTTAAAGGGGTACTAAAGTGTACCAAAAAGTTGCGTTATTTTTATATAAATCCACTCGGCTTTTTGTAAACAAGAAAAATCCTCTAAATCAAGTTATGAGCTCTCAAAGTGCCAGAAAACGTGTTTTGTTCAGTAAAGTTTTTAAGTAGGACCCGAAATTTACAACAAAATATTGTCACTAAAAACCGAACCGGTAACCCCGTTTTTCGAAACTTTGAGAGCCTATAACTTGATTTACGCCAATTTTTGGACATGTCACCAAGAGAATGTTTTCTTGTCTACAACAAGCCGATTCGGTTCATATAAAAATGCTTGCCAGTTTTTCGGAATACTTTAGTACTTTTTTCAATGCGCAAAACCATTTTTTTTGTTGAAGCCTGTGGTAATTCTGACCCACAGCATCCTCAAATGTCTGCATTCAATTGGAAATTTTTTTGAATATGCCCGTAAACTCCAATTTTTCACTATTTTTGCACTGATTTTGGTCAGGGACCAACTTTCGGTGTTGTTCGCTGGAGCAACGAGTTTCTTATCGAAAATCGGCTTGCTACATTTTTTTAGAATAATCTCAGCTATCCATTCGTATAAAAAACGTCGAATTTGGTAGGGTGCATTCTGAGAAAAATGGAACATTCAAAATATCACTGTAATCAGTGCAAAAACTTAGATTTTCAGTTGAAATTCTGGAGTTCCATTTTTCTCAGGATGCACCTGACCAAAATTGACGTTTTTATACGAATGGATAGCTGAGATTCTTCTCAAAAAATGTAGCAATCCGATGTTCAATAAAAAATTCGTTGCTCCAGCGAACAACACCAAAAGTTGGTCCCTGACCAAAATCAGTGCGAAAACAGTGAAAAATTGGTGGATTTCACGGGCATATTCCAGAAATTTTCCAAATTGAAGACTAACATTTGAGGATGCTGTGTGACCAGAAAGATAAACTTCAACAAAAAATTATGTAGAATTCTAGAATAAAATTAGTTTTTGCAGAAAGAAGGAAGGAAATTTTTTGGAACGCAAGAAAAACGAGTCTTGGTATGAATGAAACTGATGCTGTCAAAGAACTGCGCCTCGCTGAGGGAGTGATAAGAAATCCAATCGGGGAACTGCTCTGTCAGATATGCGACTCACCAACCCCCGTCGTGATGCTATACGGTGCAATCGTGTGCAGCAACTGTGCCCACTTTTTGAGAGAGCACAACTATGGAAAAATGAGAGCTACCGAACAATGTAAGGAAAACGGAACATGCAGCGATCGTAAAATAAGAAAATGTGCTGCGTGCCGGATGGAAAGATGCCGTGAACTGGGAATGATCGTACACCGTAAGTTTTTTTTTTTCGTAGTATCAAAAAGTGCAATGTAACCTAGTTATTGTTTGCAGGAAGAAGAACTGCGATTATCACAAACGCGAATGGAGATTTGGCGGCCACTCTAAAAAAATTGAAATCAACTCTGCAAATATGTCATGTATGCGGTGATTCCCATTATTTCAAAAGCAGAAGAAACTTGTGTGTTGGATGTTACAGGCTCTACACTAGGTGAGTCTGATTATTCTAGAAGTTTAAAACAACAAACATTTTGCAGCTATCCCATGCAAGCAAAAGTTACACATCCTCAGCTGCTAGACGAGGGAGTTGCTGTTACGCAGAATCAACATATCCAGAATTGGAATTTTGCTGAAAATGATAAAGGAAATCGTAGGTTTAAGGCTATCCAGTCTAGGAACATTCAATCGTTTTTCAGCGACCGTAGCAGCCTGTCAAGATGAACAACATCGTTCTCAATCCCCAGACACAGAAGATGTTTCAAGTGCTCTGAAGCAAACTTCAATGAGTTCAACGTCGGGATCATTAGCACAGTTATCTCAAAAGCCTCTTCTGGATCCCGAGAATGATATGAATCCTCATTCTCTTTCGCAATCACCGTCGGCTCAAGCTGCAGAAGAAGATGTAGAAGGTTTGCAACTTTGCCCACCTTCAGAATCATCGCGACCACCAGCGCCTCAAAATGTGGGAAGCTTTGAAAACTTGAGGAGCAAGCAGCACAAGAATTGGATGAAATGTAGACCACCGCATCTCACTAAACCAGGAACTTCAATTATCCCAATGAAAGATATCCCTGAAGGAAGAATTGAGCCATCAGCAGATGAACCTGGAACCACTACACTTCCTGTTGATGATGATTTCGATCCACCATTATTAGCACCACACGGCCTTGAAGTCGAATCTTCTATTCCGAAGGATTCTCAGACTTCGACATCGGTGGTTGCCGAGGGAGAAATTGGATGTGGTCCCGAGCAGAGCCTACCAAGATCAACTTTGCTTCAGGAAGCTGGAACTTCAATTACTCTAATGGAAGATATTCAAGAAGTTGCCGCTGAACCGGAAGCCAGTGGGTTGCCCAGCGATGACGTTTTTGATAAACCATTATTAGCACCACTAGACAATGAGGATCTTGGAGTAGAATCTTCAACCCCAAAGGATTCTGAGAATTCGACATCAGAGGGAGAAATTGGATGTGGTCCCGCGCAGAGCCCACCAAGATCATCTTTGCTTCAGGAAGCTGGAACTCCGATTGTCCATACGGAAAACATTCCTGAAGGAAGAATAGAGCCGTCACCATTGCAAGTAGCCTCCAAGTCAAAAAAGAACAGAAAGGAAAACAAAATTCCAAAAGTTCAAAAAGGATCATCTTTAAAGAAAATAAGAATAGATGAAGCAATGCTGAGAGAAGCTGTTTTAGCTCATATGAGGCAAAGTCGAGAATGTTCAGAAGGTAAAGGATCTCTAGAACAACCATCTCAGGAGCTTCAACTTGATACTTCTTCGAAGTCTCTGCCACCAACTGTGACTCCAATCATTGGAAGTTCTCTGAACTTAAAGGCGGAGCCGAGCGAAGTTCTCACTGAGCCCACTGTCACGCCAGCGGATGTACCGGACGCCGATGGATTTCCCATTGATGACGATTCCGATGAACCAATATTGACACCGCCGGGTAATGAAGAACTTCGTGTCAGATCTTTAACGCCGGAAAATTCTGAGGCTTCATCGTTGCCTCCCTTTGCTTATGCTCCCAAACGGAGTCTAGCAAGAGCAATTTTTCTTAAGAAACCTGGAGCTTATTCTACTCTAGTAGCAGATATGTTGGGAGGAAAAGTTAAAACGTCAAACATAGACGATTATTGTGAAAATACTTTATTTGCACCAATGGAAGACGCGAATCCGCCACCAATGGAAATGGATTCAGGAGCGAATGGAAAGGATTCAGATGACGGCTTTGATCCGGAAGATCCTAGTTATGATGAAAACGGCAATGAAGAACAAGAGGAAGAACAAGAGGAGGCATCTGGAAATGAATACGAATTTATGTTGGGACCATTAACACCTGTGGAGAAAGCAATGTCAGAAGAAGCAAGATTTCCAAAAGTGGTCTTGGTTCCAGAAGAAGATGTCTCCAGGTCAGAATGGAATACAGAGGATTCAGACAACGGCGCTGATCCAGAAAATGTTAGGGACGCTGATGGCGGAAATAAAGAAGAGCAAAAAGGAGTGGAAGAGCCAGAAGGAGAGGAATCTGGAATTGACGAAGCGATGCTCGCAGAGGATGCCGGAGCAGAAGTGGAATTCCAAGGAGACGTCGACTCCAGCGGTGAGTTTTGGTTATGAATGCTTATTTGAATTTGAGAAATGACATGATAAATATCCTGCCTTGTTAGGAATGCCGAAATTCCTACATCCCTTGCTTCATCAGCCTTTTTTTCCAGAAAGCACTTCAAACGACGGATCTGCTCTACATGATGGCCAAGCTGAAGGCAATGCTCGAAACGAAAAAGTTCAAGAAGAAGTCATTCCAACGGGTGAGTTCTAGGTTTAGCATTTCAACATGTCTAGTTCTTTTTTTATTTCAGAAGATGTTCATGCTAGAAGAAATGATTGGCGGGAAGAACTAGACAGATTCATGAGGGAGGATTTCGGTGGTTATCATTGGAATATGTTTAGCGACAATTTTAATAGAAAAGGTAAGCTGAAATAGGGGAACCCCTGGAAAGTTGGAGTTTCGGGTTAAGCTTAGCAAAATATTTAAGTTAAAGGAAAGCCTATTCCGTTTTCAGAATATCTTCCTAGAGGTTTGAATAGCGGAGTAAATGAAGAAGAATCCGAGAGTAATGATGTGGTGGACAATGAACAAGAACGTGAGGATCAACTCGAAGAAGAAGAAGAGGAACCTGACTTTGATAGTGAGTGTTTATACTCAGAAAACCTGAGTATAAGAATTTCGTTATTTTTTCAACTTTCAGAAATCCTGGCATCCAAGGAATTTGACTGGTTAGAAGGAGATGAGGAGGATTCAGATCAAGGGAGTGATGAGGAAGAAGAAGAGGAAGAAGAAGAAGAAGAAGAAGAAGCATAACGGCCAAGCTGAAGGGAATGTATTTAAGTTCTTCTTCCTCCCGCCGCTGAGTTTTTGTTTTTTTTTCACCGTAGATTCTTACTTGAGTGCGTGATTTTAGGGCATTTTATAAGCCTACAGTAATGAAACAAACTAAAAATTAGTGAGCTAGAAAAATCATACTTATCGTTATTTTCAAATTTTATCTCATGACCCTGTGATCTCATCAATATACTGATCTTTTTTCACTTCTATTCAATTTTTGCTTTATTTCATTTTTTCTGTATATTTCAATGAAAAAATTCTAAATTTCTTAATTTTTCTTGCCCTCTATTCACCACATGTTTCATTACATGCATTTGTTATCTTTGCCTTTTACATTTTTTTTGCTTAAATTCAAATTTTATCAATTATTTTCAGTATCGAAAAAAACCGGGTAAGGCTACAGAACCAAGGAACCAACACTCCATTGCTCCATTATTTTGGATTTTTGCAGTTTGGAAAAGGTGAATTTTCAGAATCTTATTAGGTTAAAACTGATTTTTTTCCAGATAACCAACGGAGAATTCAACAATCCACAGGGGAATCGAACACTGAAGCGACTCTTCTCTTCTTAGAGCAAACTTAGGTGATTATTTTCAAGATTTATCAATTAAAAAAACACTAATTTCGGCTCAATTGGACTCAGATTTTTATAAATCCGACGCAACCCTCAAAAAAAGAAGACAATCGGAACTTTACAGATATCCAACAAAGTCTTCTACAGTCAGCAGTTGACTTGAGTACCAGTAATAGAGCAGGATTCTTGGAGCAGGATTGGGTAATTTTTATGAAAATTTTTTCCAGGGAAAAAATGTAAGCTTAAACTTAGAATCATGGATACTCAAGCCTTCACAGATCTAGTTTTTACGAACTCAAAAATTGAAGTTCATCACTAAAACCCAGACTTTGTTGTCATTTTTCAGCAAGAAAAACCAGGTGTAGCCACAGTACGGGACGAAAACCAAGGAATTTCTCATCTACGGTACTTTCGAATCAAGAAGGTAAATTTTCATAAAATTCAAAAAAAATTATATGGAACTGATTATTTCAGATTGCCTACGGAGCTTTCAGTGATCAACAGTGCCCTCGGACACCGATACCGGAAGCTCATCCTAAAGGTTTTTTTTTTGGATTACCACAAAACGCGACCGCAAGTTTCGAAAAAATCTACATCAAATCTTTATAAATCTCAAAATATCAAAAAAAAATTCAAAAAATTTAAATAAAAATTTTCAGAAAATCAACGAAATCTCCATCGATCAATAGTACTCTTGGACACCGGCATCACTAAATCCTCTTGGATCGAAATAGGGTAAATAATTTCATTCAAGAACATTCTCACAGTATTGTCTTTTCAAAAAACGTCGGTGGGACGCAGTTGCAAAAGCGACACGCCCATCCTTGATAAAAGCACCGAGAATGTGCGCACACAACTACCGCACCGCGGGTTGCAAAGAAGTGGGCGTGTCGTTTAAGCCCCGCCCCTTGCCGACGTTTTTCTGTAAAGACAATTTGCGCCTTTGAACCAAATTCAGTATTACCAATTAATCAAAATAAAACTCTAGCTATGCATCTCTAGATGTTGCTCAATTACAGTTTTCAACTTACAGACCAAACCATGCCTCCAACCAACAACGAGGAGGACAACCCTCCACCACCTCGTCCAGCTCCCCAAAATGCTCCACTTCGACAAGCAGGTTACTTCAGAAGACCCAGAAGACGACCTACTGTCCTGAATGAGGAACCTGAACCAATTCGGAACCTCAGACTAACTTATCAAAACTTGATGTCTCAAAGAGCCGCGGAACAGGGTCGAAATACTGAAACTGGAGGAAATCAGAATACTGAAACTGGAGGAAATCAAAATACTGAAACTGGAGGAAGTCAGGCGCAGGTGGGGCCGCCAGCTCCGCGACCTGCTCACCCTCGTCAAATTCAACTAAGACCTCGAAATGAGAGAAATCATGCGGAGTATGCAGCGGCTCGGGCTCGAGAAGAGCAGCAACGTCGAATCGCGGCAATGAGAGAAAGTGAGCAATATCGTCTGCAGAATGAACGGATTCAGCGAGTTCGGGAAATGCAAGCTCAAGCCCTTGCAAGACTGCAAAATGCTCGAAATCGTGAGGGTCAAGGTGGGCAAGCAGTTGAACCTCCGGCACAAGTTGTGGCCCCAAGCATTCCTGTTTCGGATATTCGCCAAGTTCAACTCGAAGGTCAAGATCTAAGGAGCCCACAGGAGCTAGACGCTGCACGCCTTCGCCGCATTGAGGAACGCCGGCAAGCCGATAGAGATAGAGAATATGTCCGACAAGTTCTAGAAGCAAGAGACCGGGAAGCGCAAGAAGCTGAGCAAGCTCGCTTAGCCGAGGAAGCGAGAGAAAATGAAAATCGTCGTCTGTTCGAGGAAGCTCGGCGAATCGCTCTGGCACACAGACAGCAAATTTCGCAAATCAGTCAAGTCCAAGCAGCGGAGCCACAATCTCGACTAAGTCAGGATGCTGTAATTGACCTAGAAAGTGATGAGGTCAGACGTGTAATAGAAAGTGATCCTGTCTTGTCCGAGTATGTGAGAGCTGGTGAGCAATTCCGTGCAGCTCTAGAAGATCTAGGCCGCCTAGGAGATCAAAACAGTCTGCAGATGGAACAAGAACAAGTTCGAAGAAACTTGGAAGAGCAAACGCCTAGAAGGGAACGGGAAAATGATCAAGCTACAGTCCCCGCTAGAAATGCTCGAACGGAAACTCAAGTGGCAATAGAAGCTGAACGCCAACGTCTCGCTGAGGAGCGCCGCCAAGACCAGATAGAGCGTGAACATGTTCTAAGTCTTCTACAAGCAAGAGAAAGTGAGCAACGTCGTCTTCTGCAAGAAGCTTGGCAGATTGCTCTGGCACATAGAGAGCAAGCTTCGCAAATTCGTCAACTTCAAGCAGCGGAGCCACAAAATCGAGTAAGCGACGACGAGCTAAACCGTCTGCGGATCGAACAAGTTCGGAGAAGCTTGGAAGAGCAAACCCGTCGGCAAGCAGAGCTCACCGCTAGAAATGTTCGAACGGAAACTCAAGTGGCAATGGACGCTGAACGCCAACGTCTCGCTGAGGAGCGCCGCCAAGACTGGATAGAGCGAGAACATGTTCTAAGTCTTCTACAAGCAAGACGGCGGGAAGTTGAGCAAGGGCGGGAAAATCAGCAAGAATCTCGTTTAGCAAGAATTATAAGAGAGTCTACCAGTCCGAACGAGGAATCTGGACAAAGTCGCATACCTCCCCCACCGGATCAATCAGTGTACCCACTCCCTCCTCAACTCGCCAGACCACTCGCCAGATCCGCTCAACCGCAGCAACCTGTCAGAACAAATAGAAGAGCTGAAGAAATTTCCGCTAGAACGGGGGCACCTCGTTTGAACGAGCAGGAAAGAGTGCGTCAGCGGAATGAGCAAGTTATAAGAAACCAGGAATTGCAAGCTCGTCAACTAGCACGATATGAGAGAAGAAGCCAGAATGCAAGAGAAAGAGAGGGAGACTTGGCAAATGGTGCAACCCAAGGAGCAGGAGCTGAAATGACAGAGAGGTATCGAAGAGCTGAAACTCAAGCTGCAACTCATCGACCCGGGGGAGGGCACACTATGGACCGACTCGTTGAGCTCAATAGACGAGTTGAAAGAGATCGGATATGGCAAGCACGACAAAATAGACGACAAAATAGACAAGATGAGAGAGCAGGTCGTGAGCCAGCTCCAGCTCAACCAACTGCTGCCTCTCGACGCAACGATGTCATGAACAGCCGAGCGCAAACCGCTGTTCAGCTTTACTTTGCTACAGATCACGAAGAAATGCTCAGAGAGCATCCCCCTCGATATTTTCGCACTCCGGAATACGAAGAACGTATGCGAATAATGACATTGCAAGTTGCGGAACACATGACTAGAGGACGTGAGGATAATGTAGCAAGGTTTGAGCGGACACTTCGGGAATCTCAAGTTCACGAAGAGCGGTTGAGAGCAGAGGAGGCGATTCGAGAGGAGAATTTGAGACGACAACGGGAGATGCAGCATATTATTGATGAGATGAACCGGTTGCGACGGGAAAGTGTGGCGGTCATAGCGAGGAATGAGGATCTAAGGGATGTGACTCAAACAGCCATGCCCATTCAATTCACATCTCGAGGTAAGCTTGCATAGTATGTTCGCGTCACCGTCCGTTGATAGTTGGGTTTGAAGGCGCATGAAGTTATTTCAGACGATATCTCGTTGGGGCACAGAAAATGTGTTACCATATTACGTAAACTGATAAACGCAAAGTGCGTTTTCTTGGGCGCATTTAGCTTTTTTCGTGCCCTAACGAGATATCATCTGAAATAAGTCTATGCGCCTTTAAACCCAACAGACAACGGAGAGCGGCGCGATAATAGGAAAGCGGTGATAACATAGGGTTTCCATGCGGAAGGTTTTACACCCGTACTTGTTCGCTGCCCTCCCGCTCGCAGCCCGGAATATTTTGGGGTGTGCAAATAAAACACTAAATCTGGCAACATTTTTGTGATTAATCTGTCAAAAAGCAGATTGAAGCATCCATTGAAGGAGGATTCCGGTCAAATATTTTGTTTGCTTCAAAATGTGAAAAATTTTGTGCTGATTCAAAAAATTATAGTGAAAACTCTCAAAAATATCTCTAAAACCTTGAAACATTGCGTCAAAACGACCCATTTTTGGCTGAACGGTCTCCTGGGGCAGTGACCTAACTACCGGAGTTTTCTCGGCTACCGCTATTTTAGATTTCTTTCAGTTTTTTTGTGAAAACCAAACGAAAAAGTGAAATCACAACAAAAATTTATGATTTTCACAAAAAAACCTGAAAAATTGATGAAAAAATGCGGTGAAAACTCCGGGAGTGAGGCCACGGCCCCAGGAGACAGTTGGGCCGAAAAAGAGTAGTTTTTAAGAAATTTTTCAGTGAAGATTTTTGAGCGTTTTCGCTATCATATTCAAAATCAGCACAACATTTTACATATTTTGAAGCAAAAAACTTTAGACCGGTATCCTCCTTTAAGTTTTTACATTGCTCATCGCTTTTTCACCTTTTGGTTCATTTCAGATTCACACCCACCTCAAGATCAGAGGTCAAAGCGTCTGAACCAGCTAATCCGCTTGATCCTACAAATGGGTACCAACCAACAATTCCGATTCCGTCTACGCCGACATGGCATTCTACAAACCTCCATTGCCTTTGTCCCAATTCGAATTCAGCGACGGATCCTTCTAGTCCACGAGCAAACACCACGACAACTTCAAGCTCATAGAAGAGTTTCTCGTGAGAACGTGGAAAGAGAAATGAACATGCTATTATGGAACGGGCATGATTGTGAAGCTGAGCAAGTTAAGAAAGTGTTGAGAATGAAGGAAAAGAAAGGAACAAGAGAGGTGGATGCTGGGAAGAGAGTTCGACGACTGGAAAGGGCTCAGCATTCGAGGAAGAGAGGGAAAGGAGCAGGATGGTTTTGAGCAGAGTTTTCAAATTGAAGATTCTGGAGTTGTTCGGAATCTTGATACTTGAACTGATCTGGGTTTGGCCATTCCAGCATGATCTTTAAGATCAAACAAACCCCAGACAGTTGAGACCAGATTCTAAAGCTGCTCAGAATCCTGGAGCCCTTGAAGGTCAAGAATCAAATGTCCAAGGTAGTCCTTTTGTACTGAATTAATTTTTGCAAAATGATACTTTTTTAGATTCCAAGTCTCTGGATTGGAAAGAATCTCAAGTTTCATCAGCTTCTCTGATTTCCTGGCTTGGCCCGACAAATTTGATCTACCAATTCATAAACAGATCTTCAAGGTTTACGTACCCGCTAGGGTTGAGGTTCTGAAGCTGTTCAAAATCCCGGAGCCCTTGAAGTTTGACAAGATTGTATCACTGTATATGGTAATTGAATTGATCCAGCGCCAGTGTTTCAATATGTCAGTTTTTCAGATTTAACAAATGGCAACTTCTCAAACCTTTTTGAATTTTGAATTCTGCACTTCAGCTCCCATCCGTTGGGGGGCATGATTCTGAAACCGCTCAGAATCCTGGAGCCCCCGGAGGTACACGAAGCTCAAATCTTCACCCAAGGTAATCAAGATGGGCAAGTTTCTCACAAAAAGTTAGTTTTTGCAGATTCCAAAACGGGTAGCTTCTCAAACTTCTTCAAATTCTGTCCCCTGACAGAAAGCAGTTCTTGATTGTTGACCGAGATAGTAAATCTGAGCAGGACTTCCAATCCAGATGCACATCGAGTCGAGAAACTTGGGATCATGCAGTCAACTGAAAGTAAAAATAGAGGTGATGTTCCGTCAATTTTTCTCATCTTATCTTGATTTTTCTCAATTTCTCATATACTTCTTCTTAAACTGGTCATAATTGTCTCTTCAAATTTTCTTCTCCTCAAAATGCACTGATTTGCTATTGTAGTTCGTACTTTTTATTCAATTTTTCCCCAATTTTGAATCCAAGAGCCTTCTAGTGATTGCAATTCTAAAATTTTTCTATTAGATTAGAGTTTTCGCTTGGTTCAACTGAATACTATGGGCATAGTTTAGTATTTGTTTGTCTGTTCAACTTCATATTAAAAAATATAGAGCATTTTTCAAATTAGAAGAGTCATTTAGTTTCAAAAGTTCATGTCTAGGTTCTCAGAACTCTTTATTTTATCTAGTTTTTTGTCTAAACTCTTCTAACTGGTGATTTCCTATGCTCATCATTTATTCCATATATATTTTCTGTAAAATCTTTGCTTCTTGGTCGTAATTTTTCTTCCCCGATATTTCAACGTTGCTCATTCAATGATTTTGTATGTCTTGAATAAAGAGATTTTTGTTATTTTGTGACTTGTGTTGATATTGATTTGATCTTTATCTATGGTTGATGCATTGCTTCATCCATTTGTTATATCTATATTTTTGTGTCCAATAATTTTCATATTCCTGATCCTTTGTTGCTTTTTAGTGAAAGTTGTCTAAACTGGACTGAATAGACTACAAGATCTCAAGTCGACTCTTCTCGCTTTCCTATCAGGTAGACATTTTAAAAACTTCAGTGAAAAAAGTTCCAACATGTATATTTTTCAGTAATGCAAAAGCTCAACGTCTCAGCAAAGTAACGGTGGATTGGGCTACTTCTAAACCGGAACCAGGTGAGTTGGGGGAAATTTTGACTAGGATGCTGCATGCGCCTTTAATGGAGGAATTTGACCAAAAATTTTAATTGCATTAAAAAACGTTTAAAAATGTTAGTGAATTCTAAAAATCATAAGGAAAATGATAAAAAATCGCTCTGAAACCCCAAAAAATGGCTCTGAAATGAGCAAAAATCGCAGAAGTTGTTTCCGGTGGCCGTGGCCGAGTTTCCCAAAAAGGGGCGGAGTCAGCGAATGAGCGTCTTTGCAGTCGTGCGGCAGCCAATCACTTTCGGCTCCGCCCCTTTTTTGGAAAACTCAACCCCAGACAACTTCTGCGATTTTTGCTCATTTCGGAGCCATTTTTTGGGATTTTAGAGCAATTTTTGAGCACTTCCATAATAATTTTTGGAATCTACGCACAGTTCTACGTATTTTGAAGCGATAAAAATTTTGGTCGGATTCCTCCTTTAATTTAGGTTGTACAAAAAGGTTACACAAAAAACCAGTACAAAAATATACCAACCCGCCCCTCTAAAACTCAATTTTCAGAAGCATCCCAAACATGTCACGCGTTGTGTTGAAATATATCATGCTGACTCAATCACCGACGACTGAGCCTCGAGATCCAAGGCTAAGGAGGAACATGCTTTTCTCTATCGATGATGTATATTCAATTCCAATCGCACTTCTGAGGACTCGACGACGTCGTCGGAGATTGAGAAGACGTCGGGAAGAAGAGGCTGCTCTGGAAGACTTGGAAGATCAACAAAGTGACACAGAGGAGTACGTGGATGTTGTTACAGTGGATGATGAGCCAATTGAGAGAACAGTCGCGCAACTTAGACAAGATTCCGGAGAACAACAAAAGGAAGGCAACAAAAGCAACGCTGATATGTCAGATAACGAGCTTATTGAATTAGTGCAGCATGTGCTACGTCGATTCGGAGTTCCGGAAAGTGAAATCAGCGGTCAGCAACAGGAAACTGGTCAAGACACAGACCTTCTTCAAGATGTTGGAAACCTAGAGGCAACATCGAATAGTTCCTCAGTAGCTTCTGATGATCAAGCATGGCAACAAAATATGGATTTGCTAGTTCAGACATTTCTCGAATTTCAAAGAATCCTCGGACTATCAGAACGTGAACTAGAGGAATTTGTAAGAGACTGGATTTGTCTCAAACGGTCGTCAGTTGCTCCCGTCGTTCCGAATTCTGCTTTGACAAATGCACAACCCTTCGTGACTTCCCTACATCATCATGGGGATAGTCATGGCTATGGTTCGCTGCCACTGTCACTGTTTTCGGAGTTGCCGCAGGGACAAAACCAAGATTCAATGAACTACCCCATGCCGTTTTTTGAAGTTCAACAGAACGGAGGGAGCCATGAGGAGCATGAAGCTGTTGAAGATACGAATAATGAGCAACACCTAACAGAAGAACAAATACTACAAGATCTTGGAATCCTACCACAGAATATCAGTTGGGATGAACAGGAAGCTGCACAATTCCAAGAAGCCGAACTTCAAGGAATCCTCGGAGTAGATGCCATACCACTTCAACAACCCGTTCCTTATCTTTCACTGCAATATAGCCAATGTCATGGTCTTGTTCCACTAACTCCAGAAATGCCACTACTGCATGCTCGACCTCAAGAACCTCAAGAACGACTGCAAGAACAAGCTTTAATGAACTTTGCGCCGCCCTTTCTTGAAGTTCAACAGAACGAAAGGAGCCATGAAGAGCAGAAAGATGCCATTGCAACGGATGATGAGCGAAACCTAGCAGAAGAACGGATAATACAAAATCTTGCAATCCTACAACGTGATACCAATCGTGAAAACTTGATTGGTTTAGAGCGGTTGGCAGCATCGCTTGGTTTTCCGAATTTCACCGAATTTTCTCCGCATTACGCCGAATCACAAGGAATCCTCTTACAAGAAGCCGTACCACTTCAACAACCCATTCCTTATATTTTACTGCAACATAGCGAAAATCATGGTCTTGGTCCACTGACTCCAGAAATGCCACTACTGGAACCTCGACCTCAAGAACCTCAAGAACGACTGCAAGAACAAGTTCCAATGAACTACGCTCCGCTTGAAGTTCAACAAAACAGAAGTATGCATGAGGAGAACAACGCTGAAATTGATGAGCTAATTGAAAGACATAATCTACGAGTTCTTGAAACGAGTCGTAATACACAAGACGCTCCATTCATCCTCGAAGAACCAGAGCTTACTCAAGGTGTACGCAACCTAGAGCAAGCTGTGAGAAACTGGATTAGTTTCGAACGGTCAGTTGCTTCTAACGCTTCGGATTTTGATTTCGCACAGCCGTTCATGAATTCCCTAGATCAGAATAGAGAAAGTCATGGCTATGGTCCACTACCACTACCACTGTTTCCGGAAATGCCGCAACAGGAGCAGGGACAAGATCAAGCTTCACTGAACTACGCTCCGCCCCTTCCTGAAGTTCAACAGAACGAAAGGAGCCAAGAAGAGCATGAAGCTTTCGATGCTACGGATGATGAGCAATTGCTAGCAGAAGAACGGATTCTACGAAGTCTTGGAATCTTACCACAGAATACCAGTTGGGAAGCACCGGGAGCTGCACGCGAAACTCGAGAGCTTCTTCTAGGTAATGGAAGCCCCACCGAACTTCGAAGAAGCTTTTATGAATTTGAGATGATGCCAGAAGTGATTGA
The DNA here is from genome assembly GCA_963932045.1 of Caenorhabditis sinica. Taxonomy (NCBI): domain Eukaryota; kingdom Metazoa; phylum Nematoda; class Chromadorea; order Rhabditida; family Rhabditidae; genus Caenorhabditis; species Caenorhabditis sinica. The sequence continues at coordinate 17,647,138 of OZ009943.1, forward strand.
TGATGAAATTTATGAGACTCCGAATTTGAATTTCGATGAACTCGTGAGTAGCACAAACCATATTCGAGATCGACCATTTCTATTTTCTGAGACTTCCTTAGATCAACATTGGAGAAATCATGGCTTTGGTCCGCTGATTCCGGAAACGCAGCGAGTGCAACCACAGGTCCCAAATCTAATGAACGGTGTTATGCAACCTTTTGAATATCATCAGAACGCTGCCATTGCAACGGAGGATGAGCAATCTGGAAGTGCACCAAAGCTACTACGGGATCTTTTAGTTCCACGACAGCAGGATGCCGCACCAAAAACTCAACCTGAAGACTTTCATCAAGTAGATAAACAAACTATGAGGCTCTTTAAAGCAGCGCAGCAATACTTAGCAACTCCAGTTGAGGAGTCGGAGGTTTCAAGTCGACCACCTGTACTAAACCCGATCGGCCATGAGAGAAGACACCGAAAACCAGAGCCCCGGCTATATCGAACTGAGCCATCATCGGAAATCGAAGAAGCTCGGCAGCGGAGACAGAAGAGAAAACACGATATAGACAAATGGTTGAGTTCCCGGGAAAACTCACTGGAGAGAAAACGACAAGACACATTTCCGCACTACCCTGACGATGTGGTTGAGTCACCACCTTTACTGGAAACCACTCTAATGATGCTGCGAGAGCTGCAAGAGCAGGAAATGCAAGAATCCCGAAGAGCTCATCAACAAGAGGGCAAAGATAACGAGGCTTTCAAGAGTTTTATGCAAGATCAAGATAGATTTCAACGAGAATATCCGGATCTAGCCAGTTGTATCCCCCAACCTGGAACCCGTTGCTACGAAATATTGATGAAAAAACACCATCAATCCTTTATCGAAGCGATAAGAGCAAATCACCAGGAGTTTAGAAGATGTGTGGAGGAAACGCGGGAGCTTGAAGATCGGTGTAACCGGTATCAGCGGGAGTGCATAGAGTTTCGAGAGATGTTGTGGGAGGATGATGAAGATTACGGAGGTAAGTAGTTCTTGGAATTGGTATTCGCGGGGTTTTTGAGCTCACTACATTTCATGTTATAAATTTACAATCTGTTGGGACACTTTAAAGGCGCATGGGCTTGTTTACGTAGATATCTCGCCACGAAATGATTTATTTCCATGTCAAAAAAGATGCGGCTTTTCTCATCTTGAAATCGCGCATCTTTTGCGATGTGACAGTAGATCAATTCGTGGCGAGACAAGTCCATGCGCCTTTAAAGAGACTGAAAATTTATAATAAAAAGACCGCGAACCCTCTTACGGTGATCTGAGGAAAAGCCTACTCCGGTTAACGATCCGACAAGTTTGGGCTTTACGTCGCAAAACAATGTTAACGGAAATTAAAGGAACATAACGAATTTTCAAGCTTTTCCTCCATTTTTATGCGATTTTCTTCAAAATTTTGCAAAAATTAAGAAATAACCGTGCTTAAAATTTATTTTTGTCACAAAAATAGCTGCAAATTGCTTGAAAACATAGAAAAATAGAAAAACATGAACTACAAAATTAGTTATTAGCGATATTCCCCAAGGGGAAACGCGTTCTTAAGCCAACTTGGCTAAAATTTGAGTTTTCAGCTTTCCCGCCGGTTTGAAAAAAGTGAAACATGTTTTGGTGAGTGCGTGGACTCCTCGTGGGCAACTCGGGCAGCAGTCGAATAGTCCACGAGGAGTCCACGCACCCACCGAAACATGTTTCGCTGTTTTCAAAACGGCGGGAAAGCTGAAAATTCAAATTTCAGCCAAGTTGGCGATATAGCGCGTTTCCCCTTGGGGAATATTGCTAACATGCTCCAAAAAATTGCAGCCATTTTTGTCGCGTGACGCGGGATCATTGGACGGTCATTCAGATCACCTTAATAGATACTACTGGCTCTACTAGATCAAAATAATGTTGGTTTTTTTTCCAGATGCCGGTGGACCTCAACGTTATGAAAATTCGGATGATCCCGACCGACTTGATGAGCCTACAACCGATCTGCTACGCCTGATTCTACGAGTCGCAACCAGTCAACAACTTCGAATTCGTTACCGACGTCGTCGACATTTTCGAACCGCATTTGTCCTCGTCCCAGAAGATATACAGTGGAGGATCTTTCGGAATTATGAGTGGACACCCCGACAGCTTCAAGAGATGAGAAGACGAGCTGCTGAGCATTTTCCAGGGAAACTGAAGTGGTACACCTGGAAGTCGCAAGATTCGGAAGCTGAGAATGTGAAGGAGGTGTGGAAAATGAAGGAGCGGAAGGGAATTAGAGAGGTGGATGCTGGGAAGAGAGTTCGACGACTGGAAAGGGCTCAGCATTCGAGGAAGAGAGGGAAAGGAGCAGAATGATTTTGAGCAAGACCTTCACGCTGAAGATTCTGGAGCTGTTCGGAAACTTGATACTTGAGCTGATCTGGTTTCGCCCCCGTCTAACATGACCTTTATGATCAAATCAAACCAGCAGTTGAATCCAGATTCTGACGCTGTCCAGAATCCTGGAGCCCCTGCAGTTCAAGATTTTCAGGCTAAGGTAGTCCTTATAGACTGAATTTATCTTTGTCTAATGATACTTTTCCAGATTCCAAGCCTCTGGATTGGAAAGAATCTCAAGCTTCATTAGCATTGAACGAGATTCTGAAGCTGTTCGGAATCCCAGAGCCTTTGAAGTTTGACAAGATAGAATCACTGTACAAGGTAATTAAATTATTCCAGCCCAAGTTTTTCAAGATGTCAGTTTTTCAGACTTAGCAAAAAATCCTGGAGCCCTCGGAAGTACAATAAGTTCAAATTATCAACCAACGACAGCAGTTGGCAACTTCTTCAACTTTCCCGAATTTTGACTTCTGTGACAGAAAATCTGGATATTAGCTCACATTCGTTAGGATCCTGGAGCTACCCGGAAGTTCAAGAGGATCAAATCTTTATTCAAGGTAATCAAAGTATGCAAATTTCTCACAAAAAGTTATGTTTACAGGTCTCGTAACGAACAACTTCTCAAAAATCTTCAAATTCTGTTACCTGACAAAATTCTAAACTTCAGCAGTTTTTGGTTGTTGACCGAAATAGATAAAGCTGAGAAAATGGAGATGCTCATCAGGTCGAAAAACTTGGGCTCATGCAGACAACTGAATGTAAAAAATGATTATCACTTCAAATTTTTCTTCTTCTCAAAATGCACTGATTCTCTGATTCACACGCTGTTTTATCTTACTGTCAACCACTTTGATCGTCAATTTTTTTTTAAACTTTTTTCTCAAAGTACTTCCACTTTTCTATACTTTTTGAGGGTTTATTGTAGCACATTCATTCCGCTCTCTCAGTTTTTAGTGTTTACCAACTTAGAGCTCAAAAAATTTATATGATCTAACTTTTTCATGTAAACCGGTACTTTCCTAAAGTGATAATTTCGTTCCCGCATGATCTAATAATTGTTACCGATGCTTTGAATTTTCCCGTTTTTTCATGTATATTATAAAGAGACTTCTGCAATCATCGTCATTTTTTATATTATTGGATTTTAATGCGTGGTTGATAATACTCATCCATATTCTATACTTTTATTTTTGTGTCTTACCTCTAGATTTCAACAAATTTTTTCAGCATAATCTAAACTCGGGTTTACTCACTACAGGAAGAAGAACAAACGCCAAGGATTTTCACATATCAAATATCAAAAGTGGTACGACTTCTCATCTTGGAACTGTGAACCAAATTTTGAAATTTCTGACAATGTTAGTTGCGAGGTCAAGTTACCTTTCACGAAAATCTGTTAAAAGGCTCATACATTTTTTTTGAAAAGTAAGGCATGGATTCCTGTCAAAAAAACTTTGATTGTAAAATTGTATATAGATTCCGAAAATCATAATAAAATGCTCACAAATTGTTCTAAAATCCCGAAAAATGGCTCCAAAATGAGCGAATATCACAGAAGTTGGATCCGGTGGTTGTGGCCGAGTTTCTCGAAAAAGGATGCATTATCTGCTGCACGACTGCAAAGACGCTCATTGGCTGACTCCGCCCCTTTATTGGAAAACTCGGCCACTGCCACCGGATAACAACTTCTTTGCTGATTTCGGAGCCATTTTTGCTCATTTCGGAGCTATTTTTCTGTGATTTAGAGCAGTTTTCAAGCATTTTCATTATGATTTGCGGAATATTCGCATATTTTCATATATTTTAAAGCCACACATATTTTTGACCGTAGCCATCCTTTAAGCCGACAGTTTGGGCACGCCCACATCCAAAATTTTTTATCCAAAATATGCCAGACGCATTTAAGAAAACGATGGCTACCAGCTAGTTAGCAAGCATGCTTCACTGAAATTTCACCTTTCCAGATGTCAGAAATGGAAGCGAACATCGAAGACATCCGCGCTCGTGTTTCTCAACATGTCGAGAGGACGGCGGAACAGATGGCGCATCTTGACCATTTAATGGAACAACGAAAATCCGGACAAAGAGGGCAACAGGAAGACGCGCGTTTGATTGCTGAAATAGAACGACAACAAGCAATCATTCGGGAAGCGTTGGATGTCTTGAACACACAGATAGCGTGTTTTGGAGAACTTTTGAACCAAAATGAAGAGGAAGAGGGGAACGGACAGGAGGCTGTGGTGCCGAGGGAAGCGGAAAATGAGGAGGAAGAAGAAGAAGAAGAGGAAGAAGATAGGGAAGCCGATCAAGAGATTGAGAGGAATGCACGGTGGCGTGATGAGGAAATTGATACTGATACTGAAAGCTGGGATGATTCGCCATCCCCGGGTGAGTAGGGGAAAGGGGGGTGGAGCTTGATGTTCAGGGGGTGTCTAGCACAATGAAAATTGTATAAGTTTGAAATAGGTGGGTGGTATTCATGCAAGTTGACGTGGTTATGTAATCCATTACGTAGCACCGACTAACGAAGGGGTAACTTGAGGTGTCGAGTTGAACTTTTTCACTGAATTGGGCCACAGACTATATTGACCGCGAGGATTCAGTATCTGCAATGAAAATTGTCAAAATGTTCACGTAACTCAAGTTATCAGCCATCAAAGTCTCGGCAGTACAAATTTTTCGAATTTTTGACGACTCATATCTTAGCTTCCAGACACTGTTAGAAGATTTAGTTTTTTCTGTGGAGCTCAGAATGATGCTTGCAATCAAAATGTATAAATAGTAAAACATTGTCCAATTGGAACATGTAGAGATCGTAACTCTCCTAGTTTTAGTTTGAACTCGCTTCCGAAGTCTATATTATCTAATTGCAGACGTCATTTTGACCTTAAAAACGGTAGGACACCACAAAAAAGTTTGTCTCATATTTTGTCAATATAGACCTCAAGAGGGCTTGAACCCGTGGGCGAGTTCCTATGGGTACCGCGCCACCCGGCTGAGCTACGCGGCCGCGAATGGGCGCGCCCACCAAGGGCATACGTAACGCGGCAGGAAAATTGCCTCCCATTCTTTTGGAGTTTTCTATGAGCTGAGATATGAGCCGTCGAAAATGCACTAAATTAGTACTGGCTAAGACTTTGATGGCTGAAAACTCGAGTCAAGTCAACATTTTGCCAATTCTTATTGCTGATTCTAATTCCTCACACTCAATATAGTCTATTGTCCAATTACTAGAAAAAGTTCATTTCGGCCCCTCAAGTAACCCCCTTGTAAGAATGCCAGTCTTACATAAAAGTAAAACGAAGCTCATGATTCTCTTTCAATGAAGATTCTGTGCCAATACTCCCCAAATAAAGTTCAATTTCAGAACCCCAGCCGGGGGTGCAAGTCGACCAAGTAAGACAACAAGATCTCCTTGAAGAAAATAGCGAAGTAAGTGATGATGGAGACACAGATGAGGAAGATGAGGGACAGGACCCATTACTCGATAATGATGATGAGCTACGTCCAGCTTATGGGATTCCACCAGCTGAGCAACTTCGGGCTCAACTTCTTCAGGTGGGTAACAGGGTTTTGTGCTATATCAGTTTTTCCATTAGTCATAGCAACGAGTGGTTTTGAACCATTTTAGGATTGTTTTTGCCTCCGAATATGTAAAAATGTGCGTAGACTCCAAAAATCTTAATTAAGATGCTCAAAAATTGCTCCGAAAGTCCGAAAATTTTCTCCGAAATGAGCAAAAATCACGCAAATGGTCTCCGGAGGCCGTGGCCGAGATTCCCAAAAAAGGGGCGGAGTGAGCCAATGAGTTCCATTGTTGTCCGTAGTTGCAATGGCGCTGATTGGCTGAATACCCTTTTTGGGAAACTCGGCCACGGCCCCCGAAGACCATAATTTTTGCTCATTTCGGAGAGCATTTTCTGGGGTTATGAGCATTTTCTTCTTTATTTTCGAAATCTACGCACATTTTTACATACTTTGAAGCAGTACCTAGCATTTTACAGCTTTCTGCTTTTTCTAACACTAATTTTCTGTATTTGGTTCGATTGATCTCATCGAGCTCTACATTTTGATATAGATATTGTTAGGAAAAGTAAAATGTCAAGAAAATATCTTCAAAAATCAAACGTTCAGCAACACATCCAAAATGTACAACAACAGCAAGAGCAAGATCGTAACTCCCGACGAATCGGACCCATGCACCGAGCCCAACGTGAAGCATTTCGCTATATGGAGCAGCAGTTCCCCTACCCCACAGGACAACAAAACTTCGCCAGCCTCGATTTCCCATCAATGTCCCAAAAAGAGAAGGATGACGTCCAACGAACGACTGCGATGCTCGATATAGAAAAAGACACATTGGATTATATGAGGAAGCAGCTGAGTCTTTTGAATAAGGGAAGCCAAGGTTACCAAAGAGCAAAACAGAATCTATTGAGACTGATCAGAAAGCATGAAGGCTATCATCGGATTTATCGGCATAAAATCATGAGAATCCGAATAATGCTTCTGCAGAGAGAACGTGCGCAAAAAGCGAAAAGAATTCAAGGAATACGGTCTAGGCTAGAGGCATACCGGTGCCATGTCGACCACCAACATCGAGATATATTGGGATTGCTTGCACGGGTTATCAAACTTCTTCATGACTGGCCGCTGCAGGATATTTATCAGAGAATGAATACCCAGCAACGAATTGAGGGTTGGCATGTGGCAACGTTTTATCGCAATATGCACCGTCACCGGTTCAAAATGTTTTTCTTGTTAATGGCACAATACTGGGGAGTGGTTCATGTGCAGAGGTTGCTCCGAATGATGGTGAGGGAGGGTGAGAAGGAGGTGGATGCTGCGAACAAAGCTTTACGGTGGTTCGAGAGGAAGCTGATGCCGGAGTGGAGTGGATACGACGATTTGGGTTGTCTAACCTATTTTGTCGATTGAATCAGTTCTCCGAAGATGACGGTTTCCAGGGAAGTTGATGTTGTCAGTTGAAAGAAGATTCTTCCATTGTGATTTGGTCCAGTGTCGTTCAAAATTCCAATCCAGAAGATCTTGAAACCTGGCCGTTCATATTCTACGAAAGCTGAAGAAGGTACTAGAATTATTCAAAACCATTAACACAATTTTTTTGTTCAGACTTTGCGATAAAAGTCCGGAATCATATTTTCTTGGTCCAGGCTCGTTTCGGGATTCAAAATGTCTCCAAGATCATTGTATCCGGGAGAGACTTGGACACAATATCGGTGATTCAATACATTCCTGTGTTTTTTCCAATGATCTTTTATCCAGTGATGAATATCTTCCCCAGGTACTTTGAAATTTCTCAAAATAAATTTGTGATATGTTTCTTTTTTTTCAACTTTTGTATGTATGGCTGTTCTATCCATATTTTATATCTTCGTTATTTTTTTGATATTCAGATTATTAATTAAACTTTATAGAGTTCAGGGACTTGAGAAACTTTGAGAAAATGGATAACAACGAAGGACATGCTCCGACAGAACAGGCAGAGCAAGGTAGGGGTATGCGGCTCCGAGACATTTCGCAACCTGTTGTTTCGCAACCGCGTCATTTCGAAACCACGAAATCCAGGATTTTTGTTAGAAAGTTCATGTCAAAATCACTACTTTTCAAATGTTAAGTTCCTTAAAATCACTACTTTTCAAATGTAGACAATAACCTGGAATAGTTCACAATGCCCTAAATCCCAATGAACGTAAAGTGGACTAGTTTATAGAGTTACGAAACGAGTGGTTACGAAACGTCCAGTTTCGAAATGTCTTGGTTGCGAAAAGTCGCGGTTGCGAAATTGACGTGGGTTGCAAAATGTCGTAGTTGCGAAATGTCCCGGAGCCAAAATATCTTAAGAAGATTTTGAAGACCATTTCCTAATTCCTAACCTACAAAATTCTTAATTTTACAGCCGTCAAGCCAGACTTTGTCATCGGTAGCGGAGAGATATGCCAACGTATCAGCGTCACTGTGAATTCTGCTGAACAACACTCAAAACTGTTGGAGATGCTCGGCAGATTAATGGCTGAAGATGAACCAGAGGAAGAGGAGGGAGACTCGTCGAATGCTGATATAGTGCCTCAGAGTGAGTTTCTTTGATTTTTTTAATTAGAGATATTAGCGATATTCCCCAAGAGCAAACGCGCTCCATCGCATACCAGGCTGAAATTTGAATTTTCAGCTTTCCCGCCGTTTTGAAAACAGCGAAACATGTTTTGGCGGGTGCGTGGACTCCTCGTGGACAATTCGACTGCTGCCCGAGTTGTCAACGAGGAGTCCACGCACCCACCAAAACATGTTTCGGTGTTTTTAAAACGGCGGGAAAGCTGAAAATTCAAATTTCAGTCAAGTTGGCGATGGAGCGCGTTTGCTCTTGGGGAATATCGCTAATGTCTCAAATTAAATATAGTGTTAGTCCTAAAATTTTCTGTTCAAAATACTGTATGCTTACGGTCGGCTTACGGTCGGCAATTATTACCAACCAATCAAGCTTTCGGAATCATGTTAAAGGAGGATTCCGGTCAAATTTTTTTTTTCAAAATATGTAAAATTTTGTGCTGGTTCCGAATATGATAGTGAAAACGCTCAAAAATCTTTCTAAAACCCTGAAAAATCGCTTCAAAACTACCATTTTTCGGCCGAACGGTCTCTTGGGGCCGTGGTCTAACTCCAGGAGTTTTCTCGGCCACAGCATTTCCAGGTTTTTTTTGTGAAAATCATAAATTTTTGTTGTAATTTCACTTTTTCGTTTTTTTGGTTTTCACAAAAAAAACTGAAAATACGGTAGCCGAGTCAGGTGGCCGAAAAAACTCCGGGAGTTAAGCCACGGCCCCAGGAGACCATTCGGCTAAAAAAGGGTCGTTTTAAAGCGATTTTTCAGGGTTTTATAGAGATTTTTGAGCGTTTTCGCTATCATATTCGGAATCAGCGCAAAATTTTACATTTTTTTAAGCAAAAAAATTTTTTGACCAGAATCCTTCTTTAAAAACTCATATCTCAAAAATGAGCAATGCTATCAATAAGTTGTCAACTACTAAAATGTGTAAAATTTCATGCTCTACATTTTTTCAGTTGACAACTTTTTGTTATTTCTACTTCTCATTGAATTATAGATCCGTTTTTAGACACCACCTACTCTGCTGTAGGAATACTCGAGCCAGTAGAAGATCTCGTACAAGAATTGGAATCTCTGGAGCAGTCCTTAAAACAGGACATAAAGGAAGAAGAGGACGAGGAGCCCCTAATCGACGAGGCTCAATTCTCTCTACCAGGAGAGTTCACTTTGGATCCGCCAAGAAAATTCGTTTTCCGAGGACCATACGATGTCAAACAAGCAAAGACGCTGAAGATTTTCAACAAGTCCGAGAGGGAAATAGCTTTCAAAATCGACGCGTTTAGTCGCGGAAAAATCGAGTTATCGAACACTATTGGAATTATTAAGCCGGGAGAGTTCACAAGGATTGAAGTGAGAACCATGAGTTTGAGGAAGACTCCGGAGGAGAAGGACCGGATTCAAGTGGATGTGGTGAATGTTCCGGAGGGAAAGACTGCGGCCGAGGGATTATGGTTCTGGAGGGATGGAACAAGGACTAGGAAATCGGTGATGATACAGTACTTGAAGTAGATCAAATTCTTTGAATTTGATCTACTAAATTTGACAACTTACGTATTTCCCATTTCACACATTCCAAATCAAAAAAAGTTCTTCCCATAATCTATACTGTGTGTTCAGATGTCTCATTTGCTGCTTTTTTCCTGTCTTTCTTTCTCTTTCAAAGAAGGAATCCGACCAAAATTTTTATTGTCAAATTTTTAGTGCAAAATACGTAAAAATGTTAGTAGATTTCAAAAATCATAATGAAAATGCTCAAAAATTGCTCCAAAATGCCGAAAAATGGCTTCGAAATGAGAAAAAATCGCAGAAGAAATAGGGGCGGAGTATCCCAAAAAAGGGGCGGAGCCAAGCGCTGACTCCGCCCCCTACAACTTCTGCTATATTTGCTTATTTCGGAGCCATTTTTCGTTGATTTTAAGAAATTTTGGAGAATTTTCATTATGATTTTTGGATTCTACAAACATTTTTACGTATTTTAAAGTAATAATAGCTTTTGGCCGGATTCCTCCTTTAATGTCATTTTCTGTCCATTTCCTCTTTTTTCTCTTTTTTCTGAAATTTTTATATTTAATGTGAAACCAAAATTATTTAAATAAAATGAATAAAATGCATATATTTGATGAAACAGGTACACCTCACTTGAATTTCGAATATTATGAATTTTCAGATTTTAGGCTAAATTTTTTTAAAACATTCAAGAAATCAGAAATTTTTGAGATTTCTGAAATTTCGAAACCGCGACATTTCGAAACCAGGCATTTCGAAACCAGGCATTTCGAAACCGCGTCATCTCGAAACCGCGACATTTCGAAACCAGGCATTTCGAAACCGCGACAATTGGAAACCACGACCATTATGAACCGCGACATTTCGAAACCAGACATTTGGAAACCGCAACATTTCGAAACCAGGCATTTCAAAACTGCGACATTTCGAAACCGCGACATTTCGAAACCAGTCATTTCGATACCGCGACATTTCGGAACCGCGACATTTCAAGACCGCGACATTGCGAAACCGCGACATTTCGAAACCAGGCAGTTCGAAACCGCGACTAACCAGACTGCCCTTCAAAAATTGAAACATGTCCTTTCCCCTTCCCTTCCCAAAAACTTCGCCTCGAATCTCCCCGAAATCCGTCAAAAATCTCCATATTTTCTTCTTTCCTCTCTATTTTTCTTCTTATTCTCCGTGACAAGAAGGGCGCTGAAGAAAAGGGGCGGTCCCTAGGGGGACCCCCTCCTTGAGACTTCTTTTCCGGTCCCCCTCTCCCTCTCCCAGCCCCACTATCATTATTCAAAAACAGCAACAAGCACACTTACTAGACAGACTTTCTAAAGTTTTGTGGAGGAAATTTTGTTGCATTTTTAGTTGACGGAGGACCCCACAAATTGTACCATTTGATGGGACTTTTTTTTGGGAGGGCTCTTTTGTTTTTGGGAAGAACATGTTTGGAACTTTTCAAATTCACATTGTTTAGTTTTATTTGGACTAACTTCTGGCCTGAGCTTGGTTTTTGGCTCCAAGACATTCTGCAACTAGTTATTCTGCAACCAGTCATTTCGCAACTCACGTCCATTTCGCAACTATAACAAAAATTTACATTGAGACGTCTTCCGAAGCTCTTTAGAGCCCCGGAAAGGTTATTATGCCTCTCTAGCTTTCCTGATACAGGAGTATATTTGGCTCCAAGACGTTTTATAACCAGTCATTTCGCAACTCACGCCAATTATGAACTACAACATTCCACCACCGGTCATTTCGCAACTATGACATTCCGGAACCACGTCATTTCAAAACCACGAAATCCAGATTTTTTTGTAAAATGACTAGGTAGAAATCAAAGTGTTTCAAATGTAGATAATAACCTGAAATTACTATACCCTAGATAAACTTATAAAGTTACGAAGCAACTGGTTGCGAAACGTCCAGTTTTGAAACATCTTGGTTGCGAAATGTCGCGGTTTCGAAATCGAATTTTGAAACATTTTAATTTCAACCTAGTCTTTCTGGATTTCAAACGAGAAAATCCGGATTTCGTGGTTGCGAACTGGCATGGTTGCGAAATGTCGCGGTTGTAAAATGACTAGTTTCAAAAAAAGGATTCAGACTCCATGCAGAGAATGGCAACCAGTCGTTTCGCAAATACGACATTTCGCAACTCACGTCAATTTCGAAGCTACGACATTTCGCAACCGGTCGTTTCGCAACTAAGACATTTCGCAACCACGTCATTTTGAAACCACAAAATCCTGGATTTTTGTAGAAGGTTCATCACAACTTTTCAAATGTAGACTATAACCTGGAATAGTTCGCAATACCCTCAATCCTATACAGCCTTACGGAACGTGAGATGGACTAGTTTACAGAGTTGCGAAACGACTGGTTGTGAAACGTCCAGTTTCGAAATTTCTTGGTTGAATGGACTTCAGTTGAAAATGTCGTAGTTGCGAAACGTCCAGTTTCGAAATGGACTTCAACTCAGTTACGAAAAGTGGTAGTTGCGAAATGTCGTAGTTGCTAAATGTCCCGGAGCCCCCATAAAAGTGCACATTTTAGCGCATAACTCATAATCGCTTCTCTCCCATTTCCCATCAACTCTCCAGACACTCATATTTTATTTAATTGCCCCTCTCTTCTTCTCTTAATTACCCCCCCCCCCCCCCCCCTCCGTTCCTCTTATCCCATTACCATATTAGTAGCCTCGGGACCCCCTTTTCCATTGTTCCCTTCTCTTATTTCTGCTCCGAGTACTAGTTTTACCCCATAAATCATGGGGGGGGACTCATCTTTTTCTGAATAGGGGTCCCTACTATACTTATTTTGCGAGTTTTTAGTTTTTTTCTCTATGCTATTTTTTTTGGGGGTTAAAAAATTTACTCTCCATTTTTAGCAATTTTTGTTTCTTGATTTCTGGGCTCCGCGACACTGCGCAACCGGTCATTCCGCAACTACGACAGTTCACCACACGTGTGACGTGAGTTGCAAAATGTCACAGTTGCGAAATGACCGGCTGCGAAGTGTCGCGGAGCCGATTTATGATGTCTAGACCAATTTCAGTTTTCGAAATTTTTCGTTTTTTTTGTATTTTTTCCATGAATTTTTAAACGTTACAGATTAACTAAAAGAAGAATCGATGCATTTGGAAAATCCGACATAGCCAGAATAAACCAAAAAACAGGAAAAATGCCGCCGTTTCCTCGGATAATGGTGTTCTTATGCTTGGGATTAGGGGGATTTTTGGTAAGTTTTTAGAAATTTTAGAAGCCATTTTGCAACTGCGACATTTCGCAACTCAAATCGATTTTGCAACTACGACAATTCGCAACCAAGACATTTCGAAACTCAACGTTTCAAAACTTTCTATAAAAATCTGGGATTTTGCGGTTTTGAAAGTTGGTTGCAAAATGTCGTAGTTGCAAATTGGCGTGAGTTGCGAAATGCCGTAGTTGCAAAATTGACGAGAGTTGCAAAACGTCGTAGTTGCGAAAAGACTGGTTGTGAAATGTCTCGGAGCCGAAAAATGTCATCCAGGCACCCCGACGTTTCGCAACCAGTCAATTCGCAACTCATGTCAATTTAGCAACCAGTCGTTTTGCCACTGGACGTTTCGCAACCACCAAATCCACATGTATTTGAGACGGACAACTTTACAAAGTTGCGAAGTGTCTTGGTTGCAAAATGTCTAGTTGCAAAATTTCTTGGTTGCGTAATGTCTAGTTGCAAAATGTCTTGGTTGCAAAGTGTCTTGGTTGCGAAACGTCGGGTCAAATCGAAAATAACAAAAAAGTCATCCCATCTTCCAGACCCCCGTCATCAGCGAATATAGTGAATTGATGAATCAAAAAATCGGGGTCCGAGTGGAAATGCTAAATTTGATCTACGAAAACGAAACTACGATCACCTCAACAGGGCACCCTAGATGTCGGCTGACACTGCATAAGTCAGGCTGGGATCGGTATATTCCTTTGTTCAATTTTTTAGTTTTCTTAGTTTTTCAGTTAGAGTGTGAAAGTGTGCTCTATTGTAAATTTGTAAGATTCCAAAAAACAGAGCGCAATTGAAATCCGATTAGTTTTTGAATTTAGTTCAGTTTAGTTCCAAGTTTTCTTCATTTTTCCAAATTTCGAAATTTTTCAGAGATACATGTTCAAGTCCTCAATTCAAGCTGAATGACACCCTTTCCTGGTCAACGAGAGTATGTTACAAATGGGTCTGTGATACGAGTAAGTGGTGGCCTAGAAAATGAAATAAAGGAAAGTTAGGCCATCGAAATACATATGAACCTGTAATAGGCTTCATTTTGCAACTGCACATTTCGCAACTATAGAAACTTGTTTATAGAGTTGCGAAACGGCTGGTTGCTAAACGTCCAGTTTTCAAATTCCTTGGTTGCGAATCGTCGCGGTTGCAACATCGACATGAGTTGCGAAACGTCATAGTTGCGAAATGACTAGTGGCGAAATATCCCGGAGCCGTATTTTGCCTGTGTGGCTTCGAAAAATACGCAACTGTGACATTTCGCAACTCACGTTGATTTCGCAACCACGTCATTTCGCAACCATGCCATTTTGGAACTGGACATTTCACAACTATAGAAACTTGTCCAATGTGATAGAGACCCCTGTAAACAAATTCAGGTTACCATCAAAATCTGAAAATTTTCAATTGCGATTTTCAAAAAAACGTGTATATTTTGGTTGCGAAATGACGTAGTTGTAAAATCGACGTGAGTTGCGAACCGTCGCGGTTGCGGAATGGCGCGGTTGCAAATTTTCGTCGGGGTGCCAAGCCCATATACTAATTTTAATGACCTAGGATTTCAGTTGGTGGCCTAGAAAGCTCAAAAATTGAAAAGTTAGGCCACAATTGTCCGATTTAGAACTAGTGGCCTAGTTTTCTCCAGGTGGCCTAGAAATATTGGAAAATTAAGGCCACCAGTTTGTTTAAGGTTCTCGTTCAAGACTTGCCTTATGACGTTTGCTCCTATAATTTCCGTGGGTGGCCTAGAAAACTCGAACATGCAACTGTTAGGCCATGACTTTCCGGATGGACTAGAAAACCAAAATATTGAAAAATTAGGCCACCGATAAGCACGGAGTCCAGATTAGTGGATGACCTAGGATTTCACTTAGTGGCCTAGAAATTCATCAGTGTAAAAATTAGGCCACAGCAATCGGGAAAGTGTTGGTGGCCTAGAATACTCAGCTATTGAAAAGTTAGGCCACTGGCCTAGAAAATATAAAAACAAAAGCTAGGTCACACCTATTTGACTACAAGATGATGGCCCAGAAAATTCGCAACCCGAAATATTAGGGGAATAACAGTTCTGGGATATTTCGCCACTAGCCATTTTGCAACTACGGCGTTTCGCAACTCACATCGGTTTTGCAACCGCGACGATTCGCATTCAAGACATTTCGAAACTGGACATTTCGCAACCAGTCGTTTCGCAACTCTATAAACTAGTCCACTTTACGTTCAACGTGGCCTAACTTTCCAACCCTGAAAAACTCGGCCACCTCCATCATCTCCCACTATTACAGCAAAATACGCAATGAGAGTGGAAAGCTGCTGGATCGGCACCCCTAAAATGCCAGTTTTCATCGTCCGCGACGATGGGTGTACTATTGAAAAAGCGATTTTAACATCTCCAGTTTACACATCTTTCAATAGAGCCGCCGCCATCGGATGGATGGCTGTAAGGCAGAAAAGTGAGTGAAATTTAAAATTTCAAAAAAATTTCCAAATTCCCTTTTTTATTTTTCCAGACATGAAGTACATGCACGTCGGGTGCACCATACGGCTCTGCCATCTCTGTGATCCAGCTTGTCAGGAGATTACTGTAAGTCTGCTTTTAAAAAAGCTCCATGGAGAAAATGGCTCCGAGACATTTCGCAACCAGCCGTTTCGCAACCAGTCATTTTGCAACTATGACATTTCGCAACTAAGACTTTTCGCAACTACGACGTTTTGCAACCACCTCATTTCGACACCACGAAATCCATGATGAACGTAAAGCTGACTAGTTTATAAAGTTGCGAAACGTCCAGTTTCGAAATGTCATAGTTGCGAAATGGCTAGTTGCGAAACGTCCAGTTTCCAAATTTCTTGGTTGCGAAATGTCCCGGAGCCGACAAAATGTCACATTTTTCAGCCCCCTCGAACCTGCAACGACTCGCGAGCCGATGACTACGAAGCAATGTGGAATAGTTCTTCGAAAGTCAAAAATCTTTGTTTCCCCTCACCGTCTACAACTGAAAATCCGGCGGGAGATTTGAATGTTTCTTCAAAACTGCCCGAAATTTTTAATGTTATTATCACCCTGATACTTGTCCATTTGTTACGTTGATATTTATGGTTTTGGTGGAAAAAAAATTTTACAAAAAATGAAATTCATAACATTAATTTTTATTGACATAAAAGATCTCAAAACTTTTTTCATCACCGTACCCTTGGCGTATCCGGAAGAATGACTTCTACTTTCAAATTGGCAATCTTTGGTCCATAGTGTCCCGCCCATCCTTTGTCGTCATTTCCACTGTTTCTAACTATCAAATGTCGCATTCCCGAAGGATAATCGTCAAATTCCAGAATCCATTTCTCCCATGGTGTTGGTGTCCATTGGTTCCATGATTTTCGCATAGACTGGAAAGAGCTTTTTTCGTAAAGTGGACTAGTTTATAGAGTTTCGAAATGTCTTGGTTGCAAACTGTCGCGGTTGCGAAATCGACGTGAGTTGCGATATGGCGTAGTTGCGAAATGACTAGTGTCTAGGCCACCAACACTTATTCGGATAAGTGTGTCTAGTTTTTACACTGATGAATTTCTAGGCCACCATTTCACAATCTGAATTCCGTGCCTTATCGGTGGCCTAACTTTTCAATGTTTTAGTTTTCTAGGCCATCCGGAAAGTCTACTCCCAATTGGAAACTCATGACCTAACATTTGCATGTTCGAGTTTTCTAGGCCACCCACTGAGATTATAGGAGCAAACGTCATAAGGCTAGTCTTGAATGGAAACCTTAAACAAACTGGTGGCCTAAATTTTGCGATATTTTTAGGCCACCTGGTGAAAACTAGGCCACCAGTACAAGTATGGCCTAACTTTTCAATTTTCGAGTTTTCTAGGCCAGAAACTGAAATCCTAGGCCATCAATGTCAGTCTATGGGCTTGGCACCCAAACTAGCCATTTCGCAACTACGACATTTCGCAACTCACGCCGATTTTGCAACTACGACAATTTGCAACCAAGACATTTCGAAATTGGACGTTTCGCAACCGGTCGTTTCGCAACTCTATAAACTAGTCCATTTCACATTCATTAAGATTTTAGGGGTTGAGAGTATTGTGAACTTCCGTGGTTTTGAAATGACGTGGTTGCGGAGTGTCGCGGTGGCAAGATGGTCGGTAGCGAAATTTAGTAGTTGCGAAACGGTTGGTTGCGAAATTTCGTAGTTTCGAAATGACATGGTTGCGAAATGTCTCGGAGCCGCCTTCTAGGACGCCTTCTGGATTAGTGAACGTATAGTCGACTAGTCTATAGAGTTGCGAAACGACTGGTTGCGAAACGTCCAGTTTCAAAATGTCTTCGTTGCAAATTGTTGCGGTTGCGAAATGTTGTAGTTGCGAAATGTCGCAGTTGCGAAACGACTGGTTGCGAAATGTCTTGGAGCAGTTAACCAACCAAAACCTACCTTATCCTTGTTCGTGTTCACATTTGCCCTATCGTGGTAATCTCCATAATGTCCATACTCCCCACGTCTCCTTTGCATCATCAACTGAGCAATAAACTCGAGCTCAGCCGAACAATCGTGACGATGATTCACCATTTGAGAGACTCGAATTCGCGGGCGTACGTTGTCCAGAACCCATGCGTCTATTCCGGAACCGACGAGATCGATGTAGAAGTAGATGGATGAGGTCCAGTAGGAGAACTCGAGGCATTTCGTGACTTCTGGGTGCTGGTCACAGTATATACCACCGTTGAGGTCCAGACGGATTCTAGAAAGAAGACTTTGGAGGTTTTTTGAAAACTCGAAAACCCGAGACTTGGGAACTGAAATTCTAGAATCCACCGGTATCTGGGCTCTGAGACATTTCGCAACCAGCCATTTCGCAACTACGACATTTCGCAACAACGAAAATTCGCAACCAAGACATTTCAAAACTGGACGTTTTGCAACCAATTGTTTCGCAACAACAAAATTTCGCAACTCACGTCATTTCGCCACCGCGACATTTTGCAACCAGTCATGTCGAAACTACGACAATCTGCAACCAGGCTATTTCGCAACTACGGCATTTCCCTACCGGTCATTTCGCAACTACTACTTTTCGTTACCGGTTCGTTTCGCAACCGCGACAATCCTCAACCCACGTCATTTCGCAACTACGAAATTTCCCTACCGGTCTTGGCAACTACGACGTTTCGCAACCACGTCATTTCGCAACTAGTAATAGTTCACAACCCTCTCAATCCCATAAAACCTTAATGATCGTAAAGTGGACTAGTTTATAAAGTTTCGAAACGACTGGTTGTGAAACGTCCAGTTTTGAAATGTCTTGGTTGCAAATCGTCGCGGTTGCAAAATGTCGCGGTTGCGAAATATCGTAGTTGCGAAATGACAAGTTGTGAAATGACCCTGAAAAATCGAAGGATCCCAGACCTACCCATCACCAGCTGGCTGAATACTGTAGTCTGACGTTTCCACTGGAGCATGGACTATACGATCGCCGGTCCTCTCGAACAGTTCCATGAAGGGTGGTGTGATGGCGGAGTAGCCGCGACCGGTCAGAGCCTGGAAATCGAAGATTGCTGGAATTTTCTGCAATTTTGTGTTTGCAACTACGACATTTAGCAACTACGACACTTCGCAACTCACGTCGATTACCACTACAATTTGCAACCAAGACACTTCGAAACTGGACGTTTCGCAACCAGTCGTTTCGCATTTCTATAAACTAGTCCACTTTACGTCCATTCAGATTGTATGGGATTGAGGGTATTGTGAACCATTCCAGGTTATAGTCTACATTTGAAAAGTTGTGATGAACTTTCTACAAAAATCCTGGATTTCGTGGTTTTGAAATGACGTGGTTGCGAAATGTCTAGTTGCAAAACGACCGGTTGCGAAATGTCTTGGAACCGAACCCTCCTTACCATTGTCTTATAATCAAAATCAAACGTCGACACATCGATTCTTCCATCGTCATCCCCTTGGAACGTCTTCTGATTCGCCGCTCTTCTCCATTCGAACGACGGCATAACGTCGTCGGAATTCAGATGATGAGCACGACAATAGTCGATCCAAAAGGCGTTGGTGGAGATAAGATTGTCAGAGTTGAAATTCAGAATCCACAGGGATTCAGAAGAGGATTTGAATCTTGGAACCTTGAAAATCTCAGAAGCCAGAAAAAAATAAATTTAAAAATCTTGAAAATCTGAAGTCTGGTTGCGAAACGTCCCGTTGATTGCGAAACGTCCAGTTTCGAAATGGTTTGGTTTCGAATCGTCGCGGTTGCGAAATGGACGTGAGTTGCGTAACGTCGTAGTTGCGAAATTATTAGTGGCTAAATGTCCCGGAGCCGAGAAAATTTCCCATTTTTCAGCCTCTCATGAAGGTGGTTGCAAAACGTCCCGTTGGTTGCAAAACGTCCAGTTTCGAAATGGATTGGTTTCGAATTGTTGCGGTTACGAAACGGACGTGAGTTGCGAAATGTCCCGGAACCGAGAAAATGACTCATTTTTCAGCCCCCTCGAACCTTGCTAGCCGATGACTACGAAGCGATGTGGAATAGTTCTTCGAAAGTCAAAAATCTATGTTTCCCCTCACCGTCTACTACTGAAAATCCGGCGGGAGATTTGAATTTTTCTTCAAAACTGCCCAAAAATTTTAATGTTATTATCACCCTGATACTTGTGCACTTGTTAAGTTGAATTTTATGGTTTTGGTGGTAAAATTTTTTTTCAAAAAGTGAAAATTTATAACATTAATATTTATTGTTAAATCCAGACAAAATAGAAAAAAGAAACATCACAAACATCAGAAAATCACATCATATTCTTATCTTACAATTTTATTCCCGATTTATTCCCGATATGGTTTCCCCAAAAAATTTCATTGGCCATGTTCTTCCCTTGCTTGCTCCGATAGTGGTTGTTTAGTGAGATTGATTGGTTCTTCACTCTCATTGTCCCAAGTCCGTAGCTGAATTCCATTTTAAATGCAAGATTTGTTAGGTCGTTTGAGCATTCTTGTCCCAACTGCTTCCAAGACGTCTTCTCTGAAAAAAGGGCTTGGTTTTGACTATTCAAACTTTGATATGGATGACAAAAAAGTCCAGTTTATAGAGCTTCGGAATGAAATTTCACCAATGGTAGTCATGTAAGACATTTCGCAACTCATGTCAATTTCGCAACTACGTCATCTCGCAACTCAAATCCATTTCGCAACTACGACGTTTCGCAACCACAAAATCCAGTGTTTTTTAAGTTCAAATCACAACATTTCAAATTTAGACTATAACCTGGAATAGTTCACAATACCCTCAATCCCGTACAACCTTTATGAACTTAAAGTGGACTAGTTTGTAAAGTTGCGAAAAGACTGGTTGCGAAACGTCCAGTTTAGAAATGTCTTGGTTGCGAATTGTCGCGGTTGCGAAATGACTAGTTGCAAAATGGCGCCCCGACGTTTCGCAACCAGTCATTTCGCAACTTCGTAAAGTAGTCCAGGGGGTTTCATTCATCTAATTGTGATTATGGATATCATCTACTTTCCAAAAAAAAAAACAAATTTGAACGTGAACATTATACTGCATGTGGATTTGGTGGTTGTGAAACGACTGGTTGCGAAATGTCTTAGTGGCGAATTGTCGCGGTTGCGAAATCGACATGAGTTTCGAAGTTTCGTAGTTGCGAGATGACTAGTGAAGAAATGTCCCAGAACCCTCGAATCCTCAAAAAATCATACCCTGGTTCCTCTGACCATAACCCATTTCGATATAAAACGTTTGATAGCCCGACCACCTCTGAAAATGCTCACTTTTTTTTCAATTTTCAGCAAATTTTTCAACTCACATAGCATCATGGAGTCACATTTTTCGCAATTGAAATCGTGTTCCAGTGCCTCCAAAAGACAAATGGTGCACATTTTTTCTCAGAGAAAAAAAAACAGAAATTCAGTAAAATACATAGCCAATACATGTTGCGACGTCCATTCAGTTGGTCGTCTTTTTAGTCGAAATGAATAGAGCAACTCAATTTTCTTGTCAGTGCTCTGAATCTCTGCGTCTCTCAAAATTTAGTACTATTTTTTTAGTACTAAGAATTTTTTCTTATCAGTCGGAAATGCGACAGTTGTCGGAAAGGGATGGTTGATGGCATACAACTTTAATAAACGTAATGTGGACTAGTTCATAGAGTTGCGAAATGACTGGTTGCGAAATGTCCAGTTTTGAAATCCTGGTTGCGAATTGCCGCGGTTTCCTGGTTCCTGGTTGCATCCTGGTTGCGAATTGCCGCGGAATTGAAATCGACGTGAGTTGCGAAATGGCGTAGTTGCGAAATGACTAGATGCAAAACGTCCAGTTTCGAAATGTCTTGGTTGTAAATTGCCGCGGTTGCAAAATCGACGTGAGTTTCGAAATGTCGTAGTTGCGAAATTACTAGTTGCGAAATGTCTCGGAGCCAATTTTTCAATCAATAATTTATTTTCCCAAATTATGCATATCACATGAAATGATATAAGAATCGAAAAATGCTCAAAATTTTTCTCAAAAAATGCTACACAGTAACAATTGAAGACCACCGGGAGGAAAAAACATTACTGTAGGAAAAGTACCGTAATCTTTTTTTAATCAAGTAAATTTATTGAGGTACGGTACCGACGTTGTCGGTGATGAATGGCACGTTCAGATAGTCACGGAGCCAGATTTGCTCTTTCGGGTCGTTGCTCGTCCAGCCGGCCACGTAGATGTTGTTGGCGGCGGCGTCGGATTTTAGGTATCTGAAAAAATTGAAAATTAGAATTCTAGAATCCTCCATAAACCTCCAGAACCTCCAAAACCGGCTCCGAGACACTTCGTAACCAGTCATTTCGCAACTACGACATTTCGCAACTCACGTCGATTTCGCAATGGGGTAATGCGCAACCAAAACATGTCGAAACTGGACGTTTCGCAACTAAGACATTTCGCAATTACGACATTTCGCAACCGGTCATTTTGCAACCGCGACAATCCGCAACCACGCCACTTCGAAACCACGAATTCCAGAATTCTTTTAAAAGTTCACGTTAAAATTACAACTTTTGAAATGTAGACTACAGCCTGGAAAGGTTCACAATACCCTAAATCCCATACAACCTTAATAAACGTAAAGTGAACTAGTTTATAGAGTTGCGAAACGTCCAGTTTCGAAACGTCTTGGTTGCAAACTGTCGCGGTTGCAAAATGGACGAGAGTTGCGAAATGTCGTAGTTCCGAAATGTCCCAGAGCCCAAAAACCATTTTCTCACCTGCTAATATCATTGACATGATAGAAAACGACGTCACTGCCCAAGAATTTCGGCATAATCAAACTTCTCGCCAGCGCAAAACAAATCACATCCAACACCTGAGCAATCGCATTCAGTGCTCCCGAGAATCTCCGCGTCGTCGCTGCCTCGTCAGTCGTGCTCAACTCCCAATTTCTCCACGTGAACCCTGTCAAAATTTTCGGATCCGCCAGTTTCACTTTGTACACGTCGATCGGGTTGAATCCAGAGATGAGCACTTTTGAGTAGAGGTTGTGAGTTTTGATTTGAATCACGAATTGCTCCAGAAGATTCTCGTCCACATTCTAAAACATGCTATTTTAGGGTCCAAGACATTTCGCAACCAGTCGTTTCGCAACTACGACAATTTTTTTTTTCAAAAAGGCTGTATTAAAGGAGCATTCCGGTCAAAATTTTTTTGCTTCAAAATATGTAACATTTTTTGCCGATCCCGAATTTGATAGGGAAAACGCTCAAAAATCTCTCTAAAACCCTGAAAAAATCGCTTCAAAACGACACTTTCTCGGCCGAATGGTCTCCTGCGGCCGTGGCCTAACTCCCGGAGTTTTCTAGGCCACCGCGTTTTCAGGTTTTTTTTGTGAAAATCATGAAATTCTGTTGCTATTCCATTTTTCGTTCGGTTTTCACAAAAAACCTGAAAAAAATTGTGAAAAAAATCTGAACATGCGGTGGCCGAGAAAACTCCGGGAGTTAGGCCACGGCCCCAGGAGACCGTTCGGCCGAAAAGGGTAGTTTTGAAGCGATTTTTCAGGGGTTGAGAGAGATCTTTGAGCGTTTTCAGAATCATATTCGGAATCAGCACAAAATTTTACATATGTTGAAGCAAAAAATACTCGACCGGAATCCTCCTTTAAGTCGGTCGGAAAGGCAGCCGACCGACAACCGACCGCCGATATCCGAACGACACACCAGCTGACATCCGACCGCCGACCGTCATCCGACCGACCGACCCGACACACCAACAGACCGCCGACCCCCGACCTCCGACCGACAGTTAACAGAACGACCGCCGACCGATCCCGATATTCGACCGACACACCAATCGACCGCCGACCGACACCCGACCGTGACCGACCGCCGGAGGACCGACCGTCCCACCGAAATCCGACCGATCGACATTCAACCGACTGTACGGACAGCCGACCAACAGCCGACCGACCGCTAACCGACATCCGACCGAAAGTCGACCGCCGACCGACCGACCGCCGATATCCGACGGAGCAAAAGCCGACCGCCGACCCCCGACATCCGATATCCGACGACTGCCAACCAAAAATTGACCCACCTTAACATCCCAAATCATCATGATACTGTTATTGACACAGTAGGCGACGGCTTCTTCGAATGTCGGAAGCGAAATGTTCGTGTTGAGAAAACGGAGATCACGGAATTCGGTCAGGTTCATTTGAGAGATGTCCTTGTCGACGCCGGTGACACGGACTGGAAAAAATTGAGGGTTATGAGGTGAGGGGTCATTTCGCAACTACGACAATTCGCAACTCAGATCTATTTCGCAACCGCGACAATTTGCAACTCAGGTCTTTATCGCAACTACGACATTTCGCAACCGCGACAATTCGCAACTACGACATTTCGCAACCGCGACAATTCGCAACTACGACATTTCGCAACTCTATTAACTAGTTCACTTTACGTTCATGAAGGTTGAAAAGTTGTGATGAACTTTCTACAAAAATCCTGGATTTCGTGATTTCGAAATGACGTGGTTGCGGATTGTCGCGATGCCGAAATGACCGGTAGTGAAATGTCGAAATCGACATGAGTTGCGAAATGTCGTAGTTGCGAAACGACTGGTTGCGAAATGTTTATCATTAGAGCGCACTTGCCTGTATTTGCGTCATGACAAATGACGGGCACCCCATCCTTCGTGATCTGAATATCCATTTCCGCCACTTGTCCACCCTCCTTTTTCACCGCCATGAACGCCTCCAAACTGTTCTCGGGAATGTCGTCGTGCGCGCTTCCTCGGTGTCCGCCGACTTTCCAGTTCCTGGAAAATTAAATTAAAAAATATATTTTTGATGTCATTTCGCGCTCTATTGAGAGCATGACTGATGAGACCGACATGAAAGAAGGATTCCGGTAAAAAATGACTTAAAATCCACTAAAAACGACCTCTAAACATGACAAAAAATCATTAAAGGAGGATTCCGGTCAAAAAAATTTTTTTGCTTCAAAATATGTAAAATTTTGTGCTGATTCCGAATATGATAGTGAAAATGCTCAAAAATCTCTCTAAAACTGTGAAAAATCGCTTTAAAACTACCTTTTTTCGGCCAACCGGTCTCCTGGGGCCGTGGCCTAACTGATGGAGTTTTCTCGGCCACCTGTTCTCGGTTACCGCTTTTTTCGCCGATTTGAGTCATTTTTCTGGTTTTTTCGGTTGATAATTTTGTTTATTTTTCATAAATTTTTGTTGAATTATTAGCTATATTCCTCAAGGGAAAACGCGCTCCATCGCAATTTCGGCTGAAATTTGAATTTTCAGCTTTCCCGCCGTTTTGAAAACAGCGAAACATGTTTTGGTGGGTGCGTGGACTCCTCGTGGACAACTCGGGCAGTAGTCCAGTTGTCCACGAGGAGTCCACGCACCCACCAAAACATGTTTCGCTGTTTCAAAACGGCGGGAAAGCTGAAAATTCGAATTTCAGCCGAAATTGCGATGGAGCGCGTTTTCCCTTGGGGAATATCGCTAATATCAGCTTTTAATCCAGTTTCAGCTTAAAAAAAAGCAAGAAAAAAATGACTCAAATTTGCGAAAAAGAGCGGTGGCCGAGAACAGGAGGCCGAGAAAACTCCGGAGGTCGGCCCCGTCAAAAAAACGGTCGTTTTAAAGCGATTTTTCAAGAATTTAGAGAGCTTTTTGAGCGTTTTCACTATCATTTTCGGAATCAACACAAAGTTTTACATATTTCGAAGAAAAAATTTTTTGACCGGATACCTCCTTTAATGATTTTTGGTCATGTTTCGAGGTCGGTTTTAGTGGATTTTAAGCCATTTTTTTGCTAAATTTCGGCTATTTTTAATATCTGTAAAACTCACTTAAAAAACTCCTGACGATGTGCTTCTGAATTCTGAAGTTGTGGAATTCTGAAGATGAAAAATGCGAGCATCACGGCGAGTGGGACGAAGAAAATGATGGCGAGAACGACGCGAATTGTGACGAATTTCAGGGCAAGAAGCGAGAGAATGTAGAAGATTCCGACGATTATGATCCATACCAAGAAGGTTAGCACTTCCATGTTTACCTGAAAAAAATGGGAGGGTTGAATTTGAGAAAATTGAAAAAAAATGTGTTTCTAAAATTTTTAAAGGAGGATTCCGGTCAAAATTTTTTTTGCTTCAAATGATGTAAAGTTTTGTGCTGATTTCGAATATAATAGTGGAAACGTTTAAAAATCTCTCTAAAACCCTGAAAAATCGCTTCAAAACTACCTTATTTTGGCGGAATGGTCTCCTGGGGCCGTGGCCGAACTCCCGGAGTTTTCTCGGCCACCGCATTTTCAGATTTTTTCACCACTTTTTCAGGTTGTTTTTCGTGAAAACCAGACGAAAATGCGGTGGCCGAGTTAGGTGGTCGAGAAAACTCCTGTAGTTAGGCCACGGTTCCAGGATATCGTTCGGCCAAAAAAGGGTCGTTTTGAAGCGATTTTTCAGGGTTTTAGAGGAATTTTTGAGCGTTTTCACTATCATATTCGGAATCAGCACAAAATGTTACATATTTTGAGGCAAAAAATTTTTTGACCGAAATCCTCCTTTAAAGGAGCATCTAGGCGCCGTAGAATGACATTTTCTTCCCAAAAAAATAAGCCAAAAACCCATGCGAACACAAAAAATATATACTGGAAAAATCAAACAAATCAGTTTCCCAGACTTAATATATGCGACAGTTCTTCGTGTCATATCATGTTTCGGGGTTTTGAAACATGGACGCGGTTTTATGATCGAAAAACGGAGAAGAAAAGAAGAACAAGAACAAAAAAGAAGAACGAGGAAAAAGTTTTTGGGGTGACGACAGAGAAGGAATACGGAGACCAAAATGCAAAAAGTTTAAGGTGTTAAGAAAACTGAAAAAATCTTAAAATCTTAGAATCCTATTAGCAACATTCCCCAAGGGGAAACGCGCTCCATCGCCAACTTGGCTGAAATTTGAATTTTCAGCGTTCCCGCCGTTTTGAAAACAGCGAAACATGTTTTGGTGTGTGCGTGGACTCCTCGTGGACAACTCGACTGCTGCCCGAGTTGTCCACGAGAAGTCCACGCACTCACCAAAACATGTTTCGCTGTTTCAAAACGGCGGGAAGGCTGAAAATTCAAATTTCAGCCAAGTTGGCGATGGAGCGCGTTTCCTCTTGGGGAATATTTTCGATTCAACCAATGGTCAAATCAAGTTTATATGTCTATCTCTCTTCTTTCTCTATCATCTTCTCATCTCCGATTGATTTTCAATAAGTGTCTATTATCACACATATCGCTATCATAGACAAACATGGAAAGTAAAAAATGGGAGAAGCGTGTCAGTAGATTTGATTGCGGACCTGGCATCAGATTTGACGCCAAGATTTTAACAAAAAAAAACTCAAAGTTAAAAAAAATTAGTACTATGAACCCTTCTGATACCCTGATACTTTGATGTCAATAATAGTCACTCAACTGGAAGAATTACATGATTTTCAAAAGTTTTCTGGTTAGGAAGTTTGGTCCAAGTGGACCCTTGGAGCCTAGAAACCAAAAAGGATGATTTCAAAATCGAAAAAATCCAGATTCCAGGCTCAAGTCGATTTCGCAACCGCGACAATTCGCAACCAAGACACTTCGCAATCAAGACATTTCGAAACTGGACGTTTCGCAACTCTATAAACTAGTCCACTTTAAGTTCATTAAGGTTTTATGGGATTGAGGGCATTGTCAACTATTCCAGGTTATAGTCTACATTTGAAAAGTTGTTATGAACTTTCTACAAAAATCCTAGAATTCGTGGTTTAGAAATGACGTGGTTGCAAAATGTCGTAGTTGCGAAACGACCGGTTGCAAAAAGTCTCGGAACAAGATTCCAGAATATTCTATCCTACTGTAAACCTTTAAATCCAAAACTGTGAGAAATAAGAAAACCGGAAAATTAGACGACGACGAAGACTAAAGTGTGAGAATCTTCAGATTTCAATTTCCTAGAAATGGAAAAGTTTATGATACTGAAGTCTGTGAGACTCTATTTTTTTGGAGGTGGTGGGGTTATGGTAGGAGGGAAAATACTGGATTTCCAGAAAAACTTCGTCTAGAAAGTTTTCTAGGATTCTCGGAAATTTTGGCTACAAGACACTTCGCAACCTGTCGTTTCGCAATAACGACATTTCACAACTCACGTCCATTTCGCAACCGCGACGATCCGCAACCAAGTCATTTCGAAACTTTCAAATATAGACTATAACCTGGAATAGTTCACAATACCCTCAATCCCATACAACGTTAATGAAGGTAGAGTGGACTAGTTCATAGAGTTGCGAAACGACTGATTGCGAAATGTCCAGTTTCGAAAAGTCTCGGTTGCGGATTATCGCGGTTGCAAAATCGACATGGGTAGCGAAATGTCCCGGAGCCGTAATTTCAGAAGTCAAAAGTTTGATAAAAATTAAGACATCGTGTCGAAAATAGGGCAAATAGAGTACAGGGAAACTGAAAACAAACCAGGGAACTTGTGCAAATTTTTTTAGCCAAAGCGGATTCTGTGGAAAAAAACGACTGAAATGTGGGTCAAAAGACTAAATATTACTGGAAATTGGAGTAATTTTTGGGTTTCTAGGTCAAAAAAATTGGCTTAAAATTTATTCGAAACGAGGCGAAAAATGGAATAAGATTCGAAATTTCTAACAGATTCTGAGATTCCAATAGCCACTGTTTTTCTTTCAAAAAAATGTTCCCACAACCTTCTCTCTCTTTTTTGAACCTATTGGTCAAAAAAAAAACCAATGAGTTCGACTTTGAATTTTCTTCCCAAGAATCGTTCCCCCACACACTTTTCTCCTTGGTTCCACTCTCTGACTTTCCCATGTTCCGTGCATTTTTTAGTAATGTTTTTTTTTAATTTTAATTTGTTGTGTTATCAATAAGTGCTCAGGCACCGCCCTCTTTTCGAAAAATAGTGAAATACAGCAAGAATTGTCAATTGAGCGCGTTTTCACATCTTTAAAGATCAGCCGCACCTAGTTCTCAAAAGAATTGAAAAGTTGTCAATAGAGCGCGCTTTCTCTTTCCCAAAAAGTTCTAATTTTTGTCAATAGAGCGCACTTTCATTATTAGTTTTTGTCAATAGAGCGCACTTTCGTAACTAATTTTTGTCAATAGAGCGTGCTTTCTCCTTCCCAAAAGTCCTCATTTTTTGTCAACAGAGTGCGATTTCAGCCCTTATTTTTGTCAATAGAGCGAACTTTCACCATCCCAAAATCCAAATTTTCAAATTTGACCTACCCGACTCGGTTGTGTGGCCAATTTTTGAACGTTGAAACTGTCGACAATGTCAGTTTTGGAGAGTTGACTGAGCTGGAGAAGCTCCCGTCCGAAGAGCTGGAGTACAGTACCCACCATCATCGAGTAGAATGTTCGAGACCACATTCTGGAAAAAATTTAAAGTTGAAAAAAGTGAAAATTTGGAAAAAAATTTGAAAATTTCGAGGTTTCGAGACCGAAAATGACATAATTTTTTGTTATCACAGTCCCTTTTATGCTGAGAAAAAATTGTACTGGAACTTTTCAAACCCGAAAAAAAAGAGCAACAAAGTAGAAAAAAGAGCACAGAAAATGAAGAGAATTAGAGAAAATTATGAGATTTTTTCAGAAAATTAAAAATTTTAGCTCTTTTTCTTATCAGTAATGACTCCAAGGACTACTGGTAGAAAAAAAAGAAAAAACCGAAAAAAAAGTGGACCGTAAAAATTTGAAAATTGGTGATAAAAATTTGGAGATAAGGGAACGTTTTGAAAAAAAAAGGACTAAAAATGGGGAAAAAAGAAGATAATGATAATAAAATTGTGTCAGAAACTGGTTTTGGGAGAAAAATGATGATAGAAGGGAAAAAAATTTTTGATCTACTTTTTGAAAAAAAATTTGAAAAAAGGTAGATCAAAATTTTTACGGTAGATCAAAATTTATCAATGTTCTCTGTAAAACTCTTGAAACTCGGAATTGAAAAGAAGACTTCTAGAAGCTTTGAATCTAGAATTTTTAGATTTTTGAAACAATGCAACGTGTGGCGAACTGTTGTAGTTGCAAAATGACCGGTTGCGAAGTGTCGCGGAGCCAAAAATATAGCCAATTTTCTTATTAAAAACAAAAAAAAATCCGTAAAATCTTCCTCCAATTTCCTTTGTTCTGAACTTTTCCCCTCCTGTTCTCCCCTTTCCTTGAGATAACAAAACACACTCATTCAATTGATAAGACGGGGGAAATATCCGGAATCCCCGTCTGCTCTTTTTCTCTGCGTCTCTCTTGTTATCACACACTATTTTTCTATTTTTGATGTCCATGAGATTTGGGGTGATTCAATTATTTTGAACAAAAGTTCTGGCAAGGATGAAATGGCTCCGGGACATTTCGCAACTACGACATTTCGCAACCAAGACATTTGGAAACTAGACGTTTCGAAACTCTATAAACTTGTCCACTTTACGTTCATTAAAGTTGTATGGGATTGAGGGTGTTGTGAACTATTCCAGATTATAGTCCATATTTGAAAAATTGGGATTTTAACGGGAACTTTCTTCAAAAATCCGGGATTTTGTGGTTGCGTAACGGCCGGTATCAAAACGTCGTAGTTGCGAAACGGCCGGTAGAAAAATGTCGTGGTTTCGAAATGACGCGGTTGCAAAATGCCGTAGTTGCGAAATGACTGGTTGCGAAATGTTTCGGAGCCGATGAAATGGTCTAAACCAGAGAAAACCTTGCCAAAAAATTATAAGAACAGTTTTGTGTTAACTTCCAAGTTTCGCATGTACCCATTTTGTCTTTGAAGTTTTTTAACGACCCGACATTTGGCTACATGCTCTATTTTGCTTTGAAGTGTTGTTTTCTGATTGCCTGTCAAATAAAGTAATTTCGAAAAGTTCAAAAGATCGAAAAATATAAAACAAAAAAAGCACAAAATAAGAAAAGAACAGAAAAATCCTATGGTTAATATACTCTCGAATTCCTATAGTATTCACGTAGTACTGTAGCTGCCCTGCTGGTACTGTAGCCATCCTGTAGTACTGTAGTGGTCTTGGGGTACTGTACCAGTCCCGCAGAACTGTAGCACTCCTATAGTATCCTATAGTACTGTAGCAGTGATGTATTACTGTAGCAATCCAGTCTAGTACTTGAGAAATTCAATAGTACTGTAGCAGGTCTGTAGCATAGTCTAAGCCCTGGTATTGTAGCAGTCTTATAGTAATGTAGCAGTATACATAGTAGTACAGTAGCGGTCTTGTAGAGTTTATTGATGGAAAACAGAAGTGAATATTTATTATCTTTTTCATTTTTCGAGATTTCACGGAGAGCTGGTCATCTTCGTTTTCCAATTGCTCCATCAACATCTTTCCCATTTGCACAGAGCACATGATCCTTTCGGAATTGGTGGTGAACCTTTTTCATCTCTTTTATCTTCTTCAGCTTTCGAGATTTTGCAGAGTGTCGAACACTTCCTGTTCTTCATTTCTTGGAGGATCGTATTTGGTGCCTCTCTGAGAAAAATGGGAAGATTCTAAAATAACTTGCTTCAATAAACTCACATAGCCTCCCAAAACCGATATCATTGCTTTAAGTCGTTGCTGGTTTGACAGGATGGATTCTGATCTTTCGTGTACTCCTTGTTCCAAATAGCATCCCATCCTCGGTAAGGAACCAAAAACTTGGTGGATCCATCTCGGTCTATCAGCACTTTAGAAATGGTGAATTCTGAAAAAAAGAATAGAGATATTTGTTTTTCAGCAGAAAATTGAAAAATTTTGGGGCGGAAAATTTTTTAGTTTTTTCGGTCCTTTTCCGAAAAATGTTTCGCTCAAAAAATTACGATAAATTTTCCTTTTTTTAACTATTAACGATATTCCCCAAGGGGAAACGCGCTCCATCGCCAACTTGGCTGAAATTTGAATTTTCAGTTTTCCCGCCATTTTGAAAACAGCGAAACATGTTTTGGTGGGTGCGTGGACTCCTCGTGGACAACTCGGGCAGCAGTCGAATTGTCCACGAGGAGTCCACGCACCCACCGAAACATGTTTCGCTGTTTTCAAAACGGCGGGAAAGCTGAAAGTTCAAATTTCAGCCAAATTGCGATAGAGCGCGTTTCACTTTGGGGAATATTGCTAATATGCATGGACAAAATGTTTTTTGAAACTCTGAGAGTGAACAATAAATGTTCCAGTTTTTAAGCATTTTCCTAATTTTTTCGGCTTTTCAAATTTTTTTAGATTACAATTTTTTATTGAAAAAGTACCGAAAAATAGCAAAATTACGCTTTATGCTCTTTTTTGGCCTTTTTGACCGAAAAAAAAGTTTCGATTTTTTCGGACACCATTTTTCGCATAGCCCTGTTCAGCAGAAATCTTACCTGGAGACGTTGCCATCACAGAAACTTGAACCTATCAGCAAAAACAGACCTAGGTAACAAGGCAAGGGGGGGGGGGGATTTTCCGAAAAATAAGAACACAAAACTGGGACCTAACAAACAAGTACCTTAAAAGAGACATCCAGAATCAGTTCAAGCTCTGGTCTAGACATGGAAAAACCCAATAATTATTGGGTTTTCCCATGCCCATCCCAATGCCAATACTACATCTTCGAATGTATGAATAACTCGAGGATTCGAGAGCCTTATTAGGCTATATGCAAGGAGATGGTACGGGATACGCTCCGCCCTTGTCTAGAATGTGCATTCTGGAAAATTCTATAAGAGGTGTTTCCCCAGAGCATTATGTGCAGTTGTTGTGTCGATGACACACTTCGAGAACAATAGATACTGTAAGTGTACGTGAGGAGCATAAGTACATTGGGACATGGGTAAAGGGGTCCTACGAAAAATTCCGTGATTCAAAATTTCAAAGTTCAACTGCCCCCCCCCCCCCCTCCATCACTGACACCACCAGGCACCCTCTCCCGACAACTGTTGCTAAATTGTGTGATAAGAAAAAACCAACAGAAAAAAATTGCATTGTAATTTGAGAGACGCAGACAACAAGACACACAGACATTCCGAGCACAGGCAAAAAAAAATCGGTTGATTTTTTCGCTCATTTTTTTCGACTGCAATGACGACCTTATGAAATGGATGTCTAAGAATTAACTGGTTACATATTTTTCTAAACTTTTATTTATATTATTGACCTTTTTCGGAGGAAAATGGGTAAGGTAAGTCGGTTTTTTGAGCTCAGGGACATTTCGCAACTCACGTCCATTTCGCAACCGCGACAATTTGCAGCCAAGACATTTCGAAACTGGACGTTTCGCAACCAGTCGTTTCGCAACTCAATAAACTAGTCCACTTTACGTTTATTAACGTTGTATGGGATTGAGGGTATTGTAAACTATTCCAAGTTATAGTCTACATTTGGAAAAGTTATGATGTTAACATGAACTTTCTACAAAAATCCTGGATTTAGTGGTTTCGATACGGCGTGGTTGCAAAATGTGGTAGTTGCAAAACGACTGGTTGCGAAATGTCTCGGAGCAGTTTTTTTTGTTATTTCATGAGTTAGTGAAATCTCAATTTGAACAAAAAATACGGAAAAATAATACAGTATTTTGCAGAACCAAAAAATCTTCACTTCAATTCCGACGTTTCATCGGAAATTTGAACTCGTGCACGGAGAAAAATGATCGCTAACCGATCGGTTTGGTGCGTTGCTACATAATGCTTAACTGAAAAAAAATTATTGGATTTTAGGAGTACGATTTTAATTCCACCTACGGCAGAGCTCATGTGGAGCATCAGGCGGGAAACGTCGCTGTGAGGAAGTTGTTTGGTTGAAAACGAACCGATCTGAAAAAGTTATTTGAACAATAAGGTGAGTTGTTCTGAGCCACTGGGAAAATCAAAGAATTTTGTTGAATGTGGAGGCATCTGCTGGCAGGAAAGGTACGCGAGATATTTTTTTGAAATGACAAGTAATGTAATTTTTCAGTTGAACGGGAGGATGCACTGAAATCATAGAACTTCACATATGGAGAGACCAGGTTCAGATGAAAAAAAGAAGAATATCATGATGAATTGTTTCTTTATTTTTTTGCATAGTATATAACCAAGTAGATAAATGAAGTGTTGTTGAAACCTGCAAGAACTGTGAACTATCATACTGTTGGGGGATTCTGAAAAGTGACGTCAATTTTGTCGATCCAAACTTCCTATCCAGACTTTCGGAATTTTATTAACAATATTCCCCAAGGGAAAACGCGCTCCATCGCCAACTTGGCTGAAATTTGAATTTTCAGCTTTCCCGCCGTTTTAAAAACAGCGAAACATGTTTTGGTGGGTGCGTGGACTCCTCGTGAACAATTCGACTGCTGTCCGAGTTGTCCACGAGGAGTCCACGCACCCACCAAAACATGTTTCGCTGTTTTCAAAACGGCGGGAAAGCTGAAAATTCAAATTTCAGCCAAGTTGGCGATGGAGCGCGTTTCCTCTTGGGGAATATCGCTAATATGAGATTTTTGTATATTGAGCACCGTAGGAGGGGGTATATTCAGTATTCATGTTTGCAGTTCAGTTATCTAATAACTAAGAATTCTAGAAAAAATTCTCTAGGGTTCTGAAATGAAATTCTCACCTTTTTTGTAACTTTCCCTCTCCTCCTCATACTGATAAGGCAAGCAGACAGCGCGCACAACCCCCACTCTTATCACTCCCCTCCACCCCTCCCCTCCTTGTCTGCCTTGATAGCTCAGTTGGGAGAGCGTTAGACTGAAGATCTAAAGGTCACCAGTTCGATCCTGGTTCAGGGCAATTTCCTTTTTATTTTGTTTTTTTTTTCAATTTTTGGTCATTTTTAGGGTGGGGAAAGTGCGCTCCAGTGATAATTTACTTTCTCGCATAGTTCTGGAGGGTTTTGGTCATTTTCCAGATGTTATTGTTGACCGAAAGACAGGAGGACAATATTAAAAATATTCCCCAAGGGAAAACGCGCTCCATCGCCAACTTGGCTGAAATTTGAATTTTCAGCTTTCCCGCCGTTTTGAAAACAGCGAAACATGTTTTGGTGGATGCGTGGACTCTAGTTGAGTTGTCCACGAGGAGTCCACGCACCCACCAAAACATGTTTCCTTGTTTTCAAAACGGCGGGAAAGCTGAAAATTCAAATTTCAGCCAAGTTGGCTATGGAGCGCGTTTCCCCTTGGGGAATGTCGCTAATATGTTTTATTGATTTTTGTGACCTCTTCTACCTCTTTAATGGGTGACGTCTTCAGAATTAGCACTATAAGAATGACAACCTATATACCGTTTTTATCGAATTTTTTGTCTTCTGGTACCTCAACGTCTTCTGAAAATGACGTCAATCCAAATTTCAAACTTCTGAAACTACCTCCAGATGTCCGAAAAACTGTACTCCAAATCATGAAGATTGAAGATAGGTGAGCTAACGTTTTTTGGGATTAAAAGGAGGAATCCGATCAAACATTTTTTTGCTTCAAAATACGTAAAAATGTGCGTAGATTTTAAAAATCACAATGAAAATGCTCAAAAATCGCTTTAAAACCTCGAAAAATGGCTCCGAAATGAGCGAAAATCGCCGAAGTTGTATCCGGCGGCCGTGGCCGAGTTTCCCAAAAAGGGGCGGAGTCAAGCGCAGTGAAAGCGCAGTGATTGGCTGCCGCACGATTGGAAAGACGCTGGCTGACTCCGCCCCTTTTTTTGGAAACTCGGCCACGGCCACCGGGTACAACTTCGGCGATTTTTGCTCATTTCGAAGCCATTTTTCAGGGTTTTAGAGCAATTTTAGAGCATTTTAATTATGATTTTTGGAATTTACAGACATTTTTACGTATAAAGCAATAAAAATTTTTGGTAGGACTCTTCCTTTTAAAAAAATTTAGACAACATTTTTTTTTCAAAACTTTTTTTTTGCAGAATCTCCTTCTCCTTCTGCTCCAATGCCACCAGAACTCTCATAACTTCTCAAAATTTGAAAATTAAAAGATTAGAAATCACCATCAAGGACTCATCAACCATGCTCCTAATCCATTTTCATCGTCTTTACATGATTTTTAAATTTTCGAAAAATTCAGAAGACGTTAGAGTTACAGTAAACCATCGAGGGCCCCCATTTTATTTCTACTCAACTTCATGGACTGGAAATTTTTTGATTTTCCCGGGATTTCTAGATCACTTTTCGAAAATTTTCAAAAACTTCAAAGCAGTCCAGGAGCTGAAGTGTGAAGCTGAAAATCTGAATTTTGACCTGAATTCCTTTTTCCAAAATTTGAAAATTTTCAAGATTACTGTAGCTCGAGAGTGCTCAAATTTTGTTGCTCAAAAAATGTTGACAACTTTCAAAACTTCAGAGGAGTTGGAATTGCAGGGAGACATTTTCGAGAGCTCAGATTTTTTGAAAATTCGAAACTACAAAAAAATTCTTATCAATTTTCCAATAACCATGGACTCCCTACTACTTTTGAATAGCTCTGGAATAATTTTAACATCCTTGGCAAATTTCAAAATCAAAAATTTGAATCAATTTTTGAAATTTTGGATGAAAGGAATCGGAAACCAAAGATTGGAGTATTTTGGGACTAAATTTGGAGCAGAAGAGGGGATTTTGGATATGAATAAGATTCTGGAAGGAATAAATCATCAAAAAGTACGAGAAAATGGGAATACTGTAGTTTTACAGAGGAAGGATGGAAAGAAGGCAAAACTGATTTTAGAGGTGGAGAAGAGGAAATTTCAAATGTTTGTTTTTAGTTGAGACTTTTGTGTTGGTTAAATAAATGTTAATTATTTTTATTACTTCTGTGTTTCATGTTCTACAAGATTTTCCATCACATTTCAATATCCAGGACTATCCCCCAGGCCATCCAAAGAAAGTCAATTTTTCAAAAATTTCCACTCATTTTACTAAAATTGCTGAAATTTTGCTCACAAACAAGATACAGCAATTCTAAGCATAGATTTGGAATCAGCATGAAATTTCGCATCTTTTGAGCCTAAAATCATGCAATTTGGACAACATTGACTTTTCTTAGAAAAGCCTCAAACGCGGCGAAAAAACACTCATTTTTTGGGAAATGTTGGAAAGCTTGGATGTGCGCAGAGTTGTGAAAAATTGACTTAGAAACGTGAATGCAGGCTTGTTTTAAAGCACAAAAATTGTAGTTTCAGAAATCAACCGGCCCACTTCAGAATTAGTTTTGAATTTCAAAATCCAGCCCATTTTCTGCATGACTTATTATCTCCGTAGAATCAACTTTTCACATAATTTTTTTCAGCACTACTGTATAGAAGGAAAGTTGTTGTTATCTTCTATACGTCAGATGTCCACTTGAATTTCAAGTTCATTGATCGAAACGGAAAAATACATATTCCGGAAAACCCCTGAAAATACTGTTTTGACATCCCAGATGAAATATTTTTTATTTGACTTTTCCAGCAGTCTAATTGTCCACGAGGAGTCCACGCACCCACCAAAACATGTTTCGCTGTTCTGAAAACAGAGAAAAAAAGCAGAAAAATTAAAATTTCAGGCAAGTTGACAATTTCCCCTTGGAGAATATCGCTAATAACTAAATTTCATAACTTTGCCGCTACCAAATTGTCGAATAGGAGGTCATTGGAAAAACATGTTTTCCACAATTTGGTGTCTCCATCGAAGTAAAATGGCACCCCGCCGAGTAATTGCAATAGTCGCTACCGACATGTTCCTCTTTCTCCTATACTTTCTCACTTCTGTTCCCTTTTTTTCATTTTTCTCCTAGACCACCATCTGAATCGGCGGTCCTCCTAACTTAACAAATATGTAAATGTACTTGATTTTCTCAAAACTATGTTATTCCTATTGACTGTTGTCTGATTTGACGGTCTTTTCTTTTACTATAAACTGATTTTTTTTCTGAAAAATATGGAAAGGGTAGTGACAACAAACCAAGGAGGCGGTAATTTGTGAGTTCATGTTCGCTATTTTGTGTATGAATTTTCTCGAAGGAATTTCAGGTAATCTATTGCAAAAAACATGGGTCAAACGAGGAAAGAGAACTAACACTTTTCATTCTCTGATTTCTGGAGATAAATAGAAATAGAAATTGCATGAAACTAGTTTTTTTTGGATCTATTCACCTCCAAAGTGGGCAATGTTTTTGTGAAATAGAGAGAGTAATTGGAGAAAAAGTGAGTCATCGTTCGACCTTTATAATTCAGAAGTCTAGAATTTTTCAGTGGCGCCTTGTTTGGTAACTGGCAGCAGAACAATTGCCACCGTAGTCCTCGCAGGGTGCTGTCGCTCAACCGATCAACGGATCTGAATTCGACTTCTGCGTAGAATGCCAGCGCCGCAATAAAATTTATAAATTTTCCTAACTAATAAATATGAATAAAAAATTAAACACTTTCCTGTTATCTGTAGGAAAATTTTTTTCAACTTTTTTTCGCAAAACACAATTTTTTTAATTCAAAAAAATCAGGAAGAATTCCGATAAATTTTAAAGTCTAAACCTTGCAGAGTCCTTCTTTTCAATTTTCAAATCCCGATCTCTCAGAATTGTTTTTAAAATTCTAGAATAATAATAATCCATTTATTGATAAAAGGGCCGGAGCCACTAATAATAACAGCAGAGAAGTTAATAATTGGAAGAAATTAAAGTTAATTTATGAGGATAAGTTTGAAGAAGAAATAGTTGGAGGGAAAGCTATTTTGGGAAAAAAGTTCCAACAGGATATAATACGGAAAGTGAAAAAATTGCGAGAAAATGTTATTTCAAGACTTGTCTAGAATTAGTAAGAGCACTTGGGTTGATGATAGGTTTACCTTTAGGTTAAGAGAGAGAAAACCGAAATCTGAAAACTACTGGAATCGAAGGCAATTATATATGGGTTCGAAAGAGGCGGGGCTTGGGGATAAAGGGATAACGATGAGCAATAATAAAAAAGTGGCGGGATAAGAAGGTCATCGAAGGATCCAGAGGCGCGGGCGGACTGTAGAGAGCACAGGGGACGCGGAGACCGCTGACGGTGGAATTTGTCCGATCTGGAAATATCATCGTTAGAGACTGTGGATAACGAGGAGACGCCCTAAACCGGTAACGCCTAGATTCTTATCTGTCCTGGACATGAGAATTGTCAGGAGATGGCTCTGGAATCCATGGGAAACTAAGTCACTGAGATCAAAGTAGAGAGATCCCAAAGATCAACTCTAGAGGAAGACTGAGACTACCAGTAGATGACTGATTAGAGTAATTAAGGAACTTAGCAACTAACTAGGAGAGTATTTGATCATACCGGTCAAACTTTTTTATAAATTTGGATTTAGACAATATCGACCACGGGCTCTCCATTTCTAAATTCAATTTTACCAAAACGGTCACGTGAACCGAGTTATGGGTCATCAAAGTGCCGGCCAGTACTAACTTTCTGATCTTTGAGGACCCATATCTCCGCTTCTAGACGTCGTCAGAAGGTCTCGTTTTTTGTGTTGTAAGTGATTTTTGTTGGTCTATCGACTGACATAGTTTTCGGAGAAGTTTTCCTGTTTTCGAAATTTTGTTGCGTATCCCATAGTGGGAAAATGTTCAAAATTTTGATCAGCTGAAAATTCCAAGAACTATGTCAGTCGACAGTACAACAAAATTCAATCACAACACAAAAAACGAGACCTTCTGACGACGTTTAGAAGCGGAGATATGGGTCCTCAAAGATCAGAAAGTTAGTACTGGCTGGCACTTTGATGACCCATAACTCAGTTCATATGACCGTTTTGGTGAAATTGAATTCAGAAATGGAGAGCAGGTGGTCGATATTGTCTAGACCCAAATTTATAGAAAAAGTTTGCCTGGTATGGTCAAATGCTCTCCTAGTAAAGGAAAATGAATGGTCACTACTCAACTAATCTTATGGTAACCGCTGATGAGCTAGAATTCGTGCCCGAAAACTCACGATGGCACGTGGAAAATGAGGAGACCGTCCTCACTTCTCACGGAGCAGTTTGTCAAGCAGGGGTCCTGCTCCATGGATGGCGTCCTGAGGGATCTTGTCGAGCACCCGCCTCCAGACCGGGGACTGTTTTGCGGCGTGGACGTCGACCAGGAGGAAGCATTGTACTTTCGTCCTTGTGAGGGCCACGTTTATTCTCTGGGGGTCTTCAATGAAGTCCGGTTTCTTCTTGTCCCGTTCGACTCGTCGGAAAGAGCTTGTCCCTGACGTCAAGATGACGTTGACGTCGTACTCCTGGCCTTGGGAGGCATCGAAGGCGCCAGATTGTCCGAGCTTCCGGCTTGGGCTTTGTAGAAGCATGTCCGGCCTGGGCTTTGTAGAAGCACAGAGCTCCGACGGATACGCTGGTCTTCCTCCTCAGCTTCCGGATCAGGGTGGTGGCTATCTCGGCCTCCTTCTCGTTGGTGATGGATGTCCCTGACTGGGCCTGCTTGGCGATCCGTGAGGTGTTGATCACCTGAATCGGGAAGTATTAGGTTGGCCCATAAGTTTCCGAACATAAATCGTTACGCTCTCCTCAGTTAGCGAAATATTGTATGGACACGGCATTGTGCTGGTTCTATGTGGCATTCAGTTATCTGGTCACAGGCAAAATTCTGGGTTTCTCTCAGTTCATACACGTGAGTTCTGTGTTCTAGAAGCTATGTGGCTATTTCCGGGGGCCCAAGTATGTTTTGGTCTGGAACTTTTGTTGCAAATGAGCTCCATGCTTGTAATTTTCTGGAAAGGAACGTCAATACCCTAACAATTTTTATCGAAAATATCTTTATATCGGAAGCATTTTGGGTTTAGGGGCTACAGTTAAGCAAAAACCCCACTTTTCCCAAAAACCACCAAAGATTTAATTTTTTGTCTAAAACCTGTAATTGAGATGCAAAAACGGCAAAATTTTTTGCAAGGTTTTAGCACACAAATACTAATTTATGTACAAAATTTGACGCTGTTTGGATTCGATATAGATGAAAAATGACAAATTTTCGATTTTTTCATATATTCAGTAAAAAACCGATGTTGCTGTACTAAGTAAATGAATAACTTGTTAAAACTATACTACAAGCACATTTAATTGGCATGCTGGAGAACTTGGATTAATGCTCTCAAAATTATGACTTCGAAACTCCGTTTTTGCACCTTCTCGTATCTCATCTTATTACTCCCAAGGAGGGCGAGTGGGACAGATGATTTTATAACAAAATACAATTATGGACCCTTTTACATTAAATGCCCAAAGGGTTTACCTCGGGAACCATTCTTAGCAAAATAGGAAGAAGATGAAATTATGTTCAAAAACTATTGGGCAAACCTAATAGCTGGGGAACAGGGGAAGCAGAGGGAAACGAGAGTGAGGGAATTACGGGTTGGAACAGAGAAGGACAGAATATT
The DNA here is from genome assembly GCA_963932045.1 of Caenorhabditis sinica. Classification (NCBI taxonomy): domain Eukaryota; kingdom Metazoa; phylum Nematoda; class Chromadorea; order Rhabditida; family Rhabditidae; genus Caenorhabditis; species Caenorhabditis sinica. The sequence continues at coordinate 17,688,268 of OZ009943.1, forward strand.
GCCACGATTAGCAAAGCTAGGATGAAGAAGCTAGCTCAGTATTGCGCTTGATTAGCGCCTCAATTTGACACTGGCTTGACCTATTTTATATTGTAACAAGGATAGTCTGAAATTTCGAAATTTGATTTTCTAGGCCATCAATACTAAAATAGCCTAAAAACTTGAAACAAGGAGGGTTTCTAGGCCATTTTGGAACGCTTTGGCCAAAATTTGACTTATGTTCTAAAATAAAAAGTTTTGTTTACAACTCTTTCAAAATTAATAAAATTACCCACCTTGGATCACAATTCAAGAATCTTCTCGAAAAAAGAAATATTTAGAAAAAATCAGATTACAAAAAGTATAGAGACCACCAAACAGACGACGGTCTTAGGTACGAATAAATGTAAAGAATGAAGAAAAAGTGGTAGGAAGAAGAAGAAGAAGAAGAAGAAGAAGGAGCTAGAGAAATGTCATCAAGGAGATGTTAGAGAAAAAAGTTGGTTAGCTAACAAACAGAAGAAGCTTCTGTTAGGATGACGGTGAGGGCAAACAGAAGAAATGGTCAATTTGTGAGTCATCTGAATGTTTAAAGAAAAGTTGGATCTATCTGCCAATATATTGATTTGGAATTTGTTATGTGTGGTATCTGGGAGAAAAACGATTGCCACCGATTCATGCTGTCGACCAACCAATCACCGGATCCGACTTTTGCGTAGAATGCCAGCGACGAAATAAAATTTATATACTTTCCTAACTAATAAATATGTTGAAATTTTAACCTGGTGTCTGTGATAATATTTTTCAAATTTTTTTTGCAAAACACAATTTTTTAATCCAAAGATTTTCAGAATAATTTTTTCAGGTCAAAGACAACTATCAAAATCCTGAAAAACCTAACACCAACTTTCCATTGCAATCACTTTATTCATTAAAGTCAAAAATTGTTCACAAAGAAAAAAATCAAAAGAAAACTTTGGTCTCATTTCGAGAACTCAAACCAAATAAAAGCCGACATGTGAGTGCGATAAAATTGGGGTGGGAGGAGGAAAGATGGGGTCAATTATAAGGGGGCGGGGCTTCTTCTACAGTGGTCCTCAATGCGTCATGACGAGAAAAGCCGTGATTGCCGAGAGTGGAAAACATTTTCAGAATTGGGAAAAAAGGGTTTCAAGACCACATTTTTTCCACAAAATCGTCTATTTTCAATTATTCCAAGCCTGTAAATAATAAGTGTGCTTAATTTAACAGAAATGAGGAATTTACCATAGTGAGTGTACCACCAACTCGAAGAATGCTTTCCTGGAAGCAACCTTAAATTTTGAGAATTGGCAGCATTCACTCAAAGTCACACAAGACATAGTACTTGAAGAGGTCAGAATGGCTCCATACATCAACGTTTTCGATGCTGCCGGATTTGAGTCTGAAAAAGAATAATATTGTTGTCGTTGTGAAAAAAAATGTCTTACGCATCGCGAACTCCAACAGTCAGAGGGTTCTGTACCTCCAGTTCGTATTTTATCGACCGGATTGTTTGTTGTATCACGATGACAATATTTACCGGCATCTGAACCTTTCTCGTATTACGTCACTCTAGTAATAATATTGATACCTCGATTCTCTCAAATTCATTGAAGCGGGTATTCAACTCCTCGAATATTTCGCAATCATTCACCGCTTTGGTTCCTCTGGTTGATTGTTTTCGAACGAATTGTTCTAAAAAAACCTGATTCCACATTTGACTTTTAAAAATTCAAACACACAATCTCACTCACCGAAGATTTGGATGTTCGCGATTCAATCGGAAAGCACTCGCTCATTTTCTGCCAAAACTGCCTTTTTCTATTCGTCTGATCTGGATTTGAGTGTTCTACATGTTTTCCGATTAAGACGTTTCAAGAAAACTCACAGATCGAGTTTCACTGTCAAATTCTCTCCCGGTTTTCAGAATCATATCAAAAGAAAAATAATATTTTAACAAAAATCAGCATACAAAATATATAGAGACTACCAAGAACAGACGGCAGCCATAGTCACGAATCAAAATGAAGAATGAGGAAAGTGTGGTAGGAGGTAGAAGAAGCTAGAGAGCTTCTATCATGGAGAGGTTAGAGAAGAAAAGTTGGTTGGAAGAAAGAAGAGTGATGGATTGTGCTGGATTTCATCGTCTCGCTCTTTTTTCTTGGTGACTCACACACTGTCAGCATGATGTCATAGCAGCTTTTTTCATTTAACCCCTCCCCCCCTCTCTCTCTCTCTCTTTCTGTGTGCTTTATGGTTCTGTGGGTGTATGATTTGTAAAGAAACAGTTTGTGAGTCATCTGATTGTCTGATCAGTCATATCCTGAATGTCAAATGATTGCCCGTTGCTAAAATGACGATTGAAAGCATGGAGAGGAATTTGGCGACGTGGAAATTGTCAACCGGTGGTGTTGGATGCTGGGAAGAGATTGGAAAGTTTTAGAGAAATTTTTTAATACAACTAACAATTGAAAGTATGAAAAACGAAAATTATGAGAACTAGTCAAACTGGATCGACAATGTGGACAATGTGGTCATCTGTCTCTAGTACTCCCGTTTACGCTTTTCCATGAATCGCAAATTTCTTTCCACTTCTTGAACTGATCTGTGGACATGTATGTGTTCTTTTTCAGGAACTTGAAGATTGCCTTCTGAATCGAAAAAAAATCATGAACCGACTGATTAATTTTTTTACCTTGGCTTCATCGAGCTGTTGTCCAATGAAATTTTTTCTGACATCACCAGACAACTGAAGTCTACCCGCTCATCATCAGAGAGATCCTGGTTGTAGTAGCGATAAAAAACATCGCGGAGTCTTGGTGTGACGAATCTCTGCAAAATTCTAAATGAATACATTTATTTTCAAAAAAAAATCTCACCTCCAGAGTTCTGAGTCCAGAAAGCTGTCTTTTCAATTTGCAGACAGGGCACATATAGACATTTTTTCCACCTTTGACCCAAACTTCCTAAACTTTTTCCGGAACTGGGTTACAGCAGTGGTCGACCTAAAATCAACTACTTTAACTAATTTTTAAAAGAGTTATGCAAATTCGGTCCTTTCATCTTCAGATTGCATTTCTCCGTCGTGATACTACAGTGCTCCACATAATGATACGCCACCCCCCAAAATTTCGAAAATCTCAAAAACGAGAAATACCGAGAATTCATCATTCATGGTTTATAAAACACTCATTAAGTAAGATTTATGGGTTCCAAAACAAAAATGAACTGAAATCAAAAAAATGAGAAAAATCAAAATTTCAAAATTTGGTGTTTTTTGCAATCCACAAAATGATACGCCACCTATCATTTTTCGAATTTGTTTTGTGTTTCTTCAGTTTTTTGTTAGATTTTCAAGAAGAGTGGGGTAATGGGGTGACCATTAATAAAAATTAAATCGAAAGATCGAAAATCCGTGGAAGAATAAAGATTAAACACCGATAACTGACCTGTCAGGTGACTTGGGTCGACGATGGCATGTTTGGGGATCGGGATAATGTCGTAACATGTGCTATCCATTAGAATCTGGAGGAAAAAGGTTCACAGGTCCATTTACAAAACGTTTGGATAGCTGACAACCTCGAATTTATGCACCGAACTTCGATTACTTCTCAAACATGCTTCGAGACCGAGGCTAAATTGAGCTTGTTTGCCTCCGCCGAAGCTATTCATCAGAAAATATCACAAATCCTGTTCATCACATGATTTGCTGACATTGTGGTATTACGTGTCTGAATTCGAAGTCTCCAATCCTCCCCAAAAAAAGCGAAATGCGAGCCACTGAGAGCAACAATGGTTGTCCGCACCATGACGCCTCGTTTTGTTGAGTTTCGGAGGGTGTATCGTCTTTATTCTGTGTTAACGTCAGCCCCATAATTACAACATCCACTTGAAACATCAAAATTGAATGAATTCCAATGGCTGAAGATAACCTGGAACCGGGAAGAGAGAATTAGGACTTCACCATAATCTTCTTCCGACTCCACCTTTTCCTTCAAAGGTTTTCGTCGATTGCAGTCAAATTTTGAGATGTTTCTCAATAACCATTGGTGCTTTTTGATTTATTGCTTTTGTGATGAACAGGATTTGTGATATTTTCTGATGAATAGCTTCGGCGGAGGCAAACAAGCTCAATTTAGCCTCGATCTCGAAGCATGTTTGAGAAGTAATCGAAGTTCGGTGCATAAATTCGAGGTTGTCAGCTATCCAAACGTTTTGTAAATGGACCTGTGAACCTTTTTCCTCCAGATTCTAATGGATAGCACATGTTACGACATTATCCCGATCCCCAAACATGCCATCGTCGACCCAAGTCACCTGACAGGTCAGTTATCGGTGTTTAATCTTTATTCTTCCACGGATTTTCGATCTTTCGATTTAATTTTTATTAATGGTCACCCCATTACCCCACTCTTCTTGAAAATCTAACAAAAAACTGAAGAAACACAAAACAAATTCGAAAAATGATAGGTGGCGTATCATTTTGTGGATTGCAAAAAACACCAAATTTTGAAATTTTGATTTTTCTCATTTTTTTGATTTCAGTTCATTTTTGTTTTGGAACCCATAAATCTTACTTAATGAGTGTTTTATAAACCATGAATGATGAATTCTCGGTAATTCTCGTTTTTGAGATTTTCGAAATTTTGGGGGGTGGCGTATCATTATGTGGAGCACTGTAGCAGTACTCATTGCTCACGATAATCTGAAAGAAAAATTTCGAAATGCTCGACCAATCAAGGATACGAAAAAGATTTTGCAATACTTTGTTCCCCAAAGGTTGAAAACTTTTTATCCTTGAAAAAAAAGTTTTCTCCTTTTTTGGCTCCAAAGAAATAATCAATTAAAATTTAAATTCAAACCTTTCAAAATTATATTTCCCTCTTAAAAAATCGGCTACGAAAAGTTAGGCCATCCAGAATTAGGGCCCAAAAATCAAGCCATCTCAATTTAGCCCCTCTCTACTTACCCCGAGATAAGAATCTCCGAAATACCATACTCTCCCCCTACTGTTCCCGTACCCCCCCCCCCCCCTTCTCCCAGGCCATGGTTGTTTTTTCCGTTTTGGAGGACATGGTTTTTTCCTATTCACCACTACTCTTTTGCAAAGTTTTGAGTGTTTTTTTCCTACTACCATAAGAAGGCAAGGCGGATGTTAAAAAAGTACTCACCTTTCATTATTTCACAAAAGACAAGAGAACAACAGCAATTTTCTTGAAAAATCAGCAAACAAAAATAGAGACTACCAAGCATAGACGGCGGTCATGGGAACAAATAAAAATGAAGAATGAGGAAAGTGTCAAGAAGAAGAAGAGGGAACTAGAGAAATGCAACTTTGGAGACGTTAGAGAAAGCAGGAGAAATTTTTTTTTTTGATTCTGATACAAGTCAAAACGAAACATAGTTTTTGAATTATTTTAACGTTTTTGGAGAGTATCCGAAAAATGAAGTACATAACACTTTCATGAGAATTCTAATTTATTGATAAAGTGAAAAGTCAATATAGAACATAGGAAAAATTATTTTTCTCCGAAGATGTCGTAATGCGACTGACCAATTGGCTCGATGTTCCAATTTTCGTTTTTAACAGCCATCGGGGAGTTTGTGTCTTGTTTAAGAAGCGATTGTCAGTACCAAAGCCATTGTGCGAAATTTTGCACTCCTGAAAAGTTGAAGTTAGTCATGTTGAGGCTATTTTTTTTACTTACGGATGTTGAAACCTCGAGTCCTCTCAAAATTTTGTTCAATCGGTTGGTCGACAGGAATTCTTTGGCGGAGCATCGAACCGAAATTGGCCAGTTTTGTCTGAGGGATCTGTCTAGAGCATGGCTGTAAATGGGTTCGAATCCTGAAAATACAAAGTTCCAAATTGCTGTTGAACATGTTTTACGTACCGTTGAATCGTCGTGGAATCTGCTTTCTCTCAGCGTCGATTTGATCGTTGGGAAATTTTGATTTTCACCGTGCACGCAAAAAACTCTCCAGAGCATAACAATTCTAACATCGAACTTTTTCTGGAAAAATGAATTTATTCATGATTGTGATAATTGCAACGTACTTTCAACAGGATCAGCAGTAAAATGATTTCAACACCATTTGGCCCTCATGCTAACATCCAAGTCGTCGTATGTTTCTTCCAACGGCGCCACAGGACAAATTCTAGAAAAAAAAGAATTGCATACTTATGAAATTTATACCAGGAAACTTAACTCTGAAAAAAAAGACTTTTCAATGACTTTTCACCTCTGTTTCGGAAGGTGTGTTTGGTTCTTTTCAACTTCCATAGGCTCGTGAGCCACATTCAGCATTTCAGTATCAAAATCCTGAATTTTTTGTGTATTTGCAGCTTATCTAATAATCTCGAAGCAATTCTAATAATTCTCGGAATTCTCAAAATCCTCAGAATCTCAGCCAATTTTAGCACAGTACTCACCTTTGAAACTTCTGAATCATCTCGAGAGAAAAAAAAATATTTGAAAAAAATCAGCATACGAAAAACAGAGACTACCAAAACAGATGGCAACCATAGCAAGGAATAAAAATGAAGAATGAGGAAAAAGTGTCAAGATGAAGAAGAAGCTAGAGAAATTTCATCATGGAGAGGTTAGAGAGAAAAGTTTAAAGAAGATTTTTTGTGCTGGGTCTCAGTGACTCACACACTTTTAATATGATTGATCTTGCTCGAAAAGAATTCCTTTTTTCTTCTTCTTCTTATTCTTTTTATTATTAAAACTCCATTTTTTTGTAACCCCCCCCCCCTCTCTGTGAGCCCTTATAATTGTGTGGGTTTATTTTTTGAAAAAAAAACAGTTTATGCGCCATCTGATTCAAAAAGATACTGTCCTTAGCCATCTGATTCAAAAAGATACCGTCCTTTTTACAGATAATTATTGTCTCTTCAAAAAAATCTCAGCAAGGGGCGTGCCCTAAGCGACTCCGCCCACTTTTTTGCAACCCTGCGGCGCGGTCTTTTGCAACCGCCGCACACTATTTTTGAAGCAAAAAAGGGAGGAAGAAGTGTGCGGCGATTGCAAAAGACCGCGCCGCAGGGTTGCAAAGAAGTGGGCGGATCCGTTTAGGCTACGCCCCTTGCCGAGATTATTTTGGAGAGACAATATGCAAATGCGCTCTAGTGCAGCTTAGCGAAATCGCTTTAATAATTTTGACAATAGACCAATAAACAAGTGTTGCTAATGCAGAGGTTTGGGATCAGATCTGGAGATTTATTGAAAAACGTAAAACATTAAAAGGATGGGCGGGACGCAAAGATACAATCCAGAAGACTAGACATCAGAAGTGATGACGTTCAAGACCTGAAAAAATTTATACTGTGTAAAAAATTTATATTTTTACGAATGGTTTTTCTTACGTTTTCAGAGAAAAAGTTCCCGTGAAAAATCTTCCTCAAGCAGAATCTCGATTTCAAGAAGAGCTTGGGAAATCCGGGAATTGACTGGCCCAGTTCTTTGAGCTGATCGGATGCCTTGCCTAGCCAGTTGTAGCTTGAGGAGGTAGCAGACAACCTAAAAGTGGGGAAATGTTTATTGAAGGTTTTTGAAGTTTCAAAATCATACCTGAGCAATTTTGAGCTCGTCATCAGCGTAAAGTCTAGATGAGTAGACAAGGTGGAAGAAGACTTCGATGAGGTTGTCGTTGGCGGTCACCTGAAAGGAAAAAAATGTTGAAGTTTGTTTCCAACTACAGTAATAAGTCAAGGCCAGGGCCCCTGTTTTTGGATTAGCTAGCAAGCTAACATAATGTTTTCTCATTGCTTGCCATCAGCAGAGCCAGCGTACGCCTCTATTAGGAAATCATAGCAGAACAGCCCGTTCTCACTACCCAAACTCACATCATTCTGGTCGTATCTGTTTAGCAACTCGGCGACTGATGCTGACTCCTTGTATAGAATTGTCAAAAGTTGATCAAGTGTCGAGTAGTGATGACCGAAGTGCTTGTGAGCCGGTAGAGCTTCAGTGTCTCCTATATCCTTCAGAAGTCGGCAGGCGATGGTTGGATTCAATGATTGACTTTTGAGTTGACGAGCGACGTTCTGTAATCAAAATTTCATGAATTTCATTGAAATTTGTTTAGGAAACTCACCGTCCAATACGAACTCCTCCACGCCTCTGTCAACAGCTTGATTTCCAGATCCACATCCGTGAGATCGTCGATTTTTCTTAAAAGGAGGATTCCGGTCAAAAATTTTTTTGCTTCGAAATTTGTAAAATTTTGTGCTGAATCCGAAAAGGAGAGTGAAAATGCTGGGAAATCTCTCTAAAAAACTGAAAAATCGCTTCAAAACTACCCTTTTTTCGGGTGAACGTTCTCCTGGGGCCGTGGCCGAACTCCCGGAGTTTTCTCGGCCACCTGACTCGGCCACCGCATTTTCAGGTTTTCTTTTGTGAAAATTATACATTTTCGTTCTTATTTAACTTTTTCGTTTGTTTTTCAACAAAAAAAATATGGTGAAAAAAAATCTGAAAATGAGGTGGCCGAGAAAACTCCGGGAGTTAGGCCATCGCCCCAGGCCACCGTTCGGCCAAAAAAAGGTTCATTTTAAAGCGCTTTTTCAGGGTTTTAGAGAGATTTTCAAGCGTTTTCACTATCATTTTCGGATTCAGCACAAAATTTTACATATTTTGAAGCAAAAAAATTTTGACCGGAATCCTCCTTTAAAACTTTTTTTAAAGTGCCCTTGGTAGCAGTCAATTTAGATGTTTTATATATTTTCTGAAAGCTAAGATTCTGAAAAAACAAAAAAACAGCAACATCTCGCAGAATGCCTATAGTACGAATACCCGGAAAATAAGAACATGGAGAGAATTTGCAATTTTTGGGTAAACATGTCAAAAAATTTTGAATTTCGAATTCATGTGAAAAAGTTAGATGAAAGTTGTCAACACATAAAATTATCAAGAACATGTCAGAAATTCAGTTCTGAGCGAATTTCAACCATATCTAGCCCAATTTAAAAAATTTTATTTGTCTTGTTTTTGTCCATTTTTTTCTGCTCCCATATTCGCGATATTCCTCAAGGGGAAACGCGCTCCATCGCCAACTTGGCTGAAATTTGAATTTTCAGCTTTCCCGCCGTTTTGAAAACAGCGAAACATGTTTCGGTGGGTGCGTGGACTCCTCGTGGACAATTCGACTGCTGCCCGAGCAAGTATGTTAAAAAATTACTCACCTTTCATTATTTCACAAAAGTCTTCGAGAATGACAGTAATTTTTAGAAAAATCAGCATACGAAGATAGAGACTACCAAGAACAGACGGCGGTCATAGGAACTAATAAAATTGAAGAATGAGGAAAGTGTCAAGAAGAAGAAGGAGATAGAGAAATGTAACCTTGGAGACGTTAGAGAAAGCAGAGAAAAATTTGTTTTGATTCTGATGCAGAACAAAGCAAAGTCGATATTTGAATTATTTGAAGGTTTTTGGAATGTATCTAAAATATGAAGCACATAACACTTGTATGAGAATTCTAATTTATTGATATAGGATTCGTAAATCATTAAATAAATTATAAGATGCCAATGAAGTTGAAAGGAGGTTTTCGTAATCATTAACACATCCGCAAATTTCCTTCGAATCGAAATGGCGGTGGTGGAGAAAATCGAACTTTCATTCTCACCTGGCCTTCAGGCTGAGCAATCTCAAGATTGTCGTAAAGATCCTTCGCCTCCTGAGCTCCATTAACCGTCAAATTATTCTCGATGAACGTGATTTTGATAAGTATGTCGAGGAGCGTTTTCTCAGTTTCTTCTTCTTCATCCAATTCTTTGATCTGTTTGAGACGAGACGGTATTTTTGCCTTTAAAATGAATATAACTTGAACACAAGTTTCCCGAGTAAAACTCACTTCCACACTTCAGGCTCACAATCCGTCTGTATTTTCGGTCATTTCAGTTGTTTCTCCGCTTTTCGTTGCAATGCTGCTTGTTTAATTTTTTTTCATTTTTTCTCATTTTTTTTTTCTCAGCCTTCGCTCTAAGGTCTTCCTCGGTTGGCGGGAGGCGCCTGAATCCGCTTGGTTTACCTCGCCCTAGCCTCTTCCTTCATTTTGATTCTGCATTATCACTGAAAAGTTTATTTTCAATAAGATTGCAAAGGTTTAAAGGAGGATTCCACGCAAAAAATTTTTTGCTTCAAAATATGTAAAATTTTGTGCTGATTCCAAATATAATAGTGAAACTGCTCAAAAATCGCTCTAAAACCGTGAAAAACGGCTCCGAAACGAGCAAAAATCACGCAAATTGCCTCTGGGGGCCGTGGCCTAACTTCCAGAGTTTTGCACCTACCTCGGCCGCCGCATTTTCAGCTTTTTCTTCAGCATTTTTTTACGTTTTTTTGTGAAAACCGAACGAAAAGTGAAACGTTTATTTTATTTTTCACAAATTGTTGCTGTTGTTTCACTTTTCGTTCGGTTTTCACAAAAAAAACGTGAAAAAATGCTGAAAAAAAGCTGAAAATGCGGCGGCCGAGGTCGGTGGCCTAGCAAACTCTGGAAGTTAGGCCACGGCCCCCAGAGGCAATTTGCGTGATTTTTGCTCGTTTCGAAGCCGTTTTTCAGGGTTTTAGAACGATTTTTGAGCAGTTTCACTTTTATATTTGGAATCAGCATAAAATTTTACATATTTTGAAGCAAAAAAAATTTTGAGTGGAATCCTCCACAATGGCTTCTTAGAAATAAAACAATTCAATTTCGATTATGCATGGTCTGATACCTGAAGTTGCTGGTCCACCTTGCATCAGAGGATTGTCTCTGGAACTCTGAAAATCATTTTTTAATATCTGTCACATAAGATGGAAGGCTGGTGGATGCTTAGAAAAAGTCAACTAACCTGATTCTCAACTACTTGTTGTCTTTCTTCTTGCTCCTGCGTGACAATTGGAGCAGAGATAGCTACAGCCTCCTTTTTGCGACGCTGAAATTAAATTTAGTTCTAATGATGGCTTGAATAAGTTCGATATTCTTTTTTGAATTTCAAGGAGAATCCAAAAAATAGATAGTCTTGGTAGTATCCTTTTTTGGGTATTTTTCAATGATTTTTTCCTACTACCATAAGACGGGCCAGATTTCGGGCAAGTTGGTTAAAAAGCACTCACCTAACAGTAATTTTTTTAAAAATCAGCATACAAAAATAGAGACTACCAAGCACAGACGGCGGTCATAGGAACAAATAAAAATGAAGAATGAGACAAGTGTCAAGAAGAAGAAGGAGAAGCTAGAGAAATATAACCTTGGAGACGTTAGAGAAGACAGAGAAAAATTTGTTTTGATTCTGATGCAAGTCAAGACAAAGCATAGTCGATTTTTGAATTCTTTGAAGGTTAAAAGAGATAGTGATTTTGCAGAAGTAAAGGGGTTCTTGAAAAAAACCTGTGACTGTTTTTATTCAGATGATCTTGTGTACGTCATTGTCTTCATTATTTTGGTATCCTTCAAAATTTCAGAATCCCTTTTTTTAGTTGTATGCTTCTTATTTCATCCCCCCCCCCCTCAGCTTGTTCTGAATGCAAATTATGCCTTTAATTTCATTTCAAATTTTCCGAAATTTGACCTGAATTGTAATCGTTTGTACCCGAATCCGGTTTTCTTATCAACATTCTTCCAAATTCCCGCCCATTATTCTTGTATCTTTCTTCATTCTTCTTCAAAGACCGCCTTCTGAATCGGCGGTCCCTCTGGTATAAATTTGATTTTCTTTAAGCAACTTTATTCAACTTTTTCGACCAGTATCAGAAACAATATGATGGAGACATCCTATATTCAGTACCAAAGGAAACAATCCTCGGAGAAAAAGCCATGGATATCTTCAACAAAACCAGATGAAGACAAGAAGGTCAAGGAGAAAGCGAGTGAGTTAGAAGCCTAACTGCTTGTCGCAAAGCAATTGATTCGTTTGCAGAAGCGGAAGGCCAAACCAAGCTGCAAAACCACATTTACAAAGTACGATCTCGTACGGGAAAAACAGGAATGGACAGCCTGAGAGAACCAGAGAAGCAAGTAAGTGTACAACAAAACCCAATAACTCAAATCAAGCAGTCAGTACTGAGAGACAAAAATTTTGACTTGCCTATCTTCGACGGAGACTACAAAGAATGGTCTGCCTTTTACGAGGTACTAAAAGCAACAGTAATTGATGTCGATGAACGAGTCATCAACTTAGTGATGAAACACAGAGTCCTACGAAAACATCTTTGTAGAGCACCGTGTCCTCATTGATAAAAAAGGTCTGGGGGGGGGGGGGGGGATCTTGGAAAAATGGGGAAAGAGCACTTAAGGGGATTAGGAAGGAAAAATTTAAAGATGAGGGTGGGGGGGGGAAGAAAATGGAGAATACATTTAAAAAATTCAGGAATTGTAAAATGACGGTCTTGAATACGTCATCCTCCGGTTTGAGAGGCGTGCTTTTTGGTGGATATATAAACGATTGGTGTGGGTTTAGTTATATGCACTCCATCTTTTCTTTTTTTCTGACTTGTATCAATGTCTAATTTGAGATATTGCAGGTGTGATGCCCTTCATCTCGTTGGAGCAGTTCCTTGACCAACAGTGTCCGCTTTGGCGCCAGCCGGCTAGGCCCGAGGCCAACAACAACAGGCTGATTCACGTAGGCGAAGTGAATGTCGGCTTTCGGCATAGGGGGGATCCGTGACAGGCACCATACGGTTGCTAGGGGCTACGTAAGTTTTGTTAAATTGTTTTTTTTTAATTGTGATATTTTTCAGACCGACCCAATGTTACTTCTTCTGGGTCCGATCGAACCGATCGCAGTGGATTTCAGTCGCTGATTACTTTTATGTCAGATATGGCGAAGTAATCTCGGACCGATACTCCGTCGTTCAAGTAACTTGCGCGTCCAGATTTGACAATGGCGTAGGGCCGTTGTCTCCAGTGGAGTATACGTATAGAGGTGGCGTTCATGAAGGGGTGGTGGAGATTCTAAATACGCCGTGAGTTTTTTCAAATTAAAGGTTATTGTTTTATAATAGTTGGTTTTCAGGCCGTCTCAGTTGTACTTCTTCTGGGCCCTTGGAAGAGTAATCCAGTCCCGCTGGCTCACGGTCAAACAGTTTTTCTTTGTGAAATACGGCAGGATTGTGTCGGACAATTTACCAGTGTGCGCCATCAGGGCTAACAACGGCCAGTATGGCGGGGCGGGAGCCTTGTTCCCTATTGAAGTGCTCCTAATTGACGAGGAGAACCAACTGCTGATCCATTTTCTTTATTTCTTTTTCTTTTGAAAGAAACAATAAAAGGATTGTTAACAAAAATGTGTTTATTTTTCGTAAGAGTAACTGATATTCTTGGGGTGGGTATATATTGGTTCCATCTATGGATTTTGGAAAAAAGGGAGATTTTACTTATTCAGTTGAGTAGGATGTCTTTGTTGTCGGAAGAATCTTTGTCCTCTTTGGTGTATACCCGAGTAAGGATAGGATAGCCTCGGGAAAAAGATAATCGTGACTCATGGAGGCGCGACACAGGCTAAGTCAGTTATTTGGAAGTCTCCACTCCACCTTCAATTCTCTCCCCATTTCTTCTGTCCTCTCATTCCCTGTGCCCCTATATTTGTCCCTGTTACATCTTATTCTATCAATAAATATTTATTATGTCCGCTGAACCATCCATCCGCATCATATATAAAGGCTTACACGAATAGTGGGGCATTTCTAATTGTGAACTTTGTTATGGGATTTCATTGTTGATTAGAAAAATGTATTTTTATTCCCGATCTTTGATTGAAAAGGACAACGAGATAAGTGGAACGACTACCACTGAAAGAGGGATACATAATCTTTTGGAGGATTTTTTTTAGATGGAGACAGAAAATTAGGGATATACATATTCTAGGCTTCGAGACTCAGACATCGGTTTCTCATATATATTCAGGGCGTTGTAACCGCTGTAAGATGGTCCGCAGCCGTCGGATGAGAGATCAGAGAAAAGTGAGAGACGCAGAGAAGACAAAAGGGACCATTCGGTTATTGGTGACGTCATCGCTTCTTATTCGACGGCCCTAAACCGCACCCTCCTCCCCTTACCCACTATATCGGTGCACATTGACCCCGAGGGGCCCTCACTCGTCACAGTGTGTTTTATGGGTCGCCTATTGTCGATTTCTCGCGAGCTGTTCTCCTTGTGCCAACTATTATATGATAATTTCTCTTAAACTATAGTTTCAGAAAACAGTCATGACCACAGACCCCCAGAGCAGCAACACCAACACGGAGTATTATGTAATAATAGATTTCATTTTCATTTTCTAAAACCTTTTTTCAGACTCCAGAAGAGCTCAGAGAGTATGTAAAAAATGAGGAGCCGATAGTGACGGATCATTTGCAAGTTCATCATTTTAGGCAGATTATAAAACAAGTCGAAACTCTCAAATGGTTCTTCGGAAAAATGGTAAGCTTACGGTAAATCGGTGTTTGTTTGAATATCGAAAAAATTTCAGAGTCGAGACGAGCGTTTCGAGCGCTTCGAGATTATTAGTGAGCATGTTCAGAAGATCATTGATAAAGGCCCACCTCCATCGGTAAGCGACTATGATAAAATGGTGAGTTTTCAAATAAAAAAATGTCTCTGATTCATCTCTGTTTTTCAGAACTATTTCGTTTTGTTGGGTCGAGTCTATAGGCTGGAAGAGATGACTGCCGAGCTCAAAGCTGTCAGACCAGATCTCTTCGAATCAACGAAAAGTGGGAAATCTCGATTTGTTTCTCTGACAACACCACTCGTCAACATGTGCAATCGTGTCAAGACAACTACAGTTGGATTTTGTGAAAGTCTGAAAAAGAAGATTGGGAAGAATAAGTAGAAAAGCAGAAGTGTTATTAGCGATATTTCAAAAGAAGAAAAGCGCTCCATGACTGAAATTTGAATTTTCAGCTTTCCCGCCGTTTTGAAACAGCGAAACATGTTTTGGTGGGCGCGTAGACTCCTCGTGGACAATTCGACTGCTGCCCGAGTTGTCCACGAGGAGTCCACGCACCCACCAAAACATGTTTCGCTGTTTCAAAACGGCGGGAAAGCTGAAAATTCAAATTTCAGCCAAGTTGGCGATAGAGCGCGTTTCTTCTTTTGAAATATCGCTTATACTCATTCATACTTTTCCGACTTTTCTTGATATAAACCATGCATTTTTTGTTTATTTTTGTGAGATGATATCGCTCTAATAAAAATTGATATTCTAGGCTAGGACAGACTTCAATTTTGTAAGCTGACCACTTACAACAAAGGTTTGCAACTCTCAAAGTTGACCATATTTATTTAAAACATGGCATCTTATTATTCACTAGAGGAATTTTTAATGTGTTCTGCGTGGGTATTCAAAAAAAAAACAGACCATTTGTTACCATCTCCCGAGTTTTCTCTATGTTATACGCCGAATGTAGTATGATTAGAAAGACCATAAAAAGTTATGAACGCTTGCACAATGATTTCACCACCTTCTTTCACCACCAAAATTCACCAAAATTCAATTTCACCACCAAAAAATCTCCCAATTATTATCATAAATTTGTGTTTGTGTCCCCCCCCCCCCGCTCTCTTCCTGTTATTCTCATTTTTCCGCATCTCACCCCCTTTTCCCTTCTCTTCTTGGTCCCGATACTCTCACTGTCTGCGTCTCGTCTCTTCTCTACTCTACTCATCACGCCTTCCTTTCCCTTCTTCCTCTGAATTCTCTACTTTGAGCAAAACTCTAAAACACTCCTTTTGCTCTGTTTCTCTTTTTTTTCCACCAAACGTTCATGGGTTCCAATCATTTGAACGTCTTGAATACGTCTGGAATAGAAAATATAACTGCTAGTGATATCAAAGTAAGTTTTATGAACGAAAAAAGCTAGTGATAAGTAATCATATTTTATTGCTTTAAAATACGTTAAAATGTGTGTAGATGCCAAAAATCATAATGAAAATGCTCTGAAATTGCTCTAAAATCCCGAAAAATGGCTCCAAAATGAGCATAAATCGCATAAGTTGTATCCGGTGGCCGTGGCCGAGTTTCCCAAAAAGGGGCGGAGTCAGCCAATAAGAGTCTTTGCAGTCGGCGGCCAATCACTGAGCTTGACTCCGCCCCTTTATTTGGGAAACTCGGCCACGGCCACCGGATACAACTTCTGCGATTTTTGCTCATTTCCGGACCATTTTTCGTGATTTTAAAGCAATTTTTGAACATTTTCATTATGATTTTTGGAATCTACTCATATTTTTACGTATTTTAAATGTACTATAACCAATCATAAAATAAGATAAATATTACAGAAAAAGAAAATAAAGATCCTATCCATATTGAATCGATGCGCCGACATTGAGTATCGAATGCACATGCTCAATTTCAATTACGTGAATTGGACGGAAAAAATATGGATGAGCTGAACAGGATAGAAGATACATACAAAAGAGTTCAGAGCCGATTGATGCAAGAAATGATGGTTTATTACAATTGTTGTTGCACATGTTTTTGGGATACTAGTTTTTTGGAGTACTATTTGGGAAAAATTTTCAACGATGGTTGAGAAATGTGAATAAATTGGTATCAATTTGTTCTCAAAATCTGAATTTCAAGTGAAAATTTAGAAACGGGACCTTGAACTTCTGATGCTCATTCGAGCTCAGAATCTTTCAGAAGCCAGTGCAGAAAATCAAAACTTGAGATCTCATAGCAAGCGATTCTCAACCTTCTTGCTAACAAATTATTCATTGAAATTTACAATATCAACCTTAAAGGAGGATTCCACTCAAAAAATTTTTTTGCTTTAAAATATGTAAAATTTTGTGCTGATTCCAAATATAATAGTGAAATTGCTCAAAAATCACCCTAAAACCCTGAAAAACGGCTCCAAAACGAGCAAAAATAATTGCCTCCGGGGGCCGTGACCTAACTTCCGGAGTTTGCTAGGCCACCGACCTCGGCCACCAAATTTTCAGCTTTTTTTCAGCATTTTTTAACGTTTTTTTGTGAAAACCGAACGAATAGTGGAACAACAGCCACGATTTATAAAAAATAAAATATACGTTTCACTTTTTGTTCGGTTTTCACAAAAAAAAACGTTAAAAAATGCTGAAAAAAAGCTGAAAATTCGGTGGCCGAGGTCGGTGGCCTAGCAAACCCTGGAAGTTAGGCCACGGCCTCCGGAGGCAATTCGCGTAATTTTTGCTCGTTTCGGAGCCGTTTTTCAGGGTTTTAGAGCGATTTTTTGAGCAGTTTCACTATCATATTTGGAATCAGCACAAAATTTTACATATTTTGAAGCAAAAAAATTTTTGAGTGGAATCCTCCTTTAAACCATGCTAATTAAAACGAAGAAAATCATATTTTGAACTTTATTGAAACTAGAATGACAAATAAATAATAAAGTTAATTCCAAACAAACACACTGATCACGTTCATTCTTTCAAAGAAGACAGACGCACTTATCCCAATTTTATTTCTAATCTCGATGCCTCCTGCCACCAAAGCAATTCTCTGTTCTGGACTCACTTGTTGTCAATTCGATGCCCTCATGAATGAATTGGCCAACTTGAAGGCGAGATAACTCAGGGTCACACGATTTTGCCCACAAAATCCCCCTGAATTATCCGCCTTATTATGTCATATTTATTTTCCCCATTTTACTGTCTTTCTTACATTAAAATGCTTTGTTTTCCCTTCATTTAAACCCGCCAATGGAAAACCCATATTTGAACTGCCGCGCACGACCGCGACGCCGCCCACGTGCGTCGCGGTTCGAGCTTTGGCAGTTGAACGGGCGCCGAGCGCGCCACTCGCTCTTGCATCTTTTATTGCGGGAAACCGCTACACTTTTATGACGTAAAATGCGTCTATTTTAGCCTTTATTTTATTGTTTCCCTTTCGGGTAAGGTTTACTGCTATGTGTTTCGATTCGAGGACGTTTTGGCATTCGAATGGTTTTGGGACGACAGTTTAGGGTTCGCAAGGTTTTCTCCTGTAGCCAACAGGAGGTTTTAGTCCAGTTATTCTCCTCTTATATCTGTCGCTTCTTGTTTCTCCATTCTTATGTCTTTTATCGTTATTTATTGCCCATTTCCGTAATAAATGGGTCATTGATTTACGTGCGTACTGTTATGAACTTGCACCGCTTATCTTACACATTCTTGGGGGTTTTGGGTATTTTTGGGCGCATACACACTCGCGGATTATGACTTTGGAGCGGTCTCGGCTGACCTCGGCTCCGTTGTCAACATGGTGCATCGACCGTGGTCATCAGAATACGTGAATTCTGAATAAGTTGATTTTCCGATGAATTTCGAAAATCGCCGAACCCAGTCGAATCCGACATATTTTCGAAAACGTGCTGTCTCACTCTTCTCTCCTTATCGTCGGGAATGTTTTGGTAGGGGATCCTTTTGAACATAGTGTTCACATCGAGATCCTCGTCTATTACAAACGCAAAGCGTATGAATTCAAGTCTAGGATTGGATCCCTTTACCCAGCAACGGAAAAACCGATTTATCATCTTTTGAGACTAGCCTGGTCGCCCGCCTCGCTCCGCTCGTCTGGGCGACCAGGCTAGTTGCGGCTGCGCCGCAATCAGTTACCTTCAATGATTCACTGATTTGAAAAATCTTCAAAAAATATGAAAATTCTCAAAATCTCGTGTAAAGTCGAATGGAAATTGAAAAATGTCAACTTTTTGAAAAGTGTTTTGATGGCTGTAATTCTCCATTTTGGACCTGTTGATCTGATTTTTTGTGAGCAGATAGTGCTCGAATAGATCTATCTATTTTGTGAATTTGAGACAAAAATCTCAAAAACTGACCGAGTTATGAATTTATTTCAAAAATTTTTTGAAAATTTTCAGTACTTCCAAATTGTTAACACTTTTTCACTTCCATTTGCCGAGCTATAAATCGGTTTATAATGCTTGGATTTTTTTGTTTAAAAGTGTTCCAGAAGCCCAGAGAGTTGCTCTATTAGCCCAAAAAAAATTAGCTCATTTGCTGCAAAAACGGAGCAGCGACGTGACCTCGAAATTCAGAAATGAAAAATTTGTCGGAATTTCGACATTTTTGCCACGTTTTTTGTTCTCCCTCATACTTTCCGTATTTAATAGAAAAGGTAGAAACTCTATTAAAATGAGCGTCAATCACTGAAGCATTGCAAAGTAACAAATCGTTCAGACAAACTGGTGTACGATGCAAATGCAAAGCATCCGAATTCTGAATTGCAACGTGCTCCAAAAAAATGGGACCGAGAAGACGGTCCAGTCGATCCAGTATCAATTTTTTTGGTAGGCAGACTTTCAGAATTTTTTGAACGAACTCCTCACTGCTTTGATGGGAAACGTAAAGATAGTCCAGTAAGCAGGAAAATGTATTCCATATTTCTTCCACACGAATAATTTCCCTAGCGGACCGAAACTTCAGGTGAGAAGGAAGGGAATAGGAAAAAATTGAGCGCAGGTGTATGACTAACTTGCGAAAATCAAAACCTGGATTTCTCAAGACATTGCGATTTGCTCTATACGCCACATCAAAACTATGAGGGGTCTCAATAAGTGCCCACGGTTGTTGTCCACGTTCTGAGGCAGTGAATATGAACATCAGAACCATTAATACACCACTTGGAAATGAAATGTTGATACGCTCACTGACACCGAGATCTACGTCTAGAAACAATGCTCTGACTTTAATTGACTTCACCATATTCTTTGCTTTTGTAGAGAGGATAGAGATCGCGAACCTGAAATCCCGAAAATTGACAGTCTCCAATTGCCACACAGTCAAAAATTTTTGTTGCTGTGAAATATGTAAAAATGTGCGTAGATTCCGAAAATCATAGAGCAAACGCTCAAAAATTGCTCCAAAACCCCGAAAATGCTCTCCGAAATGAGCAAAAACCACGCGAATGGCCCCCCGGGGGCCGTGGCCTAACTTCCGGCATTCATTTTATTCATAAATTGTTGCTGTTGTTTCACTTTTCGTTCGGTTTTCACAAAAAAAAACGCGAAAATATGCTGAAAAAAAGCTGAAAATTCGGTGGCCGAGGTCGGTGGCCTAGCAAACTCTGGAAGTTAGGCCACGGCCCCCGGAGGCAATTCGCGTGATTTTTGCTCGTTTCGGAGCAGTTTTTTAGGGTTTTTCGAGCGATTTTTGAGCAGTTTCACTATTATATTTGGAATCAGCACAAAATTTTACATATTTTAGAACAAAAAAATTTTTTGAGTGGAATCCTCCTTTAAAGGAGGACTCCGGTCAAAAATTTTTGTTGCTCTAAAATATGTAAAAATGTGCGTAGATTCCGAAAATCATAGAGCAAACGCACAAAAATTGCTCCAAAACCGCGAAAATGCTCTCCGAAATGAGCAAAAACCACGCGAATGGTCCCCGGGGGCCGTGGCCGAATTTCTCAAAAATGGGCGGAGTCAGCTAATCACAGCGCCCGCGTCCGTAGTTGCAATGGCGCTGATTGGCTGACTCCTCCCCTTTTTTGGCAAACTCGGCCACGGCCCCCGGAGACCATTTGCGTGATTTTTGCTCATTTCGGAGCCAATTTTCGAGGTTTTGGAGCAAATTTTGAGAGTTTTAATTATAACTTTCGGAATCTTTGCACATTTTTACATGTCTTAGGGCAATAAAAAATTTTGACCGGAATCCTCCTTTAATAAAAAACTTACAAGTCTTTAGGATCCATCGTTCTGAGAACTTCCTTTTGAGCATTTTCTGGTAAATCCGTGTAAGGGAAGACATTGCTGGCCATGACAGTAATCTGAAGAGAATGATAAGAAAAACTATTGAAGTACGATGACTAATCGAATGTGTGGTCTGCGCAGAAAGGACTGCGCAGAAATCAAGAGAGTGGGGGAAGGTCTGGAAATCAATATAGTACGCAAACACCATGAGTGCTTCTGGGAAAAAGTTTCGTATTAGCGATATTCCCCAAAGGGAAACGCGCTCCATCTCAATTTCAGTGCGCGCGCTTTTTCTAGCACTGTGAGATCAAAATTTTAGGAAAACAGGTCTAGAATTTTCGATCTCCCAGTGCTAGAAAAAGCGCGCGCACTGAAATTGAGATGGAGCGCGTTTCCCCTTGAGGAATATCACTAATATATTAGCGATATTCCCCAAGGGGAAACGCGCTCCATTGGGAACTTGAACTCTGAAATTCGCGCGCGAAATTTTGCACTGAAGAGATCAAAATTTTACAAAATTTTTTCCCAATTTGGCCGTTGATCTACCAAAGTACTGAGAGATAGCGCGCGATCGTCAAGTTAGCGATGGAGCGCGTTTCCCCTTGGGGAATATCGCTAATAAACGAAAATATTTTGTCAGGAAAGTGACCCCGTCGCATATCAATTATAACAGAGAAAAAAGTGTCATAGCTGTCAAAAATTGGTATCCGGGGGGTGTGGCCGAGTTTCCCAAAAAAAGGGGCGGAGTCTTCCAAGAGAGAGCCAAAACGTCAGACTCCGAAAGCCTACAGAGTTCAAAATTGAAATTCAAAAACTCGTAGAAGATTATACGTTTTTCAACTAGAGCCGGAAATCAAAAGTTGAATGACTAGACCAGTCACAGTGGAAAAGAGACAAAATTTCACTATATTTTGTCCCAAATAATTTCAACAAAAAAAAATGAAATCTAGAAAGTCATACATTGAAATTTACAATATCACAAAACACAGAAAACATCAATTATTCATTTCTTGTCAACTTCCTTGGCCTTCTCTCCAATCATCCTCTTCACGCTTTCCATGATAGTTGTCTTGATACGACTGCACAAGTTGATGAACGGCTTTTTCAATGAATAACTTTTACCATATGCCTTTCTGTAGAGCGACGGATCCAACATCTTCAGTTCTCTTTTCATTTCTTCCGTATTAGAAAGCCGAATATCCAGACATAGTGGGCACTAAAAAGACGAGAAATTAGACCAATGGCAATTCGAATGATAAGCGTTTACCTTGTTTGCGATATCTTTGTATGATGGAAGTTCTGCATTCTCCAGAAGCTCTCCGAGAAGTCTGTTGGTCTTGGCGATGTATGACTGGAGAGATTTTTTGGTCTGGAATGAAATTTTTAGTGCTCAAAAATCGCTCCGAAATGAGCAAAATTCGCAGAAGTTGTATCCGGTGGCCGTGGCCGAGTTTCCCAAAAAGGGGCGGAGCCGACCGCAGGGATTGGCTACCGCACGACTGCAAAGACGGTCATTGGCTGACTCCACCCCTTTTTGGGAAACTCGGCCACGGCCACCGGATACAACGTTTCTCTCTTTTCGGAGCCTTTTGCTCGTTTCGGAGCCATTTTTCGAGGTTTTAGAGCAATTTTTACGAATTTTCATTATGATTTTTGGAATCTACACACATTTTTACATATTTTGAAGCAATAAAAATTGTTGGTCAGACTGCTCCTTATTCATTCTTACCATAATCCAATGAAAATCTTTGATGTCTCGAAGGTTTTCCACAATTTTCTTAGCTCGATATTTTTGATAAACTTGCAGAACCTTCAACTCCTCCTCAATAACATATTTTTGATACTCTTCGTGGGTCTGAAAAATGGGTATTATTCGGCTCTCGAAAAATAACTCACCCAATATTCATCAGAATTTTCAGATTTTGTCATTTTTCTTCAACTGAACAAAGCGCGTTCAAAAACTTTTGATCTATAATACAAAAAAATAATATTTGAATTTGTAATGAAGAGGGAATCAATACGACAAATGTTGTGTCTTATATAAAAGAAGAGACTGTGCCAAACTGTATAGTGTAGAGACGAGAAACGGGGGAGGAAGGGTAACTGGTGAGCAGAAGGACCATGAGAAACAAGGAGAGGTTGAGTGTTGAAGAGGGGGTTACATGGTTTTTTAGTTTGCAAAAGCGCAGAATCATGAGAGTGAATTGAAAATCTTTAAGCTTCTGCATCGATTGGTGTAAAAAGAAATTTGGGAATCTGTGTACTCCCCCTTTAAAACTCGTTTTCCAGTTTTTCTACAGAAGAACTGATTAGCAAACATAACTTAAACATTTGACATTTAAATTCTAACTTCTGACTTTGAAATCCGATAAACCGATACATTCTATAGCGATCCCAGATCGATACTCCTAGCAATGTGTCCTCAAATGAGACAACCGTTTGAGGCGAGAGAGGGGGAGACGCAGAGGCAGGGACCCATACAGCACAATAAACAGTCATTCATAACCTTTCCTGTCAGGACCATCCAGACTCCAACAGCCCCCCCCCCCCCTCCCTCTCTTTCCCATTCTCTCACTCTCTCAACCCACATACACACATACACACCCATCAGACGACAGGTCTTTTAATATATCGATTCGTTTGCATCTCCTTTTTTTGCAATTCCGGATATGAAAGGAAATTCGGAAACTAATGACGACGATAACTATTGGGTGAGTAAAATCAATTTGCTTTCTGCTCTTAAAGGAGAATTCCGACCGAAAATTTTTATTGCTGAAAATATGTAAAAATGGGCGTAGATTCCAAAAATTATTTAAGAAATGCTCAAAAATCGCTCTAAAACCCCTCAAAATTGCTCCGAAATAGGCGAAAATCGCAGATGTTGTATCCAGTGGCCGTGGCCGAGCTTCCCAAAGAAGAGGTGGAGCCGAGCGCAGTGATTGGCTGCCGCATGACTGTAAAGACGCTCATTGGCTGACTCCGCCCCTTTTTTGGGAAACTCGGCCACGGCCACCGGATACAACTTCTGCGATTTTTGCTCATTTCGGAGCCATTTTTCGGGATTTTAGAGCATTTTCTTTATTCTTTTCGCAGTCTAAGCACATTTTTACGTTTTTTAAAGCTATAAAATTTTTTGATCGGATTCGTCCTTTAATTAATTTGAAACTTTTAGACTCGCGAGGAGTTACTAATCTATGTCGAGAAACACGAACTCATACTTACAAGAGCTTATCAAGAGTTCCGTGCAAAGAAGATTGTGGAAAATATTCAAACCATCAAAGCTCTACATTGGATAATGGTAAGGAATTACTAAAATTTTGAGTATATATGGAATCTGTTTCAGACCAAAAAGTATCTCCAATCTCAAATCGCCTATATCAACGATTGTCTTGAGGAACTTTTAGACAATGCAGAGCTTCCTTCCCATGATGAATACGGACAGATGGTGAATTTTTAATTTAAAAAAAAAACGAAACAATGCTGAGCAAAAACAAATGAATTTTGCTTTTTGAGCTCTTTTCGATCTACACTTTAAAGGAGGAATCCGATCAAAAAATTTTATTGCTTCAAAATACGTAAAAATGTGCGTAGATTCTGAAAATCATAATGAAAATGCTGGAAAATCGATCTGAAATCCCGAAAAAATGGCTCCGAAACGAGCAAAAATCGCAAAAGTTGTATCCGGTGGCCGTGGCCGAGTTTCCCAAAAAAGGGGCGGAGCCAAGCGCAGTGATTGGCTGCCGCACAACTGCAAGGATGCTTATTGGCTGACTCCGCCCCTTTTTTTGGGAAACTCGGCCACGGCCACCGGAAACAACTTCTGCGATTTTTGCTCATTTCGCAGCCATTTTTCGAGACTTTAGAGCGATTTTTTGCGGCCAGCTTATTATTCACTTTTCAGGAGGAAAAATTTCTTTTAAGAATAAAAAAAATAAGCTCATGATAACAAATAATTAACCAGTTTGCAGTCCAATTTGTGTCTGGTGGATCGATACTACAACATTGAAGAATTGAAAGTTGAGTTGAAAATTCGGGACTGGTCGCTCTACAGGAAAGCTTACGGAAAAATGTACTTTTCGAAGAAACCACTCATCAACTTGTGTGGTCGTATCAAGACAACAATCATGGAATTCAATGAAAGCGTGAAGAGGATGATAAGGAAGAAGGTCAAGGAAGTTGCCAAATAATGATATATTGATGTTTTCTGTGTATTGTGATATTGTTAATTTTAATGAATCATTTGTTGCTATGAAATCTCAAATTTTGATATTCTACTCTGGCTTCTGAATGATTCTGAGGTCAAGAGAGCATTAGAAATTCAATGTCCCGTTACAAAATTTCCAGTCGATGTTTTGACACGATTGCATATGTTGACCAGTGGTGTTTCTATAGAAACAGAAATAAGATTTCCCTATTTTCTGGTATTTCTGTTCGGCATGTTAACTCCCCCCCCAGTTTATCAAAACGCCGGACCACAAGAAAATCGGAGTGACGTCACCAGGACCTCCAATAGACAAAGAGTTAGGTCAACAGGAATGTAGGGGGAACAGACGGGGCTGACCTCTCCCGGTCCCACTATTGGTTTATTGGGGGGGGGGGGGGGGGGTCCTTTTGACGTCACTCTGGCTGGGAAGACAAAGGCAAAAAATATTGATTTTGGGAATAGTCCCTTTGTTTGCAATTTTCCTCTAATGCCACTGTTCCCAATTTGGAGAGTGAAAAAAAAATCATTGAACAGGTATTAGCGATATTTCCCGAGCGAAAACCCGCTCCAACGCCAACTTAACTGAAATTTGAATTTTCAGCTTTCCCGCCGTTTTGAAAACAGCGAAACATGTTTTGGTGGGTGCGTGGACTCCTCGTGGACAACTCGGGCAGCAGTCGAATTATTCACGAGGAGTCCACGCACCGACCAAAACATGTTTCGTTGTTTTCAAAACGGCGGGAAAGCTGGAAATTCAAATTTCAGGCAAGTTGGCGATGGAGCGGGTTTTCGCTCGGGGAATATCGCTAATAGAATTTTGGACTATATGAGTTCAAATAAAAAAAAAGTTTATTCTTCATTAAATGTGTATTGATTCAAAAATAATGAAAGTATGAAAGTTGTGATCTAACTCCTAGTAGAAGTTAGTACTGCAGTAATTCAACAAAAATTGAAAGGAGAAAGTAAAAAGTTGGAACACAAAAAAAACAGGATACAGTACCGGCCATAATGATATTCGTTTTCTTCATTTTCAGTTGAATAATGCTAATTTTGAGCGGCTGAAAAACTAATTCAAAGTAGTTATTTCTGTTTGAAAATTTGAGGCTATCTGAATCAAACCTTCAACTTTATTTTTGTAGTTGACAACTTTTTTGTATCTCTTCAATCAAAAAAGTTACGATTAGAAACTTACGGTGATGCCAAATTTTGCTCGATATCAGTGCTAATTCTCGAAATTTTGAAAGCTTTTTTTTGACGGGCGATATCTTGGCAGAGCGGACTTTTACAAAAAAGTTGTCAACTACACAATGAAAGTTCAAGGTTGGATTAATACATTCTCAAATTTTCAAACAGAAAAAGCGACTTTGAATCACCTTTTCAGCTACCCAAAGTTGGCGTTTTCCAGCTGAAAATGACGAAAACGAATATCATTATGGTCGGTACTGTACCTAGTGTTTGAGTCGTGTCAATGCTTTCCAAGTCTTTACAAAGCCACTTCTCACTTTAACAATGATTTGCTCCCACCAAGCGTACTTCCACTCCAATCTGACAACATTTCTCTCAAGCTTCAAGAGAAAATAATCGAACCCATTGAGATCCAAATTCCCTTCCCGGATGTCTGCCTCCAAGTCCACCGCAGTGAAGTCATCAATTACTTCAATTCCGAGCATACCCTCCAGTTTTTTTAGTCGAGCATGGAGAGATTCGTAGTGTGCAACATACTTCTGAATTATCGTTTCTTCACTCTGAAAAGTTTGGAAAAAATTCAAAAAAAATTTCCAGATAAAAACAGAAAATTGAACTTACTGGTGAAAAGTTCATGAGTACCTTTGGGCCCTTAACAAGGTTTGTGGCGTACGTACTCATGAAATCGATAAAATTATGAGACAATATTAGACAGGGCAACTTCTACGAGTGCATAAACTAGCCAGCAACAATGAAACAGAGAGCGAGGCAGGGAGAGAGAAAGAGAAAGAGGGAGAGAGAGAGAGAAAAACCGAGATTACTGAATGTCAAAAAGCGACCGGATCAGTGTGTAGTATGAGACGAATGAGCAGGCGACGGAGGATTATCTGGATGAAGGTGGATCAGAACAGGGACCCAGAAAAGCCAATTCTAGTCCTTTGAGTTTATTTCAAATTAGATTTTAACACAATTAATTTTTATCCAAATTTAGTCAAAAAGTACAGTGGACATTATTTCAATTTCAGGCCTAAAATTTTCGGTCAAAATTTAGATTGAAATTGTATTTGTAGGCTTGAATAGGCCAATTCTACGCCTTTGAACTAATTCATTTTTAACAATTAATTTTCATCCAATTTTTTTAAAAAAGTACAGTATAGCCATGGACATTTTTTCAATTTTGGGCCTAAAATTTTTGTCATAAAAAAATTTTGGCCTAAAAGTTTCGATCTGATAATTTACTGAATCTAAAAATTAACTTTTCTTGTCCACGAGGAGTCCGTAGTGTCTGTTTAACTCTGCATTCAATTTTTCAACCATACACGGCGAATTTTCTTCAAAAACAATTTTTTCGATTTTGTTGACGCGTTTCTCGATTGATCTCAAAAACATTATTTTCGCGTATTTCTCTCCTGGCAATTTTTTTCTGATTTCGGCTATAAGTAGAGATTGTGCAGATAAAAAAAACAAAGCGAACAAACCTAAATACGTCAAAATTGGTTGAGATATAAATGCGCTGAAAACTTTCTTAGAAAATCAACTGAATTTAGCTAATTTTGAGGGTTTTTGATGATTCCTCGGAAAGCCAGAGGAAAGATCTTGATGGCAATAAGTAGAGATTGTGCGAAATTTTTTTGCCGACATTTTGAGTCTAGTTACTATTCATAAAACTAAGAATTGAAATCGCTGAAAGATTTTTAAGGGACTGGCCACTTGATTTTCGAAGTCGAAGAAAATAGTTTAGGTGTGGTCAAGTGACTCAAATTGGTAGGAAAGTCAAAAATTGATGTGAAATAGTGATACTGTGGTTCTTTTAGACAAATGGATCCAGAAAGTGCTCGTTCGAAAAGGGGTCATGAGAACACACAGAAGAAAAAAGAAACTCCTGAAAACTTCTCAAATGGGCATTAGAAAAAAGATCACATTTTTCAAGAGTTAGAGGAAGATAAGAAAGGAAGACAAGATCTGGAATCAGCTACTGATTTGGTCACCTATAATTCCAAACTTCCAAGCTCAGTTTCACTATTAAACTTTCACTTCAAGATTTGTTTCTTATTTTGGTGATTTTTAAATTATCAGATGGGATGATTCATAGCAGTGCTGATGATTCAATACTTCATCAACACCAATCAAGTCACAGATATGGGACAATTTGAGTGAAGCTTCTCAAAAAGAGAGAGCTTCAAAGTTCACGAATAAATTTCCTAACTTTCCAACTTTTTAAAATCCAACTTTCATCTTTGTATCGAGAAAAGCGCCAGCATTGTTTTTTGTGCGCTTTTTATGAAAAATTTGACGTGCCATATCACTTTATTCAAGAACTTTTTAACGAACAATAATAGGGAAAAAAGAGTACCTCTAACCTAAAAACAAAGGAACAATTATAGAAAAATTAAGAATCAACAAAAATTTGAAAATCCAATGCGTTCACTGCTCGACTTGTTTCGCCGTCACACTCTTGATTCGAAGTACGGTAGCCTCGTCGGATTTCCCTGGAAAATGGAAATTTAGGTTTTGTGGGACTTTTGCGCTCCATCGCCAACTTGGCTGAAATTTGAATTTCCAGCATTCCCGCCGTTTTGAAAACAGCGAAACATGTTTTGGTGGGTGCGTGGACTCCTCGTGGGCAACTCGGGCAGGAGTCGAGCCAAGTTGGCGATGGAGCGCGTTTACCCTTGGGGAATATCGCTAATAAAATTCCGAAATTAAAAACTCACAATTCAAAAATTTGGTCTGATGATGATTGAGATGAACATAGTGTACTTCTGGATTCGTCGTCTTCTTCTCGACGACCACCGCGTCTACCGTAACCGCCGACGCGTCGAGCAATGGTCGTCCGAACATTGAAAAATTGGCTCCGCCCACCATCAACACCTTCTCCAGACGAATCTCGTCGCCGACGTTCAGCGGCAAATTGCCTTCCAAATTGATGAGATCGCCGTCGGTGACCTGGAAAAAAATTCGATACTTATTCTGGTTAAAATACTCAAAAATGTGCGTAGATTCCAAAAATCATAATGAAAATGCTCAAAAATCTTTCTAGAATACCGTAAAATGACTCCGAAATGAGCGAATATCGCAGAAGGTGTATCCGGTGGCCGTGGCCGAGTTTCCCAAAAAGGGGGCGGAGTCAGCCAATGAGCGTCATTGTAATTCTCGGACAGCCAATCGTGTCCGTAATTGAAATGGCGCTTGTTGGCTAACTCCGCCCTTTTTTCGGGAAACTCGGCCACGGCCACCGGATACAACTTCTGCGATTTTCGCTCATTTCGGAGCCATTTTACGGTATTTTAGAAAGATTTTTGAGCAATTTTATTATGATTTTTTAATCTACGCACATTTTTACATATTTTAAAACACTAAAAATTTTTGACCGGAATCTTCCTTTAAAGCCAAGCGTCGCCAATTTTCATTCTCTATGTCTGTGTGTCCATGTATCCGGATGTCCAAAATTTACGGCTGTTTCGACGCATTTTTTTGGCTCCGGGACATTTCGCAACCAGCCATTTTGGAACTACGATATTTCGTAACTCACGTCGATTTCGCAACCGCGAAGATTCTCAACTGAGACATTTCGCAACCAGTCGTTTCGCAACTCTATTACCTAGTCAATTTTACGTCCATCAGAGTTGTATGGGATTGAGGGTATTGTGAACTATTCCAGGTTAAATTCTACCTCCTTTCTTTTGTGGTTGCAAAATGGCATGGTTGCGAAACGACTGGTTGCGAAATGTCTCGGAGCCGTTTTTTCCTCAAATTGTCTACCTTCCACTGTCTTCCATTGAGATAGACGACGGCGAAGAGTCTCTGGCGTTTCGCCTCATCGACTTCGCCAGAAATCGACTTGAACACCTCCTTCTGAACACGATCCGTATCGATGACTTCTGCAGAGGATTCTGAAGCAGATGACGTCGTCGTCGTGGAGAGAAGACGTCGAGAAGACGTGGAGAGAATGGAGAGAGTGGAGGAGACGAGACGACGGGTGGCCAGCATACTGCGTTTTTCTAGAAAAAATAGATTTTTTGGAGTGAAAATTTGGATTTTGGAGTCGTCAAAATGAAGAAAATTTTGAAAATTGAAAAGTTAACATTTATGAAAACAAGCATTTTGAGGATTTTCAGAATTAGCGATATTCCCTAAGGGAAAACGCGCTCCATCGCCAACTTGGCTGAAATTTGAATATTTAGCTTTCCCGCCGTTGTGAAAACAGCGAAACATGTTTTGGTGGGTGCGTGGACTCCTCGTGGACAACTCGGGCAGCAGTTGAATTGTCCACGAGGAGTCCACGCACCCACCAAAACATGTTTCGCTGTTTTCAAAACGGCGGGAAAGTTGAAAATTCAAATTTCAGCCAAGTTGGCGATGGAGCGCGTTTCCTCTTGGGGAATATTGCTAATAGAATTTTATAAAAATTGGCAAAAGTCGAAGGTTTTCAGGAAAAAAAATCTGAAAAATTACCAATAAAAATTAATGACGAAAAAAAAAGAACAAGATATATTATCCATTCGCCGCGGCGTGAGCCTATTTGGTACGACACTCCGCCTTGCGCCTTGTTTAGCACAGCTCCCGTAAATCGACACTATCAGTTTTACAAATTGTCGCTGGCCATTATTTATGGTGTTTGTGTTCAAATTAAAATCTTTTGTTATATTTTTTAAATCTGCAAAAAAACGAGGAAAAAACACTTTAATTTGAACACAAACACCATAAATAATGGCCAGCGACAATTTGTAAAACTGATAGTGTCGATTTACGGGAGCTGTGCTAAACAAGGCGCAAGGCGGAGTGTCGTACCAATTAGGCCCACCCCGCGGCGAATGGATAATATAAATAGAGTCATCAAAACTCAAAAAAAAAATCCAAAAAAAATTCGAAAAAAATTAATATCAAGGAAAATCTTCATTTTACAAAATCAACGTAAAATCACAAAAAACCAATTTTAAGAGAGTATCAGCGGAAGGAAAAAAGTCATTTTTGACAGAAAAAAATCACAAAAAATTGAAAAAAAAATTTTGACAAAAATTTTTCAACAATACTTAAAAGTCAATTTTTAACAGGGGGAAAATTGGCGAAAAAAAAAAGATTTTTTTGGAAAGAAAAATGATAGAAATATGCAATCTTCAATGCAAAAAAAAAAATGAAAATTTTTAACAAGAAAAAAAAATTTTTTATAAAAAAAATCGTTCAATTTTTCCTCTTGTTTCCCCCTTGAAAACACGACGAATCCAGTGCCAACTCCTCCTCCTGCATTTCCTCGGCGAGTCTTCTGAATACTTCTCTCTCTTCTGGCGTCAACGTCTCCAGAAGTTCATCGACGTCTTCTGATAATCCCATCGCCGTCATTCGGCGTTCCACTTCTCCGTCATCCAGTTCGTAGTCATCGATCGTCGATTCGATGGTTTTTCGAATCGCCTCATCGGTCTCTCGTTGCCATTTATTCACGTCTTCTGGCTCAGCGTCGTCGTCAGAATCCAGCGGTTCGCCTTCTGGAAAATGGGGAAATTTTTGGTCCGGTTGCGAAATGTCTTGGTTGCGAAATGTCCCGGAACCAGAAAAAACGCGTCGAAACAGCCGTATATTTTGGACATATGGATACATGGACACACAGACATAGAGAATGAAAAATGACGAATTTTGGCTTTAAAGGAGGAAACCGACCAAAAATTTTTATTGCTTTAAAATACGTAAAAATGTATGTAGATTTCAAAAATCATGATGAAAATGCCCAAAAATCGCTCTAAAACCCCGAAAAATGGCTCCGAAATGAGCAAAAATCGCAGAAGTTGTAGGGACTGACTCCGCCCCTTTTTTGGGAAACTCAACCCCAGACAACTTCTGTGATTTTTGCTCATTTCGGAGACATTTTTCGGGATTTTAGAGTGATTTTTGAGCATTTTCATTGCGATTTTTGAAATCTACACACATTTTTATGTATTTTACGGCGATAAAATCTGTAGATACTCTTTTTAAAATAGCTGATTTTCGACCAAATTTTGCTCGGAAAATCTCAAAATTTCAGGACAAAAATCTGTATTCTAGGGGTCCGGATGTCGAAAATACACCCATATGGGGCACTTTTGGCGCGTTTTTGAGCCTAACATTGTCCATTTTCGGTCATTTTCAAGCAGAAAACATCGATTTTTCAGTTTTAAAATCTGTGTGGGGGTCCGGATGTTCGAAATTCAGCCATTTTTGGTCAATTTTTAGCGCACAACTTTTCCAAAAAAAAAAATTCCTTGGCTCCGCCCCTTTTTTGGGAAACTCCGCCCCCTACAACTTCTACAATTTTTGCTCATTTTCGGAGCCATTTTTCAGGGTTTTAGAGCGATTTTGGAGCATTTTCATTACGATTTTTGGAATCTACGCATATTTTTACATATTTTAAGGCAATAAAAATTTTTGACCGGAGTCCTCCTTTAAAGCCAAAAATCGTCAATTTTCATTCTCTATGTCTGTGTGTTCATGTATCCGGATGTCCAAAACATACGGCTATTTCGACGTGTTTTTTGGCTTAGGGACATTTCGCAACGACGACATTTCGAAACTGGACGTTTCGCAACTCTAGGATTCTAAAAATTCCAGATTCCGCTCGAATCTCGGATTATTTTGAAATTGGATTCTGGAGCATTCTAGAAGCTTCCAGAAGCCAAAAATGGCCAATTTTTGAAATGGTTTTCATACCGAAAATTAGGATTTTTCAAAAAAATTTTTGGTTGAAAAATTTTCAATTTTTTTTTGACTTCAGAAGCCTTCTAACGTCATCAGAATCTTCCGGAACCCATCTGACGTCTTCTGAAAGCTCCAGAATCTCTAAATCGTCCAAAATCCTCTAGACTTCTGCTGACGTCTTCTGAATCCTTCAGAATCCTTTTGAGGTCTTCAGAAATTTAAGGCTCATTTTTGACGTTTTTTTTCAACTTTTTGAAAAAATTTTTGAGAAGCACTTTTTCCAAATTTTTTCATCAATTTTAGGTGATTTTTAGTCAATTTTTTGCTTTTTTTTGAGTTCAAAAATCTTCAATTTTTATTGGATTTTTTTTCACATTTTTACCTTCAATCCCACTCCAATCGCCGTCCAAAAATTTCTGCATTTTCTCTCGATACTCCTCTCCCTTATGACTCATATCCGCCTTTTTTCCCGACAATTCCGCCTTGACACGTTCCTGATAGAATTTCTCCGAACATTGCGAATGTTTCTCGTTTCGATAGCATCGAATCGTACAGTAGATCAGTGAGCATCTCGGACATTTGTAGGGTTGCTCGCGTTTCGCGCATCCGCAAATTCCGCATTGTTGAAGTTCGGAGGAGGAGGATTCTGAAGAAGACGTCGGGGCTTCTGAAGTGGTGGTGGTGGACATCTGGAAATATGGAAATTAGGAGGCTCCAAAAGGCTCAAAAAAGGCTCAAAAACGCTCAAAAACGGCCTTTTTTCATCAAAGGAGGAATCCGACCAAAAATTTTATTGCCTTAAAATATGTAAAAATATGCGTAGATCCCAAAAACCATAATGAAAATGCTCAAAAATTGCTCTAAAACCCCGAAAAATGACTTCGAATAGAGCAAAAATCGCAGAAGTTGTAGGGGGCGGAGTTTCCCAAAAAAGGGGCGGAGCCAAGAGCAGTGATTGGCTGACTCGGCCCCTTTTTTGGGAAACTCCGCCCCTTACAACTTCTGCGATTTTTGGTCATTTCGGAGCCATTTTTCGGTGTTTTAGAGCGATTTTTGACCATTTTCATCATGATTTTTGGAATCTACACACATTTTTACGTATTTTAAAGCAATAACAGTTTTTGGTCGGAGTCCTCCTTAAAAAAAAAGGGAATCCTTCAAAACAAAGAATTCCAAAAATAATCCCCTGGAAAAAATACAAAAAATAGCTCAAATATATAAATCATTTGGCTCGAAAAAACCAATAAAAATCATTAAAAAATCCAAATTTTTCAACGAAAATGATGTTTTTTTTAATAGAAAAAATAGATTAACAACAATTAAAAAACGGTCAACAAGGGTTCAACAACAATGAATATTATGAAAAAAGTCAAAGAAAATTTTTTGGAGACAATTTTTGGACGGGAAGTTCAAAAATTCAAATTTCGTTCTAGGAAATTGAATAAAAATAGAGATTTCAAGGTCAAAAATCAAGGAAAAACAGTGAAAAATAGACAATTTTCAAGGCTCCGAGACACTTCGCAACCAGTCGTTTCGCAACCACGTCAATTTCGCCACCAATTGACGTAAGTTGCGAAACGTCGTGGTTGCGAAATGTCGTAGTTGCGAAATGTCTCGGAGCCATTTTGAAGTGTATTCAGGATGGAGAAACGACAAAAAAGTTTTAAAAAATCTTCAGAATTCAGAATCCTAATCGTCGTTGTCTTCTGAATCCTCCTCATCCTCAACGTCTTCTTCTCCCTCCACGTCATCTGAATCCTCTCCATCGTCGTCAACTTTTCTTCTCTTCTTGCTGGGCTCCTCCTCTTCCTCATCAGAATCCTCTTCATCGGAATCTCCAGAATCCTCCTCCTCATCGTCACCGTCTTCATCAGAATCCTCATCTGAATCCTCCTCATCATCGCCCTTCTCGACCATTCCATCAAAGAATCCCTCCACTTTTCTCTTCTTTTTCGTCTTCGCATCCTGTGCTCTCAGAATTGGAATTCCCTCCACAATCCCGGCCATATCCCATTTTTTGATCGTCTGACTGAACGAGATCATTGTGTAGACGACGGCACGGTCAGTGGAGATCTGAAAAATTGAAAAAAATTGAGAGGTTTTCGGGGGCTCTAGATGGTCCTAGCGGTGTTTTTGGCAACCGAGACATTTCGCAACCGCGACAATTCGCAACAAAGACATTTTGAAACTGGACATTTCGCAACTCTATAAGCTAGTCCACGTGGTTTCGAAATGTCGCAGTTGCGAAGTGTCTCGAAGTCAAAAAATAGTGACCATTTAGTGGCTGTCAAATATCGCTGAATTTGAAAGTGATCCATGCCACTAGAGGGTAAAAATGACTCCGAGACATTTCGCAACTAGGTCATTCCGCAACCACGCCAATTCGCAATTAAGACGTTTCGAAACTGAATGTTTCGCAACCAGTCGTTTCGCAACTTTATGATAGGCTGGATTTCGATGAATCGTGTACTGTTGAAAAGGGAAACGACGTCTTCTGGAGCTTCAGTGTTTCACAAACCTCCATTTCTCCTATGTTACAGTATTTGGATCGTAAATCCCAACTTCAAAACGAACGACAGACTCAATCCAAGAGATAGATAATACGAAGAGACGCACAGAGACTTCCCAGGAGAAACTAGCGAAATCGATTCTATCCGTAGCCATCGTTCTATTCTGTTCTCTATTCGCCAGTCGTCCAGTAATGAACAAGTTTCCGCTTCTAAAGATACCGAAAGGAGCTCAAGAGCATGTTGTCAAAATCATGGAGTTCGAATCATTGTGAGTTGATCGATCTTTTTTTTTCGAACTTCCTTTTCATAGGCTTCGATGTCGTAGACCGTAAAAAACGAATTTTCCAGAATCGCCCTCTCGCTTGTCTCCAAAACCGCCGAAGCTCTTGTCGTAACGGCAAAAGTCCAATTCGAGACTATCACCATGGATTTGAGAAGTGGGTACAACTGTCTGATTCTCCAAACCGCCGACCGCACTTCTGTTTATCTGCACTCCGAGCATTATGGTGAGCCGCTGCAGCCTCCGCCCGAACAGCTTATTATTGCTTTTCTAACGGATTCCGGCAATCGACAGAATGTCTGGAGGAATCCCCGACTGAGCTATCCACAGTGGGTCGCCCATCTCAAGTCAATTTTCGTCATTCAGTCACCAGTTACAGTGCTTTTCTGCGAAAACGAATGTCCCAGTACTGAGGATATCTGTGCGAATTTCGTGGGAATTGCTGGAAGTTTGCTGCTTTAATTAATTTAATTGCTGCTTTAATTGCTGCTTGACCGGTATCCTCCTTTAAAATCAAAAGTCGTCAATTTTTATCCTCTCTATCTGTGTGTCCATGTATCCAAATGTCCAAAATTTTCTACGCATTCAAGGCTATTTCGGCGCTTCTTTTTTTGGCTTCGGGTCAACTACGACATTTCGCAACCACGCCAATTTATAATTGAGGCATTTCGACACTGGACATTTCGCAACTTTATAAATGTGTCGTCTTCACGTTCATTTAGGCTCATTTGAAAAGTTTTTCCTGGCGTGTAAAACCTGGACTTCACTTTCTAGTACTTCGACTGTCAGCCGACAGATTTCGATGGAAAGGAAAACTATGTCTTCTCGAGTTGTCAGTGTCTCGCTAACACCCATTTTTCCTATGACACAGTACTCAGAATAGTTAGTCTCTTGAATCCCAACTTGAAAACGAAAGACAGACTCAATCCAAGAGACAGAAAATACGAAGAGACGCAGAGACTTCCCAGGAGAAACTAGCGGAATCGATTCTATCCGTAGCCATCTTTCTATTCAGATTCTGTTCTCTATTCCGTACAATTTTCCAAAAAATGAACAAGTTTCCGCTTCTAAAGCTACAAAAAGAAGCACCACAGCATGTTGTCAAAATTATGGATTTCATACCATTGTAAGTCTCCATATTCAAACTTTTTCACAAAATCGAATTTTCCAGAATCGCCCTCTCGCTTGTCTCCAAAACCGCCAAAGCTCTTGTCGCAACGGCAAAGGTTCAATTCAAGACTATCTCCATGGATTTGAGAAGTGGGTACAACCTTCTGATTCTCGAAACCGCCGACCGTACTTCTGTTTACCTGTTCTCCAACCATTATGGTGAGCAACTGCAGCCTCCGCCCAAACAGCTCAATATCGCTCTTGTAAAGGACTCCGAAAATCGGAGAAACGTTTGGAAGAATCTCCGCCTGAGCTATTCACAGTGGGTGATACACTTGAAGTCGATTTTCGTCATTCAGTCACCAGTTAGAGTGCTTTTCTGCAAAAACGAATATCTCCGCACGGAGGATATCTGTGCGAATTTGGTGGGGATAACTGGAAGCGTATCTTTTAATGCATGTCGAGGCCAACGTCTGCGAGAAATTGTCACGAATTTCCTTCCAACAATCGAGATTCTGGAGTTCGTTGAAGGGTTGCCGAGAGATATGGCGGCGAAGATCTCGATTCAAAATTTGACCAGCATCGCTGACAAGTCTCACGAGACTGCATGCCTGGAAAATCTACTTCTCAGCAATGCAGCCCACATTCGTCCTTCTCTCTTCAGTACGAATCCGATCACCGACAAAACAATCAACCGATTCCTAAAGTGTTGGATTCGGGGATCCAATCCGCGGCTCGAACAGTTTGAATACTATCGTCTCGGCGTACCTGCATTCGATGTGAACGCGATTTTCAAAAGGATACGAGTTGAAAGAATCCCGGAAAACGTGGAGAGAAGACTGACGAGAACGATGCTCGCGTGTAGTGAGAATTCACAGCGGGTGACGACGACTCGCGGAGGATACGATATTCGAAACAAGGTCGGAAAAGTTGTGACGCTCTTAGTGGATCGATATGATTTGGAAATTCTTGTGTGGCACTGATTTTTTGCTTTTTGATGAATAAAGTTATTCGTTTTTATTCTTGATGCGGTTTCGACTTTCGAGAAAGGAGATCTCCTTACCACGGGGTCGCAAAACGGTACATCGATTTGAATTCACGCGCAATTTCTCAGGCGCGTCGCGTGTCGCGTAAAAAATGTCTGTAATTCGCTGCACGGCGACTCACAGTACAGCTTTTAACTGCGGAAACGGCCGGCACGCTGCCAAATCTGAAAGCTGGCAAGCAGCCAAATCGAGAGTGCAACAAAGCGCGTTTCCGCGATGTACCGTCGTGCGACCAAGTGCCTTACGCAGATGCGCAAAAACGCTCTTCCCAGGAGGAACACTAGCGCGGAATCGATTCTATCCGTAGCCATTTTTCCATTCTGATTCTGTTCTCTATTCGCCAGTCATCCAGTAATGAACAAGTTTACGCTTCTGGGGCTACCGACAGAAGCTCAAGAGCATGTTGTCAAAACCATGGATTTCATACCATTGTAAGTCTTCATTTTCAGACTAGACAATGTCTTCCGGGAACCAGATTTTCCACAAAGTCGAATTTTCCAGAATCGGCCTCTCGCTTGTCTCCAAAACTGCCAAAGCTCTTGTGGCCACTGCCAAGATCCAATTCAAGACTATCTCCATAGATTTGACGAATGGATACAACTCTCTGTCTCTCCAAATCAACGTCCGCACCTCCGTCCAGCTCATCTTCCAGGAATATTGTCAGCCGCTGCATCCTCAGTCCGAACAGCTCATTATTGCTTTTCTCACGGATTCCGGCAATCGACAAAACGTCTGGAGGAATCCCCGATTCAGCTTTTCACAGTGGGTCGCCCATCTCAAGTCGATTTTCGTCATTCAGCCACCAGTGACAGTGCTTTTCGGCGGAAACAACCATCTCAGCATGGAAGAAATCTGTGCGACTTTTGTGGGGCTTGCTGGAAAGTTGTCCTTTAATGGTGCATGTCGAGGTCGACGTTTGCGAGAAATTCTCACGAATTTCCTTCCCACAATCGAGATGTTGGAATTTGATGAAGAGTTACCGATGGCGGCAAAACTCTCGATTCAAAACTTGATCAGCATCACGCACAGGTATACCAAGATCACATGTCTGGACACTTTCCTTCTAAGCAATGCTGCCTTCATTCGTCCTTGTGACTTTAATAGGGACGCTATCACCAACAAAACTATCAATCGTTTTTTGAAATGCTGGGCTCAAGGATCCAATCCGCGGCTCGAGCGGTTCGAGTGTCGTCGCCGTCCAATGGCCTTTGGTGGCTTTGAGAACCCATTCAACAGAAATTCCATTTTCCGGGGAATTCCGTTTCAGGATGTGCCATGGGACGTGGAGAGAAGACTGACGAGAGCGATGATCGAGTGTATTGATGATCCAACGAGAGACACGATTTACGGAGGACGTGAGATTCGGAATAAGAAGACTGGGAAAGTGGCGACGATCCTGATGGACGAAGGGCGAGTCGAGATGTTCGTTTGGCATTGAATCGCAGCATCTTTTGGGTTTTATTTGTGTTTGCATTGAAAAAAGTTTTGCTTCATTTCTAGCTGCTTACAGTAAATCAATACATACAGAAATCGTACCGCAGGGAAGCTAAGATTCTGGTTATTATAGAGAAACTTGGTTGATGATGTCGCAGAACTCAATTGGGGGGTCTGAAGACGCTCGAATTCGAGGACCAGAGCATGATCTCCACCATTCCGTCGGCCATGTTCCAAAACACTTAATCTCGGACTAACCTAGAGATCAAGATTCGATAGAGACCCAGAGATAGTTATCTCCCCTGTCTTTCTTCTCGATTCGGTTTTGAGAAACGTTCATCCCAGGAGGAACACTAGCGCGAAATCGATTCTATCCGTAGCCATCTTTCTACTCAGATTCTGTTTTCTATTCGCCAGTCGTCCATTAATGAACAAGTTTCCGCTTCTAAAGCTACCGAAAGATGCTCAAGAGCACGTTGTTAAAATTATGGACTTCATACCATTGTAAGTCTCCATTTTCAAACTTTTCCACAAAATCGAATTTTCCAGAATCGGCCTCTCTCTTGTCTCCAAAACTTCCAAAGCTCTTGTCGCAACGGCAAAAGTCCAATGCAAGACACTCTCCATAGACCTGAGAAGCGGGTATTTCCCGTTGACTCTCCAAACCAACGTCGGCACTTTCGTCCAGCTCCTCTTCCAGAATTATTGTCAGCCGCTGCAGCCTCAGTCTGAAGATCTCTTTTTGGCTCTTCTATCGGATCCTTGGGAACGGGAGAGTGTCTGGAGGAATCCCCGACTTAGCTTCTCACAGTGGGTCGCCCATCTCAAGTCGATTTTTGTCATACGGTCGCCAGTGACCGTGCTTTTCGACGGAGACCACAATCTCAGCATGGATGATATCTGTGCAAATTTCCTGGGGCTTGCGGGAAAGGTGATCTTTAATGATGGATGTCGAGGTAGACGACTGCGGGAAATTGTCACGAATTTCCTTCCAACAATCGAGATGTTGGAATTCGTTGAAGGGATGCCGCCGCGAGAGATGGATTTAGCGACGAAAATCTCGATTCAAAACTTGACCACCATCACGCACAGATATACCAAGATCACATGTCTAGATACTCTACTTCTCGGCAGTGCAGCCTTCATTCGTCCTTGTGACTTCAGCTCGGACGCTATCACCAACAAAACGATCAATCGCTTTTTGAAATGCTGGGCACAGGGATCCAATCCGAGGCTCGAGCGATTCGAGTGCCGGCGACGCCGGTTAGGCGATGGTGACTTCGAGAGCCCATTCAACAGAAATTCCATTTTCCGGGGAATCACGTTTCAGGATGTGCCTTGGGACGTGGAGAAAAGACTGACGAGAACAATGATTGAGTGTAGTGAGGATCCAACGAGAAACAGGATTCAAGGAGGACGTGAGGTACGGAATAAGACTGGGAAAGTGGCGACGATTCTGATGGACGAAGGGCGAGTCGAGATGTTTGTTTGGCATTGAATCGGATATTGTTTGTGATTTTATTATTGAATAAAGTTTTGCTGCTTCATTTCTAGCTGCTCACAGTAAATCAATTCAGACAGAAATCGTACCGCGAGGAAGCTAAGATTCTGGAGATTATGAAGAAAATTGGTCGAAGCTATCTCTGCTCTCCGTGGAGCGATTCCGATGAAAATTATACCGACAGATAGGAAATTTTTTTCTTTTTTTTCTGTACATCATAACCCTGATCTCAGATTTCCTAGGATTCCCAATGGAGCGTCTTCTGGAGCCCCGAATTTCAGATTGTCCTCCAAACCCTATGGCTACTTCCAGTGGACTGACGTCATCGAAAAATATACCGATGAGGAGGAAATTTCTTGGAGATCCTACTGTAGCTCCCTCTCTCCAATTCTTCGAAACCCGACAAATCTCACGTCTTCAGACCTACAAAATCCCGAAGAGCGCCACGCCTTTGGAAATTAATCAGGGAGGAAAAACATAAATTTTCAGCCATTCTTAGTGAAAATTCAGTGATTTTTCATGATTTTCTATCTATTTTCAGTTGATTTGGAGCTTTTCTGGTCTATTTTTAAGTGGATTTTGGTCATTTTCAGTCAAATTAAGAGCAGTTTTTTAGTTGGTTTAGTATGATTTTCAGTCAATTTGCATCATTTTTTGTGGATTCCACACCCATTTCAATGCTTTTAGGGCTAATTTTAGGGTTTTTTTGCCATTTTAGAGAATTTTGGGTCATTTTTAATAAAATTTTCGACCAATTTAAAGGAGGTACCCGACCAAAAATTTGTATTGCTTCAAAATACGTAAAAATGTGCGTAGATTCCAGAAAGCATAATGAAAATGCTCAAAAATCGCTCTAAAGTCCCGAAAAATGGCTCCGAAATGAGCAAAAATTGCAGAAGTTGTCTGGGGTTGAGTTTCCCAAAAAAGGGGCGGAGCCGAGCGCAGTGATTGGCTGACTCCGCCCCTTTTTGGGAAACTCAACCCCAGACAACTTCTGCAATTGTTGCTCATTTTGGAGCCATTTTTCGGGGTTTTAGAGCAACTTTTAAGCATTTTCATTATGATTTTTGCAATCTACGAACATTTTTACGCATTTTAAAGCAATAAAAAATTTTGGTAGGATTCCTCCTTTAAGCCGATTTAGACCGTTTTCACTCAACTTTGGACTGTTTTTACTATTTTTTAGTCTATTTTCGATGAAGTTTGATCAATTTTTAAAGAAATTCGAGTCATTTTAAGGCAATTTTGACCAATTTTTAATACTATAATTTTTTCTCTATTTTTCACTTTTTGCGCGTCAAATCTGATGCCAGGTCCGCAAACAACCTACCGTAATCGCATCAATCCCATCATCCTCATCCTTCTCATCACCATGACATCCGGCCACACCTAATCTTTTCGACGGTTGCACATTGAGCAGTCTCATCTTGTTACTTCCACCCGATGTCAGACCCAACAGTCCATTTCGCAACTCGACAATCCCGTTGACACCCATTTCGAAACCCGATTCGATTCGTTCGAGGAGATTACCGTATTCGTTGAGATTGAACACTTCCACATAACCATCCTCTCCGCCGACGTAGACGTTACGATTGGTTCCGCAGACGGCGAACAGCTCCGAGTGCATTAGTTCACTGCGAACCTGGAAAAAGAAAAGGGGTCATTTCGCAACTACGTCGTTTCGCAACCAGTCATTTCGCAACTACGACGTTTCGCAACTAGGACATTTCGCAACCGGTCATCTCGCAACCGGTTATTTCGCAACCGGTCATTTCGCAACTACGCCATTTCGAAACCACAAAATCCAGGGTCTTGTAGACTGGTTGCGAAACGTCCAGTTTCGAAATGTCTTGGTTGCGAATCGACGTGAGTTGCGAAATGACCGGTTGCGAAGTGTCCCGGAGTCGTTAAAATTGGGGAGTTTTTAGGGGAAATTTTTGGAAAAAATGACGGAAAATCACCTAGAAATTTGAAATTTGGAAATCGGATTTTTTTGGAATTTTAGAATTTGAAAAAGTTGAGATTTCGAGCATCAGAATCCTTCTAGAATCCTACTTTCTAGGGTGATTTTTGATCAATTTTCATGATTTTTGGCTCAAATTTCCCAAATTTCCTTCAGAAAGCTCTAGACCTCTCCAGAATCCGTCTGACGTCTTCAGAATCCCTCTAGGGTCATTTTTGCTCAATTTTCACAATTTTTGGCTCAAAAATTTCCAAATTCCTTCAGAATCCTCTAGACCTCTCCAGAATCCGTTTGACGGCTCCAGAAGCATCTCGACGTCTTCAGAATCCTTCTGGAGTTATTTTTGCTCAATTTTCACAATTTTTGGCTCAAAATTCTTCATTTTCCACCGATTTTCATGATTTTTGGGTCAGAAGTTTGCAAATTTCCAATTACCTTAAACTTGGCCTTTCTCAAATCATACGCTCCAAGTGTTCCATCAGAAGACGTCGCCAGGAGATTCGTCTTACAGTCCACCTTCAAATCGTTAATCTCCTCGGATTGCTCTTTCCATTCTCGAATCATTGGCGTGTCGGCGTCCAAATTCCACGTTTTCACCTCTCCAGACTCATCGGCAGTCGCCAATTGTTGAGATTTGAGAGCTGTTGGGGGCAAGGTGCACAGGGTCATTGGGATTGAGGAGTGACATTTGAGGATGCAGCGGATTCTGAAAAAAATGGGAGAATTTGGATTCTGGATTCAGGAGTTTCGAGTGGGGAAATTGGAGAATTTTGAGCTAAAAATCATAAAAAATGATAAAAAATGAGCCAAAATGGATTCTGGCTCATTTTTGGTCGATTTTCATGAATTTTGGCTCATTTTTCTC
This sequence comes from Caenorhabditis sinica, assembly GCA_963932045.1. NCBI lineage: Eukaryota > Metazoa > Nematoda > Chromadorea > Rhabditida > Rhabditidae > Caenorhabditis > Caenorhabditis sinica. Next base: position 17,731,698 of record OZ009943.1, read on the forward strand.
CAATTTTTGTGATTTTTCACTCAAAACGTTCGCAATTTTCCATAGATCGCCTCAGCAGTATTTCTCAGAAAAATGCGCAAATTTTGAGCCAAAATTTACGAAAATTGGTGGAAAATGAGCCTAGATGGATTTTTTCTCATTTTTGGCCGATTTTCATGAAATTTGGTTTAAATTAATAGAAATTTGTCTAGTTTTTTTTGAAAACTAGATTTTATGATTTGCAAAGAAAATTCAAAGATTTTAGGCCAAATTTCACTAAAATCGGACGAAAATGAGCCAAACTCCATTTTGGCTCATTTTTGGTTGATTTTCATGATTTTTAGCTCAAAATTTCTGGAAATTTTTCTAATTTTTTTTTGGAGGTTTACTCTAAAGTTTAGAAATAAAATTCGCGAAAAATTGAGCTAAAAACCAAAAAAATCGAGGAAAAATGAGCCAAAATCCATTTTGGCTCATTTTTAGCCAATTTTCATGCTTTTTGGCTCAAAATTTCTGGAATTTTTCCTGGTTTTCATCGGAAGTTTAAATCAAGAAATAAATAAAAAATTCGCAAAAATTTGATCCAAAAACCAAGAAAATGGATGAAAAATGAGCCAGGATGGATTTTGGCTCATTTTTCACCAATTTTAAAGATTTTTGGCTCAAAATTTCCGAAATTGTTTTAGCTTTTTTCTCGAAAAATTTATTCTAAAATTTAAAAAAAAAATACGCAAATTTTGAGTCAAAAATTCACTAAAATCGATGAAAAATGAGCCAAAATCAATTTTGGCTCATTTTTGTCCAATTTTTATGATTTTTGGCTCAAAATGATCCATTTTTCATGATTTTTCGCTCCGATTTAGGAAGTTTTCAATGTTTTTTTTTTCATGGAAAATCTTTTTTTTTAAGGTAGAAAATTCAAAAATTTTGAGCCAAAGTCGATAATGGCTCATTTTTGCTCGATTTTCGTGGTTTTTGGCTCAAAATGCTCCAATTTTCAAGATTTTTAGCTCGAAATTTCTGGATTTTTCTCTATATTTTTTCAAAAATCCAACCTCCTTCCCGTCTCCATCTCAAAAACACAAAGTGCTCGATTCTTCGTCACCGCATAGATCCTTCCTCTCCCCTCATCAATGTCCACTCCACGAATGCTGGATTTCGTTTTGAATCTCCAAATTTCCAAAAATTGCTCATCATTTTCGATTTTCGTCGTATCGTAATAGCGAACCGTGCCGTCGACGAAGCCAACGACGAGCCGAGAACCATCGGAATTGGTTTTTAGGCAAGATGGAAAGACGTCGAGTTTGATGAGCATTCTGCGGAAGAAAAATTTTTTTGGAAAATTTTTGAATTTGAAGGCGGGAAATTCAAAAATCTAGAGAAAAATGGAATAAAATCGAGTAAAAATGAGCTAAAATGAGGTTTTTCGAGAAAAAATGGAAATTTTGAAAATTGGGATTCTGGAGCTATTAGCGATATTCCCCAAAGGAAAACGCGCTCCATCGCCAAATTGGCTGAAATTTGAATTTTCAGTTTTCCCGCCGTTTTGAAAACAGCGAAACATGTTTTGGTGCGTGCGTGAACTCCTCGTGGACAACTCGGGAAGCAGTCGAATTGTCCACGAGGAGTCCACGCACCCACCAAAACATGTTTCGCTGTTTTCAAAACGGCGGGAAAGCTAAAAATTCAAATTTCAGCCAAGTTGGCGATGGAGCGCGTTTCCCCTCGGGAAATATGGCTAATATTTTGGGTTATTTCCGATCATTTTCAACAAATTTGGAGTCGTTGGAGATCAAAAACGGTCAAAATCGCTTAAAATCGTTCATTTTTGGCTCAAAATGCTCCAAATTGGCTCAAACTTGACGAAAGTCAGACGAAAATATCTTCATATAATCCGATTTGGGCTCAAAATGCTCCAAAATGAATGCTTCAGGCTCAAAGTCGACGAAAATGACCCCAAAATGCTCTAGAATGCTCCTAAATCCTTCTAACGTCTTCTGAATTTTCCGAGTACTCAAAATAGAGCATTTTTTTTTTCGAAAAATGCCTCAAAATGCTCAAAATGCCACCGGCATCGTTCTTGCTCAAAATCAACAGTTTAGGGCTCAAAATGGTTCGAAATCTACGGTTTTTGGATAGAAAATGACTCAAAATTGAGCATTTACTGATCAAAACTGGTCAAAATGCTCCAAATGACTCCAGAATCCTTTAGAATCCCTTCGGCTCAATTTCTCATTTTTAGGGCCAAAATGGCTCAAAAATCTTCATTTTTGACTCAAAATCCTTCAAATTTTTTCAATTTTTTCACCAATTTTTTGCTCAAAAATATTCAAAAGACGCCTAAAAACGTCATAAAAATCACCAAAAATTACAAAAATATAGTGTAAAAATCAGTTTCTCTTCTTCTGTTCATAAATAGTAAATAGTAAAAATGGCTCGAAAAAAAATTGACTAAAAAAATCAAGAGACAAAAAAATTAAAACCCTAAAAAATCGCCAAAAAATCGAAAATCCCGAGTAGTTTCACAAATAAAAAATGGTATTTAGAGGAAAAAAAATCTAATAAAAAGTACTAAAAATTGCTGAAAATCCAGAGAGAGAAAGACATGTACAAATAATAATAAAAAAATCAGTGAGAAAAAAATTTTCAGCAAAAAAAATTAACTAAAAATTGGTGAAAATTTCGGTTAATTTTAGTAGAAATTACCGAATTTTTAATGGGGAAAATTGTTAAAAAATAATTTTTTTTAGGCAAAAAAATGGTTAGTAAAACTGAATAAAAATGGCCAGCAAAAGTACATATATAGAGCTGAAAATCAGCATTTTTGGGTCAAAAATAGACGAAAATGACTAAAAATGGGTCAAAAATCACGATTTTGGGGTCAAAATGCTCCAAAAATCGTCAAAAATGACTCAAAAATGATCAAAATTGGCTCAAAATGCTCCTTATTCCAAGAAAATGGGCGGAGTAACCGGACGACGACTTCTCGATTGACGATCGTGTAGGAATTCAGAGTAGAGTTGGGTGAGCACTCCATTATGGTCGGAGCACACATTTCGGAATTCGCAGAGGAGATAGTCTTGGAATTTCTCGGAGCATTGACTGAAAAAATTGGATTTTGAAATTTCTGATATTTTAGAAGGGAAAACGCGCTCCATCGCAAATTGGCTGAAATTTGAATTTTCAGCTTTCCCGCCGTTTTGAAAACAGCGAAACATGTTTCGGTGGATGCGTGGACTCCTCGTGGACAATTCGACTGCTGACCGAGTTGTCCACGAGGAGTCCACGCACCCACCAAAACATGTTTCGCTGTTTTCAAAACGGCGGGAAAGATGAAAATTCAAATTTCAGTCAAGTTGACGATTCGAACGTCTTCAGAAACCTTCTGGAGCGATTTTTGGCTCAATTTTCGCGATTTTTGGTTCAAAATTCTTCGTTTTTTGGCTTTTTTCCCTTCAGAATCCTTCAGACGCCTTCAGCTTCAAAATCGAATATATTTGTTCCAAAATTTCTGGATTTTAGAGATTCAAAATCCCTGACGCCTTCTGAAACATCTGGAGCCTTCAGAATCTTTTTGGCTCACAATTGAGCATTTTCCGTCGAAATTGCCTCAAAATCGACTATTTTGGCTCAAAATTTGTTAAAAATAAACCAAATTTTCGGCTAAAAAGGCTAAAAATGCTCCAGAATCCTTCTGACGTCTCCAGAATCTTCGAGTATCCAAAATAGAGAACTTTTTTTCGAAAAATGGCTCAAAATTTTAAAGAATCGTTCTTGTTTAAAATGAACCATTTTGGGCTCAAAAGGGTTCAAAATCAACGGTTTTGGCTAGAAAATGACTCAAAATTGAGCATTTTTGGTCATAAATGGCTCAAAATGCTCCAAATGGCTCCAGAATCCTCCATAAGCCATCTGGCTCAATATTGAGCGTTAGGGCTCAAAAATGGCTCAAAATTGAGCATTTTTAGTTCAAAATAGCTCAAAATGGCTCCAGAGTCCTCCAGGATTCTCCAGAATCCCTCCGGCTCAAAATAGTCCAAAATTGGCTCCAAATGACTCAAAATCCGTCATTTTAGGGTCATTTTCTTTGGATTTTCGTCATTTTTGCGATTTCTGGGTCAATTTTTATGAATTTTGGCTCAAAACGCTCCAAAATGCTTCAGATTAGGCTCAAAATGGCTCAAAATTCGTCATTTTTGAGTCAATTTTTTTGGATTTTGGCTCAAAATGCTCCAAAATGCTTCAGAATCCTCCGGACGTCTTCTGGCTCAAAATGCTCCATTTTTCTTCATTTTTTGGTCAAATTTTCCAAAATCTCACCCCCTATATCGATTACTGAGCATATGATTCCACGCCCAATAGAAGTACGGTGGTCGTGGCGAGTTCTCCGACAACACCAACGAGATGAACATTCCTCCCGCCTGATGGATATAGTTCAACGATTTCGTCGTTTCTTGATCTTCATCTTCGTGATCTTCTCGAATTTCCGAATAGGCGGGAACTTCTTGATCTACCACTGAGGCGGTCGACCAATCGGCCGTCGGTGAGGGGGATACTAGACATTTCGCGTGATCCGATCCAGAAGATTCTGTGCGGGGTGAGGAGAAGTCGTGCTTCACATTACAGCCAATGTCGATGAATCCGAAACGGAAGAGAATCTGCAAAAAATTTGGGATTTGGGTGAATTTAGACCAATTTTAGACCATTTTCAGGCCATTTTTGATCGATTTAGATCATTTAGAGGTCATTTTTAGCCCGCTTTAGACCTTACTAGGGCATTTTTGACCATTTTATCTTAATTTAAACCATTTTCAATCCAATTTAGACCATTTTAAAGCCGCTTTTGACCACTAGTAGGTTAGATTAGACAATTTTTGGTCCTTTTTAGATAATTTCTAGGTCATTTTAGACACTTTCTAAGTTATTTTAAGCCAAAATAAGGCCATTTCGGACCATTTTAGGGTCATTTTTGACCATTTTTAGGTCATTTTTGATCATTTTTAGGTCATTTTTGATCATTTTTAGGTCATTTTTGACCATTTTTAGGTCATTTTTAACAATTTTTGACTATTTCTAGGCAATTTTTGACCATGTTTAGATCATTTTTAGGTCATTTTAGTCCATTTTAGACAATTTTTAACCACTTATACATTAGATTAGACGATTTCTAGGCTAATTTTGACAATTTTTAGGCCATTTTTGACCTCTATAGACCATTTTTAGACAATTTTTTGATAATTATTGACCATTATAGACTATTTTTGAGCTATTTTAGCTCGTTTTTGACGATTTCTAGGCCATTTTAGACCATTTTTAGGATATTTCATACCATTTCCAGGCTATTTTATACCACTTTTAGGTCATTTTCGCACATTTTTTAGTCATTTTCGACAATGTTTTTGATATTTTGGACCATTTTCAGGTCACTTTAATCCATCTCTAACCAATTTTAGACCATTTCTAGGCCGTTATACCCTATTCCAGGTGATTTTAGACCATTTTAAGCGGATTCTAGGCCATTTTCAATCTTTGTTGGTCATTTTTAGGTCATTTTTCGTCTTTTTAGACTATTCTTAGGTCATTTTAGCCCATTTTTAGCTATATTTAGATCATTTCAAGTGCGATTTCACCTTCAAAAGAAACTCTTGCTCATCCTCATGCGCCACAACTCCCTCAATCATCTGAATCCGAATGGGACATCTCAACGGATTCGAATGAGTATCTTGAGCCAGAGCAAACGGATCCTCGGGCACTGGATACAGTGACATTCCTTGTTTCGACGCTTTGTTGAACCACGAGAGTACGGTATCGGCGACGGTCTGGCCGGTGGCCATTACCCATTTCATTGTGAAACGAAACGCCGTATCCGGGTAGAACCAGTGATCGTAGGTTATCTGGAAGAAAAAATTGGTGATTTTTAGACAATTTTGAGCCAGAAAGAGCCATTTTCGAGCTATTAACAATATTCCCCAAGCTTCATCGCCAACTTGGCAGAAATTTGAGTTTTCGCCTTTCCCGCCATTTTGAAAACAGCGAAACATGTTTTGGTGGGTGCGTGGACTCCTCGTGGACAACAGCAGTCGAATTGTCCACGAGGAGTCCACGCACTCACCAAAACATGTTTCGCTGTTTTGAAAACGGCGGGAAAGCTGAAAATTCAAATTTTAGCCAAGTTGGCGATGGAGCGCGTTTTCCCTTGGGGAATATCGCTAATACTTTAGCCTAGGCTCATTTTCGATCATTTTCAACAAATTTAAAGCCGTTGGAGGCTAAAAAACGGTAAAAATTGCTTTAAATCGTTCATTTTGGGCTCAATTGTACCAAAATGACTCAAAACTGGCTGAAATCGGTCAAAAATAGTTCAAAATCGATCATTTTGGGCTCAAAATGCTCCAAAATGAATGCTCCGGGCTCAAAATGACCGCAAAATGCTCTAGAATGCTCCGAATTTCTTCTCACGTCTTCTGAATCCTCAAGTATTCAAAATAGAGCATTTTTTGACGAAAAAATGGCTCCAAATGCTCCAAAATGCTACAAAATCGTTCTTGCTCGAAATCGACAATTTTTGACTCAAAATGGTTCAAATTTGACGGTTTTTGGATAGAAAATGGCTCAAAATTGAGCATTTTCGATTATAAATGGCTCAAAATGGCTCCACGTTGCTCCAGAATCCCTCTGGCTCAGAATTGAGCATCTGGGCTCGAAAATGTCTCAAAATTGAGCATTTTTGGTCATAAATGGCTCAAAATGCTCCAAAATTGGCTCAAAATGACTCAAAATTCGTCATTTCTAGGCCATTTTTTCTGGATTTTCGTCATTTTTTGTGATTTCTGGCTCAAAACGCTTCAGAATCCTCCAGAATCCTCCGGACGTCTTCTGGCTCGAAATCTATCAAATTGGGCTCAAAATGGCTCAAATTTCGTCATTTTTAGACCATTTTCTCTGGATTTTCGTCAATTTTCTGATTTCTGGGTCAATTTTTTGGATTTTGGCTAAAAATGATCCAAAATTCTTCAAATTGCTTCAGACGTCTTCTGGCTCAAAATGCTCCAAAATGAGCTTAAAATGACTCAAAATCCGTCATTTTTCGGTCATTTTCTCTGAATTTTTGTCATTTTTCTGATTTCTGGGTCAATTTTTATGAATTTTCGCTCAAAATGCTCCAGAATGCTTTAGAATCCTCCGGACGTCTTCTGGCTCAAAATGGCTCAAAATTCGTCAAAAATGGCTCCAAATGGCTCCAGAATCCTCCAGTAGCCTTTGGACGTCTTCTGGCTCAAAATGCTCCAAAATTGGCTCAAAATGACTCGAAATTCTTCATTTTTTGGCCACTTTCTTTGGATTTTCGTCATTTTTGTGATTTCTGAGTCAATTTTTATGAATTTTGGCTCAAAATGCTTCAAAATGCTCCAGAATCATCCGGACGTCTTCTGGCTCAAAATGGCTCAAAATTCATCATTTTTAGGCCATTTTTCTCTGAATTTTCGGCTCGAATCCTCACCCTAGTCCACTCTCCGAGTGGCGCATCCGGTGTCGCCGTGGCCAACTCCATATCTATATTTCCTTGCAACTGCCATACGCATTCCGTCTCATCCTCACTACATATCGCATCTTTGTACTCGACCATCATGAATCTCGACACTTTTTGATTTTTGACATCTGGAGCATCCGGATCGGAGATGTAGCATAGTTGAAAACCGTACTGCGATTTGTACTTCTGACTCGCCACTTTGAATATCGACGCTTCCGAACCGCCGTGTTTGCCTTCTAAACCTTGTTGAGCGGTTATTTTTTTGCTTTAGATGATTTTTCGGGAATTTTGAAAATGAGCATAAAAAGGAGCAAATTTGTTCCGAAATGATGTAAATCTCATGAAAATCAGATTTTTGAAAATCGAGTTTTCTGGACTTCCAGTGGTCAAATTTTCATGAAAAACGTGCCATTTTGAAGCAAATTTTCTCCTTTTCAAGCTCATTTTTTGAATTTTCCAAAATTTTTGATTTTTATCGATTTTGGAGCAAATTGGCTCAAAAATTGTGTAATATTTGAAATTTTTGGTCTATTTAGACTTCTCAATGGATCAAATTTTTTTGAAAATCACACCATTTTGGAGCAAATTTGCTCCAGAATTCATCAAAATCGATATTTTTTGAAAATTTCAAAAATTTGCTCCAAAATGGTACAATTTTTATAAAAATCGGATTTTTGAAAGTCAAGTTTTTTGGACTTCTCGAAATCCAATTTTTATGAAAATGATACCATTTTGGAGCAAATTTTCTCTAGAATCTGTTATAATCAAACATTTTCAAAAATTCAAAAAATGAGCGTAAAAAGGAGAAAATTTGCATCAAAATGGTGCCAATTTTATATAAATCGGATTTTTGGAAGTCAAGTTTTTTTGAACTTCCAGTAGTCCAATTTCCATGAAAATGGTGCCATTTTGAAGCAAATTTGCTCCATTTTATGCTCATTTTTTGAATTTTCAAAAAATATCGATTTTGATGAATTCTGGAGCAAATTTACTCCAAAATGGTGTGATTTTCAAAAAAATTTGATGGTGCAATTAAAAAAAAATGGTGCAATTTTTGAAAAAAAAAATCGGATTTTTGGAAATCGCGTTTCTTGGACTTCTAGAAACCCAATTCTCATGGAAGTGGTACTATCTTAGAGCAAATTTGCCTCTGAATTTGCTCATTTTTTAATTTTTCAAAAATTTTTTATTTTGATGGATTTTGGAGCAATTTGGCTCCAAAATGGTTCAATTTTTGAAGTGTTTGGTCTAATGAGACTTCTAATGGATCAAAATTTTCTAGAATTACACCATTTCGGAGCAAATTTGCTCTAGTATCGAAATTTCTCAAAAACTCCAAAAATTTGCTCAAAAATGGTATAATTTTCATGAAAATCAGATTTTTGGAAATCCAGTTTTTTGGACTTCCAGTGGTCCAATTTTCATGAAAATGATACCATTTTGGAGCAATTTTGCTCCAACATCCATCAAAATCAAAATTTCTTGAAAATTCCAAAGATGAGCTTAAAAAGGAGAAAATTTGCTCCAAGATGGTGCCAATTTCATAAAAATCAGATTTTTGGAAGTCAAATTTTTTGGACTTCTAGAAACCCAATTCTCATAGAAAATGCACTATTTTTGAGCAATTTTTCTTTAGAATCCGTCAGAATCGAAATTTCTCAAAAATTCAAAAATGAGCATGAAATGGAGCAAATTCGCTTCAAAATGGTACCATTTTCATGAATATCAGTCTTCTAGAAGTTCAAAAAACTTGACTTTCGAAAAACCGATTTTCATGACGATCGGATTTTTGGAAATCCAGTTTTTTGGACTTCCAGTGGTCTAATTCTCATGAAAAAGGTACCATTCTGGAGCCAATTTTCTTCTGATTCCATCAAAATCAAAAAATTTAGAAAATTCCAAAAAATGAGCAAATTCTGGAGCAGATTTGCTTCAAAATGGTGCATTTTTAATGAACATCGAATTTTTGGAAATCGAATTTCTTGGACTTCCAGTAGTCTAATTTTCATGAAAATGATATCATTTTGGAGCAAATTTTCTCTAGAATCCGTCAGAATCAAAATTTTTCAAAAATTCCAAAAATGAGCATAAAAAGGAGAAAATTTGCTTCAAAATGGTGCAATTTTTAAAAAAATCGGATTTTTTGGAAGTCAAATTTTTTGGACTTCCAGTGGTCCAATTTTTATGAAATTGGTACCGTTTTGGAGCGAATTTTCATCTTTTTATGTGGATTTATAGAATTTTTTGGAACTTTTGATTTTGACGGTTTCAGAAGAAAATTTTATTCAAAATGGTGAAAATTTCAAAAAAAAAAAATCAGATTTTTAAAATCTACATAACTTCTAGAAGACCGATTTTTATGAAAATGGTACCATTTTGAACGAAATTTTGTCCTTTTTTGATTTCCAGAAGGATTTTTCGAGGTTTTTAGAATTTTGACGTACTTGTCGTGATGATCTGCAGGTATTTGGCCTCCTCAACTCTCCGAATGTAGTTCATCGCTCGACGACGACTTGTGATGCCTTCGACGTTGTCTGGAAAGGAAAATTGGAGATTTTGAGCGATTTTTGAAGTATTTAGGCCATTTTAGGCGATTTTTAACGATTCTGGGGTCTTTAATGTGTAATTTTAGGCCATTTCAAGCCAGTTTTCGTGATTGTTTTTTTCCGTCCATTTCTCATCACTCACATCTCAACCAGAGCGCAAAATCGTAGACGACAAACATGTTGGCCGGATGAATCACTTGTAGTTGTCGCTCATTGGTATTCACAAGTCCCACATAGTTGGTAGCCTGAAAAATAGGAGGAAAATTGGTTAAAATGGTCTAAATTAGATGAAAAATGACCCGAAATCGACCAAAAATGAGTCTTAAATCATGAAAAATAGTCGAAAATTCATGAAAATTGGTCCAAAATTGACCAAAATCGGTTCACTTTTGTGGAAAAATTAGGCTCCGCCCACTTTTAGGGGGTCCAAAAAGTGGGCGGAGCCTAATTTTCCCCACAAAATGGAACGGTTTTTGATGAATTTTGGGTCAAAATTTATGATTTTAGGTCGTTTTTACTCAAATTTACGCCATATTTTCCAAACATTCCGAAAATTGGGACCCCCAAAAGTGGGCGGAGCTTCTAAAAATTAGGCACTTTCGGGGGTCATTTTCAGTCATTTTTGATAATTTTTGGACCATTTTTCTTGTTTTTAGGCTGTTTTTCGTAGGTTTTGGGTCATGAAATTCAGAATTTTAAAAAAAATTTTCATTTTTGGAAAAAAATTCGAAAAGAGGGACCCCCAAAAATGGGCGGAGCCTAATTTTCCCTAAAAATGGATCGATTGATTTTTGGACGATTTTTTATGATGTTAAGTAGTTTTTAATCTAATTTGGGTCATTTTTCCTAAAATTTCGAAAAATGAGACCCCTAAAAGTGGACGGAGCCTAATTTTTCCACAAAAATGGATCGATTTTGGTCAATTTTGGACCATTTTTTATGATTTTTGGGTTGAATTATGTGATTTTTGGGTCGTTTTCCATGACTTTTATGCCATTTTTCTTCATTTTAGGCTGTTTTTCATGGATTTTGGGTCATTTTTGATCGTTTTTCACACCTTAAACGCCTCCATCACATATTTCATCGTCGTATCATCCTTCTTCAACTTTGGCACTCTTTCCTTGAGTTGTTGCGGATCCGGTGGCTGTTTGGGGTACTGTAGTTTGTTCATCAACAACAGTAATTTCGTCAATCTCGAATACCACGCCTCATTCGGCGATTCGAATTCTTTCGGATCGCGAAACTCGATTCCCATCCCTTCTCCTTGTTTCTCCGTTAATTTCGTTTTCAATATATCCGTTGGATGGAAAACGACGAGGAACGTCGCCGAGAAGCATTTCATCGATTCTGAATACAGCGCGTCATCGAAGATATTCTTGAAAGCGACATCGAAAGACGACCAGTTGAGTTTGTCGAGACCGTGATGACGGAGTTTTGTGCAACTTTTCTCGTAGGACGACGCGTCGGGGACCTGAACATTGAAGAAAATTAGGGTGGAAATTTCTTGAAAATCGGTTCAAAAATCACTAAAAACGGCCTAAAATTGTTTAAAAAAACGCCTGAATTCGTCGAAAAACGGCCTAAACTAGGCAACAAGAAAAACTGGGACCCCGGACGTTTCGCAACCAGCCATTTTGAAACTGCGACGGAAAAGTTTCTATAGTTGCGAAATGGCATGGTTTCGAAATGTCTAGTTACGAAGTGGCATTGTTTCGAAATGACTGGTTATGAAACGTCTAGTTGAGAAATAGCGTGGTTACGAAATGACATGGTTTCGAAATTACGTGAGTTGCGAAATGGCATGACGGCGGTTTCGAAATGTCGCAGTTGCGAAATGGCATGGTACGTCGGTGGACATTTTGGGTGGAAATTTTAGCAACCCGACGTTTCGCAACCATGCCATTTCGCAACCAATAGATACGAGTTATCACATATAACGAAATGAACGTAAAACGGACAGGATTCTGTAGTTGCGAAATGACTGGTTACGAAATGTCGAAGTTGAGAAATGGCATGGTTTCGAAACGGCGCAGTTGCGAAATGACAGACACCGCGGACACCCCGACGTTTCGCAACCAGACATATCGCAACTCATGTAAACTTTGCAACCACGTCATTTCGAAACTATGCCAATTCGCAACTGCGACATTTCGCAACCCCGTCATTTCGAAACTCATGTCAGTTTTTTACCACGTCATTTTGCAAGCTCGTCATTTCTAAACCAAGCCATTTTACAACTGAGACATTTCGAAACCATGCCATTTCGCAACTTTTGGTCATTTTAACACTATTTTCGCCCTTTTTCATGGAATTTCAGCTTTCTTCAACCATTTTTTGCTCAATCTTTCGGCTCCTTACCTGGAAATAATACGTGTACATTGTATTATAGTATCGCGAATTGAGCTCATCATCATGAGCATTCTTGTTGAATGGACTCGATCGTGAGCTACTCGTACTCGGCTCCTCGTCACGGAGATTGGCGACCTGAAAAATTTGGGAAAATTGAAAAAAAAAACTCGGAATTCAGAATCCCTGACGCTTCAGAATCTCTTTGGACTTAAAATTGAGCATTTTCCGTCAAAAATGACTTAAAATCGACTATTTTGGCTCAAAATTTGACGAAAATGAGCCAATTTTCGGGTCAAAAGGGCTAAAATTGCTCCAGAATCCTTCTGACCTCTTCTGAATCTTCGAGTATCCAAAATAGAGCATTTTTGGTCAAAAAATGGCTCAAAATGCTCCAGAATCGTTCTTGCTCGAAATGAACCATTTTGGGCTCAAAAATGAGCCACAATAGAGCATTTTTGGTCGTAAATAGCTCAAAATAGAGCATTTTTGGTCAAAAATGGCTCCAAATGACTCCAGAATCGTTTTTGCTCAAAATGAACCATTTTAGGCTCAAAATGGCTCAAAATTGAGAATTTTTGGTGGTAAATGTCCCAAAATGCTCCATTTTTCGAAAATTAGGACCCCTAAAAGTGGGCGGAGCTTATGGACTTTAGGCTCCGCCCACTTTTGGGGGTCAATTTTCATGGATTTTTGGTCATTTTTCACGTTTTTTGGACCGTTTTTGATGAATTTTGGGTCATTTTGGGTCAATTTTCGTGATTTTTAGCTCTTTTTTTAGCAAATTTCGTCAATTTTTCACCTGTAAAGGCACCAAACCCCACTGCTCCTCGTTCTTCAAAACCGACGGCCGTTCACACCATCCATCGAATCCGTCGACCTCTTCTTGTGGCGCATCTTTCGGACGGAATAGGGTGACATTAATCACTCGGGCATCCTCGTCGAGGACCAGTTTATGGTAGTATTTGTTGAAGGAGAGCACAATTTCACAGTCTTGAGCCTTCCGGCGTGATGCAGAACCTCCGCGGACTCGTTCGGAACTTCGTTCTTTGGGTTTTGGAATGTCTTGTTTTTTGAGAGAATCCAGACGATTTGAGGGCTTTTTGGCGGCTTCACAACTCACTTCGACGAGGCTCTGAAAATTGGGGGAAATTGAGATTTTTGGCTCTTTTTAGAGGGTCTTGAGCCTATTTTTGACCATTTTTGATGAGTTTTAAGCCATTTTTCATAAATTTGGGGTCATTTTTCATGATTTTTGGATCATTTTCATAAAATTTGGGTCATTTTTGATGGATTTAGAGTCATTTCCCATGATTTTGGGCCATTTTTAGTCACTTTGGAGCCTTTTTGAGCCATTTTTCATGAATTTTGGACAATTTTGAGACTAAAATTGATAATTTTTAGTAAATTTGAAGTGGAAATTTGTACATTTCCGGTCACTTTTGGTGAGTTTAAGATCAATTTTAGTGAATTTCGGGTCAATTTTAGTCAAATTTGAACCATTTTTTATGAATTTTGACCTTCTTCTGGTAATTTTAAACGATTATGGGTCATTTCGAGCTAAATTTAATACATTTTTGGTCAATTTGAATCAATTTTTGAAGAATTTCGACCATTTTTAGTGAATTTTGGTTCATTTCTGGCCGCTTTTCATAAATTTCGGTTCGTTTTTCGTCATTTTTAACTCATTTCCAGTGATTTTCTGACTGTGCTCAGTCAATTTCAAGCCAAATTTAACTAATTTTGGCTAATTTGAAGCCATTTTTTATAAAATAGGGGCATTTTATGAATTTTTAACCAAAAAATCATGAAAATTTACCCAAATATTGAAAATCAGGACCCCCTAAAAGTGGGCGGAGCTTATGAACTTTAGGCTCCGCCCATTTGGGGGGGTCATTTTTAACTATTTTCGGTCATTTTTAACAATTTCCGGCGGTTTTTGATGATTTTTGGATTATTTCTGATCATTTTTGGTCCATTTTTAAGTGTTTTTGTTCAATTTTGGCGGTTTTCGACGATTTTTGGCTCATTTTCAGTGATTTACCTTATCCAACAACACAATCTGATATCCTCTTTGTAGCCGCTGAAGAATCAACTGATCATATATCATTCTCGTCATCGATGCCTTATTATTCTTCTCTCGAACTCGTCGGAATCCTCCTCCTCCGCCTACAGTACTCTCGGATACCGTATTCTCATTGTTCATTTCCTCCGTCGGTGAGCCCGTCGATCCACCGTCGCTCCATTCGAACAGACCGACGCGATAGTTTTCCGGTGTTTGATCGGCCTGGAAACGCTGGTGAGGATTAGAAAATGCTCGGAAAATAGGGGGTCCCGGACCCCTTTTTCGAATTTTTGGCATCAAAATCATGAAAATAGCCTCTTTTTGGTACAAAAACCGTGAAAAAGTCTGCAAAATAGTCGAAAATTCATGAAATTTGGGCCACTTATATGGAAAAAATTAGGCTCCGCCCACTTTTGGGGGTCCCGGACCCCTTTTTTCGAATTTTCCGGATTTTTTCCTACATTTTTGCTTTAAAATCATTAAAATTACCGTTTTTTGGATCAAAATACTCAAAAATTCATGAAAATTGGCCCAAAATTGTCTAAATTTAGACCACTTTCATGGGAAAAATTAGGCTCCGCCCACTTTTGGGGGGTCCCATTTCTATGATTCTTGGTTAAATTTTCATGATATAAGACGAATTCCCCGGGATTTTTTACCTATAAAACATGAAAAATGGGACTCCCAAAAAGTGGGCGGAGCTTATTAGGCTCCGCCCACTTTTTGGGGACCCCTTTTCTCGAATTTTCCGCATTTTTACCTTCATCTTGACACCGAAATCTTGTCAATAGGACTTTTCTGAACCATCATAGACCATTTTTTGCTTTGGAAAACAAAATTTGGGCAATTTTAGTGGACCCCCCAAAAGTGGGAGGAGCCTAAATTCTATAAGCTCCGCCCACTTTTTGGGGTTCAAATTTTTGAAATTTCAGGGAAAAATCATCGAATTTCTAACGAAATTTGTGGGCTAAAATGACCAAAAATCAAAAAAAAAATTAGGCCAAAAATTTCAAAAATTGGGACCCCTAAAAGTGGGCGGAGCTTATGAATTTGAAGCTCCGCCCACTTTTGGGGGTCAATTTTCATGGATTTTGGGTTATTTTGCTGATTTTGGGGTCGTTTTTGTCATTTTTAGGTCATTTCGGGTCAGTTTTGATGATTCTTAGGTCATTTTAGACCATTTCTGATCATATTTTTCATCATTTTAGAGAACTTTTAATGTATTTTAGCTCGTTTTTAGTCATTTTTCGGTCATTTTTCATGAATTTTGGCCCGTTTTTCATGTTTTTTGGATCATTTTGGCTCAAATTTCGCCATTTTTCTCCCAAAACTTACCGAAATAACAATACTATAATCGACAACATTAAACTGCGTCTGAAGTGTCTGTCCATCGGGAAAGAAATCCGTTGTAATTGGCAAAAGTGCCGACCGTACCAACGATTTCCAATCGGTTCCAATTTCCATATCGACATTCCATTTCTCCTCTCCAGTCGATCCCCACGCCCATACTTTGTATTTTTTCGATGTGTTTCCAGCGGAATTCGATTTTGATGACTTCTGATTTGGGGGCTCCTCTCCGATTCGAGACGTTCTTGTGAGGGATCGTTTGTCGGCGGACAGGGAGATTGGATGGTCGGGACTTTTCGACATTGAGACGGTTTCCAGGGAGGAGCCACCGATTTCTGAAGCTTTGGAGATGGTGATTAGGGGGTTTGGAGGGGTTTGGAGGCTTTTAGAAGCCTTCTAACGTCTTCTGGAGGCTTCTGGAGCCTTCAGAACCGTCTAGAATCCTTCTGGACCTTTCTAGACGATTCTGAAGCCATTTTTTAGCTCGGAAACCAATTTTGAAGCTGTTGGGTTCTGAAGTCATTTGGAGGAATCTGAAGCATTCTTAAGCTTTTTAACGTCTTCTGGAGCCTTTGGAAGCCTTCTAACGTCTTCTGGAGCCTTCAGAACACTCTAGAATCCTTATGGACCGTTCTAGACGATTCTGAAGCCATTTTTTTGGCGAGAAACACCGATTTTTGAGCTATTGGGTTCTCTGAAGTCGCCTAGAGGATTCTGAAGCCTTCAGATGAATTCTAACGTCTTCTGAAGCCATGTAACGTCTTCTAGAGCATTCAGAAGGTCTCAGAATCCTCTAGAATCCTTCTGGAACCATCTGAAGCCATTTTTTGAGCTTGGAAAGCGATTGTGAAGCTGTTGGGTCTTGAAGTCGTCTAGACGATTCTGGAGTCTCCAGAAGCCTTCTAATGTCTTCTGGAGCCTTCTGGAGCCTTCTGGAGCCTTCAGAACCATCTAGAATCCTTCTAGACCGTTCTAGACGTTTCTGAAGTCATTTTTTGAGCTCGGAAAGCGATTTTGAAGTTGTTCGGTTCTGAAGATGTCTAGAGGCTTCCGGGGGTCTTCAGAAGCCTTCTAACGTCTTCTGGGGCTCAAAATTGACCATTTTCCGTTAAAAATTCCTCAAAATCGACAATTTTGGCTCGAAATTTGTTCAAAATGAGCCTAATTTTTGGTCAAAAAAGCTAAAACTTCTCCAGAATCCTTCTGACGTCTTCTGAAATTTCAAGTATCTAAAATAGAGCATTTTTCGCGAAAAATGGCTCAAAATGCTCCAGAATCGTTCTTGCTCAAAATGGTTCAAAATCAACTATTTTGGGTTCGAAAATGGCTCAAAATTGAGCATTTTTGGTCATAAATGGTTCAAAACGGTCAAGCGTGCTCCAGAAGCCTTCTGACGTCTTCTGCGTCCTCCAGAAGTCTTCTGGAGCCTTCTGACGTCTTCAGAATCCCTCAGAATCCACTTACGAGCCACATGCCGCTTCTGATCCTCTGGCGCTCCGACTATGTGCACAATGCTCTGTCCGGAGACGAAATGATGTGCCAGCTTCGATTTTCCCGACGAATCCACGGGGAATACATGAATCCATCGCCGACGGTTGGCTGTTACCTGGAAATTTGGGTTTTTGGGGTCATTTTTCATAAAAATTCTGAAAATTGGGACCCCCAAAAGTGGGCGGAGCCTAATTTTTTTAATAAAAATGGTCAAAATTGACTAATTTTAAGCCAAATTCCGTCAGTTCTGGGTCATTTTTGATGATTTTCGACCTAAAGTGATCAAAAATAATGAAATTTCATCCAAATTTCGATAATTGGAGCCCCCTAAAAGTGGGCGGAGCTTATGAATTTGAGGCTCCGCCCACTTTTGGGGGTCAATTTTCATGGATTTTGGGTTATTTTTCACGTTTTTAGGGTCATTTTCAATCATTTTTGTGTCATCTTGAAGAATTTTTGGCTAGTTTTGATGATTTTTGGGTCGTTTTTCATGGATTTTTGCTCATTTTGGCTCAAAAACGGTCGAAATTAGTGAATTTCGGATCGTTTTTGATGATTTTTGGGCGATTTTTGGGCGATTTTTAATGATTTCTGAGTCATTTTCAGTGAATTTTAGCAAATTCCGGACCATTTTTTAAGATTTTTGACCCGTTTCTAGTCAAAATTAGTCGATTTTTCATGATTTTGGGGTCATTTCTGACAAAAATTGATTCATTTTTTTGATTTCTGGATCATTTTTCATAAAAGTTTTTGAATTTCGGGGCCCCAAAAGTGGGCGGAGCCTAATTTTTCCATGAAAATGGTCAATTCTGGGTCGTTTTTCATGATTTTTGGGTCATTTGCAGCCAATTTTGGACGATTTTGGATGAATTTTATGTCATTTTCAGTGATTTCGGACAGTTTCAAACAATTTTTAAGTCACTTTTAGTCAATTTTGGGTCATTTTTCATAATTTTTAGACTAAATTTCATGATTTTGAGGTCATTTTTCACGAATTTTCGGCCATTTTTTACGAATTTTAGGCTATTTTTCCTGTTTTTGAGGTTACTTTAGCCAATTATAGACAGTTTTAGATGATTTTCAGGTCAATTTTAATGATTTTTAGGTCAGTTTTTATGATTTTCAGGTCGATTTTCGATGATTTTCCACCATTTTCGACCATTTTCCCCCACCTGCACAGCGAAATCCTCCGGTCTAAACGGATTTATCAACTGTCCATTTTGCCTCTTCCAAACCGCCGTAAACGTCTCCTGTCCTTGTTGAGATATGCCTCCTGGCACCGCGCCGCCGTTGACACTTCCAGAGATCATCATAGACTGGGAGGTGGTGGTGGCGATTCCGGTCAGAGAGCCCGAGTTGAGGTTTTCAAGGGTGCCGCGACGTTGTGGAGAGTTTGTGCGGAGTTTGGCGAGGGCGGCTGGAAAATAAAAATTGAGAAATTACAGTAATTTCGGCTTAAAAATGGGCACTTTTGGTGAAAAATCCGTTATTTTTAAGCTAAAATTGATCAATTTTGAGTCATTTTTGACCAGGAAAGCCGAATTTTTGAAATTTTGGAAATCTGACATTCTGACGTCTTCTGGAGCCTTCAGAAGACGTCAAGACCCAAAATTGATTGCGCTCCAGAATGCTCCAGACGTCTTCAGGATCCTTATAACGCCTTCTGGAACCTCCAAAAGCCTTCTAGACCATTCTGGAGCCTTCAGAATCCTTCTGGGACCGTCTGACGTCATCTGAACGCTATAGAATCCTTCTGACGTCTTCAGATGACTTCAGAATTTTCTGACTCTCTGGTGGTCTTCTAGAGCCTTCTGAATCCATTTTACGTCTTCTGGAATCTCCAGAAGCCTTCTAGACCATTCTGAAGCCTTCTGAATCCTTCTGGAACCGTCTGACGTCATCTGAATACTATAAAATCCTTTTGACGTCTTCAAATGACTTCAGAAACCTTCTGGTCTTCTGGAGCCTTCTGGAGCCTTCAAAATCCTCCTAGCGCCTTCTGGAACCTCCAGAAGCTTTCTAGATCATTCTGGAGCCTTCTGACATCTTCAGAATCCATTTGAATCCTCTAAAAGCGTTCTAAAGCCATCAGAATTGTTTAGAACTCTTCTGGCGTCATCTAAAGTCGTCTGAATCCTTCTAAATCTGTCCGACGTCTTCAGATGACTTTTTAGAATCTTCTGGCTCTCCGGAGCCCCTGGAGCCCTCAGAATCTTTCGAACGCCTTCTGGGACCTCCAGAAGCCGTCAAGACCATTCTGAAGCCTTCAGAATCCTTTTGACGTCCTCTGAAACCTTTAGAAGCCTTCTGAATCCTTTTAACGTCTTCAGATGACTTCAGAATCTTCTGGTCTTCTGGAGCCTTCTGACGACTTCAGAATCCATTTGAATAGTCCAAAAGCGTTCTAAAGCCATCAGAATTATTTAGAACTCTTCTGACGTCATCTAAAATCTTCTGAATCCTCTTAAATCCGTCTGACGTCTCCAGATGACTTCAGAAGTCTTCTGACTCTCTGGTGGTCTTCTGGAGCCTTCTGAAGCCTTCTAGACCCTTCTAGAACATTCGGGAGCCTTCAGAACCCTCCAGAATCCTTTTGACGTCTTCTGCGACCTCTAGAACCGTTCTAGACCATTCTGGAGCCTTCAGAATCATTTTGACGTCTTCTGGATCTTTCAGAAGCTTTCTAGACCATTCTAGACCATTCTGAAGCCTTCAAACCCCTCAAAACTCTCAAAAATCCGGACATCTGGACATCTGGACACACAGAAATCGTCAAAAATCGACAAAAATCACGAAGACAAAGACATCGGACATCGGGAATCTCGGGACTTACATATAGACAGTGCACCAACAAACTCACACGATCCGACGACTTCAATCGAGCCGATAATTGAGCTAGCCGGCATTTTTACCGATTCGTACGACGCCGAGCGAGGGGATTCGGGTTGGATCTGGAAAAATGATGAAATTTGGGTCAATTTTTGGAATTTTGGGTCATTTTAGGTCATTTTTAGGCAATTTTCGGTCATTTTTGGTCATTTTAGTCCAATTTTAGTCTAATTTTCACAAATTTTGGACTATTTTTGATCTGTTTCGTCAATTTTAGGCTAATTTAGACAATTTTTAGTGCGTTTGAGACTATTTTAGCTCGATTTCAGATTATTTTCAGTTAATTTTAGGTCATTTTGGGCCATCTCTCGACAGTTTTTGACCAATTTTAGAAAAATTATGACGATTTTAGCGAAAATTTGGACCATTTTTAGGCCCGTTTCGTCTATTTTAGGCTATTTTTGACAACTTTTCGGCCGTTCCAGACTATTTTAGATCTATTTTTGGTGATTTCAGACAATTTCCAGGTCATTTCAGCTAATTTTAAACGTTTGTAGGCCGAATTTTGATCATCTTAGGTCAATTTGAACAATTTTGAATCATTTTTGGGCAATTTTTCACCGATTCGGACTGTTTCTAGGCATTTCTAGGCTAATTTTTTACTATTTTCAGTGAATTTTGGTTCATGTAGGACCTTTTTACGTCGATTTAGGTGATTTTAAACGAATTCTAGGCAATTCTAGATCATTTTGAAGTCAATTTCGGCAATTTCCGGGGTATTTCGCGTCATTATCGGACCATTTTTGGACTATTTTAGGCCATTTTTAGTCATTTTTCGAATTATTTGGAACCATTTTGGGTCAATCTTTGACAACTTTTGGTCAATTTTAGATCGTTTTAGGTCGATTTAGGTGATTTTAGACTAATTCTATTCTATTCTAGACCATTTTGATGTCAATTTTGGCAATTGTCGGGTCGATTTTTGGTCTTATTAGGCTTTTTTTGCTCATTTTTGAGCTATTTTGGATCATCTTAGACCATCTTAAGGCCATTTTACATAATTTTTTATTCATTTTTAGGTTATTTTAGACAATTTTTAAGCTATTTTTGGCTATTTTAGATCATTCTTGAGCTATTTTTGCTCATTTTTAGGCTATCTAGACCAGTTTTGGAGCACTCTTAGGCCAGGCTGGCTCATTTTTGACCATTTTTGGGCTATTTTGACTCATTTTTTACCATTTTTGGACCATTTCCAAGCTCAAACTAACCCTAAAATCCGCCGCCCGATCATCCATCGAAAATCCTCGTTGATTCGTCGCCCACGACGATCCAGACGTGCCAACAACTGCTGCTGCTACTGCTTGTCCTCCAGCAACCAAATTTGGTATTTTCTCTCGTTGAGCACCCGGCCGAATAATATCCTTCGCCGCCGACACAGGTCTCACAGAGCCCCCAGGGGGTACTGTAGTCCGTGAAGAGGGGATATCTTTTGGACCACCCGCGTTGGACAGGGCGGTAGCACTATCCCTCGCTTCGGGGTCCCGTGGGCGGAGCCTCTTTCGTTCTTGCTGTTGAGGGGGTCCTTGAGGGGGTCCTCCTTGTTGAGATAATGAGCCGGATGTTGGTGGTAATGGAGGGGGTGGGGGTACTGTATCCGAGATGGGCGCCGCGTTGTTGAAAAGTTCGTCTTGTAGGGGTTCTCCGGTGGCCGCTGCTGAAACTTGGTTTGGCGTTGGTTTTGGTGATTTTTGGGTAGTTTAGGGGGTGAAAATTGGTCTAAAATGGTCTAAAATGGCCAAAAAATTGTTAGAAATGACCTAAAAATAGTCCAAAATAGTCTACATAGCCTAAAATTAGCTAAAAATAACCTGAAATCAACTAAAATCGGCCTAAAATTGACTAAAATCTACTAAAAATCAAGCATAATCTTGATTTTCGAGTCTAGATTCAGGCCAAATTCAGTTTGTGGATCATTTTTTGTCAAATCCAGGCGATTTTGGGCACTTTTTAGGCAAATATCAGCCAATTTCGGTCGAAAAGCGACTGTTTTAGGTCGAAAATCGACTGTTGTAGTAAAATTTGGACCGTTTTTCGCGGTTTTTGGTCAATTTTTCGAAAAATCGGACCCCCAAAAGTGGGCGGAGCCTAATTTTCCCATGAAAATAGTCGAAATTTGTCAATTTTGGGCCATTTTAGACGATTTTCGGACAAATTTTGGAGGATTTCGGGTCATTTTTCACAAATTGACGGTCATTTTTCATGATTTCAGATCAATTTTGGTCAATTTCTAGTCGATTTCTAGCAGATTTAGACCAAATTTTGGTTCATTAAAGCCGATTTTTGGTCGATTAGGGTCGATTTTGGGTAATTTTGGGCTATTTTTTATCTATTTTAGGCTATTTTACACCATTCTTAAGCTGTTTTTGATCATTTTTGGGCTATTTTAGACTATTTTAGGTCTATTTTGACGCATTTTAGGCTATTTTAGACCATTTTTAAGCTTTTTTGGCGTATTTTAAGCTATTTTTGATCATTTTTGGGCTATTTTAGACTATTTTAGGTCTATTTTAAAGCTTTTTTGGCTTATTTTAGCTCGTTTTGCTCCAAATTTCTTCAAATCCCCCCTCCTACCTTTTCCCCTCTTCCGTTTCTCCTCCTGCTCTGCCTCGTCTTCAGAATCCGTCAACGAGAGTCCCAAAAGCTCTTTGACCACTTTTTTCCCGTGTTTCGGTGCATTAATAATCACTTGATTCTCATCATTCGCCTCTTCTTTCGGTAATAATTGGATCGAAGCGCAGACTGATGCGAGTTTCTGCTTATCGAACGCCGTGTATTTGGCTTTGCGTTTTTTCAGCTGAGCAATACTCCATGTCTTTTTCTCCTGCTCGTTTTTGAAGACGGGTGGAGGCGTTGGTGGTGGTGTTGGGATTTTCTGAAAAATTGAGAGGTTTTAGGAGGTTTTAGAGGGAAAATAGGGTAAAAATGAGCCAAAAATCATGAAAATTGACCAATTTTGAGCCAAAATCGATCATTTAAAGTGGGCGGAGCTTATGGAAATCAGTCTCCGCCCACTTTTAGGGGTCAATTTTCATAAATTTAGACCAATTTTTCACGCTTTTTGGGCCATTTTCAGTCGATTCTGGCCAAATTTCAGTGATTTTCGGCATGAAACCCTCAAAACTCGGACCCCCCAAAAGTGGGCGGAGCTTATGAAATTGAAGCTCCGCCCACTTTTGGTGGTCCAAATTTTCAAAATTTCAGAGAAAAATCATCCAATTTGTAACGAATTTTGGAGCTAAAATGGCAAAAAAAACATGAAATTTCTTCCAAATTTCGAAAATTAGGACCCCCCAAAAGTGGGAGGAGCTTAATTTTTTAATGAAAATCTTCAAAATTGACAAATTTTAAACCAGCTTCCGTCCATTAAGGGGCATTTTTTAAATGAATTTTTACCTACAACGACCACAAAATCATGAAATTTCATTCAAATTTTGAAAATTGGGACCCCTATGAGTGGGCGGAGCTTATGCAAATTTGGCTCCGCCCACTTTTGGGGGTCAATTTTCATGAATTTTGGCTCATTTTTCACGTTTTTCGGGTCGTTTGTAGTCGTTTTTTGTATCGTTTTGATGATTTTTGGCTTCAGAATCCTCCAGAACCTTCTAGAATCCTCGTGACGCCTTCTGATGCCTTCAGAGTCATTTTTGGCCAATTTTTATGATTTTTGGCTCAAAATGCTCCAAATTTTTGCAGAATAATTCATAATCTTCTAGAGTGATTTTTAGCCCATTTTCGATGAATTTTAATGATTTTTGACCCATTTTACATAATTTCTTCATAACATTTTTGAAATTCGGGACCGCCAAAAGTGGGCGGGGTCTAATTTATCCATGAAAATGGTCAAAGTTGGTCGATTTCTGGCCATTTTTTCATGATTTTGGTAAAAATTCGGAGCCCCCAAAAGTGGGCGGAGCCTAATTTTTTCATGAAAATGATCGATTCTGGGTCGTTTTTCATGATTTTTAGGTCATTTTTTGGTCATTGTCGACCAATTTTCATGATTTTTGGCTCATTTTTCATCATTTTTAAGCCATTTTCAATCTCCTTACCGGTTCATCAGGTCTCAACACAATCCCCGTATCCCCCATCATCATCTTCTTCTGTGCCGACAGTACATCTCCCGGCAACTGAATCCTCGGCCTGAATTGCACCGAAATCGCCGATCGCCTCGCCATACGGTAGTATGAATAGTTCATCCAGTGCGGAATAAAATATTCGCATCTCGTATCCTTCTGGCCGACTATCGGATGAAAAACGAAAAGTGGAACGGCGTGGAGGGGTTGTTCGCCGAGACAGACCATATCCAGTGAAATGCCCATATCGATGACACGTTGTTTTGTTAGGCTCACCAGGTCTCTGTCGACATGGAGCACACCGTTTCCGGGGGTGGTGAAGATAATCTGGAATACGATTTTTGAGGTGAAATAGGTGAAAATTCGGCTGAAAACCGTCTAAAATTGCTTATTTTAGGCCTAGAAAGCCTTCTTAGGCCATTTCTAGACCATTTTAGATCAATTTTTACAAAATTTGGACCATTTTTAGGCAATTTTTAACATTTTTCAGATTATTTGAATCTATTTTAGGTCAATTTTGGACCACTTTTGAACAATTTTAGGTCATTTTTGACAATTTTCAGGACGTTTTAGGCTAATCTAGGCTATTCTAGAGCATTTTTAGGACACTTTAGTCAAATTTTGACGAAATTCGGACCATTTTTAAGCCTGTTTCGTCTATTTTAGAGTATTTTTGACATCTTTTTGTTTATTCGAGACCATTTTAGTCAATTCTGACCAGTTTTTGTTGAACTTTTATCCCTTTTTCTGGAAAAATCGGACCCCTAAAGTGGGCGGAGCCTAATTATCCCAAAAAATGGTCAAAATTTGTCAATGTCGGGTCATTTTTAGTGATTTTTGGGTCAATTTTAGTGGATTTTGGACCATTTTTCGTGGTATTTGGTCAATTTTTCAAAAAATCGGACCTTCAAAAGTGGGCGGAGCTTAGTTTTCCTATAATATGATCCCAATTTTGTCGATTTCGGACCATTTTAGACGATTTTTGGACCAATTTTGGAGGAATTCGGGTCATTTTTCACAAATTTACGGTCATTTTTCATGATTTCAGATCCACTTTGGCCAATTTCTAGTCGATTTAGGGTAATTTTTAGTGAATTTTAGTAAATTTCGGACAAATTTTTATGATTTTTCAGGCATTTCTAGTCAAAATTGGCCAATTTTTCATAATTTTGGGGTCACTTTTGACAAAAATTGATGAATTTTCATGATTTTTGGGTTATTTTCCATAATTTTTTTTTGAAAATTCGGACCCCTAAATGTGGGCGGAGCCTAATTTTCATATAAAAATGATCAAAATTTGTCAGTTTTGGCTCGTTTTTCATGTATTTAGGGTCATTTTTAATGATTTTTGGGTCATTATTCCATCATTTCCGAACGTTTTTAGCAATTTTTAAGTCAATTTTAGACACTCTTGGCGCTTTTTTAACCATTTTTCACGAATTTTAGACCATTTTTTATCTTAACTCATTTTCAGACTATTTTTGGCCCATTTCAAGCCTAGAAAATCCTCCTCTCACCTGCTGCCCAGTAGTTTCAAATCGTCGATCCGAGTGATACATACTAAACGAGTTCATACTCATATTCACGACTTGCAAAAAGTTTCCGTCCGCGGCCGTCGAGATTTCAAATTGGACTTGAGGGAGGAGCTCTTTGAGCTCTTGTTGAATCTGCGATGAGTACTTGCTGCACCCAACGTTTATCTGGAAATATGGAGCATTTTTGGGGGAGGGAAATTTGAATTTTTGAGCTTTTTAAACCTAAAAATCGTGATTTTGAGCAAAAATTGACCCAGAAAAGTGATTTTCAGGTTAAAACATGACCTAAAAACCGAAATTTTGGGTCAAAATTGACCTAGAAACCTAATTTTTTGGTGAAAAGTCTTGAAAATGTTCTAGATTTTTCACCTAAAAATCAGGATTCTATGTTTTGGGCTAAAATTTCGGTTTTTCTGGCCAAAAAACCTGATTTTAGACCATTTTTTTATCTAAAAACCACTTTTTTGGGCTAAAAAGCTTCAAAATCACAATTTTCGGCTCAAAATCGCACCTCCTTCAACTGCTTATCCGCCCAATCCTCGTAGTGCTCGTTTTGAAAAAGTAACCGATAAAAGTCCTGATAATAGCGTCCACGATGATCACACGCTCCTGTCATTAGATTCTTGGCCATGTCGTCGACGCCGGCGATCTGGAAAAAATTTGAGAAATTTTTTAGATGAAGTTGAGGGTCTTAGACGGCTTCAGGAGCCTTCAGAATCCTACTGACGTCTTCTGAATCTTTCAGAACCATCTAGAACCATTTTTGGCCAATTTTCATGATTTTTGGCTCAAAATGCTCCAAATTTTTGCAGAATTAGGTCATTTTCGTCCGATTTTAGTGAATTTCGGCTCATTTTTCATCTTCTAACACCTCCAGAATCCTTCAAAATCCGAATTTCTCGAAAATTCAAAATCCCAGCACCATCTCCTTCGAATTTCCTCTCCATCTAGACTATTTTCATCTAAAAAAAACTCACCGCATACCACCGCGAGCACAGAATAATCGACACATAGTGTGTGCAATTCTGCTCCTTCCACTTTTGGAATAACTCCGTTAGGAATCCTTTAATGCATTTCTCCAAGTAGAGATCTCCTTGGGGGTCCAGTTGATTCATTTCGGAGCACATCTGGAAGAAAATTTGATGATTTTAAGGGGAAAATTGAAGAAAAATTGGCCTGAAAAATCATGAAATTCCATAAATTTTGAGTTAAAAAACTTCGAAATTTTAATTTTTTCGGTTAAAAATTCTTGAATTTTTGTCAATTTCGGGTCAAAATTCTCCATTTTCCTTGATTTTTGGCTCAAAAATCACCAAAAATGCTCAAATTTGACTCAAAATCGCTATTTCCAAAGGTTTTAAGGTCAAAATTTGTCAAAAAGAAAAATTTCGGGACCCCGAAAGTGGGCGGAGCCTAATTTATTCAAAAAAATGGTCAATTTTGGGTCGTTTTCCATGATTTTTGGACCATTTTTAGTGATTTTTCATAATTTTTGGACCGTTTTTAGTGATTTTTTGTAAAATTCAGACCAATTTTCATGATTTTTGGACCATTTCTAGTCAAAATTGGTCGATTTTTCATGATTTTGAGGTCATTTTTGACAAAAATCCATTCATTTTATGATTTCTGTATCATTTTTCATAAAAATTTTAGAAATTCGGGACCCCCAAAAGTGGGCGGAGCCTAATTTTTTCAAGAAAATGGTCAATTTCGGGTCATTTTTCTTGATTTTTAGACCATTTTTAGTGAATTTTGGACTATTTCGACCAATTTTGGGTCATTTTTCATGATTTTTGGCTTAAAAAATAGCAAATTTTCGCTTTTTAAAGCCCTTACCTGAATAAATATGAGCACCGTACTCGAGCTGGACCGAAAAACGACTCTAGTCTTATCAGTGACATATCCACTCCGTACCAACGATCCCTTCCTCCACATATCCGAAATTCGCGTGTTGATATTCAAATGTCGCTTCTGTTCTTCGACATATGTCATTCGACCGATGAGACAACTACGGTAGCGATACATGTCCGCACGGGACATGTACAATTCGCGAAATGTCAATTGAACATTATCGAGGGATACGGTATCCACGGTTTCCAGAGTGCACGTGACGATGTCGCCTGGTTTGAGGAAGTCGATTCGATTCGTGATTAGGCCGGGGGAACCTTTGGCGAGGGAGAGGGTGCATGGCTGAAAATAGGGGGGAAAAATTAGGGTTAGAGAAGTCTTGGAGGTTATTTTAGGCTGAAAATGAGCTAAAAATGAGCAAAAAATCATGAAAATTGACCATTTTTGGCCCCCCCCCCCCTAAAAGTGGGCGGAGCTTATGCATTTTAGGCTCCGCCCACTTTTGGGGGTCTGAAATTTGAGCCTTTTTCATGATTTTTGGAGTCATTTTTGACGAAAATTGATTCATTTTTTATGAAAATTTTGAAAATTGGGACCCCAAAAGTGGGCGGAGCCTGATATTCCTTTAAAAAATGATCGAAATTGGTCAATTTTCGGGTCGATTTTCATGGTTTTTGGATAATTTTTAGTGAATTTTGATCAAATTTCTATGGATTCTATGGACACTTCGAAACTGCGACGTTTGGCAACTACGACATTTCGCAACCAAGACATTTCAAAACTGGACATTTCGCAACCATAACATTTCATCAACGAGAAAATTTTCTAGAAGTGATTTTCAAGCTCCTGGACGTTTCGCCACTAGCCATTTAGCAACTACAACGTTTCGCAACTAACGTCGATTTCGCAACCAAGACACTTCGAAACTGGACATTTCGTAACTACGAAATTTCGCAACTACGACATTTCGAAACCGCAACAATTCGCAACCAGGACACTTCGAAACTGGACATTTCGCAACCAGTCGTTTCGCAACTCTATGAACTAGCTTCAGACGACTTCAGAAGCGTTTTTAGCCAATTTTGGGTCGATTTTGCCCAATTTTTGACCGATTTGAGTCAAATTTTCGCGATTTTCAGCCTCCAGGCCTACCTCATCCGCCTTATGCGTCGACTTCTTGCTCTCATTTGCCATCTCCCTTCCAATTTCCTCCATAAGCTCCGCCCTTTCCGTCTCCTGATAAACATTCGAATTTCGATTCGACGATCGTGTCGTTGCTCCTCCGTGAATGCTCGCCGCCGAATTCACTTTTTTCGAATCCATCGGAATTGTCGTCTCGATTCGAAACGAAATTT
The DNA here is from genome assembly GCA_963932045.1 of Caenorhabditis sinica. Taxonomy (NCBI): domain Eukaryota; kingdom Metazoa; phylum Nematoda; class Chromadorea; order Rhabditida; family Rhabditidae; genus Caenorhabditis; species Caenorhabditis sinica. The sequence goes on from OZ009943.1 coordinate 17,760,703, forward strand.
CGTGGGTTTGACCGCCGGTGTCGTCGGTTTTTGCGACTGTTATATAGCATGGTTTGACGAATGAGAGGGTACTGTCGTGCTGGAAAAATTGAAATTTTTAGAAGACGTTAGAGGAGGATTCTGAATCCAAAAATTCATGAAAAATCGAGTTTTTAATCGATTTTTCTTTTCAAAATTGATCTAAAAACGCTTTTTAGGGCTAAAATTGACCAAAAAATCACTTTTTTCATTGAAATTTGGACTTTTTCAAGCCAAAAATCGCTGATTTTAAGGCTATTTTTCATAAAATTTTCTGAAAATCGGGACCCCCAAAAGTGGGCGAAGCCTAATTTTCCTATAAAAATGGTCAAAATTGGTGAATTTCGGGTCTTTTTCCTGATTTTTGGACCATTTTTCATGGTTTTAAGGCGAGTTTTAGTGATTTTTGGGTCTGATTCGTCCATTTTTAGCCATTTTTCGAAAATTTTCGAATTTTCACACCTGTATCACTGCCATATGCTCCTCGGGACGCGTGCAAATTGGTTTTTTCACCTGAAAAATAGGTTATTTAGTGAATTTTGGGTCATTTTTTGTTGATTTATAGCAATTTTTACATATATGTCCGGAATGCTGGACTAAGGCTGGAGTCCAGGTCGCAAAAATTGGTTTTTTAGAATCTGGGTCGCAAAATGGAGTGCAAAAATTTTTCATCGAAGGGAGACCATTTTCTGGGTCGCAAAATTCGATATTTTTGAAATTTTCTGGGTCGCGAAAATCACTAAATTTTTCATTCCAGCATTTCTCGCCATATATGAATTTTTAGTGAATTAGGGACTATTTTTCATCGAAAATGACCTAAAAATTATGAAAAACGCTTAAAAATCATGAAATTTGCCCGAATTCCTAAATTCTGGACCATTTTTCATGATTTTTGAGACATTTTTGATCATTTTAAGCCATTTTTAATGAAATTTGACTCGTTTTTGACGATTTTAGGGGGCATATTAATGATTTTTGGGTCATTTATGACTAAAAATGACCTGGAAATTATGAAAAATGACCAAAAAGCAAGAAAAATAAGCCAAAATTCATGATTTTTGACTCATATTTCATGATTATTGAGCCATTTCTACTCGAAATCGGTCGATTTTTCATAATTTCATTTTTGACAAAAATCTATTCATTTTTATGATTTTTGGACAATTTTTCATAAAATTTTTAGGAATTCGAGACCCCTAAACGTGGGCGGGGCCTAATTTTTTCATAAAAATGGTAAAATTGGTCGATTTCGGGTCGTTTTTTATGATTTTTAGGTCATTTTTGATGGTTTCTGGGTTATTTTTGACGATTTTTGGCTCATTTTTGACATTTTCCTCACCGGATCACAATGCGGACACTTATCGACCATATGATAGACGATTTTCGTCTTCCACGACGGCTTCTGCATTTCAATGAAAACGCCATTCAGTGGGAAATCTGAAGCGGCGATGACGCTGAATTGCTGATTTTGATTCTGATTCGAAGAAGACGTCGAAGGGGGTCCAGGAGGCGGTTTCTGACCATTTCCAGATGACGTTCCGGGCATCTGGAATGCCATTCTCCGGTTTTTGTGGCACCTGGAAATTGGGGACATTTTTGAGGGGATTTTGAAAAAAAATTGAGGAAATCGAAGAATTTTGAGCGAAAATTGAGGATTTTTAGTGGAAATTTGGAGGAAAAATTCTAAATTTTTTCGACTTAGGGGTGAAAATCGTGAAAATTCATGAAAAATGAGTCAAAAATCATGATTTTTGACTCAATTTTAGTGAAATTTGAGTCATTTCTAGTCAAAATTTGTCTATTTTTTATAATTTTGGGGCCATTTTTTGACAAAAATTGAGTCTTTTTTAGTGAATTCTGCATCATTTTTCATAAATTTTTTAGAAATTCGGGACCCCCAAAAGTGGGCGGAGCCTAATGTTCCGATAAAAAATGGTCGAAATTGGTCAATTTTGGGTCATTTTTTACGATTTTTAGATCAATTTTAGTGATTTTTGGGTGATTTTTGATGAATTTTAGTGATTTGTAGGTCATTTTTCATGATTTTTGACCCAATGTTCGTAATTTTTGAGCCATTTCTAGTCAAAATTTATCTATTTTTCATAATTTTGGGGTCATTTTCATTAAAAATTGCACTTTTTTCGGTTGAAAATTGATTTAAAATCGGCAAAATTCACAACTTTGACTCAAAAAATCGGTTTTTTGTAGAAATTTTAAAAGTTTTAAATCGATTTTTTTGTCAAAAATATTTTTTTAATGAAAAAATCAACAAAAAATCTAATTTTTCGGCTAAAAATGGGTGAAAATGCGAAATTCAAAAAATAATTTTAAACTTTTTTTTTGAGAAATTTTCAAAATTTTGATTTTTCGCCAAATTTGCCATTTTAATGCTCAAAATCGAATTTTGTGATTTTTTTATTTTTATTTCTGCAAAATTAAAATTTTTGCTTTTCCAATTTTTTATAATTTTTGGCATATTTTTTTTATATTAAAAAATAATCATTTTTGACTTTCAAACAGTGCATTTTTTCAAAAAACAACATCTTTTTTTTCAATTTTTCAAAACTTTCAGATATCTTCATTCATTTTAATTTTTTTTCAAAAGTTGTGTGTGTGTGTGTTGTATACATATTCATCAATATAGACTTTTAGAATAGATACTGTAGGATGGAGGGGGCGATGGGAGGGTGAAAAGGGGGAAAAATTAGATTAAAAAACGAGGAAAATTCAAATTTTTTGAGGAGGAGGATAAAAAAACGAACATTTTTTGAGAAAATTTGGACTTTTACAGATTAAAAATGAGAGAAAAAAGAGAAAAAAAGGAACAATTGAATAAATTAGAGCTGGAAAAATCGAAAAAATGGGGGAGAATTCCGGGAAGAAAAGGAAGAAAAGGAAGGAAATATAATAAGAGAAAAATCAGCGAGATCCGGGGCAAAAATTAGCGGAAAATCTGGATTTTTTGAAGGAAAAATTGCTCTTTTTTGGTGGAAAATGAGCAAAAATTGAGCCAAAATTGAGCCAAAATATAACAAAAAATAGTCCATTTTTGGAGCCAAAAATGGGCAAATTTCGAACCAAAAATGGGTAAATTTCGGTCAAAAATGACCAATTTTAGATGAAAATTGAGCCAAAAATAGCCAAAATTTGATCAAAAATAGACTATTCTTCGGCCAAAAAATGGGCTATTTTTGAGGAAAAATTGGCGTTTTTTAGGCAAATATTGCTCATTTTTAACGAAATTTCGGCCAAACTTGCCCAATTTTTAGTGAATTTAGCCAAAAATTACCATTTTTCACCAAAATTCTGTCATTTTCAACCGATTTTTTGGCTCTTTTTTAACAATTTTTCCACCAAAATTCTCCAAATTTTCCAACTTTTTGTGCTTTTTTAAATTTAACAAAAATTGAAAGGAAGATTATTTAGAGAACATAGTCCAATTCGTAGCGAACGTATTGATTGGTATCCGTATTCTCGACACGTGGATATCCGGCGATCAGCGCGTCGGCGGAACCCAAAATCAGATTGTTGAACACCTTCCAAACGGGCTCACGAACTTTTCGAGCCGGATGCCAGAGGGCTTGGAGACAGTATTGCATTACCTGCAAAATTAGAAGATTTTTGAGGGTTTGGAGGTGAAAAATGAGCATTTTTTCGGTCAAAAATAGCCAAAAATCAAGAATTACGGTCAGTTTTCCAGGGTTTTCAAGGATTTAGAGCCAAAATTGACCTCGTTTAGACTAAAAATGGGCGTTTTTGGGTCAAAAATAGAGATTTTTGTAGTTTTTCAAGAATTTTCAAGCTAAAGTATCGAATTTTCGGGTGATTTGAATCGATTTATAATCTTTTTTGAGGGTTTTAGGAGTGAAAAGTGGGCATTTTATGATCGAAAATAGCCAAAAATCGAGAATTTCGGTCCGTTTTCCAGGGTTTTTAAGGATTTTCAGTGATTTTTGGAAGGAGTTTGAGCGTTTTAGAGACGAAAATGGACATTTTTAGGCTGGAAATTGAACAAAAATTCAAATTCCAGGGGACTTTTCAGTGATTTTCAGTGATTTTTGAGGATCTAGAGGTGAGAATTGGGCTATTTTAGACTAAAAATCAGGAATCTCGGTCAAAAATGAAGAATTCGGCTATTGTTTCGATCCTTAGAATGGTTTTTAGCCGATTTTTAGAATTTTCAAGCCAAAAATGAGCATTTTTAGGGGCAAAATTTGCCGAAAATGACCAAAAATTGACTAACTTTGGTCAAAATCCTGATTTTTAGACTCATTTTTGTGGTTTTTCGACTCAATTTTTGGTTTTTCTGAGTCAAAATTTCACTTTTTCTATACTTTTTTCGGCCAAAATTTCGATTTCTAGGGAATTTCTGGGCTTTTTAAGCTAAAAAATATCATTTTTACGTCATTTTTCGCTAATTTTTGCTTTTTTGCCACTTTCCAGGCTCTATTTTGACTCAAAATTTCGATTTCAAGGCTATTTTCAAGCTAAAAATATCATTTTTAGATCAATTTTTCGCGAATTTCGCTTTTTTCGGCTCAAAATTTAGCAAATTTTTACCTTAATCGGTCCCAACGAGACTCGCATTCCCTCACACGCGAACACCCATCGTTGAATCAAATGCGGCGAGTTCTCCAACATGTTCGGCCATACGAAATTGAGCAAATGAATGAGAGCATCCTCACAACCGAATCCATAAACTCCGATTGCGAGATGAGCAACGGCGTCGACGGCGATTTGACGATGCACTTGGTCTCGTTCCATTAGGGCGTCGATGAGCAATGGGACGACCGCGTAGATGTAGTCTTTGGCCATCTCTCCAATGTATTCAAACATGAACGATAAGGCTTTGAGCACTCCGTTTTGGACGTTGATCTCCGGAACACGGTATTCGTTCATTATGGCTGGGAGTACGGTAAACGGGGCGCACGTCTCGGAGACAATGGCGATGGCTACGGTTGTGCAGACACGGAGTTGACGTTCTTGGACCTGGAAAAATGAAGATTTTGAGTCATTTTGAGCAAATTTTGTGTTATTTTTGATCATTTTGAGGCATTTTTGAGCTAATATGGACCGTTTTGAGTCAACTTTGAACTGTTTTGAAGGGGGAACCCTTCCAAAAAATTGTATTGCGTTAACATACGTAAAATGTGCGTAGATTCCAAAAATCATAATGAAAATGCTCAAAAATCACTCTAAAAACCCGAAAAATGGCTCCGAAATAAGCAAAAAATCGCAGAAGTTGTCTGGGGGGTGAGTTTCCCAAAAAAGGGGCGGAGACAGCCAATGAGCGCCATTTTTTTTGGGAAACTCAACCCCAGACAACTTCTGCGATTTTTGCTCATTTTGGAGTCATTTTTCGGGGTTTTAGAGGGCTTTTTGAGCATTTTCATTATGATTTTTGGAATCTACACACATTTTTACGTATTTTAGAGCAATAAAAATTTTTGGTCGCATTCCTCCTTTAATCATTTTTAGGCAAGTTTGAGCCGATTTGGACCATTTTTGATGAATTTTGGACTGTTTTTAGAACTTTTTAGTCACTTTTCGATACAATTTGATTCATTTTTGTGAAATTTGACGATTTTCGGTGAACTTTTAGCCATTTTTCATGATTTTCAAGTCGATCCCAGCAAAATTTGGGTCATTCCCGACGAATTCCGGGTCATTTTGAGACGATTTGGACCGATTTCCGAGAGTTTTAGACGGTTTAATATAGATTTTGGATGAATTTGAGTAAAATTTGACTCATTTTTAACTAGTTTAGGACTTTTTTATATCAACTTCTAGCCAAAGGCCTCTAATCGAAATGTGACCATTTTGAGGTCTTTATAGCCAATTTAGGCGATTTCGGATGATTTTCAGAGACTTTTTAGTGGATTTTGGAGCATTTTTGAGCGTTTTTAGTGAAAAACGGAGAATTTTAAGCCAAATCAGAGCCAGAGAGCTCCAAACTCAAAATTGGTGATTTCCAGTTAATTTTTAGTTAATTTCAGTCCATTTTTAACAAAATTTAGGTCCCTTTTAAGCCAATTATGAGGTGAAGGGTTCCCTGCGAAATTTGGACATTTTGGGTAATTTTTAGGTAATTTTCAGCTGAATTTCCACCATTTTTATCGTTAAGGGGACCATAGAGCTCTCATCAAAATTTGGCCAATTTGGGCTCAATTTCGACCATTTTTAGTCTATTTTTTCGGCTATTTTCATTATTTCTTCGATTAGGACATCTTGAGGTCTATCTAGGCAAAATTCGACTATTTTTTAATGAATTTCAAAGAATTTTGGCCAATAATGGGTCAAAAGGGTCCAAAACCATTTTCAGTTAATTTTCTCAGTTTTTAGTTCATTTTTCGTCTATTTTCATTATTTTTCCTGTTCTCTCACCTTCAAATTATTCAACAACGTCGCCAACACATCATGGGGTCCAATCGCCTTGGCAATGAATCCAAACGTGTTAATCGCCGCCCGTCGAATACTCTTCTTATGCGCTTTGAGCAGCTCAAGGAGCTCAAAACAAATTCTCATCCATTCTCGCGCCGACACGAATTCCGATCCTCTATCAGCGATCGCTCCAACCAAATCAATGCAGTTCTCCTGTACTTTCTCATGACGATTTTTCAAAATCGGTGTTAACCTTGGGAGCAAATCTTTGATAGGCGGCGTCATTTTAGTCATTCCAATAACGTTGCAAATCGCTTTAAGTGCTCCTAGGATAGATCCAAGGACCTCTGGATACTCCTCTCCCAAATACTCATAGAGCACCACTCCCATGTGTCCCATCATTTTCTCCTCCTCGCATAGATGCATCACCGGAGCAATTCTCGCAATCAAATCCGCCGCTTGCTGCCGGACCTTCGCCGATTTATTGTTCAATCTCCATAAGATAGTTCCACAAATTTGAGGGATGTATGCCTTTGCTCTTCTTCCCAAAGATGAACAAATCGTCCCAAAACCATCCAACATCACCGAATCTTCCTGGGTTTGCTCCTGGAATGCGTACAGTAATCCGTCGATGAGTTGCTCTTCGAGCCGCGCATCGATATCTGTGGCTCCCTGGAGTGCTACGATATTCTCAATAGTCTCCATGACCATTTTCCGGTATTGCTCATTCTCGTCCTTCAAATCGTCGACGATTCTCGCGATCATTTCGACGCAGCCCACTTTTTGCGCAATTTCCACAGTTGTATCTACGAGTTGGCGATAATTTCTCCGATCCATTGCCATTCGTTGATTCCAGAATGCCTTAAAGTAGGGAGTTTTTGTTTTGGTTTCAAATGATCGTCCCAGTTCCCAATAGGACGAATATAACAATTTTAAAGCTTTTCAGGGGGTCCTAGACCATCTAGAAGAGCTCTGAGGCAGTCCGGGCTCTTTAGACGGTCTAGAAATGCAGATAGGGATTTCTAGGCCATCCTGGAGCTTCTTAGATGATCTAAAAAGTCGAAATTGAGCTCCTGGGTCATCTTGTAAAGCTGACTAGGGAATGGTTCAGGGAGTCGGTGGGTTTTGGGCATGTGTCATATACCATTGGAAACAGGATGATCTGTAGTTTCCATAACTGATTTCATTTTCTGCCAAACGACCTCGAGAATCGAGAAAAACGCATCCCAAAATTGGGGTTATTTTCTGTGGATTTCAAGGAAATTTGTGTGTGAGACACACTGAAAACGCTGCCGCCTCCTCCTCACCGGTGCGCACTACATGTATGCCGACCGCATCAGTGGAAAAGTGTGGTTGAGTGGTCCAGTGGCTAGCGTTCTCGGCTGATATGCGGGAGGTGTGGGTTCGGTTCCCCTCTCCTGAAACTATTTTGTAATTTTTTTTCATGTTTTTTTTTCGATTTTGTTTTGGTTATAAGTATTTTTTAGGTCAATTTTGAGTCAAAAGAAGACTTTTCCAGAGGGTCCCAGAACTTACTGGAGAGCTCCAAAAAGTTTTACGAAAAATTTTTTTTTCAAAAAATCTCACTTTTTCTTCACCTATCCCATGGACAAAATTTTTGAAAAAAAATTTGTCTTCAAACTTGGAGGGAAGATCAATGATAAATGTCTCGTGGCGCAAGATCAACGGAATGGCGCGAGATTCGTGGCTATAAAAGCTTTGAGTTCTTCATTTTCAATCATTCTATTCATTATTCGTCTTGTTTTTTCACAACTTTTCTACCCTTCCGCTACTATTCGTTCTGCTTCAATGTCGTGCAACATTTCTCATGTTCTCTACCTTCTTCTCAAAAAGTATCCCGACCCAATTCCTTCGGATCCCGTGATATCCCGACAGGAACAAAAGATGGCAACTCATTTGGGGAATCTTCTGGATCAGGCTGCTGAAGATGAAGTCTTGATCAACGTGGATGAGGAGCTTGTCAACGAAGAAGATGGCGACTGGGAGCCGGAGGAGTTCAAGGTATAATGTAAACATATTAAATTGTTTTTATATCATGATTTCAGCCATATGACGATTTCGTCCTCTCTTCCCACCAAGAATTGAAATTTGGAGACCGATCAGTAACCCGCGCCGAGATGGATGAGGCCATCAATTTCTATCGCGACACTGCTAAAGGGACTAGGTCGTTGTCTTGCATGAAACAGAACTATCGTTGGCTATCCACAGAAGGGGACATGAAGAAGCTCCGTGCATATGAGAAGGACAAGGACAACTTCAAAGAGAGTCGATCCAATTTGCTCAAAGTGTTGGCGCAACGCATGTATGAAGTCGTCCGGGAAAAACTTGAAAGCGGTAGGTTATAAAATATTGTCTGATCTATTTGGTTCATATAGGTCTTCTTCTTCACGACGACGGACTCATGGCCATCGCACTAGACATCAACCGTAATGAGACTAATATCGAAGGCTTCAAGGCCAGTCAGACATGGATCACTCGCTGGAAAAAGAGTCACCGTATTGTCAGTAGGAAAGTGACAAAGTTCGTCACGAGGAAATGCTTCTTGGACAAGGACGTCCTTCGCAAACAAGCAGATGAGTACGTTCCAGATTTCCAAATAATAAGTAAAAATCAACTTCATTACAGCTTTGTTGCTGTCTGTCGCCGTGAGATGTCCGCCTTCGCTCCGTCCCTGGTTTTCAACTCCGACCAAACGGGAATCCAAAAGGAGCTCTATGGAGCTCGCGCTTTGGCTTTCCTTGGAGAAAAAGATGTGACAAGGCTCGTCCAATCAAAGTCGTCATTGACGCACAGCTTCACCTTCCTTCCCATGCTTTTCATGGATGGCACGTTGGGACCCAAAGCGTTCTTGTTGATGGCGGAGCCCACAGGACAATTTCCTCCAACAAGACCAATACCCAACTGCTCTAACCTTGAAGTTCGCGCCGCCAGGTCACACATCATGAGAAAGGACCATATGCTAGACTGGCTAACATCTTGTGTCTTCATTCCTTCGAATCCAAAACGCTTGTACGCGATTTTCGACAGCTGGTCTCCATTCAAAGATCACAACGCCATCCAACAATGTCTGCCACCTGGATACGACGTCACCATTCGGAATATTCCACCCCATACGACTGGGATGATCCAGCCTTTGGATGCACATTGGAATGGCCCGTGGAAGGTATTTCGTGATTCATCTTATGGTATAGAAGTGTTCATTATTCATTTTTTCAGGCACTCCTCAAAAAGTTCATGGCCTATGCACTAACCTTCCATAAGACCTACATCATCGCACAACGGAACAACGAGATTATGATGATTTCCCTCCTCTACCATCAAATCTCTTCCAAGTTCTTCCAGCCGTTTCTCCAGTATTCATGGAAGAAGACTGGTTATCTGGATGGACCAAAAGTGAGCTTCCTGACACCTGCTCAATATTGTTTTGGGACTGTCGGAAGAGAGGACTGCTACAAGAGAAGATGTACCCAGCAAGCTTTCATCAGATGTGCACGATGTGAGGAGTTCATTTGCTTCTCCCATTTCATAGTGGACGATCAGCACATGTGCCAATACCCGTGATTATCCAATATACAGTTTGTCTATATCGTTTTATAAATAAAGAGTTTTGCTATTGATTTCAAGTTGTAGATGGATTTGGAAACCTAGGATGCTCAGAAGTTATGGTCATGATAATTTTACAGTTGGAAAAGAGTTATCTTCCAGTTTGAAGACAAATTTTTTTTCAAAAATTTTGTCCATGGGATAGGTGAAGAAAAAGTGAGATTTTTTGAAAAAAAAATTTTTCGTAAAACTTTTTGGAGCTCTCCAGTAAGTTCTGGGACCCTCTGGAAAAGTCTTCTTTTGACTCAAAATTGACCTAAAAAATACTTATAACCAAAACAAAATCGAAAAAAAAACATGAAAAAAAATTACAAAATAGTTTCAGGAGAGGGGAACCGAACCCACACCTCCCGCATATCAGCCGAGAACGCTAGCCACTGGACCACTCAACCACACTTTTCCACTGATGCGGTCGGCATACATGTAGTGCGCACCGGTGAGGAGGAGGCGGCAGCGTTTTCAGTGTGTCTCACACACAAATTTCCTTGAAATCCACAGAAAATAACCCCAATTTTGGGATGCGTTTTTCTCGATTCTCGAGGTCGTTTGGCAGAAAATGAAATCAGTTATGGAAACTACAGATCATCCTGTTTCCAATGGTATATGACACATGCCCAAAACCCACCGACTCCCTGAACCATTCCCTAGTGAGATGGGCTAGAGACTCAGATAGACGAATATAACAACTTTTAAGCTTAAAAATCGCTAAAAATCGAGAAAATCGCATTTTTTGTATTAGATCTCAAAAAATCTGCCGTTTTTTTTGATTCGAATGCACCAACTGCACAATTCGCAAAACTTTTACGGACACTTTTTCAATTCCCATAATTCGTAAGGGAAAACGCGCTCCATCGACAGCTTGGCTGAAATTTGAATTTCCACCTTTCCCGCCGTTTTGAAAACAGCGAAACATGTTTCGGTGGGTGCGTGGACTCCTCGTGGACAATTAGAGAGCCCACGCACACAGGAAAACATGTTTCGCAAAACGGCGGGAAAGCTGAAAATTCAAATTTCAGCCAAGTTGGCGATGGAGCGCGTTTCCCCTTGGGGAATATCGCTAATGGGGTCATTTTTAACAGAATTTTTTCTGACGTCTTCTGAATCCTTCACAATCGCTGTCAGTCAATTTCGGGTCATTTTTCGCCATTTTTCAACCAATTTCAGTCGAATTCTGGCTATTTTTCGTCCAGAATCCTCTACAATCATTCTTCCGGATTCATGAAGTCGTCAGTCGTCTTCTGACGCCTTCTGGAACCGTCAGAATCTCTCCGACGTCTTCTTCTCGAACTTGGCTCGAAATGGGTCGATTTTTACTGAATTTTCGCGGTAAAGCCTCCTAAGACGCCTTCAGAATACTTCAAAATCGTGTTTAGTCAATTTAGGGTCGTTTTTCGCCATTTTTCAACTATTATTAGTCCATTCTAGGTCGAGTTTACTTATTTTTCGACCATTTCTAGTCAAAATTTCGCTATTTTTTACAGCGAAACATGTTTTGGTGGGTGCGTGGACTCCTCGTGGACAACTCGGGCAGCAGTCGAATTGTCCACGAGGAGTCCACGCATCCAACAAAACATGTTTCGCTGTTTTCAAAACGGCGGGAAAGCTGAAAATTCAAATTTGAGCCAAGTTGGCGATGGAGCGCGTTTCGCTTTGGGGAATATCGCTAATATTTCTAGTAGTTTTTTTGTTTACCTTAAAGAACGATGGGAGCACTTCATCCCTAATATACGCCGGCTCAACACCATCCGTCGCGCAACACTGTTTCACAACTTTCAGCACGATTTTCTTCATTTCCTCATCTGGAGAAGCGAATTCTCGAATAAGAATGAGCATCACTTCTCGGGTATAGTAGGAGGCGTACTCGGCGTCCATCAACGGAATCAGGTAGCCGATGGCTTTGAGAAACGCGGCGAGACCCTTTCCGCGATGCATACGGATTCCTTTCCAGAGGGGTTTGAGCACCGAGTCGAACGATTCGATACCGTAGGGGGCGGCGGCTTCGGCCAAGGCGGCAAGGCAGAGAGCGGTGATGGTGCGGACCTGGAAAATAGGGAAAATTAGAGGATTTAGGGTGGTTTTTCGTCGAATATGAGCCCAAAATGGTCGATTTTAAGCTATTTTCGATGAATTTTGGACTTTTATTAGTAGTTTTCAAGTGAATTTTCGATGAAATTTGATCCATTTTTTGTGGGAAATTTAGGGGTTTTTTGAGTGGTTTTTCATCGAATTTGACCCCAAAATGACCAATTTTAAGCGATTTTTGATCGATTTCAGCCAATTTTGAACCATTTTGGTCTAATTTGAAGGTGGATGGTTCTTGAGCATTTTGACCGTAATATGAACGATTTTGAACTATTTTAAAGGAGGAATCCGACCAAAAACTTTCTATTGCTTTAAAATACGTAAAAATGAGCGTAGATTTCGAAAATCATAACGAAAACGCTCAAAAATCGCTATAAAACCCCGAAAAATTGCTTAGAAATGAGCAAAAATCGCAGAAGTTGTAGGGGGCGGAGTTTCCCCCAAAAAGGGGCGGAGTCAGCCAATTGGCTCCGCCCCCTACAACTTTTGCGATTTTTGCTCATTTCGGAGCCATTTTTCCGGATTTTAGAGCGATTTTTGAGCATTTTCATTATGATTTTTGGAATCTACACACAATTTTACGTATTTTAAAGTAATACAATTTTCGATCGGAGTCCTCCTTTAAAATCCTTTTTCGGCTTAAATTCGTCCATTTTTTGCCATTTTCCTTATCAAAATTGACTGAAAACGCATTTTTTAGGGCTAAAATAAGCCAAAAGCGCACTTTTTTCACTGAAATTTGGACTTTTCGGGATTTTCAAAGCCAAAAACATCTTTTGGCGGTTTTAGGCCATTTTTTGAACATTTCTAGGCCAACTTTTTAGGTCACTTTGGGTCATTTCAAGCCTATTTTCAGAGGCATTTTTCAGCTATTTTCTCACCTTCTGCTGCTCATCATCGAGTCCATCCTTGACAATCTCGACCAACGACTTCAAATGAGGCAATACTGCACATCCCATGAGGATAGCCATCTGTTGAACGATCTTGATACCGGTGTGACGTGCTTGCCACGACTTCTTACTCTTACAGACGGCCTTCAGGAATGGAAGGAGAGCTGGGATACCGAGGGCGGAGGCGACGACGGCGAACGCACGGGCGGTGGTGTTACGGACGTATCTGGAAGAATAGAGAGTGTAAAATCGCGATTTTCATAGAATTTTGGGCCATTTGAGCTTCAGAGGTCTTCAGAATACCCTAGACAACTTCTGACTAAATTTGGCTCAAAATGGACCAGGAGGAGGCCGACCATAAAAATTTTGTGTTGTAAAATATGTTAAAATGAGCGTAGATTCCAAAAATCATTATGAAAATGGTCAAAAATCGCGCTAAAACGCCAAAAAATAGCTCTGAAATGAGCAAAAATCGCAAAAGTTGTCTGGGGTTGAGTTTCCCAAAAAGGGGCGGAGTCAACCAATCACTGCGCTCGGCTCCGCCCCTTTTTTGGGAAACTGCGCCCCCTACAACTTCTGCGATTTTTGCTCATTTTGGAGCGATTTTTCGGGATTTTATAGCGATCTTTTGGCACTTTCATTATGATCCTTCAACATCGTCTAGATGGTTTCTGATGGCTTTTTAGCTGAAAATGGACCATTTTTTATGAAATGTTTCGTCAAAGTATAACCAAAATCCTTCTGCATCGTTCTAGATGTATTCGGATCGAATCTGGCTCAAAATGAACCGTTTTTGATGAAATTTCGCTCAAAATTTAGTCAAAACCTCCTAGAATCCTCGCCAAAAGCTTCCAGAATCCTCATAAGCTTGTTAGGCGGCGTCAGATAGAGTTTGGCTCAAAATCAGCTGTTTTTTGGTGAAATTTGACTCAAAATGGACTGCTTTTGGTGGGATTCGGCTCAAAATGCAGCCAAAAGCCTTCAGAATCCTCAAGAACTCTTATGAATCGCTCTCGACGACTTCTGATTGAATTTGGCTCGAAACGGACCATTTTTAGTGAAATTTGGCTAAAAATTCAGTCGAAAGTCTTCAGAAACGCTTAGAATCCTTCAAAATCATCCAGGACGCTTCTGGAGCTCTCCGAAGCTCTCTGGAACCTTCTGGGGCCGCAAGAACCGTCTGAAGCCTTTAGAAACCTCTAGGACGTCCGTGGAGCCTTCAGAATCTTAATTCATCTGAAAATGGGCCATTTTTCATGAAAAAATGGTAAAATTTAGCCAGAAGCCTTCTGGAACCTTCGGAATCTTCTAGGAGGATTCTAAAGGAAATAAGACCGTTTTTGATGAAATTTGATCGAAAATGAAGGTTTTTAGACTAAAATAAGCTCAAAGTTCACTATTTTCTATGAAATTTGGCTCAAAATCAAGCTCCTTCAGAACTCACTCATCAACATTATCAATATCCGGACGCATCGTGGAAATCATCGTAGCCAATCCAGCAGCCTTTGCCAAATTCGAGATAATCTCTCTTCCCTCAACTCTCGCGTAGTAGTCCTCATCAATCAGAAGGGGCTCAATAACCACCAGAATTTTGTGCACATAAGGACGAACGAGATCATCCAATTTGTACAGAATTCTATCGATAACCTTCACCATCAAATGTCGTTCTTGATCTTCTAAAGAGGGTGACATCAGGAGTGGAAGAATCTGATTGAAAAGCGGTCCAGCACCGTATTTCCTAGCGTTTTCCGTGATTTTTCGCAATCCCGACTTCCTCATCGGCGGTGTTCCGTTCTTGATTTTCAACAAATGCTCCATAATCTCCCTCTCGTTCTTCTCCTCCCGGCTCAACTGGGACTCATCAACATCCATGAGCAATTTGTCGAAATACTGCATATCATCGGGTTTTAGGGGTGGAAGTTCGGCGTTTTTCGGTTGAGTATCGACTAGTCCTCCGACGCCCTTCTCTCCGACACCGTCACGATCTGGGGTGCCTGGCATGTAGAAGCCGCCGGCTCCGGCGCCGCCCATTGGTGTTGGGGTGGCCATCAGTTTGCGGGTTGGGGTTCTGGAAAAATTGAAGATGTTAGATGGAGCATTTGGGGTGTTTGGAAGGTTTTTAGGGGGTCCTAGACCATCTAGAAGGGCTTTGTGCGTAGATTCCAAAAATCATGATGAAAATGCTTAAAAATCGGTCTAAAACGGCGAAAAATGGCTCCGATATGAGCAAAAATCGCAGAAGTTTTCTGGGGTGGAGTTCCCCCAAAAAGGGGTGGACTCCGGATACAACTTATGCGATTTTTGCTCATTTTGGAGCCATTTTTCGGGGTTTTAGAGCGATTTTTGAGCATTTTCATGATGATTTTTGGAATCTACGCACATCTTTACTTATTTCAGAAAATTTTTGGCCGGATTTCTCCGTTAAGACTCTTTTTGGGGTCCTAAACAATCTAGAAGAGCTCCAAACATTCCTGATTTAATTAGATAGCCTAGAAATCATGAAAACGATTTCTAGGCCATCACGGAGCGTCTAAAAAAGTCTAGAAAGTCGAAATTAGGTCCTAGACCATCTAGAAGAGCAGCTAGGCTACGGGACTCCTTTTTGACAAATTTTTTGAAAATTTGGAGCATTTTTTAGTCCTAAGGAGCTCATTTTCTTTATGGACCTCTTTAAAAGTGATTCTGGTGGAATTTGGACCATTTTTGATGAAATTTGGTAGAAATTAAGGTTTTTATACCAAAATAAGCTCAAATTCCACTATTTTTAATGAAAAATGGTCGGAATTTAGACGGAAGCCTTCAGAAACTTCTGGACATCTAGGAGACGGTTTTTGGCCAATTTTTCATGATTTAGAGCATGTTTTAGACCGAAAAAGAGTTTCTCGGCTCTCTGGACGCCTCTGAGAAGGTTTTTGACCTAATTTTCGATCTAGAAGAGCAGCTGAAGAATTTTTTGGTAAATTTTTCCGAAATTTGGAGCGTTTTTAGGCCTAAAGAGCTCACTTTCTTTTTGGACCTAAATAGACCTTCTGGAGCTCTCCAAGACGTTTTTGGCCAATTTTTCGGAATTTAGAGCATTTTTAGATCTTCTGGACCCTTCTAGGACCGTTTTTAACCGATTTTTTCGAAATTTGGAGCACTTTTAAACCTTGTTTTTCTAACCTCAACGGAATATAGTTCATTGGCGGCACGAGCACTTTATAACCGGGCGGGAACAACGACTCCAACTCCTCATCGGTCAACGGTCGATTGCGATCATCAATCTCCTTCTCCCAACGATAAATCTGCATCTGTTCAGGCGTCATCGGAATCGCGTGCGCCGCCGGCGTCTTCATTCCCATCGCCGCCGTTCCGATCGGCGTGGCTCCTCCTGGAGTCATTGCTCCGATTGGGGTTTGGCTCGGGTGGCTGGGGGTGAATGACGGGGTGGCTGCTCCGGCGTGAAGTGGAGTGGCGGCGGCGACGTTCGGGGTTTGAGAAGGCGTCAAATCCCAACGAGAACGACGTTTCGATGCTGATGGTGTATCCTCGATTTTCACATCCTGCAATTTTAGGCATTTTAGACAGTTTTTTGGAGAAATTTTGACGATTTTGGGGCTATTTTGAGCCATTTTTAGCCAAATTTGGGCAGTTTTCGCCCTAAAACAATCCAAAAACTCGGAATTTGAGCCAAAAAATGGATTTTTTGGAAGTTTTGATGAAATTTGAGCTATTTTTAGCCAATTTGGACCTTTTTTAGCCAATTGTGGGCAGTTTTCGACCTAAAACAATCCTCCGCGCCTTCTGGAGCCTTCTGACGTCTTCTAGAGTTGTCTAGATGCTTCTAATCGAAATTTCTCTCGAAATTGACCATTTTTAACGAAATTTGGTGAAAAATCCGCCAAAAACTACTAGAAAACATCCAAGATTCACCTAGGCGACTTCTGGTCTAAATTGACTCAAAATTAATCCATTTTTGTCGAAAATTGGCCGAAATCGAGCCAGATTCCTTCAGATACCTCTGGAATCATTTTCGCTATTTTTTCGTGGTTTTTCAATCGAGATTTTTTGAATTTTAGACCTTTTTTAGCGTTTTCTATTCAAAATTAGGCTCAAACTGGGCAATTTTCTATGAAAATCAGCTGAAATTCAGTCGGAAGCCGTCTAAATGCTCCAAAACCTTCTAGGCAGATTCTGCTGGAATTTGGACCGTTTTTGATGAAATTTTGTCGAAATCAAAGGTTTTTTCCACTAAAATAAGCTAAAAATGCACTATTTTCAATGAAGAATTGGTCAAAATGGAGGGGAAAGCCTTCTGAATCCTCACGACGTCTTCAGGATCTTGATTCCGCTCAAAATGGGCCATTTTTCATGAAAATTAGTCAAAATTTAGCCGAAAGCCTTCAGAATCCTCTGGAATCCTTCAGACTGATTCTGATGGAAGTTAGACCATTTTTGATGAATTTCGGTAGAAATTGACGGTTTTTAGACTAAAATAAGTTAAAAATTCGCATTTTCTCCCTATTTTTGATGATTTCCTAAGGTTTTTAGGCTAAAATAGGCTCATTTTCACTTTTGTTCCCTTACCGAATCCGATCCTCTCGCCGGCGTCTCCATTCCCCATCCCGGCGTCATTGAGCCATCGTTGAGCCCCGAATCCTTTGGAGTCTCATCCCATCGATTTCTTCTTGGAGTCTGAGCAGCTGGGGTGCTCGACCACTTGTCTACTGATGGTGTCGCATCGGCGGCTCCAGTCGAGTGAGCCGGAGTCTCATCCCAACGGGCGGCTCGTGGCGTCGCTGCTTCTGCACTAAGACTCGCGAATCCGAGACGTTTGCGTGGTGCGGAGCCTTGCGATGGAGTGGCTGACGCGGCGCCGAGGTTTTCAGAAGACGTGGAGGAGGATTCTGGAGCTTCTTGCGAGTCCCAACGACCTTTTTTCTTCTCTGGTTGACTGGAAACGTGGAGATCGCCGGATTTTGCACGATCGGCGAGCTCTCGTTCGACGCGGCTCTTGTCTTCTTGGTAGCGTTGATCGCGCATCACTTCTGCGTAGCCACGGTTACGGTTGTCCGGTGTTTGATCGACTGGAAATTGGGGGAGAAATTAGAGGATTTTAGACAGTTTTTAGTGGAAATTTGAACGATTTTGAGGTGGTTTCGAGCCATTTTCAATCTAATCTGAACAATTTTCGACCGAAAACAATCCCAAAACTCAGAGCTCTCGTGACGTCTTCAGAATTCGAAATTGGCTAAAAATAGAGCATTTTTCCATGAAAATTGCTCAAAATTCAACGAAATGACATTAGAATCCTTTAAAAGTCAAAATTGGTCGAAATTGAAGGTTTTTAGACTAAAATAAGCTCAAAATTCACTATTTTCTTTGAAAATTGGTCAAAAATCAAGCCAGAAGCCTTCAAAATCATCAAGGTGCCTTCAGGACTCGAATTTGCCTCAAAATGAAGCATTTTTCTATGAAAATTGGTGAAAATACAGCCAGAAGCCTTATCAATCCTTCTGAATCTTCTAGGTGGATTCTGATGGAAATTAGACCATTTTTAATGGAATTTGATCGAAATTGAAGGTTTTTAGACTAAAATTAGCTCAAAATTCATCATTTTTTTACGAGAAATGATCTAAAATCCAGCCATAGGCCTTCATAATCATCAAGATGCTTCCAGAATCCGATTTTGGCTCAAAATAGAGCATTTTTCATAAAATTTGGTCGAAATTCACCCAGAAGCCTTCTGAATCCTCCAGTGGTTTCCAGATGGATTCTAATGAAAATTAGACCATTTCTGACAAAATTTGGTCGAAAATAAAGGTTTTTAGACTAAAATAAGCTCAAAATCAACGTTTTTTCAATGAAAATTGGTCAAAAATCAAGCCAGAGGCCGTAAGAATCCTCCAAAGTGGATTATAATGCAATTTGGACCATTTTTGACGAAATTTGGTCGAAATTGAAAGTTTTTAGACTAAAATAAGCTCAAAATTCGCATTTTCTACCTATTTTTGATGATTTTTTATGGTTTTTAGACATTTTCAGGTCCATTTTTAGCGTTTTCCACCAATTTTCGAGCCCTTACCAAAAGCATCAGCACGATCCGGCGAGATTTGTCGTCTCATCGCACGCTCATGATACTTGGATTGTCGCTCGGCGATAGTCTTCGTACGCGTCTCGGCAAACGGATCAGTGTCTTCTGAAGCGGCGGCGACTTCTTCGATGAATTTATGCGGTTGCGAGTAGTTCGTCGCCTTCTTCTGAACCGTCGGCATCGAATCCTCGTCGACGTCGTCCTCCTCTGCTCCCGTGCCAATCGAATCCAGATACCCATCACGACTCTCGCCACGAACACTTCCGTAGACATCCTGAAAATTAGGGATTTTTAGTGAAAAATGGTTAAAAATTCGAGTTTTTAGGGGGAAAAATATCTCAAAAATCGCGATTTTTGACCCAAAATCGGGTTTTGAGTGAAAAATTCGGGCGAAATCGGCACGGGGAAAATAAGCATTTTTGGGTGAAAAAAAAGCGCAAAACGACGGTCTTTAGGTCAACAATTGTTGAAAAACTCGATTTTTGGCTCTAAAAACGGGCTTTGCAGGTGGAAATTGAGATTTGTGGGCAAAATTATGGTATTCGGGTTAAAAATCATCGAAAAATGCGATTTTTAGCTCCAAAAATGATTATTCTGAGTAGAATCCGATATTTTATTCATTTTTCTGAGCCGTACCCTGTGGTCAAAATATGGCTTTTCGAAGAAAAAATGAGTGAAAATTCCAGTTTTTATGATCAAAATACCTAAAAAATCGCGTTTTTTGACCCAAATTCGGGTTTAGAGCGAAAATTTTGAGCAAAAAATGAGTTTCTGTGGTAAAAATTATGATTTTCTGGCTCAAAAATTGTCAAAAATCGCAATTTTAGCCCCAAATCATGCCTGGAGCAAAAATTTTCGGTGAAAATCGAGTATTTATTGAGGATTTCTGGGAAACGTGCTTTTAGTGAAAATCCGGATTCCAAGGTGAAAATGGCTGGAAAATTCAGTTTTTAGAGGTTAAAAAACGTCAAGAAATCCGATTTTTAGCTTCAAAATGCGTTTTGAGCAAAGATTCTCGGTGGAAATCTAGATTTTTGAAAGATTTCTTGTTTGGGTCAAAATTTCAGGTTTTCCGGGTAAAAATAGGTGGAAAATCCCATTTCCTGGGGCAAAAATCATTGAAATACGCGATTTTTCACTCCAACACTCTCTAAATCCGCTCCCCGAGCCCCCAAACTCACTGTATCAAAGTTTCCGGCGGCACCGAAAGCGACCTTATTGCTCCCGTTACCCGTATGATTCTCGTCGTTGTCCTCGTCGGCGGCGGCTCGCTGATTCGCCGCACGTTTGCGATTAAGCTCCTGTGCGTACGCCTCGCGAGACATTTTCGCTGAAAAAATGGGGAAATTAGGAGGGTTTCGAGCGAAAAATGAAGGAAATCGAGAAAAAGCGGGGAAATCAAGGTTTTTAATGAAATTTCAGCAAATTCAGCATGAAAAATCGATTTTTCACAGTGATTTTGACCTAGAAAAAAGTGCAAATTTCAATTTATTTTCTCCGAAAAATAGGGAAAAGTGAAATAAAATTTTCTGACGAAATTTCGACTCTCAGCACATTTTCCAACACTTTTTCCATCAAAAAAGACAATTTAACACCAGAAAAACCCCTAAAATTCTCCAAAATCGAGTGAAAATACTGAAAAATGTATAAAAAATCGAATTCTAGGACAAAACACAAAATCTGGTCAAATTGAGTCAAAAATTGATGATTTTCCATGATTTTTAGCTCAAAATGTGCGGAATTTTTCAAATTTTACCCCAAAATCAAAATATTCCTTCGATTTTAACTCGAATTTATCGAAAAATCGCTAAAAACTAAAGAAAATTGTATTCGAAAATCGAAAGCACGCAAAGTGCGCCAACAGATCAGGGAATGCGTCAGTAGACACTACTGACGCAAAATTCGATGATAATTGGAGGGAGTTTGAAATAAGGTTTTTAAAGGAGATAAACATGGAAAAAATCAAAATTCTTTTTTTTTCGAAGAGTTTCATTGATTTCTCAACAAAAAAAAATGTAGAACAACACAAAACAAACGAATTAATGAATTTATACATGTGGGGGTTGAAAAAATGCGTGACACCTCTATAAAAGTAAGACTTTTGTAGAATTTTTAAAACACCGTAACCTTCAACTAAAAAATAGGGGTGCCATAGATAAGGATCTGCTCCACTTGACGTGGCGTTCTGATTTTCGGTGCATAAAAGAAGGGGGATTCGTCTCTTGAATGGTTATTCATAGTGAATAGTTATGAGCAACGACGGTCCATCTACAGAGCTCTCTGAGCTCCCATCGGTCCCGGATGAGACTTCTGCAACGACGACAAACATCAAGTTGCGACAGAAATCCAAGAGGAATGCTGATAAAGACAAGCGTACTTCGCGCTTGTATCTCGGAGTCGGCACAGAAGTAAGCTTTGAGAATAAACATTGAATTTTCTTATGAAATTCTTCAGGTTTCAACTACGCGTTTCGGATCTTCGTTCAGCTCTTTGAGCGGTGCTCTCGCTTGCGTCCAGAACTTCTGGGAGATTGGATGGGATAAGCGCACGTGCGCGTCGCGATTCTTCTCGATTTTACCAATTGTCGTCTATATGATATCCTTTATCATATACTATGTGCCACACGTGTTCAAGTGTGTTCGTTGCACCAGCCGAAATGCTGCGTCTGGAGATGTTAATGAGTGTGGAGAGAGCGATGGCACCGACTACGAAGAATTCACTTGGATGGAAAACTCCACTTCTCCAGATGCTGTTAATGGGATTGGATCCATGTGTACATGTGGTTCGTGTAGTTTTGTTCCTCGTGGACCAAAGGTTGAAAGTGATCGATGGATCGAAGTTCGAGAGGGAGATTCTTGGCCGGTCAATCATCAGTTTGTTCGTGCAATGGACAAGTCGTTGGACACGCTTCCGGGTGCGGCCGCGGATCAATACGTGGCACTCTGGTTCGTGCAAGGAGAGCCGGTGATGGGTCGTGTCTGGAATGACGGAGGAAAGGTACGGAATGAAGAAGAAGAAGCGCCGCGGATTCTTTATAAACTTCTGGATCCTCTAATATTCATTAGACTCTCAGACAGCTCAGAGGATCCCGGAGTGCCCCGGATCAGCAAAATGAACTTTTCCTATTTCCAGATCGCCGCCAATTTCTCCTGGTTCAATAACGAATACTCTAAGAACGTCGGATCCATTCAGCTCCTCGTCCACCTTCCCGACACCGTCCGCGGATTCGACTACGGTTGGATTCCGTTCCCGGATGCTGCCAAGTTCGGAGACAAGGAGTGGCACCCAGTCCACGTGAAGAATCTCAAGGGAGATGTTTCCGTCGGAGTCGTCAACGTCGCCGGAGGCAAGCAGATTCTTGCCAAAGTCGACGTCTACAATACAGTCGTCTCGTTTGGATATGGAGGTTTTGAGATGTCGATTCGTGGTCAAGCAGCGGGATCTGCCACCACTGTTCTCTGTCGTAAACTCATCGGATGATTTCAATGCTTTCTCCAACGCTTTTATGCGTTTTGCAAAAATAAAAGAATTAGATAGAGTTGTTTCTTGTTATTTGTCTTGGATCTTTGCAACATTTCAACCAAAACGCTGATATCTATAATAGTTTCTCGGTTTACTATGAATTCAAAAATTTGTTTTCATAGTGCTTCAGGGTCAACCTCGATAGTCAAAAACTATTTGGACATTTCGAAAATCTTTCAAAATAGGGGTTTGAAAGAATTTTTTTTGGTGACACGACATCCTCCAATGGAAATTCGAATTTCAAAAATTGAGACAACTTCTTCGTGAACTGGTGAAAAATTACTGGGAAATGGGAATGGACCAACAGAATAATTTCTTATTGAGCCACTCTTACATCTGGAAGGATTCTAAAAATTTTCATATTCTATGACAGCACACACAGTCAAAACATAAATTGGAGGAGGAGGGGGGGGGGGGGGGGCGCATTAGAAAGAGGCTACGGTCAGACGAGTTGACAGAAGGGGACAAAAGGTTAATATCGATCGGCTCTTCAGGCAGGTTTTTTGTTCATATTGACGGAATCATTGTCTCGCATCCGTTTTTGAGAAATTTTGTCAACATAAATCTAATTTTCGAAGATATTCAAGGAGTTCAGATTAGCTAGCTTCAAACATGGTGAGTTGCGTTTTTCTGTTCGACCAAAGTTTTTCTATATCAATTTTTATCGATTTTGCAGAATTGTGAAGAGCTCAGGGAGAATGTCGCTGATTTCGATCAGTATCTAGTTAGAGAGTTTGACGAGATTCATCTCTACAAAGCAATGGAAGAAATGGACAATATCAAATGCTGGTATGACGATATGGTTGGTTTGAGGAGGAAATATTCCAAAATCATCTTGAATCTCGTGATTTTTTTAGAACAAGGAACAACGCCTTGCCCGTCTGAGAATTGTGAATGAGCACATTCAGAAACTTCTTACGCCCGCTCTTCCTAGCAATTATGAAACGATGGTAAGTTATAATTGCGTTTTTCAACTATTTTTCCCGCAGAACGCTTATAACGTGCAACTCAATTAAAGAAATCGCTTTGTTTTGTAAGGTTATTTTGTAAGGATGCTAGTTTTGAGGAGTATGATCCACAGCCACAATATCTTTTAGTTTTACCAATTTGACTTTCATCTTCCATGTATAGGGGTACGTTGAATTTTGAGAAACCGGCGACATATTTTGACCTGGATCACCTTTGAGGTGATATGAAAGCTTAGGAGATTTTTTGATATGTAGTTTCTCTTGGATGTGGGTATCTTTTAAATATCACATTCTCTGGCTTAGCTTAAGTTTTTTACTTCTACACACCCCATATTTCAGACTTATGCGGAACTTATTGAACGATACGAAACATTTGACGCTCGAGAAGAAGAATTGCACAAACTTTGGCCACCTCGGTCAAGTAGGTTCAGCTTTTCCCTAAAAAAGCCTCTGATCAGTTTGTGCAATCGTGTAAGAACAACAGCTGTGGAATGCTATCAAGGAATAAGAAACAAGCTGGTGAAGAGTGCCAAAGAAATTGTGAAGCACTGATATTATTTTAATAGTTTTTAATGATTGTTCATTTGCGAGTATATCCCAAAGTTCTGTATTGTTTTGTAGTTATCATATGTTAAGTGTGAAACCTTTTGGGAGTGATGAAGCGTTTTTTCTTACTCAATCTAGCGCCATTCAAAAACAAGCACGCTCTATCACAATTGATTTCCAATGTCTCCTTTCTCCCCACTTCATAATTGTAAATGACCCTATCATTCAGCTTCCCATTCACTTTTAGATCCTATTCTCTTTTCCTTATGTACACTGCCCCACAAAATTTTTGTTGCCAAGGCGATATAAATAAAAACTGTACGTTTTAAACTAAATTTGGATGAAATATGATTGTGTTGAAATTGATTAGAAATGAGTTCAAAGGCTTAGATTTGCCTTTTTAAGCCTACAAAAACAATTTCAGTCCATTTTTAGATTTAAAATTTTAAGCCTATAATTGAAAAAAACGCCCATGGTTAGACTGTACTTTTTGACAAAATTTGTATGAAAATTAATTGTGTAAAAATCGAACTGAAATAAACTCAAAAGGCAAAAAGTGGTCTATCTAGGCTAGTAATATTTTTCCCTGTGTGTCAAAATTTGAAAAATCGAGATTCAAGTCGGAAGTCGGAAGTGAAAAATCTGGAAAACGGAATTCTAAATAAAAATAATGAGCTTGAAAAGAAAAAGAACTACACTTTAAAGCTTGATCATTTCGGATCTTCTTTGGGTAACATGCTCATTCAAAAGCTTTATTGCACTGTAAAAGAATAGAAATCGTTATTTATTCTTCTTCCCCATCTTCTCCTTCAAGTTTTCATAGATTCCAGTGACTGTTTTCTTGATCCGCTTACACATGTTGATGATAGGCTCTTTCAGACTTCTCGACTCCTCATCTTCGAAAAGATCAGGTCTCACCGCTTTTAACTCCTTAGTCTTCATCTCGAGTATTTCATAGCGTATTGCCAATTCGAAAAAACGCTGAAAATCATTCGAAAGTGTTTGGTTAACCTGCTTGGAACCTCCCCATCTCATCGTAGTTGTTGTGATACGGTATTGGGGTTCCTTCCATAAGTTTTTGCAGATTCTCATTGATAATTTCATAGCGGTCGAGGCGTTCGTCCTGATCCTGTAATTGTATGAACTAAATGGTGAGGTAAAAGTGACCACAGAAGCGAATTGTCACACAAACCGGCTCCGGGACATTCCGTCACTAGTCGTTTCGCAACTACGACATTTCGCAACCGCGACAATTCGCAAGCAAGACATTTCAAAACTGGACGTTTCGCAACTCTATACACTAGTCCTTTTTACGTTCGTATGAAATCGAGGCTATTGTGAACTATAGTCTTCATTTAGAAAGTTGCGATTTTAACGAGAACTTTGTTTCGAAATATCGTAGTTGCGAAATTGACGTGAGTTGCGAAATGTCGTAGTTGCGATTTGACTAGTTGCAAAATGTCTCGGAGCTACACAAGTAGTTTCTAATTTTGAAGGCGCATACCACTTTGGGAACCTACCATACTCCAATAGAAGTTCCTAAGACTATTGACTTGTTCGACAATCTTGTTGAAGTAATGAAAGTCTAGGTGCTTTTTGATGCACGGCTCATTTTCTTTTACATATTCTTTCAAGCCTTCGGGGGTCTGCAACAACGAGATTCAAATGTTACTGTAGGTATATCTTACGAAGTATTTTTTTCCGTTGATTATTTTAGCTAGCTCGGCCATATTTTCGAGTTGGTATTTGTTGACTGAAAAATTCAAATTATTTCGAGAGGTGCTTATTTAAAAAAAGAAAGCTTATTGAATACAGAAAACTCAGAAAACATTCACTAAATAGCCAATCAGGAAAAAAAAAAGAAAAAATCCAATAAATTCGCCTACTTCCCAGTTGGAACCAAGAGACAACCGAGATAGACAGACGCATTCTGACGGGCAGAGGGCCACTCGGGGTTACACTATGCGAAATAGTGAGTAAGGGAGAGGAGAGTACATAGAACAGACCTGTACATAGAATAAGACGAGATGACGTCACCAGTTGTACAATGGTCCCTTTCGTTTTCTCTGCGTCTCACCCTTTCTTAACCAATAATGCGGATTCTGGTACTAGCGTTCCAAAGATGTTGGCGATCCATCTGAATCTTAATCTTTCTCGATCTTTCTAGCAGTGGGAGATCAAAAATTCTAAACCTGTTTTTTCAAAAATTTTGATCTCCCAGTGTTAGAAAATGCGCGCGCACTAAGATTAATGAATAATGCGAATTCTGGTATGGTTGGCCCTTAAGATGGGCCATGATTAGTTTCTAGTTCCACTTTGACGATTCGAACGTTGCTGAACTAAAATTTTTAAACATAAAATACGATTTTTATAATGCCAACTCTAAATGTTTAGCGTCTAGAATTGGCCCATCTTGGCCTATCATGGAAATTTCAGTCCATTTTTAGATCAAAAATTTTAGGCCTAAAATTGAAAAAATGCCCATGTACTTTATGACAAAAATTGGATGAAAATTAATTGTGTTAAAATTGATTTGAAACAAACTCAAAGGACTCGAATTGGTCTATTTATGCCTTGAAAGACAATTTCAGTCCATTTTTAAACCGAACATTTTAGACCGAAAGTCGAAAAAATGCCCATGACTGTACTTTTTACTTTAGACTGTACTTTTATACTTACTTTATACTTACTGTACTTTATACTTACTGTACTTTTATACTTACTGTACTTCAGACTGTACTTTTTGACTAATTTTGGATGAAAATTAATTTCGTTAAAATTGATCTGGAATAAACTCAAAGGACTAGAATTGGCCTATTTAAGCCTACAAAGACATTTTCAGTCCGTTTTTAGTCGAAAAATTTCAGGCCTAAAATTGAAAAAACGCCCATGGTTAGACTGTACTTTTTACTAAATTTGGATGAAAATTTATTGTGTTAAAATTGATTAGAAATGAACTTAAAGGACTAGAATTGGCCATTCAAGCCTACAAAAACAATTTCAGTCCATTTTTTTGTCTCTCGCAGTGACCCTAATTGCCTTTTTTAAGAGATGTGCTCTCAATAGAGCGTTCTTTGTGTACTATATAATCTTTTCTGCTGTACACTACTCTGAGTGGCCCCGTCTTGTAGTCGTTGTGGTGTCCGAGTATTGTTGCGTTCTTGCGTTGAACGCACTTTTCTTTTATTCAGGATGTTCTGTCACCTTTTTTATTTTCAAAAAAAAATGTTTAAAATTAAAACTGCTCCCTTTTCAGAAAAAACCATGACTTCAAAAAACTCACAAGATAACGAGGGTGGCAAGTATTTTGTAAGGAACATTTTCCAATTTTTTTGAATTCTAATTTAAAAAAATTCTTTTCAGACTATCGAAGAGCTCAGGGAGTATGTCAAAGACCAAGAGCCGATTGTGGCGGAGCATCTGGAGGTGTATTACTTCAAAGAGATTATCAAGCAAGTTGAAACTCTCAGCTACTTTTTTGACCAAATGGTGAGTCGATGAAACTTTGAAAGAAAAATAATAGAATTTCAGAGTCGAGACGAACGTTTCGAACGATTTGAGATCATCACCAAGCATGCTCAGAAGATTACTGAGAAAGGTTTACTGCCATCGCCAAGTGACTACGATAATATGGTAAATGTTTGTTTTTTTAAAGGAGGATTCCGGTCAAAAATTTTTATTGTTTTAAGATAAGTAAAAATGTGCGTAAATACCAAAAATCATAATGAAAACGCTCAAAATTTAGTCCAAAACCCCGAAAAATGGCTCCGAAGCAGCGTATTTTCGAGTAGAAGTTGTATCCGGTGGCCGTAGCCGAGTTTCCCGCAAAAAAGGGGCGGAGTCTGAAATGAGCACAATTGTCAATTGCCAGGAGCCAATCACAGCGGTTGCGTCTGTGGTTGCAATGACGCTGATTGGCTGACTCCGCCCCTTTTTCGGGGAAACTCGGCCACGGCCACCGGAGACCATTCGCGTGATTTTTGCTCATTTTGGAGCCATTTTTCGAGAGTTTAGATCGATTTTTGAGCATTTTTATTTAGGTTTTTAGAATCTACACACATTTTTACGTATTTTGAAGCAAAATAAGTTTTTGATCGGATTCCTTAGTTTCAGTTTTTGTAAAAATTGAAAAATTTGAAGCTCTGAAACTATGAGTTTTCCTCCTCTATCTGTGCTAAAATCTACCAAAAATTTGAAAAATATTTTAGGACTACCTAGGCTTGATTGTACATCGCCACAACCTGGATCAAATGCTTGCTGAACTGGAAACTTTGAGACGGAAGGTTCGCAAATCATCGAGAGCTGGAAACTCGGCAAACTTCTCTCTGAAAAAATCACTCACCAACATGGGCAATCGTGTCAAGACAGCAACTATTGGATTCTGTGACAGTTTGAAAAAGAGGATGGGAATGAAGAATTAGAGAATAATGACTGATAATTACATACAGTTTTCAATTTTCATGTTCATGATTTGTTCGAATAAATCTTACGGATCGTAACAGTATATCTTCACTTTAAGTGAAGGAAGTAAGAATAATCGACTTATAAAAGCATTTGAAGTGATAGGTCCAATAAGGCTGATACCAAATGTTGTTCACTTGGGTTTCGCCCGAGAACGCGAACTTACAGTTGACGATCTGCTGTTAATAAATGGTCATTTTGTAAATCTAAGCGGAGATTCAAACCTGGTTTGCGAAATTTACAGATATCAAATTTCAGTTTTTTTGTCATCTAATGAACCACTGAAAA
Source organism: Caenorhabditis sinica (assembly GCA_963932045.1). Lineage (NCBI taxonomy): Eukaryota > Metazoa > Nematoda > Chromadorea > Rhabditida > Rhabditidae > Caenorhabditis > Caenorhabditis sinica. The sequence goes on from OZ009943.1 coordinate 17,789,556, forward strand.
GTAGCGCGCCATGTCCATGTTGTCAACGGAGTGCGAGGAAACATCCAAAACAAAACATTTTATCATCAAAAACATTCATTCTGCACAGTAGAAGCATATACATACGAAAACAAAAAAAACGAAGAAATTATATCCAAACAAACATCTGCACATATCGCAACTGATTACCCCCTGTTATTGAAATAGTGGCCCGAGTACCATTATTCCTGAAAATATCGTAACCTCCTTCGACGGTGGCTTCCACATCCATGTCATTACTATCGACGTATTGTACTCTTTCACGTGGCATCTCCTTATACTTTATCCCCTTCAAAATTGTGTCTTGATTGACCGTTTGTCTAGCAAAAAACTGAACAAGCAAGAACTCCAATCTTGGTGTGGCTCCTTTAACCCAACTTCTCAAAAATCTATTGATATTCTTCACAGAGACGTTGGGAACTTGGTGACGAATATTCAAAAAACGAGCGTTCGACAACAACATCTCATCGAGTCCGATTCCATGAAAAAACTTTCCGAAAGTTGTTATATTTGAGTTACGATTCAAATACTTCTGAAGTAACACCTCTGGTATGTTTGGGTTTCGTTCCATTGAAATTGAGTTCCACGGATACACACGCTCGATTAAGTTTCGATGATACCAGTCTTCGATATCTCGATCGATCTTCCAAAAATTGTTGTGGAGACCCACCAGAGAATCCCTGAGATGATTGAAGTCAAACTTTTGCGAAAGCGGGTATAGCACAAAGCAGGAAACTTTGGTTTTGTTGAAAAGTGACAGAAAATGGTCTATCCATTTACGCAATTTCCATTTTCTCGGCGTCCAACGATGTACTGCCACGTCAGGAATCACCAAAACGGTTGGCCACATGACAGTGTCCATTCTTATAAGTGTTCGATCCAATCTACGATGTTCTCTCATTTCGCGAGATGTCAGTTGTAGGGCAAATGTTAAACCATTTCCTATATCCGCACATACACTGAAGCCCTCACTGAGTACAATTCTCACACATGTTGTGGTGATGTTCAACGATTTGACGCGGGTTTTGACAGATTTGGAGCAGAAGGAAAAGGAGAATCTAAATAATTATGAATTTTGTTTCATGCAAAAAGCTTATTGCAGACATGTTACGAGCCGGGACGGGCCAAAAGCAAAATTTTCTTTGGCCCGGGTTTTTAGAGCCAAATTTTCAGGGGTCCAAATTTTTTGGTGTTTTTTCTTAGAAATCGTTATTTTCTTGATATTGGGAGTATTTTCACACCATTTGTTGCATTTTTAGCCAAAAATTTAGAAAAAATTTGAAAAAATTGAAAAAAATTGAAAAAATTGAAAAAATTGAAAATTTTTAGAGAAAAGTGGTAAATTTTTTTTCAAAATTTTCTCAACCGTGCCGGGCCAAAGCCTGGTTGACCCGGGCCGGGCCGAAATGTAGCATGTCTGGGTTATAAACTTCTACAAACCCTTCATTTCCCAACATTTGACAAATATGGATTTTAACTCACAAATCACAGATCTCCATACGTTTCAAAACTTCCTTTGCGATGCCAACAGGTAGACGAAAAAGTGGAGAATTCGATTCTTCTTTCTCTTCATCCCCCCCCCCCCCCTTCTTCCGAGCTACCCTCATCAGAGTGCTCATCAGCAGTGGATTCTTCATCAGAATAATCCCGCTCCGAAGGATTACTACTTTCGTTAGACATCCTTTGCTGACTTGGCTTTCAACTGAAATAAGACAGTGTTTGATCGAGATTTCTTGAGAGTTTAAAACAAATGATTCTATAAACGAAAGGAAGAACGACAAAAAAAGGGACACGAATAAGCATTATTCTCCAAACGGACTGCCCTTAGTCATTGTCTGTTTATAGTTTTGGCGGGAGAATTGTAGTCCACTGCGACGATGGAACGGAAAATCAATTCACACAAATACGGTTTCTGGGAAGAAACTCAGGTCGAGAGCGATTGACAACGACAGAAGGATACTATACTTGTTCATTGTACGTTGTAATGACGGTCAGCGTGTCTAAAGGTAGCGTGAGAAACCGTCCTCTGGGAAGTCAAGTGAACCCGAGAACGCAAATCTTATTGCAAAAGACGTCATTATTGTCTATCAGCCACCCAGTATTCAATCCGTAATGACTAACGACATTTCTAAATTTGAGCTATTTAAGTTACCAGTTGATGCTTCCAAGAATGTTCTACGTAGCATGGGAATCGGAGCGCTGTAAGTTTATTCCGATATTTAAAGTCAAACAAAAAATTTTGAGAAAATCGATCTGTGAGACTTTAACGTTTGAAAAAAGAAAAAACGCAATTAGGGTCGTGTTTCTTTTGACTGTCTATTACTAGGAGAGTGTTTGACCATACCAGTCAAACCTGTTCTATAAATTTGGGTCTAGACAATATCGACTACGGGCTTTGAATTTCTAGAGTCAATTCAACCAAAAATGTCACATGAACCGAGTTATGGGTCATCAAAGTTCGGGCCAGTACCAGTAAGTTAGTATTGGTTGGAACTTTACTGACCTATAACTTTTTTCCTGTGATCGTTTTGGTTGAATTGACTCCAGAAAAGGAAAGCCCGTGGTTGATATAGACTGCACGCAAAATTATAGAACAAGTTTGACTGGTATGTTCAAATACTCTCTTAGTTAGAGGTTAGGCGGTAACATTTCCAATAGTACATTCTCTACTAGATCAAGTTCCTAACCTCACTTGCAGAATCACCTTCTCCATGTGTTCAAACTCCACCAAATCTGTGGTTCGCTCTATCGGACTGACACCTACAGCTGTGTATTTGAACATTGACCAATCTGTATCGATTGGATTTAAATTCCACCGCCAAACTATGAAGCTACTTACGCTTCACGCCGGACCTTTGGATTGGAACTATGGCATGTCGTTGATCAGGTTTGATCGTCCGCTATTGGCTAAGTTGGAGTATGAGAAAGTAGATTGGAGAACAATACGACTTGATCTCCGCGGATGGATCAAGCATTTGTTGTATATTCTCAACGTTCCAAAACTGCATTATGTTAACTTTTCGACGTATCCAGTTCAATTCGATTATCAGAGTATCCAAACGGCTTTGGATGGTCTGCACAAGGGACTGCTCGTAATTGGCATGTTCTGTGATCAAGTAGTTCCTTCATTGATAATTTCCAATTTTTCATCAATGGAGTCATTAGTTTTCCACCGAACGCCCGACCAAAGTGTTCAAACTCTGCTTTGCCAGAATTTCAAAGCATTACTATTGATGCATGATAGATTAGATGACTTTAATATCAAGATAGACGACTTACTCGTCGCTAACAGCAAATTTCTCTTCTTCCATTCTCGTCAATCTGAGAGAGAGGCAAATACATTTCTGAAAAGTTGGATTAATGGGTCTAACCCAAGATTGAAATACATTAACATTTGCTTTCTGTCTCAAAGCCAGTTTTGCCGGAATCTCATCCTAAAGGGAACTGATTTTACAGTTGCGCCGGAGGAGAGAAAGCTAGTTTTTGAGGCACAAGGACCGTATGATGTGGAAACAAGGATGGTAGCGGTTCGAGGAGGATATGATATTCGGAGGAAGAAGGATGGAACTACTGCAACTATCAAAATGGACATATACGCGCGTCATTGCTATTTATTTATGTATGTGTGGCCGTAGACAATCTTCGTTTTTTTTTATGTTGGCGTTGAACAGTAAAGATTACCCCTAATAAATATTTCAAAGCTACAACTTCAAGCGTTCTCATTTTTCCAGGATTTCTATCGTTCTATCTTATATTTTTGCTGTCATACCATTTTCCGCGATAATTTGAGAATAGGATATGTGAGATCGTTCCTTGCCGATAGATTTTTGTCGTCAAGTCACTAGCGTGACAAACCTTCTTGTGGGAAGTCAAGTAGACTAGAGAACGCAAATCTCTTTGCAGAAGATGTTTTCTTACTCATCGTCTTTTTGCAACCCAAAAATGTTTTGATGATCCTGAATCGGATACAATTTTTGTGAAAAGCTGAAAACGGTGAAGCAAACAGAAGTACAACGATCAAAAATCCCAAAGTATTCATTTGAAGAGAAAATTAAAACGCCCGTAAGCACAATAGATGAGTTTACGGAACGGAGTAATAAGTTTAGGTCTTTCCATCATAAGTTTTATTTATGTGTACATAATTTGACAACGGTCGTTTAAATCTAAGAAAAACTGTACGCTCCAGTTCTGGGAGCGGATTGATGGGTTCAATGGATTTGCGGGAGAGTTGAACGATCTGGGTTTATATAGATTTATTAAAAGGAAGGGACACAAAAATACCAAGAAATTAATGAAAAACGTGAAGAATGAATCTGGGGCGGCTCTTATATAGTGGGGTTCCTTTTATAGGGGGAGAAACTATTTTGGTGAGTGAAAGTACCAGGCACAATAATGGTGGGGGAGAAAAATCGTCAAAACAGTTCCCTCCTATGGCCACACATACATGCAAACATTGCCATCAAACCGTCTGATGTTGATTCTGATAGTTGCAGTAGTTCCATCTTTCTTCCTCCGAATATCATATCCTCCTTGAACTACGACCATCTTTGCTTCCACATCATCCGGTCTGTGACGTTCAAGAGTTAGCTCTCTTTCCTCTGGCGCAACTGTATAATTCGTTCCCTTCAGGATCACATTAGGCTGGTACATATCCCGTCTAGCCGGATGAAAAGAAATGTAGACGTGGAAGTATTTCAGTCTTGGGTTAGACCCTTTAATCCAACTTTTCAGAAATCTGTTCACAATTCTCTCTGAATTTGGCTTGTACCTTTGAACCTGGAAGAAGAGAAACTGGCAGTTAGCGACTAGTAAGTCCTCTATCTTCATTTTAAGCTGATCATATATATCATACATCAATATCAGTGTTTTGAAATTCTGGCAAAGCAGAGTTTGAACACTTTGGTCGGGTTTTCGGCCAAAAACTAGTGACTCCATTGGTGGAAAATTGGAGATTATCACGGAAGGAACTTCTTGATTACACAGTATGAAAATTTCAAGCAGTCCCTTGTGCAGACCATCCAAAGCCGTTTGAATACTCTGATAATCAAATTGAATTGGATACGTTGAAAACTTGATACAATGCAGTTTTGGAACGTTGAGGATATACAACATATGCTTGATCCATCCGCGGAGATCAAGGTGTATTGTCCTCCAATCGGGGTCGACTTCCTCATGCTCCAAATGAGCCAATAGCGGACGATCAAATCTTATCAACGGCATGCCATAGTTCCAATCCAAAGGTCCGGCGTGAAGCGTAAGTAGCTTTAGAGCTTGGCGGTTGAATTGAAATCTAATTGAGACAGAACGGTCAATGTTAAATTCCGTGGATGTTGGTGTTAGTCCAAGAGAGCGAACCACAGATTTGGTGGAGTTTGAGATCAGGGAGAAGGTGATTCTGCAAGCGATGTTAGATAGATTGATCCAGCAGAGAATGTACTCTTGGAAATGTTATCGCCTCATCTTTCACTAGGAAAGTATTTGATCATACCAGTAAAACTTTTTCTATTATTTTGGATGTAGACTATATCGACTACGAGTTTTCAATTTCTGGAGTTAGTTTCACCAAAACTGTCACGTGAACCGAGTTATGGGCAATCAAAGTTCCATATAGTACTAACTTACTGGTACTGGCTCGGACTTTGATGACCCATAACTCGGTTCACGTGACCGTTTTGCTTAAACTGACTCCAAAAATGGAAAACCCGTGGTCGATATTGTCCACACTCAAATTTATAGAGAAAGTTTTACTGGTATGGTCAAATACTCTCCTAGTAATAGACAGTCAAAAGAAACACGACCCTAATTGCGTTTTTTTCTTTTTTCAAACGTTAAAGTCTCACGGATCGAGTTCCATAGAATTTTCAGTTTGGCTTTAGAGAGCAAAATAAACTCACAGCGCTCCGATTTTCATGATACGTAGGACATGCTTGGAAGCATCAACTGGTAGTTTGAATAGATAAAATTTAGAAATGTTGTTAGTCATTACAGATTGAATACTGGGTTGCAAATAAACGAAGAATAAGAAAACGTCTTTTGCAACGAGATTTGCGTTCTCACGTCAACTCGACTTCCCAGAAGACGGTTTCTCACGCTGCCTTTTGTGACTTGGTGAGAGAAAATCAATCGGCAGGAAATGACCTGACACTATTGTCTCTTCAAGAAAATCTCGGCAAGGGCCGTGGCCTAATCGACTCCGCCCATTTCTTTGCAACCCTGCGGCCCGGTCTTTTGCAACCGTCGCACTCTTTTTTGAAGCAAAAGACCGCGCCGCAGGGTTGCAAAGCAGTTGGCGGAGTCGATTAGGCCACGCCCCTTGCCAAGATTTTTTTGAAGAGACGATAACCTATTTTCAAATTATCGCGGGAAGTGGTATGACAGCAAAAATATAAGATCAAAAGATGGAAACATAGTGAAAATTAAACATTTCTCAAAATCGATGATAAAAACAGTTTATTGGAGAAGTCACTGCAGTTCAATATTGAAACAAAGATCTCTATGGCCACACATACATATAAAAACTCCTCTGACTTGAATCGAATTTGATAGTGGCAGTAGTCCCATCCTTCTTTCTCCAAATATCATATCCACCTTGAACCTTTCTCGTTTCATCATAATACACCCCCTCAATTTCAAAAGTTAGCATTCTCTCCACCGGTGCAACTTTATAGTTGGTTCCTTTTAAGATTGCATCGGGAAGGGACACTCTTTGAGAGTGAAGGAAAATTCTGACATATTTCAATCTCGGATTAGACCCTTTAATCCAATTCTTCAGAAATTTGTTCACGTCTTTCTCCGAGGCTGAGAGACACAGAAATTTGCAGTTATTAGCAAGTAATTCCTCTATCTCCATATTCGCTTCACCCGTCAAACTCAGTGACTGGAAATTTTGGGAAAACAGTGCTTTGCAACTTGGATTTTGGAGCAGCATAAGGAACTCCATTGGCTGAAAATCGGAGATTATCGATGCATCAGTAGGAAATTTGTCGAGTCTGAACCGTCCTTTGTGCAGACCATCGAAAGCCGCAGTAATACTCTGATAATCAAAATGTCTCGGAAATGTTATAAAGTCCACAAGGTATAATTTTGGAACGTTGAGGATATATAAAACATGCTTTATCCATCCACGAAGGTCAAGTTGAGTTGCCATCCAACGGTGTTCGCCTATCTCGCGATAAAAGTTCATTTGAAGAAACAAAGGTTGATCAAGTCTGATCAAAGGTTTGGGGATACGCCACCACAGAGGTTCGCCGTAGAAGTCAAGTAAATTTGGAGCTTGGCGATAGAAGTTAAATCCAATCCGAACATTGTGGTCGATGATCAACGACACTTTTTCTGGTGTCAACCTAATAGAACGAACCAGAGATTTGGTGAAGTTGGAGCACAGGGAGAAGGTGAATCTGTAGAAATGCAAGGTTTCTGTGAAGAGGACAGTTTTCAAAACTTACAAATTTCCAAGTTTCATGATACGAAGCACATTCTTGGAAGCATCAACTGGTAGCTTGAATAGATCAAATTTAGAAATGTCGTTAGTCATTACAGATCGAGTATTGGGTTGCAAATAGACAATAATAACGTCTTTTGCAACGAGAGTTGTGTTCTCACGTCAACTCGACTACCCAGAAGACGGTTTCTGACGCTATCTTTTGTGACTTAGTGACAGAAGATCAATATACGTAATAGTAGTTCCTGGGAATAAACCCTTGCTGTGCCTGATTGTCTTGGCAGGAAAATTTCTAAAGTATTATTCTTGTATTTACATTACAATGTCTGTCTCGAAATTTTCTCTACTTTGCTTACCTGAACCAGCTTGTAGACATGTGTTTCGTATCATGAATATGGTGGAGTTGTAAGTTTGGGAAATATTCTTCTTACCACTGAAACTTTTTTTTTCAGATTCACCTTGTCCCTATGCTCAAAATCTTCCAAAACTATGGTTCAATCTCTACACATACCGCCGGCTCGAGAAATTACACTCATTTTTCATAACTCGATTTCCATTTTAACCCGACCATTTCAACTTCGTTTAATGTTTTCCTGTGATAAGGATGGAACGTTGGAACGAGGGAAGGATTTGATAAAACTGGATCAGCCAGTCACCGCATCGATACTTTCACAAGATCTAACAGTCGAGTGTAAACAGCCGAAACTTTACTTCCGTCAGTGGATTTCACACTTTTTGGATTTTTTTCACAAAAATCAAATTGATATCATCGGGCCTTGTGAGACGTTCCATAAATATGATTATCGATTTTTCAGTCGGGCATTAGATGGGCTCCACAAAGGTGTCATTGGTATCTGGAGAGATTGCTCGAATGAGGTGAATCTCGCTGTAATTGAGAGTTTTGCTCCGATAAATGTTCTCGGATTGGCTAAAAATCCGTACAATGATTTGGCCTCGTTTCAAAGACTAATTTTTCAAAATTTCAACGGATTGGATTTACAATGCCAAGTCAGCCTTGACGAATTATTGTTGATAAATGTATATTCTCTTGATGTGGACGGGTATTCTGTCAAAGATGTGAATCGATTTTTGAAACTTTGGAGCAAGAAATCCCTCAATAGACTGGAATACTTAAGATTTGAATTCCCGCTTGGAATAGTGCCCGAGAAAGATGTCGTTTTTAAAGGAATACAGTATACTACAGCGCCGGACAAGAGGGATCTTATTCTTGTAAATAAGAGAACCATGAGGAAGGATCGCGTTGTGGGAGGATACGATATCCGGAGCAAAAATGGAAAGATTGCTACTGTAACATTCAGAAATAATACGGGGAAGAATTGGATTGACATGATTGTATGGACATAAATTTACTTTTTTCTATTTCTGTACTGTGATAATAAACTTTACTTTTTTAGACCTAAAATCGAAAAAATGCCCATGGTTAGACTGTACTTTTTGACTGAATTTTGATGAAAACTAATTGTTTTAAAATTGATCTGAAATTAACTCAAAGGACTAGCATTGGCCTATTTAAGCCTATAAAAACTATTTCAGTCCATTTTTGGATCTAAAATTTTAGGCCTAGAATAGAAAAAATGCCCATGGTTAGACTGTACTTTTTGACTAAATTGCGATGAAAATTAATTGTGTTAGTGTAATCAATCTGAAATAAACTCAAAGGCAGATTGACGCAGTGGCGAACTGGCCGGAAGCGAAATGTCGTAGTTGCAAAATGTCATCGTTGCGAAACGACAGGTTGCGAAATGTCTCGGAGCCTTTGAATCCAACTAACAACATACGGCGGCACGGTAATATGTTGCCAAGACAGCGTAACAGCATACGTGTCTGTCCTCCAGTTTTATTATCTGTTCCTCATTAATTTCGGGATAAGAGTAACCGCCTTGACCTTTGTACCGCCCTTCTTTTCTCATTGTTCTCCTAACGCGTCTTTAAACCCAGTGTGCGAGTGAACACACGTATTTTATACCATATCTATATACCATATCATATCTATTGACAATCTTATACCATATCTATTGACAATCTGTAGTAAACTTTTAAAGGACTGTTCCGGTCAAAAATTTTTTTGCTTCAAAATATGTAAAATTTTGTGCTGATTCCGATTATGATAGTGAAGACGCTCAAAAATTTCTCTAATAGTAAAACCCCGAAACATCGCTTTCAAACGACCCTTTTTTAGCCGAAAGGTCTCTTGGGGCCGTGGCCGAACTTCGGAGTTTTCTCGGCCACCACATTTTCAGATTTTTTTCACCATTTTTCAGGTTTTTTTTTTGTGAAAACCAAACGAAAAAGTTAAATATCAACAAAAAGTTATGATTTTCAAAAAAAGGACCTGAAAAAAATAGTGAAAAAAATCTGAAAATGCGGTGGCGGAGTCAGGTGGCCGAGAAAACTGGGAGTTAGGCCACGGCCCTAGAAGACCATTCGACCGAAAAGGGGTAGTTTTGAAGCAATTTTTCAGGGTTTTAGAAAAATTTTCGAACATTTTCACTATCATATTCGGAATCAGCACAACATTTTACACATTTTGAAGCAACAAAAATTTTGACCGGAGTCCTCATACCTACAGTACCGACCACAACGATATTCGTTTTTGTCATTTTCCGTTGAAAATCGTCAACTTCGGGTAGCTAAAAAAGTGATTCAAAGTCGTTTTTTCTCTCTGAAAATTTGAGAGTGTATTAATCAGACCTTGAACTTTCATTTTGACAACTTTTCTGTACAGGTCGGCTCTGCCAAGATATAACCCGTCAAAAAAAACTCAAAAATTTTTGAGAATTAGCACTGGAATCGACCGCCATAGGTTTCTGAGCGTAACTTTGTTAATTGGAGAGATACAAAAAAGTTGTCAACTACAAAATTAAAGTTCAAGAATTGATTCATCTACTCTCAAATTTTCAAATAAAAATAACTACTTTGAATTAGTTTTTCAGCCACCCAAAGTTGATGTTTTAGTCAACTGAAATTGACGAAAACGAATATCGTCAAAATTTTGTCGATCTGGACTGCCATTTTTTGGTTTTTTCCAAGTTCCATCGTTCAATTTTTTTCTCATTTTTTGCTGTAAATTCGTCATATTTTTCTCTGCGTATCTTACTTCTTTGCGCCCTCTTCTCCCTCTTCCCAGCCACTATTGCGAAATATTACGGCAAGAAGTGGGCGGAGCCTAACTAGACCAGGACAAGGAGCACCTCCGAAATTCGTCATTTTCAGCGGAACTTTTTCCGTTTTTTTTTGGATTTTCACTAGGTTTTAGGGTGCTTTTTAAATTTTTTTTCAATCAAAAAATTTTCAGTTTTAAAAAATGGTTTACGGATTCGTTTCAACTACAGTAACCCCAGGGGCCCTGATTTTTATGGGACAACATCAGGAGGAAAATGAGAAATTAATAAAGGTAAGGACGTTTTTGACGTTTTTGGAGATTTCGGATAGAGATTTTGAAGGAAAAATTGAGGAAAATGAAAAATTTTGATAGGATTAAAAAATTGTTTTTTTGATTTCCCAAAATTTTCATGAAGAATGTCTCTAGACCCAAATTTTTTGATTTTTTTGAATTTTAAGCTTAATTTTTTAAATTTTTTGTGTTTCAGAGTGGATATGCAGATGATATATGGTTTCATGTCGACAAATTGTCTTCTGCTCATGTATACCTTCAATTGCCAAGAGGAATAACAATGGAGACGATTCCAGAGGAATTGGTAAGATTTTTGGGATCCGAGACATTTTGCAACCATGCCATTTCGCAACTACGTTATTTCGCAACTAGCCGTTTTGAAAGTGGACATTTCATTACTGGTCATTTCGAAACCACGAAATCCAGGATTTCTGTAGAAAGTTCGTCACAATTTTTCAAATGTAAACTATAACCTGGAAAAGATCACAATACCCTCAATCCCATACAACCTCAATGTACGTAAAGTGGACTAGTTTAAGAGTTGCGAAACGACTGGTTGCGAAACGTCCAGATGTGAAATGTCTTGGTTGCGAAATGTCTTAGTTGCGAATTGACTAGTGGCGAAATGTCCCGTAGACGATTTTTGGGATTTCGAATTTCTAGAAACTTGGATATTCTAAGCTTCAAAAAGAGCAAACAAATCCAAAGAATTGAAATCAAAAATCATGCAAAACGGACCAAAATGAACAAAGTTGTGATAATATGAACTTTTTTTCGAAATTCCGAAAAATTTCAATTTCCAAATTTTCAGCTCGAGGACTGTTGTCAACTAGTCAAGAAAAATTCCATCCACGGATCCAAATTGGAGAAAACTACAGTAGTCTACACAACTAGAGATAACCTGAAGAAGACCAAGAAAATGGAATCTGGAGCGGTAAGAATCTCAGAATCCGTCAGAATCTCAATGAAAATCTCAATTTTCAGGTCGGATTCCACAATTTGGACCTCGTCAAATCCAGAATCTTCCATAAGAAAAATTCCACTGAAATTCTGAAAAGATTGGAGAAAACAAGGCTAAAATCGTAGTGGACTGGAATGGAAAATCGGAAGTCCATAAGGAAAATTCTGAATTTTTCGGGGAATTGAGAATTCAAGAAATCAGGAAAATCCTAATTTTGAGCGAAATTCAAGCAGGCGAATGGTCGATTCTTGGAAAACTCAATTTTGATTTCAATTGAACTTTTGTCAAATCCTTGCTTATTTTTTAAAATAAAGTATTTCTCAATCTATAACTCAAGTTTCTGTACCTACACTAATCTGACTGTAATCCGATGATTTTTGGAAAATCTTTCATTTTCGCTTAACCATAAATCATCGGCTCCAAGACATTTCGCAACCAGTCGTTTTGCAACTATGACATTTCGCAACTCACATCGATTTCGCAACTACGACATTCCGCTCCATGTCGTTTCGAAACCACAAAATCCAGGATTTTGTAGAAAGTTAACATGAAAATCACAATTTTTCAAATGTAGACTATAACCTGGAATAGTTCAAAATTCCCTCAATCCCATGCAACCTCAGTGAACGTAAAGTGGACTAGTTTATAGAGTCGCGAAATGGCTGGTTGCGAAAAGTCCAGTTTCGAAATGCCTTGGTTGCGACTTTTGCAAAATCGAGTTCAGTTGCAAAACGTCGTAGTTGCGAAATGACTAGTGGCGAAATGTTCCGGTGCCAGATCATCAAATGTTTCAAAAAATTTCAGAGATACAGTAACCCCTTGTGGGCACAAAATTTCTGTCCGCCAGACCCCCCTAAAACGACCTTCAAAATCACTATCTTGTCTCGTTTCCCGATTTCCTTTCTTTTTCTTTTCTCCCAATACAGTCGTCTGCGAATATATCCATAATCTATTCCAAAAGATCTCCGTCGTAGACTATTCCTCTCGGTCCAACGAGATCAAATCTTCCTATTCCTTAGACAATGTGACTAGTGCATTTGTTCTTCCATCATTAGATTTTCTCGTGATTCAGATTTTCCGATTTCAAATTTTGATGCTTTTTGTAGAGAGAACTTTGGGATATTTGCCAGATTTTTGAGATATGGTGCATACTGTACCGGACACGAAATGAATTTCGTTTGAAGTTTCCAATTTTATGATAATGAGATCATATGCATATCTTTTCATGATCAAAACACAGGATGATCGGAGAATAACAATTAATAATAGGGGCCAAAACCGCATTGGAACTTGCTGAATATCCGTACTTTCGGCACCCCGCCGTTTCGCAACCAGTCATTTCGCAACTTACGTCGATTTCGCAACCACGTCATTTCGCAACTACGTCATTTTAGAACCATGCCATTTCGAAACAACAAAATCCAGCTCCTTGGTGAAAAGTTTACGTTAAACTCACAACTTTTCAAATGTAGACTATTACTTGGAACCAGAATGGCTCCGCCATCCTGGCGGTTTTCTTAAAAATGAAAAATTCCGAAAAATTTATTATCCTCGCCGTGAACTTTCTCCTCTCACTTCAGAAAGGGAAGGGTAGAAATGTACTGGAGTAGCTGTTTTTGACGCCTGTTGACCTCATTTCTTAAATTCACTCCTAAAAAAGTAGAAGGGCATAATCCTCGAAAAATTCCTGATCGACCTACATAATTTTGAGAGAAATTGGTCCAGTAGGGACTGAGCTAGGGCCGGTGGAATAAATTTGGCACCAACACACACACAGAACTTGCTCTTTAATAATAGTAAGATAGTTTAGAATACCCTCAATCCCATACAACCTTAATAAACGTAAAGTGGACTAGTTTATAGAGTTGCGAAACGTCCAGTTTCGAAATGTCTTGGTTGCGAATTGTCGTAGTTGCGAAATGTCCCGAAGCCTTTTTCTGTATTCTCTAGCTAATATGTAGTTTTTTGTGTGAACCAGTGGTCATTAACAAAAACACTTGAACATCAGCACAGTCCCACTTTTTGGAATCTTTGTATTTCCAAGACACAAACCACGGTTTATGTGTGAACAAAGTTTCTAGTGTGTGTTTGGATTCTGAAGTATTTTTGTCATTATTTTGGGCCATTTTGGGATCCTATGTTCCAGCCCCCCCCCCCCCCTCAGTACGTAAAAATGTGTGTAGATTCCAAAAATCATAATGAAAATGCCCAAAAATCGCTCTGAAATTCCGAAAAATGGCTCCGAAATGAGCGCAGAAGTTGTATCCGGTTGCCGTGGCCGAGTTTTCCAAGAAAGGGGTGGATTCAGCCAATGATCTTTTTTCAGTCACTGCGCCTGACTCCACCCCTTTTTTTTGGGAAACTCGGCCACGGCCACTGGATACAACTTCTGCGATTTTTGCTCATTTTGGAGCCATTTTTCGGCGTTTTAGAGCGATTTTCCAGCATTTTCATTGTGATTTTTGGAATCTACGCACTTTTTAAAGCAATAAAATTTTTTGATCGGATTCCTCCTTGAAACCATCGCCATTTGTTACAGTTTCCTTACCACAACGACTACAAAACAATCTAGAAAAAATCACTTTTCTGGAATGACTCATAGACTATTTCCAAATGCTTATAAACACACAAAAAATATAGTTTCTACTCTCTCGTAGACTATAAACATTTGCACTCACAAATCACACACTTTCTTCCTTTCTCCACCCCGTGTTCAATTTTCTGTTCTTTTCTGTTACTCCAATCGTTTTGCAACCCTTTTTTTCGTTTTCTATGCTGTTCAAGTACCACTCTTAGTACATAGAGTGTATTATAAGAGATGAACGTGACCAAAGATTCATAAAACTGTTTCTTTCGTGACGTCTTCTGAAGTCTGGATAATTCTGAATCTTCAAAAATCTTAAATTTTCCAAATAAATTTCCGAGACATTTCGCAACCAGTCGTTTCGTAACTACGACAATCCGCAACCACGCCATTTTGCAACTGGACATTTCAAAACCACAAAATCCAGGATTTTTGTAGAAAGTTCAAATGTAGACTATAACCTGGAATAGTTCACCATACCCTCAATCCCATACAACCTTAATGAACGTAAAGTAGACTAGTTTATAGAGTTGCGAAATGACTGGTTGCGAAACGTCCAGTTTCGAAATGCCGTAGTTGCGAAATGACTAGTGACGATATGTCACTTCGAAACTTTTCATATACAATTTTTTTAAATTTTCCAAAAAGTGTGCGGAGCCTAACTAACTAGTGATTTCTGATATGGTCTCATCACCTCTATCATCATCTCACTTTTTGATTTTTTTCTCTTTTACCCAATATCGATTAACTTGACGATAAGAAACACTTTTTGCCGAATTTTTTTTCTCCATTCGACTAGACACTTGCTGTAGCCATGTATGTATCACATATGTGTATGTGTATGCTGCTAGCGTGACATTTTCAGTTTTCACCTGTTATCAGAACAAAAAAGGAGAAGAAAAAGGTGATTTTGGGAAAGAGGAGAAATCAAAATTTTTATATTTTTGTTTCGTTGAAATTGATTAAGAGATAGGTACTAAATTGGGCTTCGGGACACTTTGCCACCGGTCATTTTGCAACTACGACAATTTGCAACCACGACGTTTTGTAACCAAGACGTTTCGCAACTCTTTAAGCTAGTCTACTTTAGGTTCATTAAGGTTGTATGGGATTGAGGGTATTGTGAACTATTCCAGGTTATAGTCTACATTTGAAAAGTTGTCATCAACTTTCTACAAAAATCCTGGATTTTGTGGTTTTGAAATGGCGTGGTTGCGGATTGTCGTAGTTGCGAAACGACTGGTTGCGAAACGTCTTATGCTTAAAATGTTTTCTAAACCTCTTTAGTTCCCGTCCAATTTTCGATTTCTGACCAGCATTTGTGTATGCTTGCTTCTGCACTCAATGAACCTGTTCTTTTGCTCTTTCTCTAATTCTCTTATTTTCCTACACTGTCTCTCCATTCAACTTTTCTTCTATTTGACCCCCCATTCGTCGGGGGGTCCCCGCCGCGCCGATGGGTTTTGGTTTGCTGCTCTCTTGGGTTGAGCAAACGGGAGAAAAAGTTGGAAAAGTTCAAAAGTTCTTGACCAGAAAATGTATCAAACTTCAACATTTTCTATTACAAATTTTCGTTCGCTCAATTTTCTCCAATTTTCCTGACCTTGATTATCGTTTTGTAGACTACAATTTCTTTATTATATCATTTTCTAACCCCCCCCCCCCCCCCCTCCATTTTTCATGAGTTTTGCTTGAGAATATTTGATTTGTTTAGGGAGAAAAGGAGGGGAAATTTTGTTATCAGGTGTGGAGATTAGACACTCTAGCATACATAGTGAGGACAAAACTTTGACCTGGAAAATTTCGGTTTTTTCTTTTTCCAGTTCGCAAAGTTCTCAGATCAGAAAGTTTTTAGGTTCAAGCATTGTTGTTAGAGTTTTTGGTCATTTTTAACTTCGCAACTCGCAACTCACGTTGACTGTGCCGTTTCGCGACTGTGACATTTCGCAACGGTGACTTTTCGAAACTGGGACGTTTCGCAACTATGACATTTCGCAACCAGTCGTTTTGCAACAAGTAGGAACTTGCTTAAATTGGTGGGCTTCGTGCCGATTTGCCACGCCCATTCTTGCAACCACGACATTTCGCAACTCATGTCAATTTCGTAACTATGACATATCGCAACCACGCCATTTCGAAACCACGGAATCCAGGATTTTTGTAGAAAGTTCACTTTAAAATCACAACTTTTCAAATGTAGACTATAACCTGGAATAGTTCATAATACCCTCAATCCCATACAACCTTAATGAACATGAAGTGGACTAGTTTGTAGAGTTGCGAAACGGCCAGTTTTGAAATGTCGTTGTTTCGAAATGCCTTGGTTGCGAATTGTCGCGGTTGCGAAATTGACGCGAGTTGCGAAATGTCGTAGTTGCGAAATGTCCCGGAGCCCTGCCTAGTTAGGAATAACACTAGACTACAACATTAGTATTCTGAGAACGTATGCTTCAACGCCTTTAGAATTTCATCTTAGAATTTCTTTAAAAAAGTTCATCATAGAATTTCTGAGTCATTAAGAGCAGCTGGGAATTGTGCAAGGTCTACTCACCAACGTGCACATTTTTCACTGAAAATCACCATACTAGACACAAAGTTTTGCTTTTCTGAAGACTTGTATTACCTATTTTTCTAGAACCAGACAAAAATTGATTTTTCGGCTCCGCGACACTTCGCAACCGGTCATTTTGCAACTACGACAGTTCGCCACACGTTGCAATTTTTATTAGAGAAATTTTCAAAATTTTCAACTGTGGAGGAACTCCCGAGTGGCGAAATGTCACATTTGCGGAATGATCGGTTGCGAAGTGTCGCGGAGCCAATTTTTACTACCCCCCCCCCCTTCAAAAAAAAGATCCAAAGAACAGGTCTCAAAAGATTGAAGGTTCAAAATTCTGGACGTCATTTGACACGCTAGTGGACTAAGAAATGAGCTGGGAGCCAAAAGACTCTATTTAAAATTCCAGAAGCCCACCAATTCCTTATGTCTTCTTTTCTGCACTCCTCTTTTTTCTGTTCAGCTTTTTCTGGACTCGGAGGGTAGACACATCCATAACCTTAATCTCATTTCTTTCCCTTAATCCGGCCAGTTCATTTTCTGGAAAAAATCGTCTAAAAATTTCTATTTTCGAATCTTTAGCATCCTGTCTAATCCAGTTTAATCTAGTGGGCTAAAATTTGAAATTTTTGGCTGCATTTTATAACAAAAGATAATTTCTACTAGGACCAAGTTTATTTTTACTTGCTGCAGAAACTATGTTGATTGACAAAGTCCAGATTGGACTCTCAATATCAGTGATAAACAAGAAATCAAATTTTGCTCCAAAAGTTGGGCTCCGGGACATTTCGCAACCACGACATTTCAAAACTACGAAATTTCGCAACTACGACGTTTCGCAACTCACGTCGATTTTGCAACTACGACATTTCGCAACCAAGACATTCCGACATAGGACGTTTCGCAACCAGTCGTTTCGCAACTCTACAAACTAGTCCACTTTACGTTCATTAAGTTTGTATGGGATTGAGGGTATTGTGAACTATTCCAGGTTATAGTCTACATTTGAAAGTTGGGATTTTAACGTGAAATTTCTATAAATATCCTGGATTTCATGGTTTCGAAATGACGTGGTTGCGGATTGTCGCGGTGGCGGAATGACCGGTAGCAAAACGTTGTAGTGGCGAAATTGACGTGAGTTGCAAAACAACTGGTTGCGATATGTCTCGAAACCAAAAATAACTTTGAACGACTTCACCAAGTCAAAACCAGCTGATTTTTCATGAATTCCGACCAACTACTCTTTTTCAACTCTACGTCTACGCTATTTCAACATAATTCGTTCTTAACCAAAAATCTGGAAAATCTGCTCATTGCATCCAACCCCCCCCCCAAAATTCTCACGATGATCTTTTCTATCTCACGCAACCACTCGCCAAACTTCATAAGTCCTGGCGCACCTTCAAAGCCCCAAAAATCCTAAAATCAAGATTAGCCAAAAATTCTGCACGTGTGTATTTCTAAATGACTACACCCCCCCCCCCCCCCTGATCACACTTTGTCTATATATTGGCTACACTCTGCCTTCCCCCCGAAAACTTCTCTCCTTTCCAATCATTCTCCACCATCTCCTCTCAAAGATCAACAACCTTTTCCCGGCCGTTTGTCCCCTTCATTCCTCCTTCTCTCCTCTTTTTCTCTTCTCTTTTTCTCTGCGTCTCTTCCCTTCCCATACTCTCTAATGTCTCTTTCTCTCTCTGCGTCTCTCCATCTCTCTCCGTGTGTTTCGTGGCGTCGGCGGTTTTGTGTCCCCTTCTTCCCCCCGTTGCGGCGGCCTTCCGAATCACCTTCTTCTTTCAATTTTTCCTTTTTCTTTTTTCTCTAGAGCACTCTCCTATCTCTTAGCATAGTGTCTGGTGGTCTGGTGCTCTAGCATGTGGTCCCTTTTACTCTAAAGTTTCTTTTTGTTCTAGTACATACTTTTTGCCCCTATGTGATGCAATGAGTCTTTTCAATTTTTACTATGCTAGATTTTTTTTATTTAAGTTTTGCTTTTTCCAATAATTAAACTTTTTGATCATACGATTTTTGGTCACTATGATGACTAAAGTTCAGTTTCAAACTTCAAATGACATTGAAATTTTTAAAAAATGAGCTTTTTCCGAGAAAAAGAAACGTTTGAAGCATGTAATTTTGAGAGCTTTTGGGGGGTGACAACGTATAATTTAAGTTTCGATTTTAAAAAAAACAAGATTTTCCTGTCGAAATTTCTCTGAAACCCACTAAATCAAGTTTGACCGAAAGTTATAAGAAATTTGGCCCAGCGACACTTCGCAACCAGTCGTTTCGCAACTTCGACGTTTTGCCACGCGTGGGTTCCTTCACAGTTGAAAATTTCGGACATTTTTCTAATAAAAAGGCAACGTGTGGGCGAACTGTCGTAGTTGCGAAATGACCGGTTGAAGTGTCGCGGAGCCAGAGATTACATCCACCTGAACTTTGGTTTTTTTATTTTCAGTACTTCCTGAGCCTCCTTTTGTCAAATTTTCTCATAAATCTAGTCATATTTCTTGCTCCGGGACGTTTTGCAACTTTTCGCAACTACGACAATTGGCAAACAAGACGTTTCGAAACTAGACGTTTCGCTTGTGAACTAGATTATATTCTTAATAACCGCCTTCATAAAGAGAGTAAGAAAATAAGGAAGAACTAAGGGCACATACACTTAATTAAAGGACCTTCCTCAGTTTTCCGTATGCTTAGGACTACGCCTATTTGTTTATATGTATTTGTCACATGGACCCCTCCGGAAATTTCTAATAAAAAAAAGATCCGGGTTGTCTCGAGGGGGACAACTGGATACTAGACTATGATTGGTGTGATTAATTAGAAGCGTGTTTAATCCTTGGCATGACAAAATTTGCAATGGATGTATGACGACACTTCTTTCAACTTGGCTATAACTTTCGTTTCGCTTTTTAACCTAATTTGTACAGAATGATAGCAAGTTTTTTATAATTTTGTTGATTTTTGAAATTTTGAAATTTTGAAAAATTCTAACTTTCATGCCTTTCCAAGCTTTCTCCTTATCTCGACACGGACAGTTTCCTTAACCTCGGTTACTTAGTCTTTTCTTTAAAGGAGGATTCCGGTCAAAAAATTTTATTGCTTTAAAATACCTAAAGTGTGTAGATTCTAAAAATCATGATGAAAATACTCAAAAATCGCTCTAAAACCCCGAAAAATGGCTCCGAAATGAACAAAAATCGCAGAAGTTGTATCCGGTGGCCGTGGCCGAGTTTCCCAAATACGGGGCGGAGCTGCAAAGACGCTCATTGGCTGACTCCCCCCCCCCCCCCTTTTTTTGGGAATCTCGGCCACGGCCACCGGATACAACTTCTGCGATTTTTGTTCATTTCGGAGCCATTTTTCGGGGTTTTAGAGCGATTTTTGAGTATTTTCATCATGATTTTTGGAATCTACTCACTTTTTTGCATGTTTTAATGTAATCTTCACCCAAAAATGGGCCAAAAAATATCAGTTCCAACAACAAATCACACAATTTTCGGCAAGTTTTTATTGCAAGCTTCCATGATCTTGATTTGTGATCGTTTTCACTAGGAAAGCATGTTTGATCTACCCTCTCCTCGTTTTCCACCTTCCATAAATACACACATCTGCACCAATCCAAAAGTCCGGAAGATGCGGATTTTAGATTTAAAAAAGGGTATTTTATAAATTGTGATCATGCTACATTCTCCTCTTTTCCAAAATATTCTCTTCTCGATGTTTCCCGGTTTTCTTCTTTAGCGAATTTCGGAAATTTCGTAGAAGATTCTGATCGTTTATTGTGTTCTTGTTAGATTTGTCATTTAGGTTCCTGAGATTCCTTTTTTTTCAATTTCGCGCTTTTATTTCATGTTCTAGTGGACCGATTTTGATGAAAATTATACCTATCAGTAGGGAATTTTCTGAAGACCATGTTCAATTAATTTTTGAAAATTTTTATGTTAGTGTTTTTGGAGGCTTAAAATAACGTCTTCTGACTAGAAAAGTTCTGATACGCTGAAATCCGGATATCAATTTTATGCACAAGTAGATCAAATTTGATGAAAATATAAGCTTTTGTTAGTTGATTCTCGGCTCCGAGACATTTCGCAAGCAGTCGTTTCGCAACTACGACATTTCGCAACCACGCCATTTCAAAACCACGAAAACCAGGATTTTTGTAGACAGTTCATCACAACTTTTCAAATGTAGACTATTACCTGGAATAGTTCACAATACCCTAAATCCCATGCAACCTTTATGAACGTAAAGTGGACGAGTTTATAGAGTTGCGAAACGACTGGTTGCGAAACGTCCAGTTTCGAAATGTCTTGGTTGCAAGTTGTCGCGGTGGCGAATCGTCGCGGTTGCGAAATGTCGTAGCTGCGAAAAGACTGGTTGCGAAATGTCCTGGAGTCTAATTTTTTTTTTGTTGAAAAATTCTAATTCTCAACTTCTTTTAAGAAAGTTTTTGATTATGTCCTCCTCTGGGAGCTCAACGCAGCCTTAACTGAATTTTAGGATTTTTGTTTGTCACTTTTTGCGACTACGACATCTCGCGACTCACGTCAATTTCGCAGCTACGACATTTCGCTATCGGTCATTTCACCACCGCGACAATCCGCAACCACGTCATTTCGAAACCACGAAATCCAGGAGTTTTGTAGAAAGTTCACATAAACATCACAGAGTTGCGAAACGTCCAATTTCGAAATGTCTTGGTTGCGAGTTGTCGCGGTTGCGAAATGTCCCGGAGCCCATTAACTATTGTGGAGTCAAAAATGACCTGCATTTTTTTGATCTTCCTCCTCCCAAAAATCCACGTCACTTTTCCGCAATGTCTCAACATACCGAAACAGGAACACACATTGATAAGACAAAAATCTAGAGAGTGTACAGTATTCGCAGAAACGCAGAGAAATCGAAAGATCGTCTTGAGTGAAAAGCCTTCGATTGTTTGCCCTCAAAGAGTCACTGGACACCTCCCTTTACCATAAAAGAGAGTGTACTCAAACCGAGAGACGCAGAGAAATGCGACGAAAAAGGCATAGAGATCGTGAACAAACATCGAGAACCCTTTTCCCTTGCCTTCTGTTATGAAAAAGTGGCGACTTTTTGAGCTCAATGGACTGGATTTTGCCCATTTTCTCTAGTCTAGCGGGGGCCGGGGAAAGATAGTGTAGTTGGCACTGTGCCAAGTGATTTTTTGGCCCAAAAAACTGGACGTTTCTGGTGTAGATCATTATTGGATTGTGCTTATATATGGACGAGCTGAGGAGCCAAGAGTTCAGAAAATTTTTTGTCTATCTTTTAGCTTTGCATAAGAATCTCAATTTCTGAAAATCTGAAATCCAAAAGTCCGGAAGATGCGGATTTCAGATAGCAAAAAGGGTATTTTATAAATTGTGATCATGCTACATTCTCCTCTTTTCCAAAATTTTCTCTTCTCGATGTTTCCCGGTTTTCTTCTTTAGCGAATTTCGGAAATTTTTTAAAAATTTTGATCGTTTATTGTATTCTTGTTAGATTTGTCATTTACGTGGTTGAAGACTTTTCTTGATTTTCACGAATTCTGAGATTCTTTTTTCAAATTTTGCGCTTTATTTCATGTTCTAGTGGCCCGATTTTGATGAAAATTGTACCTATTTGTAGGGAATTTTCTGAAGACCATGTTCAAGTTCTTGATTTTCGAAAATTTTGGAGACTGGCGTTCTTTAGAAGCTCAAAATAACGTCTTCTGACTGAAAAAAGTTCTAAAATCAGGCTCGAATTTTACGCACAAGTAGATCAAATTTAATGCAAATATATAAGCGATATTCCCCAAGGAGAAACGCGCTCCGTCGCCAACTTGGCTGAAATTTGAATTTTCAGTTTTCCCGCCATTTTTAAAACAGCGAAACATGTTTTGGTGGGTGCGTGGACTCCTCGTGGACAACTCAGGCAGCAGTCGAATTGTCCACGAGGAGTCCACGCACCCACCAAAACATGTTTCGCTGTTTTCAAAACGGCGGGAAAGCTGAAAATTCAAATTTCAGCCAAGTTGGCGATGGAGCCCTTTTCCCTTGGGGAATATGGGTAATATTTTTCCATCATTCCTTCTTCTAATCCAATCTCTTTCCATCAAAAAATCTATCTAAGTCCGAAAAATCCTCTCCAAATTTTGAAACTTGATCTCATTTCCTCTCTTACTCTTCCTTCCTTCTCAATTTTCCTCCCCTAGAATTTTCATTTTATCCAAAAATGCCTATTCCACCCGTTTTTTTAAACCAGACCTCAATGAGCAAAGCATAAGAAGAATTATTTGTGTTTTTCCCAAAAAAAAAATGAACAGGGAACACTTTTTTTTGGGGTGGCTGTAAATAAAAATATGGTCAGATAGGAACATTTTTTTGAGGGGGGGGGGGCGGAGCTTATGTAATATTGCAATTTTGGATTTTTATTATTATTAGGTCAAAATAAGAAAAAGGGTCAACATTTTTTTGATTTTTCAGACCCTGACACATCAAATTTCTAATCTGAGCAGAATAACACCTGAGACGTTTTTTTGGTTTTTCGAAGGAGAACAAGTTGAGCTGATTATACGTAGGAAAGAAGTATAATATAGGATTAGGCTAAGCTTTCCTTATTTTTTTTGCACTAAAAATATCATTGATTACGAAGAAAACCAAGGAAACTTTTAAAGGAGGACCGTGGCCGAGTTTCCCAAAAAAGGGGCGGAGCCTCCGACCACTTTTCAGACAGGAAAAATATGGGCTCAAAACACACCTAGACCCGTTTTTATAACTATAAAAAACTGTTCTTCCGTGATCACTTTTTTTTTGGTATAAATAGGTGTTCCGATTCGAACAAAAAGTGAGGAAAATTTTTCGAATTTCTGATAACTTTTGACCATGGAATCTTCATTTCCAGCGGATCTTACTCAAAAAAATAGGCTCCGAGACATTTCGCTACCGGTCATTTCGTAACCGCGACAACCCGCAACCACGCCATTTCGAAACCACGAAATCCAGGATTTTTGTAGAAAGTTCCCATAAAAATCGCAACTTTTCAAATGTAGACTAAAACCTGGAATAGTTCACAATACCCTCAATTCCATACAACCTTAATGAACGTAAAGTGGATTAGTTTATAGAGTTTCGAAATGTCTTGGTTGCGAAATGGCGTACTTGCGAAATGACTACTGGCGAAATGTCCCGGGGCTAAAAAACGTATGCATTTTTGCAACTTTTTCTCATAGTGTCTCATTTTTGAAAAATTCGTAAAGAAAACTTTGACCAGGTTTTCAAAAGTCGACCCCACATTTTTTCAGTCCACTACTGACCAAAAAGTTTTCGAATTTTTTTTCAAAAAATTTTTTCATGCATAAAAATAACTAGAAGACCCCCCGAAGACCATCATGATCTGTCACCACTAATGAAGACAAGAAAAAATATTATTTTTGGCAAAAAAAAATTTCTAGAAAAAGTAAGAGTTCGAGGTTCAAAAATTAGTATAGCAAAGCCTTTAATTTTGAATTTCGGTTTTTGAAAGATTCTAAAGACCTCAAACTTCAAAAATAGTTGTAGCATTTACAAAATATCAAGTCCCATTTTGAATTCTATGAAAAATTCATTTTCACATTTTTGCAATTTTTCGTCCTCTCTAGACGGACTTTATGTAACATTTTTACTTTTTCAAAAAAAAAGTCGAACATATGCAAGACAGATGTCCACACACTGGAAAATATGTGAATTTTTTTCGTTAAAAATTTTCAAAACTTGCGTATCTTACTACTGTAGTTTGGCTCCGAGACATTTCGCAACCAGTCGTTTCGTAACTACGACATTTCGAAACTCGACGTTTCGAATCTTTCGTAAATTACTACTGTAGTTTTGTCGATCTCCGTAACACC
Organism: Caenorhabditis sinica; assembly: GCA_963932045.1. Taxonomy (NCBI): domain Eukaryota; kingdom Metazoa; phylum Nematoda; class Chromadorea; order Rhabditida; family Rhabditidae; genus Caenorhabditis; species Caenorhabditis sinica. The sequence continues at coordinate 17,814,411 of OZ009943.1, forward strand.
AAAACGTTCATACTATATTGTTTCTTATTATCTGTCCATCATCATCATCAAAACATTCCCTCCTAGATAGAATCTCATATTATACTACATATACATTCATATGCGTATATGTGTAAAGGTCAAACCTATTATAAAACATACCGTTGGGCTGGTTTGAGACATTTTCACTTCCTTGACTTCAAAAAAATACTGTATGCGCCTTTAAACCTTCAAAACTATATTAGCAGTTTCCCAAGTGTCGAAGATTTTTGGCGCCAAGACATTTCGCAACTCACATCGTTTCAAAACCACGGAATCTAGGATTTCTGTAGAAAATTCATGTTAAAATCTCAAATTTTCAAATGTAGACTATAACCTGGAATAGTTCACAATACCCTCAATCCCATACAACCTTAATGAACGTAAAGTGGACTAGCTTATAGAGTTGCGAAACGTCCAGTTTCGAAATGTCTAGTATCGAAATGTCTTGGTTGCCAAGTGTCAGGGTTGCGAAACGTCGTAGTTGCGAAATGTCCGGGAGCCGAGTTTTTGACTAGCAAGTTCTCGATTTTTCGTCAAATTTGAAGATCTAGATCTAGACAACAAAATTCACTAATTTTTTGCCTATTTTTTTGTAAATTTGATAAAATCTCAATTTTTGTAGATCCGTCGATTTTCAATTTTTTTATTCTTCGCGATTTTTATGAGAATTTTCGAAATTCTAGGCGCCGCTCTATTTGTAGATGTAGTAGAATGAAACTTGACGCTTCTAGTCATTTTTTAAGGAAATGCGTCATTTTTTTTGATGGTCAGAGTGTTCTCGATCAAAATTTTGAAGTCTAGTAATCAAAAAACTTAAAATGTTTAAAAAGTTGAAAAAAAATTGAGGTTTCGCAGTCGGGATCCCAAAAAGTTAGGATCCCAAAAATCGAAAAATTTTCAATCCTAGTTGTGTTTATACTTATTTTAAAGCTCTTTTTGAGTCAAACTCAACGGTATACTTTTGACAAAATTCAAACCAAAATAAGCCGAATTACAGTACTTTTTGTGTCGAGACCTCCAGGACCCCAAAAATTCAAATTAGGGCAGCTTAGGCGTGTTTATACTCATTTCGAAGCCCTTGTTTAGCCAAGTCGATTGGTAAATTTATTACAAAAATTGAAGCGTAACTAACAAAGTTACAGTACTTTTTGTGATGAAACTTCCCCCCCCCCCCCCAGAACCCCAAACTCTAAACTTTTCGATTTCGTGTTTATACTCATTGTGAAGCTCTTTTTTCCCTGAAATCAAATGTTTCACTTTTTTCGGCTCCGAGACATTTTGCAACTGGTCATTCCACAACTCACATCTATTTCGCAACCACAAAATCGAGGATTTTCGTAGAAAGTTCACTTTTAAATCACAACTTTTCAAATGTAGACTGTAACCTGGAATAGTTCACAATACCCTCAATCCAATACAACCTTAATGAACGTAAAGTAGACAAGTTTATAAAGTTGCGAAACGACTGGTTCCGAAACGTCCAGTTTCGAAATGTCCTGGTTGCGAAAAGTCTCGGTTGCCAATTGTCAGGGTTGCGAGACGTCGTAGTTGCGAAATTTTGTAGTTGCGAAATGACTAGTTGCGAAATGTCCCGGTGCCTTTTTCCACCCCCTTTTTTCCTGTTTCTTACCTCTTATTTTCAACCTTTTTTCTTCGAATTTTTTGCTAATTTTTCATTCAAATTCCATCTTTTCTTACAGATCTGCCTCCTCCCCCCCTATAACCCTCCCCATCCTCCCGTATTCCCCGTGAGTGAATGAAATTGGAACGAAACGGCGGTTCGTTTAGTGGTTGCACCCCATCCACTGCGAAATGCTTAGTCTGTGAACATCCGGATGGCGGCTCGGCGCACTTTGGCAGCACGTCCTGTCTGGCGTGCGCCGCGTTTTTTCGACGGACGGTGTCGCTTAATATACAGTTTATGTGCAAGAAGGACAAGATGTGCATTATTTTTCATGGTGAGTTGGATAGAGGAAGAAATTTGAAATCTGGGAAGCCAAAAATTTGGAAAAATGGATAAAAATGAAGAAAGATAAGAAGGCTCAACATTTTTGGTGGGACCCCAAAAATCCAAAAAATCGAAATTTTCAAATCTAGTCATGTTTATACTTATTTTGAAGCCCTTTGCAAGACAAGTGTAACTGTATATTTTTCATAAAATTTGAGCCAAATTTGACGGAGATACGGTAGTCGGAAGTTTGTTGTCCGGAGCCCGAAAAGCCGGGAAAATCAAAGATTTTCAAATCTAGTCATGTTTATACTTGTTTTGAAGCCCTTGCAAAAACAAATTCAATCGTATATTTTTCATAAATTCTAGAACAGTACCAGCTGAGTTACAGTAGGAAACATTTTCGTGTCAAGACCCCAAAAAGACGGGAAAATCAAAATTTTTCAAATTTAGTCGTGTTTATACTTGTTTTGAAGCTCTTCTCACGACAAGTTTAATTGTATATTTTTCATCAATTTGAAGCCAGAATTGGCTTAGTAACGGTAGTCGGAAGTTTCATCACACGACCCTAGAAAGTCGGAAAAATCAACTTTTTCCAACCAAGTCGTGTTTATACTTGTTTTGAAGCCCTTGCAAAAACAAGTTTGACCATGCAGTTTTCATCAATTTTGAGCCAAAATTAACTGGATTACGGTAGTCGGAAGTTTTTTTGTCCGGACCCCAGAAAGTCAGAAAAATCAAAAATTTCAAACCTAGTCGTGCCTATACTCATTTTAAAGCCCGTGCAAAAACAAATTTAACCGTGCATTTTTCATCAATTTTGAGCCAGAATTCGCTGAGTTACGGCAATCGGAATTTTCGTGTCAAGACCACAAAAAGTCGGGAAAATCGAAGATTTTTCAAATTTAGTCGTGTTTAGACTCATTTCAAAGCCCTTAACGAGATCAACTTATTCGTGTATTTTTCATCAATTTTGACCCAGAATTGGTTGAGTTACGGTAGTCGGAAGTTTTATCACACAACCCCGGAAAGTCGAAAAAATCTAAAATTTTCAAATCTAGTCGTGTTTATATTTGTTTTGAAGCCCTTTACAGGACAAACTTAACTGTATATTTTTCATAGAGTTTGGACCAAATTTGACGGAATTACGGTAGTCGGAAGTTTTTTGTCCGGAACCCGAAAAGTCGGGAAAACCGAAGATTTTTAAATCTAGCCATGTTTATACTTGTTTTGAAGCTCTTTTCAAAACAAACTCAACCGTATATTTTTCATACAATTTAGTACAGTACCAGCTGAGTTACAGTAGTAAACATTTCCGTGGCAAGACCCGAATTTTTCGAAAAATTCCAAAATTAGTGATGTTTATACTCATTTTGAAGCTCTTACCAAGCCAAATTCAAAAATCAGCATCAAATTACTCAAAATTTTCAAATTTCCCAATTTTCAGAACTCCGAATGATATGTCGAGCGTGTAGATTCGACAAATGCGTAAAAGCGGGTATGCGACGGGAATGTGTCCAAAAACGGAGGTCAAATAAAAAAGTGCCAAAGAAGCATATGGTGAAGGAGGAAATCATAAAAATGGAATTAATCGATGAAATCAAATTTGAATGTCCCGATGAGCAAATGGATACGTTTCATTCGCCAATTAATGTGGATAATATCAAGAAATCACCACCAGAGTTTGTTAGCACTATGGATAGTCCGGAAATGACTGAATATGTAAGTTTTAAATTTGAATAAAATTGTGAATTTTTGAGCTTTAAAATAAATCAAAGATCATAAAAAGTGGTCAAAAATGAAGAAAGTTACATTAGTTTAAAATTTGTGATACGAAAATTTTTGAAGCGGAACTTTTTCAAAATTTCAAAAGCTTATATCTCAAAGACCAAATAAGCTAGCGTAAAAGTTTCAACTAACAAAATATTTAGAATTTTACGCTCTTTATTTTTACAGTTGACAAATTTTTGATAGCATTTTTGGTTTTGGAGATACACCTGTTTAAAACTTTTACTTTTCAGAAATACGGCGACATTCCCTCAACAAGTTCCTCAATAGAAAAGTCGGAAATGAGTGAGTTTTAAATTTTTTTTTGAAATATTTTTTATAATTTTTCACACATTTTGAGCAGTAGATCAAAAATCTAGGATGAAAATGAATAAAGTTATAGGGCTACAAAAAAAAAAAAAAAGGGGGGGGGGGGTCTGAAAACTCGAAAAATCAAAAATTTTCCAGCCTAGGCAACAGTATACTCATTTTGAAGCTCTTTTTAAGTGAAATTGAATGATGTTATTTTTATTGAATTTGAAGCAAAACTAACTGAGATACGGTAGTTTTCGTGACGAGACTCGAGAGCACCTAAACCAAAAAATGTTCCAGAAATAAACTTGCTTATACTCGATTTGAAGCTTTCAGTGTATTTTTTCTGAGTTCAAATTTTCAGGCCCCCAATCCAGCGAATCCTCGAAAATCCTTTCTATGACTGGTGAAGAGATTCTGAGGTTCTATGTCGATCAGTTGAAGTCAAGCATGGATAGAAGGAGGATGATTTTCACGGATACCGCGTTATTAGCAGTTGTGGAGGATCGGGGAGATGTGGTGAGTACTCAGAAAGTTCGAAAAAAGCTCGAAAAAGAAAGCAAAAAGAGTTTGGAGGTGGTCGGGGGTCGAACCCGGGACAATGTGGGTGGTGGGCAAAAGCGTAAACCATTGCGCCATCTGAACGACTGGGAAAGGCAAGGCGGAGGGCGTATAAGAGTGCGCGCCAAACGCCTCTCGTCGGCTGCTCCGACAGTGAAGTCCATGATGGCACCCATGGCGCAGTGGGTAACGCATTCGACTATCACACAAAGGGTCCCGGGTTCGACTCCGACCCTCTCCAAATCATTTTTGCCAATTTTTCGAATGCACCTCAGCACATTTACAGTACCCATTACCCTTAACTTTCAGCCCTTCGACGCCACCAACCCGGCTCCACACTCATTAAAAAGGCAATACGAGTCGCAGCGATTCGATAACATGTTGGCTTATGATTTCTGCAAAGCTTGCCCCGGATTTGATCTGCTCGATCAGGTGGAACGGGCGGTTTTCTATCGGTCGTGCTCGTTGGCTTACTGTCTTTTGGATATCGCTTGGATTACTGTACAAGCTTATCCGGTGGAGAGGGAAGAGCCAGTGATGATGTATACAGATGGAAGTGTTTGTACGATTAATGATATGAGTTATGGTTGGGATGATGAGCCGGATATCGATGCGCAGGAGAAGAAAAAGTTAGTCATTTTTTCTGGATTTTGAAAAAATTTTGAACCCTACTTTGTAGACTACAAACTACAAAAAATTTCCAGACTATTCCTTGGATTCGTCAAAAGATTCAACGATCAAATTTGCCGCCCGATTCGAGATATCAAACTCACCCATGTGGAATTTGCAGCTCTCAAAGGACTATGTATATGGAAATTGGGTGAGTATTTAGTTTTTCCTTAACTTTGCAAGTGCGCTCTATTGAGAAATTAGCAATAGAGCGCACTTACACCATTAAAGGAGGTTTCCGATCAAAATTTTTTATTCCTTTAAAATATGTAAAAATGTGCGTAGATTCCGAAAATCATAATGAAAATGCACAAAAATCGCTCTAAAATACCGAAAATTGGCTCCGAAATGAGCAAAAATCGCAGAAGTTTTCTGGGGTTGAGTTTCCCAAAAAAGGGGCGGGGCCGAGCGCAGTCATTGACTGCCGTGCGACTGCAAAGATGCTCATTGGCTGACTCCGCCCCTTTTTTGAAAAACTCGGCCACGGCCACCGGATACAACTTCTGCCATCTTTGCTCGTTCTGGGGCCATTTTTCGAGATTTCAGCACGATTTTTGAGCATTTTCATTATAACTTTTGAAATCTACGCACAGTTTTACATGTTTTAAGGTAAAAAAAAATTGACCGGAATCCTCCTTGAAACCCCAATAGGCCCTTGGAATAGATGACTATTACATACCGTTAAATCGCAGATTTTCCAGGATACTGTGAGTTCACGAATAGCATGAAGGTGATTGGCAAGGAGCACGAGGAGGCGATTTTGCATGGACTTCATAATTATTATGAGGACTTGTATCAGAATAACGATGATATTAGTACACGGCTGGGAAATTTGATATTGCTCATGGGCACTGTCTTTGTGAGTTTTGAAAAAATTTGAATTTTCAGCTTTCCCGCCGTTTTGAAAACAGCGAAACATGTTTTGATGGGTGCGTGGACTCCTCGTGGACAACTCGGGCAGCAGTCGAATAGTCCACGAGGAGTCCACGCACCCACCAAAACATGTTTCGCTGTTTTCAAAACGGCTGGAATGCTGAAAATTCAAATTTCAGCCAAATTGGCGATGGAGCGCGTTCCCCCTCAGGAAATATTGATAATAAGACTCTGTATTCATTTAAAAATGTCTAAAATTTTTGCAGGAAATGAACCAGCTAATAATGGAAACCTACAAATCCGCTGAACTCTTCGCCCTCTTCAAACTCGATTCTCTCTCAAAATCCCTGTTGACCTTATAACTTGTGTCCTCCCCAAAAAATATCAACTGTTATATCACAAAATCCCGGGTTAAAATCTCACTTTTTTCTAGTAACCAAGTTGCCTTCCTGTTGCGTAGTATGTCATTTATGCACTGATTTTTTGAGAATAAAGTAGTTTTTCTTCGTTTTTATCAGCTGAAAACGACTCAAAAAAGAAGCAAAAATGATTTGCCACCGAGTGGAATTGAACCCCGGATGTGAGATTGGTAGGCAAAACTGTTGCCAAATAGCCACCCAGCCCTCTGAGGCAGTGCGCCCACATGGTGCTTATAAAATCAAGGTGCGCGCTAACTTTCTTCAAACTCAAAAATCAGGTGGAAATCAACATTTATTAGGGATGAAAGTGATAAAATATCAATAAAAATTGAATTTTTTATGAAATTCCATTATTTTTTTTCGAAATTCCCTTCATTTACCAATTTACGGTGCTGAAAACAGTCTCGAAATCCTCGATCCGGAAGCTGAAAATATTATTTTTTTTATTTTTCATTGAGGCTACTGTAGATTTTAATCTGTGCAAACACCGCGACGCCAAAGTGCAGACATAAAAATTTTAACCAATTTTTTTTGCATTTTTCGAGCTCATTTTCGCTTGTTTTCAGTGGATTTTCGTCGGATTTTCTTCAAATTTTTTTTGAAATTTTTTGAATTTTTAGCGGGAATTTAAAAATTTTTTTTGGCCACTCACCTTTCCTCAGTGTTTCCTTGATTTTCGATGTAAAATTTTCAGTTGATTTTTGTGAATTTTCCACTTCAATCAGAGGCCCATCCGGCACTCTTTCCTCCTCCGAACGTCTTCTAGACTCAATTTTCTCCGTATTTTTTGATTTTTCAGCTCTCGAAGTCGCATTTTTCGAATTTCCCGCCGATTTTTTCGCCGGAATTTTGACTTGTCGCCTTGTCAGCTGTCTGCCTGGTACTGCTTGTTGTTCTAGAAGAAATTGCATGATTTTCTATCTGTTTTTCAGATGAAAAATGCTTTACTTACTCAATTTTTGGTCACTGATAAGCGTGCTCACTTCTCGGTGTTCTAGCAGTAGGGCTAGTTGTTGGTCTTCGTAGGTTCTAGAAATTTCAATTTAGGTTCTAAATTGAACTTTTGGTGAAATTTGGACTGAAAATTTGAAAATTTCAGCTAATTTTACCCTAGAATGTTGGAAATTTGAATTTTCAATAAAAATTTTCGGAAATTTTTTTCTCAAAAAAATTTTTTTTAATCGAAATTTTTTGGTTTTCGGTCATTTTGTTGCTAATTTGCTCCTTTTTAGCTTCTAATTCGTGATTTTCAGTGTTTTTCGACCCTAAATCCATGAAAAATTGGCAAAAATCACTCTAGCTCAAATTTGGCCGATTTTCACCATTTTTGCCCAAAAATGACTCAAATTGAGTCGAAAAACATGGTTTTTGAGCATGTTTGGGCATTTCCGAGCTCAAAATCGTCATTTTCAGTGCTTTTTAACCATAAAACCATGAAAAAATAGTCCGAAATCCATGATAATCAGCAAAAAATGACCTGAGCCAACTTTAGTCAATTTCGACCATTTTGACCGAAAATGACTCAATTTGAGTCAAAAATCATGATTTCTGATGTTTTTTGAGCATTTTTAAGCTCAAAATCGTGATTTTCAACGATTTTTGACCCCAAAACCATGAAAAATGGTCCAAAATCGATCTAGATCAAGTTTATCCAATTTTCACCCATTTTGGCTCAAATTTTTCAAATTTTTTGAATTTTTCAAATTTCCCGCCCGAATTTTGCACACCTCGCCGACTCGACATCCGTCACTCGATCCAACAACTGCTGATTTTCCCTCAATTTCTCGTTAATTTGATGTCTCCGCCGTCGAAGTTGGGTTAGCACGTCTTCTGGGGGTCCAGGGGGTCCTGGGAGGGAAGATGAGGGGGTCTGGAAGATTCTAGTGAATTCTAGACGGATTTAGAAGGAAAAAAGAGGGTTTTTGGTTAAAAAATCACGAAAATTGGCCAAAAAGGGGTCCCGGAAGATTTTTTCAAAAAATATATTTTTTGAAAATTTGCTATTTTTGCCGAAAAAATTTTTTTTCAAAATTTTGTCTCAAAAACATGAAATTTGCTCTCCATTTTTCTTGAGTAAATATTTATGTTTTTCTCAAAAAAAATTTTTTTTTTCAAAAAAGTAATAACACCCCCCTTACCCCTCCTCCACCACCGTTATCGTAGAGCAGCTCGTTGATCGTCGCCGAGACGTCTCCGTCGTATTTTCGAAGAACGTATTCGATTTGGGCGGGGCAAATGTTTGGGAACATTTGTTGAAAGTCTCGCATTGCCTGGAAATTTTGGGGTTTTTTGGCTAGAAATTTGGGTTTTGGAGTTAGAAATGATCAATTTTGACCTAAAAATGGTCATTTTTGACCTAAAAATGCTCGATTTGGACCCAAAATAGCTCAATTTTGACCGAAAAATGATCAATTTTGGCCTGAAAATGATCAATTTTGGCCTAAAAACGGCTCAGTTTCATCTAGATTTGGACGGTTTTACCCAAAAATGCTAATTTTGGAGCCAAAAATGCTTGATTTCTGCTCAAAAAAGTTCATTTTGTACTCAAAAATGTTCATTTCAGACCCAAAAAAGCTCAGTTTTGACCTAAAAAAGCTCAGTTTGAGCTAAAAATGATTTATTTTAACCTGAAAATTCTGAATTTCTACCCAAAAATGATCTATTTTAACTGAGATCTCGTCATTTTTCATCAGGATTCGGGCAATTTTTACTTGAAAATCTTCAATTTGGACTCAAAAAATGATCTATCTTGACTTTAAAATCCTTATTTTAGGGCCGAAAAAGCTAATTTTGTACTCAAAAATGCTCATTTTCGACTCATAAATATTAATTTTAGAACTTAAGATGACCTATTTTGACCCGAAAATGCGAATTTTGGACCCTGAAATGCCTTTTTTCTACTCAAAAATCTTCAATTTTCACCCAAAAATGGTCCTCATTTGCACCGAAAATAGTCCAGAATCGATTGCTACAGTAATCCCCCCCCCCCCCCCCTTCTTGGTGGCCTAGGATTTTCCTAGGCCATTCAGTTTTTCTGTCGTAAAATGAGTCATTTCTAGATGTTTCTCTGAGTCATCCTCGAGGTTTTTGGCCATATTGCTCTTTGATAGTTGAAGATGGCCTAGAAATCCGAAAATTTGGATTTCTAGGTCATCATTTGGTTCTTAAATTTGTTCTTCAGATTACTGTAATGGACGGGGATGTTATGGAAATTCTGGAAAATTCCAGTTTTCCTCTCTAATCTAGTTGTCTCCAGACATGACGTCGGTGACCTAGGATTCTCCCTAGATGGCCTAGAAATCCAATTTTTTGGATTTCTAGGCCATGGAACTTATACTTACCCTATCAAAGTCTAGCAACTCCTCTTGCACTCCATCTCCAGTACCGTAGTTTTCCGGGGAGAAACCACCAGGATCCATAGTTGAAATTCGACTGAAATACTCAATTTTTCGGTGAGAATAGGCTCTGCAACTATACTCAAAAAATGAAAAAGAAGAATGAGAAATGAGTCATGTATTGTTGCTTCTCCCCCTTCACTATCTTTACTCTCTCACAATCAAAAATTTTTGGAACACACAGACATATAACTGTCTCTCTATGGTGCAAAAAGTGGGCAAATATTAGACATTTTGAGTGGGAAAGAAGGCCGCGGTCAAAATGATGAGAAATGGGGATGATGAGGCATAGAAAGGGGGACATCCGGATCTACAGATAGACGGAAAAATTCTAGATGAAATTCGAGTTTTGAGGCATTTTAGGACTATCTCGAAGCACGTTTGGTCCAAATCAGACATCCGGACTTTCAGACAGACAGACGATTTCGACATTTTTTGTGTCATTTCTAGTCATTTTTGAACCATTTCGAGGATAACAGCATGAGACATGTTATTGAAAAAATGGGGGGGGGGGGGGGGGGGAATAACATGAATTTTTGAGACAAGCACTGTTGATATAATGAAGCTAATTAGAATCGGAAGGGGGGACTCTGGGGGAAAAAGGGAGGAAAATAAGCATAATATAGAAGAAATATAGGCAAAAATAGTAGTCTCACAATATAGTTTTTTGCCAACTTTTTTTTGAATGTGTGAGAATTTTTCAATTTTTATCGCTTTTTCGCTCTATTATGCATATCTCCATAAAAGAGAGTGCGCGCCGAAGATTTGGCATTTTTAAGATCACGATATCTCGCCACGAAAACTTTAAAGGAGCATAACTCATTTTCAAACTGATTTTCCTTTTTTCTCAATCTTGGTCGAGTTTCAGCCATCTTTTCTGATAAAATGTGACTTCGATGCATGATTGTTTCGTACCTCTTGCAAAATTTTGAAGAAAAATTGCTTAAAAACTGAGAAAATCGGAAAAATCAGTTTGAAAATCAGTTATGCGCCTTTAAAGATACCGTAGCAAAAATCGTGATCTCCGATAAATCGAATCTTCGGCGCGCACTCTCTTTGATTTAGACATGAATAATATTTTTGGCCGATTTTCCACAAAAAAATCGGCTCCGAGACATTTCGCAACCAGTCGTTTCGCAACTACGACATTTCGCAACTCACGACATTTCGAAACTGGACGTTTCGCAGAAAAGCTGCGAAATGTCTTGGTTGCGAAGTGGACATGAGTTGCAAAATGGCGCGAGTTGCGAAATGACGTGAGTTGCGAAACGACTAGTTGCGAAATGTCCCGAATCTCAAAAAATCCTCAAATTTTTTTGCAGCATCCCAATGATGCCCGCACGGACCACCGACGGGGTTCCGCCCTCCACGATGACATCCGGACAACAAAAAGTGGTGGCGACGTCGACTACAGTAACCTCTCGTCCTCCCCAATCGTCTCAAGGAGGAAGCCACCATCACGCGCCAGCGAAGCAGCAACAATCCGCACCGGGCGGTCTCTCGTATCGTAGTGCCAACGTTGGCGTTGGAGGACGGACCACGAATACGGTGGGCAAGTATGGACAACACTACAAGCAGCAGAGACAGGTTAGCAAGGGGTTTTGGGTGAAAAATGAGCCAAAAATCGGGGAAATTGGCTAAAAATGACCTTAGAAAAGGGGAAAATCGAGGAATTTGGGTGAAAATAGGGTAAAAATGACCCTAAAAATGAAAAAAATATATCAAAAATTGATCCTTTGGGTTAGAAAAAAGCGAAAAATACACATTTTTCTAGCTGGAAATGTTAAAAAATTGATGAATTTCGACCAGAAAAGCTCTAAAAACCAGTCAGAGGGGTCCTAGACTGATAATAAGGGATTTTAGACCATTTTTGGACATCCGGACATTGGGAAATTGGGAAAAATTCCCGATTTCGACCCCTAAAAAGCTCAACAAACGCGTCCCAGCTATCTTCAGATGGTTTATAAGTGGTTTTAGAGCCATTTCGGACATCCGGACATTGGGAAATCTGGAAAAACGCTTCTGACTGCGTTTTGAGCACTTTTTGGACATCCAAATGACTATTTCGAGCATAAAATGGCTTAGCAACTCAATTTTTAGCTGAAAAAACGGGTCCAATGCGCCCCAAAAGGTCAAAATCGGTACTAATCGGACCCCCTTGGACTCGGAAATTGGAAAGTTGGCCAAAACGACTTTTCCTAGATTTTTGGACATCTGGACACTGGGAAATCTGGAAAAAGCGTTCAAAACGCCCCCAGAAGGTCTATAAGTGGTTTTAGAGCAGTTTTGGACATCCGGACACTAGGAAATCTGGGAAAAACGCTATTTTGACTCCAAAAAGCTCGGGAAACGCGTCAAAGACACCCTAGATGGTCTATAAGAGGCTTTTTGAGCCTTTTTGGACATCTGGACACTAGGAAATCCGGAAAAGACACCCCTGATATTACTGTATTAGTCCACACACATCAATTGCAAAAAAAAGTGAACACACACAAAAACCGAATCAAAACTCAAACAAAAAGAATATATTGTATTATTTTTTGTCATTATCAGATTATTTTTTATCACTTCTCCTCCTCCCCTCCTCTCCAAAATTGTGGTGACGTAAAACAATGAAGAACACTCTGTCCCCCCCCCCTTTTTTTGGCTCCGCCCACTTTTCTCCTTGGCAATTTCGTGATTTCGAAATGGCGTGGTTGCGAATTGTCTTGGTTGCGAAATGACCGGTAGCGAAATGTCGTAGTTGCGAACTGTCATAGTTGCGAAACAACTGGTTGCGAAATGGACGGGATTTGCGAAATGTCGTAGTAGCGAAACGTCGTAGTTGCGAAATGGCCGTGATTTGCTCAATGTCGTTTTTGCAAAACGACTGGTTTCGAAATGTCGTAGTTGCGAAACGGCTGGTTGCGAAATGAAAGAAAATGGAGCATACACACACAGAAATGGAGCAGCAGCATTTTTGAAGAAAAGTGCAAACCATCAGTTTTCAAAAATTCTCGACAGATGATGGGAAATGGTGTACTTTTATGAGCCTATTAACTCGCTTAATACGTCGCTCACTGTTGGAATTGTGTGACGAAAAGTGGAAAAAAGAGGAATCAGAAGACTAATATAGTGTGTACTACCACTACCCTATACTACTGTCGTCATATAGAGAAGAGCATTTTTCAAAGTCAGTCTTAGGGGGCTCTTATGTCCTTTAAAAACCTGCAAATCGAGTTACGAAACGTCCAGCTTCGAAATCGGGGTTTCAAAACGACTAGTGGCGAAATGTCCGGGAGGCCAGCATCGCAAGTTGGAATCCTTGAAGTCAGGAATTTCATCGCCGGAACCTAGGATCCGCCCACTTTTTCTACAAGGAAATTCGCATGGTTTTGAGAGCTTTTGAAGCTGGAAAGGCCTCGAAAATCAGCTGAAAGCGACGAATTTTGAGTCGTGAAATCTAGGCTCCGCCCACTTTCTCCAAGCTTTGATGTTTTGGAAGATTTGGAGTGGGGTTTTTGTGCTGGACAACCGGAATTCGAATCGTAACTTTCTACAAAAATCCTGGATTTTGTGGTTTCGAAATGTCGTAGTTGCAAAGGTTGGTTGCGAAATGTCTTGGAGCCGATTTTTACAGTTTTTTCTGTTAATTTTGGCTTTGAGTTCGTTATTATCGGCTTAAAATGCTCCAGAATCCTCTAGGATCCTTCAGAAGCCTTCAGTTTTTGGCTCAAAGTGTAGATAACCTCGTTTTCGGGTTTTTACAATTTCAAAGAGGTGCAAGATTACTCTTAACCCCTCTGAACTCTGAATCTCAGTTTTCTCTAAACTATCAAGATCGGCATCAGAATCCAGGTGAAACTTTTCGAAAAAAAAAGCACCTGTCCCCTGATTTTTCACTTTTCCACTGAAATGGATGCGTGTTTTCCTGGTCAAACTTCACATTTGACCTCGAGAAAGTCTCATTAGCATTTTTCCCCTACTCACAAGACGACTCTGATCGAAGAAATAGCCTATTCTAGACAGAGATCGTTGAATTAATCGAATTGTCGTTGGCCATCAAGTTGACACACCGTAGCCAATCGTTAGAAAGAAAAAAAAATCGGAGAAAAATGCAAAAAATGGACGAAATGGAGAATTTTCGAAAGTTTGAGACTGTCCAAACACAGACATTTTCATTTTTCAAATGTTCTTTGCAACCGGACATTTATGTTTGTTCTCCAGTTGGCCTAGATTTTTCACTATGGCCTAGATTCGATCTGGACTTCTGAATCCACGTCGGCGTCTTCTTCATCGTCTTCGCCGGATTCTGAATCCAGTGAATTTTGCGTCTACGTCTTCTATAGCGGATTCTGAATCCCCCGGCGAATTTGAAGCTTTGAGGTCCGATTTGAACAAATTTGGCGCCATTTCGAAGCCCCGGAGTCGAATTTTTCCTTCATTTTGAGACATTTTGACCTGTTTTGGGCCTTTTGGCTTCCTGGATCACTAAAAACTCAATTTTTAAGTGATTTTTCAGTGATTTCCAGCCCCAAAACTGGTCAAATATCGCTACCTGCCAATATCGGAAAACATGAACTTTTTATGTTGTTGATCTATAGACACACACAAAAATTCGAGAGTTTTCTCGCCTCCTTTTTTTCCTCCTGTGGGTAAATACCCACACAGAAAAGAGGAGAATTTATATTATTTATGTGCGATAATCCGATTCTCATACACACACTCTGTTTTTTGCCCATTTTTTATAACTAACTCCGTTAGTTATGAGGTTTTTGAAACCCGGAACCCTTATATAAGCGGATTTTTGAAATTCCGCCGAAACAAGAGATAGATGGAACAGAGAACGGGGAAATCTCGATTTTGACGGATTCTGGTCTTCGAGAGATTCAGAAGGCTGTTACTCTTCGAAAAATCGAACTCCACAAGTTCTGAAGATTCTAGAAAAGGCCAGCAGGATTCAGAAGAGTTTGAAGAACGGATTCTAGATGATCCTACGGGACTCTAGAGGATTCTCCGATGTATAGATGCCACTCGAAGGAGCTTTCAAAAATCATAAAGGAAATGCTCAAAAATCGCTGTAAAACCCCGAAAAATGGCTCCGAAATGAGCAAAAATCGCAGAAGTTGTATCCGGTGGCCGTGGCCGAGTTTCCCAAAAAAGGGGCGGAGTCAGCAGCCAATCACTGCTCTCGAACATTTTTTTTATTCTGGTCGGAATCCTCCTTTAAGATGTCCAAACTGTACCAAGAATAGTTTTGATGATCCAGGGGACCTCTCAGATGCTCTTGGCTCCTGTACATCATTGCCCCTCTCCGAATTCTGGATTCCGAGTTCTCCAGATTTCTTGTCTCACCAAAGCCTCTCTGAGCTCTCCAGGGATCATGATCTTCCGGCTCCTTGGAGCCCGAAGACATCGGAAGAATTTTCAAAAATCCTCTCTCCCCTCTCTGATTCTCCCTATTTCCTTTTTCATCCGAAGAAATTTCTTCTCGAATTTCTCCCCTTCGACTCGTGTGTAATCCTACGCTTCTCTCCTCCTTCTTCTTCTGAAATCTCATTTTTAACAACGTCTTCAATTTCTTCCCCTTCATCCAGAAGGGATTCCTGCTCCTCTTCAACGACAAATAAACCATGGAGGAGACAATTTCAGTCATTTCGTTTTTTACGATCAAAGCACCCCGCCGAGAGTCTTCAGATTTCTATGTGCCTTCTCATGTAATGTAATGTGACAATAAAACACGGAGAACCGCAACAATATGTATAGAAGAAAATGACTACGGGGGCGCATGGAACTCGAAACAGATGTGTGGAACGGAGGAAGGAAGATCAAGAATTTCATCCAAGAGAAGGTGGCCTAGAACCCCTCAAAATGCGGTTTTCTAGGCCATCCAGACCTCAAAATGACCTAGAAATTCAATTTTTGGAGTTCTAGGTTATCTATTAGCGATATTCCCCAATGGGAAAACGCGCTCCATCGCCAACATGGCTGAAATTTGAATTTTCAACTTTCCCGCCGTTTTGAAAACAGTGAAACATGTTTTGGTGGGTGCGTGGACTCCTCGTGAACAACTCGGGCAACAGTAGAATTGTTCACGAGGAGTCCACGCACCCACCAAAACATGTTTTGCTGTTTCAAAACGGCGGGAAAGCTGAAAATTCAAATTTCAGCCAATTTGGCGATGGAGCGGGCTTGATATAGCTAATATCAGGGAAAATTCCCCTTGAATCGGTTATGCTTCGGTCCCCCAGCAACTTGAAGTCTTTCGAGATTTTTCCCTTCTCCGAGCCGTCGTCATCGTCAATCAAAAACATCATCCGCTTGAGTTTCAAAGAAACTGAAAAGAGAGAGAAAAAAATGAATATGTATATACTTTTTTCCTCCTTTTTTTCTCACTTGAATTATTCAAGAGTTTGAGTTTTTTCTAGTGGGAGAAAGAATCGAGAGAAGGGGGCCCTCCTCTTCGGAGAGAAATCTCAGTTTTTCTCTTGAAGAATTTGTAATTTTGGATCGAAGTTTCGCAATATTTTGGAGCTCAGGAGCAAGACGATGATGACATCGAATGGCCTAGAAATCCAAGCTTGATGATTTCGGTCTGTTGGAGCATTGAAATGGGAAAAAATGACCTAGAAACCCAAATTTGGAGGTTCTAGAACATCTGGACCATCCAGAATAGACTTTGAATAATGTGGTGATGGCTTAAAAGCACGGTACTTTGCAACATAGGCCACCTAGATTTCGATGAGGTGGCCTAGGATTCCTAAGTTAGGCCATCTTGCCTTGCAAACTGAAGAAAGTGGCCTAGAAATCCAAAACTTGGAAAACTAGGCCGTCTGGGATGCCATGGCCTAACTTTCTTCATATTCAAAAAGTTAGGACATCTATCTAAAGCTAGATGAGCTGAATGAGAAGTTGAGCCATCTACAGTATCCCTTCTCTCTTCATGAGCTCTGAAGCATCACTAAGTAGGTCACATGCTCATCTCCGCTTATTTTATGGATATCCGTCTCCCTCCTGCAAACTGGAAAAAAACAGAGCAAAGGAGAAAAAGGCCATCTTCTGAACTTCATTAACCTCCTTCTCTTCTCCACTTTGTTGTGCTGTGGCAATGTACTCCTCGCTTTGCTGCTCCGAGACTCACTTGAATGCTCATCCAAGTGGAAATTCATCTCCCTCTTTTTTTTTTGAGCCAAGAGCTCGGCAAAAAAGGATATAGAAGAGAGCTTTTCATTTAGTCTCGAGGACGACTCTATAAGGATGTGTGCACTTTTGCATTTTTATATGGACTATTTTTGGTCTCTGAAAATCGGTTTAAATCGAGAGATTTTGGACCCCTTAATCTGAGGAAATCGGGCAAAATCAGTGAATTTTCTTCCAGAAAACCGGCTTTGGCCTGAAAAATAGGTTTCAAGCGGATTCTCTGAAGCCAGTCTCCTGAAAATCGACCCAAAACTTGCCTATTTAGGTCTGAGAGTCGGCCTGGAGCTCTCTATCCTTCCAGAAAATTCCGGGTTTTTTGACCTAAAAATGGTCTATATTTGCCCCCCCCCCCCCCCTCCGAAGGAGTAGAGAACACACGGATTGTTTGCTTTCGAAATGAAAAAAAATGGAAGTCTGATGCACTGGTGAAACCCCAACTATTTTAGTTGTCAGTGCTGGCTACTGTTTGTTCATGTTTCCTCTAGAAGAAGAAGAAGACGAGAAAATCATAGAGACAGAGAGAAAAGAGCAAAAAAATTGCTAGTTTTCATTATGTGCTCGATGTGTGTCTGGCGAATTTCTGAAGATTCTGAAGTTTCCAAGTACCGAAAATCCGAATTCCGGACCCCTCTTCTGGCAGAAAATCGGTCGAAAATGAAGGATTTTGTACTTTGGAACGGTGAAAAATCCGATTTTTTATTTTTTCCCCCGGATTCAGATGACGTGAAGTCTCCTAGATTTTGAATTCGTCGAGATTTTTCGGTCACTCCCACATGGGTCCCCCATGTTTTTTTTTGCGAGATTGAATTGGCTCTCTCTCTCTCGGATTGGTCCCCGGGGACCGTTCCCCCCACTCCACACATAACACAAGTTCCGGGGCCTCCTTCTTGGTTTTCAGTCGATTTTGGCTTTTTTTCGGGAACTTTCTAGTCAGTTTTTTGGGCTAAATTTTCCTAATTTCTGGCTTCCGAATGTTCTAGAAGTCTATTTTTGCGGAAAAATGGGTGTAGAACTTTCTAGCCGTCATACTTCGGCGACGAATTGCGTAGTCCTGGTGGCCTATAATTTGGTTTCTGAAAAGTTTGCGAATCAAATTATAGCCTTTGATTTTCTGAGAATTTTCTTTGGACAAGTGCTCAGCACAACTTCCTCTGCCTGACAATTTTTGCACGTTGCAAAAATGAGCAAAAGAGCAAAAATGTCCTAGACACTGCCTTAGGTAATGAGTAATGTCTGCGACAAAGTGTGATGCACTACCCCAACACCATTATCATCTTCTCCAGCACGAAGAAGACGACGTCTTCTGATTTGAGGGGTGTCTGGAGACGTCTTCTAGAGTCTTCTAGAATCTTTGTGAACATTCAGAGCTCCAGAAGTGATGAACGACGTCTAGAGAAGCAGGAAAGATTCTAAAGGTACTTTTCTTCTGGAGTCAGGAATTTCTAGAAATAGACGATTCCTAGAAGAGAAAAAATGGATCGAATTTCATGGAAAAATTGAAATTTGAAATCGGAAGTTAGACAACGACCTTCTTGAAAGTCGGTCTTGAAGATGTCTAAATATAGAGAAACGCTCATTTGGCATTTTGAATAGATCTGAATGCGTTGAATGGGTTCTAAAGACGCCCGGAGGCTTCTGGAGGCTTCTGGAGACTTCTAGGCTCATCCGGAGACTTATGACGAATTCTGAACTCCCATTTTTAAGCTTCTTGAAGGTCTAATGAGGACTTCGGAGCATTCTGAAGGCATCTGGAGCGTCACGATTTCCCGAACATTACTGTAGGTCCTTCGAATTTTTGCCATCAAAGGACCTCGAACCTTGTTTTGGCTTTTCGGGAGATCCGGGCAATTCTAGAAATTTGAACGTCTTCTGAAAGCTGCTTCTTGACGTATTCTAGTGAACGTTTGACACTTCTAATCAGCATTTTTTTCTCAGAATCCTTCAACTTTTCGACTTTTCGATTTCTAAAAAAGCCGCCTGTCTTTGGATTCTGAAGCTTCTCATATCATATCCGATATGAACTCTATATATGATTCATAGTACACGCATATAGTATCCTCCTCAAGAACTGCCTTTGAAAGTGAGTCACCTCCTTCGGGACACTTTTAATAATTGATTCCTGATGGTTAGTGAGACACAGACAGGAAGTGGGTTCCCCCACCTTCTCTCTCAAACAAAGTCTCTTTTTCCATCACATTGAAAAAAAAACTCTTTTTTTTCTCCAGAGTTTCTCTCTCCTGCCCCGTCAAGCATCAGGCGACGGCAACAGCACACACACTTTGCCCCGTGGCAATGGGGGAGAGGGGGGGGGGGGGCAATCGTTTCTCCATAACTCTTTCTCCATCGCCTTTCGCTATGTGTGCCTCTCCTTTCAATCTTTCCGTCTGTTCCGTCTAACCACCTGCGTCTCTCCTGGCCTCTCTATCTCTCTCTGAATAGAAGAACCGCTTTCCCATCCTTCCGATGGGGAAAGGCGAAAAAGAGACATTGGAGACGCAGTTTTGCCCTATCAATCGGTCTTCGCTGTCTGTCACCATCGTCTTCTTCTTTTTCTTCTTCTTCATTTTTTTCTTCAATTCTGATGAAGATGATGCATCTCATCATCATTATGGCCAATGAGAGAAGGAAATTGCGGCATTGCCACAAACATGAAGCGAGCAAACTTAATTCGTTTAGAGCTCCTCTTCTATGTTTGGGAGATGGGTTAGCCGGATGCTCGGAAACTGGAGAAGAGAGGAAATGAATTGTTTGTTTACTTTACTCTCTCCTAGACTATGTGTCCCCAGGAGGCAATTTTGGAATGAATTCCAGACGGTTTCCACTGGAGAAAAGGCGTTCTTTTCTAGAGGATTTTCCGGCCGTTTTTTCACGGTTTTCTAAGAGATTCTGCCTAAAATGGTCGAAAATCAGCTCAAAATCCATAAAAAACGGAGGGAAAATGGCCTAAGAACCTCCAGATTTGGATTTCTAGGTCATCCCTAGTCCATCTATGGAAATGGAAGAAAATGGGCTAGAAATCTTCAAATTAGGATTTCTAGGCCATTCTCTTTTTTTTCAAGCCATCTTCGACGATTACAGGGATACTGACTTTAATTGACCTAATACAGTTCAAATCAGTCAAAAATAGGCTCAAAATCTATTGAAAATGGCCTAGAAACCTTCAGATTCGGATTTCTAGGTCATCTATGAAAATGGAAGAAGATGGCCTAGAAAACCCCTGGAATCGGATTTCTCGGAAATTCCGAGTTTCGAACGCCTTCTGAGCTGGAATTCTAAATTTCCGAAGAATTTTGCCGAACAGGAGTTTTGTGAAGTCTGAAGACGTTGAATTCGTGGTTTCTACCAATTTTGAGCATCTGGAGTTTCTGAAGACGTCAACTGCTCCAAATCCCAAATTTGGAATTCGGAAGACCTCTAGACCTTTGTTTAGATGCCATTTTTATGGTATTGAAGCCGTCTGCGACGTTTTTCAAGCGTTTCTAGGTGGTTCTGAAGACGTCAAGATTCAGAATCCCTATCCGAAAATTTCGCAATTTTTGGGATTTTTTGAGTCTCCTGAAGTCTCCTGAAGTCCCCCAAATCGGCTCCCGGACATTTCGCAGCCAGACGTTTCGCAGCCGGACATTTCGCAGCCAGACATTTCGCAGCTAGACATTTCGCAGCCGGACATTTCGCAGCCAGACATTTCGCAGCCAAAAAAGCACCATTTTTTGCAAAAAATGCCTCAAAATGACCGCAAAATTTACAATAATTAATGACAATGACAATTGTCATTGTTAATTGTAAATTTTGCAAACATTTACAGGCGTTTTCAGCGAAAAAATGGTGCATTTTTGGCTGCGAAACGTCTGGATGCGAAATGTCTGGCTGCGAAATGTCCGGCTGCGAAATGTCTGGCTGCGAAATGTCTAGCTGCGAAATGTCCGGCTGCGAAATGTCTAGCTGCGAAATGTCTGGCTGCGAAATGTCTAGCTGCGAAATGTCCGGCTGCGAAACGTCTGGCTGCGAAATGTCCGGGAGCCCCCAAATCCTTGATTTCCTTCTGAGACAAATCTCGAATGTCTCGATTCTTCAGAATACTGAGCCTTCTGAATCCATTCTTCGCCATTCTACCACCTTTTTCTCTCTAATCGTAAAATCTGGATCTTCTGAGCCTTCTGGATCCCATATTGTTCACTATTTCATGATTTTCCTCCGATCTTCTGAAGGGTCTTCGAATCCCAAAACTTTAGAATTCCCTAACAACGAATAATGCATCTTCTGTCTTCTTCACTTCTTCTTTTTGGCCAATTCATATTTTCTCAAAACTATGGTTTTTGAACAGTACCCTCTTATGACTTGTTACTATATTTTACCCACTTTTCTCCTCCACCTGTCTATGTTCTCTCTTGTTTCCGGTCTATCTTTTTTCTCATTTTTTCACTCACTTCCGTACGATCATGACAATATATATGTATCTATTGATACATTCATTTTTCCACCTTTTCTTTTTGATAAGGACAGTGTCTCGTAGTTTCCGACAGTTATAGATCATTCTGAATATGAATGAATCATCACACTTGAACATTTGAAAAATGAGCAAATTGGTCACTCAAATGGTCTCGAAATCCATGAAAATTGAAGAAAGATGGCCTAGAAACCTCCAGATTCGGATTTCTAGGCCATTCTTGGTTTCTATAGTCCTTTCAATCCGTTTCTGTGAGTTTCAGTGGTCAAATTGAACCTAAAATGGTCGAAAACCAGCTCGAAATCCATGAAAAACGGGTGGAAAGTGGCCTAGAATCCCCCAGATTTGGATTTCTAGGCCATCCTTAGTCAATCTATGGGAATGGAAGAAAATGGCCTAGAAAACCCCTGGAATTGGATTTCTAGGCCATTCTCCGCTTCTATAAGATTCTAGAGTCCACTCCGACGATGTTTTACGGTTCAAATCAGTCAAAAATCGGCTCAAAATCCATTGAAAATGGCCTAGAAAACCCCTGGAAGCGGATTTCTAGGCCATAGGTGAATTTTGGCGATTTCCGGATTTTCAAAAAAAAAAACAATTTTTTTTTTTTTGAAAAATTCCGTATGATCACTGTGATTTTCGTAGTCTTTGTAGGCGCTCTGGACAGCTGAAAATCTCAAAAATTTCTTTGGATTTTTGGATTTTCAGCTGCTTTTTCAGTTTTTCTGGGATAATCTCTACTTCCTCCATGAGCCCACGATATATGAACAAAGTGACATGAGTGTTATTTTTCATCCTTTGTTTTCCATCTTCATAATAGAAATCATCATCATTTTGTGTTCAACATCATCATCATCTCATCTCCATCGTCTTAAATATTATAGCCTGTTGTTTTCCCTTTTTTCTGCTGAAAAACGGAGAACATAGAGCTGAGAAAAGACTCTATGAGTAAGAAGAAGAGGTTATTTTCAGCTTTTGGAGACCTTGTTTTTTAGAGAAAACATGAAAGGTTTTGGTCACTCTAACCTTGACTTTTGGCTCGAAATGTTTTGGCTTTAGAATGTGCTATTTTCAACTGGTTTACACCCCTTCTACCATGAGCAATTTGAGAGCTGATTCTCAAATTTCCAAAGTTTGACCTTCCATCACAGTTACATTCCACACAAGGTGTCCTCATGAAGCTACAGTAATTCTCTTACAACCCAGTCAGCTATTTTTTTTGAGCTTAAAATTGAGCATTTTAGCCCAAAAATGGACTATTTTGGCCATCTAGCGAACTTGCTATGTCTTCACCGAATTCCAGTCATCTTACTGTTTTTTGGCCCAAATTGGACGAGGTTGACGGTAGAGCGAGGTTCATATGCATATGCCAAATTCCTTGTCCTTTTTGGTCTCAAAATGAAGTAAATCTTCCCAAAATTGAACAATTTTGGCCATAGAGCCAGTATGCTAAGCAGATACTAAATTTGAGAAGCTTGTGCCTTAAATGAAGTATTTCTGCCCAAAATTGAATTTGGAACATTTTGCCCATAGAGCGAGCTTACTGTGTCTATGTCAATTTTCGGTCCATTTGAGACGTTTTGAGCTCAAATTTTGAGCACTTTGGCTCAAAAATGGTCCGTTTTGACAGTGGAGAGCATTTCACAAGTTTTACTCGAGGATTGGAATCTCAATATTTCTTCAACTTTGCGGTCCCCCCCCCCTCCATTTTTCGAGCTTTTTCCATGATTTTTAGTCTTCTTCTTCTTCTTCTTTTTCTTCGCCGTTTATGGATCATCCGCTTTGTGTCATCCGACGACTTTTTGTTTTCCACTTTTGGTGTTCGTTCGTCGTCTTCTTCTTCTTCTGCTCCATAGTTAGACACCCCGTCCTCCTCCCGCTAAACACCACCACCGCCACCACTACCACTAAATTCATTTTTGCCGCCGCCACCAGACACCCGTCTGTCATCCGTTTTTTCCGTCGCCGCCTATTGTATCCCTTTCTCCGTATTTTGTCTCACTTGTGGGGTGTGACTCGCTAAAGGGGATACAAAAGAGGGCTCTCTGTTGTTCAGTCTTCGGCTCCGAGAATTCTAAGAAAATCGGAGCTATGGAGATGAAGCAAAAACAGGTCTGGAGGTGGAAATACGGTGTTTTTGGATGGAAAATTGAAGAAAAACGGTCTAAAACAGTTCCAGGGCTCCAAGAGCTCGGCTGGCACTGAAAACCGGCATCTTCCTCACTTTTTTTGGCTGGAATCGGACAATACTGGGCTAAAAATGCACTTGGCCAACTCGGCTGAAAGTCGAAAAAATTCCCTCGATTCCCAGCAATTTTGGCTCAAAATTTCGCTATTTTCTAGCAGTTTTCGGTCTACTCCTTTTCAGCAGTCTCGGCTCAAAGTGTGCTATTTTCTAGTGGTTTTTGACACCAATTTTCATTTTCACCCCGTAATTTTCATCCTACGCATAGTTAGGCCTAAGCCTAACCTTCGTCCTCCTCCTCACTCTGCTCCACCACCACCTATAATCATATATCCATATATGATTTGTGGTGTCTGTTTTTGTGGAAATTATAGGTGTCCATAGGTGTCTCCAGTGTCTCAAACATTCCCCCATTTCAAGTGTTTCTCCTTTTTTCTTTGCTTTTTTTTGGAGAAGATTCTTCATATTTTTCTTCCCTTCTCGGTTTCCCAATGTCTTCTTCTCTCCGTCACGCGATATTTGACACACACACACACACGACACTGTAATTGGCTATTCCCTTTTTTGCCTGTGTTGTGGTTGTGTGCCTTTTCGTTTCTTTGAAATGGCGTTTCCGTTCCGTTCCCCTCCGTTTTTCGAGAAGTTTTTTCGACTTTTTTGCTGGCAAAAAATTGACGAATTTCTCGTTTTTTTCAGTGGTCGAATTTGGACGTTTTGGAGCCTTTTTCGCTGAAAATGGACTATTTCTACGATAGAGCATGATAGCTAGATTTATGCCAAGTTTCAGCCATTTCGAGGAGTTTTCAGCTCAAAGTTGGAGCATTTTGGCCATAGAATGAGCTTGATGGGCCAATACCGATATCCAGACGTTTGTGCTCAAAAATGGATCATTTTGGCCATTTAGCGAGCTCCCTATATCTATGCCAATTTTCGGTCATTTTGAGGCATTTTGAGCTCAAATTGGAGCACTTTGGCTCAAAAATAGACCAATTTGGCCATAGAGCGAACTTGCTATGTCTTTACCGAATTCCAGTCATCTCACGGCGTTTTTGGCTCAAATTTGGACATTTTGACCATGGAGCGAGTTTGCTGAGCCTCCACCCAATTCAAGACGTATTTGCTCAATTTGGAGCATTCTCGTTATCAATAGAGCAAACTTGAGAAGGACTCGTATTTCCAAATATCCCAATTTCTCTGGACCCTCTGTGCTCTCTCGTTGCTCTTTTTAATCCCAGTGATATCCGATGGATAGTGGATATCAGATAGGCTCTCTCTTCTGTTAACAAGACATTGAAAAAAATTCCACAGAGACAGCTGACGCTGTCTCCCGGCTCTTTCTTTTCTCAATTTTCTCTTCGTTGTACTGATTTCTGATCAAACAGAATGAGAAAAAGGGGAGAAATTTCATCTAGTTGATCACTAATCCATTAGGTCTACCTTGATTGAAATTGGGTTGTTTTGAGCAAAAAAGTAGACTGAAAATGCTCTTTTTTGAGCTCAAATTGACCATTTTCAAAGTGAAAATTTCACTGAAAATGGCGATTTTTCAGCTCTGGAAGCTCCAATTTTGGCAGGAAAATGAAGATTTTTTATTCAATATTTTCCATTATTGGAAGCCATAAAACCATGTATTTGTGTTTGCTTTTTTTCCCGCTTATCAGCATTTTTGCGCCGTTTTTTTTTGAACAATAAAAGCGAGAAAAGTTGTGTTCACAATTTTTTTGCCAAACACTGATAAAGACAGAAAAAAACGCATTTTTAGTGCTTTTTTGGCCAAAGTTTCGATGAAATTGAACAAAGTTGCTCAACTCTAAAAGTTTGGAGATTTCGCTCCAAATTGAGCAAAATGAGCACTGAGCTTTTTTGCTCCAAGTGAGCAAAAATGCAAGAATTGCTCATTTTTGCTCCATCTGCAAATGCTGCAAGTGCTCCCAAATGACACCCCTTTGCATAGAGATGAGAGGAATTCAGATTCCCAATTTTGAAAAATCTCGAAATTTCGAGTTTTCCGGGTTCACAAGAGTCCAAACTTTCTAAATTCCGAGCACCGTGGGAGTTTCAGAATTTGCAATTCGTGAACTTGAAACATGTTCGATCTTCCGCGGTCCCCCTTTGGAAGCTCCGCCCCCTTTTTGGCCTGCTCCAGCAAATGTCATTATGCATGAGCCGGAGCCCTCTGAGCACCTGCTCCATGACATTTACCTCCACACCTCCATTTCAGATGGTGGTGGTGGTCACTCAAATATTATTGGTCAGCATTAAAAATAGAACCAAAAGGTTTCTATTTTCAATTTTTCGCGTCCACCTCCACTCTTCTCGATTTGGCACTTTTCCCAGCTCTTTTTGCCCCGTTTGGAGCTAAAATTAGACTGAAAAGAGCCAAAAAAGAGCCTCGGAGAGCAACTTTTTTGAATGAATGAGTGCCCTTTAACTTTCCGCTTGCCTTGGCTAGTCAGGGGCCCCCATTGTCTATATATGGCCAAAAAAGCGTGAAAAATTATATGGGCTCTTCTTCTCTCATTTTTTTGCTCTCTGACTTCTCTGCGTCTCTCTCTCTCTCTCTCTCCAAGTTTTCTTCCGGTCAAAAACGGAGAGAGAAGCCGTCGTTTTTTGCTCTCTTTTTTTCCTAGATTTTTCTTCTTTTTCAATTTTCAAGTGCTTTCTTCTGGAGAAGGAAAAGAAGAAGTACATACTTCATATGTGTGCTCTTACTTCTTGAATTCTACTCTGTGTTGCTCCATTTTGAAGGAAAAATGCTCCATTTTGGAGCAAAACTCAGAGAAAAAGAGCCCAAGATGGAAAAGGTCGAAACGATTAAGAAGAAGAGATGTAGAAATAGAAAATTGGGTTTTTCTCTGTTTCTTCTACTTCTACTTCTACTCCACTTTTCCCCCGATTTGAAACTTTGAAATTTCCTCCTTTTTTTGCATCTGGAGGCGTAATTTTGGCTCAATTACAAGTTTGAATACTTTGGAATTGAAAGCTTTGAAACCCCCAGAAAAGTGCAAAAAAGAGACCAAAGAACGGTAGAAGGAATCCAGAAGACGTAAGAATTCTGAAATTTCGGAATTTCGGATTTCAGAAGACGTCAGGATTCAGAATCCTGAAGAACTCGAAATTCTAATTTGCGGGGGTCTGAAGCTCCGGAACTGATAGAGCTCTCAATTTTGACCCATATTCGAAATCTAGACTTCCTAGGGCTTGACGACGTCGAAATACGGATTTCTTGAATCGCTTAGCCTTAGCTCAAAATAAAGCAAATACTCAAAATTTGGAAATTTCGAAAATTCTGAAGACGTCAGGATTCTGAATCTTGAATCCTGAATACGTCGTGAAAGAAAGATTTTTTCGGTCCCCTGGCTCTAGAGCTCCTTGTTCTTTGTGAATTGCTCATCCTTTGAAACTGAAATTTTCGAAATTCCCCCGTTCCCCAAGCTCCGCCCCCCCCCCCCCCCTTTAGACTCGGCAAATACTCACTTGCTATAAAATCATTTGCTATTTGCCCGTTTGCTATACTTGTCTCACTTGCTATAGTCACATTTGCTATAACTGTCTCATTTGCTATTTGCCCATTTGCTATAGAAATGTGGATCATTTGCTAGATTTTCCGCATTTTCAAAGTCTCATTTGCTATAGAAAAGTCCATTTGCTATATGTGAGATCATTTGCTATTTTTGTCTCATTTGCTAGATTTTTTCGCTCATTTGCTAGAATTGGGCGTTGCTCATGGTTCAAATTTTTTCGCTTTTTTCATCATTTTTTTAGAATTTCACCAACTTTTTCATTTGTAAGGTAAACAAAACAACTAGAACAAATTTATAATAGCATTTTACACCGTGCGAGACGTGATTTCTCTCATAAAGGGTGATTTTTAGACCAAATCGAAAAAAAATCATTTCACCGATTTCATGAGGTTTTCCGTGTTTCCCTCTTTACCCTATTAGAACATAGTCAAAAATCGTTCTAAATCCATGAATCCTGTTTTCACATTTCTATTGGCGCAAACTTTTGGAAACAAATTTCAGCATATCTATAGTGGCTGCCTGTACATTACCGTTGCCTACTCTGCCAGCTGTGTGAATTGAGTGCATGCAATTTTCAATTTCGTCTCATTTGCTAGAAACTCATTTGCTATTCGATTTCGTTTTCTATGAAAGTACTGTCTCTCTGTCAAGAATCATGAGATATAGAATGTTTCCAACTCGTTTTATGGAGTGTTACGACTTTGAAACCTAATTTTTTTTGCAATTCTTGCTGACCAATAGCTAGAATGTTTCAAAGTTTTTCTCGATTTTTCTAGTTTATTAGTGTCGGTTTCATTTTGAAGATCTGATAAGGGGTAAATCCAAATATAGCCCCCACTTTTGATTCTAGAATTGAGGAGCATCTCATCCAATATCTGTCCCCCAACTACTCCGGTGGGGGGGGGGGGGGGACTCCACTTGCACTTGGACAAAAATCAGTCTGCAATACTGCAATGAGACTTCTGGGATACATGTCCAGAAGTCTCATTGTATTCCCCCTCTCAGACTTCTCCGAGATAGCTGGCTCTTATAACTCAAGCATGGCTCGTTTATTAGTGTTGGTTTCATTTTGACAATCTCATATCTTGACTTTATCTCGGATATCAACTACGGGTCTACAGTACTACAATGAGTCTCTTTGTACACATATCACAGCTTTTAGACGTTTCTTGAAAATCAGGTTTTTGTTCTGTCCTTAATTGTAAGTCCAACAATAGCCATGCTTGAGTTATAAGAGCCAGCTATCTCGGAGAAGTCTGAGAGGGGGAATACAATGAGACTTCTGGACATGTATCCCAGAAGTCTCATTGCAGTATTGCAGACTGATTTTTGTCCAAGTGCAAGTGGAGTCCCCCCCCCCCCCCCCCCCCCCCACCGGAGTAGTTGGGGGACAGATATTGGATGAGATGCTCCTCAATTCTAGAATCAAAAGTGGGGGCTATATTTGGATTTACCCCTTATCAGATCTTCAAAATGAAACCGACACTAATAAACTAGAAAAATCGAGAAAAACTTTGAAACATTCTAGCTATTGGTCAGCAAGAATTGCAAAAAAAATTAGGTTTCAAAGTCGTAACACTCCATAAAACGAGTTGGAAACATTCTATATCTCATGATTCTTGACAGAGAGACAGTACTTTCATAGAAAACGAAATCGAATAGCAAATGAGTTTCTAGCAAATGAGACGAAATTGAAAATTGCATGCACTCAATTCACACAGCTGGCAGAGTAGGCAACGGTAATGTACAGGCAGCCACTATAGATATGCTGAAATTTGTTTCCAAAAGTTTGCGCCAATAGAAATGTGAAAACAGGATTCATGGATTTAGAACGATTTTTGACTATGTTCTAATAGGGTAAAGAGGGAAACACGGAAAACCTCATGAAATCGGTGAAATGATTTTTTTTCGATTTGGTCTAAAAATCACCCTTTATGAGAGAAATCACGTCTCGCACGGTGTAAAATGCTATTATAAATTTGTTCTAGTTGTTTTGTTTACCTTACAAATGAAAAAGTTGGTGAAATTCTAAAAAAATGATGAAAAAAGCGAAAAAATTTGAACCATGAGCAACGCCCAATTCTAGCAAATGAGCGAAAAAATCTAGCAAATGAGACAAAAATAGCAAATGATCTCACATATAGCAAATGGACTTTTCTATAGCAAATGAGACTTTGAAAATGCGGAAAATCTAGCAAATGATCCACATTTCTATAGCAAATGGGCAAATAGCAAATGAGACAGTTATAGCAAATGTGACTATAGCAAGTGAGACAAGTATAGCAAACGGGCAAATAGCAAATGATTTTATAGCAAGTGAGTATTTGCCTTTAGACTCCTACTTCCTCCAGTTAGGCTCCGCCCACTTTCTTCTGATGGTGAGCCCCGTCTTTGAATTTTTGCTCATTTTCGACTATTCCCCATTTTTTCTTTCTTTCTTCTTCCCTCTTTTTTCACTCTCTATAAGATCCACGACAGAGTATTGAATTCCATTGGCGTTTTTTGATTCCTCTCTCGGAAAAAATCTTCCTCTTTTTGTGCATTTTTTCCTCTCCGACGACGTCAACGTCATCAGAATCTCTTGCTCTTCAGAAGAGTCAAAAAACGAAAAAAAAATTTTTGTTGATGTTGAACTTTGTGTCCTTCCTAAATCCCAGTGTAATCCCATTTGAAGACGATCGCTCCTTCTTTCTTTTTTTCTAGACTAAAAATCTAGATGATGATGTCGGTTAAAAAAAAGTAGAAGACGTGGGCGATTTGGATCAGAATTCCGCAGATTTTTGAGCAAAAATCAGCAGAAAAAAGTATGCATACACATACACTCTCTCCTATCACATGCATCATTCACGAGGCTAAAAATCAGGAGGAGACTGCTGCAAAAGAGCCCGCTGCGCCCCCCGAGCCCAGTTTCCATGGAAATGTGCATTTTTGAATTTTCACCTGTCCTTGAATTCCATGGAATTGGTTCAGAGTGGAATTAAGTGAAAATTCAGCATTTTTGAGGCATTTTGAGGCCTTGAAATCGGCTCAAAATGAGCAATCTAGCTAGAAGGAGCTCTGGAATAGACATAGAGCTCGGCGGTTTGTCTATTGCCAACACCGTGCTCTCAATGAGCTTGAGCCGGTCTAGAGCTTTTCGCCAAAAATCCGTCGATTTTTGAGATTTTTCGGGTCCAAAAAGGGCATTTTGAGGCTACGGAGCTTCAGGAGGGTTCAAGGCTCAAAATGCTCCAAAATATCGGTTTTTGCGTGCACAACACTGCTCCAAATGAGCCGAAATTTGACCGATCCCCATATGAGCCTAGTGACTCGAAATTGGCTTGAAGTCAAGCCTGATTAGCTCAATGAGCCCAAAAACGAAGCCCGAGCAGCCTAGACAAAAGCCTGTCTGTCTAACGCCTACTTTTCTTCTGCTTAGGCTTAGAACTACAAAAATTATTTTTGAAAAAAATTCTCTCTAATTTCATAAAAAGCCGACCCTTATCCGTCTAGTGCCAAACCCAACATATGCATATGCATACAACTTCCTCCCCTATACTCTGATTTCCATGGTTTCGCACCATTTTCAAAATGTTGATGACATGTTTTCTTGCTTTTCTTGCTAATCGCTATGTTGATATGGCTCCTTCTTGTTGATATAGGGATATTTTCTCCACTTTTTCTTGTTATTCGCTTTATAACGAAAAATCGATTTCCGGAATTTTCAGCAGCTCTAGAATCTTCTTCTCTCCATCTCCTCAGATTTTGTCGTCGTCGTCTCCTTCTTTCTATCACATATTTCTTGTTATTCGAACGACGATGGCAAGAAACCCGAGAGCCAGAATAAAGACGGTTTACCTGGAAAATCTGTGTTATGGCCAACTGCTATGTATACGACGGAGATAATATAGTAGAAGACGTCATCACAGGAGGGGCTTCTACCCTTGTTTTTGGCTAACGAGAGGAGAGTTGAGAAATCGTTCAAACTCGATGCTGTACATTGGCTTCTGATTTGAAATTCGGCTTCTGAAGGAATTCCAGCGAATTCTAGGTGTTCTGGATCCCCTCGGATCATCAGAAACCCCTTCTTCGTCCATTTTTCTCCATATACTCAACTCTGAATCTTCGAAAATTCGAGGGATTCTGAATGACCTGGATCCTTGGAGTCCATATTCTGAATTGTTAATACTTCCTCTTCCTCTTCCTTCCTCGGAATTATATCCTGATTCATCGGGAACAATTCAATACAAAAAACATCCGCCGCAAATCTTGGGATAAGCGTACAAAAAAGAGCTCCGTCTCGTGATTCCTTCACTCTTCATTTTTTTTGTGTTTATAACAAAAAATACATTTTTGGATAGAGGGGATGAATAGCCGCTCTGATTTTGATTGCCAAGAGACGAATAGCTGCTAATGAGTCATCTAGATTCTAGAGGATTCAGAAGATCCATAGATTGCAATATGAAGAATCCAGAAGATCAACGACCATTGAAGAAGTTCAGACGCCCTCATTGAGAATGTATGGAATCATCGTCAGATGACGTTCTAGCGCTTCAAATGATGCCAGAGTTGTCTAGGAGCTTCCAGAAGGTTTCATGCCACCTGGAGACGTTTCCGACGATTCTAGAAACATTTCGAAGGCTTCTGACGCTATTTCGAGCTTCTGGAGCCGTTCCGACGTTTCAAACGGCTTCAGAATCCTCTAGAAGGCTCTAGAAACTCCTAGAAGCTTCTGGATTGTCTGAAGGCATTCCGACGATTCTAGCAACATATTGAACGATTCGAACGTCATTTTGAGCTTCTGAAGCCGTTCTGACGTTTCAGACGGCTTCAGAATCTTCTGTAAGGCTCTACAAACTGCTAGAAGCTCCTGGATTGTCTGAAGGCGTTCTTGGGATTCTAGGAACATATTGGAGACTTCTAAACCCGTTCTGAGGTTTCAGACAGTTTCAGACTCTTTTAGAAACTCCCAGAAGCTCTTAGATTGTTTTTGAGGACTCTATATTGCTCCGCGAGCTGTCAGAGCTCAACTCGAACTTTCTCATTTTCTGTCTCTTCCAACTTTTTTCCAAAAAAAACCAACTGGATATGATGAGAAGACGGAAAAGGATAAGAAGAAGAGGAGGAGTACTTCTCCCCTTCTTCTGGAGGGAAAAGTGTACACATTTGCATAAGTGTATCCGGCCATCACCACCACCATCACCATAATCCCCCCACCCCCCTCTTCACTTCTCCTCCTGTCGTCCTTCATCCCCTCTACTCCTCTGGCGGCGCTCACGTCTTCTTCTTCTTTTTCTCCTCATTTCTCACTCATCATCATCATCGAATCAAATCAAATCTTTTCTCCGAGAAAACGGAGAGAGAAAAACGACTACTACATATCCTTTTTTTCTCCCGTTTTTTTTGGCTTTTTTCTCGTTGCTCCGTCTCTCTAGATTCTTCTAGAAAAAGTGAAGAATTTTTCTCCATTTTTGCTCTTTTGGAGGAGAGGAGATTATGAAGGCGTTGGAGAGAAAGGCTAAATGTATATAGATACATGGCATTTTTGAAATTGAATTTGGACTTAAAGGGGATCTAGAAGGATCTAGAAAAAGGGCGGGGCTTAGAGGAGCTCAAAAGTCAATTTTCTTATGGGAAATCGACTTAGAATCAGGAAAAAGATGGCCTACTGAAGAGCTTCCGGAGCCTTCAGAAGACGTCAAAATTTGAATATTTCGGAGATTTAAAATTTGAGCGGAATCCTTGAGAAAATCCCTTTCAAATGGTGCGATTTTCATCAGAATTGGCTCTGGTTGCCTGATGTTGCCAAGAAAGCCTTCTGGAGCCTTCAGAAGACGTCAAAATTGTGAATTTCTCGGAAAATTCAAATCTTGGCTACTTACTCCTAGAAATCACCATTTTAAGGGTGTAATTTTCATCAGAATTGGCTCTGGATGCCTTATAGTTGTCAAGAAGGTCTTTTGGAGACTTCAGAAGACGTGAAAATTGGGATTTTTTAAAATTCTAAATTTGAGCAGAAATCGTTAAGGAAATCTCTTTCAAATGAAATTGGTTCTGGCTACCGGTTCGTTGTCTAGAAGGCCTTCTGGAGCGTTCAGAAGACGTCAAAATTTTAGCAGAATCTTTGAGAGAATCCCTATCAAATGGTGTTATTTTCATCGGAATCTGATTTAGCTGTCTAGAAGCCTTCCAATGGCTTCAGAAGACGTCAAAATTTGAATTTTTCGAAAATTTTGAGTTTGTGCAAAGTTTTTGAGAGAATCCCTTACCATAGGTGTAATTTTTATCGGAATCTGACCACTAGTCGCCCCGTTTGGAGCACAGCTCGCCGTTGTTTTTTTCGTGTTCTAGTCGTCTTCTAAAGCCTCCAGAAGACGCCAAAATTTGAATTTTTCAAAAATTCAACATTTGAGCGTAATCTGCAAGAAATTTCCTCTCGATCTGTATCATTTTCATCAGAATCCGACCACTAGAAGTTGAGAAAACTATCCGAAAAATCTCCACTTTTTTCTACAATTTCACCACCCAAAAAGCTCAAAAAATCGTCATTTTCACCATTCGTTTAGATCAAACTTTGGACTCTTTTTTTTTTCTTTTTTTTTTCTCTCTCCAATTTTTTTGCCTCTATAATTTATGAAAATGATCACATCGCATCATGTGTCCTTTTTCGCTGTCTCTCCCAGTTTTTCGACCTCCAATTGCCACATAGACTCCTAGTTTTGCATGCATTTCCAATGGCACTTGATTGATGTTTTTGGAAAATCGAAAAATTGAGATTTTCGAGCTTTTGAGCTTTGAAAAAGACGTTAAAATCGGTAAAATTGGCCTGAAATGATCCAAAACTCGTTGAAATTTCATTTTCAGTCCCAAAATCTTCAAATTTCACCCCCTTTTTGCCCCTGAATATCGCAAAAATCACTAATTTTCATAAGCTCCGCCCCCTTCTCAGGGGGGACCCCTTTTCTCAAATTTCCCATTTTTCAACGTCTTCAAATTCCCTTTATTTTTCCAGATGGCCGACGGTGAAGCGGTGATTTCGACGGTGAACAATGTGGAAGAGGTGCACGGGCAGCTGTTCGAGGTGGCGCCACGCTATGTGAATTTGTCCTACATTGGAGAGGGTGCCTACGGAATGGTTGCGTGAGTTTTTATTCCATTTTCAGCGCGAAAATGACTCTTTTTGGAGCCAAAAATCAAGAAAATCGACGGATTTTGAGTCATGGAGCATATTTTGAAGCCTAAAATTGCGAATTTTCGAGTATTTTGGGCCCGAGAAGTCTAAAAATGCTCATTTTTGAGCCCTGAATCCTCCTAAAGCTCTGAATGCTCAAAAATGCTCTTTTGGACCCAAAAAACTCAAAAATTGATGGATTTTGAGTCTTGGAGCACATTTTGAAGCTAAAATTGCAAATTTTTGAGTGAAAAAGCATCCAATTCGGAGCATTTTGAGCCAGAGTGGTTCAAAAGAGTTTGAGCAAAATTTGTACAGTTTCGAATCGAAATGAGCAGATTTGGAGCATTTTGAGGTTGAATCGCTCAATTTCGAAGGGTTTCATGCCAAAAAACATGCAATTTGGAGCATTTTGAGCCCTAAACCCTCCGAAAGCTCCGTAGGCTCAAAATGGTCAAAATTGCTCTTTTTGGAGCCAAAAATCATGAAAATTGAAGGTTTTTGCGCGAAAATAAGCCAAAAACGACCGAAAATAGCGAAAAATGAGCCATTTTGAGCTCTAAAATGCTCCAAATTTCACCCAAATTCCACTAATCTCATCTTCTTTCATTTTGCAGCTCGGCACTGGATACGATCACCCGCGACCGCGTCGCGATAAAGAAGATCTCGCCGTTCGAACATCAGACGTTCTGTCAGCGGACACTTCGCGAGATTAAGATTCTCAACCGGTTCAAACACGAAAACGTGGGTTTTGGAGCTCTTGGAGGGATTCAGAAGTCGAAAAATCGGAAAATTTGGGTCATATAACCCTAAAATTTGCTAAATTTGAAGATTTGACGTCTTCTGGAGCTCCTGAATAAGGAGAAGGCAAAAATTTCAATTTTCCCCATTTTCCAGATCATCAACATCCAGGAAATTATCCGAGCGGAGAACGTCGACGCACTGAAGGACATGTAAGTGGATGTTTCCAATTTTGACTAATTTTGATGCAAAATTCATGAAAATTGAGCAAAAATGAGGAAAAATAAGCCCAGAATCGAGAAAATTGGCTCCAGACGGTTTCTGAAGGATTCTGGAGCATTTTGAGCCAAAAATAACGAATTTTGAGCCGAAAATTGCGAAAATTCGAGCAAAAACGATGGAAATCGAATCTGAAAGGTTATTGAAGCTCCAGAAGGCTTCTGAAGGCGTTTCAAGCGATTCAGGAGCATTTTTAGTCAAAAATAACGAATTTCGAGGCGGAATTATCAGAAAAACGACCAAAATTCCGTCTAGAGGCAAAAAAATGCTTCGAAATTGAGCAATCTACCATCAAAATGCTCCAAATCGGAGGAATTTTGGCTCAAAATGCTTCATTTCCAATTCAATCCTTTCTAGACTATTTAGGCTCAAAATAAACCAAATTTCATGAAATTTTGCTCAAAATTATCAGATTTCTGTAAATTTTGACTCAAAATGCTCAAAATTTGCTCATTTTTGGCTCAAAATGCTCCAAATCGGCTCATTTTGCTCCAAGAGTCTCTGGGCTCAAAATGACCCAAATTTAACGATTTTTGGCTCAAAATGCTCATTTTCGGTAGAAAATGCTCCACATTTCATGATTTTTGACTCAAAATCCACCAAATTTCATATTTTCCAATTTTCAGCTACATAGTGCAATGCCTAATGGAAACGGATCTCTACAAGTTGCTCAAAACCCAGAAGCTCTCCAACGACCACGTCTGCTACTTTCTCTACCAAATCTTGCGCGGTCTCAAATATATTCACTCGGCAAACGTGCTCCATCGCGATCTGAAACCATCGAATCTGTTGCTGAACACCACATGCGATTTGAAGATTTGCGATTTCGGCCTCGCTCGGGTCACCGATCCGCAAACGGATCACACCGGGTTCCTGACGGAGTACGTCGCGACGCGATGGTACCGTGCGCCGGAGATTATGCTCAATTCGAAGGGATACACGAAATCGATCGACGTTTGGAGTGTCGGATGCATTTTGGCCGAAATGTTGAACAATCGGCCGTTGTTCCCCGGAAAACACTATTTGGATCAGCTGAATTTGATTTTGGCTGTCGTTGGATCGCCGTCGAATGAGGATCTTCAAGTTAGTAGGAAACTACATGGAAAATGGAGCATTTTGAGCCAAAAATCGTTAAATTTGAGGCCAGAAAGTCATTTGGAGCAAAATGAGCAAAATTGAAGCATTTTGAGCCGAAAACCATAAATTCCGGGGCATTTTGAGCCCAGAAACTCCTGGAGCAAAATTAGCTAGATTGGAGCATTATGAACCAAAAATGAGCAAATTTAGACCATTTTCAACCAAAAAACCACAAAAATTGGTCAATTTTGAGCCAAAAATCTTCAGATTTGGATCATTTTTGAGATCAGAAAGTTTTGGAGCAAACAGAGTCGAATATAAGCATTTTTTGCGAAAATTCATAAATTTTGAAGCATTTTAAGGCCAAAAAACAGCAAATTTAGAGCATTTTGAGTCAAAAACCACAAAAATGATTAATTTTGAGCCAAAACGATCAGAAATGGAGCATTTTGAGCCCAGAGACTCTTGGAGCGAAATGAGCCAGATTGGAAGCATTTTGACCCCAAAAATCTCAAAAATCGGTCAATTTTGAGCCAAAAATCATCAGATTTGCAGCATTTTGAGGCCAGAAAGACTTGGAGCAAAATGAGGCGAATAGAAACATTTTGAGCCGGAAAACATGAAATTTAGAGTATTTTGAACCGAACATGAGCAAAATTGAACCATTTTAAGCCCAAAAACCACAAAAATCGGTCAATTATGAGCAAAAACTAGTTTTGCACCATGCTGAACCAAAAAATCACAAAAAATTGGATGATTTTCAGTCGAAATAGCTCAATTCTTGAATATAGGCCATAATGGTTCATTTTGAACCAAAACTGTCTCATTTTAGAACATTTCAAGTAAAAAAATCATGAATAGTGAAGGGTTTTGAGCCAAATTCGATGATTTCGAGCCCTAAAAACCTATTTTTGCAGTGCATCATCAACGACAAGGCTCGCTCGTACCTCATCTCACTGCCACACAAACCGAAACAGCCATGGGCACGATTGTATCCGGGAGCCGATCCGCGGGCGTTGGATTTGCTCGACAAGATGCTCACTTTCAACCCACACAATCGGTAAGGATTCTGAAGGTGTTTGGAGCATTTTGAGCCAAAAATAACGAATTTTGAGCCAAAATCACCAGAAAAACGACGAAAATCGCGTCTGGAAGGATTCAGGAGGCTTCTAGAGCAATTTTGCAGCATTTCGAGCCAAAAATGGCGAATTTTGAGCCAAAATTACCCAAAAACCATGAAAATCGCGTCTGGAAGGCTTCAGAAGGATTCAGATGGCTTCTGGTGCATTTTGAGTCAAAAATAGCGAATTTTTACCTAGAAATACCTTAAACATGACAAAAATCGAGTCTAGACGGATTCAGAAGGCTTTGGAAGGATTTTGGAGCACTTTGAGCCAAAAATAGCGAATTTTGAGTCAAAAATAGGCGAAAAACGACGAAAATTGAGCCGGAGGACAGTTTGACCCAAAAATAGCAAATTTTGAGCCAAAAATGGCTTAAAATGCTCCAAAAATGACTAAAATAGACCTAAAATAGATGAAAATGGCTCAAAATTCATGAAAAATGACTCAAAATGCTCCAAAAATGACGAAAAATAACATCTAATGGCTCTTTTTCCAGCATCGACATCGAACAAGCGCTCGCCCACCCATATCTGGAGCAGTACTACGATCCGGGAGACGAGCCAGTGTGCGAGGAGCCGTTCACACTCGAAATGGAATTCGACGATTTGCCGAAAGAGCGGCTGAAGGAGCTGATTTGGGAGGAGGCCGAATCGCATCACAAACGGATGGAAGCCGAGGCGGCGGCCAGGAATGGAGCAGCTGGCGTTTAGGGCTAAAAATAGGGTCAAAATGAGCCATTTTGAGCCATTTTTCGTCAAAAATGCTCCATTTTGAGTCATTTTTCATCAAAAATGCTCTATTTTGAGCCATTTTGACCCCCAAGCCCCGCCCCTGCGCCCCTTTTTTTCAATGTACTATATACAGTTTGCTCCCCGCCCCTTTTTTATTACTATTGCTCCCAGTATACTATATATATCTATCATAGTTTTGTTAGTAACACAATCTCGAAAAAACACAACCCAACTTGAATCTTGTTAAATTTTAACCCCCCCCCCCTTTGATTTTGTATTATAACCCCCAAGCTCCGCCCCCTTTTTCGGACCCCCTTTATATGTATATCCATTCCAGCTGTGATGATGTGAATGATGATAAGCCCCGCCCCCGCACCCCCTTTTTGCAATGAGCACATCACACATACAAGCCCCGCCCCCTTTTCCCCCTTTTTCCATAAGCCCCGCCCCCTGGACCCCCCAAATTGTTCTATTCGACTGATCCATAATATTTTGCCCCCTTTCAAAATTTTGACTTTTAGTTTTTTTTCTTCGTGGGATCTCTGCTCTCTTCTTGACTCCGCCCCTTTTTTCGTCTCCCCATTTTTCCAGGGCTCCGCCCCTTTTTTTCAGTTATAAGCCCCGCCCCCCCCCCTCATTTTGATTTTGATTCTTCTTGATATATTATATATACACAGACACACATAAAACCCAATGAATGGCTACCCGAATAAAAATGTGACTCCCCAGAAAATGTGTGTTAAATTTGGATTTTACACCGACGTTTCGCAACCAAAACATTTCACAACTAGTCATCTCGCAACTACGACACTTCGCAACTGACGCCGCTTTCGCAACCAGTAATTTCGCAACTGGACGTTTTGCAACCGGTAATTTCGCAACTAAGACATTTCGCAACCAGTACTTTCGCAACTACGACACTTCGCAACTGCGACATTTCGCAACTGCGACATTTCGAAACCATGACTTTTCGCAACTACAACATTTCGCAACCACGACATTTCACAACCAGCCATTTCGCAACCAGTAACTTTGCAACTGGACGTTTCGCAACTTCGTAATGTAGTCCATTTTTCATTCATAGTCTTAGTCTTAGCCTTAGTCTTAGTCTTAGTCTTGGCCTTAGTCTTAGTCTTAGTCTTCAGTCTTAGTCTTAGCCTAAGCCTAAGTTTTAGCATAAGCCTAAGCCTAAGTTTTGCCCTAAGCCTAAGCCTAGGTTTTAGCCTAAGTTTTAGTCTTAGTCTTAGTCTTAGCTTTAGTCTTAGCCTTAGTCTTAGTCTTAGTCTAACCATGGCATTTTTTCATTTTTAGGCCTAAAATTTTTGATCTAAAAATGGACTCAAAAACATTTTCACTTTTGTACCCTTGCTGAATTTCATTTCGATCAATTTATTTTTCCAATTTCTGGCTCGAATTTTGAATAATCGTTTGTCTTCTTTCTTCTGGATTCCATGTCCCACGTCATCTAAAATGTGAATCTGAATCCCTCCACGTCATCTGAAAATGCTTCAAAACTCATTTTAATTAAAAAAAAACCATTTTAAAACGACTTTTATTTATAGACAGACAGTCACACACAGACATCGATACATCTGGAATACGGGGGTTAGGGAGGAATTTTGAGATTCCCATCAGGAAGAGAGGCGTCGTTTCTCTATTTTGACAAAAAAACCAAAAAAAAAGTGACTTTTCTAGTAGTACTAGAATAGGGGGGTGAAATGGGTAAATATTGCTTCGCGACACTTCGCAACCGGTCGTTTCGCAACCAAGACATTTCGAAACTGGACGTTTCGCAACCAGTCGTGAAACGTGTGGCAAACTGTCCTAGTTGCCAAATGACCGGTTGCGAAATGACCGGTTGCAAAGTGTCGCGGAGCCGAAAAAATTAGGAGGAAAAAATTTGAGTGGATTAAAAAAAAAGAGGGAGATTTTTAGAGAAAATAAATCTACAATAGTTAAAAAAAGACACAGTTAAAAATAGTGGTGGGGGGGGGGGGGGGTAAAAATTAGTTTAGAG
The DNA here is from genome assembly GCA_963932045.1 of Caenorhabditis sinica. Taxonomy (NCBI): domain Eukaryota; kingdom Metazoa; phylum Nematoda; class Chromadorea; order Rhabditida; family Rhabditidae; genus Caenorhabditis; species Caenorhabditis sinica. The sequence continues at coordinate 17,854,830 of OZ009943.1, forward strand.
AAAAAAATTAGAAAAAAATAATTTTTTTTAAAGAAAAATTGAGATCGAATTCGAGTTGTTGATGGATGGATGGGGAGGTTTCTGGAGTCGTTATTGTTGAGTAGAGTAGACGAATTCTGGAAAAAATCGAAATTTCTTTTGGATATCTATTTTCGTCAATTTTGCGGTAATTTCGGCTCAAAATGCTCCAAAATGCTCCAAACGTCTTCTAGGCCAATTTTTGCAATTTTTGGGTCAATTTCTGACGTTTTTAATGAATTTTGGCTCAATTTTTGCGATTTTTCACAACTTTTTTGGTCAATTTCCAAGAGTTTTGGCTCAAAAAGCATAAGAATCTTCCAGAATAATTTAGAATCCTCTAGACGTCTTCTGAATCGATTTTGACTCAATTTTTCATGAGTTTTGCCTCAAAATTCGTAATTTTTGGTGCGAAATTGTCCAAAATTCTCCAGACACCTTTCAGGTCCATTTTGACACATTTTCGTCAATTTTTAGCTCAAAATTCGGTATTTTTCACTATTTTTTGGCGATTTTTCATAATTCTTAGGTCAATTTTCATGATTTGTGGCTCAACAAGCTCCAGAATGCTCCAGAATCTTTTCAAATTCTTCAGGATCCTCTGGCTCGTATTCTGACATGTTTTCGGCTCAAATTTAATTATTTTTGGCTCAAAATGGTCCAAAATGCAGTAGGTTTTCCTAGACATCTTTTAGATCTATTTTGACTCATTTTTCGTCAATTTTTCGATAAATTTAGTGCAAAAGTCGTCATTTTTGGCTCAAACAGCCTTCAGATTTCTCCAGAATCTTCCGGACTCGATTTTCGTCGTTTTTCGGTCATTTTCGAGTCAATTTTCGAGTCCTGGGTCAATTTCTATCGTTTTCGCGGTAATTTTGCCTAAAAATGCTCTAAAATGCGCTACAGACGTTTTCTAGACCAATTTTTGCTCATTTTTCACAAATTTTCGGCTCAAAAAGCTCCAAAAGTGCTCCAAATGCGCCCCAAACATCTTCTAGGCTAAGTTTGGCTCATTTTTCGTCAATTTTTCGATAATTTAGGCTCAAAATTCGTTATTTTTAGCTCAAAATGCCTAAAAATCCTCCAGACACCTTTCAGGCTCCATTTTCGTCGTTTTTTGGTCATTTTTCGATAATTTTGGCTTAAAATCCTCCAGACACCTTCTAGCTCCATTTTTGCTCATTTTCAACGATTTTTGGCTCAAAATCATCCAAAATGCTCCAAATTTTCAAATCCTCACCCTCTAGACACCCTGCACCATTGCCCTAACTCTTCTCGCCATTTCCGCCTTCCTCTCCTTCTCAGCATCCTCAATTCTCGCGATGCGCTCTCGTTGCTCCTTGGCAACACACTCCATTTTCTCGCGTTGCTCACGATAAGCCACCTCCAACTCATATCGTCGACGAAGTTGCACCTGCTGAATTCGCATTTTTTCCATCCGCATCTCATGATATTCTCTTCTGATTCTGGAGCACTCTTCTCTCGTCGGCTGAGCTCGAAGCTCCTGGAGCTCCGCTCGGATGACGTCCGCGTTTTTGCAATTCTGAAAGTTGGAGTTTACAAACTTTGGAACAATTTTCAAGCATAAAAATAGCTAAAAATCGTTTTCCGGGTTTTTTAGCTTAAAAATCAAGATTTTCGGCTCAAAATGCTCCAAAAATGCTCCAAAATGGTGACGGGGGCCTCCTAGGTCCATTTTGGCTCGTCTTTCCTCGTTTTTTCGCCAATTTTAGTGAAAAATTCGTTATTTTTGGCTCAAAATGCTCCAAATTTGCCCCAGACGCCGTCTGTATCCATTTACGTCGTTTTTGGGGCAATTTTGGCTCAAAATCCATTAGTTGCGGCTCAAAATGCTCCAAATTGCTCCAGATGTCTTCTGAGTCATTTTTCCGTCATTTTCAGTGAAAATTCATCATTTTTGGCTCAAAATTCATAGTTTTTGACTCAAAATTCGTCATTTTTGGCCTAGAATCCTGCAGAAGACGTCGGAAGCCTTTTGAAGGCTTTTGGCTCCATTTTTGTCGTTTTGCGGATATTTTTGGTGCAAAAATCAAGATTTTCGGCTCAAAATGCTCCAAAATGCTGAAGGGACCTCTTAGACCCTTTCAAGATCTATTTTGGCTCATTTTTCGACGTTTTTTGGCGCAAAATTCACAATTTTCGGCTCGAAATGCTCCAGAAGCCATTTTTGGTTTCAAATTCATCATTTTGGGGTCCAAAACCTCGATTTTTGAGCATTTTGAGCAGATTTTCCCTCATTTTGGGCCGAAATTCACGATTTTTAAGTCAATTTTCAGCTTTTTTAGGTCATTTTGGGTCAATTTTCGTCGTTTTTTGTATATATTTTCAGGGCAAAAATCAAGATAATCGGATTTTAAGTTTTTCTGGGATTCTGAAGCCTTTTAGGCCAATTTTTGTCGTCTCCTACTTGAATTCGTTGAGCCATTTTCGCGTTCTCCGCTTCCAGCTCAGCAATTGCCGCCTCAGATTTTCCAACTTGCTCCAAAGCGAATTTCTCCCGAATTTCCAAAAATTTTTGCTCAGCGAGCCCATGAGCGATTCCGATGACGTCGCGCTCCAGAAGGCCAAAATTCTTCGCGATTTTTGGCTCAAAATGCTCCAAATTTGCTCCAGAATCCTCAGAATTCGAATTCAGCTCATCGAAAATCTTCTGAAGACGTTCGTCTCCATCGACGGACTTCTGAATCTCCTGATGAGCCAATGCTTCGTGTTGAGCCAACACTTTTTGAAATTCGAACGCTTCTGGAATGGGCTCCTCGAAGAGGTCTTCTGGAGTCAGATAGATGACGTTGAAGATCGCGGCGTCGAATTCGGGGAGCAGAATTTGGATGGATTCAGGAGACTTTGGAGCAGTGACATTGGCGATGTGGGATTCTGGAGATGTGATGGTGTTGGTGATGGTGATGGGACGATGAGCTGGTGAACGGACCGAGGTGTTCTGGAAAAATTAAAGATTTTGGGAAGTTTTTGGGATTCAGAAGACGTCAGAAGCCTTCTGGCTCGATTCCCGTCATTTTTCGGGTATTTTTAGTGTAAAATTCCTTATTTTCGGCCTAGAATGCTTCAGAATCCTTCAGACGTCTTCTGACTCATTTTTCGACCATTTTCAGCGAAAAAGCATCAATTTTGGCTCCAAATGCGTCATTTTTGGCCTAAAATCCGTCAGAAAGCGTCGGAAGCCTTCAGAAGGCTTCTGGCTCAATTTTTGTCGTTTTTCAGGTATTTTAAGCTTTAAATTCATCATTTTTGGCTCAAAATGCTCCAGAATCCTTTTCACGCCTTCTGAGTCATTTTTCAATGATTTTCAGCGAAAATGCATCATTTTCGGCTCAAAATTCGTCATTTTTGGCCTAGAATCCTGCAGAAGACGTCAAAAGCCTTCAGAAGCCTACTAGTGTCATTTTTGTCGTTTTTGGGGCAATTTTTGTTGCAAAAATCAAGATTTTCGGCTCATAATGCTCCAAAATGCTGTAGGGTCCTCCTAGACACCTTCTAGATCTATTTTGGTTCAATTTTCATCGTTTTTTCGATAATTTTTGGCTAAAAATTCATCATTTTTGGTCTAGAATTCGATAGAAGGCGTCGGAAGCCTTCAGAAGGCTTTTGGGTCAATTTTCGTCGTTTTTCGGGTATTTTCAGTGTAAAAATCAAGATTTTCGGCTCAAAATGCTCCAGAATCCTCTCAACGTCTTCAGAACCCTTCAGAATCCAAAATTGACCGTTTTCATCCAATTTTTTCGAATTTTTGGGTCAGAGGACGTCAGAAGCCTTCAAAAGGCTTTTAGCTCAATTTTCGTCGTTTTCTGGGTGTTTTTGGCACAAAATTCACAATTTCCGGGTCTGAAATGCTCCAGAAGACCGTTTTTGGTCAAAATGCACCATTTTGGGCTCCGAAAACTCGATTTTCGAGCGTTTTGAGCAGATTTTGTGGATTCTTGAGTCATTTTTCTTCATTTTGGCTTATTTTTTTGGTCGAAATTCATCATTTCATGGCAAAAATTGTCCTTTTTGGTTCAAAATTCGTCATTTTGGGGTCCGAAACATCGATTTTCATAATATTTGGCGTCATTTTACCTCATTTTTCATAAATTTTCATTCATTTTCTGTCATTTTTCGACGATTTTTGGCTCAAAATCCGTTGTTTTCAGGTCGAAATTCATCATTTAAGGGGTAAAAATCGTCGTTTTTGGCCCAAACTCGTCATTTTTCATGTCTTTTGGACCAATTTATATGGCTTTAGCTTCGATTTTCATAATCTTGAGGTCAAAATTCACGATTTTCAGGCCAATTTTCATCTTTTGAGGTCATTTTATACGATTTTGGCTCAAAACTCGTCATTTTGGGGTCCGAAACCTCGATTTTCGAGCATTTTGGATCGATTTTCATGATTTTTGGGTCATTTTCCTTCATTTTGACGTCAAAATCCACCATTGGCAGGCCAATTTTTATGTTTTTGGGGTCGTTTTCAACGATTTTTGGCTCAAAATCCCTCAATTTTCCTCCTCTTCCCTTACCATCATAAAAATATCCCTTCCCGTTGCGCTGACATTGTTCAGAGTCGTCTGATTTCCACCTCCTCCAGAAGTCTCATTGAACGATGCCTGATGCATCTGAAGTGTCTTGTTCATACGGTATTCCGCAAGGGCTTCTGAAGCTGCTCCGGCTCCTTGGATCGCCGTCATCGACAACAACGAATTCTCCATCGCCAGACGACGTGGCGATTCTCGACAAAGCGATGGATCCAGAAGAAGCAACGAACGACGTCTTCTGGAGACACTGGAGACGTTCAGAGAGATTCGAGAGTCGTCTGGAATCGTGACGTCTTCTGGAGCGTCTTCTGAATCCTTGGTGACGTTTTCTGAATCCTGAGACATTCTGGATTCTTCCTTCTGCTCCTTAACCATCGTGACGTCTTCTGGTGCGTCTTCTGAATCCTGGGGGGACTTCTGAAGCATCATCGTCGCGATTGGAGACCGATTTTGCTCCGATTTTAGTGGAGTTTTTTCTGGAGAAAGCTGAGATTCAGAAGCAGAAGACGTTGGAGGATTCAGATTCTGAACTTCTGAAGTCATCGTCATCGTCATCATTGACGTCTTCTCAATTTCCATATCGTCTTCTGGCTCTTCTTCTTGTGCTCCAAATGCTCCAAACGGCGAAATCTCCAAATTTCCGGCACTTCCGACGATGGCGCAACGATTCTCCTCGATGATAGTCGTCTCCATTGACATCATCATAGAGGATTCAGAAGGCTTGACGTCTTCTGAAGGCTCTTCTGAAACCCTCAACGTCGTCTCGATTTCCATATTGTCATCGTCGTCATCGTCGGTGAAGACTTGGCGAGTTGTGTTTTTGGTGGGAATCTGCAAAAAATTTGAAAATTGAAATTTTGAAAATTGGGATTCTGAAGATTCTGAAGACGTCACGAAAAGGATTCTGGAGCATTTTGAGCCAAAAATCTCGATTTTTGCGCCAAAAAAACTCTAAAAACGACGAAAATTGAGCCAAAAGCCTTTAGACCCAAAATTCGATAAAATTGGATAAAAATGGCCAATTTTGGATTCTGAAGGGTTCTGAAGACGTCTAGAGGATTTTGGAGCATTTTGAGCAGAAATTAGTGGATTTTGAGCCAAAATTGCTATTTTTGCGCTTTTCAGGCGGTTTTTCGTGAATTTTGAGCAATTTTTCGACATTTTTGGAGCTCTTGGAACCGTTTCAGGTCGATTTTCGTCATTTTTGGACCATTTTGAATGTTTTTTCATGAATTTTGGGGCATTTTGAACCATTTTCGATGAAATTTGTACTGTTTTAATGAATATTTGAGTCATTTTGACGAATTTCGGGTCACTTTTTTTGTAAAAATTGAGCGATTTTCTCGTGAAAAATTCCGATTTTTAGGTCATTTTTAGAGCAAAAATTGGCAAATTTTTGGCTCAAAATTCATGATTTTTCACTCAAAATCCATTATTTTTGGTCTAGAATGCTCCAGAATCCTTTTGACGTCTTCTGGCTCAATTTTCGTCGTTTTTAGGCTATTTTTAGAGCAAAAATTCATCATTTTTGTCTCAAAATCCATCATTTTTGGCCTAGAATCCTTTAGAATCCTTCGAACGTCTTCTAGCTCAATTTTCGTCGTTTTTCGGTCATTTTTAGCTCAAAATCCCTCTTTTTTGCTCAATTTTCTTGATTTTTGGCTGAGAATCTTCAATTCACCTTCTCCGGACTTCGAAACACGGCCATCGTGTCATCTCCCGGCTGCATTGGCTCTCTCTGCGTGATATCCATATCCATGTCGTCGCGTTGCTCCAGAATCCCTCCCGACGTCTTCTGGATCTCCAGATTCTCCAGAATCCTTCCTGACGTCTTCTGAATCCTCGCGGGACTTTGAAGCAAGTCGAATGTCTCGTTTTTCAGTGTCATCTCCATGTCGACGGGCTCCAGATTGTCCAAAACTCCAGATGACGACGTCAACGTCTTCTGAATCCCTGGAATCTTCTTCGGCGTCTCAAAAACTTGCATAGTGTCATCTGACGCCTTCTGAATCTTCTTCGGCGTCATCGTGATGTCCATGGCTTCGGATCCAGGCTCCGCCTCCTCCTCGACGTCTTCTGAAGCCTTCTGAATCTCCTCCGTGATATCCATGTCTTCTGAATCCTTGGTGACGTCGTCAGAAGGCTTGACGTCTTCTGAATTTTTGGATTCAGAATCCTTGGATTTTGAATCCTTTTTCGGAGTGTCAAAAACGGACATTGTGTTATCTATTGGATTTTGATTTCTCGTGATATCCATATCGACGGATTCGGAATTTTCCAAAATTTGATTTTGAGGATTCTGAATCCCCGACGACGTCTTCTGAATTCTTGGGGGTGCTGGACTTCTGAAGACGGCCATCGTGTCGTCGAGAAGATTAGGATTTTTCGGATTTTGAACTTGTTGGGGCATCGTGATATCCATATCGACGGCGCCGGCGTTCGTCGAGTTGAACACGGTCATCTGGAATTGGAAAATGTAGGAAAATCAGAATTTCGGGTGGTTTTAGGCCTCTTTTGAAAAATTTTGAGCAATTTTTGATGATTTTGAGCTATTTTGACAATTTGTGGATCACTTTTTGTGATTTTGAGTCATTTTTAGAGAAATGTGAGTCATTTTTAGCAAAATTTGAGCGATTTTCAATCAATTTCGAGTCATTTTTAGAGATTTTAGATCATTTTTAGACTAGTTTTGAGCGATTTTAACGATATTTCGACCATTTTTAATGATTTGAGAGCTAATTTTAGCTGATTTTGATGAATTTCGTGTCGTTTTTCGTGAAATTTAGGTGATTTTAGACCATTTTAGACGAATTTTGAGTGAATTTTGCACCATTTTGAGTGATTTCCTATAAAATTGGGACGATTTTAGACACATTTTGAGTCATTTTTAGTGATTTTAGAGCTGATTTTAGCTAATTTTGAATCACTTTTCGTGATTTTCAGTAATTTTGAGTTCTTTTTTTGTGAGTTTAGGAGAATTTCGGATCATTTTTAGTGATTTTTGAGCCAGTTTTAGTGAAAATTGAGTGATTTTTTGTCATTTTGGTGAATTTTAAGCAATTTTCGATCAATTTTGAATCATTTTTCGAAATTTTTTGGATCATTTTCAGTGAAAATTGAGCCATTTCGGTGAATTTTGGGTCGTTTTTTGTGAAAATTGAGCGATTTTTTTGTCATTTTTTCCAAAAAGCAGGTAATTTTGGTTAAAATTGCTGGTTTTTCATCCAAAATCCTTCATTTTCGCTCTATTTTCATGATTTTCCGCTCAAAATTTATCATTTTCGGCTCATAATCCTCCGGAAGATGTCATGAGTCCCAAGAATCCTTCTAACGCCTTCTGGCTCTATTTTCAACGTTCTTGGGTCATTTTTTGACTCAAAATCCTTCATTTTCGGTCAATTTTCATGATTTTTGGCTCAAAATTGCTTCCGAACCTCTCTGGTTCAAATTTCCGTCGTTTTTCGGTCGTTTTTTGGTCATTTTTGGCTCAAAATCCTTCATTTTTGCTCAATTTTTACGATTTTTGGCTCATTTTCTCTCTAATTTTTTGCTGCCACCCCTACCGTATCATCAGCAGCCACCGACATATCCACATCGTCTCGATTCGTCACATTGAACAGAGCCATCGTATCATTCGTCGTCGTCACAATTTTCGTCATTTTTGTCGTTTTTTCTACAGTAGTCTCCTCATAGACTACCGTAGTCTTCTCGCGTGTCACATCGAACAGACGGGCGGTCTCGTCGCGATTCTGATTTTCGATAGTCGAAAAATCCATCGACATATCCATTGTTCCGTTGTGGTGATGAGAGGGAAAACGGGGCGTGGCTGGGGCGGATTCTCCAGTGACGTCCATGTCGATGCGGGTCGTATGAGCACTGGAAAAATGGAGGATTAGGGGGTTTTGGGGGGTTTTTGAGTGGTTTTGAGCCATTTCTCGTCAAATTTGGAGCACTTTGAATCATTTTTGGAGCATTTTGAGCTATTTTTCATGAAATTTGGAGCATTTTAAGCCATTTTTGACGCAAAACTCATTATTTTTGCCCTAGAATCGATTTCAGTGGTTCTCTGTTGTTTTTTGGCTTAAAAATCACTATTTTTGGGCTTCAGAACCCTCACTGGAAATTATGCAATTTTAGGGGGTTTCGGAGCTTTTTTGAGTCATTTTGGAGCATTTTGAGCTTTTTTTCATAAATTTTGGAGCATTTAGAGCCATTTCTCGTCATTTTTGGAGAATTTTGAGCCATTTTACAGCTATTTTCGTCAATTTTTGAGATTTTTGAGTTATTTCAGGTCAATTTTCGTCATTTTTGGGTTATTTTTGCCCTAGAATGCTCCAGACCCCCTCTAGCTCGAAATTCGTCGTTTTTCACCTATTTTTGACTCAAAAATCACTATTTTCGGCTGAAACCAGTCCAGAATCGCCTAGAACCTTCCGGAAACCCTTCAGAACCGCTCTGGCTCAATTTTCGTCGTTTTTCGGGTAATTTTTACTCAAAATGATGTTCCAGAATCGTCTGAACACCTTTCTAGCTCAATTTCTGTCGATTTTCAGTTAATTTTGGCTCAAAAATCGCTATTTTTCGACTGAAAATGCTCCAAAAGCCTCTGGACGTCTCTAGAATGCTCCACAACCATTTTGACTCGATTTTCGTCATTTTTCGGCTCAAAATTCGCTATTTTTGGCTCCAAATCCTCTCCGTACTCACGTCGACGTTCCATCGGAGCTCAGCGTGTCGAACGCCTTCTCCTTGACGGGCGTCGCGTCGATGATTTTCCCATGATCGCGATCGTACTGTCTGGAAAAATGAAAAATGAAAAAATGAAGGTTTTGAGGGTTTCTGGGTGGATTTTTAAGGTTTTTAATGTTAAAAATCGTGATTTTTGGGTCGAGAAACCTCTATTTCGAGTCTAAACCTTCAGTTTTCAGTATTTTCCTAAAAATTCAATTTTTCTCTATTTTCGTCGTTTTTAGACGATTCTAGATCAAAATTTATGGATTTTCGGGGTTTTCTGGCCTAAAAATTACGATTTTTCACTCTAAAACCCTCTATTTTCACTCTAAACCTACGTTTTTCCCATTATTCGCATATTTTCCTCACTTACTTGACATGCTTCACCTGATGAAAGCTGACGCGTCGATTTCCGTTATTTGACGACGTCACGACGGTCTCATCGATCAGATTCACCTCCTGACGCTGCTTCAGAATCGAATTGCGCTTCTTGTTCTTGTCGTCCATAGCGAATTGCTAAAAATTCGTTTTTAAGGGGAAAATGGTTCAAAATCTATGAAAAATGAGTCGAAAATCGCTCGAAATCATAAAAATGTCGTTAAAAACCACAAAAATTCCCCGAAAATCGTTTAAAACCATCAGGAAAATCCAAATTTGAACCCGAAAATCAAAAAAAAATCGTGGAAATTCACCCAAAAAATTTGAATCGCACGCCTTCCCGCGCACCCAGTCCAGTGGGGCGCGTTTGCATTGTCTTCAAAAAATTCGAAAAATAAATATTTTCTCTCCTAAAAATGCTCATTTCCAGGGCAATTTTCGAGCAAAATCGTTGATTTCGGGCTCAAAATGTGTGCAAAATTCGGCAAAAATCAATTCTCAAACATTTATTCGGAAAGGAATGGCATAACTTGGTGAAAAAAGCGAAAAACTGGGAAAGGGGGTGAAATGCTAAAAACACGCCTAAAATTGGTGGGAAAAACGGGGGAGCAAATCACTGAAAAATAGCTTAAAATTCATAGAAAACGGGGGAAAAATCAGAAAGAAAGTGTGACAAAAATTGGTATTCAGGAAAAAAAAAGAAATCTTTGGATGCCTATAGTGGTTTTGGAGAAGTTGGGGAAGTTAGACGAAGGCGACGCGGTCCTGAAAAATTGAAAATTTGAACAAAAATCCTTCTAAATCGCCTAAAAATCCTAAAAAATCGCCGAAAACCCCTAAAAAATGTCAAAAATCCATCAAAATCCTTTATTTTTCAATAATTTTCGTTCAAAAAGAGTTCTCTCAAACCTTCTTCTGGGTGAACTTTGCGAACACCGAATCAATTTTCGCCTTCACATCGGCCATCGGTTTCGCGGCGTCGACGGCGACGTGAACGCCGTGCTTTTGGTAGTAGTTGACGAGTGGCACCGTCTGAAAATAGTCATTTTTGAGGAAAATTTGGCCTAAAAAATCATGAAAATCGAGCTAAAATGACCCAAAAACATCCAAAAAATCGAGAAAATCACCTAAAAATGACCCTAAATTGCATAAAAAGGCCTAAAAGTCACCATTTTCGTTAAATTTCGAGGAAAAATTGACAATTTTCCACATTTTCTATGTCTTTTTAGTCCAATTTTTCGACATTTTTGATCATTTTTAAGCTGGAAAATGGTGAAAATCATTATTTTTTGGTGATTCTGAACCATTTTTCCGTTTTTTCTAGCCAAATTTGAACCAATTTTAAACGTTTTTCGGTGATTTTCCGGATGAAAATCGGAAAAATGGCGCGAAAGTGACTCAGAAATCGTAATTTTTCGTAAGTTTGTGGGAAAATGTGGCTATTTTTGAGTAACTTTGAGCCATTTTTCCGACTTTTTGCTCATTTTAGGCCGAGTTCCATCGATCTTAGGTCATTTTCGGCTCGAAAAAACGTTGAAATTTTGTGAAAATGACCCAAAATTATAAAAAAATTGACGAAAATCACCAATTTTTGATGAAAAATTGAATTTTTTGGGTCATTATAGACCATTTTCAACCGTTTTTGGGTAATTTTTGTCCAATTTTATCCGTTTTTTGTGACATTTTAGACTATTTTTCGACGTTTTTTAAGTCATTTTAGGCCATTTTTAGACACGAAAAACTTCAAAAAATTGACAGAAAACTGCCCTCATCCAAAATATGTCAAATTTCAATTTTGAGCTTTTTGGGTCATTTTAGGCCAATTTTTTCGATTTTTAGGTTATTTTAGACCAATTTTAGCGATTTTTGGGTCATTTTAGGTCAATTTTCTCGATTTTCGGTCATTTTTAGCCGATTTTCTCGTTCTTGAACTCCATTTCCGGCTCACCATTTGATGATATTGCACCAAACGCTTTCTCAACGTCTCCTCATTATCGTCGGAGCGACGAATCAACGCCTCCCCAGTGATATCATCCTTCATTGGCACTTTTGGCGGTTTGAATTCCAAATGATAACTACGACCCGATGCGATATGGAATAGGCGGCCGGTGATGCGGCGAACGAGCAAATCGTCGGCAATGTTGAACTCGATCACCGTATCCAACGGCGTCTTTCGGCGTTCGAGAATCTCGTCGAGCTGCAACAAAAAATTGGAGCATTTTGGGGGAAAATTGACTTTTTTAGGCCATTTTTCATGAATTTTGGAGCATTTTGACCCATTTTAGGTCTATTTTCGTCATTTTTGGAGCATTTTGAGACATTTTAAGCCATTTTTGATAAAATTTGGAAAAAATTGGAGCATTTTGGGGAAAAATTGGCTTTTTCAGACCATTTTCTAGAGATTTCGAGCATTTTCTGAGTCAAAAATCGACCTAAAACAACCTAAAACTACCGAAAATGACCCGAAAAATCCTGGAATTGCTCAAAATTTGACCAAAAATGAGCAATTTTGACTGAAAATGGCTAGAATTTGGTCGAATTTTCACTAAAATTGACGGAATTTCACCTTTGAATTGTCCGAAAATACTTAAAAACCCCTGAAAACAACGGAAAATAGCTTAAAAATCGTCAAAAACGCCCGAAAACGAACCGAGATGTGAGTTTTTGGTGCGTTTTTGACGATTTTTGAGTCATTTTTCGTTATTGTTAGGGTTTCAGAGTACTTTCGGACAATTCAAAGGTACAATTCCATCAATTTTAGTAAAAATTCGACAAAAATGAGCAATTTTCATAAGAAATTTGGGCTGTTTTGGGTCAAAATCAGTCATTTTCATTAAAAAATTGGTCATTTTAGCTTATTTTGGAGCAATTTTTGGGGTTTCTGGAACTATTTTATGTCTTCTAGACCAATTTTCGTCATTTTTTGGGCCATTTTCGCCTCAAAATCAATCCAAAAATGGTCAAAATCGACATTTTCTATCAAAATTAGTCATTTATAGCCGATTCTGGGTCGATTTCCATCATTTTCAGGTCATTTTTCATGATTTTCAGTGAAATTTGGTCATTTTGACTGATTCTGAGCCAATTTTAGGGTTTCCTGGGTCGATTTTCATCATTTTCAGGTCATTTTCCACCATTTTTCAACATTTTTCCTCCATTTTTACCTTCTCCGCCTGTCCACTGGTACGCGGGAATCCGTCGAGAATGAAGCCGAACTTGCACTCGGGCTTCTCCAGTTTCTGCTCGATGAGCTTGCAGACGACGTCGTCGCTGACGAGCTTCCCCGCGTCCATTGTCGCCTTCAACTCTTTTCCGAATTCGGATCCCGATGCGACTTCGGCACGAAGCAAATCGCCTGGAAAATTGGATTTTAGGGGGGAAATAATGGATTTGGGATGTTTTTGAGCCGGAAATCGTGATTTTTGAGTCATTTTGAGTCAAAAATCGTCATTTTTGCTCAAAAATCATCATTTTAAGGTTATTTCAGAATCAAAAATCGCGTTTTTCCGGTCATTTTGAGCTGAAAATCCTGATTTTCTCGTTATTTTTAAGTCAAAATCATCATTTTTGAGGTTATTTTTAAGCAGAAATGGTGGTTTTTAGGTAATTTTAAGCCAAAAATCGTCAATTTCGACTCAGTTCAGCCGAAAGATCATGATTTTCAAGTGATTTATGAGCAAAAGCACTTTAAAAATGCCATTTTTAGTGTAAAAGTCGACTTTCCAGTGATTTTCAAGTCAAAAATCATCATTTTTTAGGTTATTTTTGAGCAAAAATGATGGTTTATAGGTAATTTTAGGCCGAAAATTATGATTTTCGGGTCATTTTGGCTCAAAAATTATGATTTTCCGGTGATTTTTGAGCAAAAATCCTGGTTTTTAGGTTATTTTTTAGCAAAAATCATGATTTCTCGGTTATTTTTTCAGCAAAATTGATCATTTTTAGCTGAAAAGGGTCGAAATTTTAGTCAGGAGCTTCTGGGCCTATCCTCGGTCAATTTGGATCATTTTTGCTCGATTTCGATCCAATTTTCATCATTTTTCATCATTTTTGGACCATTTTAACCCGATTTTCACCCTGAAAACCTTTATTTCAGTCCAATTTCGACACCTACCAGTAGCCAAATGGCACGAGAAGTATTTCTGAGCGAACGCCGGCGCTTGAGTTCCTTTTCCGGATCCGGGCGGTCCGATGAAGATGGCACGAATGCCACGAGCCAGAGTCTCCGTTGGTCCGGCGGTGGCCTGAGTGCCGGCTGGTCGGGCGGTTTCTTGCGTTTTTGGCACTCCCATGGCTGAAAAATGAGCGGGAAATTTGAATTTTCGAGGAAATTTGAGGGAAAATAGCACAAAATTGAAGAAAAATGACTGAAAATTGCGATTTTTGACCCAAAAATGTTGAAATTTCGGCATTTTCGGGCTCAAAAAACCAAAATTTGAACATTTTTGACTCGAAAAATGCGATTTTCGGTCATTTTTGAGGTAAAAAATGCGAAAAAAGGAGAAAAATGAAGATTATTAGACGAAATTCGAGTGTTTCTAGATGAAAAATTGCTCGGAAAACCGATTTTTCCACTTTTTAAGGTCGTAAAATTCGATTTTTGACAGTTTTTTGCCAAGTTTTCGGTCAAAAATTGCCAAAAAATTGAATTTTTAATGGAAAAATGAGTGAAAATCGAAGAAAAATGACGATTTTGGGTGAAAATAGCTCGAAAAACCGAAATTTTTGTGTCGAAAATAGCGATTTTAGACTGATTTTTCGATCGAAAATAGCGATTTTAGACTGATTTTTCGATCGAAAATAGCGGGAAATTTGAATTTTCGCTGCCATTTTTAGCAAAAATTTCGACTTTCTGGACCAAAAAACCCCGAAAAACTCGATTTTCCCACTTTCCCAACCTCAAAAATGCGATTTTCCACCGTTTTTCACCCCTAAAACCACTAAAACTATCAAAAATCACCCAAAAACCAACTTTTTCCACTAAAATTCAAAGAACGAGCGGTCTTGGTGACGACAATAGGGCAAAATGAGCCGAAACTGATAAAAATAAGGCGAAAAATGGGGTACACGTAGAGGGTTTTAAACTCGAAAAAAATCGAAAAAGTGAAAGTGACAAAAATGGAAAATGAGGTGATGTTGGGAGGGGGAAAAACGGAAATTGGAAAAAAAAATTTTGAAAAAAATTTTTTTTTCGGACAGGTGCATTTGGGGGTCAGAAATCGCCAAAAATCACTGTTTTGAGCAATTTTAGCTGGAAAAATGGCCTAAAATAGCCCTAAAACCCCCTAATAGGCTTAATTTTCAAAAATAGCCGTTCTAGGCAAAATTTGGCCAATTTTTACGATTTTTTGTGAGAAAAATGCAGTCAAATTCATGATTACACTGTAAAAATAGCCTCGGAGACTGTAAATTTTGAAAAAAAAATTTTTTTTGCAAAAATTTTTTTTTTCAAAATTTTAAGTTTTTAGGTCGAAAATTACGTTTTCTAGGGGGTTTCTAGGGTTTTCTGGGCCGAAATTTCCGAATTTTTAAGTCAAAATCACCCCAGGGAACCGAAAAAGTCCGAAAATTCGAATTCCAAAAATTTCAATTTTTCAAACCCAATTTTCCCGCCCATTTCCCCCTCAAACCTTAACAATTTTGGTACCAAAATGTTCAGAAAATTCTCGCCAACAAGATAATCGAAAAATCAAACAGAATGCTGCAAAACTCGGCGAGAAATCGCGCAAAAACTCGAGCAAACATGGCCAAAAGTGGGCGGAGCTTGCCGATGGGTCTCGCCACGATTCGTGTTGGCACCGGCGTGTAGTCCTCGAGGAAAAGTTAGGATATATTAGAAAAAAGGAAAAAATAGCGAATTTCAAGGTGTTAGGGTCAAAATTCGAGGTTTCCGTAGTGAAAATTGATGGAAAATCTGAAAAAATGGGTTAGAAAGTGTGAAAAATAACTTTATTGGGGGAAAAATGACATTTTTAGGCCAAATGTTGAAAACACTCCAAAAGAAGTTTTTTTAAGTTTTTTGTACCGCCTATGATAGATTAGAAGATTCGGAAGATTCTAAAGATGATACAAAGCGATGCGCGGTACCGAAAATCCTTTTTTAACGGGAGAAGAGACGCAGAGAAATCGGAGAAATGGAGAAGGCGACGATGAGATTGAGGTCAAGGAGAGACGCTTCGGCGCAATTTGCGGAAATTATAACCTGAGAAACCTTAAGAACATTTGAAATCGTGGAAATTTCCTTCAGAATATTCCTAATTTCCTTCGAAAAATTCCTAAATTTCCCCTAAAATGCCCATTTTTCGAGGTAAATCTCTATTTTTCCATTTTAAAACCTATTTTTTCAACTTTTAGACCATTTTTCATGCCGGAACATTATCAATTTATTGGTGAGAATCCCTCTGGCCACTTTTCTGGTTCATCATTTTTCTCACTGGCTTTTCAGCAAGGAGAGGACTATTCAGTTGATTCAGGTAGAGAAATTTTTAAATTTTTTGATTTTTTAGCGAAAAATGAAAAAAAAATTTGATGAAAATCCCTCGAAAATGAGCGAAAAACCACCCAAAAACACCTTGAAATAATTAAAAAATTAATTGAAAAATTTGGTGTCGTAAGATGTGATACATTCGGTGTAGACACCGCTACGCAAAAATGCACAGCCAGAAATGCGCGGGAGTTTAAAAATGAGTTTTAGCGAAATTCAAAAAATTCAAATTTCCCGGGTAATAAACAGCGGGAAATTCAAATTTTTAGATTACAAATTACAAGAGAAATTCAGATCTTCACCGCCAACCCCACATTTCAATTCGCTGGACGTGCCGCCCGTGATTTGAGCACAATTCAGAAAATGAATCGTTTCTGGCCACCACATCAAGGATATGGGTTGGGAGAGTTCTCATTGGTCTACACGATTTGCTTGATTATGTTTATGAGGTGAGAAAATTTTGGAATCTAAGGTAAAAATTTCAATTCAGCTGCCCGAGAGCTTTCGAATGAGTATGCTCATGCCCTAGCTTTCTCTTGAATTTGGGTCCCGCCACGAAAATTTTCAAAATTTAAAGGCGCATATAAATTTTCGTGGCGAGACCCAACTTGGGTCTCGCCACGAAAGTCAGCTACCATAGGCATGATTATACTCATTTTTAAGCTCTCGACGAGCTGAATTAAAAAATCACTTTCTCTCACTTTAAATTCAAAATTTTCAAATTTTGATTTTCCGAACCCTTTAAAGGAGGAATCCGATCAAAAATTTTTATTGCTTTAAAATACGTAAAAATGAGCGTAGATTCCAAAAATCATTATGAAAATGCTCTAAAATCGCTCTAAAATCCCAAAAAATTGGCTCCAAAATGAGTAAAAATCGCGGAAGTTGTATTCGGTGGCCGTGGCCGAGTTTTCCAAAAAAGGGGGCGGAGTCAGCCAATAAGCGTCTTTCTAGTTGTGCGGAAACTAAGCACTGAGCTTGGCTCCGCCCCTTTTTTGGGAAACTAGGCCACGGCCACCGGATACAACTTTAGCGATTTCTGCTCATTTTGGAGCCATTTTTCGGGGTTTTCGAGCGATTTTTGAGCATTTTTATTATGATTTTTGAAATCTACACACATTTTTACATATTTCAAAGCAATAAAAATTTTGCCCGGAGTCTTCCTTTAAATTCAAAATTTTCAAAAAAAAAATGTTTTTTTGATTTTCCGAACCCTGTAATTTCCTTAGTTTTCATCCGTTTGGAGTGATTTTAGGCTCATTTTTTTCCCAATTATTTGGAGAAAAATTTTTCAGACTGACCGACCTTCCAACCGTAATCCAATCCATTTCTGGAAAACCTTATAATTCTCGAATTCTGAATTTCCTCGTCACCCCAATCTACACCTCCATCATCCCATTCATCCTACTTCTTCCAATGATGCGACTTTCCGAAATGCACATTTTCGTTTTAGGCCTAAATTTTGTACATATTCTGGTCACCTGCTATATCGTTTATTCATGTTGGTATTTTTGTAAATTCGAAGGAAAAATTGAAGAGGAAAAGGAGAAAAAAGAGTGAAAAATTGAAACTTTATTATTTGTCTTATTATGGGTTATTATATGTTTAATGAAGTTTTTTTGAAAATTCGAAATCTTCAAAACTTTGAAATTTTCGAAGATCCAACATTTTTCAAACGTTTACAACTTCATTCATTTTTGAGCGATTCAGCTAATCTCGGTCTTGACATTCTGGAAATTTCTCAATTTTTTGGAAATCAAAACGTTTCTATTTCTGAAATTCTGGCACCAAGACATTTCGCAACCAGTCGTTTCGCAACTACGACAATCCGCAACTACGACGTTTCGCAACTCACGTCAATTTCGCAACCGCGCCATTTCGAAACCTCAAAATCCAGGATTTTTGTAAAAAATTCCCGTTAAAATCACAACTTTTCAAATGAAGGCTATAACCTGGAATAGTTCACAATATCCTCAATCCCATACAACCTTAATGAATGTGAAGTGGACTAGTTTATAGAGTTGCGAAACGACTGGTTGCAAAACGTCCAGTTGCGAACTGTCTTGGTTGCGAATCGTCGACGTTGCGAAATGTCGTAGTTGCGAAATGACTAGTGGCGAAACGTCCCGGAGCCGAAATTCCGATTTCTAATGTTCTCCGCGAAATTCACTATTGCACTTTTTCAAATCTTCAGTCTATACACTATAATTAAATGAAAATGACACACCGATTATCACACATATTGTCTCTGACCTCATTTTCTCTCTCCGTTTTCTATTTTAGTTTTTTGGATCTTCTGAAGATTTCCATTTCATTTTAGATTCTCCTTCTCACTTCTACTCCTCAATTTCTAGTTCAATTCTAATCCTAACCATGAAATTCCAATACCTATTCCAACTACTCATTCTCCTAACCCTCCAAATCTCATCTATTTTTTCGTGTATGTCCACACGTACAGTATCCTCCATCCCAACCCTTAGAAATTGTCCATCTTGTGATGTTTCCACACTTTCGGGCTCCTCGTTTGCACCTACGGCAACGCAGACTCCTGGCACGGCGTACTTTTTGAGGGGTGTTGATCCGGTTAATTGGTAAGTGGGATGAGAAGTTAAAAAATTTGAAAATAGAGAGAAAACGCTATAATTTGAGCTAAGAATCAAGAAATATGGTCAGAGTTGACAACAGTTATAAGCGTTTTTAAAATGAGTAAACCAGATTTATGGCTACGAGACATTTCGCAACCAGTCGTTTTGCAACTCACGTTAATTTCGCAACCACGACATTTCGCAACTCACTTCAATTTCACAACTGCGACATATCGCAACCAGTCGTTTCGCCACCGAGACAATCCGCAACCACGCCATTTCGAATCTACAAAATGGAGGTATAGGTCCAAGCTCTCAAGCCCATACAACCTTATTGAACGTAAAGTGGACTAGTTTATAGAGTTTCGAAACGACTGGTTACGAAACGTCCAGTTTTGAAATGTCTTGGTTGCGAACTGTCCTGGTTGCAAAATGAGTTGTGAAATGTTTTGGTTGTGAAACGTCTAGTTGCGAAATGTCCCGGAGTCGTCAGAAAAGCTTAGGAGGTTGAAAACCAAAAACAGCAAAATTTGGAAAGATCACAAAATTGGCCAGATTTTGAGATAAAAACGAACTTTAATGGTTGAAAATGAAGACCTAATTTTTACAGTAACTCGAAACTGTCAGATTTTGAAAAATTTTTTTTTGCTTTTTTATATTCCGAAATTTCAAAATTTCGATTTTCCAAAAATTTCAAATTCCCATAACTTTTTTCATTTTTGACCAGTTTACCTGATTTTTGGCGCAAAATGGAGAAAATTTCTTTTAGGTTCATTTCAACACTACAAGACTTCAAAAATCTAGAACCCCAGACTTCAAAAAATCCCATTTTCAGGTGTGACGTCGCCCAAATCAACTGCATCCCGGAGGATGGAAGTATGCAGACCGTAGCCATTAATGTTATCGTGGTACCGTACTTTTTTTAGAAACTTCTAGACTACAGTACTTCTAGAAGACCTTAAAATTCAATGTTTTCAGGATTCCGTTAGTACCTCCCTGGGTACCGGGTGTGGAAGTGCTAGTTCGGTGGCAAATGCGCTCCTTTGCAGTACTGGAAATGTTTGGACTTATAAGTAGGTTTTCAGAACTGGGATCTAAATATGGAATATTAGAAAACATCTAGAGAAAATTTGAACAATTTTGAGCCTAAGATCAAAAAAATTGATCGAACATGAGCAAAGTTACGAAAGATTGAAGCGAATTGAGCAAATTTTGAAAAGCTCCGGGACACTTCGAGACTATTTGTTTCGCAACTACGACATTTCGCAACTCAAGTATGTTTCGCAACCGCGACAATTCGCAACTAAGAAATTTCGAAACTGGACGTTTCGCAACCAGTCGTTTCGCAACTCTTTTAACTAGTCCACAATGTGCTCGTGTAACAAAAATCCTGGATTTCGTGGTTTCGAAATGTCTTGGTTGCACATCGGCGCGGTATCGAAATGACCGGTAGCAAAGTGTCGTAGTTGCGAAATGGACAAGAGATGTGAAATGTCGTAGTTGTGAAACGACTGGTTGCGAAATGTCTCGGAGCCAAAATTTCATTTGACTTTCTATATTCTTCCAAATTTCAAAAACTCGAAAAAAAAATTGAATTTCATTTTTCAGCGGTCGCTCGGATTTTACTGTGGAGTGTCGTGTCACACTTGGAACTTGCTGAAATTTCTTATTTTTTTTCAAATTCACGATAATTTTAATAATTTTCAATTCCATAATAAGGTGTCGTAATAAAGTGTATTCCTACTTGTGTTAATTCTGAAATATAAAAAAATTTTGCGGCCAATATAGTGATTTAGGTGGACACTTTTCAGAAAATTGACTTCCGTCAGATGGCCTGGGGGACCATTTTTGACACATGACGTCCTGCCCCACATATCATCCGTTGGAAACAATCATCATACTGTTTTGATGAAGTTGTCCTAGTTTGAGCCAAAAATCAACTTGCAATTTTTTGGAACTGAGCTTAGTTTCTTCAATTTTTCAAAGGCCTCCCGTTGATTTTGGCGATATTGAGATGTGGGGTTGAAATGGTAAATGACATATACCCTTGAATGTCTCTCCATAGACACTTGACACATCATCTAAGCATGACGAAAATCCAAAATTCATGAATTCCTACTGTTGGGTGATTCTGAAAATTGACGTCAATTCAGCTCGATTTTCAAAGGCCTCACCATGGATTCCGGTGAAATGGAGGTTTCAGCAAAGAGGGAAAATTGAAAACACGGGTCTGAGTTTCTTCCATGAATAGTCGTGTGCACATGTGAGAATCCAAAAAATCGCAAATTCAACAAATTCTGCTCCAGGGAAAATTTGGAATTAACATCGATTTTCTCGATTCATCAAAGGGTTCCGGCATAACGGGAGGTTGGGTGAGGTATCACATATTGTTGTATAGTTGTGTTTTTTCTCCACAAAGTTGTTCAATTTGATGTCTAGACAAAGATTTACCGTTTAGAATTAGTTCAATCTTCCAGGAACATATCAGAACTGAACCCACTTTTTCCGGTATATTCTACGTTCTCCAGTTGATTTTGTGAAATTTGGGATGTAGGGTTGAAATGGAAAATGACATAAACTCTTGAATGTCTCTCCATAGACACTTTTAACATCATCTGAGATTGTCGAAAATTCAAAATTCAGCAATTCCTACTATTGGGGAACTCCGAAAATTGACGTCGATTTATCCCGATTTTCAAAGGCTTCCCCATCGATGTTCGCCCGCCAACCATAACCATCCGCGGCCCGGCCACGGTCCGACCGCTATCCGACCGCTACCCGACCGCTGTCCGTCCGCGGTCTGCCCGCTGTCCACCCGTCTGTTGTCCGACCGCTACCCTCCCGCTACCCAACTGCTTCCCGTCTGCTGCCCTCCCGCTGCTCGACCAAAGTTTTTTTTTTCGAAAAAACATTTTATTATTAAATGTATGTGGGGGCAAACATTTTTCGAACTACACACTAATTTTTTTGGAGTGTTGGGGGTGGGGAGGGTGCAAAAATAAATAAATAAGCGCGTTTCGAAGATTCGAAAAAATTCCATGGAACTACAGTACCGTAATCGAAACTACAGTACAGTAATCCTTGGAATTTTTTTTGCTACAATAAAAGCGGGAGAATTATGGGTGGTGTGCATAAATTACTAAATTATTAAATTATTAGTGCGAAAAATATCGAGAGATCGCTGGGTTGAGGTTGACTACAAAAATGCGCTCCATTGATAATTAGAAAAATCTGTTTCTCAATAGAGCGCACTTGCTATATATGTTAAAAATCAGCCGGGGAAAAAAAGTAAACACTGGGATGCTAGGACAGGAAAAAATCTAACATGAAAAGGTTGAAAAATGGAAAGAAATCAAAGATAGCAAAGAAATTATTAAATAAAAAACGAAGGGGGGGGGGTGAAAGTGCGCTCCATGGAGAAAACCTTTTGGGGGGAAAAGTTATCAGTGGGGCGCGTTTGCATTTTGAGAGAAAAAAAGGGGGCGGGGCGAGATTGAGATTATGAATTTTCAATGGGGATCACGGTACATTTCTGAGTATAGTTTGGAGGGGAGGTCGTTTAGTATATCATCAATGGGGGCTACAAACTACATATTTTTGGGAAGCAATTTTTTTTTAATTTTGTTTTTTTTTGTGAGTCGGGAGTATCATAAATGAATTGGGTGTAAAAAGAGCTTTCAAATGAATACCCATAAGCCTAAGCTCCGCCCACTTTTGGCGGCTACGGTATGCGCCTTTAAGAATTCGCGGCGAGACCCAAAAGTGGGCGGAGCCGAGGTGTGTGGGGGGTCATTCGAAAGCTCTAGGGATGGGGAATAAGAATATTTTAAAATTGGGAAAATTGAGATGACAGGGAACAAAAAAAGAGGGGGAAAACGAAGGAATAAATAAGATTTTTTTTTTGGTTTTTTGGGGGGGGGGGAATGAAGACAGGAAAATTTTTTAGACATTTTGTTTTTTTGTTTTGAGAAATTGGGGGAAGCATGCAAAAATAGAATTGATTCAATTCCAAAAATCCGCTTTTGAAGTTTTACAAAATTTCGAAAGTTGGGAAAAATTGAATTTTTTGGAGAAGGAGGAGGGAGGAGTATTCAATTTTCACACTTCAAAAATTGAAAATTCAAATTTGGCGGGTCAAGAGCTTAAAAACAAATATTCGAGTTACTGTAGTTTTCGTGGTTAGACCCATTATACTTATTTTGAAGCTCTCGACGTGACAAAGACCCGTAGTTGCATCCTGGGACACAAAATTGACTGGAAATGAAAAAAAGAAAAAAAAAAGATCGACAGAAAACTCGTGAAGGGGGGGGGGGCTTGGGATCGGAATACTGTAGCAGGGAAATAATAAGGAGAGGGGAGAAGGGTATACGGTAGCAGGGAAATAATAAGAGGGGGAGGCGAAGGATACGTGGCAATGATAAGAAAAAGGGGAGAAATTAGCTTCAAAATAAGCCTCAATACCACCTGGGTACGGTATGCGCCTTTAAACTTGAATTTGGTTTCCGTGGTGAGACCCATAGATACCGTAGCCTAGGCTCATTTTGAAGCTCAGAATGTGAGAAGCAAGAAAAAGAAATGGAAAGCAGAGATTCAGTGGAAAAAAGAAGCAGAAAAGAGGAACGAGGGGGAGAGAAGGATGTGTCGGTGTTGACGATGGCTGAGCGTCCTTACTTTTTGCCCTTCTTGGGAGACTTGCGCTTCTGAAATAAAATATTGTTTTTATCATCTTAAAGTGCATTGAATTTGCTAAAATTTGAGACTAAAATCAGTTAAAACGGTTAGGAATGAAGAAAGTTATGAAGGTTTGAAAATTTTGGATTTTCTAATTTGCTCAAAATCACACGATTTTCAAGATTTTGGTATCAAAATGATCAGAAAAATATGGGGAAAACGCTCAAATTATTAAACTCACCTTTGGGTTACTCATTGGCATGTTCGAGGGGCCTTCCATGTCATCAAGCCAGTCGTCCTGAAAAAAAAACTAGTGCAATATGTTTGAGGGCTTATATCTTCACTATCGTTTAAGGTACTAGCAAGGTGTAAACTACGAAAATGTGTAAAATTTTATGCTCTACAATTTGCATAGAACCAACTTTCAATTTCGCAATCAAGCTCTACCATATATCATTTTCATTATTACCTCTTCCTCTTCCTTCATTGGAGCCGCTTTCCTCTTTCTTCTGACCGTCTTTCTCTTTTTTGGCTCCTCTGTGTCCTGATCGACATACATGTTTGGCCGGGTCTTTCTTGCTCGGAGGCCGCAGCCGTAGAGACGAGCTTCGGCTTCAGTCAGCTGTAAAAAATCAAACATTGACACTTACAAACTTTGAAATACAGTCTTTGACTTGGCGCACAAAAACCTAGACTTTTTTCTACACCCCTACAACTTATCAAGCCTCTCAAAACAGACGTTTCAGTCAAAGCGTTTTGATTATTAATTCAAAGTTAGAATAAAAAAGCTTACTGGCTTCCACTCTTGTTCCTGCGTCAGCTGAGCTTCTGGTAGATCCGGCTCTTGCTGAGCTACAGCTTTAGGTGCCTTAGCTTTTTTTGGTCGTCGAGCTTCCTTCTTCTGTTTAGCCTTCTCTCGAGCTAGAGCTTTAACTTTTGCTTCAGCTATGTCTTGAGCCTGCTTCTCTTTCCAATGCCTCTTCTGAAAACATGTAATAGTTTTCCAGATTCTAAAAGTTTTTTTTTGTCTCACCCGTGCTTTAGACAAGATCTTATCAGCATTCGACTTCTCCTGATCCATTCTTCTCTTAACCTCCGCTTCCAACGCTTCCTCTCTTCTTCGTTCGTAATCTGCTTTTCTCTCAGGATCGTCCAAAATTGCACGCAAGTCATCCAAATCCAGGTACATGGGTTCGAAAATTGCTTGTTCGCTATCAGAGTCCTCTTCTTCTGAACTGTCCTCCCACATGTCCTCCTGGTACCCGAGGTGCTGAAAATAAAAACAATTTTATGTCATACTAGCGCGAATTCAAAATGATTGGCCGTTCAGCAACTTTGTGGCAATCAGTAATCTAAAACTAAAAAGCCCAATTATTGAGACCCCGCCTCTCAAACTCACTTCGATGATTTCATCGGCGTCCTCTCCTGGGGATAGTGGCCGATCCTCTGAGGAGTCAGAGTCCTCTTGGTCTTCGTCGGAGAGCTGCAATTAAACACTTTTAATGCTATTATAAAATTAGAACGGGGGCTTCTTATGCGTTACTAGAGACCGCAACGTGTCTAGAACAAGAAAAATGCGGCGAAAAAGCGCGAAACTTTTATCGATAGTTGGACCAAGGTACTAATTTTCAGCAAACTCCAATACAGGTTTCAAAAAAGGAATTATCTGGCAAGATCCCGCCTCTTAAACTCACATCAGAATCTTCATCCTCTTCATCCTCTGAGTCGACAGAGTCCTCTTGGTCTTTGCCGATGAGCTGGAATTAGAAAACGTTTTATGGATCACACTTAGAAGCTTAATTTTTTGTTCCAGAGTCTTGAAAAAATAAGGGTACTAATTTTCATTTTCACCAAGGGTTTCAAACGGAACTCTCAAACTCACATCAAGTTCTTCATCAACGACGGCCCTTGGGGATGATGGTCCCTCCTCTGCAGCAACAATCTTCTCCTCGGTATCGACGACGATCTGCAATTAGAAAAGTTTTATGCTATATTAGAAATTTGGAACGGAAGCCGGCACGGGTTTTAAAAAGAACTCCCTTATCCCGACCCTCAAACTCACATCAATATCAACATCCACGACCATTCTTGGAAATGATGGACCCTCATAGGCGACAACGTCCTCCTTATTATCGACGACAAGCTGCAATGCAAAATCAAATTTCTACAATGTCGGATAGAATAGCCAAATTTTAAACTTTGATGTTCAAAAAATGAACCGTTGTGCGACTTACCGATGAGTCTTGATCAACCAATGGTTCTTCAGATCTCTCCTCATCATGCTCTTCCTTCTGCTTCTCCTCCTCTTGTTCCCCCTCTTGCTCCTCCTCCTG
This sequence comes from Caenorhabditis sinica, assembly GCA_963932045.1. Taxonomy (NCBI): domain Eukaryota; kingdom Metazoa; phylum Nematoda; class Chromadorea; order Rhabditida; family Rhabditidae; genus Caenorhabditis; species Caenorhabditis sinica. The sequence continues at coordinate 17,880,580 of OZ009943.1, forward strand.
CTCCTCCTGCTCCTGCTCCTCCTCATCCTCCTGTTGCTCAACTGGAGCAGCAACTGGGGCAGCGACATCTTGTGGAGTTGAAGTCAAGGTAGGAGCCTGGAAAAATGTTTTTTGTAGACTTGAAGCAAGACAGAATTTAGAAATGTTTGCTACACAACAATGCGCAACTAAATGTGCCCATCGAACTTACGATGCTCTCCAAGCTCAGTTGTCCCATTGGCTCATCGACTGGAGTTTCAACATCCTCCACTTCCTCCTCCTCACAGCCCACATACTCCTCCTCCTCAACTGGCTGCTCAACTGGGACAGTGACCTGAAAAAAATGGATTTGGACTGAAACTTGAATGTTTAGAAAGATGGAACAGTTGATCGAAAAAAATGTGCAAAATTCGGAACTCATTCGAGATTCTTCATGCAATCACCATTTCATTATTGCAGCTTATGCCACAACGAAAATTGAAACGTTAGCTTTCTAACGTTTCCAAAAAAAATTACGTTGAATAAATGTGGTACTTACAGAGTTCTCCAAGCTCAATTCATCCTCTGGGGTCTCAACTGTTTCCTCGATGTCGAACTCCCTCTCATCATCATTCGCTTCTTTCTGCTGCTCCTCCTCTTGTTTCCACTCTTGCTCCTCCTCCTGCTGCTCCTCTTTCTCTTCATCCACCTGTTGCTCAACTGGCGCAGAAACCTCTTGTGGAGTCGAGGTAGAAGCCTGGAAAATTGAGTTTTGTAGGTTTGAGGAGAGACAAAATCCAAAACTTTTTGCTAACAATGCTTAGCTAAAGTAACTAACTGAAGCGAAACTAACAAACTGCGTAACTAAAGCCAAACTAACAGAGTTCTCCAAGCTCAGTTCTCCCATCGGCTTATCGACTGGGGTTTCAACTGCTTCCTCGGTGTCGAACTTGTCATCTTGCTCCTCCTCCCCTTCATCCTCCTGCTCCTGCTGCTCAACTGGGGCAGCAGCATCTTGTGGAGTCGAGATGGAAGCCTGGAAAATCGTGCATTATTGGTTTGAGGTGAGACAGAATTTCAAAACTTTTCGTTAACAAGTTCCCCTCATAACTTACAAAGTTCACCAAGATCCATTGTCGCAACGCCTTCTCCTTATCCTCTGGGGTTTCGTCAACTCCTTCAACGTCCTCCATTTTCTCCTCCTGCTCCTCCTGCTCCTCCTTCTCCTCTTCCTGTTGGTCTACTGGAGCAGCAAACTCTAGTGGAGCCGAGATGGAAGCCTGGAAAAATTATTGAAGACTTGTGACAAGACAGAATTTGAAGTTTCTTGCTAGCAACTTAAGTTCCCCGCCAAACTTACCGAGTTATCATACTCCTCCTCCTGCTCTTCATCTTCCTTCTCCTGCTCCTCCTCCTGTTGCTCAACTGTAGCAGCATCCTCTTGTGGAGTCGAGATGGAATCCTGAAAAATTTCTGATTGCAGGTTTGAGGCAATGCAGAAATGAACATTATTTGCTAGCAATGTGTGTGTGTGTGTGTGTGTGTGTAATTAAAATTCCCCGCCGAACTTACCAAGTTTTCCTTCGCAAACTGATCGGCTGAGATTTCAATCATTCCCTCGATGTTGATGTCCTCCTCCTTCTCTTCCTCCTCCTGTTGGTCAACTGGAGCAGCAATCTCTTGTAGAACCGAGGTGGAAGCCTGGAATATTGCTCATTGTAGGTTTTAGACAAGACAGAATACAGAAATTTTTCGCTAATAAGATCACCGCCGAACTTACAAAGTTCTCCAAGCTCTGTTCTTCCATTGGCTCATCGAGTGGGGTTTCATCACCTTCCACAACATCGATCTGCTTCTCCTCCTCCTGCTCCTGATCTTCCTCCATTTCCTCCTCCTCAACTGGTAGCTCAACTGGAGCAGCAACCTCTTGCGGAGTCGAGGTGGTAGCCTGAAAATTGGAATTTCTCCACTCAAACTCAACCGATTTTCAAGATTTTAGAAAAACAGGTCTATCTAAGCCACCAACAACAACTCGACCCATTTCACGTTCACTTACTGAATCAACACTGCAGGATTCTCCGTAGCTGAAAGATGATAGTGGCAGAGTTGACATTATTGGTGCTCCAATGAGACCAAAGTTGGCGAGGTAGTTCTAAAGTGAGATAAATGATTTTTGTACTAAGAATAGATGAGAAGATTTTCCATAGGGTTCAAAAAATTAGTCAATTCATTAGCCTTTCAACCGCTTAGTATGGTTTTGGTAACAAGGTCTGGTCAACATCATAAAATTTTTCTCACTTACTGGATCGAGAATGTTTGGAGAGCCATTGAAGGTGCCTGTTGGAGAGTTGACTTTGACGGCAGCCTGCGGCATGGTTGATTGTACTGAGGAAATTCCGAGGAGACCATGACTTGAGAGGTTGAGAACCTGATTCTGAAATGTGACAAATGATATTATCACTTATCATAGTCCAACTTTTACTCACTTGGCTGGTACTGGGAAGAGCACCATTGAAGGCACCTGGTGAAGCCATTAGCCAGTTGACGTAGGAGGCAGCTTGTAGAATGGTGGATGCTAATGGCGCAGCTCCCATGAGTCCATTGTTATGGTGCATCGGATTCTAGAAAGAGACAAATTACCAAATTAATAAAACAAGTAGTTGGGTAAGCGGATCACAAGGAATTAAAATTTACTTACCGAAGCACCACTGACTGGCAGAGTGGCTGAAACGTTCGCGGAAACGGCTGCTGGTGAGATGGATGGAGAGAGTAAGTTCAGCAGGGCAGCATAAGGGCTCTGAAACAAGAAAGATGGCTTTAACATCGACGAACTAAATTCAAAACTTTCAAATCCTACGACTCACCAAGTTCGAGACGCTTTCAATTTCTCCTGTGACATTTGGAGTCGGTTGTGGCGTTCTATCCGGGAAACCCCCATTTCCCGAGACACATGCTGGTGTTTCAGATGGTGTTGAGCTCAGGAGTGCAGCGAACGGGCTCTGAAACAAGAAAGATGGCTTTAACATCAACGAAGTAAGCTCAAAACTTTCAAATCCTATGACTCACCAAGTTTGAGACGCTTTCAGTTTCTCCTGTGACATTTGGAGTCGGTTGTGGCGTTGTATCCGGGAAACCCCCATTTCCCGAAGAACACGTTGTTTCTTCATCCACACCTTCATCGACATCGAACTCTTTTTGAATGCTTCCGAATGACGGGAGCGGATGATATTTTTTGTAGAACAATTCCGCAACCTCGGCTGAAAAATCGGTTTTTTAGACTCCGCCCACAATACAACAAGAAACGTTCAGAATGATTACCTACCTGCGAAACCTCCATTTGTGGAACTGGCACTACTGGCCAATCCAGAATCTTGCGGTGTCTGGGTTCCGGATGTTGACGGCATGTCCAACTTCAATTCTTGATTGACGTCGATGGCTGGACGAGTCGGCGGTCTTCCAAATGCTGATGTTGCATGATCAGTTCCTAAGGTGCAGTGTTGGAGCTGCGGAGCTTGCGGAGTATGTGCAGCTTCAGCTTCTTGACGTTGTCGCTTGATGTTGTCTCGCACCATATCTTGCAGACAAATATGTAGAGACCTCGGTTCATTCGCCAGTTTTCGCAGTACAATATCATCGTTCTCCGGTGTCATCTCCATCCAGGCGTAGATCCCATGCACGATGGAATAGTGTTTCAGTGGCTCCCGGACTCTAGAGAGTAGACACGGTAACCTATCCGGTATTGCTCCTAGGTACATGAGAACGTCTGCTCCTATCAAACGTTCGAGAATCGAGAGGTTCCCTTTCATGAAGTGCTCCAACAGAATCGGATTCTGCATGATTGTCTGAGGGACCTCACGTTCTAATTCCGCGGATTTCAACTGATACCGGCAGACCGCATGATGGAAAACTGCTCGCTCTTGAACCTCCATGTTCTCTTGCATTGCCGCCAAATCCAGATCTTCTTTCGTTGGCCTTCTTGGCCGCGGTTCACTTGCCCTGTGAGGCATTTTTATCCTGAAAAAAAAACTCTTAAAATATGAATAGAGATGTCCAAAGAAGGTGTCAGTACCAGAAAAATACATCAAGTTTCCACAACGACACTCCACTATCCCGCTAGCCTGCGACCCTTACTACTGGTGGGCAGGTGAGATCGTGGAGTGTTGATGTTGAGAAAGGTGCGGTGAGAATAAATTGGATCCGATTTTTATGAAAATTTGTGAGGGTAGAAATCAAACCTAGCTTTATTTTTGTAGTTGACAACTTTGTAGTAGGAATCCTCGTTTTAAAGTTATGGCGCAAAAACTGGGAAGTATTAAAAATTTCTACTGAAAATCCCTCGAAACTTGATATATTTTTTCCGGTAAGTTAACAACGAATAATACGATTTTTAACGGTAAAAAAGACAAAAAAATTGCAATGAAAAAATTAATGAAAATGGCATTGAGAATAAGGTTCCAGATAAGATAAGATGTATTGAAGAAGGGGGGAGAAGGAAGATTCAATGTACAAGGAAAATCGAAATCAAAAATTGTTGTCGATTCTTCGATTTTCTTATCAAGGCCGGGGCAGGAATAGGAAGAAAAGGAGAACAGGGATATAGGATTAATAACAACTGGCAAATGCGCTCTATTGAGAATTTCGTGAAAAGTTAAGGAAGGGATTACGGTAACGAGAGTGAAAAATGAGAGTTGGAAATCAAATGGAATCAGAAATCACCTGTTTTTTGTAGGTATAAAAAATTAGTCACCATTGTTTTTCATTTTCAGGCGACAAATTTGAAATCCGGGAATTCCAAGAATCAAAAATTTTGAGTCTCTCCAAGATTCATATTGATGTTTTTTGACTTCTAGTGGACCAAATTTCATGAAAATTATACGGTTGGAAAGGGAATTTCAAGGAGAACACTGAATTTGCTTAATTTCCTAAAATTTGAAAGTTTGAGGATTTCACGAGCGTTGTTAGCACTATCATTCGCTGAAGGAGCACAACTCTTAACTTCGAGGTACGGTATCTCAACTTCTAGCTGTCCGATTTGAATGAAAGTTATACCATTAGAAAGGAAATTTTTTCTAGACCATTTACATTTTTAAAATTGTTCAAAAATATCAACTCTGGCTTTTTCTGACCCCTATTTGTCGTGCGCCGCGGACAAGCAAAGAAAGTGGGCGTGGCTAACAACAAAACAACATTTATCTCATCAACCAATTGGCCATTTTTTATGAAAAATATGTCATTTGAAAGGAAATTTCCTAAAGAATCGTTTGGCTTTTTGAATATTGCAAAAATGGTTACATTAATATCCCCACAGCCCCGTAATTAAGCCCCGCCCACTTGCTTAACAACGTAAACTCGGGAAATCCGTCTTATCTCAACAACTAATTGACCAATTTTTATAAAAGTTATACCATTCGATAGGAAATTTTTTATAGAACCTATTCATATTTTAAATTACTCAAAAATCTCTATTTTGACGCCCCCACGGCCACGTGATTAAGTCCCGCCCACTCGCTTAACAACGTAGACGAAGCGCGTCCACGGCGCGCCAGCTATATTTTTGATTTTTTTCCGTTTGTCGTTCTGTGATCACACATTACAACATTTTTTCATCATTATATGTTTTTCGCAACCCTTCCAAAAAATGTTGTATGTATATAAACCAATGTGTTTGTGTCATGGTTTTCATTTAGAGATTTAACGATGATTAAAAGAGATATCGTTGAATTTTGAGAGAGCGCAGAGCACGACCACAGTCGTCAGCAGTACCGGTAAAGTAATAGAAGGAAAATTTGAGAGAAAGATTGTTATCAAATCGAGAAGAGAGAACCTTGAAAAAAATGTTGGACGCGAACATACCACCTTAAAAATGTTTCGGTTTTGCGACGCATCGCGCCGAACCAGTGTTACATCGACATGATTGGAAAATGAGATAAGGATTTTTTCTAGGGGGCGGGGCTTCAGATGGACTACTGTAATGAGTAATGAGTAAGAAAAGAGCACAAAAAATTATATCGAGTCTACAATTTCACCTGGGACTTGTTATTGAGACTTTGGCTGTGAGTCAGGGGCAGGAAAAATATGCAGGTACAAAAAATTGGCTGCTCAGAAATCAGATGTCATGATTTTGGTACCAAAATGTAGAGAAAAATGCGGGAAATTTGAAAATTTAAACAAAAAAGATATTCGAAAACCCTAGAAAAAAATAACGCCTCGTTTTCCAAGACCTCCCAGTTTTCATCGTGGGAGGTCTGGTGAGTCATACTTACTTTTGGGCATAACAAGCTGCAAAGTTAACCGATTTCTATGGTTTTGATATCAAAATGAAGAGGAAAAAGAGGGAAATTTAAAAATAAATACAAAATCAGGCTTCAAAATACATAGAAAAAAAATAAGAGACATGTTTACTCAGACCTCCCGTGTTTTCGTCATGGGAGGTAAACTTAACAAGGCGTAATTGGCTTCAAACTGAACCGATTTTCATGGTTTTGGTATCAAACTGTAGAGGAAAAGACGGGAAATATGAAACGCTGAACAAAATTTAAAAATCGCTCACACAAAATGTTATGGGGCGTGTTTCCTCAGACCTCCCGTGTTTTCTTCTTGGGAGGTATATTTATCTGGGCGTAACAGGCTTCAAACTTAACCGATTTCTATGGTTTTGGTACCAAAATAAAGAGGAAAAAATGGAAAATTTGAAAATATACACAACATTAAGGCTTAGAAATACATAGAAGAAAATCAAAGACATGTTGTCTCAGACCTCCCGTGTTTTCATCGTGTGAGGTATACTTAACTGGGCATAATTGGCTTCAAACTGAACCAATTGGCATGGTTTTGGTATCAAAATGGAGAGGAAAAATTGGGAAATTTAAAAATTTAAACAAATAAACAAATTTATGAGTCATTGAAAAGTTACCACCTGGTTTTCCAAGACCTCACATGTTTTCTTCTTGGGAGGTATGGTGACTCATACTTAGCTTGGAAGTAACAGTCTTCAAAACCAGGCAATTTTCATAGTTGTGGTACGAAATTGAAGAGGAAAATGTGACAAATGTAAAACTTTTAAATTTCTGTAAAAAAATTCGACCGGATAAAGATTAAAAGCGGCAATTTCAAGGTCGGATTGCGCCACCCACGGTTCTAATTTTGTTCAGCGCCATTTTTAACCGATTTTTACGGTTTTAGTACCAAAATGTAAAGGAAAAAGTGGCAAATGTGATCGAATAATTCGATTCGAATTATTAATAAATATTATTTAGTACCAAAATGAAAAAAAACCTTATGCCAAACAAAACACAAGTTCACTCAACCCTCGTGATTTACGAGCCGTCTTATCTCTCCCGAACAATCTTCATTTGCCAAAAAAAAGTGAAAGTCAAATTTCTTTTTTTCTCGAAAAATTTAAACCGAATGCTGTTACATAGGGGAAAACGACACGAAAAATTCTCGATTTGACCCTGAACATGTCTAATACGTGTACATGGTGAAGAGAAGGTAACCTTACAAAACGTTTACAAGTAAACAGGTACATGTTGCGCGCGACTAATCGCTTCTAACGCGCGAGATTTAAACTTTTTTTTTGGTAAAATAAAAAAAAAAATTTTTGTGGTGAGGAGATTAATTGAGATCAAGAGGAACATAGTACATATTGTGCGAACTTGGCCCATTTCGGGTTTTTTGGTCCAACTTAGGTCAAAATCAAGATTTTTGAAAAAAATCAAAATGTTAAAACTATCTACGGAAAATTTCCTCTTGAATTTCAAAAAAATTGGACACAAAAATACCACCTTAAAAATTTTTCGGTTTTGCGACCTCGCGCCGAACCAATGTTACAGTGGCATGATTGGAAAATGAGATAAGGATTTCAAGTGGGCGGAGCTTCAGATGAACTACGGTAACACATGAGTCAGGAGCGAGCACGAAATTTAGAAGTCTACAATTTAACCTGGGACTTGTTATTGTGACTTTGGCTGTGAGTCATGGTCAGGAAAATATACAGGTACAATAAATTGGAGCTCGAAAAAAAGAAGTCATGGTGGACAGATTCTTATGCTTATTGGTACCAAAATGTAGAGAAAAAGGCGGGAAATTTGAAAATATAAACAAAAAAGATATTTGAAAACCCTAGAAAAAATAACACCTAGTTTTCCAAGACCTCCGTGTTTTCGTCGTGTGAGGTCTGGTGACTCATAATTACTTTTGGGCATCACTGGCTTCAAAATCAACAGATTTTTATGGTTTTTATATCAAAATGTCGAGGAAAAGGCCGTCAAGTCCGAAAATTTCAAGTTTGTTTGGAAAATTTTTCATCAACATTGATTTGGTTTTCACTATAGAAAAAACGTAAACACTAAAACATAAACAATTCGAGAAATCTAAACTGCCGTTTGGGAAAGTACCACTTTCAAAGTAGTCAAAGTTCATGAGATCACAAAACTTAGATCATGCAAAATTGGATTTTTCTTAAAATTTAAAATGGTAGTTAATCTTTATACAGTTGCCTTTCCAAGAGTATAAGTATCATGAAAATTGGCCATCTATTTGAGAAAAAAACTGATAACAAAAAATGATGCTTGTCCTAGTAGTATGGGTTAAAAACAAGTCGAAAACGGCTCAAAATTAAAATTTTGAAAAAATCCAAAAACCTAAAATTATCTTTAAAAAAATTTCCTCTCCATTGGTACAATTGTCATAAAAATTGGTCTTTTGGGTCAGAAGATATGGTTTATCTTACTAAGCGCACTCATCTTTGCATGGGGTAGGGCTAAACAACTGCTTTTAAAATAGGTCAAAGTTACAATTTTTTGAAAATCTAAAAACTTAATATAATCTACAAAAAATTTCCTTTCCAACGGTATATGTTTCCTTGTAATGGGTTTACTGTAAGCTAAGATATGGACATTTGAAAAAAAAACCTTGGATTTCAGAAAACGAGAATGAATGTACCTTAAAAAACAAGAAAAACACCATGAAAAATTGAAATAAATAAATAAATAAATAAAAATTTAGATTAATATTGACAACATCACAAATCACAAATAGCAACATTTAGTCACAACATAAATATAGACCCCTTTTAACTTAAAATTTAAAAAATATGCGCGCGAAATTAAAAAAAACATTTCCTCAAGTTATTAGTCTTCTACCGTAAACCTTTCACTACTTTAATTTTGGTTTACTTACAGTAGTACAGTAGTACTGTACTACCATCCTGTTATCCTCAGTTACCCCAAGACCACCCACTAAGACCTCCTCACACAAGACGACCGACCTCCACTTCGCCTTCTAGAGAATAATGAATGTCTAGGGGGCGGAGCCTTCTCACTTCCCACTTTCAGCTCTCCTCCACCTACCGTAGTTCTCTCATAAGCCCCTGTGCCTATCACAAGCCTAAGCTCCGCCCACATTTTTTCCAGGGGTGGCGCGGGGCCCCCCGTCCAGCTGCCGGGAAGGGGGAGCTCGTTAGTAGGAGAAGGAAAAAACGAAGTATAGAAAAATGGAGGAAATAGTGCGGGAAGGGGAGAGACGCAGAGAAAGGGCAGAGAGGAGGGGGGAGCCTCGTTGGAGGAGAGAGAGAGCAATAATTTCTTTCTATGGCGGAGACAGAGTTTCAGAAAGAGTTTCGTGAGCAGGAAAAAAGGAGGAAAAAAGGGGAAAAAGATCGATAAAAGAGAGACAAGTTGGCGGCGCGGTAGGTGGTCTTAAGGTGGAAATGGAGCTAACTACAGTACCCCAAGAAAAGGGGGTTGGGGCGGAGCCTAAATTTTGGGATTCTCAAAGGGAGGCCCTAGCCTTAGAATTTGTGAAAATAGTGAAAATTTCAAAATTTTTAGGAATTTTTTTTTTCAAATTTGAGGTTTAGACCCCTCATAGGGCTATATTGAGTACCGTATTCTTGAATTATTCTCAAAGAAAAAAGTTTTTCAAAGTCATTTTTCCACTAACTAAGGGTGCCCCCCCCCCTGACCATCTAGAACTACTGTAGGTACAGTTGGCCTAAAAGTGGGCGGAGCCTAGTTCTAAAAGTAGGCGGGGCTTATTTCACTGGTCCTAAACCTGTACTCAATGTCTTAGACTAATTGGATTTCCAGAAACTTTCAAATTTTTTATTTTCCAAAAAAATTTTAGGCCTAAATTTTTTCTCGAAATTTCGAAGAATCTGAAAGTGGGCGGGGCCTAAAGTATTTCTAAATCAGCCTGAAATTTCTTCAACATTAATCCTAGACCCTTAAAGAAAATGTTTTTCTCAAAAATTTCCAGATTTTTTGAAAAATCTTGAATATCTGAAAATCTGAAAATCCCAAAAAATGGGCGGAGCCTAATTTCCACCTTAAAAAATCCTCTGATTCTAATAGGCTACTTTTTAAAAAATTTTCACCCATAGTTTCCAAGATACAAAAAACTCCGAACCCCCTCAGGACAAAAAGGGGCGGAGCTTAGGACCTTGAAAAATTTCGGAATTTCCACTAAAAAATAGGTGGAGAGTATCAAGAAAGGTCTTCTGAAGAACCGGCAGGTAAGGAAATGTCAAAATTTTAGGGGCGGAGCCTAAATATGGCTAATTAATGAAAAATGACCATCCGACCTAAGATTTTATTTTTGAAAAATTCCACCTAGGATAGATTCCCCATGTCTTAAAACCTAGGAAAATCTCATTTTTAAGGAAAATCTGAAAAGGGGCGAGGCCTAAAAATGAGGGCAAATGAATAATGAGTGACCACACACTAAGTTTTTTTTTTAATTCTAAAAGTTCCCCTTTCCCAAAAAAATGGACATCTGGAAAAATGGACTTACAGATTTTTATCCTTATTATCTGTTTATTGTTTCAGCAGAATACTAACTTAGGAGAATATTTATGTGTCCGCGCACGCACTCGCAACATAAGTAAGAAGTATGTTGGGAGGGAGAGAAAAAAATTGGGACGAGAGAGAGAGAAAGTAGAGAAAAAAGTATGTTGTAAACAAACACACACACACATGGCTGAAACCTTCTCCCGCAGTCGGCCAGCAGAGACACTGTGTAAAATGGAGAGACTGCGGTTAGAGAAGCAGAGACACCCTCTCCCCCCGTGCGTGGACGACGGCGAAGGGCGAGCGCCCGTCTCGATTGATTCGCGCGGCGTCGTCGTCGTCGTCGTCCTCGGCGCGCACGTTGAGGACGACACACACACGTCTTCTAGAGGCCGCCCGTCTTGCTGCTGGCTCGGTGGAGGCTCAGGGCTCCGTGAGCAGCTCACGGAGCACACAGGGAGTTCTGTGAGCACAGCGCCCTGTGAGCTGAGAGCCTCTGCCCGAGCAAGACGCTGTGGGCTCTTCTGGAGCGGCGCAGAGAAAAGAAGAGAGCGCTGGTTATGAGGAGACGCGGTGCCCTCCTCATATACGGGCAAGCAACAGATTTGTTGAGGTGGTCAGCAGCAGCAGCAGGAGGCTCATGCCCCCTTTTTCAGAGAGGCGACGAGCTCTCTCTCTCTCTCTCTCTCTCTCTCTCTCTCTCTCTCTCTCTCTCTCTCTCTCTCTCTCTCTCTCTTCCTTTTCAGAGGGGACATCGAGAGAGCGTTTCAACTTGAGAGGGACGATTTTTGTTTCAAGGAGACATCGAGAGAGCGTTTCAACTCGAGATGGACGATTTTTGTTTCAGAGAGACATCGAGAGAGCATACGCAGACAACTAGACGCTTTCTACTTTCAGAGAGAGCACGAGAGAGTGAAGCATTTTTAGAGACGCCAGACAGAGGAGGTCATTTTTGGTAGGTAGCAGAGACAGATGCAGAGGGGAAAGAGGCAGATGGCGATGGAGAAGGTGTGATGACGACGACGTCACACATCACACAGTTGATGAAGATGAAGAAGGAGAAGAGGAGAAGAGGAGGAGGAGGAAATTTGAAATATGAAGAAATGGAGAAGATGAGGAATACGGTAATGAGGAAAATGGGCATTTTAGGATCTTGGAGAGGTGGGAACTCAGATTTTTGAGATCTTGGGGTCTTTATTTTGTGACTTTTTCAGATTTTCGTAATGGTAAGTTTGGGAAGTTTGGGATTTTTTGGGATTCTGTGATTATAAGGGTTTTCAAGATGTAAAGGAGGGTCTTTGGGATTCTAGGTAACTTGGGATTCCAGAGGTTTTCGATATTTTAGGAACACTAGGAGCAGGCTTAAGCTTAAAAATGGGGATAGGCCTAAGCCTAAGCCTAAGACTAGGAACAGGCCTAAGCCTAAGACTAGGAACAGGCCTAAGCCTGAGACTGAGAATAGGCCCTTTCCGGATGTTGAGGGTTCTCCAGTTCTATTCTAGGATCTTAGAGTCTCCCAGAAAAGTCGTCAAACATTTTTTTTCAAAACTTCCGGGTTACTGTAACTCTGCCCATTCTCAAAATTTGAAAATTCTAACTACTACCGGTCCTTAAGATAACCATTCCCTTCAAAATAAGCCAACTTTCAGACCTCTAGGTGAAAGTTTGTGATGGTCCTAAGCTCCGCCCCCTTTTCCCGAACAGCCAAAAATCTGTATCCATCCCTTTAAAAATTGAAATTCAATATCCCCCTGTTTCTGTACTTCCGGATATGTCGCCGTGTCAGTCTTCTAAAGCGTCCTAAGTCTTCCTAATGACGCCAAAAGAGGTTTCATGTTTCCCAAAAAAATTTCTAACCCTTCTAGAAACTTCTAGGACATCCAAAATCCCAGAAAATCCCATAATTGCTCCATGTCTCCATATTCTTGTTACCTCAATTTTTTTTCAATTTTCCCCATTTTCCCTTTTTTTCCATCATAATGAAGCCAATTATAGGTCCCCCCCCCACCCCCTGAAACTCTGAAACTTTTCCACTCCCCACCCACGACCACCACACAACATCCACAATTTTTTCAATTTCCCAAATTTTCCCATCATCGGTCCCCCTTCCACCCCCCCCCCCCCCCCATATTGAAACTCACTTTTGTGTTGTCGTTGTCGCAATTCCAATTCCAAGCCTCAGCGCCAACAGCAGATAAATAATAGCGGAATACGGGGCAACAGCAAAAAAAGTGAGAAATGAAAGCGCGACTCGACTCTCAACACCACCCCTACCCCCAGCAACATCCACCTAAGCTCCGCCCACTTTTGCGCGCGGGGCGGCGGTGGCAAAGCCAGGAGGCGCCTTTAAGCCGATCTGAGCCGAGAAATAGTACATGAGATTAAGAGAGTGCAGCAGAGAAAATAGTTGTGTTGGCTGAAAAAGAAAAAGGGGCACTCTCTCACACCTAATGAGCGGCATGAAACGAAACTATGAGTGAAAAATGAGCGGAGGAGTTTCAGCAGCTTCGGGAGCTCCTACGGGGAGGGATCAGGAGACGTTAGAGAAATTCAGAAGACGTCGAGGGAAGGGAAAAAGATCAATATCAGAAGACGGAAGGTAGATGGAGACGGGCTGCTGCTGTTGCTCTCGGAGGCTGTGTGATTTGGAGGCTGCTCGAAAAATGGGCGGAGCTTAGAAGTGTATGCTGTTTAGGAGTGTATGGGAAGGTGATGGAGGTCTATGGGAGCTAAGATATGATATAGGATGGCACAATAGCCTTTGGGAACATGGAGAGAGGGATGAATTGCCTATAAGACTGTACAGCATGTGGGGACAGTGATTCCTGCGAAAAAAAGGGCGGGGCTTATACGGGAGTTCCCAACTAGGTGGCCACTTCTCCATGCGGGTGGTCTTTCTTTGGACCAAGTCCACAATAATAGTACATAGGCCCGTACGACTGTAAAATATGAGGATGTTGCTATTTCTGGAAAAAATGGGGAGGGGGGGGGGGCGGAGCTTCTATAGGGGTTCTATCTGGGTGGTACCGGACGCAAGATGGAGTTGGAAGATAAATGATGTATCATTCAAAAGAGAAGTTTATGCTGATCTCAACAAAAGTTCTCGTTTTCGCAACGGACTACTGAGAATCAATATATTCAAGTTAGAAGACTGATACAGTGGTTATAAGTGGCCAATGCATCAAGTAATAAAGATCGTAAAAATCGTTAAAATGTGTTGATATGGCATGAATATTGTCAAAAGCTGTTAATCTATCAAATCCAAAAGGATTCTTTAGGGTGTTCGAAAAAAAAATTTCGAGTTATTCTCATATTCGAGGAAAGTTCACAAAATTAAATGATTTTTATGACTCGGTGGGGGGGGGGGGGTCTTTTTTAGGACTAAGGTACAATTTTTAAGATGGAACAGGGGAAAATTTATGAAGGAGGATGGAAAATGAGTGCGGAAAATGGACGGACACTAACATAAGTCTGGGGAAGAAATTTTCGGATCTTGAAAACCAGGAACTTCAATTTACATGGTTTCTCAATTTTGGGGCCTTTGAATTTTGTCAACATCTGACAATTCCCGGATATCTCAGCAAAATTCAGTATTATCTAGATATTACAAAACTTTGAAATAAACAGTTCAAAAAAAAATTGGTTTCGAGGGGGTTTTTGAAACTCCAAGTAAGCCTAGTCAACACTGATAAACTGTGTTCCTCCCAAAAAATTTATCAGTTAGTTCCAGTAATCAGTATGATAAGCGCTCCTCGGGCACTGTCAGCGTTTTCTGTGAACGTGAGCGGTTTCAATTTATAATTCGCAATCTGTGGTCATGTTTACAGTTGTTTGAAGGGGTAAGGGAGGGGGGAAATTCAAAAAAAAAAAGAACAAAGTAACATCACAGAAAAGGACAGGCTGTCAAGTTACGAAAATGTTACTTCATATACAGAAGTGAACTGGTGGGAATTCAAATCTTTCAGTTTTTTCAAACTTAAAGGCGCATACAGTACTACATAGTGAGACTGAATGACAAAATAGCCCTAATACCATGAGTCTAGACCACAATTCTAACTTATGCAACATGTCTCTTATGTTCTGTTAGCAGCCTGTAAGAAACAATTGGCGTAATTAAAGCATATGGTCAGATACCCCCCCCCCTTAATAACACCTGCTATACCGCAAATCTAGCCGACCGTGAGGTTATGCAACATGTTCCTACAGATCTTATCTACAGGGCTAACATATGTCAAACGGCTCTAACGTAGATGGTATCAAGATAGACACGACACTGATCTTTTTCCAAATGTAGGTCTGTAGGGGGGGGGGGGGGGATCATAATTTTGGCGTCAGTGGGGGGGGGGGGGGGGGGACTGAAAAATAAGGCAACATATAAAAAAGTGTGCCCCCCTCCCTATGAGAACTACTCAAGAGTAGATAATCCATATGTATGTGTGTGCCTCCACCACTTTTTTCTTATACTTTTTCAGAGCAGTTGGAGCATGGAATCAGTCCGAAAATAGAGGAAAAAATGGCTCGGGCGGTGGCTCGTCGAGCACTGAAATTGAGAATATACATTTCGCAAAAAGCTTGAGCTTTAGAAATCTAATACATATATGAGATTGAATGTGTGTGGGAAGAAGGATTTTTGCTAATGAGGAGAATAGGAGTACTGTAGGACGCGAAAACCTAGGAATAACCGAAAATGGAAAAATCAGAGTGTCCATAATTGGGATCAAATGTCTTTAGGGACGAAAAATGTCATTAGTCTTATTTTTCCTTGGGAAGATACAGCATCTAGGACTAAGTATTTGCGCATAGAGAATAGGAAATTTTGAAATTAAATTACGATTTTATTTTGTTGAAAGTTGCCCAATTTTGATAATAATTATACTCTCGGAAAGGAAATTACTTGAAGACTAGAAAATGTTGGTTTATAAGCAGTTAGAGGCTGGCAATCTAGATTTTTCAAGGTTGCAAAACGTCCAGTTTCGATATGCTTTAGTTGCAAAGTGTCGTGTGAGGTGCAAAACGTCGCAGTTGCGAAATGTCTCAAAAGTGCTGCCCCAACCCCTCCAATGTCGCCTAGTCAAAAATCTCAGATAGGAATTTCAGATATATCTTTTTTGAATTATGCGCAAACTTCCACCAGGTGGAATTGCAATACACATCTCCCATACCAAGACATTTCGAAACTAGACGTTTCGCAACTCTATAAACTAGTCCACTTTACGTTCATTAAGGTTGTATGAGATTGAGGGTATTGTGAACTATTCCAGGTTATAGTCCATATTTGAAAAGTTGTGTGGAACTTTCTTCAAAAATCCTGGATTTCGTGGTTTTGAAATGGCGTGGTTGCGGATCATCGTGGTGGCGAAACGACTGGTTGCGAAATGTCCAACCCCTATATTCCAAATAGTGACTTCAAATTCCAGCTCTCTTTTCTGTTATTGCCTTCCCTATCAAAATCTGAGTAATGATCAGAAAAAGAGTGACAAGGAAGTATAAAATCTATGTGCGCGTGAGAATACTCACTCCTCACCTGGCCCAACGGAAGGCAAAACGGAAATTAACTCGAGGCACGAGCCGACACAACCACAGCCACAATTCATTTTAAATTTCCTATGGGAGAATCGTAGACACCTGACTAGAATAATAGGAAGAAATATGATTGAGTTTTACTGAAAAACAAAGAAGATGATGAGCTCACTATCACATGGGATTCTAGATTTCTAGACAAGTTTCTAGACAGGTTATGACGGATATTGGTGGTGTCTACCTGGAATTTGAAGTCACCATTAGGAATTTAGGGGGTAGGGGAGTGGGGTAAAGAATTATAGAGTTGCGAAACGTCCAGTTTCGAAATGTCTTGGTTGCGAATTGTCGCTGTTGTGAAATGAACGGGAGTTGCCAAATGGACGTGAGTTGTGAAGTGTCCCGGAGCCGTTACGATTAGGCGAGAAGACCTCAGGAATGATATCCGTAATCACATGTACCCTATATGAATGAAAACTAGACCACTTTACAAAGTTGCGAAATTTCTTGGTTGCGAATTCCCTTGGTTGCAAAATGACTAGTTGCGAAATGTCTTGGTTGCGAAATGTCGTAGTTGCGAAACGTCGGGGTGCCGAGTTCTCCCTTCACAAGATTTGAGGACATATATTTCCTACTGATGAAAAATAGAATACATTACAGTAGTCTTAGCAAATAAGGAACTATGTAGAAGAAACAAAAAAACGAGACCTTCCAAATTTTAATAGATCAAAATGATTGACATATGTATATATGTATGTGTTATATAATAATTTCAATGTCGAAAGCTCGATTCATCAAAAATGCACAATTGGAGGAGAAACAAAGAAGGGAGTGCGTGCCACCATGTTTTCTTATATCGAAACAAACAAAAATTTAATTAGAAGGTTGCCGAGTGCAGAATTTTAAAATAAGGAGACTTTTGGAAGGCTCTAAAGCAGAAGAAGGGACTATCATAGCATATGAACCCAAATTTGAATGGAAAATGGCCCAGGGACATTTCGCAACTAGTCATTTCGCCACTCACATCGATTCCAAAACTACGACATTTCGCAACCAAGACATTTCGCAACTGGAGGTTTTGGAACCAGTCGTTTCGCAACTCTACAAACTAGTTAAGTTTACTTTCATTAAGGTTGTATGGGATTGAGGGTAATGTGAACTATTCCAGGTTATAGTCTACATTTGAAAGGTTGTGATGAACTTTCTTCAAAAATCCTGGATTTCGTGGTTTCGAAATGACGTGGTTGCGAAATGTCGTAGTGACGAAATGACTGGTTGCAAAATGTCTTGAGGGGGGGGGGGGGAGTTCAGAACCCAAATTTTGAAAACGCAGAATGAAAATTCTCCTAATAAACAAGGGTGGTACGTTTCACCGGTATAATGACCATAAAAATGCTCTTAGATAGAAATTGAAAAATCTCATTTGCCAGCTTCTAACTGCTTCTAAACCAACATTTTCTAGTCTTCAAGAAATTTCCTTTCCTAAAGGTATAATTATTATCAAAATCGACCAACTTTCAACAAAGTGATATCATCATCATGGAATCTCAAAATTTCCTTTTCTCCGTTTTATAGAGTTGCGAAACGACTGGTTGCAAAACGTCCCATCTAAATAATTAGTCCTAGGTACCGTATCTTCACAAGGAAAAATAAGGCTAATGACATGATTTTTCGTCCCTAAAGACATTTGATCCTAATTATAGAACCCACACACTCTCATTTTTCTATTTTACATGATGACACATTCTTGGTTATTCCTAGATTTTCGCGACCTACAGTACTCCTATCCTCCTCATTAGCAAAAATCCTTCTTCCCACACACATTCAATCTCATATATCCGTATTCATTTTCTAAAGTTTAGACAGTGTCATCTTTTCGCTTTCTCATAGTTGCGAAATGTCTTGGTTGCGAAATGTCTTGGTTGCGAAACGACCCATATATCCGTATTCATTTTCTAAAGTTTAAGCCTTGCCCGAGCCACTTTTTCCTCTTTTTTCTGACTGATTCCATGCTCCGACTGCTCTGAAAAAGTATAAGCAAAAAAAAGTGGCGGAGGCACACATACATACATCTGGATTATCTACTCTTGAGTAGTTCTCATATAGGGGACACACTTTTTTTATATGTTGCCACTTTTTTCAGGCGGCCCCGGAGCCCCTTTTTCTCCTTTTTTCTCATTTTCTTAAGTGCCAGTCGAGCAGAAGCGGAATGGATAAAAAAGGGAAAATGCCACCATGTTTCTTCTTAGAAATATATGTATATATATGTACTGGGGAGGGGGGGAATCGGAAATGATGAATTTTTAATTCAAATGAGGAGGCTACTAGCATTTTTGAAATAAAATAAGGGAGCTGGAAATATTGAGAGAAGGGAAGGGAATCTTAGTGGAAATTTTTTTCGACGTTTTGAAACCAGACATTTCGAAACCGCGACATTTTGAAACCAGACATCTCTAAACCTCGACATTTCAAGACCGCGACATCTCGAAACCGGACATTTCTAAACCAGACATGTTGAAACCTCGCTATTCTAAACCGTGACATTTTGAAACCTGACATTATGAAACCTCGACATCTTACACTCGCGACATTTTTCAACCGGACGTTTCAAAACCAGAGATTTCGAAACCGCGACATCTCCAAACATCGACATTTCAAAACCGGACATTTCCAAACCAGACATTTTCCAACCGCATTATCTCAAAACGAGACGTTAAGAAATCAAACACTTCGAAACCGGGACATTTCGAAATCAGACATCTCGAAACCAGATATTTTGAAACCGCGACATTTCGAACTCTCGACATTTGGAAACCGCGACATTTTGAAACAGCGACATTTCAAAACCGCGACATTTCAAATCCAGAAGTTTCGAAACCAGGCATTTCGAAACTGGGACAATTTGCAACCAAGACATTTCGACACAGGACATTTCAAAACCGCGACAATTCGAAACCGCGACATTTTGAAACTAATAAATTTCAAAACCGTGACATCTCCAAACCTCGACATTTCGAAACCGCGACATTTCAAAACCGCAACAATTCGAAACCGCGACATTTTGAAACTAATAAATTTCAAAACCGTGACATCTCCAAACCTCGACATTTCGAAACCGCGACATTTCAAAACCGCAACATTTCGAAACCATACAATTCAAAACAGAGGCATTTCAAAACCGTGACATTTCGAAACCGCGACATTTTGAAACCAGACATCTCGGAACCAAAAATTTCAGAAACGCGACATTTCGAAACCTCAACATTTCGAAACCGGATATTTTGAAAATTTTGCTTTCAAACTGAAAAACAGACAGTTTTTCAACGCGTTACAGCGGTTTCGAAATGTCGCAATTTTGAAATGTGGCGGTTTCGAAACGTCACGGTTTCGAAATGTCCCGGAGCCAGATTTTCATAATGCTCGAAATTTTGAGAACACTGTATCTTGGACTATAAGGACATAGAAAAGTATGGAATTCAAAAAAAAAGGAGGAAGTGTTAATTAACAATGATGACTAACTTGTAAGTTGAATCTAAAAATTTGATCCAGAAGAGGGTATGATATTTGAGAAAAAAATAGGAGGATTCTAGAAGATTCTAAGAAATATAGTGGTCATCATCATGCCCAATTAGTTAATGAGCTAAGAAAAAGAGAATACGGTAGGTTTGTGGATTCTTGGGACAAAAAAAAAAGAGAAGACAAGATCAAATTTACTGCCTAATGAGCCAAGGAGGGGGAAGCAAAAATCATGGAAAATCATTTTCGAGGAGTAGGGATCGAAGTTTTCTTGTGACTACTTTTCATGTGAGCAACAAAAAAGAGAAACTCAACATACCTTCAAATCTCTGCGGGAAAAACCTGCGGAAAATCGAATCGAGCACACCTGACTTGGAGGGAGACTGCAGCTGAAATGAATTTATGTTTATATGTATGTATGTATGTATGGAGTTTCAAAATTATGGAAAGTGTGCACAATTGTATAAGGGGCTTTGGGACATTATGCAACTACGACATTTCGCAACCGCGACAATTCGTAACCAAGATATTTCGGAACTGGACGTTTCACAACCCGTCGTTTCGCAACTCTATAAACTAGTCCACTTTATGTTCATTAAAGTTGTATGGGATTGAGGGCATTGTGAACTATTCCAGGTTATAGTCTACATTTGAAAAGTTGTGAAGAACTTTCTACAAAAACCCTGAATTTCTTGGTTTTGAAATGACAAGGTTGCGAAATAGACGTGAGTTGCGAAATGTCGTGGTTGCCAAACGACTGGTTGCGAAAGGTCTAGGAGCCCATTTAACAGAGATCACACGAATCGAAACAAAATGCTTTGAAAATAATGACTATTTACTACTGAATTTCGGAAAGTTGTGATCTTTCAAGTAATCTTGTTTGTGAACTTCTCTTACTGAGAATGATTCTACGAATTTGTCATTTTGTGGTTTCTGAAATGCTCTTTCTCAGCAACAAATGTTATGACAATTATACGTTTGAAAAGGAAAATTTCATGGAAAACAAGTGTGATCTTCAAATTCTGAGAAAAATTTGGGGGGGGGGGGGGGTGAAACCTAAGGGCTCTTTCTCTAATTGCTCATGTTTATAGGGAACTGAATGTCAATTTTTGGCTCTGGGACATTTCGCAACTCTCGTCAATGTCGCATCCGCGACGATTCGAAACTACGACATTTTGAAACTGGACGTTTCGTAACCAGTCGTTTTGCAACTCTTTAAACTAGTCCACTTTACGTTCATTAAGATTGTATGGGATTGAGGATATTGGGAACTATTCCAGGTCATAGTCTGCATTTGAGCAGTAGTGATAAAATTTTTACAAAAATCCTAAATTTCGTGGTTTCGAAACGTCCAGTTTCGAAATGTCTTGGTTGCGAGATGTCGTAGTTGCGAAATTGACGTGAGTTGCAAAATGTCGTAGTTGCAAAATGACCGGTTGCAAAGTGTCGCGGAGCCAGTTTTCGAACGATTGCGAAGGCTAGAATCTAGAAAATTTGCACAAACGTAAATTATATGGCTTCCCGAAGCCATATAACTGTTTTCCATTTCAAATTTAGCATTTTCAACTAAATTTCACCAGAATTTTGTTAGCGTCAGTCACTTCTACTACTATCTTATTTCCGGAAGAAGCCATACACTTTCAACATTTCCAATTACATTTAAAAGTTTCAACAGAACACCGCAAGTCCGACATACGTCAAGAAGCCAAGTATAACCAAAAATGGGAGGGAAATCAAGACTTATGACACATATCAAACTTCTGAAATTTTCTGAAAATAGCCATGAAAGTCACAAAAAACCAAAAAGAGCACATGATTAGAAATAAAAAAAGAGCACGAGATTTCATATTTTCAGATTAGAATTCGCATGAATACATTCCTCGGTATCAGGTGACACCGTGACTATGGATGGGATAATCTTTTTGTTTTCAAAGTGCATGGATTTGAGTGACTCGAAGCGGGGAAAATGAATAGAAATATACTGATAATCCAAGAGGAAACGTGAGATTTTGGAGAATCGAGGATTTGTGAAGTCATACGGATTGAAAAGCGACGATATAGGGAGAAATGAGGGGAATTGGAGGGGAGGGACCAAGATGAGCAAAGGGGTATAAAAGAAGGGAATAGATAGGAAAATGGCCTATTAGCAATATTCCCCAATCGCCAACTTGGCTGAAATTTGAATTTTCAACTTTCCCGCCGTTTTCAAAACAGCGAAACATGTTTTGGTGGGTGCGTGGACTCCTCGTGGACAACTCGGGCAGCAGTCGAATTGTTCACGAGGAGTCCACGCACCCACCAAAACATGTTTCGTTGTTTTCAAAACGGCGGGAAAGCTGAAAATTCAAATTTCAAAAATCTTTGTTTAAGGCAGGGTTATGATTTTCAAGTGCAAAAAAAGTCAAGTTTATAGAGTTTCGGTTTTTTTTTAGAATTTTTCATATACGAAAAGGCACTTTTTTGAAAAAAAATAGACTCACTTCAATTTCGCAACTACATAATTCGCAACCAAGAATATTCGAAACTAGACGTTTCGCAACCAGTCGTTTCGCAACTCTATAAACTAGTCCACTTTACGTTCATTAAGGTTGTATGGGATTGAGGGTATTGTGAACTATTCCAGGTTATAGTCTACATTTGAAAATTGTGATCTTTACGTGAGCTTTCTACAAAAATCCTGAATTTCGTGGTTGCGGATTGTTGTAGTTACAAAATGACGTAGTTGCGAAATGTCGTTGTTGCGAAACGACTAGTTGCGAAATGTCTCGGAGCCATTAATAAAGATCGCAAAAACCAATGCGCTCATCCGCCTTTCTGTTATTGTCTAATTTCATAATTTGCGTACTAACCAAGAAGAGAAACACGGAAACATGAAAGGTGTGTATGCGTGGGAATACTCTCTTCTCACCTGACCCAGAGAGAAGCGGCCAAACGGAAATTAACTCGCGAGAGCCTAAACCACATGCTCCTGATATTCGCATGTGATTTCCTCTGGGAAATCGTAGGAAAATCATATCGACACACCTGGCTAGAATAATAGAACGATGATGAGTAAATACCTATGAATGAGTGTTACTTGAAAAACAAAGTCGATGAGCTCACTTGAAAGAAGTGAGCAAATTTCGGGAGTTGTAGTAGTACGAATTTGTCTCGTTGAGGATCCTGGCACCAGATATGACAAAAATATCCTTCTTTGGTTATCACAAGCTCCGCCCTTTTGGCTCCGGGACATTTCGCAACCAGTCATTTCGCAACTACGACATTTCGCAACTCACGTCAATTCCGCAACTACGACATCATGACTCAGATTTTGATAGCAAGTAATAACAGAAAAGAGTTGGAATTTGAAGGAGTATAGAGGTAGGAGAGTGGGGGAAAGAAGGAAAGGCTGCAAATAAGTTACGATTAGGGCTCCGAGACATTTCGCAACCAATCGTTTCGCAACTTGGACATTTCGGAACTCACATGTATACGGAAAGTATGTAATAATTGAACAACAAGTAAAATGCGACATACTCATATTGCTACTTTCTTCATTTTTACACATTTTCCATATTTGTCCACAAATGGGTGTGCTCCTATTTTTTACATTGTTCTTATGTACATTTTTCAATAGCCATAGTGTGTCTTACACTGTGATGCACTCACTGTCCACCATTATGAGTCAGTCAAGTACACATCGGTCATCAGTAGCCTTCTCATTATTAACTTTTTTGTATTTCCAGCTTGTGAGTGCATAGTGGTCATGGCATTTTTTTGATATCATACAGAAGTGCCAAAAAAAAGTCCAAAGAAGGGCTCATCTCAAAACCATACAATTCAAAACCGCGACATTTCGCAACCTCAATTTCGAAACTGCGTGAATTCACAACCAAGAAATTCCGAAACTGAACGTTTCGAAACCGGACGTTTCGCAACCAGCCATTTCGCAACTCCATAAACTAGTCCACTTTACGATCATTAAGGTTGTATGGGATTAAGGGTATTGTGAACTATTCCAGGTTATATAGTCTACATTTGAAAAGTTGTGATTTTAACGTGAACTTTCTACAAAAATCCTGGATTTCGTGGTTTCGAAATGGCGTGGTTGCGGATTGTCGTAGTCGCGAAATGGACGTGAGTTGGGAAATGGCTGGTTGCGAAATTCACGTGAGTTGCGAAATGGCTGGTTGCTAATTAAAACAAGAAAGTTCCCACAAATCGCGATTTCAAAACTTTTCCAGAAAACGAAAATGAATAAAATTGAAAAACAGTAGTCTCAAAAATTGTATAATAAAATATGAATGTTTATGTGTGTATGCCTGTGCCTGTGCCGGTATAATGTTTCACTTTCTCTTATTGTTGTCTCAAAATTAGCACGAATTTTGTCGACAATTTTCACTTTTTTTGTGGGGAAAACTTTGTTGAGATCTCTCATACATGTAAAATTCTCTGCGTCTTGTACTCTAAACGTGCAAGTGCGAAAGTGGAAATTTTTTTTCTTAATATCGGGGTTCAGCGGTTAGAACGGCTCCGAGACATTTCGCTACCAGTCGTTTTGCAATTACGACATTTCGCAACTCACATCAATTTCGCAACTACGAGAATTCGGAACTAGTCTTTTCGGAACTGTGACGTTTCGCAACCACGTCATTTTGAAACCACGAATACAACCTCAATGAACGTGAAGTGGACTAGTTTAAAGAGTTGCGAAACGACTGGTTGCGAAACGTCGTAGTTGCGAAACGACTGCTTGCAAAATGTCTTGGAGCTCGCCACTAACTTTGATTTCGCAACTAGGACGTTTCGCAACTACGACGTTTCGCCACATTTCAATTATCTTGAGTATTCACGACGTCACGGTTTCGAAACGTCGTAGTTGCGAAACGTCATGGTCGCGAAATGTCATAGTAACAAAGTGTGCTCTATTTTTGCTCTGTTTTTCACTTTCACTGATACCAAAGATCTACTTTCAACACGATAAGCTCTAACGTTTAATTCGAAAATACCCTTTATTATTACGTCAATGGGAAAAAAGTGCGGAAATTGAAAACGGAGCTGAAAATAGCTCAAAAATCTTGTTGAGAAGGAGAAAAAGAGCACGGGATTATATGTATAAAAATTTTCTTTTATACTGGGATTGGACACGAATGGATTTTGGATAATCTTTTTGTTTTAAAGTACATGGATTTGAGAAGAAAAAAAGTGGGATGGTGATGAAAAAAAAGTAGTTCAAGAAGTAAATTTGACACAAAAAATTGACAAAGAATTAGATAAAACTGTAAAAAAGGTAAGCTTAAGAAAAATGAAACTCGAATTCAATTTTTTTACAAAATGACCAATAGAGGGCATTTGCATTTGATGAAGCGGCTCCGCGACACTTCGCAACCAGTCGTTTCGCAACTAATGTCACAGTTGCGAAATGACCGGTTGCGAAGTGTCGGGGGCCGATGAGCACAGTAAAAAAATCACAGAAATTTCACAGATAGCACGATAGATAATGGATGAAAAAAGCACTGAATTTATCTATCATCGAATGACATCCAATACTTATCAAATCTCTTCTCAGACAGCTCTCGAAGTCGCTCGTTCTCCAATGGGGTTTTCCAGAATTTCTGGTCATCGGCGTACTCCTCCGGAATCCGTACATACCTGAACTCAGTCTTGGGGGCGAATGCCAGAATGCAGCGGTGCTGGAAATGAGATGGATATGGTATTTTGAGGTGAGAATTTGGGGACGTTTTGAAACTAAATATGCCGTTTTGTAACCAGGGACATTTCGCAACTCGAGACATAGAAGACAAGTTTATAAAGTTTCGAAATGACTGGTTGCGAAACGTCCACTTTCAAAATGACTTGGTTGCGAATTGTCGTGGTTGCGAAATGTCTTGGAGCCCAAAACAAGCCCACATCCTTTCGAAACCACGAAATTCAGGATTTTTGTACGTAAAGTGGACTAATTTATAGAGGTTCGAAACGAATGGTTGCAAAAAATCCAGTTTCGAAACGTCTTGGTTACGAATTGCCGTGGTTGCGAAATTGATGTGGGTTGGGAAATGAATAGTTGCGAAACGTCCAGTTTCTAAATGTCTTAGTTTCGAATTGTCGCGGTTGCGAAACGTCCGGTTCACCAAGAACACAAAAAACCAAAACAAAAAAACTCACAATAGCCTGATAAACATTGCCGACGTTGACATTGAGCCGGAAAACATAGGTACACTCGAAGACCACATCATGGACAGCCTTATGAAACTCATCGGGAAATGCTGGAAGACCTTTGGCCTTGTCGTCCAGGTAGTTTTGTTGGACGTAGTCGACGAATAGGTTGATCATTTCCTGAAAAAGTTGGGAAATTGGGGGTAGGGGCTCTGAGACATTTCGCAACCAGTCATTTCGCAACTAGGACACTTTGCAACCAGTCGTTTCGCAACTAAGAAATTTGGGTACCGGTCATTTCGCAACCATGACAATTCGCAAACACGCCATTTCGAAACCACGAAATCCAGAATTCTTGTAGAAAGTTCATAATAGTTGCGAAACGACTGGTTGCGAAACGTCCAGTTGCGAAATGTCTTTGGTTGCGAATTGTCGTAGTTGCGAAATGTCGCAGTTGCGAAATGTCCAAGAGCTCACCCTCAAGCGTGCCTTGCACTTTTGCTCACGGAACTCCAAATCGAGGGTATCATGATAATTGATGTAGAAAAACTCGACTTCGTCCAAGATTTTGGATCGATGCTCAGTAGTCCTCTCTCCAATTTCAAACTTGTTGAATCGCCCATTTTTGTCCTTTCTTGTGAGCACATGACAGGGGAAGACATTGCGATGAAGTTCCCCGACTGTTGGCATGCGTTGCATTGTTTGCCTGAAAAATGTTAGGAGGTTTGGCGGGAAATTTGAATTTCGAGAGAGAAAAGAGAAACAGAAGGCAACATCCAGAATAAGAAATTAGTTTAGAAAGTGTGAAAATTTTTAATCCATCAAAATTTTGTCGAAAATTGGCACATAATGTGTGTATGCCTATAAATAATGAGATGTGAGACTAATGAGAAACGACTGGTTGCGAAACGTCCAGTTTTGAAATGTCTTGGTAGCGAAATAGCGTAGTTGCAAAACGACTGGTTACAAAATGTCTTAGTTGCGAAACGACTGGTTGCGAAATGTCTGAGAGCATGAAAAAATAGCTCCAAGTCGCGAAAAAACAATAGAACGTACAATTTTGTTGGTTGGTTTTGTAAAAGAAAAAAAGAAAGTATGTCTTATGAAAAATGAAGAAAAAAATCATACGATGCATTCATATTGTGAGTCATTTTTAATTGAATTTTTGTCAAATGAAAAAAATCGTCAGTAGTTTGACCGAATAGAATGTTCATTTCCAAAAAAAAATGGCTCCGAGACATTTCGCAACCAGTCGTTTCGCAACTACGAGATTTCGCAACTATGACATTTCGCAACCAGCTCATTTCAAAACCACGAAATCTAGGATTTTGTAGAAAGTCCATCACAACTTTTCAAATGTAGACTATAACCTAGAATAGTTCACAATACCCTCAATCCCATACATCCTTAATGAACGTAAAGTGGACTAGTTTATAGAGTTGCAAAACGGCTGGTTGCGAAACGACTAGTTTCAAAATGTCTTGGTTGCGAATTTTCGTAGTTGCGAAATGTCCCGGAGCCAAACAATTCCTTTCCAAAAATCTATTCCAATCCAATTTTAATCAAAACTAGTACGACTCTTCGTCTCTTAGACTCCAAAAAAAAAGTGTGAGCTCCTTTCAAAAGGAGCACACACCACAAGATGAATCACTTCTTCTCGGAAGGGAGTGTACTCGAAGAAAAATGAGAAATCGCCAAAAAAATGAAGGAAAAATTAGTGAAATTGGGAATACGGCTCCGGGACATTTCGCCACTAGTCACTTCGCAACTTACGTGGATTTCGCAACCACGACAATTCGCAACCAAGACATTTCCAAACTAGACGTTTCGCAACCAGTCGTTTCACAACTCTATGATTGTCGCGGTGGCGAAATGACCGGTAGCGAAATGGCGTGGTTTCGAAATTGACATGAGTTGCGAAACGACTGGTTGCGAAATGTCTCGAAGCCGAGAACACGAATGAAGAAAATAAGAATATTTTGAGGCTCAACGTCAAAATGAAAGAAAAAGGTGAAAATGTCAAAAATATGAAAATTTCACCTAAATCCAAGATAGCAATTAGTGTTCTCGAGGGAAGATGAAAGTGACGAATTTTGGAAAATTCTTAGATTTTTGGAATCTAAGCTCCGCCCACTCTTAGTAAGGGCAATAGTAATTATCAGGAGGATTGATTACGTCAAATGTTTTTCACACTTTCATAAGAAAAGGGCTGTCACAGCATCATTTATTGGGATTTTGGGACTCCGGGACATTTCGCAACTTTCGTCTATTTCAAAACTACGACCATTTGCTACCGGTCATTTCGCCACCGCAACAATCTGCAACCACAACATTTCGAAACAACGAAGTCCAGCATTTTTGCATAGAGTTCCAAAACGACTGGTTGCAAAACGTCCAGTTTCGAAATGTCTTGGTTGCGAATGGTCGCGGTTGCGAAATGTACGGGAGTTGCGAAATGTCATAGTTGCAAGGTAGACATGAGTTGCAAAACAAAAATAACATAATTGTTTACAATGGAATCGTTTCAGGAGGGGGGGGGGGGGGGGATGATTGAAAAAACTATAACATTAAAAACCCCATTAGGTACTCAAATGCTATATTGCACGTTTGATACTCAGTCTAACATTTGGCTACTTATGTATGTTTTGAACGAGTCTGAAGTTTAAAATGACCTTCGCAGGTATGACCCAGGTTGGGGTTTCGAAATGTTAGAAAATCACGTTCATTTCGCAACTACGACAATTCGCAACCAAGAGATTTTGAAACTGGACGTTTCGCAACTCTATCAACTATTCCGCTTTATGTTCATTAAGGTTGTATGGGATTGAGGGTATTATGAGCTATTCCAGGTTATAGTCTACATTTGAAAAGTTGTGATGAACTTTCTACAAAAATCCTAGATTTCGTGGTTGCGGATTGTCGCGGTTGCGGATTGTCGTGGTTGCGAAACGACTGGTTGCAAAACGGCTGGTTGCGAAATGTCCCAGAGCTTTCCGCTTCTAGAAACTATACCTATCTGGGTTCCGCTAATGCATCTAACACAGATTATAGCGATAATAACTATGTTGAGCAGGTGTGGCGAGTGAGTTAATAACCAGATGAGCACCGAAGGGAAATTGAGAAGAGTGACATAAACAATACATCTCCTAGTCTACCCATCCCCTTTTCATCTTCTCTATGCTTTCCTCCTTTCCCCCATCAATTTACGTTTTGAAATTGGGTTGTATATAGAAAATCTAAACCAAAACCTGGCTCCGAGACATTTCGCAACCAGTCGCTTTGCAACTACGACATTTCGCAACTACGAAATTTCGCAACCCACGAAATCCAGAACACAACTTTAATGAACGAAGCTTAAAGTGGAGTAGTTTATTGAGTTGCGAAACGACGGGTTGCGAAACGTCCAGTTGCGAACTGTCTTGGTTGCGAATTATCGCGGTTGCGATATCGACGTGAGTCGCGAAATGTCTTAGTTTTGAAACATCTAGTGGCGAAATGTCCTGGAGGCAAAAAATAAGACTAAGTTGAGTTTGACAAAGGTACTTTAGGAGTGAAAATTAAAAAAAAAAGATATTTGTAACATTTGAATTAGATATATCGGTTTACTAACTGGGTGTCACACTATTGAATGATAGAAACTGTTGCACACCACACAATATGCAAATATCGTGAGAACCATTTTTTTTTTGAACGGTTGGGGTTTGCCTTCGGAAGTGAATCACCACTAGAAGTGTGTAAAGGTCAATTTGGTGACTGCTGTTTCAAAACGCGTTTATGAGTCAGAAAAGACAACATACAGTACCGGCCATAATGATATGCGTTTTCGTCATTTTCAGTGGAAAATCGGCAACTTTGGGTAGCTGAAAAAATGATTCAAAGTAATTATTTCTGTCTGAAAATTTGAAAGTGTATTAATCAAAACTTGAACTTGAATTTTGTAGTGGACAACTTTTCTGTACATGTCCGCTCTACCAAGATATGCCACTTTGAAAAAACTCGAAAAATTTCGAGAATTAGCACTGAAATCGTGCGCCATAGGTTTCTGAGCGTAACTTTTTTGATTGAAGAGATACAAGAAAGTTGTCAACTACAAAATTGAAGATCAAGGTTTGATTAATATACTCTCAAATTTTCAAACAGAAATAACCACTTTGAATTATTTTTTCAGCCACTCAAAATTGGCGTTTTTCAACTGAAAATGAAGAAAACGAATATCATTATGGTCGGTACTGTAAGTGCCCCGAAATTCGGTGTATTACTGACAAAACTGTCTATCCAAAATAATGACTATTAATCAATATACTAACCGGAAATAGGGGTACCACCTCCGAAAAGGTACCCCTAAAGACACCCCCCCCCCCCTCTCAGGCTCTTCTTTTTGTCCTTACCTTCCTCTTTTTCTAATTAAAAAGAGAGGATTTAGGCTTATAATGAGGCACCTTGCCTTTCCAAGGTAGATCAGAGGTACCTCCTTATATGTAGATTAAAAAGAAAAAGTCAATGTAATAAACAAAATGAGAAAAGGTACCCCCCACCATGTCATTTTGTATTAAGCTCTCACATCGAGACCCCCGGGGGTCGTTTGGAGTATCCGGGGAAGGTATAATTTTCGAGACGATTCGACGGAGCAAAGGGGGAAAATGGGGCACAAAAACTGGTTATGAGCAGCGTTTAATACTCAGTCAACGACACGTTTTTTGTGGTAGACAGGGTGGTTTGATACTCAGTCAGAAAAATTTTGGCTGCTGGGAGGTAAGTCATGAAAATTGGTTAATAGTTTCTTCGCTCCGGGTCATTTCGCCACTGGTCATTTCGCAACTACGTCGTTTCGCAACCGCGACATTTCAAAACCAAGACAATTCGAAACTAGACGTTTCGCAACCAATCGTTTCGAAACTCTATAAACAAGTCCACTTCCAACTTTCTCTATTTTTATACAAAAATCATAAAAATTGGTTCACTTTGGGTATAAATATGTGGGTTCCAGGACATTTCGCCACTAGTCATTTCGAAACTCACGTCCATTTCGCAACCGCGGCAATTTGCAACCAAGACATTTCGAAACTGGACGTTTCGCAATCAGTCGTTTCGTAACTCTATAAACTAGTCCACTTTACGTGAACTTTCTACAAAGATCCTGGATTTCGTGGTTTTGAAATGGCGTGGTTGCGGATTGGCGCGGTTGCGAAATGACGATAGTGATATGTAGTAGTTGCGTAATTGACGTGGGTTGCGAAATAGCGCAGTTGCGAAATGACTGTTTGCGAAGTGTCACGGTGGCGAAATGATCGGTTGCGAATTATCATAGTTGCGAAATATCGTAGTTGCAAAATGACTGGTTGCGAAATGTCTTGAAGTTGCGAAACGTCTTGACTGGTTGCGAAATGTTTTGACTGGTTGCGAAATGTCTTGACTGGTTGCGAAATGGCTCTCTATGGGCCATCGAAGTTGAGAGAATTTTTTGCTCGAAATTCTAGAAAGTTTGATATTTTGACAATTTTTTTTTCAAATCTCACACTCCTTTGATTCAAAAATACCAGAAGTTTTTTTTTTCAGAGTTTTTTCCACTTTTCTGACCTTAAAAGTCTTCCAAGAAATATCTAACTAAAACTTTTCTTGCGCCAATTTCCCTTTTTACCTTTTTTTCCAACTTCTCTACCCCCATTCAATCCAATTTTAATCAAAACTAGTACGACTTTCACTTTCCTCAAAAGAGCACAAAAATGTGTGCACCAACTCAAAAAAAATGCTCCATCTCCCGAAACTACTGTAGTTTTATGTTATGGGTCTCAACGAGATTCGGAAGAAAATTGGGACGGCCAAAAAAAAAACAAAAAGGAGAAAGCTTCGAGAAAATGAAAATTTGGGGTGGAAGGAAAATGGAAAAAGGAATCAAGAGAGAGCAAATGTGAATTCGAAAGTGAGGCGGTGGAGGACAAGTACCAATTATTTTTGGGCAGGAGAGACGAAAAAATGGCATTTCGAATCTGAGAATGCTAGATTTTTTGGTGGTTCTGTACTAGGACATTTCGCAACCCACGTCAGTTTTGCAACCACGCCATTTCGAAACCCCGGAATCAAGGATGTTTGTAGAAAGTTCCTCCCAAATTTTCAAGTTTAGACTATAACCTGGAATAGTTCACAATACCCTCAATCTCATACAAGCTTAATGAACGTAAAGCGGACTATTTTATAGAGTTGTGAAACGACTGGTTGCGAAACGTCTAGTTTCGAAATGGCTTGGTTGTGAAATATGGCGGTTGCAAAATGGACGTGAGTTGCGAGATGTCATAGTTGCGAAATGTCCCGAAGCCATTTTTCAAATGATTTTCAAGTATTTTGGGCGCCAATATTACTTTTCCAAAACTTTTTTTTCCCAAAAATTCATAAAGGTTACTGCTAATTAGCATTAGCAAGCATTCTGACCGACTAACAAAAAAATGTATGCTTATGACGAAGGGTAATGACCTTCAACTCAGAATTACATCAAAGAGAATGTATACATTCTATGTGAAACGAAAAAAAGGAGGATTTGAATATAACCAGTCATTTCGCAACTACGACATTTCGCAACTCATGTCCATTTCGCAACCGCGACAATTCGCAACCAGTCATTGCGAAACAGGACGTTTCGCAACCAGTCGTCTCGAAACTCTATAAACTAGTCCACTTTACGATCATTAAGGTTGTATGGGGTTGAGGGTATTGTGAACTATTCCAAGTTATAGTCTACATTTGAAAAGTTGTGATTCTAATGTGAACTTTCTACAGAAACCCCTGAATTTCGTGGTTTCGAAATGAAGTGGTTGCGAAATGTCGTAGTTGCGAGATGACCGGTTGCAAAATGTCTCGGAGCCAGGAAAACGCGCTCTCAAGCAATCTTACCTTGCGTCGAAGCATTTTCGTAGTGCCAAGTTTTGTAGCATCTCTTTCCCTTTGACACGCCCTCTTGTTGTTCTCGTTGTCAACGACAAATGTTCAGCCGCGACGCGGCTGAACATAGAAGATTTTGAAACAATGAGTCATTGCTTGAATATTCAAATTCGATGTTGAAAACTGTTTCTCATAATTTATATCCTACTCGCCTTCATAAAATTTGATAAGCTGACACTTTTCAAAATTGCTGACTATTCTCGACTTCGCGCCGTTTCGAAACTGTGACGTTTCGCAACCAGTCATTTCGCAACTGTCTCCGAAAATCTAGGACAGCATTAACATTCTAGTTAGCAGTATATTGTTCAACCCATTCATGGGCTCCGGGACATTTCGCCACTAGTCATTTCGCAACTTTGATATTTCGCAACTCGTGTCTATTTCGCAACCGCGATAATTAGCAACTAAGACATTTCGAAACTGGACGTTTCGCAACCAGTTAATCAGTCCAGCGAAAACCCTGGATTTCGTGGTTTCGAAATGACGTGGTTGCGGAATATCGTGGTGGCTAAATGACCGGGAGCAGAATGTCGTAGTTGCGAAATTGACGTGAGTTGCGAAATGTCGTAGTTGCGAAACGACCGGTTGCAAAATGTCTCGGAGCTATGCTTCCACCCCTCGAATCCTCCCTAAATCTTTCCTAAATCAAGAAAACTTTTTTTTCTTCATTTTTTTCCTTATTCCATGCTTTTCCTAAAACACACAAGTCCTTTAGGTTTCCAATAGAAACGTTCACCTCATCCCGAGACTAGTCCTCCCTATTCGATGACATATGTTTGTCTCTGTCATCCAATGGCGACGCCGTTCAACAAAAAAGGAAGCCTAGAGAAGGGCTCTCCCCCCAATTACTCAAGAAAATGCTCGGAGCTAGGGAGGCATTTCAACGAAAATGGGTCATCTTCTGTTTTATGTCATCTCCTAGATTCGAAATATGATGGGGGGGGGGGGGGGGTAGCACTCCTGCTCTTTTGCCGAAATTCTTACTGGGCTCTATTAGGTGCTCCGAAACATTTCGCAACCAGTCCTTTCGCAACTACGACGTTTCGCAACTCACTTTGATTTCGCAACCAAGACATTTCGCAACTGAACGTGAGGCAACCAGCCGTTTTGCAACCGTACTCCGTCACTAATCATTTCGCAACTTCGACATTTCGCAACTCACGTCGATTTCGCAACTACGACATTTTGCAACCAAGACATTTCGCAATTGGACGTTTCGTAACCAGACGTTTTGCAACTCTATAAACTAGTCCACTTTACGTTCATTAAGGTTGTATGGGATTGAGGGTATTGTGAACTATTCCAGGTTATAGTCTACATTTGAAAAGTTGTAGTTTTGACGTGAACTTTATACAGATATCCTGGATTTTGTGGTTTCGAAATCACCGGTTGCGAAAAGTCGTGGTTGCAAAATGTCTCCGGAGTCCTTTTGGGCTACCGGGCCTTAAAAAATGAATGCTTCATCCCTCTAGGACTTCTTCTGTCTTCTTTCTGACTTAATTTTTTATATTTCGACAACCACAAACAAATATATAATACAACTACAAAGAAATATCGAGATCTACTACTCGAGATCAAAAAGTGCCTACAAAAAGAGAGTACAACAACATCTGGGACACCCCGTGCCTCTGGCACCTGTTGTTCTCGCGCACACCAAGAACAGCTGGCGCCAAAAAGAGGGGACATGTATTTATGAAGTGTGTTCGTGTCCTAGGAATCGCGTTTAATAGGACTCAGTCCGAATTACCATAATTGAGGATTAATTGGTTTTGTCGCCAAAAACGGCTCCGGGACGTTTTGTAACAAGTCGTTTCGCAACTACGACATTTCGCAACCGAGACATTTCAAAACTCACTTCCATTTTGCAACAGCGTCGTTTCGAAACCACGAAATCCAGGACTTTTGTTCACTTTGAAATCACAATTTTTCAAATGTAGACTATAACCGGAATAGTTCACAATACCTTTAATCCCATACAACCTTAATGAACATAAAGTGGACTAGTTTAGATAGTTACGAAACTACTGGTTGCAAAACGTCCACTTTCGAAGTGTCTTGTTTGCAAATTGCCGCGGCTGCGAAATGTCGTAGTTGCGAAATGTCCCGTTGCCCCAAAAACATAGTGCTCAAAAGAAGGCTTTGCTTTTTTTTGATTTTCCGTTACAAATCATCGTTACCTATAGTATGTTCAACTTCCGCCAACTTTCCAAATTTCAGACCTCACGATGACTACTTATTTCCCTGTCCAGCCTTCAGCTGACGTGGAGCAAACTCGTCGGAAATGGCTGAATGCGTGTCGGGTAAGTTATTCGGTTCTACAGCTTCGGGACATTTCGCAACCGCGACATTTCGCAACTGGACATTTCGCAACGAAGACAATTCGCAACCGGAACATGTCATCTACAAATATCCTGGATTTTGTGGTTTCGAAATGACGTGGTTGCGGATTGTCGCGGTGGCAAAATGCTCGGAAGCGAAAAGTCGTAGTTGCGAAATGACTGGTTGCGAAATTGAAGTGAGTTGCGAAACGAGTGGTTTCGAAATGACTCGAAGCTAGTGCAACAAAGCTCGTTTCCTCAATGTACCGTCTTGCACCCCTGTGGCTCCGAGACATTTCGAAACCGGTCATTTCGCAACTGGCGACGTTTCGACAACGCACCTCTATTTCGCAACCACGACAATTTGCAACCAAGGTATTTCGAAACTCTGCAATTCCATCTTCTTTCAGTGGCTCATCATGGAAACCGCTACTTACCTAGAGGACTATTATGCTAAAATGGGACAGGAAGCTCTTGTTCCAGGGTTTTGTGAGACGTGGTCAACACCAATACTCTACAATCTGAATGATATTGGAATCCCACTCACCTATGAGATTATCTATGGGGCATCGGTAGGTGCGCAAACGCGCTCCATCGCCAACTTGTTTGAAATTTGAATTTTCAGCTTTCCCGCCGTTTTGAAAACCGCGAAACATGTTTTGGTGGGTGCGTGTACTCCTCGTGGACAATTCGACTACTGTCCGATTTGTCCACGAGGAGTCCACGCACCCACCAAAACATGTTTCGCTGTTTTCGAAAGCTAAAAATTCAAATTTCAGCCAAGTTGGGGAAAATCGCGTAACTAAATTTTTTCAGTTCTTCACCGCCCATATCCGTTTGCGCTTTCCACACTGGGACCGTTGTCTTGTCTACTACCCGGTGATTCCCGGAACCTGGCACTTTCATAATGCCTACTTGGTAGAGGGTGCATGGGCCTATGGAGGATATGGTGGATATGGAGGAGAAGGAACTGGAGAAGGAACTTCTGGAATGACTAACGGGAACGGAAAACAAAAACAATCACATGAAATGCTGTGCTAAACCTCTTTTGTAATTGTCAAAGGAGGACTCCGACCAAAAAATTTTATTGCTGTAAAATACGTAAAAATGTGGGTAGATTCCAAAAATCAGAATGAAAATGCTTAAAAATCGCTCTAAAACGCCGAAAAATGGCTCCGAAATGAGCAAAAATCGCAAAAGTTGTCTGTGGCCGAGTTTCCCAAAAAAGGGGGCGGAGCCGAGCGCAGTGATTGGCCTGCCGCACGACTGCAGAGACGCTCATTAGCTGATTCCGCCCCTCTTTTGGGAAACTCGGCCACGGCCACAGGATACAACTTCTGCAATTTTCGCTCATTTTGGAGCCACTTTTCGGGGTTTTAGAGCGATTTTTGAGCATTTTCATTATGATTTTTTTCTCATTTTTTTGTAAATTTTATGTCGCATATATTGTAATCCTTTTACTCTCCTTATCGTTTATCGTTTTGACTTCCTTCATTACCTCCCTTTTCCGCACTCATTTTTGTCCCAATATTTGTAGCTTTCTTGCATTTTCACATTCAATAAAGTGCTTGTATAATAGTTTCCATATGTTCATGAACGACTGGTTGCAAAATGTCTTGGTTGCGAAGCGTCTTAGTTGCGAAATGTCGTAGTTGCAAAATGTCTAGTTGCATAATATCTAGTTGCGAAATTGACGTGAGTTACAAGTCGTTTCGCAACTACGATTTTTCGCAACCGCAACATTTTGCAATTACGACATTTCGCTACCGGTCGTTTCGCAACTACGACATTTCGCAACTCACGTCATTTCGAAACCACGAAATCCAGGATTCCTGTAGAAAGTTCATCACAACTTTTCAGATGTAGACTATAACCTGGAACAGTTCACAATACCCTCAATCCCATACAACCTTAATGAACGTGAAGAGGACTAGTCTATAGAGTTGCGAAACGTCCAGTTGCAAATTGTCTTGGTTGCAAAATGTCGCGGTTGCAAAATCTACCCAAGTTGCAAAATGTCGTAGTTGCGAAATGACCGTTTTGCGAAATGTCCCGGAGCCTAATTCCCTCAATCCCATACAACCTTAATGAACGTAAAGAGGGCCATTTTATAGAGTTGCGAAACATCCAGTTTCGAAATGTCTTGGTTGCGAAATGTCTTGATTGCGAAATTTTGTAGTTGCGAAATGTCCCCGGAGCCCATCCACTTCATTCAATCTCTTTTCCTCCCCCCTACTGCTCATTCATCACACTTGTTGTAGTGGTCTAGATTTTTCGAAAAGGAGGTGAGAATGGAAGAAGAGAGTCAAAAATAGACATTTCGAAAGAGCAATTAGTCAGGTTTCGTATAGAAGCTTGTTTTGAAAGGTTAGGAAATTTGAAATTTGAGAAGTATATACTATTTCTATTTTGATATTATATCTTAATCCGGTGGGCGGAGTCTCATGCTTTCGTGGATAGCAAAGTTTAAAGAAGGTTAGTTTTCAAAGTCTGGTTCTTCTATTAGCTATATTCCCCAAACGCCAACTTGGCAGAAATTTGAACTTTTAGCTTTCCCGCGGTTTTGAAAACAGCGAAACATGTTTTGGCGGGTGCGTGGACTCCTCGTGGACAACTCGGGCAGCAGTCGAATTGTCCACGAGGAGTCCACGCACGCACCAAAACATGTTTCGCTGTTTTCAAAACGGCGGGAAAGCTGAAAATTCAAATTTCAGCCAAGTTGGCGATGGAGCGCGTTTGCCCTTAATAATTTTCTAACGTCTTCGGAATCCGAAATATTCAAAAATCATCTAAATCTTAATATTTCCAGAACTCAAAAAAATGAACCAGAATTTCTCTGGACCCCCTCCAGGGATGAATCTCCAAGTGAGCAATCCCCACATCCGAGTAGAGCAGAGCAGACATTACGGTACGATTTTTGACTTTATGAAATTTTCTAAACTGGGAAACCCAAAAATAAAAAAAAACTTCCAGAAGTCCGCAACACCGTCCACTATTTCCACCCAGCGCCAAGTTTTCTGCTGGGACATCAGTATGAAATGAGTCCCCGTCAATACTCGGATGTCCAAAATTTTCGGGTTAGATTTTTTTAAAAGGAGGAATCCGATCAAAAATTTTTATAGCTTTAAAATACATAAAAATTTGTGTAGATTCCGAAAATCATAATGAAAATGCTCAAAAGTCGCTCTAAAAACCCGAAAAATCGCTCTAAAATGCCCAAAAATTGCTCCGAAATGAGCAAAAATCGCAGAAGTTGTATTTGGTGGCCGTGGCCGAGTTTTCCAAAAAATTCCCCAAAAAATGGGCGGAGTCAAACGCTGTGATTGGCTGCCGCGTGACTGCTGACTCCAGCCCTTTTTGGGAAACTCGGCCACGGCCACCAGATAAAACTTCTGCGATTTTTACTCATTTCGGAGCCATTTTTCAAGATTTTAGAGCAATTTTTGCGCATTTTCATTAGGATTTTTGGAATTTAGATACATTTTTACATATTTTAGAGCAAAAAAAGCAAAAAATCCCACAAATTTAACCAAAATATTGTCTTACAGATGGCCGACCAGCTCTTGAAAGAAAGGCTTCAAGACGCTGCATTTGTGGAGTTGAGGGTACGGTACTTGTGCATGTTTTTCCGTTTTCTCAACCACATTTTTTTGCAGGAACTCATCCTTACCGTAGCCACTTTTTTGGAACGCTTTCACCGCAGGAGTAACAAGACCGCTCAATGCCCATACTGGGCTCACAAATGGATACAACATTTGATTTTGAGATTTGATATTCTCGGGCTAAAAGTGACCAAGGAGGAGATTAGAAGTGCTGCGGTACGTTATGGCAAAGAAGACATTTCGCAACCAGTCGTTTCGCAACTAGGACATTTCGCAACCCACGTCAATTTCGCAACTTACATACTCACATGCGAATCGTCTTGGTTGCGAAATGTCGTAGTTGCAAAATATCTAGTTGCGAAATTGACGTGAACTACAAGTTGTTTCGCAACCATTTGTTTCGCAACCGCGACATTTCGCAACTACGACACTTCGCAACCACGTCATTTCAAAACCACGAAATCCTGGACAATACCCTCAATCCCATACAACCTTAATAAAGCGAAATGTCGTGGTTGCGAAGTCGACGTGAGTTGCGAAATGTCCTCCAAAATACCATTTTCAGTACCGCACCGCGCACATCCGTCAAGTTCACATTGGCACTGACCCGAACTGCATCTACTACTTTCCTCGAATGCCTTTCGGACCAGTCATGGCACGTCTCAACATGGAGTTTCTCGGAGATCAAGAGAACCCATGCGATGAGAGAAACTACCGCAAGCAGGTTCAGAGAAAGGAAATGCTGAAAAAGTTTCATGCGACATCCTAAATTCTCTATGAATACATATTAACGATATTCCCCATCCCCCACTTGGCTAAAATTTGAATTTGCAGCTTTCCCGCCGTTTTGAAAACAGCGAAACATGTTTCGGTGGGTGCGTGGACTCCTCGCGAACAATTCGACTGCTGCCCGAGTTGTCCACGAGGAGTCCACGCACCCATCGAAACATTTTTCGCTTTCGTTTTCAAAACGGCGGGAAAGCGGAAAATTCAAATTTCAGCCAATTTCAGCACTTTCAGCCAAGTTGGCGATGGAGCGCGTTTGCCCTTGGGGAATGTCGTTAATATCTATGTATACTCTAACACCATGATTTCCTTTTTTTACTTTTTGAAGCTTTTCCTTCTTTTTATTAGACCTGCAGAACCCGCATCACAGAGTTTTATACGCATTGTCTCCTCCTTATTCGTCTCTATTGTAGTTAATCAATTTCTTGTGATAATCTTTTGAAAACTGTGATTCTTGCGACATATTATTGTAATTTTTTTAACCAGATATTTCGAAAAAATAAACTTTCATCATTCACAATTTAATTGAGCACAGTGTTGCGAAAACGGTACGTCGTTCAAACCGATTCAACTTTGCAAGTCATTACCTGCATACTTGTCCAAACCGGGCCCATTTTCTCCACTTAAAAATGACATTTTTTGAGTAAATTTTATATCAAAATGTAGAGCTCAATGAGATCTACAAAATGATATACATAACTGTATTGTTCAGCTTTACAATTTTAGTCAGGCGTCGCTGGAACATCCGGGCCTCGGCCCGGGTGTTTCAGCGAATTTTGACAAAAACTGAAAAACTTAACCCGTATGATATGCATATCGTTATGTAGATCTCTTTGAGTTCTACATTTTGATATAAAATTTACTCAGAAAATTTCATTTTTAAGCAGAGAAAACCCGGTTTGAACAAGTAAGATCACCTGTTTTTGACGATCAATGCCCTTTAAGACACACTCTCTGAGATTTTCGAGCATGGCACTGTACAAAAATTTCAAACTTGATTGTTTTTGATGGTATTTTATATTGATGGTGCCCAAACACTTTCAAGGACTTTGACATGGTATTTGACATGCTAAGCCCCGCCCCCTTCGAGAAACTTCTAGAAAAAGTCAAAAAATAAAAATTTTTCCTGTTGAAGCTAAAGGTGAAATCTCAACGAAAATCAACTTCTGAACACATTTGAAGCATTTTCTTAGTGCAACACTTAATTTTATCTTTGCTCCCTGTTGGTGAAATTTTCAACTTTTTTTCAAAAAATTATTAAAATATCGATTTTTGCGATTTTCACAATGATGCTTCCGCGAGTCTACTCTTTTTATTTGATATTATTAATTATCACAAAATTTTGATCTAGAACAATCCGGATTCATGTCAAATTTCTGGACCCTCCTATGTCAAAAATTGAACTTTTCGTAAATTTGAATGGGGTACCCCCCATGATGAAAAAGTGAAAATTGGGACTTTTTCTGGATTTGATCTAATATTGACAGGAATGTGTGAGAAATGTGATTTTTCGCATTTTTTACTCTTGGAGCCATAGTTCAATCTTGCTCCCAATTAATTAAAATCGGTTTTTGTCCAAAAATGGACTACCGTCCAACCCATCGCTGCCAGTCCCTTATTTTATCTGAATTCACGAACCTTTTTATAAATTATTGACAAAAATGTTATGA
Source organism: Caenorhabditis sinica (assembly GCA_963932045.1). Taxonomy (NCBI): domain Eukaryota; kingdom Metazoa; phylum Nematoda; class Chromadorea; order Rhabditida; family Rhabditidae; genus Caenorhabditis; species Caenorhabditis sinica. The sequence continues at coordinate 17,921,802 of OZ009943.1, forward strand.
ACTTTCAAATAATATATATATCAGATCAAATTAACCATTACGCTACGAACCTAATATAAGCAATTCATAGAAGGCTGTATAACGTCTGACGAATTTCGAAAAATTCTGAATATTTCTTATGGCAGGACCATGATTTGTTGACAATCTAGAAGTTCATAACATTTTTGTCAATAATTTATAAAAAGGTTCGTGAATTCAGATAAAATAAGGGACTGGCAGCGATGGGTTGGACGGTAGTCTATTTTTGGACAAAAACCGATTTTAATGACTTGGGAGCAAGATTGAACTATGGCTCCAAGAGTAAAAAATGCGGAAAATCACATTTCTCACACATTCCTGTCAATATTAGATCAAATCCAGAAAAAGTCCCAATTTTCACTTTTTCATCATGGGGGGTACCCCATTCAAATTTACGAAAAGTTCAATTTTTAACATAGGAGGGTCCAGAAATTTGACATGAATCCGGATTGTTCTAGATCAAAATTTTGTGATAATTAATAATATTAAATAAAAAGAGTGGACTCGCGGAAGCATCATTGTGAAAATTGCAAAAACTCGATATTTCAATAATTTGTTGAAGAAAATTGAAAATTTCACCAACAGGGAGTGAAGATAGAATTAAGTGTTGTACTATGAAAATGCTTCAAATGGGTTCAGAAGTTGATTCCCGTTGAGATTTCACCTCTAGCTTCAACCGAAAAAAATTTGATTTTTTAACTTTTTCTAGAAGTTTCTCGAAGGGGGCGGGGCTTAGCATGTCAAATACTATGTCAAAGTCCTTGAAAGTGTTTGGGCACCATCAATATAAAATACCATCAAAAACAATCAAGTTTGAAATTTTTGTACAGTGAGACACTGACACTTGCTCGAAAATCTCAGAGAGTGTGTCTTAAATCACCCCTATCCCCCCAATCCCATCTATCCTCACCTGCTGTTGTTGTTTTCTGTCCTTCATTTTGACCAAGCTACATACATAATAACCCCTACTAGTCCCTTATTATCCTCTTTTCCATCCCCCCCCCCCCTTCCTCTCTAATCTAATCCAACTCTCCAATCTTCCCAAAGCGAGCACCTGGCATCATGCCAAAGGGGGGGGGGGGGCTGTTGCCTCCTTTTCGCACTTTCCCCTTCTACATGCCTCTTTTTTCTCTAGTTTCTCTGCGTCTCTCCAATCTGTTTACTCTCTATTTGGGGTCATTTTTCTGTGTGAATGTGCGTCATTTTGTATGTGTGAGTGTCCAGCGTGTTGTGTGTCTGTGTGTGTTCGATTTGAATCTAGAGAGATGGCCAAGGTTTTGGCGGGAAAACCTTATTCTTGTTGTGTTGTTTTTGCTAGATTTTCGGCTTCACGACACTTCGCAACCGGTCATTTCGCAACTACGACAGTTCGCCACACATTGCATTTTTTATTAGAGAAATTTTCAAAATTTTCAACTGTGGAGGAACTCACGCCTGGCGAAATGTCACAGTTGCGAAATGACCGGTTGCGAAGTGTCGCGGAGCCAGATTTTCCTACTGTATGGGCCTTTAAAGGTGTAGAGGCTTGTACTTTTCTTTAAACATTTGGTTTTCAAACGTCTGGTTTCGAAACGTCCGGTTTTAAAAGGTCGGGAACCTGTGATTGCTTGAAAGGGAATTGCCCCGTCTTTTGGTGGCCTTGAAACTTCCGGTTCCGAAACGTCCTAGTTTTGAATCGTCGTTGATTTGAAACCAATTGGTTTTGAAACGTCTGGTTTTGAAATGACCAGTTTTTCAGGCATCACATATTAGCGATATTCCCTAAGAGAAAACGCGCTCTATCGCCAACTTGGCTGAAATTTGAATTTTCAGCTTTCCCGCCGTTTTGAAAACAGCGAAACATGTTTTGGTGGGTGCGTGGACTCCTCGTGGACAACTCGGGCAACAGTCGAATTGTCCGCGAGGAGTCCACGCACCCCCCAAAACATGTTTCGCTGTTTTCAAAACGGCGGGAAAGCTGAAAATTCAAATTTCAGCCAAGTTGGCGATGGAGCGCGTTTTCCTTTGTCTACGTGGCTCAATTTTCGTGGCTTTTTAAAACATTTTTCAGACAATTTCAGGCCTAAAATCTCAGATCATTTTCAATATTTCAACTTCAGTTTTCATGATTTTTTTTTCAAAATTTCACTACCAAAACTCAAAATCAATCGATGCCCATGAAGTTTTTTGTGTGTCAAAACTTATTTTTTCCCCAAATTTTAAAATTCCCGCCGAACCATCCTCATTTTTTTCTTTTTTTCAGAACCACTCCCAACAACCATGAGCCCTTTCAAAGACATGATCCTCTTCCTCTACACGCTCGCCTTGTTCATCCTCCACGCAATTGGCCTCTATCAACTTGTCCACTCGGAGTACACCGCTGGAGGATTCCAGTACAAGCATTTATTCGATTATTTGTGGATGATTACGGTGGTACAGTACCTCGACATCCCATTGTCGTTGTTGAAGTTCACCGGGTCCAATCCATGGGCGGTGCTGGTTCAGGTAGGGGTTTTTCTTTGGTAGATCAATTTTTGGTAGATCATTTTTTGGTAGATCTTGGTAGATCATTTCTTCTGTCATTATCAATAGAGCGTGCTTCCCACATCGTCTTTTTTTGGTAGATCATTTTTTAGCGAAGGAGCGCGTTTCCATTCTTGATGCTCTAGGAGCGTAGATCACGATTTCTCCATAATTTTTTGTAGAGCAGTTACTGTGTACACGTGCTGTTTAGATGATCTACAAAAAAAAAATTTTGCTTAAAATTTTTTGGTAGATCAATTTTTAGCGGTAGAGCGCTTTTTCACCCATGACGCTGTTAGAGCGCGGCTGCTTAAAGGAGGACTCCGACCAAAATTTTTTATTGCTTTAATATACGTAAAAATGTGCGTACATTCCAAAAATCATAATGAAAATGTTCAAAAATCGGTCTAAAATCCCGAAAAATAGCTCCGAAATGAGCAAAAATCGCAGAAGTTGTACCCGGTGGCCGTGGCCGAGTTTCCAAAAAAAAGGGGCGGAGCCGAGCGCAGTGATTGGCTGCCGCACAACTGCAAAGACGCTCATTGGCTGTCTCCGCCCTTTTTTTGAGAAACTCGGCCACGGCCACCGGGTACAACTTTTGCGATTTTTGCTCATTTCGGAGCCATTTTTAGCCGTTTTAGAGCAATTTGTGAGCATTTTCATTGTGATTTTTGAAATCTACCCACATTTTTACGTATTTTACAGCAAAAAAAAGTTTTTGGTCGGATTCCTCCTTTAACGTGCTATCAATGGAGCGCACTTACTCTAGGCAAAAATACCGATAGAGCGCAGTTAGTTCGACTTTATCAAATTCTGACAAAATTATCAATGGAGCGAACTTGCATCAACCACAATTCTGAGAATCTTCAAAACTCAAATTCTAAACATCCAAATTATCAATAGAGCGCATTTTCTCCACTTCCACCATTTTCAGGTCTCCGGTCGCCTCTTCGTCCTCACGACCGCCAACCATATGGTCGGCTGGAAGTGGGCCCTATTCACTCTCATCGGAATCTACTTGCTCAGTGAGCTCTGCCGCGGTCCCTACTATATGGCCAACTCTCTCCAATCGCCAAATCCACATCTTACATGGCTCCGTTACAACGCCTTCAAATTGCTCTACCCCATTGGATTCGCTTGTGAAGGTAGGTAAATGCGCTCCATTGACACTTTTGGGACTTTTTTCAGTGGCTAGTCTAGTAGAGCGCACTTGATAACCTAGAAAAGTGCAAACGCGCTCTAATGCAAAGATGTCTTTTTTTTTCGTTCTTGGAGGGTAGAATCCACCCCCCTGAGGGGGGGGGGGGTAATTTTACCCGATAGAACGATTTTTTGCAATTCCAAACCTTAAAAACCTGCCCTAGTATCATTTTTTTCAGCCCTGGTCTTCCTCAACGTCGCCTTCGTCGCGCACAAGACCGAAATCGACATCAAGAATACCAGATTCTTGGGATTCCTCGCCTTCTCCGTGTTCTTCTTGGCCATCGTCACCTACTTGTTCAAAACCATGAACCAAAAGGCAGCCAAGAAAAACAAGGAACTCGAACGCCAGAGACTTATGAAGGCTAAATAAATCTCGTTTTTTTTTGCACTAAGAATCTCATAAATTTCACTTTTTATTCGATTTTCTTTCCCCTCTTTTATGATCTTTGTTCATCGGAAATGTCAACAATAAAACAATAAAGACTGCTGCTTCTCTCCCCCCAAGAAACCCGTTCTTTTCTTGATTTTCTATTGATTTGCGTTCACTTTTCGATTTTCTTTGATTTTTATCGATTTTCGTCGATTTTCATGGCGAAAATCGAAAAAATCGCGAAAATTATCGCTAGAGCGCACTTGAAAATCGCTATAGACTAAAAATCAGTAAATTCTTACTGTAGCTTAAAGGGACATGACTCGATTTTGTGTTTCGGGTCTCGCCGGGAACTTTGTTTTTGAGCGTTTTAGGGTATTTTTAGTGAATTTTTCTTGATTTTTTAATATTGAGACGGTTTTAGTGTGATTTTTTGAAATTTCAGCATAAAATAAGCCTTGACCATGTATTTTAGACCACAAAAATCCATATTTCTCTTGGAAAAATTATTTCCTACTGTACCTCAAAGGCGCACGTTCAATTTTAGTGTTTTGGGTCTCGCAACGACATCGCGTGCGTACTCCTCTCGGACAAGACAAAAAATTATTTTTTATTGCTCAATTTTCTTCGATTTTTATCGAATTTTCGCCGGATTTTTCGCAAAATTTCCGAGTAAAATGAACAAAAATAAAATTGGCGATGGCCTAGAAACCCCAAAAAACTCTTCCACCGCCGACCTACCCGATGACTTGGCACGCAGCCAACCCGCGTTTTTGAAATTTATTTTTCGTTATTTTTTCTAATTTTTAAAGTAAAAAAACACAATTTTCAGGTATAAAAAAAACGGGAAAAAAATGTCAGACGAGTCGCCAGTGAGAAGATCTTTCAGGTAAATAAAAAAAATTATCGAAAAATTTTTTTTTCAAAAAATTTCTTTTTTTCAGATTAAAAGACAAGCCGGACCCGGAATATGTCTATAAAAATTTTTTGAGAGTGAGTTTTTTATCGATTTTCCAAAAAAAAAAAATTTTTTTGGAAAAAAATCAAAAAAAAATTTTTTTCAAAAATTTTCAAATTTTCCAGAAAGACTACCTCCCACCGGCTGTTATACAGGTTAACAAAAAATATGATGATTTATTCTCGTCCGTGGTCACAAATGCATTCCTTCTGGACATACAGAAAACGCCGGATCAGTATTATGTTAGTGGAAAACGAAAAAAAATGGATAATTCGACGAAAAAATCACAAAAGACCTCAAAAATGCCCAAAAAACTTCAAAAAAAGCTTGAAAACATGCTATTTATCATAAAAAACACCGAAAAACGACATAAAAATCATGAAAAATCGCTCAAAAACACCAAAAATAGACGAAAATTCGTCAAAAATCGCCTAAGCCCAAAATTCTCCAAAAAAGTCAATTTTTGACCTAAAAACCACATTTTTGGGTCGAAATTCGGTGAAAATCATGATTTTTCATAAATTTTGAGCCCAGAATCTTGATTTTTGACCCTAGAAACGTCTATTTTCATGATTTTTGAGCCAAATTAGGTCTAATTCGATTTTAGAGGTTTTTCGGTCATTTTGAGTAGACTTTCACGATTTTTCAGCAAAAAATCATAGGAAACGCGGTTTTTTATGCGAAAATACCAGGAAATCTCAATTTTCCGATGATTTTAACCCCAAAATTCGTCTTTTTCGACCGAAAATTGACTATTTTACGACGAATTTCGCTCAAAAAATTGAAAAATTGAATTTTGGAAAAAATTGAAAAATTGAATTTTTCTGACTTTTTCCAGCAAAAAATCACTCTGAAAATCTCGAAAAACCACAGAAAAATTCCCAAAAAAATTTCAATTTTTCAATTTTTTGAAAAAGTGGGCGGAGCCTAATTTTCCATAGTTTTTGGACTATTTTTAGTGATTTTTAGTCAATTTTAAGTCATTTTTGGGTCGAAAAAGGCAAATTTTCGGGTTAAAATAATCAAAAAATTGAGATTTTCGATGTTTTTAAACCAAAAATCGCAAAAAACCACTGAAAATGACCCAAAAACCTTCAAAATCGATTCAGATCGAATTTGGCTCAAAAATCATGAAAATGGAGATTTTTAAGGTCAAAAATCACATTTCTGAGGTCAAAATTCATGAAAAACGTGCTTTTTTGACCCAAAAATGTGGTTTTTAGGCCGAAAATTGACTTTTTTGGAGAATTTTTGGGTTTAGCCGATTTTGATGAATTTTGGTCTATTTTAGGTGTTTTTGAGCGATTTTTGGGTCGTTTTTCGACGTTTTTTATGATAAAAATCATGTTTTTCGCGATTTTTAGGCCAATTTTTCTCATTTTCAGGCGGAAAAAGAGGCTGCGGCAGCTCTAAAACGTGCCAGTTCCACCGAGGACCCCTCTTCAGATTCCGACGTCATCGTTCTCGACGATTCCTCTTCAGAAGACGTTTTAGAAGACGTTCCGGCTCCAGAATCCATCAACGTCACAAAAATCAAAATCCAGAGAATCCCAAAATTCGGCAAAAAAATGCCGAAAAAAATCCGCAAAATGATGAAAAAAATCGAGAAAAATCGCGAGAAATCCGCCCAAAAAACGGTGGCGGAATTGGAAAAAATAGTCAAAAAAATCGAGAAAGGAGTGGCGAAAATTGAGAAAAATTCGGGAATTTCGAAGCCGAAAATGAGGAATTCAGCGTCGACGTCTTCTTCGGATTTGGAGATTCTGGAGATGGATTCTGTGACTCAAAAAATGAATTTTTCGTGTAGTTGTGGAAAAGTTTGGGAGAGACATGACGAGTGTCATAGGCATATTTTGGAGGAGGTAATAGTGATTTTGAGTTGAAAAATTGAATTTTTGAGAAAAAATTAGTCCTGGAAACTGAAAATTTGGTCATTTTTCACCTGGAAATGATGATTTTTGACGAAAAATCGAAAAAATTCGAAATTTTGAAAAATGGAATTTTGCAGTTTTTAGGCTAAAAACTACCAATTTTGACGGTTTTTAAGCAGAAAATTTGAATTTTAGAGCAAAAACTAGTCCTGGCAAGTGAAAATTTGAACTTTTAAAGCTAGAAATGACTATTTTTTGAGCCAAAATTGGCATTTTCGACTAAAAATGACAAATTTTGGAATTTTGGAAAATCAAAATTTCTGATCATTTTCAAAGTTTTTTGACTAAAAAATCGGATTAGAGAAAAAATAAGGTCGGCAAGTTGAAAATTTTGGTCATTTTTGACCTGGAAATGATAATTTTTGAGCCAAATTCGAACATTTTCGAGCAAAAATGGAAAAATTTTGAAATTTTGAAAAATCGAAATTTCTGAACATTTTGGAGGTTTTTAGTCTGAAAAATCGGATTTTTGAGCAAAAATTAGGTCCAAAAATGGAAAAATCGGTAAATTTTGACCCAGAAAAATTAATTTTCTGACTCCAAAAATTCAATTTCCAGACCAAAAATCGACAATTTTCGTGAAAAAAATCAATTCTAAGTTCGAAAAGTTGAGAATTTGGAACCGAAAATAGTGATTTTGAGGCTGAAAATGCCATTTTTTGACCCCAAAAACTTGATTTTTTAAGATTTTTACGATAAAAATCACATTTTTGACTAAAAATTGACACTGGAAACCGAAAAGATCAGACTTTTTAGGCCAAAATTAGTGATTTTAGGACTGAAAAACGAAAAAAAAAACGTTTCGAAATTGCAGAAAATTTTGCTGTCATTTTCATGTCAATCATCAAAAAATTATCAATTATTCAAGTGGAAAAAAAAAGTGGGCGGAACCTAATTTTTAGAAAAAAAAAGCTCAATTTCGGGTCCAAAAATGGCCGAAAATGCTCATTTTTAAGTGTGAAAAAGTGAAAATTCACGAATTTTCAAAAAGTAAAAAATTCCCCAAAACTTCGATTTTTCACTAAAAATCATTCAAAATTTGTGAGATTTTAGGATCAAAATTATTTGAAAAATGACGATTTTTGCCTAAAAATCGGTCAATTTTTAACAAAATTTAACCTATTTTTTCCGAATTTTCACTCAAAAAAGGCCCATTTTTCTTCATTTTTAACCATTTTTCCTCAATTTTTTTTTAAATTTCCCTCCCAAATTTTCCCCATTTTTTCAGCACCAATTCAACGAGGAATGCGCCTACTGTAACGATGATCGTGACAAGATTCAAACAACGAATGGATGTCACATTTGTTCGAAATTCGCGCCAAATTTGGAGCAACATTTGGCTAAGCACTATCAGAATTGCACTGGAAAACACGCGGTGATGGAGTGTCGATTCTGTGTGAAGCAGTTTCAGAGTGAGTGTGGGAGTTTTGGAGGAAAATGGGTCGAAAATCATGAAAAATTACTTAAAAATCGTGAAAAATGGACTTAAAATTATGAAAATTCACGAAAAATTATCCAAAAATTATGAAAAATGCCTTTAAAATCGTGGAAAATGACCCAAAAATCAGGAAAATTGGGTCAAAAATCATGAAAAATGACCCAAAAATCATTAAAAATGACTTAAAAATTTTGAAAAATCACCTAAAAATCATGAAAAATTGATCGAAAATCATCAAAAAAAGACTTTAAAAACACGAAAATAATCTGAAAATCACGAAACATGGCTTAAAAATCATTAAATCAGACCTAAAAATTATGAAAAATGGTCCAAAAATCATGAAATTTCATGATTTTTGACCCATTTTTCGTCAATTTTGGCTTATTTTTCATGAATTTTGACCCATTTTTCAGAATTTTTGGACCATTTTTCATGAAATTCATCAAAAATAGCTTGAAAATCATGAGAAATGACCTGAAATTGGCTAAAAATGGTCCAAAAATCATGAAAAATTAGGCTCCGCCCACTTTTCCAGATGAAAAAATTGAAAAAATCATCAAATTTTACGGTTTTTGGACCAAAATGAGTGAAAATTGTTGAAAAAATGGTCTGAAAACCATAAAAAAAGGCATAGAAATCACAAAAATTGAGTCAAAATAAGCAAAAATGCTCAAAACTTCCAATTTTTGGGTAATTTTCATGAAAAATGACCCCCAAAAGTGGGCGGAGCCAAATTTTCAATGATTTTTGACCCATTTTTGACGAGTTTGGACTCAAAATTTGCTAAAAATCATCCAAAATCATGCGAAAAATGACTGAAAACCATCTAAAATGACCTAAAAATCATGAAAATTGGGTCAAAATATGCAAAAAATGGGCAAAAATGTTCAAATTTTCACATTTTTAGTTCATTTTTGATGAAAAACGACCCCGAAAAGTGGGCGGAGCCTAAATTTTCATGATTTTTGGACCATTTTTGGTGATCTCTGGCCCGAATTTGACCATTTTTGGACCATTCTTCATGAAAATTAATCCCCAAAAGTGGGCGGAGCCTATTTTTAAAATGATTTTTGGTCCATTTTTCATCAATTTTTAACCAATTTTCATGATTTTTGACCCATTTTTGATGATTTTTGGACCATTTTTCATCAAATTTGAGTCATTTTTAGTGATTTTTGAGTCAAATTAGAAGATTTTGGCTCTTTTTTCATCCTTTTTGAGCTGTTTTTTTTCCTAATTCCACTAATTTTCCCCCATTTTTGCAGCCGTCCGAGAAGTCGTCGCCCACGAGAAACAGAAGCACATAACCCGTCCGTTGGTTGTCCGTAAACAACAGAAATACAAATGCAGTGAGTGTCCATTCGAATGTACGGCTCCGGAAACCCTCGTCGCGCATTATGGAGAATTTCATGTGGATATGACGGCGTTGGCGGAGAAGATTGATGAGTTGCAGATTAAGGTTCAGGGTGAGCAAAAAATCATGAAAAATGGTCTCAAATGACCCAAAAATCATCAAAAATGACCTAAAAATAATGAAAATGATCCAAAAATTGTGAAAAATGACCCAAAAAGCACTAAAAACGGGTTAAAATGACTTCAGATCATGAAAAATGGGCCAAAAATCACAAAAATGGTCCAAAAATCATGAAAAACTAGGCTCCGCCCACTTTTTCAAAAATTGAAAAATTGACATTTTTGGAAATTTTTCTATGGTTTTCAGCGATTTTTAGATTGATTTTTAGTCACAAAAAATGAAAAATTTCCAATTTTTTCGACTATTTTTGAGCCAAAAATCGCTTTGGAAAAACTCAAAAAATTTGTTAGATTTTGAGTCAAAATTGACCATTTTTGAGCAATTTTTGAAAGAAAAAATGTTGAATTTTTTTGAGTTTTATCACAAAAAATCACTCAAAAACCCGAGAAAAATCCAGAAAAAATAGCCGAATTTTGAGCCAAAAACAGTCAAAATTGACTGATTTTGAGTCATTTTTGAACCATTTTTTCGATTTTTCGAAGAAAAATTAAAGTTTTTTAAGCTTTTTAAACAAAAATTCGCGTTTCTCATAATTTTTTGGTCATTTTTCAGTCGAAAATTTGTCGAAAATACAAAAAATGCACTTTTTTGACCCATTTTCAATGATTTTTGAACCATTCTTACTCAAAATTTTCAAATAAATGACCCAAAAAACCTGTAAAATGACTCAAAAATCATGAAAATGGTCCAAAAATCGTGATTTTTGAAACATTTTCATGAAAAACAGGTTCAGGATCATGAAAAATGGCTCGTAACTCATCAAAATCGGCCAGAAATTCATCAAAAATGACCCAAAAATCATGGAAAATGGCCTAAAAATCAGGAAAAATTGACTAAAAAACCTGAAGAATTGTCCGAAAATCACTGAAAACGATCCTAAAATCACTAAAAATGACTCAAGAAATATGAAATACGACCCAAAGACCATGAAAATCGACCTAAAAATCGCCAAAATGACCCAAAAGTCATGAAAAATGCCCTGAAAACGATGAAAAATGGTCCAAAAATCACTAAAAATGACCAGAAATTCACTAAAAATGGTCCAAATATCATCAAAAATTACCCAAAAATAACGAAAATCGGGTCGAAAATCATGAAATTTCATGCTTTTCGACCCATTTTTCATGAAATTCATCAAAATTAGCCTAGAAATTACGAAAATGCCCCAAAAACGATGAAAAATGGTTCAAAAACCGCGAAAAATGACTCAAAATAAGCAAAAAATGCTCAAATTTTCAAATTTCTGGGTCATTTTTTAGCAAAAATGGACCCCCAAAAGTGGGCGGAGCTTATTTTTAAAATGATTTTTTACCCAAATTTGACCATTTTTGGCCCATTTTTAGTGATTTTTGGGCCATTTTTACTCAAAAATTTCCAATTTTTTTTTCAAAATTTTCAAATTTCCCGCCTTTGCAGCCGAAAAAGAGGAATGTCCATTCTGCCGTCGCAATATGGTCTCTCGAAAATGCTTCCGTTACCATTTGCTCCGCCTTCATTGGCCCGCCTGTAAATCGCTTTCCCAAATGGAAAAAATCGACGAAATTCAATCGGATTTGGAGATCAAAAAAGAGATTGAGGAGCTTTTGGAAGCGACTTCTGGAGTCCAGACGAAGATTCTCGAAAAAGGGGCGGAGCCTCAAAAGGGGGCGGAGCCTAACAAGAGAACTACTGTTGTGGTGAAGAAGGAGATCAAACAGGAGATTCATGACGACGAGGAGTACGGTGGATACTATGGAGAGGGACCGTCGACAAGTGGATTTTAGGATTTTTCAATTTTGATGATTTTCCTACTGTATAGGGACCCCCTAAAAGTGGGCGGAGCTTTAAATTTTTTTTTTTAATTTTGGATTTTTTCGGATTTTTTGAAGATTTTACCTTGAAAATTTGGATTCTGTGCGTTTTTTTCACCTAACAAGCTGAAATTTTTATTTAAAAACCAATTTTTAGGACATTTTGGGACCCCCTAAAAGTGGGCGGAGCTTGAAATTTTTTTTGGATTTTTTTTGGATTTTTTCGAATTTTAGACCAATTTTCATCCTTTTCTAGCTGAAAATTTGGATTATACGGGTTTTAGGTCTAGGAAGTTGAAAATTTGATCTGAAAACCGTACTTTCATGGCATTTGGGGACCCCCTAAAAGTGGGCGGAGCCTAAAATTTATTTTGGAATTTTTTGAATTTTTTAAGTTTCTTGCTCAAATTCAGCTATAAATAGATTCAAAATTCGTAATGTCCTAAAATTTTCGAACCAAAAGTCAAAAATTTTGAAATTTTGGGAAATTCAACTTTTTGAAAAATCCGAGAAAAATTTTCCCCAAAAAATCCAAAATTTCCGCCATTTTCACCCCAAAAATCACCCAAAAACTTCAACATTTTTTTCATGACCGATTCTCTCAAATATGGGATTTCTAGGCCACCAAGTCTCAAATTTCAAGAATCCAAAAATTCGAAAAAAAATTTAAGCTCCGCCCCTTCCCCTTTTTTTCCTCTAAGCCCCGCCCACTTTTCCCCCTTTCCCCCTTTTCTCATCCTCGATTGTGGGCTGTGCCCGTTTGAAAATTTCCAAAAAAATTCAAATTTTCAAAATCTGTACAATTTTCCCTTATTTTCTGGACGATTTTCACATTTTCACCCCTCTCGAACATTTCCAAAAAATCTCAATTTTTCACTTTTTTTGTTCAAAAATTGCCTATTTTCACCCTCTTTTTATTATCAATTTTTCTTCTAATTTTATATTAATTTCTTCCTAATTTTTATGTTCTAATTTTGGTTCAATTTTCCTAATTTTTTAATCATTTTAATGGCATTTTTCACCCCCCCCCCCCTTTTTCTGGTCTCCGGATGTCTGGTTTTTTCAAATCTCCCGCTCTTTCTTTCTAATTATGGCATTTTTTATCGTTTTTTTTATTACCGATATTCGCCAAGAGAAAACGCGCTCCATCGCAATTTGGCTGAAATTTGAATTTTTAGCTTTCCCGCCGTTTTGAAAACAGCGAAACATGTTTTGGTGGGTGGACTCCTCGTGGACAATTCGTCTGTTGCCCGAGTTGTCCACGAAGAGTCCACACACCCACCGAAACATGTTTCGCTGTTTTCAAAACGGCGGGAAAGCTGAAAATTTGAATTTCAGCCAAGTTGGCGATGGGGCGCGTTTCCTCTTGGGGATTTTTAATAAAATATTAAAAATAAAAAAGTTATTTTTCAAACACTTTATTAGTCATCTCAATCAAATTTGGATTACGGATCACGGCTCCGGTGAAGCCTATCTGACGGAGGATTTCGAATTCTTGGGTGGCTCTGAAAAAAGGAAAAATTTTTAATTTTTTGAATTTTTTTAAAAAGTCGATTTTGGCGGGAATTCAAAAAATGTTGAAAATTGGATTTTGGGATTTTTGGGGTCGAAAATCGCAAATTTTTTGCGAAGTTTTTTTGTTGACATTTTTTCGATTTTTTAACGTTTTTTTCTTTGGAATTTGGATTATAGTGGATAAGGACGTTTCGCAACCACGACGTTTCGCAACCAAGACATTTCACAACTGGACACTTTGCAACTGTAGGAAATTTCACAAGTCCGACATTTAGAAACTGGGACATTTCACAACCAAGACGCTTGGCAACTGGACACTTCGCCACTAGGAAACTTCAAAAATTGGACATTTCACAACCAAGACGCTTGGCAACTGGACACTTCGCAATTTTATAAACTAGTTCATTTAAGTCATTCCAGATTATTATCAAGATCTAAGAAATTGCTCGGAGACATTTCGAAACCAGACATTTCGAAACCAGACGTTTCGAAACCAGACATTTCGAAACCTGTAGTTGTTCTACGAAAGCGTCGATCTTTCCGGGTTGCGAAACGACGTTGACGCAGTTTCGAAACGTCACGGTTGCGAAATGACGCAGTTGTGAAATGTCGTGGTTGCAAAATATCTAGTTGCGAAATTGACATGAGTCACAAGTCGTTTCGCAACTACGACATTCCGCAACCACGTCATTTCGAAACCACGAATCCAAGATTTTTGTAGTTCCACTCACGTCTCCATATCCCGAAACCGCAGCGTTCTCGCGGCCAACGGTTGAATTCCGTGCTCCAACGAGCCCTCGACCGCCGTTCGAATACTCGAATTCCACATAATATCACCGTCGTTAATCCGATGATAACTGATAATCGAATGCGTGATTCTCCTCTCCTCCATATCCCATATCATCGTCAACACATCTGAATCCCAGTGATCGTCGTCGACGTCTTCTGACGATGAATCGACGTCTTCTGAATTCTGATGATTATTTCGAATCACGATTCCATCGATGGATTTCTCATTGGCCAGACGGGGAATCCATGGATTCGGCGCGTGGCTTGTCACTGGGTCGACTAAGAGCTTCGGTAGAGCGAATTTGCTGCAAATTTTGGATTTTTGGCTACATAAAAATGGGTCAAAAATCATGAAAAATGGACCAAAAATCATGAAAAATGGACCAAAAATCATGAAAAATGAGTCAAAATTGATGAGAAATGGACCAAAAATCATGAAAAATGGTCCAAAAATCATGAATAATGGGTCAAAAATCAAAAAATTTCATAATTTTTGACCCATTTTTCATGATTTTCAGTCCATTTTTCATGATTTTCAGTCCGAAAATCATGAAAAATAAACCAAAAATCATGAAAAATGAGTCGAAAACCATGAAAAATGGGTCAAAACTCATGAAAAATGGATCAAAATTGATGAAAAATGGTCCAAAATTTATGAAAAATGAGTCAAAATAGATGAGAAATGGACCAAAAATCATGAAAAATGGTCCAAAAATCATGAATAATGGGTCAAAAATCAAAAAATTTCATAATTTTTGACCCATTTTTCATGATTTTCAGTCCATTTTTCATGATTTTCAGTCCGAAAATCATGAAAAATAAACCAAAAATCATGAAAAATGAGTCGAAAACCATGAAAAATGGGTCAAAACTCATGAAAAATGGATCAAAATTGATGAAAAATGGTCCAAAATTTATGAAAAATTGACTTTTTTCATGATTTTGACCCATTTTTCATGATTTTGGACCCATTTTTCATGATTTTTGACCCATTTTTCATGATTTTTAACCATTTTTCATGATTTTAGTCAATTTCCAGTCTATTTACCTATCCCTAAGTTTCAAAAAACTCGAAAACTTGTAATCATCGACGCGTTCCGCCCGTTTCTCCATATCAATCAGCACTCCGTCGGCACCATTGCAACGATTTTTGATGTAACGATCGCTGGGAAAGTATCTGGAAATTTAGAATCCAAGAAAAATGACACATTTTGGGCCAAAAATTGTCAAATTTGGAAGATTTTGACCCAAAAACCTCGAAATTTGGATAAATTTGAACCAAAACTGGTCAAATTTGGTCCATTTTGACCCAAAAAACGGTCAAAATTGGACCATTTTTGACCCAAAAACAGTCAAATTTGAATTATTTTGACCCAAAAACGGTCAAAATTGACCTATTTTTGACCTAAAAAAAGTCAAAAATGGTCAATTTTGGATCATTTTCGAAAAATTTTGAAATTACCGTACTTGGTCAATCGAACTCGGATCAGTGAGCGGAGCTGCATTGCTGTTAGTTTGTTAGTTTTGGTTAGTAGAAAATTTTCGAAAATTTGAAAAATGAAAATTTTCAAATTTCCCTCCAAAAAATCGCCACGTTCTCGATCATCATCACTTCATTCAAATTGGAAAAAAGAGATCAAACTACATACAAAATTGATCAAACTACAAACTACAAACACAAAATGGATGGAAAATGGAAAATGATGAAATTTGGATTTTGGGATTCTGGAGGAATCAGAAGACGTCGAAAGGATTCTGAATTGGAAAATTTGGAATCAGAAGACAAGAAGGATTCGGAATTCAACCATGAGGAAACAAACAAAAATTGAGGATTCTGGAGGAATCAGAAGACCGTGGAGAATTCAGAACACGTCAGTAGAAGGCGGCACACTTTGTGGTGTCCAGCTTGTTCAGTTTCTGAAAATTGGGTTTTTTGGATTCCCCAAGAGCAAACGCGCTCCATCGCCAACTTGGCTGAAATTTGAATTTTCAGCTTTCCCGCCGTTTTCAAAACAGCGAAACATGTTTTGGTGGGTGCGTGGACTCCTCGTGGACAATTAGACTGCTGTCCGAGTTGTCCACGAGGAGTCCACGCAGCCACCAAAACATGTTTCGCTGTTTTTTGTTTTCAAAACGGCTTGATAACTGAAAATTCAAATTTCAGCCAAGTTGGCGATGGAGCGCGTTTCCCTTTGGGGAATATCGCTAATAACACTTCTTCAAAATATTGAAGTTTCCGAATCTTATGGATTCTGAAATTTCCGTACAGTACTCACCATCAACCCTCCCCTCGGACTCCTTATATAAAACGGTCTGTACTCAATGCCCCTGCACACTCTCTCCGGAGCATTCAAGAATCTTCTCGTGAGCCCTCCTCTCATCAGAAGCGTCGCCAACTTGTTATCAGGAATCAGTGTGTTCTTCGTGGACTCAACTGGTACAGTACCCAAGCAGCGACGAAATTGTCGAGGGGAACCGTCGGGGTCGGTGATATGGAATGTCCAGAGACAGCAGGGTTGGTTCCTGGAAAGAGTGGACATTTCACAACTGGAAGTTTTGCAACCAGGACATTTCGAAACCGCGACAATTCGAAACCGCGACATTTCAAAACTAGACATTTCGCGACCAAGACATTTCGAAACCGCGACATTTCGAATCCGCGACAATTCGAAACCGCGACATGTCGAATCCGCGACAGCGACATTTCGAAACCGCGACATTTCGAAACCAGACATTTCGAAACCAGACGCGACATTTCAAAACCAGATTTTTGGAGCTTGAGAAAGACAGCCTTGGAGAAATTGGAATCAAATCTTATGATTACATTTCGCAACTAGACATTTCGCAACTAGAAGTTTCGCAACCAAGACATTTCGCAACCAAGACATTTCGCAACCCCCCACCGCAAACTCACATTCCCTTCTCCTCCACACACTCGGCATTCCACGTCTTCCTGGCCAAATATGCGCTACTATGGATGACAGCAGACGCCACATAATTCTTGGGTTTCACCGATGAATTGTTCCACAATCCATCAAGAATCACAAGAATTCCCTGAATTCCACATTTGCCTCCATTATAGTGATTTTTCACTTCGAATTGCCGGAATTCCGAGTCGATAATTGGCCAGTCGGAGCGACGGGTCTCCAATTCGACGTTTCGAAGGTATTGGTGACCTGGAATAGAGAGACATTTCGCAACTGGACATTTCGCAACCAGTCGTTTCGCAACCACGACATTTCGCAACCACGAAATCCAGGATTTTGTAGAAAGTTAATCACAACTTTTCAAAAGTAGACTATAACCTGGAATAGTTCACAATACCCTCAAACCCAGACAACCGTAATGAACGTAAAGTGGAATAGTTTATAGAGTTGCGAAACGTCCAGTTTCAAAATGTCTGGGTTGCGAAATGTCTTGGTTGCGAAATTACTGTATGCGCCTTTAATGCTCACCTTCATAACAAATACTAACGACCGGAGACGCCTGACTGGAATCGTTGAACCAAGACCGAGGCATTTGGAAGGTGAAACTGAAAATCACTTTTTTGAATTTCCCGCCTAAAAAAAGGCGCGAAATTCAAATTCAAAAAAACTCACTTCGCAATCGGAATCGGAATCACTTTCGCCGGCTCAAACAAGATTCCCCGGGCTCCTGGAAATTTGTTGGCCGCGAGGCGGCCACAAAATTTTTGAATGTATTTTGAGGAGATGCGAATTCCGAAGAGGGCTGCCTGGAAATGGAAAAATCGGCTCAGAGACATTTCGCAACCAGTCGTTTCGCAACTACGACATTTCGCAACTTACGACAATCCGCAACTCACGACAATCCGCAACCACAAAATCCAGAAATACAACCTTAATAGACGTAAAGTGAACTAGTTTATAGAGTTGCGAAACGTCCAGTTGCGAAATGGCTTTGAACCGAATTCTCAATAGAGCACATTTCCATTATGAACTTACCATATAATCCGACTCGGCAATCCCTCGACTATACCAATCAATATGGGTGCCATCACCTTCGGTGATGGCTTCCTGATAGGCTTCGTCGAGAGTTTCTCGAAATTTCTGACTGAGAATTTGGGATTTTTCGATAATCTTGGTGGTGGTGGTGGTGTTCTGAAAGGATCTAGAAGTTGGAAAATCTGGGCTCTCAGAATCTCAGAATTGGCGACTCGCGGACGTTTTACAACCAGTCATTTTGCAACCAAGACATTTCGCAACCAAGACATTCACAACTGGACACTTTGCAACTAGGAAATTTCACAACTGGACACTTGGAAACTAGGACATTTCACAACCAACTGGACACTTCGCAACTGGACACTTTGCAACTTTATAAACAAGTTCATTTAAATCATTCTATTATCAAGATTTAAGAAATGGCTCCGCGACATTTCGAAACCAGACATTTCGAAACCGCGACAATTTGAAACCGCGACATTTCGAAACCAAACATTTCGAAACCTGTAGATGTTCTACGAAAGCGTCGATCTTTCCGGGTCGCGAAATGACGTAGTTATGAGTTGGAGCAGTTGCGAAACGTCATGGTTGCGAAATGGCGCAGTTGTAAAATGACCTTAGAAACTTAAAATCCCTAAAAATCCACTCACCGTATTTCTCATCTCCAGTCGTTTCGCCACTACCGTATACCTGGATACGGGTGCTCGCACCCGGTATCCATGGATACTGTAGGTGACGAGCAGGATACAGAATACAACGAAAAATTTCATTTTTTCTGGATGATTTTTTCTAGAAGAAGCTTCTAGAAGCCTCTAGAAAAATCTTTTCAATAACAAAAAATGAGCAAAAAAAAACAATATGTGCTCTTGCTCTCTGTCTAGAGATAAGGGGGGGGGGGGGTGATAACAAAAAAAAATTTTCAATTTTTTTTTCTCTTCCGCTTTCTGATTCCTTAAAAGCTTTCCTCAGAGAAATTTTCTGAAAATGTTTTCATTTTTTCAGAAAAAAAATTCCGGATTTCCTGAAAATTCCGAAAATTCCAAAAAAATGAAGCGCCTGGTTTCAATGACGTCATCAAAATCGAGTACTTCTGGAGCATCCACGTCTTCTAAAATCGTTGTCAAGGATTCTGAATCCCCAGAATCGAAAATCTCAAAATTTCCATCAACGTCTTCTGGAGCCATCGTGAAGGCTTCTAAAGACCTCGAGGATACTGTACTTGATACAACTACAGTAGTCCCGTGGCGTCGTGACGTCGAATGGATTCGAAAAATGAGAAAGGATATGGTGGCGCCCGTGGATACCATGGGGTGTCATAAGCTCGCGGACCCCCTCGCACCGCCTGAGGTACTGTATCCGGGACATTTCGCAACTAAGACATTTCGCAACTGGACGTTTCGCAACCAAGACATTTCGCAACCAAGCCAGTTCGCAACCAAGACATTTCGCAACCAAGACATTTCTCAACTAAGGCATTTCGCAACTACGGCATTTTGCAACCAAGACATTTCGCAACCAAGACATGTCGCAACTAAGCCGTTTCGCAACCAAGACATTTCGCAACCGGGACGTTTCGCAACTCTATAAACTAGTCCACTTTACGTTCATTAAGGTTGTATGGGATTGAGGGTATTGTGGATTTCGTGGTTGCGAAATGTCTTGGTTGCGAAATGGCACGGTTGCGAAATATCATAGTTGCGGAATGTCCAGTTGCAGAATGGTCCATTTCCAGGTCCACCGTTTCCAAGTGCTCGTCGCCCTCATGCTCTCCAGCCAAACCCGTGACGAAGTGAACGCGGCTGCCATGAAAGTTTGTCTTTTTTCTTAGATTTGAATTTCAAATTTCCCGCCACTCTGAAATTGGCGGGAAATTTGAAAATTGAAAAAAAACCAAAAAAATCTTTCAGAGACTCAAAGATCACGGATTGTCGATTGAGAAGATTCTGGAATTCGAGGTGCCGAATTTGGAGAAAATCTTGTGTCCAGTGGGATTTTATAAGGTTTGTTATGTAGAAAAATTAGAAAAAAAACTGAAGAAAGTACTGTAGAAAAAGTGGGCGGAGCCTAAATTTTCGAAAATTTTTATTTTGGTTTTTGATTTTTTCGACCATTTTTTTGGAATTTTCAGGATTTTTGAATCTATTTTCGATGGTTTTCAACTCATTTTTCATGTTTTTTAGCCAATTTTCATATAAAAATCGAAAAATCGAAAAAAAAAATTGCTGTAGAAAAAGTGGGCGGCGCCTAATTTTTTTCGGTTTTTTAGTGATTTTTCGATGTTTTTAGGTCATTTTTAATGAGTTTTCAGAATTTTCGGACTATTTTTGCTCAATATTCCCCGAAAATAAGCAAAAACATCAAAAAATCACCAAAGAATCATGAAAAATTGGCTCCGCCCACTTTTTCAAAATTCGAAAATTTGAAAATTTCCAATTTTTATAATAATTTTTCAACATTTTTCAGACATTTCCTAACTAAAATTCACTCAAAAAATCTATAAAAACCACAGAAAAGTTCCCAAAAATGTCAATTTTTTGAAAAAAGTCGATTTTTGAAAAAGTGGGCGGAGCCTAAAAAAGTGGGCGGAGCCTAATTTTTCATGATTTTTTGCTCATTTTTAGCCAATTTTCGACGAATTTTTTATGATTTTTGTGTCATTTTTGGCTAATTTTCAATGATTTTTGTGATTTTTAGGCCAAAAATTTGAAAAATTCGAAAAAAGTACTGTAGAAAAAGTGGGCGGAGCCTAATTTTTTTTTCGATTTTTGACCATTTTCGGCCGATTTTGATGATTTTTAGCTCATTTTAACCCAAATTTTTTTCAGAGAAAAGCAGTTTATCTTCAACAAACCGCCCGAATTCTCCAAGAAAAATATTCTGGAGACATTCCAGACACCCTCGATGGACTATGTGCACTTCCTGGCGTCGGGCCAAAAATGGGAAATTTAGTGATGCAAATCGCGTGGGGAAAGTGTGAGGGAATCGCTGTGGATACGCATGTACACCGTATTTCGAATCGATTGGGTAGGAATTTTGAGAAAAAAAATAGGAAAAAAATGAGCCGGAAATCATGAAAAATGGCCTAAAATCGAAAAAAATGACTCAAAAATTATGAAAAATGACTTGAAAAACATAAAGAATGATCCAAAAACCATGAAAAATGGGTCGAAAATCATGAAATTTCACGAAAAATGACCAACAAACAATGAAAAATTAGGCTCCGCCCACTTTTCCTACAGTAATTTTTTTGTGAATTTTTGAAAAAAAATTGGCTAAAAACCTTGAAAATGAACCAAAAATCGTGAAAAAAGAGCCTGAAAACATGAAAAATGACTCAAAATCATGCAAAATGGTTTAAAATCCTGTAAATTGACTTGAAAATCATGAAAAATAGTCCAAAAATCATGAAAAATGACTCAAAAATCACTAAAAATGACTTAAAAATCATGAAATTTCAAGATTTTTGACCCATTGCTCATCAAAAAATGACATGAAAATTAAGAAAAATTGGTCCGAAATCCCGGAAAAATCATTAAAAAAGGCCTAGAAATCATATAAAATATGGTAAAAATCACTAAAAATGACTCAAAGGTCACCGAAAGTGATCCAAAAATCATAAAAATTGGTCCAGAAACCGCGAAAAATGACTAAAAATGGCCTAAAAATCATGAAAAATGATCCAAAAATGACGGGAAATCGCGAAAAATGACCTAAAAATCATCAAAAATGGCCAAAAATCAGGAAGTTTCCAAAAATTTCGGAGCAATTTTTTGATTTTTGAGTCATTTTTCATCAAAAAATGACTCAAAAATCATGAAAAACGGTCCTAAATTCACTAAAAATGACCAAAAATGACCAAAAATAGACAGAAATCCCAAAAATTAGACCAAAAAATAATGAAAAATTAGGCTCCGCCCACTTTTGCAAAAGTGGGCGGAGCCTAATTTTTAATGACTTTTTGGTCATTTTGGATCATCTTTGGTGATTTTTGGACCATTTTTTATGATTTTTGGGTCATTTTTAGTGATTTTAGAGCCATTTTTCATGATTTTTAACCCATTTTCTTCCAGGCTGGATCAAAACGGACACCCCGGAGAAAACCCGAAAAGCCTTAGAAATCCTGCTCCCCAAATCCGAATGGCAACCAATTAATCATCTACTAGTGGGATTTGGCCAAATGCTCTGTCAACCGATCCGTCCAAAATGTGCCACGTGTCTTTGTGGAGCCACTTGTCCGAGCAGTTCGGTAAAGGGAAACACGATGAAAAACGAGGAAGAAAAGGATGAAAAACCGATGAAAAAGGCGAAAAAATCGACGAAAATTGGAGTGAAAATGGAGGAAAAATGATTATTTTCTCTCTTTTTTTATGTTTTCAGCCCCATTTTATCAATAAAGATCTCTTTTTTCTATGTTTTGCATGCTCATTTTTAACCAGAAAAACCCTTTAAAAGTTGCGAAATGTCGTGGTTCCGAAATCGACGTGAGTTGCGAAATGACTGGTTTCGAAATATGGCGGTTGCGAAATCGACGTCAGTTGCTAAATGTCGGGGTTACGAAATATCTGGTTGCGAAATGTCTTGGTTTCGAAATGTCGTGGTTCCGAAATCGACGTGAGTTGCGAAACATCCAATTTCGAAATGTCTTGGGTGCAAGTCGCAGCGGTTGAGAAATCGACGTGAGTTTTGAAATGTCTTGGTTTCGAAATGACTAGCCCTTTCATCAGATCCATCTAGCGTCCAACTCCCTATAACCACAAAATTTCGCAACCAGCCACTTTGCAACTGGACACTTCGCAACCAGCCATTTCGCAAATTCGTAACGTCGTGGTTGCGAAATCGACGTGAGTTGAGAATTGTCGCAGTTGCGAAATGTCTGGTTGCGAAACGTCTGCTGACCATCAGGATCAATTTCTTCGCTTTTATCGTATTCTTAGTACTTTTTCTTCCTGTTTTCCTCCAAAATAACTAACATTCGAATCGCCCAAAAAAACCAATTTCAAATCTTCAAAGACGATAGACCCCTCAATTTCCCAGGAGCAATATCTTGGAAAATCCTCACATGCAACAATACTCACAGTGTACAATACAGTACACCTGGGTAGGGGCTGTAAGCCTGAAAAATCGATACCCCCCCCCCCCCCCGGACCCCCTATATAAGGCGAGAAAATTCCAAATAACTCAGTTCCATCTGGAATTTCCCTATTGGTTTTTCCCTCAACTGCCATCATGCAATCCCAAGGAGTCCGCCGATCCAGCCGCCCAACTCGGATCCCTCGCCGATATTCTCCATATGGCTCAAGGACCACCGCCCTCGTCCAAGCAGCTCCAGTTCAAGCCGCTCCACCCTCACCACCACCACGAGCATCGATTTTCACGGTCTACGATTTCCCTTATGTCGTAGGTCAGGCTCAAGCTCAGGATGCTCCAGCTCCACCAGTGAAAATCGAAGTTGAAGATGCTCCAGAAGTCCATGCTCCATCTACAGCTCCACTTCCTCAATTAGCAGTGAAACAAGTGATAGAAGATGCTCCAGAAGTCGTCTCCTCAACTCCATTAGCAGCAGCAATCAAGACGGAAATCGAGGTTCAAGCTCAAGAGTATACTCCAGATCAGCTCCGGGCATTGGAAGTGAAACAGGAAATCGAAGATGCTCCAGAAGTCACCATCAAGCTCGAGGAACCCGTTCCATTCCGACCAATCAAAATGGAGATCCGGGAAGAAGAGCCAGCCCCACCAACCCCTGCTGTCGGAGTCAAAACCGAACCAGAAGTCCACCAGGAATCAGAATCAGTCCAAGAATTCCTCCAAAGAATCTACTCGGAAGTCCAACAAATCGACGCTCAGCACAAGCAGAGGACCGAGGACGTTTCGCAATTAAGACACTTTGCAACTGGGAAATTTCACAAGTCGGACATTTGGCGACTAGGGCGTTTAAATATCTTATGACATTTCGAAACTGGACGTTTTGCAACCAAGACATTTTACAACTGGACACTTAGAAACTAGTACATTTCACAACCAAGACGCTTGGCAACTGGACACTTTGCAATTTTATAAACTAGTTCATTTAGGCCATTCCAGATTGTTATCAAGATCTATTTAAGAAATGACTCCGCGACATTTCGAAACCTGTAGATATTCTACGAAAACGTCAATCTTTCGGTTGCGAAACGACGTGGTTATGAGAGTTAGAGCAGTTGCAAAACGTCATGGTTGCGGAATGTCGCAGTTGTGGAATGACCTTAGAATCTAAGAATTGGCGGCTCGCGGACGTGTTGCAACCACGACGTTTCGCAACCAAGACATTTAAAAACCAAGACGCTTGGCAACTTTATAAACTAGTCTGAAAAATCCACTCACCTTATTCCTCATCTCCAGTCGTTTCGCCACTACCGTATACCTGGATACGGGTGCTCGCACCCGGTATCCATGGATACTGTAGATGGTGAGCAGAATGTAGAATATGATGAAAAATTGCATTTTTTCTAGAAGTTTTCTTCTAGAAGCTTCCTCTAGAAGCTTCTAGAAAAATCTTTTCAATAACAAAAAATGAGCAAAAAAAAACAATATGTGCTCTTGCTCCCTGTCCCGAGATAAGGGGGGGGGGGGTGATAATAGAAAAAAATTTTTTTTTCCTTTTTTTCCTCTTCCGCCTTCAGAATCCTCTCCTGATTCTGATTCCTTAAAAGCATTCCTCATCTTTTTTTTTCAAAATTTTTGATTTTTTCAGAAAAAAACCGGATTTCCTGAAAAAAATGAAGCGCCTGGTTTCAATGACGCCATCAAAATCGAGTACTTCTGGAGCTCAAACGTCTTCTAAAATCATCGTCAAGGATTCTGAATCAGCTCCAGAATCCAAAATTTCAAAATCTCCATCAACGTCTTCTAAAATCGTCGTGAAGGATTCTGAAGACCTCGAGGATACTGTACTTGATCCAACTACAGTACTCCCATGGCGTCGTGACGTCGAATGGATTCGAAAAATGAGAAAGGATATGGTGGCGCCCGTCGATACCATGGGGTGTCATAAGCTGGCGGACCCCCTCGCACCGCCTGAGGTACTGTAGTTGAAAAATTGGCTCCGGGACATTTCGCAACCAAGACATTTCGCAACCGAGATATTTCGTAACTAGATGTTTCGCAACCAAGACATTTGGCAACCGAGACATTTCTCAACTAAGGCATTTCGCAACTACGGCATTTTGCAACCAAGACATTTCGCAACCAAGACATTTCGAAACCAAGACATTTCACAACTGTACGTTTCGCAACTCTATAAACTAGTCCACTTCACCCTCATTAAGGGTGTATGGGATTGAGGGTATTGTGGATTTCGAGGTTTTGAAATGGCATGGTTGCAAAATGTCTTAGTTGCGAAATGTCCTGGTTGCGAAATGTCCAGTTGCAGAATGGTCCATTTCCAGGTCCACCGTTTCCAAGTGCTCGTCGCCCTCATGCTCTCCAGCCAAACCCGTGACGAAGTGAACGCGGCTGCCATGAAAGTTTGTCTTTTTTCAATTTTTTTTTGAATTTCAAATTTCCCGCCACACTGAAATTGGCGGAAAATTTGAAATTTGAAAAAAAAATTTTTCGGAAAAAATTTGAAATTTCGTTCAGAGACTCAAAGATCACGGATTGTCGATTGAGAAGGTTCTGGAATTCGAGGTGCCGAATTTGGAGAAAATCTTGTGTCCAGTGGGGTTTTATAAGGTTTGGAGTCTAAAAATTTGAAAAAAATCCCTAAAAAAATTACTGTAGAAAAAGTGGGCGGAGCCTAAATTTTTGAAAAAAAAAGTTTTTTTTGAAATATTTTGATTTTTCTACTTTTTTTTTTAATTTTAAGGCTTTTCTTATCTATTTTCGATGGTTTCCAACTCATTTATCTTGTTTTTAGCCAATTTTCACTGAAAAATTTAAAAAAACCAAAAAATTACTGTAGAAAAAGTGGGCGGAGCCTAATTTTTTTCGGTTTTTTAGTGATTTTTAGGTCATTTTTCATGAATTTTTCAGTTTTTTCTTTCATTTTTACTCAACTTTTCTGAAGAAATGGCCTAAAAACCAGAAAATTCGGCCCAAAAACCATGAAAATCTTCAAAAAATTAGGCTCCGCCCACTTTTATCCAGAGAAAAAATTGAAATTTTTTCAATTTTTTTTCTAATTTTTCGACTTTCTCTAACTAAAAATTACTCGAAAAATCTATAAAAACCACAAAAAAGTTCCCAAAAATCCCGATTTTTCGATTTTTGAAAAAGTGGGCGGAGCCAAAAAAGTGGGCGGAGCCTAATTTTTCATCATTTTTTGCTCATTTTTAGTGATTTTTGAGCCGTTTTTCATGATTTTTGTGTCATTTTTGGCTATTTTTCAGTGGTTTTTGTGATTTTTAGGCCAAAAATTTGAAAAATTCGAAAAAAATTACTGTAGAAAAAAGTGGGCGGAGCCTATTTTTTAAGGTCATTTTCGGCCAGTTTTGATAATTTTTAGGTCTTTTTAACCCAAATTTTTTCCAGAAAAAAGCCATCTATCTTCAGCAAACCGCGCGAATTCTTCTGGAAAAATATTCTGGAGACATTCCAGACACCCTCGATGGACTATGCGGACTTCCGGGAGTCGGCCCGAAAATGGGAAATTTAGTGATGCAAATCGCGTGGGGAAAGTGTGAGGGAATCGCCGTGGACACACATGTACACCGTATTTCGAATCGATTGGGTAGGAATTTTGAGAAAAAAAATAGGAAAAAAATGAGCCGGAAATCATGAAAAATGGCCTAAAATCGAAAAAAATGACTCAAAAATTATGAAAAATGACTTGAAAAACATAAAGAATGGTCCAAAAACCATGAAAAATGGGTCGAAAATCATGAAATTTCACGAAAAATGACCAACAAACAATGAAAAATTAGGCTCCGCCCACTTTTTCTACAGTAATTTTTTTTCGAATTTTGGAAAAAAAATTGGCTAACAATCACTAAAAATGGACTAAAAATCATAAAATGACATTAAAAATCATCAAAAATGATTCAAAAATCTTGAGAAATAGTCAGAAAATCATGAAAATTGGCCTAAGAATATCTGAAAATGGTCCAAAAATCATGAAGAATAGGGCAAAAATGACGAAAATTATCCAAAAATCAGGATTTTCGACCCATTTTTCATGATTTTTGGACTGGTTTCATGAAAAATATGTTACAAATCACTAAAAATGACTCAAAGATCACTGTAAGTGATCCAAAAATCATAAACATTTGTCCAGAAATCGCTAAAAATGACTGAAAGTGGCCTGAAAACTATGAAAAATGATCCAAAAATGACAGAAAATCGCGAAAAATGACTCAAAAATCATGAAAAATAACCTAAAAATCCAAAAAATGACCCAAAAATCATGAAATTTCAAAATTTTCGACCCAATTTTCGTGATTTTTGGACTATTTTTCATCGAAAAATTACATTAAAATCATTAAAAATATGATGAAACTCACTAAAAATGACCTAAAAATCATCAAAAATGGCCCAAAAATTATGAAAAATAGACTAAAAATCCCAAAAAATGGCCTAAAATTCGCTAAAAATGACTTTAAAAATCATGAAATTTCATGATTTTCGACGGATTTTTCTTGATTTTTGAGTCATTTTCAATAATTTTTGGGTCATTTCTCATCAAAAAATGACCCAAAAATCATAAAAAATGGTCCAAAAATCATATAAAATGATCTAGAAATGACTCAAAAATTATGAAATTTCATGATTTTTGGTCCATTTTTCATGAAAAATGATCCAAAATTCACGAAAAATGGCCTAAACAATAGGCTCCGCCCACTTTTTCGAAAATCAAGAAGTTGAAATTTTTTTTCTCAAAATTTTCCAATTTTTCAAATTTTGAAAAAGTGGAAAAAATGGGCGGAGCCTAATTTTTCATGATTTTTTGGTCATTTTGGACCATTTTAGTAATTTTAGGGCTATTTTTAGTGATTTTTCGACTGTTTTTGGTGACTTTAAGGTCGTTTTTCATGATTTTTGACCCAATTTTCCCAAATTTTCAGCTCATTTTAACCCTGAATTTCTTTTCAGGCTGGATCAAAACGGACACCCCGGAGAAAACCCGAAAAGCCTTGGAAATTCTCCTGCCCAAATCCGAATGGCAACCAATTAATCATCTCCTAGTGGGGTTTGGCCAAATGCTCTGTCAACCGATCCGCCCAAAATGTGCAACGTGTCTTTGTGGAGCCACTTGTCCGAGCAGTTTGGTGAAGGGAAAAAATATGAAAAAGGAGGAAGAAAAGGACGAAAAACCAATGAAAAAGGCGAAAAAATCGACGAAAATTGAGATGAAAATGGAGGAAAAATCGCTGGAATTTGAAGAGAAATGATTTTTTTTACTGTATTTTTGATGTTTTCAACCGCTTTTTATCAATAAAGATCTCATTTCTTTTATGTTTTTATGCTCATTCTCAACCAAAAAAACCTCAAAAATGATCCAAAAATCATGAAAAATGACCGATAAATCATGAAAAACGGCTGAAGATTGACCAGGTTTGGCCACCCCGACGTTTTGCAACTACGCCATTTCGCAACTAACGACATTTCGAAACCACCAAATCTACATACCTAATAATAAGTTCACGTTCAACTCTTTTTTTTATAGTGGATTCCATCCTTAATTATTTTATGATATCCGTAATCACATGTAGCCTACTTTACGCAGTTGCGAAATGGCTGGTTTCAAAATTTTTAGTTGCGAAATGTCTTAGTTTCAAAATAACTAGTTGCGAAATGTCTTGGTTTCGAAATGCCGTGGTTGCGAAATATCTTGTTGTGAAATGTCTTGGTTCCGAAATGTCTAGTTGCGAAAAGTCTAGTTTCGAAATGTCTTGGTGCCAAAATTTGACCATTTTCTAGACTTCTAACGTCTTCTGACCCCCCAGTCTTCCAAATTCATGTCAGTCATTTCAGGATCCCTTTATTTCCCAGGAGCAATCTCCTGAAAAATCCTCACATACCACAATACCAACAGTGTCCCAGTACAGTACAGAACACCTGGGTAGGGGTTGTAAAACTGAAAATCGATAGCCCCCGGACCCCTATATAAGGCGAGCTATTTCCAATAAAGTCAATTCCCTCTGGAATATCCTATTATTGGTTTTTCCCTCCTCTAAACCAATACTCAACTACCACCATGCAATCCGCTCAAGGAGTCACCATCCGCCGATCCACCCGCCCAACCCGGATGCCTCGCCGATATTCTCCATATGGCTCCAGGACCACCGTCTCCGTCCAACCGGCTCCAGTTCAAGCAGCTCCACCAACACCACCACGAGCATCGATTTTCATGGTCTACGATTTTCCTTATGTCGTAGGGCAGATTCAATCTCTTCAGGATGCTCCAGGATCACTCCCATCAGTGAAAATCGAAGTTGAAGATGCTCCAAAAGTCCATGCTCTATCTCCAGCTCCACCCCAATCATTGCCAGTGAAACAAGAGATGGAAGATGCTCCAGAAGTCACTTCAGCCCCAGCTCCAGAAGTCATCAAGACGGAAATCGAGGTTCAAGCTCCAGAGTATACTCCAGCTCAGCTCCGAGCATTGGAAGTGAAACAGGAGATTGAAGATGCTCCAGAAGTCATCATCAAGCTCGAGGAACCCGAACCCGTTCCAATCCGACTAGTCAAAATGGAGATCCAGGAAGAAGCGCCCACACCAATGGCAACAACCCCAGTCAAGACCGAACCAGCTGCACAAGAAGTCAGAATCCACCAGGAATCAGAATCAGTCCAGGAATTCCTTCAAAGGATCTACTCGGAAGTCCAACAAATCGACGCTCAGTACAAGCAGAGGATCGAGGAGCACTATCAACGACGACGCGCCGCCATCGACGCCCTATTTTTCACCCATAATTGATTTTCTGTATTAATAAAAAAATAAATCGAAAGGAAATGGATTAACTCAATTTTAACACTTTTTTTTGTTGTATAATTTTCTACCACTAATAAATTCTGATAATGTTTAAAGTTACTTCAAAATATGTAAAAATAGGCACTAATCACTCTAAAATTTCGAAAAATGGCTCCGAAATGAGCAAAAATCGCAGTTGTCTGGGGTTGAGTTTCCAAAAAAACTTGCCACCCATGGGAATCGAACCCGAGACCCTCCTCCTGGTAGTCTAGACACTTCCCAATTGAGCCATCAAGTCTAAAAACTTGAAAAAAAGAAAACAAAAAATTTTTGACCTAGGTTGGGATCGAACCCGTGACCTTCAGTTTGAAAGTCAACAGTGTTACCGCCTGCGCCATTGGTGCATCACCTCGAATTGTGGGTGGAAGGGCGTATATAAAGCTTGCGGTGGGCGGCGGCGCCGCGAAAATGTGAGAGGAGCCATTTTTCTGGTTTCTGAAAAACCCAAAAAAATCAGAATTCAGAATTCAGAGAGTAAGAGTGCTTCATTTGACAAACTGTATTCAATTGTATTCAATTTCAAGCAAATTCAATTCAAGATTAAATATGGAAGAAAAAAAACGGGAGGATATGAGAGAGATCAGGATAAAAAAAAGTGAATTGGGGGAGAAAGGGGCGGGGCCTCAGGGAAAATTATCGCACACGATAGAGCATCTTGCGTTGCATCTTTTGCTGAATGTCACCGCGACGGACGAGATTGTCGATGACTTTCTTGACCAACGACTCCTTGTAGTGTTGACGGGAGACAAAGTCCTGGAAAAAATTTAATGAATTTAAAGGAATTTTGGACCATTTTTTCATGATTTTTGGACCATTTTTTGATGAAAAATGACTTTAAAATTTTGAAAAATTACCCAAAAACCCGAAAAATGAGTCGAAAATCTCGAAAATTCATGATTTTTGGTCACTCTTAGTGATTTTCAGCCTATTTTTCATGATTTTTGAGTCATTTTTATGATTTTTAGGCAATTTTTAGAGACTTTTTGGCTCATTTTTAATGATTTTTGGACTACTTTCAAGATTTTTAGACCATTTTTTGATGAGAAATTGGTCAAAAATTATGAAAAATGACTCAAAAATCGTCAAAAATCTTGAAATGTCATGTTTTTTCGACCCATTTTTCATGATTTTTGGACTATTTTAAATGTTTTTTGAGTAATTTTTAATGATTTTAAGCCATTTTTTACTAATTTTTCATGATTTTTGGACCATTTTTCATTCAAAAATTCAAAAATCCGATTACTGTAGAAAAGTGGAATTTTAAGCCATTTTTAGTGAATTTTGGGAAATTGTCGTAAATTTTGTTTATGACCAAATTGGACCATTTTTTAGCAAATTTTGGGTAATTTTTCGTCAATTTTCTCTTACCGAAATAATCAAATGCTCCGAGACGTGGGTTCCAATCGCAAAACGCTTCTTCATCTGCACCTCGATACGATTCAACGCCTCCTGATCGGCGTTCGACGTGAATCCCTCGACGCCGGCCAAATTTCCGGTGGCAGCCGCTTCGATTGTGGAGACACGGAACAGGCGGAGTGCCTCTTCGACGTGTTTATCGGTGGCAAAGTGTTGAAGTTCCATTTTTGCGAGACTTTCCGCGATACGAACTATGGCTTCGAGTTGACGGACGGTGATGGGAATCGCCGAGTGATGGGCTTTCTTGCCGGATTCTGGAAGAAGAAAAATTGGAGTTGAAAAATGATATTTTAGACAAATTTTGGACCATTTTATAAGCGATATTCCCCAAGGGAAAACGCGCTCCATCGCCAACTTGGCTAAAATTTGAATTTTCAGCTTTCCCGCCGTTTTGAAAACAGCGAAACATGTTTTGGTGGATCCGTGGACTCCTCGTGGACAATTCGACTGCTGCCCGAGTTGTCCACGAGGAGTCCACGCACCCACCAAAACATGTTTTGTTGTTTTAAAAACGGCGGGAAAGCTGAAAATTCAAATTTTAGCCAAATTGGCGATGGAGCGCGTTTTCCCTTGGGGAATATCGCTAATAGATAAATTTTGAACAATTTTAGGCCGATTTTTGACAATTTTAGGAAAATTGTGGACCATTTCAGACCAATTTTCAACCATTTTAGGTCGATTTTGGAGCATTTTAGTCAAATTTGGACTCTGGCAGACCAATTTTAGACCATCTTAGGTCAACTTTGGAGTCCAAAATTGGCCTAAAACGATCCGAAATAGTCATAAAATGTTCGAAAATTGACTTCATATAGTCCAAAATCGATTCTAAATTATCCAAATTCGGCATAAAATTGTTCAAAATTTGTCAAAAATAGTGTTAAACTTGTCTAAAGTGGTCCAAAACGCAATTTTTAGGCGGTTTCCTTCGGATTTTGGACTATTTTAGGCCGATGTAGGCCTTCTTTGACGGTTTTAGGTCGATTTTAGACCTTTTTAGTCAATTTTTGCTAATTTTCACCTCTTCTTCCCCTATTCAAAACTCACTAAAAGTGTCAGCAGTCACCACGGGATTTCTCATCTTCACATAGTGATTGACGAGCTTCTCGGAAGCTTGTGGCGTCAAGCGTGGTCCACACGTCATACGGGCGTAGGTGACGAACTTCTTCAAGAATTCGATCGTCAAGAATCCGTCCGTATCGTACATTGTCATCACACCACCATCGACGTCGGTGGTCAGTGTCTTGGGGACTCCGGAGTCGTCGCGTTCCTTGGCTGCGGCCGCGTTGACGTGCACTTCGATGACGTGTTTGGCGAGGGTCTGGAAATTTGAGGGGGGATTAATTAGCATTTTGAGCCAAAAATTGTGAAATTTGAGCCAGAACGCTTCTGGATGGTTGAGACTTGAAATTTGGCTAAAAATGAGGCTAGAACCGTCGAAATCCGCCCAGGATGACGAAAATCCAAAATTGGGCTCAAATTTAGCCGAAAATCCTCGAAAGGCGGCCAAAAATGAGCCTAAAATGATCCAAATCGGCCCCAGAAAGACTAAAATTCGAAATCTGTTATCTTACATGATCTAGATCGAAAAGAAGCCGCGAAATCCATTCTAAAATCGTCAAAATTGGCCTAACCCTTGAAATCTTGAAAATTTGAGCAAAATCGACTGAAAATGAGCCGAAAATGAAGCATTTTCAGCCAAAAATTGTGAAATTTGAGCCAGAAGCTATTCAATTACGTAAAAACGTGCGTAGATTCCAAAAATCTAGATGAAAATGCTCAAAAATCGCTCTAGATTACCGAAAAATGGCTCCAAAATGAGCGAAAATCGCAAAAGTTGTAGGGGCCGAGGTTTCTAAAAAAGGGGCACAGTGATTGGCTGACTCCGCCCCTTTTTTGGAAAACTCAACCCCAGACAACTTTTGCGATTTTTCGCTCATTTAGGAGCCATTTTTTGGTATTTTAGATCGATTTTTGAGAATTTTCACTATGATTTTTGGAATCTACGCACGTTTTTACGTAATTTAAAGTAAAACTGAAATTGAATAGCTTCTGGCTCAAAATGCTCCAAATTTGACGATTTTCAGCTCATTTTCAGTCGATTTTGCTCTCAAATTTTCAAGACTTCAAGGGTTAGGCCAATTTTAACAATTTTAGACTGGATTTCGGCTTATTTTCGATCTAGATGATCTGAGATAACAGATTTCGAATTTTAGTCTTTCTGAGGTCGATTTGGATGATTTTAGGCTCATTTTAGGCCGCATTTCGAGGATTTTCGGCTAGATTTGAATATTGGTCATCCTGGGGTCGATTTCGACGATTTTTGGCTCAATTTTAGCCAAGTTTCAAGTCTCAACCATTCAGAAGCTTCCTGGCTCAAAATGCTCCATTTTAGCTCATTTTGGGCCATTTTTCAAGGATTTCCGGCTCAATTTGAGCCAATTTTCGCAATTTTTGGCTAGTTCTGAATATCGGTCATCCTGGGGTCGATTTCGACGATTTTAGGCTCAAAATGCTCCATTTTTGCTCATATTAGGCCATTTTTTGAGGATTTTGGCTAGATTTGAATATCGGTCCCCATGGACCGATTTCGATGGTTCTAGGCTCATTTTTGGTCGATTTTGACGATTTTGCTCCAATTTTCTACTAACCGAATCCTTCTGCACATCATGCACATCCTTCACAATATAGATCATATCAAAACGCGACAGGATCGTCGGCATAAAATCGATATTATCATCACCACGCGACTCATCCCATCGCCCATAAACCGAGTTGGCCGCCGCGAGCACCGAGCATCTCGAGTTAAGGGTAGTCGTGATTCCAGCCTTTGCAATAGAGATTGTCTGTTGCTCCATAGCTTCGTGGATGGCCACTCGATCATCCTCTCTCATCTTGTCAAACTCATCAATACAAACCACACCGCCATCCGCGAGCACCATTGCTCCGCCCTCCATAATAAACGAGCGAGATTGGGGGTCTCGAATCACCGAAGCAGTGAGACCAGCCGCCGATGAGCCCTTTCCAGAAGTGTACACCCCAATTGGCGCAACTTGCTCCACAAACTTCAACAATTGAGATTTCGCGGTTCCGGGGTCTCCCAGCAGGAGCACATTGATGTCTCCACGACGCGTAATTCCATCGGGAAGTCGCTTTCGCGCTCCACCGAACAACAAGCAAGCGATGGATTTTTTGATGTCCGCCGAGCCATAGATAGATGGTGCAATTGATTTGGCGATGAGCTCGAAGGCGTCTTTCCTCTGAGCCAGAGATTTGAACATTCTCTCCTCTTCCGGGGTGAACTGGGTGAAATTTGTTCTTCCTGGGCCAGAAGTCTCGATTTGAATGCCCAAAACGCGCAAATAGGGGGTACGAATGCCTTGGAGAGTCTTATCGCCAGTCTTCTTTTGAGCCAATTTCTTGATAGAGTAGACTCCGACGATGGTGACGCGGTTTCCGGGGACAACCTGAAAATAGTCGAAATTGGAGAAAAATAGGAAAAAAATAGTCTAAAATTCTGGAAAATTGGCCTAAAATTGACCTAGATAGCCCAAAATTTGCCTTTGGTGGCCTAGAAAAATCCTAGGCCATCTAGGCTCAAAATCCTCAAAAATTGACTCAAATTCAGCCGAAAAAACGTCAAAATTGTCCGAGAAAGTCCTAGATTATCTTTTGATGGTCTAGAAAAAAACCTAGGCCATCTAGGCTCAAAATGAGCCAAAAATCGTAAAAATTTGATCAAAAATGGTCTAAATGGCCTGGAAATCCATCTTTGACATTTCTAGGCCATCTAGACCGTATTTGCCTCATTTTTGGTCATTTTGCAAGGATTTTGAACCAATTTTGCCAATTTTCAGCTTAAAATGCTCCATTTTTTCTCTAGAATCTCCGCAGGACCCCTTTGGGGTTGTCAGGGGTCTAGAAAAATCCGAGGCTCAAAATGTGTCAAACTTGGCTCAAATTCCTCGAAAATTGGGCGAAAAACGACCGAAATGGCCTAAAAATCCAATTTTTAGTCATTTTTTTGCTCTAACCTTATCCGTGAGATATCTCTCGGTGAATAGTTGCAAATGGCGAGGCATCTCTCCATGCGGGACGTCTTCTGGATTCTCCTGAAGCTTCAGAGTTTGATAGTCGACACACTCGCATTTGTCGGGCAACATCACGTATGGGTCGATTGGGCAGCGTTGCATTTGGCCTTGTTGGGGGCTGGAAATTTGAATTTTTGGAAAAATTGAGCCAAAAAGCGTCAAAATTGGCCTAGGGGTGGCCGAGGAAATCCTAGGCCATCTATACTCAAAAGGAGTCAAAAATCGCGAAAATTGAGTCAAAAATGGCCTAGAAATCGATTTATAGCCATTTCTAGGCCATCTAGACCTTTTTCGGCTCAATTTTCAACGATTTTTGGCTCAAAATGCTCGATTTTTCTCCAAAACTCACGCGGCACAAGTTCTTGGCAGTGAGAATCCCTCCAATCCTGGCTTGATGCTCACATCCGGAATCGTGTGCTTGCATTGACGACACTGAAGAGTGACCTTGGTGGCCTTGGAGCGGACCTGGAAAATGAGAAAATAAGGATTTTTTGGGGGTTTGGGAGTGATTTTGGCGCGATTTTAAGAGAATTTGTGCAATTTTGGAGCTTTTTAGGCCTGAAATTGTCCATTTTAGCGGTTCTGGGGGTCTAGGACGCGTTAGTTATGCTGGGGTGCGGCTAGGGGTGATTTTGGTGCTTTTTGGTGCTTTTTGGAGCATTTTGGCGGCTCTGGGGTGATTTCGACGTAATTTTGAAGATTTTAAGGGTCTGGAAACCATTATTTCGCGTTTTTTAACCAATTTTAAGGGGTTTAAAGTGATTTTGACGCGTTTTAGAGCAAAATTAAGCCATTCTGAAGGTCTGGGGCGCTTTTGACGCGGTTTCGAAGGTTCCTAGACTAAAATTGATCAAATTTAATGGTTTTCTGCCTGATTTTCGCTCCAAAATGTTGATTTCCGGCGCCAAATTCAAAATTTCCCCTTTCCAATCCAGTTTTTCGCGTTTTTTAGCAATTTTAGGGGCTTAAGGTGATTTTGACGCGTCTTAGAGAAAAATTAAGCCATTTTGAAGGGCTGGAGCGCTTTTGACGCGGTTTCGAAGGTCCCCGGGCTAAATTTGGTAAATTTAACGATTTTTGCCTGATTTTTACTCCAAAATGATGATTTTCGGTCCCAAATTGTCCATTTTCACAGTTTTTCGCTGAATTTCGACCCATATACGCTATTTTAAGCGCCAAATTCAAATTTTCCACTCTCCAACTCAGTTTTTTTCGCTTTTGACGCGTTTTTGAAGGTTCCTGGGCTAAAATTGGTCAATTTTAACGATTTTCGCTCGGATTTTGACCCATATATGCTATTTTAGGCGCCAAATTCAAATTTTCCACTCCCAGCCGTACCTGAGCAGCGGCAACAATGATACCGGAGATCTTGACGACCTGCGACACCTGAGCGCTCTTCACTTGTCTCAACGACGTTGGATGCTCGTCAGGAAGGGAAAGGGAGATTTTAAGGGTCTGGGAGCCATTTTTACAGGTTTTGGAGCATTGCTAAGGGTCTCAAGATGATTTTAACGCTTTCTATAGCAAAAATGAGCCATTTTAATGGTCTGGAGCGTCTCAGATGCGTTTCTGAAGCTTCTAGAGCAGCTGTGGCGCTTTTGACGCGTTTTTGAAGGTTCCTAGGCTAAAATCGGTCATTTTTTTTACAGTTTTTCGCTGAATTTTCACCCCCAAAGTGCTATTTTATGCGCCAAATTCAAATTTTCCACTTCCAAGTGTACCTGAGCAGCGGCGACAATGATACCGGAGATCTTGACGACCTGCGACACCTGAGCGCTCTTCACTTGTCTCAGAGACGTTGGATACTCGTCAAGAGTGAGCATGACTTGAATATCATGCAGCTTCTCCTCCTCCTTCGGACGCGGTTGCGTGATTTCGTCGGCGACAATTTTCGCCGCCTCCTCCAGAGCGGGAAGCACTTTTCCCGGGAATTTTCGCAGTTTCATCTCGATGTCCTCGTCGAAATTCTTGAGATGATTCAGATTGATCTCCAGATGATAGTCGTGAGAGTGGTAGTTGCGTTTGAGTTGCTCTCTGGAAGAAAATAGGGGTTTTGTGGTGGTTTTGAGCCAAAATTCGAGTTTTAAGGCTTATTTTGACCATTTTGACCGAAAATTTGATATTTTTAGAGTCATTTTAAGCGAAAAATCAGGTTTTTAGGCCTCTTTTGACCCTAGAAACACTATCAGATCAAAATAGTGCTTCTAGGGTCGATTTCGTCAAAATTTTCACGTTTTTGGGTCAAAATTCACTGAAAATACCGTTATTGCTCCTGAAACCAGTGCTTTTGAGCGGAAAATCAGGTTTTTGGGCCTATTTTGACCCTATAAGCACTATTTTGACTCTAGGACCAAAATCATTGTCCTAGGCTCGATTTTACTCAATTTTTCACTTTTTGCGGTCAAAAATCTGGAAAATCGACGTTTTTAGAGTCATTTTGAGCCGAAAACCGAGTTTCTGAGCCCATTTTGGCTCTGGGACCAAAAATAAGCTCCTAGGGTCAATTTTCCCCAAATTTTCACTTTCTGGGGTCAAAAATCTTCTAAAATGAGGCTTTTAGAGTCATTTTGAGTCAAAATTCGAGTCTTCACATGAATTTTGAGCCTAAAATCGAGATTTTCGGTCTATTTTGTCCATGGGGTTCAAAATATGCGCCTAGGGTCAATTTAACCCTAATTTTCACTTTTTTGGGGCGAAATTCCCTGAAATTTCCATATTTTCCATAGATTTTTACCTGTAAATCATTCCAAAGCCTCCAGTGGAGAAGTCACGAATGAAATTGCGGAACTGCGTGATCAACTGACGATACTCGGCGATCAGCTCCTTTCCAGTGTCTGGGACACCGTCGTTGGCGAAGAAACGCTCCTGATAGTAGATGCCGGGATTGTCGAGATTCGACATGGTGCTTTTTGGTTGTTAGTGGATTACTGGAAAAAAAATTTTGGGTTTTGGGGGATTTTGGGGTGAAAATGGGGTGAGAATGACGAAAAATGAGGTAAAATACTCATTTAAACCCTCCAAATCTCGAAAAATAACTCAGAAATCCGAAAAAATCGCAAAATTTGGCCTAAAAATGACCGAAATTCGACAGGAAAGTGCGAAAATGCGCG
Organism: Caenorhabditis sinica; assembly: GCA_963932045.1. NCBI lineage: Eukaryota > Metazoa > Nematoda > Chromadorea > Rhabditida > Rhabditidae > Caenorhabditis > Caenorhabditis sinica. The sequence continues at coordinate 17,960,373 of OZ009943.1, forward strand.
AAATCGTTGCGTTTTGAATTCGAGTTTTTGGCGCGCGCGGGCCATGTCCGCAAACACCGCGACGCGCATGTTGCAGAGGAGGCATTTAATTTGACGACCGGCAAAAATGAATGAATTTCCAAGGAATAAAATAGATGTTTTAGGCTTAACGTTGGGTTAAAAAGCTGTAATTTTTTTTGTGAACATGTTGCAAAAAAAATTGGGAAATTCGATTAAATTAAAACAAAATAGCGGGAAGTGTCGAAAAACATGGAAACGGTAGTTGGAAAAATTTGGCAGAATTGTGAAGTACCAGAAGACGTCAAGGAGGATTCGGCAAGATCTTAATATCCGGATTCATCACTATAGATTACTGTAATTAGCCTTCCAGGTTCCAGATTATTGTATCATAACACAGTGTGCGATTCTGGAGGGTTCGGAGAGACCCTGTAGGCGTCAAGAGGACTCTCTGAATACTTACTCTCTGAATTCTGAATTCTGAAGTTTTTGTTAGAAAAATGGGAATTTTTAGAAAAAATCGCAAGAAAAGACGCCCCCGCTATTTTGCGGCGCCGCCCATTGCAAGCTTTATATACGCCCTCCCACCCATTTTTCAAATGATGCACCGATGGCGCAGGCGGTAACGCAGTTGACTTTCAAACTGAAGGTCGCGGGTTCGAACCCAAATTAGGCCAAAAAATTTTGGCTTTCTTTTTTTGAACTTTTTAGACTTGATGGCTCAACTGGAAAGTGTCTAGACTACCAGGAGAGGGGTCGTGGGTTCAATTCCCATGGGTGGCAACCTTTTTTTTGGAATTTTTTTTCAATTTTTGGGAGTTTTCAACGTGAGTTTCCAACATTTTTCCACATTTTCGCAGTTTTTTTCTCTCAGGATTTTTCTGTAGAAAGTTTTGGTGGATTCATTCATTTTCTATTTTTGTAACTAACGTTTTTGTTTTCTAAATCAAAAAAATGTCATCACAATTGTCATCGAGTTATCAAGAAGATGATGAGTATGCTTATGATGACGGAGGGAATTCGATGACATTTATCGGAATGGTGGTAGCACACTTCATACTGTTTTTGTTCGTCTATTTTTGGCTGTACCCGTCGGACGAGCCACCCCGAAACGCCATTATGTACAAGTTGGGAACGGTTAGTTTTTCGAAAGGTTATGAATTTCTGGCTCCGAGACATTTCGCAACCGGTCGTTTCGCAACTGGACGTTTCGCAACCAGTCGTTTCGCAACTCTATAAACTAGTCCACTTTACGTTCATTAAGGTTAGTTGCAAAATTGGCGTGAGTTGCAAAATGTCGTAGTACGACCTTAATGAACGAAAAGTGGATTAGTTTATAGAGTTGCGAAATGACTGGTTGCGAAACGTCCAGTTGCAAAATGTCTTGGTTACGAATTGTCGTAGTTGCGAAATGACTAGTGGTGAAATGTCCCAGAGCATCAAGAGCATATTTTGGAGGACATTTCGCAACTAGTCATTTCGCAGCTACGACAATTCGTAACCAAGACATTTCGCAACTGGACGTTTCGCAACCAGTCGTTTCGCAACTCTATAAACTAATCCACTTTTCGTTCGTTAAGGTCGTATAGGATTGAGGGTAATGTGGACTATTCCAGGTTATAGTCTATATTTGAAAAGTTGTGATTTGAACTTTCTACAAAAATCCTGTATTTCGTGGTTTCGAAATGGCGTGGTTGCGGAATGTGGCGGTGACAAAATGACCGGTAGCGAAATGTCGTAGTTGCGAAATTTACGTGATTTGCGCAATGTCTCGGAGCCGAATTTCTAAAGTTTCCAAAATTTCAAAAAATTCAAATTCCCGCCATTCCAGGACATCAAACGATGCCGACGAACAGGCGAACCCACGCGTCCCACCACCCGTCTCTCGATTCGAGAAATCAGTTATCTTTCGCGTCGAGACCCATGCCGAGAAAGAAAATATGAACTGTCAGATGAAGAACAGAAGACGTTGACGGTGGTCAGTGAAGGAGAGATCAACTATCTGAGACAACTTTCTGATCTGGCGACGGACGAGACGATGAACTACGGTAGTTTGATAGTGAAACGAGGAGTTCCGGTGCCCGAGGAGGTGAAAAAGGAGGATAAGGAGCAGGTGGGAATTGTTATTTTTATTTTAAAAATAGAGAAAATTTGTTTCATTTTGAGCCAAAAATCATAAAAATTGGCCAAAAATGAGCCGAGATACACTGGAAACAAGATAAATTTGAAAGAAAAATTTTTCGGAAAATTTTTTTTTCGAAAATTTTCAACTTTCGAAAAAATTTTTAAGACATAATTCAATATTTTTTTAAATTACAACTTCAAAACAATTACAATTTTTATCACAATATTCCAAAAAATTTTTTGCAGCTCGAAAACTTGGAAGCCGCAGGCGTGGAAGACATGTTCCAGTTGCGCCGGCACAAGGAGCCCGAAAAGAAGAACAAGAAAAAGAAGACTAAGGAGAGACAGGATGGTTAGTTTTTTGTAATCAGAGTGTAGATCAAAAAATTTGAAATTTTTTGGTAGTTGAAACTTTTTTGATAGCTTTATTGGTTGGGAAGATAAGGGGGTTTGAAGTTTAAACAGAGCTCTGACTTTGCGCGTTTGTATCTTTGTTCATTTTTGAGATATCAAAAAGTTGTCAACTACAAAAATGTAGAGCATTTAATTTTACACATTTTTTTAGTTTACAACTTTTCAATAGCTTTATTGGCTCCTGAGATATGAGCCTGTAAACTTTGCGCTTCAAAAAAGAGAGAAGAGAGACGCAGACATCTAGACAATCTAGCTTCTCTGCGTCTCTCCAAACCTTAAGTTATCAATAGAGCACATTAGCACACCAACCATTTTCCCCCAAAATTTCCAGTGCTCGACCAACTGACCCGTGGAGAAAGTGCCGATCGAATCCCAATCTTGGGCCGTATCATACCCGATCGTCTTGGCCAATCGCGAAAAGTCAAAAGGACAGTATCCGCAATGCTCGTACCCGAACGAACTCAGGAACCGCAACCGACACTGGAATTGGATAAAACACAAGAGAGGGTGGTCAAGAAGAAGGCGTCGTCGAGGCCAACACAGAAGCCGTCGGCGTTGGAAGTGAATGTGAAGAAGAAGAAGTCGGGCACGATGAGTGAGTTTGAGAATTTTTGGCTCCGAGACATTTCGCAACCGGGACATTTCGCAACCAAGACATTTCGAAACTAGACTTTTCGCAACCAGTCGTTTCGCAACTTTATAGACTAGTCCACTTTACGTTCATTGAAAGTCATAACTTGAAATTGTAAACTATAACCTAGAATAGTTCACAATACCCTCAATCCCATACAACCTTAATGAACGTAAAGTGGACCAGTTTATAAAGTTGCGAAATGGCTGGTTGCGAAACGGCTGGTTGCGAAATGTCGCAGTTGCGAAATGTCTAGGTATAAATGAATTTTCCAGAAGAAAAGAAACAATTAACACTACGAGAAGAGCTTTCACTGGCACGAACAATGGAGGAGACGACGAAGAAGCAGAATACCGTATCCATATCGTCAAGGGAGCCGCCGCCTGCTTAGAATCTCTTCTTTTTTTATAATGAATAATTGTTTGGCTTTTTAGTTGATCTTGTTTTTGTTCATGTTTTTTTGAAACGGCTTCGAGACATTTCGCAACCAGTCATTTTGCAACTACGACATTTCGCAACCATTCGTTTCGCAACTAGGACATTTGGCAACTCACATCAATTACGCTATGACACAACTATGACAATCCGCAACCACGTCATTTCGAAACCACAAAATCCAGGATTTTTGTGTGAAAATTCACGTTAAAATCACAATGTTTCAAATGTAGACTATAACCTGAAATAGTTCACAATACCCTCAATCCCATACAACCTTAATGAACGTGAAGTGGGCTAGTTTATAAATAGAGTTGCGAAACGACTGGTTGCGGAACGTTCAGTTGCGGAATGTCTTGGTTGCGAATTGTGGCGGTTGCAAAATGTCTTGGTTGCAAAACTGTCGTAGTTGCGAAATGACGTTGACCACTTCTTCCTACGACTTTTCTTTGAAAAGTTACGGGCTAATCATCAGGATTTTTCTTGAAATTAATACAGAAATTTGAAGTAGCGTCGACAACTGTATACGCAAAGGTCGTGCTAACAAGTGATCAACTTCTAAAATGAAGATCTAGATTAGCTTCACATCCCCCAAATTTTCTAAGCTATCGGAAAACTGAATATTATGCTTTCAGACACCCAAATTTGGCCGTTTTTTGCTGAACCAACCAGAATATAATACAGTACCGGCCAAAATGATATTCGTTTTCGTCATTTTCAGTGGAAAATCGTCAACTTTGGGTTGGTGAAAAAGTAATTCAAAATTGCTATTTTTGCTTGAAATTTTGAGAGTGTATTGATCAAACATTGAATTTTTATTTTGTAGTTGACAACTTTCCTGTACAATTCCGCTCTGCCAAGATATGGCTCGTCTAAAAAAATGCTCAAAAATGTCTAGAATTAGCACGGAAATCGAGCGAAATTCGACATCGCCGTAGGTTTCTGTGTGCAACTTTTTTGATTAAAAAGATAGAAAAAATTGTCAACTACAAAATTAAAGTTCAAGGTTTGATTCATATACCCTGAAATTTTCAAACAGAAATAACTACTTTGAGTTAGTTTTTCAGCTACTCGAAGTTGACGTTTTTCAACTAAAAATGACGAAAACGAATATCATTATGGCCGGTACGGTATAATTCAACTAATGTTTATATTTCCTGAAAATAATGTTATCCAAATTGAATAAACGTCTTTGCCGATCTATCTCGTACTGCAGAAAGTTTCTAATTATAAAAAGTGACGTCATCTCTTCTCTAAACAGTAGAAAAACCCGCGTTCCTCTCTTCCCTCACGGGCCAGGTCAACTATTCCTTCTCCTTCTTCTTCTTCTTGCTAATACTAGCTACCACGTATACACAAAGAACATAGCGAAGAGAGTAGAGGCGCAGAGATTTCCCCTCTCTTGCCCCACCATTGCTTCTCTTTTCTCTCGGAATATCGATTCTCCGTCTCTCTCTCATGTTTTTCTGTTTTCCTCGTCGTATTCTATGCGTTCGACTTGTATAGACACGAGTTTTCAGAAAAATTAGGAGATTTTGAGGACTTCAGATTGCTTCTGAATCCGTCTAGACTCTTCTAGCACATCTGAAAACAGTCGGACAGACATGAAGCGTTTTACCATTTTAATTACAGTTTTTTTTTTCTCGTTAAATTCTTATTCATAACCCCTTCATGCTTCAAAACAAGCCATTTTCCAGGTAATAATCGATCAAAAATGCCCAAAAAGCCAACGGCCGAGGAATATCCGGTGGATATTGTGGACTTGCGAGATGACTTTGCACAGACCAAAACGCTTACGATGGTTCTGAATGAGGATAATCGGATTCACAGATATTGGGTGTATTTGAATTGTATGAAGTGGTAGGTATTTTTATTTTACGAAAAATTTCATTTGTGAGAAAGTGTTACCTAACTGCAGTCGGCGAGAACACTGTTCTTCGAGAATATCCCAAAAAAGTTCTATTTCTTGCGAATTTATTGATAAACTTGAAGTTTTGTTGCAAGTTATATTAGAAAATCACATGATGAGCTTGCAGAATATGAGAATATGAGTTTCTTGCCAAAAATAACCCGAGATTATTAGCGATATTCCCCATGGGGAAACGCGCTCCATCGCCAACTTGGCTGAAATTTGAATTTTTAGCTTTCTCGCCGTTTTGAAAACAGCGAAACATGTTTTGGTGGTTGCGTGGACTCCTCGTGGACAACTCGGGCAGCAGTCGAATTGAGGGTCCACGCACCCGACAAAACATGTTTCGCTGTTTTCAAAACGGCGGGAAAGCTAAAAATTCAAATTTCAGCCAAGTTGGCGATGGAGCGCGTTTTCCCTTGGGGAATATCGCTAATACCTTAAAGGGGGCTTCCGGTCAAAATATTTTATTGTTTTAAAATATGTAAAAATGTGCGTAGATTCTAAAAATCACAATGAAAATGCTCTAAAATCGTCTGAAAACGCCGAAAATGTCTCCGTAATGAACAAAAATCGCAGAAATTGAATCTGGTGGCCGTGGCCGAGTTTTCCAAAAATGGGGGGAGCCAAGCGCAGTGATTGGCTGCCGCACGACTGCAAAGACGCTCCTTGACTGACTCCGCCCCTTTTTTTCGGAAAACTCGGCCACGGCCACCGGATACAACATCTGAGATTTTTGCTCAATTTGGAGACATTTTTCGAGGTTTTAATGCAATTTTGGAGCATTTTCATTATGATTTTTGGAATCTACACACATTTTTACGTATTTTAAAGCACAAAAAATAATGGTAGGATTTCTTCTTTAAAGCATTTCTAAGGGTCTGGCAGTGATTTTAACGCATTCTAGAGAAAAATTGAGCCGGAACTTTTGACGCATTTTTGAAGGTTTCCAGGCTAAAATTGGTCAAATTTAACCGTTTTTTGCCAAATTTTCGAATGTCTAAATTCTTAGTCGGATTCCTCCTTTAATACAGAGCTTTGAGAAAAATGTTAGTAAATCAAAAAATCTTCCAGGCAGGTGGAGCTCCGTGCAAACTCTTTCGAGATCTTCGCCGCCTACTTCAAGTCACCCTCCACATGGGCGGCCGAGCTCGAGTTCGAGCTCCGCACCCACATCACCAACTCTGTTCGAAGCGAGAAGTTTGTTGGCAGGTTCACCGGTGGAAATCATATTCACTTCCGTCCACTGAAGCTCCAAGAGCACATGGCTCGAGAAAAGTTGAAGGAACTCAAAGTGGAAGTTGTGATGAATGTGAAGAGAACTCAAAACTTTGGCATGCAATACGACTATTTTGATATGATGAAGGACTCGGATAATGTCCTTTTGAAGGTGGAAAATCATCTGATTCGGGTGAATAAGAACTACATGGCCATGATGTCACCGTTCTTCAAAGCCTTGTTCTATAATGAGATGAGTGAGAATCAGGAGATTTTCGAGTTGAATGATGTCAAGTTCCGGGAAATTATTTGCTTCATCAGATGTCTTTATCCACATCGCCAACCTGTTACTAGTAAGTTGAAAAATTTGAAATTTTTTGGTGATAAAAATAAGCCTAAATTTGTCAAATTTGGTCGACCATGAAGGATTTTATAAGAATTTGAAAATTTGAGGCATAATGAGGAAAAAAACGATTTTTAAATTTTTGACCGGAATCCTCCTTTAAAAAGGATTGCTTTAAAATACGTAAAAATGTGCGTGGATTACAAAAATCATAATGAAAACGCTCAAAAATTGCTCCAAACCCCCGAAAAATGGCTCCGAAATGAGCCAAAACCACGCGAATGGTCTCCTGGGGCCGTGGCTGAGTTTCCGAACAAAAAGGGGCGGAGTCAGCCAATCAGCGCAGTTGCAACTACGGACGCGACCGCTGTGATTGGCTGCCGGCAAATGACAATAGCGCTGATTTGCTGACTCCGCCCATTTTCTGGAAAACTCGGCCACAGCAACCGGATACAACTTCTCCGTTTTTTTTGCTCTTTTTGGAGCCATTTTTCGGGATTTCAGACCGATTTGTGAGCATTTTCATTACGATTTTTGGAATCTACGCACGTTTTTACATATTTTCAAGCAATAAAATATTTTGGTCGGATACCTCCTTTAAGAAGTTTTCTGAAGTTTTTGAAAAAAAAATTTAATTTTGCTTCACATTTTCAAATTCTCATAAAATCCTTCATAGTCGCCCAAATTTTACAAACTTAGGCTTATTTTGACCACTGAAAAATTTTCAATTACTCATTTTTTCCAGAAAAAACTCTCGACTTCCTCCTTCTCCTCGCCGATCGTTTCCAGTGCCAACCACTCGTGGACGCATGTGAGATGTTCATGTGTGCCCACTATCATGAGTATCAGCGGAAGGCGGAGAAGTGTTTCAATTATGTGGAAAAGTACAAGATGCAGAGACTTTTGGTTAGTTTTAAAAAAGGTGTCCGATCAAAAAGTTCATAATGAAAATACACTAAAAATGACTCTATAACCTCGGCTAGGGGTCATTTTGCAACTGCGACATTTCGCAACTCGCGACAATTAGCAACCGAGACATTTCGCAATTGGACATTTCGCAACTGGACGTTTCGCAACTCTTTAAACTAGTCCACTTTACGTTCATTAAGGTCCTTTGGGATCGAGGGGTTTGACGTGGTTGCGGATTGTCGCGGTTGCGAAATGACCGGTAACACAATGTCGTAGTTTCGAAATGTCATAGTTACGAAATGTCGTAGTTGCAAAACAACCGGTTGCGAAGTGTCTTGGAGCCGAAACCTCGGATAACCGCTTTGAGAAGACCTTTTTTGTGTCTCACAATTTCACAATCAGACATTTCGCAACCAGTCGTTTTGCAACTACGACATTTCGCAACTCACGTCATTTCGCAACCTGGAATAGTTCAAAATACCCTCAATCCCATACAACCTTAATGTACGTAAAATGAGCTCGCTAAAGAGTTGCAAAATGACTGGTTGCGAAACGCTCAGTTTCGAAACGTCTTGATTGCGAATTTTCGTGGTTGCGAAATCGACGTGAGTTGCATAACGTCGTAAGGTTGCGAAATGACTAGAGTAACACCAGCTCACCCTTGTTTTACGGACTTCTCAACCTTCATTTTTTCCCTTTTCAGCGCATCATCGTCGAATTCGTGACAGTCACCCAAACAACCGCCCAATTCCGTGCGCAACCCTACTGGGGTCATCTCTCCGAGAAGACTCAACTCGCCGTTTTGGAATTCATGGCCAAGTCTCAAACACGTCGTACTAAAGAATTGGAACGTCGTCGTGGTGTCAACCAACATCGTGCCAATATTGACCCAATCGACGACCAGGATCCACCAAGTGCACGTCTTCTTGGAATCAACGATCCTGTTCGGAACGCTGACCCCCGTCCACCACATCATCATGAAATGAGGGGACTGGGAGGATGGGGCTATCAGCATCACCACCATCATTAGTTTGGAAATGTTGAAAGTGCGCTCTATTGATAATCTGTCGCTTGCTGGAGAGACGCAGACACTCTCGTTGTCTGCGTCTCCTTCACTAGCCGCGTTTTCTTTGAAGGCTTATATCTCAAGAACAACCAATGCTATCAAAAAGTTGTCAACTACTAAAAAGTGTTAAATTTTATGCTCTACATTTTTTTAGTTACCAACTTTTTGATATTTTCACTCCCTATTGAGTTATGAGCTTTTAAAGTTTGCTACCTAAAACTATCAATAGAGCGCGTTTTCCTTTTCCTTGATTTTGCTTTCCTCTGCTTTTTCATTCCTTTATACAATATGCACTTTAAGAATCTAAATTCTAATAAAACGCCTTCGCATGAAAAAAACTTCCATGACTAGAATCTCTTCTATTTTCATTTTCCCAAATTTGCTTGTATTTTTCCCCCACCCATAATTTTTGCCATTTTACATACTTCTGTATATCGAATTTTTAGTGATTAATTTTAATTTTTTGTAATAAAGCTTATTCAATGAAAATGATTTTAAAAACATGAATGGCGTTCCAGAAACATTAATTCCAGATCTCAAAATCTTCCAGGTTCTCAAAAAAACCGGTATTTTCTTCCGGCTCCGAGCCATTTTGCAACTAGTCGTTTTGCAACTACGACCTGTCAAACTCACGTCAATTTTGCGACCATGTCAATTTCGCAACCACGCCATTTCGAAACCACAAAATCCAGGGTTTTCGTGGAATTTGCACGTTAAAATCACAACTTCTAAAATGTAGACTATAACCTGGAATAGCTCACAATATCCTCAATCCCATACAGCCTTTAAGTGGACTAGTTTATAGAGTTGCGAAACGACTGATTACGAAACGTCCAGTTTCGAAATGTCTTGGTTGCGAATTGACGTAGTTTCGAAACGACTAGTGGCGAAATGTTCCGGAGTCTTTCCTCCTGTTTCGATGATCATCGCATGCCCTTTTCGGAAGAAAATTGATATATAATGGGGAACACCTAATGATCACATGATCATGATCTTAGGTGTTCACTTCCGAGGAACAGATATGATATATATTATGAAGGACAGAAGAATAAAGTACATGGATTTATAATGATGATGATGATGATGTTTTGATGCTTCAGGTTCAGAATAGTCTGTAGAAGTTGTGAATTATGTTAAATATCAGATATTCAAGAAATTGTCGAATTCCTATATTAGTAATATTCCTCAAGGGAAACGCGCTCCATCGCCATCTTGGCTGAAATTCGAATTTTCAGCTTTCCCGTCGTTTTGAAAACAGCGAAACATGTTTCGGTGGGTGCGTGGACTCCTCGTGGACAATTCGACTGCTGCCCGAGTTGTCCACGAGGAGTCCACGCACCCACCGAAACATGTTTCGCTGTTTTCAAAATGGCGGGAAAGCTGAAAATTCAAATTTCAGCCAAGTTGGCGATGGAGCGCGTTTCCCCCTTGGGGAATATCGTTAATATGTAGTTTGTAGTTTTTGTATCCCATTGGTCGATGGTCCCTCTATACTGATAACAAGACGTCGCCTATTGCGCGTTCCGTTGTCACACACCTACATAACCATACATTGATAAATGTTTCCTATCCGTATTTTCTATACATATATATTTTTCTGTGTCACCACCCCCTACAATAATAATAGAATCTTTTCCCCTCTCCAAAAAAGGTCAACCCCAAGGAATTTGATCTTTTTGAGCGAGCGCGCTTTTGTTATAAATGTATCATCTTTTGTCCTCCCCTCCAAATACCTAACCTAGTTTTTCAATGGAGCGTGCTTTGGCGAGAGAGAAAGAAAACATGGTCTATGGTCAAATAGAGAAGATAGCGGGAAATGATAATATTGGTTGACCCAATGAGAGAAAATGAATGTATTTGATAGACGGAGAAAAGCGGAAGGGAAGATTATGGAGAGGAGGACAGTACTCATGGTTTTTGGACGTGTTCTGGGCGATGGGAACATTTATTTTGTCTAGCTGCTGGCGCTTTTTGGCTCCGAGACAATTCACAACCAGTCGTTTCGCAACTACGACATTTGGCAACCAGTCTTTTCGCAACTATGACATTCCGCAACCACGTCATTTCGAAACCACGAAATCCAGGATTTTTGTGGAAAGTTCACGTTAAAATCACAACTTATCAAATGTAGACTATAACCTGGAATAGTTCACAATACCTTCAATCCCATGCAACCTCAATAAACGTAAAGTGGATTAGTTTATAGAGTTGCGAAACGACTGGTTTCGAAATGTCTTGGTTTCGAATTGTCTTGGTTGCGAATTGTCGCGGTTGCGGAAAGTTGCGAAATGACTAGTTCAAATTTTGTGTTCTAGGACCAGAACCAAACTAGATTGCAGTCAAAAAGTTAACTCCAATTTCATAAAACATCAGCAACTTTTTCAAAATTTTTAGCTCAAACAAAATTGTTCCAATATTTTATTTAAAAGTTATAATCCAATTTTTGCTTTGACTGGTAATTTGATGTTCAAATTCTAGGTTTCGGTGTAATTTTATGGAAATTCTTATAAGTTCATAGCAATTTTGCTCAGAATGCGAGACTTGTGATTTGGAGGCGCCGGGACATTTCGCCACTAGTCGGTTCGCAACCACGACAATTCGCAACCAAGACATTTCGAAACCAGTCATTTTGCAACTCTTTAAACTAGTCCACTTTATGGTCATTGAGGCTGTATGGGATTGAGGGTATTGTGAACTATTCCAGGTTATAGTCTACATTTGAAAAGTTGTAATTTTAACGTGAACTTTCTACAAAAATATTGGATTTCGTGGTTTCGAAATGACGTGGTTGCGGATTGTCCCGGTTGCGAAATGACCAGTAGCGAAATGTTGAAGTTGCGAAACGACTGGTTGCAAAATGTCTCGGAGCCGTGATTTAAAGCTTTTGCAGAATTTCGGAGGATTCTGAAGCCATAGAAGATCTTGAAGCTACTCGGAGAAGCAGAATCTTGAAATCCCCAAAGCTCCAGAATCTCAATTTTTAGATTTCAATAATCTCCCATTTCCCCAATATCCCAAGTTGCACTTTTTTCCCCTGGAAAAACGCTTCCACTTTTGCTTTTCGACCTTCTCCCCCCTCTCCGGTCATTTTCCCAAGAAAATTGACAAACAAAACTTTCCCCCTTATCTTCTCGCGTAAAATTCCATGTCATTTCTTCTTATCTCCAGTGTAATTTCGTCCACGTTTTCTCCCCAAAAATTGCAACATTTTTCTCACCCAACTACTCTATATGTACTACTCCCCCCCCCCCCCCCCCCCCCCTCCAAAAAATTCCCCCATTCAAACATAGCGCTCGTCTTTGATCAAAAAGCGACCGACCCGACGGCGGCGGCGCGGTGACCGTATGTTTGTCCTTTTCTATTTTCTCTGCGTCTCTCGTACCCTCATACTATTTCTCCTGCGCGGAAGGGAGAGAGGGAACACTCCCTCTTCTACTAACCATACGACACTTGGCGCCGCGCCAACACATTTTTTTGTATGGGCCCCGGTAAATTTTTCTCTGCGTCTCTCATCGTTGCCCATTCTCTCTTTCTCTCTTTCTCTCTCTCTCTCACTCCCCCCATACGGTCCCCCCCCTTCTACCGTATGACCATTTTCTGTTTGTCATGTGCCCCCCTTTGTGTGTATGTGAGTGAGAGCGCCCCAAGGGGTGATGGACGACCGAGGGCCGAAAAACTGAACAACTTTTTGTGATTTTTCTCTCTGGTATTCTATACTATTTCTTTCTTTTTCCTTGTCCACTACCCCCCGATGACGTTGATCGGTGGGGATGGATGGATTCGCTCCCCCCCCCCCCCCCCCTTTGACAGCGGCACGATGAGTCAGGAGAGAAAATTTGAATTTTTGTTGGCGCCCTTTTCCCCGTTATATATTAGCCGACGGCTTAGGCTCCGCCCACTTTTTGTACTTTGAAAAAATTGAAGGGGCTATGCAGCATTAATTTGAAATATAGGCTCCGCCCACTTTTTGAAAAATGCTGAACATTGATGAGCTAACTAGGGGAAGTGGCATGATGAATTCGGATGTGATTGTAGTTTTCAGGCTCCGCCCACTTTCTGAAATCAAAAAAAAGTCAAAACTTTCATTATAAAAATTAAAGCTTTTAGGCTCCGCCCACTTTTCACAATTTTCATTCGAGCTCAAAATTTTTTGAATGATTTTTCAAATGATTTTTGACATTTAGAGTAGTTACAATAAGGATGTCAAAAAAAGACGGACCCTTTTTCTTTAGAAAATTGCAGTTTGGGGAAAAATAGGCGGAGCTTATATTTTGAAAAAAACCTATATTTAGTTTGGAGCCCATTTTTGAGGTCAACGAAGTTTTCATCCAAATGGGCGGAGCCTCAACCCCTCAAATTTTGGCTCCGAGACATTTCGCAACCTGTCGTTTCGCAACTAGGACATTTTCCAACTTGTCGTTTCGAAACTAGGACATTTCGCAACTACGACGTTTCGCAACCACGAGATCCAAGATTTTTGTAAAAAGTTCACATTAAAATCACAGCTTTTCAAATGTAGACTATAACCTGGAATAGTTCACAATACCCTCAATCCAATACAACCTTAATGAACGTAAAGTGGACTAGTTTATAGAGTTGCAAAACGTCCAGTTGCGAAATGTCTAGTTTCGAAACGTCCAGTTTTGAAATGCCTTGGTTGCGAATTGACGCGGTTGCAAAATAGACCTGAGTTGCGAAATGTCGTAGTTACGAAATGACTAGTTGCTAAACGTCCCCAAGCCAAAATTTTGAGATTTTCTATAATAAGCTATGCTTATGCTCAACTCACGAAGTTCCCGTGACATATTTTTTGCCCCCCCTGACATATTTTTCTTGTCTAAAATTTCTCACAAATTTCTGCACCATCAAAACACTGCAAAAGTGTAGCCGCAAATCCTATTACTATAATTTGGTGGCACGTGCCATGGTGGCTAAGATCATAATAAGATTTTATATTTTTATATAGTCAAGTGACTGAATATCTATATATTTGCTAAAAATAGTATAGTCCGTTTTTGGAGTCCCTGCTCTTTTTCTTCCGTTTTTATTGGATTTTTCATACCAACCCCTTTCTCAATTCGAGAAAAAACTCATTTAGGGTAAGCCCATCCTTAACCGCTTTAATTATTTGCTTCCTCTTTAGAAGAGAAATCCAATAAACTTCTTTTCGGCTCCCTTTCAACTCGAAAAAGAGAAATCCCAGAAAATCCTAAAGCAAAATTTGCATAATCTTGGAATCTTATCTTCTGTTTTCCTTTGAAAAAACGGACATTCAGCGGTAGACGAGCTCCGAATTAGACGAAAAATTAGCATAGGAAAAATCCAAATTACAATTAGAAGAAAACCAATAGACATCCGATTGTCATTTCGCAACTCATCTCGATTTCGCTACCGCGACGATTCGCAACCAAGACGTTTCGAAACTTCGCTTTTCGCAACCAGTCGTTTCGCAACTCTATAAACTAATCCACTTTACGCTCACTACGGTTGTATGGGATTGTAAACTATTTCAGGGTGGTCCTATCCTTATTGCACGCACTGTCTACATTTGAAAAGTTGTGATTTTTCTACAAAAATCCTAGATTTTGTGGTTTCGAAATGACCGGTTTCGAAATGTCGTAGTTGCGAAACGACTGGTTGCGAAATGTCTCGGAGCCCAAAGACAGAGTAAAGCCTCGTGGAGCTCCATAAGATCTCAAAGTTGAACTTTTCAAAAAATTTAAAATATCATTTTGATCTCCTTTAAATTTCCTTTTCAATTATATAAATTTCATTAGAATTCGTTCACTGGTTTCCAATATACAGTACCGACCATAATGATATTCGTTTTTGTCATTTTCAGTTGAAAAACACCAACTTTGAGTGACTGAGAAACTAATTCAAAGTAATTATTTCTGTTTGAAAATTTCAGGGTATATAAATCAAACCTTGAATTTTCATTTTGTAGTTGACAACTTTTTCATATCTCTTCAATCAAAAAAGTTACGCACAGAAGCCTATAGCGCTCGATTTCAGTGCTAATTCTTGAAATTTTTTAGCATTTTTCTCGACGAGCCATATCTTGGCAGAGCGGGCTTGTACAGAAAAGTTGTCAACTACAAAATGAAAGCTCAAAGTTAGATTAATACTTTCTCAAATTTTCAGAGAGAAAAAGTGACTTTGAATCACTTTTTCAGCTTTCCAAAGTTGACGATTTTCAACTGAAAATGACGAAAACGAAAGTAAACAAAAGTTAATACACATTCTGACTTTAATCGTCCCTGGGATCAATCAAAATCAAGATTTTTGAAAAATTCAAAATGCCATCTTGATCTCCTTGAAATTTTCTATCGAACCGTATATTTTTCATCTATATTTATCCACTGGTTGCCAAACTACACCCCTTCAAAAACCCCAAGACTAAACCTGTTATCATTATTGATGGGTCCCCCTCCGTGATCTGGGGGGGGGGGGGGGGGGGGTAACCTCCTCCTTCCCTCTGACCGATAGTAGATCGATCACTTCCGTTTGACACGTTTTCCCTCCGGTGTGCTCCCTCCCCACTACTATCTTCTTCTCTGATTCCTTCAAATCAATGACTCAGTTCAGCCCCAAAAGTGCCACCTGTCGATATGTGTGTGCCCCCTTTGAAATGCGACCCCTCTTGGATCTTCTCAGGAGAAGTTTCCGTAAAATCTCCACTACATTTTTTTCCTGTCATTTCTGAGTAACTGAGAAAGAGGGGGGGGGGGGGTCGTCCACACACATCTACCAAACCAACAACTGCTCTTTAGCCATCCGATTTTTATGAGAGCACCATTGGGTCCTCCTTGAGGACAGAGACATTTCGAAATTTTTGTTGTTTTTCAAAAAGTGAGATTTTGCTGCTATGGGGGGGGGGGGAGTGACGTAGTGGTGGTTATTTATGAAGGTACCCAGCACAATGACTAGATTCTATTTTTGAGATTTGATAAGATATCACTGGTCTTTTTAAGGATGATCCCAAGAGGAAACGCGCTCCATCGCCAACATGGCTGAAATTTGAATTTTCAGCATTCCCGCCGATTTGAAAACAGCGAAACATGTTTTGGTGGGTGCGTGGACAACTCGAGCTACAGTCGAATCGTCCACGATTAGTCCACGCGCCCACCAAAACATGTTTCGCTGTTTTCAAAACGGCGGGAAAGCTGAAAATTCAAATTTCAGCCAAGTTGGCGATGGAGCGCGTTTCCCCTCTGCGATTTTATAAATTTAAAATTTCAAGGTTTTAGGACTCAAATATTGCGTTCTAGAGGACCCTGAAATTTTCAAATATTCAATAAGTCCGCATTCGGAACTTTGAATCTTCTTGCAACTTTAAAATTTCTAAAATTACAGGATCTGCAACAATCAATTTCTGAGAACTTTCGAGAACCTTCTACAACTTTCTTGAGGAAGCTAGCACATCTCGAAATTTTTCAAATCAAGCATGATTCTTCTAGAATCGTCCAGATCTTTGAATCCCTTTCTCCCTCCAAAAAATGTAAAAATAATCTATTTCTCCATAAGTTCCTTGTTCGTTCATATCTAGGATCTTGACCTTCCAAGAGGGTATGACCAACTTTCTTTTTCATCTTCCGATCCAAACTTGGAGAAAAATAAGTTCCGGGTCTCTTCACTACAGTACTTTCCTAGGCCTTCAGAATCGTCTTTATTGTCCTTGACGACGTCTATTTCTTCCCAGGATGCCCTTAAACTTTCCATTTTCCCAGGACCCCCCCCCCCCCCCCGGAGTGACATCTGGGATCCACAAACAATAACATGACAGATTACTGTAAATCCACAACATGGATTACTGTAATCCATCACTCCCCTTCTATTTTTGTGTACTTCTAAAAGAGCAATCCTAGGGTCCCAAGGACTACTTAGAGAGGGGTGGTGTGAGAAAGAGAAGGGGGTGCCCCCCTTCTTGGGAAAGTGGGCGGAGCCTATTTTTAGGGGGGACCCCCCTAAAGAGAGGATGCGCATACATTGAGAGATATTCTCACATGTGTGCTTGTGAGAAGAATTTTATTCATTTTTATTGATTTGGGGGATTGGGATTTGGGATTCTGGGATTTTTGAGAAATCTGAAAATTTTGGAATTTGAAATTCAGGAGAGCCTTGGGTTCGGAATCCCGAATTTTGAAGTCTTTTTTCTGAATTTGTGAAAATTTCAAATTTGAAAACATACATTTTTATCTGAAATTTTTTCCTAAAAATTTGGAAATGTGAAAATCGGATTCTCCAAAAAGTAGACATCTTCAATATTCTCCAAATTCAAGAATTTCACAGAATATGCTAAAACCCCAAATTGGATTCTGATCTCCAGATTTTTCAGAATCTAAGAATTAATGAAATTTTAGGTTTTTCATTTTCCAGAAGCTTCTGAGTCCCAGAATCACGATTTTCTTCAAAACTTTAGAATCCCAAAATTCAAAATCCCAAAATCCTAGCCCCCTCAATTTTCTAACCTCCCTAAAAATTTTTTGCCAATCCTTTTTTTTTCAAATTCAAATTCTCCTCCGATCCTTTCCCATTCCCCTAGATTTACGACTTTTCTTCTTGTCTTCTTTGTTATGTCTTTCTTCGTTTTGTCCTTTTCGTCAGTGTCCTTCCTCTCCCTATTTTTTCCTTCTTTTTTCTCCCTGGGTGGCGAGGCTCCGCCCAACGAGCTGGCACTCTGCCAACTTTCATTCCCCCCCCCCTTTCTACCCGCCCCAATTTGCCTCATCTCCTCTTCTTCTTCTTGTCAGAGGCCCCCGTCCGGGCGGTCATCGCGGAGCGCCGCTACGCGACCGCAACGCAAGGGTTAGAGAAAAACTCTCTCCATCCCACACACTATTTCTCCCTTTTTTCTCTTCTTGTGGACGGAGTGAAGGGACGCGCGCGCGGCCAACCAAGCCAACAAACAACTCGTGATCATCAGGGGCCCCCTCTGTGTGTCCATATGCCTTGGCCCTCTGCCAAGCTCCGCCCACTTTTCTATAACCGTCTGCGTCTCTCTCACCATCTCTCACTCTCTCTCACCCCCTATGACTCGCTGTGTGAGCGCGCCCGCGTTCTTCTTCTTCGCCCTTCGTTTTTCGACGACTTGGCAATGTGCCAGCTTTTCTCTCTTCTTCCTCCTTCTACTACTCATTGCGATGACGAGAGAGTGTAGCAAAATGAGAGAGTATGCCAGAGAAAAAGAGACTCCACCTCTATACCCCCCTCGTGCTTTTTTTTTTGTGTTACTCGACCACCACACTTACCCTCTCCTGCTGCTGCCCATTCGTGTGTGCATCAAACTTCAATCGATTAGTTTTCTTCGTTTTTTTTTGGCGCGAAAAAAATTTCCAAAAAAAAGGGGGCGGAGCCCTAGGATGTAGGTGCATGTATGTGTGTACCTGAGCGGCGATAACTTGTGTTGTTGATAAGTTTAAAAATAGAAGGGGACCAGGGGGCGGAGCTTTCTAGATCTAGACTGCCGGCTGAAAGGGGGCGGGGCTTATGGAGACGTGGGGTACTGTAAGGCGTACTGTACACTACAGTAGCCCCTGCACATCAAACTTTGATCCCCTGATCCTGGAGCCCTGATCCTAGGGGGCCCTGATCCCAGGGGGCGGGGCTTAGGGGGCGGAGCCTAACTAAGGGAGACTCAATAAGGTGCTATTTTGAACTTCCAAGGGACCCCCTTTTTGTGGTAGATCAAGTGCGGTAGATCAAATTTCTTGAGCTTTGCGCGAAATCGGTGCAGATTGGGACCACCAGGTGTCCCCCCCCCTCTTGGTGCCAGGTGGACCCCCAGATTAGAAAGATCCAACTAATCCGTGCAAGGCTCATAGGCTTAGCAGCTAGGGATAGGGGGTCCGAGGGATACTGTCAATTAGACAAGGGGGGGGGGCTGCTAGAGTGTAGTTCCAGTTGACCTGCACATCTAACTTTTAAGGTTACCGCAACTAATTGACTGCCTGCGCATCTAACTACTCTAGGCTTACTGTGAATACTGTAGTTTTAGGGTGACCTGCACATCTAAGTTTGGGTTTGAGTATAGATGTCTTACTGTAGTTCTGGCTTGCACGCTTACAGTAACTAATTGACAGCCTGCACATCTAAGTACTGTAGGCTTACTGTGAAAACCTGCACATCCTAGTGAGCTAAGGTTACTGTAGCAGATTGTCTACAGTACCCCCTAGCTACTCTTAGCTAGGTTACTATTACAGTACCTCCTGCACATCTAAGCCGCCTATAGTTACGTACCTCATCGACAACCTGCAGATCTTAACTACTGTCTTGTTACAGTAACCTTAAGACAACCTGCACGTCTTAGAGTACAGTACCCATACCTGCACATCTAACTCTTCCCTTAACTTTTTCCTCCTCTTCCTCAACTTCCCCTTGACGTCTTCAGAATCCACCCATCCATCCATCCGACCTCCAAAAAAAGTTGATTGAATGTGAACGATTCCCTTTGCCTTCCTTCTTCCTCCATTCTATTACTGTATGTCCTTGACGATCGGTCCCCCAGTCCTCACACCCCCAAAGAATAGTGTGAGCGTTTTTTTTCCCCACTATGAGCGAAGAAGGGTGAGCGCTCATTCCTCTCTTCTCTCCCGCGCGGGCAGCCATCGCGGACGACGTTTCTCTGCACTCTCCTAATTTTCCCATACTCTCTCACTGGTTTCGATTTTTGTATATAGTTTGATCGGACCAACCCAGAGGGGTGTGGGGGGCGGAGCCTACGACGATGAGAGTCTTCCCGCGCGGGAAGACAAGACTCGTAGACCACGTCATTCTATGTTTGCCTGGGGGTCTTTTGCAGGGTCTTAGGGGGACCGTTTGCTATCGAAAAATACAGTACTTTTTTGCTTCTACAGTACTTTTTGGGGTCCTCTCTTGGGGGGACCGGGGGGACCGACGGCGCCGCGCCAGAAGAATGGTCAAGGTCTCTTTTCTCCTCTATCCCTCTGGGTCATTCGGCCTTGTTCTCCTTCTTTGAATTCCTCTCTCCTTGTGTTTTTCGAAAGTTTTTCTCCTTTTTGAACGCCTTCTGAATTCTGAACGTCTTCTAAAATCTTCTAAAATTATTGAAATTTTTTCAGAGCACGTTGCTTTCGACACACCCATCTACCGTCGTCCTCACTTAACCTACTTCTCATCTAACTCTTCTTATAATCACCCCCACCCGACAAGATTCAAGGTAAGTATTCAAGTTTTCAACGACGTCTTCTGGATTCTGAACCTTTCTTCAGAGGAATTCAGAATCCAGAAATTTTTTTTCTATATATTGTCAACTTCTCTATCTCTGTTCCTATCCTATCTTACTTTTTCCTGGTTATCGATATTTGCATGATTTCTATTTTTCATATGAATCTCAAATTTCTGACGTCATCTAACAAGAATCTTCACTCCAGAAGGTGTCAAAAAGTTCAATTTTTAGCACCTCTCAAAGTGCTAAAATTTGGAATTTTAGCACCTTATGGTGCATTCTAGAATCCTCCAGAATCCTCCTCACATCTTCTATAGTGCTAAATCTTAGCTAATCTCACCCAGAGTGACAGAACAAAGGTCCAATCCATCATTCACTTTTTGACGTTCCTTATTGTCTTCTGAATCTAGATAAGACGACGTCGTCACGTCTTCTATGGGAATTCTGGTCATTCTGGTCATTCTGGTCAGAGACGTTTTTTGGGGGCATTATTGGTTTTTAGGTTTTTTAGGGTATATCGAATTTTGGAGATTTAGAATTTTGGGATTCTGAATTTTTGGATTCCAGGTTTTGAAGCTTTTCCAGAAAAAATGTTGTTTCGTTTTTTCTCTATTTCTCTTTCTCTTCCTTTCTTCCTTTTTGCATGATGTTGTTGGTGGTTTTAGTGTACCCTAGGGCCCCCTGTCCCCCTATCACTAGTAAAAATTCAAATTTCCAAATTTCCGGATGTCCGCAACTCTATCGTAAGCTTCTATCTCTCTCTATAATTTTCGTGAATCTACATATGCATATGACTAGGTGTGGGCCCTATCCCCCTTTCCTTTTTTTCCAGGTGGTGAGAGCGCAACCTTTATCATAGCCTTGCAAGGCTCTCTAGCTTTGGCAGGCAGGTGGTTCAGTCGGGAGAGTGTCTGGCGGTCGTGCAGGCGCTCCCGGGTTCGAACCCACCTCCAGAAATTTTTTTTGCGACTTTATCACCACCCCAAGCCCTCCTAAAGGGACTTTACTCATATGAATAATATCGCTTCTCACTGTTGTCTTGTGCCCATGTTTGCAGGCATTTGTATTTGGTTTGGCCTGTGAAAATGCCGCCGACTACTACTGCCCAGAACGCAGCATCACAACCACAACAGCAACAGTCGTTTACGAGAAGCGATAAGGGTGGAGGAGGGCTCCTGAACTATCCTCCTCAGCAACATTATCACCATCGACAACCACAACATCATCATTCAAATTCATCCTCTTCTCATCATCCCACTTCGTCTTCTTCTTCTAACAACCATCATCATCAATCCTCTTCATCGTACCATCATCGTTCCTCATCTGGGGCTAACCATCATCATAGCCATAATCATCAACCGCAACATCATAATAATTCAAGAATGAACTCGTCCTCGGTCGCCGCGCCACAACAACAACAACAACAGCAGGGGGCTCCCCAGCAGCAAGGAGGACCACAAGGTGGACCGCCACAGCATTATCAACAACGCCCGCATTATCAAGGGGTGAGTAGATCAAAAATATTTAACAATTTCTTGGTCTAGGAGAGCTCAAATCTCATAAAAACCAGTCTTGGAGTAACGAATTTTTAAAAGTCTATATATAAGGAAGCTCGAAATCTATAGGAACCAGTCTTGAAGTCTTGATAACTTACAGTAATCTTCATGTCTTAGATCGTGAAAAGCCGCAGAATTTTGTGAGCAGGAAACTTAGCTTTTGAGACATTAAAATTTCAAGGATTCTGAATGCTAAAGATCCTATATCCTAGAAATCCTAGGTTTTGAAAATTCCGAGTCGTTAACACCCTCGTTCTTAGATATCATGGGCTCCTGAGGAGCCGATGCCCTTAAATTTCAAGATCCAGAAAATCCTGAACTTGTAAAATTTGAGTTCCCGAGCCTCCAGCACTCCCATAGTCTGAGATTCCGAAAATTAGGATCCCGAGAACCCGGAACCTACCGAAAATCGAAAAATACTTAAGCTCAGAGCTCAGCTCAGTTTCACTAGTCTATGATACTTAAGACTACGACCTTTAGAATCTAAACTTTTCCCTTTCCTTCACTAAATCCATTCTCTCCATTTCCAGCGTGCCCCGAACCATATAAGAGGAGGAAACGGTCCGTTCGGCAACAACAACGGCTACGGTCGTTACACGGCGCCGCGTGACGGCCAACAGCATCACGACTCGGCGCCTCTGAGCTCGGTGAGTTCGCGACGTGGTCCACCAACCTCCTCTTCCACTCATCCACCTCATCCCACTCATCACAACCACTCCTCGGCCACTTCCCATCACCACAGTCGCCAGTCGAATTTCGCTAGCAGCACGCCCAGTTCTGTACGGCCAAGATTCCATTAAAAATCCCCAAAAGAGAACTGGGATTTTTGCCCCTATAGGTGCCGTTAATCTAACCCTTTTCATTCTTCCAGACCAATCTCTACATCCGCGGACTTGCCCCGAACACCAACGATGACACTCTCCGCGAGATGTGCTCCAAGTACGGAAACATCGCCTCCACCAAGGCCATCATGGACAAGGCTACCAACAACTGCAAGGGATACGGATTCGTCGACTTCGAGTCCCCACAAGCCGCTGCCGCCGCTGTCGATGGGCTTAACACCGAAGGTGTGCAGGCTCAGATGGCCAAGTTGCAACAACAAGAGCAGGACCCAACCAACTTGTACATCGCCAATCTTCCATTGGACTTCACCGAGCAGATGCTCGAGACTGAGCTCAACAAGTACGGAATGGTCATCTCGACTCGCATTCTTCGCACGCCGGACAACCAGTCTCGCGGTGTCGGATTCGCTCGCATGGACTCGAAGGAAAAGTGCGAGGTGATCATCTCGGCACTGAATGGAGGACGTTTTGAGAACATGACCAAGGAGGGACCGGCACTTTTGATCAAACAAGCCGATACTGGCAGGAAGAGTAAGGTTGGTAACCCATCCGCCCGTCACCCGTTTAGTGGACACGCGCCGCCAGGCTTTGCGTACGTTAGGATGCCACAGGTAGGGGGGCTGTGCGACTGAGAGGGTCAAGAGAGAAGCGCATAGAACTTAGGACCAGCTGAAAATGCGCAATTTTTTGAGTTAGTAGGCGATGTTTCTCTAGGACTGCTGTTTCATAAGAAAAATGCGTCTGAAGTACTTGTAATAGTGTTTCTTAGGATGCGCATAACTCTAGAGCCAATCACGTTAAAAACATGAAATAAGCATCATATTAAAGCTCGTAAAATTTTACACATTTTGAATACAATTAACATTTTTATACTATTTGTCAATCTTGCATTACACGCGCTTGAAGCTTTGACACAGCTAAAGGCGGCCGCAACTTCAAAGCTGCATATCTTTCGAGCCCATTATGCTAGAAATGTAAAAATAGTTTTATCTGAAAGCTAGTAAAATTTTACACATTTTTTGTTTAACTTGTTAGTACCTCCCGTGGATCTTGAGATATAGGTGTTTGAATTTGGGGAGAAGCTCGGTGCGCCTGGTCACCAAACTTTAAACGTGCATAACTCAGCAACCAATGAAGATACGTTAATGAAACTTATACCAAATTGAAGATCTTGAAATTTTGCAAGCTTTGTTTGTTAACAATTTTATGATAACTTAGGTGACCACAAAGATAGAAACGCTTGAGTTTGAGGAACAGTTTTGTACCCCACATGTCGGAGTCTTACTCTAACTTTGAGCGCTAATATCTCAGCAACCCGTTGTACTACAATTTTAATATTAATACCAAACATAAGCCTGTAATCTTTCATGCGTCTTATCAGCTAAGCACTTTTTGGTAACCCTACCCGTTTTTGAGTTTTGACGCGCTTAAGTCTACCCTACCCTAACCATATCTCGACTCATTTTTACCCTAGATTAACCAAACTAGTACCGTTCGAAAGAGCGTAAAATTTTGCACATTTTTGTAGTTTTTTTACTATTGATATCTTTAATGTGTGCTGAGTTATGTCCCTTTAAAGTTCAAAGAGCGAGAGAGAGCGTGAGACGCAGACGCGCGCGTCTGTCTGCGTTTCTCACCCTCTTGCCGAACTTTGCAGCGTCGTATCTCAAGAACCAGCGATGTTATCAAAAAGTTAAAAACTACAAAAATGTGTAGAATTTTAAGCTCTACAACTTTTTAATTAACAAGTTTTCCCTAACTTTAAAAGTTCCAAAGTTACACCCATTTTTCTTGCAGCACTCGATGAACAACCCGGATATGATCCAACGTATGCAGTATCCACAAGTCTACCAATCGTACTACGGCTACCCGCACGCCATCTACCAACAACACTACGACGTCAACTCGTTGGCCTCGCAGATGGGCGGTATGCATGTTGGAGGAGGAAATCCACAGGCGAATGGAGGAAATGATATGTATGGAGCACATATGTACGGAGGACAGAATGCCGGAGGGCAAGGAGGACAGGCCGGTGGACAGGGAGGACAAGGAGGACAGCAGTTCTATAATCCGAATAAGGGACGCAATAACAAGGTGTGTGGCGTTCCATGGCCTTATAGAGGGCTTTAGAAGTTTAGGGGTTTAGAATTCTTAGGTCTTGGGATTTCAGAATCCTTGGACCTATAGGTCCTAGAGCCTTGCAAACATAAGTTCTTAGAAAATCCTAAAATGTGAAATCCGGGAAAATCGGGAATTTCTGCTTTAGAGAAACCTGAAAATTTGGAATTTTGAAAAGTTAAGACCTGAAATTTTTGAAAGCACTCAATATTCTTAAATTTCGGAACTTAACTTTCTCAAGTTCAGACATTCTAGAGTTTTGGGAAGTACCAAAATCTTTGAAGGCCCTAACTTCTGAAATCTCGATATTTCGATATTTAAGGACCTCTAGATTTAGAATTTTTGAAATCCGAAATTCCCGAAGTATTTCTCATTTTCATCCCCCCCCCCCCAAAAAAAAACTATCCAAAAAAGTCCAGCAGTATCCTAAAATTTAGTATTTCCAGCAACAAGTCCCCCAGTAAAGTGCTCTCCATCCAAATGGCTCCAAAACCAACCAACACCACACCGTCATCTCCAAAAAAAAAATCATCCGGCATCTCTTCCTCTCTCTGAAATTTTTTCCCTTCAAAAATCCTCGAAAATCCTGCGCCGCAATCAATACCCATGTTCATATTGTTAGCCGCCCCACCCCGTTCCAAAAAAATTTCATTTCCTTTTCTCTCCAAAAATCTCTCTCTCTCTCCTTTCTCATAACATGTTGTTAGGCGAACAATGTTGATGAATGCAATTGCGCTCCATTGCACAAAATTTCAAATTTTGTCCAATAGAGCGCACTTGCTTCCCCAAATTCGTTTCACCTTCTCCATAATCGTTTCATGCAAAAAATCGTCCCTAAAAAATCCCGCCGCAACTGGTCGAATTTTTTCAATCTCGCAGCTTAAAACTATGAATCGATCCCCATGTTCTGCAAGTGCGCTCCAATGCTAACTTTTGAAACTTTGTTCATTAGAGCGCATTTGCACCATCCCCTTCTTCTGTCCCTGACTGGTTTCAAGTGCTCATTTTCATTTCAAAAAAACCTTTTTTCTCAAAACCTCTTTTCTCTCTAAACGAACACCTCTTTTCCCCCAATTGTACATAGACCCCCCCCCCTGGCTATAGGTACCAATTCAGGATGCAAGTACGCTCTATTGATAATTTTTGAAAATGTTAAGTTCAATAGAGCGCACTTGCATTTTTTCAAATTCCCCGAAGCCCCCCAATTGTTGATTGACCCTTGTTGTTGTTGTCATTTGTTCTGCTGCTCCCCCCACACACTACAAACTACACAATCTACTCCCAAAAATTTCCGAATATATATTTTCTCCATCCCCCCTTCTCCCGGTGACCCAATCCGTCATCGTCGAGTAGAACCATCAAATTTTCTAAAAAATTTAAAATCCTAAGTTTTTTTTTTTCAATTTCTGAAATTTTAACCATTTCAATGGCAATCACATTTCCCCCACTCCCCTCAAATTTTGTTCGTTTTTTTTTTGTAATTTTTTTTATTTCTGTCCTCCTCTTCCCCCCCCCCCCCCTATCTCTCCTCTGAAAATTTCTTTTTTTTGACTTTTCAAATATTTATATTCAAAAATTCACTCCCAAAAAAAATTCTGATGAGCAAGAATGATGTAAATAAATGATTCCAGAGTAAGATTGAAATTCTATTATAGGACAAACAGACACGCAGACAGAAAAATTGATATTTTTGGGATTCTGACGTCTTCAGAGATTGAGGAAAACTGATTTATGAAATTTGGAAAATTCAACATCTTCTGGATTTCAGAAGACTGACATTTCAAGATTCTATAGATTCTGAAACTTGTTTTTCCCCCAAAGTGGACATCTGGACACACAGACTTATTTGCAATATTCCCCAAGGCAGAACGCGCTCCATTGCCAACTGCACTGAAATTTGAATTTTCAGCTTTCCCGCCGTTTTGAAAACAGCGAGACATGTTTTGGTGGGTGCGTGGACAACTCGGGCAGCAGTCGAATTGTCCACGAGGAGTCCACGCACCCGCCAAAACATGTTTCAATGTTTTCAAAAAGGCGGGAAAGCTGAAGATTCAAATTTCAGATAAGTTGGCGATGGAGCGCGTTTCCACTTGGGGAATATCACTAATATGCAATATACTATCTAGGGTGACGTTGACGCAATTCTATGATTATCAGAATCCAGTTCTCAATTTTCACAAAATCAAAAAAATCCACATTTTGAATCTCAAACTTTCCTGATTCCCTGGCATATGGATTCCTAAACGATAAACGTTTTCAACCTCGGACATCCAGATAAACAGACCCACAGACCCCGTATCTCATCTCATCTCAATGTCTATTACTCGTCTATTACAGTAATCGACTAGCGGATTACTGTAATCCTGAGGACCCTTTTGACACATTATGATGTGGTGGTGGGGGGGGGGGGACCGATAAATGTGATGGATGTGTCCACTCACACCCCAACCAACCAACCGACCAACCAAACACTCACTTTTAATAAGAGATCAAAAGGTGCCTTCATCCATTGAGAGGACCAGAGAGAGTGTGGGGAATGGATAGACGCAGAGTACACGATGTCAACGAAATGAACGCAGTGTGCAACGGAACGGCCGTCGGAGAGGGGGGGGGGGACCCCCTCGACCGCCAAAGAGAAGAAAGAAAGAACCAAGTGGTGGACAGAGGTGTACTTTGGGGATTAGAAGGGTGTTCTTCACGTGAATACCATGAGAAGACTCGAGGGGGGGGGGCTCTTCCGTTTTTAGGCTCCGGGACATTTCGCAACCGGTCATTTTGCAACTACGAAACTTCGCAACTCACGTTGATTTTGCAACCGCGACAGATCGCAACTACGACAATTTGCAACCAAGACATTTTGCAACAAAGCCATTTCGAAACTGGACGTTTCGCAACTCTATAAACTAGTCCACTTTACGTTCATTAAGGTAGTATGGGATTGAGGGTATTGTGAACTATTCCAGGTTATAGACTAAATTTGAAAAGTTATTATGAACTTTCTACAAAAATGCTGGATTTCGTGGTTTCGAAATGACGTGGTTGCAAAATGTCGTTGTTGCGAAATGACCGGTTACGGTTTGTCTCGGAGCCAGTTTTTGAATTATAATGGAAACTGAGTAGAAACCAAAAACTGAAAAACTGCAATTTTTTGGAATATCTGCAAAAAATCCAAAATTGCAGATATTCCTAACTTTGAGAATCTAGAATTGGGATATAACACGATTTCAAACAAAACAGAATTTCTGGGACTGAATTAATAAATGTTACTTACTGAAAGTTGTCAAACATATTTTTTCTGAATTTAAACCACAACTTTCGGACGTCATCTAACGAGATTCTCGACTCCAGAAGGTGTCAAAAAAGTTCAATTTTGAGCACCTCTCAAAGTGCCAAAATTTGGGAATTTTAGCACCTTATGGAGCATTCTAGAATCCTCTAGAATCCTCCAAACACCTCCAAAATCCTTCTAAACATTCAAAAATTCAAATCTCCTCTCCAGATTACCATCTATTACCTCCCAGCTAGTACTCTTCTCCATTCATTCAACTCCTCCACTACCATCTCATTATCTAATCTAATCCTCCTCTCTCATCTCTTCTCTCATTTCCATTTTCTCTCCTCATTAATCCTCCATCACAAAGAAAAAAGGACACTCTGTCCCTTTTTATTACCTCCTTCTTTTATCTAAATCTCCCGTTTAGTACAACACCTCTCCGTTTTTCAACACCACCCCCCCCCCCCCCCCCCTCAGAAGAACGCCATTCATTCTCCGATTCACGTGAATAGAGGGTGACAGTAAAAAGGAAAAGAAAATGGTGATGGTGTTCTGTTCTATTGGTGTATGTGTAGGGTACACATTACCTGGAGAAGAAAAATATAGGGTACAATGAATAGGGGGACCGTTTCTTGAATGAGGGACACTTGGAAACGGGCAACGAGTGGCAAACTATCGTAGTTGCGAAATGACCGGTTGCGAAGTGTCGTGGAGCCAGAAATACAGTATAAAGTGTTTAAATTTAGGGTTATTACAATAAGTTCAAGATGATTACAGTGGTAAGAATAAAGCTCTAATTTTGATTGGATTTCTCAAATTTTCCAAAGTTTGGGAATTGAAATTCTGGAGCCTATTCAAAAAAAATTGGGTTCTGAACCGATAGAGACTTGGGATTTCTTTAATTATCAAAAATTTGGAGATCTGAGATCCTGAAAATATCGGAGGATTCTAAGGATTCTGGAGGACTCTAAAGATTTTAAAAATACTAAGGATTCAGCTAGATTATTAGCGATATACCCCAAGGGGAAACGCGCTCCATCGCCAACTTGGCTGAAATTTGAATTTTCAGCGTTCCCGCTGGATTTTCTGTTAGCAAAACATGTTTTGCTGGTTGCGTGGACTCCTCGTGGACAATTGGACTGCTACCCAAGTTGTCCACGAGGAGTCCACGCACCTACCGAAACATGTTTCGCTGTTTTCAAAACGGCGGGAAAGTTGAAATTTTAAATTTCAGCCAAGTTGGCGATGGAGCGCGTTTCCCCTTGGGGAATATCGCTAATACCTAAAATACGTTTTTGAAAAAAAGACAAAAAACGAATTCCACTTCAAAAAATGACTATGGAAAGTATTCTAAAACTCCAAAACCTCAAAGTTTTTTCTCGAAACAGTTTCAAAATATAGAACTCTGACTCAAATTTTCCCAATTTTCGAAACGCGCCAACAATACGCCAGTCTTTCTATTTTCGCCCTAATCCATTCTAGTTCTGTCTGTGTCCCTGTCCGTCCGGATGTCCAAAATCTGGCTCTGCGACTTTTCGCAACCACTCATTTCGCAACTACGACAGTTCGCCAATAAAAAATGCAACGAGTGGCAAAATGTCACAGTTGCGAAATGACCGGTTGCGAAGTGTCGCGGAGCCCAAAATCTAGCCCATACTTCCTCAAAGGACACCGACCACATCAATCATTCTAACACCCGTCTAACTTTGAAAATGCCGTCTTTCAAAAAAAAAAATCACGTCAACGTCACCCCAGTCATCTAACCTACATACACACATATACCCAGTACTTACCTTTTCATCCACAGAGAGAATGAGAGAGCACTCAAAACCGCGAGACGCAGAGAAATCCCAGGGTGACCATCGGTTGTCGTTGAAATATACAGTAGTATTGTTAGGGAGACTGAGCAAGCTACATACAGACTGTAGTTGGTCCATTGGTCCAGGGGGGGGGGATCCAAGACTAGCTGAAGAGATGAACAAACACACCCCCCTCCCCTTCTGGTTCCCAGATGACGTCATCTGCTGCTCTATCTACAGATGGAAGAATACAATACGTCATAAATCTACAGTAGAGAAAAGGGGGACCCCCTGGACTGTCACATGTCAAATAGACACTATTTAGGGGGGGGGGAGGTGTCCTAATCCTTGAAAGTGTCATTTTTTGGTGGGAAAATGGGAGTAATTAGGTGGTAATGGGGGGGGGGTAATTAGAGCGGGAAATTGCGGTTTTTTTGGGGACTCGGACATCTGGATAGACAGAATTTGAGGAACCTGAAGGTAGACGGTCTTTGAAAGTTTCAAACAGCGCATACAGTAATATTTCAGGTTCTCGGATTTTTTTTGAATTTTAGGATCTTTTCGCTTTTTTCGGACATAACTCGCCTCCCAATTAACCGATTTTGATAAAAGTTGTATGGATCGAAAGGAAATTTTATGGCAATGAAGCCAATACATCGGAAAACTTAAAAATTTTAATGTTGGCGTCTTCTGAAGCGAACATATCACTGGTGATCGACTGTGCTCAAAATACAAAAATATCATAAAATTCAGAAAGTTTGGATAGGGGCAGATTTGTCGAAAAGTGACATAGAGACATCAATTTGGGCTTATTTTGGAGCCCAAAAACAGTAGTTTCAGTAAATCAGGCGGCACTCTTTAAATTTATCTTTAAATTTCGAAATCCACCGCATGATCCCGAATGCTCAGTCGAACACAGTGATTAGAAACATGTAAAAAACTCTGGATGAGTGTAGAGTTAACAAAAACAATCTGACAAAAATGAATTTAAGCTCATTGAAAAAAGGAGAAAAAACTGTGTTAGGAGAGGTTCCCACCTCTTCATTTTGTTTGACGGTTTTTGGATAACTGGACTCTAAACACGAATATTGGATACACCCCTCCCTACGGGTGTTCAAAGTACAAAAATCTGATAAAAATCAGAAAGTTTGGATGTACAGTTTAAGATATATCAACAAATATATTTAATCAATTTGGATAACATTATATTCAGGAAATGTAAACATGGGTTGAAAAACTAAGACGCCATAATGAGCAATATCGTCAAAATCTTTACAACGGATCACGAGTTCGCCTTGTTGTAGATCAACAATAATTACTTTACGATTTGGTGCATTGAAGATCCACTGCTTTTTATTTCGTTCAAAAGATCCACTGCTTTCTATTTTGTTAAAATGAGGCCCCATCATATCCAGAACTTGCTGTTCGTCCTTGCTGTTTCTATATTCAAATTTTATTTCTTTGAAATCACATTTGATGATTTTCTGGAAATTTTTCGTTATTTTGTTGGAGCTTTAGTCTATTCAACTTACTTCTCTACAAGCCAATAGATCATCAAATTGAAAGTCCCCAGTCTGGTTGTTAAACCAAATATACTCCGCATGAGAGCAATAATGGTATATGTCTTTGGCGACAAATGTGGAGAAAATTCCAATTTTCTTGGCTCTTTTCCATTGTTCGAGATTTGAAATTTGTTTCATTTCTGCTGCTGTCACTTTCTGCGAATTCGGAAATCCTCTCTCAAAACAAATTCCTTCCAGCGATCTCGAATCCAAATGTGGAAGAATGAACTGAACGTCTCCCAATTTCGATACCTTCATGTATAGCAAAGTAACTTTTAGTTGTTGTTTTCTGGCTCTCAAGATAGATGAAAATTTCTCAAGAAAGCTAGTATCTTCACATATTTGGTCAGCGATTTTCAATTTCCGCAACAACGTCTTCTGTAGTTTCAAATTCTTCTCGAGGTCGGCAAAAAACGTTGTCTTGTATTCCTCATTCGGAAGGTCTATTGTCACTATTTGTCCATTTCGATTTGGTTTGTTGCTTGTTACAGTACACCCGTTACTTGTTTTTTTGTATGTTATATGAAAACTCTCTTCTTCACGACCGTGTGTGACCTGAAGAACGTCCGAGTTGATAATTATAGTCACTTGGCCAAGATCCACACTAGGTGGGTGGTTTTCCAGCAAATTACGAAACCGCCGACAAACTTTCCGTAGGTTGATTCTGAAAATAGACATCACATGAGCTTCAAACTTTGCATTTTCAAGGAAACTCACACTCCAAATAGTCCAAGATTGTCGGCGATGATTTGAAGAGGCACATCTGGTAAGTCAATCAGTTCCGGTGGTGGTTTTACTGGTGGTTCAACCATTTTCTGCGAAAAAATCAATAGTTTCAGCTTTATTTTCAAG
Organism: Caenorhabditis sinica; assembly: GCA_963932045.1. Lineage (NCBI taxonomy): Eukaryota > Metazoa > Nematoda > Chromadorea > Rhabditida > Rhabditidae > Caenorhabditis > Caenorhabditis sinica. The sequence goes on from OZ009943.1 coordinate 17,992,610, forward strand.
AATTTTAGCGGAAAACAAGCAAGAAAACGGAAGGAAAACAGCAACAATAGTTTCCAAAGCAAGATATTTGAATTTCAAACATTTTCTGCTCTCAATCCACAGAAAAAGATCGTGAAATATCGAATATTGCGTGAAAACCACCAAGAAAATTTTCGGCTAACTCCCACGGCGACATGCCGAGTCTAATAGGGCGCGCTTGCATTACATGAAGGAACATTTCTCAACAATTTCGCAATTCAGAGGGACAAACCACGACAAATCGACAAACTAAGACAAATTTAAAGAAACCACAATTGATTATGTTCTGAAACAGATTTGAGAATTCCAAAGATTGCAAGAATGTGCTTGCACAGTATTAAACAGATCTACAAAACCATTTATTCAATTTGGATAACATTATATTCAGGAAGTATGAACATGGGTTGAAAAACTAAGACGCCATAATGAGCTATATCGTCAAGATCTTTACAACGGATCACAAGTTCGCCTCGTTGTAGATCAACAATAATTACTTTACGATTTGGTGCATTGAAGATCCACTGCTTTCTATTTTTTTCAGAAGATCCACTGCTTTCTATTTTGTTAAAATGGGGCCCCATCATATCCAGAACTTGCTGTTCGTCCTTGCTGTTTTTATATTCAAAGTTGATTTCTTTGAAATCGCAATTGGTGATTTTCTGGAAATACGGTGTTAATTTTTAGGAGCTCTAGTCTATTCAACTTACCTCTCTACAAGCCAATAGATCATCAAATTGAAAGTCCCTAATCTGATTGTGACTTCCGACTTCCGCATGAGAAAAATATTGGCATATGTCCTTGACAACAAATGTAGAGCGAATTGAAATTTCTCTGACATTTTTCCATTGTTCAAGACTTGCAAGTTGTTCCATTTCTGGTGCTGTCACTTTCTTCAAACTCGGAATTCTCGTTTCAAGAACAATTCCATCCAGCGATCTCGAATCCAAATGTGGGAGAATCCATAGAGCGTCTGCCAACTTCGATACATTTATATATACCACATCAACTTCAAGTTGAAGTTTTCTGGCTCTCAAGATTGATGCAAGTTTCTCAAGTAAGCTAGTATCTTCAGTTATCCAGTCAGCGATTCGGAATCTCCACAACACTCCCTTATGTAGCTTCAAATTCTTCTCAAGGTCGTCAAAGAATATCTTCATGTGATCCCCATTTGGAATTGGCACTGTCACTTGCTGACCGTTTTTATTTAGTCTGCTGCTTGCTACAACGCATCCGTTTCTTAATTTTTGGTAGGCAATGAAAAATTTCTCTTCTTCACGACCATGTGCGACTGTAAAGACGCCCGGATTAACATGTATAGTCACTTGGCCAAGATCCACACTAGGTGGGTGGTTTTCCAGCAAATTACGAAACCGCCGACACACTTTCCGCAGGTTGATTCTAAAAATAGATATAAAATAAGCTTCAAACTTTGAATTTTAAGCAAAACTTACACTCCAAATAGTCCAAGATTGTCGGCGATGATTTGAAGCGGCACATCTGGCAAGTCTATCAGTTCCGGTGGTGGTTTTACTGGTGGTTCAACCATTTTCTGAAAAACGACTATTAACAAAAAAAAACATAAAAAAATTCGGTTCAGTTTCTTAAAAGAACTGAACAAGAAGAGTGCAGCGAGATGAAACAATAACTTGCAATAACTTGAAGGAGATTTGCAGGAACAGATTAACAAAGAAAAGTAGAAAACATTCGTGATCCCGCTCTCTGCCACACATCGGTGTTTGGCGGAGAGAGAAAAGAAAACGAGGAAACCGTGACTGCCGTCTCGTAATTTTGTTTTCTCTCTCTCCGTATCGATTTCCGGCGACGGCAGGGCAGCCGGGGGCGAGGCGAAGAGGAAGCATAAAGTAGGAGAGTAGATTTGGCTTAATTTCTGTAAAATAATGTCATTGCGTAATGCAAGCGCGCTCCCTTAGACTCGGCATGGAATGGAGTCAGCCGGAAATTTTCTTGCATTTGGTGCTTTTCACACAATATTTTATGCTTCTCGATCTTTTTCTCGCTCTTTTTCTGTGAAATGGGAGCAGCAAAATGTTTGAAGTTCAAATATCTCGTTTTGGAAACTATCGTTGCTGTTTTCCTGCCTTTCGCTTACTTATTTTTCGCCAAACTTCTTGAAAATATAGCTGAAATTTATAGATTTTTTCTCAGAAAATGGTTGAACCACCAGTAAAACCACCACCGGAACTGATAGACTTACCAGATGTACCACTTCAAATCATCGCCGAAAATCTTGGATTGTTTGGAATGTGAGTTTCCTTGAAAATTCAAAGTTTGAAGCATATGCGATCTAAATTTTCAGAATCAACCTGCGAAAAGTGTGTCGGCGGTTTCGTAATTTGCTGGAAAACCACCCACCTAGTGTGGATCTTGGCCAAGTGGCCATACTTGTCTTCCCGGACGTTCTTATGGCTTTACACGCTCTCGCGGAAGAGCGTTTTTATATAATCTATAAAAAGACAAGCAACGGATGCACTGTAACAAGCAGAAAACCAGATCAAAATGGGCAAAAAGCACCAGTGGAAATTCCCAATGAGGATTATAAGACGACGTTTTTTAACGACCTCGAGAAGAACTTGACGCTGCAAAAGACGTTGCTGTGGAGATTTAGGATATATGACCAAATAAGTGAAGATACTAGCTTACTTGAGAAACTTGCTTCAATTTTGAGAGCCAGAAAGCTTCAACTTGAAGCCTTTCTGGTATACATGATGGTATCGAAATTGGGAGACGCTCAATTGATTCTCCCACATTTGGATTCGAGATCGCTGGAGGGAATTGTTCTTGAGAAAAGAATTCCGAGTTTGGAGCAAGTGACAACAGAAGAAATGGAACAACTTGCAAGTCTTGAACAATGGAAAAGAGCCAAACAACTTGCAATTTGCTCTACATTTGTTGTCAAGGACATATACCAATACTTTTCTCATGCGGAATCCGTTGTGTTTCACAATCAGATTAGGGACTTTCAATTTGATGATCTATTGGCTTGTAGAGAGGTAAGTTGAATAGACTAGAACCCCTACAAATTAACGCCAAATTTCCAGAAAATTATCAAATGTGATTTCAAAAAAATAACCTTCAATTATCAAAACAGCAAGGATGACCAGCAAGTTCTACAAATGCTGGGACCTCCTTACTATCTTGCAGAAGATAGTAAACAGTGGATCTTCAGAGCAACAAATCGTAAAGTTCTTATTGTTCAGCTAAAACAAGGCGAACTTCTGATTCACTGTTCCGATTATGACGATACAGCTTCTTATGTGGGTAAAGTTCAACCCATGTTTGAATTGCCTCAAAATAATGTTATCCAAATTGAATAAATTGTTCTGTAGATTTGTTTCATACTGTGCAGGACACATTCTTTCAGTTTTTGGAGTTCTCAAATCTAGTTCAGAACAAAACCAGTTGTGATTTTTCCAAAACTTCTGTAAAAACAACCCAGAAACGCGCTATTTGTCTAAAACCCTTCTGAATTGCGAAATAGTTGAGAGGTGCACCTTCGTGTAATGCAAGCGCGCTCCCTTAGACTCGGCATGGAATGGAGTCAGCCGGAAATTTTCTTGCATTTGGTGCTTTTCACACAATAGTTTATGCTTCTCGATCTTTTTCTTGATCTTTTTCTGTGAAATGGAAGCAGCAAAATGTTTGAAATTCAAATATCTCGTTTTGGAAACTATCGTTGCTGTTTTTCTGTCCTTCGCTTACTTATTTCTCGCCTCATGTTCCAAAAAATATAGCTGAGTTGAAATTTATAGATTTTTTTCGCAGGAAATGGTTAAACTACCAAAACCACCACCGGAACTGATTGATTTACCAGATGAACCACTTCAAATAATCGCCGACAATCTTGGATTATTTGGAGTGTGAGTTTCCTTAAAAATTCAAAGTTTGAAGCACATGTTATATCTATTTTAAGAATCAACCTGCAAAAAGTGTGTCAACGGTTTCGTAATTTGCTGGAAAACCATTCACCTAGTGTGAATCTTGGCCAAGTGACCATACTTGTCTTCCCGGACGTTCTTATGGCTTTACACGCTCTCGCGGAAGAGCGTTTTAATATAATCTACAAGAAGACAAGCAACGGATGCACTGTAACAAGCAACAAACCGAACAAAAACGGGCAAACAGTGACATTGGAAATTCCAAATGGGGATTACAAGAACATATTCTTTGACGATCTCGAGAAGAATTTGAGACTACAGAAGACGTTGTTGTGGAGATTTAGGATTATTGAACAAAGTGAAGATACTAGCTTTCTCGAGAAACTTTCATCAATCTTGAGAGCCAGAAAACTTCAACTTGAAGTTACTTTGCTACACAAGAGTGTAGCGAAATTGGGAGACGCCCAGTTCATTCTCCCACATTTGGATTCGAAATCGCTGGAAGGAATTGGTCTTGAAAGAAGAACTCCGAGTTCGCAGAGAGTGACTAAAACAGAAATGGAACAAATTTCAAATCTCGAACAATGGAAAAGGGCCAAGCAAATTGGAATTCGTGCTACATTTGTCGTCGATGACTTATATCGTTACGTCTCTCATGCAGAATATGTTTTGTTTCACAATCAGATTGAGGATTTTCGATTTGAAGATCTATTGGCTTGTAGAGAGGTAAGTTGAATACGGCGTAAGGCATAAGCGCCACCCTGCGCACTGGGACTTAAACGAACTAACTTCCGTTTTCCAGAAAATCATCAGTTGTGATTTCAAAGAAATAGTATTTCGATATCAAAACAGCAAGGATGAACAACAAGTTCTACAAATGCTGGGTCTTCATTTCTATCTCGACCAAGATAAAAAACAGTGGATCTTCAACGCACCAAATCGTAAAGTTCTTATTGTTCAGCTAAAGCAAGGCGAACTCGTGATCCACTGTACCGATTATGACGATACATTTGCCGATCAAGTTCAACCCATGTTTGAATTTCCAGAAATTAACGTCGCCCAAATTGAATAAATGGTTTTGTAGATCTGTTTCAAACTGTGCACATGATTGCAATTTTCAAACGTTTACCAGAGGATTTTTTCTCTTAGTTTCCGTCTGGTTATCTCATTCTCATCTTTGATTTTTTTTGCCTTTCCCCAAGATTTCCAAACAGAAAAACGAAAGGTTCAGGGGAAAGTGCGAAAAACTCGTTTTTTTTGTCTTCCCATTTCACGGTCATCTTCATTCCACCGCGGAGAATCATCGAACATCAGAATAAGATTTAGGACCACCCAAGAATGAAGATGACGTCTTCTATAAAGAAGATATCTTGTATGTTGTCTTTTGTAAAAGTACAAATTCCGATAGACGGATTTACAGGAGAGATGTTGATCAAGAGAATATGTTTCATAATGATCTCTTATCAATTTTCGGAGATGAAAAAGCTGGTTTTTCTGTTGAACGTATGATAAAAGTGCAATGATCGGGTCGGAGAACAGCCGTTTCGTAACTACAACGTTTTGCTACCGGTCGTTTCGTAACCGCGACAATCCGCGACCCCGCCGTTTCGAAACCACGAAAACCAGGATTTTTGAAGAAAGTTCATCACAACTTTTCAAATGTAGACTATAACCTGGAATAGTTCACAATACCCTCAATCCCATGTAACCTTAATGAACGTAAAGTGGACTAGTTTATAGAGTTGCGAAATGTCGTAGTTTCGAAATGACTAGTGGCGAAATGTCTCGGAGCCGATTGAAGTGCAGTGATCAGGTCGGAGAACAGCATACCGTTTGATAATGAAAAAGAGGAGAAAAAGGAAATTTCAGACAAATTTTGATCCAATATGTATAGTTCTCCAGAACCTCCAATTTCTCAATATCAAAATTTTTTACTTCCCCCCACATTCAACCCAATTCTTTTGTATTCTGCCGATTCCGGATCTTCAACTTCCTCATATGCCAAAACCCAATAAAAATATTCCCCAAATTCTCATAAATCGGAACCCCTAATGACCTTAATTATTCCCCATATCCCTCATCATGTTTTGATCTACCCCAAGATAATACATTATTCTTCCACTAATCACCCACTCATCATCGTTAATTATCTCTCAAAATTCCGCCCTTCTTTTCGGAAGAAGAATAAGAAAAAGGAGAAAAAGAGAAGGAAAAAACTTTCTTGCGCGCTGATTTTTTTCGGTTTTTCTTTACCCCACCCCTCCCTATTATCTCCCTCCCACCGTCGCCTACCGGGCCGGATCAAGTTTTTCTTAAGGCAACGTTTTCGGGAGGACACCAAAAGTATATAAGGAATTCGAATCGGTCCCCCAAATTCAGAAGACATCAACCATGTCTACTATCGGTTACATTGGGGCTTCCCTCTGCCTCGTCGGCGTACTATCTTCCCTATTCTCCATTAGCCATATCGTGTCTGACATCAACTCTCTCCGCTCTGAAGTCGAGGGACGTGTTGATGAATTCAAAGTTCTCGCCGATGACACCTGGCAACGTCTTCTGATTCTCCAGTCGCCAACCGGAGAAACCGAAAATGTGATGCCATCGATCTTCCGCTCCAAGAGATTTGTCTACCCCGGAATGTGCAATTGCGATGCCAACTCTCAAGGATGTCCAGCGGGACCACCAGGACCACCAGGACTTCCAGGAAAGAGAGGAGACGAGGGAGTTGCTGGAGACCTCGGACGTTCCGGAGCCTCCGGAATCTCTCTCGCCGCCGTCCACCATATCCCAGGAGGATGCATCCAGTGCCCAGCCGGACCAGCCGGACCACCAGGACCACAAGGACCAGTCGGAAATCAAGGATTCGCCGGAGTCGTCGGACCATGCGGACCATCCGGAGACGATGGACAGCCAGGACCACAAGGTGTCCAGGGAGACAAGGGAGCGCAAGGACCAAAGGGATTCGATGGAGCCGACGGACCAGACGGCATGCCAGGAACCGCCTACTTCCCGGGAGCACAAGGACAGCCAGGAGAGCCAGGATGGTTGGGACAACCGGGACTTCCAGGAAAGCACGGAGAGCCAGGACAGGATGGAGAGGAGGGACCAAAGGGAGCGCCAGGAACGCCAGGATCCAACGGAAGAGATGCTTATCCAGGACAACCAGGAAAGGCTGGAGAGCCAGGAGCTGTTGGTGAGTATACCCATACTTAGGTTTTTATAGCTTGGCTTTTAGACTTCTTAAACTATGCTCAATATGTAGTTAGAGTTAAGACGCATCAACCCGTTGTTACTGTCTTTATGACCACAGCTTGTTACAAATTTATCTGCGCCTTTAAAACACTCTAACAGCACATTTCTTATTAGGTTCTCCAGGAGATGTGGCATAACTTTTAATATACTTTCCGTTTTCGAAATATGTCTCCAAACGACCTCAGAGTTGAAAATTTTTTTGGCACCTTCAACATCCTAGAGGGGCATCCATGATCTTAATGTCTAAAAGTTGACTTACAGTGACTAATTCTCCCTCATTTTCCAGGAAAGGACGCCAACTACTGCCCATGCCCAGCTCGCCGCGACTCGAAGACCGAATCCGTGCACGAGCCACCAGCAGCCTCCCAAAACGGAGGATACAGAAAGGCCAAGAGACACTAAACTGTTCCTTTGTCTTAATTTATTTGACTTCTTTCTGACAATGAAGCGTTTCTTGCAAACATTGAGATATTTTTCGCGTAATCCTAGCTGATGTTGCTGCTTTTAATCGGGATTTGAAGGGATTTCGGCTTTGGCTGAACGTCTGGGCATGGAGATTTTAATTGTCATCCAAATTTCGTCAAAAAGTACAGTCTAACCATGGGCATTTTTTTAATCGTAGACCTAAAATTTTAGATCTAAAAATGGACTAAGCATAGGTCTCACATGTCCGTTTATAGACAGAATTCAAAAAAAATCAGAATTTGAAAAAAAGAAAAAAAAATGAGTGGGCGGATGAAGGAGAAAAGATTTAAAAAATTAAAAATTGATCGAAAAGTTATCCCATTCAGAAATGCCGAAATTCCCGGTGCCCATCACGAATAGGGTATCGTTTTTGGTCTGAAAATTAAAAGATTTAAAAAAAAAAGAAATTGAGATTTCTGTACCCACTTTTTCCAAAATCTCCCCTGGAATCTTCACCAACTTCATCACCATATCTCCCCCGAATTTCACAAAAAGTTGATAGTTTTTGAGAAAAATTGAAAATTTGTAGAATTTTCCAAATTTTACAGGGGTCTCCAGGATGAATTCTGCTATAGTGGTTCGATGGATGAAATCTGAGAAGATGTGGATTTTGGAAAAATCGACTTCAACGAAAATTCCACGACAATTTGTTGTCTCTATGTCGCAGCCTGGAAAAAAACTTTTTCTTCGAAATTTTCTTCGAAATTCAAAAAATAAGGACTTTTTGACAAATCTGAAAACTTTTTTGAAAATCTGAAAAAAATCCTTCTACTCACCACCACAATTACTCCTTATCCCCAAAATCACAGATCTCGCTTTCGACCCTTTTGGAATCCTCACATCCCCTCTGATCCCATTCTGCTTTCCTGGATAAGCCATCACGGCATAAGGTGTCTTAAGGGTCCCAGTACACCAACTAATAGGGGGCCGGATGGTTTTTTGCACGGCCCGCCCATCTCTAACCACCCAGGAGCCCTTTTGTGGCATCCAGAAGCGGGGCTCATCGTCGTAGGAGTAGTTGGAGAAGTCTTCTTTGTAGTTTGGTGAGAGCTGGGGTGTAGGTACAGTAATCCGTTGGGGTACTGTAACTGGAAGGGTTGTCAAGATACCAAATGAGTCAATAGGAAGGCTGAATTCAATAGTGTTGGGAAAGGTGAATGGGAGGAATTGAGAAGGCTTGAAATTCAGGGAAATATTGAAGCCCGGGAAATTTGAAAATCCTGGAAGTTGGGAAAATTCAAATCGAATTTTTTGAGCCGTCTTGACATGGTAGGGTGCCGGAGAATTGTATTCGCAGAGGGAAGCGTTGAAGCTCTGAAAATCATAGAGAGAATCAGAATAAGGTCTCCCAGCCATCTCGCAACCAGTCGTTTTGCAACTACGACATTTCGCAACTAGGACATTTTGCAACTGCGACAATTCGCAACCACGCCATTTCGAAATTACGAAATCCAAGATTTTTCAAGAAAGTTCAAATCTAGACTATAACCTGAAATAGTTCACAATACCCAAATCCCATACATACTAGTTCATAGAGTTGCGAAACGGCTGGTTGTGAAATGTCGCGGTTGCGAAATAGACGTGAGTTGCGAAATGCCCTGGTTGCGAAATGACTGGTTGCGAAATGTCCCGGAGCCAAAATAAGTATAAACATGCCCTGGCTCCACCCATTTCGGGTCTCGACGCGAAACCAAAACTACGGTATGCGCCTTTAAAGTGCCAATCTTTTCATGGCGGGACCCAAAACTTTTCTTCAAATTATGACATGTTTATACTCATTCGAAAGCTCTTTTTCCGCTAATTTCACGGTCTCCTACGTGTGAAATTTTTTTCAAATTTGTATAATTGTCTGCGTCTCTCAGAGAGAAAATACTCTCTCGCCTCTCTACTGAAATTCAGAGAGAATGGCTGTATGCTGGATTGGGACGGCTGGGAGCCAAAAAATTTTGAAAAAATGGGGGTGGCCTAAAATCAGCCCTATGTTTCGATTGATCATGGCTTCGAAGCCAGATATTGCAAGGAATCCTCTTTTCTCTTCCACCAGGTCAACATTCACCCACTTTGGAAAAATATTCAGAAAAAATTGGAAGTGCAGTTCTGTAGAGAATGCAACTAGGATCATTTTGCACTATTTTTTGGCTCATTTGACGCATGTTGAAGCAAGTTGATTGAAGAAATAAACTGGAAGTTAGATATGACCTAATTTTGAATAGTACGTGGAAAATGTGAGAAGATGCCATTGCTAAATGTTCTACTAACACCCGAAGTCATAATTCAATGAAAAATCCTAATTTCTGATGAGTACAGAAGACGTAAGAGTTTCGAGCATTTTTCCTGCCAACCCAGTTTCACTTGGCAGGAAAAATGCTCGAAACTCTTACGTCTTCTGTACTCATCAGAAATTAGGATTTTTCATTGAATTATGACTTCGGGTGTTAGTAGAACATTTAGCAATGGCATCTTCTCACATTTTCCACGTACTATTCAAAATTAGGTCATATCTAACTTCCAGTTTATTTCTTCAATCAACTTGCTTCAACATGCGTCAAATGAGCCAAAAAATAGTGCAAAATGATCCTAGTTGCATTCTCTACAGAACTGCACTTCCAATTTTTTCTGAATATTTTTCCAAAGTGGGTGAATGTTGACCTGGTGGAAGAGAAAAGAGGATTCCTTGCAATATCTGGCTTCGAAGCCATGATCAATCGAAACATAGGGCTGATTTTAGGCCACCCCCATTTTTTCAAAATTTTTTGGCTCCCAGCCGTCCCAATCCAGCATACAGCCATTCTCTCTGAATTTCAGTAGAGAGGCGAGAGAGTATTTTCTCTCTGAGAGACGCAGACAATTATACAAATTTGAAAAAAATTTCACACGTAGGAGACCGTGAAATTAGATTTTTCAGATGTTGAAAAGAAGCCTCCGAAAAATTTCGTCATTTCGCAACTAGCCATTTCACAACCAAGAAATTTCGAAACTGGACGTTTCGCAACTGGATTTTACAATTTGATTCCAACGTGAATCATTTACGAAAATTCTGAATCTCGTGGTTTTGAATTGGCGTGGTTGCGGATTGTCGCGGTGGCGAAATGGCTGGTGGTGAAATTCCATAGTTGTAAAATGAGAGTTGCGAGATCGCGTAGTTGCGAAACGTCCTAGTTGCGGAATGTCCTAGTTGCGAAATGTCCCCTTACCATAGTCTCCATAAAAATGGTGAAATCCTTCCCATCGGTGTAGGTTACATAAGTCCCGCCCTCTTGGAATTTTCCGGATCCTCGTCCGTGGGGGAGAATTTTCCAGCCTCGCTTAACATGGGCGGCGACGTATTCTGAAAAATTTTTGTAGTTTGTAGTTTGTAGTTTGTAGTTTGTAGTCTTACTTAGCACATGAAGTGCATCTTCAGTCTCGAATTTCTCCTCATCCAACATCGCCAATCCACACCTCCACCAAGGCAACTGAGGGTAGAATGCCGATACCAAATTCCACGCGAGCATACTGTAACATTTGAAAACTACAGTAACCAAGACTACAGTAATCTGGATTACTGTACCCTGTGATATTGCCATCGACATAATTCCAATTCATGGTCCGAGCCATACATCCTAGACCGGTCCCCCTGTTGTTGGTACTGTAGTCCTCACTGGCCCAGAGGATTTTTCCTGATTGTTGGACAATTTGAGGGATTTTCCCGCCAGGGTAGTGAACACTGTAAACGCAAAAGTTTAAAAATCTTCAAAATACGGAATTCGAAAAATGAAATTTTCAAAATCGGTTCCGAGACATTTCGCAACCAGTCGTTTCGCAACTACGACATTTCGCAACTAGTTTTTTCGCAACACGACATTTCGCAACCAAGACATTTAGCAACTGGACGTTTCGCAACCAATACATTTTGCAACTGGACGTTTCGCAACTCACGTCAATTTCGCAACTACGACATTTCGCTATCGGTCATTTCGCCACCTCGATAATTCGCAACCAAGACATATCGCAACTGGACGTTTTGCAACCAAGACATTTCGCAACTATGCATTACGCAACTACGATAATTTGCAACCAAGACATTTCGCAACTAAGACATTTCGCAACCAAGACATTTCGCAATTACGACTTTTCGCAACTACGACAATTTGCAACTAGACGTTTCGCAACCAAGACATTTCGCAACTAGCACAATACGCAACTAGCCATTTCGCAATTACGACATTTCGCAACTATAAACTAGGCCACTTTACGTTCATTAAGGTTTTATGGGATTGAGGGTATTGTGAACTATTCCAGGTTATAGTCTACATTCGAAAAGTTGTGATCTTAACGTGAACTTTCTACAAAAATCCGGGATTTCGTGGTTTCGAAATGACTGGTTGCGAAATGTCGTGGTTGCGAAATCGACATGAGTTGCGAAATGTCTTGGTTGCGAAATTGACGTGGTTTTGAAATAACGTAGTTGCAAAATATCTTGGTTGCGAAATCGACGTGAGTTGCGAAATGTCGTGGTTGCGAAACGACTGGTTGCGAAATGTCCCGGAGCCTCAAAATCTTACCCAAGAATATCATAATCGTTGATAAAATCCTTATCCAATAATCTTTTGTAATTTTGATCCATTTTGTATCCTTCTCCAGCAACAATGAAAGTTTTGTTGAATTTATTGAAATTCAGAATACGTCGAAGTTCCTGAAATTGGAAAATATGAAATTCTAAATGTCCTCCAACTTCTTACCCTAACATATCCCTCCTGAAAATCCCTCTCATTCCAAATTCCAACACAAAAAGTTTCGAAATTCCACTTTTCCCTTCCAATCCGAATCCATTCCACTACATATTCAGCTGTCGTCGTCCAATTTTCATATGGATTATTTTTCCCGAGCCATCCCGGAAATGCCCATGGTAAAACACAAATCGGAATTTTTGGATTGACTTGGAGAACTTCATGAATTAGTTGAAATTCGTAGTTATTTTCGGAAAATTCTCCTTTTTCAGATTCATGGGAGGATTCGGAACCCTCGGTGGATTGATCGTCACCGCCCATTTCGACTTTGAGAATTTGGAGACCATCGTTTTTCTGAAAGTGCGCTCTATTGATAATTTTAGAAAATTTGAAATTCTGAGCCCCAAAAAATCTCACATTAAACATAATTTCCAACACTTTTCTTCTCTCATCTTCTTCTGGAAAATAGGTGAAGAGCAGCTTAGACGTTGCCTGAAAATTTTTTTTTTCAAATTTTCGTAAAATTTTATCACAAACTCCCCCGCCGCTAACTGCTCCAAATCCATCAAAATTTTGAGCAGATTTCCAGATTTTTAGGTCGATTTTGTAAGTGTTTATAGGGGAAAATAGAAGGAAAAATAGTATTGAAATCATGATGAGAATTGGAAATTTTGGGAAGAAAATTGGGTTTATAAACAAAATAAGTAGGAAAAAATAATGGGAAAATAATATATTTTGGAGTCAAATTTCAGAGTCTCTGAGAAAAAAATAAACAAACTTTATCAATAGAGCACATTTTCTACATCAAACCAAAAAAATATATTAGCGATATTCCCCAAGGAGAAACGCGCTCCATCGCAATTTTGGCTGAAATTTGAATTTTCAGCTTTCCCGCCGTTTTGAAAACAGCGAAACATGTTTCGGTGTGTGCGTGGACTCCTCGTGGACAAATCGACTGCTGCCCGAGTTGTCCACGAGGAGTCCACGCACCCACCGAAACATGTTTCGCTGCTCCAAACGGCGGGAAAGCTGAAAATTCAAATTTCAGCCAAAATTGCGATGGAGCGCGTTTCTCCTTGGGGAATATTGCTAATATATAATATTAGAGTCCCAAATCATAGTTCAACTCTCCATGAGTGGCATATGCATTCATGAAAGCTGCTCCATACTGAATTGGTTGAGTCACGGCCTGAACGACGTCGGAATTCAGCATCTTCTCAAACCACGTCGTCAATTTTGGGAATTTTTCGACTCCCGGGAATCCTTCGGTGGGGAGATCGACGACGCCGTCGAGACTGGCAGACCACCAGATTTTTTCAAAAAATGGGAAGGAGAGAAAATCGGGGTAACCGGGGGTGGAGCCTAGAATGATTGTGAATTCAAGAATCGAGAAGATTCTGAGAAATTCTGAATCTACGAGTTTCAAAATGCCTATTAGCGATATTCCCCAAGGGGAAACGCGCTCCATCGTCAACATTGCTGAAATTTGAATTTTCAGCTTTCCCGCCGTTTTGAAAACAGCCAAGCATGTTTTCGTGGGTGCTTGGACTCCTCGTGGACCACCTGGGCAGCAATCGAATTGTCCACGAGGAGTCCACGCAGCCACCAAAACATGTTTCGATGTTTTCAAAACGGCGGGAAAGCTGAAAATTCAAATTTCAGCAATGTTGGCAATGGAGCGCGTTTCCCCTTGGGGAATATCGCTAATAGAATTCTGAACTTCTGAAATTCTCGAAATGTCGATTTGTCCAAAATTCACAAAAAAAAATCCCTACCTGCATAGAAATCATGCTCCAGCAGATCCTCTGCTTGCTTTAAAACTTCAAAAACTTTCTCTTGTTTCTCATTTTTCAGATCCTTGTCTCTCATGACTGCGAAGAGTTGTGGGACGGCGAATGCGACCTGTAGAGAAATTTGAAAATCGAAAATCTCTGGTCATTTCGCAACTACGACATTTCGCAACTCATGTCAATTTTGCAACCACGTCATTTCGAAACTGGACGTTACGCAACCAGTCGTTTCGCAACCGTATAGACTAGTCCACTTTACGATTGTATGGGATTGAGGGTATTGTGAACTATTTTAGGTTATAGTCTACATTCGAAAATATGTGATTTCAACATGAACTTTCTTCAAAAATCTTGGATTTCGTGGTTTCGAAATGACGTGGTTGCAGAACGTCGTAGTTGCGAAATTGACGTAAGTTGCGAAATGGTTGCAAAACGACTGGTTGCGAGATGTCTCGGAGCCAATTCAGAAAATGTGCTTTAGTGCAAGCCACTCACCGCTGTCAACCTCTCTGCTAACAGCTTCTGTTGAACCTTCTCATATGGATCCATTGGCAAGATTCTGGATTTTGGAAAAGCGTCATCCAAGTATTCTGGAATATATCCAGACTCGATGACTATCTTTCCGTTGTGCTCTATTGCAGGAGCTTTTCCCTGATGGTGTTTTGAGTAAAACCATTCTGGCTTGTCAGTGACATTTACATTGATCACTTCGGCGCTGGAAAACAGGGGTTGGCAATTGGGAGTTCTGGTCTTTCTGTGTAAAATTTGAAATCGGCAAGGAAAGAACTTCAAAACGAGTCATAACATGATTTGGTCTGAGAAAATTGATTGAAGGAGGATTCCGGTCAAAAATTTGTTGTCTTAAAATATGTAAAAATGTGCGTAGATTCCAAAAATCATGATGAAAGTGCTCAAAAATTGCTTCAGACCCCCGAAAATGCTCTCCGAACTGAGCAAAAATCACGCGTAGGGTCTCCGGGGGCCGTGGCCGAGTTTCCCAAAAAAGGGGCGGAGTCAGCCAATGAGAAACCATGGACGCGGGCACTGTGATTGGCTGTCGGCAGAAGACAATGGCGTTCATTGGCCGACTCCGCCCGTATTTTGGGAAACTCGGCCACGGCCCCCGGAGACCATTCGCGTGATTTTTGCTAACTTCGGAGCTGATTTTCGGGGTTTTGGAGCAATTTTTCAACATTTTCATTATGATTTTCGGAATCTACGCACATTTTTACATATTTTAAAATAATAAAAAATGTTGACCGGAATCCTCCTTTAAGCAATTCTCGGAAATTTTGGAGTACATTTCCAAACCTAGTCATTTTCATACTCGTTATGAAGCTCTTGACCCTCTCAACTCAAATTTTTAAGCAGTTATTCACTCACTCGATTCCTTTCGCCGCAACATACAGCATTGCTCGTTCTGCCCATGGGCAGAATCTCATATTGTAGATTCGGAATTTTCCCGGTTCCAGTGGTAGCTCGGGGTCTCCTTTACGGATCGCTTTGGAGGTGACACCAGTGAGGACCATGGTCTGGAAATAAAGAAGTTAGAAGAAACCGAATCTGGGCTTCCCGACGTTTCGCAACCAGTCATTTCGCAACCGAGACATTTCGCAACTTTACATTTTTCAACTACTGCAATCAGCAACCACGCCATTTTGCAACCAGACGATCTACGTTTTCGAAGTTTTCCAGATTTCGATGGTAACCTGATATAGTTTACAATGATCAATGTTCTATAACATATGAACTGAATGGACGTAAAACGGATTTTTATAAAGTTGCGAAATGGCTTGGTTGCGAAACGGCGCGCTGCCAGAATCTAGAGGCATTGAGACCATCAAAACGTCTCACAAAAAAAACTTTTAAAAATCACGAAAAATTCAGAAATTTTTGCATCAAAACTTCCAATATGAATTCTTATCATCTAAACATAAACTTTCTCTCTTTTTCCTTGTCAATTGAGCTGATAAGGCCTTGAAAATAAGTGAATGATGATCTGATGCAACTAATGAACCAAAACGAGAAAATGGAAGAATTTTGAAAAGTGGAAAACTTGAGATTTGGACGGATCCAGAGGAATTCTGAATCATCAATTATGATTTCAGAAGCTTCCAGGTTTTCCAGAAGTCCTATTATTTTAATTTTATTTTTCCAGGAAAAAACGAAATCTTACGAATTTCACCTGACCTCAATATTTCCCTAAATTTTAAGTCTTCTCAAATCCTTCCAACACTATTGCATTCAATTTTCCTATTGACTCCTTCGCGGTCTTGACAACCCTTCCAGTTACAGTACCCGAGCGGATTACTGTGCCTACACCCAAGATTCCGCCCAATTATCATGAAGACCTTTCCAATTACACCAACGACGATAAGCCCCGCTTCTGGATGCCACAAAAGGGCTCCTTGGTGGTTAGAGATGGGCGGACCGTGCAAAAAGTAGTTCAAGCCCCTATTAGTTGATGTACTGGTACCTTGAAGACGCCTTATGCAGTGATGGCTTATCCAGGAAAGCAGAATGGGATCAGTGTGGATGTGAGCAAGACTTCTCAAACTACTCCTACGATTTTCAATTCAATTTTTTTCCAGGCTGCGACATAGAGATATCAAGTTGTCGTGGAAAATGTGTTGATGTGGATTCCTCCAAAATCCACGTCTTCTCTGATTACGTTCAGCAAACGAGTATTGCAGAATTCATATTGAAAACCCCTGTGAAGTTGGGCATATTTTACAAACTCTCAATTTTTTTTCAAGGGGTCACAACTTTTTGTGATATTCGGGGAGCAGTAAGGGAATTTGGAAAATTGTCAATGGAGCAAACTTTTAAATTTTTTTTTAGAGTATGCATATTCGAAGCTTTCGACGGAATGAATTGGATGGTATTATTTCTATCAGAATCTGGTAAAAGTTAGAAGAGTTATAAGGGAATTCGGACAATTGTCAATGGAGCGCATTTACTAATGTTTTATAAAACACACCCATTTGGAAGGTTTCGACGTTGAATATCTGAAAGCGCGATTCTGAGATTTTGAGAATTTGAGTCCAAATGAGTGTGTTTTTAAAAACATTAGTAAATGCGCTCCATTGACAATTGCCCAAAATCCCTTATAACTCTGCTAATTTTTACCAGATTTTGATGAAAATAAAACCATTCGATTTTTTTCTTCAAAAGCTCTCGAATGGCTATACTTTTAAACCAAATTAACAAGTGCGCTCCATTGACCTCAAAATCTTAATTTTCTCTTCCACGTCAAACCCACTCCTCCAGGATGGTCTAAAAGGAAACAACTCAAAGCCCTGGGGGTTCCCACTTGCGAGGCTCGTCTTTCCTGCTGTGGTCGTGATATCGGTGATTGGCTCATCGCATGTGGCCGAGCACTACCCCTAAATGCTCCAATTCTAAGTCCGAATTCTCAGTCGTTGCTGACTTTTGTACCCCCACCCACCAATACTGTTGGTTGTCTGATTTCAAAAAATTCAAAAATGTTCGAGCTTTTTCTTTCAGGTTTCACTCCTTTTATCGCTATGTTTTCTAGTTGCCTTCTTCAAAAAAAAAACATCATTTTCTAGTGTCCTTCTTCTCCATTTTTGCTCTTTTCCTTGAATAATGCTCATTTCAGTTTCTCTATTCTATGAGAATTCTATTCCTTTCAACGATTCGATATTTGCTCTACTCAAGTTTCTATTGGTGCTTCTCGATTTTGTCATGTGCGCTCTATGGAGAATCTGTCGGTGGAGCGCATATGCATTTTGCATATTCTCGAAGTGACTTTTACTGCAAAAAAAGACAATTTTTGAACTTATTCGTCCTATTTAAAATATCGTTTTTTTCTTGGATTTTTAGGGTTTCGAAGCAATTCTTTGCACTTTTCCTGAAATTCAACAAGATTAGAAGACTATTTTTTGAAGAAAAAATGAATATTTTTCAAATTGGTTGTTATCAACGACGAATACTTTTCGACAATTGAAACATGCTAATTTCAATATAAAATTGTATTTTTTGTTTTAAATTACACGTTTCAACCCATATTTTCGATGGAAAATACAGATATTCTGAAATTTTAGCAAAACCAGATAAAATTTGAAAAACCGCCCGAAATCGTGGCATAGTTTAGCCGTAGAGCGCATTTACTCAAGCGGAGGGAATTTCTGACTTCGTGATGCTGTATTTTGGTTATTTTTGGTATTTTTGCCATTTTTCACTATTTTTCAGTGTTTTTCATGATTTGCAAGCGAAAATTTTCGATTTTTCGACTCAAAATCAGTCTGAAAATGTTCAAAATTCGGTTTTTTGAGCTGAAAATTCGAAAAATTCGGTGCAAAAATTTGACAAATTTTGAATTTCCGCTCGAAAAAATCTCCATTTTTCTCGATTTTTTCACACTTTCAAACAGTTTTTTGATGAAGAAATTCTAGTTTTTTAGAGAAATTTGGAATTTCGGCTAATTTTTTTTATTTGAGCCGCTGGTGCGAAAAATTGGAAATTTCGAAAAACTCAAAAATCTAGAATTATCTACAGAAAATTTCCTATCGATCTATTTCATTTTGATGAAAATCGAATCATTTTTGACCGAGATATAAGGAATAAGATTTTGTACTAATTTCCTTCCAAAAAATTTCAAAATTCAAATTTTTCGAAATCCCAAAAAATCAAAAATATCTCCACGAATTTTCCTATCAATCTGTATAACTTTCAAAAAAAAATCGGTCTCTTTTTGGTAGTGTTATCGAAAAAACTAGATTTTTCCACTATTTTTCCTATAAAATCCTTCAAAACCCATATTTTCCAAAAATTCAAAGCACTGCTACTATCTCCATCGAATTTCTCATCTTTCTTGTTATCTCAACTATCCGAAAAATTCTCCTTTTTTTCAGAGCCTTCTCCTAGTGCAAACACAGAGTGTGTGCCGCCGCCGGCGGTGGGGCGGTGTGCCGCGCGGTGATAGCCACCTCCATCGTGTGGCTTCTCATCGACGTCGTCATCCTTTTCTACTATTTGGACCCCTCCGCATCACAACAAATACAGTATGATAATCGGTAAAATTTCCTGAAAAAATTGCCAAAAATCACGAAAAATGACCTATTTTGAGCTAAAATAGGTCGAAAAATCAAAAAAAAATTTCAATTTTCCAAAAAAAATTCAAATTTCCCGCTTTTTCCAGAATCCTCACTCGCGGTCAACGACGGATAGAACCTGAGCCCCCTGCTGGAATCCCCCTGGAAATTCTGACGAGAATCAGCACCCCCTAAAACCCGAAAAACAAGTACAACAAGTGTTCCCAGTGGATAAGGAGACTGCTGAGCAATTGAGAAAGCTTATGAATAGTAAGGGAAAAAATATTCTAGAAAAAATTTGCGAAAAAATGAGCCTAAAATCATGAAAATTGAGTGATTTTCATTCATTTTAGGCCAAGTTTAGGTCATTTTTAGGGTAATTTTGGCTATTTTATGCCATTTTTCGAAATTTTCAAGTCATTTTCGGCTCATTTCGACCCAAAATTCTCGAAAATTCCACCATTTTTCCTCCAAACATTCAAATTCCCCTCTTTTTTTTCAGCGCAAGCATTCGGACCAGGATACCATGGCCAAGGGGGCACCGGAGTTACAGTACCCGAGGAGAAAAAAGCGATTAAGGAGAAGCGATTCCTGGAGAATCAGTTCAATGTCGTCGCGTCGGAAATGATTTCAGTGAATCGGACACTTCCGGATTATCGATCAGATGCTTGTAGGACTGCTGGAAATTCGATTAAGGTGAGAAAATTGAGAAAAATGAGAAAATTTGATGAAAAATGACCAAAATTCCATAAAAAACAGGCAACTTTTGGTGCAAAATAGGCTAAAATCGACTAAAAATGACCCAAAATCTATGAAAAATGAGTTGAAAACCATAAAAAATCATGCAAAAATGGTCCAAAAGTTATGCAAAATGACTCAAAAATCATGAAAAATGGTCCGAAAATTGCCAAAAATAGTACAAAATCCACATTTTTAGAACTTTTTTGACATAAAAACTTCAGAAATAGCCTTAAATTTGTGATTTTTCCGTCCCAAATTGTCAATTTTTGCCAAAACATTGTTGAAAATCGCCGATTTTTCACTGAAACGAAAATGTTTATTGTCGAAAAATCTCCATTTTCAACCGGAAAAATTGATTTTTAGGTGAAAAAGAACTACAAATTTAGTTCAAATTGCTCTGTTTTCATAGAAAATCGCCCAAAATTCATCGGAAATCGTTCGAAAAACCTAAAAAATGATCCGAAATTCATTGAAATTACCAAAAAATCTGCTAAAAAATGAGTAGAATTTTGTGAAAAATCATTAAAAAAAGAGTAAGAATCGTTAAAAATGATTGGAAATTTATGAATTCTGAAACATTCTAGTGATTTTTGAGCCATCCCTGCTCAGTTTTCACTCATTTTTAGTGAATTTTTTACTCTTTTTTCATGAAAAAATGACCCCAAAACATCAATTTTTCCAATTTTCCAGACCGATGCCATGCCCACCACATCCATCATCATCGTATTCCATAATGAAGCATGGACGACACTCCTTCGAACCCTTCACTCTGTAATCAACAGATCTCCACGTCATTTGCTGGAAGAGATTATTATGATTGATGACAAATCGGATAGGGACTATTTAGTGAAACCACTGGATGCGTATATCAAGAAATTCCCGGTAAGGAGATGAAAAAAAACCTAAATATAGCCTGAAAACGGACTAAAATAGCCTAAAATGAACGAAAAGGAACTTCAAAAAAATCTGGAATAGCTTAAAATAGCTCAAAAACACTCAAATTTCACGAAAAATGCCCTAAAATGACTCAAAATTGACTCCCAAACCCCCAAATTTCAAATTTTTTCAGATTCCCGTCCACCTCGTCCACCTCGAAGAACGTTCCGATCTAAATCGCGCTCGTCTCACTGGTTCAGGAATGGCGAAAGGGAAGATTTTACTTTTCCTGGATGCTCATGTCGAGGTTACGGAAAAAAAAGAGTAGTGGCCCCTGTTATCGATGTGATTTCGGATGACGCTTTCGAATACGTGACGGATTCTGAATCGACGTGGAGTGATTTTTATTTTCATCAGAATATTCTATGTTATGCGGTGCCGAAGAGGGAGTTGAACAGAAGGGAATCGGATTGATCTATGCATAATTAGTGAGTTTTTTTTTTGGATTTTTTTGGAGAAAATTCGGATTCGGGAGGCGTCTGGAAACCGCTAGAAAGCTGCAAAAGGATCCGTAGGCTCAAAAGACGAAGCTACGTCTGGAGGCATCTGAAGGCGTCCGCCGGATTCTGGAGGGCTTTTCTGGGTTTTGGACCATCTAGAAGGCGCTGAGAAGACGTTGAGAGGGATTCTGAATTTGTCTGAATCTTCGGAAACTCTTGACGAATTCAACCTTTTCAATTCTTGCATACATGCTACGGGCCGGGCCGGGCCAGTTTCTCAGAGCCAACTTTGAAGCTAAAATCGATTTTTTTTAGAAGTTGCTATTTTCTTGATGTTGGGAGCATTTCTAAACCATTTGTTGCATTTTCAACCAAAAAAAAATTGAAAATTGTCTGGATTCTTAGGGAACCTTCCGACGTCTTCTTGAACCGTCCACAAATTTTGAGAGTCATATGGAGCGTTTAGATGATTTAAAGGAGGATTCCACTCAAAAAATTTTTTTGCTTCAAAATATGTAAAATTTTGTGCTGATTCCAAATATGATAGTGAAAACGCTCAAAAATCTCTCTAAAACCCTGAAAAACGGCTCCGAAACGAGAAAAAATTACGCGAATTGCCTCCGGGGGCCGTGGCCTAACTTCCGGAGTTTTCTCGGCCACATCATTTTCAGCTTGTTTTTCAGCATTTTTTTTTTGTGAAAATCGAACGAAAAGTGAAACGTTTATTTTATTTTTCATAAATTGTTGCTGTTGTTTCACTTTTCGTTCGGTTTTCACAAAAAAAAATGCTGAAAAACAAGCTGAAAATGAGGTGGCCGAGAAAACTCCGGAAGTTAGGCCACGGCCCCCGGAGGCAATTCGCGTAATTTTTTCTCGTTTCGGAGCCGTTTTTCAGGGTTTTAGAGAGATTTTTGAGCGTTTTCACTATCATATTTGGGATCAGCACAAAATTTTACATATTCTGAAGCAAAAAAAATTTTTTGAGTGGAACCCTCCTTTAATTTTTTTTTTCTGTGTACTTTGCATCAGATTTGACGCCAAGAGACCTTTTTCTAGAGCTTCTATTTCTAGAGCTTCTTTTCTAGAGCTATTAGCGATATTCCCCAGGGGGAAACGCGCTCCATCGCCAACTGACTGAAATTTGAATTTTCAGCTTTCCCGCCGTTTTGAAAACAGCGAAACATGTTTTGGTGGGTGCGTGGACTCCTCGTGGATAACTCGGGCAGCAGTCGAATTGTCCACGAGAAGTCCACGCACCCACCGAAACATGTTTCGCTGTTTTCAAAACGGCGGGAAAGCTGAAAATTGAAATTTCAGCCAAAATTGCGATGGAGCGTGTTTCTCCTTAGGGAATATCGCTAATACAAATTTTTTTTTGGTTTAATGTAGAAAATGTGCTCTATTGATAAAGTTTTTTGTTTATTTTTTCTCAAAGACTCTGAAATTTGAAACCAAGATACTTTTTTTGTATATAAACACATTTTCCCTCACCAAATTTCCCATTCTCACCATGATTGTAGTACTATTTTTCCTCCTATTTTCCCCTATAAACCCTTATAAAATTGACCTAAAAACCTGGAAATCTGCACAAAAATTTGATGGCTTTGGAGCTGTTAGCGGCGGGGGAGTTTGTGAAAAAAATTTTACGTTTTACTTTTTTTTTATCGCCAACTTGGCTGAAATTTGAATTTTCAGCTTTCCCGCCGTTTTGAAAACAGCGAAACATGTTTTGGCGGGTGCGTGGACTCCTCGTGGACAACTCGACTGCTGCCCGAGTTGTCCACGAGGAGTCCACGCAACCACCGAAAAATGTTTCGCTGTTTTCAAAACGGCGGGAAAGCTGAAAATTCAAATTTCAGCCAAGTTGGCGATGGAGCGCGTTTTCTCTTGGGGAATATCGCGAATATAATTTCTTATGAACCTCTCAGAGCACAAAGAATTTTTCCAGCCAAAAGCATCTTTCTTTTTTTCAGATGACCAATCTAGAAGTGTGCGCTGAGGATCTCGTGAAGCTGCTCTCCCGGAGTATGTCACTCATCGTCCGTCGCAAAACCATGGAAATCGTCACTCAACTGGGCACCCCAATGGATGGAATCGCCGGAAAATACTTCCAAGCACAAGACTTTGCGCTGGGAAAAGCGATTTGCGAAGTGTGCGAAGCGTCGTCGTCGGATCGAACGGAGACGCTGGCGGCGTTGACGAACTTTTCATCTGGATCGATTGAAGCGATTGATTGCATGTTGGTCACGTAGAAGTGTGTTGTCACAAATGTAAGATTTATCCGCCGAAAACTTGTCTTTTAGGGGTACTAATTTCATAAAAATTGGGTCATTAGACGTTGAATTTTCAGTTGAAGGAGGATTCCGGTCAAAAAAATTTTTTGCTTCAAAATATGTAAGATTGTGTGCTGATTCTGAATATAAAATAACAACAACAAATTATGAAAAATTTCACTTTTCGCTCGGTTTTCACAAAAAAAAAACTTGAAAAAAATCTGGAAATGCGGTGGCCGAGAAAACTCTGGGAGTTAGGCCACGGCCCCAGGAGACCGTTCGACCGAAAAAAAGGGTAGTTTTGAAGCAATTTTTCAGGGTTTAAGAGAGATTTTTGAGCGTTTTCACTATCAGATTCAGAATCAGCACAAAAATTTACATGTTTTGAAGAAAAAAAGTTTTTTGACCGGAATCCTCCTTTAAAGCAAAATTGAAAAAGTTTGCATAATCTCTGAAAAATTATCTCTTCCCAGAAGTGTAATTTTCATTGAAATTAAAGCTTTAATACGCTAAAAAATCATTTTTTATTAAAAAAAATACCGCAAAATTGTTAATTTTGTGAGGTATATTTCATAAAGAATGGTCCATTTTTTGCTGCTTTTTTAGTCAAATTTCAAAGTTCTGAAGTCGAAAATTGACCGATTTCTATGAAAATCACACTCCTAGAAATCCCTTTTTAGGGGGATCTGATTAAAAAAGCGAATTCCGGAAACGCGCTCCATCGCCAACTTGGCTGAAATTTGAATTTTCAGCTTTCCCGCCGTTTTGAAAACAGCGCGAAACATGTTTTGGTGGGTGCGTGGACAATTCGACTGCTGCCCGAGTGGTCCACGAGGAGTCCACGCACCCACCAAAACATGTTTCGCTGTTTCAAAACGGCGGGAAAGCTGAAAATTCAAATTTCAGCCAAAACTACGATGGAGCGCGTTTCCCCTTGGGGAATATCGCTAATAATTTTCTTTAAAATGGTGAATTTTTGGCTGTGAAAAATCATAGAGGTAGAGTCGAAAAATTGGGATAATCCCCGAAAAATGTAATTCCGAAAGTATGATTTTTGTCAAAATCGATATATTTTTTATTGAAATTTTTGCAAAAATTGAGCAAAGACACTTTCAGGCACTCTACTCGTCCGTCGCCTCTCGACTCCTCGTCAACGTTTCCCGCCATTTCCCAGATCGTGTAGATTAAAAACTGAAGGCTCGCAGTGTCGAAGATATTGGAGCGTAGTTAGGTAAGGAATAGGCATTGGGAAGAGGTTAAAATTATGAAAAATTATCTAAAAATGCCCCCGAAATCCTGCAAAATTAATCTAGAAAAGTTCCAAATTCACACTGGTCTCTCTGCTTCTTCTAGAAAAAAAAACGTCTTCCAAAATCTTAAAATTAGCATCTCTAAATGTCCTGAAGTCTTCGTAATCCTAGGTTTTCTAAGTTCGATTTCACTACTTTTCTAGATTAAAATAGACCCACATTTAGCATCCATTTAGGCCTAAATTTCTCTAAAATCTTTCATCTTTTCTCCATTTTTCCCATAAGTTACCCCTCTTCTACAGTAGCCAGAGAACTTCCCCCCTTGCACCGTCTGAGGTACTGTAGTGTGGTTTGTAGTCTTTGTAGTCAAAAAATAGGGTTCCGGGACATTTCGCAACTACGAAATTTCGCAACCAAGACATTTCGCAACTCATGCCCATTTCACAACCAAGACATTTCGTAACCAGGACATTTCGCAACTACGGCATTTCGTAACCAAGACTTTTCGCAACTATGGCATTTCGTAACCAAGACATTTCGCAACCAAGACATTTCGCAACTCATGTCCATTTCACAACCAAGACATTTCGTAACCAGGACATTTCGCAACTATGGCATTTCGCAACCAAGACATTTCGCAACTCATGTCCATTTCACAACCAAGACATTTCGCAACTGGACATTTCGCAATCAGTCATTTCGCAACCAAGACATTTCGCAACTATGGCATTTCGCAACCAAGACATTTCGCAACTCATGTCCATTTCGCAACCAAGACTTTTCGCAACTGGACATTTCGCAATCAGTCATTCCGCAACTCATGTCCATTTCACAACCAAGACATTCCGCAACTGGACGTTTCGCAACCAGTCATTTCACAACCAAGACATTTCGCAACCAGTCATTTCGATACTCATGGCTATTTCACAACCAAGACATTTCGTAACCAAGACATTTCGCAACCAGTCATTTCGCAACTCATGTCTATTTCACAACCAAGGCATTTCGTAACCAAGACATTTCGCAACTACGACATTTCGCAACCAAGACATTTCGCAACCATGTGATTTTAACGTGATGTTTCATAACAATCCATAAAAATTTTCCATAAAAATCCTAAGTTTCGTGGTTTCGAAATGACGTGGTTGCGAAATGTCTCAAAGCCAAAAATTTTGGGAAACATTAAAATTTCAGAAAAAAATTAAAATTTCAAAATAAATTGTTTTTTGAAATTTAAATTTCTTTCAAAAATCTTCATCTTTTTGTAGTCTTTTTTTCCATTTCCAGGTCCATCGTTTCCAAGTGCTCGTCGCCCTCATGCTCTCCAGCCAAACCCGTGACGAAGTGAACGCGGCGGCGATGAAAGTTTGTTTTTTTCGTTTCCCGGATTGTCGAATGAGAAGATTCTGGAGTACGATGTGCCGGATTTGGAGAAAATCTTGTGTCCAGTGGGATTTTATAAGGTTTGTAGTGTACTTTTTGTAGTATTTGTAGTCTAAAAATTGAAAAAAAAAATCTGAAAATCTCTGATTTTGAAATTCTCTAAAATCAATCATTTTTCCAGTGCTCCCACCGTGCCACCATCCCAATCACTTTGCCTCTTCCCACTACTGCTCTTCCCTTTTCTGCAAAGTGCGTTATCGTTTACGACAGCATTCAACAGGACACCAACAATCGTCCCGTCCCCGGCGTCCTCATCGTCTCTCCAGAAGGCGTCCTTCGTCACTGGACAACCATTGACTGTCACTGTCAGAATTACACTGAGAAAGTGTTGAATATCAAAAGCGAAATTGTTCTGAAACTGGAGCTCATCGATCCGCCCGTGAATGGTGAATCTGCTACATTTCTGCTAACGACGAATTCTGGAACAATCTACTATCTGAATGGAGAGGGCGCGAATTCTGGGAAAACTGGAGAACTGGCATGCAAGCGATTGAGAGGACGAGAGACGACAAGGGAAGGAACTGGCGGTTCTAAAGATTCTAGGGAATCACTTGTGACGAACAGCTGGACCTATGAAACCAAAATCGGAAATCTTATGTTGATCACCGTTTCCTCAGAAAGGCTCAGCGTCTACAATCTTGGGAATCCGGAAAAGATGTGGAGTATCCAGTCAAAGGAGTTCTTTCAGCCCAAAGTTGCCGGATTCTTCGAGCAGGATCTTAAGGTGAGAATATGGTTTTAAAGAAGTCAAAAATTTTTTTTTGATTTAAAAACTGTAGAATTTTTAGCTGAAAACAAATATGATAGTGAAATCGCTTGAAAATCTCTCTAAAACCCTGAAAAATCGCTTCAAAACGATCCATTTTCGGCCGAACGGTCTTCTGTGGCCGTGGCCTAACTCCTGGAGTTTTCTCGGCCACCGCTATTTTTAGATATTTTTAATCTTTTTTTACAGTTTTTTTTTGTGAAAACCAAACGAAAAAGTGAAAAAACAACAAAAATTTAAGATTTTAGCAAAAAAAAAACCTGGTTTTCACGAAAAACCTGAAATGATGGTGAAAAAAATCTAAAAATGCGATGGCCGAGTCAGGTGGCCGAGAAAACTCTTGGAGTTAGGCCACGGCCACAGAAGATCGTACAGCCGAAGAAAAGTCGTTTGGAAGCGATTTGTTAGGGTTTTAGAAAGATTTCTGAGCGTTTTCACTAACATATTCGGAATCAGCACAACATTCTAAAAATTTTGAAGCAAACAAAAAATTTTGACCGGAATCCTTCTTTGAGCGGAAAATTTTTTAAAAATTGGTAAAAAACATACTTGTTACGGGCCGGGCCGATGGAGGAATTTCTACCGGCCCGGCCCGGTTTTTTGGGGTCAAATTTTTTTGAAATTTTCAAAGTATCGATTTTTGATTTTTGAGCAAAAAAATTTAAATTTTCAAAAAAATTTTCTTCGAATTTTTGAAATCGGGCCGACCGGGCCGGGCCGGGCAGGCAAATCACAAGTATGGTAAAAAATGAAGCGTATAGCGTTGAAAATGACTCTAGGAGAATTCTGAAAGCTTCTGATAATATCCCAGAAATGTGTGCAAAATCTAAAAATCCCAATGAAAATGCTTAGAAATCGCTTTACAACTCCGAAACAAAGTCCCAAAATCAGCAAAAATATCGGTTTTGAGCATTCTCAGTGAGATTTTTGGGGCTCTACACTTATTTTGCACCTGCTGAGACTAAAAATAGATGAATTTTGGTTGTTTTTAATTATTTTTAATCCAAAACTCATGCAAATTTTTCCCGAAAAAATTTCAAATTGTCCTTTCCCTACTTAACGAGGCTTTTTTTTTTCAGAAAATACCTAATTCGGTCCAAGCAAAATTGCTGGACGTTGCTGTTTACCAAGATGGACTGATGTGCCTGCTGGCGGGATGTCACGAAGATGCAACAACCGTATCCATGTTCGTCGTCTGGCTAGCACACGAATGGCAGACGAAACAACCGGAGAATGTCAAGTGGTCGTGGAGAATCCCAAACGACGAGTACTGCAATTTTTTTTATCGAATTCAATGAGTCCGTGGCCAATTATCCACGCCTAATGATTCCGAAAATCACGGCTGAAAACGAACTGATGGAACAGACGGACGGCATTCTAGTGGTACACTCGAGCTTTGGTGAGTTAGACATTAAAATTTAAAGGTTTTTATGCCGAAATCCGAGATATTTTAGCCAAAATTAGTGTTAAAAATGACAAAACATAAGTCTAAAAGCACGAGAATCATGAATTTCGACTTGAAAATTACAAGTTTTACGTCTTCTGAATCACTTCCAGAAGATTCAAGAGGATTCTGAAACCCCAAAATCTCTAAGTTTCACCCTAAAATTCCCCACTTTTCAGCTATCTCACTGGAAATCGACTTGAAACGTCCCGTCTACCGTATTGTCGCCTTCCCCGCCGATCAGCTCATCGGTGTCCGCCTCTGCGAGTATCATGCCTACCTGTTGTTTTTGAACAATGGAATTTTTACAATAAATCTGACATCGCCTAGCCAAGCGAAGTACTGTGGACCGCAAAATGACCAAGAAGTCGTCGCCTCGCCGGTCGCGGTATCTGAAGACGGACTGTTTGAGGACTCGTTTTCCGATCAGGATTTGGAACTGGCTCTCGATCGGCCGTCATCATTCGATTTCTATAAGGATCTCTGCGAAGAAATTGCCAATCAGGAGCTGAATGAGATGGATAGAGAGCATGATAAGGAGCAGTTCAACGCGTATGGACAGTTTAAGGTGAGAAAATGGCACAAAAATCGACCTTGAAATATGTATTTTTGAACAAAAATCACCCTAAAAATGTAAAATTTCGAGTTCAGATACATTTAAAAAAAATAGTCTAGAATGGCTAAGTTTAAAAATTGACTAAAAATGGCTAAAAATGAACATCAGCTTAACGCCTGGAGCGTAGTTAGGTAAGGAATAGGCATTGGGAAGAGGTTAAAATCATGAAAAATCATCTAAAAATGCCCCCGAAATCCTGCAAAATTAATCTAGAAAAGTTCCAAATTCACACTGGTCTCTCTGCTTCTTCTAGAAAAAAAAACGTCTTCCAAAATCTTAAAATTAGCATCTCTAAATGTCCTGAAGTCTTCGTAATCCTAGGTTTTCTAAGCTCGTTTTCACTACTTTTCTAGATTAAAATAGACCCACATTTAGCATCCATTTAGGCCTAAATTTCTCTAAAATCTTTCATCTTTTCTCCATTTTTCCCATAAGTTACCCCCCTTCTACAGTAGCCAGAGAACTTCCCCCCTTGCACCGTCTGAGGTACTGTAGTGTGGTTTGTAGTCTTTGTAGTCAAAAAATAGGGTTCCGGGACATTTCGCAACTACGAAATTTCGCAACCAAGACATTTCGCAACCAAGACATTTCGCAACTACGACATTACGCAACCAAGACATTTCACAACTACGGCATTTCGTAACCAAGACATTTCGCAACTACGACATTTCGTAACCGAGACATTCCGCAACTGGACGTTTTGCAACCAGTCATTTCGCAACCAAGACATCTCGCAACTACGACATTACGCAACCGAGACATTTAGCAACCAAGACATTTCGCAACCAAGACATTACGCAACCAAGACATTTCACAACTACGGCATTTCGTAACCAAGACATTTCGCAACTACGACATTTCGTAACCGAGACATTCCGCAACTGGACGTTTCGCAACCAGTCATTTCGCAACCAAGACATTTCGCAACTACGACATTTCGTAACCGAGACATTTCGCAACCTTGACATATTGCAACCAAAACATTTCGCAACCAGTCATTTCGCAACTACGGCATTTCGTAACCAAGACATTTCGCAACTACGACATTTCGTAACCGAGACATTCCGCAACTGGACGTTTCGCAACCAGTCATTTCGCAACCAAGACATTTCGCAACTACGACATTTCGTAACCGAGACATTTCGCAACCTTGACATATTGCAACCAAAACATTTCGCAACCAGTCATTTCGCAACTACGGCATTTCGCAACCAAGACATTTCGTAACCAAAACATTTCGCAACTACGACATTTCGAAACCAAGACATTTCGCAACCAAGACATTTCGCAACTACGACATTTCGCAACCAAGACATTTCGGAACCAAGTCATTTCGCAACTCATGTCCATTTCACAACCAAGACATTTCGCAACTCATGTCCATTTCACAACCAAGACATTTCGCAACCAAGGCATTTTGCAACTACGACATTACGCAACCGAGACATTTAGCAACCAAGACATTTCGCAACCAAGACATTACGCAACCAAGACATTTCACAACTACGGCATTTCGTAACCAAGACATTTCGCAACTACGACATTTCGTAACCGAGACATTCCGCAACTGGACGTTTCGCAACCAGTCATTTCGCAACCAAGACATTTCACAACTACGGCATTTCGTAACCAAGACATTTCGCAACTACGACATTTCGTAACCGAGACATTCCGCAACTGGACGTTTCGCAACCAGTCATTTCGCAACCAAGACATTTCGCAACTACGACATTTCGTAACCGAGACATTTCGCAACCTTGACATATTGCAACCAAAACATTTCGCAACCAGTCATTTCGCAACTACGGCATTTCGCAACCAAGACATTTCGTAACCAAAACATTTCGCAACTACGACATTTCGAAACCAAGACATTTCGCAACCAAGACATTTCGCAACTACGACATTTCGCAACCAAGACATTTCGGAACCAAGTCATTTCGCAACTCATGTCCATTTCACAACCAAGACATTTCGCAACTCATGTCCATTTCACAACCAAGACATTTCGCAACCAAGGCATTTTGCAACTACGACATTTCGCAACCAAGACATTTCGTAACCAAGACATTCCGCAACTGAGACATTTCGCAACTCATGTCCATTTCACAACCAAGACATTTCGCAACTAGTCATTTCGGAACTCATGTCCATTTCACAACCAAGTCATTCCGCAACTGGACGTTTCGCAACCATCTGATTTTAACGTGATGTTTCGTAAAATTCATTAAAATCTTCCCTAAAAATCTTGGGTTTCGTGGTTGCGAAATGTCTCATAGCCAAAAATTTTGGGAAACATTTAATTTTATTTTCTGTTCTGAAAAATTTTTTTTGTCAGCAAAAAATTCACTTTAGCCCCCCCCCCCCCCCCGAAACCCAAAAATCAAAAAAATTATCAATGGAGCGCGTTTCCATTTTTGGTCTACAAATCCCTGCCCAAATTCAAAAATTCAAAAGTTCCAGGCATGGTCTCTCACTGGAAAAGGCGAAATTCGATCCGACGACTTGTGCCTATCGTCTGG
Source organism: Caenorhabditis sinica (assembly GCA_963932045.1). Classification (NCBI taxonomy): domain Eukaryota; kingdom Metazoa; phylum Nematoda; class Chromadorea; order Rhabditida; family Rhabditidae; genus Caenorhabditis; species Caenorhabditis sinica. The sequence continues at coordinate 18,024,228 of OZ009943.1, forward strand.
ACACGTCTATCAAATTGGCTCGGAACTCAAGCTGGAACGGTGTACTGTCAGCAAATTGAATCCGAAACACATTTTCGTGTTTGATGAGCAGGTAGGGAATCGCGGAGGGTTACTGTAACCGCGAAATTTGAAATGAGGAGGTCGAGAGCTTTCAAATGAGTATAATCATGACCTGGTTTGTGTCTCGCCACAAAATTTTTTCGATTTTCGCGGCGAGACCCAAAATAGTCGTGTGAGGACTGATTCGAAAACTCTCGACCCGCGAAATTCAAATTTGTTGTCTAAAAAATTTCAAATTTTCAGGCCGGAACCCTCTTGCATCGAAAAACTGGAAAATGCATGACCGCCGCAGACCAGCGGGTGACCCTTGACGAGTGTGGAGTCGGTCGGAAGGATCAGATGTGGCAGTTAGAAGGATTCCAGAATCCGACAGTCTAGAATTTTTGATTTTTTCAAATATCTCAATACAGTCACAAAAATAAGCTCCGCCCCCTACAGTATTCCCCCTACAAAAATTGAATTTCTTTTTTTTCTCGGTGCCTTTTCCTTTTTTCTTCCTTCATTTTTTTGTCCCTCTCCCCCAACCAGTGCCTTTAAAGCAAACGCGCTCAACTGAGAAATCTTTAAATTTTTGGGGTTTTATCAGTAGAGCGCACTTGCATCCCCTCCCCCAACTCGTGCATAATAATGTGTAAGAAGAGCATAATTATTTATTTATTTGTGCTGTAAGCATTTCCTCGGCTCCTAGACATTTCACAACTACGACACTTCGCTACCGATCATTTCGCAACCACGTAAAGTGGACTAGTTCATAGAGAAACCTCCAGTTTCGAAATATCTTGGTTTCAAATTGTCGCGGTTGCGAAATGTCCCGGAGCCGTCCACCATTGATCCCAAAAAATATCCACAGTTTTCTTCTTCTATTGCATTTCACTTCTAAATCTAGTTGTGAGATTCACTTTTTTCTTCTTTCGTGCTTTTAATTGTTGGAGTGATTTTTTTACGAGTGATTTTTTTAGTTTCAGAATAGATAATAAAGTATAGATTTATTTTACTAACATAAAATACCAGCGCAAATCTGAAATTGAGAAAAAAACTGGAGAATGAAAAGACAAAACAACAGAGTAACGCTTATGAAGTGGATGAAGAAGGCTGGGAGGAGTCACCTTTTGATTTTTGTCGAGGCTCCTTCCTGGTAGTTTGGATTATATTGGAGCAGCTTCTCCCGTTCTCGCTGAAAAATACAAGTTGTTTACAAGGGAGCTCCTTTTCAAACTAAATTGGAACTTGCGGGAAATTGGTATTGTTGAAGGAAAAGTTAGACTTGGCATAGGAGTCTTGGCAAAAGAGGCATGTGGGCTTCTCGGATTCTGTCTCCAGGTCTGGCTCAGGAACCTAACATGTCCTGGAACGAGACTCGGTCCCTTTGGAATATTGTAGGATCGAGTCTCACTCGATGTCACACCCTATATTTCTTACGCCCCTATTTGATCAACTACTATCCACAGTGGTGGAAACTACTACCTACAGTGGTGGAAAATGTTGAGGGTCACCTTACTTAGCACTGAATAACTCTGGTGCCAGTTGCTCGATTGACATGAAAATTCGCACACACAATATTGAAGCCATGAAGAAAAAAAATAAACAATACGGCATTATGTCAAACCTCAACATTTTCCAAAATTCCCAAACTACTTGGGAAGACGTTAAAAGTCCCGAAAGAGTGGGTTTTTTTCTGATATGTTCCTGGTAGTTTGAACAGATGCCAATCAGTGAATCTTCATCTAGACATGAAATTTAAAGACTTCATGAAGAACCAAAACACAAGCATCTACTTAGCTATCCAGCAAAGATTGTCAATAGAGCGCCCTTGCTGATTTTTTTCAAAAGTATACCCATTTGGTAGCAGAAATCGAATGATATTATTTTAATCAAATCTGAGGAAATTAGAGGAGTTTTAAGGAATTTTTGAAGATTGTCAATAGAGCGCCCTTGTTGATTTTTTTTCGAAAGTATACCCATTTGGTAGCAGAAATCGAATGATATTATTTTAATCAAATCTGAGGAAATTAGAGGAGTTTTAAGGAATTTTTGAAGATTGTCAATAGAGCGCCCTTGTTGATTTTTTTTCGAAAGTATACCCATTTGGTAGCAGAAATCGAATGATATTATTTTAATCAAATCTGAGGAAATTAGCGGAGTTTTAAGGAATTTTTGAAGATTGTCAATAGAGCGCCCTTGTTGATTTTTTTCAAAAGTATACCCATTTGGTAGCAGAAATCGAATGATATTATTTTAATCAAATCTGAGGGAATTAGCGGAGTTTTAAGGAATTTTCGAAGATTGTCAATAGAGCGCCCTTGCTGATTTTTTTCAAAAGTATACCCATTTGGTAGCAGAAATCGAATGATATTATTTTAATCAAATCTGAGGGAATTAGCGGAGTTTTAAGGAATTTTTGAAGATTGTCAATAGAGCGCCCTTGTTGATTTTTCTCAAAAGTATACCCATTTGGTAGCAGAAATCGAATGATATTATTTTAATCAAATCTGAGGGAATTAGCGGAGTTTTAAGGAATTTTTGAAGATTGTCAATAGAGCGCCCTTGTTGATTTTTTTCAAAAGTATACCCATTTGGTAGCAGAAATCGAATGATATTATTTTAATCAAATCTGAGGGAATTAGCGGAGTTTTAAGGAATTTTTGAAGATTGTCAATAGAGCGCCCTTGTTGATTTTTTTCAAAAGTATACCCATTTGGTAGCAGAAATCGAATGATATTATTTTAATCAAATCTGGGGAAATTAGCGGAGTTTTAAGGAATTTTTGAAGATTGTCAATAGAGCGCCCTTGTTGATTTTTCTCAAAAGTATACCCATTTGGTAGCAGAAATCGAATGATATTATTTTAATCAAATCTGAGGAAATTAGCGGAGTTTTAAGGAATTTTTGAAGATTGTCAATAGAGCGCCCTTGTTGATTTTTTTCAAAAGTATACCCATTTGGTAGCAGAAATCGAATGATATTATTTTATCAAATCTGGGGAAATTAGCGGAGTTAAAAAGGGCGGTGAAATCCGTTGTCGTGTAAATCGATAAAGGTTGGCTTTTTGACATCGAATTTCAGGTGAAACAAAAAATTGCAATTTTCAAAAAAAAAAGGTGGAATTTGGTCTTAAAAAATTGAATTTTTTTTAGGTTTTTTGAAAAAAATCCGCCTAAAATAGTTGAAGTTAGTCTTTTTGGCACCGCAATTCAGGACATTTTTTTTTTGAAAAGCGTTAAAAACATATTAAAATGTGAAAAAAGGGGAAATTTGGTTTTGTTTTTTTTTTGGGTCTTCTTTGAAGAGTTTGAAAAACCATGCTTTTTCAATTTTTGAGAAAAATCCGCTAAAAACGGTGAGAATTTGTCTTTTCTAGATCTGACGGTCTAAATAAAAATCATTGTTTTTTTTTAAATTTACGATTAAAAAAGCAATTTTTTGGGGGGACTTTATTTCAAATTGCAATTTCTAAAAAAATACATTGGGTTTGTCTTGTACGAATGAAATATTGTCAGCGAGAAAAAATGGGTCATAAAAACAAAAATGGGCCAATTCTCACTCAAATTGGCTAGAAAATTCAAAAGATAAAGCTTACGAAGAAAGAGGGGGCGGGGCTTAAGAATATAGGAAGAAATTAAGCATAATAAGGGGGATGGGAACCATTTAAGCTCATTCTCTAATGAGCAATAGCGTGATTTCCATTGATGATTGCGAGAAGAGCATCACGATAGGCTCCCGAGGTGTCTCCCTTGACCATATCGGCCAAACTCTTCTGGTAGAGTTCGGCGAATTCCGTCTTGATGAGCTCCAAATCGACTTCGGAGCGAGTGACGAGCACACGAATCAAGTCGTTATCGCGAGTTCCGAGTCCCTTCATCGAGGTGTAGAGTTGTTGGGCGAAGAACTTTTGCTTGTCGGAAGCGGCGCGCACGATGGTCAGGTAGGATTTCTGGAAAAAAAGAAAGTAATAATGAGCGACTTTAACAAAAAAATTGACCCTAAAATTACTAAATTGACCTAAAATTCGAAAAAATCGGTGAAAATCAAGGGATTTTGACGAAAAAATCATTTAGAATCTTGAAAATTGGCTCAAAATCAAACAAAAATTCATAATTTTTGACTGAAAATCATTGGAAAATCTTGAAAAAAATGAAGCATTTCAAGGTTTTTGGGTCGGAAAACATAAAAAATCAGAGAAATTTTCGACACAAAATCGGTCAAAAATACACTTTTTAAAGAGACTTTTTATCCAAAATTCGTCGTTTCCGACCGATTTTCATAAATTTTGGCTGGAAATTGACGAATTTTCGGTCTAAAATCTTACTTTTTTGGGGTTTTCCTACCTCAAATTGACCAATTTTCGGTTAAAAAAACGCTGAAAATCAAGCAAAAATGCAATTTATCATCCAAAATTTTTTTATTTTGGGGTCAAAAATATCCAAAGTCGGCCGACTTTCATGATTTTTAGGGTAAAAAATGATTTATTTGGCTTTTTCAGACCCAAAATTGACAAATTTCTGGTCAAAAAATCGTCCAAAATAGACCATTTCTAGGGTTTTCCGGCTTGAAAATGACGCATTTTGGGTCAAAATCACTCATTTTTCCTCTATAAATCGTGATTTTCCTTACCTGCAAATCCCCGGAGAACTCCTTCTCGATGGCCTTCTCAATCGAGGCTCCAGAGAATTTGTTGAAGTAGGCGAAGACTTTACGGAGTTGATATTGGTTCTGGGTGGCGAGAATGTGAAGGAAATGGGATCCGTCCTTCTTGGCCAACTTGGCCTTTCCGTAGGCAAACAGGCGGCTGGCGTCCTGGAAAATTGGAGAAATTAAATATTTTAGGTAAAAAATGACTCATTTTTCATAAATTTCGGCCCTGAAATCGCTCTAAGTTCATGAAAATTGTCTTAAAAAATTAGAAAAATAGCACCAGGGAGCCAGGGCTCCGCCCCTTTTCTTGGAGCGACATTTTTCCATTTTCGAGCCAATTTTTGAGGTTTTAGAGCGATTTTTGAGCTTTTCCTTAATGATCTAAAGATTTCTAAAAAATGCTAGAAAAAAATGAATAAAAAAAATGCTAGGCGCGGAGTCATATACTGACTCCGCCCATTTTCGATAATTCCGGAGCCAGTTTTATTGGTTTTAGAGCGATTTTTGATCTCTTTCATTGTAATTTTTGAAATCTACAACCATTTTTCGGGTCAAAAACAATGAAAAATTGGAATATTTCGATGATTTTTCGTCATATTTTGAGTAAAAATCCTCCATTATCTGTCGTTTTCACACGGAGAATTTCATGAGCTGTTCTAGACGATTTTTGGGCTTCTGGAGCCAACTTTGAGCTTTAAACACGGTGCTAGGGGATTCTGGAGCTCTAGATCTCGATTTTTAAGTTTTTGGACCCATTTTGAGCACCAAAATCCGTTTTTTTGAGGTCCTGGGCCTCTCCGGGCTCCAGAATTGGGGTCCTTGAGACCCAAGGTTCATTTCTCCGTCTAGAAACGCACATCCTTAGCCTGAACATCATTGGTATCATGCGAACCATCCTTGGATCCAGTCACCAAGCTAACGAGAAGATCACAGAACTCTCCAGAAGTATCTCCAGCGATGTCGGCCTCCAGCGCCTTACTGTAGTCCTTTTCGTAAGTGACACGAATCGCACGAAGCTGATCGACAGTTCTCGAGCAGAGAATCTCGATGAGCACTGCCTCATCAGTTTCCAATCCCTTCATAGCTGCCTTCAACTGCTTGACGTCGTACTCCAGCGGGGTCTCCATAAGAGCGAAAATGGTCTTCTCGAGATCACCGGAGAACTTCTTGTCCAACGCGGTGATGATGTCTTTTCCGTACTTAACTTGATAGGGGCCACGGAGCTCCTGGCGTTGAGCGTTGGAGATCGAGGTGAGCACCTGGACCACGGCGTCTTTGTCTCCGGCGCGAAGAGCGCGGTCGATCTTCTCGGCGAAGAGAGGCGCGTTGAATTCCTTGTTGTCGACAATGGTAGCGTATGGGGAAGTCTTCTTCTGAAAAAATAAAATAGAGGAAAATTCCAATAGAAAGCAAAAAATTTGAAGAATTTTCTGAAAAGTTATTCTGAATTTTTTCGATTTTCGTGGCCTAGAAATCCGAAATTTGTAAGTTCTAGGCTTTTTTCCGCACAGAATTTCACGGCCTCCTGCCGCTGAAATTTTTAGAATTTTCTTCCTGTCGTCTGTCCTTTTCCGCCTCTTTTCCCTCACCAGTGCAGGTGGAGCGCGCTTGCATACCCCCGTTGCGGATTTTTTTTGAAACTTTGAAGGCGTCAAAAAGGAGTTTTAGAGGGAATTTTTTCAAAAAAAAAGTTATCGCAGCATGTAGAGAATGTCTTTGGCAATTTTTAGAAAATAAAATTTCAATGAAAAACTTGGTCATGGTCAAGCAGGAAGCTGAAAAGCGAAGGTGTCTATTTTCAGACATTTCGAAGATTTCTGAATTCAGATGAGACGCGAACATTGGGGATTGATTGGAATCTTGTAATAGACACCTAGTGCAACTAGGAAAGCCAAAACTAAATACCCCTCGATTTTATGAAAGTTAAAGTAATACCCCTCGATGCATTTTATGAAAGTTATTTTTAGGGTGATTTTTGTTCAAAAATACATATTTCAAGGTCGATTTTTGTGCCATTTTCTCACCTTAAACTGTCCATACGCGTTGAACTGCTCCTTATCATGCTCTCTATCCATCTCATTCAGCTCCTGATTGGCAATTTCTTCGTAGAGATCCTTATAGAAATCGAATGATGACGGCCGATCGAGAGCCAGTTCCAAATCCTGATCGGAAAACGAGTCCTCAAACAGTCCGTCTTCAGATACCGCGACCGGCGAGGCGACGACTTCTTGGTCATTTTGCGGTCCACAGTATTTCGCGAGGCTTGGCGATGTCAGATTTATTGTAAAAATTCCATTGTTCAAAAACAACAGGTAGGCATGATACTCGCAGAGGCGGACACCGATGAGCTGATCGGCGGGGAAGGCGACAATACGGTAGACGGGACGTTTCAAGTCGATTTCCAGTGAGATAGCTGAAAAGTGGGGAATTTTAGGGTGAAACTTAGAGATTTTGGGGTTTCAGAATCCTCTTGAATCTTCTGGAAGTGATTCAGAAGACGTAAAACTTGTAATTTTCAAGTCGAAATTCATGATTCTCGTGCTTTTAGACTTATGTTTTGTCATTTTTAACACTAATTTTGGCTAAAATATCTCGGATTTCGGCATAAAAACCTTTAAATTTTAATGTCTAACTCACCAAAGCTCGAGTGTACCACTAGAATGCCGTCCGTCTGTTCCATCAGTTCGTTTTCAGCCGTGATTTTTGGAATCATTAAGCGTGGATAATTGGCCACGGACTCATTGAATTCGATTAAAAAATTGCAGTACTCGTCGTGTGGGATTCTCCACGACCACTTGACATTCTCCGGTTTTTTCGTCTCCCACTCGGGTGCCAGCCAGACGACGAACATGGACACGGTTGTTGCATCTTCGTGACATCCCGACAGCAGGCACATCAGTCCATCTTGGTAAACAGCCACGTCCAGCAATTTTGCTTGGACCGAATTAGGTATTTTCTGAAAAAAAAAGCCTCGTTAAGTAGGGAAAGGACAATTTGAAATTTTTTCGGGAAAAATTTGCATGAGTTTTGGATTAAAAATAATTAAAAACAACCAAAATTCATCAATTTTTAGTCTCAGCAGGTGCAAAATAAGTGTAGAGCCCCAAAAATCTCACTGAAAATGCTCAAAACCGATATTTTTGCTGATTTTGGGACCTTGTTTCAGAGTTGTGACGCGATTTCTAAGCATTTTTATTGGGATTTTTAGATTTTGTACACATTTCTGGGATATTATCTGAAGCCGTCAGAATCCTCCTAGAGTCATTTTCAACGCTATACGCTTCATTTTTCACCAATTTTTCACAAATTTTCCGCTCAAAGAAGGATTCCGGTCAAAATTTTTTGTTTGCTTCGAAATTTTTAGAATGTTGTGCTGATTCCGAATATGTTAGTGAAAACGCTCAGAAATCTTTCTAAAACCCTGACAAATCGCTTCCAAACGACTTTTCTTCGGCTGTACGATCTTCTGTGGCCGTGGCCTAACTCCAGGAGTTTTCTCGGCCATCGCATTTTTAGATTTTTTTCACCATTATTTCAGGTTTTTCGTGAAAACCAGGTTTTCTTTGCTAAAATCTTAAATTGTGTTGTTATTTCACTTTTTCGTTTGGTTTTCACGAAAAAAACCTGTAAAAAAGATAAAAATATCTAAAAATAGCGGTGGCCGAGAAAACTCCAGGAGTTAGGCCACGGCCACAGAAGACCGTTCGGCCGAAAATGGATCGTTTTGAAGCGATTTTTCAGGGTTTTAGAGAGATTTTCAAGCGATTTCACTATCGTATTTGTTTTCAGCTAAAAATTCTACAGTTTTTAAATCAAAAAAAAATTTTTGACTTCTTTAAAACCATATTCTCACCTTAAGATCCTGCTCAAAGAATCCGGCAATTTTGGGCTGAAAAAACTCCTTCGACTGGATACTCCACATCTTTTCCGGATTCCCAAGATTGTAGACGCTGAGCCTTTCTGAGGAAACGGTGATCAACATAAGATTTCCGATTTTGGTTTCATAGGTCCAGCTGTTCGTCACAAGTGATTCCCTAGAATCTTTAGAACCGCCAGTTCCTTCCCTTGTCGTCTCTCGTCCTCTCAATCGCTTGCATGCCAGTTCTCCAGTTTTCCCAGAATTCGCGCCCTCTCCATTCAGATAGTAGATTGTTCCAGAATTCGTCGTTAGCAGAAATGTAGCAGATTCACCATTCACGGGCGGATCGATGAGCTCCAGTTTCAGAACAATTTCGCTTTTGATATTCAACACTTTCTCAGTGTAATTCTGACAGTCAATGGTTGTCCAGTGACGAAGGACGCCTTCTGGAGAGACGATGAGGACGCCGGGGACGGGACGATTGTTGGTGTCCTGTTGAATGCTGTCGTAGACGATAACGCACTTCGCAGAAAAGGGAAGAGCAGTAGTGGGAAGAGGCAAAGTGATTGGGATGGTGGCACGGTGGGAGCACTGGAAAAATGATTGATTTTAGAGATTTTAAAAATTAGAGATTTTAAAAATTAGAGATTTTAAAAATTAGAGATTTTAAAAATTAGAGATTTTAAAAATTAGAGATTTTAAAAATTAGAGATTTTAAAAATTAGAGATTTTAAGCGCCAAAAATCCAATTTTTCACATTAAAACACTTCAAAATTCATACCTCAAAACGATTCCAAATGGAAAATTCATCCTTCAACACAATCCAGCAGTAGTAATCGCTACACGAGGAGACATCCAAAGGACCGTCTGTTTGATGAGTCGACGATGGCCAAGCTGAATAGAAATTTGATTTTTTGGGACGAAAATACAAAAAATTCCCCTACTCTCAACGAAGTGTTCTCGCATTACCGAACGAAATGAAGAGTGCATTTTTTGAAGTGCCAACTTCTGCACTTCGTCTGAACCTTTTTCGAAGTGTAGATACATCGGATCCGTTGTGGGTAGCATGGCTGTAAACAAATAATACATTTTACGGCAAAATTTCAGCAGAAACAAGCAAAAAAATAGCGAAAAATCGACGAAAATTGGTTGAGAAAATCGAAAGTTAGACATTCCCGCCAAGAAAGTATTAGGGCGGTAAAAGTTTGAAAATCCGTGCTCCGCCGCACTCGCCGTGCATTTGGGCAAATGGAAGAGTTTTTTCAAAAAAAATCAGTGTGATTTTCTCTTCCATTTGACCAGTGCGCTGGAGCACGAGTTCTCAAGTTTTTACCGCCCTAATAGCTACTTCCCAACGAGACCCACGCGCAAAGTGCATGCGCCTTTAAAAAAGTACTGTAGTTCAACAATTTTTATATCACTTTTCGGATACATTTTGCACTTTGATTTTCGGGAAATTGAACGAAAAATAGAAAATAAACAAAAATTCAATTTTTTTTTGAATATTCACAAATCATCATGACCATCATAACTCCTTTTCCATTCCATGTCATCAAAAATAACACCATTCATTTTTTCTTCAGCTTTAAAATGAGTATAATTTTCATTAATTTTACTGAAATACTGTGAACGCGCTCTATTGACAAATTTCGAATAACTTCAGTAGCACAGCCAATTTTTATCCGAATTTCACGAAAATGGTAGTATTCGATTGATCTCTAATTTTCGGTATGGAAATAAGCATGTCCGTGTCCTTATTTGAAGCTGCAGCAAACGTGCTCTATTGACAATTTTCGAAAAACTGTCCTAACTCCGTTCATTCTTGTCCGATCGCAGTGAAAATTATACTATTCCATTCAAAAAAAAAATCGCAGGCAAACATTTTTTGACTACACCACTCTTTGACGGATTTTTTTTTAAATCCTCGAAAATTTTCTGCCGATTTTTTGTATTCAAAGTTTTTTTGAGTGTTGGAAGAGAAATTAACACTACATTTTTGAATTCCCGCCTTCTCATGGCCTAGCTTTCTTCACTTTTCGTGGCCATGTAAACCAAAAAAAAAGTAGGAAAAAAATCAACGGGACACTGGAAATACTTCTAATAGTTTGGAGCGAAAATATCGATAAGAGCAAGCACAACAATTCGAAGAAAGCAGGCAAAAAATAAAAATCAAACAACAATTTTCATTTATAAAGATTAACAGGATGAAAAAAAGGCGAAACAACGGAACAAAGGACTGGGAAAAAAGAGAAGGGGTTAAGACGCATTGCTTGAAAGAGCCTACAACTGGTCAACAGGCCAGCGACACATCTTAAATTCTGTCATAAAGTAACAGAAATAAAAGAGATAACAAATTCAGAAAGTTTTGAGAAGAGTGTAACGACAATGAGAGCAGTGAAGTATTCAAATTTATAAAATAATTTCAGGTTTTGTTTAAATCATGCTCCAAGTTCTCCTCGTAGTGGTATCCAAAACCACTCGTCGATGAGTTTACTGGTTCGTCCAGTTTGACTTCGATGAGACTTTCTGGCTTCTTCTCAACTGAAATATGCTCCAGATCATCCTTATGATTCGGTGAATCATAATGAAAGATGTAGTTGTCCCCACCAATACTTGTTGACGGTGCTTCTGGTACTTCTATCTTGACTTCTAGCAAGTTTTCAGGTTTCTCTTCAACAAAGTAGTCGTATCTCCAATTATCAGCATTGTTAGCGTATGGATCCATTGCAGAATCATTTTCCACTTTCATTGATTCTTCAGCATAATGCTTTTCTGAGACTTTTCTTGCTCGCTTCATTCCCATTGAAATTTCTGCTGGAAACTTTCTCTTGATTTCCGCTTGCCCCATCGCAGTCAAACTGTGACCTCCTTCAAGCTCCAAACTCCCATCATTTGCCTTGTATTTCGAAATTCTTCTTTTATGATCCACCTCTACATATGTATCTTTACAAAGTCTGAAAGAAATAGGCTTTGTTTTCAACAGAACATTTCCACCATACTCTTCTAGAATGTCATCGGAAACTGTCGCATGCGAGATGAACATCATTTTAACTTTCGTATTTTTATCGATTCCGGGAAGTTGGTAGATTGTTTTCTTTAAACGAGCATATCTGAAAATTTATGTTCAATCAAGTAATTTAGAAGATGACCAACCTCTGTTCAAGTGATCCGATAAAATCCAGGCATTGGTAAATCGTTTTGAATTCAAACAAGAAACATCTGTCAGCCACCGGAGTGTTTACAGTTTTCGTTTTTTCAGCTAAGAACTGAATAATGGTTCTGTTTCTCCGGTCTCTTTCGCTCCTCGAAATTCCGAAGTGTTTCCCACCAATTCCAATTTCCCATCTTTCTGTTCGTATTTTAAGATTCTTTGTTTATAATCTACTTCCACATCCGCCACTTTCTTCATTCTGAAAACGAGCAACTGGTGAATTTTCAGTCTCACAGAAAATAAAACTCACTCATTCAAAAACCAATCATTAACAGGCGTACTGAGAGCAAAAATCATTTCCACTTCCGTGACCATGTCGAACTCCTTCATGAAATAAGTTCTATGGCGATATGTTTCGATTCTGAAAAAAAGGATGTTATTAGCGATATTGCACCAGGGGAAACGTGCTCCATTGGGAATATGATTTTTTTCTAGAATTGTCATGTTGGCGATGGAGCGCGTTTCCACGTAGGGACTATCGTTAATAAACATTTTGTCGACATAAAAATAACCTGTTGCTCATTCCTTGCACTGAAATTGGTGATCCAGTTGTTTCTTTGAATTGGGTAGCCAACCATCGGATACTCATCGGAAATTCTAGATTTTTAGACTTTTCTGCAATAAATTGCATGAATCGAGCAATCTCTTCTGGTGGCAGTAGAGGTGCCATTGCCTGTAACTTACTAGAGATGAGAAGAAAATTGAAGAAAAAACAGAACAAATGCCGATAGACAAGATGGATTAGTGCAATACGAAACGAGAAATGACTGGACATTCAACCGAAAAAAAAAACGAATAATCGCAGAATTATTCAAAAATTTTTATTAGAAATAACAAGGTGCAAGAATAAAGAAAGAGTAGATAAGAATTGGATTGAAAAGTTCTCCCTTTTTTAAGAGATATTTGAATAATCGATTTTTCTATGGTGTGGCCAAGAAAACTAACGAAAATTCGCCAACAGATAACAGAAAGAGAAGAGATTGGAAACGATTAAAAAAATGAACAGCATATTGAAATTCAGTGAAACATTTCTGGTTTTGTCTCAATTCGAGTATGCTCCAAGTTCTCCTCGTAGTAGTATTCAAGATTACTCGTAGATGGCTGCTCGGGTATTTCGGCCTTGACGTCGATGAGATCCTCTGGTTTCTTCTCAACTGGAATATGCTCCAAATCCTCTTCATATGTCGGTGGATCAAAATCAAAGAAGAAGTAGTCTCCACTAATACTTGTTGATGATTCGTCTGGTACTTCTTCTTTAACTTTTAGCAAGTTTTTGGGCTTTTTCTCTTCGGGAATATGCTCTATGTACTCATCATAACTCGGCAGAGCATGATCGAAATCTTTAGCCTTCGTCGTAACGAAATAAAACGCTGAATCATCCTCCAGTTTCATTCTTCATTATCATCGTCTTCTTTTGAAACTTCTCTCGCTCGTTTTCGTCCCGTTAAAATTGATTCTAGCCATCGTCTCTTGATATCGGCTCTTGATGTTTCCATTTTCACAGACATGCTATGATCCCCTTTCAACTCCAAACTACCATCATTCGCTTTGTATTTCCTAATTCTTCCTTCCTCATCTACCTCAACATATGCATCATTTCGAAGTCTGAAACAATGCATTTTAGTTTCAAATTGCCAATTTCTGTCCTACTCTTTCAGGATGTCATCGGAAAGGTGCGCATTTGAGATGAACATCATTTTGATCTTCGTGTTCTTATCGATATCGGGAAGCTCGAAAATTGTGTTCCTCACACGACGATATCACACGACGAGAGTGATTTCATTGAATCCAGACATCCCGTGATATCCTTGAATTCCCTCACGAACAATGTGTCAACCATTGGAGTATCCACTGTTTTTGTCTTCTCAATTAAATCTTCAATGATAGTTTTTTCTCGTTGTTCTCCTTCATTAATCGAAAGTTTCATGTGTTTCGCGCTCAATTCCATCCCACCGTCATTTTTCTTATATTTAATGATTCTCTGTTGATCATTGACTTCCACTTCCGCATGCTTCATAATTCTGAGAACCATTTTCATCAAAATAAAATAGAACTTCAAATCTTACTCTATCAGGAATTTCGGATCAACAGGAGCTCTGAGTGCAAACATCATCTTCACTTTCGTATCCATGTCGAATTCGTTCATTTTGTAAATTTTGTGATAATTCCGAAAAATTCTGCAAGACAATTATAACCACATGTTTCGGATGCGAAATTTTCACCGTTTTTCCAAGCAAACTTCCGACTCAGTAGCTCCTGTTTCCTCTTTGAACTGTCTGATCAACTCTGTGATTTTCATTGGAGATTTTACATGTTCCGCTTTTCGTGCAATGAATTGCATTAACTGAGTGATCTCTTCCGGTGGCAGCTTGGCTGGCATTTCCTGAAAAAAAAAGGTTCAGTCATGAGAGTTTATCTTGGAGTTGTAAATCAAGAAGTTGGTGTGAATATTTCGATCTCGTAGAACTATTATGCAATCAGTGCGCTCCACGGAACTCAGCGAATGGAAGAGGCGGAAGAGCTGAAATTCAAAAAAATACACTATGTTTTTGAATTTCAGTTTTCCCACAGTCACTGGAGTGCCGTGGAGCTCACCGAATCAATTCTTTTTTGCCTAAAAGAAAATGAGCTGAGATTGAAATAGAGCGCGTTTTCTACAGTTTTGGGAATTTGATAAACAGCTCATTGTTTGCAACAGCTGCAGTAAAAAGGTATCGGATGTAGTTGGCGCAACCGGATTCATAAGGACGATTGAAAATCGGATTGATAAAAATAAAAAGGTGTGCTTTACTTTCAAAAGTTAGCAAAATCAAGAAGATGTTAAAGATGCAAGAGGCTGTTAAAGAAAGGGAGAAGGGAAGACTTTAAATATTTCTGGTGTTACAAGAACAATGAGAGCTCAACTGGGAATTGAGAGAATTGGAATCAGGGATAATGTCAGAGAAAGTGAAAGGGGAAAGAAAAAGTGAAAATTGTTGAGAGCGATAAAAATGAGAATTGGGTATTTTTTTTTCTGATTCAGTAAAAAAGAAACTGGAAGTGTTTAATTAATAGCAAAAAGTGAGAAAAAGTAATGGATTGAAATTGTCCTGAAAATAACTGATACAACACAATTCGAACAGAAAATAGAGACCATTGAGAATTCAGGGAATTATTTTGTCGAGAGTCTTCCGCATCGCATATTGGATGTGCTCAAGTGAAACCTTTTGAAAAATTGAAAATAATTCCTGGGAATGATACAGTTTGAACTATACGTTGTCTCCGATAGTAGCCAGTTTTCTGATTTTAACATGGAAGTCGTCCATCGATGAATGAGGAATGTTCAACAAAGCCATTCCAAGGCGGTAAAGGAAGTCGGAAAGAGAAGTTGTATTCTCATCAGAATCCATTTTATCTGGAGTATTCAGAATCTGGATGCAAGATTCAAGAGATTCAATGATGACGCCGTATGAAATTCGCTGATCCTCCTTTTCCAATTTTCGCATCTCTGCGTCCAATTTGTCAACGAGAGTTGGAGCATACTGGACTATGGGGGTTCGGAGATGAGTCAATAATTCTAGAAGGCTCATGGTCTCGGTTTTAGCAAAGGAAGATAATCCTGGTTCTTCTTTTTGATCGCTTGAGACTTCCGAATTTGATTCTGTTAGAGCATGCTTCATGTTCTCTTTGTTGTGAATCGGTGTATCATAATTGATGTCATCCCCGTTTTCTTGATGATAACTCGGCGGATCGTAGTAGAAGTCGTCTCCACCATTATCAATACGGCTAGTATCGGAATCCATCGGAGCATCATTCTCACTCTTCATTGATTCCTCATCTTCATCATCTTCTTCTGGTGACTCGCCTTCTGAGGTTTCTGAGGTTCCTGATGAAGAATATGAAATTCTAACTCTCTTTTTTCCTCTAGACATTCCGTTCTTGATTCTCTCGCTTCTTCTCACAGACGAAGAAGAAGTCGAAGTTTGATCGGATCTGAAAATTCAACATTATAGAATCAAATCTTAACACCGGATTTCAAAGCTCACTTTCTTCCCCTCGTTCTGATGTTTTTCATATCCTTGTATTCATCTGAATCACTCGAATCATCAACAACTCTTGTCTTGTTTTTATTCGCCAATGTCGCTTTTGCTTTCTTTGACGAAGAAGTCAAAGCTTTGTTGGATCTGCAAAAGTTATTATTATAGAATTGATTATTATAACGACAAGACTCACGTTATTTTTCTCTTCTTGCTGTTTTTCTCTTTCTCGTCTTCATCTGAATTACTCGAATCATCCACAATTCTGATCTTTCTTTTCTTATTATTCGCTTTTCCCGCATTATTTTTTGTCGCCACACTGTGATCTCCTGCTAGTTCTAAACTTTCATCATTCGCCTTGTACTTTTTAATTCTCTGATTTTCATCTAATTCCACAATTGCATCCTTTCAAAGACTGAAAAATGAGCATTCTTATAAAAAAACTACAGCAGAAATGACTAACTCCTTCAGAAGATCATCATCGAGTGCAGCGCTCAATACAAACAAAATCTTGACTTTTGTGTGCATATCGAATTGATTCATCTTGGGAATGTGTTGACGAATACTGCGAATTCTGAAAAAAAAAAACTGTTTTTTTGCATTTTGCTCAAAGATAGGTAAAAATGTGTGCAGACTCGAAAAATCATAATGAAAATGCTCAATAATCGCTCTCAAATCCCGAAGCCAAAACAGAGCAAAAATCGCAAAAGTTGTCTCCGGTGGCCGTGGCCGAGTTTCTTAAAATGGGCGGAACCGAGTGCAGTGATTGGCTGCCGCGCGACTGCAATGATGCTTATTGGCTGACTCCACCCCTTTTTTTCCGGAGAACTCGGCCACGGCTACCGGAGACAACTTTTGCGATTTTTGTTCGATTCGGAGCCATTTTTCGGAAGTTTTGAGCGATTTTTGAGCATTTGTATTATGATTTTTAAAATCTACGCCCATTTTTACGTATTTTGAAGCAATAAAATCATCTGCTTTGTATTTCATGATTTTTTCATCCTTATCTAACTCCACAACTGCATCGTTTTGAAGTCTGAAATAAACAAAAATTTAAAGGAGGAATCCGACCAAAAATTTTTATTGTTTTAAAATACTTAAAAGTGTGTGTAGATTCTAAACATCATAATGAAAATGCTCAAAAATCGCTCTAAAACGCCGAAAAATAGCTCCGAAATGAGCAAAAATCGCAAAAGTTGTTTCCGGTGGTCGTGGCCGAGTTTCCTTAGAAAAAGGGGCGGAGTCAGCCAATGAGCGTCTTCGCAGTTGTGCGGCAGCCAATCAATGCGCTCGGCTCCGCAACTTTTTTGGGAAACTCGGTCACGTCCACCGGATACAACTTTTTGCGATTTTTGCGAAATTCGGAGCCATTTTTCGGGGTTTTCGAACGATTTTTAAGTATTTTTCATTCAGATTTTGGCAACCTACACATTTTACGAATTTTAATGCAATAAAAATTTCGATCAGATTCCTCCTTTAAATTTTCAAGAGTCAAAATCATACTCTGCTAAATAGGATGTTATCGGAAACCTCAGCATTCGAAATGAACATCATTTTGATTTTCGTGTTCTTGTCGAGTCCTGATGACTGGAAGATTGTTTTCTTCAATCTTCTATATCTGAAAATCTTGCTTTGCAATTTTGACTGTCTCATTCTCGAACCCGTGACTTAGCATCATAGGTGCCTGTGACTTAGAGCATCATAGGTGCTGACATTCCCAGTTACTGCCTTGAATTCTATCAGAAAAGATTTATCAGCCATCGGAGTGTTCACTG
Organism: Caenorhabditis sinica; assembly: GCA_963932045.1. Lineage (NCBI taxonomy): Eukaryota > Metazoa > Nematoda > Chromadorea > Rhabditida > Rhabditidae > Caenorhabditis > Caenorhabditis sinica. The sequence goes on from OZ009943.1 coordinate 18,041,781, forward strand.
TTTTCGACTTTTCGACTAGAAGCTGAAGTAATTCACTGCTTCTTTTATTGCTCTGCATTGTTGATAGACTCTGAAAAATGACTTAATTTGTTCAAGCGAAGCTCCAATTCTCACATGTTTTCCATTCAGTTCCAGTCCTCCTCCTGATTTCTTGTATCGAATGATTCTACTTTTATCGTCTACCTCCACGTCAGCATGCTTTTTAAGTCTAAAAATCACTAATTTTGATCGCCGATTCTCTCGAAAAACACAATCTTACTCTATCAGAAATTCTGCAGCGATCGGAGCGCTCAGCGCGAACATCAGCTCTACTTTCGTATCCGTATCGAATTCGTCCATTTTATGGATTTCGTGTCGATTTTTTACGATTCTGAATATAATAGTGCATCAGAAATAAAGAATGAACCTCTTTTCCACACTTTCCGCCGATATTAGTGATCCAGATTCTTCTTTGAATTGTTTGCCCAACTCTGTGATATTCAACGGAGACTTTACATTCTTCGCTTTTCCAGCGATGAATTTCATCATCTGAATGATATCTTCTTGAGGCACTGGAGGTGTCATTGCCTGAAAACGATTGCCATGAGTAGGGCATTTTGAAATGAAAAAAGAAAACTATTAGCAATTTTCCCCAAGGGGAAACGGCGTTAAAAAAGCTCCATTGCGAACATGGTTTCTAAACTTCGCGCACAAAATTTTGCACTAAAGAGATCAAATTTTTACCTAATTTTTTCCCAATTTGGCCGTTGATCTACCGAAGTACTGAGAAATAGCGCGCGATCGTCATGTTGGCGATGGAGCGCGTTGCCCTTTGGGGAATATCGCTAATAAATAGTCAAAACACGGCGCCCTCAGCATCGAGTGAGGCGCGCTTGCAGCGGGGTAGAGATAGCCCTCCTCGTTTCACACACTCTCTCGCCCAAAAACCAGTTTTCGGCCGTTTTTAGCCGAATTTTCGACTTTTTTTTGGAATTTTTACAGTACAATTTGCAAAGAATCAAAAAAGATTCCGTTTGATATTATAATTTCGCCGTCTGGTGTCACCTCGTTTAAAGGCGCACGCATTTATCTCGAAATGGTCTCGTTAGGTACAAGAAACGCGCCAGTCAACATTCAGCGGCGCATATCGCGATATCGCAGGAAAAAAAAACAAGATTTGAATTCCCACCCTTTTGGGCTTGCGCGTTTCCCGTTTTCGTGGCGGGACCATTTCGAGATAAATGCGTGCGCCTTTAAACGAGGTGACACCAGACGGCGAAATTAAAATATAAAAGTCGAAATTTTTCGTCGAAAATTGACTGAGATCGCCATTTGCATCTTTTTTTGCTTCAAAATTCTTATTTCTAGAAGTTTTCCGATTGAATTATATAATTTTCTTAACAAATACAACATAGAAAAAATTCCGCAAAAAAGTCGAAAATTCGGCTGAAAACGGCTAAAAACTGGTTCTTTGGGCGAGAGAGTGTGTGAAACAAGGAGGGCTGTCTCTAACCTGCTGCAAGCGCGCCCTATCTCGATCCGAGCCTAAGGGCGCCGTGATAGTGAAAAAGTATCGATAAAAGTGAGCAAAACACTGCAGCGAAACAAAAGAAAAAAGAAACGAAGAAAACATTAAAAACCATGCTTCATGTAAAAAAAAACAAAAATTAACTATGAAAAAAGAAGGCGAAACTATAAGAGATAACAAAGAATTGCGAAAATGGGGTAACTCAAAATTAATAACAGGTAACAGAGAGAAAAAAGTGAAGTACTCAATAAATTCATATAATTTGAGGAAACATCTAACAGCAGTGGGCTAAACAACAAAAAACAGGAAAATATCGAAATTCATCAGATAATTTCTGATTTTGGTTCAAGTATGATATGCTCCAAGTTTTCCTCGTAGTGGTATACAAGATTGGATGGCTCTTTTAGTACTCCTGTCTTGACTTCTAGGAAACTTTCTTGCTTTTTCTCTTCTGGAATCGGTGGATCGTAATAATAGGAGAAGTGATTCCCTCCAATACTTGTTGATGGCATTTCTGTTTTGACGTCTAAGAGATTATCTGGTTTTTTCTCAACTGGAATATGCTCCGGATCCTCTTCATAAGTCGGTGGATAATAATCCTCGTAATGATATTCCAGATTGCTCGTTGATGGACATTGTCTCTTGATATTTACAATTGTTGCATACAATCTTTCAGGCTTCTTCTCTCTCAATAATTTGGTGGATCAACGTCATACTCAAATTGCAGCTCTTTTCTTGGTAGTTTTGTTCCTTTTGAAATCGCTTCTAGACTTTGTCTCGCTATATCCGTTTTTGCTGCTTTCAACATCTCATACCAACCGCGATTCACTCTCAATTTCAAACTTCCATCAAATGCTTCGTATTGTTTAATTCTTCCTTTTTTTATCTACCTCCACATATGCATCGATACGAAGTCTGAAAATGTGTTGCCTCGTTTCGAACACTTCAGTTCAATATTACTCTTTCACAATCTCCTCGGAAAGCTTTGCATTCGAAGTGAACATCATTTTGACTCTTGTGTGCATATTGATTTCGGAAAGCTTGAAGTGTTTCTAATTTCTTTATATCTGAAAACATCATGTTTGCAGTGGAAAGTTTTTATTAATTCTTACAATGACACCAGACAATACAGGACGCTTTTATCACCAAACCATGCTCTGAACTCTTTCACAAAAAGAATATCAGTAATTGGAGTCATCACTGTTTCCGTCAGCTCCACTAGAAACTGAAGCATCTCTCTGTCTCGTTTATCTCGCTGCTTTGTTGATAGACTCTGAATAACACCTTCATTCACTTAAAAAACAGCAAAGTTCTCACATGTCTTCCATTCAGTTCCAATCCTCCTCCTGTTTTTTTGAATCGAGTGATTTGCTGCGCATCGTCTACGTCAACTTCTGCATGTTTCTCGAGCCTACAAACGATTTCAGTTATAATGAATTCTCTTGAAGCAATAATCGCACTCTATCAAAAATTCAGCAGCAATTGGAGCATTGAGAGCGAAGAACATCTCTACTTTCGTATCCATGTCGAATTCGTTCATCTTGTGAACTTTGTCACGATTCGAATAGATTCTAAAAACATCACAATTTTCGGGTTGCCAGCTCTACAAAACAGTACCTCTCTCTCTCACAACTTTCCGACGCAAGTGATCCTGTTTCTTGTTTGAATAGTCTACACAACTGCTGTAGATTCATCGGAGATTGGACACCCTTGGTTTTTTCTGCAATAAGTCGCATCAGTCGAGCGATTTCTTCTAGTGGCGGTGGAGGCGACATTGCCTGAAACATACTAAAAATAAGAAGACAACTGAAAATATTAACAGAATCCGATAATCAGGGTTATGCTAAGGAAAAAAGTAACTGGATATTTAACCAAACAAAACAAATAATCAGAACATTTTTCAAAATTCTCGTTTGAAATATCAAAGGGAAATAATGAAGGAAGTTTCGGTGAAAAACAGACCCTATAAGGAGTTAAGTAACACAAAAAAGCGAGCGAAATTCAGTTAGCAGGCAACAGGTATTTTCGGAAAATGTAAGTAAAAACAAAGAAAAGAAAGAATAACAGTGAAGAATTGGAAATCATTAAATAGTTTCTTGCTTCAGTTCAATTAGAATATGCTCAAAGTTCTCCTCGTAGTGATATTCGATATTACTCGTTGATGGTTCTTCTATTGGATAATTCGCTGTTCATCATCTACTTTAACATCAGCCACTTTCTTCAATCTAAAATGCTTTTTTATTAGGTGAAACCGAAGGCTTTCGAATTTTACTTATTCAAAAATCTCTCTTCAATCGGAGCACTAAGCGCAAAAATCATCTTCACTATTGTGTCCATATCGAATTTTTTCATGTTATGAATTCTGTGCCGACACCTTTTGATTCTGAAATATAGTCATGCTAAAAATGATTACAAGCGCCACACCTTTCTCTCAAGCCACGACCCGACACCAAAGATCCAGTCTCTTCCTTGAACTGTCGACATAACTCCGTCATATTCATCGGAGACTTCATATCTTTCGCTTTTTCAGCAATGAATTGCATCAGTTGATCAGTCTCTTTTGGTGGCGGTGGTGGTTTTGGCATTATCTCGAGTTTTCTGCAATAGGGGTAAATTGAAACTAATCTAAGCTGAAGGCGGAGATAACTGGACTGCGCATTTCAAAAAAATATTGAGAAACACTGGTGTACAGCCGGAAATTGTTGCTTAGGAAATAAAAGGTATTTTTAAGTAAGAAATCAACAAATATAAAAAACAAAAATCATGCAAATATCAGATGCATGATAGGCAACCAGGTGTTTGAAGAAGAGCAAAAATCAAACTAATAAAAATGAAACAATGAGCTTCACTTTCAAAAGTTAACGAAATAATAAGTAACACAACAAAGGATAACAGAATTCAGTTAACAGGTAACAGATAATTTTGAAAAACATAAGTCACAACAAGGAGCCATAAAAACAGTAAATTATTGAACTTCATTTATAAATTTCTGATTTTGGTTCGATTAGAATATGCTTCGAGTTATAATCGTAGTGGTAAACAAGACTACTCGTAGATGGCTGTTCTGCTGCTTCTTCTTTAACTTCGAGCAAGCTTTCAGACTTGCTCTCAACTGGAATATGTTTCATGTCATCTACGTAATTCAGTAAATCATAATTAAAAAAGTTCTCTTTGTAGTAGCCGTTCCCATTAATTGATGATTGTACTTCTTGTTCTTCTGTTTTGACGTCTATCAAGCTGTCAGGCTTCTTCTCAATCGAATATGCTCCATGTCCAGTTCATACTTTGATGGATTATAATCAAAATTATCTGCTTTGTTAGCATCGAAATCCATCGACCAATCATTCTCCAGTTTCAGTGATTCTTCATCTTTCGAGATTTCTCTCGCTCGTGTACTCTCTTTTGGAATCGCAGCTAGGCTTTGCGAAAAGAAATTGACAATTTTTCAAATTCTCTTATAATTCAGCTAATTTTGTTTCAATTCCGGTAGTAACGGTACCATTCAATTTCTCTCGTCGACAACTTCCGAAAAAGGGTACTTTCACAAATTTTTGAGGCCGTCAGTAAAGTAGATTCAGAAATTCAGAGATAACTACAGAGATTATGAGACGCAGAAATTATGAGATTCAGAGAAACAGAAATTTGCAAAATCAGAGACACAGAGATTCAGAGATTTTGAGATTCAAAGATTCAGAGATTCAGAAAAAATATGTTTTAAACTAAATCTTTATTCAATACAAAAGTGAACAAAATTAGGTTTCTTTAATCTCCAGATAGAACGAACTCACGTTTGATACTAACGGAAACCCTCGCAAACGCGTGTCTCGCTCACGTTTGATACTAACCAAAACCAATTCCTCTCCTCTAGCAACCTTCCCGATTACATTCCAGTTTCCTTCTTCGTCTTCAAAACGCTCGATTTCCGTCCAAAGTTCTCGGATCCCGTCCATTATCACATTCTCAGTTGGGTGCTGAACTTTAGCACGAAACTCCCTCAATCTTGGAGCCCCGCCGCTCAACACATGCTTGAAGTACCGGTTGATTTCAGTATTCGAGAAATCCGTATGGTTAATTTCAATTTTGACGCAATCCAGCTGGCATAGATTTTCCACGGTCATCCATGTTCCTCCATGAATTTCGAGACTTTCGTACTTTTTGTCGAAGTTTTCAATTCGAAACTTGTTGGATTTTTCTTGCTCAAATACAAGGGATCTTGGATTCAAATCAAGAAGAATTTGCTTTGATTGCTCATCGGTCCACTCGGTGTTATGGCAAACTGTCGCATCATACGAGTATCCGCCTTGACGTTTTTCGATGAAATCCAACATCCAGATCTTGTTATCAATAACACTAACTTCCTCAACTTTGGCCGCAAATAGATCACAAAGGAACTCGACAAGGAATTTCGTACCTTCAATGACATCGTTCCCGTGGGAAAATATCCGTTCGGTGTCATCAAAGAATGAAATTTTTCCGGTTTCCCAATAGTAGATATCCCCTTCCTCTCCGACTCCAAAAGTAACTATTTTTTCTAAACTCTTCTGGTTGAGAAATCGAATTTCGGTTTTGCCTTTGAAACAAAGGCCCAAACAGTAAAGCTTCAACGACAGGGTTGGTTTAACTCGAAAGTATTTCACATTATAGTACATTCGTTTGGAGCAAAGGGACAACTTGAATCTACAAAACTGGCATTATTGAGGTTTATGTGATAATAAGACTTACTGTTCCTTGATTCCAATCTGATCGATGATTTCCTTTAAGGCCAGTGATGGAAGTCGAAGTAGGGGAAACGATGAAGAGGACATTCTGGAAAAGTTGATAAATAGGACAAAAACGAAAAGAAATCTCAAAAAGGAAGAACATCGATAATGTCTGGCATGACTAACAACGGAAAGAAAGGGTGAGGGAATCGATCGTAGACTCGGTAACTAGAAATATCGAAAAATCAGAAAAGAGAAAGGGGCGAGTAACTATAGTGACAAACTGAGGAGAGAAAGGGTGTTGTTGTAGATCGATCGATTTTTGGGTATCGAGTGGAACAGTCACCTTGAGAGGGGGGGGGGGGGGGGGGAGGGAGGCACGACAATGGGAGCAAATCTCACAAGTTGTGACAATATGCATACGCCAAACAGTACTACGACAAATAATACAACAAGGAATTTTCACAAAATGAATTGGGCTTATCGACGCACATCTGTTTTTAAGGTGTTTGTACATTCCTGGCCACTAGTCGTTTTTTTCGAAAAATGTGCCCAAAGACTGCAAATTTGTGATAACCTCTCTATTCTCAGATTTCAAGATCATTTTTTAGATGGAGACAATTCAGAAGGAAATCATATTCAAAAATTCAGAGATTTTCGATTGTTTTGAGAAATCTGGAACTTCTAAAATCCGAGATTTGAAGATTCAGAAGATGTGAACATTCTTAGAATCAGGAATTTGGGACTTCCCGATTTTGAGGATCTTAAGAATTTCAATATTAAGAATTTTAAGAGAGAGAGAGAGAGAAACTGGCTGTGAAGAAGCGAAAAAATGCACCAGACTCAGATTATAACGCTGAGAATTTGCTCAAGAAGTACACGGAGCCGACGCCGGCGAAAAATATGAATATTGCGGAGACAAGTGATTGATGACGATTTTTCGGAATTTTTTGAGCCGAAAAAATCGACGAAAAATCCTGAAAAATTGGCTGAAAAATCGGAAATTTTCCTTGAAAATTCGCCCAAAAAATCCGATTTTTTGGTGGAAAAATTGGATAAATCCGAAATTCTGAAGCCGATTCCAATTCTGAAAAAGACGAAGTCGACTCCAGAATCCTCGAGAAGCAAATTCCATCAAAAACTTCAATCTCCACTTTTGAAGCATCAGAATTCGGCACCTTCGCCGACGACGTCTTCTGGAGTTTTGGATTCTGGTGGAAAATTGGAAGAAAAGGCGAGAAATTTGAATAATTCGAATATTTCGAAACATTTTGGAAATCGGGAAATTGGGGTTTCCGAGGAGAATGGGTGAGAAATTTTTGAAAAAAAAATATTTTAAAATTCATTATTTTGAAATTAAAAAAAAAATGCAAAAAATTTTGATTCCGAAAATTGAACATTTTAAATTAAAATGTTTTTAATTTTCAAATTTTTAATTTTTAATTTTCAAAAAAAATGTTTTCGAATAATATTAAATTGTAATTTTTTGAAAAATAGAAAAAAGATTATTTAAAAATTAAATAAAATTAATTTTAAAAAAGGAAAATTTTCAAAAATTTGTTTTGAAAGGTTTCAGAAAAATGTGATTTTAAAAAATTTCAAAATTTCGAAAATAAATTTCAAAAGGTTGTTTAATTATTATAATTTCGCCGTCCGTTGGCACCCAGTTTAAAGGCGCATGCATTTATTTCAGATATGGTCTCGCCACGAAAACATGGTTCCGAGACGAAAATGGGAAAAGTGATAGGGAATTCAGAACCGCAGTGGGCGATATAGTGGGAAATTTGAATTCCGAAGAATTTTTGCCTAAGCCTAAGCCGTTTTCGTGGCGAGACCATCTCTGAATTAAATACATGCGCCTTTAAACTGGGTGCCAACGGACGGCGAAATTATAATACAATTTGCAAAATAATTTTAATTTTCAAAAAAAAATAAGTTAAAATGTTGACATTTTCCAAAAAAATTTTTTTTGAAATTCTCAAATTCTTCCATTTCAGACCGCCCACACCATCACCAGTCACCAAAAATCCATTCCGCTGTCCAGCTTTTGTCAAGCCAAATGCTTCCCCGAAAATCTCTGAAAAAATGGAAAAATCCACAATTCTGGCCACCCTTGAGGAGAATACTGTTACCACCAGCACTTCTTATCGTTTTGTGGGCTTCAAGTCGGCGGGATTGCGTCGAAAGTCAAAAAATTGAATTCTCCGTATTTTTTAACATATAAATCGTCTATTTTTTTTTCTTTAAATGCCTCTTTTTGTGCCATTTTTATTCCCGATTAAAAATAAATTTTTCGCCCCATTTTTGGCCAAGTCTGCAATTTGTCGTAGAATCATGCGCATTGTCCGCAAACACCGCATAAGTGACGTGGTAAATTTTCACCCATTTTCACTTGATATTATCGGAATTTTCGCCGGATTTTCGTCATTTTTTCGAGATTTTTAATTAAAAACTGAAGGAATTTTCAGAATGAAAAATCATGGCCGATAAATTGTTCTCGATGCGCAACTACTTCTTCCTTGGCAGCTATCAATCGTGTATTGGAGAGGCATTGGTATTTAGAAAAACAATTTGAAAATATACCGAAAATTTTGAATATTTGCAGAAATTCCAAACGAAAAGCGAGGAGGAGAAGCATCTGAAGGATGTGTATTTGTACAGAGCCTATATCGCTCAGGGACAGGCTTTTATCACGTTGAAGGAGGTTAGAAGTGGAAATACTTCATTTTGAGGCGAAAAATTGAGTTTTTGAGCGACTTTCGACCCGGAAACATGCCAAAAGTTATGAAATTTGAATGAAAATCATGATTTTTCGAAAAACACATTTTATTCTTTCTTTAGTTTTTGGTTCAAAGTTTGGTTCTAAAGCATTTTGAGACCTGATAAATCGTTTGAAACTCATTTTTTCACCCCCCCCCCCCCCGAACTTCAAAAAATGACGGAAATTCTCTAACAATCCATTTTCAGATCCCGTCCACAACGTTATCCGCGTATTTGACCGCCGTCCGTCGTTACGCCGAGTTCCACAACAATCCGGCGGCGAAGAAGAAGAAGATTCGCGCCGAAGTTCAAGAAGACGTCGCTTCGAAAAATCTCAAGTCGGAGATTTCCGCGGTTCTCGCTGCCACCATTCTCAATGAGGCTAATGTTGACGGCTTCTGAAACGACGTGGGGTGGATTCAATTGGCATTTGAATTTCTGTTGGTATGCGGTGCCGAAGCGGGATCGAAGGGGATCGAATCAATCCATGCCTATTCAGTGAGTTTTTTTGTACAATTTCATGAAAAATGACTCGAAATGACTCCAAATTCATGACAAACGGCCCAAAATGACTCAAATTTTACGAGAAATGGCTTAAAATGGCAAAATTGGGATTCAGAAGACGCCAGGAGGATTCTGGAGAAAATTTGAGTTTAAAAAAGCCAAAAATTGAGAAATTTAGTAAAGTCAGATGGGATTTGGAGGACTCTGGAGCAACCAGAAGGCCGTCAAGCTTACATTTTAAAATGTTAAAATATCGATTTTCAAAAAAATCGACGAATTTTGAGCCCAAAGATGCGCCAAACATTTGGACTTTCGAAAATTCGCAATATTCCAAAAATGCCCAACTTTCAAAAAAAAACATTTTTTAATTCTCTCCTATTTTTTCAGTGCAAATCGTTCAAATGGTATCTGGAGAACATCTACCCCGAAGCGCCATTTCCCGCGGATTTTCGTTCCCTTGGCGCGGTCGTCAATCGTTTGAGCGAGAAATGTATGGATACGAACGGAAAGAAGGACGGACAGGCGCCAGGCATGCAGGCGTGTCACGGTGCTGGTGGTAATCAGGTTGGTTTTGGCGCGAAATTTGAAATTTTCCAGTGAAAATTCGGAGAAAAATGAGCCATTTTGACCCGGGGAAAGTTGAAATTGACTGAAATTATCATTAGAGCGCACTTACCCCCCCCCCCCCCCCCCCCAAATTTTGAAAATTGTCAATAGAGCGCATTTGCGACCCCCCAAACCCAAAAATCAAAAAATTATCAATGGAGCGATCTACTAACCCATTTTGATCTACTAACCCATTTTCCCCATATATTAATCTGCTGACCATCCATAGATCCCTGGAGATCCCTGATGATAATATCACCGTAACTCCACCCATTCTCATCCGATTTTGATGAAACGCGTCCAAAAACTTGGCTGTGTGCCAACCAAAGCCTCAATATCGGCTGCCTATTGCGTTTGTGCTGTTGACTCGCTGCGCAGCAAAACGCGACCGCGTCGCAACCAAAAATAGCGCAAAAAAAAATTGGAAGCGACCAGACAGTTCGCCACCCTGTGGTAACAGTGCATTTTTTTACTCCTAAGCTTTTGAATGAATTGTGTTTGACGATGTTTAGTAAACGCGCGCCGGTGATAATATCGCCATAGCACCGCTTTTTTTCGTCTGATTTCGGTGAAAATACTATCATTGAGTTTCTCTCGTTTTGAGCTTTCGAATGACTCGCGATCATGGCCTCGATGCGAAAGCAGAGTACGGTAGCAATTAATTGCCATTCCTTGCCCTTTTTCGAATTTTTTGCTGCACGGTGATTCGAGGATAAAAAAGAAAAAAAAAACGATTTTTTCTCGCATGAATCAACCCATTGCTGAAATTCGCTGGAAATTCAAAGAATTCCGCAGAAACTTCGAATAATTTGTTTACAGCCATGCTACCCACAACGGATCCGATGTATCAACACTTCGAAAAAGGTTCAGACGAAATGCAGAAGTTGGCCCTTCAAAAAATGCACTCTTCATTTCGTTCGGTGATGCGAGAACACTTCGTAGAGAGTAGGGGAATTTTTTGTATTTTCGTCCCAAAAAATCAAATTTCTATTCAGCTTGGCCATCGTCGATCGTCGACTCATCAAACAGACGGTCCTTTGGATGTCTCCTCGTGTAGCGATTACTACTGTTGGATTGTGTTGAAGGATGAATTTTCCATTTGGAATCGTTTTGAGGTATGAATTTTGAAGTGTTTTAATGTGAAAAATTGGATTTTTGGCGCTCGAAAGCCTAGAATTCGGTGAAAAATATCGAAAATCGGCTGAAAATTAAATTTTTGGTTTTTCGAATTTTTCCCAATTTTTCGAAAAAAAAAACTAAAATTGAGCTGAAAATGCGAAATATTGAAAGTTTTTGACTAAGAAATGATGAAAATTGAGAAATGTTGAGATTCTGGTGACTGACTCAGAATAGAAGGAAAAAGCGTTAGAAGGAAAATCTAAGAATCTCAAAATCTCAGATTTTTAGAATATCCGATTTTTAGAATCTCAGATTTTCCAATTTTCCAGACCGCCGGCATGCCCACCACATCCATCATCATCGTATTCCATAATGAAGCATGGACGACACTCCTTCAAACTCTTCACTCAGTTATCAACAGATCTCCACGTCATTTGCTGGAAGAGATTATTATGATTGATGACAAATCGGATAGGGATTATTTAGTGAAGCCGTTGGATGCGTATATCAAGAAATTCCCGGTGAGAAGGGGGAAAATTGTTGAAAAATAGCCTAAAATGGCCTATCAGAATTAAAAAATGACCGATTTTGAAAAAAATGGCTTGAAATGGTTCAAATTTGACGAAAAATGACTTAAAATTGACCCATAAATTGACTAAATTGAACCGAAAATTGACAGAATTAGGTCTAAGATTACTCGAAATAGCTCAAAATGACTCAAATGTTACGAGAAATGGCTTAAAATTGACTTGAAATGCCCTAAAAATGACCGAAAAGTACCTAAAAATTGCCTAAAATGGCCTAAATTTGACCGATAATGACTCAAAATTGACTCCCAAACCCCTAACTTTCCAATTTTTCCAGATTCCCGTCCACCTCGTCCACCTCGAAGAACGTTCCGGTCTGATTCGCGCCCGTCTAACTGGATCAGGAATGGCGAAAGGGAAGATTTTATTATTTTTGGATGCTCATGTCGAGGTTACGGATGGATGGTTGGAACCATTGGTGACCCGAGTGGTTGAGGATCGGAAAAGAGTGGTGGCCCCCATTATCGATGTGATTTCGGATGATACTTTCGAATACGTGACGGCTTCTGAAACGACGTGGGGTGGATTCAATTGGCATCTGAATTTCCGTTGGTATGCGGTGCCGAAGAGGGAGTTGAATCGAAGGGGGTCGGATCGGTCGATGCCTATTCAGTGGGTATTTTGTTGTTGAAAATTTGAGTAAGAATGACCCAAAATTCATGAAAAACGGCCCAAAATGACTCAAAATTCATGAAAAAAAAGCTTAAAATGGCAAAATCGGGATTCAGAAGACGTCAAGAGGATTCTGGAGAAAATTTGAGTTAAAAAAAGCGAAAAATGCAGAAATTCGATATAATTTGAGCCAAGATAGGTAATAGAGGATTCAGAAGGCGTCAGAAGGCGTTAAATGGATTCAGAAGGATTCAGATGACCTGGAAGGTTCCAGAAGACGTCAGAGGGGATTTGAAGGATTCTGAAGCTTTTAGAAGATGTTGGATAGCTTCAGAAGGCTCCGAAACGCTTAAAAAACAACTGGCGACGTCAAGGGGCTTCTGAAGGCATCCAGAAGACGTTCAATGGATTCAGAAGGATTCAGAAGACCTGGAAGGCGCTAGAAGCCTAAGAAGACGTCAAATAGTATTTAAAGGATTCTGGAGCGACCAGAAGGCGTTATAAGGATTTTGAAAGCTCTAGAAGACTTCAGAAGCGTCGAGAAGCATCTAGAAGATGTCAGAGTGCTCCAGAAGGCTCCAAACGCCATTAGACGGCTCCAAGACTCTAGACGCCTTCTGAAGACGTCAAAAGGATTCTGAAGCTCTAGAACACTTCAGAAGTGCCAGAAGACGTCAGGAGGACACTGAAGACTTCTGTTTTTTTTTTCAAATTTTCAAATTTCCCGCCCAAAACTCCCCAAGAAATTTACCAAAAATTTCAGAACCCCAACAATCGCTGGAGGCCTATTCGCGATTGACAAACAATTCTTCTACGATATCGGAAGTTACGACGAGGGAATGCAAGTGTGGGGTGGCGAGAATTTGGAGATTTCGTTTAGGGTGAGCAACTTGGAAAAATAGGAGAAATTTTGAGTAAAAAAATTGACTGAAATTGAGCCAAAAGGCCAAGTTTTGCTCCAAATTAGCAAAAATCTATTCAAATGTAATGTTTTTTGCAGGTCTGGATGTGTGGAGGCTCGCTGGAGATTCATCCGTGCTCCCGTGTCGGTCACGTCTTCCGAAAACAGACACCGTACACTTTCCCCGGCGGAACTGCCAAAGTGATACATCATAATGCGGCGCGAACGGCTGAGGTTTGGATGGACGAGTACAAGGCGTTCTTCTACAAAATGGTGCCGGCGGCGCGAAATGTCGACGCTGGAGACGTGACGGATAGGAAGAAGTTGAGAGAGTCGTTGCAGGTGAGATTTTGGAGAAAGTTTGAAGAAAAATGAGCCAAAATTTGGGAAATTTGGTGAAATTTGAGCCTAGATAGGTTTTTGGAGACTTCAAAAGCCGTCAGAAGACGTCAAATGGATTCAGTTTTTTTTTAAATTTTGCGATATCCCAGAAATGTCCACTTTTCAAAACATTTTCAAATTTCCCTTCCATTTTTTCAATGTTTCGATTTTTGAAAATTTTTGGAAATTCAAAAAATGGCAAATTTCGGACTGAAAAAATGATTCAAAACTTCAATTTTTCAACATTGGAAACTTCCAAAAATGATCAAGTTCCCTCCCATTCTCCATTTTTTCCAGTGCAAATCGTTCGAATGGCATCTGGAGAACATCTACCCGGAAGCGCCACTTCCCGCGGATTTCCGTTTCCTCGGCGCGGCCGTCAATCGTTTGAGCGAGAAATGCATGGATACGAACGGAAAGAAGGACGGACAGGCGCCGGGAATGCAGGCGTGTCACGGTGCCGGTGGTAATCAGGTTGGTTTTGGCGCGAAATTTGAAATTTTCACGTGAAAATTTGGCGAAAAATGAGCCATTTTGACCACCAAAATGTTGAAATTACCATTAAAGCGCACTTACCCCCCCCCCCCCCCAAAAATTTTGAAAATTGTCAATAGAGTGTATTTGCTGACTTTAGCCCCCCGGAACTCTTAAAAATAGTAAAAGTGTCAATAGAGCGCACTTACCTCTCGCTCCAGTACCTGAAGCCCAAAAATCAAAACAATTATCAATGGAGCGCACTTACCTCAAAGTTTTGAAAAGTGTCAATAGAGCGCACTTGCGACGCCCCCCCCCCCCCCCAACCCAAACTCAAACAAATGAACAATGGAGCGCGTTTCTATTCTTGATCTACTAACCCATTTTTGCTTATACTAATCCGCAGACCATCCATAAATCCCTGAACATCCGGACACACATCCCCAAATTCAAAAATTCAAAAGTTCCAGGCATGGTCTCTCACTGGAAAAGGCGAAATTCGATCCGACGACTTGTGCCTATCGTCTGGACACGTCTATCAAATTGGATCGGAACTCAAGCTGGAACGGTGTACTGTCAGCAAGTTGAATCCGAAACACATTTTTGTGTTTGATGAGCAGGTGAGGGGTTACTGTAACCGCGAAATTTGAATTTGGGAGATTGAGAGCTTCAAAATGATCCTAAAAACCCCATTTTTGGGTTGAAAATTACCATTTTTAACTCAAAAATGACTATATTAAGCTCAAAAAAGACTGTTTTTCGCTCAAAAATCTGTATTTTTAGCTCAAAAATCACCATTTTTGACTCAAAAATCTTCATTTTTGGCTCAAAAATGACTATTTTTAACTAAAAAATGATCATTTTCAATCGAAAAATGGCGATTTTAACACAAAAATGTTAATTTTTAGCTCAAAAATGAACATTTTTGACCCAAAAATGACCAATTTTAACCCAAAAATCTCAATTTTTAACCCAAAGATGACGATTTTTAGCTCAAAAATTCCATTTTTCACTCAAAAATGACTATTTTTAACCCAAAAATGACGATTTTTAACACAAAAATGACGATTTTTAACTCAGAAATGAAGATTTTTGGCTCAAAAATGACTATTTTCACCTCAAAATGACGATTTTTAACTCAAAAATGACCTTTTTGTCTCATTTTGAAGCTCTCAACCCGCGAAATTTAAATTTCTTATTTTTAAAAATTCCAAATTTTCAGGCCGGAACCCTCTTGCATCGAAAAACTGGAAAATGCATGACCGCCGCAGACCAAAGAGTGACCCTTGACGAGTTTGGAGTCGGCCTGAAAGACCAGATGTGGCAGTTGGAAGGATTCCAGAATCCTACTGTATAAATATCTAGAGAGTCTTTAAATGTTTTTTACATAAAGTCACAAAAATAAGCCCCGCCCCCTACAGTATCCCCTATAAAAGCTTGAATTTCTGTTTTTTCTCGGTGCCTTTTCCTTTTTTTTTCCTTTCTTATTTCGTTTCCCCAACCAGTTCCTTTTTAAGCAAACGCGCTCTATTGAGAAATCTTCCAATTTTGAGTGTTTTTTGTCAATAGAGCGCACTTGCATCCCCTCCCGAACTCCCCCCCTCAACTCGAATTTTATTATTATTATTATTAAAAAGAATTATTATTATTTATTTGTGCTTTAAGCATGTCATCCTCCCCTCACCATTAACCAATAATTAATATCCACATTTTTCTTTTTCTTCTATTGCATTTCATTCCAAAATCCTAGTTGTGAGATTCACTTTTTTAATTGGTTGTGCCCCCCCCCCCATTCTGATGTCCTTTTGTTTCGATACATTTACGAGTGATTTTTGTTTAAAAATGGGTAAAAAAATTTAAAATATTTCTTTTATTGATGAGGAAAATAGAATTCAAAGACAAATGAAAAACCAAAATCAACAATTTATGTTGAGAGATATACGATATAATTCTCGAGTAGAATTTCAAACTTGACCGGGTTGGTTGGTTTTTTGTTATATCTATAGACAGTTATTAGCGATATTCCACAAGGGGAAACGTGCTCCATCGTAATTTTATGTGAAATTTGAATTTTCAGCTTTCCCGCCGTTTTGAAAATAGCTAAACATGTTTCGGTGTGTGCGTGGACTCCTCGTGGACAACTCGGGCAGCAGTCGAATTGTCCAAGAGAAGTCCACGGGCCCACCGAAACGTGTTTCGCTGTTTTCAAAACGGCGGGAAAGCTGAAAATTCAAATTTCACCCAAAATTGCGATGGAGCGCGGTTCCCCTTGGGGAATATCGCTAAGACAATAACATAATTTTGGTCAGACAACGCCCATTTTTGATAAGTTAAAAATCGAAACCAGGTGAAAAATGGAAACAATTTTCTGAAAGAGATATCGATGAAATCTCACAAAGGAGTTAATTGAGGTGTCGAGTTGAACTTTTTCTGGAATCGGACCATAGACTATATTGACCGTGAGGATTCAGAAACTGCAATAAAAATTGGCGAAATGTTCACGTGACTCGAGTTATCAGCCATCAAAGTCTCAGCCAGTACTATTTTTGCTTATTTTTGAGAACTCATATCTTAGCTCCCAAGCACTTTTAGAAGGTCTGGTTTTTTGTGTTAAGCTCAGAATGATGCCTGCAATTAGATAGTATAGGTTTCAAAAACTAGTGTGGACTACAAATAGGAGAGTTGCGATCTCTACATGTTCCAATTGGACAATTTTTAGTTAATCACATACTTTGATTGCAGGCTTCATTCTGAGCTTAACACAAAAACCTAGACCTTCTAAAAGTGCCTGGGTGCTAAGATATGAGCTGTCAAAAATCAGCAAAATTGGTACTGGCTGAGACTTTGATGGCTGATAACTCGAGTTACGTGAACATTTCGCCAATTTTTATTGCAGATTCTGAATCTCCACGGTCAATTTAGTCTATGGTCCGATTCCTAGAAAAAGTTCAACTCGACACCTCAAGTAACCCCCTTGTCAAAGGGAGCAAACATACGAAGAAAGAAACTGGAATGTGAAAGGAACGGTTGCTCGAGAAGAGGGATTGGTGGTAGTCAACATCAAACATTTGTATCCATATGTCTATTTGGAAATTAAAGAAATTTGATCTTGTAAACTTTTTGTATTGAATAAAGTTTTTATTACTTTAGTGCTGTTTACCGGACAACGGCTGGTTGAAGATTGGATCCGTGCTACATCCCCAACCGTTTTTTCAACATTTTTTCAAGTTAAAGCAAATAAAGCGCTTATTGAGAAATCTTCAAATTTTGAGGTTTTATCACTAGAGCGCACTTGCATCCCCTCTCCCAACTAGTCCATAATAATATTGTGTATATATGACAAAATTAGCTGGGGGTTGCGACGAAAATCGGTATTCCGATTTTATTTTTAAAAATTACAACGTTGACAGGGCAAATGAGACAGCAAAACCAACAATAACAGTTAAGAGATATACCATATAATTCTCGAGTAGAATTTCAAACTTGACCAAGGTGGTTGGTATTTCATATTCATGGACTGTTAGGGGATTTACATATGTACAAGACCATAGTTTTGCTACGCCTCCTTTTGATAAGTTAAACATTGAAAAATCTGAAATTTTGTCATTTTCAATTTGTTTCAGTTACGAGACTTGAAAAAAATCACGTAATTTTTAAGGATAGTTTTTGGGATGACTGCAGTTTTGTCAAATCTTGATCAATCTAATTGAAATTTTACGAGCTGAGCTGTCAAGTTGAAATATGAAAATTAATCAAAATTCTTCAATTGTTGAAACTTTTTTATTGTATTTTTTCAGGCCGAAATGTTTTCTGAATTTTAAACTTCTTGAAAGCTTTTTCTTGAACTTTTTGTGCAGATGAATCAAGATTTGACAGAAATGCAGTCATCCCAAAAACTTCTCCCTAAAAATAAGATGATTATTCGTAACTGGATGATTTCAAAGTTGCTCAAACTTTGTGATATTGTTAGATCTTTGAATTTTATAAAAATGACCTTTCACCATTTATAGGGGTATATTGAATTTCAGGCGGTCGAGGACAAAAATTGTCATTTGTCGTCTTTCAGCCACAGCGAAACCTTGGGATTTTTTCAACATTTCTTTCCATTTTTTAACAAAAAAAATCACTCATAAATGTATCCAAAAAATGGACATCAAAAAGGGAGGTGGAGAAAAAGTGAATGGAGGAAAAAGGGGACAACCAAAAAAGCAGAGAAGAAGAAAAAAGTGAATCTCACAACTAGGATTTTTGAATGAAATGCAATAAAAGAAAAAGAAAAATGTGGATATTATTGGGATCAACGGGGGTGGGGGAAAAGGAAAATGGAAATGCTTACAACACAAATAAATAATTATTATGCTTCTTACACAATATTATTATGTACTAGTTGGGAGAGGGGATGCAAGTGCGCTCTAGTGATAAAACCTCAAAATTTGAAGATTTCTCAATAAAGCGCATTTGCTTTAACTTGAAAAAAAGTTGAAAAAACGGTTGGGGATGAAGTATCCAATCTTCAATCAGCCGTTGTCTGGTAAACAGCACTCAAGTGATAAAAACTTTATTCAATACAAAAAGTTCACAAGATCAAATTTCTTTAATTTCCAGATAGACACATGGATACAAATGTTTGATGCTGACTACCACCAATCCCTCTTCTCTAGCAACGTTTCCATTCAAAGTCCAGTTTCCAGCTTCATCTTCGATTTGCTCCATTCCCGTCAAAAGTTCTCGAATTCCGTCCGATATCACATCTTCATTTGCATGCCAAACTTTTACACGGAGTTTTCTCAATCGTGGAGCCCCTCCGCTCAACACATGTTTGAAGTATCGATTAATCTCGGTACTCGAGAATGTTCGATTAAAAATCTTAAGTTCGACACAATCCAACTGGCATAGATTTTCGATGGTCAACCATTTTCCTTTTTCTATGGTCAGATTGTCGTATTTTTTGTGGAAGTTATCCAATCGAAACTCGTCTGATGTTTTTTGACGAAAGGCGAGTGATCTTGGGTTCAAGTCAAGAAGAATATGCCGCAATTGCTCATCGATACGAGCAAATTCGTCGTTGTTCCAAACTTCTGCATCATACGAAAATGCGCCTTGTCGCTCTTCAGCAAAATCCAACATCCAGATTTTGTCATTCTTAATTACAACTCTTTTGATTTTAACCGCAAAAAGATCACAAAGGATTTCGACAAGGAATTTCGATCCTTCAATGGTATTCTCGCAGGAAAATAACCGTTCAGATTTTTCGTCTGAAAAAGATTTTGTTTCTTCATTGTAATAGCTTGCCCAACAGTAGATATTCCCTTTAGCTCTGACTCTGAAAGTAACTTTGTCTCCCGGATACTTCTGACTAAAAAGACAAATATGGATATAGTTTTCGAAACCGCGAAGATTCAAAAACATGGTTGATTTGCGTCGATAGTATTTTACAATAGAGTACATTCGTTTAGAGCAGTGAGACAATTTGAACCTGGAAAACTGACATTATCGAATTTCATGTGGCAATGAGGCTTACTGTTCATAAGGTTCAATCTTATCGATAATCTCCACGAGTGCCAACAATGGAAGTCGAAGTAGGGGGAATGATGAGGATGGCGTTTGAAGAGATTTCTGGAAATTTTGATGGTACGAGCAGGTCTGAGGTTAATACAAACTTCCGCATCATTCGAAAAAGCACCTTGTTGCCCTTCAGCAAAATTCAACATCCAGATAGTATTATCCGAAACTTTAACTTCCTTCACTTTGGCTGCAAAAAGATTACGAAGGAATTCGACAAGGAATTTCGTTCCTTCAACGATATTCTTGTAGGAAAATAACGGTTCGGTTTTTTTAAAACGATATTGAACTTCTCCGTTGTTATAGGTTTCCCAACAATAGATATCGCCTTCAGATTGGACTAAAAAAGTAACTTTGACTCCCTTCTGACTAATAAGACAAATATCGGCATAGTTTTTGAAACCGCGAAGATTCAAAAACATGGGTGATTTGCGTTGATTGTTTTTGACAACAGAGTGCATTCGTTTGGAGCAAAGGGACAAGTTGAACCTGGAAAACTGGCATGATTAAGTTTAAAGTGACAATGACACTTACTGTTCATAGAGTTCAATCTTTTCGATAATTTGCCTGAGAGCCTTTAATGGAAGTCGAAGCAGGGGGAATGACGAGGAAGACATTTCGGAGAAAATCTAGAAGAAAAAAAAACGATAAATTGGACGAAGACGGCAAGAAATCTTTAAAAGAAGAATATCGATAATAACAGTCACGACTGACTGGGGAGGTGAAGAGTGAGGGTACGGGCTGGCTGAGGCGGGAAAGGGGGGGGGGGGGTGTGGATCGATCAATTTTTGGGTTTCGCGTAAAGAAAAAAATGTTGATGTTCAAATCATTGATGTTGTTCAAATTTGATGATTGATGTTCGAATTTTGCGCCGTTTATCGAAAACTACTGTACACCAGAACAGGGGTTTTGTCTCGCTAAACCTTCGTCAGGGTGCCCCTCTCAGCGTGACTATGTTCGAGACCCAACAATCGATCGATCCACACCAACCCCCCCCCCCCCTTTCCCGCCTCGGCCAGTCCGTACCCTCACTCTTCACCGCAGTCAGTCAGTCTTGACTGTCATTATCGACGTTCTTGTCTTTCTTCTTTTCGAGAATTCTTGTCGATTTTCTCCAATTAATTTTTTATTTAGATTTTCTCCGAAATGCCTTCCTCGTCATTCCCCCTACTTCGACTTCCATTGTTGGCACTCGTGGAGATCATCGAAAAGATTGAACCTTTTGAACAGTAAGGCTCATTGTTACATGAAATTCAATCATATCCATTTTCCAGGTTCAAATTGTCCCTCTGCTCCAAACAAATGCGCTTTGTTGTCAAAAACTATCGTGGCAAATCAACCCTGTCATTGGAACTTTGCGGTTTCAAAGACTGTGCCGGAATTTGTCTTTATAGTCAAAAGTATTCGGGATACAAAATTACTTTTAGAGTAGGAGCTGAAGGGAATATCTACTGCTGGAGAACCTATAACATTGAAGAAAGGCAATCTCGTTTGAGAGACGTTCAACTGTTATTTTCATGCGAGAATACCATTAAAGGAACAAAATTCCTTGTCAAACCCCTTTGCTCTCTTTTTGCAGCTAAGGTCGAGAAAGTTGTAGTTCTGAATGACAAAATCTGGATGTTTGATTTTGCTGAAGAGCGACAAGGCGCATTTTCGTATGATGCTGAAGTTTATGACAACTGCGAAGGTGCTCGTACCGATGAGCAATTGCGGCATATTCTTCTTGACTTGAACCCAAGATCACTCGCCTTTCGTCAAACAACGTCATACAAGTTCCGATTAAATAATTTTCACAAAAAATACGAAAATCTCACAATTTGTGGAGGAACATGGACGACCGTAGAAAATCTATGCCAGCTGGATTGCGTCGAAATTGGGATTCACCTTCGGTGTTTCTCGAGTGACGGGATCAATCGATACTTAAAACATGTGTTGAGTGGAGGGGCACCACGGTTGAGAAAATTTAAAGCTCCAGTTTGTCCTGCCATAGAAATTGTGATATTGGACGGGATTCAAGAACTTTTGATGGGAATGGAGCAAACATACGAAAATAGAAACTGGATTGTAAAAGGAACGGTTGCTAGAGAAGAGGGATGGGTGGAAGTCAGCATCAAACATTTGTATCCATATTATGTCTATCTGGAGATTAAAGAAACTTGATCTTGTGAACTTTTGTATTGAATAAAGTTTTTATTATTTGCGGTGTCTCGGTCCAGGAACCACGACGGACTTCTGCGATGTATAGTGTGTCCGATGTTTAACGAACACACTAGCTCATCCCCTGAAATATGACAAAATTAGCTTGTGATTGAGAATTTTGTAAACCATTCCAGGTTATCATCAAAATTTGAACTTTTTTGATTTGAACGCGATCTGTTTACAAAAATACTGGATTTCGTGGTTGCGAAATGACGTGGTTGCGAAATTGTCGTGAGTTGCAAAAATTCGCAGTAGCGAAATGACTAGTTTCGAAATGTTCCGGAGCCGAAAACTTTCCCTCTAACCATGAATAGGTTTATTTGATTTTTCGGGAACCAGATAGCCTTTTGTCACACTTTAAAGGCGCATGGGCTTCTTTACGGCGATATTTCGGCCCACACAGCGACTTAGTTTAAATTTGAGGCTTACATCCTTACTTTCAAAAAATACGGTTTTCAAAAGTAGCTCTGGTGTAAGGTTGAAACTACTGTAGAGTTCTTGGTTTCATTTGCCGTCGTCAAGTTTTCTAGTGTGCAAAAGTTATTTCGATGTCATGATGGGATTCGCACTCCACCAGAGGCGTGAACTGCAGTTTCCCTTCAAGACCCATAAGAGACCCTTTAAAGATAAGACCCTTTAAGACCCAACCTCATTGATCGACCAGTAGCCCCTCACCATCACCGTCCCAACACTGTACACTGGCGAATTCACTGTCAACATATGTTCACTTGTCGTCAAATTTGTTGTCTAGTACGCAAACACTGTTTGCACCTCTCATGAAGGTTACGAGACGTTTTCAATGTGTATGCATTTGTCACTCTCACTTTGCACCCAACGCCAACTATCGATCTCTACCCAACTCACTATTTTGAGGCCCCATTCTGTCTTCCACTACCATTTCTTCGGGCATGTCCTTCCCACTCCATCGTCTCCAGAGTTCTGCCCAGATCCATATTCTTCGCTTTTTGGATCCTCTTGAATTGTAAGTCCCTCCTAATTTCTTCCACTAGCTCAACCATCAACTTCAGAGTCGCCGTCTCCCTCTCCTCCACTAGAGTCAAAAACCAAGTAAAATCACTGAAGACCACTGCTCAAAAGTTGTCAATAATTGTCCACAACATGTCTATTCACTTGAAAATAATGTTCAACATCCAGTCCATCTACTTGTCATTCCTCAAGCCTATTAGTCTACAAATGGTTCCAAGTAGCATCCAAATCTCGATAAGTGATCCCGAATGGAGAGAAATCAAATGGCTGAACTCAGAAGTGAGCTTCGAGAAATGGGTCAACATCTGCAACTACATCTTCAAATACTCCGATGGTTGTAAACTATCTGTTCAAGGTGACACCGAGATTATTAGCATGGAATCTCTAAAAAGAGCATTCCCATTTGTTAGAAGTCTAACAATTACAGAAACATCCTCGGACTACGGTCAGAAAGCTTTTGAAACTTTCATACCGGTCATTAATACTTTGCGATATGACTTTTTTGAGTGGCCTACAAAGTCTCAAGAATTTTCGATCCAAAACTTTGAAAATATGACACTTCGTCTTCCCCTCCGCCAAAAAACTTTACTGGATGACATGTTGCTATTAAATGCACAATTTATTGATATGACTCATGCGGTACCTTTTCGGATTACTGATATGAATCGTCTGATAAAGCTATGGATGAGAGGAGCTCTTCCAAGAGCGACTTATTTGAGATTGACTTTTAAACGAAATCAAGTTTTTGATGTCGGTGTAGTCGTGAAAGGAATTCCACACCAGATTATATCAGATGACGTGGAAAGTAGAATCAAAGGTGTCGATGGTGAGGAAGTGATCAGAGGGGGATTCGAGATAAGAAAAAAGGATAAAAGAAGTGCGATTGTTAAAATTACTCAATTTGGTCAACTACATTTCTTTGGATTAAACGCAATTGATTACACTGTCGTGATAGCTTTATTGGAATAAATTGAATTATATTTTTTGATTTGGCTTGTTAACAGTTCCACAAGAAAATGATAATTCATTTTCAAAGTGTGGTATTAAGAACGCAATTATTTTTTAGGATTAAACACAGCAAGTATTACACAATTTGTATTAACGACTGGCAAAGGCTGAGCTACAGTTACACGACTTGTTCTGGGCAGAATTTTGCAATTAGCTGAATCTGAGCAGAGATAAAAGAATCGTTCGGCGAACTTTGACTCAATAAATACATTATAATGTCTCAAAATTTTTTTTTAACAGGAGTACATAGACAGAGCGATTCAACAAAACTCGCATTACACATAAAGTTGTAAATCGAGTTGTTGCAACGAGGCTCAAGACGTCGCAAGGGGATACCATGTTTTGAGCAAATATTCCCTCTCAACTTTTCTACTCATGAGCATTTGACACATTTGACACTGTCATAATGCCCATATGTCGTCGAATCTGGTGCCAAATACGCAAACACTGTCTGAACCCATTATGTGACGCCCGAGACGTTTTTGCTGCATGTGCACACTGTCACCCTCATTTAACACCCAACGCCAACTATCTATCGTCCATCCACTTACTCCTGGGCCATATTCTCTCATTCACTACCATTTCTTCAGTCATGTCCTTCCCTCTTCATCGTCTTCCGAATCCTGTTCAAATCTATATTTTCCGCTTTTTGGGCCCTCTTGAATTGTGAGTCATTCAAATTTGCTCCATCAGCTCAACCATTAATTCCAGAATCGCCATATATCTCTTCTCCACTAGAGTCAAAAATCAAGTAAAGTTCCTGAAATTCCCCGCTGAAAAACTACTGATATCTATCCAAAACCAAGTGATTTTCTTGACACCGATTTTTGAAAACGGCCGTGTCAATATGGTTTTCAATGTTTTCGATACTCCAATACGTCATGATCTTCTTGAGGTCTTCCCTACCGTCAATGTTCATGAGATCTTCGAAAATGTTTCAATTTTTCGATGGGGACCTCCTGGAGTGACATTTAAAAAATGGCTGGATCACTTGAACACAATTTTCCGATATTCCGAAGAGTGCAGTTTGGAATTTTCTGGTGGAAATGAGATTATTGATAGCGAACCCCTCAAAAATTCCCTGCCCACTATTCACGAGATAAGACTATATAGTGCTCCTGGTGAATTTGCTCAAAAAATTCTGAGGACTTTTGCGCCAGTCACCAAAAATTTGACAGTATGGCATGATGTGTTTACGGGGTCTTCTCCACATATACTGGAGAAAGTCGGAATTCAAAATTTGGATATACTAAATCTTCGAAATCTCCAATCCATCTCACTAGACAACTTAGCCATTATGAACACCAATGTTATGAATGTATACACATTTAACCCGATTCCACTAAAAAATGTGAATCGTTTTATTAAAATTTGGATCAAAAAGGCAAACTCGAGAATGAAGCATGTTCATATACAGTTTGAATCTGAAACCATACCCAATGTCAATATGGTTTTGAAAGGGATTCCTTATCAAATGGTTCCGGAAAATGGGGAGGGAAGGAGTGGATTTGGAATTAGAAGGAAGGATGGGAAACTTGCTACCATTCGAGTTAGCAATGTTAATTTCATGTCGCGGATAACGGGCCTCCTATGATAACGGGCCTCCTATGAAACGGGCCTCCTATGAAACGGTCCTCCTATGAAACGGGCTTCCTATGAAACGGGCCTCCAATGAAACGGGCCTCCTATGAAACGGCCTCCCATGAAACGGGGCTCCTATGAAACGGCCTCCTAAGAAACGGGCCTCCCATGAAACGGGCCTCCTATGAAACGGGCCTCCTATGAAACGGGCCTCCCATGAAACGGGCCTCCTATGAAACGGTCCTCCTATGAAACGGGCCTCCTATGAAACGGGCCTCCTATGAAACGGGCCTCCTATGAAACGGTCCTCCTATGAAACGGGCCTCCTATGAAACGGCCTCCCATGAAACGGGGCTCCTATGAAACGGCCTCCTAAGAAACGGGCCTCCCATGAAACGGGCCTCCTATGAAACGGCCTCCTATGAAACGGGCCTCCCATGAAACGGGCCTCCTATGAAACGGTCCTCCTATGAAACGGGCCTCCTATGAAACGGTCCTCCTATGAAACGGTCCTCCTATGAAACGGGCCTCCTATGAAACGGGCCTCCTATGAAACGGGCCTCCTATGAAACGGCCTCCTATGAAACGGGCCTCCCATGAAACGGGCCTCCTATGAAACGGGCCTCCTATGAAACGGGCCTCCTATGAAACGGGCCTCCTATGAAACGGGCCTCCTATGAAACGGCCTCCTATGAAACGGGCCTCCCATGAAACGGGCCTCCTATGAAACGGTCCTCCTATGAAACGGGCCTCCTATGAAACGGTCCTCCTATGAAACGGGCCTCCTATGAAACGGTCCTCCTATGAAACGGTCCTCCTATGAAACGGGCCTCCTATGAAACGGGCCTCCTATGAAACGGTCCTCCTATGAAACGGGCTTCCTATGAAACGGGCCTCCCATGAAACGGGCCTCCTATGAAACGGGCCTCCTATGAAACGGGCCTCCTATGAAACGGTCCTCCTATGAAACGGGCCTCCTATGAAACGGGCCTCCTATGAAACGGTCCTCCTATGAAACGGGCTTCCTATGAAACGGGCCTCCCATGAAACGGGCCTCCTATAAAACGGGCCTCCTATGAAACGGGCCTCCTATGAAACGGGCCTCCTATGAAACGGGCCTCCTATGAAACGGTCCTCCTATGAAATGGGCCTCCTATGAAACGGTCCTCCTATGAAACGGTCCTCCTATGAAATGGGCCTCCTATGAAACGGTCCTCCTATGAAACGGTCCTCCTATGAAACGGGCCTCCTATGAAACGGGCCTCCTATGAAACGGTCCTCCTATGAAACGGGCTTCCTATGAAACGGGCCTCCCATGAAACGGGCCTCCTATGAAACGGGCCTCCTATGAAACGGGCCTCCTATGAAACGGGCCTCCTATGAAACGGGCCTCCTATGAAACGGTCCTCCTATGAAACGGTTTCATGGGAGGCCCGTTTCATAGGAGGCCCGTTTCATAGGAGGACCGTTTCATAGGAGGCCCGTTTCATGGGAGGCCCGTTTCATAGGAGACCCGTTTCATAGGAGGACCGTTTCATAGGAGGCCCGTTTCATAGGAGGCCGTTTCATAGGAGGCCCGTTTCATAGGAGGCCCGTTTCATAGGAGGCCCGTTTCATAGGAGGCCGTTTCATAGGAGGCCCGTTTCTTAGGAGGCCGTTTCATAGGAGCCCCGTTTCATGGGAGGCCGTTTCATAGGAGGCCCGTTTCATAGGAGGACCGTTTCATAGGAGGCCCGTTTCATAGGAGGCCCGTTTCATAGGAAGCCCGTTTCATAGGAGGACCGTTTCATAGGAAGCCCGTTTCATAGGAGGCCCGTTTCATAGGAGGCCCGTTTCATGGGAGGCCCGTTTCTTAGGAGGCCGTTTCATAGGAGCCCCGTTTCATGGGAGGCCGTTTCATAGGAGGCCCGTTTCATAGGAGGACCGTTTCATAGGAGGCCCGTTTCATAGGAGGCCCGTTTCATAGGAGGCTCGTTTCATAGGAGGCCCGTTTCATAGGAGGCCCGTTTCATGGGAGGCCCGTTTCATAGGAAGCCCGTTTCATAGGAGGACCGTTTCATAGGAGGCCCGTTTCATAGGAGGCCCGTTTCATAGGAGGCCGTTTCATAGGAGGCCCGTTTCATAGGAAGCCCGTTTCATAGGAGGCCGTTTCATAGGAGGCCCGTTTCATAGGAGGGCCGTTTCATAGGAGGCCCGTTTCATAGGAGGCCCGTTTCATAGGAGGCCCGTTTCATAGGAGGACCGTTTCATAGGAGGCCCGTTTCATAGGAGGCCCGTTTCATAGGAGGACCGTTTCATAGGAGGCCCGTTTCATAGGAAGCCCGTTTCATAGGAGGACCGTTTCATAGGAAGCCCGTTTCATAGGAAGCCCGTTTCCTAGGAGGCCCGTTTCATAGGAGGCCCGTTTCATAGGAGGCCCGTTTCATAGGAAGCCCGTTTCATAGGAGGACCGTTTCATAGGAGGCCCGTTTCATAGGAAGCCCGTTTCATAGGAGGACCGTTTCATAGGAAGCCCGTTTCATAGGAGGCCCGTTTCATAGGAGCCCGTTTCATAGGAGGCCCGTTTCATGGGAGGCCCGTTTCATAGGAGGCCGTTTCATAGGAGGCCCGTTTCATGGGAGGCCCGTTTCATAGGAGGCCGTTTCATAGGAGGCCCGTTTCATAGGAGGCCCGTTTCATGGGAGGCCCTTTTCATAGGAGGACCGTTTCATAGGAGGCCCGTTTCATAGGAGGACCGTTTCATAGGAGGCCCGTTTCATAGGAGGACCGTTTCATAGGAGGCCCGTTTCATGGGAGGCCCGTTTCATAGGAGGCCGTTTCATAGGAGGCCCGTTTCATAGGAAGCCCGTTTCATAGGAGGCCGTTTCATAGGAGGCCCGTTTCATGGGAGGCCCGTTTCATAGGAGCCCCGTTTCATGGGAGGACCGTTTCATAGGAGGCCGTTTCATAAAAAAAAACGGGCCTCCTATGAAACGGGCCTCCTATGAAACGGTCCTCCTATGAAACGGTCCTCCTATGAAACGGGCCTCCTATGAAACGGGCCTCCTATGAAACGGTCCTCCTATGAAACGGGCTTCCTATGAAACGGGCCTCCCATGAAACGGGCCTTTTATGAAACGGGCCTCCTATGAAACGGGCCTCCTATGAAACGGTCCTCCTATGAAACGGGCCTCCTATGAAACGGCCTCCCATGAAACGGGGCTCCTATGAAACGGCCTCCTAAGAAACGGGCCTCCCATGCACACACTTTGAGAAAAAATATGAACTCATTCGTTGAAATTTTTCATTCCGAAAGAATCAGTAGTTTTTTCAGGGTCCACCCGCATTTCAGTTAACTCTAAATGAGTCTCTAAGTTTAGTAGATAACGATACTTTTAGTTATAAAAACTTATTGTGCACTGCAAATCAGATTTCTATCATATTCCATGGTTTCTCACATGTATTAACTGATTGTGATTTTTTCAACCCGAAGTAACAAAAAATTTGGTTCCGGGATTATTTTTTCGTTCCTGCGTTCTTTTTTTTTGTTCCGGCATTCTAGAACAGTGCCAAAATTGTAATACGGTGAGAGATGGTATTAAATGTGAACAATGGAGAACGCGTCTGGAGCGTTTTCAATCTTTGCTCCGCTGTTATCCGAAAAACAGTAATCAAATGACAAAATGTTTATTCAATACAAAAAATTCACAAAACTAAGTTTCTTTAATTTCCACGTAGAAAAGATCAAGCCTACATCTAATGCTAACCAACAACAATTCCTCTCCTCTAGCAACCTTCCCGATTACATTCCAGTTTCCACGTTTATCTTCAAAACGCTCGCTTCCAATCAAAAGATCTCGAATCCCGTCCATTATGACATTCTCAATTGGATGCTCAACAGCAGCCGAAAACTTCCTTAATCGTGGAGCTTCTCCACTCAACACATGTTTGAGGTACCGATTGATCTCCGTATTTGAGAAATACCGACCGCGATCATTAAGTTCGACGCAATCCAGCTGGCATAAATTTTTCACAGTCATCCATGTTCCTCCATAAATTGTGAGATTTTCGTACTTTTTATGGAAGTTTTCAATCTGAAACTCGTCAGATGGTCTTTGACTAAATTCAAGGGACCGTGGATTTAAGTCAAGAAGAATATGCCTCGATTGCTCATCGGTGAGATCAGGTCTCATGGAATTCCAAGCTTCCGCATCATACGAGGATCTACCTTGACGTTCTTCAATAAAATCCAACATCCACATCTTGTTAGCATTAACACTAACTTTCTCAACTTTTGCCGCGAATAGGTCACAAAGGAACTCAACGAGGAATTTCGTCCGTTGAATGACATCCTTCCCATGGGAAAATAGCCGTTCGGCTTCTTTAAAGCAAAAATAAATGAATTTGCCGTTAGAGACTTCCCTACAGTAGATACCCCTGTCAGCTCTGATTTCAAAACGAACTTCGTTTTTTGCACTCTTCTGGTTGAAAATACAAATTTCGGTATAGTCTCTAAAATCGTGAAGTTTCAACGATAGAGTTGATTTGCCTCGAAAGTATTTCACAATATTGTACATTCGTTTGGAGCAAAAGGATAACTTCAATCTGAAAAACCGGCATTATTGAAGTTATATGACAATGACACTTACTGTTCATAAGGTTCAATCTTTGCGATAATTTCCCTGAGAGCCGCAAATGAAAGTCGAAGTAGGGGGAATGATGAGGAGGGCATTCTAGAAAAGTCGATAAATTGGACAAAAACGACAAGAAATCTCAAGAAGAAGAAAATGACTGTCATGAGTGACAGTAGACAGAAAGGGTGAGGGCATGGATCGATCGTTGGTTGGCTAACTAGAAATTACGAAAAACCAGAAAGGAGAACGGGGAGAGTAACTATACTGACTGACCGAAGCGGGAGAGGGGGGTTGGTGTGGATCGATCAATTATTTAGGTCTCGAGTGGAACACAGTCAAAAACAATCAGATAGAAAGTCACGCGCACAGGAGTGTTAAAAAAAACACCCCGAATCAACCTACCAACAGCCCTTTTATTAATGGTCTTACGGATCAACTAGAATTTTTTTTTTAACTAACGACGGTTCAATCTTCAAAAAATAGTCATTTATTTCGACCAAAGTACCGAAAGACAGCAAATCTGTGATCTACCACTCTGTTCTCAAATTTCAAGATCATTTTTTTCCTTGGCGCAAAGCTCTGTATCGTTATCATGACGTTGACTTTAGGTGATCGAAAAGGAGAACATTTGGAGAACGCCCGGAAAAGTCGATAAGTTGGACAAAAACGGCAAGAAATCTCAAAAAGAAGAATATCGAAAATATCTGGAGCGAGTAACTGTACTGACTGACTGAGGAGGAAAAGGGTGAGGGTATGGATCGATCGTTGGTGGGGTAACTAGAAATATCGAAAAAAACGAGACAAGGAGACAGTGGTGAGTGACTATAGTGATAGGAGGGAAAGGGAGGGAAAGAGTGTTGGTGTGGATCGATTACTTTTTGGGTCTCGAGTGGAACACAGTCGACTGTAAGATAGTGAGGTGGGGGGCGAGACAATGGGAGGAAATCTTACTAGTTGTTGACGACTTTTTTTCTCGGAATTGATCCGACGACTATGGTTTAATGTATCATGTTTTAGTCCGTGTTCACATGGATATTAAGAAACATGGGGCATAAATATCTTGATGTGCCAAGTTTCCGTCTCAATAATTTTTCGGAAAGATATCAAAATTGTGTTATAAGGCTTCTCTCATTATGAAAGATTACAGCGGTCGCACGGCCCCGGATCTTTCAATCCAATCTGGTTTTACCTCAGCTGCTTATTTACAACCTCATCCATATGTGTCTGCTGTGTCCGCGGCAAGGACTTTAGGATAGAGGTAGAGATTATGTTGAAAACGTTAGCGAGGGAGCCCGTTTTCAATCTTCGCTCCGCTGTTATCCGAAAAACAGTAATCCAGTTATAAACTCTTTATTCAATGAAAAAAGTGCACAAAATCAAATTTCTTTAGTCTCCAGGTAGAAATATCCAAGCTCAAGCTTGATACTAAGCAACACCAGTTGCTCTCCTCTGGCAACCTTCCCGATTGCATTCCAGTTTCCATTTCACTCAATTGGGATACGCTCGATTTCCGTCCAAAGTTCTCGAATTCCGTCCATTATCACATTCACAGTTGAATTCCAAACAGCAGTCGAAAAGTTTCGTAATCGTGGAGCCCCTCCACTCAACACATGTCTGAGGTACCGATTGATCTCCGTATTTGAGAAATACTGACCGCGAATATTAAGTTCGACGCAATTCAGCTGGCATAGATTTTCCGCAGTCATCCATTTTCCTCCACAACCTCCAATTGTGAGACTTTCGTACTTTTTGGTGAAATTTTTAATTCTAAACTCGTCGGATGCTGCTTGATGAAAGTCGAGAGATCGTGGATTCAAGTCAAGAAGAATATGCCGCGATTGCTCATCGGTCCACCTGATGTTATACCGAACTACCGCATCATACGAGTATCCACCTTGACGTTTCTCAACAAAATCCAACATCCAGATATTGTTTACATTAACACTAACTTCCTCAACTTTAGCCGCGAATAGATCACAAAGGAACTCGATGAGGAATTTCGTTCCTTCAATGACATTCTTCCCGTGAGAACATAGCCGGTCGGTTTCATCAAAGCGAATAAATTTGCCGTCATAGGAATGCCAACCGAAGATTCCGAAACGGTAGATACCGTCAGCTCTGACTTCAAAACCAACTGCGTTCTTCAAAAACATCTGCGTTAAACTCTTCTGATTGAAAATATAAATTTCGGTATAGTCTTTAGAACCGATAAGTTTCAGCAACAGGGGTAATTTTCCTCGATAGTATTTCACAATATAGTACATTCGTTTGGAGCAAAAGGACAACTTGCATCTGGAAAACTTGCATTGTTAAAGTTAATGTGATGATACGACTTACTGTTCCTTGAGTTCAATCATTTCGATGATTTCCTTCAAGGCCAGAGATGGAAGTCGAAATAGGGGGAACGATGAGGAGGACATTCTGGAAAAGTTGATAAGTTGGACAAAAACGACAAGAAATCTCAAAAAGAAAATGGCGGTCATGAGTGACAGTGGAGAGAAAGAGTGAGGGTATGGATCGATTGTAGGTGGGTGACTAGAAATATCGAAAAATCAGAAAGGGGAAAGGGGCGAGTAACTATAGCGACTGACTAAAGAAGGAAAGGGCGGGAAATGTATCGATCGATGATTGGGTTTCGAGTGGAACACAATCACGTTGAGGGGGGGGGGGGGGGCAAGACAATAAATAGTTGCAAGATTATAATGAGTCTTACAAGAGAAGAAAACCGAGAAAGAGACAATCTTAGAATGAAAAATGTATGAGATCTTTTTTATCACAAGGTACAAAGCTAGACAATATTTTCTGCTTGAAATTCTATATTAATACCTGTTATTCGAGAATAAAATGTCAACAATCATTATACCACGACTATCTGGAAAAACAACGAGAAGTCTCAAAAAGCCGAGAGGCAAAAGCATAGATAATGACCGTCATGAGCGAAGAGAAGAGATAACAGTACAAATCGGTCGTACATTGGGTAACTAGAAATATCGAAAAATCAGAGAGGAGACAGTGGTGAGTAACTATAGTGACTGACTGAAGAAGGAAAGGGCGGGAAATGTATCGATCGATGATTGGGTCTTGAGTGGAACAAAGTCACGTAGAAAGAGAAAAAGACAACATGAGGAAATGTCACTAGCTATGGCAACGGGCTCACTTTGAAGGGGTTACTCCCATGGTTATCTTGGCACGAAATTGATCTACCGCCAGTTCGAAAAAATGCGCAAATTCGAGACTTTAAAACCCGCTTTTTTTAACTAGCGGTAGATCAATTTTGTGCTGAGATATGTGCTGAGATATAGACAACAGACTGCAAGTTTATAATAATTTGTGGTGATTTTTTGGTTGGATCTGAGCTTCTAGATTTTGAGGTATACATAGATCACTGGGATATGAAGAACAAGGTCAATATTGTAATTTCGATTTCTAGATTCTTGTAATTTGAGATTTTGAAACTCAGTCAAATTTTCCCCGGTCATCCATGTTCCTTCACAAATTGTGAGACTTTCATACTTTTTGTCGAAGTTCTCAATTCGAAACTTGTTAGATGTTTTTACACTAAATTCGAGGAATCTTGGATTCAAGTCAAGAAGAATATTGTTATTCGAAGAAAGAGTAACCAAGTGACAAAATCTTTATTCAATGCAAAAATGCTCAAAATTAAGTTTCTTTAATCTTCAGGTCGACAGTTAACGTAAGCTCGATGCTAACCAATGCCAATTTCTCTCCTCTAGCAACTTTCCCGTTCCACTTCCAGTGTCCAAGTTCATCTTCAAAATGCTCGATTTCCGTCAAAAGTTCTCGAATTCCGTCCATTATGACATTCTCAATTGGATGCTCAACAGCAGCCGAAAACTTCCTTAATCGTGGAGCCCCTCCACTCAACACATGTCTGAAGTACCGACTAATCTCCGTATTTGAGAAATACCGACCGCGATCATTAAATTCGACGCAATCCAGCTGGCATAGATTTTCCACGGTCATCCATCTTCCTCTATAAATTGTAAGATTTTTGTACTTTTTGTGGAAATTTTCAATTTGAAACTCGTCAGATGTTTTTTGACTAAATTCGAGGGTCCGTGGATTCAAGTCAAGAAGAATATGCCTCGATTGCTCATCGGTGAGAGCAGGTCTCATGGAATTTCGAACTTCCGCATCATACGAGTATCCACCTTGACGCTCTTCAATGAAATCCAAAATGCATATCTTGTTAGCATTAACACTAACTTTCTCAACTTTGGCCGCGAATAGATCACACAGAAACTCGACGAAAAGTTTCGTTTCTTGAATGACATTCTTCCCGTGGGAAAACAGCCGTTCGGTTTCTTCAAAGCGGAAATGAGTAAATTTGCCACTATCGAGTTCCCTACAGTAAATACCGCCGTCAGCTCTGATTTCAAAACGAATTTCGTTTTCTAAACTCTCCTGATTGAAAATACAAATTTCAGTATAATCTTCAGAATCGCGAAGTTTCAACGATATGGTTGATTTGACTCGAAAGTATTTCACATTATAGTACATTCGTTTTGAGCAGAGGGACAACTTGAATCTGGAAAACTTGCATTGTTAAAGTTAATGTGATGATACGACTTACTGTTCCTTGAGTTCAATCATTTCGATGATTTCCTTCAAGGCCAGTGATGGAAGTTGAAGTAGGGGAAACGATGAGGGAGACATTCTGGAAAACAAGAATATCGATAATGACTTTCATGACTGACTGCGGAGAGAAAGGGTGAGGGTATGGACTACAGAAATATCGAAAAATCAGAAAGGAGACAGGGGCGAGTCTAGCGACTGAATGAGGAGGGTGAGGGCGGGAAATGTATCGATCGATAATTGGGCCTCGAGTGAAAAATAGTCACGTGGAGAAGGGCAAAGACAACGAGAGGAAATGTCACTCGTTGTGACAACGGGCCTACTGTGACTCAGCGGCGGAAAAAGTTACCTTATCCGAAAAACAGTAATCGAGTGACAAAATCTTTATTCAATACAAAAAGTGCACAAAATCAAGCTTCTTTAATCTCCAGGTGGACAGTTTGAAACGTAAGCTTGATGCTCACCAACACTAATTCCTCTCCTTTAGCAACCTTCCCGATTACATTCCAGTCTCTAAGTCTATTTGCAACACGCTCGCTTCCCATCAAAAGTTCTCGAATCCCGTCCATTATTACATTCTCAGTGGGATTCCGAACAGCAGCCGAAAACTTTCTCAATCGTTGAGCCCCTCCACTCAACACATGCTTAAGGTAGCGATTGATCTCCGTATTCGAAAAATCCTTGAGGTAAATATTAAGTTTGACGCAATCCAGCTGATATAGATTTTCCACGGCCACCCATCTTTCAAAAATGGTGAGATTTTCGTACTTTTTGTCAAAGTTTTTAATTCGAAACTTGTGGGATGCTGCTTGATTAAAGTCGAGGGATCGTGGATTCAGGTCAAGAAGAATATGCTTTATTTGCTTATCGGTCCGCCCGGCGTTATTCCGAACAATCGCATCATACGAGTATCCACCTTGACGTTTTTCAACAAAATCTAACATCCAAGTACTTGTATCATAAACTTCAACTTCCTCAACTTTGGCCGAAAACAGATCACAAAGGAAATCGACGAGGAATTTCGTTCCTTGAATGGCATTCTTCCCGTGGGAAAAAATCCGTTCGGTTTCTTTAAAGGAAGATTGAAATTTATCAATGGTCTCCAAACAGTAGATACCCCCGTCAGCTCTGACTTCAAAACGAACTGCGTTTTTTAAATTCTTCGAATTGAAAATATACATTTCGGTATAGCCTGTAGCACCGATAAGTTTCAACGACAGGGGTGATTTGCCTCGAAAGTTTTTGACAACATAGTAAATTCGTTTGGAGCAAAATGACAACATGCACCTGGAAAACTGACATTATTAACGTTTATATGACAATGACACTTACTGTTCCTTGAGTTCCATTTTTTCGATAATTCCCCTGAGAGCCACAAATGGAAGACGACGTAGGGGGAATGCTGATGTTTTCCTCCGATTTTTTCTCACTTTTCTGAGAGCCACTGCTGGATCACGAAGTGGAGGGAATGATAAGAACGACATATGAAGAAAATCAGGAAAAGTCGATAAAATGGACAAAAACGACGAGAATTCAAAAAAAGAGGAAAGACAAGAATATCGATCACGACTGACTGGCCTTCACAGTAAGCCCGTTGTCACAACGAGTGACATTTCCTCACGCTGTCTTTGTCTCTCTCCTCGTGACTGTGCTCCACTCAAGACCCAATCATCGATCGATACATTTCCCGCCCTTTCCTTCCTCTGTCAGTCAGTACAGTTGCTCGCGACTGTCTCCTCTCTGATTTTTCGATATTTCTAGTTACCCAGCCTAGGATCGATTCATACCCTCACCCTTTCTCTCCACTGTCATCCATGACAGTCATTTTCATCTTTTTTTGATTTCTCGTCGTTCTCGCCCAATTTATCGACTTTTCCAGAATGTCTACCTCAGCATTCCCCCTTTTTCAACTTCCATCTCTGGCCTTGAAGGAAATCATCGAAAAGATTGAAGGTACAAAGGAACAGTAAGTCTCATTTTTATATAAATTTTAATAATGCCAGTTTTCTAGATGCAAGTTGTCATTTTGCTCTAAACGAATGTATTATACTGTGAAATATTATATTGTGAAACACTCTCGTGAAAAATCAACCCTGTCGTTGAAACTTTGCGGTTCTAAAGACTATACCGAAATTCGTGTTTTCAATCAGAAGTCTCCAGAAGACGTCGTTACTTTTGGAGTCAGAGATGAAGGGGATCTCTACTGTTGGGAAACCGAAAAAATTCCATCCTATAAAAGAACCGAGCGGCTATTTTCCCACGGGAAAAATGTCATTGAAGGAACGAAATTCTTTGTCGAGTCCCTTTTTGATCTGTTCGCGGCCAAAGTTGAGAAAATTGAAGTTAATGATAACAGTATCTGGCTTTTGGATTTCGTTGAAGAGCGTCAAGGTGGATACTCGTATGACGCGGAAGTTTGGAATGAAACCGAGCAAACCGATGAGCAATTGAAGCATATTCTTCTTGACTTGAATCCAAGATCCCTCGAAATCAATCAAAAACCATCCGACAAGTTTGAAATTGAAAACTTCCACAAAAAGTACGAAAATCTCACAATTCATGCAGCAACATGGGTGACCCTCGAGAATCTATACCAACTAGATTGCGTCAAAGTAGATATAAACGAAACATTTCTCTCGAATACGGAGATCAATCGGTACTTCAAACATGTGTTGTTGGATGGAGGGGCTCCACGATTGAGGGTATTTTCTGCTGCTGTTCGACGTTCAATGGAGAATGTGATAATGGACGGGATTCGATATCTTTTGGTGGAAAGGCCGCGTCTTACAGCTGAAGGAAGATACTGGAATGTAATCGCGAGGGTTCGTAGAGATGGTGGATGGGTGATG
This sequence comes from Caenorhabditis sinica, assembly GCA_963932045.1. Taxonomy (NCBI): domain Eukaryota; kingdom Metazoa; phylum Nematoda; class Chromadorea; order Rhabditida; family Rhabditidae; genus Caenorhabditis; species Caenorhabditis sinica. The sequence continues at coordinate 18,079,330 of OZ009943.1, forward strand.
GTTTACATCAAGTTTACGCTCCAAACTGTCCATCTGGAGATTAAACAAATTTGATTTTGTGCACTTTTTCTATTGAATAAAAATGTTGTCACTTGATTACTGTTTTTCGGATAAAGGCGGAACGAAGATTGAAAACGGGCTCCACCGCTAACTTTTCGCGCCGCTGACACAGCGGACACATGTTGATAATAACACCCAGGCGTTCCCGGCAGCTGCATAATCGGAGGCACAATTTGTGACTTCAAAGGCTGCTGAAGTGCCTTGGAGCAAAACTAGGGTTCGGGAGAAATTTCTGGAAAAATCGGGATTACTGACAGTGTTAATAGAGGAGAGACTCAGACACTCTTGTTACTCTGCGTAGCACGAGACTTTAAAGCGATATACGTTATGACTGAGTGAAGGTAGCAAATAGTTGTAAACAGCAGAAATATAACAAATGTAATTTCACACATTTTTGTAGTTACTATGTATTTCTTAATCTTTAACGGGTAAGAAGATAGAGTGCTGCAAAGCTCTCCTCTCGTGCTGGGACACGATTTCAATCTTCGTTCGGCTGTTTTCCGAAATAAACAGTAATGAAGTGACAAAAACTTTATTCAATACAAAAAGTGCACAAAATCAAATGTCTTTAATCTCCATGCAGACAGTTCGGCGCGTGAATTCAATGTTAACCAACGCCAATTCCTTTCCTCTAGCAAATTTCCCAATAACTTTCCAGTTTCCATGAACACGTTCAAAACGCTCGCTTTCCGTCAAAAGTTCTCGAATCCCGTCCATTATCTTATTGTCCATTGAATGCCGAACAGCAGCCAAAAATACTCTCAATCGTGGAGCCCCTCCACTTAACACATGTTTGAGATACCGATTGATCTCCGTATTTGAGAAATAATGACCGTAAATCTTAAGTTTGACGCAATCCAGCTGGCATAAATTTTCCACAGTCATCCATGTTCCTTCGTAAATAGTGAGATTGTCGTATTTTTTATGGAAACTTTCAATTCGAAACGTGTTAGATGTTTTCACACTACAGGGTGGCGAATAATTAGTGATACTCATTACTAAATGTCACTTAGCCAAAGAAAAAAGTTTTCAACCTGCGGAAATAGTGATTTCAGTCAAAAGTGATGAAAATAGCAGCCGTCGGCGAATGGAGGTTGCATAAGAGCCGCAAGGCTCCTGCCACTATTTCAATCTCTATGGCCGCCAAATTCTTAGATCTAAAAGAAAAAGGTTTTTGAAACATTCTGACAAAATTTCTTCTCGAAAATCCTAATGGAACTGGAGTTATATGCTGTCACATTAGATCGGTGCCCGCGTGCCGAGCGAAATTTTTTTTAGACAGTTTCACGTTCATAACTAGGTCAAATGAAAAGGTATCAAAATGAAACTTCGGAATTTCATTTGTTGGCGTTTGAGGTATTCCATCCTAAAATTATTTGAAAATTGATCAATCATTGACCGATTTAGGATGTTTGAAAGTAGTATCACTAATTATTCGCCACCCTGTAAATTCGAGGGAACTTGGATTCAAGTCAAGAAGAATATGCCTCAAAATCAAATCATCGATGTAAGTAGATCTCATGTTATTCCAAACTTCCGCATCATACGAGTAACCACCTTGAAGTTCTTCAATGTAATCCAAAAGCCAGATTTTGTTAACATTGACTCTAATTTTCTCAATTTTAGCCTCGAATAGATCACAAAGGAACTCGACGAGGAACTTTGTTCCTTGAATGACGTTCTGCCCGTGGGAAAATAGCGGTTTGGATTCTTTAAAGCAAACATAAATGACTTTGCCGTTATAGACTTCACTACAGTAAATACTCCCGTCAGCTTTGAAGTCAAAACGTACTTCGTCTTGTAACCTCTTCTGATCAAAAATGCAAACTTCGGTATAGTCTCCAGAACCGTGAAGTCTCAACGACAAAGCTGATTTACCCCGATAGTATTTCACAACATAGTACATTCGTTTGGAGCAAAGAGACAAGTTGAACCTGGAAAACTGGCATTATTAAATTTTATGTAAAAACGAGACTTACTGTTCCTTTGTATCTTCAATCTTTTCGATGATTTCCTTCAAGGCCAGTGATGGAAGTCGAAGTAGGGGGAACGATGAGGAGGACATTCTGTAAAAGTCGATAAGTTGGACAAAAACGATAAGAAATCTCAAAAAGAAGAAAAACAAGAATATCGAAAATGACTGTCATGACTAATAACGGAGAGAAAGGGTGAGCGTATGAATCGATCTTAGGCTTGGAAACTAAAATTATCGAAAAATCAGAAAGGAGACACAAGCGAGTAACTATAGTGACTGACTGAGGAAGGAAAGGGCGGGAACGATCGATGATTGGGTCTTGAGTGGAACACAGTCACGCGGAGAGAGACAAAGACAACGTGAGGGAATGTCACTCATTGTGACAACGGGCTTACTGTGAAGGGGTTACTCCCATCCCTTCATAAAGACTCAAAGACTCAACCTTTATCTGGTTGTTACAAACCTCTTGGGTGGACATATGGTTTATTGAGGTTAAATGTTAAAGGGACAGAGACCCACAAATCGATCGATCCACAACAGCGCCCTTTTCCCTCCTCAGTCAGTCAGTACAGTTACTCGCCCCTTTCTTCTTTCTGAGTTCTCGATATTTTTAGTTACCCGCCCAAGATCGATCCATACCCTCACCCTTTCTCCCCACTGTCAGTCATGACAGACATTATCGATATTCTTCTATTTTGAGATTTCTTGTAGTTTTTGTCTAATTTATCGACTTTTTCAGAATGTCTTCCTCATCGTTCCCCCTACATCGACTTCCATTGGTGGCACTCCGGGAAATCATCGAAAAAATGAAACTCGAGGAACAGTAAGTCTCATTTTCATATAAACTTTAATAATGCAAGTTTTCCAGATGCACGTTGTCCTTTTGCTCCAAACGAATGTACTACGTCGTCAGAGACTTTCGAGGAAAATTTCCCCTGGTGCTAAAACTTATCGGTTTTAAAGACTATACCGAAATTTATATTTTCAATCAGAAGAGTTTGAAAAATGCAGTTGGTTTTGAAGTCAGAGCTGACGGTATCTATCGTTTCGAATGCTGGGATTTCTATAGCGGCAAACTTATTCGTTTTAAAGACGCCGAGCGGCTATTTTCTCTTGGGAAGAATGTCATTGAAGGAACGAAATTCCTCGTCGAGTTCCTTTGTGATCTGTTTTTGGCCAATGTTGAGGAAGTTGAAGTTTATGATAACAGTATCTGGATGTTGGATTTTGTTGAAGAACGTCAAGGTGGATACTCGTATGATGCGGTAGTTTGGCACAAAGCCGGGCGGACCGATAAGCAATTAAAGCATATTCTTCTTGACTTGAATCCACGTTCCCTCGACTTTAACCAAGTAACGTCCCACAAGTTTCGAATTAAAAACTTCAACAAAAAGTACGAAAAACTCACTATTTTTGAAAGATGGGTGGCCGTGAAAAATCTATATCAGCTGGATTGCGTCAAACTCAATATTTACCTGAAGAATTTCTCGAATACAGAGATCAATCGGTACCTTAGACATGTGTTGAGTGGAGGGGCTCCACGGTTGAGAGTCTTTTCGGCTGCTGTTCGGAATCCTATTGAGAATGTGATAATGGACGGAATTCGACAACTTTTGACGGAAAGCGAGCGTTTTGAAGGTTTACATGGAAACTGGAATATAATCGGGAATGTTGCTAGAGGAAGGGAATTGGTTTTCGTTTACATCAAGTTTGCGCTCGTAAGTCTCCACCTGGAAATTAAAGAAGCTTAATTTTGTACACTTTTTGTGTTGAATAAAGATTTTGTCACTTGATTACCGTTTTTCGGATAACAATGGGGAGAAGATAAAGAACGTAAATTTTTCAACATCCTCTCCACACCCCTATCCTAAAATCCCTGCCGCTGACACAGACACATATGGATGAGGTTGCAAATAAGTCGCTGAGGTAAAACCAGACTATATCGCGCGGGCGCCGTAGTTTTCCAAAATAATAATTAGTCTTATAACACAATTTAGACATCTTTCAGAAAAAAAAAATTTGAGACAGAAACTTGCACTCGGCACAAAAAACATGTATGTGTGTCTTAGCATCTAAAAGAGCACTGACTAAGATACGATTTATTAAACCATATCAATTCAGAAAAAAATGTCGTCAAACCCCTGACTAAACTCTCTCAATCGTAATGATGTTTTACACGTTGTCACAACGAGTAACAACTCCTCTTATTGTTTTTGCCCTTCTCCACTTGACTATTTTCCACTCGAGACCCAATCATTTCCCGCCCTTCCTCAGTCTCAGTCAGTCTTCCTCAGTCAGTACGGGTACTCCCCTTCTTCTCACTCTTGATTTTTCAACATTGCGATGTCACTCATGACAGTCAATATCGATGTTCTTGTCTTTCTCCTTTTTGAGATTTCTCATCGTTTTTGCTCAACTTTTCCGGACGTTATCCAAATGTTCTCCATTTCGTGGTTATCAGAAATTTGCAGTCTTTCGGTTCATTTTTCAGATAAAGGTTTGTTTCTTGAAAATTGAACCCCGCCGTTAGTTCGAAAAAAGTTCTAGTTGTACATCTACTTAAGACGGTTGGTAGGTTGATTCAGGGGTACTTCCGGTACCACTCCGTGCTCCCTTAAGAGTGAGCCAACAGGTTGCGGATTCGCAATAAAATAACAGGGTAGAAGACTAATCGTTGCTACGGTCCAGACTTTTCACAGGTGGTCCGCGAATAGCCCGTTACGGATGTATTTGCTTTTCCCGTTGACTATGTTCCACTCGAGACCCAAAAATTGATCGATCCAAACCAACCCCCTTTTCCCGCCTCGGCCAGTCAGTCGTGACTGTCATTATCGATGTTCTTATCTTTCTTTTTTATTAGTATTCTTGTCGATTTTTACCCAATTCATGACTTTTCCAGATTTTCTTCACATGTCATCCTTATCATTTCCTCCACTTCGTGATCCAGCAGTGGCTCTCAGAAAAATGAGAAAAAATCGGAGAAAAAAATCATCATTCCCCCTACTTCGTCTTCCATTTGTGGCTCTCAGGGAAATTATCGAAAAGATTGAACCTTATGAACTGTAAGTGTCATTGTCATATAAACTTTAATAATGCTAGTTTTACAGATTACAATTGTCTCGCTGCTCCAAACGAATGCATTTTTTTGTCAAAAACTATCGAGACAAATCACCCGTATCGTTGGATCTTTGCGGTTTCAAAGACTATACCGATATTTGTCTTTTAAGTCAGAAGTATTCGGGATACAAAGTTATTTTTCGAGTCAACGCTGAAGGGTATATCGATTGTTGGAAAACTTATAACAAAAGAGGAATTCAATACCGTTCAAAAAAAACTGAACGATTATTTTCCTGCGAGAATATCATTGAAGGAACGAAATTCCTTGTCGTATTCCTTTATGATCTATTCACGGCCAGAGTCGAAAAAGTTGAAGTTAAGGATGAAAAAATCTGGATGTTGGATATAGTCGAAGAGCGACAAGGTGGATACTCGTATGATGCGGATGTTAAAAGAATCTACGGATATGATAATTACGATGAGAAATTCAGGCATATTCTTCTCGACTTGAATCCTAGGTCCCTCACAACTTGTTACAGACCATCCAGGCGATTTCGAATTGAAAGTTTCCATAAAAAATACGAAAATCTCGCCATTGCGGAGGGAGAATGGGTGACCGTAGAAAATCTTTGCCAGGTGGATTGCGTCAAACTTATGGTTAACAATCGGTATTTCTCGAGTACTGAGATCAATCGATACCTCAAGCATGTGTTGAGCGGAGGGGCTCCACGGTTGAGAAAATTCCGTGTAAAAGTTCAGCGTGCAAATAAAGATGTGATTTTTGAGGGGATTCAAGAACTTTTGACGGGAAGCGAGCAAGATGATGATGAAGTCGGAAATTGGAATCGGAACGGGAAAGTTGCTGGAGAAGTGGGATTAGTGTTGGTTAGCGTCAAGATTGAACATTTTGAGTACCTCCTCCTGGAGGTTAAGGAAGCTTAATTTTTTGCACTACTTGTATTGAATAAAGATTTTTATAACCTGAGTACAAAGATTTCGTTTTGCTTAGAATACAACCTTCATAAGTTTCATAACTCAGACGTTTTTGGAAGTTGAAATCTGCTGATATCTTCAGCATCTATCGATGACCTTTAGAACCTTTGAGCGGTTTTAGAATCCTTCCAAGTACCTGTAGGTCGATGAGCCAAAGTAGTTTCCTGAGAATTCCTTTTTGTGTTTTTCGTCGTAAATCTGTTTGACACGTCCTGTCTCGGAGCTTTTACCTGTTTCCTTATGTCCCTTTAACCTTTTTAACCTCAATGAACCATATGTCCACCCAAGAGGCATCTAACAACCAGATAAAGATTGAGTCTTTATGAAGGGATGGGAGTAACCCCTCCAGAGTAGACCCGTTGTCACAACGAGTGACCTTTCCTCTAATTGTCCTTACCCTTCTCCACGTGACTATTTTCCACTCGAGACCCAATCATCGACCGTTACGTTTCCCGCCCTTTCCCTCCTCAGTCAGTTAGTACAGTCACTCTCCCCGTTCTCCCTCTCGATTTTCGATATTTCTAGTTACCCAACCATTCCCTCACCCTTTTTCTCCGCTGTCACTCATGGCAGTAATTTTCTTCTTTTCTAAGATTTCTTGCCGTTTTTTACCCAATTCATCGACTTTTCCAGATATCTCTCCAAATGTCATCCATATCATTCACTCCACTTCATGATGTAGCAGTGGCTCTCAGAGAAGTGATAAAAACTCGGAATTCTGTCCAATTAATCGTTTTTTTTTCTCTAGATTTTCTCCGAAATGCCTTCCTCATCATTCCCCCTACTTCGACTTCCATTAGTGGCCTTCAAGGAAGTCATCGAAAACATTGAACTCAAGGATCAGTAAGTCGCATTATCACATTAACTTCAATAATGTCAGTTTTCCAGATGCAAGTTGGCCTTTTGCTCCAAACGAATGTACAATATTGTGAAATACTATCAAGGCAAATTACCTCTGTCGTTGAAACTTCACTGTGCGGGAGGTGATGTCGGAATTTGTCTTTTCAATCAGAAGAATAGAATGATCGAAGATAATAGAACAATCGAAGTTACTTTTGGAGTCAGAGCTGAAGGGGATATCTACTGTTGGGATTTGTATAGCGGCCAATTCACTCGCTTTAGAGAAACCGAACGTTTGTACTGTTTGAAAACCAATTTCATCGAAAAACTTCAATATCCCCTTGTTGAATCCGAACGGCTATTATCCAAAGAGAAGAATGTCATTCAAGAAACAAATTTCCTCGTTGAGTTCCTTTTTGATCTATTCGCGGCCAAAGTTGAGGAAGTTGAAGTTTATGACAACAAAATCTGGATGCCGGATTTTTTCAAAAAGTACGAAAATCTCACAATTCATGGAGGAAAGTGGATGACCGGGGAAAATCTATGTCAGCTGGATTGCGTCAAACTTAATATTTACGATCAGTATTTCTTGAATCGTTTTTCTTCTACGGAGATCAATCGGTACTTCAAGCATGTGTTGACTGGAGGGACTTCACGATTGATGACGTTTTCGGCTGGTGTTCAGAATCCGAATGAAGATGTGATAATGGACGGAATTCGAGAACTTTTGACGGAAAGCCAGCGTGTTGCGAATACAAGACTTGGACATTGGAATGTAATCGGAAAGGTTGCTAGAGGAGAGGGATTAGTGTTGGTGAGCATTACGGTTATGTTCCAAAATGTCCACCTGGAGATTAAGCAAGAACAAAAGTATTCCCCAATGTCCTACCTTTTTGTATAGATTGACGCAGAATTTCAAATCGATTGGAGTCTGTCTCCCATTAAAGAAGCTTGATTTTGTGCACTTTTTGTATTTAATAAAGATTTTACCACTTGATTACTGTGTTCTCCGTTCTAGAGGTAACGGTCCATTTTCGAAAAATAATTTGGATTTAAAAATGTGGTTTTTTTTTGAAAACCCAAACATTTCATCTAAACTAAACGTCAGTACTGAGTCTTTGAATGAGTTTTTGAGATTTTATCAATTCAAATATTCCGCTTCAAAACAAATTTTAGATCGCTCGATTATCATGATTCTGAAAGATTTTATGGTCGTTTGAAGTTCACTTCTTTCTTTTTTGGTTGTTCTCGAGAAAGTAGTCGAGAAATTTTTTTGCAAATATGAAAATAGTTGTAGAGTCTTGAAATTTTTTTATTTTGTAGATAATTTTAACAGAAAACGAATTGTCAACTGCAACTTTTCTCTGTCTCTTCGACCTCGGTCTGATTAGAGCCAAAATTCCGTCTGATTTGGTCCAAACTTTTGGTGCTAATTGGAAAATTGAAAAAAAATCAGAAAATTTTTTTCAACAAAAAAATGTTTTTTTTTCACACTGTTCCAATTATATCAAAATTCAATTTTCCACCACCAAAACATGTCCTCCCTCATCACACGACGCCCTTCAATACAACATACATACACCAACTGCAGCACAGTCTTTTGGTGGTTTGCCTGCTGACGAGGGGGGGGGGGGTCTGTTCACGAGGCCACCACCGACAAAATAGTGTGTCAGATCAAGAGAGTGTGAGAGAAACAGATGGTCACACACATAGACCAACTTACACAATACATACATACACTCGTCGTCGTATTTTCTCATTCTTATTTTTGTTGTATGTATGTATGTGTGTGTGATTTGTTTTTTCTCATTTCTTTAACTTTGATGTTCTAGTTTCCGTCTCATATGATATTGATATTGATTTCTCAAATATTAACTTGAATCAGTTTCAGATTTCACAAGATGTCGTCCTCATCGGACGTCATACCTGGAGGACAGGCAACGGTGAGTTTTTTAAACCGATTTTTTCAAAATAGGGGTAAAAACTTCGAAAAAAACGACTTTCTAGGTCAAATCCGATAACATTACAATGCATGAAAAGAAAAAAAAAGAAAATTACCCTAGGTCGGACTCGAACCCGTGACCCTATTTTCGAAAGTCAAATCTGTTACCCACTAGGCCACGTGGCCACCCTCCCTTCTTTTTCTTCGCTGCGCGCCCACCACCAATGGATTTTTAGTGCGCGCCCACCACCACCTTCTTATACGCCAACACACCCCACCTTTCCCAGTGGTCTCTGTGGTCTAGCCGGTAGCATTTTTGACTTCCATTTCAACACTCGCTGGTTCGAACCCCACCCGTGGCAAACCTTTTTTGCTTTTTTTTCTGACCACTAATTTTCAATTTTCAGACCTCTGGATGGCTAGCAACAATGGGAACAGCAGCGGGTTGGGCGTGGGACGGGTTGAAAGTCACTGGAAGTGTTATCAATGATATAGGCGCCAATACGACTAGGAATACAGTATGCTCGACGGCGACGGTAGCCGGAGGAGTTGTTGGGGGATGGAGTGGGGCGGCAATCGGTGAGTTTGATGTAAACGCGCTCCATTGGACTTTTTGAAAACTTTTATTTTTTTTAGGCGGCGCAGTAGGATCCTTGATTCTTCCGGGAATCGGAACGGCTGTGGGGTCCCTTTTGGGCGGAGTCTCAGCGGGTCTGGCAGCTAGTAAAGCAACAATTGTGGTCACCGATCGAGTACTAGATGATATAAACTACGACATCGAGACATTGAGTTGTGAAAAATGTGGGCGTGGCTTCCGCTGTAAAATCTATAAAGAAGGACGGGAGAAGTTTTGTTATCGGTGTAAATAATTTATTGTTTCTGGTTGATTTTTACATATTAAAAATGTACAAATATGGTGTATTTTTTTATAGATAATGAAAAATATTTTAAAAAATAATGCATAATTACATTTTCAAACAACTAATCTCATCGACTTTGTGCTCCTTGTGAGCTGCCATCAGGACCCAGGATCCTGAAATTTTGGAAATATTAGAATCTAGAAAAATCGCAAAATCCTAGAATCCTATTAGCGATATTCCTGAGGGGAATCGCGCTCCATCGCCAACTTGGCTGAAATTTGAATTTTCAGCTTTCCCGCCGTTTTGAAAACAGCGAAACATGTTTTGGTGCGTGCGTGGACTCCTCGTGGACAATTCGACTGCTGCCCGAGCTGTCCACGAGGAGTCCACGCACCCACCAAAACATGTTTCGCTTTTTTCAAAACGGCGGGAAAGCTGAAAATTCAAATTTCAGTTAAGTCGGCGATGGAGCGCAGATTCCCCAAAATTCTAAATTTTCAAAAACCCACCTTTTCTACACTCCAACATGAACTTATTTTCAATTATATATTTCGAAGTTTGGTCCGAAATTTTGAATTTTTTCGCGCCATCTCCACACTGAACATTTATTGCTTTGCAGGCATAATACTCGAACGGAGAGGATACAGTAACCGAGACGCAATTTTCGCAGGAATCCAAAATTGGTAGTTGGGAATAGCAGGAAAGGCAATCTGTAAAAAATTTAGAGTTCAATGGGGCGCTCTTGTTCTCGAAGGTACTGAAATTATCAATAGAGCGCACTTGCAGTCACGTTTTTCAAATTTCTCAATGGAGCACATTTGCTTACCCTGTCCTGGATCTTCGGTTTCCGGTTGGGGCCCTTTTTCAGGTTCTGGTTCTGGTTTGGGGTCCGGTTTTGGAATTTCAGGTTGGATTGGTTTCTGGGGTTCCAATGGAGTAATATTTTCTTTTTCCTCAATTTTCTCGATTCGCTTTTCAATTTCGACGATTTTATTGTAGATGGTACGGTTGTCTGAAAAAATTGGATTTTTTATTTTTTTGAATTTGGCGGGTTGAGGGGAATAACCGGTTTTCTGTTATTTCACAAAAAAAACCTGAAAAAATGATGAAAAAAATCTGAAAATGCGGTAGCCGAGAAAACTCCGGGAGTTAGGCCACGGCCCCCGGAGACCGTTTGGCTTAAAAAGGTTAGTTTTGAAGCGATTTTTCAGGGTTTTAGAGCAATTTTTGAGCGTTCTTACTATCATATTTGGAATCAGCACAAAATTTTACATATTTTGAAGCAAGAAAATTTTTTTAACCGGAAACCTCCTTTAAAGGCACATACGTAATACTCATTTTGAAGCTCTTTTCCCGCCAAATTCAAAAAAAGCTTTTTCCCCGCCAAATTCTTACCCAGATAAAAATTCTCAACCGTCTGATGATGATGATGATGGTTGACATTTGACGTTTGAGTCCATGGCTTGGATACCATATGTGGAGCGCATTGATGGGTTACTGTAGCCAGGAAGGCTACAGTAATACAGAAGAAAAAATACGGTAACATTTTTTTTTGTAGCGGAATACGGAAAGAAAATGAAATGACCGAAAAATTTTCCGTTTTTTTTTCACTTTCACCTTTTTTGGCTAATTTGCATATCCTCCAAAAATTTTCAAGAGTACTGTAATTAATTTCCGGAGAGGGAAGCCAGTTCAATGACGTCATCATCGCCATCGGAAATTTTCCGTTTTCTTCGATGTGACGTCGTCATTTCAGAAGACGTCAGATGAGGAGAAAGTGAATTCAGGGAGGGCGATGGGGTGGACAGTGGGATGCCGAACCAGATTTCCTGAAATTAGAGGGGGAGACGTGACTTTTTTAGAAGGACATATGAGGAGATCAAGTGCTTTTTGAGTGCAAACTTTTGGATTCTAGAATATTCTCAAAATAATATATTATTGGGTTTTGAATTTTTTAACTTTTTGGATTTAAAAAGAGATTTTTGGAAATTTTGATATTCCGTACATCTGAAAACTAGCAAAGTTGAAAAATCGCAAAGTGGAAAAATCCAAAATTTCTGAATCTTTCCATTTAAAAAAAACCCAATCAAAAATTTCTGCTCCGAGACATTTCGCAACTCTTGTCGATTTCGGAACTACGACATTTCGCAACCGGGTTTTTCGCAACTACGGCATTTCGAACGAAAAGTGGACTAGTTCATAGAGTTGCGAAACGACTGGTTGCGAAACATCCAGTTTCGAAATGTCTTGGTTGCGAATTGTCGCGGTTGCGAAATGGACGTGAGTTGCGAAATGTGGTAGTTGTGAAATGACTAATGTCCCGGAGCTCAAATTTTGGATTCTAAGGTTTTATGGAGTTTGGAGATTTTGAAGAATATTCGGAATCTCAAAGTTTTAAGAAAAAAATGTAGAGCATTTCCGCTCCACTGAACACAAATCTAAATTTGAAATTCAAAACTGAAAGTTGACGGAAAACACGAAGTCATCTGGAATTCTAAATCTGAAATTGTGAGAAGCAAACAAGTTTTGAAATTCAGAGATCAAGATTTCACGGCTTCGGGACATTTTGCAACTACGACATTTCGCAACTGAAGTCGATTTCGCAACCGCAACAGTTCGCAACAAAGACATTTCGAAACTGGACTTTTTGCAACCAGTTGTTTCGCAACTCTATAAACTAGTCCACTTTACGTTCATTTAATATGTGATGTGTGGTTGCGAAACAACCTGTTGCAAAACGACTGGTTGCGAAACGTCCAGTTGCGAAATGTCGTGGTTGCGAAATGTCTATTTTTCGAAAGTAGAAGAGCTCACCTTTGTAATATAAATCACCATAACAAGCCAAGAAAATAGCAAAATCCATCCCAAATAACAGATCTCTTTATCTCTTCGTTGACATACAGCTTCAGATGCACACTCCATTTTTTTTTCTTATTTTTTGGGGTACCCCCAAAAAAAAGCTGAAAAAAAGAGAAAAAGGTGTGCAAATTGGCAAAGGCGGGAAGAGGAATTGAGCCGGAAATGGGCAATTTTTTCAGAGGTGGAGCAAAAAAAAAAGTGGAGGGAAAATAAAAAGTAATAATAATGATGGGAGGAAAAAAGGTGAAAAATGAGAGATGAAAGTTTTTTTGGGTTGGTAGATCAGAATCTCAGAAGATTGGAATATCAAGGACTCATAATGTAGAACATTCGGTTCCGGGTCATTTCGCAACTACGACATTTCGCAACTGAACGTTTTGCAACCAGTCGTTTCGCAACTAGTCCACTTTACGTTCATTAAGGTTGTATGGGATTGAGGGTACTGTGAACTATTTCGTGGTTTCGAAACGACGTGGTTTTGAATTGTCGTGGTTGCGAAATGTCCTAGTTGCGAAATGTCCTAGTTGCGAAATGACCAGTATCGAAATGTCGTAGTTGCGAAATGACTGGTCGCGAAATGTCTCGGAGCCAAATATTCATATTTTCAGAATTGTCCAGAATCTTTCAGATTCCTAAAAAATAAAAAAATTCTACAATCTACGTTTAGATAATCGCTCTAAACGACGAGCAATATATCAAAAAGATCTATAATTTCCTGTCTTTCAAGAAAATAGCTCTGTCTTTTTCAATATTTTTGAATTCTGGGGTTCTGGAGAAGTCTCGATTTTGACGCACACAATACCCTCAATCCTATACAACCTTGATGAGCGTAAAGTGGATTAGTTCGTAGAGTTGCGAAACGTCCAGTTTCGAAATGTCTTGGTTGCGAAATGACTAGTTGCGAAATGTCCCGGAGCCGAAAAAACCGTGAAAAACTAAAATACAAAACTTTATTTTTTCCATCATTCCCTAATAAAAAGATCTCTATTTTTCATTTTTTCTTCTTCTCCACCGCCACCTCCGCATTGATCGTCGCCGGTTTCGTGATTCCTCCCTCGGGCATATTGGCCTTCTTTTTCTCCTTCTCTTTCTTCTCCTTGTCTCCATTTGCCTCCAACTTCTTCACCTCCTCCTCCAACTTTTTCATCGACTTCTCCAAGTCCGACACTTTTGTCAATCCGTCCTCTCTCTCTCCCCCTTCCTCTCCTCCTCCAACCCCAATTCGACGAGTCGAGAATCTGATGGGCACGTGCTTGCATCCCTCGGGTTTTCGAGATTTCCAGATTAGACAGTAGTCCTGGAAAATTGAAATTGGAAATTTTTTAATTTGGCCGGATGAGAGCTTTTGAATGAGTATAAACATGGCTAGGCTTTATACGGTATGCGCCTTTAACTTTCAAAGTTTCGTGGCAAGCCTCCCCTGTGGTATTGCGGCTTCGGGACACTTCGCAACCAGTCGTTTCGCAACCAGTTGTTTCGCAACTACGACATTTTGCAACTACGACATTTCGCAACCAAGACATTTCGAAACTGGACGTTTTGCAAACAGTCTTGGGTTTCGAAATGTCTTGGTTGCGGATTGTCGCGGTGGCGAAATGACCGGTAGCGAAATTTCATAGTTGCGAAATCGACGTGAGTTGCGAAATGTCGTAGTTGCGAAACGACTGGTTGCGAAATGTCTCGGAGCCGGTCTTGCGGGTACTCATTTCACAACTCCCGTCGATTTCGCAACTACGACATTTCGCAACCGGTCACTTCGAAACCACGACTGGTTGCAAAACGTCCAGTTTCGAAAAGTCTTGGTTGCAAACTGTTGTAGTTGCGAAATGTCCCGGAGCCATGTGAAGTGAGGTCGCTTAAAGTGTTGCGAAACGTCCAGTTTCAAAAAGTCCAGTTTCGAAAAGTCTTGGTTGCGAAATTAACGTGAGTTGCGAAATGTCTTGGTTGCGAAACGTCCCGGACCCCCAAAAACCAACCTGCGCATCCTTATCACACTTGATATAATACACCGAAAAATGATGCCAATCATTTTCCGGAATCAGAATCCCAGGACAATGAAGCACTTCGACGTCGACGGAATCCAATGGTTCGATGAATCCAATCGGAGCCCTAATGTCAAACATTTCGTTATTCGTGCACTTCACTTTGTATGTATATCGGTTTTTGGTGGGATTTTTGATGTGGATACGGTTTTTGGTGTACACCCAACCGATGCGTGGATCCTTGAAGAGCACCTGGAAAAAATTGTTGGGATTTTTGGGATTTTAGAAGATTCTGTGCTCCGCGACACTTCGCAACCGGTCATTTTGCAACTGTGAAAATTTGCCACGCGTGAGTTTCTCCATAGTTGAAAATTTTGAAAAAGCGAAACGGTTGCGAAACGTCCAGTTTCGAAATGTCTTGGTTGCGAATCGTCGCTGTTGCAAAATGTCGTAGTTGCAAAATGGCCGGTTGCCAAATGTCGTTCCTTAAGGGGAAACGCGCTCCATTGCCAACTTGGCTGAAATTTGAATTTTCAGCTTTCCCGCCGTTTTGAAAACAGCGAAACATGTTTTTGTGGGTACGTGGACTCCTCGTGGACAACTCGGGCAGCAGTCGAATTGTCCACGAGGAGTCCACGCACCCACCAAAACATGTTTCGCAGTTTTCAAAACGGCGGGAAAGCTAAAAATTCAAATTCCAGCCAAGTTGGCGATGGAGCGTGTTTGCCCGAGGGGAATATCGCTAATAAAAGATTCTAAGATTCTAGAAAATTCTAAAATTCCAGAAAAAATAGCTCACCACTTTCTCCTGAAACACCAAATCAAACTTCTTCGACTCGATATCACCGGGTCGTGGTTTTTTCGGCTTCAACAACTCCTTATTCTTCTCATCGTTCAATTTCTTCTGCGCCGCGCGTAGTTTCTTCGACGGCGGATCCCCGGATTCATCAATTATCGACATCTTCTTGAGCAATAAATTTGGAATATTTTGGAAGTTTTTTGAATTTTGGGATTTTTGATTTGTCATCATTTTCGTGGCAAGTTTTTTTTGGGGGAGTCGAAAAAAATTCCACGTTGGCAAGAAAATCTAGAATCTCCAAAATCTGAAAATCAAAAATTATTTCTGCGAAAAAAAATCATGAGCGTGAGCATCGAGCCACCGATGGCGACGTTTCAGGCGTCTGGAGGCAACTCCGTACACTATATCGTTTCTACGATTCCTGATTCCAGAATTGCTTTCAAGGTATATGACGGGTTGCGAAACGTCCAGTTTCGAAATGTCTTGGTTGCGAATTGTTGCGGTTTCGAAATCGACCTATGTTGCGAAATGTCGTAGTTGCGAAATGGCCGGTTGCCAAATGTCGTTCCTCAAGGAGGAACGCGCTCCATCGCCAACTTGGCTGGAATTTGAATTTTCATCTTTCCTGCCGTTTTGAAAACAGCGAAACATGTTTTGGTGGGTGCGTGGACTCCTCGTGGACAACTAGGGCGGCAGTCGAATTGTCCACGAAGAGTCCACGCACCCACCGAAACATGTTTCGCTGTTTTCAAAACAGCGGGAAAGTTAAAAATTCAAATTCCAGCCAAGTTGGCGATGGAGCGCGTTTCCCCTTGAGGAACGACATTTGGCAACCGGCCATTTCGCAACTACGACATTTTGCAACTCACGTCAATTTTGCAACCACGACAATTCGCAACCAAGACACTTCGAAACTGGACGTTTCGCAACCGCTTCGCTTCTTCAAAATTTTCAACTGTGGAAAAACTCACGCGTGGCAAATAGGCACAGTTGCGAAATGGCCGGTTGCGAAGTGTCTTGGAGCCCAGAATCTTTTAAAATCTTCTAGAATCTCGATTTTTTTATTTCTAGGTGAAAAGTTCAAACAACGAAAACTACCGCGTGCGTCCGGTGTACGGATTCGTCGAGATCAAGGGCCGTACAAAATTCGAAATTCTTCGTTTGGAGGGACCCGTGAAGGTACAGTAGGGCTCAAATTTTTTAGAAAATTTGGTGCGAAAAATGTAAAATTTTTCGGCAAATCTGATGAGCTTAAAATTATGGGTCTAGGTTAAAAATGAAGGATTTTATGGAAGTTTTAAAAATTGTATTCGAAAAATTATCATTTTTTGAAAAATTTCTATAAAACCACTTGTAGACTACTTTGAGCCACAAATTTAGGCTCATTAGAATCAGAATTTTTTCTGTTAATTTTGGAATAATTTTCAAACTCCCGCCAATTTTTTCCAGGACGACAAATTGGTGGTACAGTGGGCGGAGGTGCCAGCCGACGAGATCGAGCCGCAGGCGCCGTTCAAGGCTGGTGGACAACAAGGAGCCGTCACGATTCTGATGAAGGCGACGTAGAAGAGGATTCTGGAAAATTCTAAGCGAAGATTCATTCTTTTGTAAAACCATAACTGTTGGAAAATTGGGTTTTGATTGATTGAGAATAAAAAGTCAGTCTTGAATTTATTGGTTTTTTGTTTTGTGATGGAATCCGACCAAAAAATTTTATGTCTTACAATTAGAAACACGTTAAAGTGTGCGTAGATTCCGAAAATCATAGTGAAAATGCGCAAAAATCGCTCTATAATCCCGGAAAATGACTCCGAAATGAGCGAAAAGGCTCCGAAATGAGCGAAAAGTTGTAACCGGTGACCGTGGCCGAGTTTCCCAAATAGGGGGCGGAGCCGAGCGCAGTGATTGGCTGCCGAACGACTGGCTGACTCCGCCCCTTTTTTGGGAGACTAGGCCACGGCCACCGAATACAACTTTTGCGATTCTTGCTCATTTCGGAGCCATTTTTCGGGATTTTGGTGCGATTTTTGAGCATTTTCATTATGATTTTGGAATCTACAAACATTTTATTTTGGTCAAAGTCCTCCTTCAAGAGGAAAACAATTAGCCGATTATACAGAGCACAACAAGTTTGTTAATTATCTTTAATGTACTGCAAACGGTCCGTTCCCCGTACATGGAATTCCAAGTAGAAACTAGCTGTTGGATTCTGAACCGCGACAATCGACTGCACTCGGTCAGTGACCGAGTGCAGTCGATTGTCGCAATGGATCCGTTGGGATGCTGAATATCGTAGGCCATTGTGATGCGGTCCTCGAGAAACCAACTGAAAGTCAAAACTTATTTAAAAAAAGAAAGTCTTCATTATGAGGAACTTTTTAAAAACTTGGCTCCGAGACACTTGGCAACCATGACAATCCTTACCTCGTCATTTCGAAACCACGAAATCTAGATTTCTTACAAAATTCAGTTGCAAAACAGCTGGTTACGAAATGTCCTAAAAATCAAGCCGTTAGCCGCACATTCGGCTCCGGGTCATTTCGCCACTAGTCATTTCGCAACTACGACATTTCGCAACTCACGTCGATTTCGCAACCGCGACAATTCGCAACCAAAACATTTGGACATTTCGCAACTCTATGAACTAATCCACTTTACGTTCATTTTTTTATGATGTGTCGGGATGGGGTGAGTTTTCAATATGAAAGAGGAATTTCCTAGGCCATGGCCTAGAAAATACGAATATCGGATTTCTAGGCCACTGAGTCTTTGGGCGACTTAGAAAAACCAAATATGGATTTTGTAGGCCATCAGTTGTTGGTTGCCTAGAAACCCAAAATGCGAGATTCTAGGCCACTCAAAAGCTAGTGGCCTAGGAACCCCATTTTCAGAGTTTCTAGGCCACCCAAAACTCCATGGCCTAAAACTTCAAGTTTCCGGATTTCTAGGCCATCAGAATTTCAAAATTTAGGAGCCATTTTTGGGATTTTAGAGCGATTTTTTAGCATTTTTGTGATGATTTCTGGAATCTACACACGTATTTTTAAAATCTACACACGTATTTTGGTCGGATTCCTCCTTCAAGTTAGAAACTCACCGCTGAACATGGTTGTTTCGTCCGTTCTCCTGCGATGGCACGTCTTCCAAAATAACTTCAAAATCTGGATTCTTCATCTTGATTGTGAAGAATTCAAGTTGAGAACATCCTCCTTGGATCCACAATTTCAGATATGCGTTGATATCGGAACTGGTTAGATTACAGTTGGTAATACGTAATCTTTTGCTATTCATTGCCAAAAGATTTGGGAGAGTTACCCAGGAACCTGGGTCGATTACGAGCTGATCACATTTTAAGGCATCGACGTTGACTAGAGCTGAGTCATTGAAATCCAAACGAAGAGTTCCAACTTTTTGAAACCGGTTCAAGATTGTGGTGAGCTCATTTGGTGTTCGAATTACCAAATAATTGAGATAGGTCTGACGACTATTGACTAGATCCAACATGGCAAGTAGATTTCCGGAAAAAGTCCGATCAACGGTTACCGAACGGAAAACAATCCCGTGAAATAGTTGCTGAATATGCTCCGTGAACAGCTTCAAACCAACGAACGGATCCTCCCAATACGTATTGCGATTGGAGTGGCTAATTATTTCCTGGTACCGTACTCCAGAAATTTCTGCAGAAGTTGTAATGTGCAGTAGCATGCGCGAACATTTCGAAATGTGATGAAACTTGAAACAAAAATCAAGACCAGAAAAGAAAGTGTTCACATCGCCTCCGAGAGAGAGTGAGCATTCTTGGGCTAGAGTCAAATTAAGTGCATAGATTTTGCTCTCAGATCTCAGTGCACTGCTAATTGTGTACAAGGCTTTTTTTGAGCATAAGGAGAAGTTGAAGCTGAAAAAATTTAAGTATATTAGCCATATTCCTTAAAGGAGGATTCCGGTGAAAATTTTTTTTTGCTTTAAAATATGTAAAATTTTGTGCAAGCTCAAAAATCTTTCTAAACCCCTAAAAATCGCTTCAAAACTACCTTTTTCTCGGCCGAACGGTCTCCTGGGGGCGTGGCCTAACTCCCGGAGTTTTCTCGGCCACCTGACTCGGGCACCACATTTTCAGATTTTTTTAAAATTGTGAAAATAAAATCTGAAAATGCGGTGCCCGAGAAAACTCCGCGAGTTAGGTCACGGTCCCAGGAGACCGTTCTGCCGAAAACGAGTCGTTTTGAAGCGATTTTTCTCAGTTTCAGATAGATTTTCGAGCGTTTTCACTATCATATTCGGAATCAGCACAAAATTTTACATAGTTTGAAGCAAAAAAAATTTTCTCCAGAATCCTCTCCTCCATCGCCAACTTGGCAGGAATTCGAATTTTCAGCTTTCCCGCCGTTTTGAAAACAGCAAAACATGTTTCGGTGGGTGCGTGGACTCCTCGTGGACAATTCGACTGCTGCCCGAGTTGTCCACGAGGAGTCCACGCACCCACCAAAACATGTTTCGCTGTTCTCAAAACAGCGCGAAAGTTGAAAATTCAAATTTCAGCCAAGTTGGCGATGGAGCGCGTTACCCCTTGGGGAATATCGCTAATATGTACAAAATTGTTCGAAAACATATGCAAAAAAAACTCACACTTCTGTGGAACATAAAAATCGTAATATTTCGTGTTGAGCAAGTTGGGGCAAGCGGAGAAGTTTGAACATTATTTGAAGGGAACTGGACGAATTCTAAAAATGAATAATGGAACGAAAATAGATCGATAGGGACTACTCGATTGTAGGTGGTCAGTGTTTTGGAGTGCGTTGCGTGCGTCGCGTGCGTCTCGCACCGACTATGAGTCTTGCAAAGTCTTCTTGTGGGAAAGTAGAAAGTGGACAGTTCGGCAGAGCACGTTTGAGACGAATTCGGACTTAAAGTTCCCGGGGACTCTTGGGGCACTATTGCACCGACATGACAATTCGTCACTCGTCAAAACACACCCTGCCCATACTAGTTACGGGCCGGGCCGGGCACATGGAATAATTTCTGCCTGCCCGGTCTGGCCGCGATCAAAAAATTGAAATGCCAGTTTTCAGCAGTGATGACGACAGTGTATTTTTCGACCTAATTTTGAATGTCATTGGAATTTTATTCAGGCAAAATTACAGAAAAATATTCCTTTTTTCGAAAAAATTTCAAAAAAAATCTCGAATTTTCCGAAAATTTGAAAATTTTTCCCAAGGCAGGCCGAGCGGGCCAGGCAAGCAGATCACAAGTATAACCCCCCCCCCCCCCCCCCTTCTCAAAATTACAAACAGGTCGATACCTGCAACTTCCAAAGAACGCACGCAAGTAATAAAAACTTTATTCAACACAAAAAGTTCCCAAGATCAAGTTTCTTGAATCTCCAGATAGACAAAGGGAATCAAATGTTTGATGCTGACTACCATCAATCCCTCTTCTCGAGCAACCGTTCCTTTCACAGCCCAGGTTCCATGTCCACCTGCAAAACGCTCGCTTCCCGTCAAAAATTCTTGAATCCCATCTAATATCACGTCTTCATTTGCAAGCTGAACTTTAGCACGAAACTCCCTCAACCGTGGAGCCCCTCCACTCAACACATGTTTAAGATACCGATTGATCTCGGTACTCGAGAATTTTCGATTATAAATCATAAGTTCGACACAATCCAGCTGGTATAGATTTTCGATGGTCACCCATCTTCCTGCAGTAATGGTGAGGTTGTCGTATTTTTTGTGGAAATTCTCTAATCGGAACTCGTCTGATGGGCTTTGACGAAAGGCGAGTGATCTTGGGTTCAGTTCAAGAAGAATATGCCGCAATTGCTCATCCGTACGAGCACATTCGCAGTTGTCCCAAACTTCGGCATTATACGAAAATGCGCCCTGTCGCTCTTCAGCAAAATCCAACAGCCAGATTTTTTCATTCTTAACTACAACTTTCTCGACCTTAGCTGCAAAAAGATCACAAAGCAATTCGACGAGAAATTTCGTTCCTTCAATGATATTCTCACAGAAAAATAACCGTTCGGTTTCTTCAATGTTATAGATTTTCCAACAGTCAATATACCCTTCAGCGCTAACTCTAAAAGTAACTTTGTGTCTCTTCTCACTAAAAAGACAAATATCGGTATGGTATTTAACACCGCAAAGTTCCAACGACATGGATGATTTGCGTCGATAGTTTTTGACGGCAATGTGCAATCGTTTGGAGCAAAAAGACAACTTGCATCTGGAAAACTGACGATGATCGAATTTCAAGTGACAATGAGACTTACTGTTCATAAAGTTCAATCTTTTCGATAATTTCCCGGAGAGCCACTAATGGAAGTCGAAGTAGGGAGAATGATGAGGAAGGCATTTTGGAGAAAATCTAGAAAAAAAACGATTAATTGGTTTAAAAAAACGAAAAAAAGAAGAAAGACAAGAACATCGATAATGACAGTCACGACTGACTGAGGAGGCTGACTGACTGAGAGTAAGGATACGGACTGGCCGAGGCGGGACACTGTCCTCATCTACCTCCCCCCCCCCTCACTTTTATACTATCTAACTTCTCTGCGTCTCTCCAATTAATGTTATCTCTCTTCCCCCTCTATGAGAATACGTAGGACTGGGATTGGGGTCATTTTCTGCACTCGCGGTCATTTTCTGTGTATGACTCCGACTGTGAGGGGGGGGGGGGACATTTTCTATGTGTGTGCGTATGTCTCCAATCGCAATTCTAACTGTCTGCGTCTCTAGTTCCTTTTCTGTCTCTTTCGTTTCTCCGTCCACATTCCTACGACTGCTTTTTCTTCTTCTTTTCCTTATTGCACGCCCTTGGCTGTTTCTTCTTTTTCTTATTCAATTTTTTCCCCCTATTTTTCGACTTATTACCGAAAATTACAGAAAAGAAATGAGCCAAATAACTTCATCCGACACACCTGAGCCATGCACCAGTACTGCTCCCAAGCCAAAACCCAAAAGAACGAAACAAAAGAAAGATGAGACCGTTCGGATTGAGGGACTGCCCGGATATTATCATCCTCGCTATTATCTGGAGTGAGTTTTTTGTTAAAAAAAAACTGAATGCATTAAACGTAGATGTTACCTCGCGCTCCATTTTGAAAATGAGAAAAAAACTCGGCCACTGAGTAGAGTTCAATTTCCAAAAACGGCTCCGCGACATTTCGCAACCGCTCACTTCGCAACTCACACGTGACGAAATGTCGTAGTTGCGAAATATCCGGTTGCGAAGTGTCGCGGAGCCCTAAAAATCCATCATTTTCATCTTCAGAAACAACGCCGTACTTCCCGAGTTCATTGACAACCATGATGATATTCGATCTGAAATCAAGCTTGAAGATGACGATGCCATGCGTTCAGAACTGGTCTCGTCAGAAGTTCCGAAAAATTTCGATATCGAAGCAATTGAGAAAAAGGCACTGGCAGTCTCTAAACACCTGCCAAAAGACAAAGTGAGAAAACTCGTTTTTTGAGGCTCCGAGACATTTCGCAACCTCTTGTTTTGCAACTACGAGATTTCGCAACCGGTCATTCCGCAACCGTGACAGTTCGCAACCAAGACAGTTCGAAACTGGACGTTTCGCAACCAGTCATTTCCTCTATAAACTATTCCATACAACCTTAATGAACTAAAGTGGACTAGTTTGTAGAGTTGCGAAACGTCCAGTTGCGAAATGTCGTAGTTGCGAAATGGCGTGTGCAGAAATAGCCCCCATCAACTTTCTTATTTTCTTTTTCCCAGGCTCTCACACTTTTGGCCCACTATCAATACGACATTAGACTATTCGAGGAGAAAGTCAAGGATCTAGTAGTGCCGGAATTCATCCCGGATTACGTGAAAAAATTCATCGGACTGCACATAAAAGAGGAGAAGAAGAGCCACAAAAAGAAGAGCAAGAAAGGGAAGGAGTTCTATTTTGCCAAGGAAGTAAGTGATATTCAAAACTCAGTTGCGAAATGTCCCGGTTGCTAAATGGCTGGTTACGAAATGTCTCGAAAGTCAAGCCGTTCGGCTCCGGGACATTTCGAAACTACGACATTTCACAACTCATGTCAGTTCTGCAACCGCGACAATTCGCAACCAAGTCATTTCGAAACTGGACGTTTTGCAACCAGTTGTTTCGCAACTCTATTCTGGATTTCGTGGTTTTGAAATGTCATAGTTGCAAAATTGACGTAAGTTGCGAAAGTTAAAGTTTCTATAACAATTTTCCCCATTGTTCCAGCTTGAAAACGTCGTGGATTCCAAGCACTTGGTGGATTTCTATTACAAAAAGAAGATGAAGCCAAACTCTGTCTGGAGGAGAATTCGAGATGATGAACTTGACGAAATGGCTTTGGAAGAGAAGTTTGAGCCGGAGGAGGAGGTGAAGGACCCCGACATCTATGTCTTGAAGTGAGTGATAGTCGCAACTACTACATTTCGCAACTCATATCAATTTATCTACCACGACGATTCGCAACCAAGACATTTCGAAACTAGACGTTTTGCAACCAGTCGTTTCGCAACTCTATGAAGTAGTCTACTCTATGGTTGTATGAGATTGGGGGTATTGTGAACTAGTCCAGGTAATACTCTGTAGTTTGTGGTTTTGAAATGACGTGGTTGCGGATTGTCGCGGTTGCGAAATGACCGGTAGCAAAATGTCGTAGTTGCGAAATTGACGTGAGTTGCGAAATGTCGTAGTTGCGAAACGGCTGGTTACGAAATGTCCCAGGAGGCTCAAAAGTACCAGGCTACCAATTTTGAGCAATTTCGAATACAGTTGGAAAAAAATCTCCCTTGTAAACAAGTTGTATTTTTCAGCCCTAACGGAAGAAGCTGCTCCAATCTGAAGCAAGCTATCAGGAAAGAGCCTCGACAAAAACCACAAGTTGACTACTCCCAGCCGGGCCCTTCTACATCTTTCAAAGAGGTGATTGAGCTGGAGGACGAGATGGAAGATGACGCCGATATCTATGTCTTGAAGTGAGTAATTATCTCCAGGGAAATTTGATTTTCAAAATACTAATGTCTCTTCGAAAACAGTCGTTTCGCAACCACTCGTTTCGTAACTACAACATTTTCCAACTTACATCAATTTAGCAATTGCGACATTTCGCAACCGATCATTTCAAAACCACGAAATCCAGGAATTTTGTAGAAAATTCACGTTAAAATCACAACTTTTCAAATGTAGACTATAACCTGGAATAGTTCACAATCCCATACAACCTAAATAAACGTAAAGTGGATTAGTTTATAGAGTTTCGAAACAACTGGTTGCAAAACGTCCCAGACCCTTGTAAACAACTTGTATATTTCAGCGCAAACGTAAGAAGCTGCTCCAATCTAAAGCAAACTATCAGAAAGGAACCTCGACAAAAACCAAAAGTTGACTACTCCCAACCGGGTCCTTCTACATCTAATTCATCAGCTTGATGTTCGTCTCCTTTTTCTTTTTTTCCTAAATTCCGATTTTGCATTCCAAAGTATTGCTGGTACTTTGGGTGAACTTGATTTTTTCTACAATCATTTCATTTTTTCCTGTTTTACTCTCATGCCGACTTCCGTGTTCAACATACATTCTTTAACCTAAATTTTGTTTTTTTTTTCTAATTTGGTTGAATGATTCTCTGAATAAACTGAATAATGACACTCGAAAATGTTCTTATTATTTTTTTAAACGAAAATTGAGGTTCTTCAAAAATTATAATTTCAGATCTGATGGTTGCGAATTGTCGTGGTTGCAAAATCTACATAAGTTGCGGAATGTCGTAGTTTCAAAATGACTAGTGGCGAAATGTCCCGGAGCCAGCAGCGTTTCTCATATCATAAAAAGCTGGCACGATGCCAAATTAGGCTCCAGGACATTTCGCCACTAGTCATTTCGCAACTACGACATTTTGCAAATCACGTCAATTTCACAACCGCGACAGTTCGCAACCAAGACATTTCGAAGCTGAACGTTTCGCAACTCTATTAACTAGCCCACTTTATGTTCATTAAGGTTGTATGGAATTGAGAGTTTTGTGAACTATTCCAGGTTATATTCTGCATTTGAAAAGTTGTGATTTCCACGTGAGCTTTCTACGAACATTCTGGAGTTCGTGGTTTCGAAATGACCGGTAGCAAAATACCGTAGTTACGAAATGGTCCTGAGTTGCGAAATGTGATAGTTGCGAAACGACTGGTTGCGAAATGTCTCGGAGCCTAGAGGATAGTCATCGAGACACTATAGAAATTCAAAAATTCCCGCACTTTCACTTTTTCTCTAGCACCCTCCTAGTATTTCTCGCCGTTCGCCCTCTTCCAATTGATTCATTCTTCTCCCCAAGGCGATGTGTGTAATTGCCGACTTTAAAAGTGAGTTTTTCTGTGAGCTGAGATGAAATTCAGATCAAACCTTTTTTTCAGATTGGTGTGTATTTTTTGTATGAATTTGATGTGCTGATTGGCTGGAAAATGGTGAGTCATTTATAACAAGTTGGTATTGGTCGGCTTTTTGTTACCTTCCAAGACATTTCGCAACTACGACATTTCGCAACTACGACATTTCGCAACTCGCGTCAATTTCGCAACCGTGACGATTCACAACCAGGAAATTTCCCAACCAGTCATTTCGAAACTCTATAAACTAGTCCACTTTACGTTCATTAAGGTTGTATGGGATAGGCCGGTAGCGAAATGTCGTAGTTGCGAAATTGACGTGAGTTGCGAAATGTTGTAGTTGCGAAACGACTGGTTGCGAAATATCTCGGAGCCCAATTTTTTACTACCTAAAAATTTATTTATTTTTAGAAGCTCGACCACTCTCGGGATGCATGAGCAGACTATCGCTCTCTACCCGGGACCTCATTTGGGCCATGGATACTGTGGAATTCAGTAGGAGCTGGCTCAAGTTAGTTCCCCATTTTGCATGAGTTAGCTTTTTTAATTCAATCAATTATTTCAGAGAGCGTTGAAATCAATTTCATCAGCTCGTGTGTTCGTTCCATGCACATCATAATGTCGATGCTCGGCGGATATGAAATTGAAAATTTAGCACACCCAACCGTTAGTCATTCGCAAAATTTCTGATCATAATCCCACAACTTTTTCCAGAGAAGCCGTGGCCACAGGAACACCGAAACAATCTGCTTTGGATATTGCATTCAAAAAGATGTTGGCAATGTATTCGATTAACTATAAATGTAAGTGGCAATTAACCAAATTGGATGAAAATGTGAAGAGTCCTTTAAAGGAGGACTCCGGTCAAAAAATTTTATTGCTTTAAAGTACCAAAAAATGTGTGTAGATTTCAAAAATCATAATGAAAATGCTCGAAAATCGCTCTAAATGCCCGAAAAATGACTCTGAAATGAGCAAAAATCGCAAAAGTTGTATCCGGTGGCCGTGGCCGAGTTTCCTAATCCTAAAAGATATTTTTCCTTTCAGCGCTTGCTCGACTCATGTGCGACCTCCAGTGGCTCCTCCACTCATTCCAAATCCGGCAATGTTGCTTTTAATTTTTTTTGTAATAATCTCAGAATCTGTTGTTGTTGCCAAGGCCAACCTTATAAATGTCAATATTTTTATTTTCCATTTTTAAACAAAAAAAGAATCACTCGTAAATGTATCGAAACAAAAGGACATCAGAATGGGGGGGGGGGGGGCACAACCAATAAAAAAAGTGAATCTCACAACTAGATTTTGGAATGAAATGCAATAGAAGAAAAAGAAAAATGTGGATATTTTTTGGGGGATCAATGGTGGACGGCTCCGGGACATTTCGCAACCACGACATTTCGAAACTGGACGTTTCGCAACCAGCCGTTTCGTAACTCTATAAACTAGTCCACTTTAAGTGGTTGCGGAGTTGCCAAATGACCGGTAGGGAAGTGTCATAGTTGCGAAATGTCCTAGTTGCGAAATGTCCTAGTTGCAAAACGACTGGTTGCGAAATGTCTCGGAGCCGAGGAAATGCTTAAAACAACACAAATAAATAAATAATTATGATCTTCTTACACATTATTATGCACGAGTTGGGAAGGGGATGTGCAAGTGCGCTCTATTGACAAAAACCAAAAAAAAATTGAAAAGTCTCAATAGAGCGCGTTTGCTTAAAAAGGCACTGGTTGGGGGGAGAAGGAGAAAAAAATGAAGGAAAAAAAGGAAAAGGCACCGAGAAAAAAAAAGAAATTCAAATTTTTTAGGGAATACTGTAGAGGGGGGGGGGGGCGGGGCTTATTTTTGTGACTTTATTTTTGGAAAACAAATTTTTTGGGACTTTCTAGAAATCTATACAGTAGGATTCTGAAATCCTTCCAACTGCCACATTTGATCCTTCCGGCCGACTCCACACTCGTCAAGGGTCACCCTCTGGTCCGCGGCGGTCATGCATTTTCCAGTTTTTCGATGCAAGAGGGTTCCGGCCTGGAAATTTGAAATTTGAAAGTGAGAAATTTGAATTTCACGGGTTGAGAGCTTCAAAATGAGCTGAAAATGGTGATTTTTAAGCTAAAAATGAAGATTTTTACCTGAAAATGTTCATTTTTGTATTAAAAATCGTCATTTTCGAGCCAAAATCGCCATTTTTGAGCTAAAACTGGTCATTTTTGACCAAAAAATTGTCATTTTTGAGTTAAAAATAGAGATTTTTGAGCTAAAAATCGTCATTTTTAAGCCAAAAATGGTCATTTTTGACCCAAAAAGAGTCATTTTTGAGTTAAAAATTGTTATTTTTAAGCCAAAAATAGTCATTTTCGACCCAAAAATGGTCATTTTTAGGGTAAAAATAGTCCTAAAAACGTCATTTTGGGTTGAAAATGGTGATTTTTGAGCCAAAAATAGTCATTTTTGAGTCAAAAATAGTCATTTTTAGGTTAAAAATTTAGATTTTTGAGCTAAAAATGGTCATTTTTAAGCAAAAAATGTAGATTCTAGGCTCATTTTGAAGCTCTTCGCCTCCCAAATTCAAATTTCGCGGTTACAGTACTCCATACCTGCTCATCAAACACAAAAATGTGTTTCGGATTCAACTTGCTGACAGTACACCGTTCCAGCTTGAGCTCCGAGCCAATTTGATAGACGTGTCCCGATGATAGGCACAAGTCGTCGGATCGAATTTCGCCTTTTCCAGTGAGAGACCATGCCTGGAACTTTTGAATTTTTGAATTTTGGGGTGTCCAGATGTCCAAGGGGGCCCATTTTCGGGTATTTTGAGCTCAAATTAGGCCAGATTTTCGGTTTTGAGGGGTAAAAATAGGGCAAACTAGGCCAGAAATAAGGCAATTTTCAGATTTTAGGGGGTCAAATTAGGCCCAAAATTAACGAAAACCAACTTAGAAAACTAAAAATTTTCTCCCCAAAACCCTTTTTTTCTACAAAACCTGATAATTCGCTAAGAACGGTGCAATCTGATATCGATCCATTTGGCTCGGCACAAAGAGCTCATGGCCGTCGGCAAAGTGGATGGTCTGTTAGTAAGAAAAAATGGGGGTTAGAGTAGATCAAAACCGGTTAGTAGGTCAAAAGTAGGTCAGCAACAGTTAGTAGGTCAAAAGTAGGTCAAAAATGGTTTGTAGGTCAAAAGTAGGTCAAAAGTAGGTCAAAAACGGTTAGTAGATCAAAAGTAGGTCAAAAACGGTTGGTAGATCAAAAACGGTTAGTAGGTCAGAAACTGCTAGTAGGTCAAAAACAAGGAGCCGAGTGGTGCAAATGCGCTCTATTCAAAATTTTGGCAGCAAGTACGCTCTAATGATAATTTCAAAGAATTTCAACGTTCCAGGGGTCAAAATGGCTCATTTTTCGTCAAATTTTCACTGGAAAGTTTCAAATTTCGCGCCAAAACCAACCTGATTACCGCCGGCACCGTGACACGCCTGCATTCCCGGCGCCTGTCCGTCCTTCTTTCCGTTCGTATCCATACATTTCTCACTTAAACGATTGACGACCGCGCCGAGGGAGCGGAAATCCGCTGGAAGTGGCGCCTCCGGGTAGATGTTCTCCAGATACCATTTGAACGATTTGCACTGGAAAAATTTGAAAAAATTTGAAAAATTAAAAAAAAAAATTTTTTGAAAAAAAGTGGACTTTTTGGGCTTCCGGACATTTCGCAACCGGGACATTTCGCAACCGAGCCATTTCGAAACTGGAAGAATCCTGGATTTCGTGGTTTCGAAATGACGTTGTTGCGGATTGTCCCGGTGGCGAGATGACGTGAGTTGCGAAATGTCGTGAAACGGCTCCGGGGCATTTCGCAACCGAGACATTTCGCAACCAAGACATTTCGAAACTGGACGAATCCTGCATTTCGTGGTTTCGAAATGACGTGAGTTGCGAATTGACGTGAGTTGCGAAATGTCGTGAAACGGCTCCGGGGAATTTCGCAACTCACGTCAATTCGAACCAAAGACATTTCGAAACTGGACGTTTCGCAACCAGCCGTTTCGTAACTTTATAAACTAGTCCACTTTACGTTCATTAAGGTTGTATGAGATTGAGGGTATTGTGAACTATTTTTTCTACAAAAATCCTGGATTTCGTGGTTTTGAAATGACCTGGTTGCGAAATGGTTGGGAAATGTCGAAAAAATGGTTGGGTAATGTCGAAATGGTTTTGAAATGGCTGCGAAACGTCCCCTTTCGAAATGTCTTGGTTGCGAAATGTCGTAGTTGCGAAACGGCTGGTTGCGAAATGGCGTAGTTGCGAAACGGCTGGTTGCGAAATGTCTCGGAGCCTATTTTTTGAGAATTTCGCAAATTTTTGAAAAATTTCGAAAAATCGAAAATTTCAAATTTTCATTTTTGATGCCTTCTGAATCCCCCAAAAACCTTTCTAGGCTCAAATTTCATCAAATTTCCTCATTTTTCGCTCATTTTCCCTCAAATTTTCTTCCAGACTCACCTGCAACGTCTCTCTCAACTTCTTCCTATCCGTCACGTCTCCAGCGTCGACATTCCTCGCCGCCGGCACCATTTTGTAGAAGAACGCCTTGTACTCGTCCATCCAAACTTCGGCCGTTCTCGCCGCATTATGATGTATCACTTTGGCCGTACCGCCCGGGAAAGTGTACGGTGTCTGTTTTCGGAAGACGTGACCGACGCGGGAGCACGGATGGATTTCAAGGGAGCCTCCACACATCCAGACCTGCAAAAAATTTGGAGATTTTTGAGCCATTTTGAGTAATTTTAGGCCTAAAATGACCTAGAAATGGTCTAAAATCACCTAAAAATGGTCTAAAATGGCTCAAAATGACCTAGAAATGACCTAAAAATGATCTAGAGTAACCTAAAATGATCAAAAAATGGCTGAAAAGGATCTAGAAATTGATTTTTGGCAATTTCTAGGTCATTTTCGGTCATTTTCGGTCAATTTTATGTAATTTTTGGCCATTTTTAGGCATTTTTAGACCATTTTTCAGTCATTTTTGGACCATTTTAGACCATTTTTAGGCGTTTTTAGATCATTTTGGGCCATTTTCGACCATTTTTAAGTCATTTTTGGACTATTTTAGGCCAATTTTTTAAAATTTCTCACCCTAAACGAGATCTCCAAATTCTCGCCACCCCACACTTGCATTCCCTCGTCGTAACTTCCGATATCGTAGAAGAATTGTTTGTCAATCGCGAATAGGCCTCCAGCGATTGTTGGGGTTCTGAAATATTTGGGCAAATTTTTGAAAATTTTAGGGGGGTATTGGGCGGGAAATTTGAAAATTTTCGAAAAATCGAAATTCCTCCTGACGTCTTCTGACGTCTTCAGAAGCCGTCTGGAGCGCTCTGACATCTTCTAGATGCTTCTAGACGCTTCTGGAGCTTTCAGAATCCTTCTGAACGTCTTCTGGAGCTCCTAGCGCCTTCTAAAAGCTCAAGAATCCTTAAAATCCAATTTGACGCCTTCTGGAGCACTCTGACATCTTCTAGATGCTACTAGTCGCTTCTGAAGCTCCTAGCGCCATCTGAAGGCTTCAGAATCCCTCAGAACCCTTAAAAATCATTTTGACGCCTTCTAGGAGCTTCTGAAGACTTCAAATCTCATATAACGTCTTCTGGATGCTTCTGACGCCTTCTGAAACCCTAGGTCTTCTAAATCCACCTGAATCCATTCAACGCCTCCTGGACGCGTTCTGAAGTCTCCAAAATCCGTTAGACGCCTTCTGGAGCTTCCAACGTTTTCTGAATCCTTCTGAATAATTTGACGTCTTCTGAAGTCTTCTGGACGCCTTCTGAATCCTTCAAAAAGCTACCAAGGCTCAAATTTCACCAAATTTCTCAATTTTTCGCTCATTTTCACTCAAATTTTCTCTAGAATCTCGCCAGAATCATCTTGGGCTTCTAGCGTCTTCTGGAAGCTTTAGAATCGCTCAAATCTCATCTGACGCCTTCAGAATCCTTCTTAACGTCTTCTGACGTCTCCAGTCATCTTTTTCGTATAGCCGAGCCTTCTGAAGCTTCCTGGCGACGTCTAGACCATTCTGAAGCCCTCCGAATCCTCCTGACATCTTCTGAATCCTTTTGAATCTATTTTACGTCTTCTAAAGCCTTCTGAATCCTCCAAAAGGCTCAAATTTTCTATCTGGGCTCAAATATCACCAAATTTCACGAATTTTGGCTAATTTTTCTTCAAATTTTCTTCAGAATCCTTCCAGAATCATCTGAATCTTCTAGAGTCATCTGGAAGCTTCAGAATCCTTCAAAGTCCATCTGGAGCCTTTTGGAGCACACTGACATCTTCTAGACGCTTCTGACGTCTCCAGTCGTCTTTAAGAAATACGGCACCTTCTGAATCCCTCAGAATCTTCTAGGAACTTCCCGACGCCTTCTGACGCCTTTGGAATCCTCCTCACGTCTTCTGAATCCCAATTTCGTCATTTTAGGCCATTTTTCATGATTTTTGAGTCATTTTGGCCCATTTTTCGTGAATTTTGGCTTATTTTCACTCAAATTTTCTCCAGAATCTCCCCAATTTTTCCAAGAAAAAAAAAACCCACTGAATAGGCATGGATCGATCGGATCCCCTCCGATTCAGCTCCCTCTTCGGCACCGCATACCAACGGAAATTCAGATGCCAATTGAATCCACCCCACGTCGTTTCAGACGCCGTCACGTATTCGAAAGTGTCATCCGAAATCACATCGATAATAGGGGCCACTACTCGTTTCCGATCCTCAGCCACTCGAGTCACAAGTGGTTCCAACCATCCATCCGTAACCTCGACATGAGCATCCAGGAAAAGTAAAATTTTGCCTTTGGCCATTCCTGAACCAGTGAGACGGGCGCGAATTAGACCGGAACGTTCTTCGAGGTGGACGAGATGGACGGGAATCTGGAAAAATGGGAAATTTGAGGTTTGGGAGTCAATTTTGAGGCTTTTTGGGGTATTTTTCGTGAAATTTGAGTCATTCTAAGCCATTTTAGGTCATTTTCGGTCAAATTTAGATCGGTTTAGGCAATTTCTAGGTATTTTGTGGTCATTTTTAGACCATTTTACGTCATTTTAAGCCATTTTTCGTAAAATTTGAGGTATTTTAAGCAATTTTAGGTCATTTTTGGTTAAATTTAGGTAATTTCAGGCAATTTCTAGGTATTTTTCGGTCATTTTTAGACCATTTTAAGTTATTTTTAAGCGATTTCAGGTCATTTTAGGTCATTTTTCGTGAATTTTGAGTCATTTTAAGCAATTTTAGGGTGAATTTAGCTAAATTTTGAGATGTTTTCCGACTAAAAATGTCGATTTTTAGGCTGGAAATTCAAAGTTTTCGATCGAAATATATGATTTTGGACGATTTTTAGTGATTTTTAGTGAAAAATCGGCGATTTTGGAGCAAAAAATTACAAATTTGA
The DNA here is from genome assembly GCA_963932045.1 of Caenorhabditis sinica. Lineage (NCBI taxonomy): Eukaryota > Metazoa > Nematoda > Chromadorea > Rhabditida > Rhabditidae > Caenorhabditis > Caenorhabditis sinica. Next base: position 18,112,507 of record OZ009943.1, read on the forward strand.
GGCTATTTTTGATGTTTTAGGGTCGAAAATGTCATTTTTCAAGTCTTACCTAGGCAATTTCAGTCCGAAAATGTCGATTTTGAACTATTTTTAGTGATTTTTGGAGCATTTTTCATGATTTTCAGGTCATTTTTAGCGGCTTTTAAATCATTTTTTAATCATTTTGGGTACATTTTTCATAAAAGTTGATTGTCTAAAAAAAAGTCTCAAAAATCATGAAAAATTACTCAAAAATCATGAAAAATGACTCAGAAATCATGAAATTGAGCTATTTTTCATGATTTTTGAGTCATTTTTCATAATTTTTGAGACGTTTTTCATGATTTTTTGGCTATTTTTCGTGAAATTTGAGTCATTTTGAGTCATTTTGAGTCATTTTAGATCATTTTTCATCATTTTTAGATCATTTTTCATCATTTTTCGACAATTTTCCCCCTTCTTACCGGGAATTTCTTAATATACGCATCCAAGGGTTTCACTAAATAATCCCTATCCGATTTGTCATCAATCATAATAATCTCTTCCAGCAAATGACGTGGAGATCTGTTGATTACAGAGTGAAGGGTTCGGAGGAGTGTCGTCCATGCTTCATTATGGAATACGATAATGATGGATGTGGTGGGCATGCCGGCGGTCTGGAAAATTGGAAAATTGATGATTTGGAGCAGCTTTTAAAGGATTTGGGGCGATTTTTCATGAAAAATGGTTCGAAATTCGCTCGAAATGATCTAAAATTGATCAGAAATGACCCAAAATTCACCAAAAATGATCTAAAATTCACTAAAATTGAGCTAAAAATGACCCAAAATCACCAAAAATTGCTCAAAAATCATGAATTTTCGATCATTTTTTAGATTTTTAGACCATTTTTAGTGAAATTCAGGACACTTTTTAGTGGTTTTTTGGTCATTTTTATTAATTTTGAACCACTTTTTGTGAATTTTAGGTTATTTCTCTTGATTTTTGAGCTATTTTTGGTGAATTTAGACTTAATTATAGTGGATTTTCGCATTTTTAATGAATTTTGGATCATTTTTCATGATTTTTGGACCATTTTTAGTGATTTTGAGCCATTTTTTGTGAATTTTGGGTCACAATTTATTATTTTTTTGGTGATTTATAGTGATTTCTGAGCTTTCTAGAGGAATTTCGACTCGTTTTCTACCTAAAAATTGACTTTTCTTGTTGAAAATTGAGATTTTCCGACCAAAACCTTCGATTTTTAGGCTGGAAATTCAAGTTTTTGATCGAAACATTTGATTTTTGGACTATTTTTCATGATTTTTAATGGGAAAATCGGCGATTTTAGATCAAAAAATGACGATTTGGGACTGAAAAATCAAAAATCTAGGTCGATTTTTGAAGTTTTTGGGTCAAAAATGTCAGTTTTCGAGTTAAAAATAAGCAATTTCATTCCAAAAATGTCGATTTTGAACCATTTTTCATGATTTTTGGTCCATTTTTGCGGATTTTGGATCATTTTTCACAAAATTTGGGCGATTTTCCATGATTTGTGGGTCATTTTTCCCAAAATTTGGACCATTTTTCAAGATTTTTGGGTTATTTTTCATGATTTTTGGATCATTTTTTTATGATTTTTGGACCGTTTTGCATGTTTTTTGGGTCATTTTTAATGATTTTCGGGTCATTTTTCAAGCTTTTTTGGTCTTTTTTTTTCAATTTTTCCTCACCTTAATCGAATTCCCAGCAGTCCTACAAGCATCGGATCGATAATCCGGAAGTGTTCGATTCACTGAAATCATTTCCGACGCGACGACATTGAACTGATTCTCCAGGAATCGCTTCTCCTTAATCGCTTTTTTCTCCTCGGGTACTGTAACTCCGGTGCCCCCTTGTCCATGGTATCCTGGTCCGAATGCTTGCGCTGAAAAAATGGAGGGAAATTTGAATTCTGGGGGTAAAAATAGTGGAATTTTCGTGAATTTTGGGTCAAAATGAGCTTTAAAAGTCGAAAAATGGCCTAAAATGACCTAAATTCGACCTAAAATGGCCAAAAATGCTTCAAAATCACTCAATTTTCATAATTTTTGGCTTATTTTTCTGAATTTTTGGGGGTAAAAATAGTGGATTTTTCGTGAATTTTGGGTCAAAATGAGCCAGAAATGACTTTGAAACTTTGAAAAATGACCTAAAATGGCCTAAATGGCCTAAAAATGGCCAAAAATGCTTCAAAATCACTCAATTTTCATAATTTTTGGCTTATTTTTCTGAATTTTTGGGGGTAAAAATAGTGGATTTTTCGTGAATTTTGGGTCAAAATGAGCCAGAAATGACTTTGAAACTTTGAAAAATGACCTAAAATGGCCTATATGGCCTAAAAATGGCCAAAAATGCTTCAAAATCACTCAATTTTCATAATTTTTGGCTTATTTTTCAAATTTTTGGGGTAAAAATAGTGGTTTTTCGTGAATTTTGGGTCAAAATAGGCCTAAAATGACTTGGAAACCTTGAAAAATGACCTAAAATCACTCAAAATCTCTCAATTTTTATGATTTTTGGCTTATTTTTTGAATTTTTTGAATTTTTCGGGTAAAAATATGGGATTTTTGGTGAATTTTGGGTCGAAATATGCTAAAAATGACTTTTCAAAACTTTTTAATAAAAATTTTTTTTTTCGAAAAAATTTTTTTTTTCAAAATTTTATTTTCAACCTATTTTGGCTCAAAATCGCTCAATTTTATGATTTTTGGCTCATTTTTTCGAATTTTTATGTCAAAATCCGTCAATTCTGATGATTTTTGGTTCAAAATAGTTTTTAAAAAAAATTTTTTGAAAAATTTTTTTTGGCCCAAAATTCGATTTTCGACCTATTTTGGCTCAAAATCACTCAATTTTCATGATTTTTGGCTCAATTTTTTCAAAATTTTCGGACTTTTGGTGTAAAATTAGTGAATTTTTCGTGAATTTTGGGTCAAAATGAGCCGGAAATGACTTGGAAAAGTCGAAAAAAATTTTTTTTGGAAAATTTTTTTTGGCCAAAATTGACTCAAAATCACTCAATTTTCTTGATTTTTGGCTCATTTTTTTTTTGTTTTTCATGTCAAAACTCGTCGATTTTGATGATTTTTGGCTCAAAAAATCCAAAAAAAAATTTTTTTTGAAAAATTTTTTTTTGCTCAAAATTCAATTTTCGACCTAGTTTGCCTCAAAATTGCTCAATTTTCAAGATTTTTGGCTCATTTTTGCTGTTTTTGATGTCAAAATTCGTCAATTCTGATGATTTTCGGCTTAAAAAATCCAAAAAAAATTTTTTTGAAAAATTTTTTTTTGGCTTGAAATTCTATTTTCGACCTATTTTGGCTCAAAATCGCTCAATTTTCCTAATTTTTGGCTCATTTTTTCGCAAATTTTTTGGGTTTTTTTTTCTAGAATTGTCTTCCTCTTACTATTCATAAGCTTCCTCAATTGCTCAGCAGTCTCCTTGTCCACTGGGAACACTTGTTGTACTTGTTTTTCGGGTTTTAGGGGGAGCTGATTCTCGTCAGAGTGTCCAGGAGGGATTCCAGCAGGGGGCTCCGGTTCTATCCGTCGTTGACCGCGAGTGAGGATTCTGCAAAGGCGGGAAATTTGAAAAAAATTAAAAAAAATTTTTTTTTGAAACATTTTTTTTCCCGATTTTTTGACCCATTTTGGCTCAAAATTGATCAATTTTTGTGATTTTAGGGTCATTTTTCTGCAAATTTTACCGATTATCATCCTGAATTTGTTGTGAAGAGGACGGGTCCAAATAGTAGAAAAGGATGACGACGTCGATGAGAAGCCACACGATGGAGGTGGCTATCACCGCGCGGCACACCGCCGAACGACCACCGCCCACGCTCAGCATTCGGCAGAGGTTTCTGGAAGAAAAATGAGGGTTTTTGGGGGGGAAATTTGAAAAATTGAGATGGTTAGGAAGATGGGAAATTTCATGGAGATTATGGTAGTGCTTTGAATTTTTGAAAAATATGGATTTTGAAGGGTTTTAAAGGAAAAATAGTGAAATTGTCTAATTTTTGCTATATCTCCACAAAAAATGATCCGATTTTTATGAAAATTATACAGATCGATAGTAAATTTTTTGTAGATCATTTTGATTTTTTGAATTTTTGAAAAATTTGAATTTTGAAGATTTTTATCTACGATTTCGTGAAAAAAAAACCTACTTTTCCTTATAACTCGATCAAAAATTATCCAATTTTTATAAAAATTATACAGGTCGATAGGAAATTTAATGGAGATTTTTTTGATTTTTGGAATTTTTCAAAAAATAGAATTTTGAAGAATTCTGGAGCGAAAATTAAGAAAAATCTATTTTTTCTCATAACTCAGTCAAAAATTATCCAATTTTTATAAAAATTATACAGATCGATAGGAAATTTCCTGGAGATTATATTAGTTTTTTGAATTTTTGAAAAATATAAGATTTCAAAATTTCTGGAACGAAAAAAGTGAAAAAATCTTATTTTCCTTATAACTTGGTCAAAAATTATCCAATTTTTATAAAAATTATACAAATCGATAGGAAATTTTTTGTAGATAATTCTAGATTTTTGAATTTTCAAAAAATATGGATTTTGAAGAATTTTGAAGCGAAAAAACGGGTCAGCGACTCGAATTTTTATTCATTTTTTTTCTATTTTTCTGTTTTTTTACTTCAAAAATTAGCGGGAATTTAAATTTTTCTTTTTTTTTTCAGCTTTTTCCTTCAAAAACTGATCGAAAAACCGAAAAAATCGAGAAAAATTGACCAAAAATCTCAAAAATAATGCACATTTTTTCGGGCGGGAATTCAAAAAATTCAAATTTTTTGCATCAATTTTTTCGGATTTTTAGCTCAAAAACCCAATTTTTGACGATTCTCGACTGATTTTGGGTGATTTTGGGTCAAAAAATTGAAATTTTCAGCTTAAAAATCATGAAAAACATTGGAAAACACTGGAAAACACTGGAAAATAGTGAAAAACTGCAAAAATACAACATCACAAAGATATCCGAGACGTGGCAATGAGCTCAACACGTTGGCAAGATAGAAAACTCCAAATAGAAAATAGAACGAAAAAGTAGTTCAAAAATCATCTTTTTTGCAGAAAAAATCACTTAAGCAAATGCGCTCTACCGACAGATTCTCCATAGAGCGCACATGCCAAAATCGAAAAGAAGCACCAATAGAGAATTAAGTAGAGCAAAAATCAATCGAATCGTGTGAAAGGAATAGAATTAAAAATCACAGAATAGAAAAACTGAAGTTGAAAAAAAAATTAACTGAAATGAGCAATATTTAGAAAAAAAGAGCAAAAAATGGAGAAGAAAGACACTAGAAAATGATCTACTTTTTTGAAAAAAGCTAGCTAAAAAATTGAAATAAAGCGATAAAATGATTTTCAAAAATTTTTCAAATCCGACCACCAACAATATTGATGGGTGGAGGCACAAAAGTCAGCAATGACTGAGAATTCGGACTTGGAACTGGAGCATTTAGAGGAAGAGCCAAGCCACATGCGATGAGCCAATCACCAATATCACGGCCACAACAGGAAAGACGAGCTTCGCAAGTTGGGACCCCTGGGGCGTTGAGTTGTTTCCATTGGGACCATCCTGGAGGGGTGGGCTCGACCTGGAAATGGGATTTGGGTTATGTGGACTTCGAGGTGATTTTGAGATTCTAAATGTCCCAAATTAATGAATTCTAAGATTTTCTCCAAGGGGAAACGCGCTCCATCGCCAACTTGGCTGAAATTTGAAATTTCAGCTTTCCCGCCGTTTTGAAAACAGCGAAACATGTTTTGGTGGGTGCGTGGACTCCGCGTGGACAATTCGACTGCTTCTCGAGTTGTCCACGAGGAGTCCACGCACCCACCAAAACATGTTTCGCTGTTTTCAAAACGGCGGGAAAACTGAAAATTCAAATTTCAGCCAAGTTGGCGATGGAGCCCGTTTCCCTCTGGGACTCAAATTTTTCAAATTGCAAAACTCACCACCACTGGCTCCCCGCACGCCGCCTCGAAGAATTCCCGAACAGCTTCATGAGACTCTCGACTCCAGACTTCTCCTCCAGTTACTGGTTTGATTCCTCCAATTTTACATTTGAACATCAACATTTTTTTGAATGGAGACGTCGAATTCAGACGTCGCATCGCTTCTTTTCGAACGTATTGGAAGGCTCCGACATCGAGAAGGTAGACACAGTAGGCTTGCTTGTCTGGAAGAGGTATAGGTTACGGTAGGAGAGCGGGAAATTTGAAACCAGAATCCAGGGCTCCGGGACATTTCGCAACTACGACATTTTCCAACTCATGTCCATCTCGCAACCGCGACAATTCGCAACCAAGATATTTCGAAACTGGACGTTTCGCAACTCTATAAACTAGTCCACTTCACGTTTATTAAGATTCTATGGGAGGATATTGTGAACTATTCCAGGTTATAGTCTACATCCTGGATTTCGAGGTTTCGAATCGACGTGAGTTGCGAATTGTCGTAGTTGCAAAACGATTGGTTGCGAAATGTCCTAGTTGCGAAACTACTGGTTGCAAAAAGTCATGGTTGCGAAACGACTGGTTGCGAAATGTCTCGGAGCCGAATTTGGGCTTATTCGAAAATTAAGCTATCACGGGCTCATTTGCTGTACCACCTGTTTGAAAATTTTAGTTACCGCCAAAAAAAGCATTTCGCTCCGCGTCAGCACAATATCATTGCGCGAGAGATATGAGACGCAGATCGTCAGAAAAAACGCCAAAATTGTCGAAAATACGCAATTTTACGTGGCGTGTTTGCAGAATATAGTGATTTTCGAGCTGATTTTTGGCGGGATTTCAAAACTTTTTCGACGAACCAAGTGCCGCATTTTCTGTTCAGTAGAGCGCACTTCAAATTTGTTCAAAATGGTACAGCAAATGAGCCCGTGAGCTATTGGTTCTTCCACCAAGATCGAACCCCTATGCGCCTTTAAACTGGCAGTCTGAAGTTGTCTGTGTGTCCAGATGTCCGGATTTTCAACAAAAAAAACTTAAACTTACCAATTTTACTAGCACGAATGCACTGGACCCGTTCCCATCGCTCGTCAATGAAGGCGGCGTAGAATCTGAAATTTTGAAATATTGAAATATTGAAATTCTGAAAAAAGAAGGCTCCGAGACATTTCGCAACCAGTCGTTTCGCAATTACGACATTTTGCAACTCATGTCAATTTCGCAACTACGACATTTCTCTACTTGTCATTTTGGGCTAAAGTTCTGAAACGACTGGTTGTGAAACGTCCAGTTTTGAAGTGTCGTGGTTGCGAATCGTCACGGTTTCGAAATCTAGGTAAGTTACGAAATGACTGGTTGCGAAATGTCCCAGAGCCGAAAAGAAATAAGACTCACGATCCAAATTCCGGAGGATTTTCCAATTTTGAATCCGGAAGACTACATTCCTCTTTCAATTTAGCATACATATAATCTGGCATAGGGTCCAAGGATAGTTGTCTCAAAGAGATATCCGTGGGTCCCGCAGCGAAAATCGCATTTGCCGGGAACGCGGACATTGGCATTTGGGATACGGTCATTGGTTGGATCTGCAAGTTGGAAACTTAAAATTGGAATTTTTGAATTTGGCGGGCAAAGAGCTTCAAAATGGGTCCTACCACGAAAACTTGAAAATTTGAAATTTAAAGGCGCATGCGCGCAGCTACAGTAATTTCGTGGTGGGACCCAAAATTCTTCAAAATAGCTCAAATATAGTCATTTTGGGGCTCATTTTGAAGCTCTTAATGTGGCAAATTTGAAAATTTAGGTTTTCTAGACTTACCGTAGCCGGTTTATCAAATAAGCAGGTCAAACTAGCTGCTGAGGAAGCCACTGGTGTCACTGGAGACGTTGTTTTTGTTGGAGTCGTCAAGCGGACCACTCCAGTAGGTTTCTTTAGAATCTCAGTGATTGAGGACCCCTCGGAATTCACAAGGTCCACAATTGGAAGTTTGGAGTTTTCGTCGGAGGTGTCGAGTTTGGAGAGCTGAAATTTAAATATTTGAATTTGGCGGGTTGAGAGCTTTTAAATGAGTACCCACACTTGGGTCGAGAGTACGGTATGCGCCTTTAAATTTTTGATGTTTTGACCTACCGTAAAAAAATTTTGACCTACCGTGAGTCAAAAGTTTGACCTACCGTAAGTCAAAAGTTTGACCTACCGTGAAAAAGTTTTGACCTACCGTAAGTCGAAAGTTTGATCTACCGTAAAAAAGTTTTGACCTACCGTAAGATTCACAGGCACCTGCACCCCATCCTCTTTGGTCTCAAATGTCAAATCCACAAATTTATTATTCAATTTTTCAGCTTCCTCCTCGGAGATGTCCAGTCGAACTTCTCGAGCCATGGCGCCAACTGAAAGATCAACAAATTTCATTAAAAACGTGAAAATTTGAAACCCCGCCCACTTTTTTCGAAATTTTTTTTGATACGTGGATTTTCGAAAATTCCGAGGAAATTCAAAATTTTCAAAGTTCCCGCGTTTATTCAGATTTTGTCAGTCGAAAATGGCTCGTTTGTTGTTGCCGATGCAAATTCTTCTCTTGGTGATTTTGGTGGGAAATTTGAATTTTTGAAAAATTTTCAAATTTTCAAATTTCAGAGTGTGAGCGGTTACCGAAATTCGCATGTGCGCAGTTTTGCGTCGGACGACGATTTGAGTATCGAGTGAGTTTTTTAGGCCATTTTTGGATTTCTAGGCCACCAAACAAAATTTTGGATTTCTAGGCCATCTGGGACATTTTTTGGATTTCTAGAGCATTTGGGATTTCTAGGCCATTCTGTGCAATTTTAGACTTTCTAGGCTATCTATGGATTTCTAGGCCACTAAACTGAATTTTGGATTTCTAGGCCATTTTTGGGTTGCTAGGCCATTTTCAACAATTTTTGGTTTTCTATGCCATCTGTAGGTTTCTAGGCCGCCAAACTTAATTTTATGGTTTCTAGGCCACAATAGCCAATTTTGAGGTTTCTAGGCCATTTCTTGATTTTTTGGTTTTCTAGGCCATCTGTAGGTTTCTAGGCCGCTGAACTTAATTTCAAGGTTTCTAGGACATCTCTTGAGTTTCTGGTTTTCTGGGCCATCTAAGGAATTTCTAGGCCACAATAGACAATTTTGAGGTTCCTAGGCCATTTTTACCATTATTCAAATTTTTGAAGTTCTAGGCCATACAGCGACTATTTAGAGTTCGCAGTCATTTTTGAGTTTTCTGGATTTCTAGGCCATTTTTTTCATATTTGGAATTCTAGGCCACCGAAGTGATTTTGAGATTTCTAGGTCATTTTAGACAATTTTTGGTTTTCTAGGCCATTTTTATATTTTAGGGATTTCTAGTCCCCGAACCCAATTTTCCTTTTCCAGACACCTAAAAGAGCACTACGGTAACAAAATCGACATCGAAAAACACACGTCGTCGTCGGATCGCAAATTCTACTATTTCAAAGTGGGCGACTCGAATCGAGACAACTTTTTGGACGGCGTCGAACTTTTCAAAATGATCACCGAGCATAGCGATGAGCATGAGAAGTTGGATGTGGAGAATATTGAAATTCAAGTGGATCAAGTTATTAGGTAATTGGGAATTGGGGGACTAGAAAACCGAAAATTGGATTTCTAGGCCATCAAGTGTTATGTTTTGTCTGATGGCCTGGAAACCCAAATTCTGAGTTTTCAGACCATAAGCTGCGAAATTTGGTTTCCTAGGCCAATAGATCTAGAATGCCTATAAAGACCCAAGATGGCCTAGAAACCAAGATTTGGATTTCAAGGCCAGCAAAGTAAATATTGAGCTTGGTGGCCTAGAAATCCAAATTTAAAGTTTCTAGGCCACCGAATTAGTGTTTTTCAGTATTTAATTTTTTCAGCGACATCGACAGAAACGGTGACGGAATGATCAGCTTCAGCGAGTATTCAAGGAAATTTTCTTAAATTTTTCTTGTGACTTGATTCCGAGATTTCAACGAAATAAAATTTTTTGGATTTTTTATATTTGTGCATACTGTAGCGGTTTTGGAAAGTTAGGCCACCAATCTCTATTTTAGGTTTTCTAGGCCACCATGAACTTTCTAGTCCCCCATTTTCAAAAATTCAACTTTCTCGACATAAAACCTAAAACTCAAGAAATGGCCTAGAAACCTTACAATTGAGTTTGGTGGCCTAGAAACCCACAGATGGCATAGAAAACCAAAAACTGCTGAAAATGGCCTAGCAACCCAAATATGGCTAAAATGGCCTAGAAATCCAAAATTCAGGTTGGTGGAGACCCATAGATAGCCTAGAAACTCTAAAATTGCACAGAATGGCCTTGAAATCCCAAAATGGCCTAGATTTCCGGAAATGGCCTAGAAATCCAAACATGGCCTAAAAATTCAAGAATGCGAAATAAGCTGGGAAACTCAAACAATGTCCCAGACGGTCTAGGAATCCAAAATTTAGTTTGGTGGCCTAGAAATCCGCAGATGGCCTAGGAACCCGAAATTCAGTTTGGTGGCCTAGAAACCCCAAGATAGGATTTTTGGAATGTTAGGCCACCAAATTCAATTTTTGGTTTTCCAGGCCACCAGAAACTTTCTAGTCCCCCTAATGTCGAAAAATTCAACTCACTCGACATAACCGGATGCACTGCAGGTGGTAAAAGTCGAATCGCCGCAACCGGAAACTTCTCACAAACTCCGACATCCACAAAATGACACAAGACTTGTCCGGATTGTGGAGGCTGTTTCGCGATAACTCGAAACCATGTTCCATTAGAATCCTGAAGAGCGTAGGCTCCCTCGGCCACTATTTCGTATATGGCCACACGAGAATCCAATGGGGAGGGCGGGGTTTCTTGAGCGTAAATTTCAGCGAGAGTGGTTCCGATTTTTTCGTATTGGTCATCGTCGGCGAGGGCTCGAATGAAGAAGCGACGAGCGGTGTCTGCGAAGACTATGGAGACAGGGGAACCTTCTTTGAGCGCGGCGGATTGGCGGGAGAGCTGAAATTGTTAATTTTTGAAATCGGGGGACTAGAAAATTCATGGTGGCCTAGAAAACCAAAAATCGAATTTGGTGGCCTAACATTCCAAAAATCCTATATTGGGGTTTCTAGGCCACCAGACTAAATATTGGATTTCTAGACCATCTAGAACATTTTTTAAATATCCAAGCCAGCTTCGCATTCTAGAATTTCTATGCCACGCTTTGATTTCGTTAATAATTGTGCTCCTAGGCCATTCAGCCTGACCATTTTTGGTGGATGACCTAGAATTCCAATTTCGGGTTTCTAGGTCACCACTTTTTTGATCTACCGCGATTTGATCTACTACTGTAACTCACTGTTTTCGCGTGCTCCGGAGGCTCGTTTTCCTTCCTTTGCTTAATTCGTTTCAACTCATCTGCAGTTGGCTCTCGATCCGTATTGATCACTGAAACTCCTTATTTACTATTAGCGATATTCCCTAAGAGGAAACGCGCTCCATCGCCAACTTGGCTGAAATTTGAATTTTCAGCTTTCCCGCCGTTTTGAAAACAACGAAACATGTTTTGGCGGATGCGTGGACTCACTCCTCGTGGACAATTCGACTCCTGCCCGAGTTGTCCGCGACGAGTCCACGCACCCACCAAAACATGTTTCGCTGTTTTCAACACGGCGGGAAAGTTGAAAATTCAAATTTTAGTCAAGTTGGCGATGGAGCGCGTTTCCTCTTAAGGAATATCGCTAAAACTAAGAAAAACTGTATGGCCTAGAAAACTAAACCAATTTCTAGGCCACAGAGGAATACTGTACCAACACAAAAACCCATAAACATGCAAAATTGCACAAGCACAACGGTTAGAAGTAAAAAACTCACTCTTTTGAATTCATTGATTTTTGAATTTCGCGGGTGAGAAAAATTGATGAAAATTGATGGACAACAGAGGGAAAAAAGCGTTTTAAAGACGGTTAGTTGGTGTTGGGTGTTAATGCGGATTTGAAGAAGAAATCTGGAGGATTTCGAATGGACACTTTTCCTCTTCTTTTCCTGTAAGAAAGCTGGATGATGTTATATGGATTAAATGACAGCAGGGGGGGGGGGGGATTATATGGGCTGGGCAAACAGTGGCGAAGGAAATTTGGATTAGGCTTTTAATTTATGGGGTATTTATGAATATGGTAATGAAGTGGGAAATGGGAATAGGTAGGAGAGAATGAGGTAGAAGTAAGCAAACAAGGAGGACGCTATTTGCGATTCAGAAGGTGTCGAAGTTCAGATTTTCAAAAAATTGAAAATCCAGAAATCTCGGCGCCGCGACGTTTCGCAACTGGGACATTTCGCAACCAGACTTTTCGCAACCGGTCACTTTGCAACTGGGACGCTTTGCAACCAACTGGACATATCGCAACCAGACTTTTCGCAACCAGAAATCTCGGCTTCGCGACGTTTCACAACTGGGACACGTCGCAACTGTGACGTTACGCAACTGTGACACTTCGCAACCAGACTTTTCGCAACCGGTCACTACGCAACCGGTCACTTCGCAACCGGTCATTTCGCAACTGGACGTTTCGAAAAAGTTGCGAAAAGCCGGGTTGCAAAAAATCTAGTTTCGAAACATCCCAGTTGCGAAGTAACCGGTTGCGAGAAGTCTAGTTGTGAAGTGTCACAGTTGCGAAACGTCGCAGAGCAGAAAAATTGATAAATTCTCGCAAGTGACGCGCGCCATTTCACTAATCCACGTCACCATGATGACTCTTCAATTTTCCAAATTTTCAAATTTCAAATTTGGCGCCAAATTCGAAAATTTGTCTTTCAAAAATGTGGATTTCCGATTGGCTCAAAAAAGCGCTGTGAGTATCCTGGCCTAGAAAACCAAATTTTGGATTTCTAGGCCACCAAATTTTTTTTCATAATTCCAGATCCCAACCCGAAACCCTCGACGTCATCAGTATTTGGGTCACGATAGTTTTCGCCGTTTGTTCTGTTTTAACGGGTTCATGGTTGACTTATAAAAGTTATTTGGTGGGTTTTTGTGGCGCTGCGACACTTTGCAACCGGTCATTTCGCAACCGGTCATTTCGCAACCGGTCATTTCGCAACCGGTCATTTTGCAACCGACCATTTCGCAACTGGTCATTTCGCAACCGGTCATTTCGCAACTACGATAGTCACCACATGTTGCCTTTTTTGTCAGAGAATTTTTTCAATTTTTTCAACTTAGGACCAACTCAAGCGTGGCGAAATGTAACAGTTGCGAAATCGCCGGTTGCGAAGTGTCGCGGAGCAGTTTTTGTCAATGGAGCGCACTTTCATTTTTCAAAATTTTTCAGATGGGCGGTTACGATATCAGTCAGAGTTTCGGAAAACCAGATTTGGAAGTGGAAGTCAAGGAAAAATTGAGGGATTTCAAGGAGAGAAAAAAGCAAATGGAGCCGAGACGAAAGAAGATTAATTTGAACTTTTTTGGGTGTAAAAATAAGAAGTTGAAGAAGAAATAAATGTTGATTTTTGATTTTATTTGGGTTTCTAGTCCACCAAAATTCGTCTTTTGAATTTTGAAGGTTTCAGGGCTCCGAGACATTTCGCAACCAGTCGTTTCGCAACTACGACATTTCGCAACTACAAAATTTTATTACCGGCCGTTTCGCAACCGCGCCAATCCGCAACCACGTCATTTCGAAACCACAAATTCCAGGATTTTTGTATATAGATACAACCTCAATGAACGTAAAGTGGACTAGTTTATAGAGTTGCGAAACGACTGGTTGCGAAACGTTCAGTTTCGAAGTGTCTTGGTTGCGAAATGTCCTAGTTGCAAAACTTCGTAGTTGCGAAATGTCGTAGTTGCGAAATGACCAGTTGCGAAATGTCCCGAAGCCGAGAAAAGTTAGTACAGGACATAGGGTAGAAAGCGAAAAAGGACAGTTAGTATTGCAACACTTTTTGTAAATGCCTTCATGTTCCCAGACACATAATTGTTATACTTTCCCAAAATGTGTGTATTCCTGAATGTATGCGCCTTTAAACATACCTCGAACATTTACGGAATTAATTGGTGGTCGTTTAAAAGAAGAGGTGTTGGAGAGACGGACGAAGAGGATGGTGATCGGGCCACGGGTCTGGAAAAATGGGCAATACATTTTATATCTCAAGGACCAAGTATGCTATCTAATAACTGTCAATTAATAAAACATAGCCCTTAAAATTTTACACATTTTACTATTTATAATTTTTTGAATAACTTCATTGGTTCTTGAGTTATCTACTCTTAAAATTTAAAAGCAACACTGCGTCTCTTCTTCTCTTCAAACGCCTTTATCTCAAAAACCAATTACGTTAGCAAAAAATTGTCAACTACAAAAATGTAGCCCTTGAAATTTCACACATTTTATCAGTTGACAACTTTCTGATATCTTCAACCTCAACTAAGATATAATTTATAGAAAAATTCTTACCTGCGCCTCAAACTCCTCTGCAGCAGTGACCTGCTGAATCCAGTCATCCGGTAGCTCTCGGCCCAATCCTTTTGAGACGAATCTTTAAAAAAAAATCATCATAAGCTCCGCCCATTTTTTCAAGTTTGGGTCTCGACACGACTACCGTACTAGATAGAAATTGTATGAACATTTCATTTCCACAAGTTCAAACAGTCTCCGGGACATTTCGCAACCGGGACGATTCGCAACCAAGACATTTCGAAACTGGACGTCTCGCAACCAGTCGTTTCGCAACTCTATAAACTAGTTCGCTTAACGTGCATTAAGGTTGTATGGGATTGAGGGCATTATGAACTATTCCAGGTTATAGTTCTGGATTTTTTGGTTTCGAAATGACGTGGTTGCTAAATATCGTAGTTGCGAAACGACTGGTTACAAAACGTCGTAGTTTCAAAATTGATGTTAGTTGCGAAATGTCGTAGTTACAAAACGACTGGTTGCGAAATGTCTCGAAGCCTTCAAAAAACTCACTCCTCATGATACTTCTCTGCCAAATGTGTCGCAGCGACGCCCATCGGAAAATTTTTCTTGATCATCTCATAAAGAACCTCACGAATCTCCTCCATCTCCTCGGAAACGTCCATGTCGGAGTGGACTGGAAATTAAAAAAAATTATTTTAGAAGAGGATATTTGGCTCCGGGACATTTCGCAACCAGTCATTTCGCAACTACGACATTTTGCAACTCACGCCGATTTCGTAACCGCGACAATTTGCAATCAAACCATTTCGAAACTGGACGTTTCGCAACCAGTCGTTTCTCAACTCCATAAACAAGCCGTGGTTTCGAAACGGCGTGGTTGCGGATTGTCGCGGTGGCGAAATGACCGGTAGCGAAATGTCATAGTTGTAAAATGAAAGTGAGTTGCGAAATGTCGTAGTTGCGAAACAGCTGGTTGCGAAATGTCTCGAAGCCGATTTGTGTAGTTACGTTTATCCGAAGAAACTTCTGATTGATTTAGAAATATAGGCATATTTTTGGGGGCGTAGGTGACTTTTGAAAAAATGGGGGAAAGAATTGTCAGAAAAATTTCTCTAGAAAAATTTTTTCTGAAAAACAGCTGGGGTCGGATTATACTATAATCGGTTCGTGTGATGCATGCCAGAATGATCAAAAACAATAGAAAGTTGGTGTCTAGAATTTTTATGGTATGAAAGTTTGCTCTATTGATAATTTGACTTTTAGAAGTCGAATTGTCAATAGAGCACTGTTGCTAGGGTTCCGAGACATTTCGAAGCCAGTCATTTCGCAACTACTACAATTCGCAACCGGCCATTTCGCAACCACGAAATCCAAACTATTCGTAGAAAGTTCAAGTCGAAATCGTAACTTTTCAAATACAGACTATAACCTGGAGTAGTTCACAATACCTTTAATCCCATACAACCTTAGTGAACGTAAAGTGGACAAGTTTATAAAGTTGCGAAACGACTGGTTGCGAAACGTCCAGTTTCGAAATGGCTTAGTTGCGAAATGTCCCGGAGCCGTTTTCTGACCGAATGTATGCATTTTTGCGTCATTGTGTCAGTAATTTTAGTCTGCGAACCAGGCATCAGATTTGACGCCATTTCACCTTGGGATGTTTTTTTTTTGAGTTATCAATGGAGCACATTTGCAATGGGAAAAAACTCACTTCGATCGAAAATGGTCGACGGGACCAGCCCGTTGACGGACGACATGAATTTGGCGGATGACGATGACGACGTCCCGTCGGTCATCTGAAAATCGAAAAAATCGAGTTTTTTGAAAATTGCAAAAAAGAAAAGTAAGATATTAGCGATATTCCCCAAGGGGAAACGCGCTCCATCGCCAACTTGGCTGAAATTTGAATTTTCAGATTTCCCGCCGTTTTAAAAACAGCGAAACATGTTTCGGTGGGTGCGTGGACTCCTCGTGGACAATTCGACTGCTGCCCGAGTTGTCCACGAGGAGTCCACGCACCCACCGAAACATGTTTCGCTGATTTGAAAATGGCGGGAACACTGAAAATTCAAATTTCAGCCAAATTGGCGATGGAAACCCATTCAACAATCAAAAATTAACGAAAATGAGTAAAAGTAAGTAATGAGGAGTAGAGGTGGGAGGTGGAGGAATACGAGTAAAGTAGTGGAAGAAAAGTAATTTGAGATGGTCGAAAAGAAGAAAATGAGGAGAGAAAATCATCAAGTGGGAGGGGGGGGGGGATTAGAAGACACCCCTCTTCCATTACCACCCTCAATACCAAGGGGACAAAATAGACTTGGATTCAGAGAATTGTTCTCCTGCGGTGGTCAAAAATTGGAACAAGGAAAATAATTAACTATGGAGAAAAGTGAGGTAAGAATTTTTGATTCGTTGAAGTAAAAAAATATTTGGGCTTTGAAAACTTAGAATCCCGAAAACCGGCTCCGAGACGTTTCGCAACCAGTCGTTTCACAACTCACCTCAATTTCGCAACTACGACATTTCGTTACGGGTCATTTCGCAACCGCGACAATCCGCAACCACGTCATTTCGAAACCACGAAATCCTGAATTTATAGATAGTTCACGTTAAAATCTCAACTTTTCAAATCTAGACTATAACCTGGAATAGTTCACAATACCCTTAATCCCATACAACCGTAAAGTAGACTAGTTTATAGAGTTGTAAAACGACTGGTTGCAAAACGTCCAGTTTCGAAATTTCCTGGTTGCGAAGTGTCGCGGTTGCGAAATTGACATGAGTTGCGAAATGTCGTAGTTGCGAAATGTCCCGATCTAAGAATTTCGTTTTTTCGAACTCATCAAAAAGTTGTCATATTGAAAATTTGAAAAAAAGGGGACAGAAGTAAACATAAGACATCCTCGCCTTCTTCCTTGTTTGACACTTTCGGAGCCAACCGAATGGTTGCTCAATGTGCACACAGGGGGGGGGGGGGGGGGCACAGCAAAACAGAACAAAGGTCGACGAGTTCAGAAATACACAAATACGGAGACAGATGATCGAGATCTTGGGGTCACTTCGCAACCGGTCATTTGGCAACTACGACATTTTGCAACCGAGACATTTCAAAACTGGACGTTTTGCAACCAGTAGTTTCGCAACTCTATAAACTAGTCCACTGTACGATTTTTAAGATTGCATCGGATTGAGCGTATTGTTCGAAATGTCTTGGTTGCAAAATGTCTTGGTTGCGAAGTGTCGCGGTTGCAAAATCGTCGTGAGTTGCAAAATGGCGTAGTTACGAAAGGACTAGTTGCGAAGTGTCGCGGAGCCGGAAGGAAAATTTTCAGCCACGTTTCATTTGAACCAAGCCAAGTAAAGCCAAGTCAAATCAAACAGTCAAACATTGTTCATGGCGACGTATAGAGAGTCAAGCACAATAGAATTAGAGAAAAAGGAAGAAAAAGAAGAGGAAACAAATTGCATATTCATAGTCAGGCATCTATGGAGATGACAGATTCTCTTTGTTCTATGTGTATATGACGGGTACAGGTACACATTTTAAGTGCAGAATCAAAAAAAAAGAGTGACACATAGTAAAGGATATTAAAGAGAAATAATAGCGATATTCCCCAAGAGAAAACGCGCTCCATCGTCAACTTGGCTGAAATTTGAATTTTTAGCTTTCCCGTCGTTTTGAAAACAGCGAAACATGTTTTGGTGGGTGCGTGGACTCCTCGTGGTCAATTCGACTGCTGCCCGAGTAGTCCACGAGGAGTCCACGCACCCACCAAAACATGTTTCGCTGTTTTCAAAACGGCTGGGAAAGCTGAAAATTCAATTTTCAGCCAAGTTGGCGATAGAGCGCGTTTCCCCTTGGGGAATATCGCTAATACTATCTGGCCAAATGGAAGAAGAAGAAAAGTGGAACTTTAGAATAATATATCCTTCACGAATACACTACAATGGCTCAAATTCGTAGACCGCTTGTCATTAAATTTTTGTGAAAAAAAAAAACCAAAAAATATATAAAAATGTTCGTACTCATACAACTTACAAGAGCGTTGCAAACTTCAGAGTTCCAATCACGAAGTTTAACATAAAATCTTACAGCAAAAAATCTATGAAAAATTTCCTGTCTTTTGGTACAATTTTCATAAAAATCGGCTCACTAGAAGCCGAGATATAATGTGTCAAAAACGCAAGGCAAGGAATGCTAACGACGGCATGAACTTGTTAAACTACAGAATACAACAAAACCCAAATTTCTATAATATTTTTAACAAAGTGATCTACAGAAAATTTCCTTTCGAATGGCATTATTTTCATAAAAATTGGTCCACTAGAAACTGAGATACTGTCTACAAAAAGAAAATCAGTGAAAACTCAAAATTTCGAAACTTTTCCCCCTAAAACTTCCAATACTTTTCCTCCTTATCTATACGTACTTCTCAGGGAAAAATGATGTTCTCCTCAAAAGCATCACCTAATGCAATGATAAGCCAAAACACAAATACCCAAGGGGTCCAGCAGCTAGTTCTGCTGGTCAAAAGTGACCACACGTTGGGAAGAAAAAAGAAAAAAGAAAAATCCAATCGAGAAATGAGAAAACGCGAGAGAGAGAGAAAGAGAGTGTGTACTGTAGAAGAGACGCAGACAGGAAAACAGAAAAAGAGAAATTGGAAAAGAGAAAAGAGGAAAAAGAAGAACACGGGGAGAGGAACTGTACATGATGTGATGCTGCGAGGGGGGGGGGATGGATGGACACGTCGACACACCGTATTGCGCCAAATATTCCCGCGGTGAGAGAGAGAGAGAGAGAGTGGGAAATGGAGAGACGCAGAGAAAGAGAGAGAAAGGCTTTCGGAGGCGAGGGGGGGGGGGGGGGGGTGTTTGCACAGTTGGACTTGGTATGGTTAGGTTTGTGGGGATTTATATGGATACATTTGTGGAGGATGAAACGTGGATTATTTGGGAGTTTTAGATTTTGGAGATTTTGGGGTCTTGGGATTGTGAGATTCTGAGAGAACTTTGCGATTTCAGAATCGGCATTGTTCAAAAAGTGAGAATTAAAAATATTGAGACTCAGAAAATATGAGAAATTCGAATTCTGGAATTCCACAGAATCCAGAAGACGTCAGAAGACGAAATTTGGAATCTGGAGAATCTGACAAGGAGGAAAAATGGTGGCAGCCAGAGCCAGAAGACGTCGGAATTTGGAATCCTCAAGTTTCGAAAATTCAAAATTTCGAAAAAATTTCGAAAATTCAAGAAATTCAAATTTTGAATTTTTTTAAATATTAGCGATATTCCCCAAGGGGAAACGCGCTCCATCGCCAACTTGGCTGAAATTCGAATTTTCAGCTCTCCCGCCGTTTTGAAAACAGCGAAACATGTTTTGGTGGGTGCGTGGACTACTCGTGGACAATTCGAATGCTGCCCGAGTTGTCCACGAGGAGTCCACACACCCACCGAAACATGTTTCGCTGTTTTCAAAACGGCGGGAAAGCTGAAAATTCGAATTTCAGCCAAGTTGGCGATGGAGCGCGTTTTCCCTTAGGGAATATTGCTAATATCTCTCAAATCTAGAACCCCGAGAAACACAAAAAATTCACCACAAATTACCATCAAAGAGATCAAAACTGGACAACAAAAAACACAAAAGAAAAAGAGGAGATTTCAATCAAAATTCCATCTATCTATACAATCCCATCAATTCATTCTTTTTTCCATTTACGAAGGCCACTAGGAGAGAAAAGGTGTTTTATGAATTTATGGCGGTTTTCGGAGGGGGAGGAGGAGAATTGGATGTAAAGAAGAAGGTCATCAGAAGAACATGCAGAGATGAAAACTGAGAATTAAAAAAAAATTATGAGGTTTCTAGGTCATGATGAGACATCGTGGCCTAGAAATTCGAAAATTGGGTTTCTAGGCCGTTGTAGCTCGAAATTCGGCTTTCTAGACCACCGAACCCCTAGTGACCTAGAAATCCCAAATTTCGAGTTTTCTAAGCCATGCACAATCTGGTGGCCTAGAAACCCGGAAACCAGGTTTCTAGGCCATTATCTGTTGGTGGCCTAGAAATCCCAATGTTTGAATTTCTAGGCCACCAATCCCCTAGAGGCTTAGAAAGCACGAATTTCGGGTTTCTAGGCCATTTCTAGGCCACAAACCCCTGATGGCCTAGAAATCCCAAAGTTCGCATTTTCTAGGCCATGGCCTAGAATCCCCCAAAAACCCAATTTCCTCTTCTACAGATACCGCCCGTTTCGCTGTTATCACTGCCAAAAGGAGGGCTTCTACACTGAAGAGGAAGGACCCTTCCATTCTAGCACCGCCCATCCGAATGAGGAAATTTTGGTAGGGGACTAGTTTTCCAGCTGGGGGTTTTCTAGGCCGGGGGACTAGTTTTGGATTTCTAGGCCACGGTCCCCAAAAAATCAAATTTTCAGCTATTCAAAGAGTTCGACGCCGGGAAGGAGGCCGCAGCGCTGCAGGCGTTCAAGCAAATTTTCATGATGTGTCGGGATGGAGTGAGTTGAAAAAATGGAAGAGGAATTTTCTAGGCCATGACCTAGAAAATGTGAATGTCGGGTTTTTAGGCCATCGAAAGGTGGGGGCCTATAATTCCATTTTGGGAGGATTCTAGGTGATTTTTGATCTGGTGGCCTAGAAAAGTCAAGTATGGATTTTCTAGGCCATCGCCTAAAAAACCGAAATGTTTAGTTCTAGGCTACCTAAAAGTTAGTGGCCTAGAAACCCCATTTTCCGAGTTTCTAGGCCATGGCCTCAAACTTCAAATTTTTGAGTTTCTAGGCCATGGCCTAAAACTTCAAGTTTCCGGATTTCTAGGCCATCGAACGTTAGTGGCCTAGAAACCCCATTTTCCGAGTTTCTAGGCCACCAAAGTTCAATGACCTAAAACTTCCAGTTTTCGGATTTCTAGGCCGTCAAACTGCTGGTGGCCTAGAAACCCAAAATTAGAAATTCTAGGCCACCCAAAAAATCTCCATCTGAAATTTCCAGTAAATTTTGAAAATTTTTTGAGAAAAAAACAAAAAAAAATCCTAAAATTAGATATTCTCACATGGTACCTGCCATGTTCATATAGAATGCATCATATCTCGAAAAAAAAAAATTAATAAAATTGAAAAAAAATTTATTCATCAAAAAAAATCACCAGGATTCATCAGATTACGGTGGTCATAAAAATATATAAAAAATAGGCGGGAAATTCAAATTTCACATCTTATTGGAAGTAGTGACGGCGTGCATCAGTGCGGCGACTCTCTGTAAAAAACTGGCGGGAATTTCAAATTTTTTCGAAATTCTTGGAATTTTTGAAGGAAAAATGGCCTAGAAAAAGCTAGGCCAGCGCTTTCTAGGCCATTTTTGGTCAAAAATAGCTCAAAATTCATGATTTTTGGCTCATTTTTAGTGATTTTTAGGTCATTTTTAACGGTTTTTCAGTCAAAATATACCAAAATGGTCCAAAATTCGTGATTTTTGGCACATTTTTAGCGATTTTAGGTCATTTTTCTAGCTAAAAAATTACTTTTTCTCGATCCCTCGGATCCTCGTCTCGCAGTGTGGCCGTGGATCTTGGACGTCCGTTGATCAGTGGTGTTGTTAGGTGATAGTTCTGAAAATTTGGGGGTGAAATTGGAGGAAAATAGCTCAAAAATCATGAAAAATGGCCAAAAATGAGTGAAAATGGTCTAAAATTGCTCTAAAATCATGAAAAATGACCCGAATTTGGTGATTTTTACTCATTTTTCATACATTTAGAGTCATTTTTAGCATATTTTGGACTATCTTGGGTGATTTTTGGTCAATTTTTATCAAATTTGACTCATTTTTCATGATTTTTGAACGGTTTTTGATATATTCCAGTCAATTTTTTATTACTTTTGGTCTATTTTCGAGAAATTCGAGCCATGTTTGGTACATTTTCAGGATTTTTGGATCCATTTTCAGCAAATTTTGGGCATTTTTAGGGATTTTTGAACGATTTTTCATAATTTTTGGCCAATATTTGGGTATTTCGGGTCAATTTTCATAAAATTTGGATCATTTCATGTTTTTTTTAACGATTTTTCTTTATTTTTGGACTATTTCGGGTCATTTTTAATGATTTCCGAACCATTTCTGATGATTTTGAGACCATTTTCTGCTATTTTTGAGCCATTTTTAGCAATTATTTGGGCAATTTTCAATGAAAAACGATCCAAAATTCATAGAAAATTTTTCCAAAATCATCAAAATCGCCAAAAAATCATGAAAAATAGTCTAATTTTCACAAAAAATTAGGCTCCGCCCACTTCTTTTTCAAAACTTGGAGTTTTTTTTTTAATTTTTCAGAGGTTTTTTGACATTTTCATAGTGATTTTTAGTCAAAAAAAGTCAGAAAATTTATCAAAATTTTTCAAATTCTAGCAAATTTTGGGCAGTTTTTCATAATTTTTCCTTTAAAATCCACTAAAAATGGCTCAAAATCCTCCAAATTTCAAACTTACCCCCATAAGGTTATCCTGAAAAATGGGCGGAGCCTGATTATGCTGCTGGTGTTGATGCTCATGGCCAAAAATCGGCAAAACTACTCGCTGAACGCTGGTGAATATGGTTTGGACTGCTGTGGACAGGACGGGTCTGAAAAAATCGAAAATTAGTGAATTTTTGGTCTAAAATGAATGAAAATGACCCAAAAATTGCAAATTTTCAGTGAAAATTAGACTAAAAATGATCCAAAATGGTCAAAATTGACCAAGAATGGCCTAAAAACTCCCAGATGGCCTAACTTTCTCCAGTTGAAAAAGTTAGGCCATGAGAGGTTTTCTAGGTCAATTTTCATGATTTTTAAGCTATTTTTGGTCAAAAATTGTCAATGGAGCGTGTTTTCTGACTTACAACTTTTTGACCACCACAATAGGTTTTTTGAATTTCAAAAAATGAAATTTCATAATGTCCCTCGCTGCTTCTTGTTCCCACTCGTAGACTCGTTCTCTGGTCACTTCTGGCTGCAAAAAAATGGAAGATTTTTTGATGGCCTAGAATTTCAAATTTTGGGTTCTTAGGCCATGGCCTAGAAATCCTGAAAATTGGGTTTCTAGGCCCTGGAGTTTTGGTGGCCTAGAAACTTGGAAAATGGGGTTTCTAGGCTATTAGCCCTTTGGTGGCCTAGAATTTTAAATTATGGGTTTCTAGGCCACCAACAACTGATGGCCTAGAAAATATTTGGGTGGCCTAGATATTCAAAATTCGATTTTCTAGGCCACCAGGTCAAAAATGGCCTGAAACCCTCTAATATCGGGTTTCTAGGCCACCAACTTTCGATGGCCTAGAAATCCAAATTCCGATTTTTTAGGCCATGGCCTAGAAAATTTCTCTTCCGTTTTTTCAACTCACTCCATCCCGACACATCATGAAAATTTGCTTGAACGCCTGCAGCGCAGCGGCCTCCTTCCCGGCGTCGAACTCTTTGAACAGCTGAAATTTTCAAATTTTAAATAATTGGTGGCCTAGAAATCCAAAACTAGTCCCCCGGCCTAGAAAACCCCCAAATTTACCAAAATTTCCTCATTCGGATGGGCGGTGCTGGAGTGGAAGCGTCCTTCCTCTTCGGTGTAGAAGCTCTCCTTTTGGCAGTGATAACAGCGAAACGGGCGGTATCTGGAAAAGAAAATTTGGGTTTTGGGATTCTAGGCCATGGCCTAGAAAATTCGGAGTTTGGGGTTTCTAGGCCACCAATAGTCTAGAAATCCGAATATTGGGATTTCTAGGCCGCCAACAGATAGTGGCCTAGAAATCCGAAATTCGGATATCTAGGCCAGGGACTTCATGACCTAGAAAACTTGAAATTTGGGATTTTTAGGCCATGGTGGGCTTCGTGGCCTAAAAATCCGGTAATTAGATTTCTAGGCTATTAAGGCTTTGGTGGCCTAGAAATCCTAATATTGGAATTTCTAGGCTACTAGCTAATAATGGCCTAGAAAACCTAGAATTTGGGTTTCTAGGCCATCAAGGGTTTGGTGGCGTAGAAATCTAGAATTTGGATTTCTAGGCCATTTTGGGTCGATTTTCGTCGTTTTTTCGGAATTTTTGGCTGGTTCGAGGCCTAAATTTCGATTTTTAGCATGAAAATCTATGAAAAATGGTCTAGTAACCCGAAAATCGAATTTCTAGGCCATCAAACCCAAAATGCTCTGTTAAGGGCTAAAATCTTTTATTTTAAGCCGATTCTTGTGATTTTTTTCACTCTCTAGCTTCAAAAGTTCCCATTTTTGCATTTTTCCCACTAGAAACCCACTTTATATGAATCTGAAGCACATGATACTCGAATCCTCGCCACGTCTTGAAAATCGAGTGACAGTGACAGCAGTAGGGGAGGGCGAAGTGTTCTGAAAGTGGAAAATAGCGTTTTTGGGGGTTTTCGGGGTGAAAAATTGACATTTTGGGGGTTAAATAGGTAAAAATCACGATTTTAGGGCTAAAAATGCCCAAAAATCGCGATTTTTCGGTCTAAAAAGTGACTTACGACTCAAAATATCGTCTTTTTCGTTCAAAACTCGATCGTTGAGTTGTGTTGGGTGCGCTTGCATTGTGATGGGCACGACGAAGCTGGCGCCGGACTGAAAAATTTTTTAATAGAAAAATTTGAAAATTAGGGAAAAAATCCAATTTTTTGAGCCAAAAACCAAGATTTTAGGCCTAAAATGAAGGTTTTTAGGTTAAAATTTGTCAAAAATTCCATTTTTTCACTCAAAATTTTTGAAATTTTTACCCTATTCACTGTTTGCATTCCATTCTTTTTTGCAGCATCAGAAATCGCTTTTGAAGATTGTCGAAGGGCTCGGAGGCGACTTTTTTGAGCCGGTGGTGGCGGTTGAGCGTATTGGAATTTTTCTGAAAAAAGTGGGGTTTTAGGGTGGAAAAGATGGATTTTTGGGGTTTTGAGACCTGAAAAATCGATTTTTCGAGCTTATTTTAGTCTAGAAATGTTCGGAAAATCGAAAATTCAAAAAAAAAATTTTTTTCAAAAAACATTTTTTTTTTTTGAAAATTGGATTTTTAGGTCCTGGAACCCTAAAAATGTGGTTTTTAGGGGTTTTGGGACCTGAAAAATCGATTTTTTGAGCTTATTTTGGTATAGAAACAGTGGAAAATCTCGATTTTGAAGTTTTGAGCCAAAAAATCACGAAAATACGATTTTAGCAGAAATTTTTGGATTTTCGCGGAATTTTAAGGTTTTTTTCGAGTTTTCCAGGTTAAAAAGGGCGCAGAATTCGATTTTATGGGTTTAAAAAACTGAAATTTTGAGTTTTTTGAGGTAAAATTACCTAGAAAATCAATTTTTCGAAAAAATTTTTTTTCTCAAAATTTTTTTCAAAATCGGATTTTCAAGTCTCGGAAAATGAGGTTTTTAGGGGTTTTGGGACCTGAAAAATCGATTTTTCGAGCTTATTTTGGTCTAGAATGTCCGGTAAATTGAGAATTTAAAGTTTTGAGCCAAAAAATCCGAAAAACACGATTTTGACTGAAATTTTTTGGTTTTTAGCGGATTTTGACAGGTTTTTCAGGTTAAAAATGGCGTAGAATTTGATTTTTTGCATGGTTTAAATTAAAATATTGAGTTTTTGGGGTAAAATTACCTAGAAAACTAATTTTCCAAAAAAAAATTGTTTGCGATTTTTCGATATTTTTCAGGATTATTTAGTTTTTCTCCATTTTTTTCATTTTTTCCTTCAAAAATCTGACCATTTCGATAGGAATTCGATGTAGATGGTTCTGCTGGATCGATAGCTCCTCCGTAGATTTCCTGAAAAATTGAAAAAAAATTTTTTTTGTTGAAAAAATCGATTTTTCCCTACCGCCTCCTCTTCCTCGAGTGCTCTTAAAAATTCGTCTTCTTTTAATTGGCTTTTTCCGTCCATTTTTTGGCGATTTTTTGCTTATTTTTGCGTTTTTTTGCCACCTGTAAACCAAAAACTCAGTTGACGCATAACTAGTGTATAAGTGAAGGCAAACGCGCGCCATGCAACAATTTATGGCACAAAATGAGGGAATTTGAATTTTATTCGTTTTTTGGCGAATTTATTGTCTATTTTTTGGTCTATTTTCCCTAAAAATTGGTGAAAAATTCACTGAAAATAAAGCCAAAAACAAATATAAAAAATTTTGTTCACCTACAGTACTCTTTTAAAGGCGCATGCACTTTGAGGCACAGGTTTTGGCGGGAACGTCTAATTTTTGAATTTCTCAATCAATTTTTTCGATTTTTTCGACGATTTTTTCACCGATTTTTGCGGAAAATCGGTGGAAATTTACGAATAATTTTTTTCAGCCATGCTACCCACAACGGATCCCATGTATCAACACTTCAAAATTTCGTCGGATAAAGAGTTGGAGCTGACACTTGATGGTGTCCCCATCGAGTATCCGGCACTTGTCAAAGAAGCGTTTCTCAATAGTATGAGAAAATTTTAGACCCAAAAATCATCCAATTTTCTATTCAGATTGGCACGCGTCGGCCAACCAAACCGACGTTCCATCGAATTGTGCTTCGCTCAACGAGCGTCACTGTTGGGTGATGTCTCGGAATCAGATGTTCATCTGGGAACGGGCTAAAGTAAGGACTTTAGAATGTTCTACTATGAAAAATTGAATTGTTGAGCGTTAAAAACCTATAATTCGGTGAAAATATCAAAAATTGAGTGAAAATTGCCAAAAATGGGGTTTTATCGAGTTTTATCGGTTTTGCTTGGAAATCGAATTTTGGATTATTTGGATGTTTTAACTCGATTTAGATTGGTTCAAAGTAAAAATTCACGATTTCTGAGGTAATTTAACCTATGAAAATTGATTTTCAGTGTTTTTTCAGCCGGAAAACAATAATTTTTTCTTAAAGGAGGATTCCGGTCAAAATTTTTTATTGCTTTGAAATATGTAAAAATGTGCGTAGATTCCGAAAATCATAATGAAAACGCTCAAAAATTGTTCCAAAACCTCGAAAATGCTCTCCAAAATGAGAAAAATTCACGCGAATGGTCTCCGGAGGACGTGGCCGAATTTCCCAAAAAGGGGATGAAGTCAGCCAATCAGCGCCATTGTCATTTGCCGGCACCCGTTTCAACGTCGCTGATTGGTTGGCTGACTCCGCTCTTCATAAGGAAAATGTCGGCCACGACCCCCGGAGATCATTCGCGTGATTTTCGCCTATTTCGGAGAGCATTTCCGGGGTTTTGGAGCAGTTTTTAAGCATTTTATTATGATTTCCGGAATCTACGCGCATTTTTACATGTTTTTAAGCGATAAAAAATTTTGACCGGAATCCTCCTTTAACCGAAATTCACTAGAAATGATCGAATCCAGGCTAAAATTCATCAATCATCATTAAAAAGAACGCTGAAACCTTAAGAATCCACGAAAAATATCGATTCTAGTCTAAAATTGACCAAATTTCCCTAAAGATGCCTCGAAAATCAGTGAAAACAGACCCCAAACCTCTAAAGTCCACTAATTTTCCAGTCCTCCCACCGTGCCACCATCCCAGCCACTCTGCCCCTCCCCACGAGTGGTCTTCCCCGTTCCGCGAAGTGTGTGGTCGTCTACGATAGTCTTCAAACGTCGGCCACCAACAAACTTCCCGTCCCCGGCGTCGTCATCGTCACTCCAGAAGGCGTCCTCCGTCACTGGACAACCATTGAATCTCAGAATTACATCGAAAAGGTGTTGGATATCAATAGCGAAGTGGCTCTGAAGTTGGAGCTCACCGATCCGCCGATGGACGGGAAATCCGCTTCGTTCCTACTCACAACGACGTCTGGAACGATCTACTTGCTGAATGGAGAGGGCGCCGATTCTGGAAAAACTGGAGCGCTGGCTTGCAATAAAGTGTGCGGACGGGAGACGCAGGGTTTCAGAAGACGTCTTTCTTCGATTGTCTTTGGAACAGGGGGCTCGAAAGATCCCAGAGAATCACTGGTTACTAACAGCTTCCAGTATGAAACGAAAAGTGGAAATCTTCTGCTAATCTCGGTGTCCGCGGAAATGCTTAGTGTCTACAATCTTGAGAAACCGGAGGAGATGTGGAGTCTCAAGTCGGCGGAGTTCTTTCAGCCCAAAGTTGCCGGTTTCTTTGAGCAGGATTTGAAGGTGAGGGTTTGAAGAAAGAATCCGACCAAAATTTTTATCGCTTTAAAATACGTAAAAATGTGTGTAGATATCAAAAATCATAATGAAAATGCTCAAAAAGCTCTCAAAACACCGAAAATGGCTGCGAAATGAGCGAAAGTCGCAGAAGTTGTATCCGGTGGCCGTGGCCTAGTTTTCCAAAAAGGGGTGGAGCCGAGTGCTGCCGCACGACTGCAAAGACGCTCATTGGCTGACTCCGCCCCCTTTTGGAAAACTCGGCCACGGCCACCGGACACAACTTCTCCAATGTTTGATCCTTTCAGAGGCACTTTTCGGTGTTTTTGAGAGATTTTTGAGCATTTTATTATGATTTTTGGAATCTACGCACATTTTACGTATTTTAAAGCAATATCATTTTTTGGTCGGATTCCGCCTATTATGGATTTCACGGTTTCAGTGCGATTTTAAGCGGTTTCGGTAGGATTTCAAGAATTAAGACATATTTTTGCATCATTTGAGACCGAAATTTGACAATTTTGACCCCAAAAAACATCAATGTCTCACCCGAAAATTTGAAAAAAATGTCCAGTTTCCCGCAATAATAAACTCAATGCTTTCAAGAGAGTGCCGAATCTGGTCAAAGCGAAATTGATGGACGTCGCCGTGTTCCGTGATGGTCTAATGTGTCTCCTGGGCGGTTGTCACGAGGATTCAGCTACCGTATCCATGTTCGTCATATGGCTGGGACCCAAATGGCAGACAGAACAACCGAAGGAATTTGTGTGGAGCGCCAAGATTCCGAACGCCGAGCACCGCGCGATGTTCGCCAAAAATGATCCATCTGTCTACAGTAGTCTGAGTCTATCCATTCCAAAGGATACATCGGAAGCAAAAGGAGCGGAGCGCACGGATGGAATTCTCGTTGTGCACACGTTTTTTGGTAAGTTTTGGTGGAAAATCTCGTTAAAATTGTGTTTAACACGAATCCGGTAGTGTTGTGAATCACGAAAAACTGAGCCTAGAAGCCGGAGAGTAATGAATTTTGACCTTAAATCAAGAGTTTCGACCCAAACATCATAAATTTCGACTGAATTTTGACTCCACAAACATAAGTTTCTACCTCAAAAATATGCATTTTGACTGGAAAAAAATCATTTTTGACTCAAAAGGCGATAATTTCTTACTGAACATAGTAAAAAAATAGCGTCTAAAAGATTCTGAAACCCCCAAAATCTTTAAAGGAGGAATCTGACCAAAAATTTTGGTCGGAGTCCTCCTTTACTTTTCACCCTTATATCCCTCTTTTTCCAGCTATCTCACTCTACCTCCCGTTCGACTTGTACAAGCCTAAAAAACACCATGCCATCTATCGTTACGTCACCTTCCCAGCTGAGGATCAACTCATCGGAACCGCCGTCTCCCAACAATACGTCTACGTTATTATGCTTGAAGCGGGCGTTTCGACGATTCGTCTACTTCCCCGTGGCTTCTCTGATGGCTCGATTTTGTATAATAAATCGCAAATTGTGGTCCCCTCACTGGCCGCCGGAGCCGATGATTGGGGTGTTCTCAGTGAGATTTTGTCGGAGATGGTCGCCGCGGGACTCCCGAAGACACCAATCTATGCGGCACTTAATAAGGCCTTCGATTTGTTTGCTGAGAAGGATATGCAGAAGAGTGCCGCGCAGTTGAAAGTAAAATTTGGCTGAAAAGAGCCCAAAAGCACAAGACTCACAACCATTTTTTCCAGGAGATCCACAAGATGGCCGATCAAGAAATGTGTCGCATCGTAACCCAATTCCTGTACGCAATCATTGACTATTCTGATGCGGCCAACAAGACGGACACGGAGCTCCACGCAAAGAGGGTCCTCGTCTCCAGATTCCATCTCTTTCTGAAGCATATGGGACTATGGGATCGAATTGTCGTGGCGCCATGTGTGGTGATGAGGGCCGGAGTTCCGGAGCAGAGAGTGGGACCGACCATGTTGGGAGAGGTGAGGAGGCTTGAAAATGGGGAAAATAGAGTGAAAATCACGAAACATGGCCCACAATGCCCTGAAAACTGTCAGAAATTGGCCTAAAATAGTCTGAATTCCGCTAAAAATGATCCGAAATAGACCCAATAGTCCGAGTTTGTTGAAACTGGTCAAAAATTGTCTTAACATGGGTCACAATTGACGATTAATAGTTCAAAATAACTCAAACTCCTCTACTATTAATCCGAAAATTGTGAACAGTGCCCTATCTGACCGTAAAATCACCTAAAATCTTCAATTTTCCAGGTCAGCGAACGCGTGACCGCCACGCTTGCCATCTGGGGATGGAAGTGCGCGAGCGAGGGAAACGCCGCCATATTTGATGTGATCCTGGAGAAGGTTCTCCGACTTCCAGAGGTTCAAGATTTGGGACTCAAGGACAAAGATGCACTGTTCGGACGGTGTGGTCTAGTACACCATATCCCAGTCGTCGCCGCCCAACAGTTGGACAAGAACATTCTGACGAAAGCCAAAACGCATCGAATGGAGATTTTCCATTCGGTGTGTGAGCTTCTGACACTGGTCCGCGATTTTATTTTCCGTGAGAGAAAGTAGGTTTTGAACAGGGGAAATGACCTAAAATGGGCCGAATTTCCTCGACTTTTTTTTCAAAATTCCCACTCTATTCCCAGTATCCAAAAAACATCGATAGCCAAAATTGTTTCAAAATTGCAGAACCAAAGGCGCCGTCACTCGATTGCCATTCTGGTGGACAATCGAAACATTCGCCGACTGTTACCGCTTCGTTTCGGAAAGAATTTTGGAAGAGCTGCGCGAGGGACAACTATCGGACAGTGAGAGGACACGCATGTTCCGTTATATCGACAGGTAAGCATTTTGGCTTAGAATCATTGGGTAAAAAATGGCGAAATTTGACCTAGAAACCTTGAAAATCGAGTCAGAAGCACCAAAATTTGGGCTTGATAGTCTCATCATCTCATTTTTCGTACCAAGAATTTCAAATTTGGACCTAAATTTAACTTTTCGGGCCGAAAACGCATGTTTCCCGACAGAAAATCCACCATTTTTTTCCAGCATCTACGACTTTTTCCTTGACGAATCGGACGTGCGTCCCGACATGGACCACATCCTTCAAGAGCTCATCACACTGGGACAAGTTGGATATGCACTGGATTTGGCGGAGAAACATAAGGACTTTGGAACTCTGATCAAGCACTATTTGGGAACAGATATTCATACCCGACAGAAGATGTTCGATCGGTACAAGAAGACGTTCGAGGCGGACGATTTTGAGATGTACTTGTGCGATTATTTGAAAGTACACGGGCGGAATGATGTGCTGATGCAGCAGAGAGGTGGTCGTGTCGATCAGTATTTGGATAATTTTAAGGAACTCCGCTTCTCCCGCGAAATCGCAAATGGTCAATTCGGAAAAGCCGCTCTCACCCTGATGAGTCTCGCAGAGACAGAAGCCAAAAGTTTTTCGAAATTCTCGGATTTCCTGACGCGTGCTTACTATTGTGCGACCACTGCTCAGCAGCTCGGCGATCCGACCGATATGACGGAGGTGTTGGATTTCTATAACAGACGGTATCCAGAGATGAAGCATCGTCTTCGGATTCCGGTGGAGATATTGAAGGTGAGCGGGGGGAGCAAAATAGAGCAAATTTCGCGGTTGCGAAATGTCGTGGTTGCGAAACGTCCGGGTGTTTTCCAGACCGCCTACGCCAACGACTTTGACGCGATGATGTCCGTCGAGGAGATGCTCGAATGGAATACCACCCATCATCCGAGTGACGAGACTACTGTAGCCGGCTTTGTCAGATCGTTTCATCTTCTCGCCGATCTTCTCGTCGTTCATCCGGATTCCGTGGAGTTGAAGGAGAAAATCGAGTTGACGTGGAAGACGTTGATCGAGTATGACGAGTGGAATCGCATTCGGAATAAGGACGATGTGGGGGCGAAGACGATGTTCGGGAAGGTGTGCGATTGGATTGTCAAGGAGTATCCAGCGGATAGTGAGTGTTTTTTTTTTGAATTTTGGAAATTTCGATACTCGAAAGAATTCTGAAAACGTCGGTGTCCTGTTTTTATGGAATTCGGCGTCAAAATGAACCTGAAAATCGAAATTTCGAGTCCGATCTGGTCTCGAAAAGGCTGAAAACGGACAAAAATGTTTTAAAGGAGGTATCCGATCAAATTTTGTTATTGCTTTAAAATACGTAAAAATGCATGTAGATTCCAAAAATCAAGATGAAAATGTTCAAAAATCGCTTTAAAATCCCGTAAAATGGCTCAAAAAGAGCAACAATCGCAAAAGTTGTATCCGGTGGCCGTGGCCGAGTATCCCAAAAAAGAGGCGGAGTCAGCCAATGAGTGTTTTTGCAGTCACGCGGCAGCCAACCACTGCGCTCGGCTCCGCCGCCTTTTTTGGGAAACTCGGCCACGGCCACCGGATACAACTTCTGTGATTTTTGCTCATTTCCGACCTATTTTGAGGGGGTTAGAGCGATTTTTGAGCATTTTCATTACGTATTTTGGAATCTACGCACAATTTCACTTATCTTTTAGCAACAAAAAATTTTTGCTCGGAATACTCCTTTGAGGAATCTGGGTCAGTCTATGATGGCAAAGTTCCAAAATTTGCTCTTATCATCCTCTACTTTTTTCTAGAAGGCGACTGCTACCCAGCATGGATGCCGCTCTCCCGTCTCCTAATCCTCCCATCCAACCTCGATTCAACTCTCGACGATTCGTTCTCCACCCCGTCCAAAACACATCACCTCGCCTGGATTAAAGGACACATCAAATGGGTTGCCGAGCAGCTCGGAAAGTCCGCCCGTCAACCACGGGCGGCCTTTTTCCGTCCGGACACCAACGAGGTCGGTTCGATTGGACAAGCAGTGCTGGCAGGATTCGGACCGATTTTCAAGGCCAGAGAGGCGAGATTTGCGAAGAAATTGGAGGCTGTTAGCGATGGAGTAATGGAGGTCGACGAGGAGAAATAATTTATTTTTTGTTGCTTAGAATTATTAGCGATATTCCTTAAGAGGAAACGCGCTCCATCGCCAACTTGGGTGAAATTTGAATTGTCAGCTTTCCCGCCGCTTTGAGAAAGCGAAACATGTTTCGGTAGGTCGATGGAGTCCTCGTGGACAACTCAGGCAGCAGTCGAATTGTCCACGAGGAGTCCATGCACCCACCGAAACATGTTTCGCTGTTTCAAAACGGCGGGAAAGCTGAAAATTCAAATTTCAGCCAAGTTGGCGATGGAGCGCGTTTCCCCTTAAGGAATATCGCTAATATGTTATACAATATTTATTCTTTCTAAGTTTTTGCTTGTTAAAATTCCGATTTTCCTATTCTAGGGACCCCTTTTTTGTGTGAATGTTTTGAAAATTCAGGAGTCACAAATGCGCTCTATTGAGAAATGTTTCAGAGCACAAAAACAACTTCTCTATTTTTGAATTTTTTCTTCATTTTCCCTCCACTTTCCATCCTTTCTTATCATGATCTCCCCTACGGTGACACTCAAAAAAGTATCAAAATTTCGAATTTTCTATGTGTTTTTCGACCGATTGTCAATAAAAATTGATATCAAAGTCTGTTTTTTCGCCAATTTTTTTTTGATTATTGACTTAAAATATTAAATATATCGTTGAACTATTTCTCGATGATGCATATACTTTTCTTTTCAAACTTTTTTCTTTATTTCTCTTCATTTTTTCGCGTTTTTTCTTCAAAAATCTCTAATTTCCTCTTGAAATTTGAGCAATTTCCTAGAAGAAATGAGCATTTTTCTCTCACTTTCTCTCTATTTTCTCTATTTTCTCCGAGTTTCCACTTGATTTTTAAAGGTTGTTAATGTTTATCCGTAGGTGATAGCAGCTGATGTTTACCCCCTCAAGGGTCACCTTGAGACATTTCTCTGTGGTGTTTTAAAGTTCATGTTGGCTAGGAAAATTTGGAGATAATTGGTTGAAATACGATCCAAAAATGCAAAATTTTGACCAAGAATCCGACGAAAAATGCACAATTTTTCGCTAAATTTGCATCTGAAATTCCCCCTATTTTGAACGAAAATTCGCTAGTTTTTGCCGAAAAACAATGGATTAAAAGTGCAAAAATGCTATCTCTTGTTGTCTCTATTTCTAGTTTTTTTTGTTGGAAATTTCGCAATTTTTACTATTTTCGTTTTCAGTGATTCGAAAAGTTTCGAACTTTATGACTCGGAAATGAAGAATGATTCGAATTTTTATCAGTTTCTCGTTGTTATTCGACACTTTTTAATACGAAAATCATCAAAATTTTGGTTATTTTTAGTTGAGATTCTGGAGAAAATTAAATTTTTTTAGTTTTTCATTTTGAGATTCTGAAGTCATCTGGAGCACTCTCATAATCTTGGATTTTCGGAACTCTGAGATTTTGAGGAGACGAGATTCGGAAGTTTATAGATTTTGTTCTCCAATTTCCCAGATTCAGGATGTATAAGATCTTCAGATTTTGACATTCTGGAACAATCTTCAATTTTTTCCAAATATTGAAATGAAATCCATTAAAAAATCTAAAAAAAACTTTCGACGCCTTCTGAATTCTGAATTCAGAAGACCCTAGATGACCATGAACCAGTTGTATATCGTAAATTATCATCTTTGTTCTCTCCCTTTTTCTCCAAAACTAACACTGTTTTCTTATCAGAATCTCTCTCCCCGTTATTATTAAAAATTCTCGCCTTTTTCTCTGCGTCTCTTCATCTTTTGCACTCTCTTTTTCTGTTTCTGATTCTTATCTAGTTTTCCGTGTCTTCTTCTATATTCTGCTTCCTCCTCCTCTTCCTATTGTCCCTAAAACTTGCAAATTTTCATAGAAAATTTGATCTACTACTCTATGCTCCCCCGTCTCTTCCTCACTATTCTCCCTGTGTATTCTGGTATTTCTGATGAACCTGAATCTTCTGAAAAACATGAATATGTAAAAAAAACCAACATTTTTTTCAAAAAATCGAAAATTTCAGAGACTACTGTTCGAAATGGCACAGCCACAGGGTAACAAAAGTAGCAATGATAGCAATACACTGTCCTTTTGCGGACAACAATTGAAATTGGACACCAAGAAGCAGAGTAAGCAGGAAATAGATTGAAAATTTGGAAAATTTGAAAATTTTTGACCCGGCAAAGTGGAAAAAATCAAATTTCAGCTGGAAAATCGCAAATTTTGAACTAAAACCCCCAAAAATCCTAAAGTTTCACTCAAGAATCTCAAATTTTTGCCCAAAAATCCAAAATTTGGTTCAAAATGTGCCCGAAACTCTTAAAATTGGTTCAAAAATCTCAAAATTTGATTCAAAAATCGAATTTCTGAAAAAAAGAAAAAACTCTCCTTTCAGTCCGAAACTTTCAAATTTTGACCTGAAAGCCTAGATTTGTAAAAATGTCCTATTTCTCAGTAATTTCGGGTCAAAATCCAACTAATTTTTCAAATTTCCCACCCGTTTTTCCTCCCAAAATTTTCATTTTCAATCATATTTCCAGTCCAATCCGTCGTCGACCAAATCCGTGCCCATCCGAACCTCGAAATCCTTGATTTCCGTGGAAACACTCTGAGCGTCTTGGCCGGAAAGGAAATAGCAAAAGCACTGAAAACACGTAGCGAGCTCAAAGAATGCATCTGGAGTGATATGTTCACAGGACGGCTGAAAGATGAGATTCCGTTAGTTTTGGATGCTTTCGGAGAGGCATTGACTGCTTCTGGATGCCATTTGACCACGTTGGATTTGTCCGATAACGCTTTTGGAGCCGGACTTTCAAAGTCGCTGGCCAACTTTTTGCAGGTAAAAGTTGAGAAGATTTTAAGCAGAAAATATGAAAAATCGCAAAAAAATGAGGCCAAAACCTCGTTTTAGAGGTTTTGTGGCCTAATTTTCAAGGTTCTAGGGAATGCTCGGCCCAAAATTTTGCCATTTCCCCCTTCCAACCACCAAAATTCCTTCATTTTTCAGTCCCCTGCCCTCTACTCACTGGAAAACTTGATCCTCAACAACAACGGACTCGGATTGGCCGGGAAGACCGTCGGTCATGCGCTGTACCAAATGATAACCGCGTCGAAAAAAGCGGGCCGCCCGTTGAAACTGAAAAAATTTGTGTGCGGACGGAATCGGCTGGAAGTAGAGTCTACCATTGCATTGTCGGACGCCTTCTGCCTGATGACGACGTTGGAGGAGATTCGCCTGCCGCAGAATGGAATTCGCGAACCGGCAATTGGCGCGTTGGCGCAGGCTTTTGCGATAAATAAGGGGCTTAAGGTAGGGGTTTTAGCAAGATTTTGGGAGGAAAATTTGAACAAAAAGTTTTTTCAAAGATACTTATAGGGTTTTTGGAAAAGTCTGAAGACGTCTTGAGGACCTTACAGGATTCTAAGAGAAGAGTCCTAGAGGGCGATGACTCTACGGGCTCCTGGACGATACTGAATGAGTTTGACGTCTTCTTATATGTTCTGAACACACTCTAGAGGATTCTGACGTTTCCTAGAGGGGTCTGAAGACTTCGGATGCTTCTAGAAACTTCTGGAGACGTCTAGAAGACCCCACGTGATCTTTGAGGGAGGAAAATTAGAAGACG
The DNA here is from genome assembly GCA_963932045.1 of Caenorhabditis sinica. NCBI lineage: Eukaryota > Metazoa > Nematoda > Chromadorea > Rhabditida > Rhabditidae > Caenorhabditis > Caenorhabditis sinica. The sequence continues at coordinate 18,149,620 of OZ009943.1, forward strand.
TCAGGATGACCATGAGCCTTCTGGATGACGACTTCATGGGACTTCTAGGCAATTCAAATTTTTTAAACTTCAAAATTTTCAGGTCATCGACATCAACGACAATATCTGTGGACCGGAAGGAGCGCTCGAACTCGCGGAAGTCCTTCCCGACCTTCATCATTTAGAGATTCTGGATTTGGGCGATTGCGTGTGTGACGATACGGGAATTGTCGGTATTCTGAGCGGTCTCGATCGTCGACGTGATTGTCTGAAGAAAGTGATTCTAAGTGGAAATAACATCACTTCGGAAATCATTGATCAGATTGGAGCGTTTTTTAACTCGGCTGGAATGTCGCATGTGTAAGGAATTTGAAGTTTTAAGGGGAAATTTTGGGAAAATTGACTGCGGTTTTCGAGTTTATATAGATCTTGCAAATTTAATACTTCCTACTTTTTTGTCCAAAAATCCCTCGAATTTTACCGGAAACTTTCCAATTTTTTCAGCAAAGTCGACGTCTCAGTGAACATGTTCGGACAGGATTTCGACGCCGCCAAGGCTCGCTACGGTCGAGGAAATATCGATTTCGGACGTCGTGGAGACGACGAGATGCTGTCTTCTGATGGAGAGGATGAAACTGGTGCGGAGGATGCAAGCATGGAGGAAGGTGAGGAAAAAATTGAAAAATGGAAAGGAATTCCGGTAAAAAATCAGCCATTATTAGAAGACGTCAAATAGTTTCTGAAGCATTCCGGAGACTTCTGAAGACGTTTTGAGGCATCTGAAGTCATTTGACGTCTTCGGAGGTCTCCGATACCTCACAAAAATTTCCACCATTTTCAGATGCTCTCAACACATCGCGAGACGTTGTCATCCCACGCACTCCCGAAGAGGCTTCGCAATCGGATCAAATGCTCCACGAGCTCGTCACGCGTGGTTTCGGATGTATCAAATTGGGAGGGGGTCCCCCCGCTCAGGAGGGTCCCGGAGAGAAGGTCTCGTTTTTGGATAGAGGACTCAAGTTGGACACGGCTGAGAGTGCTGATCCGGTTGTTAAGGTAAGGGGAAAATTTGCTCAGAAACTAGTCTCCCTAGCTATTTTTGGTGGCACACTGGCTCATTTTTGGGTCAAATTTTTGCAAATTTTCTTTTGAAACACTCTAGAAGACGTCCTAAATCTCATTTTCCCAATTTCCAGGTCATCAACGCCACCAAAACCATGAAGGCCCTAGAACTCCGAGGTAACACCCTTGGAATCGAAGCGGGAAAACGCATCGCCGAGGCTCTCAAAGCTCATCCGGAGCTCGAGCGGTGTCTTTGGAGTGATCTCTTCACGGGACGTTTGAAAAATGAGATTCCCCCAGTGCTCGAAGCTCTTGGAAATGGAATTATGACGGCTGGAGCCAAGATTCGCGAGTTGGATTTGTCGGATAACGCGTTTGGACCGATTGGAGCCGATGCTATTAAGGTATGGAGTGTGGGAATAGAATGTGGGGAGTTTTGGCTCAAAATTGAAAAAAGAACAATTTTAGGCTAAAAACTAAGAACCACAAATTTTTGTTCCAGGAATTTCTCGAATCGCCATCTGCATACACTTTGGAGACGCTGAAACTCAACAATAATGGACTGGGAATTGGCGGGAAGCAGATCGCCAAATCTCTTGCCGAATGCCTTCGGGTTTCGATTGCCGTCGGGGGAGAGCAACGTCTTCGTTTGAAGACGTTCATCGCCGGAAGGAATCGGTTGGAGAATCCGGGAGCACACGCTTTGGCTGCTACTTTTAAGGTAATTGGAAGAAAATTAGAGCAAATCTATAAAAAATGAACTAAAAACAAGCAAAGTTGGCCCAGGAAAAGTACTGAAAACGTCGAATAGAGGATTTTAGAGATTCAGAAGACCCCCAATCACCTGATATTCTCCATTTTTGCAGTCCCTGGAAACGGTCGAATGGTTCGACGTTCGCCAAAACGGAATCCACGAGGCGGGCATTCGCGATCTCGTCACCGCCCTCAAGCACAACCGTAATCTCCGTCACCTCTGGCTCGAAGACAATACAGTACTTCCCAAAGGCGCCAAAGCTCTGGCCAAGTGTCTCGAATCATGGCCAAAACTTGAAGTACTGAATCTCTCGGACTGTCTGATCCGCGACGCCGGTTGCAATTACATAATTGATCATCTGAATCCCCAACTTCATCGTCATTTAAAGAATGTGTATTTGTGTGGAAACGAGCTTACACCGCCCGTGGCTAAACTCTTGATTCAGGTAGCTTTTTAGGCCGAAATTCAAGTTTTCCAGTTCAAATTTTTTGCAGAAATGGGCAAAATTCAACAGCTTCAACCCCCGCCCTAATCTTCATATTCACACGAACTCCTTCGGTGCTGAGTTCTTCCATATTGCCGATTTGGCTCCGGAAAATGTAATGGTAGGCGACGAGGACGACGATTTGGGATCATTGGATGAGAACGATCAGGAGGAGTACAACTCGAAGTCGTCGGATTCAGACGATGATGAGGGAGAGGAGGGAGATGTTGATGAGGATGATGACGACGAGATTCAGGTGGGCAGTTTTTTTGAGCCCAGCGGGAAAAAAACCAGCTGAAAATGACCAATGTTGAGCTAAAAATGGTGAAAATTGAGAAATTTTGACCCTAAACCTATGAAGCACGACAGATTTTGATTCTAGAGACGCCAGATGACGTCGGAAGGATTCTGGTTTTACCCAAAATCTTTGAAATTCGGCTTAAAAATCTCAATTCCTACAAGATTTTTTTGTTTTGCAACTAAAAATCCCAAGTTTTGACCTAAAAAACTCACTTTTTGGATCGAAAATAACCTTTTTGTCTGAAAAATCTAGATTTTTGGTCAATTTTTTTATCCAATTTTCCCTCAAATTTCCAGGTCATCAACCCATCCGACGATGCTCAACTGAAGCAGGCAATGGATCGAATCGATCAGTTGGACATTGATTTTGAAAGCAGATTTCAGGAGGACACCGCCCGTGTTTTGCTCCAACTCTCGGCTCCGCTGAAGAGTTGCGGAATGAGTGCTCAGGCACTGGACAGGGCACTTGAAGTCGCTGGTAAGAGTGGAAGAGTTTTTCCAAATTCGGGGTTTTCTAGGCCATCTATGGGAAGAGATAAGTCATGGCTTCAAAATAACTCAAAATTGACTGATAATGGCCGAACTTTTTCATGTTAAAAAAGTTAGGACACATCCTAAAAATGAAGTCAAAAATGGCTGAGAAATCCCCATAGATGACACTGGTGGCCTAACTTTATCTTCTTTTTTCTGTTGAAAAACTTCGGCCATCTTGAGTTTTCTAGGCCATCAAAAGTTAGGCCAAATTCCAAATTTTGTTCCAGAAAACATTGTTCGTCGCGTCGAGGCCGTGAAGCGCAATCCGATTCCAGCCACCACACAACTCATCAATAACATTGTGGCACAGTGTCCGGGCACTGGTGTTAAGGTGAGACATTTTGTTAGAATTGGTGGCCTAGGAAAATCCTAGGCCACCGAGGTTTGGAGCTCTATTACAATAAGCTTCGTACCATTTTGAGTGAATTTGGGGTCATTCTTTATGAAAATTTGCTCTAGAATCCCTGAAAATGGGTCAAAATTTTTGAAAAATGACCCAAAAATCATGAAAAATGGAAAAAAAAGTTGCAGGCCGAGACCGACTGGGGATACAACGCCGACTCGAAAGTGATGGGCTGTCTGCTCGCGGAGCTTATTGTTCGTGGACACTTCCAGCTGGAGAGACAACTCATTCACAGATTTTTTGCCAATGACCAATAATAATTTCGATGAAATAATGACTCGTTTTTTTTTCTTATTTTTAGATTCTTTTTCATTGCTCTTTATATTCTTGATTCATACATTCTTATATATCATTTTTATTTTTCACCATAATTTTTTTTGCCACTTCTGACCGATTGTTTTATATTTTCTCAAGCTCTACCTTTCTTCTTATCCATCTATTTTTTATGTTTTCACTCTCCTCTGAAATCTCTTTTTCTCTTTATATTTTTTGTTGTCTTACGTGTAAATGAAGTTGATAGTTGGCAGAATGCAGCATATATCATACAGTACACACATCAGATTACATATAGCATATACCGAAAAACACAGAAATGAAATATGAGTCCTACTGTACAGAGGTGACTATTTTCAATGAGAACTGAATATTGTATGCGCCTTTAGCTACAGTAGGCATACTGCATGCGCTTTTAAGTACTGTAGGCATACTATATGTTGCCTTGATTACTGTAGGCCTACTGCATACGTGTTTAAGAACTGTTGTCCTTAACAGTTGTCATAGGCCAACTGCGTGCGCCTTTGAATACTGTTGGCATTTTGCATGCGCCTCCTTGAATACTGTAAGATTGAGTATTTTGCTTCCAAAACTCCCAAATATGGGCCGATCAGCCCCCGTGCAAGATATTCGAGCAATTAGTGTAATGCTTACGTACTCCACCGCGTAAGCTTTGAAATAGCAGTAGGCAAGACCAGTAAAACCAATAAATTCATAACACAGATATTTATTCATCAAAAACGCTTTTTGAAAAAGAAAACTGTCAACAAAAGATACAAAAATTCATAAATTAATCCCAAACTAAGAGCAAGATCCTCAATTCAATTCCCATTTGATTCATGTGAACTGTAGCACGTCTCCCATTCCTATTCTTTATATCGTATCCGCCTTTGATAACTTGTCTCCGTCTCGGCCACCCTACGAATTGTCTCTCCACCTCTTCTCTAATCTCCTTGTATTTGATTCCTTTCAAGACAACGTTTTGATCGTAGATCTCATTTTTCATACTAAATTCTATATCGAATATCTTCAATCTAGAATTGCATCCCTTCATCCAAAGTTTGATAAACCGGTTGACAACAATCTGTGTGAAGCTTGGTCTGCATATTTGAATGGATTCCGCGTTGAAGGTCAGCAAGTTTTCCAGCGTTCCATGACGGATGTCAGGAAAGTGAAGTTTGTCATAGTTTGAAATCGCAAGACTCTGAACAAAGCTCGATGAGTGTTGTCGGAACAAATCATCATAAATATCCATGTTTTTTGTGACCGGTCCGAAATATTTCTGTATTTTCTCAGCATACTCGGCGGAACAGGGATGACCGATGATAGTATCGGTCACCGAAACAAAGCATTTACTGAGCGTTTCGGTGTTTAGAATCTCGTGTTCCGTCCAGAAACATAATTGGATACCGTCCCAATACCATTCGAAATTTTTCAAAATGCATTCCAGGAATGTACGAAGTTTAATTCTTGGATCTGTCCAGACTGAATCCACAAAGTCAAAATAATCTGATATTTGGATATCTAGTGGTTTTTCATCTAAACCGTTGGGACCAGCATTGGGAAAGGAAAAAACAAGACGACCGTTTTGAAATACTTCCTCAATAGTAACATTCTTTTCCAGTGTTATATCCAAGCGATTAGCACGTATTTTCAACGATTTCACTAGTCCAGAGAGCTTAGTGGAGAGGACTGATATAGCGAGTCTGGAATGAAATGGGGGAAATACAGCGGGAAATATGAATAAGATACGTTTGTTTTACATAATAAATGTGGTAATCAGGGTGAACTGAACAGACTTACAATTCGAGTGGAGTCATGCAACGGAAAATGTGCTTCAGAGCGGAATCCGGGATACTTTGGAGAGGGAAGGGCATTGCTGAGATAATGAAGAATGAGTGAAGAGTGATGGTAGTGGATAAATAAGACTAAATGAGGGGACGAGTGAGGATATAGTCTCGTAATGAAGAAAAGTCAATGTTGGCTACGGGAAGGGTCCCTATAGTACAGTGCAACACAAACGGACGGTCGATATGCAGAAAGGTGGCATTGCGGGAAAATGGAAAACCACAAGAGAGAGTTTTTGTTGTTTTCGGAAAAAACCAGCCGCGTAGGTGACTATGGAAGCTACCAGTGTTGAGCGAAAAACAACATTCCTGCTTCCGGGAAACGAAAGACAAAAAACGAAAAGACAAAAGTTTTCCGGAACATGGAAAACGGAAACCGGATTTCCACTCAACACTCGAAGTTACATTTCCCGTTGTCGTTTGGATGCCAATACAATATTTCTCAAAACAAATCGTGCTATACCAGGCTAATCGTTTCATCAATATTTCATCCATCTAGCGAGGAACCATTAAAACAATCTAGGGACAAACTTCGACAAGTCAAACTTTTTCAGTGTAATGAATACGCATTCAAAAAACCAGAAATATCAAACAAGTAGTAGAAAAGACCAGTGAAATCAACATATTTATGTCTGAACAAAGAAATTTATTCATCAAAACACTTTTGAGAAAAAAAATCAACGAAAACACAGAAAATCGTGAATTAATCCCAAACTAAGAACAAGATTCTCAATTCAATTCCAATTCGGCTCATGTGAAGTGTAGCACATCTTCCATTCCTACCTCTAATGTCGTAGCCGCCTCTGACTTGTGTCCATCTCCTCTGCCCTAGGAATTTTCTCTCCACATCATTTCCAACGTTCTGGTATTGGATTCCCTTTAAGACAACGGTCCAATTGTAGATCGCATTTTGCATATTGAAATAAATACATAGTTCTTTCAATCTAGAATTGCATCCCTTCATCCAAAGTTTGATAAATCGGTTGACATCAATCGGTGTAAAGTTTGCTCTGAAAATAGAGATGGATTCCGCGGTGAAGGTCAGCAAGTTTTCCAGTGTCGCAAGACGAATGCCAGGGAAATGAACCTTATCATAGTTTGAAATCAGAAAACTCTGAACAAGGCTCGATGAACAATGCTCCTGCCCCCGGAACCAATCATCAAGAACTTTCGTGTTTTTTGTCACCGGTCCGAAATACTTCAGTACTTTTTGAGCATACTCGGCGGAACAGGAAGAATATATAAGCGTGTCGGTCACCGAAACGAAGAATTTACTAAGAGCTTCTATGTTTGAAACCTCGAGCTCCGTATAGAATCTTATTCGAATGCCGTCCCATTCGAAATTTTGTGAAATGCGTTCCAAGTATGTGCGAAGTTTAACTCCAGGATCCGTCCATACCGAATCCACATAGTCGAAACGATCTACTTCGATATCTCTTGGTTTTTCATCCAAGCCGTTAGGATTAGTGGGAAAATTAATATAAAATGTTCCGTTTTGAAATGCTCCCTGAACAGTCACATTCTCCCTCAGTACTATCTTCAAGTGATCACCACGTATTTTCAACGATTTCACAAGTCCAGAGAATTTAGTGGAGATTACTGATATGGCGATTCTGAAATCGCACTGGAAAACTACAATAGGAATGAATAAACTTACAATTCGAGTGGAGTCATGCAGCGGAAGACGTGCTTTAGAGCGGGATCCGGGAGACTTTGGAGAGGGAAGGGCATTGCTGAGGAAAAAAAAGAATTAATGAAGAGGGATAATATTGGAATAATTAGACTAAATGAGGGAGTGGTGTAGAATGTAGTTTCGTAATGAAAAATAAAATCAATATTGACGACGGGAAGGGTCCCTATAGTACAGCGCAGCACAAACGGGCGATCGATATGCAAAAAGGTGGCTCCAAGGGGAAATGGGAAATCACCAGAGAGAGAGTTTTTGATGTGCTTGGAAAAACCAGCAGCGTGGGCGACAATGGAATTTACAGTGGCGTCCATAATGCGTTGTCATTTGGAAGCCAAGATAAAATTTTTCAAGACAAATCGTATTACACCGGGTTTAGCGTTTTATAAATCTTTCATTCAGCTTGAGAGGAACCTTTAAAGGCCTTTTTACAATTTGCCATAAATCGAAATTTCTTCAGAATGATGCAGCATTCAAGCGACATTAGCTTTGAACAAGAAGCAGGCAAGACCATTAAGACCAACAAAGTCATAACACAGATATTTATTCATCGAAAAACGCTTGTTTAAAATGAAAACGATCAACAAAAGATAAACCAAATCATAAATTAATCCCAAACCAAGAACAAAATCCTACATTCAATTCCCATTTGATTCATGTGAACTGTAGCACGTCTTCCATTCCTACTTGTTATATTGTATCCGCCTTTGATAACTTCTCTCCATCTCCTCTGCCACATGAATTGTCTCTCCACATCTTCTCCAACTTCCTGGTACTGGATTCCCTTTAAGACAATATTTTGATCGTAGATCTCATTTTCCGCACTTAATGGGATATACAATATCTTCAATCTAGGATTGCACCCCTTCATCCAAAGTTTGATAAATTGGTGGACATCGTTCAGTGTAAAGTCTGATCTGAAGATATAGATGGATTCCGCGTTGAAGCTCAGTAAATTTTCCAGTGTTGTATTGCTAGCGTAAGTGAACAGAAATTCATCATAGTTTGAAATCAGAAAACTCTGAATAAGGCTTGACTTGTCCCGGAACAACTCATTATAATGCTTGATACATTTTGTCACCGGTCCAAAATACTTCAATATTTTCCGAGCATATTCAACAGAACAGGGAGGATCGATGACCGTGGAGGTCACCGAAACGAAGCATTTACTAAGAGCTTCCATGTTTAGAACCTCGTGTTCCGTCCAGAAATATATTTGAATACCGTCTTTCCATTCGAAATTTCGAGAAATGCATTCCAAGTATGTGCGTAGCTTGACTCCAAGATTCATCCATACATGACATCGGCAAAGATACGATATTTTGGTGACTCCTGGTTTTTGATCTAAGTCGTTGAGAACCGCATTGGGAAAGGAAACAAAAAGACGACCGTTTTGAAATGTTACATCAAAAGTCACATTCTCCTCCAATATTATCTTCAAGTCATCAGCACGTATTTTCAACGATTTCACTAGACCAGAGTATTTGGTGGAGAGGACTGATATGGCAAGTCTGAAATGAAATGGGGAACTACAGTGGGATATACGAAAAAAAATGTTTGATGGATATAGTGAATGTAGTAATCAGGGAAAACTGGACGAACTTACAATTCAAGTGGAGTCATGCAACGGAGGATGTGCTTCAAAGCGGGATCCGGGAGACTTTGGAGAGGGAAGGGCATCTCTAAAAGAACAAAGAAAGAATTAAGAGGGATAATATTGGAAAAATGGGACTAAATAAAGGAATGGGTGAGAATATAGGTAGGGTCTCTATAGTACATCACAACACGAATGGGCGATCGATCGACTAGGAGGTGGTATTGAGGGAAAATGGAAAACCACCGGAGAGAATTGAAATGTTTTTGGAAAAACAACCGACAATTCATGAAAAAATTCAATCCACAGAAAGTAGAGGATTTTTCAAAAAATATGGAAAAAATCAATCTTACGTTCACAGGGTTGCAGAACGATGCATCGATTCGAATTCGCGCGCTTTTTTCCAGGCGCGTTGCGTATCGCGTGAAGCATGTCTGTAATTCACTGCGCTGCGACCATCAACTCCATATTTTGTTGCGGAAGAGGCTGGTACGCTGCTAAACTGAATGCGCAACAAAACTCGTTTCCTCGATGTACCGTCGTGCAACCCCGTGTCCCTTAGAAACTGATTATTCAAATAGTTAACAAGATACGGCTCGACCGCGTAGGCAACATGGTAGCTACATTTTCCGTTATCGACTGGTACATTATTGTTTGAGACATATCGTATCATACCGGGTTTAGCGATTCATCAATATTTTATTCATCTAGCGTGGAACCTTTAAAAGCCTTTTTACAGTTTGCCATAAATCGAATTTCTTCAGAATGATGCAGCATTCAAGCGACATTAGCTTTGAACATGGAGCAGGCAGAACCAATAAATCCAACATTCTTAGCACAGATATTTATTCATCAAAAACACTTGTTTAATATGAAAACGATCAACAAAAGATAAACAAAATTATAAATTAATCCCAAACTAAGAACAAAATCCTCCGTTCATTCCCCATTTTTTTCGTAAGAAATGTAGCACGTCTTCCATTTCTACTTCTTATATCGTTACCGCCTTTGATAACTTCTCCCCATGTCCTCTCTTCCATGAATTCTCTCTCCACATGTTTTCCCACTTTCTGGTGTGGGAATCCCTTCATGACAACGTTTCGATCGTAAATCTCATTTTCCATATTATGTCGAATCTCTAACTTCTTCAATCTAGGATTGCCACCTTTAATCCAGAGTTTGATAAACCGGTTAACACCAATGTGTGTGAAGTTTGGTCTGCAGATTATGATGGATTCTGCGTTGATGCTCAGTAAATTGTCCAGTGTTGCATGGCGGATGTCAGGAATCCGAAGGTTATCATGGTTTAAAATCAGAAAACTCTGAACAAGGCTAGATGACGGCTCCCGGAACAAACTATCATAAATTTGGATGTTTTTTGTCACCGGTCTGAAATACTTCAGTATTTTCTGAGCATATTCAACTGAACAGGGTGGTTCGATGACCGTGTCGGTCACCGAAACGAAGCATTTACTAAGAGTTTCTATGTTTAGAACCTCGTGTTTTGTGCAGAAACGTAATTTAATACCGTCCAGATACCAGTCGAAATTTTGCGAAATGCATTTCAAAAATGTACGAAGCTTAGCTCCTGGACTCGTCCATTCCAAATCCACATTGTCGAAACGATCTAATATTTCGATGTTTCTTGGTGTTCCATCTAAGCCGTTGAGACCAACATTGGGAAACGAAATATAAAGATAACCGTTTTGAAATGTTCCCTCAACTGTCACACTCCCTTCCAGTTTTATCTCCAAATATTCAGCGCGTATTTCCAACGATTTCACTATTCCAGAGAGCTTGGTGGAGAGGACTGATATGGCGAGTCTGGAATGAAATGGGGAACTACAGTGGGAAATACGAAAAAGGGATGCTTATTGGATATGATAAATGTGACAATTAGGGTAAACCGGGCAAACTTACAATTCGAGTGGAGTCATGCAATGGAGAATGTGCTTCAGAGCGGGATCCGGGAGACGATCAAGAGGAAAGGGCATCGCTGAAGGAATAAAGAATGAATGAAGAGGGATAGTATTGGATAAATGAGACTAAATGAGGGGACGAGTGAGGATATAGTTTTGAAATGAACAAAAATCAATTTTGGCGACGGGAAGGGTCCCCATAGTACAGTACAACGCGAACGGGCAATCGATCGACTAGAAGGTGCTCTCGAGGGAAGATGGAAAAACACCTAAACGGCTCAAAAACGACGATTTCATAAGGAATAAAAACATCTAGTTTTATTCGCTTGCTACTTTTCAGTACTTTAGTAGATCAACGGCCAAGTTAAAAAATATTTTTTGAAAATTTTAATCACTTCCGTGCAACATTTTGCGCGCAATTTCCAGAACCCATTTTGGCGTTGTCATTTCTAGGCAACGACAATCTACAGGCGCAAAAACACAAATAACAACTTTTGCAATATATGGAAAAAAACCTATTTATTCAGGAATATACTTGTTGAAAAGGCAAAAGAGAATGGAGTTAGAAAAAAAGCTCAATCCCAAACGAACATATGCACAGAATGATGCTCCCCAGTGATCAAAAATATTATAGTAGCCAATCTTCCATCTTTTGTCCAAATATCAAACTTTCCTTTTTCAACATGCACAACACTATTGTTTATCACTCTCTCAAACTGCCTCTTCTCGGAAGACACCGTATAATTGGTTCCCTTCAAAACCTCCCCCACCTCCAAAATCACTCCCGCCGGCATTCTAACAAGGAGAAATGCCATTCTCCGATTGACACCCTTCTGCCATAGTCTCAAAAATCGGTTTATATCCTTCACAGTGATATCATGAAGGTGAATCATCTGCAACTCCTTTGCGTTGACCAACGTGATCTCGTCTAGGCTAACTGGGCACATGGCAAAAAAATCCGCATTGTTGAAATTTTGACTGATGAATTTTTGAAACGATTCGATGCTTGGATAGGGGTTGGCAAAAAGACCTACACGATTCAATGGCCTAAACATTTCGTTAATTCTCAGATGATGCTCATTGGGGTACGCTGGGCCTACACTGATCATATTATCATGTAATCCCTCCAAAACCTGCTTAATGTATTGAGGATCATATTGTTGGCTTCCCAACAAAAACGTGATTTCATGATACTTGTGCCCAAAAATGTTCACAAAATATATAGCCCAATCTCGCAAAGCGAAGTATGGAACTTTCCAGCCGCACCGAATCACTTGCTCGTTATCAATAAACCCTTCCACGTCAGCATCTCCATATTCTACGAAAAGGGAATAAGTCTTAAAGTCGTTCATCAACTTATTTCCTTCTACCCAATTCGATGCTCTCTGAGAATACAAACGCACATTGAGTCGGTATCCATTGCGAAATGTAATCGCAACAGAAGGTGCATAACCGATCAGAAATTGCGACAAGTGGACGTTAAAGTTCAGATTGAACGCCAACAGGATATCATTGGCAGCTGTGGAGCACAATGAGAAGGATAGTCTGAAAAAATTTCGTGAAAAAACTTTAAAAAATTTCCAAAGGTAAAACTAAAAAAAACTTACAGCTCGATGATGTCCATAGAACTCAAAACAAGCCGCCTCGCGTTTTCAGGAAGTTGATAAAATGGGAAATTGTAGTCAGTCATGGCGAAAAAATCGAAGACAACTGCAAAAATCTAAATTTAATGGAGATTATCAAGGAACAAGAATAATTCATATAATCTTCTGTCTCCTGGGAAAAAAGGTTAGATGTGCAAGTTATGTCTACTGAGTATGCACTCCACGAAGAAAGTGTCCAAAAAGATCGATAGCTCATAATTTTTCTTCTCGGAATACCAATACTTTCTCGAACCAAGAAAGATTTTGACAAATGGGGAAGTGTTGAAAATCATCGCACGGATATGTGTGATCTTCGAAAGGTTGTCCACAGTACAGATAATATGGTGACTTGAATAAAAGTCTGTCATGGCCTAAATTCCGACAGCGATCACGACGGTATTACGCAACTTTACTTTGCCGTGTGTTGCGTACCGTACCACAAAAAATTGCCGGTAATCTAAATATAGATTGTGCAACGCGCTGAAGCAAACTTGCGTACCGAAAAACAGTAACCGAGCCAGATTTGGAAGACAATAATACTCGTGCTGAGTAGTCTTAACATTTGGGGATTTGGAGTAGATTCCAACACTAAGACAGAGTAAAATTTTCACGTTTATTGATTTGTAAGAGAGCACAAGAAGGAAATATGATTTAATCCCAAACGATAAAATCAACACCGTTCCATCTCATGTGAATAGTGGCCAACTTTCCTTGCTTATTCCTAATATCGAAGCCTCCTCTGATAACGTCATGCTCATTAACCCTTCTTTCGAGTTCCTCTGGCATGACTTGATATTTGAGTCCTTTCAACAACACTGTCTGATTCACTTCTTCTTGATTCAGAAATACAAACAATTCCCTCATTCTTGGATTTGAACCTCTAATCCAAGACTTAATAAATCGGCTCACTTCTTTTGTTGATAGCTTATTAAGCACAAAAGCTTTTGAGTTCATTGCTAAAGCATCATCCAGTTTCAAGTTATACTCCAAGACTCTAAATTCCTGAAAGTTTTGGATTACAATTTTTTGAGGAAACACTGGTAATATCTCTTGCACGTTATCCATAGTAACATCCTCTGTAAGCGGAATGACAGTATCTCCCAATTTCCGTATATAAGTATCAGAAGCATCCTCTATGTCAATACAGTCCCATTTGCGTACCAAATTCTGAACATCTGCACTATCCCAATCCTCGGTTTCGTTGTTGATGAAAAGTGAGATTTCATTGACTTTGAACAGGGATAGCAAATGTTGGAAAATATCGTTGAACGACAATCCTAGATTTTCCCAACGATTATACCGATTGACTGAGATGACATCTGACACTACATCCAAATGTCTTGGTGGCTCTCCCATTTCTTGGTTTTTGTATATTAGGAAATCGATGTCATGGTGTTCACGACATAGGGTTATGCATAATTTGTTGTCAATGGTAAGAACGAATTCGTCGATTGGAATGTTGAATGATTTGACCAGGAGTCTGGACTTGGAAGATGTGAAGGAGAAGGAAATTCTGGAAAAATGGCATAGTTCAGAGGCTAGTTGCAATTCGGACCGCACAGCCCGGTCTTTTGTCGACTTCGACGTATTCTTGAACTGACTAGAAAATGGTTTATACGAGAAGAGGAGTGAATGACTGTTGAAAGCAAGAACTTTGCTGATTTTGAGAAAATAAACATTCGTATGCCTACGACGCCTGGGCGCTCAGAAAATAGCAATTGAAAACCTGGTTTACATCTGTTTTTTCCCTTTCAAATTAGATAATTTAGATTTCTCGTGTCATGATGGTAAATCACCGTTTGCGATTTTCTCGGTACGTTGAGGGCAAAAAAGATTATTATATAAACATCAGCTTATGCATGATTGTAGGTCACAAAAGTCTCGCAAAAAACTCACAATTCGAGATAATCCAAAGTTTTGATCACATGAAGTCGAGCTTGATCTGACAATCGACGAAGAGAGAAGTTGGTGTTGTCCATGACTTGACGATATGTTAATAAAAGGAAAATGACAAATGCTATGGCCGCGTCTGGGAAAAATGTTAGATGTGCAGGTTCTCTCCACCGTAGTCGTTGTTGACACGACCAACTACGGTAGAGAGAACCTGCACATCTAACATTTTTCCCAAAGACCAAATTCGATGATCTTTCTCCACGGAATACCAATATTTCCTCGATCAAAGAAAGATTTTGACAAATCTGGAAGTGTTGAATATCATCGCGCGGGTACGTGTGAACTTTGCAAGGTTGTTCACAGTACAGGTAAATGATGACTTGAATAAAAGTCAAACCTGGCCTAAAATCCGACAACGGCAACGGCGGTATTATGTCCAAAAACTGGTGACACTCGTTTCACCGATTGCTACTGTAATTTAAAGGAACATAATCTAGTCCGTTTTCCGAACGAGTTTGGTCCACCCTATGAACAACTTTACAAGTGATGCGTGCAGTAACTCGGCATGAGCTGCGTACCGTGCCATAAAAAAAATAGCCGGCAATTCAACAGCAGATTGTGCAACACGCTGACGCAAACTTGGGTACCGAAAAACCGTGACCGAGCCACATTTGGAAGACAATAATCTCTTGCTGAGTAGTCCTAGCATTTTGGGCATTTAAAGGACGCTATCCTCAAAGTGTGATTTCCCCTGTGCTCGAGTTTGCTTTTTCGGCTAGTCCGGTTACGACCTGACGTTTATTTAAATCGCCATAATGCAGATGTCAAAAAACATAATACAATTTAGAACTTTATTGATTCGTAAAAGAGCACAAGAAGAAAAAATAAATTCAATTCCAAACAATAAATTCAACAGTGTTCCCTTCTATATGAATAGTTGCCAGCTTCCCTTGCTTATTCCTAATATCGAAGCCTCCTCTGATAACTTGGTGCTCATTGACCCTTCTTTCTAGTTCCTCTGGCATGACTTGATAATTCAGTCCCTTCAACAACATTGCTTGAACCACTTCATCTTCTTCTTTCAGAACAAAAAATGATTTTCCCATTCTTGGATTCGAACCTTTAATCCATCCTTTAACGAATCTGTTCACTTCTTTTGCTGTTAGCTTTTCGAGTCTGAAAACTTTTGAGTTCATTGTCAAAGCATCATCCAGTTTCAAGTGATACTTTTCCAAGACTCTAAATTTCTCAAGGTTTTGGATTCCAATTTTTTGGGGGAACATTGGTAAATTTTCTTCCATGGGTGCCGATTGATCCAGTATAAGAACCTTTGTGAGCGGAATGACAGTATCGTTCAATTTTTGTACATAGGGATCAGAAGCATTTTCTATGCTGATATAGTCCCATTTGCGTACCAAATTCCGAACATCTGCACTATCCCAAACCTTGGTTTTGTTGTTGATGAGAAGTGAGATTTCATTGACTTTGAACAAAGATAGCAAATGTTGGAAAATTTCGTTGAACGACATTCCTAGATTTTTCCAAAATTTATGCCGGTCGATCAAGATGACCTCTACATCAAAACGCCTTGGAGTGTCACCCATTTCTTGATTTTCGTATATGTAAAACGCAATGATATCGTCCTCACGAAAGGGACATGGGGATATATACAACTGGTTGTTAATGGTAAGCACCAAGCCTTTGATCGGAATGTCGAATGATTTGACCAGGAGTTTGGATTTCGTGGAGGTGAAGGAGAAGGACATTCTGAAAAAATAGCATATTTCAGAGGCTTGTCACAATTCGGACCGCACAGTCCGGTTTTCGGCGAATTTTTGAACTGACTAGAGAATGGTTTCTTAAAATCTTTTTCGAAAGGTTAAAAAAGCACATTGTCCTGAGCACTCAGGCGTCGTAGCCAAGAATATACCCGTTTTTTTAGAATCAGCAAAACTTCAGCTTTCCAATAATATAGGTCGCAGCCAAAAACTTCACTTTTTACATGAACCTTACCCTTGCGAGGAAGCTCATAAAAAGATCCCGCAAAAAACTCACAATTCGAGATAATCCAAAGTTTTGATCACATGGAGTCGAGCTTTATCTGGCAATCGATGAAGAGGGAAGTTGGTGTTGTCCATGACGTGACGAGCCGTTAATAGAAGGGAAATGACAAAAGCTATGGTCGCGTTCCTATCGAACACGGTCTCTGGGAAAAGAGTTAGATGTGCACGTTATGTCCACTGTGTATTGTGTCCACAAAAAAGTGTACACGGAGATCAATAGCCCAAAATCTTTCTCCTCGGAATACCAACAATTCCTCGAACCAAGAAAGATTTTGACAAATGGGGCAGTGGTAAAAATGATCGCGCGGGTATGTGTGAGATTCGAAAGGTTGATAATATAGTGACTAGAATAAAAGTCAGTTCTAACTTGATAATATAGTGACTAGAATAAAAGTCAGTTTCTAAAATCCGGCAGCAGCCACTGCGGTATTATGTCCCAAAACTGGTGACACATGTTTCACCAATTACTACCGTAGTTTAAAGGAACATAATCTAGTCTGTTTTCCAAACGAGTTTAGTCCAGCCTATGCACGGCCGATTCGGTCCAACTGCGTGTTTCGTAGTACGCAGTTTTACCTTGGCGTGTGTTGCGTACCGTGAAATAAAAAAAAATTGCCGTTAATCTAAATATAGATTGTGCAACGCGCTGAAGCAAACTTGGGTACCGAAAAAACAAGACAAAGTTTCGGAAGATAACAAAACTCATGCTGCGTAGTCCTATCATTTGGAGATTTTGAGGACGCTATTCTCAAAGTGATTTTTCGCCATGTCCGTCTTTTTGAAGCCTAGGCCAGATCTAAATTCGATTCACATCACCATGACTCTGATGACAATACAAAGACAGAGTAAAATTTAGAAATTTATTGATTCGTAAAAGAGCACAAGACGGGAAAATTATCCAATCCCACACAAGAAGTTCAACACTGTTTCTGAATCTTCCTGTTTGAATAGTTGCCAACTTTCCTTGCTTATTCCTGATATCGAAACCTCCTCTGATAACTTTGAGCTCATCGAATCTTCTTTCCAGTTCCTCTGGCATGACTTGATAATTCAGTCCTTTTAACAAACTTGCTTGGTTTACGCCTTCTTGTTCTTTCAGAACTACATACGACACCTTCATTCTTGGATTAGAACCATTAATCCAAGATTTAAAGAATCGGTTCATTTCTTTTGTTGATAGCTTTTGGAGATCGAGAACTCTCGAGTTCATTGCCAAAGCATCATCCAGTTTCAAGTGATACTTTTCATAGACTCTAAATATCTCCAAGTTTTGGATTCCAATTTTTTGGGGGAAAATTGGTAAACTCTCACTCAAATACATTGAATTCTTCATGTACAAGGACCAAGAGATGGGTGACCCTCCAAGACATTTCGATGCAGTGTCAGATGTCATCTCAATCGACCGGGGGAAAGATTGGGAAAATCTAGGATTGTCGTTCAACGAAATTTCCCAACATTTTCTATCCATGTTCAAAGTCAATAACACCTCACTTTCCATCAACGACGAAACCGAGGAATGGGATAGTGTAGATGTTCGGAATTTGATACCCAAATGGGACTATATCACCATAGTGGATGCTTCCGATACCTATGTTGAAAAATTACGAAATACTCTCATTCCAATTACAAACGACGTTACTCTAGAGAAGCCGTGGTTTGTGGAGGAAGTTCTCCAAGCATTTCCCCAGAATATCGGCATACTAAACCTTGAGGGATTGAAAGCCTGTGAAAAGTATCACTTGAAACTGGATGATGCTTTGTCAATGAACTCGAGAGATATTGTGCTCCATAGGCTATCAACAAAGGAAACGAACCGATTTGTTAAGTGTTGGATTAAAGGTTCCAATCCAAGAATGAGGGATATGTTCGTAGTTCTGAAAGAAAAAGAAATGAATCGAGCAATGCTGTTAAAAGGATTGAAATATCAAGTTATGCCGGAGGAACTGGTAAGAAGAATCGATGAGTATAACTTTATCAGGGGAGGCTTTGATATAAGGAACAAACAAGGAAAGTTGGCAACTATTTATATAAAAGAGAACACTGTTAACCTTATCGTTTGGGATTGAATTGTTTTTCCGTCTTCTGCTCTGTTATGATTCAATAAATTTTCTAAATTTTATCATGTATTTGTATTAACATCCGCATTATGGCGATTTAAATAAAATTAAGGTTGTAGCCGACCTAGCAGAAGAAGCGAACTATCACCCACTACGAGCATAGCGTCCTCCTAATCCAGAGCTAGCACTGCTCAGCATATCCGCGCGATGACTTCCAACAATTCCATTTGTGAATATTTTTCCTGGTTCGAGGAAGTATTGTTATTCCGAGGAGAAAGATTATCGGCTATCGATCTTCGTGTATACTCTCTTTGTCGACACCATGCACAGTAAAAATAATTTTGAATATGGTGGAAGCCTTCAACCACTTCTCGGAGGCATTTGTATAGATTATTATTTTAATTGAATCAGAGCGTATGAAAAAGTTTTCAATTTATCACATACAGTGGCGAGAAATGGTGAGTGTCACTTTACTTTTCATTGAATAACTCTGGTGCCAGTTGCTCGATTGAATTGAAAATTTGCACACACAATGCAAAAACCTTCAGAAACCAATTGGTAGTTTTTTGACAATTAGAATTTACTTAGAGCTCCAGAATCCTCTTAGATGTAGGCGTCACTCAGAAATGAAAAAATGATTTTCTTTTCAAAGTGAATGCTTTTTGCTGATTTTTTGACAGAATGTTACTAAGTGTTCAAATAATTACCAAAAACAATTTGGTTCATTTTGGCCGGCCGGCTCTAGAGATATAGGCGCAAAAGCTCAAAATGCACATTTTGGCTCAGTGGCTATAACTTGGCTGGAAATGCTTTAATCGAGCACAAATTTCTGGAAAAGGTGTATTTTGAGTAGTTTGACAACACACTTTTGAATTTTCAAATTCTGAGCAAAAAAATTTTTATTGTTGAACTGACCATTCTCCAACAAATGCACCATTAAACTGAAAAAATTTTTTTGCTCAGAATTTGAAAATTCAAAAAGTGTGTTGTCAAACTACTCAAAATACACCTTTTCCGGAAATTTGTGCTCGATTAAAGCATTTCCAGCCAAGTTATAGCCACTGAGCCAAAATGTGCATTTTGAGCTTTTGCGCCTATATCTCTAGAGCCGGCCGGCCAAAATGAACCAAATTGTTTTTGGTAATTATTTGAAAACTTAGTAACATTCTGTCAAAAAATCAGCAAAAAGCATTCACTTTGAAAAGAAAATCATTTTTTCATTTCTGAGTGACGCCTACATCTAAGAGGATTCTGGAGCTCTAAGTAAATTCTAATTGACAAAAAACTACCAATTGGTTTCTGAAGGTTTTTGCATTATGTGTGCAAATTTTCAATTCAATCGAGCAACTGGCACCAGAGTTATTCAATGAAAAGTAAAGTGACACTCACCATTTCTCGCCACTGTACATTTCGATGCTCGATCTACATAGCTCCATCATAATTCGTTATCTGAATATTTGCACTAATACCCCTCTTGTTTCTCACATCAAATCCGCCTTTCGTAACTGAAACTAGTGTGTTGTTGCTACGTTATTCAACAAAATTTAAATTGGATGGTTACGAAGCAACGTATGTCCTCTTACCAGGCGGTTTTCGCCCCCTTCGGGGGCTAAAACCTCCTGGCCTCCGCTGACTTGGAATTCCCCTCTTTCCTACCACACACTAAACGGGGGCCACAATAAAAATAGGGTAAATTTTCGAAAATTTCAAAATTAATATTTTTGAGAAAAGAAAAGTATCTCGGGCATCATTATCTCGGACAAATTTCCAGTCGGTCTATATAAGTTTAACCTAAATCGGTCCACTGGCAGTCGAGTTATGACGTGCAACAGACAGACTGACGGACAGAAATCGGTGATTGTTATTAGTAATGATATCATCTACAGTTATTGAAACACATTTTCATTTATCAAAGAAAAAATGCTAATTTATAACATATAATTCGATGCTCTTCCCGAATCCTTCATAATTCTTCATTTGAATATTGGCAGTGATCCCCCTCTTGTTTCTAACATCGAATCCTCCTTTGATAATCGAACTCATTCTAGAATTGTTCGCATCAATTGTCCTCTCCGTTGTCTTTGGCACAACTTTAAATGGTATTCCTTTCAAAACAGTTCCCTCCTTCAAAGTCCCGGTAAATAATATCCGAATCCATTTCAACTTGGGGTTTGACCCCTTTATCCAATTCTTAATAAACCGATTAGTGTTTTTCACTGACATCAAAAAACGTTGACCGATATGGATATAATGGAAATTGAACATGAGTAGGTCATCAAGGGCGATTTTAGAGAGCCAGTAAAAATCGACATCATCCAGATTCTGAATTCCAACTCTTTGAAGTACGACAGATGGTTCGTTTTTAAAAGGATCACATTGAAAACAAAGATCTTTGCACGTGGCATCAGAAAGAAACAAACGCAAGACTTTTATAGCGTATTCCGGATCATTGCAAACAAGTAAACTAGAGATTTCTGGGACAACTCTTCGAATCGATTCAGTATCGAATACCTCTTGGGCACTTTCAAAATCCAAATTAGGGGGCTTGCAATAATTGAAAATCGATGATAAATGATCAAGCCACCCTTTAAGGTTTAACGGTTGAATGTTCCATTTTGGAGGTTGGTGAAATAATGGAGTTGAAATAGATATCTCGTTGCACGGTATGTCGACGTTTAGTTTTAAGGCTTCGAAATTCGGATTTTCAATTTCGAACATACTGATTTCAACAACTTCCGAATTTTGGAACCGTATTTGTAGCATCACACAAAACGGCCAAATTACGACTGAAATTTTAGATGCTTTAATTTCCAAAGACTGGATAAGCGATGTGGCTTTTCGAGATAGCAAGGAATATGAGATTCTGAAATAGAGTAATTTGAGAAATAGCGAATCAAATAGTAAACTTACAGTTCAATATGATCCATATGTTTGAGAACATGATGCATAGCAGTCTCGGGTAGTCGGAGGAGAGGGAAAAGTGTGTTCGCCATTTCAAAAAATTGAGATGAGAAGAAGGCGAAAATAGCAGAAGAGTAATCCGAGACGACCAGGGTGGACCCAAAAAACGATGGATTGAAGACAGTGTACTGGAGACAGGTACACTAATGGAATGGATAGTAACTATCTGCGCGCGCTGTAGGTAGACAAGAGGCGGGAACACGTCGGAATCTTCCCAGGATCTTAGTTTATAGAAATTGATTTTTGCGATCTGTCCCTTTCTCGAAGATTCCTTCCTTCTTCTTTCGTTTTTAGTATGACTGGATAGTATTATGGTGATGTGAGTAAACGTCAGCTGTGGCCGAGAAACCGACATCGCGGCCCTGGCGGTATCTCACCGCGAAAAAGTAAAGGAATATTACTCACTTTCAAAACTATTTTTCCGTTTTTCTCGGTTTTTAGGCAAATTTCAGTAATTTTTTCGACAATGTATGAATTCTAAGCACGGTTATCTTGTATATTTCAATAACTTTTCAAGAAAAATTGCTTAAAAATCGAGAAAAATGGAAAAACACGAGTGTAGTTATGGTAGCAGTCGGTTCATGTGTGTCAATTTTTCGTCGTTTTGAATTTTCGGCCACAGCTGACTTTTACTCAGATCAACATAATATAATCTTGTTCACTGTTCACTGTAACCAAAGGGCGGGAAAGTATTGGAAACCCAGAAACCTAGTTTGGAGAAAGTACAACCGATTTTCACTAAAAAGAAAAATATGGAATAAGAAAGCTTCAATATTTGCTCTCTACTAAAGTTGCTTGACACCATTGGTTTGAAGCAGCAAAGCTTGGGTTTAGTGAAGTCTGAAACTCTTCCGAGTAACAAAAGGAGGATAATTGAAATCAATCTTTATTCACCACGAACAACAACATCAAATAGTTTTTCATTTAATAATATACAACTCGATGATCGATTCAAACTCTTCATAGCTGTTCATCTGAATATTGGCAGTGATTCCCTTCTTGTTTCTCACATCGAATCCTCCATTGATAATCGAACTCATTCTAAAATTCTCACCAATTGTCCTTTTGGTTGTATCCGGCACAATTCCATATGGAATCCCTTTCAATACTGTTTTATCATCCACGGTCTCTTTAAAAATGATTCGAATCGATTTCAACTTAGTGTTCGAGCCCTTCATCCAGATCTTAATGAATCTGTTGATGTTTTTCTCTGTCACCAAGGAACCTGGCCAGATATCGATATATTTGAAATTGAAGGTGAGTAGATCATCAAGGGTAATTTTGGAGAGACAACAGAAACTGACATAATCCAGACTCTGAATTCCAACTCTTTGGAGTGCCACCGATGGTTTGTTTGCGAATGGGTCGCAGTCAAAACAAAGCTCTTTGCATTTGGCATCAGAGATAAATAAACGCAAGATTTCTCTACCATAGGCTTTTCGAGTGGCGACGGTCAAACCGGAGATTTCTGGGATAAGTTCCCGAATTGATCTTGTTTCGGATTCGTCTATTTCACTGTAGAAACCTGTGGAGCCCCCTACACTGGTGTGTAACCTGCCGGTTAACGGTTGTCTGACTTAGACGGGGAGTCTACTCTTGCGATCCTCCCCTAGCTCATCGCCGGTGGTTCAGTACTACGGTGAGCTAGGATAAGCGTGTGCTAGGTACAAGTGTTCTCACTAATAGATTTATTATTGCTAATAAACTAAAGGGTTAGACAAACGAGGGGATAACATGGCTTTAAGAGCCAGAGAGAGGAGAGAGTGGGTTAGGACAACATACTAACAACAGACTGACGACCAACCAACTCAACAACACTGAGGCGGCGGTCGCCGAGGGGGCGGAGCCTAGAGGGGTACGGTCGTCGTGGCGAGACCCGTCGAGGGGGGAGGATGACTGTACCTTTAAAGGGGTGAGAGAGTGTGTGTGGGGGAGAGACGCAGACATACCTGCGGCTCAATGGAAAGGAGGGAATTGGCGGGCGAGGGAAATACATTAGATTGGCGGGTATTTCACCCAAATAAAGAGGGAAAGGATGCATTTGGGGGAAATAAGGAAGAATAAGAAGGGGAAATGAGATAATTAGGGGGAAAGAGGAATATTGGGACATGAAAGGGAGCAATATTACTATAAACAATAATTATCGATAGAATATTGTGGCAGGAGGGTGTTCGGGGTCCACTCTTCTGTCAACACTCCTGGGGGCTAGGGTCCGGCCATCACGTCGCATAGTTAGGATGGTTGGATTTCGTTGCTCGGTGAATGTATTGACGAGTTCGGTGTCCCTCCTTTTGGTGTCTCTGTACTCCAAGTTCAGAGAGATTCCCTTCTGGATTCTTCTCGATTTCGGATTTACCGCTCTTCTCGATCTCACGTAACCCTGTTTTTTCGTCATGCTGACTACTCTTACAGGAGCGAGAAGGTTTCGAGGGCTTTTTCCTACTATCTTTGAAGTGTCCGGTTTTTGGGCGTCCTTTCTGACCTTTTCTATTCAGCGACGGCGAGGTATCTTTTGAGTTGCAATGCTGGTTCGAGGGCTGTGATACCACTCTCATCAGACTACCATCTCTAGACACACTCTCACATACGACTGAATTTCGCACAGCGGCTTCGTATTGGTCCTTCTTTTCCTGTGGGGTCTCATTCTTTGGTGATTGGGGCTCGGGAGTTGGTTTTCCGACGATTGGATCCGGATGAGATTGATTCTGAGAATCCGTCTCGGAATCCGTGTCCTTTCGAGGGGGTTCTTCGGTGATTGTCTTCCGATTCGTGACGACTGGTTTCGGCATTCTTTTCAACTGACGACGACTTCTCCTGGTTGAAGTGTTATCGTTGTTGGTTTGAACTCCGAGGGGAACACTGTCTTCGGCTGAGAGCGCTCTCGTTTCGGACAGCGGCTTAGAAGGCGAGTGTTTTCTCGGTGTAAGGGTCTCTTCGCCACCCGAGTGGTTCGGAGTTCTTCCCGAGCGAACATTCTCATCTTCTTCGGTCTCTGTGTTACGAGGGAGCGACTCTTTTTGACGACTGTTGGCATTGGCTGATTTTTCATCGGTTGCCGGCAAGTTTGTGTCATGAGTGGTATCCGGAGCACTTCCTTTCGGCTGTTGCTCGGATGGTGGTGGACGATCATCTGTAAAACTACTCATTGAGCTTACCTCATTTTCCTTGATATTATGCATTAATTGGTTTCTGGAATTGATCGGGAAGTTGGCGACTGCTGGTGGATCCGTTTGCAAATTTTTATCCGAACCCTTTAATTGTCCTTCTGTCTCCAATAACTCGGAGGGATCAATTTCGAGGGGAATCAGAAAATTCACAGTCCTTGTGTAGATCTTGTCTCGGCATCGGATTTCCGCAGATCGGGTGAGTCCGTCCTTACTAACCAACAGCTTCTCGATTCTTCCTAGTGGCCAATTGTGACGAGTAAGTTTTTCTTGCTTTATGAGAACGAGTTGGCCTACTCGAGGGACCATTTTCGAACTTTTTGTGTCCTTGTGTACGTTTTCCCGGAGGAAAGATAAATATGCACTCAGCCATATGTCCCATAGACGTTCCAGAACTTCGTCGATTCCTGCTAGATGTTCGAGGGTACGACGTTCGGTTTCCGAGGGGTCTTCTGTCGGGTCGAAACTTCTTCCGTCTCCATTGATGTCGCGTCGATTTGGCACGTCGATGCGGACCGAGGGGAGCATGAAGTCGAATGGGCGAAGAGCCGGTAGATCCTTGATATCCTTCGGGTTCGGAGTCAGGGGGCGAGTATTTACCATTGCTTCTACTTGGGTTATAATATGGCTTAAGGCGAAAAATGACTTGACGTGTTTTCCTATCTCTTTCCTCATCTGATTCTTGACGATCCCTACAACTCTCTCATATATCCCCCCTTGCCAGGGAGATATCGGAGTAATCGTGTGAAAGTCTATAGAATGAGTGGCTAGGAGACAGGTAAGAGATGTACTCGGTACATAACTCTCTAAATTATCAGTCAAAATTTTGGCACCCAAATTGAAAGTCGACGCATTATCCGAGTAGATGGACGAGGGGACTCCACGACGAGCGAAGATGTTCTTCAATCCTTGCAAGTAGACGAGGGTCGTTCCATCGGGCAGCAACTCCAAGTGTGTAGCTCTGGTTACAAGGCACGTATATATGAGAATATACGCTTTGCTGGTTGTTCGACCATCATCACAACGATAAGTGAGCGGTCCAGCATAATCCAGGCCGACGTGTTGGAACGGTGTCGAGGGAGTTGTACGGAATCGAGGGATTCTTCTGGCGAACGGATAAGCGAATGGCTTATTATTGACTTTCTGGCATGGTACACATTTTCGGACGATGTTTGTTGCAATTTGCATATCCGCTGGTATCCAATAGCGGGTTCTGAGGCTAGCGACAAGGTAATTCGTGGGAAGATGAACATTAAGAATGTGCGTCTCCCACACGATTAATCTCGCTAGAATGTGATTCTTATGAATAAAAATCAACTTGTAGCGTTCATGCTTGAGGACCGGTGAGGGGACTCTCCTATGCACGCGTACTATACCATCAGCACCTTTCACTGGTACGAGGGACGGTGGGATTTCCCAACCTTGATCAGCAGCTTCTCTGTAGTGTTCCGTTATGACGACTTCTCGAGCGATTGTTCTTCTTTTTACTGCAGATGACGTATCTTTTCCTTCAACGGCAGCAAATTTCATCATCGTTGGACCGTTCCATTTTCGGCCTTTGCACAGCTTGACGAGAAACGTTAGAGCAGTGTGCATATAGGAGACAACTTTTGAGAGAGTGTTGCTTCGGTGGTAGGGGACGAAAGATGTGTATGGGATTTTCGGAGACGGCGGTGAATCCGATTTATCCATTGTCATACACGTTTCGAGGGATGTAGCAGTCGGAGTTTCCAATTCAGACTGTCCGGCTTTATCTGTAAGAACAGGTTTCTTTTTACCTGTCTTTTTGTCCTTTGGTGTGATTGATTCCGATAGGACAAGTTCTCGGAATTCCGAGGGGCACGTGATATCTCCTTCTAGACGACATGGCCAGGTACTGGGTGAATTTCTGAGGAAGTCGGGACCTTTGAACCAAAGTGAGCAATCCTTGAGTTCGGAACTGCTCATTCCGCGAGTAGCAATATCAGCGGGGTTTTGGTCCGTGGGGCAATGATGGAATGGGCTGGTGATTCCTTGGGTATTCATTGTCGTATTGATTTCCCGAATCGTTTTGACACGATTATTTACCCAACATTTGACTTCTTCTTCTCGTAGAATCCAGTATAGTGCGATCATTGAGTCGGAGAAAAAATGAACGGAGGAAGGTGTAGTAGTGTCGATGGCATTGACGAGTGTCCTTGCGAGACGTGCTCCGATTTCGATAGCTAGAAGTTCCATCCGAGGGATTGTCAAGGTATTACTAGACGATGGTTTGATTTTCGACTTGGCGGTGAGGAGTCCAGTGTCGATGGAACCGTCTTCATACTCGTAGAGAACGTATACGGAGCAGGCGTAGGTGTCTTTTGAAGCATCTGAAAACACCATAAGCTTCAGTTCCTTGATCGGAGTGGATTTCCGCAGTGTTCGAGGGACCGTGATTGATTCTTCTGTGAACTGCGTTTTGATCATATCCCATCTGTTGAGTAACTCTTTCGGTATAGGACTTTTCCACTCGATTCCATCGTTCCATAGTTCCTTGATGAGAAGCTTGAATTGTACTAGAAGTGGGCAGACTAGTCCGAGGGGATCGAACGTTTCAGCCATTCTCGAAGCGACTTGACGTTTCGTTGGTTTGGATTCCAGGAGACGAGCAAGCTTGATAGTGAAGGTATCTTCGATGGTGTTCCATATGTATCCGAGGAGTTTTATGGTCGTGTCACCGGCGATTTCGTTTCGAGGGAACTTAGCCATCTCTTCTTGACAATTTGTGATGAATTCTCGCAGATTCATATGCATCTTGACGAAGGATTCCTTTGATCGTATTCGAATATCCTGTATCTCATCCCGCTCATCCGTCGTCACCATTACATTATCAACGTAAATGTTCTTTCGAATCTTCTCACCAATGTCACTGTTCTCAATGTTTAGAAAACGATTGATAGTGGCTAGGAGTAGGAAAGGACTAGACGTCATTCCAAAAGGAATACGTGTGAAACGAAATTCAGCAATGTTTTCGGGGGTGAGGGGTTTCGATACATCGTGAAGCCACAAAAAACGGGTGCTGTTGCGGTCTTCTTCCACCAGACGTACCTGATGGAATGCTTTCTCGATATCTGCGACGACGATGAAGCGCGACATTCGAGATCGGATGAGGATGTCGTATAGATCTACTAACATCGAGGGGCCACTTTCCAGACAGTCGTTTACGCTGAGTTCTCCTCTTTGTTTGCTGCTGGCGTCGAATACGATTCGTAGTTTCGTCGTGAGAGAAGACAATTTTATCACGGCTTGATGGGGGATGTAGTAGAGGGGATCCTTGTTATTGTCCATATGCGGTAGGACACGTTCAATGATTCCGCTTTTAAGCTGAGCTTGAAAGATATCATCATATTCCTTGAGAAAATTTTTGCCTTTTGATGCGAGGGATGCGATCAGTTGATGAAGTCGTTTCCTGGCAACGCCGTAGTTGGAAGCTAGCCGATTTTGCTTTCCATTCCAGGGTAGTCTGACCATCAGATCTCCATTCTCATCGGTTCGACAGTTCTTCTCGAATTCAGCGATTAAATCCTTCACCTTCGGTTTCGATCCGTCTATTGGACCTGCTTCTTCAATGCCGAGATTCTCCAATCTCCATAACTGTGCAATATCACGATGGATAGTATCAGCGGGAGTCGGTTCATCCGGTGATTCTGTCTTGTTTCGAGGGGACGCTTCAACGTGGAAAATATCCATCTCTCCACGGACAGGATCTATATGTCGATGAGGATTACGAGGGCCGGGAAAAATGATTGGAGCGAATTGAGTGTACTCGATAAATCTTTTCGAGGGGAGCAGAATCCGATTCGAACTTCCAAGCACCAGTGATAATATATCGTTTCCTAGGATCAAGTCGATTTGGCGACCATTGTACTTGCGGTCGGTTGATAACTGATCCGGGTTGAGATTCCTTTCACGGAGGAATTTTCTGTCAGTTTCGCTGAGGCGAGGACATAAGAACTTGGCGTTGGGAAGTCGAGGGGCTCCGGCGATAATCGTTTGAAACGGTCCTTGACTAGTCTCGAGGGAAACCTTATAAATGTTCGATAATGCTGTAGTCGTTCTACTGTAACCCGAGATGGTCAATTCTCTAGTCTCCAATATATTCAGTCCTAACCTATCAGCGCTATCGTGAGACAGTACCGACAGTGATGCTCCTGAATCTACCAGAGCCAGAATCTTGTTTCCATCTGTAGTCCGTAGAGCTACAAAGGGTAATTTCGAAAATTCTTCGGAGTCATCGACGAGGGAGGCATTGAAAATCTCCTCTCTATCTAAGCTCTTCAGAAACGATTCCAGATTCTTTACATTCCTAGGTTCCGAGACGATTGGTTTCTTTTGAACGCATAAGGCGTTCTCGAGGGGGGCTGCTTGGTTGTGAAGACCTGTTGATGGGGGTGATGAAGACGAGGCTGTGGGATCGGGCGCTTCTGGGCCGGATCCAGCCTGTGTGTATTTACTGGGAGCCCCCGAAGGGGCCACGAAAAAATGTGTCGACAATTGGTTTTGGCGCTTCAGCCGGGTAGTTGGCCAAGTCGCGATAGTATTCCTTCAAGGTGCATGCCCCAGTGTTATGTGTTCCTTGGCAGTAGACACATCTGCTGGTAGTCTTGCAGTTTTCGATGGAGTGGTCATTTCGGGCACAGTTGTGGCAACAATTGTTGTTCCTGAAGTATTGACGAACTTCGAACGAGTTGACTTCGCATTGGAGAATGGAATGTCCGGGTCCGCAGATGAAGCAACATTTAGACGAGTCATCTTGTTTTCGAGGGAAGGTGTTGGCGATGAATCTTTTGTCGTAACCTCTTCCAAACTTGTAGCATGGCTCTAGTTGCTCTCCGGGAATTCCTTGGATATTCGGGATAGAATTCGCGATCTTAGATTTCCATGTCTGAGCGGTTCCCTTTTCATTAGTGGAGCTCAGATTCGAGTTCGAGGGTTGTGCACTCTTACTCGCGTCCGATTCTCTCACCCATGGGGCACCGTATCTCGGAGCATATCTTCTATCTTCTTGAGGACGAGATGGAGTATATTGATGAGAATTTGGCAGGTTCCTATCGTTGTAGTTCCGGTTCTCGTACTGTTGATGATTTCTTCCGAATCCTTCCTTTTGATTTCCGAACTTTTTGGCGAAGTTGGAATTCTTGTTATGCGAATTTTGGACTGGCTTGTTCGAGGGGCGATCTCTTCTTTGATATCCCGATTTTTCGTTGGTTGAAGATCCGGCTGAACTATCCATCGAGTAGAGAATCATGTCGTTGGAGATCTCATTTCGAGGGGTGAATTCGTTCTTCGAGCGGAATTGGTCTCCAAACTTCTTCTTGTCGACGTATTCCGTGAAAACTTCCAGGACTTGTTCGGTCGAGGGTTGGGCACGATTTTTGTAGAGAGGGCGAAGTTCTTCCCATACTTTTTCAGGGAATTTCTCTACCAGTTGTCGAACGAAGATTCGGCTGTTGACATCTTCTCCGCAATCCCTGAGTCTCCAGATGAGTTTCTTGCATTCGAGAATTTGCTCGGCGGTTTGGCTGAAGTCGTTCTCGCTGAAGGTGAGATTCTTCATTTGGTTGGCAAGTCCCATTTGTAGCGAGTTGTCTTCTTTGAATGCGACTCGGAGAGCCCATAGGGTGGCTTCGAGGGAATCGGTTGGATCGGCTAATTCTACCAGATATTTCTTGGCGGGTCCTTCGAGTTTCTTCTCCAGGAAAGCTAGTTTCATTTCTGGCTTCATTTTTCTGTTGTTGACAACCAATTTTTCAAATCGTGACATGAATTGAGTGAACTTCAAAGGTTCAGCCTTAAATTTCGGGACAATGAGGTCGAGTTCATACCACAACGCTCTTTTTTCCTTACTCATGAAGGTCTGATAACTTTCTTCAGGTTCCCAATCGTCCTCCTCACTATCGTCAGATTCTCTGAGATATTTAGGCGGAGTCAATGGGCTCCAGGGCTTACGATTTTCAATGTGCGGTAGGCGGTTAGGATGTGGCGTCGAGGGGCGAATTGGCTTAGATCGAGGGATAGGCGAATTATCCATATGGAGAGTTCTCTCCCCTGGAGGTCTCTTCTCTTCCGGGATTCTTCTATCCTCTCTCAACGGGCAAGCGAATGTCATATGTTCACTCGAAGTGCACAAAAGACATAACTTGTTGGCGACGCAGTACTTCTTGAGGCGATTCTCATCACACGAGATGATGTGGTGTCTCTCTCCGCAAATGGCACAAACGATTGGTGCGACAGTTTGAACGACGATAGATTCCTCTTCGATTGGGTGCTGAAAATTGGCGTGTTCGGTGCCAGTGGCTCCGGTTCGAGGGATCGTAACATTGCCGTCCTCTCGAACAACCACAGTTTCGATTGGAGGTGGAATCTCGTTTGGAAACTCCTGCACTCCTTCCGCCGCTGGGTCAACATTCCCGTTTTCAGATCCTTCCGGTGAAACGATTCCATTGAGGCGATTTTCATCTTCTGGTCGAACTGTAGAAATGATTTCCGAGATTGTCGAGATTTCCACTGGCGAGAGCTCTTCGGTGAAGTTGAATCCGTGATCAGTTAGGATTCTTCTTAATTCTCCGACGGCTTCGTTGATTTGGGCGACCGTTGTTGCACGAGGGGTTCCGATGAATTTGTCGACGACTACATCATTCAATGCGGCACGTTCCGAGGGTGACAGAATGATGTCGAGGGTTCTGGCGAACTCGTAGAAGTAGTTGTCGTCCTTGATCATCGTTTCGATTGTCATCAATTCTTTGCGAAGAGCGTCGATTTCTGACAAGTCGTCTTGGTCGCGGTTAGCCAGTGGGTTGTCGATATATCCTTGAGTCTTCGACAGGTTTTTCGCGGCCGTTGTGAAGGCGTTGTTGATTGCACACTTCACATTGTATACGGCTCGAAGTTGATTTTTCGAGGGGGGTCTTTCACGAGTAGCAGTTGGATTCGCACTTTGCTCCGATGAGTCAGGAGCGGTGGGCGGTTGATGTCCGGTACTAGACATGTTGATGTTCACACAAGTTAGGGGCAGTTTGCTGAAACAAAGTTGATATAATGAGGGGTACCAAGATGGGCGAGATTAAAGCAACGAGAGAAGTTTAAGCTATAATGATCAGGCTCTTCTTGGGCGAGGGGATCTCCTGGCGTTTCATCGTGAATCGTTTCGAACCGATTCCTTCTGATACCAGTGGCATAAAAGCGGTAAGGGGTAAGAGGCTACGATTTGCTGACGCGCGTTAGTGAGCTACGATACGTTGTGGTTTGACAAGAATTTTACTAAAGGTTAATTACGTCTTTAGCATACATCCTCACTTGGACGGCTTTTCTACAACGTGCCACTATCGTCACTGCTCATCTAACGTTCATACAGCTGCTCTGAGTCTTCTAGTTTTCTTTCTCGAATCATGTGGAAAAAAGGTATACTTTTTATTCCAACATGTTCCGAGCGAGGGAAACATCATACTCACAACATCGCGCTTTCTATCCTTAGCGGCTTTAAGTCCGTGCTCTTCACTATTCCGCAGTGACAGGCGAATGGAGTCTCGCAACTCCGGGTGATTGGGGGGAATCCGACAACAAAGTGAGTAGTTGTTGCAGGCGGCATTATGCTAGTACTAACATAATACCAAGGTCGCTCCGTTTACCAAGCGGACGCCTTTGGCTGTAACTTATCCAAAAAGTGATTTTGATTTGTTTGTAATACATAATTTTTGCACGATTTTATGATATTTTAAACCAAAATATTATTAGACTTTAACAATACTCTGTGTATTGCGTTAGGGCAAATTTTAAAGAATTTCTCTCTTTTCCCTTTGGAGGAAAAGAGACCTTATGGCAAAGAAACTCTTGTCTCGAATTCTTTGGTCAAGTACACCTCCAGACATTTCTGGAATCCGGGGCATAATGTTCTCAGCTGCCCTTCGAGGGGGCACTACTACTTGGTAAAGAGTCTCAGAGGAACCGTTGTTTGAATTCGTTAGAATCCACGCTCACTGTCCACTCATCCACTCGGTTAAAGTCATAGTAGATTTTGAATTGAGATATCCACCATTTTTACCAAATTGGCCATCGTTTGACGGTAGGTTTACTTTTCTATGTTCTGGAAGTCGTATCGCCTGTACTTCAGGTGCAATACAACAGTCTGTTCGATACGTTCCGCATAGCCGGGACCATAATTCCCAAGCTGGAATCTCAATCATACTTTAACCAGACGATTTACATCGTCATTCCATCTTTTCCATAATAGCGGGATTATTACAGCAAGATGACTGATATTTTTGACGAAGGGGTCAGTTTTTGTGGTATTGACATGAAAGCTGTAGTCACCTGTACCATTTGGCGACTCGGTCCTGGATAATCTTTGCAGGAGTGCAAAGAAGGCTGGCGAAAACTTCTGATCTTTTTGAGTTATCGATACGGATTTTATACTAAAGGGCTCGAGAATTCTGGCTAGTGAAATCCGAGGGGATTCCCAATAGATACCGCTCGTCCAGTCGTTCAGATAGTTCCGAACTTATCACTTGTATGTGAACATGGACTTCAGGGCTCACTGAAGCCCGACCGGCTTATTTCATGGCAAATTCTAAAGTCACCGCTCCCAGTAAAACGGTTTTTGTCAGACAATAGAAATTTAACTAATCAATCCACTTTTCTATCGATGGAGATCGATAGGATTTTTTATTATTACGTGCGCGTGTCTAAGAGATAATATCAACAGTTTGATACGAGGGGGGTAAGGTTTATTGGCATGTTCTATACGTGGGACAAACGATTTACAGATTTTACGATACATGCGTGAGTTTGGATGTAATCAGATGTGACAATGGGGAAAATTTTGAGGGCTATTAGAAGCTAAAGAGCGACTACCCTATTAAAAACACAAAACATTGAATTCACTTATCTGGCTACTCCGCTTGTACACTGATGTTCGGGCAATCTGGCTCTCTTGACTTCGACTCGACTTTATAACCACCACTATTTCTTGAATTTTTAAGTGAAAAAATGTTTCGAGGGCACCAGATGTGTTTCTTGAATTTTTTGACAATTCGGGTGCGAGTGGGTTATAACTTCATGCAGATTTTCCATCTCCCAGCGAGGGGGGAGTGACTTCGCATGTAGATGGGAGTCTCGTCTCACCTCTTCTCTCAATAAAGATCGAAGGGTGATTGAGATTCTCCCCTCTCATGTACATCGGCCATCTCGCTCATTCTCTGGGGTACGGCATCTGACGAAGGAGTTTCTTCTTGAAGATCGGAAGTCGAAAAAATATCATCCAATCTTGTCGAGGGCTACGAGAAAATTTTCTTGGCGAACACGAAGTCATTCGAGCATTTTGAATTCCGTCAATTTCTTTTTTCGTCGCTCTGGAACGAATAGTACATTATCGTTTGATAGAACACCTTACTAAATCTCTTTTTCGATCATAATGATCTGACACTTTATTAGAACACGTGAATAAACTAGAGGCTACAAGTATATTTCGTCCTAATAATCGACGCGATATACAGTTTTTGTCGAAACGACCACACACAAGGACTGTGCATGTATTTGATTTTTCGAATTTTCCGGTTTAGAAGCGCTGCAGTTACTCTGTTCGCATTCGAATAACTGAGGAGTTTGAAAAAGATAGACGGAATTTTTTCTAACCGGAGGAGATGCTTCGGCAGACTAATCACAAATAAAAACTAGTCCGAGAAAACGAGGCCGAATATGCAATAATCATTATGGCTATTATTACATAATTGTTGATGAGACAACAATGCATCACCTGTGTTATTGTCAGAGCCGAATCTTACTCAACAAATTCACCAATCGAATTTGTCGGCTCGATACTACCCCTTCAACAACCACGCGTGAACACCTTCGAGGGTATTGACACATGTACAAGGATAACTTCAAATTTTATAATTTTCGTAAATATACTTTTACTAGACAAATCATTCCAAAAAACTAATGATTTATCCATATATTTATCTATGAAATCACCCAATTTTGTTCGCAAACTATTGGGGAGCGAGAAACCATGATCACTTATATCTTCGCTTAATTAGTAGCCAACTAATATCATAACTCAGATTATAAGCCGATAATCTGTCATCCGCAGATGATACAGAATAACAAAATAGTGGTGATCAATCACTATTTCTACTTTCATATTTCACCTCGCTAGCTGGTCAAATCACACCACGATTTAACACAGGAGCTTGGTTTCGTATGAAATATGCACGAGAGGCTTTACTCTAACTACCTAGAGAGGGTCCTATGAGAACCTATACTACAACCTAATGTCTTATTTTTACTTACAAAAAACAAGCGCATCGCACGCTATGTGACAGTGTGCCATCGTCAATCATATTAACTTTCGTGGTGGTATCGAATTCGATACATTCATTATGTCTAGCCGGCACCAATAACAACGAATTTTTCAAGTGCGAGTTCCGAGGGGCGATTCAGATTCTTTAGCTAGATTTCTGCGCTGCTTTCGGGCGAGATTCCGATTGGAATACTCAAGCCGTCGGGCTACGCAAACGTCTAACTAATAATCACTTCGTCCTCTCGTCACAAGCGCTTTCGAAACCGATGAAGTGACTTAGGGCGTCTCGCTTTCAATATTTCGTATCGATAACGAATTCTATTCAACGAGGGCGACGAATGGCTTCTGTAACATGCGAAAAAGTGTTATTCAATTATTTTGTTGGCAGAAATTAGCTCACTAGTCGACTGGTCGACCTCACCGCTCTCACTTTCGCATTTTCGTGAATTTCTGATGAAATCGAACCAAATGGAATTTTCGAGGGGACAACGATTCGCTTGAAGCACAACGAATTTTTCAAGTGCGAGGGACGAGGGGTGACTCAGATTTTTTAGCAAGATTTTTGCGCTGCTTTCGGGCGAGACTCCAATTGGAATACTCAAACCGTCAGGCTGCACAAACGTCCCGCAGCAAATCACTTCGCTCACTCATCGCAAGCGCTCTCCAAACTCTTTTTACGAATCGTCTCGCCTAAAAATTTCGAATTTTTCGTCTCGATTAGAGTCATAAAACCGGTTACCTTCAGGTTTCCAGCGTTCCTCTCTTTGTTCGGCGAATCACGCACCGAATGTGTTTGTTAGGCAGATTTCGAGGGAAAAAGCATTCGATTTTTCGGCGGCGGAGTTTTCTATTTTTCTGCAGGCTGAAAATACGGAATCGCTATAATGAGTCGAGAATTTAGGCGATTTACCTTAACTGTCAACTCGCTTTTCCGTTTTTCCGCGGAGTCTTCGTCCAAATTCGGCGAATTTTTCGAGGGACGTGTCATTTCGGTCATTTATTGTTCGAGGGGTCGACTTTTTCGGTTTACGCGAATTTTCCTGGAACTAATTTAAATTTATCGTACTTCTCGGACAAGAATGAAGCACGAAAGAAAGAATTTCGAAAATAAACGAGCGGCCGCACGCGGCACGCGCCGCGGAAGGGCGGAGTGTCGTTGCGCGCTCTGTTTAGTGGAAGTCAAAAATGTGCTTTAAAATGGAATTTTGAAGACGAAAAAAGTTCCGGAATAGCTAAGAAGCTACCGTGCAACCGAAAATAAATTTTCGATGCGGAAATTCGCTATTTTGCATGTAAAATCCGAAAAAATACGGCATGTCGACTCTTGAACGAAACAATGAACACGAGGGCAGTAAATTACAAGTTTATTCATACATTGGCATACGAACGAATATAATTTTCGAAAGACTCTTTTTAATTGAATACACTTTAGACTCAGAATGGTTGGCAATATAAGCTGGACGGCCTAGCGATCAGTTTCTATGCAGAATCCAATGGCTACCAATATTATTGAACCTTCTATACTCGTACAGTTTTAAGTCCATGAGACTCTAAGAGGCGGCGAACAACAAACGGATTTATTTGAATGTTCAAAAAGGGAATTTTTACAAAAAATGTGGATCTTTGGCAATGGCTGAGAGAGATTCGAGGGATTTAGAGAATTTGGAGAGAATTCTTCTTCTTGGTGACGAGCTACTCTGATGACGATCGAACATGTCGAAAACGATTGTATAGCAAATACGTACGAGCAACAGATGTGATCTCCTGAACTGAGCTTTATCATTGTAGATCGAGTCAGTAGGAGTCAGCTATCCGGCAAGTCTGTCACATTTCGAGGGAGCATTTCAGCATGGAAATTGTTCCTCTCTCCTTGGTCAGACTAATCGACGTTAATTGTAGAAGGCGGTTTCGAGGGGACGAGGTGGACAGTAGATACGGACGAGCACCAGATGTAATGAGCGCCCGATGTAGATACGGACGAGCACCAGATACGGCGAGCACCAGATGTAGCTCGGAGGAGTACTAGATGTGTTTTTATGGACTATGTACCAGATGTGTGTCTAATTTCCAGATGTGTCCTCGCGGGGGAATGTGCCAGGTCTCGAAGACTTTTTTGAACGGTGAGCATCAGATGTGTGTACCAGATTTGGATTACATGATGACCGATGTGTATATGTTCTTCGATTGTATTCCGATGATCCAGATGTGTATTCAGAAGACCAGTTTTGAAAGTTTTATGCGATAACAACCGAGAGCATTGGACGATGTTCGAGGGAATTTGACCTTCGGCAGACCAGTACTAGGCTAGAATGTTCTAACACGAACGGCTTCGACAACGAGTCCGTAGACTTCGTCCTCGATAACCTTTCTAACGCTAGGACCTGGCTGCGAGGGGGTCCACTTCCACTAGCGCATCATCTGTCTCCTTCAGTGTATCTGACATAACAACGATGCAAACTTCTGATTCTTCCGAACATTTCGAGGGCTTCCTTCTTGCTCCGAGGGCTTCCTTCTTGTCCACTTTCTCGTTCAACATCTCCATTATTCACTCTTCAATAATTCTTAGCCATTGACTTACAAAGTGATACCAACGAAAATTTTTCATACTCATTTTCGGGAATTTTTTCAACTTTTAGCGATTCCGATTACTAATTCTGCCTCTCTCACGAAGTCTCGTTGTCAGATCGTGACTCGGAGCTCCCTTTTCGAGGGCAGACGTTCGCCGGACTTCTTATCGACGTACTTCGACAAAAAATAGACTTTTTCGCGAGCACATGTTCCGATAAGAGCCGAAATTAAGCAAAAATAGTTTTTGATTTTGTAAAAAAACGAATTTTAATTTTTGTTTTTGCCCGAGGGCCGTGACGGGTCAGTGGACGGAAGCAAGAACTTCACTGGAATAAAATCACACAAAAAACGAAGCGATTTTAAACCAAAGACCAACTGAAGCCATACGAAAATTATCCTGGTGAATGCATAATGCAACTAGAGACGAGATACTACACTTTTACAAGCCATTGAGCGACTTGGTCGTACTTATGAGAATAGGGAATTATAGTGTACTCAGGCTAGATACGATATTGTCAGCGATTGCCGAACTCCTCACGCTAAGTAGCTCAGATCAGAATAAGCCAGTCTCTCTGCGCGATGTCTCGAAACGTACGAAAAAAGTCCGAAGGTATTATTAGAGGTAGCCTTGCCAGGGCCACCGTCGTTCTTACCCACTTACTAACTTTCGCAGTGCGGGAAAACATCACTACAGGATCCTATCCTACTCCAAAATAACTACAAAACGCTATATAGAGTCATTCGACAATCTAGATATCGCACTAGAAACAACACCTAAGCACTAAAGTAGATCTTAATCTGAGGGACTGTACAAGAGCTAGACAGCTTATCCCTAACGCTTCGATCCTATTACCAGGAAGACCGAAACGCGAGACTCGCCACCTGGGAGAACGCTGGTGACTATTCAACAGAGAACAGTGACCACGTAACCGAATCAATCAAAATTCGGTGCTCCACTCAAGCACTGCTCAGCTAATCCTACGCCTATAACTATAAAGACTCACAACACTAGTTTATTCTCTTTCACTAACAGATCGGTTTAATCGGCGAGGCATCTTTTGACTCAAAGGTTCGCTCAACTTCTACACCACAATCGTGTTCAGAGAACACGAAAGCCACGCGAGGGTGAGCAAGTTGAGGACCCAATGAGCAATCGACACGCTCCTTTAACTTCTTCACATACTAAATAAAGTCTTCGTTGACAGTGTATGAATAACGCCATGCTTGTATACTACCAACAATCGATTATATACAAAGGTTTCCCGAGGGGAGCACCGATGTGTTTCATCAACTGATGATTGCCAAAAAAGTATACTAACTCCTTCTCGGAGCGCATGATTTTATCAACACAAATCAACAAAGCGAACAATATTTAGATGTTAGAAGTTCTTCCGATTCGACCAATCACTGCTACTCAGAGTATCCGTCTTGATCTGTATCCTTGCTTAAAGACCTATCAACTTTCGGAGCTACTAACGCAGTCCTACTAGCTAATAGCCCTGACGAGTTGTAGAACACAACTCAGAGCACGACGCTCCCGGGGGCCAGGGGAATCCTCGAGGGAATTCTCATCTTATCCTTTGTTCTTTCTTGCGTCTTGACTTCGGGGATGGGTTTATCGGTTCGGTTTGGATCGGATTGATTCGAGGGGCGACTCACACTGCAGTATTGTATCCATTTGACACGATCTTGGAACTAACTTGCTTCTGTGAGCTTCACTAAGCCTCTTCGAGGGGCGCTATCAACACCCTCTCAAAGGACCCGGATCCACTGCACTGAAGAAGCGACACCGCTATGGGATGTCTGTTCACTAGACTGCATAACATCTTCGGCTTCCTTGGTGTCCAGAAACTTCGAATGTTTAAAAAACTTGCTCCGGTGAGGCTCTTTCATCATCCGAGGGATGCTATCTACATCCTCTCTTCCGACTTCCGAAGGCAGTTCATCCAATGAACACCTATACCTACACTAGAGAAGCGACATCTCCAAGATGTCTTTTATGCGAGAGCCGAACCATGAAGACACCTTCTATCCTCCATACCATCTCCTTGCAACGCTAGAACAAAAAGCACGACTATACAGGACAGCTGACTAACGTATCTAATAATGTCATTGTACTGAGGGAACCTACAGCCACTGTGATTCATTACTAAACAGGGGATAACCAGGAAAGGGGGTCCGATTATAGTCCGGCGACTTGTGACTGTCTTCGAGGGGATCTGCATAACATTCACTGAGGGTCTACGGCAAGGGTGACCTAGATCTCTATCATACTCTTCCTGTAGTAGCTGCCTCAACTCTATGCTCTCAGTCTTCCGATTGGTAAGCTGGGCTTGTTCTTTGGTGTACGCACTCCTGTGCAAGAACAAGGTCAGCCCGGAAGCCGAGGCATCATGAGCACAGTACTACGGGGAAAAGTTTGAGATTTCGTTCAATATCCCAAAGCGAGCTACCCTAGTCCCAGGAACCCATGGCTTACATTCCTTAGTCTCAAATACCTCGCACGGCTTTCGGGACTGGTTGCAGGTCATCTCTTTCTCCTTTCAGCTAACAACCTCTTCGCCTTACATGAAGACTACTAAGGTTCGGATACTGGAGACCGACACTGCTCAAAGGACTACTAAAGCTAGGCCTCTACTCCCAAGGTTCTCATTCTATATAAGCACCGAGTGAGGATCGAGGGAGACTAACTACACGAGCAAGCATGCACTGACCGGTCAGACGCGGCCATCCTATTGCCATTCGGCAGGACCAAGCCATCTTACACCCTAAGTAACACACAACTACTCGGCAGAGCTCGACTCCTCTCGACCGCCATCTCAAGATCCCGAGGGGACCTTGGATGTCAGACGCCATCACCTTGTGACCACCCAGCCCTACTAACGTATACGAGGGATCACTA
Organism: Caenorhabditis sinica; assembly: GCA_963932045.1. Taxonomy (NCBI): domain Eukaryota; kingdom Metazoa; phylum Nematoda; class Chromadorea; order Rhabditida; family Rhabditidae; genus Caenorhabditis; species Caenorhabditis sinica. Next base: position 18,190,025 of record OZ009943.1, read on the forward strand.
CAAAGCCCTGACACTCACCTGAGTTGGTCAAGACTATCGCTCCATATCTCTCATCCGATGGTGGACATGAGCTCTTCTTTTCCGAGGGACGTCTTCATTCTTCCAGCTATCTTCTTTCTTCGAGGGGACGACAACAGTGTGATGTATTGGATGTGTGTGTGTACATGATAGTTGATTCGTCCAGATGTGCTGTGTGGCTTCTCTTCATTGATGCGTGGGTCTCCTAGTGTTTCTTGACCGCGTGGCACTCGGGTTAGCCTCTCGAGGGTAAAGAAAATCTTTTCGCTCTCGAATGGCTCACCTGGTTCCGTTGCGATTTGACTGCAGAGAGAGGATGGTGTAGACAGAGTGGGTTTTGCAGTAGATGACGTTGCTGGCAATGTATCTCTTCGAGGGGGCGACGTCTTGATGACAGAAGTTGCAGAGCTCCGGTGACGATGGTAGAGGTGTCGACTTCCTTTTCCTATCGCCTGTGTGTGGTGACATGATGTCCGAAGGTGCTGCGAGACACTAAAGGTGTGTTACTCGCTTGTGCGTCGCTGTGTAGACTCCTCGGGGTGTAGTGTCGCTCCAGCCACTCAATGACTTGTCTCGCCCATCCAATGCTCCAGTACGTCCGATCCCTCCGGGTTTCCAGTGTCTTCTTGATTATCCGAGCCTTCATATACTTCGCCAGTGCGATTCCTGGCTTTTCCACGATGATAACCCACTCAAGAGCTACCGAGGCCGGTTTTACAGCGAGGGATTTTGAGACTGGTCGGAGAATCGCATCAGGAGAGAGAATTCTACGATTCTCTACTCCACCGATAGACTCTCTTCTCAATCTGCCTATCCACTCACTATAAACGCGGATTTTTACTACTAGCTATCGATTTCGAGCCGAAATGTTCGAAAATTAGGGAGAATTCGCGTTCCGAGGGGAAAAAAATTCAATTCTCCCACTCGTCACGGACTCTCAACCTATTCTACTATTTTTCGGACTAAAAATCGACGAAAAAATACGAAAAGACCTACAAGAAACACTTCCGGAGCCATCGCCATCGAATTTCTCGCTAAAAACCAGTGCTCGCAGGGAAAAATCGAGTTTTTCCTCTGCTCGCAAGGTTCTTTGTGCTCTTTTTCACTTCCGAGTGTCTTTTTCACGAAATATTCGAAATTCCGATGGTCACTCATTCCACACAGCTATTTTCCACGATTGAAGATACTTATTAGCCAGGAACTTTCCTTCTTCACGCTCAAAATTCCACTTACAGGGAAATCTTTCGAATTTCCACTGCTCGCAGCATTTTTTGCGACTTTCCAGGATTTCGAGGGGATTTTTCATCATTCGTCGGATTTTGATGCGATTCTTCACTTCCTATGGCTTCGTTGGTGCCATTTTACGAATTTGTGACATGAATTTCGGCAAAAATCCGAGGGAAAACGATCCGCGACGCGAAAAATCCAATTTTAGGCCAGGAAAAAATTTTGTCACCTCCCATTTGCGCGTCAAGTGTAGCGCCTCGTACGCAATTGCGGACTTCGGTGCACGCTATTGGCGGGAATTTGAAATCTAGTTTCTCGGAATTAAATATTTCGAAAAACGAGAAATCGAATGCCTGGGAATTTTAAGGTGAAAAATAGGGGAAAATTCGACGATTGAGACGTCCGCCTAATTATGTACTAACCCTGAGCACACTTACTATACACTAACACGCACTGTTTCACTCCCGAGGGAGCAAAACAACGGAAACGCGAAACCGGTCGAGCCCGTACTCGCAGCTTTTTCACCATCTCCCGCACCACTTTTCGCCAAAAAAAAAAAGGCCGTGGAGTAGCTAAAAGCGCACGAGACGGTCGATGCACCAGATGTGGAGCCCCCTACACTGGTGTGTAACCTGCCGGTTAACGGTTGTCTGACTTAGACGGGGAGTCTACTCTTGCGATCCTCCCCTAGCTCATCGCCGGTGGTTCAGTACTACGGTGAGCTAGGATAAGCGTGTGCTAGGTACAAGTGTTCTCACTAATAGATTTATTATTGCTAATAAACTAAAGGGTTAGACAAACGAGGGGATAACATGGCTTTAAGAGCCAGAGAGAGGAGAGAGTGGGTTAGGACAACATACTAACAACAGACTGACGACCAACCAACTCAACAACACTGAGGCGGCGGTCGCCGAGGGGGCGGAGCCTAGAGGGGTACGGTCGTCGTGGCGAGACCCGTCGAGGGGGGAGGATGACTGTACCTTTAAAGGGGTGAGAGAGTGTGTGTGGGGGAGAGACGCAGACATACCTGCGGCTCAATGGAAAGGAGGGAATTGGCGGGCGAGGGAAATACATTAGATTGGCGGGTATTTCACCCAAATAAAGAGGGAAAGGATGCATTTGGGGGAAATAAGGAAGAATAAGAAGGGGAAATGAGATAATTAGGGGGAAAGAGGAATATTGGGACATGAAAGGGAGCAATATTACTATAAACAATAATTATCGATAGAATATTGTGGCAGGAGGGTGTTCGGGGTCCACTCTTCTGTCAACAAAACCCAAACATGGAGGTTCGAAATAATTGAAAATCGACGATAAATGCTCAATCCATCCTTTCATGTTCAACGGTGGAGTTTTCCATTCATTAATTTCTCGGAATACAAGAGTTGTCACGGTTACCTTTTCGCACGGTTTCTCGACGTTCCGTTTTAAGACTTCGAAATTCAAGGTTTTTGTTTCGTACATGTTGATTCGAAAACATTCCGAACCTTGGATCCATACGTGAAAAACCAAAGATCTTTCCCGAATTTCGACTAAGATTTTAGATACTTTACTTTTCAACGAGTTGATGTGCAGTTTTGCTTTTCGAGATAGTAAGGAGTATGAGGTTCTGGAAAAGAGACATCAGAGAAATAGCGAATCTTATAATAAACTTACAACTCGATACAACTCATGCTTTTGAAAACATGATGCATAGCAGTCTCGGGTAGTCGGAGGAGAGGGAAACATCTGGTAGCCATTTCGGAGAATTGAGATGCGGAGAAGGCAAAAATAGCAGGATAATTGTACGAGAAGACTAGGGTGGACCCAAAAAAGGATAGAAGACTGTGTACTGGAGTGGAGACAGGTACACTAATGGAGGAGATAGTAACAATATGCGCGCACTGCATGTAGACAAGGGGCGGGAACACGTCGGAACCTTCCCAGAATCTTAGTTTATTGATATTGATTTTTGCGATCTTTCCCTTTCTCGCAAAGTTAATGTTTCCTTCCCTTCTTCTTTTGTCTTTAGTATGAATGGAGAAAACACTCTTGTTCACTGTTCACTGTAACCAAAGGACGGGAAAGTATTGGACCTATCTCAGGAACATGAGGAACATCAATTTCCCTTGAATAGAAAAAAGTCATAGAATAAGAAAACTTGTTTTTAGAGATGTCAAAAACTTTTCTCAAGTAACAAAAAGGAGATAATCAAAACCAATCTTTATTCATCACAAACAACAACATTACAAAATTTATCATTCAAGAATATAGATGTGTAGGATCGACCCCAATCCTTCAAAATTAATCATCTGAATATTGGCAGTTATTCCCTTCTTGTTTCTCACATCAAATCCTCCTTTGATAAATGAGATAATTTCAGAACCTTTATGGCGAAAAGGCCTTTCCGTTGTTTCCGGCACAACTTCATATAGAATCCCTTTCAAAACTGTTTCCTCATTTGAAGCCTCATTGAGAGCACTCCGAATCCATTTCAATTTAGGGTTTGAACCCTTTATCCAACTTTTAATGAAACTGTTGATGTCCTTAATAGACACGTAGGCATCTTGACAGATATTGATATAATGGAAATTGAAGGTGAGCAGATGATTGAGGACAATTTTGGAGCAACAAAACTCTACATCATTCAAGTTCTGAATCCCAACTCTTTGAAATGTTACTGGTGGCTCGTTCACGAAAGGATCACATTCCAGTCGAAGCTCTCCACACCTGGAATCTGAGAGAAACAGTTGTAAGATTTTTCTACCGTAAGCCTCTAGAGTGCCGATGGTTAAACCAGAGATTTCTGGAATAGCTTTTCGAATCGATCTAGTATCGAATACCTCTAGTTCACTGTTGAAATTCAAATGAGGAGGTTCGCAACAATTGAATATCAACGATAAATGTTGAATCCATCGTTCAATACTCAACGGTGGAGTTTTCATTTTTTGAGATTCTGGGGACAAATCAGGATAAATACAAACGGATACCTCTTTGCAAGGTTGCTCGACGTTCAGTTTTAAGGATTCGGAATTCAAGTTTTCGATTTCGAACATAGTGATTTCAAAATCATCCAAATCTTGGATCCATACATGCAAAATCAAAGAACTTTCTCTAAAGTTGACTAAAATTTTGGATGCTTGAATTTTCAACGACTTGATGAGCGATTTGGCCTTTCGAGAGAGCAAGGAGTATGACGTTCTGAAAAAGAGTCATCAGAGAATTAGCAAATCTAGTAATAATACTTACAACTCGATATAATTCATGCTTTTGAGAACATGATGCCTAGGAGTCTCGGGTAGTCGGAGGAGAGGGAAGATTGTGTTAGCCATAACAGAGAATTGGGATGCGCAGATGGCAAAAATAGCAGGATAGTTGTCCGAGACGAGCAGGGTGGACCCAAAAAAGATCGATCGAAGGCAGTGTATTGGAGACAGGTACACTAATGGAAGGTATTGGAACACTCTGCGCGCGCTGTAGGTAGAGAAGAGGCGGGAACACTTCGGAACCTTCCCAGGATCTTAGTTTATAGAAATTGATTTTCGCAATCTGTCCCTTTCTCGCAAAGACGTTGTTTCCTTCTCTTCGTCTGTCGTCTTTAGTATGACTAATCTCGTTCATTGTGCATATTAAATTTTTCCCTATGTCTTCAAACATATTCTATACTTCTCCTGACAACTAATTTTTCAGAAATGACAAACAACTCCTTCCCTCTCCTCCGATTACCCGACAACGCTAGGATTCAAGTTCTCAAGAACATGAAGTATGTCGAGCTGTAAGTTTTCTCATAGAAACTATCATTTACTAAATAGATATTTTTCAGAACCGCATTTTCATTGTTATCCCGGAAAGCCAAGACGCACATTAAGTCGTTGGGCATCAAGGCCTCCAAAATTGTAGTCGAAATATGGGAATGTTCGTTGGTTTTAGAAGTATCTTTTCGATATTCGCAGAGCCTCCGAATACACTTGTACAAATGCAAAAATTTCATTGCACACAACTTCAAGCTGAATGCCGAAAGGCCGTGCAACGTGACTGTTTCACCTCATCTATCAGCAAAGTCTCAAAATTGGAAAATCAAACGACGGTTGAACACTAAAGAATGGATTGAACATTTATCTTCGATTTTCAACTTCTCTGAACCCCCTCACTTGGATTTCGATTGTGAACAAGAATCTTTCAAAACTAGAGCGATTCGGGAATTCTTCCCGGAAATCTCTGGTTTGGCTATTGGAGCTCGACAGACCTTCGCTAGAGAAATCTTGAGTTTGTTTCTCTCAGATTCCAAATGCAAAGATCTTCGATTTGAATGTGAACCATTTGCAAACGAGCCGTCAGTATCATTCCAAAGAGTTGGGATTCAGAATCTAAATTATGTTGATTTTTCTATTTTCTCCAAAATCACCCTAGATGATCTGCTCACCTTCAATTACCATTATATCGATATCAGTGAATTTTGCTCGGTGACAGTGAAGGTTGCTAACAGATTCATTAAAATCTGGATGAAGGATTCAAACCCAAAGTTGAAATGGATTCGAATAATGTTCTATGAGGCGTTGGATGAGGAAACATTATTAAGAGGGATACCATATAAAGTTGTGCCGGAGACGACGGAGAAGACAATCGATGCTGAGAATTATAGAATTCGTTTGATTATCAAAGGAGGATTGGATGTGAGAAACAAGAGGGGGATAACTGCCAATGTTCGGTTGAAAAGTTACGGAGGATCCGGGTCAAAAATCGAATTGTATGTTATAAATTAGTATGTTTTAATGATGTTGTCTTTGATAAATAAAGATGTATTTTGATGACCGTACATTCTACTAGAATAGTACCGTGTTTTCCGTAATAGAGACTCGTGGGCCCTATATTTTTCAGCCCGTTCGTCGAAGTGCGCTGATATTAGCAATGTGCTTCAATTAAACATTGCGTCAAAATCGTGAATCATAACAATTAAAAAACTGTGTTAAACTTGGTCAGCTTCGCGAGTCATAAGTTCAAAAAGCGTTACTGGCGAGAAAAATGTTGCTCTAAACTTTCCTAGGTTTGTCTTTGTTTTTCAACGCTGTGCACATCAAATAAAGCCGCGCTTCAATTACAGAATTTTCGGTCAGTAACTTCGTAATCATCCGATTCATATTCTGTATTAGAAACAAAACGCCACCCGACACATGTTGCGTTGCCATTCAAATTTCTGCGACGGCAAATAAGGCGAGGCTTGGTACTTTCCGTCAACAGGAGAGTTTGATCAAACAATGTCAGGTTAAGAAAACGCGACTAAGTTCATATCCTTAACTCAAGAGATTTTAGTTGCGGTTTAGAAGACAAGTTTTTGAATCTATTCCAAGTGAAAACGGTAGATCATTAAAACAGATTTATTCATCAAACATTACAATTATCAATTCATAACATACATCGCGATGCTCGATCTAGCTCCATCATAATTCTTTATCTGAATATTTGCAGTAATACCTTTTTTGTTTCTCACATCAAATCCTCCTTTGATAATCGAACGAATTTTAGAACTCTCAGCACCAAAAGTCCTCTCCGTTGACTCCGACATAACTTGATATGGTATTCCTCTCAGAACGGTTGCCACATTCAAAGTCTTAAAAAACATCTGAATCCATTTCAATTTGTGGTTTGAACCCTTTATCCAACTCCTTATGAACCTATTGATCTCCTTAACAGTCATTAAAAAACGATTACTGATATCAATATAATGGAAATTGAACATGAGTAGGTCATCGAGGGCAATTTCGGAGAACCAACAAAAATAGACAGCATTCAGATTCTGAATTCCAACTTTTTGAAATACGACAGATGGTTCGTTTGTAAAAGGATCACATTGGAAACAAATATCTTTGCACTTGGCATCAGAGAGAAACAGTCGTAATATTTCTCTACCGTATTCCGGACGAGTGTGAATAGTTAAACCAGAGACTTCTGCGATAGCTTTTCGAATTGATTTAGTATCGAATACCTCTACTTCACTGTCGAAATCCAAGATAGGAGGTTCGCAATAATTGAAAATTGACGATACATGATCAAGCCACCCTTTAAGGTTCAACGGTTGAATGTTCCATTTCTGAGGTCCTCGAAATAGACGAGTTGAAACGGATACCTTGTTGCACGGCGTCTCGACGTTTAGTTTCAAGGTGTCGCGATTCGGATTTTTGATTTCGAACATACTGATTTCAACATTTTCCAAATTTTGGAACCGTATTTGTAGAACCAAACAAAATTTCCAAATTCCGACAAAAATTTTGGATGCTTGAATTTTTAACGACTTGATAAGCAATTTGGTTTTTCGAGATAGCAAGGAGTATGAGGTTCTAAAAAAGAGACATCAGAGAAATGGCAAACCTAATAATAAACTTACAACTCGATATAATCCATGCTCTTGAGAACATGATGCATAGCAGTCTCGGGTAGTCGGAGGAGAGGGAAATGTGTGTCAGCCATTTTGCAGAATTGAGATGCAAAGAAGGGGAAAATAGCAGGCGAGTTGTCCGTGAAGACCTGGGTGGACCCAAAACAACCGATCAAAGACTGTGTACTGGAGAAACCTTGACTAATGGAAGACATAGTAGCAATGCGCGCGCATTATAGGTAGACAAGAGGCGGGAACACGTCGGAATCTTCCCAGGATCTTAGTTTATGGAAATCGATTACAAAACTATATTCTCACCCATTCCCTCATTTAGTCTCATTTATTCAATACTATCTCTCTTCATTTATACCCTATTCCCACCCCAGTCATGTCCTTCCCTCTCCAAAGTCTCCCGGATCCCGCTCTGAAGCATATTTTCTGTTGCATGACTCCACTCGAATTGTAAGTTTATTTATTCCTACTGTAGTTTTACAGTTTAATTTTAGAATCGCCATATCTGTGCTCTCCACCGAGTTATCTGGACTAGTGAAATCGTTGAAAATAAGTGCTGACCGCTTGGATGTAATACTGGAAGAGAATGTTACTATTGAAGGAGTATTTCAAAACGGTCGTCTGAATATTCACTTTCCCAATGCTGATCCCGACGTCTTAGATGAAAAACCGAGAGATATCAACATATATGATCGTTTTGACTATATGGATTTAGTATGGGTGGATCCTGGAGTCAAACTACGCACATACTTGAAACACGCCTCCCAGATTTTCAATTATTCGAACGGTATTGACATCATGTTCTGGCCGGAACAAGAGGTTCTAAACATGGAAGCTCTTAGTAAATGTTTCGTTTCGGTAAATGCCACGGTTATCGGTTATGATTGTTCTGTTGAATATGCTCAGAAAATACTAAAGTATTTCGGACCGGTGACAAAAAGCATCCACATTTATGATGATTTGTTTCGGGGGCAGTCATCGAGCCTTGTTCAGAGTTTCGCGATTTCCAACAATGACAAGTTTCGGGTTCCTGACATCCGTCATGGAACGCTGGAAAATTTACTGACCTTTAACGCGGAATTCATCAACATCCGCGAATCAAGTTTCCCACAGGTTGCGGTCAACCGGTTCATCAAACTCTGGATGAAGGGGTGCAATCCTAGATTGAAGAAATTCAACTATGACCGTCGTATGGGTATGGAAAACGAGCTCTGCGATCGGAGCGTTGTCTTAAAAGGAATCAAATACAAGAAGGTTAGAAAATATGTGGAGAGAACGGTCGGGAAAGAAGTTATCAAAGGAGGATACGACATTAAAAGTAGAGATGGACGAAGAGCGACAGTTTTATTTCATGAATACAAGTTCATAAATACATTTAGCATCGTATTCTATGTGTGGGATTAATTTATAGTTTTTTGTCTACTTTTTCTTGACAGTTTTCATTTCAAAAAACGTTTCTTGATGAATAAATATCTATGTTAAGAATTTGTTGGATTCACTGGTCTTTCCTGATTTCTATTCGTGCGGCATCATTACACGGAAGAAGTTCGATTCAAGCCGATATTTGCAACTGAAAAGCGTCAAAGGTTCCTCGCTCGATGAATGAAATATTGATGAATCGCTAAAACCCGGTATAGTACGATTTGTCTTGAAAAATAAAAATAGGCTCTATTGCAGTTTAGGGGTCCCTTCAAAAAATAGGGGTCCCCTAAAAAAATAAGGGTCCCTTCAGGTCCCTCAAAAAAAAATAGGGGTCCCTTCAGGTCCTTCAAAAAAATAGGGGTCCCTTCGTCCTCGATTATAGGAGCCCAAAAAAATAGGGGTCCCTTCAGGTCCTTCGAAAAAAATAGGGGTCCCTTCGTACTGGCTTATAGCTGTTAAAAAAAATAGAGGTCCCTTCAATTGCCTCAAAAAAAATAGGGGTCCCTTCATTTTTCTATTAGGTTAAGTCATAAGTATCCGACATTTTTCATGTAGCTATTCGCTGAACTGGTACTGAAGTACGGTTTTGTAATCAAAACATGAAAAAAAGTTTAAAAAAAATTAAAGGAACACTAGAAAAAAATGAAGGGACCCCTATTTTTTTTGAAGCAGTTGAAGGGACCTCTATTTTTTTGAGCTGCTTATAGCCCGGATGAAGGGACCCCTATTTTTTTCAAGGGTGTTGAAGGGACCCCTATTTTTTTGGGCTATTGTAATCGGGGACAAAGGGACCCCTATTTTTATTGAAAGGTTTGAAGGGACCCCTATTTTTCTGAAGGTACTTGAAGGGACCCTTATTTTTTTAGGGGACCCCTATTTTTCGAAGGGACCCCTAAACTGCAATAGAGCCTAAAAATATTGTCTAGGCTTCCAAACGACAACGGAAAAATGTACCTTTCATAGTCGCCTATGAAGTCGGCCCGGATCTTGTCAATAATTCAAATAATCAGTTTTTAAAGGACGCAAGGTTGCAAGACGATATATCAAGGAAACGCGTTTTGTTGCGCTTTCAGTTGAGCTGCGTGCCAGCCTTTTCCCCAACGAAACACTGAACTGTTGGTCGCTGCGCTGCAAATTACAGACACGCTTCACGCGATACGCGACGCGCCTGGAAAAAAGCGCGCGAATTCGAATCGATGTACTGTTCTGCAAGCCTACGATGGGAAGATTGTTTTTTCCGTGTTTCTTGAAAGATCCTCTATTTTCTGTGGATTTAATATTTTCATGGTTTCTCAGTTGTTTTTCCAAAAACATCAAGAATTCTCTGTGGTGGTTTCCCATTTTCCCGCGAGACCACTTTTTTGCAGATCGATCATTTGTTTGTGTTGCGATGTACTGTAGGGACCCTCCCAGGTGCTCACATTGATTTTTTTCATCACGAGACTAAACTTTCCTCCACTCCCTCATTTAGTCTCATTTATCCAATACTATCCCTCTTCATTCATTCTTTTTTTCCTCAGCGATGCCCTTCCCTCTTCAACGTCTCCCGGATCCCGCTCTGAAGCACATTTTCCGATGCATGACTCCACTCGAATTGTAAGTTTATTTATTCCCGTTGTAGTTTTACAGTTTTATTTCAGAATCGCCATATCTGTGCTCTCCACCGAGTTATCTGGACTAGCAAAATCGATGAAAATACGTGCTGATCGCTTGGATATAGAGCTGGAAGAGAATGTGACTATTGACGGAGATTTTCAAAACGGTCGTCTTGTTTTTTCCTTTCCCAGTGCTGGTCCAGACGTCTTAGATGAAAAACCAAAAAATATCGAAATATTCGATCGTTGCGACAATAATGATTTAGTATGGACGGATCCAGGAGTTACACTTCGTACATACTTGGAACGCATTTCACGAAATTTTGAATGTGGAAATGGTATTAAAATATATTTCCGCACGGAACACGAGGTTATAAACATGGAAACGCTTAGTAAATGCGTCGTTCCGGTGACCGACACTGTCATTGATCATCCCTGTTCCGCCGAGTATGCTCAGAAAATACTGAAGTTTTTCGGACCGTTGACAAAAAACGTGGATATTTATGATGATTTGTTCCGACAACATTCATCGAGCTTTGTTCAGCTTATCGTGATTTCAAACTATGATGAATTTTGGGTTTCTGACATCAGCCATGCGACGCTGGATAATTTACTGACCTTTAACGCAGAATCCATCATCATCCGCGAATCAAGTTTCGCACAGGTTGATGTCAACCGGTTTATTAAACTTTGGATGAACGGATGCATTCCTAGATTGAAGAGGTTAGGTATTCGACATTGTATGGTAGATGAGATCTACAATCGAAATATTGTCTTAAGAGGAATCAAATACAAGGAGGTTAGAGACGTTGTGAAGAGAACGTTCGGGGAAGAAGTTATCAAAGGAGGATGCGACATTAGAAGTAGAAATGGAAGAAGAGCAACAGTTTTATTTAATGTATACAAGTTCATAAATGAATTTAACATCGTATTCTATGTGTGGGATTGATTTATGATTTTTGTATATTTTGTTGATAGTTTTCATTCAAAAGAAAAGCGTTTTTGATGAATAAATCTCTATGTTACGACTTCGTTGGAATTACTGCTGATGCCTGCTCCTTGTTCAAAACTTATGTTGCTTGAATGCCGCATTATTATACTGAAAAAGTTTGATTCAAGACGATATTTGTAACAAAATACCTTTAATGATTCCTCACTAGATGAAAGAAATATTGATGAAACGCTGAACCCGAGAAAAAGATTGCTCTAGAAAAATAATGTATTGCTCTCCAGACGACACCGGAAAAAGTAACTTCCGTACGAAGGTACATCGAGGAAACGAGCTTTGTTGCTCTCTCAGATTTGGCTACGTGCCAGCTTTTTCCATCAGCAACGAAACACTGAACTGCAAGTCGCAACGCAGCGAATTACAGACACGCTTCACGCGATACGCGACGCGCGAATTCAAATCGATGTAACGTTCTGCAACCCTGTGAAAGGAAGATTGATTTTTTCTATATTTCTTGTAAAATCATTTACTTTCTGTCGTTTGAACATTTTCATGGATTTTCGGTTGTTTTTCCAAACACATCAAAAATTCTCTCTGGTGGTTTCCCATTTTCCCTCAAGACCACCTTTTTGCAGATCGATCGCCCGTTCGTGTTACACTGTACTATAGGGACCCATCTAGTCGTTCACATCGATTCTCACCAGGGTTGCAATCTGACGGGCCGGCCCGTCCAGCCCGGCCCGACGGGCCGGGCCCGGGCCGGGCTCAAGGAAAAAAGCCCGGCCCGGCCCGGCCCGTCCGGCCCGTCTCGAAAAAATGATCGGAAATTTTCAAAAAATTTTGGGATTTTTCTGAAAATTTTTAATTTTTGACTCATATGAGTCATTAACATCAAGTGTATAGCATATAGGTACATTTGAACGTAAAATGAAGCATTATAACTAGAATTAGGTAGTCATTTTTCAAAAATTTTCAGTGAAACTTTGGTTGACGGGCCGACGGGCCGAAACAGGCCGGGCCGACGGGCCCACGGGCCGGGCCGGGCCGGGCCGAGTTTTTTCCGAAAAAGCCCGGCCCGGCCCGGCCCGGCCCGTTGCAACCCTGATTCTCACCCATACCCTCATTTGACCTCATTGTTTCAATACTATCCCAATTCATTCACTCTCCATTCTCTCAGCGATGCCCTTCCCTCTCCAACGTCTCCCGGATCCCGCTCTGAAGCACATTTTCCGTTGCATGACTCCTCTCGAAATGTAAGTTTGTCATGTTTATTGTTGCAGTATTTGACCAAAAGAAAACTGGCTCAGTTTGCCCTATGTCACTTGAGAGTGGCCGAGTTCTAAGATAGAGTAAAATATGTGTGAATGTTTGTTATTTTGACATGAATCGACGCAGAATCCAATAATGTAAAGTCTATTGGGGGCTAAAATGATTTTGATGAGAGTTACATACTCGGAAACTTTCAAATTTTGAGAATCTTTGCCTTGAATAGGCTTCTCTCCCCATTCGAAGGTTTTCGGTTGAAAAATTTTACGGGAAAAGTTGTCCTGGCAAAGTCGGGGATAGCCGACTCAAGCCAAACTTTCAGGGTCTGTAACTCCGTTCAGAGTCATTTTCAGACTTTGCTTCAAGAAAGTTTTCTTCTTATCTTTGGATTCTGAGTCGATCCAAAAACTGTACCATTTTTGCCCTAGTATCATATCTAATTTCAGATTCGCCATATCTTTGCTCTCCACAAAGTATCTCAACCTTGTGAAATCAATGAAAGTCTCTGCTTATTACTTGGATATATCTTTGGAACAGACTTTAGTTGTTACTGTAAATTTTGGAAACATCGGCTACTTCCAAATTGATTTCACCTATGGTTCCAATGGTTTAGATGGCACACCAATGCAAATCGAGACATCGGTTGTATTTGAAAAAAAAGGAGCGATCAATGTGGATGGAACCTGGAGTAAAGCTCCGCGAGTACCTGAAAAATCTTTCGCAAATTTTTGAGTATTCGTGGGGCTGTGACGTCAATTTTGCCGCTGAATCTGAGATTCTAGACACTAAATGCCTGAGGGATTGTTTTGGTTCAGTGAACACGACTTGCCTTCTACTACACTCTCTTGAGTATGCTCAAAAAATACTGAAATATTTTGGACCGGCTTCGAAAATATTTCAATTCTACACGGATACCGAACTTTTCAGGGATCGACCTGCAAGTCTTGTTCAAAACTTTGGGATTTACAATTTTGACCAAATTTTATTCTTATGTCTCCACCATGCTACCTTGGAAAATTTGCTGACTTTTAACTCAAAATTTGTCATCATCGACAGCCGGAATTTTACACCGACGGTCGCAAACCGATTCATAAAACTTTGGATGAAGGGGTGCAATTCTAGATTGAAAATTTTGGAAATTGAAAGAAATGTGCGAAATGAGATTCACGATCTGAAGGAAGTTCTGAAAGGGATCAAACATCAGGAGGTTAAAGATGATGTGGAGAGAAAATTGATTTGGCAGAATCCATAGAAAGCGATCAAAGGAGGGTACGATATAAAGAGCAGAGATGGAAGAAGAGCTACGGTTCATTTGGAGGGCAGAAATTGGTTGAAGATTTTACTCTGTGTTTGGGATTGATTCATGGGTTGCCTTTGTGATTTTCTTTTGTTAATATTGCTCAAAAAATAAATCATTTTATTCTTTGATAACAGTATTTCAGATGTTTGAGTTTTCAAGGGAAATCATTTTAGAAACCGTATCGGAACTAGCTGAAAATTGGTACCGTGCAACTTTTAGACCTCCTGCCTCAACATTGAAGTAAGCTCCATGAGCTTACCGTATTTCCTCTAATTGACCGGCACCTCTAAATGTCCGGCACCCTCCATTAGACCGGCAGTCAAATTATGAGTTTGAAAAATAGACCGGCACCCTCCAGTTATCCATCACTAACAAAATTGATGAAGTTTCCAAAAACTTCATAAACTCACAAAAGAAAGCATATTTAGTTCAATTTTTACAGAATTTTGACGAACTTCGAGTTTCTAGAACAGTTTCTGATCATTTTAGAGTGAAATTTTCCATTTACATAGCTTTCGGCACTAAAAAATTGTCGAAAATGAGCTTGAAAACTCAAATTTTTGTTGAAAAACTTGAAACTGTTCAGTCACTTCTTGGGATTTTGATCATTAGAAAAATAGACCGGCACCCTCTAATAGACCGGCTCTCAAATGGACACATTGAAAAATAGACCGGCATGCCGGTTAATTAGAGAAAATACGGTAGTTTGGAAAAAAACCGATTGAAAAAGGAGCCACAGTATGCATATTTTTAGTGTTCATGAAAACGAGATCAATGGGTTTCACAAACGAACAAGTAAACATCAATTTACGATACAGGAGCATTTATTAAAACAAATGAAAACAGTGAAATTTAATCCCAAACGCATATATAGAAATTCAAACGATGTCGATTTGGCAGAATGTTGACTGTGGCACGTCTTCCATCCCTCCGCTTTATCTCAATTCCACCTCGGATAACTTCCTCGCGATCGTATATTCTGATACTTCTTTCATCGTCTTCTGAGAGAATCCGGTGTGTGACTCCCTTCATGATAACGTTTGAATCAATGCCTTCATTCCCAGAAAATACGAGCTTCAAATAGTTCACTCTTGGAAACGCTCCCGTTATCCAAATCTTCACAACTCGGTTCAAATCTTTGAGTGGAAATGGGAAGGTCAGCTCTAATTGAACGAATTTCGCATTGAAGGTGAGTATATCTCCCATATACAGACGTTGCCGTGTAACAGCAATGTAGATCGAATCCAGGTTTTGAAGTGCCAAACGTTGAAAGTTTGCAGGACGCTCGGAAAAATCATATCGAAGAGATTTGATATCAGGAAGAAATAGTTCCAGAGCCCTCTGACCGTATTCGCCCGATCCTTCCCCTATCATCAAATTTCTTACTTCTGGAATAGCGTTCTTCAAATATTCAAGGTCCAAAGTCTCCATTGCGCCTTCAAGAATAAGATCACAATTTCTGGAATACTTGAAAATAGAACAAGTATTCAACCATTTTCGGAAATTCACTCCAGGCGTTCTCCATTCTATGTGCTCATTAGCTTCGCCGATTACAAAAAACTCTACTCTGCTCAAAACTGTGTCCAAACCTACTGATCCACGAAACGTGAACGTGATGGTATGATTCTTTAAAGAAAATTGCAGATAGATAACACCCTGATTGACAAAGATTAAATACCAATCAGCAGGCGTCTCCAATAATTTCACAATATTTTGAACTCGGTTTGAGAAAAGTGAGACGGCGATTCTGAAAAAAACAGCGAAACTATGTAGTGAAGTAGTTTTTTGAAACTTACAATCCAAGAGGCTCGAAGAAGCGGAAAATTTGAATTTGAGCGGGAGTCGGTAGACGTTGGAGAGGAAACATTGTGACGATAGTGAATGGAGAACGAGTGACGTACAATAGTATTGTTACAAGGGGGGGGGGGGGGGGGCAGGGTGACTGACCTCTTCGTTGACACTAGAGACTACTGTAGAGGGAACCTGCACATCTAACTCTTTTCCCAGGGACCATATTCGATAAAAACGCGGCCATCGCATTTGTCATTTCTCTTCTATTAACAGTTCGTCAAGTTATGGATAACACCAACTTCTCTCTTCGTCGATTGTCAGATGAAATTCGACTCCATGTGATCAAAACTTTGGATTATCTCGAATTGTAAGTTTTCGGGCGGGATCTTTCTAGGAACTTCCTCACTAGGAAATGGTTTAAACAAAAAATGGAGTTATTAAATGTGACTTATATCATTTCGTCAGCGCTTAGGCGTCGTCGCAATCAGCAAAGCTTCTGATTTCAAATCATATAGATCGCTGTCATTCACCCCTTTTTTGTATAAACCATTCTCTAGACAACTCAAAAGTGCGTCGAAAACCGGGCTATGCGGTCTAAAATTGTAACTGGCCTCTGAAACATGCTATTTTTCAGAGTTTCCTTCTCGTTCACCTCTTCTAAGTCTAAACTCCTGGTCAAATCATTCAACATTCCAATCGAAGACCTCGTGCTTACCATTGACGATCAATTGTATATATCCATATGTCCCACTAGGGAAGACGATGACATTGAATTCTACATATACGATGACCAAACAATGGGTGACCCTCCAAGACATTTGGATGTAGTCTCAGATGTCATCTTAGTCGACGAGCATGAACGTTGGGAACATCTAGGATTGTCGTTCAACGAAATTTTCCAGCATTTGCTATCCCTGTTCAAAGTCCATGAAACCTCACTTTACATCGACAACGAAACCGAGGAATGGGATAGTGTAGACGTCCGGAATTTGGTACGCAGATGGGACTTTATCCACATAGTGGATCCTTCTGATACCTATGTACAAAAATTGAGCGATAGTGTCATTCCAATTACCAAGGACGTCACTCTGAAGAAACCGGAGCATGCAGTGGAAATTTTCCAAGTATTTCCTCAAAAAATAGGAATCCAAAACCTTGATTACTTGCACATTTCTAGCAAGTACCGATTGACTCTGGATGATGCATTGGAAATGAACGCAGGTGTTTTGGCACTCTACCAACTATCAGTTAAAGAAGCGAACCGATTCGTTAAGTCGTGGTTGAAAGGTTCAAATCCAAGAATGAAGAGAATCTATATTGGTCTAGTTGAAGATGAAGCGAATCTGACAACGTTGTTGAAGGGACTGAAATATCAAGCCATGCCAGAGGATCTAGAAAGAAGAGTGTATCGTCGGAACATTATCAGAGGAGGTTTCGATATTAGGAATAAGCGAGGACAGTTGGCCACTATTCATATAGAAGAGATCTTTATAAATCTAATTGTTTGGGATTGATTCATATCTTTTTTATGTTTCATGACATTCACTCTTTATGAAATAATAAATGCACAAGATTTTTTAATGCTGTGTTAGTTCTGACTTTCACTTTTTCTATTTGTTACATCCAAATTATTAGTCTACCAGGAAATTTCTAATAAAAGGGCATGCCCTTCTATTGGAGGTGCCATTATATGTATGTAGTGCGTTTCATGAGAGCGAGATTTGTTCAAAAAATTGTCCCATGTGTGCAAAATGGATACATAGTGTGCTCTTTTCAGTGTTACTTGAAACGAGATCAATGGGTTTTTCAGGCAAAAACGAGAAAACAGCAAAATACGATATGAGAGCATTCATTAATACAAATAAAAACAGTGAGGTTTAATCCCAAACGCATATATAAAAGTTCAAACGATGTCGATTTGGCAGAATCTTGACTGTGGTACGCCTTCCATCTCTTCTCTTTATCTCAATTCCACCTCGGATAACTTCCTCGCGATCGTATATTCTGATACTTCTTTCATCGTCTTCTGATAGAATCCGGTGTGTGACTCCCTTCATGATAACATCCAGATCGAGGCCTTCATTCCCGGAAGAGAAGATTTTCAAATAGTTTCCTCTTGGAAACTCTCCCTCTATCCAAAGCTTTACAACGCGGTTCAAATCCTTTAGTGGAAATGGGAAGGTCAACTCTAATTCAACAAATTTCGCATTGAAGATGAGAATGTCTTCCAAATAAAGACGTTGTCGTGTAACAGCAACGTAGATCGAATCCAAGTTTTGAAGTGGCAAACGTTGAAAGTTTGGAGGACGCTCGGAAAAGTCATATCGAAGACGTTTAATATCAAGAAGGAATAGTTCCAGAGCTCTCTGACCGTATTCGCCCGATCCTTCCCCTATCATCAAATTTCTTACTTCTGGAATAGCGTTCTTCAAATATTCAAGGTCCAAAGTCTCCATCACGCCTTCAAGAATAAGATCACAATGTCTGGAATACTTGAAAATAGAGCAAATGCTCAACCATTTTCGGAAATTCACTCCAGGCGTTCGCCATTCTATGTGCTCATTAGCTTCGCCGATCATAAAAAACTCTATTCTGCTCGAAACTGTGTCCAAACTTATAGATCCCTTAAATGTGAACGTGATGGTATGATTCTTTAAAGAAAATTGCAGATGGATAACACCCTGATTGACAAAGATTAAATACCAATCAGCAGGCGTCTCCAATAATTTCACAATATTTTGAACTCGGTTTGAGAAAAGCGAGACGGCGATTCTGAAAAAAAGCGAAACTAGTGAAGTTGTTTTTTGAAACTTACAATCCAAGAGGCTCGAAGAAGCGGAAAATTTGTATTTGAGCGGAAATCGGGAGACGATGGAGAGGGAACATTGTGACGATAGTGAATGGAGAACGAATGACGTACAATAATTTTGGTATAATGGGGGGGGGGGCAAGGGTGACTGATCTCTGCGTTGACACTAAAGACTACGGTAGAGAGAACCTGCACATCTTATTTTTTCCCAGAGACCATATACAAGGACTACTCGATCGAACTTTTTTGTTGACACTAGAGACTACGGTAAAGAGAACCTGCACATCTAACTTTTTCCCAGGGACCACATTGGAGGACAACGTTTGACACACTATTTCAGGATCCATATTATTTTGGACACAGACCACTCAACTAGTCATATTTGAACCATTTCCTTCACGTTTCCAGTCATGAACAATGCAAGTTTCGCTCTTCGTCGATTGCCGGACAAAGCTCGATTCCATGTGATCAAATCTTTGGATTATGTCCAGCTGTAAGTTTTTGTGCGGGATCTTTCTAGGACCTTTCTCACAATAAGTTTCTGAAAATTGAACTTTTAGACCTCCGGAACACAAAAATTTAGTTTTCATGACCGTAATGCAAGCAAATCGTATTTTATTGCGGACCAAAAAAGTTGTTGTACTAATTTTAAGCAAGTTCTAAGAAGCATTGAAATCGATATTTTCCAAAAAAAAATATGCATTTTTTCAGAGTTTCTTTCTCCTTCATCTCTACCAAATCCAAACTCCTGGTTAAATCATTCAGCGTTCCCATGGATTTCCTCGAGGTAACATTCGATGGGCAGTTGAGTATATCTCTATTTCCCCCCGGCAGGAGAGAAATTCAGTTCAACTTATATGAAAATCAAGAAATGGGAGAGCCGCCAAAACATTTGAATGTGGTCTCTGATAGAATCACGATTGACTGGCAAGAATGTTGGAAAAATCTTGGATTATCGTTCAACGCTATTTTTCAACACTTACTATCCCTGTTCAGAGTCGGTAAAATAACACTTACTATCGACAATGAAACCGAGGATTTAGATACCGCAGATTTCCGAAGTTTGATCAGCGAATGGTCTTGGATTAAAATTGTAAACGCTTCTGATACCTATGTACAAAAATTGAGCGATACCCTCATTCCACTTACAAAGTACGTCTTTCTGGAGATGCCGGAGTTTGCTGAGGAAATTTTCCAAGTATTTCCTCAAAAACTTGGAATCCAAAATCTTGATTACTTGAACCTTGACAGCAAGTACCGATTGACTTTGGATGATGCTTTGGCAATGAACTCGAGACGTTTTCGGATCCATCAGCTATCAACAAAAGAAACAAACCGATTTTTTAAGTCTTGGATTAAAGGTTCAAATCCAAGAATGAAGGAATCGTATGTAGTTCTGAAAGAAGAAGAAGTGAATCAAGAAATGCTGTTAAAAGGACTGAAATGTCAAGTTATGCCAGAGGAACTGGAAAGAAGGGTCAATGAGTGTAACGTTATTATAGGAGGCTTCGATGTTCGAAATAAATTAGGAAAACTGGCAACTATTAAAATAAGAGCCAACACTGTTGATTTTATTGTTTGGGATTGAATAATTTTCCCCTCTTGTGCTCTTTTACGAATCAATAAATTTCTAAATTTCACTCTGTCTTAGTATTGGCATCTGAATTATGGTGATGTGAATCGATTTCAGGTCTGGCCTAGGATTCAAAAAGTGGGACATGGCAAAAAACCACCTCGAGGATTGCGTCCTCAAAACCCCCAAATGATAGGACTACTCAGCATGAGCTTTTTATCTTCCGAAACTGTCTTTGGTTTTTTCGGTACCCAAGTTTGCGTCAGTGCGTTGCACAATCTGCTGTCGAATTGGCGGTTTTTATGGCACGGTACGCATCACTTGTAAAGTTATTCATAGGGTGGACCAAACTCGTCCGGAAAACTGACTAGATTATGTTCCTTCAAATTACGGTAGCAATCGGTGAAGCGTGTGTCACCAGTTTCGGGATGTGAAAGCGCCGTGGCTGTTGTAGGATTTTAGGCAAGGACCGAATATTTGTCAAGTCACCTGTACTGTGAACAACCTTTCAAAGATCACACATATCCGCGCGATGACTTTCAACACTTCCCCATTTGTCAAAACCTTTCCTGGTTTGAGGAAGTATTATTATTCCGAGGAGAAAGATTATGGGCTATTGATCTATGTGGACACTTTCTTCGTGGACACCATACATAATATACGACGAACATGGTCTCTGGGAAAAAAGGTTAGATGTGCAGGTTCTCTCTACCGTAGTTGGTGACACCACCTCTACAGTAGAGAGAACCTGCACATCTAACCTTTTTTCCCAGGGACCAAGTTCGATAAAAACGCGACCATAGCATTTGTCAATTCTTTTCTATTAACATCTCGTCAAGTCATGGACAACACCAACTTCTCTCTTTGTCAATTGCCAGATGACGCTCGACTCCATGTGATCAAAATTTTGGATTATCTCGAATTGTAAGTTTTCAGTAAGACAACTTCCTTGGAAGTTCCTTCCGCTGTGTGGTCCAAATTGTAACTAGCCTCTGAAATATGATATTCTGTCAGTATTAGAAAAAATAGTTTTCTGTAAGGAAACTCCCTGGGAGTTCCCTCGCAAGGGAAAGGTTTATTCGAAACGTGGAGTTCTTGGTTGCGGCCAAAATTATTGGAAAGCTGAAGTTTTGCTGATTTCACAACACAAGTATATTCTTGCCCAGACGCCTGAGCGCTAAAAATAACTGCAATTGCTAAGTTATTTTTTACCCTCCCAAAAGAAGGTTTTAAGAAACCATTCCCTAGCCAGGGTCCGAATTGTAACTGGCCTCTGAAACATGCTGTTTTTTTCAGAATTTCCTTCTCGTTCACCTCTTCCAAGTCCAAACTTCTGGTCAAATCAATCAACATTCCAATGGAAGACCTCGTGTTTACCATTGACGATCAATTGTACATAACCCCATGTCCCACTACGGATATCGAAGATAGTACATTCTACATATACGAAAACCAAGAAATGGGTAACACTCCAAGACGTTTGGATGTAGTGTCAGATGTCATCTTAGTCGACCAGGATGAACGTTGGGAAAATCTAGGATTGTCGTGCAAGGAACTTTTCCAACATTTGCTATCCCTGTTCAAATTCAATGAAACCTCACTTTTCATCAACAACGAAACCGAGGCTTGGGATAGTGCAGATCTTCAGAATTTGGTACGCAAATGGGACTTAATCAACATAGAAAATGCTTCTGATACCTATTTACAAAAATTGGGGGATACTGTCATTCCGCTGGCGAAGGCTGTGACTGTGGAAAACAAACAGGAGATAATACCAGTGTTTCCCCAAAAAATCGGCATCCAAAACCTTGAGTTGTTGAATATCCATGAACACTATAACTTGAAACTGGATGATGCTTTGGTAATGAACTCGAGACGTTTTCGGATCCATCAGCTATCAACAAAAGAAACGAACCGATTTTTTAAGTCTTGGATAAGAGGTTCAAATCCAAGAATGACGCGATTGTCGGTTCATCTGAATGAAGAAGTAGAAGAAGAAGTGAATCAGAGAGTGTTGTTGAAAGGACTGAAATATCAAGTGATGCCAGCGGAATTGGAAAGAAGAATCGATTACCATCCCGTTATCATTGGAGGCTTCGATATTAGAAATAAGCAAGGAAAGTTGGCAAGTATCCAAATAAGAGGAAGATATGTTGATTTTGTTGTTTGGGATCCATAATTTTTTTGTGACTGCTAACACTGATTGAGTGAAATAAATGAATATTACATAACTGCACTTGTATTTTATTCAAAGAGGCGTTTATTGCGAAATTGTAGTCCGTAATATGCCAACATGGATCATTTTTTCATTTTTTCATTTTTTTTTTCATTTTTTTTCATTTTTTTAAATTTTTTTTTTAGTTTTTTATTTTTTTAATTTTTTTTTAATTTTCATTTTCCTAACAAGATCTCCTAACAAAAATGTGAAGCGACTCTAGGACTATACAAAACATTAAGTTTTGTCTCGTAGAAATTCACGGAGAATCTGCTATATGACGTCTCCTGAGCTTGCTAGGGAGCCCTTCTACAGCTTTCACGGTCATTGATTTTGCTTTTTAAATGTGATGCTTCCTCGGAGTAAGATGTTCATTTTTTTGCAAAGAATTTCAAATTAGCAGAAAGTTGTTTCGTTGTGAAAAATTAAATCTATGTATATATGTAGTTGAAAATCAGTGAAAAAAAGCAAGAAGTATAGAAATTCTAGATTCTGAACCCAAGGAACAAAACGAACAAAATAATGTAGACGAAGAATAGTCCCAGCCCAACCACTGGACGTGCAGTTCTCATCCACTCCTCCCAGGTCGTGTCGCGAGCTGAAAAATTTGGATTACTGTCCCTAAAGGAGGACTCCGACCAAAAATTTTTGCTCGAAAATATGTAAAAATGTGTGCGTAGATTCCAAAAATCATAATGAAAATTCACAAATGTAGCTCTAAAACCCCGAAAAATGGCTCCGAAATGAGCAAAAATCGTAAAAGTTGTATCCGGTGGCCGTGGCCGAGTTTCCCAAAAAGGGGCGGAGCCGAGCGCCGTGATTGGCTGCCGCGCGGCTAGCTGACTTTGCCCCTTTTTTGGGAAACTCGGCCACGGCCGCCGGATAAAACTTTTCGCTCAATTCGGTGCCTTTTTGCTCATTTCGGAGCCATTTTTCTAGATTTTAGAGCAATTTTTGTGAATTTTCATTATGATTTTTGGAATCTACCCACATTTTTACATATCTTTGAGCAAAAAATTTTTTGTTACGTACCATAATCCACAGCAACGCCTCCTCCTTCCTCCTTCCACGTCGCTGGCAAATACTGCTTAACCACATAGACCTTTCTCAATGGCAACGGAACGGGCAATTTGAATCCGATGAAAACGCAAAGAAGTCCGTGGAAAAGTATGGACAAGATGTTGGAGTAGATCAGAATGTAGTACAAACTGATGGACGATGGTGTCTTGGAGAGGTAGAGTGGGATTTTGATGGTGAGGTCTTGAAGGAAGAAGAATTGAAGATAGAAGGCCATTATGTTGATCATGAAGGCGAAGTGGACGGTTGGTGCGAAGAAGGACATGAGGATGAAGATGGAGCAGACCTGAAAATGGTGATTTTTTGAGCTCTAGGACATTTCACAACTAATAATTTTGCAACTACGACATTTCGCAACTCATGTCTATTTCGCAACCGCGATAATTCGCAACCAAGATATTTCGAAACTGGACATTTCGCAACTCTATGAACTAGTCCACTTTATGCTTATTAAGGTTGTATGGGATTGAGGATATTGGGAAGTATTCCAGGTTATAGTCTACATTTGAAAAGTTGTGATTTCAACGTGAACTTTCCCCAAAGGCCCTCGATTTCGTGGTTTCGAAATTGACGTGGTTGCGGATTGTCGTAGTTGCGAAACGACTGGTTGCGGAATGTCGTAGTTGCGAATTTTACGTGAGTTGGGAAAAGTCGTAGTTGCGAAATGACTGGTTGCAAAATGTCTCGCAGCCTTTTTGATATATCTTTGTTGAACGACATCCAAATGACTTGAAATATGGAGAAATCATGACTCAACCCTTCAGAAAAAGAACAGCAATTTTTTAGAAAATTGGATTTCTATCAGACCTTCAGAATTCTTCGAAATGTAGACGTGACTCAAAAATGAAAAAAAAAAACATTTTTTTTGAAAACTCACCAAAGTCGGTGCAATAATCGTTGCCCAATAATACGGACTGTGCCTGACAAATCCGACATTCACAGCCAACATGGACCAAGTGGTGCTCAAATCGAATCCTGTGACAGGGGCGGTTTTGGAGACATTGCCGTTGCCATAGAAGAAAGATGATACGGTAACATTGGTGATTTTGAAGTCGGAGATGATTCTTTTCATTTTTTGCTCCTCCCAACCTGAAAACAACAGACTTAGGCAATAATTTTTTTGCTTTACAATATGTAAAAATGTACGTAGATTCCAGAAATCTTAATGAAAATGCTCTAAAATTGCTCTAAAACCCCTAAAAATGGCTCCGAAATGAGCGAAAATCGCAAAGTTGTATCCGGTGGCCGTGGCCGAGTTTCCCAAAAAAGAAGCGGAGCCGAGCGCAATAACCGACTGCAAAGACGCTTATTGGCTGACTCTGCCCCTTTTTTGGAAAACTCCACCGGATACAACCTCCGCGATTTTTGCTCATTTTGGAGCCATTTTGCGCAGTTTTAGAACGATTTTCGGGCATTCTCATCATGATTTTCAAAATCTACACACATTTTTACGTATTTTACAGCAATAAAACATTTTTGGTCGGGTTCTTACTTTGAATGAGGTGGGCGATCGAAATATTTGTTTTAAGGTATGCAAAAATGTAGGCTGATTCCAAATATCACAATGAAAAAGTCTAAAAATTGCTCCAAACCCCCGAAATTCCGCGTCAGAAAGGCCATTTTTGTCAGGACTTGTCTCAGGCGGTCGTGGCCGAATTCTATTGTTTTCTCTTCCATCGGCCTCAGTCACCTAGATTCTCGGCCATTCTAGACAAGTTTTTGTTTAAAAAAACTCAGAAACAAAACCGTCTGGAATCGCAACAAAAAAAACAAAATTGAAAACGCGAAACATGTTTTGGTAGGTGCGTGGACTCCTCGTGGACAATTCGACTGCTGCCCGAGTTGTCCACGAGGAGTCCATGTACGCACCGAAACATGTTTCGCTGTTTTCAAAACGGCGGGAAAGCTGAAAATTCAAATTTCAGCCAAGTTGGCTTTGGGGAATATCGCTAATAACAAAATACCAAGACGACTAACTCACCGAAACTCAACGTTGGAGGAAGATTATAAAGGTTCTGAAGTTGCACCTCTGCCATTGTCTCCGTCGCAAATAAGTTCACCGAACATTTATTCTCATCATAAGGAAACTCCCCAAAATCGAACATACACCCGACTTTGATCGAAAAAGTTGGGTACATTTCAACTTTCGAACGATCCTTCTCAATCATCTGAATGATGACATGAGCACTTGTGGAGAAATCGAAAGCGGAGCCGAGACCGGAGGCACTGAAATATGAAATTGGGTGAAAATTACGGAGATTTTCGGCTCCAAGACATTTCGCGAGCAGTCATTTCGCAACTACGACATTTCGCAACTCAGGTCGATTTCGCGACTACGACATTTCGCAACCATGTCATTTCGAAACCACGAATTTCGCAATTTTTGTAGAAAGTTCATTTTAAAATCAAAACTTTTCAAATGTAGAGTATAACCTGGAATAGGTCCCAATACCCTCAATCCCATGCAACCTTAATGAACGTAAAGTGGACTAGTTTATGAAGTTGCGAAACGACATGTTGCGAAACGTCCAGTTTCGAAATGTCTTGGTTGCGAAATCGACATGAGTTGCGAAATGTCCCGGAGCCAGATTTTCTACTTACGTATTGGAAACTTTGATTTTGGGTTGCCAGACTTGCCATTTCTTAACACGGACATAGTGAATTCCGTTGAATTCTTTGGGATCCCAGACTAGGAATTCGTCGTACCAACGCTGGAAAAAAATGAAAGTAGAAATTTTTCCGGGCAAAAATTTTAATGCTTTAGAAATGTGGGTAGATCCCAAAAATCACTATGAAAATGCTCTAAAATAGCTCTAAAATCCCAAAAAATCACTCCGAAATGAGCAAAAATCGCAGAAATTGTATCCGGTGGCCGTGGCCGAGTTTCCCAAAGAAGGGGCGGAGTCAGCCAATGAGCGTCTTTGCAGTCGTGCGGCACCCAATCACTGCGCTCGACTCCGCCCCTTTTTGGGAAACTCGGCCACGGCCACCGGATACAATTTCTGCGAATTTTGCTCATTTCGAAGCCATGTTACAGGATTTTAGAGAGATTTTCAAGCATTTTTTATCTTAATTTTCGGAATCTTCACACATTTTTACGTATTTCAAAGCAATAAAACATTTTTGTCGGATTTCTCCTTGGTCAAAAATCATGGAAATGATTCCAAATTGATAAAAAATAACCCAAAATTAGCTAGTAAAATGGGTCATTTTTCATGTAACTTGGTCATAAAATCTCATTTTTGAGCCATAAAAGCCAAGAAATTTAAAACAGCACGAATCTACCAAAAATCCTAATCTACAAAGATCACTAACCATATAAATATGCCCATGAAGTGTCATGGTCTGCTCCTTTTGATTCACAGAAACATGAATAACGTGCCAATGAACATCCACATTAGTCGGTGTTGATCCATTTTTCACAGGTCGGTTTCTGGTATTGTAGCCTCGGAAAATTTTTTGCTCCAGAGCCGATTGGTGTTCCGAGTAGGTACGGTTGAAGAATGCTGAAAACAATTGAGAAAATAAGTCAAGAAAAAGTAAGTACATTTTTTTGGCTCCAAGACATTTTGCTACCGGTCATTTCGCAACCGCGACAATCCGCTACCACGTCATTTCGAAACCACGAAATCTAGGAAAAAGTTCTCGTTGAAATCTAAAATTTTCAAATGTAGATTATAACCTGGAATAGTTCACAATACCCTCAATCCCATAAAACCTTAATGAACGTATGGTTTATAGAGTTTCAAAACGACTGGTTGCGAAATGTCTTGGTTTCGAAATATCGAGGTTTCGAAATCAACGTGAGTTGCGAAATGTCATAGTTGCGAAATGTCATAGTTGCGAAATGACTAGTTGCGAAATGTCTCGGAGCCTATTTTTGTGGTCCATCGCCGACCAACCGGCGATCGCCGCGGCCGCGGATTACGGTGTTCGCTGTCGGTGGTCAGCGGAACATTTTTAAAGGCGCATACAGTATCCCAATACGTTTAAAGGCGCATACAGTAACCTAAAACAAAAAAACCTACTCTCCGCATCCTCATCAAACTCCGAATCGATGCCCTTCTGTTGTGCGTGGACCTCCTTTTTTTGAATCGGAAGGTAGAAAACGAAAATTAGGCAGAGCAAGATTAGAATTTTCATTTTTCAAGAGCACCACTATGAAAAGTGAAAATCTAGACTAGTGAGGAGAGAGGAGGTGGGTGGACTACTTTATTGTTTATATGATTGAGTATCATTGTTTATTGGAAAATTTTAGGATGACGGCGTCAGGTAAATAAAATTTGATATGGGTATCAGGTAACAGTTTTGATATAAACGATGGTAGTAGATGGAAATTTTGAAGAAGTGGAAAAGTGGGCGGAGCCTTAATTTTGCAGATGCGAATTTTGAGATTCTGGGAGGAAAAATGACTGGAGGAAAGGAGGTGGCAAGATTTTGAGATTCTCAAGGATTCTAATGTTTTGATGAGATTTATTTTTGATGAACGGCACCGAAACATTTCGCCACTAGTCGTTTCGCAACTGGGACATTTCGCAACTTACGTCGAAATGACTTGTAGCTAAAAGTCGTAGTAGCAAAATTGACGTGAGTTGCGAAGCAACTGGTTGCGAAATGTCTTGGAACCATCAGCACAGGTTATCTCTGGCAAGTGAAAAGTGAAAAAAAATCGTACGACATGGAAAAAAATAGAACAGACTTCAGGACTCCGGCGTTTGTTGTTTGATATTCCCTGAACTTTCTTCCCAAAAACGTCAAATTTTCCCCGTTTCTCTTCCAATTTGTGATTGTTCCCCTTTCCGTTCCTCCAATTTAACCTGAATTAATTAGCCTCGAATTTTCCAAATTTTTTTTGTCGAAATCGAATCAAACAAACACAATCAAACTTTCCCCCCAAATTGACCAAAAACAACAACATTCCTTTTTTAATTTTTCTCCATTTTGAAAAATCTTCAGATCACTTCAAGATGACCTGCTACTCTGATGACGTTGTAGTTTCTAGGTCAGAATCGTGTAAATTTGGCGATTTCCTCCTCATCGGGGTGATGCTGATTCTAGGTGTTTGAAATTTGGGGGTGAAAAACTGGTTTTTGAAGATGATGTTCTTGTAGTTTCGGGGGGGGGGGGGTGTTGTTGTTCGATGCGTTTTGTTTTAGTGATTTGATCGGCGATTTTTGAAAAAAAAGGAGGAAATTTGATTGACAAGGAATGAAAAGACCTAGAAGGATGTTTAGACTATTAGCGATATTCTCCAAGGGTAAACGCGCTCCATCACCAATTTGGCTCAGATTTGAATTTTCAGATTTCCCGCCGTTTTGAAAATAGCGAAACATGTTTTGGTGGGTGCGTGGACTCCTCGTGGACAACTCGGGCAGCAGTCGAATTGTCCACGAGGAGTCCGCACACCCATCGAACATGTTTCGCTCGATTTATAGTTGATTTCCAAGTATTCAGCTCATTTCAAATTTTTCAAAAAGTTTGAATTTAGCGCCATTTTTTCAGGAAATCAGGGCCAAGGTTGATTTTAATAGGAGAGGTTCAATGACATGACAATTGATAAGGAAGTGATATTTATTTTTGGTATCTGGTTTTTGGGGTCAAGTACAGGAGATCAGAAGAATCAAAAGTTACTTGGAAGTGAAATTTCCTGCATGTTTTATTATGAAATTTGTGGTTTTTGTGATTTTTCGGCTCCAAGACATTTCGCAACCAGTCGTTTTGCAACTACGACATTCCGCAACCACACCATTTCGAAACCACGAAACCCAGGATTTTTGTAAAAGTTAAAGTTGAAATCGCAATTTTTCAAATATAGACTATAACCTGAAATAGTTCACAATACCCTCAATCCCATACAACCTTAATGAACGTAAAGTGAACTAGTTTATAGAGTTGCGAAACGACTGGTTGCGAAACGGCAAGTTTCGAAACGTCTTGGTTTCGAATTGTCGCGGTTGCAAAATCGACGTGAGTTGCCAAATGTCTTGGTTGCGAAACGACTAGTGACGAAATGTCCCGGAGCCAATTTCTTGGCAGTTCGGCAGTTTTTTGTCTCGATGATTCATTACCCCTCTACATATTTGACCTACACACCCTAACCATAAAATGTCTAGAAATCATAGAATCATCACGCTCCCCCCTCCACGTCTTCTGAATTCTTCAAAAGCCGACTTCTGCTAATATGACCTCCCCCCCCCCCCCCCCCCCCCTTCTCCGACCATTACGCAATCTTGTCTTCTCTCGGCTTTTGACCACCGCGCCCGCTTCTTCTTTTCAATGCCACCCCCCGCATTTATATACATTGTGTAATTTCACTTCTAGAAGACGTTACAGAATCAGAAGACGTGACGAAGAAAAAAAAAGTAGAAGAAGATGACCAAGTTCATGAACCCGTACTATCAATCAAACGACTACGACTACAGAAAAAAAGTAGTACTACTGTTTTTTGACATCGTTTTACCATAAGAAGCTTAGAAAAACATTTTCGAAAAAAAAATGAGAGGAAAACAAGGCGAAGAATGTTACAAAAAACGTAATACAAATAAATACAGTATTACAAAAAAATCTTATTTTTGGGAGGAAAATAAATTGCGCCCAATTTCAGCCTATATATGGGACTGGAACACCGGCAGACCTTCGTCATTATTTTTTTTTGGTGTCGAGATTTTTTTTTCGAAATTTTGAACATTTTTTGGAGATTTTATCATGTATTTTTGCTTTTCGAGACGTTTCACAACCAGTCGTTTCGCAACTATGACATTTCGCTACCGGTCATTTTGCAACCACGAAAAACCGCAACCACGACTTTTCGAAACCACGTAATCCAAGACTTTTGTAAAAAAATTCACGTTAAAATCACAACTTTTCAAATGTAGATTATAACCTAGAATAGTTCACTATACCCTCAATCCCATACAACCTTATTGAACGTAAAGTGAACTAGTTCTTAGAGTTGCGAAACGACTGGTTGCGAAACGTCCAGTTTTGAAATTTCTTGGTTTCGAAACGTCGTGGTTGCAAAATAGACGTGAGTTGCGAAATGTCGTAGTTGCGAAATGACTAGTAGCGAAATGTCCCGGAGCCAATTCCTAAGTTCTGAAATTCTGAAAAATAATCAAGTTTCTGACAGAACCTGTATCCCAAAGCTCGGAATTTTCAGATTTTCGAAATCGAAAATTCGAATTTTGTCTAGATTCGGAAAATCGTTGATTTCTGAAAAATCTATAAAGTAAAAAAGAAAGAAACTATTAGCGATATTCCCCAAGGGCAAACGCGCTCCATCGCTAACTTGATTGAAATTTGAATTTTCAGCATTCCCGCCATTTTGAAGCAGCGAAACATGTTTTGGTCAGTGCGTGAACTCCTCGTGGACAACTCGCGCAGCAATCGAATTGTCCACGAGGAGTCCAAGCACCCACCAAAACATGTTTCGCTGTTTTCAAAACGGTGGGAAAACTGAAAATTCAAATTTCAGCCAAGTTGACGATGGAGCGCGTTTCCTAATAGCTTTCATTTCGGATTTTCGAATCTGAAAGTTTGGCAGGATTTTCAAATTTCCTTAAAATTTTTAAAAATATTTTCATTTCCTCCTCCTCTTCCTCTCTAACCCTAATCTATAAACTACGATCAATTTCACTCGAGACTTCCCTAAAATTCCTCTCTTCTCTCCATGTGATGATAGAAAAAAATGGTCACTGACAACACAAAAAAAAGAGAATTTCTTTTTTTCCGTCGTCCAAAAGTGCACTAGACAACATCATACCAACAGAGAAAAAGGGGGTTTTCTTATTGTTACACAACAAACTTTCTCGGCTCCGCCCACTTTTCTGTCGGCGGTAGGGGGAGAGGGATGACCATGAAAAAAGTAGAGGAGGCAAAGTCAGAGGTCATCAAATCAAAGATAGTCCTATATTTTTTCATTTTTTTATTTTTAGTTGGTCAATTATAAAATTGATTCAGAGAGAAAAAAAAGTAATTGGTTTTTGGGTTGGGGGTAACACCAACCTAGATTTTTTTTTGATTCTGAACTTTCATTTCTAAGTTTGGTGATTTCTCAGTTGGTTTCGGAAATTCAGAATTCTCAAAACTGCCAAAATCTTCAAAAACGTAATACTACCAGAAGAAGCCCAACTTTAAGTCAAAAAGAAATCCGGCACCCCGACGTTTCGCAACTAGACATTTCGCAACTGACGTCAATTTCGCAACCACGACATCTTGCAACCAAGACATTCCGCGACTAGACATTTCGAAACTATCCATTTCGCAACTTCTCAGAGTCAAAATTTTCACTGTTTCAAAGCTTTTTTTCAAAATTCTATTACCATTCTTGACAAAAGTCATTGATCTACACCAATCTACAAGGGCTAAGACTTCAAAAATCATGCAAAAAAGATGAAGATTTTCTTTGGAAAAAGTAGGTGAAGGTTGTGTTCTTATCAGTAGACTAGACCCCCCAATCCTATATCTTTTTCTTGTATTCTTCAAATTTTACCATTTTCTCGAGATACGACTTTTGGTTTTCAAAAAATCCCAAAATTTTGAAAAAAAACCCCAACAATTTTTTTCACAAAACAATTTTCCCCAAGTTCTGATTTTTCGATTTCCACAAAAAAGTTATCCTGTCCCCCCGGAAGGATCACTCAACTACCGGTTTCTCTGGATAATTGTGAACCCCCTTCATCACATAGGTAACAAAAGTTTTTGTTTTGTTCCCCCTTCTTTTTCGGAAACGGGAGGTTCAAATTGACATACAGAAAACCATAGGACCGGTTCGTGTCGAGACCCAGTGTCCATATGAAGGGTTGGTTTTTTTGGGGAAGGACTTTTTTTTTGGTTTTCCCACCAAACGCTGCTTTTTTTCAACTATCCGATTTTCCGTCTCCAAGACATTTTGCAACCAGTCGTTTCGCAACTACGACAGTTCGCAACCACGACATTTTGCTACCGGTCATTTTGCCGCTGCGACAATCCGCAACCACGCCATTTCGAAACTACAAGATCCAGAAGTTTTGTAGAATTTGTAAAGTGGACTAGCTCATAGAGTTGCGAAACGTCCAGTTTTGAAATTTTTGGTTTCGAAATGTCTTGGTTGCGAAATGCCGTAGTTGCGAAATGACTAGGCCGATTTTCCCTTCCTAAAAGACGATTTGAATTCCAGAAGTTCACTTTTTTTTCTTCTTTTTTCCTATGAAACTTCTCAAAAATCCCATAAAAATCAGTTCCTGAACTTCCTGAAATTTCACTTTCCAATTTCGAATGCTAATTTCTTTCCAATTCGAAAAAAAAAGAGAAAAAAACCGCAAACTGGTGGTCATTTCTTCTTCTCAATTTTTCTTCTCAATTCATTCGCAGTGACCAAAATCGGGGAGAACCTTGAACTTTGAATTTTATTTGTTTTTTCGCTATTTTTTCGGAATCTCATGTTTTTGTTGGGATTGGAATTTATCAAGAAAATTCGTGATTTTCAAAGATTATTGATACCTTAAGTCTAGCTACAAAACACTACGAAAATCTGGCTCTGAGACGTTTCGCAACCAGTCGTTTCGCAACTAGGACATTTCGCAACTCACGTCAATTTCGCAACTTCGACATTTCGCTACCGGTCATTTCGCCACCGAGACAATCCGCAACCACGTCATTTCGAAACAACGGAATCCAGCAAAGTTGCAAAACGACTGGTTGCGAAACGTCCAGTTTCAAAATGTCTTAGTTGCGAAATGACCAATGACGAAATGTCCTTGCGCCGAAAATCTAGTGATTTCCATAAAAATGGTGCTTGGTGGCTCAGTTGGTTAGTGCCTTGCCTGAGGTCCAGGGTTCGAAATTTTTAGAAGCTAAAAAATTTTTTGCACATTTTTTATGAATGGTTTATAGGATTTTAATAAAAATGATGGGGTTCTGATAGATTTTCAAGATTTTTTTACTTTTTAGCACATTTTGAGCGGAATTCTTAAGGTTTCAGCTACTTTATGAGCAATTTTAGGTTACTTTTCGAGAACGAAAATCTTTCTCACTATCGTTAAACCCAGACATTTCCAGATTTCTCAAAAATTTTTGAAAATCTGAAATGTTTCCCATTTTCAACATTCCTCCCTTTCCCTCTCACCCTCTCTCTCCCCCTCGAAAAGCCGCGCGTTCCTATACGCCCTCTCACCTGTCTTTGCTAGTGACGCAATGGCGCAGGCGGGAAGCTTTTGCCCACCAAACTCTCGACCATGGTTCGACTCCGACCCTCTTCAAATCCTTTTTTCTTTCTTTTTGCCTCATTTTCCTTCATTCTAGGGGCTTTCCCAATGACCTAGACGCATTCTCTACAACCATCTTACTATCAAAACCTGACTCATACCAGCCGCCACAATTACGTGATTCTAGGCCGGTAATCAAATTGACGTCAACTTCAGGCAACACACGACCCGAAAAATTTTCTCCCTATCCGTTTTTCTCAATTTCCCCGATCTTATCATTTCTACGATTTTTCCGTCATGTGTTCCCTTTCTTCGCCAAACACTACATCCAGACTCCGCCCCCCCCCCCCCCCGCCGATTTTCGAATCAATTAGCATTTTTTGAACGAGTCAAACTTTGAAGGGAGCTATTTTTGAGGAAAGGTGTAAATACATACATACAAACAGAAAAAATTGGCGGAGAGGGACAGTCCCCTTTTCCCTTCTCGAAGGTCAATTCGAATGGAATTTCTGTCGGCGTCTCTTGATTTTTAGTACTGTCTTGTTTCTTCACTTTTAGCTATCGGAATGGTCAAGAGGTTAAGAAAAGGAGGGGAGAGAATATTATGAACAAAATTGGCAAAAAAAATTTTGAGGCATGACTGGTTCACTTTGGTCAAACCTTGAAATTCAGAATTTTCGAAAAAAATTTGAAAATTTGAAAATTGTGTCTTCTATCTTGAGACGCTATCTCTATAAAGAGATGTGTAGTTTGATCGGGATTTGATTTTTTTGACTTTTTGAATTCATAGATTTTGAAGAAATTTGAGATTCTAAGGTCGAATTTCGGCTCCGAGTCATTTCGCAACCGGTCGTTTCGCAACCACGACAATCCGCAACTACGTCATTTCGCTACCACAAAATCCATGATTTTTGTAGAAATTGAAGAATCACAACTTTTCGAATGTAGACAATAACCTGGAATAGTTCCCAATACCCTCAACTCCATACAACCTTACTGAGCGTAAAGTGGACTAGTTCATAGAGTTGCGAAACGACTGGTTGCGAAACGTCCAGTTTCAAAGTGTCTGGGTTGCGAATTGTCGCGTAAAATTGACGTAAGTTGCGAAATAACTAGCGGCAAAACGTGCCCGATTTCCCCCCCCCCCCCCCCCGTTTTTTGAAATCTTCATTGTTCTGATCTTTTACGCTCTTCGCTATCTTTCAATTACGGTTTCATCTAACAAAAAAAATATTTTTCAGACTTTTACACAAATAAAAATGGGTAGGCGGCTTGGCGCCTTCCTCGTCCTCTCTGGCACCCTGGCCGTCATCAGTACGGTACAGGCGGACTTCAACTGTTCACAGGCGCCGGATTCAGGTAAGTAATTTTGTGAACCTAAATGTATACGGTTAAGAAATAATTTTCCTACAATTTGAAATAAAAATAACAAAATTTGGACCCCTTGGAGCTGAGATATCAGCTATTTAAATTTTGTGTACTTTTTTGA
The DNA here is from genome assembly GCA_963932045.1 of Caenorhabditis sinica. NCBI lineage: Eukaryota > Metazoa > Nematoda > Chromadorea > Rhabditida > Rhabditidae > Caenorhabditis > Caenorhabditis sinica. Next base: position 18,225,304 of record OZ009943.1, read on the forward strand.
GGGATGTTTTATTGAACGTGTATATCTCTTGACCCGAATAAGCTATAACTTTTTTGCTAACTAACAAAATGCGAAGAAAAATATTTCACACATTTTGAGCTAAGATTCATTATTTTTGCTTCAATATGAGTCGAGATATACGCGTTTGAAGAGACACGGAGGTAGCTGTCTGCGCCCCATTTTTACTTAAATGCGCATATCTCGAGAACCAATCAAGTTATTAAAAAATTGTTATCTACAAAAATATAGTTCATAAAATTTTACACATTTTTATAGTTCACAACTTTTTTGTATCTCTACTGGTTCTTGAGATACAAGCCCTCGAAGTTACAGTAAACCTCCAAACTTTTGAAGGATATTATCTCGACTTCCAAAAGTGGCAGGAAAGCAAATTTTCATTCAGTAAAAATAGGAATTTTTAGACATGATGCAGACATGTCACATGCTACAAGAATGGGATAGTGCCGCCCGGAAAGCAATCCGAAAACGGCAAGCCTTCAACGCCGGTGCCCCGGGAGTACAGGGAGGATTCTCGCCGTCGAACCCGCCAAGATTTGCACCATCAGCACAGGGATGTATGAATATTGCGTGTATTTGTCCGTATATGGGGGTAAGTTTTGAAAAAAGGAAGAAAAATCAAAAGTTTTGAGCCTAATTTCATAGAAATCGGAGCATTTTGAGCCGAGTTATGGTGGCCTAAAACATTTAGATATGAGTAATTTCAGAATTCGTCAAAAATCCAAAATCTCAAATTTCCAGGGTCGCATGTCAAATGGGTGTATTCTTCCAAATGGTCAGCCCTACTTGATGTCCTACAGAAAAGAGTACAGGTAGGTCAAGAAAGCTTGAACCGCGACGCTTGGGATTTGAATTCTCGGAAAGAGTCTTGATCCTCAATCCACTAGCCGCGACGCAGCACGCGAAGCAGCACGCGACGCAGCACGCGACGCGACACGCGACGCTTCCAAAAAACTGAAAATGACGCAAAGGGCCCTCAAAATCTTGTGCTATAAGCGTTATTCCCCAAGGGGAAACGCGCTCCATCGCAAACTTGGCTGAAATTTGAATTTTCAGCTTTCCCGCCGTTTTGAAAACAGCGAAACATGTTTTGGTGGGTGCGTGGACTTCTCGTGGATAACTCGGACAGCAATCGAATTGTCCACGAGGAGTCCACGCACCCACCAAAACATGTTTCGCTCTTTCAAAACGGCGGGAAAACTGAAAATTCAAATTTCAGCCAAGTTGGTGATGGCTCCTTGGAGAATATCGCTAATAGATAACATAGCAATACGGCAGCTGTTCCTGTTCCAAATGCGCTCCATCGAACTTTTTTTCAGAATGATGACCGACAACGAGCGTACCCGTTGGCACAACGCTATCATTCAACTCAAAAGATCAGGAGAGTACGATCGTCTTTCGGTAATGCACCGTCAAGTAGGCTCCGCGTCCGGCGCCCACTCGGGTCCAGGATTCCTCGTCTGGCACAGAGAGTACATGAAACGAATGGAAATTGCTCTCCGTATGATTGACCCTGGAATCTCTATGCCTTACTGGGACAGTGTTTTGGAATCTTACCTCCCTGATCCAAGAGACTCTATCATGTTCGGACCGTTATTCATGGGAATGACAGATGCTTCGGGACAGTTGGTCAGTGGACCGTTTGCTTCGTTTAGAACATTGGAAGGACGACCGAATATTATTAGAAGAATGGCCACTGAGGGAAAGATGTTTACTGAGCAGAATATTAATAATTTGATGGCACAGAATGACTTGGTCAGCGTTATGGCTTTTACGGCGCCGCAGGGAGGTGAGTCATTTGGGGAGAGTGAAGTTTTCTGAATTTCCGGTAATTTTTTCGGAAAATTTTTGCCGGAAAATTTTGCAAAAATTATATTAGGAAAATCGGAAACAATTTTCCGCAAAAAATCACTTAAAAAAGTACCAATTTTAAGAAAAAAGCGTCAAATTTGGGCAAAAATTTTTTTCTATTTTGCGAGAGAAAAAAATCGGAAAAAATTTCGAGAAGTCGACAACTCGCAACCAAGACATTTCAAAACTGGACGTTTCGCCACTCTATAAACTAGTCCACTTTACGTTCATTAAGGTTGTATGGGATTGTGGGTATTGTGAACTATTCCAGGTTATAGTCTACATTTGAAAAGTTTTGATGAACTTTCTACAAAAATCCTGGATGTCTCGGAGCCTTAAAGTAAAGGGACAGCGAGACAAGCCGAACTCCCTCAATTTCGAATAGTTTAATTGCTAGTACAAATTGAAATACAGATCCCCCACTCTCACAAACCTTCTTCAAACCAAATCAAAAGTTGTTTTTTTTTTCAGGTTGTCCATTCCGTCCCTACTTTGGTGCCATCGAGTACACGCATGCCTCCATCCATCTCTGGATGGGCGGTGACATGAAACCACCATCAACCTCCGCCAACGACCCAATCTTCTTCCTCCATCACACATTTGTCGATTTCATTTGGGAAATGTGGAGACAGAACCATCAGAATCGGTTTGCCAGAGAAAATGTGAGTTTTTGGGAGACTAGTCTAGTAGAGCACGTATGCTGCAAAAAATTAAGTCATCTGAAAGATTGAAAAAACACAGTAGAGCATTTTTGTAAATCCATATTTTCAGCAATACCCACCAGACATTGGAGCATGCGCCAACTCGCAACATTTCAGTTACGCCCAAATGAGACCATGGGATAAGATCAATAGGGATGGTAAGTTCATTTTGTCTTAAAGGGTCTTAAAGGAGGAATCCGACCAAAAATTTTTATAGCTTTAAAATACGTAAAAATGTGCGCACATTCCGAAAATCAAGATGGAAATGCTCATGAAACCCTCTGAAATCCCGAAAAATGGCTCCAAAAAGAGCAAAAATTGCAGAGGTTGTATCCGGTGGCCGTGGCCGAGTTTCCCAAGAAAAAGGTGCGGAGCCAAGCGCAGTTATTGGCTACCGCACGACTGCAAAGATGCTCATTGGCTGACTCCGCCCCTTTTTTGGGAAACTCAACCCCAGACAACTTCTGCGACTTTTGCTCATTTCTGAGCCACTTTTCGGGATATTAGAGCGATTTTTGAGCATTTTCATAATGATTTTTGGAATCTACTCACATTTTTACGTATATTAAAGCAATAAAATTTTTCGGTCGGATTCCTCCGTTAAAGCTCAAACTGCAATAATTTTGCGTTTGCGCCCCATTGAACTGCGCCAAAGTTATAGAAGCAAACGCGCTCTACTGGACTAATTTTTTTAATTCAAAATATATAAAAAAATTAAATTTTTGAAATTTTACCCCGTTTCCAGGACTCTCCAACGCCTACACCGACAATCTCTATCACTATGCTCCTCGCCCAACTTGCAACCGAAACAACGCCAATTGTGGATCACAATACTTGTTCTGTGATACTCGTGGTAATCCACATTGTGTCGCAAAAGTGAAGCCTGGTGGTTTGTGTAGAGGTTTCGAAGGATTGGATGCTTGTTATATGGGTACTTGTGTGGCTGGATGGTGTAGAGGAGGACAGCAGTTCCAGCAGGTGGGTTGAAAGGATTATACCATAAGAATCATTGGGACCGAAACATAGAAACATAAATATGTATCAAACTCAAAAAAATTTCCTACATTTTGAGTCTAAAATTATGCTTCTAGCTCACTTGGAAGCTGAGTTGTGGCCGTTTAAAATTCTTAAAACAGTTCTCATATATAACAGAAGTTCAAACGTTTGTAACTCAAGAACAAATAATGATTTTACTTTGATTTTTATACCAAAATGTAGGAAATTTTATGCAGATTATTTTTATAGTTTAAATTTTTATATAAACATTTTTGGTTCTAAAGATATATGTGTTTGAAGTTTTAATGCTTTTTTTGAATTCTACACAACTTCAAGCTTCTATAACTAGGTTCTCCGTGGACCGATTTTTATGATTTTACACTCAAAACATAGCAAATGTTAAGCTTACTTTGTTAATTTAAATAAATTTTAAATTTTCAGCCTGCCCAAACCACCGCCGTCGCCAATGTCCAACAACCTCAGCAACAACAACAACAACAACAACAAACCACACAAGCCCCGCAACAACGACCTGCCGCCACTCCACAATCTGTAAGTTTCTTTTTTTTTGCTTTTCCGAACATTTTAAATTTGCTTTTTTTAGAATTGCTACAATGAGGACCCATGCTGTAATCAATGGTCAAGACAGAATGAGTGTAGGACGAATGGTGTTTACATGGGCAGATACTGTAGGAAGTCGTGTGGACTGTGTCAGTCGGCGGATAATAATCGGGGTGAGTTGTAGTCTCAAACACAAAAATAATATTCAAAGATTGTACTAAAGATTTCACAAAGTTTAAGCCCAAAATCGTCTCGAGACCTCTAAAATGAGCAAAGTTACAGCGTGTTGAAAAATAACTCAATTTTTTTCAAACTACCGTATATCGGCTAATCTAGCTTCAAATCAGATAAAAATGGTATTTTTAGAATTAACACGTTGAAAGCTTCAAAATAAGTATAATGATTCCATATATTGAAAATTTTAAAATTTTTGGGTCCCACCACGAAAACCTGAAATTTTCGAAAATTTTCAAAATTGCTCATGATTATACTCATTTGAACCGTTTTTGAAAGTTGAGTTCAGAAATCAAAGTTCTAACCTGCTTGGAGCAAAATGAACCCAGATACGGTACTTTGAACATTTTCGAAATTTTTCGAAAATCTGTAACTTTGCTCATTTTTGGTGTATTGAGATAATTTTTATACCAAAATATGGCAAATTTTTTCTACTTTTTTTGTAAGACTTCTAAACTTGAAATTTTCCCAGGTTGTCACGATCGTCACGTCTCCTGTGCCTACTGGCGCGGCCAACAATTCTGCACGCGCCGTCGTCAATGGATGGCCGAAAATTGTCAAGCCTCCTGCGGATGGTGTAATATGAATGAAGCCCAACTGTGTGCTTCAGTGGCTCGACAATCCCGAAGAGTCCGAAGAAATGCTCAATTTTGGGTCACCGAGCCAGAATCTGACGATGGAGCTGTAGATGATTTCATGTTGGATTATGGAAGATAAACTTCTGAAAATTTGGATTTTTCGAGAAATTTCGGTTTAAAATGTCATGTTTTTTTTTATTCTGAACCCTGAAATATCCTGGAAATCCTCAAGAAAAAAATTTCAAAAAAAAAATTTCCACCAGATTTTGTCTTATGCTCTTCCATGATCCCTCATGATATTCTGTCATCATCCCAACTCATTTTTTTTCAAATTTTTTGAATTCCCGCCCATTTTTATCATGTTCTCCCCTTTTAACTCTACGTGTCTTCCCGCCTTTTTTTCAAATTTTCAATGTCAAAAACTTTCCCATACCCAACCTGCCGAAATCATAACTGATCCGGGTTTTTGTACAAAATGATTTCCCATTTTTTTCTTGATTCTTAATTAGATGTTGTATAATAAATTTTCAATTTTTTGAGACCAATATTCATCATCATCATGGAACAAAAAAAACCAAAAAAAAAGCAATGAAAGATTTGAAGAAAAAAGTGAAAAATAATGGAAATTTTTGAGTTTCAATAGGAACAAAGGGTCCGGGACATTTCGCAACCCAGACATTTCGTAACCATGACATTTCTAAACTGGACGTTCCGCAACCAGTCCTTATGTAGAATACGTGGTTGCGAAGTGTCCCGGTGGCAAAATGGCGCAGTTGCGAAATGTCCCAGAGCCAAAAAAGGGCTCTGGGACATTTCGCCACTAGTCCTTTCGCAACCAGTCGTTTCGCAACTTTATAAACTAGTCCACTTTGTGTCCATTAAGCTTGTATGGGAATCCATGGATTTTGGTTGCGAAATGACGTGGTTGCGAAGTGTCTCGATGGCAAAATGTCTTAGTTGCGAAATGTCGCAGTTGCGAAATGTCCCCGGAGCCAAAAAAGGACATCAATAAAGTTTTGTGATATGTTCGACCGGTTTTCTTTTGAGATCTGGAACTAGGACGTCTTCTGAAGCGTATCCAAGCGGGAGGAGTAGAAGAATCTGAAATTTAGAAAAATTTAGAAAACAAAATTGTCATAGTAAGCCAGAAAATTAAAAAAAATAGATCCGAGACATTTCGCAACCAGTTATTTCGCAACTAGGACATTTCACAACTGGTCGTTTTGCAACTGCGACAATCCGCAACCACGAATAGTTTATAGAGTTGCGAAACGATTGGTTGCAAAACGCTCGGTTTGGTAATGGCTAGGTTGCAAAACGTCCAGTTTCGAAATGTCTTGGTTCCGAATTTTCGCGGTTGCGAAATCAACGTGAGTTGCGAAATGTCCCGGAGCCGGAAATATAACGAGCGCACTTTCCCAACAATAAGTTAACTCACACTTTCATTCTCGGGTCTTCTCAATATCCTCGAAATATCAGGTCCTGCATTTAGAGGTGACGTCACTACAGTACTCAACCCAACATTTTGAATTGCCGCCAAGAGAATGCCCACGGCGATGGAGGTACTTATTTGGTTATAATGGAAGCACCGTTCGGTTTTGTCGTTGACATCTCGGAAGATCTGAAAATCGAAGGTTCGAGTTTTTTATGCGGTGAAAATTTCAGAAATTTGGCTTGTTTTTAAGCTGAAAATCTGCTCAAAAAATGGAAAAATGAACAAAATTGACAAATTTCGAAAAATTGCGATTTTCAAAAAAAATCTAAATCTTTATGCTAGCGATATTCCCCAAGGGAAAACGCGCTCCATCGCCAACTTGGTTGAAATTTTAATTTTCAGCTTTCCCGCCGTTTTGAAAACAGCGAAACATGTTTTGGTGGGTGCGTGGGCTCCTCTTGGACAATTTGACTGCTGCTCGAGTGGTCCACGAGGAGTCCACGCACCCATCAAAACATGTTTCGCTGTTTTCAAAACGGCGGGAAAGCTGAAAATTCAAATTTCCATCAAGTTGGCGATGGAGCGCGTTTCCCTAGGAGAGTATCGCTAATAACATTGCTCATTTTCAACCGATTTTCATGATTTTTATACCAAAATGTGTGAAATTTTATGCTCTATTTTTTGTATTAAAAATCAAAATCAAATTAACTTACCTCATGACAAACAATCAACAAATATGGAGCATCTGTGATATACGGCCTCCGCCAGGTATCCTGCAGTTGGGACACGTCTACTACCCAGGAGGCTCCTTTTCTGAAAAATTTTTGAAATAAATCTGTTATCAAGACTCCAAGGTTTTAAAATGACTCCGAGACGTTTCGCAACCAGTCGTTTCGCAACTAGGACATTTCGCAACTACGACCTTTCGCTACCTGTTTAGAGAGTTGCAAAACGACTGGTTGCGAAACGTCCAGTTTCGATTTTTCAGAAATCAAGAAAAACTCACTTCCTAGAAACATAGTTATCCCTCTCGTCTGCCTCCAATATTTTCCGTATCATGGTTTTTATTGAATCACTCGAGACCACACAAAACGTCCAAGGTTGTAGATTTCCGACACTTGGTGAAGTTCCTAAAATATTATGTTTTAATGTTGCACGTGCGCTCTGTTGGACTTTTGAAAAAAAAATTTTTGGAATTCTCAATGGAGCGCACTTGTAACCTACTAGGTTACAAGTGCGCTCCACTGGACACTTCCAGAAAAGTATCAGTAGAGCGTAAAAGGCTTACCTGCAGTTTTCAACAAATTCTGAATAACTTTCAAGGGGACATCTCTTGAACTAAACTGCCTACAACTCCTCCTCATCTTCATTTCTTCGTAGAAAATTTGAGAATTTCGGAGGGTAATGTCGTCGTTGATAACCGGCATTCGATAGGGGATCTGAATCAAGAATTGAATAATTTCTACACATTTAAAGAAGAGGAAATTTGACAAATTTCGGTTAAAAAATCTTTAAAATCGGTCGGATTTGAGGAAAGTTATGAGCGTTTGAAGAAATTTTTTTTTCAAATTTTTTTTCAATTTTTTTGTTACAAGACCTACAGTAACTTGTTTAATTTTTGACTAATTTTTGAGAGAATTATATTTTCCAACTCAACACATTAAGCCGATTCGAATGAGTATAAACACGCCGTATCTTGAAAAATTTCAATATTTTGGGTCCCACCACGAAAATAGGCTCGGAGACATTTTGCAACCAGTCGTTTCGCAACTAGGACATTTTGCAACCGATCATTTCGAAACCACAAAATTCAGGATTTTGGTAGAAAATTCCCGTTATAACCACAACTTCAGGGGACTAGCTCATACACTTTAGGGGACTAGCTCAGAGTTGCGAAACGACTGGCTGCGAAACGTCCAGTTTCGAAATGTCTTGGTTGCAAATTGTCGCGGTTGCCAAATCAACGCAAGTTGCAAAAGGTCGTAGTTGCGAAATGACTAGTGCAATTGGACAAGAACTGGCTAATAGTAAGATACGGTACTTCAAAAATTTTCAAAAAAAAATGTTAGAACTGCTGTAACTTTGTCCATTTTCAGAGTCTGGATCTGATTTAAGGCTCAAAATGTGCCAAATTTTTTGAATTTTTAGAAAATTGATACCATTGCAAAACCAAAAAAGTCAAAACTTACCATTCGCTCCCGAATAACCATCTCATGAAGATCGGTGAAGACCATCTCGTCTCCAGTCTGTTTATCCGCTACTTCCACCTCAAAAATGTCACTTTTTTTCAAAACCTTTGCCAAAAAATTCTCCTACTTTTCTCTGTTTCGTCCGACTTTCCAACTGCTTCTCCACTCTTTTATTCATTCGATGTAACAGTGAAGCCACCTGGTAGATCACAAATAAGATCACCTGCAAGCATTTTTTTTTCGAAAAAAATTGTCAATGGAGCACATTTACTGACCCCCAAAGTGAACAATACATTCAGTACAGCTTCCGAAGAGTGTCCTTGATTTCCGAACGAGTTCAACCATGATTTTATGGACTGTAGATCGATTAAAGGTTCTTTTCCAGTTGAGTCTCCGTAAGCCTAAATAGTCAGAAATGTTTGAAAAAAATTGATGATGAAAACGCGCTCTACTGGACTATGAAGCTCAAATTGCAATAATGTTGCGTTCGCGCCCCATTGGACTGCCACAAAGTCATTGAAGCAATTGCGCTCTACTGGACAACAAATTGGCTCCGAGACATTTCACAGTCAGACGTTTCGCAACCAGTCGTTTCGCAACTACGACATTTTGCAACTCATGTCAATTTCGCGACTACGACAATCCGCAACCACGTCATTTTGCAACCACGAAATCCAAAATTTTTGTAGAAAGTTCACAACTTTACAAATGTAGACTAAAAACTGGAATAGTTCACAGTACCCTCAATCTCAAACAACCTCAATGAACGTAAAACGGAATACTCTATAGAGTTATAAAACGACTGGTTGCAAAACAACCAGTTTCGAAATGTCTTGGTTGCGAAATCGACGTGAGTTGCGAAACGTCGTAGTTGCGAAATGACTAGTGGCCAAATGTTCCGGAGCCAAAAAATTACCTTATGATGTGTGTGCTTCTTCATGATCCTTCACCTCTTCTGTTCCTGACCATCGCCGATTTTTGGGGTTTTAGAAACTTGAACTACTCTGACTATCTGAAGTTCAAAAAACCCGGAACTTTTAGTCTCAAAAAATGAAAAAGAGAGAACAATTAGAAAAATGGGGAAATGTCATTTGTCACTTCTCCCGTTCAGCTATAGTCATCGAAAAAAAGAAAAAAAAACATTTTGAGGGGGAGAGGGATAATCGGTGCCAGATGTTTTGTGGGATAGCAATGGGGGTATATAGATAGATTAGTGACAGAGAAAACATTATTGAGAGAGAGAGAAAAACTAGAAAATGGAGAAGAAACATGTGTTGAAAATTTTGGGGTCTTGAAGATGCGGAATAAGGGGTTCCGGTTCATAAAAATTTGTAAATCTCAAAGAATTTTAAAGGCTCCCGGACATTTCGCAACTAGTCATTTCGAAACTATGACATTTTGCAACTCACTCCCATTTCGCAACCCCGACCATTCGCAACTAAGACATTTCGAAATCGGACGTTTGGCAACCCGTCGTTTCGGAACTCTAAAATCCAGTCCACTATTCGTTCATTAAAATTGCATGGGATTGAGGGTATTGTGGACTATTCTAGGTTTTAGTCAAAATTTGAAAAGTTGTGGTTTTAACGGGAACTTTTTACAAAAAACCTGGGTTTCGTGGTTTCGAAATGACGAGAGTTGCGAAATGGCGTAGTTGCGAAATGAGTGGTAGCGAGATGTCGTAGTTGCAAAAATGACGTGAGTTGCGAAATGTCGTAGTTGCGAAACGACTGGTTGCGAAATGTCATAGTTGCGAAACGACCGGTTGCGAAATGTCTCGGAGAAATTTTTAAAAACGATCGTTGTCAGGAAAGCAAAAAAAATGAGAAAAAAAAACTGTGTAAGTTGTATTCCTGCTAAAGAAGCCAGAATCCTGCAGCCATTTTTCTCCACTACTACAAACTTTACAACATCTTGACTTTTATTTTAAGTGGTCTTTCCTTGCTTTCAAAACTCTATAAAATGAAGGAGCGAAGTGTGAAGATCAAAAGCAGGGAACAATTTTTTGTTAGGTCCTCGTAAAATTTTCATTGCGCCAGCTCGGGAGAGTTTTTATCAGAAATTCGAGAATGAGGTGATATCCCGTCTAGCTAGTTTCTGATGTAGAATTCGAAATTTCTGGGGATACAGTCCCGGCCCAATTTTAGTCATTTTCAGTGGAAAATCGTCAACTTCGGGTAGCTGAAAAAATAATTCAAAGTCATTTTTTCTGTTTGAAAATTTGAGAGTGTATCAATCAAACGTTGAACTTTAATTTTGTAGTTGACAACTTTTCTGTACAAGTCCTCTCTGCCAAGATATGATCCGCCAAAAAAATTCGAAAAATGTTTGAGAATTAGCACTGAAATCAAGCGCCATAGGTTTCTGTGCGTAACTTTTTTGATTGAAGAGATAAAAAAAAGTTGTCAACTACAAAACAAGGTTTAATTCAGATACCCTCACATTTTCAAACAGAAAAATCAACTTTGAATGAGTTTTTCAGCCACTCAAAGTTGGCGTTTTTCAAATGAAAATGACGAAAAATCATGGCCGGTACTGTAGTTACCGATAATCAAGAACACGGTAGAACCTTGCACAAAAAACTTTAATCTTCAAGTTCAAAAAACCAAAATGCGTCAAGCAAAGCGGAGCCCAGAGACCAAAAGCCGCAAAAAAAAACCAAAAAACCTAAAATTTCGAAATCCCGAACGTCATGTTTTTTTCAAGTCAATGGATCCTCTTCTCGTTTTCCGGGTCAAAACGACTCGGAAAACCGAGTCAAATCAAAAACTCATGGTGTCTTCTTCTTCTTCCTTCTCGTTTTTACCTTCCTATCTTCTTTTTTCTCACTTTTTCTCTTCCAATTTTCTCATGTTAGAAAAAACGAGGACAAGAGAAAAATCAGTGACAGAGAAAGCGAGGGAGGGAGGTGCATGAGCTGTGCTCACGACGAAAAAGAGCTTGATTTTGAGTCTTAGAGGACGGGGAGAGACATTGTAAAATTTTGGCTCACTGGAGCAGAAGAAGAAGAAGAAGAAGACTCTAAGGAAAAAAAGAAGACAGGTGTGATGGCTGGAGGGGGGGGGGGGGGGTATGTTGCATCGGAGAATGGCAAAAAGAAGAGAAGAGCAAATGGCAGAAAATGAGACACAACAAAAGACAACACAAGGAGAAGAAGATTTGAAATTTGAGTGGGATTGCTCTCTTGATGACATGACAAAAAACATGCACATGCAAGAAACAATGGGTTCAAATAGGCTCCGCCCATTTCTAGGGGGTTTAAGGGATTACTAAGACTATTTGGAACACAAGCTATTTGTAGATTTATTTTAGCGATATTTCCCTCGCTCCATCGCCAACTTGACTGAAATTTGAATTTTCAGTTTTCTTGCCGTTTTGAAACTATTAACAGAATTCAAACAATTTTCTCAACATCAATATCCCTAGTTACGATTGACAGGTAAACTTTCTTGGCTGCTCTCAGACAAAACAAATTACAAACCGCTTCTTTCAAGGTAATAGAACTAACAATCAGTGAAATAAGCGAACACCAAAAATATACAAGAACATCGAAAAAACTCATTGACAGCGAAACTCGTAGGTATATGAGAAACCCCGATAGTACACCCAGACCGATTGCATGGACCACGTGCATTGTAATGTATATAGTAACGAGTGTATTTACCTCGTATGTGCGCAAAGAGAGTTATTCTACAACTAGTTTATTAGTGGTAAACAAGCATTACAATTAAAGAGTAGGGATAAAACCAAGTTAGTTAGGTGGGGCCAAGGAACCGCCTCGAGTCAGGGAAATGGCTCCTTTTATAGGCGTCTCCGGTGGGTGGGCGTGTCCGGCACCGCAGCGCTGATTGGTCGGCCGTTTGGCGCTCGTTGGTAGATTGGCGCCAAAGGTGAAGGTGTGCGATGGAGCGCGTTGCCATTGTCCCTACGGTAGCCGAGGCAGGCCTAGGATGGTGTGTGGAGTTGTAGAGATCTCGCAAGAGCGAGACCGAAAAATGGACACACGACAGGAATAGGCGTTAGGAGGACGCAGAGTCCCTCCTTACTTCTATCCCCATCCTTTAAGTACCGTCCTCGGTACCAGTCCTTCCTTAGCTTAGACTGGAGTGTGTCTATTTGGACTCGGGTCGAGGTGACTTTGGTTCGGGCCGGGCGGATCGTTGGACGTTGGGTACTCCGGGGAGTTGACTGTTGGATCCGGTCCGGGAGACTGATGCTGGGTGTCTTTCGGGCTTGTCCCTTGGATTGTTGGTGGAGTGGTGGAAAATCCGGGCTTTTGGAGGGCCTGTTTTCGGACTTGAAAAAGGTGGATCGGGACGAAATTCGTCACCGAAGGTCCTTTGGATCTTTCGGGACTTCCTCCTTAACGGCTCCCCCACGAGATAAACCTATCGTCCTCGATAGTGACTTGTCACGAATTTCGGGACGATTTTTGTTCTCGTGAAGACGTCCTCCTGGATGTTGACTGGATTGGAGGAGTCTTGGGTTGGCTTGACCTGGCTTGGCTTGGCTTGCTTGGGGTCCTTTACTCTTTATTGAATGGGTGGGTTAGTGGAGCCTGGGTGGCTTGGATGGCCTTCAAAGATGAATCCTACATGGACTGAGTAGCCGGTCTGCATACTCCCCTTGTTCAGGAAAAGTATATCGCAGACGCGTGCTTTCCGAACTGTGTTAGCCGGCTTTTGACGGCTGACTTGACGTTAGAGTCCTTTTGAGGTGACTTGATGTAGATGGAACATCTTCAGGTGTCTCCTTTGACTTGATGTTGGAATCCTCGGGTTCTTTGACTATTGGCTTAACTTGAGTTGAGCTCCTTGTTGTTGTCTCCTTGGATATGGTCTGCGTTGTCGGTTTCCTTCTTTGGGTGGACGGCTGGATGTCCTCGGGAAAAAACTTGAGTTTTGGCTGCTCCTGGTGGAGTTGGCTTGAACTTCAGCTTTTGTTCTTGAAAGGTGTCTTATTGACTTGGCTAGTTGATGAATCAGCCAGTTGGTTCATGTGGACTGTTTCCTCGAGCTCGGCCTGCACACCCCCCTTATTCAGGAAAGATGTATCGCAGGCACAAGCTGTCGGAAGGGCTTGAGTGACCTCGAGTGGAGAGGAGAACTGGGGAATCCTTAGTGTCGAGGATTGTGGTTGTAGAAGTTCTCCATCTCACGCAGTGATGGATACATTGCGATGATGCCCATTGCAACGATATCGACGCCTATCATGAAGTTGATGCCATCGTTGGAGTCGACGGTGAACGGAAGTTTGCTGATGAGATCTTGGCCAAAGACAAACTCGTAGTTGCCTTCTTGGTCGTCCATCCGGCAGGGTCCCATTGTGACCTTGATCTGGTGGAGGAACGTCAGGTTACCGATGGTGACTTGGAAAGTTTGGTTTCCAATGATGTGCCAATCGCACTCATCCGTTTGGACTCGGCGTCTCTCCATTTCGATCCTAGCGATGTTCAGTCTGGTGGCTGTATCGCTCCATGTGGCTGTGACCGGTGAAGAGAAGGCCAAGAGTGCAGTGGAGCGGTATCCGTTGACTGTGACGGGGACTTGCTGGTGTTGTCTTGAGAACATGATGTTCCGTCCGGCAAGGGGGTTCGGTCTTGGATTTCGGGCTTGGGCTTGAGCTCTGGCTTGGGCTGCGGCGATTGCTGCTTCCTGTTCTCGAGCTAGAGTGATTCGTTCGAACTCGGCTTCTTGGGCGCGTCGCTGTCGCTCGGCGTTGTAGAAGTCGGTAGTGCGCTGAATTTCTTCACGTCTGGCTGGCTCGGCGACTCGGCTCTCGTGTTGGCGTTCGGTGACTCCGGTGATAGCGGCTTTTAGCTCATCGAGGGACAGACCATACATGTCGGCGAAGGCTCCGGCTTCTCTGATGTTTGTCAAAGCTGGACCTCTGATGCATGATATGAAGAGGTTCTCCTGTTGGCGTCTATCCCATGGTGGATTAGCTGCGTCCATGCAACGATCGAAAGCTTGGATAAATCTGAGAGGACTTTCTCCGATTCTTCCGCAGAACGTTGGGAGTTCAGGATCGTATCTGTACTCACGGCGGGCGAGAGATGGCACTGGAAGGCGGCTTGTGGAGAGTGTGCGAGGTGGTTGCACTCGATCTCCAATAAGCTGAGCCATGTCTCTAGCGATCTGTGCTGACGATGGTGGGTCGTTGAGTGAGAATCTGCTCACACGGTCGGCTAGAGTGTCCAAGAAGTCTGGACCCGTGGTGCTGTTAGCATCCGTTGCTCCTCTGGTGGAAGTAGACGGTCCGGCTGACTGTTCAGCTACTCCTTGCAGCTGGTGTGTTCTCTCGCGGTTGGGAGGACACGTACAACTTTCCGTTGGGATGGCTGAGAGTTCAATTTGAGCTGGTGGTTGGGCTGGAACTCTTGGAGTGGCTGGATATCTCCGCTGAGCGTTCTGGCGTTCATTGAAATCAACGATGACGACTCTGGCGTCTTCTGCTCGGCGTCTCCTGTTGTGTCTGGAGTTGCTGGACTCTGGAGCTGGATCTTCTGGATTGATGACCATGACTCGAGGAACGTCGTCAGAGTCGTGGCTTCTGCTCTTTCGGGTGTCCGATATTGACTTCGCTCCTTTTGGTGGATGTCTACATTCATGTTGGAGATGACCTAGACTGTCGCAGTTCTTGCAAAAGAACTGTGGTCTTTTGAAAGACACGCTTATTGGGCGGTGTCTACTGGATTCTCCGTCTGCCTGGACTTGTTGAAGAACCATATTGGCCATCAATGTGACGAGCTTGGCTGGGAGTGAGACCATGAGGGGATCCTTCTTCTCAGTTACAACTTCGGGTTCTGGAGTCGTTGGAACACGTCTCAACATCGGGATCTTCTCATCGTTGAGGATGACGTTTCCTTCTTTGAAGTCGAAAGTGACTTGTCCGAAGTGAGTCAGAAGATCACGTCCGAGTACAAAGTCGTATCGGAGAGCTCCGGTTGGTGAGATTTCTCCTTGAACAAAGTGGACTAGAAGTGGGATGGTCTTTGATCCGATGGTGATGTTAACCATAGCTGACTTGGTGACTTCTGTCTTGCGTTCTCCGAGACCTCGAACGGCTTGATGAACTGGATCTTGCTGTTCGACCTCTAGTTGCTCGAGCATCTCCGTGTTAGCTAATGAGATGTGGGCTCCGGTGTCAAGAAGTGCCTTGTACGTGGTGTTGTTGACCATTACTGTGATGATGGTATCGGCAACTTCGGTCTTCAGTTGTTCTTGGGTGTTCCGGGACTCGAGAGCTTCTATCAGAGCTTTGGCAATGTCAGCTAGCTGTTGCTTTTCCACGGAGAGCATGCGGACGGATGGGTAGTCGCCTGTTGGTCTTCTTCTTCCCATAGGAATGACGTCGTCACCGACTATGAAGTGTCGGTTCTTGTAGTCCAAGTAGAACTTGGGCAGTTGTGACAGGACGTCGTTTCCTAGGATCATACTGTAGCTGTTGGCTCCTGGTGGCGAGATCTGATCCTTGGTGAAGTGGATCGTATGGGTGATCTTGTGAGAACCGATCTCGAGCGTAAGCATGGCATTGGCTGACAGTTGAACGAAGGTGTTCATGATTCCATGAGCAAGATTGACAGTTGAACGCTGGGGTTTCTCCTGGTGGAAATCCTCGTAGAGACCTGCGATGGAGATGCTGGCACCGGTGTCAATGAGAGCGTAAACTACTCTTCCGTTGATCTTGATTGGGATACGAGCGGTGAAGTATTCTGGAGTGGAATCTTTTGTAGAAGCTTCTGGTTGGTCGGGCTTATCGCTGCCTGCGTACCCCCCTTGTTCAGGAAAGGCACATCGCAGGCTCGCGCTTTGGCTCGAATTGGAACGCTCTTGAGATGAGTGTTCGGCTTCTGGCTCGTGGTCTCGTTGATCATCCGGGAAAATCATTCGGGCTGACGGGTAGTCGTACTGAGCTGCTAAGACGGCATCGTTTCGCTGAGTGAGCGACTTGACTTGTTCGTCTTTGAGGTGAAGCTGTTGTTGCAGCTTGCCGATGATCGCGTTGAACTCGGCGACGTTGACTTCCGGTTGGCTAACCTTGTGATTGCTCACTGGGTTGACTGATGACGTCTGTGGCTGACCATTCTGCTTCTGTCGGCATTCGTATTGGAAATGTCCAAACTTTCCGCAGTTGTGACAGTTTCCGTTCTTCTGTCGTCTGTCATTGCGACCTTGTTGATTGAAGTTCCGGCGACCGTTGAACTGTCTTGGCTGGCTTCTCTCTTGACGCTGATAGTTGGAAGCGTTGTTGTTGGTTCCAGCGATCGAAGAGATCATTGCGACAAGAACATCAGGTGTGATGGTGATACCTGACTCAGTGGGCGGCTTCTTGGTGGAAGTGAGAGCTTCGTACTGGAGAGCTGCTTCGAGAGCTTCTTGTGGCGATGTTGGTGCCTGAAGACGAACGTGGAGCTTGGTGGCATCGTCCAAACCATACGAGAAAGCATCGGTTATGAGACGCTTGAATTCGTTGTTCAAGATTCCTCCGTTGGCTTGCTTGGCGATCTTGTTGATGCGATCGTAGTACGTTTGTACGCCTTCGTCTGGTCTCTTGGTGATGGTCTGGAGCTGATCACGGTAGCGAACTCTCATGGCTGGATTCTCGAATCGCTTCTTGAGATCCTCGCAGAGTCCGTCAAGTGTTCCGTCTGAGTTGTCTCTCATCCACTCTTCGGCTCGGTCTCTCGCGTCGTTTTGCAAAAACGTGAGGAAAAGTTGAAGGTTGGTGGCTTCGGTAGCGTCCTTCTTGAGAGCGATCTTGTCCTTGAAAGCGCGGATGAATGAGGAAAGATTCTCATTGCTTGCTCCTCCGTAGTGCTTCAATGGGGCTCCTTCTTCGTACCAAGTGACGCGAACATAGGGAATCTCCTTGACGATGACGTTGTCAGAAGGGAGCGGAGTCGATTTCTCGGTTTCGGTGGTTCTGGTGACGGTGGAGGTGGCTTCCAGCGGTGCCTGCACACCCCCCTTATTCAGGAAAGGTGTATCGCAGGCTCCCGCGTTTGATGGGAGCACTTTTCCGGTGGCTTTTGCGCCTGGCGGCGACTTTGGCGGTTCGTTCATTGAAGTTGTTTTCTTCTTCTGGAAGGAATAAACGTTGTTGAACGAAAATCACGCACGAAAACGACGGAGATTGCAAAAATTCACGGAAAAAATTGCGTGAAAAACAACAAAAATCGAGAGCGTAAAACGAAAGTGAAGAAATTCGTTTTAGGCCAATTGTTGCTCATGCGACACAGTCGAAATGATTGCGACCGTAGTCCTCCTTTGTCGTGGCGAGACCAACAACGCGTGTTGTGAAGCGTGTTGTTGTACACTTGTGCGTCGGTGTGCGTCTCGTTGCGTCGACGTGGCGAAAATCGTCTGCGCCTTTAAAGTACCGTACTCCTCGGTGCGAATTGTTGTTATTGATAACCGGCCATCATTTTCGCTTGTTCTTCGCTTGCCTTGGTGAGCGATTGAGCATTTTCTTCCGAAAATGTGTCTGCGATGTGCATTTCCTGCATAAGGGGTGTACGCGGACCTTTTTCGGAAGGGAAAACAAGTGAAAATCGAAAATAAATTCGTTTCTTCTTGTGTTCGTGTTGCAACTTCACTGACAGTTGGTTTCGGCGATCGGCGATGACAATTTTTCAGACTTTTCAGGTGAAAAATGTATTGAGTTTAAATTGAACAATGAAGGTGCCCAATTTGTTGTTGTCGTCGCTTCTCGAGAAGAGTCTAAAGGTGACTGCTTCTCTTCCTGCTCGTGTTGCTATGCTCGCTTGACGTTGATGGTTCTTCTGGAGTGTCTAAAGGTGACAACTCCTCCTTCGGTGTGCTTGGCTCGCTCATGAACGATGGTAACGAAATCTTGCGATATCGTCTCGCATTCTGCTTCAGGTGACGTGGATGTTGGAAGACGTCCTTCTGTCTCCGTGCTGAATGCGGTGTCGTTGTATGCCGATGTGTGGTGGCAGTACTTGCTCCTTGATGTGTGCTCGTTGAGAAGACGCTTGCTATGGCGCTTCTGTTTCGCTGCGATCTTCTGAAGACTTCTGATCGCTGTTACTTCGAGCAAAGTGGACACGTGTCCAAATGATCTTCCTGGGTTGAGATCGATGTTAATGACCTCTTGTCATGTCTTCGTTACTTGGTGACGTTTCGATGGTGATGGAAAACGTCTCCCTTCACATGCTGCTGCTGCATTAGCTATAGTGTCCTGTTTCGTCGATTACTTCTGCTCCTGTATTACTTCTGTTGTTCGCTCCTCGGCTTATGACGATGCCGATGGCGATAGGACTGGAGTTCACTTCTTGGGTAACACTTCTGCTTACTTCTTCGACTACTACTTCTTGACTACTGCTTCTGCTGCTGCTGCTTGACTTGACTATGATCGACTGACTATACTCCTTGTTATAACCTTACTCGCTGGTGCCAGCGTACCCCCCTTATTCAGGAAAGGTACATCGCCAGCGCCCGGCGAGTGTAGGCGTGCTTGACCAATACGACGCAGCCGTTGTGATGTGACTGACGCAATAATGGGCTTGCACTAGCTGGGAAGATGATGATTCCGTGACTGGTGGTTGATCCAATCGTAGAGATCTTCTTCGTCTTCTTACAGATCCATCGTTGTTGGTTCCATTGGGAAGAGTTCTGGTGTTTTGCATTGCACCAAGGCACTAGCTAGGTGCCTCATCGTATACTCATTTATACGGATAACCCAAAACGGCTCACGCTCCGTTGGCTCAGGACGTTACCAAGATCCTGGCGTTTTGCTGGTCGAGGCCTCGACGCTTTCTTCATCTTACATCATTGTTCAACGAATACTTGCAGCAGTCTCCAATGTGGGGATGTGTGAATACATCTACCGAAGCTTGTTGTCTTCAGTGGGTCAACATTGGGAGGGGGACTTCCGTGCGTCATCGCATTCGAACAGCGGTCGAGTAGAGAACTGTCAAAGATGCGAATACTCTCATCGGGAGTCTTTTGGGACGCAATGCGCGTAGAACATTGCGAAGTGTCCCCATGCGGTGCTCAACGAATAGCACAGCATGCTTCGCATCAAGCGTAGAGAAGTGGCTGATGCGGATGTCACGGGTTGGGTGAAGCTGGTGCTTCTTTGCAGGCGATCGTTCCTTCCTCGTCTTGTCTTATCGCTTCCGGTTATAGTTTTAGCATTTATTTTTGGTTGATGGTGTTCCTTGAGGGGTTTGGAAGATCGGTAATGACGAGGGGAGACCAAGTGTTGTCGGATGTACTGGGTGGAGCTGACTAATCGTTCGTAAAGAGAAAACGGTGTTTGGCTCAAGAGACTTTTAGAAATCGCCTCTCTTAGGCGTGCCTGCACACCCCCCTTATTCAGGAAAGGTGTATCGCAGGCTCCGCCGACGACATCTGTGTGTTGTCGCATCCGTACTTGATCTGGTGGTGGGGAGTGAGCTTGCAGGCGGGGTGTCCGTCTGTAGTTGCTTGTCCTTGTCCTTCGGTGATTGACTGACTCGACCTTCTGTAGAGTGTCTGAATGGATGATCTGTTGGACTGGTGTTGGACTGTCGGAGCGCTTTGCTGGTTGGCTGACGACATCTCGGCTACTGGACTCGGTGCACTGCTGGCAAACTCTACCTGATCGCTGCAAGTGATTAGAGGGAAGTTTTCCAGAGGAAAACTTGGGTGGGGGGGAAAGAAACGAATGCACGTCTCCGGCGAAAATCATAACCGGAGGGCACACTCGGACAGCGGACGTGGTTGTAAAAGGAACCTGTCCCTTTGCTGCTCATTTAAAGAGAAGAAAAGTAAATGTGACGGAAATACGATTCAAGCAAGAAAAATGAGGGAGGCAAAGACCTAGGAGTCTAAAAAGAGCTTAAGAGGAAGAGCCTACTGAAAATGACCTAGCGAAACTTACCAGTTAAAGCGTGCACTCAATAAACGGCAGGGGAATGTGACTAGGGAGTAATGAGAGTTTACCTATAGGTTATGGTCCTATGTACCGCCTGGGACTGACGGAAAAATAAAACAAGAAGAGAATAACGGAAAGAGAAGGAAGCGGGGGTGGAAATTTAAAGGTAAAAGCTTAAAAGAAAGACTAAAACCTAACTCGCTGCTACCAGTAACGAGTGTATTTACCTCGTATGTGCGCAAAGAGAGTTATTCTACAACTAGTTTATTAGTGGTAAACAAGCATTACAATTAAAGAGTAGGGATAAAACCAAGTTAGTTAGGTGGGGCCAAGGAACCGCCTCGAGTCAGGGAAATGGCTCCTTTTATAGGCGTCTCCGGTGGGTGGGCGTGTCCGGCACCGCAGCGCTGATTGGTCGGCCGTTTGGCGCTCGTTGGTAGATTGGCGCCAAAGGTGAAGGTGTGCGATGGAGCGCGTTGCCATTGTCCCTACGGTAGCCGAGGCAGGCCTAGGATGGTGTGTGGAGTTGTAGAGATCTCGCAAGAGCGAGACCGAAAAATGGACACACGACAGGAATAGGCGTTAGGAGGACGCAGAGTCCCTCCTTACTATATGACGTCCTGAAAAATTATCAATTTTTAATTGTGAACATAATTATGTAAAGCTCAACCCTATCTTGTGTATCTATGAGAAAATCATTCAAAGTTGGTATTCTTATTTCGGCGATGTATTGACTCACCTTGATGTTATCTGTGTTAGACCAGTTGCTTATGTTGTTCTCCATAGAGTCATTCAATTTTCCGCCGGAAACATTATGCTGCCGATATTCCTCCATCACGTCCCTGCAGACAATATTCTCTATGAAAGCAAATCAAAAACAATTGAAATGTCTAATGTCAGACTTGAACTAAATTGTCTTTGACGATGTCAGGATTTTCAGGTTATACACTCCAATCGAGCAGAATTTAATGATGAGAAGGTAACAATTAACGGAAACCACTCAAGTTTTGTCCCAGCTTTTTCAAAAGCCATGCGACCTTCCTTACAACTTGTAAAGACGCTCTATTTTTAATTATTCCGCACTAACTATAACTCATTTTTAGCCGTCCCAGAGCTCTATGAAAGGTGACGTTTTCTTCATTCATTTTTTCACCGAGAGCAAAGTGAAAGTTCAAAAATCGTCTGAAAAACAGTTCAGAATGTTACCTCCTTGTTTGAAAGTACGCCTACATGTTTAATGATATCTGATAGTGAGTTGTTTTCAAAGGCTGACCTGAGTCATCCTTTAACTAGGAGAGTATTTGACCATACCGGTCAAACTTTTTCTATAAATTTGGGTGTAGACAGTATCGACCACGGGCTTTCCATTTCTGGATTCAATTTGACCAAAATGGTCCCGTGAACCGAGTTATGGGTCATCAAAGTGCCAGCCAGTAGTAACTTACTGATCTTTGAGGACCCATATCTCCGCTTGTAGGCGTTGTCAGATGGTCTCGTTTTTTGCGTTGTAAGTGATTTTTGTTGTTCTATCGAATGACATAGTTTTCGGAGATGTTTTCTTTTTTTCAAAATTTTGAACATTTTCCCACTATGGGATACGCAACAAAATTTTGAAAACAGAAAAACTTCTCCGAAAACTATGTCAGTCGATAGACCAACAAAAATCACTTACAACACAAAAAATGAGACCTTCTGACAACGTCTAGAAGCGGAGATATGGGTCCTCAAAGATCAGAAAGTTAGTACTGGCTGGCACTTTGATGACCCATAACTTGGTTCACGTGACCGTTTTGGTCAAATTGAATTCAGAAATGAAAAGCCCGTGGTCGATATAGTCTACACCCAAATTTATAGAAAAAGTTTGACTGGTATGTTCAAATACTCTCCTAGTCGGCGCTCTACGAGAGGTGACGTTAAATTAATTCATTTTCTCACCGACTTTTGTTGGCTTCACAGTATCCTCACTTGAAAGTACAATTTACGTTTATCTCTATTTTTCGGTCGTAACTTGAGAACAAAGTGAAAGTTCAAAAATCGTCTGAGAAACTTTTTTTAATGCTATCTGATAGTGAGTTGTTTTCAAAGTCTGACCGGAGTCATCCTTGAAGTTCTTTGGTTCAAAAAAGTTATGAAGATTAATTTCGAAAATTTTCCAAGGATGTTAGAGGTTCCCGCATAACAGAGATTTATAATATTTTTCACCGGCGACGTTTCTTTGAGTCCGTTGGGAGAAGACAACTAACCTCAATGACCACTGTGTCGCCGTGATCGACTTCATTGCAGCATACCAATAGAAGTAAGGGACGCAGAGAGGCGATCCAACCCATAAAGCAACCGTAAAAAGGATGGCAAGAAGCACTTCGTTTGTGAAAACAACCGTCCATATTAGGGATAGTGTGAACATAATTGAGAAGAATAAGACTCCACCGGTAGTGTAGGACTTTCTCTGAAAATGGTTGTGCTTAAAAAAGGTTCATTAAATGTGAAATCTCTTCGATTACCGTTATCTGAACAAATGTCATTTAGGGACGACAACCCGGAAGTTCATTTACAGTGATATCTCACCACGAAAAACTGACAGTAATTTAAAGGAACAGAGTTCACTTTCAAAACTATAACTCCTGTTTTTCTGAGTTTTCTGAATGTTATCAGACATTTTTCCAACACAATAGGATTTCTAAGCATGGTTATTTCCTGATTTCCGTGAAATAATCAAGAAAAGTAGCCCAAAAATTGTGAAAAAAAATATGAGTGAAATTACGGTAACAATTGGAGAATTTAAGAACAATAAATATTAACGCTTTCGGCAAAAATAGATTTTCAGTGTACTAAGGAATTGGTTTTCTGTGTCTAGTCAAGCTTAATACATTAAGACTTTTGGAGCAATGTCCCAAAAAATCACATTTTTAACAGATTTTTCGATATAAACTAACAAATTTCCGATGTTCCTGGCTCAATTCTTCCAGATTTTCGGCAAAGTATTCTGCTCTCCTCTGGGCAAAAGGATTTCCTGATTGTTCTATCATCTGAATGATTGGCTGGGTCAAGTGATTTTTTCCATAAGATGTATAGGAGGCGGTTAAAATTAGTAAACCTGCGCTCTGGCGCACTGTGCAAACAGAAAATTGAAAAAAAAAAAACTGATTTTCTTTAGCTTGTCCGCTTGATCAGATGCAGGGAAAACACAGACTTCTAATTTTTACCGCCCAAATAATCATGCAAAAATCAATAGAGCCGAGAGAGGAGGATAGAAAGAACGCGCGCACAAACACAGAAAACATCATGAGAACGGACATCGGGGTTACTAATAGACGATTGCGCAATAATCGAACATTTTCTTCCCAAGAGGCAGACTATTTGCGTATCCTGATACTTATAATAATCCGCTAGAGAGTCTGTTGGTCTGTCACGTTGCCCGCAATAAATTGGTTGCGTTTATTTAGGAACAGTAAAACTTGCGTAGAATTATCACTGAAATCGGGCAAAATTTGGCATCGCCGGAAGTAACTTTTTTGATTGAAAAGATACAACTTTGTTAACTACAAAATTGAAGTTCAAGGTTTGATTCAACACCCTCAAATTTTCAAACAAAAATAGCTATTTTGAATTAGTTTCTCAGCCACTCAAATTTGGCGGTTTTCAACTGAAAATGACGAAAACTACTATCATTATGGCCGGTATACCACGGTACTGTAGATATGCTGAGAAAAAGTTAGAAAAAGTTAAAAAGTGAGACTAGATTTTATTCAAACAACGGACTGTAGAGATGAAATCTCTTTTCTCCATTTCTTCAGTTCTGAAAAGTTGGAAATTGCCATTTTCAGAGTCATTGCACATATAACAATGAAAATAATGGAGCACAAAATGTAGATGAAAACGTCAAGAGGCGGCAACGACATCATGATTCTGAAGTATCCGAGAAGTATTGAGAAAAGGACCAAGCAGATTGCGTGACCCAAATGCAGTGCAATGAAGACGATGTCCTGAAAATATGTTATACTTAGGGACAGGAAATGTTTAGTTTTCCTTTTTAGCGATATTCCCAAAGGGCAAACGCGCTCCATCGCCAACTTGGCTGAAATTTGAATTTTCAGCTTTCCCGCCGTTTTGAAAACAGCGAAACATGTTTTCGTGGATGCTTGGACTCCTCGTGGACCATTCGACTGCTGCCCGAGTTGTCCACGAGGAGTCCACGCACCCGTCAAAACATGTTTCACTGTTTTCAAAACGGCGGGAAATCTGAAAATTCAAATTTCAGCCAAGTTGGCGATGGAGCGCGTTTCTTCTTGGGGAACATCGCTAATATAACATACCGAGATGAGACGTTTCATAACAGGACATTCCAAAACTAGGACATTTTGAAACTGAGACGTTTCAAATCGTTGAATTTCAAAGCCCAGGGTTGCACAGTTATGATGCGTCCAGTTTTGAAATGGTCGGTTTTGAAACGACTTCGTTTTGAATGGCCCTGGTCGGCGGTTTCGAAAAAATACGATTGCAGTCGGCATCTTTTGTTCAGATAATAAATCCCCGTGGCGTCAAATCTGATGCCAGGTCCGCAATTGACACGCCGACGCAAAAATGCATACACTTCATCCAAATCCCATTTTTAATCGTTCCTCTTGCCTTTGCGAAAGCTTGTGTTGTATGACTAGACAGTTCAAAAATCATCACATTTATCACGAAAAACCAAAACCATTTAGAAATACAAAAAAAGTCAATAGATCCTTACAAGATATTCAAAAATCGGAAAAATGGAGATCTCAAAAAAACAGCAAAAATTATCAGATGATCTCAGGCAGAAATCGAGTCGACTTGCTCCTCGACAATCGGCAAATGCATCCACGCTCTATCGATATCCAGAAGATGTTCCGGATCCACGTGGCCGAGGTGCTCGTATTTCGCTTCACGAAGTTGCCACTCGCGGATTACGCGTTTCGAGTTGTCGTCGCCAACGATCCGCGTGTCACAGACTCTGCAAAAAAATGGAGAATTTTTGAGATGGATTTTGGGCTCCGAGACATTTCGCAACCGGTCATTTCGCAACTACGACACTTTGCAACCGGTCATTTCGCAACTACGACACTTCGCAACCGGACATTTCGCAACTAAGACACTTCGCAACCGGTCATTTCGAAACCACAACTGGTTGAAAAACGTCCAGTTTCGAAATATCTTGGTTGCGAATCGTCGCGGTTGAGAAATCGACGTGAGTTGCGAAATGACCGGTTGCGAAGTGTCGTAGTTGCGAAATGACCGGTTGCGAAGTGTCGCGGAGTCGGATTCTGGGCTGATTTTTAGTTTTAGACCCCTGATTTTTAGTTTTAGACCGTTTTAAGCCTATTTTGGACAACTTTAAGCCTATTTCAGACTATTTTGGGCCAAATTTGGACCATTTTGGGTCGTTTTTGGACCATTTTGGATCATTTTAGGCCAATTTTGGTCTATTTTGGACCATTTTGGATCATTTTGGACTATTTAAAGCCGATTTTCATCTATTTCTAGACAAATTTCGCCTATTCTGTGAATCCAAACATCCGGATGTCCTCCTCTACCTCAAAAGCACACCATCGACACGCATGTAGAAGCGAAGCAGCACGAAGAAGTATCCCTCTCTCATCACTCGAATTCGGGCGGATAGCTGGAAGAATTTTCTAGGATTTTTGAAATTTGAAAATTTGAGATTTTAGGTGGCCTAGAAAAAAAACTCGGCCACGGATACCTAAAGGCTTATTATGAGATTCTAAGCTGATGGCCTAGAAATTCAAAACTCGGAATTCTAGGCCATGGCTCCTAGACGCCTTATTAGAAGCCCTCAAGGCTACAAACTAGGTGGCCGAGTTTTTGCATTTTTGGTTTTCTAGGCCACCAGCCTTACTAGAGGCTAGCAAACATTAGTGGCCGAACTTTTGCATGTTTTGGTTTTCTAGGCCACCACTTCTAGAAGCCTTATTAGGAGTCTTCAAGGCTAGGAAATCGGTGGCCGAGGTTTTCAGTTTTTTGGATTTCTAGGCCATCAACCTCACTAGGAGCTAACAAACATTGGTGACCGAACTTTTGCATTTTTGGATTTCTAGGCCACCACCACACACTAACCTGAGCAATACCGTGATCGGCGAGTTCGTCCTCGAAAAGAATGACTTGTCCGGAGAACGCGATACGGTCACGACGCTTCAGACGCTCCATATCGATACGGTCGGTGGTGGGTGTGACCTGGAAATTGGCGGGAAATTGTTGAAAATTTGAAAATGATGGCCGAGGTTTTGAATGGGGGGGGGGGGGGGGAAGTTAGGCCATTTGGGGGTTTTTAGGTGAATTTTGAGCATTTTTTAAATATGAAAAATTCACTAAAAATGGTCCAAAATTACCTTAAAATAGCCCAAAATTCACTAAAAATGAAGCCAAAAATATGAAAATCATCATTTTTAGTGTATTTTTGGCTAATATAACGAATTTTTGACCATTTTTAGTGAATTTTCATGATTTTTTATCATTTTTCAGTGATTTTTGGTCCATTTTAAGTGAATTTTGGGTCATTTTTCCATGATTTTTAGATCATTTTACCTCACTTTGGAGCTATTTTTCGTCTAAAATTGGACCAAATTTTATTAAAAATAGGTAAAAAATGGACTAAAAACGAGTCAAAATCTACTAAAAATGGTCCAAATTTCATCAAAATTCATGAAAAATGGGTTAAAAATGCAGTTTTTAGTGAAATTTGAGTCGTTTTCCATTATTTTTGGCCCGTTTTTCATGATTTTAGGCCATTTTTCATGATTTTTGGAGCAATTTTCATAATTTTTGAGCTATTTTTCATGAATTTTAGGTCAATTTTCACGATTTTTGAATCATTTTTTGTGAATTTCAGATCAATTTCTATGATTTCTGGACCATTTTTAGTAAATTTTGGACTTTTTTTCATGATTTTTGGTCATTTTTGGTAAGTTTTGTGCCATTTTTAATGAATTTTAGGTCAATTTTCACGATTTTTGGATCATTTTTAGTGAATTTCGGGTCAATTTTCATGATTTTTGGGGGTATTTTAGGCCATTTTTTATAATTTTTAGGTCATTTTTCATGATTTTCAGGTCATTTTTCATCATTTTCGGACCATTTTAAACCAAATTCCGTCCCCTACCTTCAACCCATTGACAGTGCCCTTATAATGCGTTGTAAATGTCCAATCGAAGGGTTTCTGATGATCAGAAATCTGCTGAATTCGGTCTTGTCGAGTCGATTGCCACGCAGTGGATGCTCCAACTTTCACATCTGGCAAACGATCCGAAATCACCATTTTGAGAGCATCCAGAGTGTTGAATTCGATGAATCCGCCTCCGCCGCCGGAAAAGTGAATACGAAGACAGTTGCGGGCGAACACCATCTCGGGAAGCTCGTCGAGTTTCAGCTCACGGTCGTATTTGCATTTCTGGAAGAAAATTGATGAATTTTGGGGCATTTTGAGCCGTTTTTCATGATTTTTGGGTCATTTTTAGTGAAATTTGGACCATTTTTAGTGAATTTTGAGTCATTTTGAGCGAAATTTGGACAATTGAAATTCATTTTTCATGATTTTTGAGTTATTTTTTATGATTTAGGACTTTTTTTTTGCAATTTTGTACCATTTTTGGTCAATTTTGGTCAATTTTCGACTATTTTGGGCCATTTTTCATGATTTTTTGGCCATTTTTCGTGATTTTCGATTTGTTTTGAGCGAAATTTGACCTGTTTTCATGATTTTTGAGTCATTTTTAGTTGATTTTGGACCATTTTTGACCGTTCATTGGGTCATTTCTAGGTCTTTTTTGTGATTTTTTAAGTCATTTTTTAGGAATTTGGACCATTTTAAGCCATTTTTTATAAATGTTGAGCTATTTTTCATGATTCACGGGTCCTTTTTATAGTTTTTAAAAGTAATTTTTAGGTTATTTTGAGCCATTTTTCGGGAATTTCGGTCAATTTTTCATAAAATTTGGACTATTTTGAAATTATGTTTAGGTGATTTTTCATGATTTTTGGACTATTTTTAGCCATTTTTCATAATTTTCAAGTCATTTCTCATGATTTTTGAGTCATTTTTTTAGTGAATTTTTGGGCTAAAATGTATGACTTTCGACCCGTTTTTCAGTCCAAAACTGGCTAAAAACAATTTGAAAAAATCACAAAAAACTAGGTAAAAATCGACCAGAAAATAATAGATTTTCAAAAAATTTGAAGTAGCAGAAATCACTATTTTTGTAATTTTTTGAGCTGAAAATCTAAAAAATTTGGAAATTTCGAGAAATTAGGGTCATTTTTCATCTAATTTAGACCATTTTTCGCTTGAAAAATCGTCCAAAATTCATGAAAAATGGGTCAAAAATCACTGAAAATATTTTCAAAGTTCACAAAATTGAACCATTTTTGACGAATTTTGGCTCATTTTTAGCGGATTCTAGGTCATTTCAGGTTGTTTTTCATGATTTTTAGACCATTTCCATGATTTTTTAATCATTTTTCATGATTCTTAGACAATTTTCATAGAATTCCCTTCCCGTACCAAGCAATTCTCATCCTCGACGCCTTCCGGATGTTTACAAGAACTCTCGAGAATGTGTCCGGCCAACGATTGAAATTCGAATCCTCCCTGTCGAAATGATTCTTCTCTCCGTGCGTGGGCCGCCGCACGAACCATCACCTCGTCGACGTTTCGCCGAATCGCTGGCTTCGCGAATGGGGTCTCCATTTTTTGGGGGCGGAGCTAAAATTGTGATTTTTAGGGGTTTAGGGGTGAAAAATCAAGGTTTTTAGTGGAAAAATAGGCAGAAAATGAGGGTTTTTAGGTGGGAAAGTGGAAAATTGAAAAAAAAATTTTGGAAAATTTTTTGGGGGGGGGGGGGGGGGCGGAGCTTAAAATTAGGCTATTTTTGGGGGTTTAGGGGTGAAAAATCAAGGTTTTCAGTGGGGAAATAGGCAGAAAATGAGGGTTTTTAGGTGGGAAAACGGCAAATTCGAAAAAAAATTCTTGGATTTTTTTTTGGACATTTTTTGGGGGGGGGGGGGGCTAAAAATTGAGATTTTTGAGGGTTTAGGGGTGAAAATCTAAGGTTTTTAGTGGAAAAATAGAGAGAAAATGAGGGTTTTCAGGTGGGAAAGTGGAAAATTAGAAGATTTTAGGCCTAAAAATGGTGATTTTTGGGGTAGAATTTTTTTTGGCCAAAAAAAATTTTTGGGAATCAAAACTTTGGTAATTTTATTGGGTTTCGAGGGCCAAAAATCACTTTTTAAAATCAATTTTTGAGTCAAAAAATTGTTATTTTTTCTAGTTTTTCGATTTTTTTTCTGAAATTTTTTTTATAAAAAACCCTAAATTTTCAGGTATTAAAGATTCACACAACACTCTTTTTTATATTATTAAAAACACAAAAATTCAAATTTTTTTTAATAACTTACAAGCGAAAAATTGGAGGCAATAAGCAATTAAAAACCGAGAAAAGATCATGAAAATGAGGCGAGAGAAAGCAAGGGAATTTGAGAGACGCAGAGAAAAAAAAGATGCAAATTCGCTCTATTGGACAGAAAAAGAAAAAGTTATCAATGGGGCGAGTTTGCAGCAAGTTAGCTCTATTGGAAACTTGAAAAAACGAGAAAAAGTGCCAATAGAGCGAGCTTGCATAGAATTT
Organism: Caenorhabditis sinica; assembly: GCA_963932045.1. Classification (NCBI taxonomy): domain Eukaryota; kingdom Metazoa; phylum Nematoda; class Chromadorea; order Rhabditida; family Rhabditidae; genus Caenorhabditis; species Caenorhabditis sinica. The sequence continues at coordinate 18,255,409 of OZ009943.1, forward strand.
AGACAAAGTGATGCAACTTCGCTCTACCGCACTCAATTTTCGAAATTCAAAAAGTTATCAATAGAGCGCGTTTTCAAATAATTCCCGTTAAGAGATTTTTCGAGTACACATGGATCAATATGGCATAGAAAAAGACAGAAATTAGAATGGCGGCGACGATTTTCCGGTAGTCTATGGGGTCCTGGAGATGGTGGTTAGGCCTGAAAAAATAAGAAAAATGGAGGGAAATTTGAAAAAAAAATTTTTTATTTATTTTTTTGGCGGAAATTTGAAATTTTTGAAAAATTCGAAAAAAAATTTTTTTTTTGAATTTTTTGAATTTTTCGAACAAAAAAACTTTTTTTTCAAAAAAAAAAAATTTTTTTTAGACTCCCGACCTTTGCGTCTTCTTCATAACAGCAACAACCTCAGAATCTTCTTCAGAATCCACGTCTCCGGATTCAGAAGAATTTCCAGAATTTTCAGAATTCCCATCAGAATCCTTATTCTCGTCTCCAGATTCAGAATCCTCTTCCCCAGTACTGTAGTCGTCACGCTTCGGAATCGCCATCAGTTTCGTCAGTGTCGGATGATTGTAGGATTCTTGGCCAATTTTTAGCGGTTGTTTTTTGAGCTTCTCCGCCAGTTTGAAATAGAAGTCTTCTGGATCGATGGGCTGGAAAAATGGGGGAAAATTACTCAAAAATCATGGAAACTGACCTAAAAATCATGAAAAATGACCCAAAAATCACGAAAAATGACCCAAAAATCATGAAAAATGACCTAAAAATCATGAAAAATGACTCAAAATTTATGAAAAATGGCTCAAAAATCATAAAAATGACTCAAAAATCATAAAAAATGACCCAAAAATCATGAAAAATGACCCAAAAATCATGAAAAATGACCCAAAATTTATGAAAAATGACCCAAAATTTATGAAAAATGGGGGAAAATGCCATTTTTCATGATTTTTAAGCCATTTTTCATGATTTTTAAGCCATTTTTCATGATTTTTGGACCATTTTTCATGATTTTGGGACCATTTTTCATGATTTTTGGACCATTTTTCATGATTTTGGGACCATTTTTCATGATTTTTGAGTCATTTTTCATGATTTTTGGTCCATTTTTCATGATTTTTGGTCCATTTTTTTATGATTTTCGAGGTAATTTTCATGATTTCTGGACCATTTTTTATGATTTTTGAGACATGTTTCATGATTTTCGAGTCATTTGTCATGATTTTTGAGTCATTTTTAGTGAATTTTGAGTCATTTTTCATAATTTTCGAGTCATTTTTCATGATTTTTGAGTCATTTTTCATTTTTTTTTGCCTTCTAGACCATTTTTGACCAAAAATCTTCATTTTTTCGCCATTTTTCTTCTATTTTTCAGCCAAAATCGCTTAAAATTTTACCTTCTCCTCCTCCTTCCCATCTGCCTTCACTTCCTTCTCCTGTCTGCTGTTCTGGCTCGAAAATCCGAAATTCTGTGCTCCTTTGCTCTTCATTTTGACAATGTCTGCTTCGATGACATCGCGAGTTTTCTGGAAAAAAATGGTGAAAAATAGGCTAAAAATAGTTTAAAAATGGTCAACAAATAGCCCAAAAATGACCTAAAAATCCAAAAATTCACTATGAAAATTTGAATGTTTTGCCCGAAATTTGGTCATTTTTCACGATTTTTAGACCATTTTTCATCGATTTTTTTGAATTTTCAGCTCAAAATATGCTAAAAAATCATCTAGAAGTTGAAAAATTGACTTTTTAAATTTTTCAAAAAAAAAATTTTTTTCAATTTTTGGTCATTTTTCGACCGATTTTTGTGATTTTTCGCTCATTTTTGGAACTTTTCTGCCTGAAATCTCTATTAAAACTTAATTTTTCACTCCATTTTCGTTATTTTTACCTTATCAAAAACCGCCAATCCCTTCGAAAACTGCGAGGCCATTCTGCAAAAAATATGCATTTCTCCATTTTTTTTTTTGAAAAAATTTGAATTCCCGCTAAAAATCTTTAATTCAATAAATATAATCTCAATGAAAACCCGGGTTGACATCTGAAAACTCGCGAAAAAACGAAGAAAAACGGGCTATTTTTAATAAAAATTTATTAAAATGAGATCTCTGCAAGTACGCTCCATTGGACAGTGGCCGCTTTTTTGGGCGGCAATTCAAATAATTTATACAATTTTGATGGTGGAAACGCGCTCTAATAGCAATAAAACTCTAAATGAATAATAGAGAATAGAACCAGTAATAAATAATAAAAAAATCTGTGTAATTTGAAGCGGGAAATTCAAAAAAAAAAAGAGGAAGATATGCATTATTGAGGTGGGGAAAGATGGTTGGGGGGAGAAAAAAAATGGGCGGGACTTATAGAAATTTGAAGCAAAAAAGGAATATGATTATTAAAAAATAAGATTAATCCAACTGATCCATATCAGTATTTTCAGAAAGTTGATTTTCAGAATTCACTCCAGATGACGTCGCCTCCGACGTCGTCAACGACGTCATCAACGGCGCGACAACCATGTCCACAGTGTCTGGAAGCGGGTCACCACGGCCCGTGTAATTGCGTTTTCCTGGAAGAAACGCCTGATTTGATGCCAGATGACGTTCAGGTCTGAATCAAGAAAAACGGGCTATAATGGGGGCGTAAATCGAATCGATACAAAAAAAGTGGACATCCGGACATCCGTGAGGTCGGATGGACGGGTGTGGGTGCCTAGAAGGGGTGCACACGAGGTCACAGTAGGAGGGAAAAAACATGATTTTGGAAAATGCGCTCAATTCGCAACAGAGCGCATTTTCCTCTACACAAAGCATCACTATAAGGCTCCGAGACATTTCGCAACCAGTCGTTATGCAACCACGACATTTCGCAACTCACTTCACAACTTTTCACATATAGACTATAACCTGGAATAGTACACAATACCCTCAATCCCATACAACCTTAATGAACGTAAATGAGACTAGTTTGTAGAGTTGCGAAACGTCCAGTTTCGAAATGTCTTGGTTGCGAAACTGCCGTGATTTGCGAAACGTCGTAGTTGCGAAATGACTGGTTGCGAAATGTCTCGGAGCCCACTATAACGACTAATCAAAACTCACTTGTATTATTATTGGCTACCGTACTATTCAAGGTAGAATTAGAAGCTTCTAAGTCACGAGGCGACGCCAGGGATGATACATCAGCAGAATTCGCTGGAGTGGTTCTATCCGAAACTTCTGTACTGGGAGTAACGGATCGCGGAAGTGGAACGTAACAATCGATCTCATTCCAATCGGAACCAGCGCGGGTTTTGGTGATGAACTCGTTGAATTCCGGCTCGGAGAAGGCTGGAAAACATTTGGATACTGTTAAGAAAAACTAGACAAAAAGGGACGCTCCCAAAGACAAAGTACGCATTTTTGCGTGAACGTGTCAGTTGGTTGCGGACCCGGCATCAGATTTGACGCCAAAACGATTACTTCGCGTCAGATCCAATGTCGTCAAATCTGATGCCATGTACGCAATCCAGACACACTGACGCAAAAATGCAGAAAGATGCTCTTTTTCGAAATTCGTCGTCATATCTGATGCCAGGTCCGCAGCTGACACCCTCACGCAAAAATGCACACAAACTCCAAAACCCCCAAAAACCCTTAAAAACTCACCAGAATAACAGGTAAAGTATCGATCAATGATACACTGCCAATCGTCAGCATAAGCATTATATACGGTTTGAGTGACGCGTTGTTGATGGAATCGAATGTTGGCGAAGAAGGTGCTGACACGTTTCAGCTTCTCGTGAGCATCGTTCATGTCACGACCGGCCATTCTCCAGAAGATCACCAGGTTACGGTAGAGGTAGTCGTTGGTAATCTTCATGACGAAGGCGGCGATGGCGCGGGGGTCTGGAATAATGTGTTCAGTGAAGATGGAGTTTCTGAGGGTGTGAGAGGAAATCTGCGCAAAATTCGCCCATATTATATTTATGAAATTTGAGCAGCTGGAAGCTGAGATACAGCGTTAAAAGTTTGTCAGAAAGAGCTTCACGATATACTGAAGGCTTGTAGACCTAGATTTCCGGTAAATTCAAAAATGGAGTATGATCTCGAAAAAATTTCCTATCGATCCATACAATTTTCATGAAACTTGAGGCCCTAGAAGCTGATATACAACTCTAAGAACAGGCCAGAAGCAGTTTAAAAAGGTTAAATATGATATTCAGAAGGCTAGAAGAAGTAAACCACTAAATGTTTGGTAAATTCAAAACGAGAAAATGATTACGAAAAAATTTCCTATCGATCCATATAATTTTCATAAAGTTTGAACTACTAGTCGCCAAAGTACAGCGTGAAGAACCTGCCAAAAGCGGCTAAAAATGGTTGTATACGATATTTTGAAAGCTAGAAAAAACTAGATTTTTAGTGAATTCAAAACGAGATGATAATTTCCAAAGATTTCCCTATAGAAAAATACAACGTTTATGAAAATCGGATCACTAGAACTTGAAACAGAGTTTTCAACGCATGGCAGTTCGAACCAAGAACTGTGGCGCGCTCTATATTTCGGAGGCTAGGCAACGTTCAAAAAAAATTTTCAATAAGTTTTAATGTCGCTCTAATCTCCAAAAAATTTCCTTTCGATCTGTATAATTTTCGACAACATTGGTCTATTAGAAGTTGAGACAGAGTCTTCGAAACTTGACAGTTCGAACTAAGAATTGTGGCGGGCTCTATATTTTGAAGACTAAAAGTCGTTCAAAAGTATATATTCAAAAGTGCTACACGTCAGTGTAATCTCTAGAAAATCTCCTTTCAATCTGTAAAATTTTCACTCAAATCGGTTCACTAGAAGCTGAGAAAACTGCCGACTAAAAACTCACGCTCATGGAAAGTAGCCAGTGTCAGCAAGGTCTTGATGAATGCAATCTCCACTTCTCTCATTGCCCATGGAACCTCCAACATATCATTCGGGTCCTCTCCAAACTGGAACTCTGTCGGGAAACTTGGATTTCTTTGCAGGAACTGTCCGAAGAACTCTTCTCGATTTGCCAGCAGTGCAGCACGTTCATAGAGCTCCGTGTTGGTGAGTCCCTGTCTTCCACCCAATAAGTTCTGTCTTATATGCCGTTGAATGACTCCTGCGTACTCCGTGATAACATTTTGTGCAGTTACTTGACGTGCCATTTGTGCAAAATCATGAGCTGTCAGTCTCTGATAAGTCAGCTCCAACAACAATCCAAACAGTCCAGGTGGTCTCGGATTGTCATGATTCTGCATATACTCTGGCACATTCAGAAGAAAGTTGGCAATTCTTCCAGCAGTTAGTAATTCTCTCTCCATCTCAGCGCCGTTGGGGAATTGAGAGAAGATGCTCGGACGGTTCAGGTTGGCAAGGATCACGCTGTGCTCTGCTCGCTGATTTGCAGCCGCGATCTCGTTTTGTTGTTGGCGTTGGAGTTCGTCGAGGGCGCGTTGTTGACGTGCGCGGGCTTCACCGGCTGGGGTTAGAGGGGGACGATGAGAGAGGTGGCCACGAACCATGCGGATGAGCTCCATGTGGCAAGCAGCGGGGTATCCACTGATTGGGTTCATGTCTGGAAACGGGGGAAGTGTTGAAAGTTCGTTGGCTTGAAATACAAGGGAGTTATTTTTAGAACCAGTATTGGAACTTGTTGAAACTTGGTTTTCTGGTACTTTCGGGAGTATTGCACACAAAAATCGTGTTCTTGAATGCGCAATACAAACCGTTTTTGAGTTATGGTCTTTTGAAAATCAAGACGGGAGCTTCGTATGCTCAAAATGCTCAAAACCCGCTCTAAAATCCCGAAAAATAGCTCCAAAATGAGCAAAAATATCAGGAGGTGTATACGGTAGCCGTGGCCGAGTTTTCCAAAAAAGGGCAAAGCCGAGCACAGTGATAGGCTGCCGCACGACTGCAAAGACGCTCATTGGCGGACTCCGCCCTATTTTTGGGATACTCGGCCACGACCACCGATACACCTTTTGATATTTTTGCTCATTTCGGAGCTATTTTTCGGGATTTTAGAGCGATTTTAGAGTTTTTTGGAATCCACACACATTTTTATGTATTTTAAAGCAATAACATTTTTGGTCGGAATCTTCATTTAACAAGGTTTGTGTTGCCGGCCGAGAAACTTGATTTTCGAGTTTAGGAGGTTTGAAAGTACTAGGGTATCAATTTTCAGCAAGTCCAATAACGGTTTTCTTTATAGCAACTCCTTTGTAAACTAAGACATTTTTGAGTTTTTTTATGAGCAATTCAAATTATGAAAATGATCTCCGAAAAATTCTCTATCCTTCTGTATAATTTGCACTAAAATTGAACCACTAGTAGTTAAAGTAAGACATTTCTGAAGTTTTTGAAGTGCTCTATCGATGGAAATTTATCTATGCCCCCAAAACTCACTCATAGTGTGCACCGTATCCGAATCGATGCAATGAGACATCAAACTTCGGATAGCTGTCCGAATGAACTTTTTGAAACTGGGCACATTGTCGAACTTGAGTTCTCCGTTAGCGTATTTGTGCAAATTGTATTTGTAGTCCGGATCCTCATCAGCGTTGACCTGTTTTGGACGTCTATCGATTGGTGGGAGAAGGGACTGAAAATTTGGAATGCAAATTTAGAACATCGAAAATATTTTAAGGCAGGAATCCGAGTAAAATTTTTATAGGTTAAACATTTGTAAAAATGTGCGTAGATGCTGGAAATCATAATGAAAAAATGCTCAAAAATTGCTCTAAAACTCCGGAAAATGTCTCCAAAAATCGCAGAAGTTGTTCCCGGTGGCCGTAGCCGAGTTTCCCAAAAAAAGGGTGGAGTGATTGGCTGCAGCGCGGCTGCAAAGACGCTTAGAGACTTCGTCTTTTTTGGGAAACTCGGCCACGGCCACCGGAAACAACTTCTGCGATTTTTGCTCGCTTCGGAGTCATTTTAACGGGGTTTAGAGCGATTTTTAAGCATTTTCATTATGATTTTTGGAATCTACATAAATTTTAACGTATTTTAAGGTGTTTAAAATTTTTGGTCGGGTTCCTCCTTTAAAGATTTCTGACCCGATGCTAACCTGAATATGTCTCATAAAGTCCTCATCCGGCCTATTCGACGTCTGTGACAATCGCTCCGACTCCTGAGTTGGCGTCGTTGCCAACATATTAATCTCACACAACCGATTTGTGCAAGTCATGAACGGATCAATAGCAACAATTGGTTTGGGATCCGGTCTTCTCTGAGGACTCCGATTTGTCTCCTGTGCAGTGGCTCCTCCTGGGAACGGATGTTGTCTTCTGGTATCGGCCAAGTTTCCGTTGAGATTTGTGGCAGGAGCTCGAGCGGTTACAGGAATTCCAGTTCCCTCAACAAACCCAGCCATTCCAAGATGGTAATCCGTGTATCTTGCAGCTTCATCGAGAATCTGCTGAATCGGGTCCCGAAGTTGAGCCTGTCTAGTTGGAGATGAGTTGGAGGTTGTTGGCGCCGAATTCGCTCTGGGTAGCACTCCCTGAGAACTAGTGCTCGGACCAGCTGGCTCCGAAGACGGTGTGTTTAGTCCAGGGTGGTTCTGCTCGTCAACTTGATCAGAAGCCTCCGAAATATCAAAGTCCAGTAGTCCCCTGGTAGTAGGAGTAGGTGAAACCACAGGACGCATTTGTGGGAACATGTCCATGGAGTGTGGCCATGTTACTGGAGGAGCACTTGGAATAGGGATTCCTGCAGATGGTCCAGGTTGCGATGGTGGCATGAAGTATTGTCCAAGTTGTGGGACACCGACTCCTGGAGGTTGCCCATGCATGAAGGGCTGGGATGTGGCGATGAAGGTCACTGAGATTTGACTTGGACTCTCTGCTCGTGCTGGTGTAGGGTGTACGGTTTCACGAACCCGCCGGCGACCCAAGGGTAAGCGTCCAGAACGGATGTCTGCAGTGTCTTCAGGACTGAAGGATGAAGTTGAGGGTCCAGCGGTGGATGTAGATGGTGTTGCTGAATTCGCTGCCGCTGCACGATTCTCCGCTAACTGTCTTCTTCTCATACGACTTTCCCTGATAGCTCTCAAATCTCCAGATTGAGGCTGGGAGATGTCGGAAGGCATTCTGACAACCATTCCATCCAACTCCTCACTTTGCCCTTCCTCGACATGATCACTTTCGTAATCGTTGCGAGACCCGGCTGCTTGTTCTCTTGGCATAATGAGTCTAGCGACATGAGTTGGGAACTCTCCTCGACCGAATAGAGATTTCACACATTCTGTGACAGCTCTCACTAGAACCTCCTCATCTCGTACCAAGGCCAGCATAAGATTTCGAGATTCATCCACCGTATTTCCAGAAGACGTCAAGAGCTCAAGGGCAACTGCTACACACTCCCGAAGCGTACAGAGTGGCATATTCTGAAGTCGGGTATCCCATGACTCATCCTGGAATCTTGCAGAGAGCATAGTCGCAATTCTCCGTAAAGCATCCTCTCGATATCTTGAAGCAATGTTCTTAGCGATGCGTTGAAGCTCACTAGGTTCAATTTGTACTGGGAAGGGTGCCAAGGTTTCAGTATCTGCTCCACGAGCATCCGGTTGCACATTGAATCTTCCTGTTGTGTATCGTCTTGCTGCGTCTCCAGGAGGTGGTTGAGTTTCGATGGGCACACTTGGAGTATCACCATTAGTGGTGCTCAAAACTCTTCGGTGTCTTTGATTTGGCACATTTGTCACTCGAGGTCCAGGCCGCTCAATTGGTGGAATACTTTGATTGAGAAGTGCTTCGAGTTGCTCTTGTTGCGCTTGCACCATGTCACCAATGTTCACTCCTAGGAAAGGGTCATTTGGGAGAGACATGGTGATCGTTGATGGATCGGGCATGACGGGCATATGGAAGTGGGGAGGTCCAGCAGGAACGAATGGATGAGGAATCGCTGGCATTGGCGCTCCCGGCGCAAGCACAGGAATTCCTACCATACCACCTGATCCGGGTACTGGCACAGGGGGTCCTGCGATGATTGCTCCTTGATGTCCCGGAGGGTGGGGAACATGACCATGTGGTACTGGTATATGGGTTGCAGGTATCACCGCCCGGATTCGCACTGGTTGGCCTCGCTGGGATCTTACTGAGTCTACAAAGATACTTGGTGGATGGTAAGGGAGGTAGGGCCAGTCTCCATGGACACGATTTGCGATGTCGGATAACATTCTGGGGGGCGGCAGCACTTCTTTTGTAGGGATTACGGTAGTTTCTCCATCAGCGGGCAGAGTGACAAATTGGAAACTTAGCGAACCACAATATGGTACAGGTACCGAGAGCATGTTGCTGGAATACTGTGGCAGGAGACGTTGAGGGCAACCAGGATTCATGAAAGGAACATCTATCTCGCTGACCAAGTGAGTCATATGAGCCATTTGATGCCTCATCCGTTGCATATAATGGAAATACATGGAGAGTGCTCTATATCGATAGTCCACTGAGGTGTTCATGCAGTCCCTTATAAACTTGATGGCTCCAGCTTGATTCAAATCGTCTAAAAGGTCTTCGAGATCACTGAAGCGTCGTTGTTGTTGACGGAAATGGCGAACGATGTCGTGAAGTTCGGTGTCGAGGGCGTGGCGCATGTAAAAGCGAGGGTTGCGCTGAGATTCGGAGTGCTCCTCGATTTTGAGTCGTCGGTAGTCTTCGTTGTGTTGGTTTTTGCGGAAGCGGGCGCGTTCTGGAAGAATTTATGTTATCCCGGGTATCATTGGAGCTACAGATATGAAAGGAGGAATCCGAGCAAACATTTGTATTGCTTTAAAATGTGTAAAAAAGTGTGTAGATTCCGAAAATCATGATTAAAACGCTCAAAAATGCCGTAAAAACCCTGAAAATGCTCTCCGAAATGGGCAAAAATCACGCGAATGGTCTTGGGGGCCGTGGCCGAATTTCCCAAAAAGGGGCGGAGTCACCCAATCAGCGTCATTGCAACCACGAACGCGACTGCTGTGATTGGCTGGCGGCAAATGACAATGGCGCTCATTGGCTGACTCCGCCCCTTTTTTGGAAAACTCGGCCACGGCCGCCGGAGACCATTCGCGTGATTTTTGCTCCTTTCAGAGAGCGTTTCTGGGGTTTTTAAAGGATTTTTTTTTCATTATGATTTTCGGATTCTACGAACTTTTTCACATATTTTAAAGCAATAAAAAATTTTACCGGAATCCTCCGTTAACATAGCTAACAACATGTCCCCCCAATAACTCACCATAATCCTTCATATGGCTAAGCCCCGCCCACTTTTCCTCGAAATCCCTAATAATGGCGTCCAAAGCATTGAGTCTCTGCTCTACATCAGCTTGGGACAAATCGTCGACTCTCTGTTGTTTCTGTGTCATTTCAAGGACTTGACGTACAGCTGCGACGAGACCGTCGTGCTCGAGGAGCTTATCAATAAAGTATTGAAGGTGTTCCGTCCAGAAGGCCAGGAAGTCCATGCGTTCCAAAGCGGGGGAGGCGATGTGAGGCATTCTGGAAACATTTTGGAATGTTTTTTGAAGCGGTTGACCAGGATCATGATGCTCTCATGGTTTATAAGAAAGATCCTTAAGGCCAAGACAAGCAAAATCATCCCCTTTCTACTTACATCTCCGGAAAGTGAATAGTCAGCACTGATGATCTGTGATCCCACTTCAAAGTCACACTCTGCTTGATCATGTCTGGAAGGAATGGAAGTTCCTGGAGAGTTTGACGAACGATCTGTTCGATTTGTTGACGTGGGCGGAGCCATGACTCTTCGTTAACTTTGATTTTCCACAAGATGTAGTTGGGGTCTTGCATGAAGACGTTGGTGGATCTGGAAAAAATACCCTCAATCTTATACAACCTTAACGAGCGTAAAGTAGACTAGTTTATAGAGTTGCGAAATGTCTGGTTGCGAAACGTCCAGTTTCGAAATGTCTTGGTTGCGAAATGTCGTAGTTGCAAAACGTCGCAGTTGCAAAATGTCCCCAGCCATTTTATCAAAGTGAAACAACAACAAAAACTCACTGATGCGCCGGAGCCCTCTGCCCGGTCAATCCTCTCATGTGCAATGATAACGACTTCTGCTCTATGACCTCTTCACTAAACCGAGTATGAAGTACTGTACCACCATTCAAGGAGCATGGAACTCGAATCCTTGTCTGAGCCTGACCAGGTTGTGTTTGATCTCCATCCATTGTATGCGTCGCGGAGATGCGACGGAGCATTGCGGGAATCTCGTGACTTGGGATCCCGGGGCCGCCTACGAAACGGGCGGTGATGTTCGGGCGGTCGTTGTGACTGAAAAATCCCAGGTTATTTTGAACAATTTAACGGAGAAATCCGACCAAATATTGTTATTGTGTTAAAAAATGTGTGTAGATTCCGAAAATCATAATGAAAACGCTCAAAAATTGCTCTAAACCCCTTAAAATGGCTCCGAAATGAGCAAAATTTGCAGAAGTTGTATCCGGTGGCCGTGGCCGAGTTTCCCAAAAAGGGGCGGAGCCGAGCGCAGTGATTGGCTGCCGTACGACTGCAAAGACGCTCATTGGCTGACTCCGCCCCTTTTTTGGAAACTCAACCCCAGACAACTTCTGCGATTTTTGCTTATTTCGGAGCCATTTTCTTGTTTTTGGAGCAATTTTTGGGCACTTTCATGATGATTTTTGGAATCTACACACAGAAAAAATTACTCACCCTCCCGGCGACCGTTCAACAATGTGAACAGTGTTTCCCGTCTGGATACCAGCTTCCTGAATAGTGGACGTTCCCAGCAGTACTCGTCCCGAGAAAATGATTTTCTGTGTGCCAGTATTCATGTTGAGGGCAGTACGCGCTCGATTAAGGAGGGATTGGATGGTTTCCTGAAAATATTAGTTGTGGAAAATATGTTCGAAATGAAGTACCCCATTAATTTAGGCTCCGCGACATTTCGCAACCGGTCATTTCGCAACCGCGACAATTCGCAACCGAAACATTTTGAAACTGGGCGTTTCGTAACTCTATAATCTAGTCCATTTTACGTTCATTAAGGTTGTATGTCGCGGTTTCGACGCAAGTTGCCAGTTTCGAAATGTCTTGGTTGCGAAACGACTGGTTGCGAAATGTTGCAGTTGCAAAATGGCTGGTTGCGAGATGTCCCGGACCCAATTAAAGAAAAAAACTCACATTCTGCCCTATCACAATAATAATCTCTCGATCATTCAACGCCTTCACAGTAACCCGAACTTCTCCTTCCTGTGCCACACGTCCAGGAGTTTCTTCTTGACGTCGCGTTGCTTCTAACGCAGCGACGTCTTCAGGGTTTCGCGTTAAAAAGAAGCCAGAATTCGCCGAGGAAGCATCGGATCCAGAAGACGTCGGACGGGAGCCAGACGGAATCTCAGTGGCCGGACTTCCAGTGTCCATGGGCGCCGATTCTACCATTGGAGACGAAGTGAAAGAGAGCAGTGGAATCTGCTCCTCCTCATCTTCTTCCTCTTCATCAGATGCATCAGTGGAGTGATCTTCTTCCTCCGGATCCATGAGCTCCTCCTGGTTTCTCCGATTCTCGGCGTCAGAATCCTTACGACGCTCCGACATAGTTCAAGTCAAGGACACACACACGGGGAGAGCACTCTCAGGAGAAAAGCTGAGATTTTTGATCTACCAAAACGAAATTTCTTCAAGTGAGAGAGGACACTCGGGGGGAGGCGAGGTTCTGGAAAAAAATGGAAAATTAGAGAGATAGTGTGAAAATGAGGGAGACGGAGAGAGAGAAAAAGATAAGAAGAAGGGGAGTCGGAAGCGGAAGTGATTGAAGGGATGGGACATTTCGCAACTACGACATTTTGCAACCGCGACAACTCGCGACCAAGACATTCCGAAACTTGACGTTTTGCAACCAGTCGTTTCGCCACTCTATAGAATGAAGGTATTGTAAACTATTCCAGGTTGTAGTCTACATTTGAACAATTGTGATTTTAACGTGAACTTTCCACAAAAATCCTGGATTTTGTGGTTTCGAAATGACGTGGTTGCAAAATGACCGGTAGCGAAATGCCGTAGTTGCGAAATTGACGTGAGTTGCGAAACGCCGTAGTTGCGAAATGGACGTGAGTTGCGAAACGACTGTTTGCGAAATGTCTCGGAGCCGACCAAATAGAACAAAAAATTAAGGAATTTCAATTTCCAAAGTTGCCAAATTTTCCAATGAAAATGACGAATTATCAGCATTTTCATGATGTGTGCAAAATCACAAAAGTTGCGAAATTTTTTGTGGTTCATTGGTTCATATAGAAAGTTCTGGAATTCACAAAAATTGAAACCGCCTCAAACTCCAAAAAAAGGCATTTCGCCACTAGTCATTTCGCAACTACGACATTTCGCAACTTCGACTTTTTGCAACTCACGTCCATTCTGCAACCGCGACAGTTCGCAACCAAGACATTTCAAAACTGGACGTTTCGCAACCAGTCGTTTCGCAACTCCTTAAACTAAAATCCTAGATTTTGTGGTTTCGAAATGAACGGTAGCAAAATGTCGTAGTTGCGAAATTGACATGAGTTCCGAAATGTCGTAGGTGTGAAACAACAGGGTTGCAACATGTCTCGGAGCCGGAAATTTCGAAAAGTTTCGAAAATTTCTATATATTTGTCTAGCACACAGACTGACAATTTCAAGTTCAGACAGACTGGTCAGTGTAAATGTGTGCGTGTGTCACATGTTCTCCACCGCGGGTTTTCGAGGTTTCTCCTCCTCGAAAAATAGAGAGAAAACCGATCATGTGAAGACTAGAAAAATGGAGAAGAACACAAAAAAACTAAATCTGAATCACTGAATCAACTCTCACAGAGAGAGAACCCGAGGTAGAAAGGGGGAACACAGAACACTACATCATAGGAATTTTTGTTGTTTAAATCTGTCTGGGTCTCTTTTGATTTGGTATTACAAAAATGTGGAAATTTCGAGGAATTTCCATTTACATAGATTGATAGTTCAAAAGTATAGTATAGCAGAGTTTCAAAGTTTAAAAGCAATCTATGAACGCCATTCCCCAAGGGGAAACGCGCTCCATCGCCAACTTCACTGAAATTTGAATTTCCCAGCTTTCCCACCGTTTTGAAAACCGCGAAACATGTTTTGGTGGGTGCGTGGACTCCTCGTGGACATCTCGCGCAGCGGTGGATTTGTGTATGTGGAGTCCATGCACCCACCAAAACATGTTTCGCTGTTTTCAAAACGGCGGGAAAGTTGAAGATTCAAATTTTAGCCAAGTTGGCTATGGAGCGCGTTTCTCCTTGGGGAATATCGCTAATAGATTTTGAAATAAAGTGGTCTTGATCCACACTGATTTCATGAAAATTGGTCCACTGGGAGTCGAGTTATGAGGAACAATATGTCGAAATACAGGTAGAAGTTCATGTAATACCAGTTTTTCTTTCTAGAGCAGTCAGAATTGGTATTATTCAAAGTATGAAGTGTTACGCTGATGTTATGAGCAAAAAATTCTCTCTCGATTCATACAATTTTCATTAAAATCGGTCCACAGGGAGCCGAGTTATGACGTACAGTATGTCGTCATACAGGCAGACGTTGTTGTCATATGACATTTTGAGTTCAGAAGACGTCAGATTCACAAGTTTTAACAATTTTTAAAATTGAGCTGCTATAAGAAAAAAATTCTCTCTCGATTCATATAATTTTCATCAAAATCGGTCCACTGGGAGCCGGGTTATGACGTACTTTAGGCGCTAATTAGTCTCAATTTTTGCAAATTTTTGTCTGATGACGTCAGTATTAAAAGTGTAGAGACCTCAAAAATAGACTTTCTCCATTTTTGTCCGAAGACAAAAAGATCTCCAATGAGATAAAAATCTGTCGAGGGTGCCTCCAAATTTTTTTGTCAGCGGAACATGAGGTCACTTTTTTTCGATCTCTTAGTCTTTCTGCAGACTGTAGTGAAACTATAATACGAAAATATTAGCGATATCCCCCAAGGGGAAACGCGCTCCATCGTCAACTTGGCTGAAATTTGAATTTTCAGCTTTCCCGCCGTTTTGAAAACAACGAAACATGTTTTGGTGGGTGTGTGGACTCCTCGTGAACAATTCGACTGCTGCCTGAGTTGTCCACAAGGAGTCCACGCACTCGTCAAAACATGTTTTACGATAACGCTGAAAATTCAAATTTTGGCCAAGTTGGCGATGGAGCGCGTTTCCCCTCTTGGCTTGAATTCAAGAATTCCGACTCAAAAACCAAAAAAAAAAAACGGAACACAGAGTTGACACATCAGTCACGACAGCAGACAGCCACATATTACAAAAATGTTAAAATGTACAAGTGAACCCCCTCTCTGGGTCTCTCTCTCTATCTCATGACTCATTGGCGCCCCCAGGTTTCCGATGTTTTATACATAGTTCTAGACGGAAACAGAGCAAAAAAGAGAGAGGAAGAGACATTGATTCTTTTCAAGTTGTCAAAAACTGTATTGAACTGTTTTTTTTTTGAAACTGGGAAAACTGGGAAAGCGGGTGCACAAATTTCGAAAATAAGGAGCCTATGAACAAAAATTCCAAAAAGAAAGAAAGGAAGGATGAGAAAAAGTGGGCGGAGCTAAGAAGAGGGACCAATTGGAGGATTCATGGAAGAGAGTGCAAAGTGGGCGTGGCTTAATTGGCATTATGGGGGACTTGGCTCCACCCACTTGGTAGAGCCCAAAGTAGGCGGAGCATAGATTTACATTTTTTTGAATGAAGAGTATAGAAAACCGGGAGAAGTTTTTGAATTTGAAGACAATTTGGCTCCGAGACACTTCGCAACCGGTCATTTCGCCATTCGTGATTTCCTCCATAGTTGAAAATTTTGAAAATTCTCTAATAAAAAGTTCAATGTGTGGCGAACTGTCGTAGTTGCGAAATGACCGGTTGCGAAGTGTCGCGGAGACGATAAATTGATTTTCATTTTAAACGTTTTTTGGGGTCCCCAAAAAGAGCCCCATAACAGGTTGAATTTGTGAAAAGTGGGCGGAGCTTGGTCTTGATTTTTTTTCAAAAATACAGAAATTTTGTTAATACGGTTAATACGATCTTGTCTAAAGAACACTAGCGGGAAAGGTTACAAATTCATGAAAAGTGGATGGGGGGGGGTCCGGTAAGGGGGCCCTGTAAGATTTCCAGAAAAATGGCCTAGAATTCCAGGTTTAGGGGTTTCTAGGCCATTTGGGCTCTCAGCTGGCCTAGAAAGCCGAATAGGAAGTTTCTAGGCCATATGGCTCAAAAATCGTGTTTTTGAGGTTTCTAGGCCATTTGGGCTCTCAGCTGGCCTAGAAAGCCAAATGGAGGTTTCTAGGCCATATGGCCCAAAAATTGAGTTTTTGAGGTTTCTATATCTACCTGATCTCATTGAACTTCTTAAAAGTGGGCGGAGCCTAGAAATGGGGCGGAGCTAAGCTGAAAGAAAATCGCAAGAGCTCAGCAGGTGAATGTTCTATTTTCACCTGCGTTTTCTGAGTTTCAGGGGAAGAAGGACTCATTTTTACCAAAAATTTTGGCTCAATTTTTTCCTATTTACGACGAAAAGAATGGAAAATTTTGTCGATTTTTTGCTGTGCGAAAGTTTTACAAAAGTTTTAGCTCTATTTCGGTTTTCTTCCCCTGATTTCCGACAAGTTTTTAACTAATTTTCGACTACTTTCGAGCCAAAACTCGACACAAAACGAAACCAAAATAGCGAGGCTCAAAAGAGCAAAAAAAGTTCGCGGTCGGCTTCCTGCTGGAAGCGACCAAAGCCTCCTCCTCTTCTTCTCGAATCTTCAAGAAATTTAGGGGAGGTTAGCCAAAGAGAAAAGCGAATAGAAAAGAGAAAAGAGAGGGGGCCCCGGGGGCGGTCAAATGATTCCATCTCAACTTTTCTTCTCTTTTCCCTATCTGCGTCTCCCCACTCTCTCCTTCGCTTCCCCCCTTCAATTCATTCGAAAAAATCAGCGCCCCGGTGGTGCTGCAGCAAGCAGCAACAGAGCGGTGTGTATGCGGAAAGGAGTGCGGCTAGAGAGGGGAGAGACGCAGAGAAAAAAATAGTGTAGAAAAATGAGAGAGTGTCTAGAGAAGCTAGAGATGAGCGGTGGTGCCGGCCGGCGCCCGCGTCCTTTCTCTGTTATATAAGAGAAACGAAGGAAGGGAAGAAGAAGGCCAATGGCTCAGTGAAACTCTCTCTATGTGTTATATAAGAGAGGAGAGGGGTGAGAGAGTATAGATTTCTATAGAGACGCAGACAGTTCAGTTCACCTCCTGATGATACAACGATATACAAGAGTGCGCGTCCCCCCATCTCGGCCGCCGCTTCCGATCAATGTTTTGATGATGGGCGGTAGTTTTGTGTGTTTGTGTCTGATTGGAGGGTTTTGGGCGTTGGTTGCAGGCAAGGGGGGGGGGGGAGATAGGTTTTTGGGAGAGAATCGGGAGAGATAGGAAGGGAAGGGATAGGAAGAAAAGGATGATCGCAATTTTCGGAAGGAACGGAAACCAAGGGTAAGAGAAAGAGGGGTTAATTGTCAGTATGGTTGTCACTTTTCGCAACTACGACGTTTCCAAACTCACGTCGATTTTGGAAAAGCGACAATTCGCAACCAAGACATTTTGAAACTGGACGTTTTGCAACCAGTCGTTTCGCAACTCTAGTCCACATTACGTTCATTAAAGTTGTATAGGATTGAGGGTATTGTGAACTATTCCAAATTATCATTACTAATAACAATCACCAATTCTGTGTGTATGAGTGTTTGTCGCGCATCATAACTCGACTTCCAGTGGACCGATTTAGATGAAACTTATATAGATCAACTCGAAATTTGTCCGAGATGATGCCCGTACTTTTCTTTTTTCAAGAATCTCAACTTTGAAAATTTCAAAAATTCACCCCATTTTCACTGTGGCAGTATAACTGATACTCCAGAGGCCAGGGGGTTGGAGCCCCCGAAGTGGGCGAAAACCGCCTGGTAGTCTACATTTGAAAAGTTGAGAAGAACGTTCTACAAAAATCCTGGATTCGTGGTTTCGAAATGACGTGGTTGCGGATTGTCATGGTTGCAAAATGGCATGGTTGCAAAATGTCGTAGTTGCGAAACGACTGGTTGCGAGATGTCAAATTTTTCGCGAACTTCAAAATTTTAACTAGAAAGCACCCTATTTTCACTTTTAAGTCTAAAAAGACACTTGGCGTCAAATCTGATGCCAGGTCCGCAATCAGACACGCTGACGCAAAAATGCATATTGCGGATCAAGCATCCGGCTTGACGCCAAATTTGATACTCGGTTTTTTTCAAAAATCTGACTTGAAATTTTTTTGGGGATCTAGATCCCAGTTCTTCCGGATTTCAAATATTCGGAATCCGGAAACTAAAATTCTTGAAATCTCTTTTTTCTATAATATATCCCCTGACTTCAAGCCGCTCATTTTCCCCCTAAAACCAAAAAAAAAGGAAAAATTCTCAATTCAAAATTTCGCCGAAAAGGAGCCAATTTCCATCTCCCCCTCCTCCATCTTCTCGGAAGACAAAACGGGAAGAATGACGGAAAAAAAAATTGGCAGGGTTCGTTTCCCCTTTTTGACGTCTACGACGTCTTCTAAAAAATTCGTATACGTCTCCCCTAAGTCCCGCCCATTTTTCCCCATTTTTCCATGAAGCGCGTTTTTTCTACAGTAGTCTTAATCTCAAGTCAATGTCTAGACACCTACTACACTAATGAAAAATGGCGGGAAATTTGAAAAAAAAAATGGAGAAAGGGAATGACAACAAAGATCACTAAAAACCAAAGAGACCAAATTTTTGGTTTTTGGCGGAAACGAAAAATTTGTAACTATTGAAAAGTGGGCGGAGCCTAAATGATGATAAAAGGGGGAAGAAGGGAAAAGTGACACTCTTACTTCTATTGATTATTTTTTCTCCTTCTCATTTTTGGTCGAAATTTTTTTTTGCTTATTGACTATTAGTATACACCGGAATGTCAGGTAAGAGAGAAGGGGGGGGGGGGGGGGGGCGACTCACTGGCACCAAAATGAGAATACGAAAATTTGAAAAGAGTGTTTGTCGTTTATGGGAAGAGAAAATTTGGCTCCGGGACATTTCGCCACTAGTCATTTTGAAACTACGACGTTTCGCAACTGACGTCAATTTTGCAACTTGGACATTTTGCAACCAAGGAATTTCGCAACCAAGACATTTCGAAGCTGGACGTTTCGCTACTCTATAAACTAGTCCACATTACGTTCATTAAGGTTGTATGGGATTAAGGGTATTGTGAACTATTCCAGGTGAACGTCTACATTTGAAAAGTTGTGATTTTAACGGAAGCTTTCTACGAATATCCTGGATTTTGTGGCTTCGAAATGTCGCAGTTGCGAAATGTCTTGGTTGCGAAATGTCGGGGTTGCGAAATTGGCGTGAGTTGCGAAATGTCGTGGTTGCGAAAGGACCGGGTGCGAAAAGTCTCGGATCCGAAACTTTGAATGTTGACGATGCAATTTAAAAGACGGAAGTTTCGAAAATTTCAAGAATCGTGAAGAACGGGAACTTAGTCACTTCGCAACCAAGACATTTCGCAACTCACGCCAATTTCGCAAATTAAACCAATCCAGGCTGTCATCTATTATTATTATGCATGTGGATTTGGTGGTTGCGAAATGACTGGTTGCGAAATGACGTGGTTGCGAAAACGGGCGTGAGTTGCGAAATGTCTTGCTGTGCAATGTCGTGGTTGCGAAATGTCGTGTCTAACCATATTTAAGAAAGTTCGTCACCAAGATGACCTAGGAAATCCTCATTTGCGAAAACTAGGCCATGTGGCCTAGAAAACACTAGTGAGAAACTAGTCCATTTTCACTTTTTTTGAAATTTCTAGAAAAATGCAAAAAGGTTTTTTTTTGAAAACCCCAGGGTGTGATGAAAATCGGAACCCTCCCGACGCGAAACTAAAAAAGTGAAAGTGACATAAACCTCCACGGGTATGTATGTATGTATGTATTTATGTATGTGTGTGTGTGGGTGAGAACACAAGAATCCGAAAAACGGGTTCCCTCCCTAAAATCGGAATACGGGGGGTATATGTAGGTAGTCGTTTTTCGGAGGGGGGGGGGTGTAGGTGACATAAATCTACTCAAATTTATGTGTTTTTTTTTGTCGTTCGGGGAAATGGAGAAGTGAATATGGTGAAGTTTGAATTTGGAGGACAGGTGGCCTAACTTTTTCTGGATGGGGAAAGTTAGGACACCGAAGTCACTCGGAATTTTAGGGTATAAGAGTTTTTTAGTCGAAAAATGTCACTTGTCGTCAAATCTGATGCCTAGTCCGCAATCTGACACGTTGACGCGAAAATGCATACACTCGCTAAAAACTTCAAAAGAGGGAGAGTATGCATTTTTGCGTCAGCGTGTCTGATGGATCTTGCATCAGATTTGACGCCAGATGACTTTTGAGAGCAAAAATCAAAAATACAGTAATTTCAAATCAGATTTTTGAGTTTCGCGCCATTTTCTGAGAAAAAAACGAGTATCAAATTTGGCGTCAAATCGGATGCTTGGTCCGCAATATGCATTTTTTGCGTCAGCGTGTCTGGTTGCGGACCTGGCATCAGATTTGACGCCAAATGAATTTTTTGACTTAAAAGTGAAAATAGGGGGTTTTATAGTCAGAATTTTGAATTTCGCGCCAAATTGTGCATTTTTTGGCAACTCAAAAAGCCAAAAATCGAAAAGTACATCTTCGAAAATTGAAAACCCTAGAAACTTTTCTGGTATCCTAGATGATCATTTGAACAAGAAAAATCCATATCAAATCCTCTAAATCCTAGAAAATCCTCAGAAATCCAAAAATTCCAAATGTTGAAAATTTCAATTTCCCTAATGTCCCTAATTTCCCTAATGTTTTCGGAGATTTTTGGATCCTCTTTTTTGATTTCTAAGGATTATCTGGAGGGAACTTTGAATATTAAAAGTCTAGGAAACGAGAAAATCCAAAAATCTATTTTTGAGAAAAATGAAGTTGGGAGGGAAAATCATTAAAAAAAATTAGTGAGGATTTAGTTGAATTAATCTGATAACATTATATTTAATTTTTTAATGAAAGGAAAATTTCAATGAACAATGAGAAATCTTGACGGCACTTTTTCCCTGATTCTCTGGTTAAAATCAATGATTTTACATAATTTTTAGAGTATTTTTTACATTTTCAGTACATTTTTTCCAGTACAAGCATCTGAAAACACAGAAAAATCCATCTTAAATCATCTAAAAATCGCATCAATTAAATCAAAATTCGTCGAAATTAACGGAGGTCCGCAATTGCGCGTGGTGGTGTTTGCGGAGTTGTCTGCGTCTCTCCACTTTCACCATCAAAATCGGCACTCTCTCGTCGTTGGAAAACGAAAAATATTTTTATTTCGATATTTTTTCGATATTTTCCGACCGATTTTAAAGTGTTTTGGCTCAAAAAATCGCTAATTTTTTCCAGACATGTCCACTCAATCGCTTGCCGGCTTTCGAAATCTCGCCACGAAAATCGTGTGCGTCGGCCGCAACTACAAGGATCACGCGTTGGAGTTGGGCAATGCGATTCCGAAGAAACCAATGCTTTTCGTGAAAGTAAACTCTTAATTTTTAATGCAAAACACTTATAAATTAAGGATTTTTCAGACAGTAAACTCGTTTATCGTCGAGGGCGAGCCCATCGTCGCACCGCCCGGATGCCAGAACTTGCATCAAGAAGTCGAGTTGGGCGTGGTTATTGGAAAAAAGGCGTCGGTAGGCTTATTAAATATTAAAAATAGGCGAAAAATCATGAAAAATGACCCAAAAATCATGAAAATCCGTCGGAAATCGGCTAAAATAGCCTTAAATGAACTTTTGCGGACATCCGGACACACAGACAGACATGTAAAATCTTCAAATTGAACTTCAAGTTCCTGAAAATTCAAATTCCCGCCTTGAAGAACCCGAAATTTAAAAATTTCAAAAAAATTTCAGAAAATCTCCAAAGCCTCAGCCATGGACTACGTGGGTGGCTACACTGTCGCACTGGATATGACCGCCCGTGATTTTCAGGTATTTAAAAAAATTTCTTGAATTTTTGAAAAATTAAATAAACAAAACACAGGATTTTCTGAGATTATAAAATTTTTGAAATTTTCAAATTTTCGAAAAAAAGTCCAAAAATCCTTCAATTTCGACAAAATTTGGATAATTCAAACCGTTGAAAAATGCGGGTTTTAGTTAAAAAAAGCAGCGCGAAATTAATTACTAAATTAATTATTACAGAAATTACTACATCTATGATTTTTGCGGTCAAAATGTCATTTGGCGTCAAATCTGATGTCAGGTCCGCAACGACACGCCGACGCAAAAATGCATATTACGGACCAAGCATCCGATTTGACGCCAAATTTGATACTAGGTTTTTCTCAGAAAATGGCGCGAAACTCAAAAATCTGTCTAGAAATTCCTATTTTTTTGATTTTTGCGGTCAAAAGTCAGTTGGCGTCAAATCTGATACCAGGTCCGCAATCTGGCACGCTGACGCAAAAATGCATACACACGCTAAAAAACTCCAAAAAAGTGAGTGTATGCATTTTTGCGTCGGCGTGTCAGATTGCGGACTTGGCATCAGATTTGACGCCAACTGACTTTTTGACCGCAAAAGTCAAAAATAGAAAAATTTCTAGACAGATTTTTGAATTTAGCGCTGGTTTTTTGAACGAAAAATCGCATTTTTTGGCGATTTAATAAGCCAAATTTCGTCGAAATTGAAGGATTTTTAGACGAGTTTTTGAGACTTTTTTGGTCGAAAAATGTAACTTGGCGTCAAATCTGATGTCAAGTCCGCAACAATGACACACACTGACGCAAAAATGCAGAAAAATACTCATTTTCGAAATTTGGCGTCAAATCTGATGCCTGGTCCGCAATTCAGACACCCTAACGCAAAAATGCAGAAAAATGCTCTTTTTCGAAATTTGGCGTCAAATCTGATGCCAGGTCCGCAATCTGACAAAAATGCACACTTTTTTCAGGACGAAGCCAAAAAAGTGGGCGCCCCATGGTTCATGGCGAAATCCTTCGATGGCTCCTGCCCAATCGGAGGTTTCTACCCAAAATCCGCCATCCCAGACCCCCATGACTTGGAATTATACTGTAAAATCAACGGGAAAGATCAGCAAAGATGCAAAACGAATGTGATGATTTTCGACATTCCGACACTTTTGGAATACGCGACACAGTATTTTACGCTGGAAGTTGGAGACGTCGTTTTGACTGGCACTCCTGCTGGAGTCACCAAAATTAATAGTGGAGATGTCATCGAATTTGGGATCAGTGGAAAGATGGAGCACAAGTTTTTGGTTCAATAAATTCTTCGATTTTTTTTAGACTTGATTTGTGTATATCTTTTGTAGTAATAAAAATATCAGTATTTTTTCGAATAGTTTTTTCACATGGAGCATCAGAATTTTCAGAATCAGGAGACATTCGAGACATTCTTATTAGCGATATTCCCCAAGAGGAAACGCGCTCCATCGCCAACTTGGCTGAAATTTGAATTTTCAGTTCCCCTCCCCCCCCCCCCGTTTTGAAAACAGCGAAACATGTTTCGGTGGGTGCGTGGACTCCTCGTGGACAACTCGGGCAGCAGTCGAATTGTCCACGAGGAGTCCACGCACCCACCGAAACATGTTTCGATGTTTTCAAAACGGCGGGAAAGCTGAAAATTCAAATTTCAGCCAAGTTGGCGATGGAGCGCGTTTCCCCTCGGGGAATATCGCTAATAGAATGTCTCGATTTTAGAAGGCCCAGTTTTCAGAACTTGAAGATTTTTGGATTTTAGGAATACCGCCAGATTCGAACCAGTGGAAAAAAAATTTGAAATCTATTTTTTGTGCAATTAATCGTCAAGGTGTTTGCAGACTCGACATTGAAAACTACGCGCAAATTGGAGACTTCGAGATTTTGAGAAAATTGCGCAGAATTCGAAAAATCTGACTAGAATCTCTTTCGTTTTTTTTCAGAAAAGTCATCTGGCGTCAAATCTGATGCCAGGTCCGCAACCAGACACGCTGACGCAAAAATGCATATTGCGGACCAAGCATCCGATTTGACGCCAAATTTGATACTCGGTTTCTTTTTTAGAAAATGGCGCGAAACTCAAAAAGCTGTCTAGAAATTGTTCTATTTTTAATTTTTCTTGGTCGAAAAATGTTACTTGTCGTCAAATCTGATGCCAGGTCCGCAATCTGACACTCTGACGCAAAAATGCAGAGTGTATGCATTTTTGCGTCAGCGTGTCTGATTGCGGACCTGGCATCACATTTGACGCCATGTAACGCTTTTCAAACAGGACGTTTCAAGACCGGCCATCTCGGAACAGGACGTTTCAGAACCCGGGCAGTTAGGGGACATTTCAAAACCAATCTTTTACGAACTGAGACATTTCAAAACCGGCCATCTCGAACCCTCAGGTCTCTAAACCCGGACATTTCAAAACCGGACATTTCAAAATTAGGCTTTCCAAAACAGAGACATTTCAAAACCGGAAATTTCAAAACCACGCTTTTCAGAGCTGACAAATTTCAAAACCGGCCATCTCGAACCCGCACGTCTCAGAACCCGGACATTTCAAAACCGGACATTTCAAAACTGAGACGTTAAGGAAAAACTCGTCACAATTTTATATACTGAAAAAAAAGTTTGGGGTAGTTGAAAAGTGAAAAATTCAATTGATAAGAAAAAAGTCTATTCATATTATACATACCATTGAATAAAAAAAATGACCAAAAATTAAAGGTGGAATCCGACCAACCAAAAATTTTTATTGCTTTAAAATACCTAAAAAATGTGCGTAGATTCCAAAAATCATAATGAAAATGTTCAAAGATTGCTCTAAAACCCCGAAAAAAAGCTCCGAAATGAGCAAAAATCGCAGAAGTTGTCTGGGGCGGAGTTTTCCAAAAAAGGGGCGGAGTCAGCCGTCTTTGCAGTTGTACGGCAGCCAATCACTGCGCTCGGCTCCGCTCCTTTTTTGGGAAACTCGGCCACGGCCACCGGAGACAACTTTTGCGATTTCTGCTCATTTTGGAGCCATTTTTCGGGCTTTTAAAGCGATTTTTGAGCATTTTTGCAATCTACGTACATTTTTTAAACATATTTCAAGAAAATAAAAGGGGTTCTCCTTCAATAAGTATGAATCCTAAACACTTCCTCTTCCGCGACAGCCAAGAAAAACGCATTATCCTTGTAATACGCAATCGCCTTCCTTCCATCACCTCTTCTTGTTATTTCCCGTCCTTCATCCATTCGATGAATATTATTTCTTCCATCCGGCCTTCTCAGATAGAAATTTCTTCTTCCAACCTTCCTCTCAAATTGTATCCCCTCAAAAATCGAGTCATACGGTAGCCCACCACTCATCCCACCGCCAATCATCAAAAGTTCCAGTCGAGGCATCACACCGCGCATCCAGGATTTCAAAATTTTCTGGTAATCCTTAGGGTGGTAGACCTTTTGATGCAAACATAACTTCTTAGCATTGCTCATCAGAATATCATCGATTTTGAATTCATCATCCGCCCGGTGCACATGAAATTCCTCCCAATTCTCTATCAAATGCCTCTGAATCTCCACAGGTTCTTCTTCGAAATATGGAGGTAAAAGAAGGGAAACACTCCTTGAATTCTTGGAAAGAGCACTTAGCACTGGTCCGTTAATAGTACAAATCCATTTGTACTTTACTTCATCTAACAGGTAGATGGGCACGGGGTAGAAAAATACTCCCATAAAATCAAGCCCCCTTCCAACTGCCAATCGGTCGATTTCCGGGAGATGGAAGATTTGGAGAAGGTCTTGCAACCAATTTTTCATATCCAAGGCGCGAAACATCCATTGTTTTTGCTCGGGACCCCGATGGATTATCACATTTCTCCATTGAAAGTTTGGGGTCGTGAGACCGGAGACATGAAGAATGACTCGAGTATTGGAGACGTCACGCATGGAGAATTCGACGGAGCCGTTGTTGACGGGGTCTAAGACGATTTCAAAGTTGGGCATTGAGAGGTTGGAGCGTTTCATGAGGCGACGGGTTCTCTTGGTGAGGAGGGAGAGGGAGATTCTGGAAAAATATGAATATGTATTAGTGAGGAATGTTTAAAGGAAGATATCGGTCAAAATTTTTTATTGCTCTATAAAAGTAGATTCCAAAAATCATGACGAAAATGCTCTAAAATCGTTCTAAAACCCCGAAAAATGCCTCCGAAATGAGCAAAAATCACGCGAATGGTCTTCTGGGGCCGTGGCCGAGTTTCCCAAAAAGGGGCGGAGTCACCCAATCACACAGCGCTCGCGCCCGTGGTTGCAATGACGCTGATTGGCTGACTCCGCCCCTTTTTTGGGAAACTCGGCCACGGCCCCCGGAGACCATTCGCGTGATTTTTGCTCATTTCGAAGAGCATTTCCGGGGTTTTGGAGCAATTTTTGAGCGTTTTCATTATGATTTTCGGAATCTACGCACGTTTTTACATATTTTGAAACAATAAAAATTTTTGACCGGAATCCTCCTTTAAACTACGAAGGCGCGCAGCGGATGGGCAATGAGGAGCAGTGGAAAGACCGAAATAGCTATAGGAAATCTGTGACCGCAGTTTTGCTCAGCATGTCAAAAAACCTAGGCAAGCAAATTTTCAAACCATTCGAATCATTTTGGAGCATACAGTACTCAAAATCCAATTTTTGGACGGCGTCATAAAGATAGGAAAAACATGTTTTGGTGGGTGCGTGGACTCCTCGTAGACAATTCGACTGCTGCCCGAGTTGTCCACGAGAAGTCCACACACCCACCAAAACATGTTTCGCTGTTTTCAAAACGGCGGGAAAGCGGAAAATTCAAATTTCAGCCAAGTTGGCGATGGAGCGCGTTTCCCCTTGGGGAATATCGCTAATAGTTAAAGATGAAATATGATGAAAACATCAAAGTTAGACTATTTTCAAACCAAATTTATTATTTTTGAAAGTTTTCGTTTTTTGAGAATTAAAGTGCCGAATTACCCATTTTCAGGGGGTGTCCTATCTTTATGAGGCGGCCAAAAAAATTGAATTTTGAGCACTGTATGCTCCAAAATGACTCGAATCATTTGAAAATTTGTCTGCCTAGGTTTTCTGACATGCTGAACAAAACTGCATTTAAAGATTTTCAATACCTATTTCGGTCTTTCCGAAATCCGTCTTTTAGGGGGGGGGGGGGGGGGTGTCCTATTTTTATGACGCGCACTGTACTACTGGAAACCAATTCTAAGCGAACAGAAGAAGGCGAATGGGTGGGAAGCGGGCGGCCGGACAAAGGGCGGACGCGAAAACATAATTCCTGTAAAATACTCTAGTATAAAAAGTAACTTACATATCCAAGACACCCAAAAGCTGCATGAGAAGGTTGAACGCCTTTGGCGGGAATCGAAACAGCGGGATTGTTGTTATGGGGTTGTTGCCGGTTGTGAACGGAAATGAAGGGTGGAACATCCTCTTGTTTTTTGGCAATCCTGAAAACTATTTATGTGACAAAATAGGGTACTTAAAACTTCATTGGCTACGCAAAGAAGGCTTCATCAAAAAAAAGCGTCAGAAGGAAGAAAAATCAATGACTAGGAGGAACGCGGAGGAAAAAGAAATGGAGGGAGAAGGATTGGGGGGGGGGACCTCTAAAGGGAAGGTGTGTGGTACATAAGAGGGGGGCACCTGCCAGACGGAGGTCAGCATGATATAAGATTTAATATGTGGGGGGGGGGGGGGGGTGGGACGCAGTAAAGCATGGGGGGAGGCTGAGGGCATCTATCCTTCCTGAGACAGAATCTAATAAACTAATCCCATGATTGCCTGAGCTCGTAATAAGAGAGACTCTCAGTAGACACATTATGGCCAGAATGCTATTTCTGATTCTAAATGAGGGACCAGCCAACTTAATACTCGGCTTTTTGTTTCAGAAAATGGCGCGAAACTTAAAAATCTGTCTAGAAATTACTATATTTTTGATTTTTGGGTCAAAAAGTCAGTTGGCGTCAAATCTGATGCCAGGTCCGCAATTGGACACACTGACGCGAAAATGCATACACTCGCTAAAAAGACATCAGATTTGACGCCATGTGTAGTGTAAATGTAGTGTAAATTAATAGTGTAAATTGGTTATTTTCTTGTCAAATATTTGAATTTCGCGCCAGATTTTGCATTTTTTGGCAACTCGCATAAACCAAAATTTGTCATAAACGGCAGAGAAAATCGGGCCAAATTCAAAAATTCAAAATTCTGGATCCAGCAGGAATCGAAAATTAGGAGTCATTTTTCAAAATTTTTCAATTTTTCAAAACCCTCCAATTTCACCGAATCAACGTGGATTCTTCTTCATTTTAAAAAAATCCAAATTTCGAATTCCCGCCCGATCAATTGTTCAAGAAAAACTTCATTTCTTTTCTTTGGAAACAACAAAACTCTACTCGTTTATCTTGTCTTCTTCTTCTCTCCGTCACTCGATCTCTACTAATCTCGAAAGGAAACATGCAATCGGATTTCGATTTCAATGTAAGAGTGCATTTTTGCGTCAGCTTGTCAAATTGCGGACTCGGCATCAGATTTGACGCCAAGTGACATTTTGACCGCAAAAATCACAAATATAGTAATTTCTAGACAGATTTTTAAGTTTGGCGCCATTTTCTGAAAAAAAAAAACCGAGTATCAAATTTAACGTTTAGCGTCAAATCGGATGCTTGATCCGCAATATGCATTTCTGCGTCAGCGTGTCCGGTTGCGGACCTGTCATCAGATTTGACGCCATATATAAAAAAACCCCATTTTCAGCTCCCCTACCGCCAACAAGCTCTAACCCGTGTGATTACTGTACCTCCGCCCACGTCATCTTCTTCTTCTTCCCGCCCCCAATTCCATCATCGTCGTGAAAGACCCCAAAACACTCACGGATGTCACTTGTTCTGTATGGAGTGTGCCAAAAAGGTTTTTTTGGGAACGGCCGCATTCAAACTGTACCTTCTGATTGCTTGGTGTATTGGGTTGGCTGGATTGATGTATCTACAGAAGCCGGATATTGATTGGAGCGTTAAAAGTGAGTATTCAATAGAAAATACTTTTAAAAACTGGAAGAAAATTTCCAAAAATTTGGTGGAATTATCATCAAAATTTGGCCATTTTGGCTTAGTTGCAGGTTAAGAAAGTTTATAGTTTTTGTAGTTTGTGGTTTTTGTAGTTTGTAGTCTATCTAGTTTGCAGTTTTTGTATTTTGCAATTATCGTACTTTCCATTTTCCAGTGAAATCCGCCATCGCCGTCATCTGTCTCATCTACCTCCTCTCTCAAATTTCTGGACTTTTGGCAGTGGTGACTCAAGTGGAAAAGTTGTTCATACCGTATGCAGCGGTGCTGGTATGGGCTTAAATTACAAAAAATTGAAATTGAAAACTAGGAGAGACGCAGACAACGAGACACCCTCTCTTCTCTGCGTCTCTCGCAGCTTGCGAGTGTTTCCTCACTTCGAAGCAAATATTTCACTAGCCATTAGAGGTATCAAAAAGTTGCCAACTATAAAAATGTGTAAAATTTTACGCTCTACATTTTTGCAGTGAACAACTTTTTGATAGCTCTCACGGTTTTTTGAGATATTGCGTTTAAAAGTATGCTCGTTCCAAGCGGCTCTCCAGAATAGGAAAGAGGCGCAGCCACCCTCGCTTCTCTGCGTCTTGAGCAACTTTAAGCCGTAACATCTCAAAAACCAATAAAGTTATAAAAAAGTAGTCAACTATAAAAATGTGTAAAATTTTGTGCTCTATATTTTCACTGTTGACCACCTTTCGATAACTTCAATGGTTCTTGAGATATCGCGCTTTAAATATTATTTCCAGGTCATCACCATTGTCGCCAACACCATCCTCTTGAGTGTCTCACTTGTGACGACTTTGTGTGAAGTTTTGGTAACCGACAACCGAATTCGATCAATTAAGTACAATGCGTTGTCTCGTGAATTTCCGGATTGGGTCCCCGTATTTTCTGCATGCTTTTTCGTGTACAACGGACTGTGTTTGGCGAGTATGATTCATTTGTGTGCTCATTTTGATATGAAGAGGGTTAGTTTGTGGTGTTTGCGGACTTGACGTCTTAATTGACGCGCAATTTTGAATTTTGGTCCAGTAGAGCGTACTTGACCCCAAACAAATTTCAAATTTTTCAGCTCCTCGCCGAACGTCGTCGTCGTGAGGAGATAGCTCACCGAGCCCGTATCTACAATAGACTCGTCGAGTTGAACGATCGTGATCGTCCGGTGTCGATCAATGTGGATAGTCCGCCAAGATATTCGGTAGGGTCATCTTTTGGAAAAGTGATTTTCGTGGCCTAGAAAAGCAAGTTTTGGTTTTCTAGGCCACCAGGTATCTAGCTGGCGTCGTGAGGCCTAGAAGCCCAAAAAAGATAGTTTGGTGGCCTAGAAAACTCAAAATAAAAATTGGGATTTCTAGGCCACCAATGCTAAGGACGGCCTAGTGGACTCGGTTGGGTCTGATAGCCCAAAAAGATAGTTTGGTGGCATAGATACCTCCAAATCGAACATTTGGATACCTAGGCCAGCAAGTTCCCATTTTGGGTTTCTAGGCCATCAATGTTTAGGGGCCTAGAAACCCAACTTGATGGCCTAGAAAACTCAAAACCAGAAAATTGGGTTTCTAGGCCACCAAAGTTATGAGTGGCCTAGGAAACTCGTTTTTCTGTTTGGTGGCCTAGAAAACCAAGTTCCGATTTTTTTGGCCATTCGAACTGATAGTGGTCTAGAAAACCAAATTCATAATTTCTAGGCCAATGAAATCACTTTTGAATCCCCAACCAACTTTGCTCTGATGGCCTAGAAATTCATGTTTTGGTTTTCTAGGCCGCCAAGTTTTAGAATTTCAAATTTTCCAGACCCTCATCTCAAAACCCGAATCCATCTGCACCCCACCACCCGGATATTCTCAGCTGAAAAATTTCGACGAATCGAGAGATATCGAAGAACGCGGAGGAGAGGAATCGAAAAACTCTACTCGTCGTGCACTTTTTCAGGAAAATTCCCGTGATGAGCAATAATAAAAATTAGTACTACTTTTTGTTTTTTCTACAAAAAGAACCGTCCAAAAACGACGAAAATCGCCCCCAAATGAGCTATTTTTCAAATTTGCGCGTCGGATCTGATGTCAGGTCCGCAAACACTTTGGGGACAAGATACAGAAATTTAAATTTTTTTATTGAAAACAAAAGAAAATCAATCAATAGTGTTCGGCTCACGATCGCAGTCCTCTTTGGAGCCGGAAATTTTTTCGAATTCTGAAAATTGTTGAAATTTGAAAAGTCAATAAAATTTGAAAAGTCAACAAAATGAAGTTTTGATCTACCTCTTCGGTATTTTTCGCGGAAAAATCGATCGCCAAAAATGAAGAAAATCGCCATAATTGATAGGGAAATTGTGATGATGAGAGAGGCGAAGATGTAGAAGTTTGTGACGGAATGGACGGTTCTGGAAAATGGTATTTTTGTGGCTCCGAGACATTTCGCAACCAGTCGTTTCGCAACTACGACATTTCGCAACTCACGTCGATTTCAAAACTACGACTTTTCTTAACCGGTCATTTCGCCACCGCGACAATCCACAACTACGCTATTTCGAAACCACAAAATCCAGGATTTTTATAATGTTGCGAAATGACTAGACGAGGGTTGCGAAATGTCGTAGTTGCGAAACGACTAGTTGCGAAATGTCCAGTTTCGAAAGGTCTTGGTTGCGAATTGTCGCGGTTGCGAAATCGACGTGGGTTGCGAAATATCTCGAAACCATTTGTGTAGTCCTTGTAGTCCACTCACCTATAACAGTAGCAAACCGGAGTGACTTCGCCGTTGAGGGCGGACTGCCAGACGGGATTTTCCATAATTTTCCGGAAATTTTTGGGAAATGAAGTGTTGATAGAAAATTAGAAAATCAGAAAATTCAAATTTTGAATCAGAAAAATCAAATAGAAACTTCAAATCACGTGATTTTTGAAATTGTGAAATTTCGGCTTTGGGACATTTCGCCACTAGTCATCTCGCAACCAGGACATTTCGCAACTCATGCCATTTTCGCAACCGCAACGATTTGTAACGAAGACATTTCGAAACTGGACGTTTCGAAACCAGTCGTTTCGCAACTCTATAAACTAGTCCACTTTACGTTCATTAAGGTTGTATGGGATTGAGGGTGTTGTGGACTATTCCAGGTTATAAAAAAATTTACTAGTTTCGAAATGTCTGGTTGCGAAACGTCCAGTTTTCAAATATCTTGTGATTTTAACAGGAACTTTCTACAAAAATCCTGGATTTCGTAGTTACGAAATTGACGTGAGTTGCGAAATGTCATGGTTGCGAAACGACTGTTTGCGAAATGTCTCGGAGTCGAAATTTTTAACTTGATAAACTTTTGAAACACACAAAAAATTGTCAAATTTTATACAGAAAAAATGCACACAAAAATCGAAGAAAACAATTGAGCACACTGGAAATTGTCAAAAGTCGGGGGGCTACAAAATAAGTTTTTTGTTTTGTCTTTGGATTTTCGAAAATTTTCAAAAATTCCAAAATTTCTGGGCGGTACAAAGTGAAAAAAAAGTGTTTGAGGGGGTTTCGGATGGGCGGTAAAGCTATGGATTATTAATGTTTTTTTTTCTTATGATATGAAATTGATAGAGACTAGATTTTAAGTAAGTTATGAGTAGTCGATAATCTGAAAAAAAACTATTCAAATTTGGTCGGCGGTCGAAGGTGTGGATGGGATTGGTCTTCGGATTCTGAGCGGACGACTCCGATGAAGAATGGGCGGGTTGTTCGGGATGGGCGGCTGGAAAAACATTAATATGAAAACTTTAGAATCTCAGAATCTGCCTCAGCGTGTCTGTATTTTTGTGTTGCGGACCTGGCATCAGACTTGACGCTAAGTGCCTTTTTTGACTTAAAAGTGAAAATAGGGAGCTTTCTAGTCAAAAATTTGAATTTCGCGCCATTTTCTGAAAAAAACCGAGTATCAAATTTGGCGTCAAATTGGATGCTTGGTCCGCAATGTGCATTTTTGCGTCAGCGTGACAGTTGCGGAGTCTTGAAATCATAGAATCATATTAGCGATATTCCCCAAGGACAAACGCGCTCCATCGCCAACTTGGCTGAAATTTGAATTTTCAGCTTTCCCGCCGTTTTGAAAACAGCGAAACATGTTTTGGTGGGTGCGTGGACTCCTCGTGGACAGCTCGGGCAGCAGTCGAATTGTCCACGAGGAGTCCACGCACCCGCCAAAACATGTTTCGCTGTTTTCAAAACGGCGGGAAAGTTAAAAATTCAATTTCCAGCCAAGTTGGCGATGGAGCGCGTTTTCCCTTGGGGAATATCGCTAGTAGAACCATAAAATCTATGAATTTTATATTTCCAAAATTAATTCAAAATCCTTACCTCACTATCTCCCTGGGCTCCTCCATAACAACTTCCAACTTCTCCTCCTCCTCCTCGTCCCTCTTCTCTCCCTCTTTCTCCTTCTCTCCCTCACTACTCTCCGCCTTCTTCACCTCCACCTGCCCAGTGTGCTCATTAAACCTCTCCACCAACGTAATCGCCGGCTCAAACACCGACGTCTTTTTCCTCAAAGTCAACTGATTCTCATCAGATTCATCGTCTTCAAGGACGTCGTCAAGTACATGGTGCTGGAAGGGGTGTTCGCTTCCGCGCTTCCCAGATAACTGTGGTTGACTCGCAGAAGTGTCGATTCGTTTCGCAGAAATGTCTTCTCCAGAATTCACGAAGGCGGAGTTGGTAAAGGAATTGTTGTTGGCCGGGGAGCCATCTTGACTTTTGGCGGTGGAAGCGTCGAATTCCATATTTTCAAGCATTCCATGGGAGAAGGTCTTTCGTCCGAGGTCGTCGTGTAGATGTGGCTTCGAGAATGATCTGGAAATGTTTCTATGGGAAATTCGTCGAAATGAGGTAACGACAAGGCGATCGCCGACCGACCGACCGACTACCGACTGCCGACTGCCGACCGACGGAAGATCGACAGACTGCCGACCTACCAACCGCCCGATAGACTGCCGACTGACCGCCCACAGACCGCCGACTGCCGATCGCCCGACCGGCCGTCGACTGATCGCCGACCGCCGACCGGCCAACTGCCGACTGCCGACTGCCCAATTGCCGACCGCCGAGCGCCAACCGCCGACTGCCGACCGTCGACTGACCGATCGACCGAGGGAAGACCGCCCGACTGCCCGACCGCCCGACCGCCCGATCGGCCGAAGATCGACTAACCGCCGACCGCCGACCGATCGCCGAAAGGCCGCCAACCGACCGACCCGCCGACCGCCGAATGACTGCCGACCGCGATCGACTGCCGACTGACCGGCGACCGACCACTGGCTAACCGCCAACCGACCGGTCAACTGCCGACTGACGACCAACCGGCGACCGACCGGCGACCGCCCGAAAAGCGGCCGACCGACCGACCGAACGCCGAGCGCCTGCCGACCGCCGACCGACCGGCCGACTGAGCGCCGATTGCGACCGACCGCCGACCGCAGACCGACCGCCCGCCGACCGACTGCCGAATGACCGCCGACCGCCGACTGATCGCCGACAAAATGCCGACCGCCGACAGAATGCCGACCGCCAACCGCTCACCAAACACCGATCGACCGCCGACCGACCGAATGACCACCGACCGAAGACCGACCGCCGACTGACCGCCGAGCGAGCGCCGACCGGCCACCGCCGACCGCCGACCGCCGACCGCCGACCGCCCGGAAACTGCCGACCGCCCGGAAACTGCCGACCGCCCGACCGCCCGAACGCTCGACCGCCGACCTCCGACCGCCGACTGGCAACCGCCGACTACAAATTCAAATCCCCGCCGAAACCCAAACAAACCTCTCGATTTTGTTCTTGAAACTCCGGAACATTTCAATATTACCCAACGATGTGCGGGTTCGATGACCATGATGGTGGTGTTGTTGGTCGGATGGTCTGGAAATTTTTATTTTTTATAGACTGCTGTCCCTATACCCCTCCCTCCCCTTAACTTACTTTACAGGCACCACCGAAACCCTTCGCCTCCTCATCTCGTCTCCAGGAACTAACGGCGATGTATCATCACAATGTGGAACCATCTTAATCTCATGAACATATTCTGGAAGCTTCACTTCTGACACTGATCCCTTCAGTGGGTTATTCGGAATCTTCGCGGTTTCTTCAGAATACAAAGGTTCGACTTCCTCATCCCAGAAGTCGTCTCTCTTGAGATCCGGAGCACGATCGTATCCTTGATCTACCATCATTAGGACCATTGTGATATTTCTGTCGATGAGAGCATTGCACTCAAAATCGTCGTCGTCTTCTCCGAATGGGTTCAACATTGCCTCTGCTACTTTCATCCATCCCATGTAGAAGATAAATTGAAGGGTTGACATTATGGGAAAGTAGAGGTCGATCTGAAGGGAAAATGAGTTTTAATTTGGGCTCGGCGACGTTTCGAAACTGCGTTTTTCGAAAAAGGACATTTCGCAACTGGACATTTCGCAACCAGTCGTCTCGCAACATTATAAAGTAGTCCAGTTCATGTTAATTTAGGTCGCAGGAAATTGGGTATATCTAGATTTGAAAAAAAAACCTGGATTTCGTGGTTGCGAAATGGCCGGTTGCGAAACCGACATGAGTTGCGAAATGTTGCGGAACCATAATTTGAGCTCCGAGACATTTCGCAACTAGTCGTTTCGCAACCAAGACGTTTCGCAACTACGACATTTTGCTACCGGTCACTTCGCAACTACGACAATCCGCAACCATGTTATTTCGAAACCACGAAATTCATGATTTTTGTAGAAAATTCATCACAACTTTTCAAATGCAGGCTATAACCTGGAATAGTTCAAAATGCCCTCAATCCCATCCAACCTTAATAAACGTAAAGTGTGACTAGTTTTTAGAGTTGCGAAACGTCCAGTTTCGAAATGTCGTAGTTGCGAAATTGACGTGAGTTGCGAAATATCCCGGAGCCTCCAGTTCATGTCAATTTAGGTCGCAGATATTCTAACTTCACATAATCACCTACATTTGAAAAAAAAAGTTATTTGAACTTATTACAATAAACGTGGAAATCATGGCTGCGAAATGACCGGTTTTGCGAAATGACTAGTTGCGAAATGTCGCAAAACCATAATCTGTAGTTTTGACTAACCTCCGTCTTATTATCTGCATGCTCCGACACCACATACTGTCTTGCCAACAGGCAGACCAAAAAATAAGTGTGCACCGCCAAGCAAACCAATTGTGGATACATAATCGGAATTGGGACCCAATCGTAGTTACAAATCCAGGCGAGACCCGTTCGGAATTTCTTGATCTCATCTTGCACGACGACTTGATAATAGTCACTTTCAATCAATCCCTTCTTCCTGGCTTCATAGGTCAAACTGAAAGCCCATTGGAAGGGAACCCAATATTTCGAGTATTTGTATTGGATCTCATCGTATCTTTCTTTTTCGTGAGGCATCATGAATCCGGCGGCGACTACTGTATCAAGGGTGGGGAATCGACGACGGGTACGCATGGAGATGTCTCGGAAGACGAGGACTTGAGCGAGTTCACAGTAACGAACAATGTTTCGACGGTACATGCGGGCTTGTTCCGTACGCCCACGGACATATTCGGCGGCCATTAGGCCGATGCTGAAAATTTGAATGTTTTTTTTTACTTACAAAATTTATGAGTAAAAGAGAGACGCAGAGAAGCTAGAACACTCTCGTTTCTCTGCGTCTCTGGGATTCGCATGGTCTAACTTTGAACGCTTATATCTCAGCAACCAACAATGCTATCGAAAAGTTGTCAACTGCAAAAATGTAGATTGTAAAATTTTACACGTTTTTGTAGTTGGCCACTTCTTGATAGCTTCACTGGTTCTTGAAATATAGTGCTAGGAAGTTGAGTGGTGGGTCAGCGCGAGACGCAGAGAAGCGAGGGTGTCTGCGTCTCTCCTGTCTTCCCACCCTCTAAACTTTGAAGCATCATATCTCAAGAACTAATAAAGCTATCAAAAAGTTGTTAATTACAAAAATGTATGAAATTTTACGTTCTACATTTTGTATTTTACTGTTTTGAGATAACTTGATTGGTTCTAGAGATCCGCGCGTTTGAAGGAAGGGGGAGGGTGACGACTTCTAAGCGCTCATATCTCGCCACCTACTGACGTTATCTAAAAGTTGTAAACTACAAAATTGTGAGAAATTTTATGATCTACATTTTAGTAATTGACAACTTTTTGATAACTAAAACCGATCTTGAGATACAGTTGTTTGAAGCAAAGAAACCTGTCTACGCGGTTCAATAATTCAAACCCCCATATCTTGACTCGCATTAGTGTTATCTAAGAAATTTTAACTACCAATATATGTAAAATTAAATTTCCTAAATTTTTGTAATTGACCTCCTTTTGATATCTGCCACCCCCGCTACGCTATGCGCCTTTAAAGCCGACTCACTTATCAATGAAACCAATAATCTGATACAAGTATGTCCATCTGTTGACAACTGCTGTTACAAAGAAACCCAACATGAAATTTAGTGGAATATATGATAATCGACTGTCACAGTACTGCACTATCCGTTCGAATGTTCTGAAAAATAATGAAAAATAAATACTATCGCTTGGCGTCAAATCTGATGTCAGGTCCGCAACAAAAAATACAAAAAAAGTCCAATAGAGCGCACTTCCTTACCTCTGCTGTCCGGGATTTAGTGCGGTACGGTAGATGACACTGAGTATTCCGTAGAGTACCAACCAGACGGCCAACTCCAAAATCACCGCCTTCCAGATACTTCCACGCCATTTGAGAAGCAACTTGAACAGTGTCCACGGCTTCGAGGTGGACACTGCCAGGTTGTAGTTTATCGTCATTACTGTAAAATGATTACTGTAGGTGACGGGACATCTGGACAAACAGATACACAGAGGGGACAAACAGATACACAGAGGGCGATATTCCCCAAGGGGAAACGCGCTCCATCGCAACTTGACTGAAATTTGAATTTTCAGCTTTCCCGCCATTTTGAAAACAGCGAAACATGCTTCGATGGGTGCGTGGACTCCTCGTGAACAATTCTACTGCTGCTCGAGTTCTCCACGAGGAGTCCACGCACTCACCAAAACATGTTTCGCTGTTTTCAAAGCGGCAAGAAAGTTAAAAAAAAGTAGACCAAAAAGAGAATCAGAATACACTCAGAATACGTAAAAGATGATCACGTTGATGATGATGATGCTGAAGTTGTTGTCATCGACGAGAGAGTGAAGAAAAATGGAGATTCAGAAAAAAAGAGAGAAGAAATTGATAGTCTTTTGGCGGAGAATCGGAGAGGGGTTCGAGACAGATGATAGGCGATGAAAAATGAGAGAAATTTTTTGTAATAGGCAAAATTTCGGCGGTAAAATTGGAACTGGTTATGAGTCATTTTTGAAAATAGGTACATGATTAGTTCAAAAAAAATTGTTTTTTTGAAATTTTTCGAAAGTGCGCTGGGGCTCCTTTGAGACCGGTTCAGATTCCGAAGCCTAAAATCCTTGAAAATGGGAATTTTTAAAAAATTCAAAAAATCATAATGATCTCCGAAAAATTTCCTATCCAACTGTGTAATTTTTATAAAAATCCGATCACTGAAAATCTTGCGGTAGGTCAAAAAATAATAAACACAATCATAAAAAAAGTTTCGGTTGACTATGTGATAGTTCGACGAACTATCAATAGTTGAACGAGAAATTTTTTTGAATGATGTCACTTTTTCAGAAACACGTGGTCATAAATGAGATCAATGGATAATAGACAAAAATACGAAAATTCTGAAAAAAAAATTTTTTGAAAAAAAATTTTCTAAAAAAAGAATTTCGAAAAATTTTGAAGTTATGTATTTCTAATGGATCCTGAGGTTGCAAATTTTTTAAAACCCTAAATTCGACTATTTGAGATCAAAAAATCACCCAAAAAAACCAAGAATACCCCCTTCACATCAACAGAAAATCGTAAAATTTTACGATCTCGGGTAGATCTTCGTTTTTCTCGAAAATCTATTTTCGGTCACTTTTTTACCCAAAAAAAATTTTTTCCACTACAGTACTCCTTGTCAAAATGAACAACCAACGCTTGGGGAACCCCCGAAAGGGGGCGGAGCCTAGAC
This sequence comes from Caenorhabditis sinica, assembly GCA_963932045.1. NCBI lineage: Eukaryota > Metazoa > Nematoda > Chromadorea > Rhabditida > Rhabditidae > Caenorhabditis > Caenorhabditis sinica. The sequence continues at coordinate 18,294,640 of OZ009943.1, forward strand.
CAAAAAGGGGCGGAGTCTAAAGAATTGGGGGTTCATTGCGGTCATTTTTCGGTCGGCGATAATAGAAAATAGAATGCAGACGACAAACTTTTGATGGTTTGATACTTCAAAGAATCGGAAGAAAAAAGAAGATAAAATTTGTGATAGAATGAAACCGAATGGGGATTTTGGAATGGCGGACATGTGATTTTCAATGAAGAAAATATTATAAAAAGATGGTCAGAAACAGATAATAACACTTATTTCCCTTTGCAAATTCGCTCAATCGAAATTCACTTCGATAGAGCGAATCTGCATTTTTTTACTAAAAAAAAATTTCCTCCACCACACTCCTCCTCACCCACGCCTGTCACCCACCTCCCCCTGCCGACTCGCACTCTCCTGTACGCCCTCCACCCTTGCTTTACAATGTGGCCGCGTGGCCTAATGGATAAGGCACCAGACTTCGAATCTGGGGATTGCAGGTTCGAGTCCTGCCGTGGTCGAAATTTTTTTGCTTTCTTTTTTGAACAGGGGATGTGAGGGAAAGCATTTTTTTTGAAAGAAAATGAAAATTACGGTCCCCATTTTTGTGACAAAGAACAGAATGAAGACGACTATCACTAATCTTTCTCTCCTTTAAAGTAGGAGTTACTGTAATCCAATCTTCTTCTGGTTAACTGATGATAAATCCTATTAGTTGTTCTTTTAATTTCCTAAATTAGTGGCGAAGAATGTTCGATTTGAAAATTGGAAAATTAGATTCGAAATAATTTCGAAGGAAATGAAAATAACAAGTTAGATTTTGCACTGAATTTTGGCCTTGTGAGGTTGAAAAGTTGGAATTTTTGGCTCCAAGAAATTTCACAACAACGACATTTCGCAACTCAGGTAAAATTCGCAACTACGACATTTCGCAACCACGTCATTTCGAAAACACAAAATTCAGGATTTTCGTGGAAAGTTTACGTCTAAATCATAATTTTTCGAATGTAGACTATAACCTGGAATAGTTCACAATACCCTAAATTCCATACAACCTTAATGAACGTAAAGTGGACTAGTTTATAGAGTTGCGAAACGACTGGTTGCGAAACGTCCAGTTTCGAAATTTCTTGGTCTCGAAATGACGTAGTTGCGAAATTGACGTGAGTTGCAAAATGTCGTAGTTGCGAAATGACTAGTGGCGAAATGGCTGGTGGAGCCAAAATTTTCATAGCAGAATCTCATAAAAAAATATGTCTCAATACGGGTGTCTAATACAAATATTGCTCATTTTTCTTGCAAAACGTGACACAAGGGGTTTCCCCTGCCTACAAACCCCACAACGTGACGCCTAAACCCACCCAAAATTGCCAATATTTCCTTGTAGTTTGAAATTTTGATCTAAATGACTTTCGATACCCAACTATTTACTTTTATGAGAAGAACATCGATTTCATTTTTAGAAGGTTATGTGTATTGGACAAATACGGAAGAGAGAGGGGAGGAGGGTGTCTAATTGGACGCCAAATAAAGGAGCACACATTTGAAAAATGAGCAATAATGGTGGGGTGAGCGGGTGGGCACACTTTTGGGGAAAATGGTAGATCATCTGAAAAGTTTTGATGGTAGATCAAGGTGTTCAGGAAAATTTTGTTGGGGGACTAGTTTTGGCATTTCGACTTTTCTAGGCCAAGTCAAAATTTGTTAATCAAATTCCTTGTGAATTCTTGGCTCTGGGGCATTTCGCCACTAGTCATTTCGCAACTACGACATTTTACAAACCAAGACATTTCAAAACTGGACGTTTCGCAACTCTATAAACTAGTCCACTTTACGTTCATTGAGGTTGTATGGGATTGAGGGTATTGTGAACTATTCCAGGTTATTAGTCTACATTTGAAAAGTTCTGATTTCAACCTGAACACAAAAGTCCTGGATTTCGTGGTTTCGAGATGACGTGGTTGCGAAATTTCGTAGTTGCGAAACGTCCAGTTTTGAAATGTCTTGGTTGCGAAATCGACGTGAGTTGCGAAATGTCGTAATTGCAAGACGACTGGTTGCGAAATGACTCGGAGCCATTCCGAAACCCGAAATTTAAGAAATATCCGAAAAAAAAATGCTCACCAAAGAACACGATCCCCCCGACAAGACTCCCGTCGAGAAAAGGACAACACGAAAACACAATAAAGTGTATACAGGAAAAGAAAAATATAATAGACCCTTCTCGGCAAACACATACTGTCATAACTTCGTGGGGGGCACCTCATGGAATACATAGAGAGATGTATGAATAATGATGATGCTGGTGATGATAATGGGTGTTTGGAAGTGATCTTTGGAGAAGAAAAAATTTCAGGCATAGTCATACGGTAACCAAATTTTTGCAACCAAGACATTTCGAAACTGGACGTTTCGCAACCAGTCGTTTCGCAACTCTATAAACTAGTCCACTGTACGTTAAGTTGTATGGGATTGAGGGTATTTTGAACTATTCCAAGTTATAGTCTACATTTGAAAAGTTGTGATTTCAACGTTAACTTTGTACGAAAATTCTGGATTTTGTGGTTTCGAAATGACGTGGTTGCGGATGGTCGTGGTTGCGAAATGGCCGGTTAAGAAATGCCGTAGTTGCGAAACGACTGGTTGCGAAATGTCGAAAAAAATTTTCCATCTTCTTAACTTCCGAACCCTTATCATTTTTATTTTCTAATTTCCTCTATCTTCCTATGTGCCCGATCGTGCCCGCCAAATGATTGTTCTTTGACATCCCCTCTACGACGACATCGTCTTCTCCAAGAATTCGTCTTTCTTCTAATGCGCTGCTTTCATTAGAAGTCAGTCAACACGACAATGATTCTGATGATCTTTGAATTAGTTTGAAGAAAAAGGCAAGAACTGGTTTCGACCCTTCTCTCATCAACGTGTTTTTGTACCCGGGAGAGTGTTGGTCATATGGTTTTTTGGAGGTTGGGAACTGATATTGAAATGATAGATAGAGTGGGGCGGAAATGAAGAAGATGTTCACGTCATCTGATGTGAGAGTGGGTGCAGAAAAAGGCTCCGAGACGTTTCGCAACCAGTCGTTTCGCAACTAGGACATTTCGCAACTCACGTCGATTTTGAAACTACGAAATCCACAATGAAAGTTCACGTTAGAATCACAACTTTTCAAATGTAGACTATAACCTGGAATAGTTCACAATACCCTCAATCCCATTCAAATTTAATGAACGTAAAGTGGAGTAGTTTATAGAGTTGCGAAACGCCTGGTTGCGAAATGTCCAGTTTCGAAATATATTGGTTGCGAATTGTCGCGGTTCCAAGACAGACGTGAGTTGCGAAATGGCTAGTGGCGAAATGTCCCAGAGCCGTCAATTCACATGGGATTCGATTAAAATATTTCGAGCTGGCCTAGAAAAGTCGAAATTGCCAAAACTAGTCCCCCGACAAAGTTTTATAGAGAAGGGCATGCTTATAGCATCAAGCACATTAAAAAACATCCAAAAATTGTTTGATTTTCCCACATGAACATGCGTTTAGATATTTCAAAAAATGCCAAAAAACTTGGAAAAAATGACAAAAAACTGGGAAAAAGTGATAGTCAAAAATCGAAAATCAATTTTTTCGTCTCTCCCGAACTCGTCGGAAACGAAAAATTCGGTGTATAGAAATTTCATTCGGCATTTACATAAACCCCTTCTAACACAAAATTTTCCGAAATTTCGTGAATAGGTATCGATCGATTAGCATAAAGAAGATGATATGATTTTTCGGATTTTTGGGGAAAATTGAAAACATTTTCAGAGAACAGAAAAATGGGGGGAGGGGGGGGGGGGGGGGGGGTTTGACCAAAAAGGATGTATGCGTATGCTTTAATGTTTATGTATATGACGATTTTTTTTGGAGAAAAAAATTTCAAATGTTCGAAAATATTTAGATCCTGAATCATGTTTGGTAAACAAAAACGAAGATTCCTATTCAGAAGAATTTTCATGCATCTCGTTCGCTGCTTGTACGATCATTTCGCAACTACGACATTTCGCAACTCCGCTAATTGCGCAACCGCTGCAATTCGCCGCCAAGACATTTCGAAACTGGACGTTTCACAACCAGTCGTTTCGCAACTCTATAATCTAATCCACTTTACGTTCATTAAGGTTGTATGGGACTGAGGGCATTGTGAACTATTCCAGGCTATAGTCTGTATTGAAAAGTTGTGATTTTAACAAGAACTTCCCACAAAAATTCCGGGTTTTCGTGGTTTCGAAATGACCTGGTTGCGGATTGTCGCGGTTGCGAAATGTCATAGTTGCGAAACGACTGGTTGCAAAATTGACGTGAGTTGCGAAATGTCGTAGTTGCGAAACGACTGATTGCGAAATGTCTTGTAGCCATATCTGTTCGAAACTAGCTAACGCTAGACCTTCCTGAAGCATGAACTCAAAAAATTGATGACTCATTTATTTATTAAAAAAACCAATTTAAAGCAGCAAAATAAACCCAAAAAAGTAACTCAATAAACTCTCTTGACCCCCTTGGCCTTCTCCTTGATCCATTTCTTAATCGCAGTCGTCTCCATTGCCCTAACCTTCTTGACCTCCTCCGTATCCTGCGGATGAGCTCCTCTCAAATCATAATGATGTGCCCCTTGCTTTAGAATCACACTGATCACCGATCCTTGAACCTTGTCCGAGTGATCGTAACCTCCTCCACTCCATGGGTCGAGGTAACCATTGGAGAAGACGATGTTGGAAGCCGATGGGAGGGAGGTGGCACCGAAGGCACGGCCACCGGCGAGTGGGCGGAGCAGGGTCTTGTTGTAGGCGATTTGGGAGAAGCTGGAAAGAGGTTAGAGGATGTTGCAGAAATTTTGTGATGTTTTGGTGGTCAAAATAAGCTTCAGTTTGTCAAATTTGGTCGACTGTGAAGGATTTTATGAGCGCTATGAAATTAAAGGAGGATTCCGGTCAAAAAATTTTTTTGATTCAAATTATGTAAAATTTTGTGCTGATTCCGAATATGATAGTGAAAACACTCAAAAATTGCTCTAAACCCCAGAAAAATTGCTTCAAAACGACCCTTTGTCGGTCGAACGGTCTCCTGGGGCAGTGGCCTAACTTCCGGAGTTTTCTCGGCCACCGCATTTTCAGATTTTTAAAACCATTTTTTCAAGTTTTTCTTTGTGAAAACCAAACGAAAAAGTGAAATAATTACAAAAATTTATGATTTTCACAAAAAAACCTGAAAAAAATGGTGAAAAAAATCTGAAAATGCAGTGGCCGAGTCAGGTGGCCGAGAAAACTCCGGGAGTTAGGCCACGGCCCCAGGAGACCTTTCGATCGAAAACGGGTAGTTTTGAAGAAATTTTTCTGGGGTTTAGAGCGATTTTTGAGCATTTCATTATGATTTTTGGAGTCTACGCACATTTTTACATATTTTGAACCAAAAAAAAAATGTTGACCTGAATCTTCCTTTAAACTGTGAGAACCTAGAACCCTATTAGCGATATTACCCAAGAGGAAACGCGCTCCATCGACAACTTGGCTGAAAGCGGTATTTTTCGGTTTTGAAAACAGCGAAACATGTTTTGGTGGGTGCGTGGACTCTTCGTGGACAACTCGGGCAGCAGTCGAATTATCCACGAGGAGTCCACGCACCGCGGGAAAGCTGGACATTACAATTTCAGCGAAGTTGCGATGGAGCGCGTTTCCCTTTGAGGAATATCGCTAACATAATTTTCAAAATAACTCACGTCTGCTTACAGTACTCCGCGTACTTCTCCGTGGTAAACGGACAATCCTTCCAGAAGAAATCATTCGGGTAACCACTTCCACACAACGGCATCACCATCTCGGTGCAAGTCTGGAATGGCCACCCGAGTGGATCTCCGAGACTACCATAAGCACTATCACACTTGGCAGCGTTGGCACAATGAGTAGTCTTATCCCCAGTGTAGTTGTAGTACAAGTTGACAATATTATAGAGTTGCTCAGCTGAGTCTTCTTGAGATTTTCCAGGTTGGGATGCAAATTTGCATGCCTCCTTGACAGGCCAGGATGGGAGAGTGCTGAGGAACGAAGTGGGGTAGGGGTAGTTGACCATTGCCATCGCTTCCATGGATTCTCGGATGTATTGCTGAAAATTATTAATTTGAAAAAAGATTTTGATAAAAATTTGGAGCATTTTCCTAGTTGGAACTATTTTGTTAGCTCGAATGAGAGTAGGAGTATCGGCTCTTTAAATTTGGCAGGTGTGGAAACTTATGCTTTTCTGTGAACACAGTTTAGTTTTTTCCGTTTTAGCTGTCAAAAAGTTGCCATTTTCAAAAGTCTGTAAAATTTAATTTTGTTTAGTTTTCTAACAAAAAAGTTTTATTATTTTTGTTAATTTTTTAGAAATAGCACTTGATATAACGCCCGCGCGCGCAATTGCGCATTGTTTAACTTTGAAGAGCGATAACTCAAGTAACAATACAGTTATCAAAAAGTAGTTAACTGCAAAAATGTAGAACGTGAAATTCTACACATTTTTATAGTTGATCACTTCTTGATAGCTTCATTGGTTCCTGAGATATAATGCTTTAAAGTTTAGAGGGTGGAAGAATAGGAGAGACGCAGACACCCTCGCTTCTCTGCGTCTCGCGCTGCGCCGGCTTTTTCACGCTTATCTCAGTTTCAAAGCACTCTCACTCCGCAACCACAAACGCTATCAAAAAGTTGTTCACTACAAAAATATATAGCATTTTATTTTCAACATTTTATTACTTTCTAACTTTTTGATAGCACTGCGGGCTCTAAAGTTATAACCACTCAAAGTTATGGGCAGTCTGATATGCAATCTGCGACTCTTCCCGTTCTCAACAGCCGGTTTGACTTCAAGGCGTTATATCTCAATAAGCAATGAAGTTTAGAAAAAATTGTTAATTACAAAAGTGTGTAAAATTGAAATTCCCCCAACTTTTTAGTCAACCAGTTTTTGACAACTTTACTGGTTCTTGAGATAGAGCGCCTAGTTTAAAGGTAATCACTGAATGCCGTCTGTGGGCCCTGCTCACCTTCAAAAACCCAACATCATCCTTATTTTCCAACTTTGATTTTGGATCCAACTTGTACAAAACATTCAAATACTGTCTTCCACTATCGCTCTTTGCCAGCTCATCCAAAGCGATCCATCCTTTCTCGATAGCTTTTCGGTTGCAGCCAGCGTCCAGGAAGGCGCGGGTTACGATCTGGAATGGTAGATCATAGTTGGGAACAATGATGGAAAATGAGTAGGCTTACAAAATCATAAACATCCTCTGGAATGTTGGAGTCGGTGAACCAAAAGACTGGGGCCGAGGCAGCGATTGCTCTGGAATAGTAGTGTACTTAGAAAACTGATTGCTGTAAAGCAAAATATTTCTAGAACTATCAAAGATATCAAGAAAGTGTCTACTATGAAAATGTAGAAAATTAAATTTTACACACTTTTGTAGTTGACAAATTTTTAATAACTCTTACGAGAACAGAGATACAGGCAATTGAAGATACGCAGACACTTTGAAACCTCATATCTCAAGAGTGATTAAAGTTATCAAATTTTTGTCAACTACAAAAAAGTATACAATTGAATTTCCTACATTTTTAAATTTTTTAATTTTCTGATATCTCTATATCAAAATGAGTTATACGCCTTTAAAATCTGCTCACCCATCCACGATATGCGGGTACTTGATTCTAAACCATGCCGACAGCATTCCACCGTAAGACCCTCCAAAAGCAATCACCGCTGATTTTTGAGCTCCTTTGATTTTCTGAAATCTTTATTTTTTGCTTTTATGTTTTAAGGATCGCAAAAAAAGGTACCTCATTCTTGAAAAACTGCACCGAGAGTGCAAAGTCGGCCAAGGCTTGCTGGGAAGAGAGGTATCCAAGACGGCGGATGTCGGTGTAGGACTCGTTTCTGGAATTTATCTTGGAAACTGAAAGAGTTAGACAGTTTTTGTCAACTGCAAAAATGTTTAGAAGAAAATTTTACACTTTTTTGTAGTTGACCACTTTTTGATAGGTGTAAGGGGAGTTGAGATATAAACGCTTAAACTTGAACGCTTATATCTCTGCCCCCTTTACCGTTTTCAAAAAATTGTCAATTAATAAAATGTGTAAAACTTTATTTTCTATATTTTTGCAGTTTACAACTTAGCTCTAGCTATTTTCCTTCTTGAGATAAACTCACTTGAATGGTTGTGACTTTCCATAAAATCTGTGCTCCACAAAAACCACTGCTGCCTTCAGCTCTGGAGCCAAATCCCACATGAATCCAGTATTTTCAGCGAAGGCTTCCAGACTTCCCTCATTTCCAGTGTAGAAAAGAATGGGGCCTCCAGACTCGTAGTTTTCGGTATTGAGGAAATATCTGAAAATGCGCTCTACTAGACAAATAATGAAAAGACGCTCCACTAGACTGGTATTATCCTTAGAGCGAACTTACCTCAAATCGAATTCATAGTCATTGGTAAAGGAAAAATGGTCGATGGGCACTTTCAAGTATCCCTCTTCGTATTTGTATTTTCCTGCACTTTTTTCAAAACCTTTTTCAAATTTCCCGCTCGATTTTTGTGTCACAGGATCTCGAAGACGAGTTAAGGCAATGGAAGTGGCAGTGAGCACTGCCAGCAAGATGAGAATTTTCATTCTGGAATATTTGTTTAATTGAAAATTCCAAAGAAAATAAGAAATTCTGTCAAATGTGGGAAAAATCGAGAAAAATCGAAGACAGTTGGTCGGATGACCCGATTTATGAGAGTGTGAGACACCAAACAACTGGTCACTTTTTTTATAATTGAGAGAGAGTATGGGAAAATGAGAGACTCAGAGAAAATAAGGGATGAAGAAAAAGAGATGACCCCAGGATTGTTACAGCATAGGGGAGACTTTGGGAGACTATTGGAGATCTTGTTTGTGGGAAAAAGGGCGAGACAGAGAACATAGAAAGGTTACAAAATATTGGGAAAAATACGCAGAGATTAATTGAAGTGGAGTTATGTTCATCTACCGGACCGAATAGGCCAACAGACGGGACGATGTGTAAATGGACCGCCGGACGACGTCCGGATGAGCCGAATGTTCCGTTATATCTCACCATCAGGAACCAAAAATTCTATGAGAAGTTTTTCAATGCGTCAAATTCTTTGCGGATTTAAAAATCAAGTTTATTTAACGAAATGTTTATCAGAAACTCTTTCAAATTACATTTTTACAAACACAACAAGCCCTTTTTCACCAGCGTTGCAATCCTCTCAATCCTGACGTCTTCTTCCTTGACTATCCCTTCTTCTGTTTCTTTCTATTCTTCTTTTTCTATCAGCTCCGGATCCTCATTCTGAATTTTCTCCTGCTCTTCTAACGCTCTTCTTTTTCGCAGAACGGATATCTGAAGGTCAATTTGCCAACGGAACTAGACAACACAAAGTAGGTCAAAAAGATGGTATCTATGTTCTTCGCAATTGCAACAGAGATACAGGTCAGACCCCCGGTTTTTAGTTATATATATTATACATGTATATATGTTTGGTGTTATCAGAAAGCCATCTCTAACATATTGACTACAGTAACCTTCCGTCTTGTTTTTTAGATTCTGGAGCTTTAATGAAACTTGAATTTCGGCTTTTAATCAAAATTTATTTGCTTTTCACGAAATCTCATTTTTTCGAACTGTTTTTTCTTGGCTTTAAGCACTTTCCCCTCTCGAGAAACTCCTCAGATTTTTTTTACTTCAGATTGCACACAGTGTAAAGTGCAATAATAATATAGTGCAAAAAAATTGTTACACTTTTATGAATCATGCCGACCGTCTCAAGAAGAAGGGAAAAAACAAAGAAAACTTTCATTATTTTCCCTCTTGGCGTCGTGTTGTGTTTGATGCCTCTGACAATGAAATTATTTTCTGTAATTTTAATTTATTCCTTCGGTATATTCAGTTGAAGGTGAGCTTAAATAAACCGAAAATTTGAATAGTGCTTTGCTTCCTAAAGACACGGGCGAAAAACTATGCAAAGTTTCCCCTTAGTTACAGTAGGTTCTGATCAAATTTTTTTTTGCTTTAAAATATGTAAAATTTTGTGCTGATTCCGAATATAATAGTGAAAACGCTCAAAAATCTCTTTAAAACCCTGAAAATTGCTTCAAAGCGACCCTTTTTCAGCCGCTTCATTTTTATCACTTTTTGTTAATCTTACCCTCTAATTTCTCCCATTTTCCGGGTATGCCCTCACACCCAACTCTACTCGCTCTTCTACTTATCATCACATTCCCATGGGCACCGAAAGCGGAGTGTTCGGAACCGAACACGGGTTCCGGAATGACCGTCAACTGCCAATCCGCAAACATGACTGACTGTCACTGGATTCTCCAATTTGACGTTCATGGAAATCTGGATATTCATATCCATGACGTCGTCGACCGGAAGAAATATGTGGCTATTGCCGTGGACACAACTGAAAATGGCACCGAATACGTCATTGGTATTCCCCATCAGCGATGGACAATCCGTGGGATCGCCAACGATTACGGAATAGTTGAACAACTCATCGAACAGGTTAATTTTATTAGGCTACTGTCGTTTGGGGTGGAGACGGACCGATAGTAGGCCACGACGTCGTCGACCCCCAAGGTTACGTGGCAGTGGATACAACGACGGATCAGAAGGAGACAGAATACGTCATCTGCATCCCCCACCAAGGACTACAATTCAATGGAGTCGCGAGTAGCGACAACATTATTTATTTCAAGGATCAGGTTAGTTTTAGTGGGCTACTGTCGTTTGGGGTGGAGTCGGACCGATAGTAGGCTTCCTTTCCCCATATTTATTTTATCCAGGCGGTGCTAGGCTTTTAAAGTCGATAAAAACGGCTGGAGAAGATAAAGAACACATTTAAAGGGTCCCAAGTTTTTTTCAGAATCCAGTAAGGGGCACTAAAAAGAAGAAAAAAGAAAACAAAAAAGTAATGGAGTGGTTAGGGTTTGAACCCGCAACCTTCAGATCCGTGGTCAGAGCTGTTATCCAAAAGGCCACCGGGGCAGCGATAGCAGAAAGGTCAGAGGAGATATACAAGTCGGGGGCTGCAAGCTCCACGCGCCGACGCTTGAAAACTTTTCAATTGCGCGCATGTGGCGTACCCGGTAAGGTCGCTGACCCCCAATTTTAGGTTCAGGGTTCAACTCCGACCACCCTCAAACCTTTTTTGTTTTCTTTACAGACCCCTAGAATGCAATACTTATTGTCCTAGATTGCCTAGAAACCTAGTATGGCGCCAGGAGGTGTCACCCTCCCACCTAGTAATTACTACCAACCCTACTACTGAATATAAAAATAATAGTAGAGTACACCTACTTCAGTATGTAGTACAGTGGACTCAATGTTTGGTTCATTTTTGGACTTAATTCAGGTTTTTCAAAACCAAAATCTAGTTTTTTTCAGCCTCTGGTCACGAACATGAGTGCCACTGCACCAAACACCTTTGTCTGCTCCTTCCCGGCCACCAAACTTCCCAAAGGATTCCAAAAAAAAAATTCAATATTATTTTTTCATTTTACATTAATCATGCCACACTAAAAACTCCATATAGTCATCATCAAATGAAATAGTTCCTCTGGTTCCATCTCTCCGAATAACGTCAAATCCTCCTGGAGTTTCTTGGAATTTGATCCCCTTCAACACAGTATCCTCATCCACATCCATCTCATGGGCAAAACTCAGAGAGAAACACTCCAATTTTGAATTTCCGCGCATCCAGAGTTTCAAAAATCGATTCACGTCCTTCTCGGTGAGCTCGCTAAAAGCGAAATGTACCTCTTTTGAATTCAACATCAGAATATCATCAAGTGTCATCGTAGTTTCATAGATATTGTAAGATCCTACTTGAAATTCACTGAAGTTTTGAATCAAGACTTTCCCAGGAGGCTTGCCATTCTCATAGCCATCGGTGTCCAAGTACAGATGATTCATATTCCCGAACGTTTTCATTATTTTAGGATTATACTCATCTGAGTTGCTGGTAGAGACCACCAGCTCATGAATGTTCTCCTGGAGCATACTATCCCTTAGCGAGTCCAAATCAAAATTTCCAACGCCTAGAAAAAATCGAAGTTGAAATACGTTTGAACAATTGAAGATCGTCTTGATATGACTGAGCCAACTTGGGATATCCATGAATCTTGGTACCACATACATCGTACCCTCATATTTCTTACCGTCAAAATGGATAAGATATACAATTTCTGGGGTGCCCATCTTTATGGGTAGGGGATCATTCTTGACTTCATGACTGTAGAATAGAAATTTGAATCGTTGTTCGCCAATTTTGGCGTGGATTGTGAAATCGTTGGAAACCATAACTTTGACTTTGGATCGCATGTTGATGGAGGCTACTAGGGACTTGTTGCGGTTGGAGTAGAAGGAGAATAAGATTCTGAAAAATGGAACATTTTCAGATTGAGTTGAGCACAAGATTTCCAATGTAATGTGAACCGGAGCGTGCTTTCTGGTCGGCTCCGGGACATTTCGAAACTAGTCATTTCGCAACTACGACATTTCGCAAGTCACATCGATTTCGCAACTACGACAGTTCGCAACCAAGAAATTTCGAAACTGGACGTTTCGTAACCAGTCGTTTCGCAACTCTATAGACTAGTCTACTTTACGTTCATTAAGGTTGTATGGGATTGAGGGTATTGTGAACTATTCCAGGTTAAAGCCTACATTTGGAAAGTTGTGATTTTAACTGGAACATTCTACAAAAACACTGGATTTCGTGGTTTCGAAATGGCGTGGTTGCGGATTGTCGCGGTGGCGAAAAGGCCGGTAGCGAAATGTCGTAGTTGTGAAATTGAGGTGAGTTGCGAAGCGTCGTAGTTGCGAAGCGACTGGTTGCGAAATGTCTCGGAGCCTTCTGGTCATAGTTAAAGAAGGATTCTACTCAAAAAAAATTTTTTGCTTCAAAATATTTAAAATTTTGTGCTGTTTCCGAATATGATAGTGAAAACGCTCAAAAATCTCTCAAAAACCCTGAAAAATCGCTTCAAAACGCCCCTTTTTCGGCCGAACGGTCTCCTGGGGCCGTGGCCTAACTCCCGGAGTTTTCTCGGCCACCGCATTTTCAGATGCCGGAGATAGGCCACGGCCCCAGGAGACCGTTCGGCCGAAAAAGGGTCGTTTTGAAGCGATTTTTCGGGGTTTCAGAGAGATTTTTGAGCGTTTTCACTATCATTTTCGGAATCAGCACAAAATTTTACATATTTTGAGGCAAAAAAATTTTTTGAGTGGAATCCTCCTTTGAAGAAGAAAACTCACAAATCCAAAGGTTCCATCGATCGAAGTACACGTTTCAGGGCATCTTGGGGAAGACGGAGAAGAGGGAAACGGTCACTCATGACTAGAAAAATGACGAGAATGAATGATGGACAGAGGGGTTGTGTATGTGCCAATCGATTGTCCCACTCAGAAGAGTTGAATGTGTGCTACCCTCACAGGGAAATATGTGACAATGGAGAACAGTGCATTAGTATTGATTGTTGTAACTTCTGAAGGACAGTTCTTACTAGGGTCATGAGAAGATCATGGAAAAAGATTTCAAAGTTTTCAGGGGTTCCCTAGATAGCCCTCAAAATGTCTCTGGTTTGAATTTCAAATAGATCCAAACTTGTGAGGTCTGGCGGATTTCTTGTAATAAAAAATTTCTTGTAATAAAATAATGACAGTTTATATCTTACAAAAAATGGTTTTTTAAATAAGAAATTTTTTAAAAAGAACTTGATGAGTTATGCAGTAGAGTTTAGCGACGGACGATATAAAGCATTCCAGCACTTTACAACATCGTGACAGTATTGTTGGTCGTTTTCCTGAAGTGAAAGATAGAATTGAATTACTAAAAATCATCGACTTTTTATGATTTAAAGGTGCGTTCAAAGAATCTGCATACACCGAATCAACATAAATTAGAGGCTCCGAGACATTTCGCAACCAGTCGTTTCGCAACTCACGTCAATTTTGCAACTACGACACTTCGCAACTCATGTCAATTTCAAAACTACGAAATTTCGCATCCGGTCATTTTGCGACCGCGACAATTCGCAACCACGTCAATTCGAAACCACGAAATCCAGAATTTTCGCAGAAAGTTTATCACAACTCTTCGAATGTAGACGCAAAAAAAGTTGCGAAACGACTGGTTGCGAAACGTCCAGTTTCAAAATGTCGTAGTTGCAAAATCGACGTGAGTTGCAAAACGACTTGTGTTCAAAACTTTTAATAATAAGAAAAAATAAATGCTTTCTTTCAAATTTAGAAATATGGTTATTCAAGAGAAGGCAAAAATGGTTTGCCTATTATTTTACAGTTTTCTTGATTGGTGAGTAAGAAGGAACAGGTAAAAAATTTCTTTGCCATTAGGTCATTTTTCAATTTTAAGAGGTTGTAAAACTCACTTTTTTCCCATCACCGTCAATGAAATGCAAGAGGAACAGGAATAGGAAGGGGGTTGGGTTTGGCACACAATACCGATGAAACTTCCCACACCACGAACAAGGTCCTTGGCCTAAAAATAGTTGAAAATCATCGAGTTTTTATGATTCAAAAAATAAGAAAAAAACATGAGCAAATTCTGTATTTTTTCTATTATTACTTACCCTTACCTGTCTCGACAAAACCCAAAAATATGGGATACAATGGCGTTGAAACATGGCGCCGTGGTTTCATCGGGAAGTAAGATGTCCAGAATATTTTGAGGAGCTACCGACCGACCTAAAAGTAGTAAAACATTAAAAATTACAATTATTTATGTGACTTACCATGGGTCCTCCTACCAGTATCAAACATAGAATAATTTTAAAGAAAATCAATAAATATAGAAAGAGATCGCCAAACTCAGACGGCAATCAACATTGAGACGACAGCAAAAATGAAATCGAATTGAAGTTGGGAAGAGGCGAGAAGAAGTAGAAGAGAGATCAACAAACTAATGTAGGCGCAGATGAAAAAAGTAGTGTAGAAAAAAAAAGTTGGCAATTACGCTGGACGCGCCGGGCGCTCTTGTTTGCTGAAGACGATTACTTGTTCTTCTGACAGAAAAGAGGAAAAGGGCACATTTATTATTAGTATTCTTATACATATTTATATAGGAAGGGGCACATTTATCACACACAGCTGATGTGAACGTGAAGATAGAAGCGTTAAAAGTTGCGAAATGACCGGTTGCAAAACGTCCAGTTTAGAAATGACTTGGTTGCGAAACGTCCAGTTCTGAAATGTTTTGGTTGCGATGTGTCGTGGTTTCAAAATCGACATGAGTTGCGAAATGACTTGGTTGCGAAATGTCTTGGTTGCGAATCGTCGTGGTTTCGAAATGTCTCGGGACAAGTATCTGAAATGTCCTCCTCACATTTATTTCGCTGATAAAACCTTCAAACTAAAAATTGAATAGACGATTTATTGAAAAAAAGCAAATCACAGTGAGAAAATGTAAGTTTGACGATGGTGAGGGGTTGGGTCCATTTGTTCGCAAAGAATGCGAGGTACTAGGTTGATCGCAGCCGTCACAATCCTATCGACCAAGCTGAAAATAAGAAAAAATTTGTTTATAGCAACTGATGATGAGTTTAATAAAATTGTGCTCGTTTTTTCAGAAATCGAGAATCTTATATGATTATTCAAGAAATGTCAAAAAGGGGTTATTCACCTAGTATTTCACTTTTTTCCTGGTTGATGTGGAAGAAGAAACAGGTTTTAAACATTATTGTCAATACCTGAACACTCCCATTATTCTGCCATAGACCAAAAATGGAGAATATTCCTATATTCCAATATTTCAAACGTTGCCTCTTTTTTAATAGAAAAAATTTTGGAGTTTTTGGAAGAGGTTGAAAAACTTACTTCAGCTCCATGCACGAGCTACACGAGTAGAGAGGTACAGACACGATAAGCCCGTCTTGCACCCTGAAATATTATGATCATACTTGACCAAAATCGGCCCGGCCCGGCCCGATGAAAAATTTTGCCGGTCCGGCCCGGTCGGCCCGAGTGGGGCCCGGCCCGCGACAAGTATGACTATGATTGTTTTGATTACGTTTAAAGATTGCGCCAGATACATCAACCATTTGGGAAAACCAAGTAAAGTTTTTAGTTCGGGCTGTATTTCTCATTATTATTGCTCACTTACTCATCTGAACAATATCGGAATATTCAGGAGCAAATTGCATTTGAATATGATCCATCGGTAGTAAAATGTCATTTGAAATTTCTTCGCATCGGATGCTGCTATTTTGGCGTTGATCTGGGCAAGCAATTTTTATAATATCCCCGACAAGATCAATCGTATCCAAGACATCCTGAAAATATAAATTGTTAAAGCGAAATTCAGAACCCCAGATCAACTCACGATCTGACAAATTCGGGGTTCGCATTCTTCAGTAATGCACTCGGTTTTATTAATTGGAGAAGTGTATGGAGGATAGACTTACGTGGGCCTGAAAGTGAGGAACGTCTTTAAAGGAGGATTCCGGTCAAAAAATTTAAAAAAAATTTTTTACCGTTCGGCCGAGAAAGGCGAGTTTGGAAGCGATTTTTTAGGGTTTTCATTATTATATTCGGAATCAGCACAAAATTTTACATATTTTGAAGCAAAAAAATTTTTTGACCGGAATCCTCCTTTAAAATATACAATTTTTATGTGACTTACCATGGGTCCTCCTACCAGTATCAAACATAGAATAATTTTAAAGAAAATCAATAAATATAGAAAGAGATTGCCAAACTCAGACGGCGATCAACATTGAGACGAGAGCATGAATGAATTTTAAATGAAGTTGGGGAAGAGGCGAGAAGATGTAGATGAGAGATCAACAAACTAATGTAGGCGCAGATGGAAAAAGTAGTGTAGAAAAAAAGAAAAGGGTTGGCACTTACACTGGATGCTCCGGGCGCTTTTGTTTTCCTTCTTCTCTTGACAAAAAAGAGGAAAAGGGCACATTTCTTATTAATATTATTATGTATATTTGTAAAGAAAAAATGGTTGCGAAACGTCCAGTTGCGAAATGTCTAAGAGCCTTCGATCGTTCTGCACATTTATGCAGATAATATAACAAGTATCTGAAAAGTCCTCCTCACATTTTTTTCGCTGATAGAACTTTCCAACTAACTAAAAACTGAATAGACGATTTATTGAAGAAATGTAAGTTAAAATTTGAAGAAAAAAAAGTAAGATAAACAGTCTTGAGAGCTTCGCTCCATGAGTCCTTGCACCACTGGTTGCCTGGTTCGCATAGAATACGTGATGCTAGGTTGATCGCAGCCGTCACAATCCTTGAGCCAATCTGGAAATAAGAAAGATTATTGTTCATAGCCCCGAGAGATATAGTCAGAATAGAATTTCGCAACCAGTCGTTTCGCAACTACGACGTTTCGCTACCGGTCATTTCGCGACCGCGAAATCCAGGATTTTTGTTGACATACTTTCGGTTTTGAAACGTCTTGATTTCTATTTATCGTGGTTGCAAAATCGACGTGGATTGCGAAATGTCACAGTTCCGAAATAACTAGTGGCGAAATGTCCCGGAGCCGTTTATTTAATATTTCCTAGTTTTTAGAAGAGGTTGTAAAACTCACTTTTTTCGCCATGATTAGTTCTGCACATGAAGAGCATGTTTGGTGGTATCTGTAGACTATCATGTCCGGCCTGACTCTGAAATATTAGGAAATTATTGCTACTGTTTAAAAATCGTTTCAGGATCAGATACATAGTTTTTGAAAAAGAAAGTAAAAAACACTGACATTTCAAAACTGGTCGTTTCGAAACCAGTCGTTTCGCAACTCTATAAACTAGTCCACATTACGTCCATTTAGGTTGTATGGGATTGAGAGTATTGTGAACTATTCCAGGTCATAGTCTACATTTGAAAAACTGTGATTTTATCTTGAACTTTCTACAGAAATCCTGGATTTCGTGGTTTCGAAATGAGGAGGTTGCGAAATGTCTCGGAACCCAAAAAAGGTAACGAGCCTGATTAGCAAAAATTAAGCAAAAACGATGTTGTTTTTTCTATTATTACACACTCACTTGTCTCGGCATAGTCCCAGTACATGGGGCTCACAAATTGCGTTTAGATGGGCCGCATTCATGTTTTCTGGGATAATGATGTCCACAATATCGGTCGCCACGCATCTGTTGGTTTCGTTCTCCGTTTGCTGGGTATCACAAACGGCCTAGATGAAGTTGTGAACATGCTCGATGAGAAAGTTGGCGTACTGAAAAACAAAATTGTTTAAAGGAGGAAAAAATGTTTGTAAATTCCAAAAATCATATTGAAAATGCTCAAAAATCGCGCTAAAACCCCGGAAAATGGGTCCGAAATGAGCAAAAATCGCAGAAGTTGTATCCGGTGGCCGTGGCCGAGTTTCCCAAAAAAGGGGGCGGAGCCAAACACAGGGATTGGCTGCAGCACGACTGCAACGAATTGGCTGGTTGGCTGGTTCCGACCTTTTTTTGGGGAAACTCAACCCCAGACAACTTCTGCGATTTTTGCTCATTTCAATGCCATTTTTCGGGGTTTTAGAGCATTTTCTCAGCGTTTTATTTTAGGATTTTTTTCCACATTATTACATATTTTAAGGCGAAAAATTTTTGGTCGGAGTCCTTCTTTTAACAAGACTCAGAGTTGCAGATCAACTCACAGAACGTACGCGAACCACGGTCTTTTTGCATAGGAGATTGCACCAGCTTTTTTTGGTCGGTATGGTGTATTTTGGGGTGTCCTCAAGGTTTCTGTCCGACCTAAAAAATTAAATTAAAAAATTTAAAAAATCAATTTATTATGTGACTTACCATGGGTCCTCCCACCAATATCACGCATAGAATAATTTTAAAGAAAATCAGTAAATATAGAAATAGATAGCCGAATTCCGATGGCAGTCAACATTTCCATATTATGAGAGAATTTTAAAGAAAATCAATGAATATAGAAAAAGATCGCCAAACTCAGACGGCAATCAACATTGAGACGATGGCATAACTGAAATCAAAATGAAGTTGAGAAGAGGCGATAAGAATTAGATGAGAGATCAATAAATCATGGAGACGCAGATGGAAAAATGAGTGTCAAAAAAAAAAGAAGAAGATAAGAGTTGGATCTTCCGGTGGGTGCTCCGGGCGCTTTTTTTTACTGCGGCTGACAGAAAAGAGGATTGTGGGAAGAAAGTATGTCACTTTTCCACTAATCGGCTTTTCAAAAATGGAAATTTATGTTGAAATTTCCAAAATTTCGAGGAAATTTTCAAAATTTCAAAGATCCGAAGAATCAAACCAAGCTCGAGAATTTGAAGACATCAAACCTTTTTTTAGAAAAAAAAGAAGAAAAGTTTTTACAGCGGGCTGCTTGTGAGAAAAGAATAGACTCGGCTCGATCGAAATGATGCGTCACTGGGAAAGTCAAATAAGCCAATCTTTTTTTGAACATAATATGTAAACATCCTATGTTTTCTTTGCGGCTTTGATATCCTCATGATCATCTTCAGCTCCCTCTTTTTTACTTTTTTTGTTGGCATTCTCCTCCTTGCTCATACACTTTTTCACTTGACCTTATTAGGAGTTTTCGACTCCGGGACATTTCGCAACTAGTCATTTCGCAACTATGATATTTCACCACTCACGTCGATTCTGCAACCTCGACATTTTTCAACCAGGAAATTTTGAAACTGGACGTTTCACAACTCTATAAACTAGTTCACTTTCATTGAGGTTGTATGGGACTGAGGGTATTATGAACTGTTCCAGGTTATACTCTACATTTGAAAAGTTGTGATTTTAAACTGAACTTTCTACAAAAATGCTGGATTTCGTGGTTTTGAAATGACGTGGTTGCGGAATGTCGAAGTTGCGAAACTGACGTGAGTTGTGAAATGTCGTAGTTGCAAAACGACTGGTTACGAAATGTCTCAAAGCCGATATCATCCATAATGCTCTGCTAAACTTATTTTTTATGTTGTTAGGACTTTTCGCCTAGGCAACGAAAAACTAGACCAGAAGATTTCGGAAAAGGATTCAATGAAGGAAGGACTCTGAAAAATAGAAAAAAAAACAGTTTCCTAGCACCACATTTATTCGAGAACAATAATATAACATATAGAAAAATGAACAGAGGATTCTTCTTCAGGAGATGAGACTTCAGGGCGCTTCTTCTGAGGGTTGGAGAATCTGGAAAATATCTATAAGTTTTCGAAGAAAACCCAATATTCTTACCAGAGGGGATAGGTTTCTGAAGTTCTGATGAAACGATGGAAAACTGGAAATACGAATCTGTAAAATCTTTATAAGTTTTTGAAGAAAGGAGAATCTTTTTACCAGTATCTGGGGAATAGACGGATAGGCTTCTTCTGGATGGATGGATGGAGATAAACTTGAAAAAAATCGAAAAGTTTATTAAAAAGAAAAGAGAATCTTACCAAATGTGGTGGCGTTGGAGAAGTGAGCAGGAACGATGTCACGACAATTACTATGACAGACGATGTCGTGGTCGATCTGAAATGAAAGGTTTTTTTAATTTACTAAAATCATAGACTTTTCAAAGTATTCGTAATATAAAAAATTTAGTTAGTTTAAGATGTCGTTTTTATCTTGAAATTTTTTTTAAATTTGGTTGAAAGTCTTAAAATGGCAGCTAAACTAAAAAGCTACGGTTTCTACTAGGCACATGATCTTTTACTTTTTTTGTCAGAAATGTGAAATCAAGAAGAGTTGAAAATTGGCTGTAATCAGTTAAAAATGGGTAGTAAATACTCACTTTTTTCGCCATGATTAAGAGCTCTGCACAGGAAGAACATGATTGGTAGTATTGGATTGAGTATTGGATTGGATTGAGTGGCGGTCTTGAGACTACCATGTCCGGCCTGACTCTGAAATATTAGGGAAAATTATTGGATACTGTTTAAAGGAGGCATCCGACCAAAAAACATTTTTTGCTTCAAGATATGAAAAAAATGTGTGCTGATTCCGAATATCACAATGAAAATTTACAAAACTTGCTCTAAAACCTCGAAAATCCGCCTGAAAATGTCATTTTTTGGCCGAAGTTGTTTTAGGTGGTCGTGGCCGAACTCAGGACCAAATACATAGTTTTTAGAAAAGAAAGTAAAAAACACAGCTCGACGTTTTCTAAGCTTTCAAAAAAGGTAATGAGCGTGGTCAGTAAAAATTAAGCAAAAACTTTGTTCTTCACATTGATACGGCTCTGCGACACTTTGCAACCGGTCATTTCGCAACTACGACAGCTCGCCAGACGTTGCATTTTTACTAAAGAAATTTTCAAAAATTTCAACTGCGGAGGAACAGAAATGTCAAAGTTGCGAAATGACCGGTTGCGAAGTGTCGCGGAGCCATTATTACACACTTACTTGTCGCGGCATTGTCCCATTACGTGTGGCGCACAAATTGCGTTGAGATGGGCCGCATTTATTTCTCTTGGGATGATGATGTCCACAATATCGGTCGTCACGCATCTGTTGGTTTCGTTCTCCGTTTGCTGGGTATCACAAACGGACTAGATGATCTTGTGAACATCTTCGATGACAGTCTAGTTGTGCTGAAAATCAAAACTGTCTAGACAAGATTCAGAATTGCAGATCAACTCACGGCAAATTAGCGTTGCCTTTTCACATAGGAAATTGCACCAGCTTTTTTTGGTGGATGTGGTGTAGTGCTGAGTCCACTCCATGTTTCTGTCCGACCTAAAAGTAGTAAAACATTTAAAAATAGCAATTTATTATGTGACTTACTGCTTTCATGGGTCCTCCTCCCAGTATCAAACATAGAATAATTTTAAAGAAAATAATTGAATATAGAAATAGATAGCCGAATTCAGATGGCAGTCAACATTTCCATATCATGAGAGAATATTAAAAAAAATCAATGAATATAGAAAGAGATCACCAAACTCAGACGGCAATCAACATTGAGACGAGAGCATAACTGAAATTGAAATGATGTTGGGAAGAGGCGATTAGATGAGAGATCGATAAATCATAGAGACGCAGATGGAAAAAGTGGTGCCAAAAAAAAAGAAGATAAGAGTTGGCACTTCCGCTGGATGCTCCGGGCGCTCTTTTTCTTCTGATAGAAAAGAGGAACGTGGGAAGAAAGGCTGTCACTTTTACACTAATCGGCTTTTCAAAAGTGGAAATTTTTATGTTGAAATTTTCAAAATTTCAAGGAAATTTTCAAAATTTCAAGGAAATTTTCAAAATTTCAAAGATCCGAAGAATCAAACCAAGCTCGAGAATTTGAAGACACCGGTCTTTTTTTTTTAGAAAAGTTTTTTCAGCGGACTGTTGTGAGAAAAGAATAGACTCGGCTCGATCAGAAAAATGCGTCACTGAGAAAGTCAAATAAGCCAATCTTTTTTTTTACATAACATGTAAACATATTGTAAAAACATAATATGTAAGCATATTATGTTTTTTTCGCGGTTTTGGTATCCTCATGATCATCGTCCTTCTTTTTTTTTTTGAAAGTTTCCTCGTTGCTCATGCTCTTCTTCACTTGACCATATTAGGATTTTTCGGCTCCGGGACATTTCGCCACTAGTCATTTCGCAACTCACGTCGATTCTGCAACCGCGACATTTCACAACCCAGATATTTTAAAACTGGACGTTTCGAAACCAGTCATTTCGCAACTCTATAAACTTGTCCACTTTACGTTTATTAAGGTTGTATGAAATCGAGGATATTTTGAACAATTCCAGGTTATAGTCTATATTTGAAAAGTTCTGATTACGTGAACTTCCTACAACAATTCTGGATTTTGTGGTTTCAAAATGGCATTGTTGCGAAATGTCGTAGTTGCGAAATGACTGGTTCTGAAATGTCTCGGAGCCGATATCATCCATAATGCACTGCTAAACTTATTTTTAATGAAACCACCAAATGAGTATTAATAGAACTTGAGTGTTGAAAAAAATGATTATAGAAAAAGAAAGTTTTTTTGGTTGTTAGGACTTTTCGCCTAGGCAACGAAAAACTAGACCAGAAGAATTCGGAGAAGATTTCGGAAAAGGAAGGACACTGGAAAATAGAAAAAAGAAGTTTCCACCAGCACATTTATTCGAGAAAAATATTATAACATATAGAAAAAATGACAAGGGGATTCTTCTTCAGTAGATGAGACTTCAGGAGGCTTATTCTGAGGATTGGAGAATCTGGAAAATATCTATAAGTTTTCGAAGAAACCCCAATATTCTTACCAGAGGGGATAGGTTTCTGAAGTTCTGATGAAACGATGGGAAACTGGAAATGCGAATCTGAAAAATTTCTAACAGTTTTTGAAGAAAGGAGAATCTTCTTACCAGTATCTGAGGGATAGATGGATAGGCTTCTTCTGGATGGATGGATGGACGGATAGAGATGAACTGGAAAAAAATCGAAAAGTTTTTTTAAAAGAAAAGAGAATCTTACCAAATGTGGTGGCGTTGGCAAGACGTGGAGAAGTGAGCAGGAACGATGTCACGACAATCACTATGACAGACGATGTCGTGGTCGATCTGAAATGAAAGGTTTAAAAATTTGCCTATTTTCTCTCAATTTCAAAATATTTCCGAGAGGTTGTAAAACTAACTTTTTCGCTATCATTGAGAGCTCTGCACAGGAAGAACATGATTGGTGGTTTATTTGGACTACCATGTCTTTGCTGACTCTGAAATATTAGGATAAATTTGATACTGTTTAAAAATCGGATCAGGACCAGATAGATAGTTTTTGGAAAAGAAATTTGAAAAACACAGACATTTCGAAACTGGACATTTCGCAACCAGTCGTTTTGCAACTATATAAACTAGTCCACTTTACGCTCATTCAGATTTTATGAGATTGAGGGTATGTGAACTATTCCAGGTTATAGTCTACATTTGAATAGCTGTGATTTTAACGTGAACTCTCTACGAAAATCCTACATTTCGTGGTTTCGAAATGGAGTAGTTGCGAAAAGACTGGTTGCGAAATGTCTCGGAGCCCAAAAAGGTAACGAGCCTGGTCAGCAAAAATTAAGCAAAAGCTGTGTTTTTCATCTTATCGCACACTTACTTGTCACGACAGAGGCCCATTACATGCGGCGCACAAATTGCGTTGAAATGGGCCGCATTCATGTTTTCTGGGATGATGATGTCCACAATATCGGTCGCCACGCATCTGATGGTTTCGTTCTCCGTTTGCTGTGTGTCACAAACGGTCTGTATGAAGTTGTGAACATTTTCAATAACAGTCTAGTTGTGCTGAAAATTAAAACTGTTTAAACAAGATTCAGAATTGCAGATCAACTCACGGCAAATTAGAGTTGCCTTTTCACATAGATGGTTGCACCAGGTTTTTTTGGAGTTCACTCCATGTTTCTGTCCGATCTAAAAGTTATGAAAAATTTGAAATATCAATTTGTTATGTGGCTAACTGCTTCCATGTGTCCTCGAGCCATTCCCCGATCGCAGTCGCAGAGGATAGCCATATATCAGTATCAAGGATAGAATAATTTTGAAGAAAATCAGTAAATATAGAAATAGATAGCCGAATTCCGATGGCAGTCAACATTTCCATATTATGAGAGAATTTTAAAGAAAATCAATGAATATAGAAAAAGATCGCCAAACTCAGACGGCAATCAACATTGAGACGATGGCATAACTGAAATCAAAATGAAGTTGAGAAGAGGCGATAAGAATTAGATGAGAGATCAATAAATCATGGAGACGCAGATGGAAAAATGAGTGTCAAAAAAAAAAGAAGAAGATAAGAGTTGGATCTTCCGGTGGGTGCTCCGGGCGCTTTTTTTTACTGCGGCTGACAGAAAAGAGGATTGTGGGAAGAAAGTATGTCACTTTTCCACTAATCGGCTTTTCAAAAATGGAAATTTATGTTGAAATTTCCAAAATTTCGAGGAAATTTTCAAAATTTCAAAGATCCGAAGAATCAAACCAAGCTCGAGAATTTGAAGACATCAAACCTTTTTTTAGAAAAAAAAGAAGAAAAGTTTTTACAGCGGGCTGCTTGTGAGAAAAGAATAGACTCGGCTCGATCGAAATGATGCGTCACTGGGAAAGTCAAATAAGCCAATCTTTTTTTGAACATAATATGTAAACATCCTATGTTTTCTTTGCGGCTTTGATATCCTCATGATCATCTTCAGCTCCCTCTTTTTTACTTTTTTTGTTGGCATTCTCCTCCTTGCTCATACACTTTTTCACTTGACCTTATTAGGAGTTTTCGACTCCGGGACATTTCGCAACTAGTCATTTCGCAACTATGATATTTCACCACTCACGTCGATTCTGCAACCTCGACATTTTTCAACCAGGAAATTTTGAAACTGGACGTTTCACAACTCTATAAACTAGTTCACTTTCATTGAGGTTGTATGGGACTGAGGGTATTATGAACTGTTCCAGGTTATACTCTACATTTGAAAAGTTGTGATTTTAAACTGAACTTTCTACAAAAATGCTGGATTTCGTGGTTTTGAAATGACGTGGTTGCGGAATGTCGAAGTTGCGAAACTGACGTGAGTTGTGAAATGTCGTAGTTGCAAAACGACTGGTTACGAAATGTCTCAAAGCCGATATCATCCATAATGCTCTGCTAAACTTATTTTTTATGTTGTTAGGACTTTTCGCCTAGGCAACGAAAAACTAGACCAGAAGATTTCGGAAAAGGATTCAATGAAGGAAGGACTCTGAAAAATAGAAAAAAAAAACAGTTTCCTAGCACCACATTTATTCGAGAACAATAATATAACATATAGAAAAATGAACAGAGGATTCTTCTTCAGGAGATGAGACTTCAGGGCGCTTCTTCTGAGGGTTGGAGAATCTGGAAAATATCTATAAGTTTTCGAAGAAAACCCAATATTCTTACCAGAGGGGATAGGTTTCTGAAGTTCTGATGAAACGATGGAAAACTGGAAATACGAATCTGTAAAATCTTTATAAGTTTTTGAAGAAAGGAGAATCTTTTTACCAGTATCTGGGGAATAGACGGATAGGCTTCTTCTGGATGGATGGATGGAGATAAACTTGAAAAAAATCGAAAAGTTTATTAAAAAGAAAAGAGAATCTTACCAAATGTGGTGGCGTTGGAGAAGTGAGCAGGAACGATGTCACGACAATTACTATGACAGACGATGTCGTGGTCGATCTGAAATGAAAGGTTTTTTTAATTTACTAAAATCATAGACTTTTCAAAGTATTCGTAATATAAAAAATTTAGTTAGTTTAAGATGTCGTTTTTATCTTGAAATTTTTTTTAAATTTGGTTGAAAGTCTTAAAATGGCAGCTAAACTAAAAAGCTACGGTTTCTACTAGGCACATGATCTTTTACTTTTTTTGTCAGAAATGTGAAATCAAGAAGAGTTGAAAATTGGCTGTAATCAGTTAAAAATGGGTAGTAAATACTCACTTTTTTCGCCATGATTAAGAGCTCTGCACAGGAAGAACATGATTGGTAGTATTGGATTGAGTATTGGATTGGATTGAGTGGCGGTCTTGAGACTACCATGTCCGGCCTGACTCTGAAATATTAGGGAAAATTATTGGATACTGTTTAAAGGAGGCATCCGACCAAAAAACATTTTTTGCTTCAAGATATGAAAAAAATGTGTGCTGATTCCGAATATCACAATGAAAATTTACAAAACTTGCTCTAAAACCTCGAAAATCCGCCTGAAAATGTCATTTTTTGGCCGAAGTTGTTTTAGGTGGTCGTGGCCGAACTCAGGACCAAATACATAGTTTTTAGAAAAGAAAGTAAAAAACACAGCTCGACGTTTTCTAAGCTTTCAAAAAAGGTAATGAGCGTGGTCAGTAAAAATTAAGCAAAAACTTTGTTCTTCACATTGATACGGCTCTGCGACACTTTGCAACCGGTCATTTCGCAACTACGACAGCTCGCCAGACGTTGCATTTTTACTAAAGAAATTTTCAAAAATTTCAACTGCGGAGGAACAGAAATGTCAAAGTTGCGAAATGACCGGTTGCGAAGTGTCGCGGAGCCATTATTACACACTTACTTGTCGCGGCATTGTCCCATTACGTGTGGCGCACAAATTGCGTTGAGATGGGCCGCATTTATTTCTCTTGGGATGATGATGTCCACAATATCGGTCGTCACGCATCTGTTGGTTTCGTTCTCCGTTTGCTGGGTATCACAAACGGACTAGATGATCTTGTGAACATCTTCGATGACAGTCTAGTTGTGCTGAAAATCAAAACTGTCTAGACAAGATTCAGAATTGCAGATCAACTCACGGCAAATTAGCGTTGCCTTTTCACATAGGAAATTGCACCAGCTTTTTTTGGTGGATGTGGTGTAGTGCTGAGTCCACTCCATGTTTCTGTCCGACCTAAAAGTAGTAAAACATTTAAAAATAGCAATTTATTATGTGACTTACTGCTTTCATGGGTCCTCCTCCCAGTATCAAACATAGAATAATTTTAAAGAAAATAATTGAATATAGAAATAGATAGCCGAATTCAGATGGCAGTCAACATTTCCATATCATGAGAGAATATTAAAAAAAATCAATGAATATAGAAAGAGATCACCAAACTCAGACGGCAATCAACATTGAGACGAGAGCATAACTGAAATTGAAATGATGTTGGGAAGAGGCGATTAGATGAGAGATCGATAAATCATAGAGACGCAGATGGAAAAAGTGGTGCCAAAAAAAAAGAAGATAAGAGTTGGCACTTCCGCTGGATGCTCCGGGCGCTCTTTTTCTTCTGATAGAAAAGAGGAACGTGGGAAGAAAGGCTGTCACTTTTACACTAATCGGCTTTTCAAAAGTGGAAATTTTTATGTTGAAATTTTCAAAATTTCAAGGAAATTTTCAAAATTTCAAGGAAATTTTCAAAATTTCAAAGATCCGAAGAATCAAACCAAGCTCGAGAATTTGAAGACACCGGTCTTTTTTTTTTAGAAAAGTTTTTTCAGCGGACTGTTGTGAGAAAAGAATAGACTCGGCTCGATCAGAAAAATGCGTCACTGAGAAAGTCAAATAAGCCAATCTTTTTTTTTTACATAACATGTAAACATATTGTAAAAACATAATATGTAAGCATATTATGTTTTTTTCGCGGTTTTGGTATCCTCATGATCATCGTCCTTCTTTTTTTTTTTGAAAGTTTCCTCGTTGCTCATGCTCTTCTTCACTTGACCATATTAGGATTTTTCGGCTCCGGGACATTTCGCCACTAGTCATTTCGCAACTCACGTCGATTCTGCAACCGCGACATTTCACAACCCAGATATTTCAAAACTGGACGTTTCGAAACCAGTCATTTCGCAACTCTATAAACTTGTCCACTTTACGTTTATTAAGGTTGTATGAAATCGAGGATATTTTGAACAATTCCAGGTTATAGTCTATATTTGAAAAGTTCTGATTACGTGAACTTCCTACAACAATTCTGGATTTTGTGGTTTCAAAATGGCATTGTTGCGAAATGTCGTAGTTGCGAAATGACTGGTTCTGAAATGTCTCGGAGCCGATATCATCCATAATGCACTGCTAAACTTATTTTTAATGAAACCACCAAATGAGTATTAATAGAACTTGAGTGTTGAAAAAAATGATTATAGAAAAAGAAAGTTTTTTTGGTTGTTAGGACTTTTCGCCTAGGCAACGAAAAACTAGACCAGAAGAATTCGGAGAAGATTTCGGAAAAGGAAGGACACTGGAAAATAGAAAAAAGAAGTTTCCACCAGCACATTTATTCGAGAAAAATATTATAACATATAGAAAAAATGACAAGGGGATTCTTCTTCAGTAGATGAGACTTCAGGAGGCTTATTCTGAGGATTGGAGAATCTGGAAAATATCTATAAGTTTTCGAAGAAACCCCAATATTCTTACCAGAGGGGATAGGTTTCTGAAGTTCTGATGAAACGATGGGAAACTGGAAATGCGAATCTGAAAAATTTCTAACAGTTTTTGAAGAAAGGAGAATCTTCTTACCAGTATCTGAGGGATAGATGGATAGGCTTCTTCTGGATGGATGGATGGACGGATAGAGATGAACTGGAAAAAAATCGAAAAGTTTTTTTAAAAGAAAAGAGAATCTTACCAAATGTGGTGGCGTTGGCAAGACGTGGAGAAGTGAGCAGGAACGATGTCACGACAATCACTATGACAGACGATGTCGTGGTCGATCTGAAATGAAAGGTTTAAAAATTTGCCTATTTTCTCTCAATTTCAAAATATTTCCGAGAGGTTGTAAAACTAACTTTTTCGCTATCATTGAGAGCTCTGCACAGGAAGAACATGATTGGTGGTTTATTTGGACTACCATGTCTTTGCTGACTCTGAAATATTAGGATAAATTTGATACTGTTTAAAAATCGGATCAGGACCAGATAGATAGTTTTTGGAAAAGAAATTTGAAAAACACAGACATTTCGAAACTGGACATTTCGCAACCAGTCGTTTTGCAACTATATAAACTAGTCCACTTTACGCTCATTCAGATTTTATGAGATTGAGGGTATGTGAACTATTCCAGGTTATAGTCTACATTTGAATAGCTGTGATTTTAACGTGAACTCTCTACGAAAATCCTACATTTCGTGGTTTCGAAATGGAGTAGTTGCGAAAAGACTGGTTGCGAAATGTCTCGGAGCCCAAAAAGGTAACGAGCCTGGTCAGCAAAAATTAAGCAAAAGCTGTGTTTTTCATCTTATCGCACACTTACTTGTCACGACAGAGGCCCATTACATGCGGCGCACAAATTGCGTTGAAATGGGCCGCATTCATGTTTTCTGGGATGATGATGTCCACAATATCGGTCGCCACGCATCTGATGGTTTCGTTCTCCGTTTGCTGTGTGTCACAAACGGTCTGTATGAAGTTGTGAACATTTTCAATAACAGTCTAGTTGTGCTGAAAATTAAAACTGTTTAAACAAGATTCAGAATTGCAGATCAACTCACGGCAAATTAGAGTTGCCTTTTCACATAGATGGTTGCACCAGGTTTTTTTGGAGTTCACTCCATGTTTCTGTCCGATCTAAAAGTTATGAAAAATTTGAAATATCAATTTGTTATGTGGCTAACTGCTTCCATGTGTCCTCGAGCCATTCCCCGATCGCAGTCGCAGAGGATAGCCATATATCAGTATCAAGGATAGAATAATTTTGAAGAAAATCAGTAAATATAGAAATAGATAGCCGAATTCCGATGGCAGTCAACATTTCCATATTATGAGAGAATTTTAAAGAAAATCAATGAATATAGAAAAAGATCGCCAAACTCAGACGGCAATCAACATTGAGACGATGGCATAACTGAAATCAAAATGAAGTTGAGAAGAGGCGATAAGAATTAGATGAGAGATCAATAAATCATGGAGACGCAGATGGAAAAATGAGTGTCAAAAAAAAAAGAAGAAGATAAGAGTTGGATCTTCCGGTGGGTGCTCCGGGCGCTTTTTTTTACTGCGGCTGACAGAAAAGAGGATTGTGGGAAGAAAGTATGTCACTTTTCCACTAATCGGCTTTTCAAAAATGGAAATTTATGTTGAAATTTCCAAAATTTCGAGGAAATTTTCAAAATTTCAAAGATCCGAAGAATCAAACCAAGCTCGAGAATTTGAAGACATCAAACCTTTTTTTAGAAAAAAAAGAAGAAAAGTTTTTACAGCGGGCTGCTTGTGAGAAAAGAATAGACTCGGCTCGATCGAAATGATGCGTCACTGGGAAAGTCAAATAAGCCAATCTTTTTTTGAACATAATATGTAAACATCCTATGTTTTCTTTGCGGCTTTGATATCCTCATGATCATCTTCAGCTCCCTCTTTTTTACTTTTTTTGTTGGCATTCTCCTCCTTGCTCATACACTTTTTCACTTGACCTTATTAGGAGTTTTCGACTCCGGGACATTTCGCAACTAGTCATTTCGCAACTATGATATTTCACCACTCACGTCGATTCTGCAACCTCGACATTTTTCAACCAGGAAATTTTGAAACTGGACGTTTCACAACTCTATAAACTAGTTCACTTTCATTGAGGTTGTATGGGACTGAGGGTATTATGAACTGTTCCAGGTTATACTCTACATTTGAAAAGTTGTGATTTTAAACTGAACTTTCTACAAAAATGCTGGATTTCGTGGTTTTGAAATGACGTGGTTGCGGAATGTCGAAGTTGCGAAACTGACGTGAGTTGTGAAATGTCGTAGTTGCAAAACGACTGGTTACGAAATGTCTCAAAGCCGATATCATCCATAATGCTCTGCTAAACTTATTTTTTATGTTGTTAGGACTTTTCGCCTAGGCAACGAAAAACTAGACCAGAAGATTTCGGAAAAGGATTCAATGAAGGAAGGACTCTGAAAAATAGAAAAAAAAAAACAGTTTCCTAGCACCACATTTATTCGAGAACAATAATATAACATATAGAAAAATGAACAGAGGATTCTTCTTCAGGAGATGAGACTTCAGGGCGCTTCTTCTGAGGGTTGGAGAATCTGGAAAATATCTATAAGTTTTCGAAGAAAACCCAATATTCTTACCAGAGGGGATAGGTTTCTGAAGTTCTGATGAAACGATGGAAAACTGGAAATACGAATCTGTAAAATCTTTATAAGTTTTTGAAGAAAGGAGAATCTTTTTACCAGTATCTGGGGAATAGACGGATAGGCTTCTTCTGGATGGATGGATGGAGATAAACTTGAAAAAAATCGAAAAGTTTATTAAAAAGAAAAGAGAATCTTACCAAATGTGGTGGCGTTGGAGAAGTGAGCAGGAACGATGTCACGACAATTACTATGACAGACGATGTCGTGGTCGATCTGAAATGAAAGGTTTTTTTAATTTACTAAAATCATAGACTTTTCAAAGTATTCGTAATATAAAAAATTTAGTTAGTTTAAGATGTCGTTTTTATCTTGAAATTTTTTTTAAATTTGGTTGAAAGTCTTAAAATGGCAGCTAAACTAAAAAGCTACGGTTTCTACTAGGCACATGATCTTTTACTTTTTTTGTCAGAAATGTGAAATCAAGAAGAGTTGAAAATTGGCTGTAATCAGTTAAAAATGGGTAGTAAATACTCACTTTTTTCGCCATGATTAAGAGCTCTGCACAGGAAGAACATGATTGGTAGTATTGGATTGAGTATTGGATTGGATTGAGTGGCGGTCTTGAGACTACCATGTCCGGCCTGACTCTGAAATATTAGGGAAAATTATTGGATACTGTTTAAAGGAGGCATCCGACCAAAAAACATTTTTTGCTTCAAGATATGAAAAAAATGTGTGCTGATTCCGAATATCACAATGAAAATTTACAAAACTTGCTCTAAAACCTCGAAAATCCGCCTGAAAATGTCATTTTTTGGCCGAAGTTGTTTTAGGTGGTCGTGGCCGAACTCAGGACCAAATACATAGTTTTTAGAAAAGAAAGTAAAAAACACAGCTCGACGTTTTCTAAGCTTTCAAAAAAGGTAATGAGCGTGGTCAGTAAAAATTAAGCAAAAACTTTGTTCTTCACATTGATACGGCTCTGCGACACTTTGCAACCGGTCATTTCGCAACTACGACAGCTCGCCAGACGTTGCATTTTTACTAAAGAAATTTTCAAAAATTTCAACTGCGGAGGAACAGAAATGTCAAAGTTGCGAAATGACCGGTTGCGAAGTGTCGCGGAGCCATTATTACACACTTACTTGTCGCGGCATTGTCCCATTACGTGTGGCGCACAAATTGCGTTGAGATGGGCCGCATTTATTTCTCTTGGGATGATGATGTCCACAATATCGGTCGTCACGCATCTGTTGGTTTCGTTCTCCGTTTGCTGGGTATCACAAACGGACTAGATGATCTTGTGAACATCTTCGATGACAGTCTAGTTGTGCTGAAAATCAAAACTGTCTAGACAAGATTCAGAATTGCAGATCAACTCACGGCAAATTAGCGTTGCCTTTTCACATAGGAAATTGCACCAGCTTTTTTTGGTGGATGTGGTGTAGTGCTGAGTCCACTCCATGTTTCTGTCCGACCTAAAAGTAGTAAAACATTTAAAAATAGCAATTTATTATGTGACTTACTGCTTTCATGGGTCCTCCTCCCAGTATCAAACATAGAATAATTTTAAAGAAAATAATTGAATATAGAAATAGATAGCCGAATTCAGATGGCAGTCAACATTTCCATATCATGAGAGAATATTAAAAAAAATCAATGAATATAGAAAGAGATCACCAAACTCAGACGGCAATCAACATTGAGACGAGAGCATAACTGAAATTGAAATGATGTTGGGAAGAGGCGATTAGATGAGAGATCGATAAATCATAGAGACGCAGATGGAAAAAGTGGTGCCAAAAAAAAAGAAGATAAGAGTTGGCACTTCCGCTGGATGCTCCGGGCGCTCTTTTTCTTCTGATAGAAAAGAGGAACGTGGGAAGAAAGGCTGTCACTTTTACACTAATCGGCTTTTCAAAAGTGGAAATTTTTATGTTGAAATTTTCAAAATTTCAAGGAAATTTTCAAAATTTCAAGGAAATTTTCAAAATTTCAAAGATCCGAAGAATCAAACCAAGCTCGAGAATTTGAAGACACCGGTCTTTTTTTTTTAGAAAAGTTTTTTCAGCGGACTGTTGTGAGAAAAGAATAGACTCGGCTCGATCAGAAAAATGCGTCACTGAGAAAGTCAAATAAGCCAATCTTTTTTTTTTACATAACATGTAAACATATTGTAAAAACATAATATGTAAGCATATTATGTTTTTTTCGCGGTTTTGGTATCCTCATGATCATCGTCCTTCTTTTTTTTTTTGAAAGTTTCCTCGTTGCTCATGCTCTTCTTCACTTGACCATATTAGGATTTTTCGGCTCCGGGACATTTCGCCACTAGTCATTTCGCAACTCACGTCGATTCTGCAACCGCGACATTTCACAACCCAGATATTTCAAAACTGGACGTTTCGAAACCAGTCATTTCGCAACTCTATAAACTTGTCCACTTTACGTTTATTAAGGTTGTATGAAATCGAGGATATTTTGAACAATTCCAGGTTATAGTCTATATTTGAAAAGTTCTGATTACGTGAACTTCCTACAACAATTCTGGATTTTGTGGTTTCAAAATGGCATTGTTGCGAAATGTCGTAGTTGCGAAATGACTGGTTCTGAAATGTCTCGGAGCCGATATCATCCATAATGCACTGCTAAACTTATTTTTAATGAAACCACCAAATGAGTATTAATAGAACTTGAGTGTTGAAAAAAATGATTATAGAAAAAGAAAGTTTTTTTGGTTGTTAGGACTTTTCGCCTAGGCAACGAAAAACTAGACCAGAAGAATTCGGAGAAGATTTCGGAAAAGGAAGGACACTGGAAAATAGAAAAAAGAAGTTTCCACCAGCACATTTATTCGAGAAAAATATTATAACATATAGAAAAAATGACAAGGGGATTCTTCTTCAGTAGATGAGACTTCAGGAGGCTTATTCTGAGGATTGGAGAATCTGGAAAATATCTATAAGTTTTCGAAGAAACCCCAATATTCTTACCAGAGGGGATAGGTTTCTGAAGTTCTGATGAAACGATGGGAAACTGGAAATGCGAATCTGAAAAATTTCTAACAGTTTTTGAAGAAAGGAGAATCTTCTTACCAGTATCTGAGGGATAGATGGATAGGCTTCTTCTGGATGGATGGATGGACGGATAGAGATGAACTGGAAAAAAATCGAAAAGTTTTTTTAAAAGAAAAGAGAATCTTACCAAATGTGGTGGCGTTGGCAAGACGTGGAGAAGTGAGCAGGAACGATGTCACGACAATCACTATGACAGACGATGTCGTGGTCGATCTGAAATGAAAGGTTTAAAAATTTGCCTATTTTCTCTCAATTTCAAAATATTTCCGAGAGGTTGTAAAACTAACTTTTTCGCTATCATTGAGAGCTCTGCACAGGAAGAACATGATTGGTGGTTTATTTGGACTACCATGTCTTTGCTGACTCTGAAATATTAGGATAAATTTGATACTGTTTAAAAATCGGATCAGGACCAGATAGATAGTTTTTGGAAAAGAAATTTGAAAAACACAGACATTTCGAAACTGGACATTTCGCAACCAGTCGTTTTGCAACTATATAAACTAGTCCACTTTACGCTCATTCAGATTTTATGAGATTGAGGGTATGTGAACTATTCCAGGTTATAGTCTACATTTGAATAGCTGTGATTTTAACGTGAACTCTCTACGAAAATCCTACATTTCGTGGTTTCGAAATGGAGTAGTTGCGAAAAGACTGGTTGCGAAATGTCTCGGAGCCCAAAAAGGTAACGAGCCTGGTCAGCAAAAATTAAGCAAAAGCTGTGTTTTTCATCTTATCACACACTTACTTGTCACGACAGAGGCCCATTACATGCGGCGCACAAATTGCGTTGAAATGGGCCGCATTCATGTTTTCTGGGATGATGATGTCCACAATATCGGTCGCCACGCATCTGATGGTTTCGTTCTCCGTTTGCTGTGTGTCACAAACGGTCTGTATGAAGTTGTGAACATTTTCAATAACAGTCTAGTTGTGCTGAAAATTAAAACTGTTTAAACAAGATTCAGAATTGCAGATCAACTCACGGCAAATTAGAGTTGCCTTTTCACATAGATGGTTGCACCAGGTTTTTTTGGAGTTCACTCCATGTTTCTGTCCGATCTAAAAGTTATGAAAAATTTGAAATATCAATTTGTTATGTGGCTAACTGCTTCCATGTGTCCTCGAGCCATTCCCCGATCGCAGTCGCAGAGGATAGCCATATATCAGTATCAAGGATAGAATAATTTTGAAGAAAATCATGAAATATAGAAATAGATAGCCAAATTCAGATGGCAGTCAACATTTCTATATTATAAGAGAATTTTAAAGAAAATCAATAAATATAGAAAAAGATCACCAAACTCAGACGGCAATCAACATTGAGACGAGAGCATAACTGAAATCAAAATGAAGTTGGGGAAGGAGGCGATAAGAAGTATTTAGATGAGAGATCAATAAATAATGGAGACGCAGATGGAAAAATGAGTGTCAAAAAAAATAAGAAGATAAGAGTTGACTCTTCCGGTGGATGCTCCGGGCGCTCATTTTTACAACGGCTGACAGAAAAGAGGAACGTGAGAAGAAAAACTGTCACTTTTCCACTAATCGGCTTTTCAAAAATGGAAATTTATGTTGAAATTTCCAAAATTTCAAGGAAATTTTCAACATTTCAAAGTCCAAAGAATGAAACCAAGCTTAAGAATTTGATGTCATAGGGCCTTTTTTAGAAAAAAAAATTTTTTTAGAAAAGTTTTTTCAGCGGGCTACAGCAAAAAAAGAATAGACTCGGCTCAATCGGAAGGATACGTCACTGAGAGAATCAATGGAGCCTATTTTTTTTAAACATACATAATATGTAAACGTATTATGTTTTCTTTGCGGTGTTGGTATCCTCATGATCATCTTCAGCTCCCTCTTTTTTACTTTTTTTTTTGATATTCTCCTCCTTGTTCATTCCCTTTTTCACTTGACCATATAAGGATTTTTCGACTCCAGGACATTTCGCAACTAGTCACTTCGCACCTCACGACGATTTTGCAACCTCGACACTTTGCAACCAAGACATTATGAAACTGGACGTTATGCAACTCTATAAACTAGTCCACTTTACGTTCATTACGGTTTTAAGGGATTTAGGGTATTGTGAACTATTCTAGGTTATAGTCTACATTTGAAAAGTTGTGATTTTAACATGAACTTTCAACAAAAATTCTGGATTTCGTGGTTTTGAAATGACCGGTAGCGAAATATCGTAGTTGTGAAACTGACGTGAGTTACGAAATGTCGTAGTTGCGAATTGACTGGTTACGAAACGTCTCGGAGTTGATAGTTTTCATAATGCTCTGCTAACATTGTTTTTAATAAAACCACCACCAATTAAATGATTTATTAATAGAACTTGAGTGCTCAAAAATAATTAGAGAAATAGGAAGGAGAGATTTCTTTGCTGTTCGGAAAATGAAAAAAATTTAAGAGGTGTTCCATGTAATTTTCGAGTATGAGGCGGCACTAGAATTTCAAACTCGATTAGGGTGATTGATATTTTATAAATATGGACTGTTGGGACCACAAAGTACAATACTAAGAATTTCGTCTGGCTCCGCCCCCTTTTGGTACCTAAAAAATTAATAACAGGTCAAAAATCGAAAATTTTTCCTGAAAGAGATATTGACGAAATCTCAACGGGAATAGATAGCTGGCATGTTTTCGAGCACTTTTTGTTCACATACCAAAATTTTAGCTCTCCTGCTTCTTGGAGAAAAAAGTTGATTTTTCACGAAAATTTTCAAAATTTTCGAAATTTCATGTTCTGAGTGCTGTCCTGAAAAATGTTTCAACCATGTCCCGCGAGATATGTTTAAATATCAAATCAGCAACTCATTGGGAGTTCACAGTCAAAAAATCTCCCAAGGTTTCACAGTGCCTCAAAGGCGAAAAATGACAAAGTATGAGGTTGGCTTCCTGAAAATGAACGTACCCCTATACATGGTTGGAGGGGTCATTTTCATGAAATCCAAAGATCTTGTGGTTATGAGTAGTACTCATCAAAACTAGCATTATCACAAAATTTGAGCAGCTTTGGAACTGATTTATTCAAGTTACAGGACTTGAAAAAATCACCTCATTCTTTTGGAGGTGAGTTTTTGGAATGGCTCCAATTTGGTCAATTCTCAATGAATTGAGCTGAAATTTTCAGGAATTCTTTATCTTGGTTTTCAATGCTGCTATATTGTTTAATTAAACAAATCACCCGCAAAATACTTTTTTTCGAACATGAAGATGCTTCAAGAAAATGTCAGACTGGAAAAATTTTACGCTTTTTTGAAAACATTGAAAATAATATGGCAAAATGTATTTTGAATGTGTATTGTAAATACATGATAATTTCAGCTCAATTCATTGAGAATTGACCAAATTGGAGCCATTCCAAAAACTCACCTCGAAAAAAATGAGGTGATTTTTTCAAGTCCTGTAACTTGAATAAATCAGTTCCAAAGCTGCTCAAATTTTGTGATAATGCTAGTTTTGATGAGTACTACTCATAACCACAAGATCTTTGGATTTCATGAAAATGACCCCTCCAACCATGTATAGGGGTACGTTCATTTTCAGGAAGCCAACCTCATACTTTGTCATTTTTCGCCTTTGAGGCACTGTGAAACCTTGGGAGATTTTTTGACTGTGAACTCCCAATGAGTTGCTGATTTGATATTTAAACATATCTCGCGGGACATGGTTGAAAATTTTTTCAGGACAGCACTCAGAACATGAAATTTCGAAAATTTTGAAAATTTTCGTGAAAAATCAACTTTTTTCTCCAAGAAGCAGGAGAGCTAAAATTTTGGTATGTGAACAAAAAGTGCTCGAAAACATGCCAGCTATCTATTCCCGTTGAGATTTCGTCAATATCTCTTTCAGGAAAAATTTTCGATTTTTGACCTGTTATTAATTTTTTAGGTACCAAAAGGGGGCGGAGCCAGACGAAATTCTTAGTATTGTACTTTGTGGTCCCAACAGTCCATATTTATAAAATATCAGTCACCCTAATCGAGTTTGAAATTCTAGTGCCGCCTATAGTGGAGTCACACTCGAGAATTACGTGGAATGCCTCTTAAAAAGTTTCCTAGCACCACATTCATTCGAGAAAAATAATATAACATGTATAAAAAAACGACAAAAAAGATTCTTCTTCAGGAGATGATGCTTCAGGAGGCCTCTTCTGAAGCTTCGAAGGGCGTGGAGATGA
This sequence comes from Caenorhabditis sinica, assembly GCA_963932045.1. Taxonomy (NCBI): domain Eukaryota; kingdom Metazoa; phylum Nematoda; class Chromadorea; order Rhabditida; family Rhabditidae; genus Caenorhabditis; species Caenorhabditis sinica. The sequence goes on from OZ009943.1 coordinate 18,333,449, forward strand.
GATTTTTTTCAGGAGATGAGACTTCTTCTGGAGATGTAGGGTTGGAGAATCTGGAAAATTTCTATAAGTTTTTTGAAGAAAGGAGAAACTTCTTACCAAGGGGAGTGTTCTTCTGGATGGTAGGGAGGCTTCTGGGAGAGGCGAAAGGCGTCAATTTACGATCAAATCACACTCTACCACATATATGATCATAGATATTTTCAAGGAGAATGTAAACCTAGTAGAGAAAATAAGATCTGGAAACTTAAGAAAGGGAAAATTTCTGAAACATTGCAAATCATTAGGCTGAAAAATTGTTCCCAAAAGTTCGTTCCCCTTGGTGAGAATTTCGGATTTAAAAACTTACAGGAATTTTCCAGATTCGCATCCCTCCCCCAGAACTTCAACTATCCCCAAGCCCTGGATAAGGGTGGGCTTGGGGATAGATGAAGTTCTGGGAGAGATGATGAGAATCTGGTTTCAGAAGAATAGGCTTCTGAAGACTTACCATGGGTCCTCCTACCAGTGACAAGCATAGAATAATTTCAAAGAAAATCAATAAAATATATATAAAGAGAGATAAATAAAAAATAAAGAGATCACTAAGCACGTGATCAACATTGAGGCGAGAGCATAACTGAAATTAAAATGAAGTCGGGGAAGAGGCGATAAGAAGACGATGAGAGATCAATAAATCATGGAGGCGCAGGTGGAAAAGTAAGTGTCAAAGAAGATAAGAGGATGCTCCGAGCGCTCTTTTTACTGCGGCTGACAGATTAAAAAAAAGTTTTCTCGAGGAATTTTTCAAGAATGTCCCGGAGCCATCATTTCGCAACTGCGGCAGTTCACCACAGGTCATTTCGCCGAAACCTTTTTTTGTGGTGGGCGGAGCAACTTTTTCCAATGAAAGCAACAACAAAACAAGAAAAGGGGGCGGAGCATAAAATGTTATTTACAAACAAACAAATTTGAGTTTTCGTGTGCTATTTTTTTTCAATTGACAATACACAAAAAAAACCATTCATTCACAATTAGGATAATAAAACAGACTTAAAATTTCTTCGGAGTGATGACGGAAAACATTGAGCAACTCATCAACTTCTGCCTTCCCAACGACTCCTCCACTCTTCTCAAGTATCTTTCCAAATTGATAATTGAAAATCTTTCGAATCCCTGGAAATCGTTTCTCCACAAAAGCCATGCCGCCAGCCATGCTGCTCTCCAACACGTAGTCATTGTCGAGGCTCCTATATTCATTCTTTGGCTCTCTTATCATGTAGTACTCCAGAACGGATACTTTTTTAAATTCTTCTTTCTCCCGTTCCCATTTTTCTTGGTTCCAAGGTCCATCATCTTTATATTTCGTCCACTCTCCAAGTGGAGGAAATCCTAATTTGGCTCGTAACTCGTTGAGACCAATTGTTTCAATGCACACTCTCAACAGGTTTCTCCCAACCCATCGAACAAAGAAACGGGGGACAACGTATCCGGTCATCTCCATATAGTCGTCCGGTATCAGACAACATGTTTCGTTGATTTTTCCCAATTCTTCCTCTAAGTCAAACTTTGCCAGATCCGTGGTTACCAAATTGTTGTTCTTTTCTGAAATTATTTTCAAATGAATTTTCAGAAAATTCTCAACCACACCACGACAATTCGCAACCAAAACACTTCGAAACTGGACGTTTTGCAACCAGTCATTTCGCAAATTTATAAACTTGTCTTCTTCACGTTCATTTAGGCTGTGTGTGATTGAGAGTACTGTCAACCTTTCCAGTCCATCATTTGCATTTGAAAATGTTTGATTTCATTTTCGAACTTTTCACAAAAATTATGAATATCGTGTTTTCGAAATGTCGTGGTTGCGGATTGTCGCGGTGGCGAAATGATCTGTGGTGAAATGTAGTAGTTGCAAAATAACGTCAACGTTGAAATACTGCAGTTGCGAGATGACTAGTTGCGAAACGTCTCGAAGCCGTGGAAACACTTCTCATGTAAAATGACTTTTTGGTTTGTAGATATCTCTGTGTTTCAGGGGATAACTTTTTTAGAAATTGATTATTGATTGAAATTGTTATCAAAACAGTGCTTACCGGCACGAGCAACGATGACGAAGAAGAACACAACGGAAAATGCAGCTCTCATTGTATCTGAAAATTTTTGTGAATCATTTTCTAAGTTGAATCTTTGATAATGAAAGTTTTTTAGTACAGAATGTAACTTTATTTACATATATACCGTATTCAGATAATAGTTGTGGACCTCTAATCATCCCACCAGGGTTTTGAATTTGCGGAATAAAAATGTTTTATTGAAGACGTCAAATTTGAGATTGAAGCGCCGGAGTCAAGGACAGGAGGAGCACTACGCAGGCTTGTGAATCAAAAAGTATATACAGGGTCAGTGAGCTAATTCAAAAATACTTTTTTTTCATTTTTTGACATTGGTCGATGCGGGTAAACGGAAAAAAAATGTAAAAATCGCCAACGTTTAGAGAACAGATTCCCAAAGTTTGTCTGTTGCAACATTAATAAACGGTGAAGAGATATACATATATATTTGTTGCAAATGAGGAAAATATAGATACTATCTTCTTGAACTAAGAATCACAAATTAGGTCAAGAAGATAGTATCTATATTTTCCTCATTCGCATAAAATATATAAGTCAGCCCTCTTCAACGTTTTATATATTAACGCAATTTATCTGAATTTTATCTGAAATAAAGTTACGTTCTGTACTTAAAAAAAAACGTTCATTAACAAAGATTCAACTTAGAAAATGATTCACGAAAAGATTTCAGAAACAATGAGAGCTGCGTTTTCCGTTTTGTTCTTCTCCGTCATCGTTGCACGTGCCGGTAAGCACTTTTTTGATAACAATTTCAATCAATAATAATCAATTTCTAAAAAAAGTTATCCCCTGAAATTCAAAGATATCTACAAACCAAAAAGTCATTTTCCATAAAAAGTGTTTTTACGGCTTCGAGACGTTTCGCAACTAGTCATCTCGCAACTGCAATAGTTCGACGTTCACGTCATTTTGCAACTACTACATTTCACCACAGGTCATTTCGCCACCGCGACGATTCGCAACCACGACATTTCGAAAACACGATATTCATAATTTTTGTAAAAAGTTCAAAAATGAAATCAAACACTTTCAAATGTAAATGATAGCCTGGAAAAGTTTACAGTACTCTCAATCACACACAGCCTAAATGAACGTGAAGGAGACAAGTTTATAAAGTTACGAAACGACTGGTTGCGAAATGTCCAGTTTCGAAATGTCTTGGTTGCGAATTGTCATTGTGTGGTTGAGAATTTTCTGAAAATTCATTTGAAAATAATTTCAGAAAAAAACAACGAGTCGGTAATCACATCTCTGGCAACCTTTGACTTAGAGGAAGAAATGGGAAAAATCAACAATTCATGTTTGAGATCGAACGACTATATGGAGATGACCAAAAACGTTGTCGTTGTCCCACGTTCATTTGCTGATATGGTTGGGAGACGCCTGTTCAGAGTGTGCATTGAAACAATTGGTCTCAACGAGTTACGAGCCAAGTTGGGACTTCCTCCCCTTGGAGCATGGAAGCCTATGGGGAGATGGGACGAGAGATGGCAAAAAGGATATAACGAAAAATTGGAAAAGGCCTCTGTTCAAGAGTACTACATGATGGAAGAGCCAAAAAATGTAGAAAGGAGTCTCGACAATGACCACGTGTTGGAGAGCAGCATGGCTGGCGGAATGGCTTTTGTGGAGGAACGCTTTCCAGGGATTCGAAAGGTTTTCAACTATCAATATGGAAAGATACTTGAGAAGAGTGGAGGAGTCGTTGGGAAGGCAGAAGTTGATGAGTTGCTCAATTTTTTCCGTCATCAGTCCCGGGAAATTTTCAATCTGATGGCTTATCGTGTTTGTTGGTGAATGGTTTTTTTTTGTGTATTGTCAATTTATACTCCGCCCCTTTGCAAATTTCACAATATTCTTTGAACAAGTGTTTAATAAAATGCTAAAAATTTAGGTCAAATTCGAAAAGAGAATTTTTAGTGTTAAGCTTGTTAGTCGACAAGCATCATCCGGTTTTCAGACAATGTAGTTGATTTCATTTGAAAAAAAAACCAACATGATTTCTGAATTCTACGTTATCGATTATATAACAAAACCAATTTTCATAAAAATCGGACAACCCATTTTCAAGTTACAGTCTATCAAGTATTGAAATTTCATACTTGCGAAATCGACGTAAGTTCTTAAACGTCGCAGTAGCGAAATAACTTGTTACGAAATGTCTTGAAGCCGATATCATGCGTTGCGAAACGTCCAGTTTCGAAATATCTTAATTGCGAAACGTCCAGTTGCGAAAAGTTCTAGTTGCAAGATGACTAGTTGCGAAACGTCCAGTTTCGAAATGTCTTGGTTGCGAAATTGACGTGAATGACGAAATGTCGTAGTTGCAAGATGACTAGTTGCGAAACGTCCAGTTTCGAAATGTCTTGGTTGCGAAATGTCTTGGTTACGAAATGTCTCAAAGCCGACATCTTCCATAATGCTCTGCTAAACTTATTTTTAATAAAACTACCACCAATTAAATGATTCATTAATAGAACTTGAGTGCTCAAAAAATGATTATAGAAAAAGGAAAGAGTGATTTTTTGGGATTTTTCGCATACAAAAAGTTTGAACATGAAAAAAGAGGAAATAGGGGATGCTGAAAGATGCTTTGGGTCTTCTGAAACATAGAAAAAATGAGCCAAGAAGAGTCAAGCGTTGCATAGGAATATGAAAGACAGGGAAACAGACAGAGAAAGGGAGGGGGACTAACTTTTTCAATAGGGAAAAGTTAGGCCACGAGGAAGAATCTGGCCTAGAAAAGTTTAGGAGTGGCCGGGGAGTGTACTATCACTAAGAAATGGAATGAGAAACCAGCTACATTTTAGGAGACGCGCAGGTGGGAGAGAAAAGCACGGGGATAGTTAGACTACGAGAAAGGCAAGTGCGCTCTATTGGCAATAACTCAGAAAGGAGTAGAGTTAGAAAAAAATTGTCAACTGGGAAGTTGTTTAAAATGAAATTTTACACATTTTTGTAGTTTACAGCTTTTTGATAGCTTTCATGGTTCTTGAGTTATACCGCTTTGAAGTTTGGAAGGCGCGAGAGTGCGGGGAGGCGAGAGACGCAGAGAAGCGAGAGTGTCTGCGTCTCTCCCTTCCCCCTTCTCTGTCGCTTATCGTGCGGCGGGAAACCTTTGTGGCCCGATATCTCAAGAACCAGTGGAGCTATCAAAAAGTTGTAAACTGCAAAAATACGTAAAATTTTATGCGCTACATTTTTGCAGTTGACAATTTTTTGATAACTCTGCTAGATTTTGAGATATGAAACTTCAAAAGTGAGTGACTTTGTCAATAGAGCACACTTGCAGAACAAAAGAAAAAGGAGGAACAAAGCGAATGATTTGTAGGTCAAAAAATAAGAAAAAAAGATTAGGAGGAGCATGTGGAATGATGACGGTCATCTTGAACTTTCCAATTCCAGATATCATGATGATGGGTTGCTGTAGACAGGATTATTGACATGTGGTGTTGTTTTGCAGGAATTTCTTCCATCTGAAAACCAAGCAAAAGGACTAGTCTAGAAGCCAAGACTGGAACAAAAAATCCCTAAACTTTATGTACCTGATCTCATGACGAAGCTCCATTCGCTCAATGTCAATGCAAGCCAGTTGGACGTATGTCTCATTCTTCTTCACCTCGGAGCCAAGTCGGATCATTTGGCACTAAAGAATTATCAATAGAGCGCGTTTACATTTCTCAAAACTTACATCAATATCCACTCTCTTATCGTGGACGTCGTGTAGCTCATTGAGCCAGATTCTCGTCTGAGTCTCCACGTTTTCGATTTCCTTCGAAAGTTTCTCCAGCTCTTCTTGTTGACCTGAAAACAAATGTTTACTTTGAAAGGAATTATCTCAATAACTAAGTAAGCTATCAAAAAGTTGTCCCTGCAAAAATGTAGAACGTAAAATTCTACATATTTTTGCAGTTGACAACTTTTTGATAGCTTTATTGGTTCTTGAGATATGATGCTTCAAAGTTTAGTGGAAGGGAAGACAGGAGAGACGCAGACACCCTCGCTTCTCTGTGTCTCGCGCCCACGCAACTTCCTAGCACTATATCTCGAGAACCAGAAAAGCTATCAAAAAGTGTACAACTACAAAAGTGTGTAAAATTCAATTTTCTACATTTTCATAGTTGACAACATTTTTCTAGCTGCACTACTTTTTGAGTTATAACTTACCATTCGCCTTCGCCTCATCCAAAAGTCCTCGAATCTTCTTGTGCTTCTCCTTCAACTCCCCACCGGTGGCCGTCAAAATCGTCATTTGCGCCTCGTTCTGTTTCAGGTCCAGCGAGCATGCCTCGAGTTGTGCGCACAGTTTTTCGTGTCGCACCCAGCCCTTCTTCATCTCCTCCTCGCCCTCGTTTGGCTGAAATACAATTTTTAAATGGAGCGCGTTTGCTTTTTTACACATTTAGAGTGTCTCTTTTACACATTTAGAGGGTCCCAAGTTCCTCCAGAGCCCAGTAGGGGGCACTACAAAGAAGAAAAAAGAAAACAAAAAACGTTTGAAGAGGTTGGAGTTCGAACCCGCGATCTTCAGATCGGTGGTCAGAGCTGTTATCCAAAAGGCCATCGTGGCAAGGGCATTGGAAAGGTCAGAGGAGGTATACAATCCGGGGGCTGCAAGCTCTAGACGCCGACCGCCCGACGCTTGAAAACTTTTCAAATGCGCGCATGTGGTGTACCCGGTAAGGTCGCTGACCCCCAATTTTAGGTTCCGGGTTCAACTCCGACCCCCCTCAAATCTTTTTTGTTTTCTTTGCAGACCCCTAGAATGCTATACTTATTGTCCTAGATTACCTAGAAATCTCTATTGCAAAACTTACATGTTTATAAATTGGCAATGGCATAGTTGGGGGCGGTGGACCTTACCTGCGCGGCGCCTTCTTACCTGAAAAAAGTATATACATAAAATATTTATGAATGAAAAATGTATATATGTCAGGATAAGGAGGAAAGCGATGAATATGAAGAAGAAGATTGACAAGGATCGGAAGTTTATAGGTACTTGGGCAAGAAAAAAAACTTGACGAAAAAAAGTATAGGAGGAAAACTTGATGATGATGGCTTGACAAGGATATGGGGTGAAGGGATAACAGGGTTACGTGTCTTTTGGTAAGGTTTTTTTTGCATAAGAGGTTATTGGGCTTCGGGACATTTCTTGACAAGTCATATCGCAACTACGACATTTTGCAACTCATGTCAATTTTGCAACCGCGACAATTCGTAACCAAGACATTGCGAAACTGGACGTTTCGCAACCAGTCGTTTTGCAACTCTATAAACTAGTCCACTTTAGGTTCATTAGGGTTGTATGGGATTGAGGGTATTGTGAACTATTCCGGGTCATAGTCTAGACTTCTATAGAAATCCTGAATTTCGTGGTTCCGAAATGTCTTAGTTGCAAAACGACTGGTTGCGAAATGTTTTCGAGCCGTTTTTGCATAAGAGATTATTTTTGGTTGTGAGGCAAATAGAGATTTGGTGAAGAGGGAAAATGTTGAAAAATCGAAATTTTGTAAAATGTTCGTTTGAGGCGATATCTTGAGGGTTAGTATTTTGATCTTGATGACAATCATACCAATCGATAGGAATTTTTTTGAAGGTTATGACTCAGCTTTAAATTTTTGGAAAATGTTAATTTTGACATCTTTTAGAGCAAAAAACTAAAGTGAGCCTCTTTTCAAAAAGAAAATCATTGACCGCCGGCTTTGGAGCGTTTTATCTCAATTTCTACTGATTTTATTTTTGTGAAAGTTAAACAGATCGATAGGAAAATTTTCGGAGATCAAAATACTTTTTTGAAAATTTCAAAATTTTCAATTTTGAAGGTTTCTAGGCAGTAAAATGTGAAGTACGTCATTTTCGGAGATTGGCTCCATCATGCCGATAACTTGCGAACAATTAATCTCAATTTCCCACAAGTCGATTTTTATGAAAACTATACAGTTGGAAAGGAAATTTCCAGGAGGTAATGCCAGAATTTTGAAATTCCCAAAAAATCAGATTTTGACGTCTTCTGGAAAGTTCAAAGTTTCGAAACTAATTTCAAAAAAGTCAAAATTTATGTTTGATATTTTCCTGACTCAATAACCTATGGAATCATAAAAAATATGGACATATAAACCTTAGAAAGAATAGACCTAGACATACATATCCGGAGATTATATGTATATGGTGATTGAAGGGGTACAAGCAGGTACATACGGGCGGCAATTATCTTGTTTTTGTGTTATGGGACAAGGAGATAATTACGATAGATTACGTTTTAAAAACAAGGTTTTTGGGATCAAGAACCCAAAAATCAAAGTTCTCCTACGACTCATCCCCGGCTCTCAGCAACCAAAAATTGCACGCTTGATGAGCTGTACGAAAAATTAGGAGGGAGCTTTTTGAACCCTATAGTCTTCTAATGAACCCTAAGGAAAATGGCAACAAAAATTGAGTTGCTCTCGTAATTTTAATGGAATTTGGAGTTGCGTTGAATGAGTAGGCGGAGTTCAATTTGGAATTGGATAAGCTTTTTGGACTCTCTTTTTGTTTTGTTTTTGCAAAAATGGACAAATCTTCAAAAATCCATATCTACTACTAGTACAAACCAATTAGAGACTCCCCTCCCCCCGAACAAGAAAAATTTAGGCCGTCTCCAAAAAAAGAGAAAAGAGTATCAGAACGAGTCTCTCGGGGAGCATATCCCCGGAAGGGGAACCCGCAGCCGCTTTTTGCCACTAACCCATTTGAGACGATTGCGTTTCTTTTTTTGGGTGGACACTTGCACTTTGTGTGCTGTGCCAGGCGGTGCTAGGCTCCTAAAACCGCGGAAAAATGGCTGGAGAAGATAAGGAACACATTTAGGAGACCACTAAGTTCTTTCAGAGTCCAGTAGGGGACACTACAAAGAAGGAAAAAAAAAACAAAAAAGTTTTGGAGAGGTTGGGGTTCGAACCCGCGACCTTCAGATCCGTGGTCAGAGCTGTTATCCAAAACGCCATCGGGGCACAGGAGCGGAAAGGTCAGAGGAGGTATACAACTCGGGGCTGCAAGCTTGAGGCCGGTCGGCGCTTGAAAACTTTTCAGATGCGCGCATGTGGTGTACCCGGTAAGGTCGCTGACCCCCAATTTTAGGTTCCGGGTTCAACTCCGACCACCCTAAAACCTCTTTTGTTTTCTTTGCAGACCCCTAGAATGCTATACTTATTGTCCTAGAAGGCCTAGAAACCTAGTATTTCCGGTGGCGCCAGGAGGTGTCACCCTCACACCTAGTAATTACTACCACTACTGGGCATAAAAATAATAGTAGAGTACACCTCCACCTACTTTAGTATGTAGTATAGTGGAGTTTCCCCTGTTGGAGAGAAAAAAGATAGACAAAAAGAATCAAAAGAGACAGACAAAAAAAACGCTAGCACAAAAAACAAGTGGGGTGGCGGCAGGCACAAAAAGTTACTCTCGCAAATAGGCCATAAATTTTGCGGTATTATTTAGCAATTGGGTTTTGGAGGAGGAGGGGGGGGGGGGGTTTATTTTCACGGGTTTTCGTTCCTGGAGAAACCTAAAGCATTATTTTTGTTTTAATTCCCATCGTAGTAGTCCCTAAAAAAACTAAAGAAGAAAAGTCATTAGAGCATGTCAACAAAAAAACCCCTCCCGATGAAACATATTTTTCATTCAGGACGGGGGTCCTCAGAAGAAAAAAAAAGAACAAAACGGAGAAGAGCAACATTTGTATGGGTGTATGTGTGTGTGTGCTCTTTTTTCTTTAGGAGAAAATTGGGTTGGTCTCGAAAAATAGGGGGCGTTTTCTGGAGGGGGTATTTGCATGCAAAATGTTTCGAATCAGCCAAGATATATTGGAATTTTTTTTTGCAAGAATGTCAATAGATTCAAAGAACGAGTGTGAGGTTACGATGCTATAAAGTTGGATGAGGAACACCTAGAACAAGAATTATTGACGGGGGAGGTGACAACTGGTTGTAATGACAAGAGTAATGACAGGAACATGATGGAATGAGGTGGAAAGAACAAGCGAAAAAACACAGAAAAATGTAATAAAAGCAGACTTTGAGTCATTTTTAAGATCTAGGGAGTGCTCTACAAAAAAGCAAAAAAGAAAATTGGCTAGGGTAGGAATCGAACCCGCGACCTTCAGATCCCGAGCCGGACTCGTTAACCAAAACACCAATCGAACATCATAACAGCGAAAGGGTCGGAGGGCGTATATAAATCTGCTGGTCGTCACGACGACCACCTCCCAGTGGGCGCCACAACAGACATTGGTGCAGCACACCAATGCCTGGATAGTGTACCTGGTAAGGAGTTGGATTATTAATTTGAGTACCCGGGTTCAATTCCAAGGGTGGCCAAATCTTTTTTGCTTTTTTTGTACAACACCTCACTGGTCAGTAAAGTGTTGGGAAGGCGCTAGGAGAAGGGGAAAAATAAAAATCGAAGGTGATAAAATGATGAAGATAGAAAGAAGATAATAGTGGTTGGGAGGTGGGTGATAAAATGATTGGGATTCGATTTTCTCTCTATCTCTCTTTAGACGATTCTTTGACCTTCCCCCTTTCTGATTTATGTGAGTTTTCTCACATCAACACGGCGGATAAAAACGAGAGAGAAAAGTTTGGTTTTTTAGGAGAGGGAGGAGATTGGTTAAGCCTCCCTAAGACGCCTAAAGGAGATGAATTATTAGTCAGGAGAGCACACACTTTGCATTTTGCCCCACGGCCAAAAAATGATGGGGCGGAGCCAAGGGGGGATGTCATTTGCACACTTCTCAGGGAGCAGGAGAGCAGCAATTTCGTGTTTTGGATGGTAATGGACTCTTTGGGAGGAGAGAGCGGGAAAGAGGAAGATACGCAGAGAGTTGTACTTCTGGCTTTATGGCTTTTAGGTAGAGATGGGATCAAGGAGAAGATGAAAGAAGCATGAAGGGTGAAAACTAATTGGGTTACCGTAGTCTACAAAAAAAGCAAAAAATATTTGGAGAACTTTGGAGTCGAACCCTGGATTCGAACTTGGTGCGCCCACCTCTTACCAGGTGCGCCATTCGCCCACCTCTTACCTGGTGCGCCATTCCTGCACAGTGGCGGCACAGCCAGCACTGTGCCGCCCTGGTTGCCACGACCGCCGCCTTCCTGTACGACTTGTCACCCAATGTTCTCAGTGCGTAGGATGACCTATCTGGTAAGGCTTTTGCCTACCAATCCACCATCGGGGGTTCGAACCCCAAGCATGGCATTTTGTTTTTTTAGTTTTTGTAGAACTCTAGAAGCCTCGAGAAGTTCCGAAAAAGACGAATTCCACTCAAGTGTTCAAATTTTTTTTCGGAAAGCTCATAACTACTTGACGATAGTTGGAAAATCCAATTTATTTTTTCTCCTCCTTCAACGCCTACTGTAGTCGGAGACGTCATAGAAGCGAAAAAATGATGAGTATTCAAATTTTATGGAAATTTTTGCTATTGCGTATAGTTGCACTAACTTGAATAATATTATAGGATGGCCTGGAAACTGCGAAAATAAAGTTCTAGGTCATTAAAAAATCGTACCAAATGACGTCAGAGCGGTCAATTTGGGGCGAGCCAAGAAATTTTGGGGGATTACTCGAAAATTCAGTATAAAACTTTGGCTTTGTCTCCTTTCTGCAAAATCCAAGAAGAAGAAGAAAAGTTCCCCCTCTTTTTCTCTCTATTTTTCACTCTTTCAGCAACAAAGTGAATTAAGAGGCGAAAAGTAACGAAGAGAATGGGAGGAGAGAAAAAAAGAAAAAAGAAGAGCATCTTCTTCTTCTTCTTCTCCTTCAAGTTGCAATTAAATCGAATGTAGAAAATAGTTTGGTGATAGCGAGACACGCAGACATACAATTAGTGGAGGGGGAGAAGCTTTTAGGAAAAAGGGATAGAAGGAAGATGAGCAATGAAGGAAGTTGTTGGATATATATTCATTGGAACAAGTTCTAGGAAGGGGAGTTGCCTAAAAAACCTTTCCAAAAGCCTCAAAAAAGAAAGCAAAAGAAAAATTGTTTGGGTGGGGTTTGAACCAGCGACCTCTAGAACCAAAGACAAAACGGTAACCAGGGACACCACAGCTCCACTAACGTCTGTGGGGCGACGACCGTATAAGAACCTGGTGGTGAGCGGCACCTATGCGCCTTGGTGGGCAGGCACCCTACCGCCACCACCCACCATCGCCGCCCGGATAGTCTACCTGGTTACAGCCTAGACTACAAAAAATGAGTCCCGAGTTCAATTCCAAGTGAGTCCTATTATTTTTTGTTTTTCTTTTAGTCTATGGGAAAGACTAAACCAACAGAGACTGGTCACTATTACGACCACTACTAGTTGAAAAAAGCTGCTAAAGGTGTCAAATTTCTTGACGGAAAAAAGTAGTAGTGTAAAAAAGAGAAAAAAAAATGACGTGGAGGTACCCCCAGGATATATATGTATGCACAAATCTAGTTTTAGTTCTGGACTCCGAAGAACAAGTTTGGAGCTCGTCCCTCCCGGACGGACGAGAAGCGGACGGAGGGACAATGGCGGGTTTTTGGAAAACCGATAAAATCTTTCTGAGATGGTTGGGGGGAGACAAAAATTTGCTCTTTTTTCTGCTCTCTTTTTCTCTTTTCTCTTGTCTCTTTTCGCCCATTGAAACATTTTTGTCCTCCCATCCCTTCTTCGCCCATTTCACTCCTTCTTCCATTCCTTATCCAACTAACAAGTAGAAGAAAGAAAAAAAGAAGAAGACGTCCCCCCACAGAAGAAATAGTATTGAAGTTTCTTTTTTGGAAATTCTTTGAAGCCGACGAACTCTTTTCTTTCTCTTTTTTTCGGTGCGGGATTAGCGGGGAGGAGCACTTGGTCGTGTATGGAGAAAAATGACTGATTGGGGAGGATTTAGTGGAGAGTGAGGAAAGAGAAGAGGAAAAATGGCGTAAAGTAAAAAGTGAAGGATGATGAAAAAGTGGGTGTGAAGTCGTTAGGAACTTAGGAACTACTTGAAGAGTGGTGGAAGGAAAAAAAATTGTCCAAAGGTTGGCAGTGATATTACCAAAAGAAAAATGAAAGGTACCAAAAATTCATTCAACAAAAGATGTAGAAAACTAAATTTCACACATATTACTAGTTGACAACTTTTAAAAAGCTACCCTGGTTCTCGAGATATAGATGTTCAAAGTTTGCTGCACACTGCACACTCCGCCTTTGTTTTACTTTGAACTTGTACATTGCAGCGATCAGCCTAGTTATGCAAATTTTGCTTTTTGCAAATTGTAGCTCTTAAAATTTCACACACTTTTGTAGTTTACAAAATTTGGATATCTCTTTTTGATATTGAGTTATAACCGTTCAAAGAAAATCATACTGTAAAGCAGAATGACCAGTCTATGTTTCTTCTAACGCTTATATATCAAAAACCGTGACAGTTATCAAAAAATTGTCAACTACAAAAATGTAGCCCGTAAAATTTTACGTATTTTTGCAGTTTACAACTTTTTGATAGCTTTACTGATTCTGGAGATATCGGGCTTCAAAGTTACCTCCGCCATATGACGCGCGCGTACGCGTGAAAGAGAAGAGGGAAGCGAGAGACGCAGACACCCTCGCTTCTCTGCGTCTCTCGTACCCTGTACATTTCAAATCGATATATCTCAAGAACCAGCAAAGCTATCAAAAAGCTGTAAACTACAAAAATGTGTAAAATTAAATTTTCTTTAACTTCCTAGTTGACCAAATTTTTCTAGATATCCTAGTTTTTGAGATATAGCTTTTACAAGATGGCTAACTCTCTTTAGATTCTTAAAAAACGTGACAATCCTCAGCAAGCGTGTCTCTCTGAAACAAAATCCTTCTTTCTGACCACTACTATATTCAGGAAAAAGGGGCGGGAAGGGTCAGAAAAGAAGAGGTAACCCGATACGATTGCCCTCAAAAATATGGTGTATAGTTGTTTCTTTTGTTTTGTTTTTGGGTGGATCAGATTTTTTTTGAATTCTAGAGAATGTATGTGTACAAACAAAAATTATAATATTTTTTTGGAAAAACGTACTACTATGTATCTGAAAAATGATAGGGGGAGATGTAGCGTGACTAGGAGATGTGCATTGGACCGAGTGCACCTTGTTTTGATGGTTTTTAGGGATTCGGGACATTTCGCAACTACGACATTTGGCAACTCATGTCGATTTTGCAACCGCGACAATTCGCAACCAAGACGTTTCGAAACTGGAAGTTTCGCAACCAGTCGTTTCGCAACTCTATAAACTAGTCTACTTTACGTTCATTAAGGTTGTATGGGATTGAGGTAGTTGCAAATAGACTGGTTGCGAAATGTCGTAGTTACAAAAAGAATGGTTGCGAAATGTCTCAGATATAAGCGGTTTAATTTAAACGTTGAGAGACGCAGACAGCGAGACACTCTCACTTCTCTGCGTCTCTCGCCTCCCATTTACTCTTGCGGTCTGTCGCGCGCTACACCAAATTTCAAAGCAGCATATCTCAAGAACCAGTGAAGATATCAAAAAGTTGTCAACTACCAAAATATTTAAAATTAAATTTTACATATTTTTGTAGTTGACAACTTTTTGATATCTTCACTGGTTTTCAAGTTACAAACGCTGAAAATTTGGTGGAGACGCAGAGAGGCGAGAGTGTCTAGATGTCTGCGTCTCTTTCAACGCATTTATCTCCAAACCTAGTAGAGATATCAAAAAATTGTCAACTACAAAAATGTAGATGATAAGGTTTCAAACATTTTCTGCTTTCTAAACCCTTCTAGTTCATGACTTACAGTATCTCAAAATTCCTCGAAAATTTTTGAATAATTTTTTCTGACAATGAAACAACAAATTAACACAATACACCAATGCTCAAAAAAAGTGCTCCTAAATGCTCAAAAAACAAAAAAGGAGCCAAAAAACGAGGAGAGCAGGAAAAAATCTATATCAAACTTCCTTCTTTTCCTTTTTTTGGTTGCCAGGAGCAACCGGAATATGAAAATGGAAAGCATTGGAAACTTGGGGTCAAAAAGCCAAAAATAAAATGAACAATATGTAAAGTGAGAAGCTATTGGACCCCAGATTTTTGAAGGGAAATATGAAGAAAAAAAAATATGGAAGAGGATTTGGATCCTCTTTGTTTGCTCAGCCATGGAGATACATATATAGAATATGTATAGTGGGTACAGTGGAGCACATTTGCACAAGGAATTTGGAGATCATAGAGGTTAGGATTGAAATGTATAAGAATCTGAAAGATTCTTAGAGTTTATCACATTCCCAAACACATTGTATGAAATTTCAGGACTCCAGTATCGAAGGGTTTATCAATTTTCGAACTTCTAGTTTTCCGATTTTCTGGCTCCGGGACATATCCCCACTAGTCATTTCGCAACCTCCACACTTCGCAACCAAGACATTTCGAAATTGGACGTTTCGCAACCAGCCATTTCGCAACCAGTCGTTTCGCAACTCTTTAAACTAGTCCACGTTCATTGAGGTTTTATGGGATTGAGGGTATTGTGAACTATTCCAGGTTATAGTCTACATTTGAAAAAAAAAAACAACAAAAATCCTGGATTGTGTGGTTTCGAAACGTCATAGTTGCGAAATTGACGTGAGTTGCGAAACGACTGGTTGCGAAATGTCTCGGTTGCGAAACGACTGGTTGCAAAAATGTCTCGGAGCCAGATTGTCAGAATCCTCTAGCTTTCTGATGACGTGGCAAGCGCCCAAACTAGACTATTCCCCCTACTCCCGGGACATGTGTCCGTGATTTGTCTCAAATTCTAAAAGTTTCAAAACTGTCTGTCTTCCATCCATCCATCCACTCCAAAAATCCCATAAACCCCGAGTAGTCCGTGTCAATTTCGTTTCGATCGAAACCACATGGAAAATGGGGTTCAAACTTTGGCCCCGAGGCCAAAAATTTTCTGTGTGCTCTCCAGACGTCTCTTTACCACTTTTGCAACAAGATTTGTGCGAAAAATGCCACCAAAAATGATCCCCCGAGGGGAGATTTGGAATTTGGAATATGTTGGGAGGGGAGGGGGGAATGGACATTTGGAAATTGGAGAAAAAAGAGAGAAACAATGAAAATTGAACGATTAGAATTTGAAAAAAAAATGAGCAAGGGAGGAACTTAAGGAGGAATCCAACCAAAATACTTTATTGTCTTACTACGTTAAAAAAGGGGGCAGATTCCAAAAATCTTATTGAAAGGAGCTCAAAAATCGCTCTAAAACCCCTAAAAATGGCTCCGAAATGAGCGAAAATCGCAGAGTTTGTATCCGGTGGTCGTGGCCGAGTTTCCCAAAAAAAAGGGCGGAGTCGAGCGGAGTGATTGGCGACCGCACGATTGCAAAAACGCTCATTGGCTGACTCCGCCCCTTTTTTGGGAAACTCGGCCACGGCCACCGGATACAACTTCTGCGATTTTCGCTCAGTTTGGAGCCATTTTTTGGGGTTTTAGAGCAATTTTTGAGCATTTTCGTTGTAATTTTTGAAATCTACACACATTTTTGCGTGTATTAGAGTAAAAAAAATTTTGGTCGGGGTCCTCCTTTAAGAGTACTGTAGCGGACCTAGCATCAGAATTGATGCCAACTGACAAACTATTCGAGTTTGAGACGAGTTTCACATTAATTTTTTTCTGTCTTCTGCAAAACTAGACGGTACCTGAGAATCAGAAAATTTCGAAATTCTAGATGTCAACAGTTAGTAAGTTACCATTTCGACCAATGGCCTAAAAATTGAGAAAATGGGAAAACTAGGCCATAATGCCTTATTTGGAATCTGAGCACTTGCTAACATGGCAGACTGTCAGATTTCAAATACCGAAGAAATGGGACAATTGGATTATTAGAAAAACTTGAGAATCTCCAAATTCAAAAACCTCTAAACTCCAAAAATGGGGACCCCAAGCACATTTGTACTAAAACCAAAAGGGTACCCCACTACACCAAATGTTCCTCGCCACCACCAAAAAAATCTCCAAAAATATGAAAAATCGGGTTGTCACATACACCCTAAACGCAACGCAACCACTGGTTTCGTATAGCTCTTCTCGTATGTTTCTGTGTTGTCTTTTTCTGTCTGTTCAAGAGCCCCCCCCCCCCCCCCCCCCCCCCCAACATTTTTCGCAAAGACAAATGGCTCCGCGTCCCACCCACTAAAATGGGCGAACAACGAGTCGAAAAGACATTTGAACCCAGTTGAAAAAGGAGAAAAAACGACGAAGAGGAGGAAAAATGAAAAACGATATTCCATTGGTCTCTACTGCTGACCACTGGCCAGCCCGTTGCTTTTTTGTTTTTTCGCTTTATTTGACCAGCCAAAGAGACACAAGGGGGCACTTATCGTATAGAAGAACCTCTTGTTTGTGTTAATTGTCTTTTTTGGAAAGATGGGCGGCCCTCAAAAAAAATTTGATTTTTTATTTTTCCAGCCTAAAATTCCCGATTTTTCTTATAAATCTGTGTGAAAATCGATTTTTATTAGATTCTCCTCTAATTTTTCTTCATTTTCATCCCAACAATCCACGTTTTTCCTTCAAAAATCCATCTGAAAACCAAAAAATTCTGAAAATTCCCCCAAATTTCCCCCGAAAAACCCCAATTCAAACCGCGCGCGCCGCGCATACACCCAGGAGCGTGTTTTGCGCAGAGTGTATGAAAAGCGTGCGGCGGTTGCCATTTCGCCCGACTCCGCCCACTTTTCCGTGCCGCACTGCGATTTTAGGGGGAATTTGTCGAATTTTTTTCTTTTTCCATTTTTCTTCGATTTTTCTGCGAATTTTTGGGATTTCTTGAGATTTTTTGTGATTGGCTTGTAGAGAAAATTATTTTGAGCAGGTTTATGGAAGTTTTCACCGGAAAATCTGTAGAAAAACCGTTGGAATCGGCGATTTTATTTAGGCCAGAAAATTTATTTTTCGGCGGTATGCCAGTAAGACCAGTTTTTCAGTCAAAAATCTAATCAGTAGTATTTTTTGAGCGTTCGACGATAGTTTTCACCTTCATTTTCGCAATTTTCACCGATTTTTCCGTTTCGTAATTTTTTTTCGCAACTCAAATCAATCGATTTTTCCTTCCAGGGTTACCACTATAGTCATGACCAAGCTGAAGACCAAGACTCTCCGCGGACAGAAGAGGGATGCCCTTCAAAAGACCCTCGACGAGCAGAAGACCGAGCTCGCCACCCTCCGCGTCTCCAAGGTCACCGGAGGAGCCGCCTCGAAGCTCTCCAAGATCCGCGTTGTCCGCAAGAACATCGCCAGAGTCCTGACCGTCATCAACCAGACCCAAAAGCAGGAGCTCCGCAAGTTCTACGCTAACCACAAGGTATTTTTACAATTTCGAAACTTTTCGAAAATCAACATTTTTTCAGCAAAAGCCAATCGACCTTCGCTTCAAGAAGACCCGCGCCATCCGCAGAAGATTGACCGCCCACGAGCAGTCGCTCAAGACCTCCAAGGAAATTGCCAAGTCCCGCTACGCCGGAGTCAGAAAGTTCGCTGTCAAGGCTTAAGTGGCTTGTGTTCATTGTTATCCAGATTTGGACATTGTTCTTGTTCAATTCCAATGAATTTTGTTGCTTACGTTAACTATCGAAGTGAAATCAGAGAAAGTTTTATTGCAGCTAGATTCATAATCGGGATAATTAAAAATAGAAAAGGGACAATGGGCACCGCAGAGAGAATTTGTACAAGAACAAATCGTACAGAAAGAAAATGGGTTATGCCGTGTCTGGAGTGGCTATCGGAGTATCACTGGGCTCCTCCGTCGACTCGAACACAATCGTTGGAATGTGAACATCGAAGAGCACACCGTTCTCGCGTTCCATTCTGAAGCGTCCCCTAAAAAAATGAGATTTCTTTTGAGACCAAAATCGTGTTTTTTATACCACATATGCCCTCCTTTAGTATGCTTCATCTCGAGTGTACTACTAAACTGGAACGCCGGTGTGGCCGCATTCAACTCGGGCTGCTTTCCCACAACTCCATGTCCATGCATTTGATTCATATTGTTCAACGAGTACACCTTCAATAACCGCTCCCTAAGGATCACACCGACCTCCGGCGTCTTGTTCTCAATCCGAATCACATATCTCCACATGTGCTGTTGCTGTCCGCCAACCATGTTCGCGCCCAAATAGAACGTCATCACTGTCACCTCGATGTTCTCGGTTTTTTCTCGATAAACGTCTCGCGGGCCGAGCCATGAGCGGCTCGAGTTCGTGTATCGCTCGACGAGCTCCGGCTTCATGGCGACGTTGTAGAGTCCGGTGCCATCGTGGGCGGCGTTGAATATGTGGTCGAAGAGGTCGTGATCGAAATTGACACCTCCTGCAGGGGTGAATGGGATGATGTCGTCGTGGGAGACACAGTCCATTCCGCTGGAAAATTGTTAGTTTTTGGGGGATTTTCTCTTTTTTTAGGTCAATTTTTTTGAATTTCGCTGTTTTCTCCGTTTTCAATGTCTCCAGGGACCTCTCAAAGCCTTCAGAATGCTACGCGGCTCCTGGGAGCTTGGCAGCCGCGACGCGACACGCAACGCTTCCAAAGAAAATTAGCTATATCTCGGCTCCGCGAGCTCCATTTTCAATGAAATTAGTCTAGATCGATAGGAAATTTTTTGTAGATCATTCAAAGATCAAACTTAGGCGGGAAATTCAAATTTTGACGTCTTCTGAAGGCGTCAAATGCTCCGATCTAAAATCAGCGATATCTCAACTTCTATTGAAGCAATACTCATGAAAATTGGCTAGATCGAAAGGAAATTTTCTGTAGATTTTCCTAGGATTTCGAATTTTTCGAAAATCTGAATTTCGACGTCTTCTGGAGCGATTTTCCTGATTGCCACGTGGCTCCTGGGAGCTTAGGAGCCGCGACGCGACATGCAACGCATCTCGAAAATCGAAAATTTGCTATATCTCGGCTCCGAGAGCTCTATTATCAATGAAATTAGTCTAGATTGAGAGGAAATTTTTTGTAGATCATTCCAGAATCAAATTTGGGCGGGAAATTTGAATTTGAAAGTTTTCTGAGATCAGAAAACCATACTTGATCAACGTCAACATCTTCTGTCCGTGTCGTTTGTTCTCCATGGGAGCTTCCACCAAATACGATGTGATATCCACTGGGAATCCCATAACACTCCAGTCATGACGATGGATTAGGACTTGGTAGAAATCGCGGGTCATTAGGTGTTTTTCGCTGGAAAATTCGAATTTTTGGGCGATTTTTGTGGATTTTTCACTCAAAAATCAGATTTTTAGACAATTTTTCACTCCAGTGGGTCAATTTTGACTCGAAAATTCAATTTCCCGCTCAAAAATCAAGAAAATCGTACTTTTGCTGAGTGCGCTTCTCGTGGAGCCGACACGGAAAGGAGCACACGACGACGCCCTTGTAGGCGAATGTTCGATGGATGAAGATCTGAAATTTTTGAAATTTAGATGACGTCACGCCTTCAGAATCCAGAATCCTACCTGTCCTGCTTCATATGGATGTGTGTTGTTGGCGGAGGAGGGCATGAGAAGGCCGATTTCTTTGAGAGTTGGAGATGTTGCACTTCTGAATCTGCTTTTTTGGAAAAATGAAAGATTATTCAGGGGAAAACTGAGGAGGGAAAATGTATTAGGGAGATTTAGAAGTGGATGAAATTTGAGAAAAAAAAATTGAAAAAAAATTTTTTTTGGGTTTTTTTTTTGAGAATTTTTTGGGCGAAAAATAGAGTTTTTTGAGTTATTTTGGGCAGAAAAATCAAGTTTTTCACTAGCAAAATCATCTTAAAAGATTAAAAATTTATGGAAAAATTGGAATTTTCAATTTTTTAAATTTTGAAAAACTAACATTTTTCGTTCAAAATCTTCAATTTTCAGTCAATTTTCAGGGTTTTACCAGGAATATCACAGCGAATTTTCGATTTTAAATCATAAAAATCGCAATTTTTTTTTGGATTTTCAAAAATCGGCGTTTTGGGGTCAATTTTTTGATTTTTCGTCATTTTTGGGTTTTTTTTTTCATAAAAATTCTTAATTTTTTAAAGATTTTTACCTCGAAAACCCAACTTTTCCCGTGGAAAAGCTCCGTATGCCTTGTTGAATCACATTCCTGAGTTTCATCGCTGCAAAATTTTTTTTTGAAAATTTCCAAAAAGTCGAAACCTGGCAAAAATAGAGGCAAAATACCAATTTTAACCTGAAAAAAGCAAGAAAAATAGAAAAATGAACGATTTTATGCATAAAAATTAACAATTAAGAACTACACGAAATCACTGGAATTTTCATTCAAAATAACGAAAAATTTGAGCTATTTCCTGGGCTTGGTACCCTTATGAATCGAGCAAACGCCAAAAGTCATATTCTCGTATCGCACATGTCCGAAGCCTTCCTCCCGAATGATTCTCGCGAATTCGTCTTGATTCGGGAACTTTCGAATGCTCTCAACGAGATATTGATAACTCGCGCGGTCCGACGCCAAAATCTCGCCCAACACCGGAATCACGTTGAACGAATACGCGTCGTAGATCGGTTTCAACGCGGCGTTGACCTCGGAAAACTCCAGAATCGCCAGTTGACCGCCGGGTTTCAACACTCGGAACGCTTCACGGACCACTTTCTCGGGATGAGTACAGTTTCGAATTCCGAATGACATTGTGAACAGATCGTAGGTGTTGGATTCGAATGGCATCTCTTCGGCGTTGGCGCAAATCCACTCGAGACGCGATGGGTTGATCTGGAAATTTGAATTTCAGGCTTTTCCGAGAGGACTCCGTGCGCGGCTTCTTTCACCCGACGACCGGCGGCTTATAAGCGCTCTCCACTGCACACCTGTTCAGTGGCCGTGTGGCGCAGGTGGGTGTGCGATGGGCTAGAAAGTTTGTGACCAGGGTTCGAATCCTTCTGGGGGATTTTTGTTTTTGCTAGTTTTTGTGGAACTTTTCAAGGCATAGGAGGGTTTTTTTGACATTTTCTACGGCAAATTTTGTCATTTTGAGGCTAGGGAAGCTTCTACAAGCTTCTAGAAGACCTTGGGAAGCATTTATAACCATTTTCACTCAAAAAATGGAATTTTTCACTTAAAAACCGTCATTTTGAGCTATTTTTTACTAAAATGGAGGAATAGACGATTCCAGACGTTTCTAGACTTATTTGCACTCAAAAAATTCGAATTTTTCAATCAAAAACCACCTGGAACTCGCTTTTTAGCTCATTTTCGACTAAAACCCGAAAATTTTGGACCTAGATCGCCCCTAGACGATTCTGGGAGCTTCTAGAGCGTATCTACTCGAAAAATGCGAATTTTTCAATCAAAAAGCTTCATTTTGAGCTATTTTTTGCTTAGAATGAAGGATTTTAGGCGAAATATCCTATTTACGATTCTAGCGACTTCTAGAAGCCTCTAGACAATTCTGGAACCGTCTAGATCAATTTTTCCTCAAAAATTCAAATTTTTGACTCTTGGAACCCGAAAACCCGTCCGTACATCTCTCTCCTTCTCGGCCCTCTCCTTCCCAACATCCAACATTGGCTGATTGATATCCGAAACCGTCACTTTCGCAGTCGGACTGTGCCTCAAAAGCCGAAAAGCGATATCGCCGGTGCCGCCGGCCATATCCAGAATCTTGGCGTTATACGGTATCTGAAGACCGCCGACGTAGTAGTCCTTCCACAATCGATGCACTCCCATACTCATTGCATCATTCATCAAATCGTACTTCTTGGCGACATTCGCGAAGACGTGGTGCACTGGAAAATGGAGGGAAATTCAAATATTTTAGATGAAAAATACCTTTCTTCTCCTTCTCCTCCTCATCGACATCTGTAAACCCGAAATGTGTCTGTTTTTTCTCGGGCTGCATCGCTAGATTTCCGGCGGCGGCGGGTTTTGCGGAGAATTGACGCAATTTCCCGATGTTTTGTGTCGATTTTAGCAAGATTGTGGCTCTTTTCATTGTCTGAAAGTCAAAATTTCATCAGAAACCATAAAAAATGACGAAAAAACATGTAAAAATCAGTGAAAACTGATAAAAATCAGTAAAAATCATGAAAAATTCGCTGATGACCGTTCAGTGGAGAAAGTTCGGCCACCTCGAGACTCCTTCGATTTTCGAAGAGCCATCTGATGTTATTGAACCAAATTTAATATCAAAATGATCAGCAAATTTTTCTCTTCATTTTGAGACTAAAATCAAGTAATATTTCTTATTTTTCAACAAGAAATAAATGCCCAAAGCGCCCAAGAAAAAAAACGGGCGCTGGCCTAAGTTTTGCAACTGGCCGAGTTTTGGGTGACGCGACACTTGGCATTTTTTGGCTGGGATTTTTCAGTTTTCTATCGATTTTCAACGGATTTTTCAGTTTTTCGGGGAATTTTTGGAGTTAGTAGAATCAGAAAAATTAGGGGAATTTAATGAAATATCGATTTTCATATTTTGATATGTGAAAACGGGTGGAAAATTGATGAGAAAGGTCTGAGACGAAAAATAGGTTTCTAGGCTGATTCTAATAGATTTTAAGGTGAGAAATTGCGTATTTTGTGCCAGAATGCTTGATTTTTCCCTGAATAAGTGCAGATTTTCACGATTTTCACCCAAAAATTCAAATTTTTCTTTTTTGGGTGCTCCCTTGTTTTGCATCATTTTACATAATTTTTCGCGAATTTCTCCCTATTTTCACTATTTTCAAATCCTTTTTTCCCTCTAAAACCTTGAAAAATTTGAATTTCCCTCCCAAAAAACTAATTTTTTCCAATTTTCAGACATGTCTGGTGAAGCAGCGACTCCAGCCGCCGCCGGTGGCTCAAGCAAGGTCACCTTCAAGATCACGCTGACAAGTGATCCGAAACTTCCGTTCAAGGTGTAAGTGGCTGAAGAAAGAAGTTTTAAGCTCGAAGAAGCAGCCGAAGATGCGAAAAAAGGCGTTGGAGGGGTCCAGGAGCTTCTAGAAGCTTCCAGATGGTTCCAGAAGCACGTAGACGCTTCCAAATAGCTCCAGAAGCGTTAAAAACGATCTAAAAGCACCCGAAAAACTCTAAAAACCTCCAGGAGTAACCGAATGTATCTGAACGCGTCTAAAGCCTCTAGAGCTTCAAACTGGCTTCTGGAGGCTTCTGGAGCGTTCTAGAAGCATCTAGAGGGCTCCAGAAGCTTCTAGAAGCCTCTCGACGCTTCCAGGACTCCTAAGGACTTCTGGAGGCTTCTGGAGGCTTCTAGGAGCTCCAGAAGCTTCTAGACACTTCTAGACGTCTCCAGACCGTTCTGGAGCTCCTGAGAGCTTCTAGAGCCTTCTAGAAGCCCCTAGAACCGTCTAGAAGCCCCTGGAAGCTTCTAGAACCATCTAGAAACCCCCCAGAACCCTCCCTTTCCCCCAGAAATTCAAATTTCCCGCCAAAAACCGCCCATTTTCCAGTCTCTCCGTGCCCGAGGGTGCTCCATTCACTTCCGTCCTCCGATACGCCGCCGAAGAATTCAAAGTTCCCGCCGCCACCTCCGCCATCATCACTAACGACGGTGTGGGCATCAATCCGGCTCAATCGGCCGGCAACATCTTTCTGAAGCACGGAAGTGAGCTCCGTCTGATTCCACGCGATCGTGTCGGTGCTTCTGGATTCTGAAGGATAAATATAGCATAATTTTTTTTTAAAATTGAATTTTTGTGCCCTTTCCTGTCGTATTTATATGCAAAAAAATGTGATTTTTTGAAATATCTAAGTCACTTTTTACCTAATTTATTGATTTTTTCCTCCAATGAAAAATCTTCATTTTTGTCCCATTTTTCCCCGAAAAATCCCCATTTTTCTCTATTTTTGGTGAATTTTTCCGATTTTTCTATCTATTTTTCGCTATTTTTAACCCAAAAATCTATTTTTAGTTGTTTTTCCGTTTAAGAATCATGCAGCTCTCCCCATCGACCAAAGCGCTCATCGGAAAGACCGTCGACGTGTCGACGTTCGCCATTCAATGGGGATTCGTGCCGTTCGTCGTCTATCTGGGTTTCAAGAAGGGCGCCGAGCCAATGCCGAATGGGCAGGTTCGTAGGAATGAAAAACGCGAAAAATTTGCTATTTTTTGATATAAAAATCACGAAAATTGATCGAAAATGGTTCATTTTAGAGGGAATTCAAATTTTTCGAAAAAAAAAATTTTTTTTTTGGAAAAATTTTTTTGCAAAATTTTGAATTTTCGAGATGCCCAGAGGTAAAATTGGCGCGAAATTTGCAATTTTTTGATGTAAAAATCGTGAAAATTGGTCGAAAATTGTTCATTTTGGAGGGAATTCAAATTTTTCGAAAAACATTTTTTTTTGAAAAAAATGAATTTTCATGTAAAAGCCATCCGAGAACTTCCAGACTTCTCCAGACGATTTCGGATGCATTTAGGAGCCTTTTTCCTCGGAAAAGTCTGAAAAAAACGCGTTTTTCGCCTCATTTTGAGCTAGTTTTCGATAAAAATGAGGAATTTTTGGAGTTAAAGGCTTCCCGGAGGCTCCTGGAGGCTTCTAGAAGCTTCCAGATGATTCTGGAAGCTCCAGAAACCGTCAAAAGCTCTAAAAAAGCTGCCAGAAGCCTCCAGACGCTTCTAGAAGCTCAAAAATCGCCTAAAAACCGTCAAAAGCTCCTCTAGGAGCCGCAGATGCTTCTGAATCTCCCGGAAGCCTCCAAAAGCTTCTAGACGATTCTAGACGTTTCTAGAGGCTTCTGGAGGCTTCTAGAAGCTTCCAGATGCTTCTGAATCTTCAGAATCGCCTTGAAACCGTCAAAAGCCCTTCTAGAAGCTTCTGAAACTCCTGGAGGTATCCGGAGACGTTAAAAAGCTTCTGGCAGCTTCTAGACGATTCTAGACGTTCCTGAAGGATTCTGAAGCTTCCGGAAGCCTCCAGATGCGCCTAGAAGCCTCCAAAAGCCTCCAGAAGCCCCAAAAACCATTCTAAAACCTTATTTTCAACCCTAAACCCTCTAATTTCCCCGTTTTTCAGATCATTCCACTGACAGTGATGAGCCTCCTCTGGGGATAAGAGCACCTCTACAACCAGAATTCAGCAGCAGATGACGTCTAGAATCTTCTTCTCCAGAATCTCAAATTCCAATTTTTTTTAATTGTTACCTTTTTGAATAAAAATAGTTAATAAATACGGAATTTTTAAATTTCCGAGCCATCTCAATGTGGATGAGCAACGCGAACAAATCGAGATTTTTTAGGGGATTCTGATTCGCCACGACGTCGCTCACCACATCTAGAAGCATCGGGAGGAATTGGGAATTCAGAAGACTTCAGAAGGGATTCAGGATATGAAAAAAAAGAGCGAAAATTCTGAATCCGACGACTTCAGAATACCGGAACTGCGCTTGACTTGGATCAAGTCAAGCAAGAAAAATTTTTTTTTCAAAAAAATTTTTTTTTCGAAAATTTGAAAATTGAAATTTATTTACAGAAAATCCCACAACCAAAAAAATATATAATTTAAAAAATGGAATGTTAAAAATCAGAAAATTTTTTGGAATTTTTCACTGCAACTGCTTGATCTCCTTTCCAGTCTTCTTCAACGCTTCGAGCACTTCAGAAGCGGGCAAATCGGTGGTGACGGTGATCTTTTTGGTCTCCACATTGATGTCGTCGATTTTCACTTTGTCTTCTGGAAAATTTGGCGCGAAATTTGAAAAATTTTGAGCTAAAAATCATGAAAATCGGTCAAAAATGAGTCATTTTGGAGGGAATTCAAATTTTTTGAAAAATTTTTTTTTTGAAAAATGTTCAATTTTGAAGGTGTCTCGGGGTAAAATTGGCGGGAAATTTGAAATTTTCAGCTGAAATTGACCCAAAATGTCGATTTTCAAATTTTTCAAAAATCCAAAAAAAAATTTTGAAAATTTTTTTTCAAATTTTTCACCTCCAAGTTTTCCGAGAACTCGCCGAGCAGCATTGGCACATCCGCCGCAAGTCATGGCCATTTCGAAGACGTACTGAAAATTTGAAAATTCAAAATTTTTGAAAAAAAATTTTTTTTGAAATTTTTTTCTAGAAACTTCCAGAACCTTCTAGTACCTTACCTGTGTCATGTTTGAAGTTTGAATGGACTAGAAATTGGGAATTTCTGAAAAAAAAACTTAATTTTTTTTGAAAATTCGTATAGTTGAACGAGAGGAATAGTGATAAGAATAGGGAATGGTTTATCAATAGATAGTGAAATTTGCATCATCTTTTGTGTTTGAACAGGTTTTGAGACAGATAATAAGGAAAAAATGGGAAAATTAGGAATTTTTAAAGATCTCCAAAATTGGAAAAATGAAAATTTGGAAAAATTCCAAAAAATCGATGTTTTCCAAAAAAAACTGCCTCAAAATCGATTTTTTAGCTACAAAAACATGCCTATTTTGGCTAGATGCATCATTAAAACATGCTTCTCCTCACTAATGACGTCATTAGATGCTTCATTGTAAACAAATTTTTGGAACCCTCGAAACTTCCCTAAAATCAACTCTAAACGCTCTCAAAACACTTCTAGACTACTAAAAATCGCTTTTTCTACCCAGAATCATCTTGAAAACGCCGAAAAACGCTCCAGAAGCCACGTGGCATGCTTCAGAAGACACTTGGCCAATTTTTGACAGCAATTGTCGTAAATTATAGCGCATTGTACGCAGTCCGCAATATGGCGTCGAATGTGATGCACAACGAAATTTCGAATTTTCATCGCATTTTTTGTCATATTTATTGGGAATTTTGGGGCGTTTTCTGTTGGTTTTTGCTTCTAGAAGTTAATAATATATGAAAAAATTGAAGAAATTTCGATTTTCGAGGTGCTAGACGCTGCAAATCAGTCGAAAAATCGCTTTTTCGGTGATTTTTCGATAGGTAGAGAAAATTTTGGATTTTTGAAGTTTCCGTGGCTTTTTTGCTGAGTTTTGCAAGTTTACTAGGTTAAAAAGGAGAGAAATTCACCTGGAACACCTGGATTTCGATGAAAAGTCGTTTTTTCCTAATTTTGGCCGAAATTTTGATTTCCACCTAATCCTGTCGATTTTAGCTATTTTTCGCTTATTTTCCGTTGAATTTTATCGATTTTAACCCTCTTTTCCTACAAATTTACTAGAAAATTCCGCTATTTTTCAGCCATGTCCGCAGTGCAGCCAGTCAACCCGAAGCCGTTCCTCAACAGTCTCACCGGCAAGTTCGTCGTCTGCAAGCTCAAATGGGGAATGGAGTACAAAGGTATATTTGAACCAGCAAAGCTGGGCGCCTGCGGCGCGATTGACAATTTAGAAATGTCATTTTGTTTTCATCGGATTTTTTTCTTCTTCCTGTTCGAGAAACTTTACTTCAATCTTCACGCTTTCCTCTAGAAATGAAAAACGGACGCGGATATCGCGGACAAACGGACAGAATTAGAATTGTATTATATAAGAAAGATTTCCCGCCCGGAAAAAGTGTACCACGAAATTCAAAAAAAATTTTCAGGCGTTCTCGTCGCCGTCGACTCGTACATGAATCTGCAGTTGGCGCACGCCGAGGAGTACATCGACGGAAACAACACGGGAAATCTCGGCGAGATTCTCATCAGGTAGAGAAATTCGATGAATTTCAGACTTTAAGACCCTTTCAAGGCCAGAAAAAGCTCAATTTTTGCTCTAAACGCCGAAATTTTGGCCTAGGGGCTCGCCAGAAGCTCAATTTCAGGATTCACAGCTTCGGGGCGTTTGGAAGACTCCTGGGTCGATTTTTGGTGTTCTAGACCATTGTTAGGCCAGAAAAAGCTCAATTTTTGCTGAAAAAGCTAAAATTTCGACCTAGGGGCTCCCCAGAAGCTCATTTTCAGTATGTAGCAGGAGTCATGGCTTCTGAGGACTCCTGGGCCCATTTTTGGGGTTCTAGACCATTTTTAGGCTAGAAAAAGCTCCATTTTGGCTCAGAAAGCTGCAATTTTGGTCTGGAACCCCCAAAAAAGCTCCAATTTGAGTCTGAGCTGCTCTGGACCCATTTTCACTATTTCTGGGATAAAAAATCCAGATTTTCCCTTCCAACCTTGCTAAATGATGCATTTGGACCTAAAATTCGAAACATGAAGGCTAGACTTCGAAATATGTAAAAATGTATGAAGATTCCGAAAATCAAGTCGAAAAATCTCAAAAATCGCTGTTTCATCTAGAAAATGAGCTCCGAAATGGGAATGCTCAGTTTGGAGCCCTTTTTCCAGGTTTTAAAGCGAATTTTGAGGTTTTTCACAGTAATTTTCGAAATCCACGCACATTTTTACATCTTGAGCCAAAAATTGAGCCATTTCGAGCTAATTTTAGTCATTTTCGACCTAAAAAAATTCATTTTTTCGCTGAAAAACCTTTCTAGGCCAATTTTCCGGCTCCAGAGTCATTTTTATGCCAAAAAAGCCAAAATTTCGGCCCGAAAGGTGAAATTTTGGTTTAGAAGTCGAATTTTCAATCCGAGCTCGTTTGGGTCAATTTTAGTCCTTTTTGACTCAAAAGAGCTCATTTTTTCGCTTAAAACCTCTCGAGGCCAATGTTCTGGCTCCAGCCCAATTTTACGGCCAGAAAAAGCTCAGTTTTCGCTCAAATTACCGAAATTTTGGCTTAGAAGCTGGTTTGGGCCAATTTTAGTCATTTCTGACCTTAAAATCCCAAATTTTCACTCAAAATCACCCAATTTCACTCTATATACTCTAATTTTCCTCATTTTTCCAGATGCAACAACGTGCTCTACATTGGCGGTGTCGACGGAGAGACCGGAGAGACGAGTGCCTAAAAACGACCATCCCAATTTTCATGCGTTCACAAAATCACTTCCTGATCTTATGACAAATCGGTCCCCCCCCCCCCCACAATCTTGTTCATTTTTTCAAATTTCCCCCCAAATTTTTCCCTGATTTTTCCCTGATTTTTTTGCCCCATCCTGCAGAGCACCTTCAATAAATTATTATTATTATTTTCCCATTTTTTCAGTGATTTTTAGGGCTCAAACTTCACACACCTCTGATAAGGAAGATCCAAAAATTGCAACAATTTTTTTTCTTATTATCAGTTGGAATTAAGACTACTGAAACTACAACTAAAGACGTAGAGCAAGAAGGGAAGAAATCATAATTCAGAAAAATGGGAGGTTGAAGAAAAATGTGAAAAATAAATTTTGCAATGATCAGTTCAAATTTTTTTTTGGAAACATTTTTCTGATTTTTTTTTGAATTTTACCTCAAAAATTTGGCTAAAAATCTAAAAAATAACCTTTAAAAAATGGCTCAGAAACCAGGTAAGCTATGGTTAAAATTTGATTAGTGCAAATGCGCTCTATTGAGAATCCCAAGAATATCTGAAAATTATCAGTGGAGCGCATTTAAATAGATGAAAAATTCAATTTTTTTATGTCTAGAAAATTCTTTGAAAAATGACTCAAAATTGGGTTGGCTATAACTGAAAGTAAGTTGATTCAAATGCGCTCCATTGAGAATCTAGGGGAAAACATGTAATTGTCAATGGAGCGCATTTGGATTGCGAAAATTTTGAGTTTATTTTACAACTTTTTGATTGAAAAAGTTTCTATAAGTAAAAATATCTAAAATTGTGTTAGAGCAAATTCGCTCCATTGAGCATTTTTAGAATTATCAATGGAGCGCATTTTCCATAGTCAGACGTTTTCAAAGAATTCAAATTTTTCAGCTTTATTCCACCCGTATTCTCGACGACTACACATTATTTTACTATGCATGGTAAGTTTGAATTTTTTTTTTGTATTTTTTGTCTGTCTGTGTGCCTGGACATCCGGATGTCCGCAGGCAAATTTTCAACAAAAAAAAATACTTGTTTAAAAATTTCAGTTTTTTAGGTCGGATTCTTTTGTACCACATTCATGAGAATCCACTTTGCACTCACTATGACTTGTATGGTCAATTCGACGGCGTTGGCGGTGAAAAGCGAGGGAAATTTGAATTTTTTGAAAAATTCAAGTTTGAAAATTGGAGATGTTGGTTTTGCTGGAACCGCGAAATTCAAAAATCTAGAAATTTTTAGACTTCAAATGGTCAATGTGGTGCAGTGGGGGACGATGGACAGCAGAAAGTGGTGGTGGATTATGGGGTAGGTTTGGGTTTAAAGGCGCATAACTTGGGAATGGATTGAGATAGAAAAAAGTTGTCAACTGCAAAAATGTAGGAAATTTAATTGTGTTCATTTTGTTAGTTGACAATTTTTCAATAACTATTACCATTTTTGAGATAAATGTGTTTAAATTAGAGAAGGGAAGAGTACCACTGCAAGCAAATTACCTTGGCGTTAAAAACTCGCATAGCTCGAGAAAGGTTGAAGATTGAAAAAAGTTGTCAACTACAAAAATATAGGAAATTTGATTTTACACATTTTATTAGTTGATAACTGTTTGATAGCTCTCCTCGTTCTGGAGTTATTACGCTTTGAAGCAACGCGCTCGAATCCTTCCCCTAGAACGGAGAGACGCAGAGAAACGAGAGTGTCTGCGTCTCTCCTCTGGCTTTGCTACTAGTCATTTCGCAACTCACGTCGATTTCGCAACCGCGAAAGTTGGCAGCCAAGAAGTTTCGAAACTGGACGTTTCGCAACTAGCGTTTCGCGCGGATTGTCACGGTGGCGAAATGACCGGTGGCGAAATGTCGTAGTTGCGGAACGACTGGTTGCGAAATGTCATAATTGCGAAACGACTGGTTGTGAAATGTCTCGTACCTTTTCAAATCATTATTATCCATTTCAGGGTGAACTGATCTGGACCTCCTACGAACAAAACCTAATCTTCTCCGGAACCTTCTGGGGATCCGTGGTCACTGCTCTACCATCGATGTTTCTCATCGAGCGATTCTCCCCAAGACATGTTTTGCAAACCGCCATTGCAGTCTACACACTGCTTACTGTACTTACACCATTTCTGGCTACACAATTCGGATATTTTGCTGTTTTTGTGGCACGAGTGGCGATGGGATTGGGGGAGGTTTGTCAGATTTTGGCATCCCGTCGCTTCGCAACCAGTCATTTTGCAACCGCGACATTTCGCAACTGTACATCTTGCAACCCGCGACAATTCGCAACCACGCCATTTCGCAACCAAAACTCCAAATGTTGATGATAACCTGAATTTGTTTATAATGATCCCTATCACATATAACATAAACGAACGTAAAACGGACTAGTTACGAAACGACTGGTTGCAAAATGGCATAGTTGCGAAATGTCCCAGTTGCGAAATGACTGGTTGCGAAACGTCGGGGTGTCCAGATTTTGAAGTTCTGAAAAATAAATGAAATTTTCAGGGCTTCATAGTCCCATCTAACAATGCAATTATCGGAAATTGGTTCCCAAGTTCTGAAAAATCAACAGCTTTATCCATTTTTACATTGGGAAATCAGATTGCATCGGCTGGTGGTAGTCCAGTGGTAGCTGCTCTTTGTGCATCCGATTTGGGGTGGCAGGCCACTTTTTATTTCGCGGGTAGGTCAAATATCTGGCTCCGAGACATTTCGCAACTCACGTCAATTTCGGAACTATAAAATTTCGCAACCGGTCATTTCGCAACCGCGACAATTGAGTTGCGAAATGTCGTAGTTGCGAAATGAATAGTGGCGTCTATCTGTGTGTCCGAAAATCCAAATTTTCCTAGGAATCCTTGCCACCATCTGGTCTATTATCTGGTTCTTCACAGCTTCCAGCCAACCAACGGAAGCTAAAATAATGACAACAAGAGAACGAGAGTACTTGCTAGCGAATACGGTTAGAAAAGTGCATCGGTCAAAGGTGAGTCTAGGCCGAGACATTTCGAAACCAATCGTTTCGCAACTACGACATTTCCCAACCACGCCATTTCGAAACCATAATTCACGTTAAAATCGCAATTTTTCACATGTAGACTATAACCTGAAATAGTTCACAATACCCTCAATCCGATAAAGTTTCTAAACGACTGGTTGCGAAAGGTCCAGTTGCGAAATCTCGTGGTTGCGACTTGTTGCGGTTGCGAAATCGACGTGAGTTGCGAAATGTCGTAGTTGCGAAATGACTAGCGGCGGGATGTCCCGGAACCAAGAAAATGTGCTCTTTATGAAAAATGTGAAAGTTCGCTCCATTGATAACTTCAACTTCAGAATCCCCCACCAGTACCGTATGCCAAGATTATGACCTCTCCAGCGTTCCTGGCTCAAATCCAATGCAGCTTATGCATCACTATGATCATGACACTTTTCCAACTTTACCTACCAGCTTATTTCAAGGAAGTGCTTCATCTTGGAGTCATTGCTGTAAGAGCTTGGCCCCGAGACATTTCGCAACCAGTCGTTTCGCAACTACGACATTTCGCAACTCACATCGATTTCGCAACTGGGACAATTCGCAGCCGTGACGGTTCGGAACCAACTAGACGTTTCGCAACCACCTTGGATTCCTTGGAACAAGAAGCCTTGGATTTCGTGGTTTCGAAATGACGTGGTTGCGGATTGTCGCGGTGGCAAAATGACCGGTTGCGAAATGACGTAGTTGCGAAATGTCATAGTTACGAAACGACTGGTTGCGAAATGTCCCGAAGCCTTCTACAGTAATCTTTTTCAGAACGGTACCTACTCCTCGATCCCCAACATTTTCAACATGGTAACCAAGATTGTTTGGGGGATTGGAGTGGATAAGTTGAAGGAGATAAAAGTTTTGAGTAATGATGCAGCAGTGAAGGTTTCGCAAGGTGTCGGTGAGTTTTTGGTGAGAGGGGAGAGACGCAGAGAAACGAGAGTGTCTGCGTCTCTCATGTTGGGAGGAGACGCAGGCGACTACTAGCTAACTTCCATCGCATTTATCTCAAGAACCATAAAAGCTATGAAAAAAGCTGAAACTAGTAAAATGTAGGAAATTTTATGCTCTTTATTTTTGTAGTTTACAACTTTTTGATATCTTTATTGGTTCTTGAGATATGTGCGTTTGAAGTTGAACGGCGCATTCAGTTTCAGACCTCTGTATCTCAGCACCCTCTACAGCTATCAAAATTTTGAAAACTACCAAGGTGTGCAAAATTTTATGATCTACAACACCCCAATTTTCAAATCTTCAAATTTCCCACTTCCAGCAAGCTACGGTGGCGCGTTCACCCTCTTCCTCCTCGCCTTCTTCGTCGATTGCTCAAATCCCACCTTGGCTCTTATTATCCTTTGCGCATCTTATGCCACACAAGGAACTTTTGTCAGTGGATTCTACACTTCATTGCTCAGTTTGGCCCCACAGTATACTGCTACTATGTCTGCGATTTCCATGTTTTGCTCGTTGATTGGGAGCTTGATGACCCCTGCGGTGGCGAGTTTGATGAGGAAGGAGGTGAGTGTTATGCTTTGGAGTGCTATATCTCAAGAACCAAAAGAGCTATTAAAAAGTTGTCAATTACAAAAATGGAGAGTGTAAAATTTTACACATTTTTGCAGTTGACCTCTTTTTGATAGCGTTTGTGGTTGCAGAGTTGTAGTGCTTTGAAGTTAAGATGAGCGTGAGCAAGCCGAGACGCAGAGAAGCGAGGGTGTCTGCGTCTCTCCAGTCTTCTCACCCTCTAAACTTTGAAGCATTATATCTCAAGAACCAATAAAGCTATCAAAAAGTTGTCAATTACAAAAATGTAGAGCATTAAATTTTAAACAAAATTGCAGTTGACAACTTTTTTATAACTACAAAGGTTCTTGAGATATTAGCGCTCGAAGAAATCTTTTCAGGGAACCCTCTCGGAATGGAAGAACATTTTCATAATCCTGGCCTTCGCGCATATAGTTTCTGGAACAATTTTTGTCATTTTTGGCTCTGGAGACCTTCAAGAATGGGCAAAAGTGGATGACAAGGATATGGAATTGAAAGAAAAGGAAAAGTTGAAAAACGAAGAAAATGGATTTATCGAGGAAGAAGATTTGATAAGGGAGAGATTTTCGACATTGGTTAGAGCAAACTCGATTTGTGCTTAGATTGAAATTTTTTTTTGTTATTTTGTTGTGAAGTCTGAATAATAATAAAGATCTCAAAAAAAAATTGGGAATGTTTTGGTTTTTTAAGGGTGCATATAGCATCATTGGCAAGTTAAATTCAGCGTTTCAAAACTTAAAAAAAACTGAGAGCAAGACAAAACTTCAAACACATGTAGCTCTATAATCAATAAAGATATCAAAAAATTGTCTACTACAAAAATGTAGGAAATTTAATTCTACACATTTTTGTAGTTTTCAACTTTTTTATATCTTCACTCTATCTTGAGATATAACGGTTTGAAATGGACAGCGTACGAGAGAGACGCAGAGAAACGAGGGTGTCTGCGTCTCTCGCCTCCCCTCTACTCTTGCGCTCTGTCACGCGCTACACCAAGTTTCAAAACGGCATATCTCAAGAACCGGTGAAGATATCAAAAAGTGGTCAACCACAAAAATGTAGGAAATTAAATTTTACACATTTTTGCAGTTTTCAACTTTTTTATATCTTCACTCTATCTTGAGATATAACGGTTTGAAATGTACATCGTACGAGAGACGCAGAGAAACAAGGGTATCTGCCACCGTTCCCATTTTTTGTAGACCTGCCTTTTCGTTTCTTCTCGTAACCCCCTTCCCTAACTATTTGATCTACCTTCATTGATTTTCGGCGCGCGAAACTCCTCCCACCTTCTCGATTCCTTTACCACTGTCATTCTTTTTTTTTTGTTGATTTTCTGGTGCTGAATTGCTGACCAATTTTTATCGATTTTTTCTCGATTTTTCAAAATTTCTCCAAGTTTTTTACTACGTTGAATTATTATCGCCTCTGATTCTTCTCGTTCCGTTGTCATTTGCTTGTGCATCAAGAATACTCAGAAATTTATGAAATTTTCAGGGTAACAGCCCCCCCCCCCCCCCCCCCCCCCCCCGCTACGAGGACCGTTCGCCCCAGTGGATCGTGGGAACGACATATGCGGATAAGGTTAAGGTACGTTTTTTGAAAAGGTTTTTTGAGTCCTCCCGATTTGGGTACCCTCTTGGTTGCCGATTTTTTTTGAGCATTTGTCGAAATGTGTGTAGATTCTGTAAATCGCCATGAAAATGCTCAAAATTGCCTCTAACACCCCGGAACTGAGCTACGAAATGAGAAAAAATCGCAGAAGCGGTCTCCGATTGCCCTGGCCAATTTTCCCAAGAGAATGGCGCTCATTGCCAGACTCCGCCCCCTGTTTGGGAAACTCGGCCACGCCCCCCCCCCCCCTCCCTGTTGGAGCATTTTTCAGCTCATTTTCGGGGGCTTTGGGAAATTTTGGAGCATTTTCACTATGATTTTCAAAATCTACGCACATTTTTACAAATCTCAAGAAAAATTCGTCCGGACTCCCTCTTCGAATTCATTTTGAAAAACGCAAACTTTAACTTTCTTTTTTTCCAGATCGCGATGGATCGACAAGACGGGTTGGATCGATTGGATGAACGAGATGGTCGAGAGCCAAGCCGGGAGGAAGTCGTGGTGGAGCGAGCCGATCCAGTTGGGAGACAACGTGAAAATGGTACGTCATTTTTTGGGGTTAATGTGAGAATGAGAGATGACGTCAAGGAACACAAACATCTCATACCTCTCTAGGGAATTCGCCCAGAGCTCCGCTACTTGGATACTCAGATCCACAGGGATCTTGTGAATTACGCATAATATATCGAGCTAGAAATGGAACACAAACAATGCATACAATTCTAGGGATTCACAGTGAGCTCCGCTACTTGGATTGTCTGGTCCGCAGGGATCAAATGTGTCTTAAAACATGAACATCGAACTAGAAATGGAAAACAAACACCGCATACCTCTCTAGGGAATTCGCCCAGAGCTCCGCTACTTGGATACTCGGATCCACAGGGATCTTGTGAATTACGCATAATATATCGAGCTAGAAGAAGGAAAACACACATATTATACATCTCTAGGGATTCACAGTGAGCTCCGCTACTTGGATTGTCTGGTCCGCAGGGATCAAATGTGTCTTACGCATAATACATCGAATGATATACGTCTCTCTCATGCCACTGTTTTTCTTCACCCAACCCCCCCCCCCCCCATGTTCCAATACTCAAATGATTTTATATTTTCAGATCGTTTTTGGTTCCACTTCCTTGGCTCGGCAACCGCTGGGCTCTTCCTGAGTAGTCGTGCCTCAAGTCATGCTTCGCGTATGGCTTTTCGAAGTTGTTAGGCTGCCCATTTAGAGTACTGTAGTCTGGGACTATGGGTTGAGAACGGTAGCGGAGTTAGGTTACGAGTGTGAATAAGGGCTTAAAAGCGTATTAGGGAAAAATAAGAGGTGTGAGCAAGGGGCGGCGTTTTGAATTTATGTGTTGTTGAATAAATGATGTTTACTCTGAAATTATATAATGCGGCGCGTGTGTGTGAAATATGGTGTAAAATGGTTGAAAGTGTGGTGTAAAAGTTTGAGGAGAGTGTAAAACGGTTGCTAAAAAAATATGGTGTGAAAAGGTTGTCTTGAAGTGTTGAATAAATTGTAGAAAATATGAAAATACTGTGTAAAATGTAAAAAACGGGTTAAAATATGTGTCAAAATGGAGTGTTAAATGGTTGAAGGTGTAGTGTGAAAATGCGAAAAAGATTTGAAGAAGAAAAACAGGTGTGAAAGAGAGTTAAAATATGTTAAAAAACAGAGTTTGGAAGGGCAAAATAGTTGTGTGGTGTGAAAAAACAGCAAGACACTCTCACTTCTCTAGGTCTCTCGCCTCCCCTCTACTCTTGCGCTCTGTCGCGCGCGCTACACCAAACTTTTAAACGGCCTATCTCAAGAACCAGTGAAGATATCAAAAAGTTGTCAACTACAAAAATATAGAAAATTGAATTTTACACATTTTTGTAATATACCACTTTTTTGTATCTCTACAGGTTCCTGAGATATAATGCTTTGAAAATGAGTCATTTAATAATAGACGCAGACACCCAGACCCTCTCGTTGTCTCTGCGTCTCTTTCCCTAAAAATGACATCAAAAGTGAAATTTTCTTATCAACTTTTTGTCACCCTTCTTATCTCCCTGAAACTACACGATAGTGTCCAAAAAATGATGAATTAATCAGTTTCAGCCAATACACACATTTATACATATGTACACATAAAAAATCAAACATCGCCTATAAATTTTAAGACGATGGACGAAAATGAAAGTGAACAGAAAA
The DNA here is from genome assembly GCA_963932045.1 of Caenorhabditis sinica. NCBI lineage: Eukaryota > Metazoa > Nematoda > Chromadorea > Rhabditida > Rhabditidae > Caenorhabditis > Caenorhabditis sinica. The sequence goes on from OZ009943.1 coordinate 18,371,709, forward strand.
TTTCACAAAATAATATCAAGTCAGAAATTTTTGTGACGAAGTGAAAAAAAAACTTCAGAAGAATTTTTTTTTTCGAAATTTGACTTTCACCAATCAAATGGAGCATAATAAGATGGTTAAGAAATTTCGTGAGTTTTTAATATGATTTTTTTGGCTTTTCGCAACCAGTCGTTTCGCAACCACGAAATTTTACAACTCACGTCAATTTCGCAACTAGGACATTTCGCAACCAGTCGTTTCGGCACCGCGAAAATCCGCAACCTTAATGAACGTGAAGTGGACTAGTTTGTAGAGTTGCGAAACGACTGGTTGCGAAACGTCCAGTTTCGAAATGTCCTGGTTGCGAATTTTCGCGGTTACAAAATCGATGTGAGTTGCGAAATGTCGTAGTTGTGAAATGACTAGTTGCGAAATGTCCCGGAGCCGATTTTTAAAACTATCCATTTAAAATTTTTAGCACTATTCCACCCGTTTTCTCGACGACTACATATAATTTTATTAAGTATGGTAAGAAAATTATAGATTTACAAGAAATATTATTTTTAAAAGATCGGTTTTCTATGCACCACTATCATGAGAATCCACTTCGCACTGACTATGACTTGTATGGTAAATTCGACGGCGTTGGCAGTGAAAAACGAGGGAAATTCAAATTTTTTGAAGAGTTCAAGTATGAAAATTGAAGAGGTCTTGATTTTTTAAATCCGCGAAATTTGAAAATCTTAAAAATTTCAGGTTCCAAACGGACAATGTGGTCTAGTGGGGGATGATGGGCAGCAGAAAGTAGTAGTGGATTATGGGGTAGGTTTGGGTTTAAAGGCGCATAACTCAAAAATGGTTGGTGGTAGAAAAAAGTTGTCAATTACAAAAATGTAGGAAATTTGATTGTGCACATTTTGATAACTGACAGTTTTTTAATATCTACAATTATTCGTGAGATATAAACGTTCAAAGTGCAGAAGAGGGTGGACAAGAATCTTTACTAATAACATTTGAAAACTTGAAAATGTATGTTCGTCTGTTTGTTGCAGGCTGTAACTTTGTTCATTCTGAACCGATTTTCTTGAAATTACCGCCAAAAGATCAGAAATTTTTATTAGTTGATGCCCATATGTTTAGATTTTTTATATCACAAAAATGGAGCAAGTTACAGCTCTTTTCGTGATTTTTCAGTACTAATTTTCGAAAAATTGGAAACCGAAAATGTGTTGCAAGCCATAACTCAGTTCAAAGTAAACCGATCGTTTTGAAACTTTCACAGTTCATTCCTGAACAATTGAGGATGATGCACGTCTATTTTGTTTTTCGAAATGTTCATTTTGACGTCTTCTGGAGCACTTTTTCTGAAGATACATGCAAAATTTTCCATGCGCGGCGAGGGGGAGCGGCTGCACACACAAGTGCGGTGGCCGACGCGGACCTCGATTGATGTCGGCTGCTTCGCTGCATGACTACCGCCGCCACGTGGCAAACAGCCGGTTCAATTACCCAAGTTTTGGGTAAACTTTGCGATGGGTGAAGGCTGATGGGTGAAATGATATATCATTCTGTTCGTCTCTTCACGAGGATTCAGAATATGAAGGAAAATTTTGGAAAAGTTGATTTTGAAAGAAGTTATGAAGCTTTGAAATCACGAAAATTGTCGCTATTAAAGTTGATGGGGCATTCCATTTTAGAACTGTCTAAATAGAACTTCTCAATATAGCTGTGCTGAATAGTATTTTTCAAAATAGAACTGCTGAAATTGTACTACGCCTATATTAGAGAGCATTTTACCGATTCTATTCCCCAATAAGAATGAGGAAAGGCCCCATAAAACTCATATTAGGGCTCTATAAGAAAGTGCGAAGGCTTATAAATTTTGATAAGAAGTATAGCATATCATTAAAGAAAGCTCTAATGGTTGATTAGATGAGTCAACCATCAGAGCGATCCGAAACTCTTATTCAAAGGAGCCGAAGGCTCCCGACCCGAGAAGCAAGCTAAGGGCAGGTGGTGGAGCCCCGAAGGGGCGAGAACCACCTGGTTTGTAGTTATGTTAAAAGTTCAAAAGCACAGAACTTTAGAGTCGTTTGAGATATTGACAAATGGTAAACTGCAAAATATAGGAAATTTAATTTCCTACATTTTTACAGTTTACAGCTTTTTGATATCTAAAACGGCTCCATAGTTATAACGCTTCCAAGCTACTCGCCTACCTAATTCCATTGGAAGAGAGTGGAGAGACGCAGAGAAACGAGAGTGTCTGCGTCTCTTCACCTCCTTGCACTCTGCCATACACTCCTTCTGTATTTCTCAAATCCTTATTATCCATTTCAGGGAGAATTAATCTGGACCTCCTACGAGCAAAACCTAATATTCTCCGGAACCTTCTGGGGTTCCTTGGTTACTGTACTCCCCTCGATGTTCTTCATCGAACGATTCTCTCCTCGTCATGTTCTTCAAATCGCTGTTGCAATCTACATTCTGGTTACTGTAATAACCCCATTTCTGGCAACACATTTTGGATATTTTGCTGTTTTCGTTGCGAGAGTCGGGATGGGGTTAGGGGAGGTTAGTTGCGAAATGACTGGTTGCGAAATGACTAGTTGCGAAATGGCGTGGTTGCAAAATGGCGTGGTTGCGTATTTGATGTGAGTTGCGAAATGCCACATTTGCAAAACGAGTGGTTGCGAAATGACTAGTTCCGAAATGACGTGGTTGCGTATTCGATGTGAGTTGCCAAATGTCTCAGTTGTGAAATGTTACAGTTGCGAAACGACTGGTTGCGAAATGTCACAGTTGCGAAATGGCATAGTTGCAAAACCACTGGTTGCAAAATGGCATAGTTGCGAAATGTCCCAGTTGCGAAATGACTGGTTGCGAAACGTCGGGGTGCCCAAATTTCAAAGTTCTGAAAAATGAATGAAACTTTCAGGGCTTCATCATCCCTACTAACAATGCGATAATCGGAAATTGGTTTCCAAGTTCTGAAAAATCCACAGCATTATCAATATTTACACTGGGAAATCAGATTGCATCGGCTGGTGGTAGTCCAGTGGTAGCTGCTCTCTGTGCATCCGATTTGGGGTGGCAAGCAACTTTTTATTTTGCGGGTAGGTGTCAATCTGTGTGTCCCAATGTCCAAAAAAAAATCCAATTTTTTTTAGGAATCCTTGCCACCATATGGTCTATTATCTGGTTCTTCACAGCTTCAAGTCAACCATCTGAAGCTAAGATAATGACAACCAGAGAAAGAGAGTACTTGCTGGCGAATACGGTTAGAAAAGTGCATAAATCTAAAGTGAGTTTTTTTTTGAAGTGCGCCCTTGACAATTTTTTATTTTCAGAAATCCCCCGCAGTCCCCTATGCAAAAATCCTAACCTCCCCTGCTTTCCTAGCCCAACTTCAGTGCCAATTTTTCGTTAACATGGCGTTGACTCTGTTTCAAATTTATCTACCAGCTTATTTCAAGGAGGTGCTCCATCTTGGAGTTATTGCTGTAAGAATGCGGCTCCCGGACATTTTGCAACTAGTCGTTTCGCAACTACGCCGTTTCGCAACTATGACATTTCGCTACCGGTCATTTCGGACTATTTTATAGAGTTGCGAAACGACTGGTTACGAAACGTCCAGTTTCGAAATGTCTTTGTTGCAAATCGTCGCGGTTGTAAAATCGACGTGAGTTGCGAAATGTCGTAGTTTTGAAACGGCGGGTTGCAAAATGTCCCGGAGCCAAAAATGCTACTGTAGCATCGAATTCAAAATTTTTGAAACTTTCAGAACGGAACATTCACCTCCATCCCGAACATTTTCAATATGATTTTTAAAATCGTTTGGGGTATTGGAATTGATAGATGCAAGGAGAAGAAGATTTTGAGTAATACTGCGGCGGTGAAGATTTCACATGGATTTGGTAAGTATGGTGACTTCGAAGCGTCATATCTAAAGATTCGTAACAGATATCAAAAAATTGTCAACTACAAAAATGTTGAAAATTAAATTTTACACATTTTTATTTTTTGAAGTAACTCTATTTTGAGTTTGAGTGCAATTTCAGTGCATCAAATGTACCGCACCGTCCAGTGAGGAGAGACGCAGAGAAGCGAGGGTGTCTGCGTCTCTCCCCCTCTTGAAGGGACGCGCCAACTTTAAAATGCTATAACTTTAAAACCAGTGAAGCTATTAAAACGTTGTCAACTACAAAAATGTTGAAAATTGAATTCTACACATTTTAAATTTTTATAATTTGCAAATAACTCTATTGGTTCTTGAGATATCTTGCTTCAAAGTTGGAATGCCCTCAAGAGAGTAGCTAGCTTCTAAGCGCGATATCTCAAAAATCGTTTGAGCATTCAAAATCTGGTAAATTACAAAAATATGTAAAATTAAATTTTCTATATTTTTGTAGTTTACTACTTTTTGATACCTATAACCGTTCTTGAGATATACCGTTTCAAAGATTGCGAGCTCCTCGTTTCTCTGCGTCTCTTGTACCCTGTACACTTTAAAGCGCTGTATCTCAAGAACTAACAAAGCTTTTAAAAATCCGTCAACTACAAAAATGTGTAAAATTAAATGTTTTTCAAACTTTTAGTTGTCCAAAATTTTCGAGGTAAGCTAGTTTTTGAGATATACATAAATTTTCATTTTTCAGCTAGCTACGCCGGTGCCTGCACCCTTTTCTTTTTGGCCTTCTTCGTTGATTGCTCCAATCCTACCACTGGCCTTATTATCCTTTGCATGATGTACTCCACAATGGGAACATTTGTCAGTGGATTCTACACTTCCTTGCTCAGCTTGGCACCACAGTATACTGCAACTATGTCAGCGATTTCTATGTTTTGTGCAATGATTGGGAGGTTGTCTACACCGGCAGTGGCTAGCTTGTTGAGAAAGGAGGTGGGTTTTGAGGCTCCGGGACATTTCGGAACCAAGACATTTTGAAACTGGACGTTTCGCAACCAGTCGTTTCGCAACTCTATAAACTAGTTTACGTTCGGTCGTATGAGATTGAGGATATCGTGAACTATTCCAGGTTATTTTGGATTTCGTGGTATCGAAATGACGTGGTTGCGGATTGTCGTGGTTACGAAATGACTGGTAGGGGAATGTCGTAGTTGCAAAAAAGACGTGGGTTGCGAAATATCATAGTTGCAAAACGACGGGTTGCGAAATGTCTCATAGCCTGGGTTTTAAAGGTGCCTTTCACTACTTGGTGTTATATCATGCGAACCGTTGGAGGTATCAAAAATTGCTCAACTACAAAAATGTAGATCTCAAAATTTTAAACATTTTTGCAGTTGACAATTTTAAGATAACGTTAAAGGATTTTGAGATAAACGCATTCTAACCATCATTTGTTATTCCAGGGCACCGCTTCCGAATGGCAAAACATTTTCATCGGACTCGCACTAGCCCATATAATATCTGGATCTATTTTTGTTATTTTTGGCTCCGGAGATCTTCAAGAATGGGCGAAAACTGATGACGATGATACAGAGTTGAACGAGAAGGAGAAGTTGAAAAATGAAGAGAAACGAGTTGTTGAAGAAGAGGATGTGAGGATAGAGAGAATTGCGACACTGGTTAGGGAGGATTCGTTGTGTCTCTGATTTTTTTGTTTTATAATGGTTTTTTTTTGTAAATAATATGTACTGATGAAAATTTGATCAAGTGTGAATGAAAGTGATACAATAAAAACCAACTTTCCTTTGTAAAACGCTTTTCTCTTTTTAAAACGCTTTTCTCTTTTTCCACAAAACGGATATTCAAAGGTCAATTTGCCAAAAGGAGACTAGTACACAAAGTAGGTCAATAAGATTGATCTATGTTCCTCGCAGGCACAACAGAGATATACACCGTATACTGTGTCATTTTATTATTAAATGGAAGTGTACTAATTTTTAGAACATGACTCAATTCAGAAAATAATTTTCATAAGCTTTCAGAAACAATGAGAACTGCATTGATGGTTTTGTTCTTCCTCGTCGTCTTCATTCGTGCGGGTGAGTATTGTTTTTTTTTTTGCTCAGACGTCGGTTGCAAAATTGGAAGCATGATTTGAAATCAGCATTTTTCCTTTTTCGGCCTTGTTTCCTAACTATACGGTCTGTGTAGACTATTTCCTAGTCAGCTCGTAAGATTTTTCAAAAGGTTTAATTTATTGGTTTGTGCTTGGAATTAAAAGTATAACTAGATCCAGTACAGAACAAAACATTTTTGACTAGGGAGTTTTTTGCATCAAATATGGGACGTGACCTATATTATCAGAAAGCTGAAATTTAGCTGATTCCAAACCTGCATTTTTCGTCTGCCTATAAGGCACGAGAAATTCAGGTAAGACTTCAAAATTTCAGTAATACTATGTATATAGTGAAGTTTCTAATTTATATTATTTCCACACCACTATTCTCTTTCCTTAAAGCGGATCTTGCCTGAAAGCGTTGCCTAAAAGCGGCTCGGATCCAAATTACCTCCGCTTTATATATTTGAAATTAGCAGAATTTTAGCTTTCTAATGATATATGTATTACGTCCTATAACTCCACGTTCGATTCAAACACTCCGCAGTGAGAGAAAACTTCGAAATTTTCATAACGGGGATAATTTTAGTAAAATTACCAAACAAATTGAGAATAATTTCAGAAAAGAACAACAATTCGGTTGTCACAAATCTGGCAACCTTCAACGTAGAGGAAGAGATAAGGAAAATCAAAAACACAAAACTACAGCCGGAGGACTATATGGAGTTGACGGGAAACATTGTCGCATCTCGCTACGCTGGAAATTTGGCGATATGGCTGTCGAAAGCGTGCATTGATACAATTGGTATCAACGAGTTACGAGCCGCAATAGGATTACCACCACTTGGACCATGGAAGGCTTATAACAAAAAATTGGTTACTGAAGAACAATTGGAAAATGCATCTACATGGCAAGAGTACTACATGCTAAAAGAGCAGAAGGATCCAGAGAGGAGTCTTGGCAATCGCTATTTATTAGAGAGCAATATGGCTAGCGGTATGGCTTTTATGGAGAAACGATTTCCGGCGATGCGAAAGATTTATAAGTATCAATACGGAAAGATACTTGAGAAGAGTGGAGGAGTCGTTGGGAGACCAGAAGTTGATGAGTTGATTAATATGTTTGATTATCTGACTAGAAAATTTTACTTTTTTTAATTTGAATGTCCATAAATTGTTATTGTGTTGTTACTTCTCCACTATTTAAAAATATAGCCATACATTGACAATAAAGTTAACGCGGCCTGTCCTGTTATAGAGGCAAATGCTAATATCGTGTAATCTGTGCAACCTTTAAAGTGAATTTGACAGACTTGTCGCGGAAGTCCGGAAGTGTCTGCAATTTTTCTCATTTCGGAGCCATTTTTCGGGGGTTTTAGAGCGATTTTAAAGCATTTTCATTATGATTTTCGGAATCTTGAAAAAGAAGTGCGATATGCGCTTATTTTTTGAACTGGCGGTAGTTCAATTTTGCGTTGAGATATCGCTGAAATAATTCGGTGTCCTTTTGAACGACGTCTTCTCTTCTAACGCGTTTCCTCTTTCGCAAAACGGAACGGATATTTGAAGGTCAATTTGCCAAAAGAAGACTACTAATATAGATAACACAGAGTAGGCCGAAAGAAGGTATCAATGTTCCTCGCAGTCGCAACAGCGATATAGTCGTATCATTAAATATAAATATATTGTTTCATTGTGTTATTATATAGCAAGGATACTATGTAACTTTTAGAACGTGACTAATATTTAGAATATGACTCAATTCAGAAAATAATTTTCATACGCTTTCAGAAACGATGAGAACTGCATTGACCGTTTTGTTCCTTCTCGTCATTTTCACTCATGCTGGTAAGTATTGTTTTTTTTCATAAAACACATTTTCTTTCAAAAAACACCGAGGGCATTTCGCAACTAACAAGGGGAGGTTCTCGGGGTTTTGGGATAAACATTTTACTTTGAGATTTGAGTATATTGACTATATTGATCGTAATGTTATAGTTCCAAATCTACATAGAAAAGTAGCCAAGTATTTACTAACTCGAATTACGGCTGCTAACAGTGTCAGTCAACACCACACTTGCCAAATCTCGGCCCGGTACGGCTCGACCAGGGCATTGGGGAAATTTTAGTAAAATGCACAAAAAAATGTTGAGAATAATTTCAGAAGAGAACGACAATTCTGTAATCACAAATCTGGCAACCTTCAACTTAGAGGAAGAAAGGACGAAAATCAACAACACATGTCTAACACCGAAGGACTATATGGAGTTGACGGGAAACATTGTCGCCAGTCACCCCGCTCAAATCATGGGGAAATACCTGTTGACAGTGTGCATTGACACAATTGGTCTCAACGAGTTACGAGCCGCAATAGGATTACCACCACTTGGGCCATGGACGACATATAAAAATGAACCTTTCAGTGAAGAGAGATGGGAAAGGGAGGAAGCAGAATTGAAAAAAGCATCCACAGTTCTCGAGTACTACAAGCTGAAAGAGCCACAGGATCAAATGAGGAGTCTCGACAGTGACACCGTTTTAGAGAGCAATATGGCCACCGGCATGGCTTTTATGGAGAAACGATTTCCGGCAATGAGAAAGATTTACAACTATCAATATGGAAAGATACTTGAGAAGAGTGGAGGAGTCGTTGGGAAGGCAGAGGTTGATAGGATGGTTGGTATGTTCTATGAGCAGTCTAGCGAATTTTACTACCTGCTAAATGATTATCGTCTTCAATGTCGATGAATTTTTATTATACAGTTCTTCGATGTTTAAGTTTTTGAAAAGCGATGCCTCAGAAAACAAAAATGCAATGTAACACATTCTCGAACCATATCCGATCAAGCTGAATTGTGGTATGGTGGGCTTTTAAGATGGTGTAGATTTGTAAGACTTCGAAATTGAACTCCGTCTTTCTCAGAAATTCATGTCTTGTTTTTTTCAAACTATTAGCGATATTTCGGTTGGTTCCCTGCGCTCCGCTGACAACATGACGATCGCGCGCTGCTTTTCAGTACTTCAGTAGATCAACGGCGAAATTCGGAAAAAGTATTTTGTAAAATTTTGATCTCTTCAGTTCAAAATTATGCGCGAGAATTTCAGAAACCATGTTTGCAATGGGGCGCAGGGAACCAAGCCAAATATCGCTAATAAGTATTAGTGATATTCCCCAAGGGGAAACGCGCTCCACCGCTAAATTGGCTGAAATTTGAATTTTCAGCTTTCCTGCCGTATTTTTCTGTTTTCAAAACAGTTAAAAATGTTTTGGTGGGTGCTTGGACTCCTCGTGAACAATTCGGGCAGCAGTCGAATTGTTCACAAGGAGTCCACGCAACCAGCAAAACATGTAAAACGTGGGACGCCGCGGTATCTAAAAAATTTGTAGAGAATATCATCAAAGGTACATGAGTCTCAGTAATGACTGAGGATATGATGGATGACATAAAACAGTAAAAATTCAAGATTCATTAACTAACAAAGTAATCCACAGAAAACAAAAAAAGGTTTCTCACATTTCACTGATGATAAGACGAATCACTTGAAAAAAAGAAGTATAGTTAATAGTCACCAACAACGAGTCCTCTCCTCTGTTCCATCTTCCATTAAACTCCCAATTGCCTTGATGATCCCTCGTAAATTGTTCTCTTCCTGGAACCGCCGTCAGCATTTTTCGAATCTTTGACAATATGACATTTTCACGAAAACCATCGAGAACCCGACATACAAACATTTTCAATCGTGGAGCACCACCAGCCATCACATTTTGAAAATACTGATTAATCTTCACACCTTCGAATTTTTCCAAAATACGAATCTCGATAGAATCCAGTGTACACAGGTGCTCAAAAGTGATCCATTTCCCTTCGAATAGTTGGAATTCGTCGTATTTCTTGTTGAAATTTTCAATTCGAAACGTAGGCGGTGTGAAATCGAGTGTTAGACTTTTTGGGTTCAAGTCAACCAAAATGTGCTTGAGTTGCTCCTCTGTCAAAAATTTAACTGCTGCCTTATACGATCCGGGTCCTTGTCGTTGCTCCGCAAAATCCAGCATCCAGACTCTAGCGCCGTCCAGATTAAGTAACTCCACTCCTATTCCGAATAGATCAGAAATGTACTCCACCACGGCTTTAGTACCATGAACCTCATCTTCCCAGTAGGTGAGGTAAGAAGAATTTTCGCGTTCTTGAATATAGGCAACTTTTCCTCCGATTCTATTTATTCTCCAGAATTCTTGAAGATTGTTACGTATTGCATTGACGGTTAAGTTAATGCGGTTTGTCTTGTTGTAGAGGTGAATTTCAATATCAGGTTTTCCGTTCACTTCTAAAACCGGGTCGACTGACTTGTCCCGGAAGTTCTTCGCAGCACGGAACATTCGATTGGAGCACAGGGAGAGCAAAAATCTGAAAGAAATTTTTTTAGGTTATCATCGCGCCGCCGACCGTTGTCAATTGGATTTAAAGGCGCATGCAGTTATTTCAGACAATATCTCGTTAGGGCACGAAAAAAATGCGCCAACGCCCAAGAAGGCGCACTTCGCGTTTATCAGTCCACCGTAATACGATGACACATTTTCTGTACCCCAACGATATATGGTCTGAAATAACTCCATGCGCCTTTAAAACCAACTGAAAATGGACGGCGGCGCGATAATATGTAGAGGTTACAAGGTGTCTGTCAATATAAAACTTACAGTTCCCGCAATGCAATGTTTTTGAAAATTTCCCTGAGGGCCAACATTGGAAGTCGAAGTAAAGGGAGTGATGAGGAGGGCATTTGGAGACAATTCTGAATATGTCGATAAGTTTTGGGAAGCAAACGAGATGAGAAGAACAACGTTGTCAGTTTTGGTCAATGGATTTATTGGAAAACTGAGGGGGTGCTGACGTTGTGGGCTGTTGTAGACCGCAAAGAAACTGGCGGGAAAGGTATTAATCGATTTTTGGGTCTCTCGAGACGAGCAAACATTGACAATGACGTAGACTTGAACAGACAAGATAATAGACAAGAGAAGACAAAAGAATCTTTGATTCTCATTGTGTCATGAGAAGCCCTTTCGGGGAAACGTGGTTGACGGACCTTCAGTGAGACGAAATCTTCTCAATTGACATGGACCTAAGACAAACAAAAATAGATTGTTGGAAGAATCAGTATATCTGAGACTCAGTATAGACTGTATATTGGAAAAATCGATTGATTGCAATAAAAAGAAACATGAAAAATGCCGGATTCATTAAATTCTAAATACTTTATTCAATCATAGTTCACATTTTGCTAACACTGAGACGAATCCCCCTGAAGCAAGAGAAATAGTTAATGTGCACCAACGCCGAGCCCTCTCCTCTTTCAAGCCTTCCATTAAACTCCCAGTTTCCTTGATTATCTCTCGTAAATTGTTCTCTTCCTGGAATCGCAGTCAAAAACTCTCGAATCCCAGCTAGTATCGTATTTGAATAAGCGGAGAAAATCTGACATTTAAATACTTTCAATCGTGGAGCACCGCCAGCCATCACATGTTTAAAGTACTGATTGATCTCCCACTCGAGAAATCTTGTATTGATCATTTTAAGTTTGATGCAATCCAGTGCGCAGAGATTGTTAACAGTTATCCAATCTCCTTTGAGAAGTTTGAGTTCGTCGTATTTCTTGTTGAAATTGTTAATTCGGTACATGTCGGATGAAGTTTTATAGATCGTTAGGCTTTTTGGGTTCAATTCAACCAAAATGTGCTTGAGTTGTATATCTGTAGCATTTCTGATTTTTAGCCTATACGATCCGGGTCCTTGTAACTTTTCCACAAAGCCGATTATCCCGACTCTAGCGCCATCCAGATCGAGCATTTCAACTTTTATCCCGAATAAGTCAGTTGTGTACTTCAAAAGTGCTTTTGTTCCGTGAACCTCATCTTTCCAGTATGTCCGAAAAGAAGTTTTGTGTTGCTGGATACGTGCAATTTCCTCTCCGATTCTATTTGTTTTCCATTCTTTTGAAAAATCTCCAGGCAACGAATTGACGGTTAAAGTCAGGCGGTCTGTCTTGCAACGAATGCAAATGTAAATACCAAAATGTTCCTGCAATGTCAAAGTCGGCTCAATTGATTTGTCCCGGAAGTTCTTAGCAACGCAGTGCATTTTGTTTGAGCACAGTGAGAGCGGGAACCTGGAAAATTGAAAAGTTCGAAGTTATTCAAGTTGTAAAGCGTATTATCGCGCCGCCGTTTGTTGTCAGTTGGCTTTAAAGGCGCATGGAGTTATTTCAGACGATATCTCGTTAGGGCACAGAAAACACCAATGCGCCTTTAAAGTCAACTGACAGCGGACGGCGGCGCGATAATATGTGAACATGAAACTTACAATTCTCTCAGTCCTATGTTTTTCATAACTTCTTTGAGAGCCAAAAATGGAAGACGATGTAGAGGGAATGGTGAGAAAGACGACATTGGAAGCAATTCTGAAAAAGTAGATAAGTTTTGGGAAGCAAACGAGATGAAAAGAGGTAGGGTGGGCCAATGGATTTATTGGAAAATTGAAGGAGTGTAGGCGTTGTGTGCGAGTGTTACAACTGGTTGCGGAGGACAGGGCAGGAAAGGTATCGATCGATTGTCACAATATTCAGTAAAAAAGGGCGCGCTTTTGAGAAATTCAAATTGAGGAAATGTTCCCGTGCGTTCCGTTTGAATTGGCGATACCAATTACAAAAACCTAAGTCAGACAAGAAAAAGTTGTTAAAGGTAATATGTACATATATGTGAAATATGTATATGTGAGAAATTGATGGATTAAAAAAAGAAAACACACGATTTATTCACTCAAAAAAGGTAATGCACAAAAAGCGTGGTTGGGTAAAAATAAAGGATTAATCAATCATAGTTCACATTTTTCTAACGCTGAGACGAATCCGCTTAAAGCGAGAGAAATAGTTAATGTGCACCAACGTCGAGTCCTCCCCTCTGTTAAGCCTTCCATTAAACTCCCAATTTCCATGGTGATCCGACGTGAATTGCTCTTTCCCTGGAACCGCCGTCAAAAACTCTCGAATCCCAGCTAGTATCGTATTCGAATTAGCATCGCGAACCCGACATTCAAATACTTTCAACCGTGGAGATCCGCCAGCCATCACATGTTTAAAGTACTGATTGATCTCCGTACTCAAGAATATTTTATGGACAAGTTGAAGTTCGATGCAATCCAGTGCGCAAATATTCTCAACAGTGATCCATCCCCCATTGAACATCTCGAATTTGTCGAATTTCTTGTTGAAATTGTTGATTTCAACCCAGTTGGATGCGGCTTGATTGATGAGTAAACTTTTTGGGTTCAGGTCAACCAACACGTGTTCGAGTTGCTCCTCGGTAACATCTCCAATTTCTGCCCTGTACGATCCAGGTCCTTGTAGTTCTTCCACATAATCCATCATCAAGAAGCTAGCCCTGCTAACACTGAGCAGTTCGACTTTCACCTCGAATAGAGTAGAAATGTACTCCACCAGGGCCTTAGCTCCATCAACCTCATTTTCCCAGAAGGTCAGAAACGAATTTCTGAATTCTTGGAGGATACAGACGGTTCTTCCCTCAATTCTTTCCATTTTCCGACCTTCTAGAGGATCGTCATCCATTGCATAGACGGTGAACTTAATCTTGCTATTAAGGCAAATGTTCCGCGTTCCGTGAATTTTCAAAGTTAGTTTGACTGACTTGTCTCGGAAGTGTTTCACAGCATAGTGGATTCGTTTGGAGCACAGTGAGAGCAAAAATCTGAAAAAAAAACATGAGTTTGTTATGTTATGCATAGGTTGTAATGTGTCTGTAAACATTGAACTTACAGTTCCCGCAATGCAATCTTTTCGAAGATTTCCCTGAGGGCCACTAATGGAAGACGAAGTAGAGGAAATGATGGGGAGGGCATTTGCAGGCAGTTCTGAAAAAGTCGATAAGTTTTGGGAGGCAAACGAGATGAAAAGAGCAAGGTAGGGTGGGCCAATGGATTTATTGGAAAAATGAAGGAGTGATGACGCTGTGTGCGAGTGTTACAACTGGTTGCGGAGGACAGGGCGGGAAACGTATCGATCAATTGTTGGGTCTCGAGACGAACACACATCGACAATGACGAAGACTTGAACAGACAAGAAAATAGACAAGGGAAGACAAAAGAATCCTTGATTCTCATTGTGTCATGAGCAGCCCTTTGGCGCCAACGTGGCTGACAGACCTTCAGTGAGACAAGATCTTTGCCATCGGCAGAAACATAAGATACCGTAAAAACTGTATTAGAGCGACATGTCGCTCTATTTTTCGAACAGGTTTTTGTTGTTGTTCTATTAGAGGTGTCGCTCTAATACAGGTTTTACAGTGAACAAAAAAAGACTGTTGGAAGAATCAGTGTATCTGAGACTCAGTATAGACTGTATATTTGAGAAATCGATTAATGGCAATAAAAAGAAACATGAAATTCTAAACATTTTATTCATCCATAGTTCACATTTTGTTTACGCTGAGACGAATCTCCCCAAACCAAGATAAATAGTTAATGGACACCAACGCCGAGTCCTCTCCTCTGTTAAGTCTTCCATTGAACTCCCAATTTCCTTGATGATCCCTTGTAAATTGTTCTCTGCCTGGAACCGCCGTCACCAAATTTCGAATTTTTGACAATATAACATTTTCACAAAAACCTTCGAAAGCCCCACATACAAACAATTTCAATCGTGGGGCCCCACCAGCCATCACATGTTGAAAATATTTATTGATCTCCACACCTTGGAATTTTTCGAAAACACGAATCTCGATGCAATCCAGTGTACACAGGTTCTCAAAATTAATCAATTTCCTTAAGAATTTCCCTTCGAATAGTTGGAATTCGTCGTATTTCTTGTTGAAATTTTCGATTCGAAACATAGGCGGAGTGAAATCGAGCGATAGGCTTTTTGGGTTCACGTCAATCAAAACGTGTTTGAGTTGCTCCTTAGTCAAAAATGTCACGTTTGCCTTATACGATCCGGGCCCTTGTCGTTTTTCCACAAAATCCATCATCCAGACTTTAGCACCGTCCAGATTAAGTAGTTGCACTCCTACCCCAAATAGATCAGAAATGTACTCCAGCAAGGTTTTTGTGCCGTGAACCTCATCTTCCCAGTAGGTGAAGTAGGAAGAATTTTCGCGTTCTTGGATACAGGCAACTTTTCCTCCGATTCTATCTATTCTCCAGCCTTCTAGAAAATTGTTATGCATTGCATTGACGGTTAAGTTAATGCGGTTTGCGTTGTTATATAGATGAATTTCAATATCAGGTTTTCCGTTCACTTCTAAAACCGGGTCGACTGACTTGTCTCGGAAGTTCTTAGCAGCACGGTACATTCGATTGGAGCACAGTGAAAGCAAAAATCTGAAAAAAAGCTTTTTAATATCGAGCCGCCGTCCGTTGTCAGTTGGGTTTAAAGGCGCATGGAGTTATTTCAGACGATATCTTGTTGAGGCACAGAAAACGTGTCATAATATTACGATGGACTGGTAAACGCGAAGTGCGCCTTCTCGGACAACGGCGCAATTTTTGCGCCCCAGCGATATATCGTCTGAAATAACTCCATGCGCCTTTAAACCCAACTGACAACGGACGGCGGCGCGATAATATGCAGAAGTTGCAATGCGTCTATAAACATTAAACTTACAGTTCCCTCACTGCAATATTTTTGAAAATTTCCCTGAGGGGCAACATTGGAAGACGAAGTAGAGGGAGGGATGAAGAGGGCATTTGGAGACAATTCTGAGAAAAAGTCGATAAGTTTTGGGAAGGAAATGAGATGAAAAGAGCATCGTAGTCAGTTTTGGTCAAGGGATTTATTGGAAAACTGAGGGGGGGGGGGGGGGAGAGGGGTGTGATGACGTTGTGTGTAACTGTAACGATTCGCTGCGCAAGAACAGGCGGGTAACGATCGATCGTTGGGTCTCGAGACGAATACACAGCGAAATTCCAAAACAAAAAACGAAAACACAAGATTTATTCAGTCAAAAAATGTAATGCACAAAAAGCGTGGTTGAGTTAAAATAAAGAATTAATAAATCATAGTTCACATTTTGCTAACGCTGAGACGAATCACCCTAAAGCAAGAGAAATGGTTAATGTGCACCAACGCCGAGTCCTCTCCTCTGTTAAGCCTTCCATTAAACTCCCAGTTTCCTTGATTATCTCTCGTAAATTGTTCTCTTCCTGGAATAGCCGTCAAAAACTCTCGAATTCCAGCTAGTAATGTGTTTGAATAAGCAGAGAAAATCTGACATTTAAATACTTTCAATCGTGGAGCACCGCCAGCCATCACATGTTTGAAGTACTGATTGATCTCCCACTCGAGAAATCTTGTATTGATCATTTTAAGTTCGATGCAATCCAGTGCGCAGAGATTGTTAACAGTTATCCATTCTCCTTTGAGAAGTTTGAGTTCTTCGTATTTCTTGTTGAAATTGTTGATTCGGAACATGTCGGACGAAGTTTTATAGATCGTTAGGCTTTTTGGGTTCAATTCAACCAAAATATGCTTGAGTTGTATATCTGTAGCATTTCTGATTTTTAGCCTATACGATCCGGGTCCTTGTAACTTTTCCACAAAGTTCATTATCCAGACTCTAGCGCCATCCAGATCGACCATTTCAATTTTAATTCCGAATAAGTCAGTTGTGTACTTCAACAGTGCTTTTGTTCCGTGAACCTCATTTTGCCAGTATGTCCGAAAAGAAGTTTTGTGTTGCTGGATATGTGCAATTTCCTCTCCGATTCTATTCGTTTTCCATTCTTTTGAAAAATCTCCAGGCAACGAATTGACGGTTAAAGTAAGGCGGTCTGTCTTGCAACGAATGCAAATGTAACTACCAAGATGTTCCTGCAATGTCAAAGTCGGGTCAATTGATTTGTCTCGGAAGTTTTTCACAGCATAGTGCATTCGCTTGGAGCACAGTGAGAGCGAAAATCTGAAAAAACATGAAATTGCTATGTTATGCATAGGTTGTAATGTGTCTGTAAGCATTAAACTTACAGTTCCCGCAATGCAATCTTTTCGAAGATTTCCCTGAGGGCCACTAATGGAAGACGAAGTAGAGGAAGTGATGAAGAGGGCATTTGGAGACAATTCTGAGAAAGTCGATACGTTTTGAAAAGCGAACGAGATAAAAAGAGAAACGTAGTCAATCGTCGTCAATGGATTTATTGGAAAACTGAAGGAGTGACGGCGTTGTGTGCGGCTGTAGAAATATACCGCAAAGAAACGGGCGGGAAACGTATTGTATTGATCGACCATTGGGTCTCTCGAGACAAACGCACATCGAAATTCCAAAAAAATAAACAACAAAAACACAAGATTCATTCAGTCAAAACATGTAATGCACAAAAAGCGGGATCAATTAAAAATAAAAGATTAATCAATCATTGATGACTTTTCACTGATGCTAAGAAGAATATGTTTAGACAAACAAAAGTAGTTAATGGTCACCAACACCGAGTCCTCTCCTCTGTCGAGTCTACCAACAAACTTCCAGTTTCCTTGATCCCATGTGAATTGCTCTTTCCCTGGAACCGCCGTCAAAGACTCTCGAATCTTAGCTAGTATCGTATTCGAACTAGCATAGAGAACCCGACATCTAAATACTTTCAATCGTGGAGCACCGCCAGCCATCACATGATTAAAGTACTGATTGATCTCCGTACTCGAGAATTTTTTATCGACAACTTGAAGTTTGATGCAATCCAGTGTACAAAGATTGTTTACAGTTATCCATTCTCCTTTGGAAAGTTTGAATTCGTCGTATTTCTTGTTGAAATTATAGATTCGGAACATGTTGGATGAGGTTTGATCGATGGTTAGGCTTTTTGGGTTCAAGTCAACCAAGATGTGCTTGAGTTGTATATCTGTAGCATTTCTGACTTTTACCTTATACGATCCGGGTCCTAATAGCTTTTCCACAAAGTCCATTATCCAGACTCTAGCGCCATCTAGCCAAAGCAGTTCAACTTTCATTCCGAATAGGTCAATAGTGTATTTCAGCAGTGCTTCTGTTCCGTGAACTTCATTTTGCCAGTATGTTCGAAAAGAAGTTTTGTATTGCTGGATACGTGCAATTTCCTTTCCAATTCTATTTGTTTTCCATTCTTTCAGAAAATCTCCAGTCAAGGAATTGACGGTTAAAATAAGGTGGTCTGTCTTGCAACGAATGGAAATGTAAATATCGATATATTCCTGCAAAGTCAAAGTCGGCTCGATTGATTTGTCGCGAAAGTTCTTAGCAACGTAGTACATTTTATTGGAGCACAGTGAGAATGCGAACCTGGAAAATTGGGAAATTCCAAGTTGTAAAGCGTATGTGAGCATTAAACTTACAGTTCTTTCAGTCCTATTTTTTTCATAACTTCTCGGAGAGCCAAAAATGGAAGACGAAGTAGAGGTAGTGATGAAGAGGGCATTTGAAAACAGTTCTGAAAAAGTCGATTAGTTTTTGGAAAGCAAACGAGATGAAAAGAGTAACGCAGTCGATTTTGGTCAATGGATTTATTGGAAAACTAAGGGGGTGGTGACGTTGTGTGCGACTGTGAAAACTGGTTGTGGAGGAAGAGGCGCGAAACGTATTGATCGATGGTTGGGTCTCGAGACGAACGCAATAACGAAGATACGAACAGACGAGTACTGCTAAATTCCGCACGGAATTCGGCAACACTGCCGCACGGTTTTCGCGAGTTGCTCGTTTTCCGGTTTCGGAGTATTTTTCATGATATTTTTCGCCGGCTTTGAATAGAAAGCAGACAATTCACCAAAATAATTGAAAATTTCACAAAAAATTCAATCTGATGTGAGCCCTGAAAACGAGCCACTCATGAAAACCCCGCGCGGCGGTGTTGCCGAATTCCGTGCGGCATTTTGCTGTATGTACAGGAAAAAGGGCGCGTTTTTGAAAAATTAAAATCGAGGAAATGTTTCCGTGCGTTATCAGACAAGAAAAAGTTGTTAAAAGTCCTAATGTCCTACTGTGTTTATGTGAGAAATTGATTTCAAAAAAAAAAAACAAAAACACACGATTCATTCACTCAACGAAGGTAATGCACAAAAAGAGGAATCGATTGAGAATAAAAGATTAAAAATCATTGATCACTTTTCACTGATGCTAAGAAGAATCATTCTAGACCAAAAGAAGTAGTTTATCGTCACCAACACCGAATCCTCTCCTCTGTTATGCATTCCATTAAACTCCCAGTTTCTTTCATCATCCCTCGTGAAGTGTTGTTTTCCCGGAACCGCTGTCAAACACTCTCGAATTCTAGCTAGTATCGGATTTGAATTAGCATCTAGAACCTGACCTACAAATACTTTCAATCGTGGAGCACCGCCAGACATCACATGATTGAAGTACTGATTGATCTCCGTACTCGAGAATCTTGTATCGGCAACTTGAAGTTTGATGCAATCCAGTGAGCAGAGATTCTCAACAGTGATCCATTTCCCTTTGAAGATATTGAATTCGTCGTATGTCTTTCGGAACTTCTCAATTCGAAACTTGTCGGATGCAGTTTGATTGATGGTTAAGCTTCTCGGATTCAGGTCAACCAACACGTGTTCGAGTTGCTCATCGGTGACATTTCCAATTTCTGCCCTGTACGATCCAGGTCCTTGTAGTTCTTCCACATAATCTATCATCAAGAAGCTAGCCCTGCTAACACTGAGCAGTTCGACTTTCACCTCGAATAGAGCAGAAATGTACTCCACCAGGGCCTTAGCTCCATCAACCTCATTTTCCCAGCAGGTCAGAAGCTTATCTCGGTATTGTTGGAGGATACAGACGGTTCTTCCCTCAATTTTTTCCATTTTCCAACCATCTAGAAGATGGTCACGCATTGCTTCGACGGTGAAGTTAATGTGGTTCGTCTTGCTATTGAGGCAAATGTCGGTTCCGTGTGCTTTCAAAGTTGGTTTGACTGCCTTGTCTCGGAAGTGTTTCACAGCATAGTGGATTCGTTTGGAGCACAGAGAAAGCAAAAATCTGAAAAAAAACATGAGTTTGTTATGTTATGCATAGGTTGTAATGTGTCTGTAAACATTGAACTTACAGTTCCCGCAATGCAATCTTTTCGAAGATTTCCCTGAAGGCCACTAATGGAAGACGAAGTAGAGGGAATGATGGGGAGGGCATTTGGAGGCAGTTCTGAAAAAGTCGATAAGTTTTGGAGAGCAAACGAGATGAAAAGAGTAACGTAGTCAGTTTTGGTCAATGGATTTATTGGAAAACTGAAGGAGTGTAGACGTTGTGTGCGAGTGTAACAACTGGTTGCGGAGGAGTGGGCGGGAAACGTATTGATCGATCGGTGGGTCTTGAGACGAACACACATTGACAATAACAAAGATAAGAACAGGGAATAATGGACAAGGGAAGACAAAAAATCCTTAATTTTCATTGTCATACGCAGCCCTTTCTGGGAAACGTGGCTGACAAACCTTCAGTAAGACGAAATCTTTCCAATTGACATAGACATACGATAAACAAAAAATTGTTGGAAGGATTAGTATATCTGAGACTCAGTATAGACTGTATATTTTAGAAATCGATTGATTGCAATAAAAAGAAACAGGAAAAATGCCGAATTCATTAAATTCTAAATACTTTATTCAATCATAGTTCACATTTTTCTAACGCTGAGACGAATCCCCTTAAACCAAGAGAAATAGTTAATGTGCACCAACGCCGAGTCCTCTTCTCTGTTAAGCCTTCCATTAAACTCCCAGTTTCCATGACGATCCGACGTGAATTGCTCTTTTCCTGGAACCGCCGTCAAACACTCTCGAATTCCAGCTAGTATCGCATTCGAATCAGCACTGCGAACCCGACATTCAAATACTTTCAACCGTGGAGAACCGCCAGCCATCACATGATTGAAAAACTGATTGATCTCCGTACTCGAGAGTCTTTTATCGACAATTTGAAGTTCGATGCAATCCAGTGAGCAGAGATTCTCAACAGTAATCCATCCCCCTTTGAAGATACTGAATTCGTCGTATGTTTTGCGGAACTTCTTAATTTGAAAGTTCTCGTTTGATGCGGTTTGATTGATGGTTAGGCTTTTCGGGTTCAGGTCAACCAAGACGTGTTTGAGTTGCTCATCGGTAACATCTATAATTTCTACACTATACGATCCAGGTCCTTGTAGTTCTTCCACATAATCCATCATCAAGAAGCTAGCCCTGCTAACACTGAGCAGTTCGACTTTCACCTCGAATAGAGCAGTAATGTACTCCACCAGGGCCTTAGTTCCATCAACCTCATTTTCCCAGCAGGTCAGAAACTTATCTCGGTATTGTATGATACAGACGGCTCTTCCCTCAATTCTTTCCATTTTCAAACCTTCTAAAATATTGTCACACATTGCATCGACGGTGAAGTTAATGTGGCCCGTCTTGCTATTAAAGCAAATGTCGATTCCGTGAATTTTCAAAGTTGGTTTGACTGACTTGTCTCGGAAATGTTTCACAGCATAGTGCATTCGCTTGGAGCACAGTGAGAGCGAAAATCTGAAAAAAAAACATGAGATTGTTATGTTATGTATAGGTTGTAATGTGTCTGTAAACATTAAACTTACAGTTCCCGCAATGCAATCTTTTCGAAGATTTCCCTCAGGGCCACTAATGGAAGACGAAGTAGAGGGAATGATGGGGAGGGCATTTGCAGGAAGTTCTGAAAAATTCGATAAGTTTTGGAGAGCAAACGAGATGAGAAGAGCAAGGCAGGGGGGGGGGGGGGGGGCAATGGATTTATTGGTAAACTGAAGGAGTGTAGACGTTGTGTGTGAGTGTGACGATTGGCTCCGGAGGACCGGGCGGGTAACGTATTGATCGATTGTCACAATATTCAGTAAAAAAAGCGCGCTTTTGAGAAATTCAAATTGAGGAAATGTTCCCGTGCGTTTCGTTTGAATTGGCGATACCAATGACAAAAACCTAATTCAGACAAGAAAAAGTTGTTGAAAGTACTAGCCCTAATACGTATATGTGAAAAATTGATGGATTACAAAAAAACACGATTTATTCACTCAAAAAGGGTAATGCACAAAAAGCGTGGTTGAGTAAAAATAATGGATTAATCAATCATGTTTCACATTTTTCTAACGCTGAGACGAATCCGCTTAAAGCGAGAGAAATAGTTAATGTGCACCAACACCGAGCCCTCTCCTCTGTTAAGCCTTCCATTGAATTCCCAATTTCCATGATGATCCGACGTGAATTGCTCTTTTCCTGGAACCGCCTTCAAAAACTCTCGAATCCCAGCTAGTATCGTATTCGAATTAGCACTGCGAACCCGACATTCAAATACTTTCAACCGTGGAGATCCGCCAGCCATCACATGTTTAAAGTACTGATTGATCTCCGTACTCAAGAATATTTTATGGACAAGTTGAAGTTCGATGCAATCCAGTGCGCAAATATTCTCAACAGTGATCCATCCCCCATTGAACATCTCGAATTTGTCGAATTTCTTGTTGAAATTGTTGATTTCAACCCAGTTGGATGCGGCTTGATTGATGAGTAAACTTTTTGGGTTCAGGTCAACCAACACGTGTTCGAGTTGCTCCTCGGTAACATCTCCAATTTCTGCCCTGTACGATCCAGGTCCTTGTAGTTCTTCCACATAATCCATCATCAAGAAGCTAGCCCTGCTAACACTGAGCAGTTCGACTTTCACCTCGAATAGAGCAGAAATGTACTTCACCAGGGCCTTAGTTCCAGCAACCTCATTTTCCCAGAAAGTCAGAAACGAATTTCTGAATTCTTGGAGGATACAGACGGCTCTTCCCTCAATTCTTTCCATTTTCCGACCTTCTAGAGGATCGTCATTCATTGCATAGACGGTAAATTTAATCTGGTTATTGAGGCAAATGTTCCGCGTTCCGTGTACTTTCAAAGTTGCTTTGACTGACTTGTCTCGGAAGTGTTTCACAGCATAGTGGATTCGTTTGGAGCACAGAGAGAGCAAAAATCTGAAAAACATGAGATTGTTATGTTATGCATAGGTTGTAATGTGTCTGTAAACATTAAACTTACAGTTCCCGCAATGCAATCTTTTCGAAGATTTCCCTGAGAGCCACTAATGGAAGACGGAGCAAAGGGAATGATGAGGAGGGCATTTGGAGGCAGTTCTGAAAAAGTCGATAAGTTTTTGGAAGCAAACAAGATGAAAAGAGCAAAGTATGGGAGGGGGGAATGGATTTATTGGAAAACTGAAAGGGTGTAGACGTTGTGTGCGAGTGTAACAACTGGTTGCGGAGGACAGGGCGGGAAACGTATTGATCGATCGTTGGGTCTCGAGACGAACATACATCGACAATAACAGAGATAAGAGCAGACAAGATAATTTACAAAAAAATACGGAAGAATTTTTGGTTCCCATAATGTTACCGTTTCCTGGGGAAGTGGCTGCAAATCTGCAGTATCTGAGCCCTGAATATGAGCAACTCATGAAAACCCCATGCGGCGGTTTTGCCGAATTCTATGCGGCATTTTGCAGTATTTACAGGAAAAAAGGCGCGCTTTTGAGAAGTTCAAATCAGGAAAATGTTTCCGTGCGTTTTGTTTGAATTGGCCATACCATTGACAAAAACCTAAGTCAAACCAGAATAAATTGTTGAAAGTCCTATATGTATATGTGAGAAATTGATGGGTTACAAGAAAACAACAAAAAAAACAAGATTTATTCGCTCAAAAAATGTAACGCACAAAAAGCGGGATTGATTAAAAGTAAAAGATTAATCAATCATTGATCACTTTTCACTGATGCTGAGAAGAATCATTTTAGACCAAAAGAAGTAGTTTATGGTCACCAACACCGAATCCTCTCCTCTGTGAAGCATTCCATTAAACTCCCAGTTTCTTTCAGCATCCATCGTGAATTGTTGTTTCCCCGGAACCGCCGTCAAAAACTCTCGAATCCCAGCTAGTATCGTATTTGAATTAGCACATGGAACCTGACCTTCAAATACTTTCAATCGTGGAGCGCCGCCAGCCATCACATGATTAAAGTACTGATTGATCTCCGTACTCGAGAACTTTTTATCGACAACTTGAAGTTTGATGCAATCCAGGGTACAGAGATTGTTTACAGTTATCCATTCTCCTTTGGAAAGTTTGAATTCGTCGTATTTCTTGTTGAAATTATAGATTCGGAACATGTTGGATGAGGTTTGATCGATGGTTAGGCTTTTTGGGTTCAAGTCAACCAAGATGTGCTTGAGGTGTTTATCTGTAGCATTTCTGACTTTTAACCTATACGATCCAGGTCCTTGTATTTTTTCCACAAAGTCCATTATCCAGGCTTTGGAGCCATCCAGAGCGAGCATTTCAACTTTTATCCCGAATAGGTCCGTAGTGTATTTCAGCAGTGCTTTTGTTCCGTCAACCTCATTTCGCCAGTGTGTCCGAAAAGAAGTTTTGTTTTGTTTGATATAGAAGACTCTTCCTCTAATTCGTTCCATTTTCCGACCTTCTAGAAGATTGTCAGGCATTGCACTTAAGACGGTTAAGTTAATGTGGTTTGCCTCGCTATTGAGGCAAATTTCAATGTTTCGCGTTCCGTAAATTTTCATAGTTGGTTTGACTGACTTGTCTCGGGAGTTTTTCACAGCATAGTGCATTCGCTTGGAGCACAGTGAGAGCGAGAACCTGGAAAATTTAGAAATTCGAAGTTCTAAAGCGTATGTGATCATTAAACTTACAGTTTTTTCAGTCCTATGTTTTTCATAACTTCTCGGAGAGCCACAAATGGAAGACGAAGTAGAGGGAATGGTGAGGAAGACATTTGGAGACGATTCTGAAAAAAGTTAATGAGTTTTGGGAAGAAAACGAGATGAAAAGAGTAGTCAGTTTTGGTCAATGGATTTATTGGAAAACTGAAGGAGTGACGTCGTTGTGTGCGACTGTAATGAATGGCTGTGGAGGGACAGCCGGGAAACGTATCCATCG
This sequence comes from Caenorhabditis sinica, assembly GCA_963932045.1. Classification (NCBI taxonomy): domain Eukaryota; kingdom Metazoa; phylum Nematoda; class Chromadorea; order Rhabditida; family Rhabditidae; genus Caenorhabditis; species Caenorhabditis sinica. The sequence goes on from OZ009943.1 coordinate 18,396,692, forward strand.
ATCGTTGGGTCTTGACACACCTGGCAAAGACTCAAACAGACAAGAATAGACTGAGTGACACTGAGGGTGTGCATCGTGTGATCGCTGAGTTAGTCCTTATAGTCCAATTGGTCCGTATCTGTTTTACAATTTTATGTTCTAACTCCTCCAAATCTCAATATTTTTTCAGATGCCCTCCCAATCATTCCCTCTACTCCGTCTTCCACTTGTCGCACTCACCGAAGTCATCAACAACTTTGAACTCGTGCAACTGTAAGTTTAAGATTTACAGAAACTTCTTAATCTCAATCCTTTCAGAGTCCCTCTTGCACTTTGCTCTAAACAAACATTCTACTTTGTGCAACACTTCCGAAACAAATTCCCCAAACCCACCTTGCAGTTGATCGGAGTTGAAAAAATTGAGATTTGGCTCAGGGGCACGGGAACAGCATTCTGTATAATAGCTCGTCCGTTGCTGGAACATCGTGTCAAAGGCTGGGGAACCAATAAAATCGGAGGAAAAGTTGCAATTTTTCAGGAAATTGAGACTAGATTTGAAACCTATTAGGAAGATTTGATACATGGAACAAAATCCATCATTGGTTTCATGTGTAATCTCTTTAATGCTAGAGTAAAATCGGTCGAAATCGGTGGGAATTTGCCATGGATGATGGAGTTTGTAGAAGAAAGACAAGGTCCCGGATCGTATGGAGCAGACATTTGGGGAGCTGACAGGAATACGCTCATCGATGAGAGCTTCAAACGTATTTTGAGCAACTGCAACCCAAATATCCTCAACATTGGTTACTCGCCATCCCGCGACTTTCGCATCGAAAATTTCAACAAAAAATACGACCAGTTCAGATTGTTCAGCGGTACATGGCTCACTGTAGACCATCTGTATACATTGGACTGTTTGGAAATATACAATGGATCGTTTAGTTATTTCACGAGTGCGGATATCAATCGGTACTTCAAACATGTTCTGACTGGCGGGGCTCCACGATTGAAACACTTTAAAACTAAACAAAATATAACAGATAGGAATGTATAATAATTTTAGATGGGATTCCAGATTTATTGAGAACGGCAAAATTCACAATGAACGATCATGTAAACTGGAGTCTGGAAGGAAAACTGGTCAGAAGAGAGGAACTGATGCACGTTGCCGTTTGTCATGACTATAATACTATTTCCATCAGTATTAAACAATGCAAAGAATAATTAAATCTTGAGTTAAGCTTTTTTATTTTTTCTGTTTTGAATAAATATGTTTCCTGAACAAATATTTGTATATAAAACTGTATAAAGTATGTAACATAGCTACAAGGCCACCCCTATATAGCTCCTTAACTATTCAGCATTTCGAATTCAAAAAACTATTGCTAAAATCGGATTCAGCACCTGTCGTATCTAATCTATCTGATCTCAAAATCCAATTGACGACTATGGCATGTACTAATAAGGGAACAATGGCAGAGACAGACGGACAAGGTGTCACGGTACGTCACTTTGGATTCCCACGATGGACGGTTACTGTCGGTGTGAGCACCTGCCGTCTCGAGATCCCGCCCACGATTACCCAGAGTACCCCTACGCCACATTCTCCTCCTTATAGAGCCATAATTTTTTTGTCGGACATCGACGACGACGGTTTTCTCCAGTTGCAGATTTATTCAATCGTTGTTATTTCTTCAGTACACTTTTTTCTATCTACAAAAAAGTAGAAAGTTCACCCTTCACTTCCCTATTAAATACATAAACTCGACGATGATTTCTTGACTGATGTTCTTCCTCCTTGTTTAATTTATCAACGGTCTTATTTCACTTTCCAGATGTCTGCCCAATCATTCCCTCTACTTCGCCTTCCATTGGTCGCACTCGCGGAAGTCATCAAAATAATTAGTCTCAAGCAACTGTAAGTGACACGTTTGTGAATGTTTTGGTTACTCGCGTATTACAGAGTTCCTTTGTCTCTTTGCTCGAAACGAATGCACTTTGTTGTCAAGAAGTACCGGAATAAGTCATCCCAATTGGTTCTCAATTTGCGCTCACAAAGAGATTCCGAAATTAACATTTTTTACCGTGGATTTCAATACTCGGATGGCTTAATGGTTCGGGTGGTATCTGAAGAATTTGCTGAAGGATGGAGGACGGATCGAATTGGAGGAACAGTTGTTAAAGTTATGGAAACAGAGAGGGAATTAGTTACATACTGGGAAGATTTGGTTTATGGGTCAAAATCGATGATAGACTACATTTGTCATCTGTTCGGTATTCCAGTGACCACTGTGACAATTGCAGAGAATATCACCTGGCCGTTAGATTTTGTGGAAGAACGGCAAGGGCCTTCGTCTTATAGAGCTGTTATCGGTGTTCCTGGTGATTGGGCCACAATTTCCGAAGAGAACTTCCGGCACATTCTGACCAACAACAATCCGAGTTTCATTCGTCTTAATCAAATGCCAACTCATAGATTTCGAATCGAAAACTTCAACAAAAGATACGACACTTTCGACCTGGTGTTTGGAAACTGGCTGACTTTAGACAATCTGTGTACACTGGACTGCATTGAAATAGTTTGTAGTGGAAAAAGGTTCACCGAAGCGGAGCTCAATCGGTACTTCAAACATGTACTGGCTGGTGGGAGTCCACGATTGAAGCGATGTCGAATCTATGTTATGAATGGAAATGAGAACGTAGTACTAGACGGGATTCAAGACCTTTTGAGGCCAATTCCAGGGAAGGAAAGTTTCAGTAATGATGATACAACATGGTTGTTGCAAGGAAAACTGAATAGAGGGGATGACTCGATGCAAGTGACGTTTAAAGGCTGGAGAGAGGAAAATCGCATTGATCTACTTTTTGAAACATGTTTGGAATAATTTTAATATTGTTTTTGTTGTTTGACATTCTTTTTTTGAATGAAGTTTCTTAATGAAATCAATGTATGCTGAGTGCTGGGATGTGGAAATCTAGGAAACTCGTTACCCCGCGGGTGTGCAGATAGAAAGCTTTTGCTGAGATTTGTTTAAACATTTGGTTGGAAGGGTTCGGCTTTAAGTCGGACCGTGGTCAACTTTTGGGCGAAATTCGTCCCTCCATCGGTTTCAGGACTCTTCTTCATTAGCTTCTTAAGTTATAACTTCCAATTTGTTAAAAATCTATGAGCGTCAAACGTTTGTCAAATCTTAGTTGACTATAGAAGTTGTACTGTCCGTAAAACCGATCTGAAGTTCCCGTCGACATTCGAGTGTATTAGTTTGTTATCCTCGCCTTGACTCTCAGCAACTACACCAATGTGACATGTGCAAGAATTGGTTTGAAAACGCCAAACGATCATTTTTTCAAAGCAAACAACTTTATTAAACAAGAACACTTTTAATCGATGAAAAGACTTAAAATTTTATCCAATCAGCAGTAACCATCCAGAATGAAAAGACGGACTGTTTGCCAGCAAATAGTATAATCAATTTCAACACCTACCAATTCACCTCCTCTAATTATGTTCCCTAGGTAACGCCAACCGATTTCATCCCTTTCAAACGAATCTCGTCCTGGAACCGCGGTCAGCAGTTTGGAAATCCCGTCTAGTATCTCAACCTCATTATAACTTTGTACACCCATGCTCGAATATTTCCACCTATTAGAAGCACCTCCAGCCAAGACATGTTTCAAGAATCGATTGATCTCCAAAGTGGTGAACTCCGCCTGACCAGCCTCCAGTTTGATACAGTCCAATTGACAGAGATTCTCGATAGTAAGCCAGTTACCTCTTATTTTTAGTTCGTCGTATTTTTTGTTGAAGCTTTCTAGGCGAAACTCATTAGATGGAGTTTGGAAAATTTGAAGATCGGTTGGATTTAAATCAATCAGAACACGCCGGAATTGCTCATCGGTCAGGCCATTGTCATTGGATCCTTGAATAGATGCGCTATAAGTTTTGGGTCCTTGCAATTCTTCTATAATATCCATCATCCAAACTCCATCTTCCTCGATTTCAACAAGGTGAACTTGGACCCCGAATAAATTAGTTATGTACTCAATAATTGACTTAGTTCCATTGATCAAATCATCCCAATATGTCAAGAAACAGTTTTGATACTCTTGAAAATGAGCAATTTTTCCTTCGACTCTAATAGTTATCCAACCATCCAGACCGCCTTCTGGTGCCGCTTTGACTTTTATGTACACGCTACTACGTGTCTCGTTGTTTACACTCATTTCTTCTTCATCACTTAACTCGTTGTCATCACTTAACTTGTCGTCATCATTTATCTCTTCTTCATCACTTATTTCTTCTTCATTACTTAACTCGTCGTCATCCTTTATCTCTTCTTCATCACTTATCTCTGCTTCATCACTTATCTCTTCGTTACCACTTATCTCTTCTTCATCACTTAACTCGTCGTCATAACTTTTCTCGTCGACATAACTGATCTTTTCGTCAATTGCAATGCATATATCGTCTCGTCCGTACAAGCAAATAGATACTTTGCTAGCTTTGTTACTGAACCGCCTGGCAGCATAGTGCATTCTTTTGGAGCAAAATGACAAGGAGATCCTGCAAAAGTTGAAATTACGAAGTCTTTTTGAACATTGGACTTACCGTTCTTTGGCTTCAACTTTTTCAATAACTTGTTTAAGTGCGACGAATGGAAGGCGAAGCAAAGGGAATGATGAGGAGGACATCTGAAAAGTTAAATAAGACAATTGGGGCAAAAATAAAAACGAGAAGAAAAATCGTCGTCGTCGTAGATAGTCAGAGGCAATACACAATGAATGAACAGCATAAGAGGTAGAGGTGAACTAGGTTATCGCTGGCGGGATCTCGAGACGACAGCTGCTCACACTGACAGTGACCGCCAATCATGGGAATTAGGAGTGTCGTACGATGACATCTTGTCCGCCCGACTCTGCCATTGTCTCTTTAACCTTTTAAGTCACTGCCGTCCATTGGAATATGGGATAAGAAATGTTAGATTAGATACGACAGGTGTTCTCACAGACAGGACTAACTAAGTACAGAAGAATGCCGGATGAGGTACCGTCGCACAATGAGTGACAGTGACAACACGGAGAACGAGAAATAACAAATTTGTTCCACAGGGCGAGGAGGGTGGTAAGCACAGGAAAGCTTGATCCTTGAAGTGATTTTGCATTTCAAACTGCTTGACCTTCGAAGGTTTTTGAAACTTTTTTCAGGACACTTTCGAGAAAAAAAGGTCCTTATCGAAACTGAACCCACTGTGTTCAGTTTCATTAAAAAATGGATTTTTAAATTAAGAACTTTATTCAAAGCAATAACACCAAACAACTGAATTAATAATAAACTTATTCTCCACATATTTCAAGAAGTACATCAACATCATAACTGTCTCTTCTGCACGTAAATGTCACTTGCATTGAGTCCTCTCCAATGAGCAGTTTTCCTTGCAAGAACAAACTGTCATTTTCCCTTATAACGCTATCTTTTCCTGGAATTGGACTCAATAGCTCTTGAATCCCGGCTAGCATCACATTCTCCTCTTCATTCCTAACATGGACTTGAAATCGCTTCAACCGTGGAGCACCGCCAGCCAGGACATGTTTGAAGTACTGATTGAGCTCGGCGCCATTGAATTTTTTACATTGACAAAGGATTTCTTTGCAATCCAGTGTATACAGATTGTCGAGAGTAAGCCATTCTCCAAACCACAGGACGAAAGTGTCATATCTTTTGTTGAAGTTTTCGATTTGAAATCCGGGGGAATCGGGGTTAATGAGAAGGTATCTTGGGTTGTAGTTCGTCAAAATATTCCGGAGAATTTCATCAGAAACACCATCTATCACTGCCATATAAGCAGTTCCTCGTCGTTCTTCCACGATATCCAACGGCCAAGTTATGTTCTCAGAAATCCTTACGGAGTGTACTGATGCACCGAACAGATGATGAATGTAGTCTATAATCGATTTTGTCCCATGAGCCAAATCTTCCCAATAGGTAACCAATTCCCTCTCTGTCTCCATAAATTTAACAACTTTTCCTCCAATTCGATCTGTTCTCCAGCTTTCTGCTATATCTTCAGACACCACCCGGATTGATAAGTCATCGCTGTCTCCGAATCCAGGACGAAACATATGAGTAAATCCTCTATGAAACATACGAATCTCGGAATCTCTTCGTACTCGCAAATTCATATCCCATTGGGAGGGTTTGTTCCAATATTTACGGACAACAATGTGCAGTCGTTTCGAGCAAAGAGACAGGGGGACTCTGAAATAAATGAGATAACGAAGCATTTACAAATGTAAAGCTTACATTTGCCTCAGTCTAAAACTTTTTATGATTTCCGCCAGTGCGACTAATGGTAGACGAAGAAGAGGGAACGATGAGGAGGACATCTGGAAAGTGAGATAGAAGTTGACGTTTCGTCGATAAAAATGCGAGAAATAACAACGATTGAAGAAACATGCTACTAGAAGAAAATCGTCGTCGTCGATGCCCGACAGAATTGAGAATGACTGTATAAGGAGGAGAATGAGGCGTAGAGGCACTCTGGGTAATTGTGGGCGGGATCTCGAGACGGCAGGTGCACACACTGACAGTAACCGCCCATCGTGGGAATCCAAAGTGACGTTCCGTGACACCTTGTCCGGCTGTCTCTTTCATTTTTTCCTCATTAGTACAAACCATAGCCGTCAGTTGGAATGTGAGATCAGATAGATTAGATACGACAGCTGCCATCACTGACAGGACTGACCAATTACAGAAAAAACACAGTGTGAGGTACATACATTCCTTGACATCTGCTTCATACCGTTTCGAGTAATTTTCAACAGATCATCTGATGGACACTACAGAGAGGGCTTTGCCCTATCGATAATAAAAAAATCCCACTTTCAAATCATACAAAAGATATCTGAAAACAAAAGACAAGGACAGATGAATTGCAAAACTTTATTTAAGACTTGAAATTTTAAGAACAACTCAATTCATATCTGACTTATTCCACGAATTATTGAATAATGAGCTCAAAGCGATTGTCACTCTTCCAGCACCTAACTATTACTGTCACAGAGGATCCTCTTATGTCCAATTCTCCACGCAACGTCCATGTTGCGTCATCACTTACAAAACTTTCCTTCCCTGGAATCGGTCTCAATAGTTCTTGAATCCCGGCTAGTATCACATTCTCATCAACAATGTCAACCATTCCACGAATTAGTTTCAACCGTGGAGCCATGCCAGCCAGTACATGTTTAAAGTACTGATTAAGCTCCGCGCTATTAAACTTTTTACAACCACAGTATATTTTTTTGCAATCCAGTGTGTACAGATTGTCCACAGTGAGCCATTTTCCATAGCTGATTGCGAAAGTGTCGTATGTTTTGTGGAAGTTTTCAATTTGAAATCCGCGAGAAAAGGAATCAATCCAAAGGTTGCTTGGGTTATAGTTTGTCAGAATATTCCGGAGAATCTCATCGGAGATTGTAGGGCTATCAATAAAAGCATCATAAAAAGATCCTTGACGTTCTTCCACAATATCCAACGGCCAGGTTATATTCTCAGCAATTCTCACAGTCTTTACTGGGACACCGAACAGATGACACATGTAGTCTATAGTCGATTTCGTCCCATAAACCAAATCTTCCCAATAGGTAACCAATTCCCTCTCTGTTTCCATGAATTTAACAACTTTTCGTCCGATTCGATCTGTCCTCCAGCTTTCTGCAATATCTTCAGACGACACCCGGATTATCAAAGCATCCGAGTAAGGAAATTCACAGTGAAAAATATGGATTTCAGAATCTCGTTGCGCGCGCAAATGCAATTCCAATTTGAATGATTTGTTCCGGTATTTTCTTACAACAAAGTGCATTCGTTTCGAGCAAAGAGACAGTTGAACTCTGTAATAATTAAGATAACAAAGTACCTATGAATGTAAAACTTACAGTTGCTTGAGTCTTATATTTCCGATGATTTCCGTCTGTGCGACTAATGGAAGACGAAGAAGAGGGAACGAGGAGGAGGACATCTGGAAGGCGGAATAAACAATTTTATGAACTTAACAATAAGAAGAAGAAACATAATTCAAGAAATTATGTTTGAGTTCATCTCTTCGAATAGAGAAATAAGGAGTCAACTTTCCAAGTTTTGATATGAGAACTGCAAAAGAACAACCACTGAATAAAATCAGTGACTGGAAGGAAAACCTCCTCGTCGATGGCCGAAGAAATTATACAATGAATGAGTAGAGACAATTAGGGTTAGAGGTATGCTAGGTATTTGTTGGCGGGATCTTGAGACGACAGGTGCACACGCTCACAGTAACCGTTTATTGTGGGAATCCGAAGTGACGGACCGCGACACCTTCACCGTCTGTTTCTGGGATCAGAGATTTGGAATGTGAGACCAGATAGATTAGATACGACAGTTGCTATACTGACTAATTGACACTGACTATTTATATAAATGATACCGTGTTTGATATCGTTCGAAACCATTTTGTAAAAAATCTTTATTGAACAAGAGCTTTGTTATCATCAATAGAAAATACAGAGAATCGGCTAATCAACACATTTCTCAATGCTGAGAGTGATCCCTCCGAAAAAACGCGAAAGGCTGTAGTTGATCGAAACGGTCACCGAGTCCTCTCCTCTGTTCATCTTTCCTTCGAAAGACCAACCTTCGTTATCCCGTCTGAACTGATCCTTTCCTGGAATCGCCGTCAATAGTTTTCGAATCCCTTTTAGTATTAAGTGGTCATTAGAACTTTGAACCCGACCGGTGAACATCTTCAACCGCGGAGCCCCTCCAGTCAGCACATGCATCAAGAATCGATTCATCTCCGAAGTTGTGAATTTTTGCTCGTTGAAAAGCGCAAGGTCGATACAGTCCAGCTGACATAGATTTTCAACGGTGATCCATGTTTCTTCAAACAACGTGAGTTTGTCGTATTTCTTGTTAAATCGTTCTACGCGAAATTCGTCAGTCGGAATCTGACGAATGCGAAGAGATCTTGGGTTCAAGTCAAGCAACACATGACGGAACTGATCATCGGTTAGTCCATTTCCATTGCCTGCATTGATATATGTAGCATAGGTTCCGGGACCTTGCATTTCTTCAACAAAATCCATCATCCAGACTCTGTTTTCCTCAAACTCTACTAATTCAGCTTTTACATCGTATAGATTAGACATATACTCCACAAGTGCTTTTGTTCCATGAATCTTATCCTCCCAATAAGATATGAATTTATTTTGGTCATCTTGAAAATAAGCAGTTGTCCCTCCGATTCTATCAGTCTTCCAGCAGTCTAGATGACCTGGAGGCAACGCTTTGACTGTTATGTTCACGTATGTTAAGCACACGCCACTACTTGTCCCTTCGCGGATTTCAATTGAGATACTGCGATTCCAAAACAATCCTATAGACAGTTTAGTAAATTTGTTGCGGAAACGCTTGACCACATTATGCATCCGATTGGAGCAGAGAGACAAAGGGATTCTGTAAGAATTGAGTTTGCAAAGGTTCAGTGAATATAATACTTACAATTCTTTGTCCGCAACTTTTTTGATGACTGCGTTCCGTGCGAGGAATGGAAGACGAAGCAAAGGGAATGATGAGGAGGGAACACAGAACGACGAACACAGAACGAGTTATTGGAAATGACGAGACGAAAGAAATAGAATAGGAGGATGGTAATCCCACAGGCAGGGTTCGCTATTTAGGACAACGTAGGGTGGCGTACAGGGACACAATGATTGCCTATCTGTCTTTGGATTTTTCTCAGTGTAGTCGAACGCAGCCAGTGTGTGTTCGTCCCACGACCAAACGATCGATCGATCCCTTACCCGCCATTTTCTGTCTTGCTAGGTAGCCGTTTGCGGGATCTCGAGACAACAACTGCTCACACTGACAAACACTGCCATTTATAGGGATTCAGAGTGACGTACCGTGACACCTTGTCCGGCTGTCTCTGTCTTTGTACATTTATTTGGATAGTAAAATTATTGGATGAATATGTTAATTTGCAAAATCATGTATTGTGTCCGCGGCTAATCATCATTTTTCTCAATGCTGACGGTGATCCCTCCGAAAAAATGCAAACCGCTGCAGTTGATCGAAACGGACACCGAGTCCACTCCTCTGTTCATCTTTCTTTCGAAAGACCAATTTCCGTGGTCCCGTCTAAACTGATCTTTTCCGGGAATTACCGTTAATAGTTTTTGAATCCCCTTTAGTATTAAGTTTTCATTAGAACTTTGAACCCGACCTCTGAAAAACTTCAACCTCGGAGCCCCTCCAGTCAGCACATGCATCAAGAATCGATTCATCTCAAAAGTTGTAAGTTTTTGCTTGTCAGACAGCACAAGTTCGATACAGTCCAACTGGCAGAGATTCTCGATAGTAATCCAGGTTCCTTCGAACAACGTGAGTCTGTCGTATTTCTTGTTAAATTGTTCTATTCGAAACACGTGAGTTGGAATCTGATGAATGTAAAGAGAACTTGGATTTAAGTCAAGCAACAAATGACGGAATTGCTCATCGGTTAGTCTATTTTCATTGACTTCCCTAATATATGTAGTATAGTTTCCGGGTCCTTGCAGTTCTTCAACAAAATCCATCAGCCAGACACTGTTCTCCTCAAACCCTACTGATTCAACTTTTACATCGAATAGATGAGACATATACTCCACAAGGGCTTTTGTTCCATACATCACATCCTCCCAATTAGATATGAAATGATTTTGGTATTCTTGAAAATACGCAAGTTTTCCTCCGATCCTATCAGTCTTCCAGCCAGCCAGGTGACCTTCGGGTAACGTTTTGACTGTTATGTACACGCTACTACGGGTCTCGTCATGAATTTCAATTAGGATATTGCGATTCCAAAACAATCCTATAGACAGTTTTTTGGATTTGTTGCGGAAATGCTTGACCACATTATGCATTCGATTGGAGCAAAGAGACAGAAGGATTCTGTAATAATTGAGCTTGCAAAGGTTCAGTGAATATAATGCTTACAGTTCTTTGTTCCCGATTTTTTTGATGATTGCGTTCAGTGCGAGGAATGGAAGACGAAGCAAAGGGAATGATGAGGAGGGCATCTGGAACGTGAAAGAAAAAAAGTTGATGAATTAAACAAGGAGAAATCACACAAGTCAATAAATTATCGTCAAGTTTCTGTCTTTAATAGGAAAGTGAAGGGTTTACTTCCTACTTTTTTGTTGACAAAAAAGCGAGATAACAACGATTGAAGTAAGATGCTACTAGAAGAAATCGTCTTCGTCGATGCCCGATGAGAAAAAAAAGAGAGAATGACTGTACAAGGAGGAGAATAAGGCGTAGAGGCACCCTGGAAAATCCTGGGCGAGATCTCGAGACGGCAGGGGCACACACTGACAGTAACCTCCCATCGCGGGAATCCAAAAAAAAGTGACGTTCCGTGACACCTTGTCCGGCTGTCTCTTTCATTGTCTCCTCATTAGTTCAGGCCATCGCCGTCAATTGGAGTTTGAGATCAGATAGATTAGATACGACAGATGCTCACACTGTCAGGACTGACTAATTACATAAGAATGCAGGGTGAGGTACTTTGACATCTTATCCGTCACTCCCCGAGTGATTTTCTCATTACATATCATCATTGTCCTAGTGCTGTTGTTGTATGTTGTCAGCAAGCGAGCGATTCATGATACCGTATTTAATCTTGTGCAAAATCATTTGTGTAAAAATCTTTATTGAACGAGAACATTGTTTAGTAGAAAATAAACATTAATAGGAAATATAGAAGCTCGGCTAATTAACATATTTCTCAATGCTGACGCTGATCCCTCCAAAAGAAGAGCTTTAGTTGATCGAAACGAACACCGAGTCCACTCCTCTGTTCATTTTTCCTTCCAAAGACCAACTTCGGTTGTTCCGTCTGAACTGATCCTTTCCTGGAATTGCCGTCAACAATTCTCGAACTCCCTTTAGTAATAAGTTTTCATTAGAACTTTGAACCTGACCTCTGAAAAACTTCAATCTCGGAGCCCCTCCAGTCAACACATGCATCAAGAACTGATTCATCTCAGAAGTTGTAAGTTTTTGCTTGTCAGACAGCACAAGCTCGATACAGTCCAACTGGCATAGATTCTCGATAGTAATCCAGGTTCCTTCGAACAACGTGAGTCTGTCGTATTTCTTGTTAAATTGTTCTATTCGAAACACGTGAGTTGGAGTCTGATGAATGTGAAGAGATCTTGGGTTTAAGTCAAGCAACATATGACGAAATTGCTCATTTGTTAGTCCATTTCCGTTGCCTTCATTAATAAATGTAGTATAGCTTCCGGGCCCTTGCAGTTCCTCAACAAAATTCATCAACCAGACTCTGTTCTCCGCAAACTCCAAAAATTTTACTTTTACATCGAATAGATTAGACACGTACTTCACAAGAGCTTTTGTTCCATGAATTTTATCCTTCCAATAAGCTAGAAGATGATTTTCGTTTTCTTGGAAATGAGCAGTTTTCCCTCCGATTCTGTCAGTCTTCCAACCTTCCAAGTGACGTTCGGGTAACGCTCTTACTGTTATGTACACGCCACTAAGTGTCTCGTCGTATATTTCAATTGAGATACTGCAAAGCCAAAACAATGCGATAGACAATTTTATCGATTTGTTGCGGAAACACTTGACCGCATAATGCATTCGATTAGAGCAGAGAGACAGAAGGATTCTGTAATGATTGAGTTTGCAAAGGTTCAGTGAATATTACACTTACAGTTCTTTGTTACCGATTTCTTTGATGATTGCGTTCAGTGCGAGGAATGGAAGACGAAGCAAAGGGAATGATGAGGAGGACATCTGAAAAGTTGAGTATGCCAATTTGTGAGCTAAACGAGGGGAGGGAACACAAGTGAAGAAGTTAAGGTTGAGCATATTTTTTTGAACAATGGAATGAGCTTCCAATGTTTTGATCAGAGAACTAAAAAATAACAGCGACTGAAAAAGTTTGGAAGAAAAACTGTCGTTGTCAATGACCGAAAAAATACTGTATAAATGAAACATCGGATAAGAAAAGCAAGCGAAAGGGGGCGCTGGAACAGAGAGATAAGCAAGGTTGTTACAGGCCGGGCTTTTGAGGAAAGAATTCGACCCGGCGCAACCCGTGTGCCCGTCAACCGAAATTTTACAGCAAGTTTTTTCAAAAATGACTGCCTAAATCTAGCTCTAATGCATCCTTTTGCGTTAAAATGTATCTACATGCCACAACCTTGGTGTAAATGGCTAATATATATGAAACATTTTGAGAACTTATGAAAGTCTGCTATAACGGGTCCAAACGAAACGGTCTAGGACCACACAGGCTTAGAAAACGGGACATCGGGAAAACGCGCTTAACCGCACTTTCGACATGGCAGAGAACCAAAATAATAAGTTGGCTTTGTGCCAGATTTTTTCCGTAAGGAAAAGCTAAATTGCGAGTCACACGACGAGTCTGAAACGAAGAAAATCACACGAGTTTTGAACGATGTACCGTTTTGCAAGCGTGCGGCTCGTCAGACTGCAAAAATGGAGATAGAAAACGAGTCATTGGAAAAGAGGCAGGGTTGACTATTTAGGACAATGTAGGGTGGCGTACAGTGGCACAATGAATGCCCATCTGTCTTTGGAATGTTCCAGGTATAGGCCTGCGCAGCGTGTGTTCGTTCGTCTCAAGACCCACCGATCGATCGATCCCTACCCGCCTTTTTCTTTCTTGCTAGTATTCACTACAGTCATTAACGACGTCTTTGCATGTTTAGTTTCCCAATAGAACACTCTGCCTTGCCTTGTCGAAAACGACAGTTTTTCTTCCAAACTTTTTCTGTCGGTATTATTTTTTTCTTGATTCTCTGATCAAAACATAGAAAGTTCATTTCCTTGTTCCTTGCTTGCCCTTAACTTCTTGACTTGTGTTCCTTTTCCTCGTTTAGCTCACAAATTGTCATACTCAACATTTCAGATGTCCCCCTCATCATTCCCTTTGCTTCGTCTTCCACTCCTCGCACTAAGTGCTGTTATCGAAAAAGTTGCAGACAAAGAACTGTAAGTATAATATTCACTCAATCTTTGCAAACTCAATTATTACAGAATCCCTCTGTCTCTTTGCTCCAATCGAATGCATTATGTGGTCAAGCGTTTCCGCAATAAATCCATGAAACTGTCTATTGGATTGTTTTGGGAACACAGTATCTTTATTGGGATTCACAACACGATACACAGTGACGTATACATAACAGTCAAATCGCTGCCCGAAGGTCACCTGGACGGTTGGCAGACTGATAGAATCGGAGGAAAACTTGCATATTTTCAAAAAGACAGAAATGGTTTCATATCTTACTGGGAGGATAAGATTTATGGTACAAAAGCCTTTGTGAAGTATATGTCTAATCTATTCGATGCAAGAGTTAAATTAGTAAAGTTTGAGGAGAACAGAGTCTGGATGATGGATCTTGTTGAAGAACTGCAAAGCCCCGGAACCTATACTACAGATATCAATGCAGGCAACGGGAATGGACTAACCGATGATCAATTCCGTCATGTGTTGTTTCAATTGAACCCAAGATCTCTCCACATTCGTCAGGTTCCGACTGACGAGTTTTGCATAGAACAATTTAACAAGAAATACGACAAACTCACATTGTTCGAAGGAAAATGGGTTACTATCGAAAATCTATGCCAGCTGGACTGTACCGGACTCGTGCTGGCTGACAGGCAAGAACTTACAACTTCTGAGATAAATCGATTCTTGACGCATGTGTTGGCTGGAGGGGCTCCGAGGTTGAAAATCTTCAGAGGTCGGGTTCAAAGTTCTAATGCAAACTTAATACTAAAGGGAGTTCGAAAACTATTGACGGCGATGCCAGGAAAGGATCAATTCAGACGGGCAAACCAAAGTTGGTTTTTTGAAGGAAAAATGAACAGAGGAGTGGACTCGGTGTCCGTTTCAATCAACTACATCTTTGGAGGGATCACTCTCAGCATTAAGAAATATGTCGATTAGCCGATTCTCTATATCTTCTTTTGATCTGAACAATGTTCTTGTTCAATAAAGGTTTTCATACAAAAGATTGGATTTATCAAATAAGAAAAATATCGGTTAGCATAGTTAAATAATTTGAATAGCAGTATGACTTTCTATTTTTCTCCTAACTTTCTCTCTGAAGTGTGTCCTGAAAAAATAGAAAAATCTGTGATCGTCAATCAGTCTGAAACGCAAAATTACTCCAAGAATCAAACTTGCCTGTACTTACCATTTTCCCTATGAGCAAAATTGTTATCGTTCGTCTTTGTGTTGTCACTGTCCCACATTGAGCGACAGTATGTCATTCTGCTAAGTCTTGTCTGTGAAAACACCTGTCGTGTCTAATCTGAAATATCTTATCACACGTTCTAATTGACGGCGGTGGTCTGAACTAATGAGGAGACAATGAAAGAGACAGAAGGACAAGGTGTCAAGGCACGTCACTTTTCAATCCCACGATTACTGTCAGTGTGAGCAGCTGTTGTTTCCAGATCCCGCCAACGATTTCCCAGGGTGCCTCTACCCCTTATCCTATTCATTTATTGTATATTCTCTAAAAACGTACCTGCCGTATCTAATCTAATCACATATTCCAATTGACGACTATGACGTGCACTGATAAGGAAACAATGGCAGGGGCAGGCGGACAAGGTGTCACGGTACGTCTCTTCAGATTCCCCACGATTGGCGGTTGCTGTCAGTGTGAGCACCTGTCGTCTCGAGATCCGGTCAACGATTACCCAGAGTGCCTTTACGTCTCATTCTTCTCCTCATTCTTTAGTTTCTTGGTCATTGACAACGACAGTTTCTCTCTCACAAATTTTCAGCCGCTTTTTTTTTCTTGGTTCTTTGCACAAAACATAAGAAGTTCATTACATTGTTCAAAGAGCTAAGCTCAACCTTAACTTCTTGACTTGTGTTCTTTCTCCTCGTTTAGCTCACAAATTATCATATTCAACTCTTCAGATGTCCTCCTCGCCATTTCCCCTATTTCGCCTTCCATTCGTCGCTCTCAAAGAAGTTATTGAAAAAGTTGAAGTCAAACAACTGTAAGTCCCATATAAGAAAAACCTCATAATCCTAGCTTTTGTAGGATCCCGCTATCATTTTGTTCCAAAAAAATGCACTATACCGTCAAGCGGCTCCGTAACAAACGTGGCAAAATAACCATTCGCTTGTACGGACGAAGAGATATATTCATTGAAATTGAAAACGAGATAAGTTTAGACGATAGGACTGATGGCGTAATCTTGGTCGTCAAAGCGGCACCAGAAGGTGGTATCAAAGGTTGGAAAACTGATAGAGTCGGAGGAAAAGTCGCTCATTTTCAAGAACATGCTCGTTTTCGAGATCGTGATTTCACATCCTATTGGGAAGACGTCGTGTATGGAACAAAATCCATTATTGAGTACATAACTAACTTATTTGGTGTCCATGTTCACCATGTTGTATTTGAGGACGATAGTGTCTGGATGATGGATTTCATAGAAGAATTGCAAGGACCCAAAACTTATAACGCATCTATTCAACGCTCTACTAACAGGGGCCTGACCGATGAGCAATTTCGGCATATTTTAACTGACTTAAATCCAACAGATCTTGACCTTTTCCAAATTCCATCAAATGATTTTCGTCTCGAAAGTTTCCAGAAAAATTACGAAATACTAATGATAGCAGGTACCTGGCTTACTATCGAGAATCTCCGCCAATTGGACTGTATCAGACTTGAGGCTGGTCAGACGGAGTTCACCACTTTGGAGATCAATCGATTCTTGAAACATGTGTTGGCTGGAGGTGCTTCTAATAGGTGGAAACAATGGAGCATAGCTGTACGAAATTCTAATGAGAATGAGATACTAAACGGAATTCCCGAACTACTGACCGCGGCTCCAGAACGGGATTCGTTTGGAAGGGATGAAAAAGGTTGGCATTACCGAGGGAACATAATTAGAGGAGATGAATTGGTTCTGGTGAAAATCGACTATGATATTTCTCGTCGAGAGGTCACTCTTATCATTGGGGATGGTTACGCCTGTTTGGATTAAGTTCGATATTTCCCATTGATTTTAAAAAGTTGTAGTGCAATAAAGTTTTTTCTTATTGTAACATCGTGTGGTTGAGAACAACCGGCTCTGTTCCAGTTCCTTGGACCCATGGTCTGATCCGCGGGACCCAAGCTTGGGTCTCAGGAACAAATGTAAGAAAGGAATGAACCAGAGAAATCGTTATTTGCACTGAATTACTTTGAAACAGCTCCAAATACTTTTCAGTCAAGCCCGTGTCGAAGCTAACCTTTAATAAAAAAGAAATCATTCGTTTTTACAAAATCTGACATTTGAAGCAGAGCAGCTTCTGTGTTTATTATTAGTCTCATTCAAGGCACACGAGTCTTTTTCGTCTTCATAACTGATTTCTCATCGTTCGCTTTTTTTCAAATCAAAAACAGGGGATAGGGTTCCTATGAAAGACTGCTGGTTCATATTTTGTCATTGGTCCCGGGACCCAAGCTTCTATCCCATCGGCCGGATCATGTGTCCGGGACCCAACTCATGGGTAGTCTCACGGAAAGTCTTTTTGCGTTTCTCTGTAATTAGCCAGTTTTTTCAGTGTGAGCACCTGTCTTACTTAATCTAACACATCTGATCACACCTTTCAATTGACGGCGGTGGCCTTTAAGAGACAATGAAAGAGTCAGGTGGACAATGTGTCACGGTACGTCACTCTGAATCCCTATAATTGGCGGTGTCTGTCAGTGTGAGCACCTGTTGTCGCGAGATCCCGCCCACGATTACCCAGAATGCCTTTACGATTCATTCTCCTCCTTATACAGTCACTTTGTATTTTTTCGGTCATTGACAGCGACAGTTTTTATTCCAAACTTTTCCAGTCGCTGTTAGTTCTTGGTTCTCTGCATACATGTCGCGGGCTGGGCCGGTGGAGGAATTTTTACCGGCCCGGTCCGACCCGCTCGGGTCGGATTTTTTGAGGCAAAACTTTTCAAAGTCAATTTTTGGAGCAAAATTTGATTTCTTTCGTATATGTTTAGTAAAATCGTGATTTTTTGTATACTTCTTGTACTTCATGGTTTTTTTACACTTTTCCTTGAATTTTGGATAGTTTTTCGTAAAAAATTGTCAAAAAACATTTTTTTCAACAATTTTTCCCTACCCGGGCTGACGGGCCGGGCCGGGTCGAGATTTAGCAAGTATGGTGTTCTGATCAAAACATAGAATATTCATTTCCTTGTTCAAAGATATGCTCCACCTTAAGCTCTTCCCTTGTGTTCGTGTTCTTGCTCCTCGTTTAGCTCACAAATTATCAAATTTAATTTTTTAGATGCCCTCACAATCATTCCCTCTCCTCCGTCTTCCATTTTTGCCACTCAATAAAATCATCAAGCAAATTCACACCACACATTTGTAAGTTTCCCCCTCCCCCCCCCCCCCCCCACCCCTAAAATCTTCACATTTTCAACCTTTTTCAGATTCCTACTGTCTCTTTGCTCCAAGAAAATGCACTACGCTGTCAAGCATTTCCGAGAAAAAGCAAAACAATTGAATATAGTGTGGATCGCACATCACAACTCGTTCGAAGTTGAACTCGGTGGTGTGACTGTGAAAGTGGAAACCATGGATGGAAATTTTGAGAAATTTTGGACAACTGATAGAATTGGCGGAATGGTTGCTCATTTTCAAAACGACGGAGATGATTTTATATCCTATTGGGACGATGTGATCTGCGGATCAAAGTCACTAGTGGAGTACTTTGTCGATCTTTTTGGTGCTAAAATCAAAGAAGTTAAATTCGCGGATGACAAAGTCTGGATGATGGATTTTGTTGAGGAAAGACAAAAATTTCGGCTCTGTTCCAAAATCGGAGGCCCAAAAAAAAAAATCGGAGGCCCATAGCAGAATCGGAGGCCCATGAAAAAATCGGAGGCCCATAAAAAAATCGGAGGCCCATGGCAGAATCGGAGGCCCATAAATGAGTGTGAGAGGCAATATCAGAAACTCAATTTTTTGGACACTCATCATGTGTATTTGGCAGAGAACGTTGAAATAAGTGTAATTGATAAAAATATTGTGCATGGGGCGTTACGATATTTATGTAATTTTGTAGTCAGAGAAGAGGATTTTTCGAGTTAATAGTGTTGTTATAATAATATAATAGTCAGTAAAATGATAGGCGTCGATGAAAACCAAAAAATTTTTACAACGAATAAAAAGTTATGGTAAAATAAGCTCAGCGAACTCGATTTTCCAATACATGGATATGATAATGGAGGCACATATACGATTAGAAAATAACCGTCTCATCATTAAGACTAATGTTTACAACAATATGAAACTTTTACTTAACTCGGTGTGAATTCCCCATGAAGCATGATTTACGAATGTCTTCGTGTGCTCGATTGTTTCATGGAATGCTTTTTAGACATTCACTTTACTAAAGTTACGACGTGAGGTTTGCCCATTTTGAAACGGATTGTGAACATGGTCAGTCTTAAGTTATCTTATGTTTCTAAACCCTTGAAAGACTTAATTCAGGTATGAAATCACCATTTGAAATACTTATTCGCTTCAGATATTTGCATTTTACCGATAAACTAGGGGGTAAGGTTTTTGTATCCACTTATTTCAACGTTCTCTGCCAAATACACACGATGAGTGTCCAAAAAATTGAGTTTCTGATATTGACCCTCACACTCATTTATGGGCCTCCGATATATTTATGGGCCTCCGATTTTTTCATGGGCCTCCGATTCTGCTATGGGCCTCCGATTTTTTTATGGGCCTCCGATTTTGGAATAGAGCCAAAATTTCCTTATGAAGCATGTATAAAAAACGGTAACAATAACGGATTAACCGATGATCAATTCCGTCATGTTTTGCTTGACTTGAATCCAAAAAATCTTATCATTTATCAAGCTCCATCTGCCGAATTCCGCATTGCGAATTTCAACAAGAAATACAAAAAACTCTTGCTCTTCAAAGGAACCTGGATTACTCTTGAAAATCTCATACAGCTGGATTTTGTTCATTTTCATCAACTCGAGAAACAGTTTACAAATTTGGAGATCAATCGATTTTTGAAACATGCGATGGATGGGGGAGCACCAAGATTGGTACAATTTGTTGTAGTGGTTCAAGATTCTGATGAGGATTTGATACTGGAGGGGATTCGAGAAAAGTTGACAGCGATTCCAGGGAAGGAACAGTTCACGAGATTTTATGGACATTGGACTTTTGAAGGGAAGATGAGCAGAGGAGACGAATGTGTGTTTGTGAAAATCTTCTACATACCAGACAAGGAAAGGATCCGCCTTATTATTAAGCCGTTTGTGGAGTGATTTTATTGAATTAAGTATAGTTCGTTGTTCTGTATTTATGATTGGGTTTAATAAAGTTATTATTTCAAGATAATATGTCTAGAACAACGTTTGTAGTGTCGATTGCTGACTTCTAGTGAAAATCATTCGCTTCTCAAAACTTGTGATAGCTGATGGGCCACCAATATGTGTGTGTGTGTGTGGCTGTCTGTTTGTCTGTTTTATACCATGACGACGGCTCTAGCGTCCTTCCTTCCGGACCGATTTTTTCCAAATTTTATGAGGTCATCAGTCTATTAGTCTTAATGATGCCCGTCTATTTTGATTTGCAATCCATTCAGATATGAGGTCACTAGAGCGCAGAAACCTCACTTTCAGTCGTTTCAGTTCAGAAAGGGAGAGAGACAAGTTCACGGAAATATTTCCCACTTTTCAAAAGTTTTTCAATTTCATTTTTCAAAAATGCCATGTTGGCCCGACGGGCCCCAGAGGGGCGGAGCCCGTCTGGTTTTATTAAAATGTGAAGATCCGAGAAATTCATTGTTTTAGACCAAATCAAATCAACTATCTTTATTTATTCAGTTTGCTTTTCCACCAACGTGGAATAAATCACCTGTTCACATTTGGTTTTAGAAATGAACATAGGAGAGCATGAAACATAGATGTTCAGCGCCAAGTCAACGAAGTAGAGGATTGCTCCAATGAAGTAGAAAGCCTAGAAAATTGAGAATTAAGAAAGAGAAGTTGCTTATTAAAAAAATGAACTTGTTCAAATTTTAGTTTTTTTAGAACAGTCGGAAACTTGCTTCGTGGTCGAAAACCCTCAACCGACGTTCGTTGTCAGTTGACTTTAAAGGCGCATGGACTTATTTCAGACCATATCTCGTTAGGGCACAAAAAATGCGCCAACGCCCGAGAAGGCGCACTTTGCGTTAATCAGTCCATAGTAAGATGATGACACATTTTCTGTGCCCCAACGAGATATCGTCTGAAATATCTCCATGCGCCTTTAAACCCAACTGACAACGGACGGGGGCGCGATAATACTTTAAGAGTGAGCCAGCGAACAGCGAGCTCGTAATGAAATTGAAAACTTACAGTTGCTGCTGCCCATCCTTTTACCACGAACATGACCTCGCATCCTGGGATTCCGGCGCACCCTGACCATTTACCATTGTCGATTCCCTGGAATATCTAATAATAATACTAAATCTAAATCGGCCCGGTCCTGTCAGCCCGATTGGGTGAAAAATGAGCTAAGAATTCTTTTGCATTGTATTAACCAACGGGAAAGGCGCTCCATCGTCAACTTGGCCGAAATTTGAATTTTCAGCTTTCCTGCCGTATTTTTCTTTTTTCAAAACAGCGAAACATGTTTTGGTGGTTGCGTGGACTCCTTGTAGATAGTCTACATTGGAAATGTTGTGATTTTTACGTGAACTTTTTGTAAAAATTCTGGATTTCGTGGTTTCGAAATTACGTCGTTGCGCACGGCACCCTAGGATTGAAGTAGGGACAGGTGATGCTGGAATCTCCAAAAGGTCAAATCAAAATTAGAAAATTGAACGTGTAGTATATGTATTTTGAACTGAGATCGAATTTGACTTAGTTTTTCAGGGTTCCTAAGGCCTATTTTAAAATTTTGCGTAGATAAGATTGTTTAGAATACATAGCTGTATATACCTGACTTTTTTCAACCATATAGGTCAAGTGCTCATTGAGTTATTTCCAGTTGAAAGTCAAATGTGGAAATAACTCAATGAGCACTTGACGCATATGGCTGAAAAAAATCAGGCATATACAGCTATGTATTCTGAACAATCTTATCTGAGCAAAATTTTTAAATAGGCCTCAGGAACCTTGAAAAACTAAGTCAAATTCGATCTCAGTTCAAAATATACTACACGTTCAATTTTCTAATTTTGATTTGACCTTTTGGAGATTCCAGCATCACCTGCCCCTACTTCAATCCTAGGGTACCGTGTTGCGGAATGTCGCGATGGAGAAATGACCGGTAGCAAAATGTCGTAGTTGCGAAATTGAAGTGGATTGCGAATTGTCGTAGTTGCGAAACAACTGGTTGCGAAATGTCTCGGAGCTGTTGGAACAATTTTTTTTCAGATCACCATAATGTGAGATGGTCAATAAACATTCCATGAATTCTGTGAACCCGTAAAAAATAAATATTACATGAATGATAGATGGCATATGACCGAATCCGTTTGTATACCAGTGCTCGACTAAACCACATAAAACAAAAGCAATCAAGAAAAGACCACTGATTAGAGCACGCTGAAACTTTAAGTTTTCAAAAAATTTACTGTGGAATTTCTCACCGTCCAATTGGGTTCACTATTCTTGACAAATGTAACACAGCTCATTCCAGCCGTGATTGCCGAAAGTGCAATTGTGAGGCAGATTATAACAAACTGCCCTTTGATGCTGAAAATTGAGACAATAAATAGATTCAACTGCAACTATATGCTCACTTTCCTCCTCTTCCTTGAAATTGAAGAGCACGTTCCCATTTTTCAGAGCTCATCGACAAATGTTCATGATCTCGACAGTCCTGGGCTACTTCTTCATTAATCGGCAATCCATCGACGTGAGCTGTAAAGCAGGCGCCGGGAGCTGTGAGGATGAGAATTGTAGAGATGATGGTGAGAATCTGGAAAAATTTTATTATGTTTCCTTAACTTTCGCAGCAAGCTCACCAGAATGAAAATCTGAATACAAAGCGCGATTCCATTGAATTTCTTGATGGGTAGCATTCTGGATATTTCCAATTTATCTAAATGAAAATAATGTCAGCGAAATTGTGGTCTACATATTGAAGAAATCACAAAATATTATCGCGGCGCCGTCCGTTGTCAGTTGGGTTTAAAGGCGCATGGAGTTATTTCCGACGATATCTCATTAGGGCACGAAAAACGCCCGAGAAGTCACTTTTCGCGTTTATCGGACCATCGTAATATTATGACACATTTAATGTGCCCCAACAAGATATTGTCTGAAATAACTCCATGCACCTTTAAACCCAACTGAGTGCGGACGGCGGCGCGATAATACATAAAGAACATTGAAGAAGACATATGTATAATAAAAGTACTCGGAGAAGATTCTGACGGATACAAGACGATAATGTGAATAGTGGAGAATGTTATCTTGTTGCATATCTTGTCTCTTGCGTAGAACGGAGGCCAAGGATGTTATCAATCTCTATCGGCAGATAATCCGTGGTAAACTACGCACGGCGGTGTACAGACAGGCTCCACGGCGCTTTAGACTACAATTTAGTAAATATTGTAATTTCTAGACTACTGGCGGAAAGTAGGATTTACTTTTCTTCAAAAACAATAATCGAGCATAATCAACGCGAGTATATAAACGTTCAATTATTTCTGGAATTCTCATTGCTCATATATCGAAATTAAAAAAGTGAGACTCGGTGTCCTTGACTTTGTAGCTCATCGCCGAGTCTCACTTTGTTATTTCCGACAATAACCCTTTCTCGTTCTTTTTCCCCCTACCAGACTTGCTCTTATCCAACCTCTATCCTCTCTTTCCTCACTATTTCTCCTGATTGAAGTTCAAATTTCGCGCCGTTTATTGAATACTACTCTACACCAGAACAAGGGTCTTGTCGCGCGAAACCTTGGTCAGAGTGTCCGTCTCAGAGTGACTATGTTCGTCTCGAGACCCAAAAATCCATCGATCCACACTAACCCCCTTTCCCGCCTTGACCAGTCCGTACCCTCACTCTTCACCTCCTCAGTCAGTCATGACAGTCATTGTCGATGTTTTCCTCTTCTTCTTTTTGAGATTTCTCGTCGTTTTTCCTCAAATTATTGAATTTTTCAGATTTTCTCCAAAATGCCTTCTTCGTCATTCCCCCTACTTCGACTTCCAGTAGTAGCACTCATGGAAGTTATCGAAAAGATTGAAATCAAGCCACTGTAAGCCTCATTGACACATAGAGCCTAATCATGCCAGTTTTCCAGGTTCAAATTGTCCCTCTGCTCCAAACGAATGCACTTTGTTGTCAAAAACTATCGACGTAGATCACCCATGCCTTTGGAACTTCGCGGTTATAAAGATTATACCGAAGTTAGCCTTTTTCGTCAGAAGTATTCGGAAGACAACGTTACTTTTGGAGTCAGAGCTGAAGGCGATATCTACTGTTGGGAAACCGATAACAGTGAAGAATATCAATCTCGTTTCAAAGAAACTGAACGGTTATTTTCATGCGAGAATATCATTAAAGGAACAAAATTCCTTGTCAAATACCTTTGTGATCTTTTTGCGGCTAATGTGAAGGAAGTTAAAGTTGCGGGTAACACTATCTGGATGTTGCATTTCGTTGAAGAGCGACAAGGCGCATTTTCATATGATGCGGTAATTTTGAACAAGTACGAGTATACCGATGAGCAGTTAAAGCATATTCTTCTCGATTTAAATCCAAGATCCCTCGTCTTTTATCACCAAGCATCCGACGAGTTTCGAATTGAAAACTTCCACAAAAAGTACGAAAATCTCAAAATTTTGGGGGGAATATGGATGACCGTGGAAAATCTATGCCAGCTGGATTGCGTCACACTTGGTATTGACGATAAGAATTTCTCGAATACGGAAATCAATCGGTACTTCAAACATGTGTTGAGTGGAGGGGCTCCACGATTGAGAGTATTTTCGGCTGATGTTCATGACCCAACTGAGAATTTGATAATGGACGGGATTCAAGAACTTTTGACGGGAAGCGAGCGTTTTGAAAATGGAAATGGAAACTGGGAGTGGAACGGAAACGTTGCTAGAGAGGAAGGATTAATGTTAGTCAACATCGAGTATTCTCGTTTTGGACGAATTTTCTTGAGTATTAGGAAACTTGGGGAATAAATCCATTGATGTGTCAACTGCAAGTTTCTATATAAATAAAGTTTTTCTGAAATTTGTCAAAAGTTTATTCTGATCATGAAAAATCACAACGGCCACTGCGACTTTCCAAAAAAATCAGAATTTACCTTGGCGGCCTACACACATTCAAGGCAAAGCCCTGATTCTTATAACCTTTCTGATATGCTACACACTTGTTTCACTTGGAATTTTTCTGGGGCGCACAAAAATTGTCCCATTAAGGGTCGTTTTATCTGAGATTTGCTTAGTACAGACCAATTGTGTAATTTTGTTCGTCCTGATGCCCAAAAATTGATAATGTCGGTTTTCATTCTTTTGCACTCCTTCGAAATTTTACACGTCTGGGTACAACATTTTTCCCTCCTGCGGCTCAACGTACACCTCCTTATCAAATACCGTAAAAACATCGATAGTCATTTAATTGAGTGGTGGGTGTACAAACGCCTTGAAAACAGAAATGGGACGATTTCCCAATTGATTTTTCGTGTCTTATTCGTCGTAATGCTGTTTGGCGTAGGCACGTTTGACGTAGGTGGTCACAACGAACAACGTTTCTTTCCACTGTCTTTGTCCCTATCGACGTGATTGTGTTTGACTCGAGACCCCAAACTCAATCGATCCACAGCAACACCGTTTCCTGCGTTTGTCAGTCAGTACAGTTACTCGCCCGTTTTTTGCTAACTTACCTAATTCATCGACTTTTTTAGTTACCCAACCAACCATCAACTCATACCCTCATCCTTTCTCTCCGCTATCAGTTGTTACAATTGCTAATGAGTTTCTTGTCTCTACTATTCTTGTTCTTGCCCGCTTTTTGTTCTTTTTTCTAATTTATCGACATTTCTTGTTTTTGCTCCGGATTACCGAGTCACAGTTGCCAAAAAAGCGTATTTTGCCAGTATTTCCGTCTTCTAACCAATTTTCTAATAATCGTTTCAGAATGTCGTCCTCATCATTCCCCCTACTTCGACTTCCATTCTTAGCTCTCAGGGAAATTATCGAAAAGATTGCACCTTATGAACAGTAAGTCTCCTAGTCACATGAAACTCGATCATGTCTGTTTTCTAGGTTCAAATTGTCTCTCTGCTCCAAACGAATGCACTTTGTTGTCAAAAACTATCGATGTAAATCATCCATGTTTTTGAGTCTTCGCGGTTTTGAAAACTATACCAATATTTATCTTATTAGTAAAAAGTATTTGGGAGACGAAGTTACCTTCCTAGTCAGGTCTGAAGGGGATATCTACTGTTGGGCAACCTATAACAACGGAGAATATCAATCTGGGTTTAAAGAAACTGACAGGTTTTTTTCCTGTGAAAATACCATTCAAGGAACGAAATTTCTTGTCGAATTCCTTTGTGATCTTTTTGCGGTTGAAGTTGAAATAGTTGAGGTTGTGGATAACACTATCTGGATGTTGAATTTTGTTGAAGAGCGACAAGGCGCATTTTCGTATGATGCAGACGTTTGGAACAACAACAAATGTGTTCGTACCGATGAGCAATTGCGGCATATTCTGCTCGACTTGAACCCAGGATCCCTCAACTTTGATCAAATAACATCCAACAATTTTCGAATTGAAAACTTCCACAAAATGTACGAAAATCTCACCATTTCTGCAGCAACATGGATATCCGTCGAAAATCTATACCAGCTGGATTGCGCTGAACTTCAGATTCATGATAAGTATTTCTCGAATACGGACATCAATCGGTACCTCAAGCATGTTTTGAGTGGAGGGGCACCGCGACTGAGGGAGTTTTCGGCTGATGTTCAGGACCCAACTGAGAATGTGATATTTGACGGGATTCAAAAACTTTTGACGGAAAGCGAGCGTTTTGACGTTGAAGAGGGAAACTGGACCTTGAAGGGAAAAGTTACTAGAGGATTGGTGTTGGTTCAAATCGATGTTTTGCATTTTGGACGGATTTTCTTGTGTATTAAGGAACTTGAAGAATAAATACTTTGATGTGCCAACTGCAAGTTTCTATTTGAATAAAGTTTTTTCTGAGATTTGTCAAAAGTCTCTTCTAATCATGAAAAATCACAACGGCCGCGCTGTCCTTTTGATGCAATCCCGATATTACCTTAGCAGCCTGCACACATTCAAGGCCCAGCCCTGCAACACATTTTTCCAAACTAATTTCGTTATCGAACAGTATTTTTCTAGTCGACCCATATGAGACTATAGAAGTTGGCCCAGACAGAATGCCATACGAAAATCGCCCCCTAAACCCGTACTTCTTATTTTTAATTTTGCAGTACAGGCTATTGTGCTCATTTTTTGTCTTGAAATTATTCTCGACTATTTCAGTCCGCACTCCTGCACACTCCGTCTTAGTTCCTAATACCGACGTTTCCTCCCATTGTCTTCGTCCCCCTTAGCGTGACTATGTTCGTCTCGAGACCCAACAATCCACACCATCCTCCCTTTCCCGCCTCAGCCAGTCCGTACCCTCACTCTTCACCTCCGCAGTCAGTCATGACAGCTATTATCGATGTTCTTGTCTTTCTTTTCCATTAGAATTTTTGCCCGATTCATCGAATTTTCCAGAATTCTCTCCAAATGTCATCCCCATCATTCCCTCCTCTTCGTGATCTAGCAGCGGCTCTCAGAGAAGTGATAAAAATCGGAATTCTGTCCAATTAATCATTTTTTCTAGACTGTCTCCGAAATGCCTTCCTCGTCATTTCCCCTACTTCGACTTCCAGTAGTGGCTCTCAGAGAGGTTATCGAAATGATTGAACTTAAGCCACTGTAAGCGCAATGTCACATAGAGCATAATCATGCCAGTTTTACAGGCTCAACTTGTCCCTCTGCTCCAAACGAACGCACTTTGCTCTCAAAAACTATCGACGCAAATCACCCATGTTGTTAAAACTTTTCAGTCTGAATGACGATGTCGAAATTAGTCGCCTGGAAGAAAAATGCTCAGAAGACGAAGTTTTGTTCGAAGTAGGAGATTCAAGCGAACAAATTCAGAGTACAAAAACCCTCGTCAAGTTCTTTTGGGATGTATTCGCGGCCCGAGTGAAGGAAGTTGCAGTTATGAATAACAAAATCTGGATGCTGGATTTGGTTGAAGAGCGACAAGGTGCGTTCTCGTATGATGCGGAAGTTTGGGACAACTACGATAGTACCGATGAGCAATCGCGGCATATTCTTCTTGACTTGAATCCAAGATCACTCGTATTTCGTCAAATAACATCAGACGAGTTCCGATTAGACAATTTCCACAAAAAATACGACAATCTCAGCATTTTCGAAGGAACATGGATGACCATCGAAAATCTATATCAGCTCGATTGCGTCACACTTTGTATTAAAGGTCGGAATTTCTCGAATACGGAGGTCAATGGTTACATCAAGCATGTGTTGAGTGGAGGAGCTCCACGATTGAGAAAGTTTCGTGCTGACATTCAGCATGCAAATGAAGATGTGATATTGGACGGGATTCGAGAACTTTTGACGAGAAGCGAGCAAAGAGAAGATGAACTTGGAATCTGGAATGTGAAAGGAACGGTTGCTCGAGAAGAGGGATTGATGGAAGTCGGCGTCATGCATTTGTTTAAAGATGTCTTGCTGGAGATTAAAGAAACTTGATCTTGTGGATTTTTTTTTTGTTGAATAAAGTTTATATCACTTGACTGTTGTTTCTTGGATAACGGCGGAACCGTTCAGGGTTACTGTAAAAGAAGCTCCAAAAACAAAACACGATTCGGTTGAACCTTTTTAATGATAACATCCTGAAAATTTCACACATTAGAGAATTTTAAGGAGGTACTAAAGTATTCAGAAAAATTGTCATATCTATATAGATCGACTGCGCTTGTTGTAGACAAGAAGATCTCCTATTGTGGACATGCTCAAAATTACCGTTGACAAATATAGTTTTTTGTTTCTTCTCAATGAAATTTTGCAATGCATTATGTATGTAGCCACAAAACCAATTAACTCAAAGCAATCGGCCCTCTATTATTTCTGGATTTCTCATTTTGCGCCCTAACGTGACTATGTTCGTCTCGAGACCCAAAAATCGATCGATCCACACCAACCCCCTTTCCCGCCTCGGCCAGTCCGTACCCTCACTCTTCACCTCCGCAGTCAGTCGTGACTGTCATTATCGATGTTCTTGTTTTTCTCTTATACTAGATTTCTTGTCGTTTTTGTCCAATTAATCGCTTTTTTCTAGATTTTCACCAAAATGTCCTTCTCATCATTCCCCCTACTTCGACTTCCATTTTTGGCTCTCACTGAAATTTTCGAAATGATTGAACTCAAGGAACAGTAAGTCTAATTGTCACATGAAATTCAATCATGTTCATTTTCCAGGTTCAAATTGTCCCTCTGCTCCAAACGAGTGCACTTTGCTGTTAAAAACTATCGACGCAAATCACCCATGTTGTTGGAATTTCGCGGTTTCAAAGACTATACCGATATTTGTCTTTTTAGTCCGAAGTATTCGGGTTACAAAGTTACTTTTAGACTCAGAGCTGAAGGGTATATCGAATGTTGGGAAGCCTATAATATGGAAGAAATTCATTTTTGTTTCAAAGAAAGAACTGAACGGTTATTTTCCGGCGAGAATACCATTGATGGAACGAAATTTCATGTCGAATTCCTTTGTGATCTATTCGATGCCAATGTTGAGGAAGTTGAAGTTTATGACGACAAAACCTGGATGTTGGATTTCATTGAAGAGCGACAAGGCGCATTTTCGTATGATGCCAAAGTTTGGGACAACTACGAATATGCATTTACCGATGAGCAATTGCGGCATGTTCTTCTCGACTTGAATCCACGATCTCTTGACTTCTATTTAATAGCATCCGACGAGTTTCGACTAGAGAATTTTCACAAAAAGTACGACAATCTTTACGTTTCTGCAGGAAAATGGGTGACCATCGAAAATCTATTCCAACTGGATTGCGTCGAACTTATGATTTATAATCGAAAATTCTCGAGTACCGAGATCAATCAATACTTTAAGCATGTATTGAGAGGAGGAGCTCCACGATTAAGAAAGTTCCGTGCTGAAGTTCAGCGCCCAACTGAAAATTGGATATTGGACGGGATTCGAGAACTTTTGACGGGATTCGAACGAGTAGAAGATGAACTTGGAAACTGGAATGTGAAAGGAACGGTTGCTCGAGAAGAGGGATTGGTGGTAATCAGCATCAAAAGTTTGTTTGCATATGTTATTCTGGAGATTAAAGAAACTTGATCTTGTGAACTTCTTGTATTGAATAAAGTTTTTATCACTTGCTTGCTGTTTTCCTGATATAGACGGATTGAAGATTGGAACTGTGCTTTATCCCCAATTTTTTTTGAACATTTTCGCTAACCGTATGATCCTTGCTACATTTGTTCAGGTGTTACTGCACCTTGAGATTTTGCTGGTCTCTTGGTGCTGGAACCAACTTTGTAACTCATATGAACAATTTGCAAAGGTTTAAGAATCATTATATCAAAAATCTTTAAAAAAATTCCTTCAAAACTCTTGAAATTGTGGCCAGCCAACGTGACGGGGACTTCCGTATCGGTCTGGTAGAGCTTTGATGAGATCCCACGTTGCTAACTGGTTCAAATGAGAGACTAGAATTTCCTATTCTTCAAAAATTGAAAAAAAAAGTTGAATGATTCCACATTTCTCATTGCTTATGGCTTTTAGTGTTTGCTCTTTCTTCTTTCTCCTGTCAGATTTGCTCTTACCCGACTTCTCTCCTCTCTTCCCTCACTATTTTTTATTTTTGATGTTCAAATTTCGCACCATTTCTAGGATACTACCGTTGACCAAAACTGGGGTTTTGTCTCGACAAACCTTGCACTGGTTGTCACTCTCGATGTAACTATTTTCGTCTCGAGACCCAACAATAAATTGATCGACGCCGACCCCCCCCCCCCCCCTTTCGCGTCTCGGCCAGTCACTACAGTTACTCGCCCGTTTTCTTTCCTGATTTTTCGATATTTCTATAGTTACCCAACCAACAGTCGATTCATACCCTCTTCAACTCCGCAGTCAGTTGTGACTGTCCTTATCAATGTTCTTTTCTTTCTTCTTTTGAGAATTCGTGTCGTTTTTACCCAATTTATCGACTTTTCCAGATTTTCTCCAAATGTCCTCCTCATCATTCCCCCTACTTCGACTTCCATTTGTGGCTCTCCGGGAAATTATCGAAAAGAGTGAACTCAAGCCACTGTAAGTCTCATTGTCACATAAAACTTAATCATACCAATTTCACAGGTTCAACTTGTCCCTTTGCTCCAAACGAATGCACTATATTGTGAAAAACTATCGAGTCAAATCAACTGTATCGTTAAAACTTTCCAATGTGGGGGTCGATATCTACATTTTTCTTCTTAAAGAGAAATATGCTGAAGACGAAGTTACTTTTATAGTCAGGGATTCTCCTGGAAGAGATCCGATTGGATGCAAAGCCTACAAAATCGATGGATATATATCTTTTTGGAGTGGCACCGATTTGTTCATTTCTTTCTGGAAGAATGTTGTCGAAGGAACGAAAACCCTCGTCAAGTATCTCTGTGATTTATTCACGGCTAGAGTCAAGTAAGTTGGAGTTTCGAATTACAACATCTGGTTGTTGACTACAGTCGAAGAGCGTCAAGGTGGATACTCGTATGATGCGGAAGTTTGGAACAGCTACGGATATGGTTCTAACGATGAGCAATTGAGGCATATTCTTCTCGACTTGAATCCAAGGTCCCTCGACATTTATCACACAGCATCCGACCAGTTTCGAATTGAAAATTTTCACAAAAAGTACGACAGCCTCACTATTTCTACAGCCACATGGGTGACCATCGAAAATCTATACCAGCTGGATTGCGTCAACTTTAAGTTTCTCAGTCGAAGATTTTCGGATACGGAGATCAATCAATACCTCAAGCATGTGTTGAGTGGCGGGGCTCCTCGATTGAGAAAGTTTTCGGTTTATGTGCAGCGCACAACTGAGAATAGAATAATGGATGGCATTCAAGATTTTTTGACGGAAAGCGAGCGTTTTGAAAATGAGCGTGGAAACTGGACTTTGAATGGAAAAATTGCTAGAGGAGAGGGATTAGTGTTGGTCGGTATCAAGTATTTCGTTTTCGGACTCGTCGACCTGGAGATAAAGGAAACTTGATCTTATGCACTACTTTTATTGAATAAAAATGTTATTACTTGAGTACGTTGTTTTAATTTTGGTTCATTATCAGTTTTAGCCCTATGACCCTGAAGTGACGCAGACACTCTAGTTTCTTTGCTTCTCTCGTTCTGTCTAGAAGCGTGGGTCAAACTTTGAGGCACTGTATCTCAAGAACCATTGCAGTTATTAAAAAGTTGTAAACAACAGAAATATAGGAAACTCAATTTTGCATACTTTTATAGTAGATGGTATTTACATAGCTTTGACAGTTGAGGAGATAGCAAGCTGCAAAGTAAGCCTCCCTTCAAGCGAGATATGTGGAACCGCTAAATCAATTACAGTTTTTTTAACAGTTGGAGCTTATTCTTATTAAAGCTTACCAACAGTGGGAGCAAAGCAATAGGCTTTCTATCATTATTTGGATTTCTCATATTTTAGTATTTTCTCTCTTTCTTCTTTCCCCTGCCAAACTTGCTTGCATCTGACTTCTCTTCTCTTTTCCCTCACTTTGTTATGTTTGGTGTTAAATTTTCGCGCCATTTATTGAACACTACTGTAGAACAGAACGAGGGTTTTGTCTCGCTAAACTTTGGTCAGGGTGTCCACACCCAGCGTGACTATGTTCGTCACGAGACCCAACAATCGATCGATCTACACCAACCTGATAAATTTTGGTGTCATTTCTATAATAGAGTACTACTGTTGACCAAAACTAAACCTTGGTCTGGTTGTCCCTCTCGACGGGACTCTATTTGTCGCGAGACCCAACAATAGATTGATCCACACCAACCCCCATTTCCCGTCTCGGGCAGTCACTACAGTTACTCCCCTGTTACCTTTCCCGATTTATCGATAGCTCCAGTTACTCAATCAACAGTCGATCCCTACCCTTGCCTTTTTTTTACGCTGTCAGTTAAAACAGCCATTATCTATGTTCTTGTCTTCCTTTTTGTGAGGTTTTTCGTCGTTTGTGCCCAATTTATCGACTTTTCCAGATTTTCTCCAAATGTCCTCCTCATCATTCCCCCTACTTCGACTCCCATTTGTGGCTCTCAGAGAAATTATCGAAAAGATTGAACCCTGTGAACAGTAAGTGTCATTGTCACATAAAACTCAATCATGCCAGTTTTATAGATATCAGTTGTCCTTCTGCTCCAAACGAACGAACTTTGTTATAAAAACCTATCGACGCAAATCACCCTTGTCGTTGAAACTTTTCAATGGGAGGGACGACGTCAAAATTAATCTTCTAGAAGAAAAATTCTCAAGAGACTGCGTTCAAGTTTCGTTCAAA
Organism: Caenorhabditis sinica; assembly: GCA_963932045.1. NCBI lineage: Eukaryota > Metazoa > Nematoda > Chromadorea > Rhabditida > Rhabditidae > Caenorhabditis > Caenorhabditis sinica. The sequence continues at coordinate 18,430,389 of OZ009943.1, forward strand.
GTCAGAGATTCGAGCAAACAAATTCGAATAACAAAATTCCTCGTCGATTACCTTTGTGATCTATTCACCGCCAGAGTCGAGAAAGTTGAAGCTAAGACTGACAAAATCTGGATGTTGGATATAGTCGAAGAGCGCCAAGACGCGTTCTCGTATGATGCGCAAGTTTGGAACTTCGGATATGGTCATAACGATGAGCAATTGAGGCATATTTTTCTCGACTTGAATCCAAAGTCACTCGACATTCATCACAAAGCATCCGAGCAGTTTCGAATTGATAATTTTCACAAAAAGTTTGAAAAGCTCACCATTTCTCCAGCAACATGGATGACCGGCGAAAATCTATGCCAACTGGATTGCGTCGAACTTGAGATATATCGGTATATCTCGAGTACCGAGATCAATCGATTCCTCAAGCATGTGTTGAGAGGAGGGGCTCCACGATTGAGAGAGTTTTCAGCTGAAATTCGAGTTGCAAATGCGGATGTGATATTGGACGGCATTCGAGAACTTTTAACAGGAAGCGAGCAAGAAGAAGATGAAGATGGAGACTGGACGTTGAAAGGAACGGTTGCTAGAGAAGGGGGATTTGTGTTGGTCAGCATCAGGTTTTCCGCTCTTGGGCTCATCAACCTGGAGATTAAAGGAGTTTGATTTTGTTTTGCACTGAATAAAAACTTTATTACTTGAGTACGTAATTTTTAATTTTGGTTCATCATCATCATATCTAACCCTGGTACCCTGAAGAGACGACACTCTCGCTAATTGGCGCCTCTCAGGGTCTTGTTGTAAAATTAAAGCGGAATAACAGGTAATGAGATAGCACGCTGTAAATTAAGCTTCCCTCTAAACGAGATATGTGGAACCGCTCCATCATGAACTGTTTTTTTCAACAGTTGGAGCAGAACAATAGGACTTTTATTATTTCTGGATTTCTCATTTTGCTAGTGGCTTTTAGTTTTCTTTTTTTTCTTTCCCCTGCCGGACTTATCCGACTCTTATCCGACTTTTATTCTCTCTTCACTCACTATTTTTCATGTTCGATGTTAAATTTTTGCGTCATATCTAAAATACTACCGTTGACCAAAACTGGGGGTTTTGTCTCGATAAACCTCGCACTGGTTGGCCCTCTCGACGTATCTATTTTCGTCTCGAGACCCAACAATCGACACTAACCACCCTTTCGCTCCTCGGCCAGTCTGTACCCTCACTCTTCACCTCCTCGGTCAGTCGTGACTGTCATTATCGATGTTCTTGTTTTTCTTCTTTTTGCCCAACTTATCGAATTCTCCAAATTTTCTCCAAATGTCCTCCTCATCATTCGCCCTACTTCGACTTCCATTAGTGGCTCTCAGGGAAATTATCGAAAAAACTGAACTTTATGAACAGTAAGTCTCATCGTCACATGAAATTCGATCAGGTCAGTTTTCCAGATGCAAGTTGTCTCTTTGCTCCAAACGAATGTACCATATTGTGAAACACTTTCGAGGGAAATCAACCATGTCTTTAAAAGTTTACAGTATTAAAGACTATACCAAAGTTAGTCTTTTTAGTCAGAAGTGTTCGGGAGACGAAGTTACTTTTAGAGTCAGAGCTAAAGGCGATATCTACTGTTGGGAAACCAATAACATTGAAAAACTTCAATCTCGTTTTAAAGAAACTGAACGGTTATTTTCTTGTGAGAATACCATTGAAGGAACGAAATTCCTTGTCGAATTCCTCTGTGATCTTTTTGCGGTTAAAATAAAAAAAGTTGAAGTGGTGGATAACAATATCTGGATGTTGGATTTTGTTGAAGAGCGACAAGGCGCATTTTCGTATGATGCAGAAGTTTGGAACAGCTACAATGGTACCGATGAGCAATTGCGACATATTCTTCTTGACTTGAATCCAAGATCCCTCCAAATTTCTCATGAAGCATCCAACCAGTTTCGAATTGAAAATTTTCACAAAAAGTACGAAAATCTTACAATTTATGGAGGAACATGGGTGACTGTGGAAATTCTATGTCAGCTGGATTGCGTCAAAATTGAGATTCCCTATAAGTACTTCTCAGATGCGGAGATCAATCGATATCTTAAACATGTATTGAGAGGAGGGGCTCCACGATTGAGAAAGTTCCGTGCTGAAATTCAGCGCCCAGCTGGAAATGTGATAATGGACGGGATTCAAGAACTTTTGACGGGAATGGAGCAAGGAGAAGATGAAGATGGAAACTGGATGTTGAAAGGAACAGTTGCTAGAGAAGAGGGATTGATGGTTGTCAGCATTACGTATTCATCTGTATTTGTCTATCTGGAGATTAAAGAAACTTGATCTTGTGAACATTTTTGTATTGAATAAAGTTGTTATGTGCTGTTTTTTTTTTGTTGTTGCGTGCTGTTTTCTGGATAACGACTGATTTAAGATTGGAACTGTGCTTTATTATCCCCAATTTTTTTTTGAAAATTTTCGCTAACCGTATGATCCTTGCCACATTTGTTCAGGGGATACTGTAGCTTGAGATTTTGCTGGTCTCTTGGTGCTGGAACCAACTTTGTAACTCATATGAACGATTTGCAAAGGTTTAAGAAACATTCTATCAAAAATCTTTTTAAAAAATTCCTTCAAAACTCTTAAAATTGTGGCCAGCCAACGTGACGGGGACTTCCGTATTTGTCTGGTAGAGCTTTGATGAGATCCCACGTTGCTAACTGGTTCAAATGAGAGACTAGAATTTCCTATTCTTCAAAAAATGAAAAAAAAGTTGAATGATTCCACATTTCTCATTGCTTGTGGCTTTTATTGTTTGCTCTTTCTTCTTTCTCCTGTCAGATTTGCTCTTACCCGACTTCTCTCCTCTGTTTCCTCACTATTTCTCCAGTTCGATGTTCAAATTTCGCGCCATTCATTGAATACTACTCACCAGAACAGGGGGTTTGTCTCGGTAAACCTCGAACTGGTTGTCCTCTCAGCGTGGCTATGTTCGTCTCGAGACCCAACGATCGATCAATTCACACCAACCTCCCCCCCCTTTCCCGCCTTGGTCAGTCACTACAGCTACTCGCCCGTTTTCTTTCCTGATTTTTCGATATTTCTAGTTACCCCAAAGGTCGATCCGTACCCTCACTCTTCACCTCCGCAGTCAGTTGTGACTGTCCTTATCAATGTTCTTTTCTTTCTTCTTTTGAGAATTCGTGTCGGTTTTTTGCCAATTTATCGACTTTTCCAGATTTTCTCCAAAATGCCCTCCTCATCATTCCCCTTACTCCGACTTCCATTAGTGGCTCTCAGAGAAATTATCGAAAAGATTGAACCCTATGAACAGTAAGTGTCATTGTCACATAAAACTCAATCATGCCAGTTTTATAGATATCAGTTGTCCTTCTGCTCCAAACGAACGCACTTTGTTATAAAAACCTATCGACGCAAATCACCCTTGTCGTTGAAACTTTTCAGTCTGAGAGGCGATATCAAAATTAATCTTCTAGAAGAAAAATTCTCAAGTGACTGCGTTCAACTTTCGTTCAAAGTCAGAGATTCGAGCAAACAAATTCGAATAACAAAATTCCTCGTCGATTACCTTTGTGATCTATTCACCGCCAGAGTCGAGAAAGTTGAAGCTAATAGTAAGACTGACAAAATCTGGATGTTGGATATAGTCGAAGAGCGCCAAGGCGCGTTCTCGTATGATGCGCAAGTTTTGAACTTCGGATATGGTCATAACGATGAGCAATTGAGGCATATTTTTCTCGACTTGAATCCAAAGTCACTCGACATTCATCAACCAGCATCCAAGCAGTTTCGAATTGATAATTTTCACAAAAAGTACGAAAAGCTCATCATTTCTCCAGCAACATGGATGACCGGCGAAAATCTATGCCAACTGGATTGCGTCGAACTTGAGATATATCGGTATATCTCGAGTACCGAGATCAATCGATTCCTCAAGCATGTGTTGAGAGGAGGGGCTCCACGATTGAGAGAGTTTTCAGCTGAAATTCAAGTTGCAAATGCGGATGTGATATTGGACGGGATTCAAGAACTTTTGACGGGAAGCGAGCAAGGAGAAGATGAAGATGGAGACTGGACGTTGAAAGGAACGGTTGCTAGAGAAGGGGGATTTGTGTTGGTCAGCATCAGGTTTTCCGCTCTTGGGATCATCAACATGGAGATTAAAGGAGTTTGATTTTGTTTTGCACTGAATAAAAACTTTATTACTTGAGTACGGAAATTGTAATCTTTCGTTCATCATCATTTCTAACACTATGATCCTAGAGATACGCAAAATTCTTTGCTCATCTCGGAGTCTTGTTGTAAAATTCAAGCGCAATAACTCACTGCGCAGTAAAGATAGCAAAAAATTGTAAACAACGAAAATGTAGGAAATTCAATTTCACAAGTTTTGCTATCTTCATTTGTTGATAAAAAGGAGAGTTTTCTTTAAGATTTGGGATACTGTATTTTTTCTAAAAAAACCTTTGGTCCCCCGTCTCCTTAAATTCTTCCCATATCTCTATTTCATGTTCCTATTTTTGTTCCCATCCCGTTCTCGTTCCCTGGTACCAGTCACCACAGCTCCTCCACATAGTTTCGATTTCTCTTTTTCTCTAACACTCTCCCGATTTTGCATACTCTCTCGTCGCTCCTTGTTCAAATACAGACTCCCCCCTAGGAGACCACACACGACGAAAAAATTGCTGGGGATGCTTTTCGGTGGGATGAAAAGATGAGAAAAGATGAAAGAAGAGCAAATACAGTACTCTAGATTCTCATGGCCAGAGAGAGGTGCTTGGGAATCATTGGAGGATTTGAAGGAGTTTTCAAAAAGTGTAAAATTTTGAAAATTCTGGTTTCGAGAGTCTAGAATCTTCGAATGCATTGGTTCTCGGGAAAACCAAATTCGGATATTTTTTAACTTTCAAAATCGGAAAGTCTGCGAATCCAATGACCTTCTAAACTACAGTATTCGAAATCTCAATTTTCAATTCTCCAGTCACTCCCACTCCATAACCAACTCTCATCTTCTCTCCTCCTTGGAATCCCGTGCCTCGGGTCTCACCACGAAATTTGAAGAGCACATCGGTATCGAAAATATAATGGTTTTGAATTTCCCGCGAAATCCGGATTCTTTGGTGGATCTTCTGATCCCATGGTACATGGGCAAGACTCTTACTTTGGTGAGTTCCTTGGCATCCTTGGAAAATGGCGCGGCGGCCGCCTTTCATATACGCCCTCCACGCCAACTTCTTGACGTGCGCGCGTGGCGCAGCTAGTTGCAGCGGTGACTGGTAATCTAGAGGTCGCGGGTTCGATTCCTTTGGGGTCCATTTTCTTTTTATTTATTTTGATTCCAGTAAGAAGGCCCCCTGGACTACCCAGACAGCTCCCGTCTTGCTCAAGTCATCTCCAAGCATAATGTGAATCTGAAAGGGGTCCTAACTTCAAGGAGCAGAATCCGAACCCAGAATACTTGAAATTTTTCTTTGAATTCCTTGATCTTAAAAAAAAAATTTTCGCTTTTCATAACAAATTTTTATTGGTTACTTTTTCAAAAAAAAATTACAATAAGAAAACTGCTAGAAAAAAAACAGGGGGCGATCAACGCTTATCTATATACAATACTTTTTGTTATCTTTTTTTCGGGTCTCAATTTTTTCTAGATCTCTAGAATTTCTCAAATTTTTCTATACAATGAAAAAAACACAACACAATGCTTCTGGAACCTCTTTCACATTTATTTTCAACAATCTCGGATGATCTTCTCGGGGCGATGAAAAAATAAATGAAAAAGGGGCACACATTTTTCGGGTGGGGGGATTTTTCGATGTTTTTTTTTCTCAGAAGCAAAAAAGCTATCAAAAAAGAATTGGGAAAAAATACAACAAAAGACTTTTTAGAGAGAGACACACAAATAACAACAGGAACCAGCCTGCCAAATCGGGGAAAAACGGGCGAAAAAAATGAAGCGCGAAAATCGACGACGACGAAAAAAAAACAACATAAAAACGAAAAAAAAAGAAGAAACAAGAAGATTATTCGAGTTTTTTTGGGGTAATGGGGCGGGGCTTATTTTTTGGATTTTGGGTTAAAGTAGCAAAAATTTGGGGGCGAGTAGATGATGCGGGGGAAAAAAAATGAAAAACAAAACCACTAGAGACACATTTACAATACAACAAGATGTTAAAAAGGGAGAAAAAAGAGCCCATAAATAATGCAAAAAAAATTCTACTCGAGTTTACGAAAAAAAGTTAGAGAGAGAGACAAAAAAAAAGAAGATAACAACATTTGGGGACTTTTTACTCAGGGGGGGGGGCTTGGGGGCGGGGCTTTGTATATGGGTGCTATATATGGGGAAATTGGGAAAAAAAAGAACTGCGCTTCCAGGCGCCATACAAACATTCTAAATAATCAAAAAAAGGGAAAAATAAATAATAGAAAATTTTAGGATGATAGGGGGAGGGGGTCTTTTTTTTTTTGGGGGCAAAAAAATTGTTTCTGTAGATCGAGACCAGCTCGTCTTGAACGAAAAAAGAAAACCCTGGAAACCATTGACAACAACGAACGACAACACACCGATTCAGAGCGACTACAGTATACCGGATGGAAGGGGGAAAAAAGGGGGGAAAAGGGGCGGAGCTAAAAACATTTGGGGGACTTATTTTACATGAAAAAAATAGGAAACATAACACGAGCACCAGGCTCAACAATTGGGGGGACCAGCCGTAGTAAAAGAGTCGATGCATCGACCATGTCTAGTGATTGACAAATGGAAAAAAACGGGGATAATGGGAAGGGGAATCAACAATTAAGAAAAAACCATAAACGGAACGGAGGCGCAGCCCCAATTGGAAAAAATACACACACAAAAGAAAACAACGGGGGGGGGGGGGGGCGGCAAAAAAAAACCAAAAAAAAATTTTTGCAAAAAACTGGGAAAGGATCTTTTCAGCTGAAGAGAGATGGAGATGGAGAGAGAGAATCAACAAATGGATTAAAACAAAACTGGGGGAAAGAGGAAAGGAGAAGATTTCTATTCACATTTACAAGAAGAAAGGGGGATTTCGTTGCTTGCTGCTCTCCATTGTTGCTCTCTTCTGATGAGCAATCCTGTCGGGGGCTCCTTGGGGGGGGGGGGGGGATCTTTTAGATTTGGCTGGAAGCAACTGACGGTTGTCCGGATGATGCTGGCAAGAAGCGGTAGAGATAGAGACGGTAGTCCTTCGAGGCGAGCACAACCGAGCCATCATCGACGAGGGCGACGTCGAAGCATTGAGCGTGCTTCACACGAGACTCCAGTGCTCCGATCATGGTGCCGTCCTGGAATAAGGGGGAAATTAGTTGATGGGTTTTGATATTTTCCTAAGTGGCTAGGAGCCATGGAGCTCAAAAACCTAGAATCCCAGTAATAAGCCTCGGAGCCTCAGAATCCGATAATCTAGCATCTAGAAGCTTGATTTTTGATTTTTGCTCAAAATGTGTGAAAAATCTGTGTAGAATTCGAAAATCGCAATGAAAAAGTTAAAAAATCGCACTAAAACCAGGAAATTGAGCTAGGAAACGACCAAAATGTGGTCAAGGGACGGGGTCAGTGCCGTTTTTTTGGAAAGCTCGCCACGGCCGCCTTTCGGTCGTTTTGGAGCACATTTTCGTGGTATTAGCACGATTTTCCTTTTTTTTTGTTGGGATTTTTAGGATTTTGCATATTTTCGAAAATATCGAATTCCAAGACTCCTAGGCCTTCTGAAATCTAGAATCCAGTAAGATAAGACTTCTAGTGGGCTCTAATAAGGTCTAGAAGCCTCAGAGCTTTAGATTTGAGACTCCCGGAGTTCCAGAAGCATTCAGATTCTAGATATCAGACTTCAAGGGGCTCCAAAATGCCTAGAAGCCTTAAAATCTTAGGTTTTCGGCTCCAGACGGTGTAGAGCTCAATCATCCAAAATTTTAGGCTCCAGAAGTCCGAGAATCTTCATTTTTAGGGCTTCAAGCTGCCTAGGAGCTTTGAAATCTAGATTTCAAGATCCAGAAGCCCTAGATTCCCTTCGTGCTCCAAAAGTTCGTGCTCCAAAAGTCTCAAAAATACCCTACCTGAGAGAAGACGGTCAAGTTGAAGTTGTTATGATTATCCGCAACAACGACCTCTCCCAACGAGTTGATTCCAACACCTATCGGATAGTTGGTCACTCCTTCGCCGCCGATTTGTCGGAGATACTGTCCCTCGTAGGAGAACACCTTGATGCAGTGAGCACGATTGTCGGAGATCAGAATCTCGTTCTTGTCGTTGGTGCACACGCCGTTGGGGAACTCGAGATAGCGAGAGCACGAGAACTTTTGCAGAATGTTGCCGAACATGTCGAAGATGATCACGCGCATCACCTGTAAGAATATAGGGGTTAGGATTGGTTCTATTTTGAAATTTTAAGACTTTTAGGCCTCCTAGAGCCTGAAATTCTAAAATTAGAGAGGTCCATAAGGCCTAGGACCCCTTGGTTCTAGATTCCATGCTTCAGAAGGTCCATGGACCTTAGAATGCTCGATTCTTTGAAAATCTACAACTCTCAGGCTTGTAGACCTTCTACAGCCTAAAATCCAGAATTCTAAGGCGTCTAGGGGGTCCATGACGTCCTAAAATCTTAGATCTTAGTTTCCAGAAGACCTAACTTCCTTAGAACGCTAGTTTCTGCTCCAGAAGGTCTAGAAGTCCGATTTTAGGCTTCAGAAGGCCCAAAAGCCCAGAAAACCTAGTTTTTTTTGGCTAAACCTTACCTTGCACTCCACAACAATGATGCGTCCCTTGTTATCGACACAGACTCCACGTGGATGCTGAAGGATGTTGGCTCCGAACTTGCGCAAGAACTGTCCGTACTGATTGTACACCTGAATCTGATGCGTCGGCGATCTCTCGGTGACGACAAAGTCTCCCGTCGTACGATTCACAGCCACACGATTCGGATACAACAGTTGCCCGTCGCGCTTTCCGCACTCGCCGAATTGGAATTTGAAGCGTCCCTCCTTGTCGAACACCTGGATACGATGATTGTTCGTGTCCGCAACGACGATGTCTCCCTGTCCGTTGACGGCGACACCAGATGGCTCGGTGAACTGTCCCTCCATGACTCCAAACTCGCCAAACTTGCAGTGATAGATCATCTTCTGCCGCTTAATCTGCGATCGCGATGGTGGGAACAACGTCTGGAACTTCTCCTCATCAACATTTCCATTCTCCAAAAGTCCTCCAACCACCGATGGCTCAACTCCAAGACTCCATTTATCGTATTGCGATGAGAACGGGTCGGCCGAGGTGAGCGCGTTGAATGGTCCAAGCGATTGCGAGGATCCTCCAAAGTCCTTGTTCGGACGGAGCAAGTTCGAGTCGGAGAACGCGTTGAGTGGAAGGGACCCGGCGATGTGTGGTGGTGATCGAGCCATACCGCCTGCGGTTCCATTCTGCTCAATTTGGATAACACGGCTGCTCGGAGCACGTCCAATCGGTGTTGGTGGCATTCCGGTCTGTGCTGATGGCATCAGGAATTCGTGTGGGATGGTTGGCACCGCGGCAGAGGAGGATCCTCCACGGACGGTTCCCAGCAATTGTTGGACTGCTGACGACGAGTTACTGTAGAGTCCGGCGGCTCCGAGATATTCGATTTCGCACGAGGTGTTGAGCACTCCGCTGGTCTGAAAATGAGTATGGTTTAGTTACAAGGCTTCTAGAGCTCTCAAAGGTCCCCCAAGGGCTCCCAAATGCACTCAAAGCCCTAATTTCCCTCCCCAAGGGGTCCCAAGGAAGACAAAAAACGACCCCGGCATGCTCACATCAGGATTGAAGCCCAAGAAAAGTTGAAGGCGGGTGTCGAGAAGCTGTTTGAACACCATAACCTCTGCTGGCGACGAGAATGACATCAGACGGCGCGAGAACTCGATCGTTTGGGAGAGCTTGTCGGCCATCGATTGGATACGTTTGTCGACCATTGTGAGTTGGATCTGGAAAATAGGGGGAAAATTAATTTTTGACTTTTTTGGCTTATTTTTTGGAGAGTTTGGGGTGATTTTTATACCAAAATGATGGGCTCGGCGAGCTCTACATTTTAGGATATTCTTTACTGTGTCTTGAATTTTTCAAAATACGTCGAAACCTTTCAGAATACTTCAGATTCACACCCGAATCTCTCTGTATGTTCTAGAATACTGCAAATCTCTTCTAACACTTCCAGAGTCCTTTCGAATCCCTCCGAATTCCTCCGAACCCATCGGAATCCGCCGAAAACTCTTAGAAGCCTTCTGAGCCATCCAGAATGTTTAGAGCTCTCCAGAAGCCTTCAGAATCGCCCAGAATCTCACGGAATTCTTCAAATGCCTCCAGAATCCTCTTGGAGCTCCTAGGGTCAAAATCGCTCAATTTTCCTGGATTTTGGCTCGAAATTTCACGAAATAGCCACCTTCACACCAAATTATTGCGATTTTCGGTCTATTTTAACCTATTTCAGACACGAATTCCAGGCATAATACTTCCTAGCCTAAGCCTAACAAGTCAAAATCCCTCCGAATTTCCAAAACATCAGTATCACGCTGTCTACATGTTATCTATCATCAATTGTTGCCTTTTCTTGCCGCGCTGATGATCAGGATGATGATTACTCCCCCACTACTACTGACAAAGTGATTACAACGGCGGAGGACGAGACGCGGTCTCGCGGGACGCTGTCAATAAGATGAACGATCTGTCTGTGATTCGATTCGATATCGGATATCCGGACATTGGAATCTCGAGAATCTCCTCGTGTGAGAACCCATGTGACTTCTCCATCAGATTAGGAAGCATATCTATGGTCTATCATCCCTAGGACCCCTAGGACCCCCCCCCCTTCCTAGCAATGTTTCCGGTCCTCTGCTCTTATCTCAATGTGTCATCTTCTTTCCCAGACACACAATTGTACTACTGTTAGTAGACCCCCCCCCCCTGTCTATCTTCTCGAGTGGGTGCCAACAATCTCGCAATAGGAGGTCAAATCAAAATGTGACCCCCCCCTTCCTCTTCTTCTGGATGGCACATTATCTTGCGTCATCATCTCTCAATTATTGTTTCTCTCCAGGGGACCATTCTTAGCCTTGTCACAACCCCCCCCCCTTAATCAGGATCAGCGGGGAGTCTTCTTCTTCTATTGTCACTGTGTTCTTTTAAGGACAATGTAGACTGCGTTATGATGATGGCTATTCTTCCCAAGTCCAGACAATGGTAGTAGTAGCATTGTCTATATTGGAGATACATCAATATACGTCTGAGCAAATATGATCTCTTGAACCCAGAGGAGGAGGAGAGATCATTGAAACAAGGAGGGCTTATTTGGTTAATTTGGAGCGATTTCAGGCGATAAATAGCTCAATTTGGAGCAATTTTCGAGGATTATTTGAGCCAATATAGGCCGTTCTGGAGATATTTGGGCCTCCTAATTCTATCGACTCAAAAGCTTCTGTGCCAATTTTAGAGCATTTAGAGTGATTTTCGGCCCACTAAAGGATTGGAACTTCCAGAGGGGCTTTTTGGGCTCATTTAGGCCGAGTTGGACCGATGTCAAGCCCAAAAAGCACTTCAGGGCCATATTTAGGCCGTCTAGACGAGTTTTTCAGCCCAAAGCATTCTGGACCAATCTAGGATACTTTTAGGCTGATTTAGGCCGAGCTAAGCCAATTTCAAGCCCAAAAAGCACTTCAGGGCCAATTTTAGGCCGTCTAGACTAGTTTTTGAGCCCAACGCATTCTGGGCCAGTCCAGGATCTTTTTAGGTGGCTTTCGGCCGCTCTGGACCAATTTTAGGTCATTCTTGAGCTTTCCGGATCCTTTTAGGGCGTCTAGAAGACGTCTTTAAGCCGAATTTTGAGGATCAGGACCTTTTTTGAGAATCTGGATCATTTTAGACCAGTCTAAGCCTTATTTTGCCGTCCCTAGGTCTAATTTAGTCAATTCTAGAGCTCCTGATGCCCCATTTGGCGATCATGGAATCTTCTCGAAACTTTGAATTTCAAACTTTCATCGAATCCCCCCTAATCCTTCCCTAAATACCCCCATTTTTCTCTCTACTTATGCGGGCGTCAAGGCCAAGCCAACAGGAGGCAACATTCGACCTCCTTTTACCGCCCAATTTCCTCATCTTCTCCTCCGATTTCTTCTTCTTTTGCTACTAGTTCTTCTTCTTCCTCCTCTTCTTCCTCCTTTAATCCATGCGACCACGACCTCATTAAACCACCATAAACACCTCTTCGAGTGGGGGCTACTGGCTGGGAGAGGTAACTGAGACGGATCGGCACCATCAGACACAAAAAACCACATGGCTCATAAAATTCCTCCGGAGAAAGGGGTCCACTCGTAATTAGCACTAGACGCAGCACTTTGATCTCGCCGAGGCGGTCACAAATTTAATGTTTTTATATACGATAACACCACACTCAAGTGGAACCATCTGGCGCTGCTTATGCGCTATGTTTTGATTTTGAAGATTTTGAGATTTTTGAAAAGCGCGCCAAATTTGAAATTCCTCCCATACCTGCTTGGCGGCGAACGCGTTGTCAATCTCCTTGGAGAGCTGCTTCTTTTGCTCCTGAATCGCGACGATCAAATTCGAAACTGTCTCGTCCAGTTGAGCATGGGCGTTGTGCAGCGAGGCGGTCAGAATTTGTTGTTTCGAGTCGACCTGGAAAAATTTTGGATAGTTTTGTTGGGGTTTTGGAGCATTTTAAGCCTAATGAGCACTGGATAAAGCTTCTGAGGAGCATTTTCCGGTCAAAATATGGGATTTGGAGCATTTTTAGCACTAAAAGAAGCTTCTGGCGCTCTCAGGGGTGTTTTTAACCAATTTTTGGAGAATTTTCCAGTCAAAATGAGCCATTTTTCAGGCGAATTGAGTCAAAATAAGCCTAAAGTTTCTATACCAATTTTTCCTATTTTTGGAGCATTTTTGAGCTCAGAAGCATGTTTTTAGAGGTTTCCCAATCGATTTTTGCGTATTTTCAGCCAAAATTAACCCAATGAGCACCAAAACAAGCTCCATAAGCTGCGTATGTCCAGTACGCAAATATCCCCTTCTCTCCGAGTGACCAATGACCATATTTGCCCATCGTATTAACATGATTCTTCCTCTACGATGATTTTTACACCTGTCCTCTTGATGCGAGAGAGAGGGCAAATATGGGTCATTGGGCTCGGATTAACAAGGTCCTGGTCCTGGGGCTCAGGCTCACCTGCTTAAACATGTCGAGCATGTCGGCGTGCTTGCTCCGCGCATCCGCTATCAGTTGCTCCATTTTGAGTAGCTGCTTGTCGGCGACCTGGAAAATAAGGTTTAAAGGGCTCTTAACATAGAATTTTTGCGTTTTTTCGGCCAAAATGCTTCATGGGGGCTCGCGGAGCTCTCACGGGGTGAAAATCACGTTTCTAGACCTTTTCAGCTGCCCTTTAGGTCCCCATTTCTCTATACTTTAACCTCTAATTACACCTGTCCCCTCACCACTCTGTCATTCTCCAGAAGGGGATAATCCGATCAATTCTTAAGCTCCTGGAAATTGAAAAAAGGGGTCCCCTTTATCCCTTTGTCTTCTCCATACTTTGGCCTTCAGAAGACGTTATACGTAATAGTCCTGTTCAAAAGAAAAAGGGGAACAGGTGGTCTAGAAGATTCCCTGTAGAAGATAGATCCATATCTGACATAAATTGATGAGAACAGAAGGAGCAGATGTTGCCTTATGGTTACCCCCCAGCTATATAGATCCGATATGGAGAGAGATCATAAATAACGAGGTTTTTGAATTAGTTAGCCTCCTGGTACCTTCAGTAGCCAAAATCAAATATAATGAGCCCAAAACCGTAATCTTATCGGATTTTGGAGCATTTTTGGGTCAAAATGAGCCATTTGAGCGAAATCGGGGACAATTTTTAGCCTAAATTGAGCAATTTTCAACCAAATGGAGCCCGAGGAGCATCAAATCAAGCCTACTCCGTGACACGGTTTTTGGGACAGTTTTTTTTCTGATTTTGGAGCATTTTTCGTTTTAAATGAGCAAAAATGGAGCATTTTTAGCGGAACTAAGCCTATTTTTAGTCAAAACGCGCCTAAATTGAGCATTTTTCGGCCAAAATCAACCTAATGAGCGGGAAATCAAGCTAATGCAATTTAGCCAGATTTTGGAGCATTTTTGAGCCAAAAAGAGCGATTTTTAGGATATTTATACCGAAATGACGGGCTCGGCGAGCTCTACATGCTTTCTTGGGACTCAAAACGCGACTTTTTAGCTAAAAAAAATCAAAATCCCTTACCTCCGTAATAAGCTCATATTGATGTTGTCCAGCCGGATGCTCGCTCGTCGTGCAATCTCTACAAATCGCCAAATTGCACGTATTACAAAAGAAGACGAGCTCCGAAGCCCTATGCTGAAGACACAGCACCGGACGTTTCCCATTGCTCAGCAACCCATCCGGACTGTGTTTCCCGCTCAACGACGCGATCACATTCTGATGGTGTGACGACGTGCTCGACGATGATGTTGACGATGACGTCGTCGACGACGCCGACGATCCTCCACCGTTCATCGTGGCGAGATCGACGACGCGATGATCGGCGAAACAGTGCATGTATTTGTGTGCCATTGTGCAATTGTCACAGAGGTTCGCGTTGCAGTCTTGACAGAACGATGTTGCCTGCAATTTCTTTGTAATTTTTGTAAAATCTCGAGGGATTTGAGCCGATTCTTACCGTCTCATTCGACTTGCATCCACTGCAATGTACAGCGGGCACCGTGGCGACAACCGAAGTCGCCGCATTCGCCACTGCCACATTGTTATTCATGATTCCTTGCATCATGGCGGCCAATTGCGCGTGCTGCTGTTGTTCCAGTGTCGGCGAATCGCTCAGCGGTGGTGACGAGGAGGACTGCGACGATGTCGGCGAGCCGAAACCGAATCCGACGACAGGATTCGACGGATCCGAACAGGCGACCATCGACTGATGCAGATGCGCGTTGGGCACGGGAATCGCCGCCGACGCTGTCGTTGGTGCTCCGGAGGAGTGATGGGAATGATAGTGTCCATTTTCAGAGGCGGCGGACGCGGCCAGCGCGAGACTGGCGAACATCTGCTGCTGCTTGTTCATCACCGACTCCAGGCCAAAGTCTGTGAGCAGCGAGTCGAGCCCGAGTTGTGCGCTGGAAATAGGGGAAATTGATGGAATGGTCTCGAAAATTGCTTCAAAATCAGGATTTTTCCACAAAAAATACACCTTTCAAAGAGATCTCTTATTGGAAATTGGTTTCGACGCAAAATTCTGAATTTTGAGGTTAATTTTTCGTTTTTAGGTCAAAAAATCCTTTAAAAATCCGAATTTTTGGACCAAAAATATAGCAAAAGAACGGGCTCGGTGAGCTCTCTCTTTCTAGGCTATTTTTAAGTCAATTTTCTCAATTTTTCAGTCATTTTTTTGGGGAAATTTTCGGAATTTTGGCTGCTCAAAAAATGCTCTAAAATTCAGTTTTTGAGTCGAAAATTGAACTAAAAGAACCGACTCAACGAGCCATTCTTTTCTCGAGTATTTTGAGGCCAATTTTCTCGATTTTTAAATCATTTTTCGGCGAAATATCTCGTTTTTTTGTTAAAAAAAACGTTGAGATAGTTTTTAGCTCAAAAAATCGTTTTAGATACGAATTTTTGGTCGAAAATATACCAAAACAACGCTCTCGGCGGGCTCTTCCTTCCTAGGCTATTCTCAAGCCATTTTTCTCAATTTTTCACTCATTTTCAGTCCCTTTTCGACCATTTTTTCGCTTCCTTTCTCACCTCAACTGAGTCTCCATGTGGCACTGCGGGCAAATGATACGTTCCGGCTGATCGAGATGTTTCGCCAGACAACCTTTGCAAAACGAGTGGAAGCACGCGAGAACCTTCGGATCACGGTACGGTTCTTGGCACAGCGTGCACTTGACGATCTGGAAAAATTCAAATTATGATGGGGGTTTTAGGGTCTTTATAAGTCGAAAACGGGCGGGAAAATCGTAATTTTGGGCCTAAAATTGAAGAAAAAATGGGCGGGAAATTTAAAATTTTCCAGCGACCAGCCGTTCTCTCTCTCTCAATAAGGAAGATGAAGATGTGAAGACAACTACTACTAGTAACCTTCTGTGTCTGTCTCCATTTCTCAATTTTCGTGTCATCGCTCGTCAAAATCGAATCGAAAAGGAGGCGCGTCCTGTCCTCCTCGCCACGAAAGGTCATTTTTCAACACGGCACGCGCCAAGATAGTCTCCAAAAAAAAAAATAGACTAGTGCATCTTCTAGAATTACACTTTTTCGAGGGGGGCCCAAAATTTTTTGGGCGGGAAAACTGGAGAGTATCGGGTTCCCGAGAAAAAAAAAGCCGGGTGGTCGGAAAATGGGCATGATCAAAATGTGGAGATAATGGACGAAACGCGGGCAGAACTGGCAAAGATGGCCACGGACCCACTCATGCGGAAATCTTGACCCAAAAACGGAGGTGTAGAAGGTCAAAATCGGCAGTTTCTCCAGCAGATACTGTTCAAAAGACTAACATTGGCCTTTTTACAAGCCGGGCCGGACTGAGTTTTGGGATCTGATCTAGGCCGGCACGAATCGGCCTATATTCGTGAAGCCTGGACGAAGAAAGGGGCGCAGAAGGACGAAAAGTGCTCAAAATGTGAAGGTTGAGCAGATCAGGCTTTCGACTATCCGGGCCGAGTCAGCCTGAAATCGGACTTTCTATGGGCCGGACCGGGCCAAGCCTAAACCGGCCTAAATTAGCAAAAGCGGGCTCGAAAAAGAGGCGCAGAGAATCGTAAAGTGCTCAAAATTTGACGATTGAGCAGATCTGGCTTTCGATTGGCCGGGCCGAGTCAGCCTGAAATCGGGCCTTCTACGGGCTGGGCCGGCCTAAATTAGCCAAAATGGCTCGATAAAGAGGCGCAGGAGGGTCAAAATTTGTCTGTGATCCAGTTAAAAAGACGAAATTCCGATATTTTACGGGCCAGGCTTGACCGGGCCAAATTGGACCAATCGGCCTATTCTGGACAACTTTTTTGCGAAAAATGGCACCATCACGTTCAAACGACCATAGACAAAAATCGCCAATCTAACTATATCTATGTGAATCGAACGCATATTTGGCTATGGTGCCAGATGGTTTAGGGTCTCTTCTCTCCTTCTCTCACCAAATCTACATATAAGGGGAGGAGGCAGATGGTACAACCTCACACACAGTGAGAGAAAAAAGAGTGACAGTCTCCTTAGGAGGAGGTGAAGAGTGACAGCCGGTCCCCCTTTTTCATGAGAAGGGGGGGGGGGGGGGGGAGAGGAAAGAATGGGCGGAGCTTGGAGAACCAAAGAGTACAGTACTCTTTTCTGCCACGAAAAAACTGACTGATAAGCGAGAGGAGGAACGATAAGAACGAAAACGAAACTTGATGAAATTTTCTTTTTTATAATAACAGAAGTATGGCGCCATGTTCCCCCGCCGCCGCTCTTTTTGATATTAAAAACGGCGTTTCGTTATCAGGGGCAGGCAGCCAGGGGGCTTTTCAATCAAGGCCTTGGCCAGAGGAGGAGAAGGAAATTGGAAGTTTTATGGCTCAATTTGGCCAAAATTGATCAAGATTGGCGGTTTCCATACAACAGAAGGTACCACCTCTAAGACTAACTATGTGAGTATGACACATAATTAATTATGCCTTGTCGGAAAAGGGGCGGGGCCACCTAGAGGGGGACAGGTGGTGACCTCCGGGCTCTCCTATTACGCAAATGCCATCTGCTGCAAGTGCAGCTGGGGGGAAGATGCTCATCTCATAAAAGGAGATAAAGATGTGGGAACACGTGTCCAAGAACTGTCGTATAGAGACGAAGGAATGGAGAAAACGAGAGAGACAACGATTTTATTGAAAGATGAGAAATTGTCTCGTCCGGCGACGGCGGTCGGTCGGTCGGCGGAGGAGAAGAGAGACACTACTCGCGCGCGCGCGAACTTCCGACGGACGGTCGGAGGCTTTCCAGGAGAATTAGAGAAACCGACTCATCCTTTCTCTATTTCTTCGAGGAGTCATAAGAAAGACGACAGCGAGAGAACTGGGCGGTCTCGAGTGAGGGGGAGCGAAACATTGACGACGAGAAGAGAGAAATAGATAGACACACAGACGCAAGCCAACGGGGCCTGGTACTAAATACAAAGCACTATTTCCTCTCGCTGTGTGTGTTTGTGATGAAACGAGAGAGAACGGGCGGTACAAAAGACACGCAGAAGCATCGAGAATTCACAGAGGAGCCAACGGGGCCCCCTTCTCAGTGTTCTTCTTTCTCTTCTCAGATGACCAAAGGACATTCTCTCTGGGCGCCAAGGTCCCCGAGACTGGCGGTGCCAGTGTGCCCACACGACGACGCCATCTAAAAAAAACGACGACGACGACGCAGGGCCAGCCGGACGACGAAACGAAATTTATGGCCAATTGGAATGAAATGAAACGCAAACGCTAGTACGACACCATGTGTCTAGACCCCTCGAAAATCGTCGAAAATGAGAAACGAACGGCGCGAACGCTCCTACACTCTACTACAAGTCACCATCATTCTTTTTTTCTGGGTGGGCGGAGCTTGGTCGCCGGCGGAGAAAAAGCGCTGGCGCTAGAGTGCTTGCGGAAGAAAGGGGATCAGAGATCACAATAGCTATGATGAACAATGGGAGAAGCTTCGAGAATGCTTGAATTTTGGAATACTGAGAGTGCAAAAAGAGCACATTCCAAAGGCACTTTTTATATGCTCAGACGACGTCACGCCTACTATTCATTGGTGTGGAATGGGGAGGATATATTCTCTAAGGATATGGAGCAGGGCAAGAGCACGAGAAAGAAATTAGGGGCGGAGCTTAGCAGCTCGGGGCGCATCTGATCCGATCATGAAGGGCTCGACACATCGGAAATTGATGAAATTCAGATTCTGAAGCCCAGAAGACGTTGAAATCGGAATTTCCGCGAAATTCAAAACCTGAAAGTGATCTTCGGAAGATTCCCAGTTGATCTAGGTAGCTTCCATCGAAATCAGATCACTGGGAACGGAGAAAAATGCTTCATATTTCTTCATATGAAGTTCCGAAGATTCTGAAGCCCAAATGACGTCAAAATCGGAATTTCTGGAAAATTCAAAAACTGGACACGATCTTTTGAAAATTTCCAGGCGATCTAGATAGTTTTCGTTGGAATCGGATCATTGAGTAGGGAGATATAGTACAAAAATTTGAATAATTCAGATTCTGAAGCCCAGAAGGCGTCAAAATCGGAATTTTTGGGTTTTTCAAAAACCGAAAATGATCTTCACTAAATTTCTAGTCGATCTAGACGACTTCCAGCTTGATCGGTGGGTCAGAACTCAAGATGAATTACTCCAAAGCTCCAACTTTGCAAATTTGGGCGCCGACGATTCTGGGGTCGCAAAAGACGTCAAAATCAAAATTTCGGCGAAATCCAAAAACAGAAAATGATCCTCACTAGATTTCCAGTTCCCATAAAAATTAGTCCACCGTGAACGAAGCTATAACATTTCAAAGTTGGAATTCCGCAAAATTGGGTGCCAACGATTCTGAACCCCCAGAAGACGTCAAAATCAAAATTTCCGCGAAATTCAAAAATTGAAAATGATCATCGGAAGACTTCCAGTCGATCTAGACCATTTTCAGCTCAAACGGTACACTAGAAACCGAGATAAATCACTCCAAAGCTCCAACTCTTTGAAATTGTGAGCCGATGATTCAGGAGTCGTAGAAGACGTCAAAATTCGAATTTCCGAGAAATTCAAAGCATGATCATGATCTCCGAGAAATTTCCTTCCATTCTATACAACTCCAATCTGAATCCGCCTACTAGAACCTATGCCGATTCTGAATCCAAGCCTACTACAAGTCTCAAATTCCGGC
Source organism: Caenorhabditis sinica (assembly GCA_963932045.1). Classification (NCBI taxonomy): domain Eukaryota; kingdom Metazoa; phylum Nematoda; class Chromadorea; order Rhabditida; family Rhabditidae; genus Caenorhabditis; species Caenorhabditis sinica. The sequence goes on from OZ009943.1 coordinate 18,450,316, forward strand.
TCATCGAAATCTAGCCTAATCCGGACACTATCATTGGGAGCACTCTGAGCACATTGAGCCATCCTCGGAATGTACTACTACTAGTACATATAGCTAATCCGCTCTTCCGCTAATCTTCCTCCTCAGATGACTAGAAGGCGTCCAGAAGTCATCCGACTGGAATCGAATTCTCAGCTTCATCTTCTTCTTGACGCGGAAAGTACAATGATCTCTTCCTTCTTATCATATATAGGATATCAAAAACCAAAAGTTCCTTTTTTTACTGATAAACACCACTCTTCTTTTCTTCATTTTGCCATCAAGAAGATGAGAACTTTCACTTTTCTCACAGATCGAGAAATGCCACGTCATCCGTAATGCATACATATGTGTGTTCGGAAGGAAAAAAACGAGAAAGAGAGAGAGTGGGCGCCGCCGAAGAGACGCAGAGAGCGAGAGAAGAAGAACTGCAAGGAAAGAAGCCAAGTTGGAAGGAAGGAGGGGGACCGGAGAGAGCGAAAAATGGAAAATTCTGGAAGGAAAAATATTTTGGGTCGAAAAATTTTAGGCCGAAAAATACGAATTTTGAAGGAAAATGACACATGGAGAATTCGTTTTGTAGACAAAAAAAATTTTTTTTGGGGTCTAAAAATTCCGCCTAAAAATTTTTTGCGAAAAAATTTTGGCTTAGAATCTAACCTTTTAGGGCAAAACTAGCCGATTTTAAGCGAAAATAGCAGAATTTCAGCTCGAAAATCAGCGATTTTGGGTTTTTTTAAAGCAAAAATGACAGAAAATGAAATTTTCAAATTTAGGTCAAAATTAGTGGATTTTGGGTCGAGAATGGAGGATTTTGGGCCAAAAACAGGCTGTTTTTGGGCTCGAAAACAGTTTTTTTTGAGCGAAAACCTAGGAAAGCCGAATTTTCGATTTTTTGCCAAAAAAAATTTTTTTCGAAATAAATTTTTTGGCCTAAAAATCTAGGTTTTAGGGCAAAACTAGCCGATTTTAGGCCAAAAAAGCAGATTTTTCGAGCAAAAATGACACTTTTATTATTTGTTTTCCCATGTGTGTGTCTAGTTTGGTTTCCCGTTGATGCATATAGAAGTAAACGTATTAGAATAGGAAGGAATAATAAATATGTATTTATATGCGCCGCCCGCCGCGCAGAAAGCAATCAAAGGTGTCACAAATCAAGAGGAAAACCCAAAAAATCCGAATTTTTCTTCATTTCTTACCTCCTGGATGACTGGTGGTGGTGTAGGTGCCAAGCCAAATGAGCCGGCTAGCATCGGCTGCGACACGGCTGAAAAATTCGATTTTTAATTTGTTTTGTTTTTCGTGAAAAATCCAAAAAAATTCCAGAAAAATCCGCGAAATTTTAGGCTGAAAATCACAACTGAAATTTCTGGATTTCCAGCATTGCGCGTAGAATCTTGGGTTTTGCGGTACGCAATTGCAGCGGAGCCTACGCAAAAATGCAGAGTTAACCTAGAAACGTGGATTTTTTGGGTTGAATTTTTCAGGATTTCAGATGAAGATTCAAGTGGATTTCAAGAGGAATTTTCTGGAAAAAATTGAAAAAAATTGAAAAAAATATCCGTCAAAAATTCAGGTCGAAAATAACGAAAAAATCTTCGAAAAAAAAATTCTCTCCACAAAAAATTCAAATTTTCCGAACCTTTCATCAGATGACGAGCGAAAATCTTCTGAAGACGTTGAACGCGCTCAAGGATTACTTGTGTGGAAGGGGGAATTAACATGGATTTTCACTGTGAAATTTTGGATTTTGAACTGATTTTGAGCTCAAAAACTCAAAAACAGAATCCCGAGAAAATCCAGCTCAGAAATCCAGCTCAGAAAACAGAAATTTCACGTTTTTTTTTGTGCTTTTTCTCAGGAAATTTACGAATTTTTGAGACAAGAAAATCACTTGGCGTCAAATTTGATGCCAGGTCCGCATGTGACACACCGACGCGAAAATGCATACACTAGGTTCCAAAAGGTGGAAATTCTTCCTGGTGGTCTGTCGAAATCTCAAGTACCCGAGCTAAAAATTCCTGAAAAACTTAGAAAAAATCAACTTCAGTAGGGATCCTTGAGAATCTAAAAAATGGAAAATTCTGACGTTCTCGAAAAGTCGGAATTTTTGAAATTTGGAGCTTGGGAGGCTTCAGAATTCCGAAAATAAAGTTTGAAGGAAGTAAGAATTTTTGAAAAACCAGCTTAAGGTTTCTTGGCGTCAAATCTGGTGTCTGGTCCGCAACCCAGACACGCTGACGCAAAAATGCATACAGTCCCGGAGCAAGTGTATGTATTTTTGCGTCAGTGTGTTAGTTGCGGACCTGGCATCAGATTTGACGCCAAGTTATCCTTCAGATGGCTACTGTATCGCAAAGTGCAAGGTTGAATTGGTCAATTTCTGCTTTTTGAGTTCGAAAAATCACTTGGCGTCAAATCTGATGTCAGGTCCGCAATCAGACACGTTGACGAAAAAACGCATACATTCCCGGAGCAAGTGTATGCATTTTTGCGTCAGCGTGTCAGTTGCGGACCTGGCATGAGATTTGACGCCATTTTTTTTCAAATTTTGGAAATCCCAGATTTCGGAGATTCCAAATTTTTCTAAAAATTCAAAAAAATTGCTCACCTGATCCCCAAGAGTTTGGAATCGCCACGCCGGCGAACGTCGAGAATGGAATGGGACGTCCGGCGGTGCCGAAGATTTGCGACATGGTGTACTCGTCGCTGCCGGCCGTCGTCGTCGTCGACGCACTGCTCCCACCCAATGACTCCGATTCGCTCATTTCACGTTCTCTGAAAATATGGGCGGGAATTTTGAAATCGTATATAGGTTTTGCGGAGGGGAAAGAATAACATTATTATTATGCGTTGATGATGGCCTGGCCATCATCATATTATAATTGAACCACGCGCCACTGACCACACCAGCGTTGACCGTATTAAAAAGTTGAGTGACAAAATAAAGGAAAAAGGAAAGAAGAAGAAGATTTGGAAAGTGGAATATGGTGTAGGCAAATCATGTCGAGTGTGTGTGTACGATTTTCCAATGTGTGTTATTACACACAGGTGTGTCATGCTTTTTTAGGGGGGAAAAACAGCCATGGCCATGGTGATGAGAGGTACATGGAAATAAGTACAAGATGACTTTCTTGAAAAAAAAACAGTGTAAGATTTTTGGAAGTAATTTTTGGAAGTAAGTGTAGTTTAGGTTACTGTAGTTCGATTTTCATAAAAATTATACGGTTTGATAGGAAATTTTCTGGAGATCATTCTTGCTTTTCAATTTTTTAAAAAATGTTTATTTTCATGCCTTCTGGAAGGTTCCAAAGAGATGAGGTCAAATTTTGGGATAGTTCTAAATTTAGAACTTCTTGGGTCTGGGTTACTGTATCTCGATTTCTATGAAAATTATACTGTTGGATGGGAAATTTTCTGGAGATTTTATTACAGTTTTTTTTTAAATTCTGAAAAATTTGAATTTTGAGACTTTCTAGAAAGCTCCAAACTCTGGAGGTCAATTTTTGGGTTTTTGGATTTTTTTTCGAGTTATTGGAAATACCGTATCTCTTTTCAAAGTAGACTGGTTTTTACAAAAATTATACATTTGAATAGGAAATTTTCTGAAGATCATTTTCGTCTTTCAAATTTCACAAAAATGTCGATTTTCATTCTTTCTGGAAGGTTCCAAAGAGTTGAGGTTAAATTCTTGGATAAGTCTAAATTTAGAACTATTCTAGTCTAAGCTACTGTAATCCAATTTTTATGAAAGTTATCTTGTTGGATTGGAAATTTTCTGGAGATCATTTAATTTTTTTGAATTTTCTAAAAATCAGAATTTTGAAGCTTTCTGGATCCCTAGATCTGAGGTATCCCATCTAGCTGAGATTCTCTGAAATTTTCATGCACAGTATCTCTGCTTCCAGTAGACCAAATTTTGTGAAAATTATACGGTTCAAACTTGAAAATCTTGAATTTCTCGTCGTATATGTAAAAGGTTCCAAGACCTTCAGGTCGAAGGCTAAAGAAGTTAAGAAATTCGAAAAATTCAAATACTGTAGTCGTTAATCAGAAAATTCCCCCTCTGTCTGTATGTTTCTCATAAAAATTGGGCTACTGTAAGTCGAGATATATCACATCCGAATCTCGAAACTCCAAAATTTCAGAATTTTCTTTAAAGGCGCATACAGTACTTCAAACTACTGTAATCTCCATTTAACCAAATTCAAGCTATGCGTCTCTAAACTTGCCCATCTCATCAGGGTCATCTCTAAACCTATAAATCTCAAAAATCACAAAAAACTTCTCCTCTAAACAATCTCTAATTGTAAACCATCCCAAAAAATGTTTATTTATTTTTAGAGTGTCCTTGTCGTGATGTCCAGAGAGGGGGGGGGGGGGACCTATTGGTGCTGGTCACATCACTCTCGAGAGAAGCACAAAAATAAATAAACAAATTGAGCCCGGGAGGAGGAGGAGGCATCAATGTTTAGAAAAGTCAATATAGGAATTCTAGGGGGAGTCTTGGATGGGATAAAGGACGATACTTGGGACCAGGAGTACTAGGGACCGTCTATCTCGATTTTGGCTGACCTACAGTAGGAACCAAGGGACCGAGGACCAGGGACTTGGGACAGTCCATCAGTTACCGTAACAGACTCCGAGACATTTTGCAACCATTCGTTTCGCAACTACGCCATTTCGCAACTCAAGTTAATTCCGCAACTAAGACATTTCGCTACCGGACATTTCGCCACCCCGACAATTCGCAACCACGTCATTTCGAAACGACGAGATCCAGGATTTCTGTAGAAAGTTCGCTTAAAAATAACAACTTTTCAAATGTAAACTGTAACCTGGAATAGTTCCCAAGCCCTCAATCCCATGCTACCTTGAATGTAAAGTGGACTAGTTTATAGAGTTTCGAAACGTCTGGTTGCGAAATGCCTTGGTCGCAAAACGTCGTAGTTTCGAAATGTCGTAGTTTCGAAATGTCCCGGAGCCCAGTAACAACATGGCGATCGAGGAACCCTAGCTAAGTGGCTAGGGAGCTACTACTACGGGCCGCCTCTCCCTCTCGGTAGGCGTCTACAGTACTACTAAGAAATTCATTTCCTGTTAGCATCTTGTGACTGACTATATAGTCAATATTACTATTTTTTCTAATTTTCCTATTTTTCTCTTTTGTTTTTTCCGTCTTTTCTTCAATTTCCACCTGCCTCCTCTCCTGTCTTCTTCAGGCGGTGCCACGTCACCAGCACGGACCCTGGTGGTACCTAGTACTCATTATGCTTCTTCCTTCGAACACCCTCCCATTAGCATTCATCTATTGGGGGAACCCTTCTCCTCCAAGTGCATGCACACACACACACATGCAATTAGTCATAGTATATAGTCACTTCTCTCTTTCTATCTCTCCTCCAACACCATCCTTCATATTGGGGGTCCAAGGGAGGGAGGACCACCAAAACGAGAGTCACAAGAATAATGTATCGAATTGGACATAGAAATGGGATTCTGGATTCTGAAGCTATTGGAGCGAAAGGGGGGAAAATGAGGGCAGGTGTTCTGGGGAGAGCGAATTGAGAGATCAAAGTGCATAGAAAGTCAAATTCAAAAAATTTCAACCTGCGAAAACCCGTACCCTAACTTTAAATAAGGGTAGTTAAACGGCAGACGGTAGCATTTTGGCTGGAGTTTTTCAGATTAAGGAAAAACACAACCTGGGTTATTTTGGCCCAAAAAGCTCATATTCAAAATAACGGTCCGATTTGACCACGGTGGCTTAGCCACGGTGAAGGTCGCGGCCCTGCTCTAAATCTAGGAAACGAGGAATTATTTTGTGCAGCTCATAATGTCGTTAAGACAGGCCTCAAGTTTCAGGGGGTAAAAAAGACTTGGCTACATTTCAAACTACTTCAAAACTTAGCTAAACCTAGATTTCCGAATATATCAAGCATTTCAATGCCTTTGAACTGACGTAGCCCATCTTAGTAGCATTTTCTAGTCCAGGGGATCCATATTACTAGGTCACATGCTCATAAAAGTCTCGTGATCCTTCTATGCATTATCCATATCTAGTGACTCCATTGGACTTATGTAGCCAGGCTTGGCTCTAGCAGGGCCACATGTGTTAAAGTGATACAACAAATTATCCAGCTATTCTAGTCTAAACCAATAGACCCAATATTTTCCGGTTCATAGACTAGTCTGGGAGAATTTGAGGTACAAGACTTTCAAATTCAAGTTTGGGCTGTCTTGGCCATGAGTATCCGTTTTTCCTTAACTAAAAGTACCTTAATCAAAAGTTCTCGGACCGCCCGTCCTGCTGAGGGACAAGTTGATAGCTGTATTCTCATGTATGGGTAAGGTAAGGTACGGTAAGGTGAGGTAAGGTATGGGTAAGGCAAGGGAACGATGGGCCTATGGGTAAGGTATTATAACATGTCTTACCTAAAGTTAATCTTCCGCCACCACTCATCCGCCACCACACCTCACCTTAGCTCATCCCGGCTCAATTTCCGCTCACTAAAAGGTCACAAAAAGTGCCTTTTCACTAGAATAAAAGCCACAAGCTTCTCTTTGTCTGGTTGAATGTTTCAAAGAGTGTGAAAAGGGAATGAAAGAGAGAGAGAGGGAAAGCTCCAGAACTAGTACTAGTAGCAGCTCTCTGTCTCGTCCAAAATGGATAAGCTTCTCCCCTTCTTCACCCCCATTCCTCATGACATACGAAGGGCGGGGGTACCATAGAAGAAGAAGAAGAAGACGTCGAGGAGCACAACGACCGCGACGAGAGATGGAGAATTTTCGAGAAGGCGCTGAAAGAGACACAGAGAGAATAGGGGGTTTTGGAACACCGCCCGTTGTTGCCGAAGGGAGAGTGAGAATTCTCTCTTTTGAAAGAGGCCACGCCCATTTTTCTCTCTCTCTCTTCTATGACATAACACACAGACATAACAACAATAATAAGAGAAGAAGAGAGAGCGATGGGCGGTTCGAAAGGAGAGAAACTACAGTACTTTTGCGTCACAAAAGAAAACGGATACTACTGTATTTATCCATTAGGAGGGACTTCTTTGTACTTTATGAGATGGACTACCGGAACAATGGATTGCGCAAGTTGGCCAGTGTTTGCCGACCCAAAAAGGGGCATTTTTTGGGAAATTTAGGGTTAAGGGGGTCCGCAGAATCTCAGAAACCGGTCCCAACTGTTTCCACAGACGAATCTAATTGGAATAGGGAGGGGGGGGGTGACGATGATGCCCCCTGCCGAAATGAGATGTATTAAATCTAACGACGCCACATTCATTCATTCATTTTTTTTCGTTACCATATAATACATCTAGAAGATGATATATTATATATATTTTTCGCCAATGCAGCTAGACGGCATCGACGACGTCTGGCATTATCCTCTTTTCTAGACGACGTCGCTGTACAACAACTACTTTGTCGTCGTCGTCAAAACAACGTCTTCTTCTTCTTCTTTTACTTTTTTGCTTCAACTACTATACTAAACACTAATAGAAAAGAATTTTAGAAGGGATACGTTCAGCGGGGTGCAAAAACAAAAGACGCTTCTGCAAAACAAAAAAGCAAAAAGAGTTTCGACCACGGCAGGATTCGAACCTACAATCTTCTGCTCCGTAGGCAGACGCGTTATCCATTGCGCCACGCGGCCACATTCGACCAAGAGTAGGGAGGGCATACAAGAGGGGAGAGGAAAGAGGGGAGGGCAAAGGCTAATTGGCAGGAGGCAGAGGAACGAGGGGAGAGATTTTTCTCGGATTTTTTTTGGACTTTTGCTCATGATCAGAAACAAGGAAACAGATCCAGAAGTGGGAAACAAAAACTAGGTAAACTATGAGGGTTCGGGTTACACAAAGGTATATGGGATCTTTGTGTTTCTTCTCAAATAACACAAACTGAATCAAGAAGAAGAAGAAGAGGAAGAAGAAGGATGAGGAGGGAACAAATGTGAGGAGTAGTATGAGTGTTTCGCAATAATCTTTGATGTCTCCATCACATTTGAAAAAGAAAGAAAGAAGAAGAGGCAAAAGCCGCCCATCCATTTTCCTCCCTTTTTATCTGTTTCGATCTTTTGGAATATCCATCCCCTCTCTCCCCCTCAATGTTTCCGCTTATTCGGACACACATGTGTCTGTTGGAGATTAGTAGGCATTCATTAAAAGTCACGAGACCTAATCTACTGCACTATAGGCGTTCATATTCATCAAAATATCTATAGTAGGCCAAAATAATAACATACTTTAGGGCAAAGGAACTTCTAGAGTTCAAGTGCGGCCGACTAAGGGGCGAAAATATATCTCGAAAGAGCGAAAAAACAAAAACAAAAAAGTTTTCCACCCTGGAAAAATCGAACCCGGGTGCAGAGTTTTCGTAGCCGCCGCCACAACCACTGCGCCACACGGGCACCTGCCACTGTATCGCGGGGAAGGCGTACAAAACAGTGAGGGCAGCGCGGGAAATTCAGGCCGCAGGGGATGGTTCTAGAAAAGCAAAAAATAGAACAAATCTTAAAATATCCGTCATGTCCCAACAAATGTGGGTCCCTATCTTTCCTCGGCCGTCAAAAACCCCTCATGTTGTTGTTGTTTACACCGCCCGTGTTTACTTCTCTCCGTCTCTTCGTCTTCTATACTATCTCTCCCGGGAACACTGAAAAAAACCAAAAACCGATTGCCTCCTCCTTGAAAACGAAAACTCGTTCTCGTTCTCGCCCCATCCTCCCACACCAATGAAACTAGTAAACCCGCGGGAACAAAGTTAGAGGCAAGAGAGAGTATGCAAAAACGAGAGACGCAGAGAAAGAGAAGAGTTTCAGACACTCTGCGCTTCTTGTGTGGTCCCGTGATGTCTCTCGGATAATTTGCAAAATGGGGGGGGGGGGGGGGGGGGCAATAGAAGAAGAAGAAGAACTAGTACGAATTCAAATTGCCTCCGTTTGTGTGTATGGGTGTGCTCCTTTACGCATTCATTCATTCATTCTCGCCTCCCCTCCGGCCACTTTGCTTATATTTTCAAATGGATGGAAATGAGGGGGGTGGCAAGGATTACAAGTGAGCCTAAATTGATAGCTTTCGGCCTCACCGGGGGACCACAAGTCACTTGGAAGGGTGGAAGAAACCCAGAGAAGCCAAGGAGGATGGTTTCTGTGGGACCTCTCTTGGTTCGAGGGGAGATAGCTCAAGATTCAAGATAGTTATCCAAAATTGTTAAACTACAAAAATGTAGCCCTTAAAATTTTACACTTTTCATTAGTTTGTAAAATTTTGACATTTTTAAAACCTAAACAGTTACAGTTGATTAAAGGTGGCGCCTTCAAAAGCACGGTGGCATTATTTAACTTTCAAGACGCATATCTCAAGAACCAAATGAGTTATAAAGAAATGCTTATTTACAAAATGTAGCCCTTGAAATTTTACAATTTTTTTTAGTTTACAGTATTTTGACATCTTCCCTCCTTCTAGAGATATAGCGTTTCAAATTTAGCACAAGCACAGTAGTGCGAGAGAGACGCAGAGAAGCTAGACTCTCTGCGTCTCTCACCCCTAAGCTTTTTTGATCTACTAAAATTTGCAGCAGACTCAAAATTAGGCTCATTGCTCATTCTATTAGCCTAGAAGCTTCCAAGCAAGGCTAGTGAATGTATAATTCATTTGAAATTTTTCAGATTTTTCCAAAAACACTCTCCCAGATTAAAAAAGAACACAATGGTTGGGAGAGGGAACGAAAACTAATAACGATGGAAGGAAGATGCTTCTAGAAGCGTCTTCTTCCATAGAAAAAGGGAAGAAACAAGTGAAAACTTCTTCCCCTACTGCCCCTCCTTGTCTCTTCACTCCCATTTCCCTATTCCCTATTTACGCCTCGGGACCATAGAAAATAAAATAGAGAGAGATGGGGGACCTTCAGGGGATGACATCAGATGACGTTGGAAATGGAATGGAGTTGGTAAACAGGGTTCTTGGCACCTTAGTTAGAGATGGTAGGGCAGCGAGAGTGTCTAGCTGCTCTGCGTCTCCAACTAAATCTCATTTGAAGGGGGCAGAAAGGAGGAAGAGTTGTTTAAACGGGCATATCTTGAGAAGCAGTGTAGATATCAAAAAGTTGCCGACTTAAAAAATGTAGAGCATAAAATTTTACACATTTTTGTAATTTACAATTTTTTGCTAGCTATTACGGTACTTGAGATATGCCCGGTCGAATGCCCGACCCCACCGCGGCAGAGGTGTCTGACTAGCAGTATCTTTAAAACGCAATATCTCAAGAACCAAATTAGTTATTCAAAAGAGGTTTGCTACAAAATAAAGAACATTTTATGCTCTACATTTTGGTTTTAATAGCTGTTAAGGTTTTTGAGGTACAACAATTTGGAGGTATGTAAGGGGAGCAGACACTCTGGCTTCTCGGTTTCTGCAGAGCGCGCTAACTTTGAAACGCTATATCTCAAGTATCGTATTAGGTATCAGAAAGTTATTAACAACAAAAATGTGTGAAATTTTATGGTCTACGTTTTTGTAATTGTCAGCTTTTTGGTAGATTTTATGGTTTTTAAGGTATAGCGTTTTGAACTCGAGAAGGAGACTCAGAAGCTCTTGCTACTCTGCGTTGGTAGAACGCGCTTACTTTGAAACGCTATATCTCAAGTACCGCATTAGTTATTGAAAAGTGACCAACTACAAAACTTTAGAAAATTAAATTTCCTACATTTTTAAAGTTTACAACTTTTTGCTAGCTCTAACCATTTCCAAAATATAAGACTTTGAAGCCAAAGCGAGAGGAAGAGACGCAGAGAGCCAAGCTTCTCTGCATCTCTCAACTACCCTGAATGGCAGAAAAAACTTTTAGTTAATTTGGCATCAGTCATAAAGTCCAAAACCAGTCAAAAAGTCACAAGACCAAAATTTGATTTTCGATTTCTCTTCGATTCCGAATTTCCGTTCAACTTTCACTTCTCGATTTTTCCACTTCCTCGTCAACGTTTTTTTTTGTTCCCATTTTGACATTAACTTTAACATTCATGTCAAAAGGCAAAGGCGCATTTTGCCGTCGAAAAATTCACATCGATATGAAATAATTTTTTTCGAAGCGCTCTCCAGTCCCTCTCTCTCTATCACCACTAAAACGTGCCGATTCTCAACAATTTCCGTTCGTTTTTTCTGCTTCTGACGTTTGGGCGATGGCTGATGCCATCGTCGTTATTGGGGAAGAAGAAGAAGAAGAAGGCAAAGATGAAGAAGAGAGAAAATTGGATGGGACAGCAAAAAAACTAGAAAAAAAAGAAAGAAGATATTTTGGATGGGATGAAAAACCGGTTCTCCGATTTTTAACGATTTTCGCTTTCGTTCGAAAAAACTCGACTTTCGGTTTCTGAGAAGGTAATGGGGTTCAAGGGGTACGGGGGTCAGGAAAGCTCGCTCCATTGAGAACACTGAAAGTCCCTTGGAGCGCACTTGCTGCAATGACTAAAAAGTCCAATAGAGCAAGTTTACACAGTCGGAATTGATAGTATAGAAATTTACGACCGCTGACAAGTATGTGAAAGACAAAAAGTTTATAGTTTTGAACAAATATGTATACTTTTCGACAAAGTACAGAATATTTATGACTTTGCTGGTCAGGACTGGTATGGGGGTACGGTACTTTGAAGGGAAGACTACGGTAGAAAAATTGGAAATTTGGATTATTAGATTTAGAAGGATAAGAGCTTCAAAGTGAGTATAAACATGGTTGGACTTAGAAAAATGAGATTTTTTCTAGGTTTTCACGGACTAGGGGAGGGGTTTGGAGTCGTTTTGAAGGATTTTCAGCAAGAAATTCGAGTTTTTCAATTCCAAAAACGCTATGGTAAGATTCGGATAGTTGAGAGCTTTAAAATGAGCCCAAACACAATCATACTCCCCGAAAGTTTAGGTTTTCTCAATTTGTCGTACCGCGATCCAATATGGGCTTGTTTAGGCTCATTTTGGAGAATTTATGGCGCCAAATTCAAAATTTTAAATGTCAAAAAGACTACAGCAAGACTCAGCTAGTTACGCGCATCAAAATGAATATAAACACGACCATATTTCCAAAATTTCAGGTTTCAGGACCATTAATTCATACTCCTATTTCTTGGTTCATTTTGCTCCAATTTTTGCGATTTTTATATTTTTGAGTTCAGCAAATCAAGAGCTTCAAAATGAGTATAAACACAACCATATTTGCAAGGTTTCAGTTTTTGACGATTTTCATGTTTTGCCGATATTTTGCCGATATAGGGGATTCAAAATTTAGAAAATTGTGCAACTTACATCTAGACAACGCTACCACAATTCCAGCCAAAAATGTGAATAAATAACAGTAGATCAAGAATCTCTCTGTCCAAAAAGTTCTCTATTCAAACACTTTTCCCCCTATGCCTTTCTGCCGACTAACTATGCGTTCTGTTCTGGCATTCACAGTCAGTCAGTTTTCTCGATATATTGAACGAACAAAAAAAAAGAGAAGGGAACGGGCGGTTCGGCAAATATACAAATAGTGAAAGAGAAGAGAGTCTTTTCAATGGTCGAAACCCCGTTTCTGTACGCAGAAGGAACACAAGAAAAAAATGAAAAGAGGAGTCTTTTCACTGTCAGGAATCTCAGCACCGGTAGCGTCATCAAGGAAGGCATGGGAGTACGGTAAAAAAGGGAAGGGGGAGCTGTTTTTTGTGATAGTGTCGGCTTGAAACCTAAATTTTCAAGTTTGAAAGGCCAAGAGCTTCAAAATGAGTATAAACATGACTACTTTTGAATAAGTGGTATTTTCAGTAAGCCTTATAAAACTTAAGCGACCATTATAGAGGTGTTTGGGCTTATTTTAACGGGGACAAGGCGCCAAGTTTAAGAATAAACATTTGGAAAATGACCTGGTGAAATTCAGCAAGTGGAAAGCTTCAAAATGAGTATAAACAAAGTTAGGTTTAATCCGAAATTTTCAACTTTGGAAGTGGTTTCTTATCAATGACAAAATTGGCCATGTTTGGGCTCATTTTGGACGATTTTCAACTGCAAATTTTGGATTTAAGATCCTGAAATTGTATAGGTCAAGTTTGAAGATTCATGGGCTACAAAATGAGTATAAAAACGATCACAAAGCCTCGAAAAATGGCTCCGAAATGAGCAAAAATCGCTGAAGTTGTATCCGGTGGCCGTGGCCGAGTTTCCCAAAAAAGGGGCGGAGCCAAGCGCAGTGATTGGCTGCCGCACGACTGCAAAGACGCTCATTGGCTGACTCCGCCCCTTTTTTTGGGAAACTCGGCCACGGCCACAGGATACAACTTCTGCAATTTTTGCTCATTTCGGAGCCATTTTTCGAGGTTTTAGAGTGATTTTAGAGCATTTTCATTTAGATTTTTGGAATTTGCGCACATTTTTTCGTATTTTAAGGCAATAAAATTTGGATCGGAGTCTTCTTTTAAAGTTAATCGACAGAGTGACCGAAAAATAAAGCCAAAGTGGAAAAAATTGAGTAATTTAAAATATTCAGAATCCTTCAGAAGCCTCTATAATGCTCCAGAATCATTTAGAATAGAAGATTCTTAGTCTATCAAGGAACTTAAAGTTTTTAAATTCAAAAATGATGAATTCTCTAGATTCTAGTACTTTCAGAATCACCTTATTTTTCTGAAGAATTCGTACCCAATCTATTCTAAAATGCATGAAACCCTCTAGCAAAAAAATTCCACATACATTTCTAAACACCTAATACAAGATGACCCCCAATCAAACTAGACTCTTCCTCCGATATTTATTTTTTTCTTCCTTTCTCTATTTCTCCTATTTTCCTCCTCCCGATTCCAATCAAAAGAGAGGTCACAAGGGAGCCAGAAACTCATGGAGGGGGAGCAGCGGGACAAAAAGAGCAGCGCAAAAAAGTGACCCCTTCTCGGAGAGCTCCGTGAGCTCCAAGAGCGGGGGGGGGGGGGGAAGTCATGTGACATGAGGATCGGAAGAAAAAAGAAGAAGAAGAAGATGGCTTGTTTCTTTTTTCGCGCCCGTTTCGTTTTTTGGTCTTGAAGGTAGGATGGGGAGAGAATTGGAGAAAATTAGGAGGATGAGTTTCTTCACATGAAGAAACAATTTGTGTTGGGGACTCAGGAAGCTTTCAAGTTTTAGGAGTCGAGAAGTCATAGAGCTGCGAAACGACTGGTTGCGAAACGACGGGTTTTGAAATGTCTTGGTTGCAAATTGTCGCGGTTGCGAAATCGACGTGAGTTGCGAAATGTCGTAGTTGCGAAATGTCTCGGAGCCTCGAAATGAAGCCCTCAATCCTAGAATCATGAAATCTTATGAACTTTACGAGAGGCCGAACGAGTCTAGACGGAAGACAAAAACTATAATTGAAGGCTATGGGAACTTAGAATGTGAGAAAGTCAGAAGCTGATGATCAGAATTTTTCAGAATTTCTAAAATCGCTCTAAAGCCCCGAAAAATGGATCCCAAATGAGCAAAAGTCGCAGAAATTGTATCCGATGGCCGTGGCCGAGTTTCCCAAAAAGGGGTGGAGTCGAGCGCAGTGATTGGCTGTCGCACGACGACAAAGACCATAATTAGCTGACTCCGCCCCTTTTTTGGGAAACTCGGCCACGGCCACCGGATACAACTTCTGCGAGTCTTGCTCATTTCGATGTTTTATAGAAATTATTCAAAATTTTTATCATGATTTCTGGAATCTACGCACATTTTTACGTATTTTAAAGCAGTAAAAATTTTTTGTCGGAGTGCTCCTTTAAAGGGACATAACTTAAAAGGAGGAACTTGTGTTCATTGAAAAAAATTGACGTATCAAATGACCGTAACCGACGAATTTAGGTGGGGGGGGGATGGACGGGAGGAGATGGATCTCTTAGTTAGCTATAATATTACAAATAGGTACAGTACGCCACTACAGTACTGGCTCATCCTAAACAAAATCGAAAATTCAGCAAGTTAGCCTAAATCACCCCCTTCATCTAGTTTTTCGACCACCCATACAGTCTCGAAAAGTCAACAGAAAGTGGCGATGCGGAGCACAAGCAAACCGCCCGTGTCTCCCCTCCAACGAGTCTGTCGATATGGAAAAAGGAACTGAAAATGAAATGAAGTGGGGAATCTGTTATCAAAACAGTTCTCTCAAAACGGCGAAAATTAGGGGGGGGGGGAGCGAAGTGATAAAAATGTTGGGTTTTTGTTATCATTAATTCTATTGAAAAATCACAACATTTCAAGAGAGGCGAGGGTGGGAAATGTTGTATTCTAGAGGGGTACTGTAATTATGATAAAGAAAAAAGGGGCGGAGCCAAAAAAGTGCACTGGGGGGGGGGGGGGGGAGTTAGAAGGACAGATAGGCAATTATTGGCTGAAGTTAAAGAAAAACCCAATTTTCGATTCGAGCCGCCTTGGAATATTTCGGGATTCTCAATAGAGCGCACTTGCAAAATCTGGAAGAAAAATCAGAAAACTGACTAACCTGCATATCTCTAGGTATGGAATCATCTTTGTCTTTGGGTGTGTGTCGGGTGGTGGTTCCCTTTTTGGGGGCGTCGAGCAGACTTCTGAAAGTTTGAACTTTTTTTTTGGGAGTTTTGGTGGATTCTGGAAGATTTTGAAGACGTGATGAGGATTCAGAAGTATTCAGAAGACGTCAAAAGGATTGTGATGGGTTTTGAAGGATTCAGAAGGCGTTCAAAGAATTCAGAGGGTCACTGAAGGCATCAGAAAAATTTTGAAGATCCTGAAGGCGTCAAAAGGATTCTGAAGAACTCTGAAGGAGTCAAATAGATTTTGAAGATGGAAAATGAGTTCAGAAGACGTCCGGAGAATCAGAAGTCTTCAGATGAATTCTGTAGCCGTTTTTTCTCATTTCAAAAGACGTCAAGAGGATTCTAAAGACTATGGAAGAAATCTGAAAGTTTAAGGGATTTTGGGATCCAGAAGGAATCTGGCAACTTCAGAAGAATTCCCAAAAATTTCGGATGATTCTAAAAACTTTAAAGCAATTCTGACTACTTCTCTGAATCCAAATTTCCACCTCATCATCATTCAAAAACTATTTTTTTGAAATTTTTTTTCTGCTGATGCCTGGGAGCGAAGGATGGGAGCGAATGGGGATGGAAATGTGTGTCACATCACAAAAGTCAAGTGACACACGGAGCGACGAGAGAGTGTGGAAACCATGGAGAGTGTGCCAGAGATGCAGACGACGAAAAAAAAATGGAGAAGACAAAAAAATTGTGTGTGTTGGGAAACTGTTGCTGTGCTGTGTGTGTGGTTGTGTGTCAGTGTGCAAATCAAATACAGTGGAGGCAAGGAATAGAGATGGAGAGAAGAACTTTGATTCCTAGTTTTTATTTTTTTGCTGAATGTAGGCTTGCTAACTGTAAATTATACTACAAAAAATATGTTGACCATGGGGCGCGCTTGCACGCTCTATGGAAATAAAGGTGTTCTCTCAATGGGGCGCGTTTGCTGCACGCGCGCTCAATGGGGCGCGCTTGCTACAGAAATCAAGAACTTGTCAGTGGAGCGCGTTTGCCACAGTTACCTATGAACTTTGGGGAAGTGGTTGATGAAAATTCGCTCCATTGAGAATGGGCGGGGCTTATTTTTCAGGCGGTCATAACTTGGTTCAAACTGAACCGATGTTAAATTTGGCGGAAATTTGAGCTGATAGGAAGATTTTTGAAATTGAAATAATTTTGGCCAATGACAAAAATGTTATTCAAAATTTTGTGATTCTCTAAATATCTGACAATTGGGTCATAAAATTTTTTTTGAGTTAGTAATAGGATCTGATTTCATATTCAATTTGAAGTGTTTCAGTGCAACTAAGACCTTCTAGAAGTGCCTAGAAGCTGAGATATTCGTCGTCAAAGTTACCACTGAAAGGGCTCTTGGAGCAACTTCGATGGCTCATAACTGGTTTTTAAAAAATATTCAGCCGGTTTTTATTTCAGAATTGAGATCTACAGGGTCGATATTACCGAGATCCAAATTCTTGGAAAAATCCCTTGTGAGATTTCAAAGTTTTACGAATTTCGAAATTTTCGAAATCCATTTTCACCCTTTTTGCTACAGTACCCCCAATGAAACCGGAACCAAAAGTTAGCCACTAGAAACCGAAAACAAAAAAAATTTTTTTAGGGGAAGTAAAAAAAGTTTCTCGAAAAAAAAGTAGGGTTATCATTTCACAAAAGAGAGAGTCACATTCTCTCTTCTTCTTCTTCTTCCCTCAATTTCACTGTGTGGTGTGCCACAAACAACAATTGAGATAGTGTGCGAAAATGAGAGAGTGTCAGAGAAAAAACCCTCCCGTCGATGGGCGGTATAAATGAGTGTAGTAGGAGGTGAGTGAGTGCGGGAGACATGGGCGGTCACTTTTTTTTGAGTGAGTGAGCGACCGATGATCAGATTGGAAACGGAAGAGGAATTTCTGAAGCGTAGTAAAAACAATAGTGAAACAATGGAAAACAACAAGAAAAAAGAAAAAAAGAGATTTGGAGGGGTGGGGGGTTGAACCTGGAAAGGGGGGGGGGAGTGGAACCAAAGTCGGGCGCGTTAGCCACTAGGCCACGCGCGCAATGGTAAACGTTGGCGAGTAAGGAATATAAGAAAGCGGGGTGTTCGCGGAGTTGGAGAAGGGAAGGATGGGGGCGAAGGGAACTGGAAAAAATGAAAATTCCAAAAAAAAGGAAAAATAGGGAAGAATCAGAATCCTTTAGAATTACAAGGGGATGGAAAACCAATAGTAATTTTAAGATTAGCAATTTTTAAGATTTCGAAATAATCAAGGAGGATTTTGAAATTTCAAATTTTCTAAGTTTCTGAAATTTTAGGTTTTCCGAAATCCCACAAAAAACGGTAACATAATTTTAGAAGTTTCCCTACTTTTTCTACACTAATTTTTCACAATTTTGACAATTTTTTTTTCAAAAATTAGCCCCAAATTCTTACCTTTTTTTGAAGTCTATTGATTTGGAAACCTAGGTGCCACCTTAAAAAAATACAAAGGTCCCACCCCCCCCCCTTTTATTCTGTCAATACTCTATTATTCGAATTTCGCTCGTAAATCCCCCCGAGTCCAGCGGAGCGCACTTTCCCCACACCACCCCTCTTGTCATACCCCCAGTGTTGTCGTTTTGCGATATTTCGGTGTCACATTTTATTACACATTTCGGTGATTTTTTCGCAGATTTTTTTGCTGGAATTTTTTCAGAAATCAATAATTTGTAGAAATTT
The DNA here is from genome assembly GCA_963932045.1 of Caenorhabditis sinica. Taxonomy (NCBI): domain Eukaryota; kingdom Metazoa; phylum Nematoda; class Chromadorea; order Rhabditida; family Rhabditidae; genus Caenorhabditis; species Caenorhabditis sinica. Next base: position 18,468,579 of record OZ009943.1, read on the forward strand.
CAGACATCCAATGGGAACACCATTGCTTGGTAGCCATGAAGGTAGGTGGAATGAAAAAGGGAAAATATTGATTTTTGAGATGAAAAATTGATAAGATGAATAGAGATGAGAAATTGCGAAATCCAAAGACAACAAAAAATTTGGATTAAAATAATCTTTAAAATCTGAAATTTTAACTAAGTAAACATGATAAATTGTTAAAAATATATGGACTTTTTTAAACTTTTTTTTAGTTTTCCCATGAAAAATCGAATTGAAAATTACTTTTGAATGATTTTTTCGAAGTTTTAGTTGCAAAAAAAAACTTAAAAGAAACAGAAAATTTTCAAAAAATCAAAAAAAAATTTTTTCAAATTTTCAATTTTTTCCAGGTGTCTCCTGCGATGGATGTAGTCATACTGCCTTCGTTGGAAATCGCTACAAATGCCTTCGATGTGGTGATTATGATCTCTGTTTTGGCTGTTTTACACAGAAAAACTATGGAGATCAGACGGGAATTACGGATGTGCCGCCGCATGATGAGACTCATCCCATGCAGTTGATTTTGAGTGCTGTGGATTTTGGTGAGTTGAGAACAAAGAGATTTAGAATTAAACAAAAACGAAGGAAGAAAAATTCTGCGTTTTTTGTGCCAAAGATTATGAAAAACGGTCCAGGTTGAGCTGAGATATGGACCCTTGAAACTTTGAAACTTCGAAATTTTGTTTAAAAAAAACACCCTCCAACGGCAACTTGGCTGAAATTTGAATTTTCAGCTTTCCCGCCGTTTCAAAACAGCGAAACATGTTTTGGTGGGTGCGTGGACTCCTCGTGGACAATTCGACTGCTGCCCGAGTGGTCCACGAGGAGTACACGCACCCACCAAAACATGTTTCGCTCTTTTCAAAACGGCGAGAAAGCTGAAAATTCAAATTTCAGCCAAGTTGGCGAAGGAGCGCGTTTTCCCTTGGGGAATATTGCTAATTTATTCTGAAATTCTGAGATTGTATTCAGGGACTCTGAAACCAAGAGATTCTAAAATTCTAATAGTTCACTTTTCCAGAATCCGTCTACGAAGGAGACCCCAACCGTCGCTACGATGATCGCAAAATTGTCTCCTTCACCTGCCCCTACTGTAATATAATGGGTTTAACCGAACGCCAATTTGGGAATCATGTGACTACAGTACACCCGGACCCTCCAAGTTTCAGCGTGGTAAGTTTGGAGAGGATATTCGGAAAAATTGAGAAAATTCTAACCAAAATTGATCCATTTTTGATTGATTTTTTCAACCTTTTTTGGTTGGATTTTTTACACTTCAGATCTGTCCACTATGCATCGGATGCGCCGACGCCGCCGAGACAAATATGGCTCGGGAAACTGAGAATTTGAGCGCCCACTTTGTCGCCCATCATGGACCAGCGTGAGTATTTTCATTTTCGAAATTGGCTCCGGGACATTTCGCAACCGAGACATTTCGCAACTCACGTCCATTTCGCAACCGCGACAATCGAAACCAAGACATTTCGAAACTGGAAGTTTCGCAACCAGTTGTTTCGCAACTCTATAAACTAATCCACTTTACGTTTATTGAGGTTGTATGGGATTGAGGGAATGAACGTAGAGTGGACTAGTTTATAGAGTTTCGAAACGACTGGTTGCGAAACGTCCAGTTTCGAAATGTCTTGGTTGCGAATTGTCTCAGTTGCAAAATTGATGTCAGTTGCAAAAGGTAGTAGTTGCGAAACGACTGGTTGCGAAATGTCTCGGAGCCTCAAAATTGGGTTTAACATCTGGAAAGTACAGAAAATTTCATATTTTTTGAGCCTAGAATCAAAAAATTCGGTCAGTTTTGAGTTAACGAAATTTAGGTTAAAATTTTCAAACTTTTTCATTACTTTTGTCCCCAAAAATCCCTTCTGTTCCTCTGTTTCAAGTCTTATTTTGGTTCCTTTATGTGTCCTCTTTTTTGTCTCAAAAACTGTTTTCAACATTTTTGGAAGAAAAATTTTTAGGAATGGTGGTGATGATGATGATGATTTGGATGTCAACGGTTCATTTTCTTTTCAGTCACTATGGAATAGTTTTCATCGAAATATTCCGGACACGACAGTAGTAGAAAGGTTTGATATTGGAGTTGACAACGAATTAAAAATTTGAAAATATGAGGACAGAAAATAATGAGAGGGAGGAAAAAACCTGAAAATTCAGAATCCCGTAACACCGAAAATTTCTAATTTTGAAAAATCGACGAATTCTGACAATTTGAAGATCGGAAATTTGGAAATTCTGACATCCTGGGAATATGAAATTCTGAGATTATCGTACATCTGAAAATGTTTAGAACATTATAGACAGTTTTTCTCAAAAGAGCACACTTGCACCAAAAACTGAGGCTCCGGGACATTTCGCTACTAGTCATTCCGCAACCAAGACATTTCGCGACTAACGTCGATCTCGCAACCGCGACAATTTGCAACGGAGACATTTCGAAACTGGACGTTTCGCAACCAGTCGTTTCGCAACTCTATAAACTAGATCACTGTACGTTCATTAAGGCTGTATGGGATTGAGGGTATTGTGAACTATATCAGTTTATGGTCTAAATTTGAAAAGCCGTGGTTTCGAAATGACCGGTTGCGAAATGTCTCGGAGCCGAGATTGACCACTGAAACCAAAACTAACACTAGAGCACACTTTCTCACACACTCCCCTATATTATAAAACGTGGTTGTTTCCAGAATGGACGCCTTCACCGCCTCCCAACCGATGGCCAACGCCACCCGTCCCGCTCAACGTCGTCCGATGTTGGCTCGACGAGCCCAGAGGACCGGTGGTGCTACCCGAACCACTGGAATCACCGGCAGAACCCTTCCGGATGATATGGGCGAATTTTCGGAATTCATGAGAACGATTCGAGGGGAAAATACAAATGCTGAAGAGATTCGGCGGATGACTGAGATTTTGACAGCGCCGCAGAGTGCTGTAACGATGGCGAGGCATGCACAGAGAATGTTGGCTGCAGCGTCGGCGGATAGGGAAAGACAGGCGGTGGTGATGGAGACCGCGTTGCAGATGGCTGATAGTCAGATGCAGGTATTGGCACTTTCTTTTAGTTGGGAAGGGGAAAAGAGAGCTCCAGAATCCTTCAAGACCAAAACTGTCAAACGTGCTCGTCCAGTCGTGAGGGAAAGTTTTGGCTCCTGGGCATTTCGCCACTAGTCATTTCGAAACTATGACGTTTTGCAACTCACGTTGATTTTGCAACATCAGTTCGCAACCAAGAAATTTCAAAACGGGACGTTTCGCAACCAGTCGTTTCGCAACTCTGTAAACTAGTCCCCGCTCTGGAAAATCTTGAAGAACCTTGAAATTTTCGAAAATCTGGCTCCAAGACATTTCGCCACCAGTCACTTCGCAACTCACGTCACTTTCGCAACCACGACAATTCGTAACTAAGACATTTCAAAACTGGACGTTTCGCAACCAGTCGTTTCGCAACTCATGAAGGTTGTATGAGATCGAGGGTATTGTGAACTATTCCGAGTTATAGTCTATACTTGAAAAGTTGTGATTTTAACGGGAATTTTCTATAAAAATTCTGGATTTTGCGGTTTCGAAATGACGTAGTTGCGGATTGACGCAGTGCCGAAATGACCGGTAGCAAAATGTCGTAGTTGTGAAAATGACGTGAGTTGCGAAACGTCGTAGTTGTGAAAATGGCGTGAGTTGCGAAATGTCGTAGTTGCGAATCGGCTGGTAACAAAATGTCGTGGTTTCAAAAATGACGTGAGTTGCGAAACGTCGTAGTTGCGAAACGACGGGTTGCGAAATATCTAGGAGTCAAAAATCTAGAAGTTTTGAAAACCTTTCAAAACCCTTTCTACAACCCGAAATAAATCTTTTTTCCAGCAAATAATCCGTCCTGGCCAAGTCATTCCAATCTACCCACCAACCTCCGACGATTCTGGAGACGAGACGACGCCCCAGCCAGCAGCGGATTCTGCAGATGAAGACGATGATGATGAGGAAGAAGAGGAAGTGGTGTCGGAGGATGGAAATGAGATTAGGCAGATTTTCGAGAGAGCAGCGGTGAGTTTGAATCTCGGACACTTCGCAACCGGTCATTTCGCAACTACGACATTTCGCAACTACGACATTTCGCAACTATGACAATTCGTAACTAATACATTTCGAAACTGGACGTTTCGCAACCAGTCGTTTTGCAACTCGATAAACTATGTAGTCCACGTTACTTTCATTAAGGTTGTATGGGTTTGAGGGAAATTGTCACAGTTGCGAAATGACTGGTTGCGAAGTGTCGCGGAGCTGAATCTCGAGATCTAGAGGAATCTGGGAACCGTAGATCCCTCGATTTCCCGCATTCGAAAAATCTCCAAAAATTGAACTCTTGCTGATCAAGAAGCCATTCATGCTCACCTTTTCCAATAAGTCATTCATCTATGTCATCAATGGGTCACACTTTTCCATTTTGTCCTGATTCTTCTGATCAATTAAATGAGAAATCCCATTTATTTCCAGATTTTGATCTAATCCCTTTTCTCTTTTTTCCAATTACGTCCGAATATGAATCCCTGGGTTTGACGTCGGGTGTCTTTTCTGAAAGGACGAAATGGAGAGGATTAGGATTAGGCAAAAGTGGACATGGCTTAAAAATTGATCGTTGAAAATGTCAAATGTAGACATCTGGAAAAACAGATCCACAGACATTGATGAATTTTGAGATTCTGGAAATTCTGCGAGTCTAAATCCCATGTTTCCAAAATTCTGGAGCTCTCGAACAACCCCCAATATTTCCAGGCCACCGAAGACGAGGATCTTAAAAACGATGAATTCTGGCAAACACTGAAAACCCGACTTTCCCCAGATGACGTCGCTCTTCTTCTGGAGACCGTGAAGACGACGGCAAAAGTAAAAGAGGATAAAGATGATAAAATGGCACATGTATGGACTTGTCGGCCAATGAAACCGCTGGCCAATTCAGCGCAAGTCACAACGACGTCGGATTCTGAAGGTGAGAGGGGATTCGGAGATTCTGACCATGTTGACAATTTGAATTTTTAGCTTTCCCGCCATTTTGAAAACAGCGAAACATGTTTTGGTGGGTGCGTGGACTCCTCGTGGACAATTCGACTGCTGCCCGAGTTGTCCACGAGGAGTCCACGCAACCACCAAAACATGTTTCGCTGTTTTGAATCGGAAATTTTTTCCGAATATTATTTTTGCAGAATCGAGAAAAATTCTTCCGAAAACCGAAAAAAAAAAACACTGAAAAACCGCCGAAAAAGTACCAAATTTGAGAAAAAATTGTGAAATTTTGGCAAAAAAAATCCGATTCTCCGATAAAAAATTTCTCGATTTTCCGGTATTTTTTTTCGAAAAAAAAATTCGAGAACTCGATTTTCCGAAAATGTCTTTCCGAACAAGCCTGTTTCAAAAATTTCTCGGATTCCATTTTTGGAAGTTCTTGTCCCAACTACAGTAATTTCGTTTTCCAAACCTCTGAAAAAAGATACTGTATCTTTGCTATATTTTTGAATTTATAAACCTCAGAATTTTCACATTAGAATTGAAAGGAATACAAAAACTCAAAGCCCAATGAAAACGGGCTCTATCGCCAACATGGCTGATTTTTGAATTTTCAGCTTTGCCGGCATTTTTTCTGTTTTCAAAACAGCAAAACATGTTTTGGCAGGTGCGTGGACTCCTCGTGGACAACTCGGGCAGCAGTCGACTTGTCCACGAGGTGTCCACGCACCCACCGAAGCATGTTTCGCCGTATTGAAAACAGAAAAAAACGGCGGGAAAGCTGAAAATTGAAATTTCAGCCATGTTGGCGATAGAGCGCGTTTCCCCTTCTGCAACCGTAACCTGCACATCTAACTTTTCAAATTTTTCTATCATTCCAGGCGACCAAGGCTGGCTACCCCTACACTTCGAAACTACCCCCTCCCGCTCCACCGGTTGTGGTGGCTACTGGTCCGACAAGCGATTCCTCCGTCCGCGAAAAATGCAAAGAGAGCAGTCCGTTGCCAGTTCAAATGCCGAAATAATGGAAAAAGCTGAAGTGGCGATGGCCCTATGCCGCGCTTCCTGCGCCCACGAACCCGATTTTTCGGATATCACAAAACCGGATATCGCGCTGAAAGAGGCATTGAAACATCTGAATCTTGGCCAGAAACCTGAGAAAATGATGGAGTATCAGGCGGCCGAGGAGTTGATGCAAACGCCCGAAAGGGACCCCTTTACCACTGGCGATGAGGAAATAGAGATTCCGGATTTCACGGCTAGAGGATATTCACAGATTGTTGATGGATTCTCCTTCCTGGATGTACTTGCGGAAATCGAAGAGGGTCCAACGTAAGGGACTATAAAAATAACAAAGACTACATATAACGATAGCTAAGATTTTCGGCTCCGGGACAATTTGCAACCGGTCATTTCGTAACTATGATTTTTCGCAACCAGTCGTTTCGCAACTCGATAAACTAATCCACTTTCTGTTCACTAAGGTAGCTTCCTACAGAAATCATGGATTTCGTGGTTTCGAAATGACCGGTAGCGAAATGTCGTAGTTGCAAAATTGACGTGAGTTGCGAAATGTCGTAGTTGCGAAACGACAGGTTGCGAGATGTCAAATAACCAAGCCTGACCAGGTTTTGTGTTCCTTTCTTCTTAAAAAAACTGACCAAATTTGGTCTCCGGGACATTTCGCAACCAGTCATCTCGCAACTACAACATTTCGAGACGACGAAACCCACATTTTTTCTAGAAAGTTCACGTGGAAATCCAAAAACTTTCTAATATAGATGGTATCCTGGAAAGGTTTATAATACCCTCAAGTTTATAGAGTTTTGAAACGATTTGCAAAACATTCACTTTCGAAATGTTTTGGTTGCCAATTGACTTGGTTGCGAATTGTCGTGGTTGCGAAACGTCCCGGAGCCTAAACTTTGGAAACTTCCCTTTATTTCAGGACATGGGCAGCTCAAGAAAGGGAACGAGCGATAGGGCTTTCAATGATACACGGACCACTTCGTGATCCGCCAGCCATCGATTTTTGGGGACCCGAAATCAGGTTTGGTTTTATTATATTTATTTTTCGTGACTTTTTGACACCTGATGTATAAGCTTTTCAAAAATCATAATGACCATGCTCTAAAATCGCTCTAAAATTCCGAAAAATGGCTCCGAAATGAGCAAAAATCGTAAAAGTTGTATCCGGTGGCCGTGGCCGAGTTTTCCAAAAAAGGGGCGGAGCCGAGCGCAGTTATTGGCTGCCGCGCGACTTGCTGACTCCGCGCATTTTTTGGGAAACTCGGCCACGGCCGCCGGGTACAACTTCTGCGATTTTGCTCATTTCGGAGCCGTTTTTCGGGATTTGAGAGCGGTTTTTTAGGCATTTTCATTAGGAATTTTGCAATCTACGCACACTTAAAGCAATTTTTTGTTCCTAAAAGTACTAAAACTCCCACCGAGGCCCAAGCCTATAAATCCTACAATGTACTATATTTTCCAGCGAGGCCCTAATGTCGGAAGACGAGGAAATGATCATCGCCAACGCTCTGGAACAGGCGAATCGGGCCGTTGCTGCTGAAAATCGTGAATCTTCTGGAGAAAGTGTCAGTGACGAAGATGATGATGACGACGATGACGATGATGATGATGAAGATAGTCAGGACGAGTCGATTCCGGAAATCAATATTCCTTGAATTTGGAAATTTCAAATTTTCGACTAGTTGTAACCAATTTCTATCCCGCTCTTCCCCTATTTCTTGTCGTCACAGTAGTCCTTTTTTACTTAAATTTTTTTTGTACTTTTAGTTTAACCGCTTTTTTTTGACCATCACTGCTCTCTATCATGAGATTTTGAATACTGTACTGTAGAGCAAATTAGCTTTTTTTTGGAAGAATGAAAGTTTTGATTTTATATTTTCGAGCCGATTTTGATGACATTTCAGAGACATAAAGTTAAATTCATGGTGAGACAAAGTGACAGTATTAGGTGAAAATCACAGAGAATTGTTTGATTTTTCCCACTTTTTGAGTATTCCACGATTTTGGCCCCGGGACATTTCGCAACCAAGACATTTCGCAACTCACGTCGAATTCGCAACCGCGACAATTTGCAACCAAGACATTTCGAAACTGGACGTTTCGCAACCAGTCGTTTCCCAACTCTATAAACTAGTCCACTTTCCGTTCATTAAGGTTGTATGGGTCTAAATTTGAAAAATTGGGATTTTAACGTGAATTTTTGACAAAAATTTTGGATTTTGTGGATTTTGCGAAATGTCCTAGTTGCGAGACGGCTGGTTGCAAAACGACTGGTTGTGAAACCTCGTAATTGCAAAATTGACGTGAGTTGCGAAATGTCGTAGTTGCGAAACGACTGGTTGCGAAATGTCTCGGAGGCCGATTTCCAATTTTTTATTTGGTTTTATGCTATACACCTTTTTCTTCGTAACCATTTTCTCATATTGCAAGAAAAAATAAACAATTTTTTTCCAAATAGCAAAAGAGGGCCTAATTAGCTCAGTTTTCAAAATTAGTCGTGACATTTACACACTAGAACAAAAACTGAATTGCAATGAAAAAAAGAAGAGAGATTTGGGTAATTTTGGATTTAGATTGACCATTTTTAATAGGAAAAAGGGGATTTTATGAGCACTTTTGGAAAGTTCAAATTGTGTAGAAACATTTATAGTTTTGGGGAAAAAAGGGATATTTTCTGCATTATTTTTTCAGTTAGTATAGTGAAGTCTAGTGGGATTTTTTCAATTTTCGGAACAGACAGTCTCTTGAGGAGTCAGCAGATTGTCTTTTTTTATTAGAAAAGTTTGGAGGATGTTTTGTTTTTTCTAATTTAATGGTCTGGTATTATATAACAGAAAGTTCTAGACCCCTAGGTCTTGTTTCACTTTTATAGTCTGAGAAACAGAAAGCACAATATTATTGTTACAAAAAATTAATTTCATACTAGGAGTTTTCGACTCCGGGACATTTTGCAACTCACATCGATTTCGCAACCGCGACGTTTCGCAACCAAGACATTTTGAAACTGGACGTTTCGCAACCAGCCGTTTTGCAACTCTATGAACTAGTCCACTTTACGTTCATTAAGGTTGTATGGGATTGAGGGTAATGTGAACTATTCCAGGTTATAGTCTATATTTCAAAAGTTGTGATTCTAACATGGACATTCTATAAAAATCTTGGATTTTGTGGTTTTGAAATGGCCGGTGGCGAAATGTCGCAGTTGCGAAAATGACGTGAGTTGCGAAACGTCTTAGTTGCGAATTGTCCGGTTGCGAAATGTCTTGGAGCCGAGTTTTCAAATTTTCCAAAAACTCAAATTTCCCAACATTTTCTTAAATCGCTCAAGTCCCTGATTTCTAGGCCGTGATTTACAGATTCCGGTGGTTTCTGAAGATTTCTGAAATCCAGACAATCTGAAGGACTCAAGTTTTCAATTTTTAGATTTCGAAATTCCTGGGAAACCCCTTTCTCCCTAAAAAGTCTTCGTGATCTTTCTGCTCTTGTTCTAGACTGATTTCTCTACTAAAAATGTCATATCCGTTCATTTTAGACACCCCCGGGGGCCCCCAGGGTTCTCTAATAATAAATGTCTATGTTTAAAATTGGTCATTTCCGCACCAAAAATGACGTCTTCCGATTCATTTTCAGAAGACGTCGAACGTCATCTGAAAATGAATTATTTCTGATTTTCCAAAAATTCAATTATTTCATAAAAATACACATGTATCCATTTTTGGTCTCCTCTATGTTGTCTATTGACGTAAATTGCCATTAATCCCCCTCTGCGCCAATCTATGACAAAAAACGATTGCCAATTTCCTATTCAATTTGCACCTGCACAAGAAGAACCTGAAAATTTTTTGGATTCTGGATTTCTAAAAGAGTCCACAAGCATGTGTTTATGGTGGAAAAAACACGGGTCATTTTTTTTCAATCAGGCTCCGCCCACTTTTGGAGTTTGTGACGGTGAAAGATTGGGTAAATTGAAAAATCTATATTTTAGTGTCTAAGGTACAGATATTGGTAGTGGGATATCTGGACATTTGGATACACACATTGAAAAATTGAGGTCAGTAAATGCGCTCTATCTCAAAAACGAAAAGAGCTAGAAAAAAGTTGTTAACTACAAAAATATAGAAAATTCAATTTTACACATTTTTGTAGTTAGCAACTTTTTGATAACTTGCATGGTTCAGAAGATACAGGCGTTCAAAATAATGAGAGACGCAGAGAAGCGAAAGTGTCTCCTTCTCTGCGTCTCTCCTAAACTTTGGCGCGCTATATCTCACGAACCATTGGAGCTATCAAAAAGTTGTAAACTACAAAAATGTGTAGAATTTAATTTTCTATTTTTCTGTATTATACCATTTTTTGATAGCTAAGTTAATTTTTGAGTTACGGTAGTTTGAAGCAAGTGAGAAGGATGGAGCAGCCTAGAATCCTCCCCAGGTTTTGACGCGTTGTATCTCACGATTTATCTCAAGAATCGCTGGAGGTATCAAAAAGTTGTAAACTACAAAAATGTAGAAAATTTAATTTTACACATTTTTTTAGTTGACAACTTTTTGATAGCTAAGTTGATTTTTGATTTACGGTAGTTTGAAGAAAGTGAGGGGAATGGAGGGGTGGCGTGGGCAGGCTAGAATCCACTCCAGGTTTTGAAGCGTTGTATCTCAAAAATTACTGAAGATATCAAAAAGTTGTAAACTACTAAAGTGTAGAAAATTTAATTTTCTACATTTTTGTAGTTGACAACTTTTTGATAGCTGTTTTGATTCTTGAGTTACGGTAGTTTGAAGCAGGTCAGTTTTTGAAATAGATTCAACTTTCGAAAGGGGGACCATCGTTTCTCTGTGTCTCTCCTTTTCCACACTATTCTGCATTATTATCAAATTTTATTTTAATGTCCGTTCCAATTTCTCCTGAAATAATTGAATTTTGTAATTTTTCTCTTTTTTTCAAAATTTCCAGTCCCAGTTTTTCTTGTAATTTCTATCCAGGAATCAAATCCCAAGACCAGAAAAAAATTTGATATCACATCATAATCATATTAATATCCGTTCAACTTATTTTTGCTTGTCATATTTCTATTTTTGATTGCTCAGCATTCTTTGGAAAATCATTCAACTGAACGGAAGTTCAATTTTTTTCGTCATTGCTCATAGTCAGCTTTTTAAAAGTCGCTCAGTGATTTTGGAAATCCTTCAATTTTCTAAAAATCATGACCAGGTCTTCCAATTTAGAATTCGTTCCATCTATTTCTGAATTCTCACCTTTTTCCATGATTGCTCTTGCTCAGCATAACATCATTTTTTCCCTGATTGCTCATTGGGGTGAAATTTAAAAAATCACTTGGAAACATCATTCGAAAATGCAAACTTGACCAAGTCCCCCCTAATCCTCAATCCTTTTTTTTCATTTTTAGCTCATTTTCTCATCCATTTAATCCGGAAATCCAATAAAAATGGCAACACCATTGATGATGCTTAGCTCTGCCTAATCCGGGTCATCACTGATCTTTTTTTGGCCTCTGACGCAAAACGGATTTCCCCCGAAATATGAAAAATTTATATTGGCTTTTCTCCCCGTTTCTGTCTGCAACTCGGAAATTGATATTTATTGGATCCCGGGGAGATTAACATATACTGGAAAATCAGAAAATAGAATGAAAACCAATGACGAAAGAAGAACTTTTGTCTTTTCTTTTTTGGGGTTTCCTATTGAGAAAGTTCATGGGAAAAAGAGAATATGTCTGGAAAATGTTAATCTTGATTAGCTCATACCATAGGATTAGATGGGAACCTTTTTGGAAGAGATCAAAATGGACTCTAGGAGGTCGGATTGATAAGAGATGGATATCTTGAAAAGTAGAAAAGATTTTGAAAAATGATAAATTTGTAAAATGTGTAAAATTAAATTTTCTATATTTTTGTAGTTGATCATTTTTTGATAACTTCAAAGGCTCCTGAGATATAAGAGTTAAAAGTTAAAGAGAGACGCAGAGAAGCGAGAGTGTCTGCGTCTCTCTCCCTCTCGATGGGGGGGGGGGGGGGGCGCCAACTTAAAAATGCTATAACTTTAGAACCAGCAAGGCTATCCAAAAGTTGATAAATAAAAAAATGTGTAAAATTGAATTTCCTACATTTTTGTAGTTAACAACTTTTTGATAACTTAAACGGTTCTGGCGATATAAACGGTTTAAGTTAGTAGGAGACGCAGACATCGAGACACTCGAGCCTACCTACGTCTTTGTCGCGTTATAACTCAAGATCCAGTTGACTTGAAAAAGTGATTTTTATACTGAAATGTAGGAAATTTTAATGTTCACATTTACATAATTAACAAAATTTTAATAAATACAGTGACTGTAAAGTCACCGCATTTTAAATTGAGTAAAGATGAGGAGAGGAACTGTTCAACTTCAATCAGCTATAACTCATCAACCAGTGAAGCCAAAGACATGATTTTTATATCAAAATGTAGAAAATCAAATGTTTTATAATTCCTATTTTAATAATTTTTAATACCAACTTTGGTTTTAGAGATATCACGCAACGGGACACCCTTTGCTCTCTCCATCATCATCAATTTTTAAGCACTGTATCTCAAGAAGCAAAACAATAATCAAAAATTTTTCAACTGCAAGAATGTGTAAAATTTTATGCTCTACATTATTATTTTTTATCAATTCCCGAAAATGTTACCGGTTTTGTCAGTAGAGCACGTTTACTGACCTTACCTATAAAGCCCTCTCAATCTCCAGTTAGCAACCAATCTTGCGCTGCGTAAAATTCTAGAACCAATTTAGCTATCGAAAAGTTGTCAACTACAAAACTGTGTAAAATTAATTTTTCTACATTTTTGTAGTTTTCAACTTTTTGATAGCTAATTTGGTTTTTGCGATAGGGCGCGTTTACTGAGCTGCCCTCAAGACCATAGGTGCAGAGAAGCGGGAGAGTTTCTACCTCACTTGGATTCTGCCTAAACTAATGAGAACTTGATTTTAAACAAAAAACCTTAAAAACTTAATGATTATCAGAAACTATCACTATCTAACTTTCAAAAAGGAAAATTTCTAGTCTTTGCTCTTCCTGTTTTCTTCATATTTTTCGTATTTTGACTTATTCCAAAAAAAAAACAACAAGCTCTTTTTTGATCCTCGTAGCAGCTAGCCGTACTTTTTAATATGTCCTCGCCTCATCTTCTTCAAAAATCGTCGTCACGTCATCTGACTTTTCCACTTTTCACGTCATCAGCGCCTTCTCATCCTTCGTACAGTATTTTTCCCATCATCAAGATCATATTTGTGTCCTTTTCGAAGGTGTTCCGATGACGTGTTGGTGGTACCGCGTGGGAATGTTGTTTGAGTGGGATTTGTATAATTAGAGATGGAATTCTGAATTCCTGACTTTCTAAATTTTTTTTCAAACATTTGAAACCTCTGAGATCGCCGCTACCTTCCCTGGAGGCACCTATTTCATATACGCCCTTTGCCTTACTCTTGAGTGTTGCACATGTGGCGCAGTGGTAGTGGTCCCGCTTCTCAATCAGGCGGTCGCGGGTTCAAACCCCCATACCTCCAAAATGTTTTTGTTTTCCTTTCCCACTATTTTTACCTGCCTATTCTTATAAATTACTCACAAAAATACTACCAGTAGTAAAACCAGGTGAAAAATATATATGGCATGATCTCATATTTTGGTGATATATCAAATTAGGCCCACTTACTAGTATTTTTTTCAAATGTCGAAAAACAGGTGAAAATTTTTTTCGGTTATTTTTTTTTGGGTGTTAGCATATGTGTGTATGTGTGCGAGAGCAAAAATCTCGGAGAAAATAGATTAGGTCGTGATCTACTATGCGACCTGATTGAGTTTCGGGTGTGTGTGTCTAGTAGGTAAATTTTTGGTTTCATTTTGTTATTAGTGAGCCCCTGACTCATTTTTATATGATATGTGTTAGATCTGTTGATTGGGACTAATAGGTTGGGAAAGGTAGATCATTTTTATTGTTGACTGATTTTTGATTGCTACTGTGGTAGGGGAGATATAAGCACTTAGAACTTTACAATAGCCATATCTCAAGAGCCGTCTTAGCTACAAAAAAGTTGTCAACTACAAAAATGATCAAAATGAAATTTGCAACATTTTGTATTAAAAACCAAGTTTCTAGCACAAATTTGAGCTAAGTTATAGGCATTTGAAATTTTTAAAAGAGACGCAGACAACGAGACAGTCTCGTTTCTCTGCGTCTCTCACAGCAATTGAAATTTCGAGGCACCAAAAGTAAATCATATCTGGTGCCAAAACTTCAAAAATTTCATAAGATTCCCACAATTATTTTCACTTTTAGCTTCTCCAAATAAAATTGAAATTTTCGAAACTCCAAACTTTCCAATGTCTTGTGATATCTCGGAAACTCTGGAAATAGCAAGGATTTTCTTCAGTTTGCACGTTTTCCATATTCACAGACTATTGTGTAGTAGAGAGACGCAAAGAAACGAGACACTCTCGCTTCTCTGCGCCTCTCCTCTTAGTGCTTTCCCCGCGAAACGCGTTTTCAAGCATGGTAACTTAGAAACGCCATATTTAAAGATCCGTAACAGATATTAAAAAGTTGTTAACTATAAAAATGTGGGAAATTGAATTTCCCACATTATTATAGTTAGCAACTTTTTGATATCTTCAATGATTCTTGAGATATAACCGTTTGAAAGTTAAGAGCAATGCACTTATGGGCTAATGAATCTTATATTGCTCACATCTTAACTCAAATTTGACAGAATCTTATTTTGTAAAAAACGATTTTGATAAAAATGTAATTTTCTACACGATAGTTCTTGACCTAGAGCTCACTTCCTCCTCCATTAAGCGTTCCCAGAATCCCAAACAACTTCCAACTTTTTGCGTCAGAACTTGAGAACTTAACATGATTCACAGGAAATTCCAGACTTTTTAATTTTCGACGAACGCACATTCCCACCCTCCATCCTAGTCATTGTGTTCGTCAGAACAAGAACACTAACTTCTTAAAAATTTTAAGCCAACTTTTAAGCTAAAAATCTGTCCAAGACCACGTCAACTTGATCTCCTCTCTTTCTGATCCGTGACTTCTTCTTCGTCAAAAAACACACCCAGTTAATTATCTCTACGGATTATCCCCCTCAGGAAGAAAAGCTTGGAAATCAAAATCCTTCCAAAGCCAAAAAGGCGATTTAGTGAAGAAATGATATGATAATGATATTCCGTCATCAGAAGAGGCTCCGCCCACTTTTTAAAGCCAGACATTTTGCTAAGGGGCGGGGCTTAGGAAGGTGAGGGAAAAAAGGAGGAAAGTGTATAAAAGATCAGAGGGAAGTGGTCATTATTATATGGTGTTTTGAAAGTTTCCGACTTTTTGAGATTTGGACAGCTGGAGTGCCCTTGGCGCGTTTTCATGTACCATTTTTTCACTTTTTTTGAAACCTTGTTCCAGCTTTTAAGTGAGATTTGCTTGAAACTTAAAAATGTTCAACGTTTTGAGAAAGAGATGCAGAGAAGCGAGAGTGTCTCACTTCTCTGCGTCTCTCTATCCGAGGAGGCCTAGTGTAACTTTGAAGCGTCATATCTCAAAAACCAGTATAGCTATCAAAAAGTGGTAAACTACAAAAATGTGTGAAATTTAATTTTCTACATTTTTACAATTGACAATTTTAAGATAACTTAAGCGGTTCTCGAGATACAAACGTTCATATATTGGATCCCCACCCCCCCCACCCCCCCCCCCTTCATTTCCTAGCGGTGAGTTTACTTCAAAACAGTATATCTCAAGAACCATAATAGCTAATAAAAACTTGTAAACTACAGAAAATATGTAAAATTAAATTTCCTACATTTTTGTAGTTAGCAACTTTTTTGTAGCTATTACGGTTCTCAAGATATTTCGCTCCAAAGTTTGTGCGCCTCCCCACAGGTAAGGCGAGAGGCGCAGACAACGAGACACTCTGCGTCTCTCCCCCCTTCCCACACTATCTCATCACTTTTTTTTCATAATCTTATCCTATTTCCGGGTCCCTCACAAAATATAAAATCAGCCATCTATTCAAAAATTTTCATTTTTCTATGAATGGTCCGATTGACATCATCAAAAACTAACTGGAACCGATTTCCTCGAAAATTAGGCTATTCAATTTTTTTTTTGAAAAAAATTTGATCTTCCAGAACTTTTTCTGCTGGATTTTTATAACAATGAACTCAATCTTATTATCAGAAAACTAATAGAATTCCAGCAAAAGTTTTTTTGATGACTAAGAATTTTTTTTCCATTGTCCAGAATCCAAAAGAATCCAAAAATGAACTCTGACAAACTGATCTTGTTCCAGACATGTCGTATTTACGTTGGCGGATTATCTACAAAGATGTGTAATAAAGAAAAATGCTAATGAAACAAAAATTTTTTCCGAGGAAATCCCTGATCTTTGAAAATTAATCCTTTGGTTTTTTTTTCTTTTAAAATTGAGACTCATTCCTGTCTCCAAGGGTTAATTTTAGAGTTTACTCACTCTTAATTGTAATGTTTCAGAGCATAATTACTAGTGAAACAGTGAACTTTAATCAGCAGAAAAATGTGTGATCAGTCAAGGCAACATATCTCGAAAACTAGAAAAGTTAGAGATAAATTTTCAAGTACAGAAATGTAGAGCAGAAAATTTGCCACATTTTTGTTTTTTGAAATAACTCAAAATTTAGAATTTGAGTGCACTTCCAGTGCTTCAAATGTAGCGTGCCCTCTAGAGGAGAGACGCAGAGAAACGAGGGTGTCTGCGTCTCTCCTGCTACCTAGCTGACTGTATCTAAATCCAAATATTAATTTTCCGACTTCCCTTTTCTAAGCTAAAATCCTTTCCCCGATCAAAACTCGCATGCGCCCACCATGCTTACATCGGCTATGACTAGAAAATCCTAGGCTCCGCCCCTGTTTTCATTTTTTTACTATCTCTATAAAATATATTGAGGATGACTCACATGAGTTCAAATTTATCAGTCACACTTCTTTGTGCACCAGATTATCCTTTCTTGTAATTTTTTGTGTCTCGAAGGGTCAGAACACTTTTTTCGGAAAATTGGTTCTTCCGTTTTTTTGAAAATGTTCTTACTGATGTATTTCAGAGCAAGGTGTGTTTATACTCGTTTGAACTGTCTTGAAATGTATGTTCCAAAAATGTAGAGTTAAGATACTTTTTTTTAAAATAGAGCATTTCGTAAAGTTTGAACTTTCTTTACAAAATCTGCTGTTTCTCGGTTATTTTTCATTCAACTTTTAGCGTTATTCCCCAAGGGGAAACGCGCTCTATCGCAACTTGGCTGAAATTTGAATTTTCAGCTTTTCCGCCGTTTTGAAAACAGCGAATCATGTTTTGGTTGGTGCGTGGACTCCTCGTGAACAATTCGACTGCTGTCCGGGTTGTCCACGAGAAGTCCACGCACCCACCAAAACATGTTTAGCTGTTTTCAAAACGGCGGGAAAGCTAAAAATTCAAATTTCAGCCAAGTTGGCGATGAAGCGCGTTTCCCCTTGGGGAATATCGCTAATAGATTATTGTACATTTTTTTCTTAAATCAGGGGTTCGAATGAACATAAAGACACCTAATTTTGAACCTTGCTGATTTTCCATGTTGCAATCTCGCTCCATTGATAACATCACACTTTTCGCGCCAAATTCAAATTTCAAGCCCAATTTTTTTCAGATGGACACTTCCCCATTTCAATCTTCATCCATCACCCTCCCGCCCGTCTCCACATCATCACTAACAGGTTGGTTGGTTCATTGTGTTCTGATATGTGCGCTGATTATCAGATTTTGAGAATATGATTTCATACAAAAAAATGACTCGCTAATTCTTCCCACACCACCATCAAAAAGCTAACACCTTTAGTTGGTTGATCCGATTTTTCGAATTGATTTAAATCGGCTTTTGGATCGGTGGGGAAATTATTATGATGAGATTTTTGAGGGTTTAGCAATGGGGATTTGAGAGAGTCTCAAAGATTCTTGGTTCATTTTTGTGCTTGTTGTGTCTGGTATCCAACATTTTTCGACAAAAAATTTGGGTAGTAGCTTTTGCAGTTATGTTAAAAGTTCAAAGGTTAATAACTCTTTTGCTTTTAATGTTATCAAAAAGTGGTCAACTAGAAAAATGAAGCTCAGAAAATTTTACACATTTTTGTAGTTGGTAACTTTTTGATAGCTTTACTGACTCTTGAGATATAACGATTTGAACTTTGAGAGTGTCTGCGTCTCTCTTATTTTCAAAGCACCGTAACTCTCCTTCCAGTATAGCTAGAAAATTGGTTCTACCTGAAAAATGTCGCAAATTTTCCGCTCTTTCACATCAACACAAATTGTTTTTTCATTCCAACTACCTCAATTTACAGATGTCCTGCAAACCATAGCCGCTCTTCAAGCCTGTCCCACATCCTCTGTCGCATCCACGTCCACAGCAATGCTATCACCGAATCTGACATTTTCAACAACGATTCCTAGTGTCAACTTGTTTCCACCAACTCAACCAGCAGCGAATACATTGGGAATAGGAACGATTCCAGTGCAGGTAAGGGAAAATAAAGAATGAGACGCGCAGAGAAGCTAGCGTGACTGTTTTATCTCTGTCGCAGCCTCAAGAGCTCGTGGACTTTGAAACACTGTATCTCAAAAACCAGCACAGATAGCACATTTTTGTAAACTGCGAAAATGTAGAAAATTTAATTTTACATATTTCAATAGTTTACAACTTTTTGATAGCTATCCTCCTAACAAGGATACGCGTTTTTAAACCTGATCATCATTCATTTCAAGCCCCAAATAATAAGTCATAAACCTCCACTCATCATTATTTGCGCAAAACTGTTGAAAAATCCCGAGAATCCATCTCAAGTCAATTAAAAATCTGACAAAATCCGATCAGATCATCTGGTAAGTTTGTTAGCTGAAGCTAATACGTGGAAGTTTATAAAATGAAATCATTGAGCTGCCTGCAAAGCACATGTTTTAGTGTGATGGGATAGGGGGGATGAGCTCCACATATATTGAAGGGAGGCTTTCTTTGCAGTGTGCTATCTCTTTACCCGTCAAGTTATGTAAAAACTATCAACTACAAATCTATACAAAACTGAATTTCCCATATTTTCGTAATATACAACTTTTTGCTATCTCTACTGCGCCGTGAGTTATTACGCTTCAAAGTTGCCACTCTGCAAAAGAAGGTCGGAGAGACGCAGAGAAGGGACGCGCCAACTTTAAAATGTTATAACTTTGGAACCAGTTAAGCTATCTAAAAATTGTTAACAATAAAAATATGTAAAATTGAATTTCCTACATTTTCGTAGTTTACAATTTTTTGATAGCTGCAATGGTTCTTGAGATACAGTGTTTTAAATTTGACCCCCTCCCCTCACCTGTACACAGTAGGAGAGACGCAGAGAAGCGAGATTGTCTGCGTCTCTCCTCCATTCACACGATCTTTTTACCTCAACAAATCCATTTTCCAGCAATTTCTCCAAAACCCATCGCTGCTCCAAGGAACCCCATCCGCATTGGAAGTCCTCACCAACGCCCTCTTCGCCACCACCACCCATCGTCGTGCCTCGTGCCCGGAGCCCCCAGCGACCTCTCAAGCTACAGTAACCCTACAAGTTCCCGCCCAAGGCTCCCCTGAACGTCGTCGGTACTCTGAGACTAATATGGAGATGCTGATTCGGGAGCAGCTGGCTCAAATGATGCCTCCGACTGCGCAGCTACCAGGAATGCCTGGATGCTATTATCAGCATGTGCCTGCTGTTTCGGCGGCGGGATCTTCTAGTGGGATTGGACTCGCTGGGATTGTTGAGCAAGCTAGAATCAATGTGACAAATAACATTGCTCAAAATCGGAGAGCTGCGAATCATCGGAAAGCGAGGTGAGGAAAAATTCTAACTTGTTTATAGTGCCAGTCAGAAAAATCACTATATCTCAAGACGCAGGAAAGCTATCGAAAAGTTGTCAACTATTAACATAGAGCATTTAAAATTTTACACATTTTACTAGTTGACACTTTTTTTATAACTGTAGCGCTTTTTGAGATGCAATTGCTCTAAGTTAGGTCACCGCTCGACAAGAAGAGGGAAGGAGGGCGAGCCCATTTCAAGGCATCATATCTCAAGAATCGTTACAGCTATAAAAAAGTAGTTCATTACAAATATATAGAAAATTAAATTTTACACATTTTGCAAGTTATTGTATTACAGTACCTGTGATGGTTCTTGAGATATAGCGCTTTAAAGTTACACCTGTAACAATAGTCTCCCCATCTCATGCACTTTTCGAAATCATATTCAAGATCAAACCAACCAAACCTATTCTTAGACTCAATATATCATATAGAACATGTGAACATTCTCCCCAATCATTAGATGCACTAAACCATAGGGCGTGAGAATCATTGGAAAATTTCACACAGTTGCTTTTGGAACGTGCCTAGGAAGTGAACGCGTGATTTGTTCTCATGTGACTAGACGGAGGTACAGGAATTTCAGAAATCTTAAGATTTCAGGAAAATTAGAATCTCAAGATTCAGAATCTGTTTGGAAGGACATTAGGTTTCGGGGTTCAGAGTTCAGAATATGAATTTGGAATATTGATAGAGCGCACTGTCTCGGATTACTCTGGCGCCCAGCGATGTTAAAGGAAGAATTCGACCAAACAATTTTTTTTCGCTTTAAAATGTGTGAAAATGTGTCCTGATTCCGAATATCATAATGAAAAAGTTCAAAAATTCCTTTAAAACCCCGGAAATCCGCTTTGAAATGACCGTTTTTGGCCGAAGTTGTTTTAGGCGGCCGTTGCCGAACTCCGGAGTTTTCTCGGCCACCGCTTTTTTCGCCGATTTGTGTCATTTTTCCTGGTTTTTCGGCAGAAACTGGAATACAATTTGATAATTTGGAATAAAATTTGATAATTATTTGATTTAATTTCCAGAACAATCTACGGTACCACACAGACCCAACAACTCGAAGACATGTTCCGCGGACAGATGTACGTCGTTGGCGCCGAGCGGGAAAACCTGGCCGCCCGTCTCGGATTATCCCCGTCTCAAGTCAGAATCTGGTTCCAAAACCGACGGAGCAAACACCGTAGAAAGCAGCAAGAGGAGCAACAGACCAATCGTTCCCCATCGTTTTTGGATAAGGAGGAGAAATTGGATGAGGAGGATGAGGAGGAGGATGTAGAGGAGGATGATGATGTGAAGGTGTTGAATTGAGTTTGTGAATACTTTTGAGAAAAAAAAACAAATTGTGATAATTTTTTTTTGGTTTACTTTGACTTGATTTGTACCACCCTGCCAACTCTCTCATATTGATCTTGATAGTGTCTTTTGTACTGTTATACCAGAAATTCAATAAAACTTCAAGCACTTGTAACTTTTTGATGAATTGCAACTTTGAACGAGTATAACTCAATAGTGACTGCAGGTGTCAAAATATTGTTAAAGCAAAAATTTGTAAAATGAAATTTCCTACAATTTTGTAGTTGACAAATTTTTGATAATTCGTTTAGTTTTTGAGATATTTTGCTTCAAACACCCTGACATCAATCCCAAGGAAAAAGTCATTAATCTGAAAATCCAAAATCCCATCATCATAATTTGCGTAAAATTTTCTAAAAATCCGGAGAATCCGATTTGAGTCAATTGGAAATCCTGTCAAAGCAGATCAGATTTATGAGGAAGGTTTGTTAGCTGCGGCTATTACGTGGAAGTTTATAAAATGAAATCATTTGAGCTGCCTGCAAAGCACATATGAGAATGTGGTGGGATAAGATTTAGTCGACATAAGCTTTAACTGTTGAAAAAACAGTTGATGATGGAGCACGTTTGCCACATACGTATGCTGCTCCACATATCTCGTTTGAAGGGAGACTTACCCTGCAGCGTGATATCTCATCACCTGTTAAAGCTATGCAAAAACTATCAATTGCAAAGGGTTAGAAATTATGGTGAAAAAAAATTAAAAATTTCCGTATTCAAGGTTTTATGCAATGCAACACGAAATCTTTGTACTCAGGTAATAAAGTCTTCATTCAATACAAGTAGTGCAGAAAATCAAGCGTCTTTAATGTCCAGGTAGACATGCCCAAAACCCAAATACTTGATGCTGACCAACACCAATCCTTTTTCTCTAGCAAGCTTTCCGTTCCACTCCCAGTCTCCAAATAAACCTACAAAACGCTCGCTTTCGGTCAAAAGTTCTTGAATCCCGTCCAACATCACATTTTCATTTGCATTACAAATTTCAGCACGAAATTCCTTCAATCGCGGAGCCCCTCCGCTTAACACATGTCTGAGGTATTGGTTGATCTCGGTATTAAAGAATTGTCGATCGAAAATCCGAAGTTTGACGCAATCTAGTTGGCATAGATGTTTCCCTTTCATCCATTCTGCAGAAATGGTGAGATCTTCGTACTTTTTGTGGAAATTTTCAATTCGGCACTCGTCGAATGTTTTTTGAAAAAAGTAGAGAGATCTTGGATTCAGGTCGAGAAGAGTATGCCTCAATTTCTCGTTGCTACCATATCCGTAGCTGTTAGAAACTTCCGCATCATACGAGTATCCACCTTGACGCTCTTCGACTATATCCAACATCCAGATGTTGTAATTCGAAATTTCAACTTTCTTGACTTTGGCCGTGAATAGATCACAAAGATGCTCGACGAGGGTTTTTGTTTCTTGGACAACATTCTTCCAGCAAGAAACAAACAATTCGGTGTCTTTCCAAAAAGACATATTTTCAACGGTTTTGTAGGTTTCCCATCCGGACGGATATAGTTCAGGAAGACTTCTGATTTTAAACGTAACTTGGTCTTCGGAACATTTCTCGTTAAGAAGACGAATTTCGATATCGTCTTCAACATTAGAAAGTTTTAACGATACAGTTGATTTGTATCGATAGTTTTTGACAGCAAAACGCATTCGTTTGGAGCAAAGGGACAATTTGAACCTGTAAAACTGGCATGATTAAAGTTTATGTGACAATTAGACTCACTGTTCCTTGAGTTCAATCTGCTGGATAATTTCCATGAGTGCCAACGATGGAAGTTGAAGTAGGGGGAATAATGAGGACGACATATGGAGACAATCTGGAAAAGTCGATAAATTGGGCAAAAACGACGAGAAATCTAAAAACTATATGAAGACATGAACGTCGATAATGACTGTTCTAACGGGCAGCGTAAAAAAAGAGCAAGGGTACGGATCGATATTTGGTTGGGTAACTAGAAATATCGAAAAAATCAGGAAAGAAAACGAACGAGTAACTGTAGTGACTGGCCGAGGCGAGGGAGGAGAGGGTTGGTGTGGATCGATCGATTGTTGGGTCTCGAAACGAAAATAGTCCCGCTGAGTGTGGGCACCCTGACGAAGGTTTAGCGAGACAAAACCCCCGTTCTAGAAATTTGAACACCAAACATGAGAAATAGTGAGGAAAGAGTGGAGAAACGTCGGATAAGAGCAAAACTGGAAGGGGAAAGAATAAAAACAAACGACTAAAAGACACAAGCAATGAAAAATTCAGAAAATAATAGAAGGCCTATTGCTCTGCTCCGTCTGTTGCAAAAGACAGTTGATGATGGAGTGGTTCCACATATCCCGTTTGAGGGGATTCTTGCTTTGCAGCGTTCTATCTCATTGCTTGTTGCAGAGTTATTCCGTTGCAATTTTACCACAAGACTCCGAGAGATGCAAAGAAGCGAGAGTGTTTGCGTCTATTCAGGACATCAAGGTTAGAAATGACGATGAACAAAAAATTAAAAATGCCGTACTCAAGTTATGAAGGTTTTATTCAATGCAAAACAAAATCTTTGTACTCATTGTCAGGTAATAAAGTCTTTATTTAATACAAGTAGTACATTAGATCAAGCTTACTTAATCTCTAGGCAGACATACCCAGAGCCGTTGAACTGGATGCTAACCAACACCAATTCTTCTCCTCTAGCAACTTTTCCTTTCACATTCCAGTTTCCGCGTCGATCTTCAAAACGCTCGCTTTCAGTCAAAAGTTCTTGAATCCCGTCCAACATCACATTTTCATTTGCATGCCGAACTTCAGCGCGAAATTCCTTCAATCGCGGAGCCCCTCCGCTCAACACATGCTTAAAGTATCGATTGATCTCGGTATTAAAGAATCGTCGATCGTAAATCCAAAGTTTGACGCAGTCTAGTTGGCACAAATGTTTCCCTCTCATCCATTCTGCAGAAATGGTGAGATCTTCGTACTTTTTTTGGAAGTTTTCAATTCGAAACTTGTCGAATGTTTTTTGATAAAAGTGGAGGGATCTTGGATTCAAGTCGAGAAGAATATGCCTCAATTGCTCATCGTTATAACCATACCCGTAGCTGTTCAAAACTACCGCATCATACGAGTATCCACCTTGATACTCTTCAATAATATCCAACATCCAGATTGCGTAATTCGAAACTTCAACTTTCTTGACTCTGGCCGTGAATAAATCACAAAGATGTTTGACGAGGGTATTCGTTTCTTGGACAACATTTTCCCAGCAAGAAATAAACAATTCGGTGTCTTCCCAAAAAGACATATCGGTTTTGTAGGTTTCCCATCCGGACGGATATATTTCAGGAAGACGTCTGACTTTAAACGTAACTTCGTCTTCAGAACATTTCTCATTGAGAAGACGAATTTCGATATCGCCTCCCACATTGGAAAGTTTTAACGATACGGTTGATTTGTCTCGATAGTGTTTGACAATAAAGTGCATTCGTTTGGAACAAAGAGACAAGTTGAACCTGGAAAACTGTAATTATTAAGTTTTATGTAAAAATTAGACTCACTGTTCCTTGAGTTCAGTCTGCTGGATAATTTCCATGAGTGCCAACGATGGAAGTTGAAGTAGGGGGAATGATGAGGACGACATATGGAGCAAGTCTGGAAAAGTCGATAAATTGGGCAAAAACGACGAGAAATCTCAAAAAGAAAAGAAGACAGGAACATCGATAATGACTGTCATGACTGCAAGCGGATAGAAAAGATGAAGGTACGAATCGATGTTTGGTTGGGTAACTCTAGAGAAATATCGATAAATCAGGAAAGAAAACGGTCGAGTAACTGTAGTGACTGGCCAAGGCGGGAGAGGGGGGGGGTTAGTGTGAAACGATCGATTTTTGGGTCTCGAGACGAACACATGTAGTTACGTCAAAGGAACACCCAGTGCGAGGTTTATCGAAACAAAACCCCCGTTCTGGTCTACAGTAGTATTCAAAAAACGGCGCGAAATTTGAACATCAAGCATAATAAAAAGTGAGGGAAGATAGAAGAAAAGTCGCAAGTCTGGCAGGGGAAAGAAGAAAGAGAAAAGATTAAAAGCCACAAGCAATGAAAAAAAAACAGCTGATGATGGAGCGGTTCCACACTCGTTTTAAGAGAGGCTTACCTTGTTGCGTGCTACCTCATTACCTGTTCAAGCTATCTAAAACTATCAACTACAAAAATATACAAAACTGAATTACCTATATTTTCGGTGTTTACAACTTTTTGCTATCTCTACTGCGCCGGGAGTTATTCTGCTTCAAAGTTTCCTGTCTGCAACAAAAGGCTGAGAGGCGTGCTCCAGTTAAGAAGATTGTATTCTAAAAAAACGAAATCCTTGTACTCAGGTAATAAAGTCTTTATTCAATGAAAAATAGTGCAGAAAATCAAGCGTCTTGAATCTCCAGGTTGACGATCCCAAAACGGGAACACCTGACGCTGACCAACACCAATCCCTCTCCTCTAGCAACTTTCCCGTTCAGATGCCTGTTTCCATGCTCATCTATTACTCGCTCGCTTCCCGTCAAAAGTTCTCGAATCCCGTCCAACATCACATCCTCATTAGCACTCTGAACGTCAGCACGAAATTCCTTCAATCGCGGAGCCCCTCCACTCAACACATGTTTAAGATATCGATTGATCTCAGTACTCGAGAGATACCGATGTATCTCAAGTTCGACGCAATCCAGTTGGCATAGATTTTCGTCGGTCATCCATGTTGCTGGAGAAATGGTGAGCTTTTCAAACTTTTTGTGAAAATTTTCAATTCGAAACTGGTCGGATGCTTGTTGATGAATGTCGAGTGACTTTGGATTCAAGTCGAGAAGAATATGCCTCAATTTCTCATCGTTATGACCATATCTGAAGTTCCAAACTTCCGCATCATACGAGAACGCGCCTTGGCGCTCTTCGACTATATCCAACATCCAGATTTTGTTATTCTTAACTATAACTTTTCTGACTCTGGCCCTAAACAGATCACAAAGGTGATCGATAAGCAATTCTGTTCTTCGAAATTGTTTCCTTGAATTCCAGTTGTATGGAACTCCTTTGACATCAGCTTTGATTTTAATAGTTACTTCGTCTTCTGAGCTTCTCTCCTTAAAAAAACTAACTCCGACATCTTCTCCCATACTGAACAGTTTCAAAAAAATGGTTGATTTGTCCCGATAGTGTTTAACAATTAAGTGCATTCGTTTGGAGCAAAGGGACAAGTTGAACCTGTAAAGCTGGGGTGATTAAAGTTTATGTGACAGTGGGACTTACTGTTCCTTGAGTTCAATCTGCTCGATAATTTCCCTGAGCGCCAACGATGGGAGTCGAAGTAGGGGGAATGATGAAGACGACATATGGAGAAAATCTGGAAAAGTCGATAAATTGGGTAAAAACTACCGGAATTCTCAAAGAGAAAAGAAAACAAGAACATCGATAATTACTGTCACGACTGACCGGGGAGGTGAAGGGTGAGGGTGCGAATCGATGTTTCGTTGAGTAACTAAAAATATCGAAAAATCAGGAAAGAAAACGGGCGGGTAAACGTAGTGACTGGCCGAGGCGAGAGAGGGGGGTTGGTATGGATCGATCGATTGTTGGGTCTCGAGACGAACATAGTCACGCTGAGTGTAGACACCCTGACAAGATTTAGAAAGGCGCGGAACCAAAAATAAAAGCAAGTCTGACAGGGGAAAGAAAAAAGAGAGAAAAGACTAAAATCCGAGACATCTCATTAATAATACATAGAAGGCCTATTGCTTTGCTCCCACTGTTGGGGATAAGCTTTAGTGGAAATAAGCTTCCTTTTTTTTAAACATTTGACAATGGAGCGGTCCCAATATTTTCGTTTTTTTTTAAACGTTTTGCTATTTCTACTGCGCCGTGAGTTATTGCGCTTAAATGTTGCTGTTCCGAGAAAAGAGACTGAGAGAGGCAAAGAAGCGAGAGTGTTTGCGTCTCTTCAGGATATCAGGGTTAGAAATGACGATGAACAACAAATTACAATTGCCGTACTGAAGTTAACAAGGTTTAATTCAATGCAAAACGAAATCTTTGTACTCAGGTAATAAAGTCTTTATTCAATAAAAAATAGTGTAGAAAATCAAGCGTCTTTAATCTTCAGGTAGACGACCCCAAAACCGAAAAACTTAATGCGGACCAACACCAATCCCTCTTCTCTAGCAACTTTCCCGTTCAGATACCAAATTCCATCTTCATCTTCTACTCGCTCGCTTCCCGTCAAAAGTTCTTCAATTCCGTCCATCAAATTCTCAGTTGGGTCCCGAACTTCAGCCCAAAACTTTCTCAATCGAGGAGCCCCTCCACTCAACACATGCTCAAAGTACCGATTTATCTCGGTACTCGAGAATTTTCGATTGTAAATCCTAAGTTCCACACAATCTAGCTGGCAAAGATTTTCAACGGTCACCCATGATGCTGCAGAAATGGTGAGATTTTCGTATTTTTTCTGAAATTTTTCAATTCGAAACTGGTCGGATGCTTTGTAAGTAATGTCGAGAGACCTTGGATTCAAGTCGAGAAGAATATGCCTCAAGTGGTCATCGTTACGACCATATCCGTAGCTGTTCAAAACTATTGCATCATACGAGTATCCACCTTGCTGCCCTTCAATAATATCCAACATCCAGAATTTGTCATTCCTTGCAAAAACTTTCTCGACCCTTGCCGTGAATAGATCACAAAGGTGACAGACGAGGAGTTTAGTTAGTCGAATTTGTTCGCTTGAACCCCTTCTGTGTGAGTTCCCTTCGGCATCTTTGACTTTAAAAACTACTTCGTCTTCAGGATATTTTTCTTTAAGAAGAAAAATGTTGACATCGCCTCTCACACTGAAAAGCTTCAACGGCATAGGTGATTTGCGTCGATAGTTCTTGGCAGCAAAGTGCATTCGTTTGGAGCAGAGAGACAAGTTGAATCTGTAAAACTGGCGTGATTGATGTTCATGGGACTGTGAGCCTTACTGTTGCTTGATATCCATCTGCTCGATAATTTCCCTGAGCGCCAAAAATGGAAGTCGAAGTAGGGGGAATGATGAGGAAGACATATGGAGAAATCTGGAAAAGTCGATAAATTGGGCAAAAACGACGAGAAAGGAAAGAAAGACTAGAACATCGATAATGACTGTATGACTGACCGCGTAGAGACAAGATGAGGGTACAAAACGATGTTTGGGATCGACTCTCGATTGAGTAACTAGAAATATCGATAAATCGGGAAAGGCAGCAGGGGAGTAACTGTAGTGACTGACCGAGGTGGGAAAGGGGGTTTGGTGTGGATCGATCGATTTTTAGGTCTCGAGGCGAACATAGTCACGCTGAGTGTGGACACCCTGACCAAGGTTTAGCGAGACAAAACCCTAGTTTTGGTTAACAGTTGAATTCAATAAATGACGCGAAATTGGAACATCAATCAGGAGAAATAGTGAAGGAGGAGAGGAGAGAAGTTGGATGAGAGCAAGTCTGGCAAGGAAGGAAGAAAAAGAAAAGACTTAAAGCCACGAGCAATGAGAAATACAGAAATAATAGAAAGCCGGAAAATCAGAATTTGAGTCAATCTTTGTACTCAGGTAATAAAGTCTTTATTCAAAAAAAAATAGTGCAGAAAATCAAGCGTCTTTAATCTCCAGGTAGACGACCCCAAAACGAGAACACCTGACGCTGACCAAATCCAATCCCTCTTCTCGAGCAACTTTCCCGTCCAAATGCCAGGTTCTCTCTTCATCTTCTATTAGCTCGCTTCCCGTCATAAGTTCTCGAATTCCGTCGAATATCCCATCTTCGTTTGCAAGCCGAACTCCAGCACGAAACTTCCTCAATCGTGGAGCCCCTCCTCTCAACACATGCTTGAGGTACCGATTGATCTTGGTACTCGAAAAATTTCGATTGTAAATCATAAGTTCGACGCAATCCAGCTGGTATAGATTATCCACGGTCATCCATGATGCAATAAAAATTGTAAGATTTTCGTACTTTTTGCGAAAACTTTCAATTCGAAACTGGGCGGATGCGTTGTGATAAATTTCGAGGGACCTTGGATTCAAGTCGACAAGAATATGCCTCAATTGCTCATCGGTGTACTCATACTTGTTCCAAATTTCCGCATCATACGAGAATGCGCCTTGTACCTCTTCGACTATATCCAACATCCCGGTTCTGTCATCATAAACTTTAACTTCCTCAACTTTGGCTGCGAATAAATCACAAAGGTTCCCGACGAGGAGTTTTGTTCTTTGAAATTGTTCGCTTAAATTCCAGTTGTATGGATCTCCTTCGGCATCAGCATTGACTTTAAAAATTACGTTGTCTCTTTTCTTAAGAAGAGAAACTTTGACATTTCTTCCCACATTGAACAGTTTTAACGATACGGTTGATTTGTCTCGATGGTTTTTGACAACAAAACGCGTTCGTTTGGAGCAGCGAGACAATTTGAATCTGTTAAACGGGCATTATTAAGTTTACTGTGACAATGAGACTTACTGTTCATAAAGTTCAATCTTTTCGATAATTTCCCTGAGAGCCACTAATGGAAGTCGAAGTAGGGGGAATGATGAGGAAGACATTCTGGAGAAAATCTAGAACACAACGATTAATTGGGCAAACGAGAAATCTCAAAATGAAAGGAGACGAAAACATCAATAATGAGAGCCACGACTGACTGCGGAGGTGGAGAGTAAGAGTTCGGATCGATGTTAGGTTGGGTCACTAAAAATAACGATAAATCAGGAAAGAAAACGAACCGGTGACCGTAGTGACTGGCCGAGGCGGGTAAAGGGGGGGGGGGATCGGTGTGGATCGATAGATTGTTGGGTCTCGAGACGAACATAGTCACGCTGAGGCCGGCTAGGTTTAGCGAGACAAAACCCCTGTTCTGAGTCAGCGATCGGTTAACATACTATCTCTCTCTACCAGACTGATATGGAAGTCCCCACGTGGTCACGATTCCTAGAGTTTTGAAGGAATTGACCAAGGTTTTTGATAGAACATTTTCAAACCTTTGCAGATACAAGTTACAAAGTTGGCAGGGCAAACATAAAATCAGAATACCGATTTTTGTCACAACCCTGAAAATATGTGACGAGGATCATATGGTAAGAGCGACAAAGATGAAAAAAAAGTTGGGGATCTTCAAACAGCCGTTATCCGGAATACAACACGCAAGTGATATATACTTTATTCAATACAAAAAGTTCACAAGCTCAAATTTCTTTAATCTCCAGAGAGATATCTGCAAACAAATGCATGATACTGACTTCCACTAATCCCTCTTCTCTAGCAACCGTTCCATTCACATGCCAGTTTCCACCTCCTTCTACTAGCTCCATTCCCGTCCAAAGTTCTTGAATCCCGTCCAATATCGCATCTTCATTTGCATTCTGAACTTCTGCAAAAAACTTTCTCAACCGTGGAGCTCCTCCTCTCAACACATGTTTCAAGTACAGATTGACCTCCGAATTCGAATAATACCGACCGTGAATCTTAAGTTCAACGCAATCCAGCTGGTATATATTTTCGATGGTCACCCATTTTCCTGCAGAAATGGTGAGATTATTGTACTTTTTGTGAAAATTTTCAATTCGAAACTGCTCGGATGCTTTGTGATCAATGTCGAGTGACCTAGGATTTAAATCGAGAAGAATATGCCTCAATTGCTCATCGGTACGATTGTCGATGTTCCAAATTTCCGCATCATACGAGAATGCGCCTTGTCGCTCTTCGACTATATCCAACATCCAGATTTTGTAATTCGAAATTTCAACTTTCTTGACTCTGGCCGTGAATAAATCACAAAGATGCTCGACGAGGGTTATCGTTTCTTGGACAACATGTTCCGAGAAAGAGATAAACAAATCAGGGTTTTTCGAAAACGACATATTTCCATGGGTTTTGTAAGTTTCCCATCCAAACCGATTGATTTCATAATGACGTTTGACTTTAAACGTAACTTCGTCGTCAGGACATTTCTCATTAAGAAGACAAATGTTGATATCGGCTCCCACATCGGAAAGTTTTAACGATACAGTTGATTTTCCTCGAAAGTGTTTGACAATACAGTACATTTGTTTGGAGCAAAAGGACAACTTGCATCTGGAAAACTTGCATGATTATGTTTTATGTGACAATGACACTTACTGTTCCTTGAGTTCAGTCAGCTGGAGAATTTCCGCGAGTGGCAGCGTTGGAAGTCGAAGTAGGGAGAATGATGAGGAAGACATATAGAGAAAATCTGGAAAGTCGATAAATTGGGCAAAAACGACGAGAAATCTCAAAAAGAAAAAAAACAAGAATATCGCTAATGACTGACACGACTGACAGCGTAGAGAAAAAAGGTAGGTGAAAAAAGATGTTTCGTTGGGTAACTAGAAATATCGATATATCAGGAAAGAAAAAGGACGAGTTACCGTAGTGACTGGCCGAGGCGGGAGAGGGTGTTGGTGCGGTTCGATCGATTGTTGGGTCTCGAGACGAACACAGTCACGTCAAGAGAGGGAACAACTCAATGGGTGTTCGTTGTCACAACCTTCGCCAAACATGCGTACGCCAAAATTTTTACGACGAAGAACATAACGGTTGCAGAGTTTCGATCTGTTCGATCATTTCTCTGAGAGCCACTAGTGGAAGACGAAGTAAAGGGAATGAAAGGGGAAACAAAAATGTGTCAGTTTTTTCAATTTCTCAGGTGGTCCTATCCTTGCACGGCTGCAAAAGTGACTTCTGGATAGTAGACGAGATCTCTATTCTAGAAGCATGAAAATTTGCCTTCGGGGGTTATTTTGTATTCTGACTAGTGAGTCAAATGGTAGTTACAGATTTTTTATATAATTTTTACTTTTCTCGGAACACCCTAAAAAGGTGGTCCTATCCTTGTTGCACGCACTGTATAGGCGCAAAGAAGCGCGCGTGTTTGCGTCTCTTCAGGACATCAGATGTAGAAATGACGATGAACGAAACATTACACTTTCCGTATTGAGATAATAAACCTTTTATTCGATACAAAACAAAATCAAGCTTCTTTAATCTCCAAGTAGACGCACCCCAAACTGGAAACCTTGACGCTGGCCGACACCAATCCCTCTTCTCTAGCAACTTTTCCATTCACAGTCCAAACTCCACGTTCATCTTCAAAACGCTCGCTTCCCGTCAAAAGTTCTTGAATCCCGTCCAACATCACATCTTCATTTGCACGCTGAACTTCACTAAACGGTAATGTATCCCGTTTGAGGTACGGCTTTTTAGACGAGACTATGCTGAATGAAACAAGCATAAAAAGTTATGTAAGGGCTTGAAACCGTTTTTGTGCCTTATTAACGGCCATCGAGAAAATCAACTTTTTGTCAAAATTTCACGAAATCTGAAATTTTCATCTTCAAAGGGCCATAACTTGGTTTGTTCTTGACGGATTTTTGCAAACTAAAGTGAGTCATAAAGCTAAAACATTCAAAAATGTAATTCTGAAAACAATTATGTTTTATCTATTTGTGTAAAAAAGTTATTTGTCAAAAATCATGAGTGCCAAAGTACCAAGGATGGCCTAAAAGGTTTAAAATGAGTGGGGTATTTTTTGGATTTACTTTTAAATGAAAGACCATGTTTGATATAGTATAAAAACATAATTTGTTATAGGGGTAACCGTCCAAATTCGAAAAATAATTTTGATTTAATAAAATTTCTTTTTGACATTTTTTGAGAAATTTCAAATTTCTCACAATTTTTATATTGAACTTTAAAAGATTGTTTTAGAACCAAAATGTTCAAGATTTGAGCTTTTCAATAAACTTTAAATCGTAAGATTTGCTCAAGTTTGAAGCATTTTATGACCGGTTGAAGTTAGAAGACTGATTTTGGTGTGCCCTCTGATAGTCGAAAAATGAAAATGATCCTAGAGCTTTGAAATCTTTTGCATTTTGTAGATAATTTGAATATAAAACATATTGTCCACTGCAACTTTCTTCCATCTCTTCATCCGCGTTCGTAAAATTGCGAAGTATAATGTCGAGCCCATCAGAATGGCGATTTTCTCCTTTTGAAATTTTACGAACGAGGATGAAGAGATGGAAAAAAGTTGCAGTTGACAATATGTTTTATATTCAAATTATCTACAAAATGCAAGAAATTTCAAAGCTCTAGGATCATTTTCATTTTTCGACTATCAGAGGGCACACCAAAATCAGGCTTCTAACTTCAACCGGTCATAAAATGCTTCAAACTTGAGCAAATCTTACGATTTAAAGTTTATTGAAAAGCTCAAATCTTGAACATTTTGGTTCTAAAACAATCTTTTAAAGTTCAATATAAAAATTGTGAGAAATTTGAAATTTCTCAAAAAATGTCAAAATGAAATTTTATTAAATCAAAATTATTTTTCAAATTTGGACGGTTACCCCTATAACAAATTATGTTTTTATACTATATCAAACATGGTCTTTCATTTAAAAGTAAATCCAAAAAATACCCCACTCATTTTAAACCTTTTAGGCCATCCTTGGTACTTTGGCACTCATGATTTTTGACAAATAACTTTTTTACACAAATAGATAAAACATAATTGTTTTCAGAATTACATTTTTGAATGTTTTAGCTTTATGACTCACTTTAGTTTGCAAAAATCCGTCAAGAACAAACAAAGTTATGGCACTTTGAAGATGAAAATTTCAGATTTCGTGAAATTTTGACAAAAAGTTGATTTTCTCGATGGCCGTTAATAAGGCACAAAAACGGTTTTAACCCCTTACATAACTTTTTATGCTTGTTTCATTCAGCATAGTCTCGTCCAAAAAGCCGTACCTCAAACGGGATACATTACCGTTAAGAAACTTTCGCAACCGTGGAGCCCCTCCATTCAACACATGCTTAAAGTACCGATTGATTTCGGCACTCGAGAATTTTCGATTGTAAATCTTAAATTCGGCGCAATTCAGCTGGTATAGATTGTCCACGGTCATCCATGTTGCTTCCAAAATGGTGAGATTATTGTACTTTTTGTGAAAATTTTCAATTCGAAACTGGTCGGTTGCTTTGTGATCAATGTCGAGCGATCTCGGATTTAAGTCGAGAAGAATATGCCGTAATTGCTCATCGGTACCCTCGTCGATGTTCCAAACTCTCGCATCATACGAGTATCTACCTTGACGCTCTTCAACAAAATCCAACATCCAGATACTTTCATCATTAACTCTAACTTCCTCAACTTTAGCCGTGAATAAATCACAAAGATACTTGATGTGGGTTTTCGTTCCTTGGATAACATTAATCCAGAAAGAAATAAACGAATCGGTGCGTTTACAGAAATACATATTTCTATTGATTTTGTAGGCTTCGCATCCAACCGAATTTATTTCAGAATAACGTCTGACTTTAAGCGTAACTTCGTGTTTAGAACACTTCTCATTAAGAAGACGAATGTCGATATCGCCTCTCGCATTGGAAAATTTTAACGATACAGTTGATTTTCCTCGAAAGTGTTTCACAATACAGTACATTCGTTTGGAGCAAAAGGACAACTTGCATCTGGAAAACTTGCATGATTATGTTTTATGTGACAATGACACTTACTGTTCCTTGAGTTCAGTCAGCTGGAGAATTTCCGCGAGTGGCAGCGTTGGAAGTCGAAGTAGGGGGAATGATGAGAACGACATATAGAGAAAATCTGGAATATTCGATAAATTGGACAAAATCGACAAGAATTCTCAAAAGGAAAAAAGACAAGAACATCGATAATGACAGTCACGACTGACTGCGGAGGTGAACAGTGAGGGTACGGACTGGCCGAGGCGGGAAAGGGGTGTTGATGTGAATCGCGAGTGGCAGCGTTGGAAGTCTAAGTAGAGTGAATGATGAGGACGACATTTGGAGAAGATCTGAAAAAGTCGATAAATTGGACAAAAATGACAAAAAAATTTCAAAAAGAAAAAAGACAAGAACATCGATAATGACAGTCATGACTGACTGCGTAGTGAAAGGGTCAGGGTTGGTTGAGTAACTAGAACTATCGAAAAATCACAGTGACGGTCACGACTGACTGCGGAGGTGAACAGTGAAGGTACGGACTGGCCGAGGCGGGAAAGGGGTGTTGATGTGAATCGATCGATTGTTGGGTCTCGAGACGAACACAGTCACGTCAAGAGAGGGAACAACTCAATGGGTGTTCGTTGTGACAACCTACGCCAAACGTTCGTACGTCAAAAAATTTTCAAACGAACAGCATAACTGTTGCATAATTTCGATTTATTTGATCGCTTCTCTGAGAGCCACTAGTGGACAACGAAGTAAAGGGAATGCCAGGGGAAAATAAAAATATGTCAGTTTTTTCGATTTCTCAGGTGATCCTATCTGGATAGTAGACGAGATCTCTTTGCTAGAAGCATGAAAATTTGGCTTCGGGTTATTTTGTATTCTGACTAGTGAGTCGAATGGCAGTTACAGATGTTTTATATAATTTTTACTTTTCTCGGAACACTCAAAAAGGTGGTTCTATTCTTATTGCACGCACTGTATAGGCGCAAAGAAGTGCGCGTGGTTGCGTTTCTTCAGGACATCAGATGTAGAAATGACGATGAACAAAACATTGAAATTGCCGTGCTCAAGTTATGATGGTTTTATTCAATGCAAAATTAAATCAAGCTTATTTAATCTCCAAGAAAACGTGTTCACAATTGGAAAACTTGATGCTGACCAACACCAAACCCTCTCTTCTAGCAACTTTCCCGTTCAAAGTCCAGCTTCCACGTTCATCTTCAAAACGCTCGATTCCCGTCAAAAGTTCTCGAACCCCGTCCAACATCACATCTTCATTAGCATCCTGAACTCCAGCAAAAAACTTTCTCAATCGTAGAGCCCCTCCGCTCAATACATGCTTGAGGTACCGATTGATCTCCATATTCGAGAAATACCGACCGTCAATACAAAGTTCGACGCAATCCAGCTGGCATAGATTCTCCCCGGTCATCCAAGTTGCTATAAAAATAGTGAGTTTTTCGTACTTTTTGTGAAAATTTTCAATTCGAAACTGGTCGGATGCTTTGTAATTAATGTGGAGGGATCTCGGATTCAAGTCGAGAAGAATATGCCTCAGTTGCTCATCACTATGACCATGTCTGTATCGGTTCCAAACTTCCGCATCATAAGAGTATCCACCTTGACGCTCTTCAATCATATTTAACATCCAGGTGCTGTTATGATAAACGTCAACTTCCTCCACTTTGGCTGCGAATAGATCACAAAGATACTCGATGTGGGTTTCCGTTCCTTGGATAACATCATTCCAGAAAGAACCCATATTTTCATCGATTTTGAAGGCTTTGCATCCAATTGAATCTTTTCCAGGAGAATCCCTGACTATAAAAGTAACTTTGTCTTCATAACATTTCTCATGGAAAAGACGAATTCTGATATCGACTTCCAAATTAGAAAGTTTTAACGATACGGTTGACTTGTATCGATAGTGTTTGACAATAAAATGCATTCGTTTGGAGCAAAAGGACAACTTACATCTGGAAGACTTGCATGATTAAAGTAAATGTGACAATGAGACTTACAGTGATTTGAGTTCAATCCGCTGGATAATCTCCACGAGTGCCAACGATGGAAGTCGAAGTAGGGAGAATGATGAGGACGACATTTCGGAGAAGATCTGGAAAAGTCGATAAATTGGGCAAAAACAAGGAGAATTCTAAAAAAAAAGAACGACAAGAACATCGATAATGACAGTCACGACTGACTGCGGAGGTGAAGAGTGAGGGTACGGACTGGCCGTGGCGGGAAAGGGGGGGGGGGTTGTGTGAATCGAGCAATTGTTGGGTCTCGCGACGAACATAGTCACGTTGAGGCAAACACCCTGACCAAGGTTTAGCGAGACAAAACCCTAGTTTTGGTCAACAGTTGTATTCAATAAATGGCGCGAAATTTGAACATCAATCAGGAGAAATAGTGAGAGAAGAGAGGAGAGAGGTTAGACCTGCACCAAGACACCAGTGAAATCTCAAGCTACAGTAATTCTGAACACATGGGACGAGGATCATATGATTATCGATTATGTTGATAATAAGTTGGTAATGAAGCTCGGTTTCAATCTTCAGTCCGCCGTTATTCGAAAAACAGAAAAGAAGTAATAAACACTTTATTCATTACAAAAAGTTCCGAAGATCAAGTTTCTTTAATTTTCAAAGAGATATCTCCAAACAAATGCGTGATGCTGACGTTGACTTCCATCAATCCCTCTTCTCGAGCAACCGTTCCTTTCAACTTCCAGTTTCCATCTTCATTTTCATCTTGCTCTATTCCCGTCAAAAATTCTCGAATTCCGTCTAATATCACATTTTCTTCTGCGTGACAAACTGTAGCTTCAAATTTTCTCATCCGTTGAGCCCCTCCACCCAATACATGTTTCAGGTACCGATTAATCTCCGTATTCGAGAAATACCGACCGTTAATACAAAGTTCGACGCAATCCAGCTGGAATAGATTTTCGATGGTCACCCATTTTCCTGCAGAAATAGTGAGATTGTCGTACTTTTTGTGGAAATTCTCTAATCGGAACTCGTCTGATGTTTTTTGATAAAATTTGAAGGATCTTGGATTCAAGTCGAGAAAAATATGCCTCAATTGCTCATCGTTATGACCATATCCGCAGTAGTTCCAAACTTGCGCATCATACGAATATGCGCCTTGTCGCTCGTCAACCAAATCCAACATCCAGATACTTTCATCATAAACTTCCACTTTCCTAACTTTGGCCTCGAATAGATCACGAAGCAATTCGACGAGGAGTTTTGTACTTTCAATGATATTCTCGCAGGAAAACAACCGATCAGTTTCTTCAAAACTATATGGATATTCTCCCCAACAGTAGATATCCCCTCCAGCTCTGACTGCAAAATTAACTTTGTCTTCCGAATACTTCTGACTAAAAAGACAAATTTCGGTATAGTCTTCAAAACCGCCAAGTTCCAACGACATTGGTGATTTGCATCGATAGTGTTTAACAATAAAGTGCATTCGTTTGGAACAGAGAGACAATTTGAACCTGAAAAACTGACATGATCAAGTTTCATGTGACAATAAGACTCACTGTTCCTTGAGTTCAGTCTGCTGGATAATTTCCGCGAGTGCCAACGATGGGAGTCGAAGTAGGGAAAATGATGAGGACGACATTTGGAGAAGATCTGGAAAAGTCGATAAATTGGGCAAAAACGACGAGAAATTTCAAAAAGCAAAGAAGACAAGAACATCGATAATGACGACTGACTGACTGCGGAGGTGAAGAGTGAGGGCACGGACCGGCCAAGGCGGGAGAGGGGGTTGGTGTAGATGGATCGATTGTTGGGTCTCGCAACGAATAGAGTCCCGTCGAGAGGGACAACCAGGCCAAGGTGTATGAAAGAGGTTCCCGAAATATTGTGTATAATGAATTCTAGAAGCTGGAGAAATTCCGAGAAAAAATTAGTAAAAACCATCTAGACCTTGTATATACATAGAATCCATTTTGTGTTGATCGCCCTGCTTTTGATCGTGTTTTTATGCATACGGTTCTTTAATTTTTTTTTTGAAAGAAGTAAATTTTCATTACAAATTTGTTATCGAGCAAGCAAAAATTCAAAAGACAATATCAAGGATTTCAGAAAATATCAAACTTGGAGTTGGGAAAAATTTCAGGTATTCTGGGTTTGGAATCTGCTCCTTGAAGTTATGGCTCTTTCCAATTAGGCAGTTCACATTGTGCTTGGAGATGATTTGAGTGAGACGGGAGCTGTCTGGGTAGTCCAGGGGGCCTTCGTACTGTAAGTAAATCAATAGGTAATGATTGACAAACAAAGCAAAAAGATTTTGGTATCACTTGGAATTGAACCAGCGACCTCTAGATTGCCAGTCACCGCTGCAACCGACTGCGCTACGCGTGCACAATCTTAACTCAGCAGCGGAAGGCGTATATGAAGAGCGACCGCCGCGCCATTTTCAAGGATGCCAAGGAACTCACCAAAGTTAGAGTCTTGCCCATGTACCATGGGACCAGAAGATCCACCAAAGAATCCAGATCTCGCGGGAAGTTCAAAACCATGATATTCTCGATTACAACGTGTTCTTTAAATTTCGTGGTGAGACCAGAGGTACGGGATTCCAAGGAGGAGAGGAGAAGGGAGTTGGTTATGGAGTGGGAGTGTCTGAAAATTTGGGAACTTCTGGATTTTTAAGAGAGTACTCCAAAATCAAAAAAAAACTCACTCTTCCTCATCCACCACGTTCATCACTACGTCATCATCCTTCCATTTCCACTCATTTTTTTCCCCTTTTGAGTTCCGATCCACAGTAATCCCAGCCATTACAGTACTCCATTCCCAATCCCGCCCATCTCTCAAGTCTAGGGTAGTACGGTAGGATGGACGTCTAGCCGGATAGTGCTTTTTCGGTGGAGGGACCCCGTTGTTAGGTGCCACGTGGCGGATAACTAGGAGTTGAGTGTCGTCCATTTCGGGGAGGTTCTGAAAAATGCAAATACGCTCTATGGACAACTTCTCAAAACTTAGAATGTTGAAAGGCTAGTACTGTATCTTGCAAACAGTTTTATTAGCGATGTTCCCCAAGGGGAAACGCGCTTCATCGCATACTTAGTTGAAATTTGAATTTTCTGCTTTCCCGCCGTTTTGAGCAGCGAAACATGTTTCGGTGGGTGCGTGGACTCCTCGTGGACAACTCGGGCAGCAGTCGAATTGTCCACGAGGAGTCCACGCACCTACCGAAACATGTTTCGTTGTTTTCAAAACGGCGGGAAAGCTGAAAATTTGAATTTCAGCCAAATTTGCGATGGAGCGCGTTTTCCCTTGGGGAATATCGCTAATATCATAAAAATGCACCTTTGAAATTTTTTGACCTACCTCAATCTTTTTCTTGACTTCGATGAGTTCTTGAGCCTGCCAAAATGCGTCTACCGTAATCAGTAATTTTGGTTTTTCAGCAAGTACGATTGATTCCAATATCTCGTTTTTCGTGGTTAGGGGGTCCTGGAATTATGTAGAATCTGAGATTTTCAAAAATTTCGAAATTCCCACCCACTCACCATAATAATTCCCACCATCCCAGCTCGATAAGCAGCCAGTACAGTCAATGGAAGTTGCATGATTTTCGGCAAGAAAATCAAAATTTTTCGATTTTCAAAATCACCATCTCCAGTGGGTACTGTAGGCAAAATCAATGCCTTGGAAATTTTTCGAACCAAAATTTCCAAAGTCTCCCAATCCACATCACAACAATCATGAACGTCTTGGTCATCCCAATAGTTGCCTTCCCTGAAATACAGTAGTCATTTTGGTTCCGAGAGACTTTTCGCAACCAGTCGTTTCGCAACTAGGACATTTCGCAACTACGACATTTCGAAACTGCGACATTTCGCAACTCACACCAATTTCGCAACCTCGAAATCCAGGATTTTGGTTAACAGTTCCCGTTAAAATCTCAATTTTTCAAATGTAGACTACAACCTGGAATAGTTCACAATACCCTCAATCCCATACAACCTTAATGAACGTAAAGTGGACTAGCTTATAGAGTTGCGAAACGACTGGTTGCGAAACGTCCAGTTTCGAAGTGTCTTGGTTGCGAATTTTCGCGGTTGCGAAATTGACGTGAGTTGCGAAATGGCTAGTGGCGTCATTTTTGGTCCCGACACGAATTCAGTAATCCTGGCAAAAAATTTTTCACTCACCAAATCAGGCCGATATCCAAGGCTTTCCGAAATTCTGGATCCAAACCAACACATTTTTCGAGGAGCGACATTACGACAGTTCTACAGTACTAAATGGGTCCGAGCAATAAAAAGGGAAAAGTGGGCGTGGCTTAAGGGGACGGGGGGACCAGTAAAATTAGTTGCAATTTTAGAAGACATTGTGCGAATGGAAGCCAATTTTCTAATAAGGGACCATGGACCAAGACTCGTAAACAATTTGGAATAAGGCTAATTTACTGTATACATTTTTAATAAACAGCTTGAAATTTTTAACCGGTATAACTTAAGAACAAAGAAAGGTATCAAAAAGATGTCAACTACAAAAATATAGAGCATAAAATTTTACACATTTTATTAGTTTTCACCTTTTTATAGCTCTATTGGTTCTTGAGATATAAAGTTTTGAAGGAAACAATTCCAGAATAAGGCTATTTTTGCGAGTTTTCAGGTTTTTTCAGATGATTTTCAGCGTCAATCAGCAAGAATTTCATGGATAAAATTTGCAGGTTCCTGAAATTCGGTTTAATTTTTCGATTCTCCACGGCGATCTCCGTTTTTTCTGAAAAAAAAATCCAGAATAATCGTCAAAAGATTCAAATAAGCGCCAAAAATTGGCTTTCGTGGCGAGACCCACCGGGGATAAAACGCCATGCGCCTTTAAACGGGCGGAATTTGAATTTTTTCGACGAATTTTTTCATGATTTTTCAGGAAATTTTCGCCAGATTTTTCGCGATTTTCATGATTTTTCCTGCATTTTTCGATGACAAATAATTGAAAAATTCAATTTTTCAAGTTTTCAGCTCGAAAAATCGACAAAAACTCGAAGAAATAATGGGGCGAAAGAAGGGAAAGAGTCGTCAGCAACAAAATCGTCAAAATCAAGTTTTGACCGCTAGCCAGTCGGCTTTCGAGGACTTGGGAAGTCCGAGTGTGGTATAAAAAATTTTTAAATCCCAAAAATTCAAGAAAAATTTCAGATTGAGCCCAAAACTTCGAATTTCGTCGGCGACGAAGTTGTGATTCCGCCCAATGAGACTTCCAGCATTTACAAGACCGTCTATTTGAGCGGAGAGGATGTGAACACGGCGAAGGAGAGAAAACTCAGCTCGCGAGGATCTAATTCATCTAGTTATCATGTACATTTTTTGAAAATTCTTAATTTTTATTATTTTTGACTGAAAAATAGGTGTGGAAGCCAAATTTGACGATGAAAATGCTCAAAAATCGCTCTAAGACCTTGAAAAACGGTTGGGAAACTCTAAATTAGCCTCTAGACAAGTTTTCCGAAAAGTGGGCGGAGACAGCGCCCCTTTTTGGATATCTCGTTTATAAGGCGATTTTTGAGTTTTTAGGTTGATTTTTCAGGGTTTTAGAGTGATTTTTGACCATTTTACATGTGATTTTCAGAATCTACACCCATTTTTACGTATTTTGAGTTCTTGGTTCAATTTAAGCCGATTTTCACGAAAATTGGGTCATTTTGAGCCAATTTTCACAAAGTGGGTCAAAATACATCGATTTTGAGC
The DNA here is from genome assembly GCA_963932045.1 of Caenorhabditis sinica. NCBI lineage: Eukaryota > Metazoa > Nematoda > Chromadorea > Rhabditida > Rhabditidae > Caenorhabditis > Caenorhabditis sinica. The sequence continues at coordinate 18,511,206 of OZ009943.1, forward strand.
TAATTTTCCCATTTTTTCAGCCAAAAATCAAGATTTTCCACCCATTTTCCCCCTGAAACTCTAAAATTTTGCAGGATCTCATCGATGGTGGCGCCTACGAGCGATTCCGTCACCCATCTCGCCAAAGTTCCCGTATGGATTTCGACGGAGCCGGCGATCGTGTGATGGCCGGAAGTCGTTCGATTTCCCATCGAAGCCTTTTCAACGATGATCGATCCTTCGTCGCACCAACGAATCCGTCGAAGACTAGCTTGGCGGGCTCGAAGTTGAGCATAGAGTGGGAGGATATGAAGAATGGGGGGACGGCGAGCTCCAGAAGATCCACGGCTCGTAGTGTTATCATTGGAGCCGATTCCGAGGAGGCTATGGTACTAATTTGATGGAGATTGAGAAAATTACGAGGAAAATGCTTAAAAATCGTTCTAAAACCGTTAAAATTACTCAAAAACGCCAAAAATGCCGATTTTTGAGCATAAAATGACCATTTTTAGGTAAAAACTATCATTTTTAAGCTGAAAATTGATCAATTTTGAGCTTAAAATGGTGATTTTCAAGATAAAATAAGTCAATTTTGAACCAAAATTGATGAATTTCGTGCGCAACAGAGTTGATTTTGAGCAAAAAATGAATAATTTTAAACCAAAAATGATGAAATTTGGGCAAAAGTGGTCAATTTTGAGCTACAAACGATGAATTTCAAGCGAAAAATGTTGAATTTTCAGCAAAAATTACCAATTTTATGCTGAAAAAACTGTCATTTTTGAGCTGAAAATGACCGTTTTTGAGCTGAAAATGGTCGGTTTCAGAGAAAAATGATCAATTTTAGGCAAAAAACTGTCATTTTTCAGCTGAAAATGATCAATTTTGTGCAAAAAATAATCAATTTTAACCCAAAACGCATCAATTTTAACCCAGAAATGATTGAATTTGGATGAAAAACAGTCTATTTTACACCAGGAATAATACATTTGAGCTGAAAATCGTAGGTTTTAAGGTAAAAAAGGTCAATTTCGAGCTCAAATTGATAATTTTCGGCGAAACTTGTGGCTTTTGAGCTGAAAATACTTATTTTAACCCAAAAATATGCGATTTTGGGCAAAAATTGACGATTCCTGAGCTAGAAAATACCAATTTTAAGCAAAAATTGTTAATTTTAAGCTTCTAGGACGATTTTTGAGGTCTTTTCCAACTAAAAACCCCATTTTTCCAGAGAAAACCATTCGTCCGCAGTCGTACCGTCAGCTCGGGTGGCTCGAATCGTAACTCCCAAAGCAACAACAACAATCAAAACCATCAAAATGTGCTCACCAACAGCACCAGTCACCGAGCCCTGGACACCGCCTCGAATCACGACGTCCGTACCTATCACGCCGGCTCCGAATACCTTCAGAATCGCCTCTCGAAGCTCTCAATCCACTCGAATAATGATGAATTCGTTCTGGTCGGAGGACACCCTCCGGAGCCTCAGATTCGCACCTCTATGACCAGTTTGAACAGCTATGGCTCCCAAGCCCCGCCCCCGGTCCCCCGTCCACGCTCCAGAATCTCGAGCTTTTCGGAAGACTTGCAGCAGAAGAACGACGCCTTCTTGGAGAAAAACTCATCGGAAGAGGAGCTAGGACGCTCCATATCCCAGCAGAGCATCACGGAGCAAATTGGTGGCTCCAGATCCAGAACGTCGTCTAGATTCTCGATTGGCACCAATTCCAACACCGACGATCGTCTGATTCTCGCCGAACGCTACAGTAGATCGCCGGAAGCCGAGGGTCTTCTGAATCCTCACGGTTTCCCGGAGGATCGTCCATCGAGCCGTCTGAGCTCCTACTCCATTACCAGCGAGAATCGCGAAAATCAGCATCCGGGAGTGGGTTTTGTGGAGATTCCGACACTTTATAGTCATCCGGATGAGAAATTCGACGAGGAGGAGGAGCCCGGAGAGCCGTTCCGCCCGACGTCGGAGCACAGTGCGACGCCGACGAATCAGAGATATATTCGTGCGCCTTTGATTCGTAGTTATGGAGTTGATGGAATCGATGGAAGAGGAGGATTCCATTCGTCGTCTTCTAGTGTAAGGGACGAAAAATGTGAAAAATTAGCCTAAAATCGAGAAAAACGCTTGAAAAAAGCTCAGAAATTGAGAAAAATGGTCAAAAATGAGCTTAGAACGGCTTAAAATAGGGGAAAACAGTAAAAAAATTAGCTTAGAACGGCTTGAAATTTGAGAAAATTGTTCAAAAATGAGCTAGAACGACTTAAAATTGTAGAAAATTAGCTCAAAAATCGATATTTTCAACTGAAAATTGACAAAAATCACCTAAAAATCGCTCAGAATTTGAGAAAAATTGTAAAGCTGAGCTTGGAATCGCTCGAAATTGGAGAAAATTAGTCAAAAAAGAGCTTAGAATTGCTCAAAATTTTAGAAAATTTGTCAAAAATGAGACTAGAACCCCTTAAAATTTGAGGAAACGGCTAAAAATTGTCGAAATTTGCTTAGAGATCGATCGTTTCTTCTGAAAATGGTCCAAAATCACCTAAAAATCTCAAAAAACATGCCCAAAATTGAAGAAAAATGATCAAAATTAGCTCAAAAATCGATCTTTTCACCTGAAATTAGAACAAAATCACCTGAAAATCGCTTTAAATTGCCTAAAACTTGAAATAATTAGTCGAAATTACCTCAAAAATCGATCTTTTCTACTGAAAATGGTCCAAACCCACCTGAAAATCACCTAAAATGGCCCAAAATTTAAGATTTTCCTTCAATTTCCCTCCTATTTTCAGCTCTCCCAACACCACGACAAACCATCGACACCACTTCTCGTTACATCGGCACTGACGGTTTGTTTTAAAACTAAATATAAACAATTCGGAACCAAAACTGCGGGAAAATGCTCCATATGCATATAGTCATAACAAATTTGTTACGTTTAATTTAGACTCTTTTCTTCTCATTTTACCCTCATTTTGACCCAAAATTGCGATTTGGAGGACAATTTTTGGTCTATTTTCCTTAAAAATCGACTTTTTTGGATCATTTTCCCAAAAAACTTGTGATTTTGGGTCCAAATTGAGTTTTTTCCTCTCTAAAATCTCCCAATTTTTGCAGCCAGTGATCCCAAAACGTAATCCACAAATGTCGATGAGTCACTCGGAAGAATCGCTCGTGATGAAGACGCCTCAAACTGTTCAAAAATCCACCTATTCTGAGCAGAAGACGCTCCGAAGCCTTCAAAATACGGAGAAAATCAAGAAGACTGTGGAGACTGCCGTTCAGACTGGAAACTCTATTCGTTTGCGTCAAAATCAACACTTTGGGGATGGTAAGTAAGCGAAGAATTGGAGAAAATAGCTAATTTTGACCTGGAAAACATCAATTTCCCTTATTTTTACCTGGAAAACCAAAAAATTTGGCCTAGAAAGCCTTAATTTGAACCTGAAAAAGCATTCTTTTCGTTAAAAAATCGTCATTTTGACCCCAAAAAACCCTATTTTCGCTAAAAATCATTATTTTTCGTACCAAAAACTCAAAATTGGACCCAAAAAGTTATTTTCGCTAAAAAACCTTGATTTTTGCAACAAAAATCTCCAAATTTGACCCAAAAAAGTCCAAATTTCCGCCTGAAAATTGCCTTTTTAGACCGAAAATTCCAATTTTCGAACCAAAAATTCAAATTTTAACTCGAAAAAGTCGCAATTTTCACACAAAAACTCGAAATTTAGAGCATAGAAACTTCAATTTTCGCCTAAAATCTTCATTTTTCACATAAAAATGTAAAAATTCGACCCCAAAACCCTCATTTTTTGCTAATAAATAGTCTTTTTCAAACCGAAAACTCGAAATTTAGGGCATTGAAATCTCAATTTCCGCATAAAATCGTCATTTTTAAATTAAGAAACTCGAAATTCAACCCCACGAAGTCTTATTTTCGCTAAAAATCGTCTTTTCAAACTAAAAACTCAAAATTTAAGGCATAGAAACCTCAATTTTCGCCAAAAATCACCATTTTTGACCCCAAAACCCTCATTTTTCCCTCAAAGCCGTCTATATTTACAGTGCTCAGCGAGTGCGCCTACCTGCCGGAACCCCGTGAATTCGGAATGTCTCCAACAACGACGACCAGCTATATACCACAAGAGGAGGAGGAGGACGTCTTCATTCAGCGAAACAACGTCTTCACGACGTCTTCAGAAGTTCAAATTCAACCACCACCACCACCACCGCAAGTTGCCCAAAACTCTATCCGTGCTCGTCTTCGCCACATATCGGACATCTACTCTACTGATGGAAATACGTCAGATTTTCTTCAAGAAACACCGATTTTGAAGCAGAACACCTCGAACTATGTGCATATCCCAAAAACGGCTTCAGAAGCGCCAAAATTGGCTCAAAAACCATCGCAATTTTCGCGAAAATTCACCCAGGAAATTGTGGTTCCGATTCAGAAGACGTCTGGAGGAGCTTCTGAAGGCAGATTCGTCAATATTCCCAAGGATTCTGGAGCCTCCCTGGAGATTCAGAAGACGTGGAATTCCGGATACGTTGAGATTCCGAAGACTTCGAGCACCCTGGAGCTTCAGAAGACGTCAGAGGCTAGATTCGTTGAAATTCCAAAGACCTCCAGCACCTTCGAACTTCAGAAGACGTCATCAGGAATTCTGGAGATTCCGAAGGCTTCTGAAGGCGTCGACTTCAGCAAGGACACCATCCGCAAGCACATTCCACGTGGACGAATTCGCGATTTAGCCTCTGCCTTCGATAAAATGACCGACGGAGCACCGGTACGCCCGTTGGAATTCAAGAGCCAAGTTCATATTCCCAGCGCCAGAGAGGAGAATTTGTGGAATTCGAGAAAACCGTCTGGAGGATCTACGTCATCTGGAGGAGTTCTGGAGATTCCGAAGAATTCTGAATCCATTCACGACGGACTTCGCGCCGATTCGAGACTGTCTGGTCGGTTGAGTGGACCACTCAATGGATCGTCTTCTAGTGCTTTTAGGTAGAAAATTGAGCCGGAAAATAGAAAAAATAAGGCCAAAAACTGCAAATTTCATCGAAATTGACCCTAAAATAGAGAATTCAACAGATTTTCTACCAAAATAACCGAATTTTGAGCTCATTCTCGGTTTTTTGTGCAATTTTTGCTCAATTTCCGAGTTATAACCGAAAAAAAAAACGATTTTTCGACGAAAATCGCCGAATTTAGAGCTTATTTTCGGTTTTTAGACCATTTTCGCTCAGTTTTAACATATCGCCAAATCTTGAAATTTGACCCATTTTTACTCGAAATTTTTGAAATTCAAGCCACTTTTCAGTTATTTTGATCCATTTTTGTTCAAAATTGTTGAATTTTGAGCGAATTTTTCGCTATTTGTACCCATTTTTGCTCAATTTCAAACTTTCTATTTTTAGAGCCAATTTTCGAGCTAAGTGGGCGATTTTCAAGCAATTTCATAGTGATTTTCGAATTCTACAGGATTCCGTCGTCCAGAACATTACTAGGTCATCTAGGAGCATTTTGAAGGCTCTGAGCTGAATCTGGCTGAAATTTGATAACCGAGAAAGTGTCTAGTAAGATTCTGGACCCTCAGAATCCGCCCAGAACGCGAAAACACATATAACTCTATCCCGAAAATAAGAAAAACAAAAAATAGCTAACAAACAGGGTCAAAAACCACTAAAAATCATACAGATTCTATCAGAAATTTATAAAAAATCACCCAGAATCCCTTAAAAGTCCCAAAAAATACTCCAAACTTTTTCCAGAAGCTCCACACAAACGATCCGTTCACAACACGAAGACCGCCGAAGAAGCACGTCTTCATCTCTCCACCAACAGCCGCACGTCTTCACACGAAACACCTTCTTGACGTCATCTAAGCCACTATCCACTGGAGCCGCCAGCAACAATGCTCAGACTTTGCCCACCATGGCCACGACCACGTATTCAAGAGATAATTTGGAGAAGAATTCATCAGGTTTCGTAACTGCATTCGAGAAGGCTTCATCGACACATTTGCATTCGGATGACAACGATCTGGAGCTTCGAAAAACTTTGTCCCTGGAAAAAATGGGAAAATCGCCAACAAAAGACGCGACATTCTCTGAATACTCGCCGCGAAAATCCGAGGTTCCCCCTGGTCCCCGAGAAGTCCCCATTTCAGGGGTCCCGAAATTCAGAAGACAACGACTTATCGCCAATAATCCGCGTGCCAAGACTCAGGAGATACCACCAACGGGAACGTTCGAATTCGAGTCGAGATACGAGTCGCGTGCTGTTAGCGGGGATTTGAATGAGAATCCGAGCGTGTTCGGTGTGCAGAAACCGTTGTTTGCCGCTAGTCGAGAAGCGTTTGGACGGGAGACGGCCGAGGATTTGCGCGGGAAGCAGGTTTGTCTTGAAAATGAGCAATTTTTGGGCTCTTTTTTGAGCTTTTTGACCTAATTTTGACGATTATAGACTTATTTTTGACCATTTTGGAACCTTCCAGCTCACTTTTGACCCCAGTTGAAGCGTTTTTAAGTGAAAAGAACCTCAAAGGAGGACCCCGACCGAAAAGTTTTAAAATACGTAAAAATGAGAGTAGATTCCAAAAATCATAATGAAAATGCTCAAAAATCGCTCTAAAACCCCGAAAAATGGCTTCGAAATGAGCAAAAATCACAAAAGTTGTATCCGGTGGCCGTGGCCGAGTTTCCCAGAAAAGGGGCGGAGCCGTGCGCAGCGATTGGCTGACTCCGCCCTTTTTTGGGAAACTCAGCCCCAGACAACTTGTGCGATTTTTGCTAATTTCGGAGCTATTTTTTGGGATTTCAAAGCTATTTTTGAGTGTACACAGATTCCAAGAAACATAATAAAAATGCTCAAAAATTGCTCTAAAATCCCGAAAAATGGCTCCGAAATGAGCAAAAATCGGACAAGTTGTGTCCGGTGGCCGTGGCCGAGTTTCCCAGAAAAGGGGCGGAGTCAGCCAATGAGCGTCTTTGCATTCGTGCAGCCGAGCGCTGTCATTGGCTGGCTCCGCCTCTTTTTGTTGGAAACCTCGGCCACGGCCACTTGGCCCAATTTTTTGTTTATAATGGGCTTCTTGGGCTATTCGAGCTTTTTTATCATGTTTTGGGCATTTTTAGGCTTTTCAAGCTGCTTAGGCCTCCTAGGCTCCTCTAGACGATTTTTTTTCTTCCAGGACAACTGGCCACCACGTCAACAACAACAACAACACCAAAAATGGACGTCGTCGGAACTGTTTCATATGAGCCATCACAGCAGCAGCGAGAAGAACACGAATTCGATGGTGTCGTCGCCAATGTTTTCGCCAACTAATAACAACAATGATAATCAACAAACCCAAAATCAACATTATACTCAACCACCACCACCAAAATTACAACCATCAAAAATCATCACCAACCCTGAGTATCGAATTAACAGTAATAGCAGCAAGCCGGAGCATGCAATTCCGGTGAAAATTGGCACTGGAAAGCCTTCAATTGTGCCTGGACACTACCATCAGCATCAGAGACAGTCGATTTCGTCGTCACGTCATCCGTATTCACCGCCAGCTACTGAGGTAAAAATTTGAGCAGAAATTGAAGGTTTTAGGCGTAAAAACCTGAAAATTTTGGGCTGAAAACCTTGAAAATTCGCTAAAAATGATCCGAAACATGTAAAAATTGAGCCAAAAACATTGAAAATTGGCTGAAAATGACCTAGAATTGTTAAAAAGTTGCCTAGAATGACTCTAAATGAGCCAGAATTATTCAGAAATGACTCAGCATCCTCGGAGATGATTTTCGCTGAATTTTGAAAAAAGGTTAATATTGGCATTTTGACGAAGAAAACCCGAATTTTGACAATTTTGAAGCGGAAAATGACGATTTTTGAGTTAAGAGTGATGTTTTTAGCTGAATTTGACGATTTTTGAGCTAAAAATAGCTGTTTTCGAGCTTAAAATGACAAGTTTTGATTGATAAACGACAATTTTTCAGAAAAAAGTGGCGATTTTTCATAGAAAAATGACAATTTTTGCTCAAAATGATTCATTTTCACAACAAAATTCATCAATTTTCGCCCGAAATCGGTTGATTTCAAGGTAAAATTGTTCGATTTTTTGTCAAAATTCACCAATTTTGAACTAAAAATCATCAATTTTCACATGAAATTCGTCTCTTTTTATTTCTTGTTTTTCTCTCAAATTCTAACTAAAACCGACAAATTTTTAGCTAATATGAAGAATTATCAATTTTGAGCGAAAATTGAAGATTTTCGAACTGAAAAACAACCTATTTTATTACCTATTTGGAAAAAAACAAAGTTTTCCATCCAAAAATATCAAATTCCAATTTTCCAGGACGCCGGAAGCCGTATCACTCATCACACCTCTCAAACTCTCCAATCCGAGGATCTCTTCGCCACCGAAGACAGCTCAATTCGCGGAAAAATCGACCGAATGTTTGATTTCGTCGAAAGTGACGATTCCAGAAAGACCCCTCATGCTTCTATTCAACATCATCTGGAGTCGCACGCCTCCACAGACACCATTGGAACCACGAATCGGGACCAAAAGTTCCAGAATCACCAAGACTCCGCTCGTATTCTTCTGGGAGCCTCCGCAAAAACTCCAAATGAGATTCCTCAAGCTCTCCGTCAGACACCGCCCAAGATGAAGTCGCCGGATCGCAGAAATACGGTTACTGTACCATCGGAATTCGATTTGAACGAGCTGGAATACTCTCTATCGCAGTATCGAGAAATGCAACGAGAGCAACTTCGACGACGTCTTCCATCTGCCGACGAGCCCCAGTTCTTCCGTTCGCCGACACTTTCGGCTCCACACGCCGGACAGTCCACGCACGCCTACCGTACTAAGGATCTGATGGGAACGCCGACGGCTGGAGAGAAGTTTAGATTCCCGTCGACTTCGAGTGGAATTCGACTTGGTGCGCCTGTGGCGTTGGCCACGTCGACACCGGTTGAATCGCCGTCGGGGAGATCGTATTCTGTTAAGGTAAGGCCCAAAATTTGTTCTGCGAAAATTGACTCTAAGTATGTTGAAATTGGTTAAAAATGACTCAAAACACGTTAGAAATGACTCAAAATCATTTAAACATTACCTAAAATTGGTTAAAAATGACCCAAAATAAGTTAAAATGACTCAAAATTGACTAAAAATCCACTAAAAATAGGCTAAAATTCTGCTAAAAATTACTGAAAATCGAATAAAAATCGACTAGAAATTTAGCCAAAAATGACGAAAAGTGATTAGAAATTTAGCCAAAAATGGCGAAATTCCAATGGAAATTCTCAAAAACTGCTTCAAAATCCTCAAAATTTGCTCGAAAATGAGCAGGAATCTGAGAATTTGCTCCAAACGAAGTTCCCCTAAAAGTGGGCGGAGTCATCCCTGGCTCCGCCCACTTTTCTTGTGAATCTCCGTCGAATAATAACTTTTGAGCTTGTTGCTCATTTCGGAGCACATTTTCGATGTTCTAGAGCGATTTTTCAGCTTTTTCAGTGTTTTTTATCGGATTCTGAGCACATTTTTCATTTTGATCCTTAAAATCAGCTAAAAATGACCCAAAATTGTCCTTGAAAGTCTCAAAACTTCACTATTCCGACCCCAAAACTAAGCTCCGTCCTCGTTCCAGGACCCCTACTCTTCTTCGCGTTTGGAATTGAACAACAATCACAGTACCACGGCGAGTATGGCACCACCAAACGAGACGTTCGTCTCATCGATAAGTGGAGTTTCGGCTGTCGACAAGCAAGTGGATGTGATGAGAAAAATCAATCGCCTCTCGTATATGATTGAGAATACACAGAAGCAGATGAGCATGAACGAGGCCGCGTTGTTGGATGCTGTGAAGAAGGGACGTCGTTCGCAGGAGGTAAGAATTTGCCGTTAAAATATGCAAAAATGAGTGAAAATGGCTGAAAAATCTTAAAATTACGATGAAAATACTTAAAAATCGGTCTAAGACCACCCAAGACACACTAAAAACGCCGAATTTTATGTCAAGTTTCGGCCATTTTGACCCCTTTAAAAATTGTGAAAATGGCTGGGAAATCTTCAAATTACGATGAAAATAGCTAAAAAATCGCTCTAAAATCCCGAAAAATGGCTCCGAAATGAGCAAAAATCGCAAAAGTTGTATCCGGTGGCCGTGGCCGAGTTTCCCAAAAAAGGCGGAGTCAGCCAATGAGCGTTTTTCCAGTCGTGCGGCAGCCAATCACTGCGCTCGGCTCCGCCCCTTTTTTGGGAAACTCGGCCACGGCCACCGGATGCAACTTCTGTGATTTTTGCTCATTTCGGAGCCATTTTTCGGGGTGTTAGAGCAATCTTTGAGCATTTTAATTGTGCTTTTTGGAATCTACGCACATTTTTGCGTATTTTTAGGCGAATTTCTCCTTTAAAGTGAAATTTCTAACCCTAAAATTTGCCCATTTTTCAGATCGCCGCCCACCGCTCGATTCTCATATCCCGCGAGACTCTCCGCCTCCAACGCAACGAACTTCGCCGTCTTCACGCGTTCTCGGCCGTCCGCCGTCCGCCACCACCAGTAGCGAAAGAGCTTCGCGGCGCCGTAATCTTCAAGAATCTCATCGTCCATCTGAACAAACTGTTCGTCTCTCGTCTCACCGTTAAAGACGACAATTCGTATTCCTTTGTGGGACTGTTCAAATTCGGACATCAAGTCGAAGCGACGGAACTGGTTCCGTTGAGAGTCTATCCGGGAGAGGAGACTTGCGATAAACTGTTCTTCGTCAAACAAATTCAGTTCTCGGATGTTCCAGTCGACTTTATGGTCACCATTGAGATTTATGCTATGGTAAGGGTTGAAAAATTGGGGAAATTTGACGAAAAATGAGCCAAAATCGCCTAAAAATGCTCCAAAAAGGGGTCCCCAATAGTGGGCGGAGTCCTGGCTCCGCCCACTTTTAGAGACCATTTTAAGCCGATTTTCAAGATTTTCGAGCGATTTTTTATTCAAAAAGGCTCAAAAATCACTCTAAAACCCCAAAATTTGACCTAGAAGTGAGGCGAAAAGGGGTCCCCAAAAGTGGGCGGAGCTAGACCCCCTTTTTTGGAAATCTCGGTTTGGACCATTTTTAAGCCAATTTTCGAGATTTTTGAGCATTTTTCACTCATTTTTCCCACATATTTCAACGAATTCCCCAAGTTTCAGCGTATCCCGGCCGCCAAACCAGTGGAGCTGTCCATAGGAACGACACTCGCCAACAAATGCAAGAGCTTGATGGGTCCGCGTTAGTTTTTGAATTTTCGAAAAAAAATTCATTTTAGATGAAAAATGATGTTTTTGAACTGAAAATGATCAATTTTCAGCCAAAATGGCTATTTTTAGCGAAAAATGGTGAATTTTAAGCTAAAATAACCTATTTTGTGAAGAAAAATCAAGTTTTTGAGCTGAAAATGATGATGATGAGAGAAAAATAACGATTTTCACTTGAAATAACAAAATTTCGTCTTAAAAAACCCAGTTTTCTACCTAAAACATACAATTTTTGCAGCACAAAAGAAGAATCCAGTCGCCCTGGAGACGGCGTTCAAATTCCGCGGACGCCTCGTTTTGGATCGTGACGCCGCCGGCGAGCGTTGTCTCTATTTGGATGATGTCACCTACCCGCTGGAGGGAACCGTCATGATCACCACTCAATGCAGTCGTCTTCCCGAGAGTTTCGAGATTGATTTTCGCGGATTTTTGGTGGGTTTTTGAGCATTTTTGGTGAAAAAATGGGGAAATTTGATGAAAAATGAGCGAAAATTGGTGAAAATTCGAATGAAAAAGCTCTAAAATTGCTCTAAAACAATGAAAATCGGCTCTGAAACGTCTAAAAAGTGGGCGGAGCCAAAAGTCTGGAGACCATATTTCTCGAGAAAAGGAAGCTCTAAAAACCTCTAAAAACACTAAAAAACACTAGAAAAACACTAAAAACCCCTAGAAAATCTCTAAAAACCTCTAAAATTGCCATAAAACACTGGAAAATGGCTCCAAAATGAGCAAAAATGAGCAATCCGTCTTTTTTTTGGGAAAATCTCGTCCAAAATCTTCAGACCATTTCGAAGCTCATTTTCGTGGTTTTTAGGCAATTTTTGAGCTTTTTTTAGCTCCTGGAGCGAAAATCTGACATTTTGAGTCGAAATTATCTCGAAATTTGATCTTTTTGCCTGACGGAGTCGAAATTTGAACTAAAAGACCCTCAGAATTCCCAATTTTTGAACGTTTTGACCCCCAAAACCCTCTAAAACCTTCAAAAATCGTTTTTCAGACAATGTTCCACACGATAAGCAACATGGCCAGCTGGGAACGCTATTGGGCGGTGCTTCGTCGCGGTGTGGTTCTCTTCTGGAAGTATCCGGATGATGAGCAAATGGGACGTGAGCCGAAGATGCAAATCGATTTGACCAAGTGTACGAACAACTCGATCGAGAAGTGCTCGGCGGATTTGTGTCCGAGACCCGACTCGTTCGTCATCGAGATTCTTGTTGATGCTGAGGACGGGACTATAGGAAGTGTTGTGGAGAAGAAGAGGTGAGCGAGTTGTCTAGAGAAGTTTGGAGAGATTTGGAGAGGTTGGACGGGATTCAGAAGGCTCCAAGGAGATTTTAGAAGGCTCTGAAGGCCTTTCAAGTGCTCCAGAAGTTTGATGGCGTACAAGGGATTCTGAAGAATCCTGAAGAGTTCTGAAGGCGTCAGGAAGCTTTTGGGGGAAATTCCGAAGTGTCAGAAGCTGTCAGAGGATTCAGGACGGTTCGGAGAGCTTCTAGAGGATTCAGATGGCTTCTGACGATTCTAGAGGCTTTGGAACGAATCTGAAGGAATCGGGAAGAGTTTGAAGGTTCAGAAGCGGTCGGAAGGCTTCTGGAGGATTCTAGCGGCATCTGAAGACGTCAGAAGGTTTCTGAAGATGTTGGGAGGAATCTGAAGTTCCAGAAGCTTTCGGAATGATTCTAGACGTTTCAAACGGATTCTGAAGAATTCTGAAGATTTTTGAAGCCATCAGAAGCCGTCTGACGTCTCCAGACCAAAATCCCTTCGAAGTTCTATTGAGGGCTTCCAAATCCCCCCAGAAGACGTTGGACGCCTTCAGAATCTAGAAGAGCACTGAAAAATTCGCATTAGCGATATTCCCCAAAAACAAACGCGCTCCATCGCCAACTTGGCAGAATTTTGAATTTTTAGCTTTCCCGCCATTTTCAAAACAGCAAAACATGTTTTGGTGGTTCCGTGGACTCCTCGTGGACAACTCGGGCAGCAGTCGAATTGTCCACGAGGAGTCCACGCACCCACCGAAACATGTTTCGCTGTTTTTAAAACGGCGGGAAAGCTAAAAATTCAAATTTCAGCCAAGTTGGCAATGGAGCGCGTTTGACACTGTACCCCAAAATAATTTTTCCCGCCCCATTTTCAGAGTGCTCCTCTCCGCCGACTCTACCGAAATGTTGGCTCAATGGCTTTTCACACTCAACCAGACGCTGGACGTCATTCGTGGACCCATCTGAATCTCCTTCATCATTTTTAATCGTTTTTTTTTTAATTCCCGCCCCCAATTTTAAACCCATTTTTTCATTTTTATGATTGTCTCTGTCTCCTAGTAATAGTTTGAATAGACTCCCCATCATCACCAACATTTTAAACAAAACGTTTTATGAATCTCTCCTAAGCCCCGCCCCCTTGCTTGGCTCCGCCCCCTCCTAGGCTCCGCCCCCTTATAGTAATAATCCACATATGTTGTTTGTTAAAGAAGAAGCCCCGCCCCCTCTCCCCCCTATAGTTACCCGATGAATTGTGTTTTTGGCAAAAATCCAGGAGACTCTCCCTGAAGCCATATCATTACTGTTGAATAAAGTTGAACGGGTCAATTGAGAGTTTTATTGCTAGGCGGGAAATTCAAAAAATTCATTTAGATGCCAATTGGAGTCGAGAGTAGAATATCACTGAAAATTTGAATTTTCAAAAAATTCCAAAAAATTTTTTTGTCAATGGAGCGCACTTACCCAAACTGATATATACGGAATGGAGTTGAGCGACAAGGCCACGAGAAGTGAGGATTTTTTGGGTTAGAAGTGTGAAGATGTTGAAAACGAAGAAAATGAAGACGTTGATGGAATTGGCGATCTGGAAAAATTGGAAAATTTTTGAATTTTTTAGGCGGAAAATATGAAAATTTTCAGAAAAAAATTTTTTTTTTCGAAATTTCCAGACTTTTTGGTGCATCTTCAGGGTTTTTAATTTTAAAAATTCAAAATTTTCATCTTAAAATTAGCTAGAAAATCTCAAAACTTGGTTCTCAAATATTTTACGAAAAATCAAAAAATTTGAATTTTAAATTTCGAAAAATAGGATCTAATTTGCTTAAAAAATGGTTCTCCAAGACATTTCGAAACCCGTCATTTCGCAAAAACGACATTTCGCAACTCACGTTCGTTTCGCAACCGCGACAACTTGTAATCAAGACATTTCAAAACTGGACGTTTCGCAACTCACGCCATTTCGAAACCACGAAATCCATGATTTATGAACGTAAAGTGGACTAGCTTATAGAGTTGTGAAACGACTGGTTGCGAAATGTCGTAGTTGCGAAATGTCGTAGTTGCGAAATGTCGCGGTTGCAAATTCGACCTGAGTTGCGAAATGTCGTAGTTTCGTAATGTCTTGGTTGCGAAATGTCCCAGAACCGAATCCCTACCTCCATATTCTCCAACGCCTTCAGAAGTGATTTATTCACTTCTGAAGAATTCGAATTTTTCGAGCTGATGGCTACGGTGCAGATGAACAAGTAGGCGATGATAAGCTTCCATGGATACATTCTGAGATTCTGGAGATTTGAAATAATGACGATGAGGTTGAGCGTGATGATCTGAAAAAGTACTGTATTGACACAAGGACTACAGTATGACAACTACAAAGACTACAAACTATAAAGCTACAGTATGAAAACATACAAATGAGGCTCCGGGACATTTCGCAACTAGCCATTTCGCCACTAGTCATTTCGCAACTCACGTAAGTTTCTCAACCTCGACAATTCGCAACCAAGACATTTTGAAACTGGACGTTACGCAACCAGTCATTTCGCAACTCTATAGCCACGGTGACGAAATGACCGGTTGCGAAATGTCGCAGTTGCGAAATCGACGTGGGTTGCGAAATGTCGTAGTTGCGAAATGACGTAAGTTGCGAAATGTCGTAGTTGCGAAACGACTGGTTGCGAAATGTCTCGGAGTCACAAAAAAAAAGGAAGTTACAAGAAGCACTTACCATAATTCTATCTCTATCCCAGTTGACGAAATCCATGTTTTCCGAAAATTTGCAATTTTCTGTGCTGTTGAAATCGATCAGGAAGACAAACTAGGACCCCTTATATACATGGTGCACAGATATTCTATTCCCCCAAATTAGGCTCCGCCCACTTTTCGGTATTTTCGAAACAAGCAAACAGCCAAATACAACAGCTGACGAACAGCTGCGACCCTTGCTTTCAGTATTCTCTTTTTCAAGTGTTTTTGATTCATATTTTGGAGAAGGGAAAGGGTTTTTTGGGTGCTTCGAACATTGTCAAGATGGGTCAGAGAATTTGAGAAAGCTTTTTTTTTGAGGGTATGATTTTCAGGAACTTGAACTAGGAAATCGACAGAAAATGAATATCGCAATGTCATCTGGGCTCCTTTCTGGGCCTCCGGGACATTTCGCAACTACGACATTTCGCAACTACGACATTTCGCAACTCACCTCAATTTTGCAACCGCGACAATTTGCAACCAAAATTTTTTGACACTGGACGTATCGCAACCAGTCGTTTCGCAACTCTATAAACTAGTCCACTTTACGTTCATTAAGGTTGTATGAGATTGAGGGTATTGTGAACTATTCCAGGTTATAGTCTACATTTGGAAAGTTATGATTTTAACGGGAACTTTCTACAAAAATCCTGGATTTTGTGGTTTCGAAATGGCGTGGTTGTGAATTGTCGCGGTTGCGAAACGGACGTGAGTTGCGAAACGTAGTAGTTGCAAAACGACTAGTTGCGAAATGTCTCGGAGCCCCTTTCTGAGGCTCCAATGCTTAGAAGACGGTTTCTCGGCTTATTATTTATTATGGTTTTTCAAATAGAGGTAATGAGATACTTTAAAAAAGTAGGAGAAATACAGGAACAGAGAGGAAATGGATCAGCAAATCGTGACGGAAATGGAAAATGGGTTTGAGGAGCGGGGGGAGGGGAATACATAGATTAGAGAATCAAGAGAGGACAATGGACACAGAATCGAGAATGGAGAAGTGGAAATAGAGAAAAAATTATGGGGACAAAGTCGAGTAAAACTTTTGAAGACGTCTTTGAGAATTTAAAAAATTCTCAAGTTAGAGGTTCGACGATGGAAGGAGGCTTTCGATGTAGACCTGGATGGCGTGGAGGACTGAAAAATGATAATGGCTAGTTAGCCAATAAAATTTGACGCCCGAGTTCAGTTTGATAATCCAAAAAATCTATAAAACGTAGCTCGGTTGGACTGGTCGGTTAGCGGTCGGCGGTCGACGGCCGGCTGAATTTTCGGCTCCGAGACATTTCGAAACCAGTCGTTTCGCAATCAAGACATTTCGCAACTACGACATTTTGCTATCGGATGTTTTGCCACCGCGAAATCCATGATTTTTAGAAAGATCACGTTAAAATAAAAACTTTTCAAATGTAGATGATATCCTGGAATAGTTCACAATATCCTCAATCCCATTCAACTTTAGTGAACGTAAAGTGGACAAGTTCATAGAGTTGCGAAACGACTGGTTGCTGAACGTCTAGTTTAGAAACGTCTTGGTTGCGAATTGTCTTGGTTGCGAAATGACTAGTGGCGAAATGTCCCGAAGCCGAATTTTCTAACCAAACTGATATTTTACACCTATATACTTACTTATGGCGAAGAACACGAATATAGCAAGGACTCGGCGAAACGTAAAATTTCTCTGAGCATGATGAGTAGAGAAGTGAATAATGATGTAGTACCAATAGTTGGACAGGTTGCAGGTCTCAAAAAAAATCAGGTTAAATTTTATCTTTATAGAAATATTTTGAAGTGGAAATTCTTACCATCAACGCTTTCAAAACTTTCAACATAGCTTTTTGGAATTCCGGTGTACCGTAGACCGAACTGAGGACCAAGGCAGCAATGACAACATGAACGGCGAGAATTTGGAATGGGTAATTGACGGTTTCGTGGTAATGCAGAACAATGGCACAGGCGTTGACGAAAATGATCTGAAAGTTAGGGAAATCTATGCAGTTTTGTGGCTCCGAGAAATTTCGCAACCAATCATTTCGCAACTACGACATTTCGCAACTCACGTCAATTTCGCTACCACGACAATCCGCAACCACGTCATTTCAAAACCACAAAATACAGGATTTTCCCATACAACCATAATGAACTTAAAAGGCACTAGTTTATAGAGTTGCGAAACGACTGGTTGCAAAAAGTCCAGTTTCCAAATGTCTTGGTTGTGAATCGCCACAGTTGCGAAATCAACGTGAGTTGCGAAATGTCGTAGTTGCGAAATGTCGTAGTTGCGAAATGCCCCGGAGCCACCGATCGATAAAAATTCACAATTTCACTTACCGCAATCGAACAGAAATCGACGAAATCCAGCATTTTCACCGAAATGACACAAAGAAAATAGAAAATAGTTTTGTCTCTTAGAACCGGTTAGAACTGACACCCTTCATAAATGGTGCACAGATATTCTACAGCTGGTTAGGCCCGGCCCACTTTTCCGATTTTTGAAAATGATCAAACAGCACACCGCCAACTCTAACAGCTGGCAAATAGCTGCGATCCATTTTTTGAGTGTTCTATTTTTCAAGTGTTTTTATTTTATGTTTTGGAAAGCATTGAGGTTTTGGGGAGCATGGAACAGTGTCAAGATGATCCAGGGAATTCGAGGAAGCTTTATTTTTTGAGATCATGCTTTTTAAGAACACAAAATGAAAATTGTCAGAAAAAAGAATATTGTGAAGTTATGTAGGGCCCCTTTTTGAGGCTCCAAGGCTTAGAAGACGGTTTCTCGGCTCATTATTTATTATGGTTCTTCAAATAGAGGTAATGAAATGTTTTCAAGAAGTAGGGAAAATACAGGATCAGAGAGGGAATGGATCAGAAAACCGTGACGAAAATGGGAAATGGGTTTGAGAAGCGGGGAGAATAGAAGAGCGGATCCAAATCAGAGAATCCAGAGAGGACAATGGATACAGAATCGAGAAAGGAGAAGTGGAAATAGAGAATTCCGAGTCGATAAAGTCGAGTTTATAACTTACAAAGCCGCCTATGAGCAAAAAAAATTCTCAAGTTAGAGGTTCGACAATGACAGGCGGCTTTCGATGTTGAGCTGGATGAAGTAGAAGACTGAAAAATTCAGATTTCAAATTTGAGACGGGAGCTCAAAATAGTGTCCACCCGCACTAAGGATTCCATTTTGGCCGACCGCGGACTGACCATCGACTGACCTTAGACTGATCGCCGACCTCTGGCGTATCACCAACCGCCGACAGACCCCCAACTGATCATAGTTTAATCCATACTTGCAATCCGGGCCGAGACGGGCCGACGACGGGCAGGCAGTTTTCTCCATTTCAACTTGCGATTTTTCGGTCAAATTTTATATCAAAATGTAGATCTCAATGAGATCTACAAAATGGTACCAAAAACAATCATATAGAACAACTCAATTCTTTCCCGTAGTCAGTTAAATGCACGGGCCGACGCCATCGGCCCGTCTGAGCCCGGCCCGTGCCTTTAACGGACTATTGAGACAAATGGGCATGTTCTATATGATTGTTTTTGGTACCATTTTGTAGATCTCATTGAGATCTACATTTTAATATAAAATTTGACCGAAAAATCGCAAGTTGAAATGGAGAAAACTGCCTGCCCGTCGTCGGCCCGTCTCGGCCCGGATTGCAAGTATGGTTTAATCGCCCATCGCCGACTGACCGCCGACTGACCGCCGACTGACCGCCGCCTGACCATAGACTGATCGCCGGCCGCCGACCGCCGACCGCCGACTGACCATAGACAGATCGCCTACCACCGCTCATCGGCTGACCGCCGACCGCCGACCGCCCGACCGCCCGACCGCCCGACCGCCCGACCGCCCGACCGCCCGACCACCAAAAGCCGACCGCCGACCGCCGGTTAAGCAACATCTGCAGAAGTTTAGTCGTGTCGGTCTGGCAGCGGTCGGCGGAATAATCCAAGACCTCATTTCTCACTTACTAATGCAAAAAAACACAGCGTGGAATGTTGCAGCTAGTCCGCGGAATGTAAGAGTTCTCTGAACCAAAAGTGTGGAGATGTTGAAACCGATGAAGAGGGACAAGTTGAATTTGTTGCATGCCTGAAAAAATTTAAGTTTGGCGGGAATTTCGAAATCCAGATTCTAGAGTTTTCAAGTATAACGAGGAAAAAACCAAAATAGACGTTAGTTGCGAAATGTCTTAGTTGCGAAACGTCATAGTTGCGAAATGTCCCGGAGCCCAGTTTTCAGCAGTGAAGGGGATTTTTTCGACCTAATTTCGAATGTCATTGGAATGTTTCTAGGACAATTATAGAAAAGGAATTCAGTTTTGTCAAAAATTCTCGAAATTTCCGAAAACTTTAAAAAAAAATTTTGGGCTACAAGGATTGAAAACTACGATTTCACTTACCACAACCGCACACCAATCAATGAAATCCATGCTTTTCTTGATTTTCCAAAAATTACGAAATCGACCAGAATTCGAAAACTGCAATGAGAAGAGAACAATACCCTATTTGACAATGAATAGTGTCAACATTCCCAAAAGGTCACCATTCAAATTAGGCTCCGCCCACTTTCCTTATTCAATGTTGCCCTTTTCTTGATTCAAATGTCGCAAGGGACACTTTTTTGTTTTGGTAATTCGAAATGTTTAAAGGCTCATACATGGATTAATAGACTACTTTATTTTTCAAAGTTCCATTATTCAAAGTTTCATTCAAAGTTCTTTATTTTTCAAAGTTAGAGGATTAAATAGTTAGATCATTCACATTCGATTTTGAGACCATTTTGAGACCAGCTGACTGTTTTCTGAGAATAGAGAGAGCTGAAATTTTTTTATTCAATGATGGAAAAGCATTAAAATGCGCTCTATCGCGATTTGCAATAGAGTGCAATTTCTAAAGATATTTTTTGTGCAATGAAGCGCACTTACCACAACAAAAACCAAAAGAACGACCGAAAGCAAGAATTCCACGGGGGGTGACAATTCCTCGAGTCAGAAGAATATAGACGTTGAAAATCAAGAAGATGGAGGCGTTGATTAGGTTGGAGCACTGAAAAACCAGAATTTTAAAATCTCTAAATCCTTCCGAATCTCAATTCCCTTACCAATACACCATCCAAGATACATTTCCTGAGCTGCGCATCATCAGTGCCAAGCGCTGAGCCAATCAGGACGTTGTTCATGGCAACAAGGATCCGAGGGTACATTTCGAGTTCCCCAAAATGCCACCAAATGATGATAACGTTCCAGAGGACAATCTGGAAACTGTAGACACTACAATGACTATGATCTACAGAAAAACTCACTTGTACAACACACGAATCATCAAAGTTCTCCATTTTTTGAGAGCCGGTCGATCAGATGAAAAAACAATGAAATGAGGTAAGAATGTATGTTCGAATAGCACAGGCTTTTCCAAAGACCATATCCATCATAAAGACTCCGCCCACTTTTCCCCCACGAGTTTTCAAGAGGCAACACCTGCCAAACACATGTGTGTTTCCATGTTCGTTTTCTTGGCTTTAGATGTCAAGTACACAGAAGTTTCAAAACATGGCGGCTTCTTCAAACAGGCTCCTCCCATTTTTCCTCTCGTGTCCTTACTATTCGGTGGAAAAACAATGCAGGGATTTTGTGAGGTTCTTGGTCCGGTGCCAAGAATGGTAAACGGATGGGGAAACGGTGAATGTTTCGTCACCAAATTAGAAGAAGGGGTTCAGTTTTCCCGTCATACATACATACGACCTCAGTTCGTTTATCTCAGTTTTGCAACTTTTTGTCTGCCACTCAGAGTGAACGTATAACAAAATGTGTCAAAATGTGTTTGTGAGAAATTCGCTAATTCAAAATGCAAAGAAAAAATTTCTGAAAAATACAAGGACACCCTTTATTTGAAGGAACCCTCCAGTTGAAGGACACCACTTCGAAGTCCTTCCATTACAGTATTTTAGGTAGTTCTACTAAATTGTGGTTATTGACCTCACACATCTTCTTTCATGCACAATGGCCGTCTCAGCATTTTCTCGACCAACTGAGTTTTCTAGACCATCTCCTAGCGCGCGAAAATAACTTGTCACTCCATTGGTTTGGAGTTCATTCCCAGAAGAAAAGACCATTTTGTCTTCTTCTCGTTCTTTCTAGACAATTGACTCATGCGCGCGCAGACGCTCCGCCCCTTGACCAACATGGCCTAATCCCAGTCTTCTTCTGAAGATCTTGTCACCCTACCAACGTCTTCTGTCTCCATTCATTCTTCATTTTCTCTTGCAATGGCTGGTAGTTTCTCTCTCCATCGTCTATCCCAGAAGGAATTGTCCACAGTGTTACTGTGTATGACTCATATCGATCGGTAAGTGGTTTTTTTTAAAGGTTCCCTCTCAAATTTGTATTTTTCAGACTGACCTACTCACTATGCTCCACTAATTGCAAAAAGTCAGTGACAAGTTTGAATTTGAAATCCTACGAATTCAGGGTGAACTTCTTGGAAGGCTTTCGCATGGATCTAGAGTTTGATGATGATGACAGGTTACGTATTTCCACTTGTTCAGAAGACAATCCAAATGAAATTTTGGATCTGGATGTTCGACAGGATTTCGATATTAAACCTTTTCTAAACGTACCCCTACTATACAGAGCTGTAGCAACGTGGAGTTTCGATGGTTTCAGTTGTAACGAATGGCTTGCTCATTGTATGGAAATTTATCACATGGAAACAATCTTCAAAGTCACATTTTTTTCGGAAGACCACATATTCGAGCAAATTCGAAAAATGCTTGAAGAACTGAAGATTGAAATAGTTGAGATAGTTTATGGCCCGCTTACGGAGTTCGTTTGTAAAATCATGTCTCTTCACTTACCAGACACGCAAGTGACTATAATAACTAGTTGTTTGGGAAAAACAAACCAGCTTGGAAGTCTTGAGAATCTACGAAAAGTGATGATTCAGAATGGGGAAGATGTTTGTGTCAAAGGATACCACAACGAATTTTGGCTCCTGGTTAAACTTGACGATCTTCTGCTTTCAAACGCTTCTCAGCTAAATCTTGAACTTTCGAAATTCTCCGGCAAGGACTTCAATCGATTTTTGAAAATGTGGATGAGAGGTGCAAATCGAAGACTCAATACACTCTGGGTTGAATCTAACATTTTTGATCAACCGGGTCTAAATGCAGACGTTATTATGAGAGGTATTCATCACACGGACATTGCTCGAGAAGAATTGGAAGAGAAATTGAGAGCGCATAACTATGTGTTGGATGAAGGGTTGGATGAAGAGTTGGATGAAGAGTTGGATGAAGAGTTGGATGAATTTGAAGCAGCGGTCAACAATAAATTCAATATAAGAAGTCGCGATGGGAGAGAAGCAACTGTTTCGTTTATGATAAGGAATCATACCGCAGTTTTGCAACTTTTTGTCTGGAATTGAAACTTTTGTTGAATGAATGTTTGTTTGGAAAAATCTTTTCTATGTTTGAATATATTTAGTTCTACTAAATTGTGGTTATTGACCTCACATATATACTTTCCTACACACTGTCCGTCTCAGCATTTTCTCGGCCAACTGAGTTTTCTAGGCCATCTGCTAGCGAAAATAACTTGTCACTCCATTGGTTTAGCGTTCATTCCCAGAAGACAAGACAACTCTTCTACGCGTTCTGTCTAGACGATTGACTCGCGCGCGCGCAGACGCTCCGCCCCTTGACCAACATCGTCTACTCCTAGTCGTCTTCTGAATAACTTGCCACCCCACCAACGTCTTCTTTCTTCATTCATTCTTCATTTTTTCTTGCAATGGCTGCTAGTTTCTCTCTCCGTCGTCTATCCCAAAAGGAATTGTCCACAGTGTTACTGTGTATGACGCATATCGATCGGTAAGTTGTTTTTTTTGAAGGTTCACCCTCAAATTCGTATTTTGCAGACTGTCCTACTCACTATGCTCCAAAACGTGCAAAACGTCAATAACGGAATTGAATTTAAATGCATCTGGAGTTAGAGTGCAGGTCTCTCATAATTGTAGAATTTATTTGGATTTTTATGATGTTGGCATCTTAATTATTTCCACTCGTCCACAAACCAATCGGAATGCCGTTTTGAATCTGGATGCTCAACAGGCATTAATTGTTGAATCTGTTTATCAAAACGTAAGTTGTTTGTGGAATTACAATGGTCTCAGTTGTAACGAATGGCTTGCTCACTGTATGGAAATTTATCACATCGAGTTAATCAACAAAATAATGCTTTCTTCGGGCAACTACATATTCGACCAAGTGCGGAAAGTTCTCGAACAACAGCAGATTAAAATCATCTCGATCACTTCTGTTGTGAGTGCGGAACTTGCCCATGGAATATTGTCTTTGCATTTGCAATGCAAAGAAGTTTCTATCAGTGTGGACAATTTCGGAAGAACGAATTTGTTCGGAAGTATGGAAAACCTTCGAAAGGCAATGATTCAGAATATAGATAATGTTTGTTTTCGGGCAAACCCTCTTCCTTTCGCGCTCCCGCTTACACTTGACGATGTTTTGCTCACGAATGCTTTGCAACTGTCTCTCGTGGTTGCGAAATTAACCGGCAAAGACTTGAATCGCTTTCTGAAAATGTGGATTCGTAGCCCAAACCGAAGATTGAAGACACTCAAGGCTGGGATTCCTAATCAACCGGATCTCAATGAAAACCGAATTATGCAAGGGATCCGTTACACCGCTATTGCTCGAGAGGAGTTGGAGGGAAAAATGAGAACGCATAACTATGATTTGGGTGATTTTGAAGCGATGGTCAACGGTGGAGTCAATATAAGAAGTCGCGATGGGAGAGAAGCAACAGTATCGTTTATAGCAGGAAATCATGCCTCTCATGTGCAATTTTTTGTTTGGAATTAAACTTGTGTTGAATAAAGAATGGTTTGAATGTTTGTTTGATGTTATGCTGTTCACTATGACTTGGTTTCCGACTGATTTTTTTTAGGCCATCACCGATCGCGCGAAAATAACTTGGCATTCAGTGGACTTGCGTTCATTCCCAGAAGACAAGACCATTTTGTCTTCTACGCGTTCGTTCTAGACGATTGACTCGCGCGCGCGCAGACGCTCCGCCCCTTGACCTATATCGTCTAATCCCAGTCCTTTTCTGAAGACTTTGTCACTCTACTAACGTCTTCTGTCTCCATTCAGTCCTCATTTTTTCTTGCAATGACTGGTAGTTTTTCTCTCCATCGTTTGCCCCAAAAGGAATTGTCCACTGTGTTACTGTGTATGACGCATATCGATCGGTAAGTGGTCACATTTCAGAGTTTTATTGAATTATCTATCTTTTCAGAATATCCTACTCATTGTGCTCCCAAAGATGCAAGAATGCAGTTGTGGGTTTAAATTTGAGAGCGCCTGAATTGAGGTTGGAGTTTTCGGCTGACTTTACCATGAATCTGATGTTTGACGCCGAGCTGACAATTTCTACTCTTCGACAGAACGTTGTGGCTGTGAATTTATACGATAAGCAGCTTGTATTTGTTAATTCTGCCTATCAAAACAGCACTGTTAGCTGGATTTACAAATGTCTCAGCTGTAGAGAATGGCTTGCTCACTGTATGGAAATATTTCACACTGAGTCATGCGAATCCGCAATTCTCTACAGTGCCGCTGAAAATATATGTTTCGAGCAAATTCGATATATTCTCGAAAAGTTACAAACTCGACTCATTAGAATCAACTCTGACGAGCGAGTAGAGCTTGTTCACAAAATCCTACCCCTTCACTTACAATGCAAGGAACTTGCTATAAATATAAATAGTTTTGGACGTGCCGGAAGCATGGAGAACTGCCGCAAAGCGCTGATTCAGAATACGGACAATGTCTGCTTTGAAGGGCATCTTGACGAAGCTGCTCTTCATGTGAAATTGGATGATCTCTTGCTCTCAAACGCCTCGCAACTGGCTCTTATCGTTCCAAAGTTATTCAGCAAGGACGTGAATCGCTTTTTGAAACTGTGGATGCATGGAGCAAATCGAAGATTGAAGACACTCAAGCTTATAATCGTTAATGAGCCGTTTTTCAATGAGGAGGAAATTATGAGGGGTATTCATCATACGAATATCTCGGAACAGGACTTTGATGAGAAAATGAGGGCGCATAATTACCACAGAAGTTTCATAGAAATGATGAATGGAGGATTTAATATAATAAGTCGGGATGGTAGGGAAGCATCTATCGGGTTGACCAGAGTTTTTGAAACGTCCATGGTGCAATTTTTTGTCTGGAATTAAACTTGTGTTGAATAAACTTTTGCTTTGAAACCATGCTTATGTTTGAATATAGTTCTACCGAATAGTGTGTACCGACCCCCACACAAATACCTCCAAAGTCCTTCTCAGCATTTTCTCGGCCAACTGAGTTTTCTAGGCCATCAAAGAGCGTGCAAAAAAACTTGTAACCCAGTGGTCTGGTGTTCATTCCCAGAAGACAAGACCATTTTGTCTTCTTCTCGTTCTTTCTAGACGATTGACTCGCGCACGCGCAGACGCTCCGCCCCTTGACCAATATCGTCTAATCCCAGTCCTTTTCTGAAGATCTTGTCACCCTACCAACGTCTTCTGTCTCCATTCATTCTTTTTTTTTTCGTCATGGCTGGTAATTTCGCTCTCCATCTTCTACCCCCAAAGGAATTGTCCACAGTGTTACTGTGTATGACGCATATCGATCGGTTAGTGAGAAAATTTCAAAGATTTATAGCATACCACGTATGTTTCAGACTGTTCTACTCACTATGCTCAAAAAAATGTAAGGATTTAGTAATAAATTTGAATCTGAAAGCTTTTCAAGTGCTTGTGTGGTTTTCCAGTGACTTTTATATGTGTCTGGTGCTTCATGATGGCGAAAACTTATCCATTTCCACCGATCCAGAAAACTTAGGAGTTTCGAACTTGGGTGCTCAACAAAATTTATATATGGAATGTGAAGATCAAAAACTAACTTTTCCAAGGCATCAAAATTTTCT
Organism: Caenorhabditis sinica; assembly: GCA_963932045.1. Lineage (NCBI taxonomy): Eukaryota > Metazoa > Nematoda > Chromadorea > Rhabditida > Rhabditidae > Caenorhabditis > Caenorhabditis sinica. Next base: position 18,537,503 of record OZ009943.1, read on the forward strand.
CAGTTGCCGCGAATGGCTTGGCCATTGTATGGAACTTTATCACATCAAGTACATCGCCACCGTTACTTGTAATTGGAACTTGTTTATATTTGAGCAACTGCGAAGAATTCTTGAAGGACTGCAGATTCATGTCATTGAGATCACTTCTGATGTGGGCGCGGAACTTGCCCATGGAATATTGTCTTTGCATTTGCAATGCAAAAAGGTTTCAATTAGTGTATTTAATTTCGGAAGAATGGAAAGCCTTCGAAAAGCAATGATTCAGAATGCAGACAATGTTTTCTATCAAGGATGTTATTTCCATTTGCCGATTGCACTTGACGAGTTTCTGCTTACAAACGCTTTGCATCTGGCTGTTTCGCAACCGATAATAACCGGCAGAGACTTGAATCGCTTTTTGAAAATTTGGATACGCAGCCCAAAGCAAAGATTGAATACACTCAAAGCTGAGATTGTTAATCAACCGGATCTCAATGAAATCCAAATTATGCGAGGAATATATCACACCGCTATTGCTCAAGCTGAGTTGGAGGAGAATATGAGAACATATGGCTATGATTTGAATGGTTTTGAAGCAATGGTCAATGGTGGATTTAATATAAGAAGTCGCGATGGGAGAGAAGCAACAGTATCGTTTATAGCAGGAAATCAAGTCTCTCATGTGCAGTTTTTCGTCTGGAATTGAAACTTGTGTTGAATAAATGATAATTTTGATGTTCGTTGAATCAGCTATTATTTTATTGTTGTTGCTGGTTCCACTCATATACTTTAATGCTCAATCGTCGTCTCTGCACTTTGCGGTCAACTGTTTCTCGGCCACATCACCGATCGCGCAAAAATGCCTTGTCACCCAGTGGACTGGAGTTCATTTAGATATTATCGCGCCGCCGTCCGTTGTCAGTTGAGCTTAAAGGCGCATGAACTTACTTGAGAGGATATCTCGTTAGGGCACGAGAGAAACGCCAGCACATTGCGATACATTGATACACGCAAAGTGGTTCTTATCGGGAACTGACGCATTTTTTCGTGCCCTAACGAGATATCCTCTCAAATAAGTCCATGCGCCTTTAAACTCAACTGACAACAGACGGCGGCGCAATAATAGCCTTGTGTTCATTCCCAGAAGGCAAGACCATTTAGTCTTCCCTGGTTTTTAGGCAGTTGACTCGCGCGCGAAAACCTCTCATCCCTCATTTTTGAAGACATTGCCACCCCACGCACCTCGTCTGTCTCCATTCATTCATCATTTTTTCTTGCAATGGCTGGTAGTTTCTCTCTCCCTCGTCTACCCCAAAAGGAATTGTCCACAGTGTTACTGTGCATGACATCGATCGATCGGTAAGTGGTTTTTTGAAGGTTCACCCTCAAAATCGTATTTCTCAGACTGTCCTACTCACTATGCTCCAATAAATGCAAGAAGTTGCTAACGGATTTAAATCTGAAAGCCCTCGAGTTACATGTGTGGTTTTCTAATGATTTTGAAATATATTGGGAGTTTGATGATGAAGATGCCGTCATGTTAACCACAAGTCCAGAAAACAATCAGAATGTCGTTTTGAATCTGGATGTTCAACGGGATTTAGCTGTAGCACCTCCTTTCGAGATTACATCGTGGAATTACAATGGTCTGAGTTGTTACGAATGGCTTGCTCATTGTATGGAAATCTATCACATTGAAATAATTAACCGAGTAGAGTTTTATTCGGGCAACTATATACTCGACCAAGCTCGAAAAGTTCTCGAACTACCACAAATTCAAATTATCATGATCGATTCTCTCGTGGGTGCGGAATTTGCCCATGGAATCTTGTCTTTGAATTTGCAATGCAAGCAAGTTTCTATCGCTGTGGACAGTTTTGGAAGAACAAACCGATTCGGAAGCATTGAAAGCCTTCGAAAGGCAATGATTCAGAATGTAGATAATGTTTGTTTTCGGGGAAGCTTTCTTCCTTTCGCGCTCCCGCTTACACTTGACGATATCTTGCTCACAAATGTCTCGAAACTGTCTATGAGTTGAGGTTGGAGTTTTCGGCTGACTTTACCATTATACGAGAAACAGCTTGTATTTGTTAATTCTGGCTATCAGAACAGAACTGTTAGCTGGATTTACAAATGTCTCAGCTGTAGAGAATGGCTTGCTCACTGTATGGAAATTTTTCACACTGTGTCATGCGAATCCGCAATTCTCTACAGTACCGCTGAAAATATGTGCTTTGAGCAAATTCGATATATGCTCGAAAAATTACAAACTCGACTCATCAGAATCAACTCTGACGAGCGAGTAGAGCTCGTTCACAAAATCCTACCCCTTCACTTACAATGCAAGGAAATTTCTATAAATATGAATAGTTTTGGACGTGCCGGAAGCATGGAAAACTGTCGCAAAGCAGTGATTCAGAATACGGACAATGTTTGCTTTGAAGGGTCTCTTGACGAAGCAAATCTTCATTGGAAATTGGATGATCTCTTGCTCACAAACGCCTCGCAACTGGCTCTTATCGCTCCAAAGCTATTCAACAAGGACGTGAATCGTTTTTTGAAACTGTGGATGAGTGGAACAAATCGAAGATTGAAGACACTCAAGCTTATAATCGTTAATGAACCGTTTTTCAATGAGGAGGAAATTATGAGGGGTATTCATCATACGACTATTTCTGAACAGGACTTCGATGAGAAGATGAGGGCGCATAATTACCCCAGAAATTTCATGGAAATGATGAATGGTGGATTTAATATAATAAGTCGTGATGGTAGGGAAGCATCTATCGGGTTGACCAGAGTTTTTGAAACGTCCATGGTGCAATTTTTTGTATGGAATTAAACTGTAATGAATAAATATCTGCTTTGAAACTATGCTTTTGTTTGAATATAGACCTAATGAATAGTGTGTACCAACCCCCCCCCCCCCCCCCCCCCCACACACAAATACCTCCAAAGTCCTTCTCAGCATTTTCTCGGCCAACTGAGTTTTCTAGGCCACCAATGAGCGAGCGAAAATAACTTGTCACCCATTGGTCTGGAGTTCATTCCCAGAAGGCAAGACCATCTTGTCTTCGTCGCGTTCTTTCTAGACGATTGACTCGCGCGCGCGCAGACGCTCCGCCCCTTGACCAATATCGTCGAATCCCAGTCTTTTTCTGAAGACATTACCACCCCACGTACCTCGTCTATCTCCATTCATTTTTCATTTTCTCTTGCAATGGCTGATAGTTTTTCTCTCCATCGTCTACCCCAAAAAGAATTGTCCACAGTGTTACTGTGTATGACGTCGATCGCTCGGTAAGTGGTTTTTTGAATGTTCCTTTTCAAATTCATATTTTTCAGACTGTCATACTCACTGTGCTCCAAAAAGTGCAAGACGTCAATAACGAATTTGAATCTGGAAGCCCTCGGTTTCCGTGTGTGGCTTTCTGATGATTTTATATTGCATTTGGAGTTTGATGATGATGATGAGGTCATGTTAGGCACTAGTCGAGAAAACAATCAGAATCCCGTTTTGAACCTGGATTCTCGACGGGATTTAGTTATTTACCCTGGTCATCAAAACAGAGCTAATTCGTGGAATTACAATAGTTTCAGTTGTAACGAATGGCTTGCTCATTGCATGGAAATTTATCACATCGAGATAATCAACAAAGTAATGCTTTCGCTGGGCAACTATATATTCGACCAAGTTCAAAAAGTTCTCGAACAACAGCAGATTAAAATCATCACGACCACTTCTGCTGTGAGTGCGGAACTTGCCCATGGGATATTGTCTTTGCATTTGCGATGCAAAGAAGTTTCTATCAGTGTGGACAATTTCGGAAGATCGAACCGGTTCGGAAGCATGGAAAACCTTCAAAAAGCAATGATTAAGAATGTGGATAATGTTTGTTTTCGGGCAAACGCTCTTCCTTTCGCGCTCCCGCTTACACTTGACGATATTTTGCTCACAAATGTCTCGAAACTCTCTCTCGTGGTTGCGAAATTAACCGGCAAAGACTTGAATCGCTTTCTGAAAATTTGGATTCGCAGCACAAATCGAAGATTGAAGACACTCAAGGCTGGGATTCCTAATCAACCGGATCTCGATGAAAACCGAATTATGCAAGGGATCCGTTACACCGCTATTGCTCGAGAGGAGTTGGAAGTAAAAATGAGAGCACATAGCTATGATTTGGATGATTTTGAAGCGATGGTCAATGGTGGATTCAATATAAAAAGTCGCGATGGGAGAGAAGCAACAGTATCGTTTATAGCAGGTAATCATGCCTCTCATGTGCAATTTTTTGTTTGGAATTAAAACTTGTGTTGAATAAAGAATGGTTTGAATGTTTGTTTGATGTTATGCTGTTCACTATGACTTGGTTTCCGACTGATTTCTTTTAGGCCATCACCGATCGCGCGAAAATAACTTGGCATTCAGTGGACTTGCGTTCAATCTGATGGCCTTGCGTTCATTCCCAGAAGGCAAGACCATGTTCTCTTCCACGCGTTTCTAGACAATCGACATTGCGCGCGCGAAGACGGACGCTCCGCCCCTTGACCAACATGGCCTAATCCCAGTCTTCTTCTGAAGATCTTGTCACCCCACCAACGTCTTCTTTCTTCATTCATATTTCTCATTCTCTCCCGATGGCTGCCCGTTTTTCTCTCCATCGCTTGCCCCAAAAGGAACTGTCCACAGTGCTACTGTGTATGAGTCATATCGATCGGTAAGTAGTCACACATTTGAATTTTATTGCAATATCTATTTTTAGAATATCCTACTCGTTGTGCTCCCAAAGATGCAAGAGTGCAGTTGTGGGTTTGAACTTGAAAGCATATGTTTTAAGTTTGGAGTTTTCGGCTGACTTTACCATGAGTCTGATGTTTCGTAATAACACCGAGTTGACTATTTCATCTCTTCGAAAGAACAATGAGGCTGTGAATTTGGATGATAAGCAGAATCTACAGTGCGTGTCAAAATGATAGGACCCCCCTCCCAGAACGAGGTCCTGAAAAAACCAAAAAAGTTATAAAAATGCCGTTAATGTAGTTCTGTTCAGCATCTCAAAAAACGTGGGTCCTGAAATTTTCAGGCCGATTGAGCTATTTTGGAGCACATTGTGCTCAAAAGTCACTTTTTCGACCGCGTCAAAATGATAGGACCCCCTAGAAAATCGAAAATCTCACCATTTTTTGGAATTTTCTTGCGAATATAGAGGTCGAAATCTGTCAAAACTGTTTCAAAACTCAGTATTCATGTACTTTTGATTGAGCTGAACCATTTTGGACCAATTCGAAGAAAGTTCATTTTTCAACATTTTGCCCATTTTTGCCATGACTACAGACAATCGCAAATATCTCAACTTTGAGTTAACTTTTCTACATCATTTTTTCTTAGTAGGTGCCAGGGAAGATTATCCTCATGCTGACAAATTTTGAGTCGTTTCCAATCGATGGTTGGAAAGTTTCGAGCTCATTTATATTGCTCAAGCGTCAGGCACTTCGTTACAATAATTGTCTTCAACTGAAAACATCGATGTAGCTATCAAATGATGAATAAACGTGTAACATCACTTGTATCTGTTTTATATGACAGAATTGACACCGAAACGTTCGTAAAATAGCTGTTGTCATTAAGCCGCACCGGTTTTACAAAAAATGAAACCTTAATTCTCACAATTATAGCCTTGAATTGATAAAAACTCGCAACCATTAATCGTAAACGACTCAAAATTTGTCAGCATGAGGATAATCTTCCCTGACACCTACTTAGAAAAAATGATGTAGAAAAGTTAACTCAAAGTTGAGATATTTGCGATTGTCTGAAGTCATGTCAAAAATGGGCAAAATGTTGAAAAATGAAATTTCTTCGAATTGGTCCAAAATGGTTCAGCTCAATCAAAAGTACATGAATACTGAGTTTTGAAACAATTCTGACAGTTTTCGACCTCTATATTCGCAAAAAAATTCCAAAAAATGGTGAGATTTTCGATTTTCTAGGGGGGTCCTATCATTTTGACGCGGTCGAAAAAGTGACTTTTGAGCACAATGTGCTCCAAAATAGCTCAATCGGCCTGAAAATTTCAGGACCCACGTTTTTTGAGATGCTGAACAGAACTACATTAACGGCATTTTCAAAACTTTTTTGGTTTTTTCAGGACCTCGTTCTGAGAGGGGGGTCCTATCATTTTGACGCGCACTGTATCTGTTAAACCTGTCTATCAAAACAGAAATATTCACTGGAATTACAGCGGTCTCAGCTGTAGAGAATGGATTGCTCACTGTATGGAAATTTTTCACACCAATTCATGCGAATCCGCAATTCTCTACAGTGCCGCTGAAAATATTTGTTTTGAGCAAATTCGATATATTCTCCAAAAGTTACAAACTCGACTCATCAGAATCAACTCTGACGAGCGAGTAGAGCTTGTTCACAAAATTCTACCTCTTCACTTGCAATGCAAGGAACTTGCTATAAATATAAACAGTTTTGGACGTGCCGGTAGCATGAAAAACTGTCGCAAAGCGCTGATTCAGAATACGGACAATGTTCTCTTTGAAGGGAATCTTGACGAAGCTGCTCTCCGTGTGAAATTGGATGATCTTTTGCTCTCAAACGCCTCGCAACTGGCTCTTATCGCTCCAAAGTTATTCAACAAGGACGTGAATCGTTTTTTAAAACTGTGGATCCGTGGAACAAATCGAAGATTGAAGACACTCAAACTTGCAATCGTTACCCAACCGTTTTTCAATGAGGAGGAAATTATGAGGGGTATTCATCATGCAACTATTTCTGAACAGGACTTCGATGAGAAGATGAGGGCGCATAATTACCACAGAAATTTCATGGAAATGATGAATGGAGGATGTAATATAATAAGTCGAGATGGTAGAGAAGCATCTATCGGGTTGACCAGAGTTTTTGAAACGTCCATGGTGCAATTTTTTGTCTGGAATTAAATTTGTGTTGAATAAATATCTGCTTTGAAACCATGCTTATGTTTGAATACCAGATGGGCTGCGCCCCTCTGGGGCCCAAATGAGAAAATTGAAAATTGTTCGAAAAGTGGAAAATATCCCCGTGAACTCGTCTCTCCCTCTCTCAAAACTGAAACAACAGAGTGGAGCCAAAAATTATGTTTTTGCGACCTGGTGACCTCATTTTTTGATATATCAAAAATCGAAATAGACGGGCATCATGGTGCAGGAATTTCTGATGACCTGTGAAAGTTTGAAGAAAATCGGTCCAGCAGGATCTTCGCCAGAGTGAGCGAGTCCGTAACAGACACACAGACACACGCACAGAATTTTGCGTTTATTAATAGTAAAGATAGATCTAATGAATAGTGTGTACCGACCCCCACACAAATACCTCCAAAGTCCTTCTTAGCATTTTCTCGGCCATCTGAGTTTTTTAGGCCATCTGCTAGCGCGCGAAAATAACTTGTCATCCAGTGTTCTGGTGATCATTCCCAGAAGACAAGAGAATTTTGTCTTCTACGCGTTCCTTCTGGACGATTGACTCGCGCGCGCGCAGACGCTCCGCCCCTTGACCAATATCGTCTAATCCCAGTCTTCTTCTGAAGACATTGCCACCCTACCAACGTCTTCTGTCTCCATTCAGTCTTCATATTTTCTTGCAATGGCTGGTAGTTTCTCTCTCCATCGTCTATCCCAAAAGGAATTGTCCACAGTGTTACTGTGTATGACTCATATCGATAGGTAAGTGGTTTTTTGAAGGTTCACTTTCAAATTCGTATTTTTTCAGACTGACCTACTCACTTTGCTCCAATAAGTGCAAAAAGTCAGTGACGGAATTGAATTTGAATACCTCTCAATTTCGTGTGTGGTTTACAAACAAACTCAAAATGTATTTAGGTTTTGATGATTCTTTAGAGGATGATGATGATACCTTATCAATGTCCACTCACTCAGAAAACAATGAGAATGGCATTTTAAACCTCGATGTTCGACAGGATTTGGTTACTAAGATCAGATATCGAGAAACTCCGTGGAGTTACAATGGCCTCAGTTGTGCCGAATGGATTGCTCATTGTATGGAAATTTACCACATCGAGATAATCGACGATGTAACATTTTATTAGGACAAACAAATATTCGAGCAAGTTCAAAAAGTGCTCGAAGGACGGAAGATTCATATTATCGAGATCGCAACTGACGCGACCGCGGAACTTGTTCATAGAATTCTGTCCCTCCATTTGCGATGTAAACAAGTTAGCATAAATACACATAGTTTAGGATATATGCAGCGGGTTGGAGGCTTGGAAAACCTTCAAAAGGCTGTTTTTCAAAATGTTGATAATGTTTGTTTTCATGGAGACACTGGTGAGAATACACTTCGAGTGACACTTGACGATCTTCTACTCACTAATGCTTCGCAACTATTTCTTGTGGATCCCAAGCTTTCTGGGAAAGACATCAATAGATATTTGAAACATTGGTCGCGTAGCACGAATCGAAGATTGAAGACACTCAAGGCTGAGCTTGATTATCAACAGGATTTGAATGAAAACATCATTATGAGAGGTCTTCATTATACGGACATTGCTCAAGAGGACTGGGAGGAGAAAATGAGAACGCACAATTATGAACTGGGTGATTTTGAAGCACTGGCCGATGGTAGATTCAATATAAGAGGTAGCGATGGGAGAGAAGCAACTACATATTACGCTCGTAACATTTTATGAATACTTTATTGTCCAATTTTTTGTCTGGAATTGAAACTTGTCTTGAATAAAGTATCGCTGTAATGTTTGTTTTTTCGCTCTGCGATTCCGTAGTGGAGAAGACACGGCATGTAGTACAGTTGGCTACGTACCCTTTAACTCTAGAAACTGTCTAATGTTTTCCTGCTTTCTCTAGAACTCTCGAAAATCCGGATTTTCAGAAAGTTCTCTAGAAAGACACCGCATTTCTCTTCCAGCTGCATTTGCCACTGGGAACGAAAATGAGAACATTCCTTATAAACCCTTCATTTCTCGAAATCATCTGATTTTTTGGGTTTTCCCATGAAAACCTAAATGAACCCACTAATTTTAGAAACTCGTTAAAGGTACAAAGGTTTTTAAAAATTCTCGAAAATCCGGATTTTCAGAAAGTTCTCTAGAAAGACACAGCGTTTGCTCTTCCAGCTGCATTTGCCACTGGGAACGAAAATGAGAACAATCCTAATAAACCCTTCATTTCTCGAAATCATCTGATTTTTTGTGGTTTCCCATGAAAATGTAGATAGACCCTCTAATTTCAGAAACTCGTTAAAGGTTCCTCTTTGTAATAAGAAAATTCAATAAAAGATAGGAAACGAAAAAGTCAATAAAAAAGGAGGAAGAAAAGAAGATCACCAATCTGGACGAGTGAAAAAATGAAAGAATGAATGAGGATGATGAGAATTATGAGGGTGGGAAGGGGGTATTGATTTTTTTTAGACAATGAGATGTACTCGTACAAAAGAAAATGGTGTACGTTATAGATCTAATCTCCTGGGAAGATACACAATAGATGGGATTATCGATCGATGTACTCATTTCAATGAGATCTGCAGATTACAGGTGTGTGAGGTTTTCGAGAAAAATGTTTGCTCCCGGGAAGGTAAAAAGTGGGGAAGGATGTGGAAAAGGGGGTGTGGCATCGCTTTTTTTGGGGTTTTCCTATGAACATCTGAATAAACCCTCTGATTTTGGAAACTCGTTAAAGGTACAAAGGTTTTTTAGAATTCTCGAAATTCCGGATCTTTAGAAAGTTCTCGAAAAGAAACAGCACTTGCTCTTCCAGCTGCACTTGCTGCTGGGAACGAAAATGAGAACATTCGCAAAAACCCTTCATTTCTCAAAATCATCTAAATTTGTGAGTTTTCCCTTGAAAATCTAGAAACTCGAAAAGGTTCATGTTTTAGAAACTCGAAAAGGTTAATGTTTTAGAAACTCGAAAAGGTTCATGTTTTAGAAACTCGTTAAAGGTACAAAGGTTTTTTAGAATTCTCGAAATTCCGGATCTTTAGAAAGTTCTCGAAAAGACACAGCACTTGCTCTTCCAGCTGCACTTGCTGCTGGGTACGAAAAAGAGAACATTCGCAAAAACCCTTCATTTCTCGAAATCATCAAAATTTGTGAGTTTTCCCTTGAAAATCTAGAAACTCGAAAAGGTTCATGTTTTAGAAACTCGAAAAGGTTAATGTTTTAGAAACTCGAAAAGGTTCATGTTTTAGAAACTCGTTAAAGGTACAAAGGTTTTTTAGAATTCTCGAAATTCCGGATCTTTAGAAAGTTCTCGAAAAGACACAGCACTTGCTCTTCCAGCTGCACTTGCTGCTGGGTACGAAAAAGAGAACATTCGCAAAAACCCTTCATTTCTCAAAATCATCTAAATTTGTGAGTTTTCCCTTGAAAATCTTGAAACTCGAAAAGGTTCATGTTTTAGAAACTCGAAAAGGTTAATGTTTTAGAAACTCGAAAAGGTTCATGTTTTAGAAACTCGTTAAAGGTACAAAGGTTTTTTAGAATTCTCGAAATTCCGGATCTTTAGAAAGTTCTCGAAAAGACACAGCACTTGCTCTTCCAGCTGCACTTGCTGCTGGGTACGAAAAAGAGAACATTCGCAAAAACCCTTCATTTCTCGAAATCATCAAAATTTGTGAGTTTTCCCTTGAAAATCTTGAAACTCGAAAAGGTTCATGTTTTAGAAACTCGAAAAGGTTAATGTTTTAGAAACTCGAAAAGGTTCATGTTTTAGAAACTCGTTAAAGGTACAAAGGTTTTTTAGAATTCTCGAAATTCCGGATCTTTAGAAAGTTCTCGAAAAGACACAGCACTTGCTCTTCCAGCTGCACTTGCTGCTGGGTACGAAAAAGAGAACATTCTTAAAAAAACCCTTCATTTCTCGAAATCATCAAAATTTGTGAGTTTTCCCTTGAAAATCTAAAAACTCGAAAAAGTTCATGTTTTAGAAACTCGTTAAAGGTACGGAAGTTTTTAAAGAATTCTCGAAATTCCGGATCTTTAGAAAGTTCTCTGAAAGACACAGCACTTGCTCTTCCAGCTGCATTTGCCACTGGGAACGAAAATGAGAACATTCTTAAAAAACCCTTCATTTCTCGAAATCATCTGATTTTTTGGGTTCTCCCATGAAAATCTATATGGACCCTTTAATTTTAGAAACTCGTTAAAGGTACAAAGATTTTTTAGAATTCTCGAAATTCCGGATTTTTAGAAAGTTCTCGAAAAGACACAGCACTTGCTCTTCCAGCTGCATTTGCCACTGGGAACGAAAATGAGAACATTCTTAAAAAACCCTTCATTTCTCGAAATCATCTGATTTTTTTGGTTTTCCATGAAAATCTAACTGAACCCTCTAATTTTAGAAACCGTACTAAAACTCCATAAATGATAGGAAACGAAAAAGTCAATAAAAAAGGAGGAAGAGAAGGAGATCACCAATCTGGACGAGTGAAAAATGAAAGAATGAATGAGGATGATGAGACTTGTGAGGGAGGGAAGGGGTATTGATTTTTTTCAGACAACGAGATGTACTCGTACAAAAGAATATGGTTTACGTTATAGATCTCATCTCCTGGGAAGATACACAATAGATGGGATTATCGATCGATGTACTCATTTCAATGGGATCTGCAGATTACAGGTGTGTGAGGTTTTCGAGAAAAATGTTTGCTCCCGGGAAGGTACAAAAGTGGGGAAGGATGTGGAAAAGGGGGCGTGGCGTCGCTTTTTTTTGGGGTTTTCCTATGAACATCTGAATGAACCCTCTGATTTTGCAAACTCGTTAAAGGTACGAAAGTTTTTTAGAATTCTCGAAATTCCGGATCTTTAGAAAGTTCTCGAAAAGAAACAGCACTTGCTCTTCCAGCTGCACTTGCTGCTGGGAACGAAAATGAGAACAATCTTAATAAACCCTTCATTTCTCGAAATCATCTAAATTTGTGAGTTTTCCCTTGAAAATCTAGAAACTCGAAAAGGTTCATGTTTTAGAAACTCGAAAGGTTCATGTTTTAGAAACTCGAAAAGGGACAAAGGTTTTTTAGAATTCTCGAAATTCCGGATCTTTAGAAAGTTCTCGAAAAGACACAGCACTTGCTCTTCCAGCTGCACTTGCTGCTGGGTACGAAAATGAGAACATTCTTGATAAACCCTTCATTTCTCGAAATCATCTGATTTTTTGGGTTTTCCCATGAAAATCTAACTGAACCCTCTAATTTTAGAAACTATCTAAAGGTTCCTCTTTGTAATGAGAAAATTCAATAAAAGATGGGAAACGAAAAAGTCAATAAAAAAGGAGGAAGAAAAGGAGATCACCAAACTGGACGAGTGAAAAATGAAAGAATGAATGAGGATGATGAGAATTATGAGGGTGGGAAGGGGGTATTGATTTTTTTTAGACATCACGCGTACAAAAGAATATGGTGTACATTGTGGATGTTATCTCCTGGGAAGATACACAATGGAGGGGGTGTGGGTCACCTTGTGTGTTTTCTCCTGGGAAAAATCGATTTTTTACAGCTACCCATCCCTTTGTGTCCCCTATACCGCCCCTAGATTTGTCATCATTTATAGATTTTGTGTTCTCCTCCATTTCTTCATTTTCATTCTTTTCACTCATTCATTTTCTTTTTTCCTCTGATGAATAATAGACTTTTTAGTGTTATTATAGTAGAATTGGACCGCTTCTTGTTAGGTGAAAGTATTTGAAAATCACTAAACTATACTTCCTAATGTTATCCTTTTTTCATCCAATTTCACCTTTAAGGAAAATTAGGCTAGTACGACTTACGTAGGATGAGTTAGAGCCATTTTGTACCTCTAAGGCAATTGACTTGTTCTTTCGATTATCCAAAACTAGAATCCACTACATCAATATTTTTTTGAGTTCTGAAAAGTTACAAATTTTATCTCTGGCAGAATCGACGGCTCCTGGACATTTCGCCACTAGTCATTTCGCAACTACGACATTTCGCAATTAACGTCGATTTCGCAACTGCGACAATTCGCAGCCAAGACATTTCGAAACTGGACGTTTCGCAACTCTATGAACTAGTTACCTTATGTTTATTAAGGTTCTATGAGATTGAGGGTATTATGAGCTATTCCAGGTTACAGGCTACATTTGAAAAGTTGAGATTTTAACGGGAACTTTTTACAAAAATCCTGGATTTCGTGGTTTCGAAATGACGTGGTCGCGGATTGTCGCGGTGGCGAAATGGCCGGTAGCAAAATGTCGTAGTTGCAAAATAGGTGGGAGTTGCGAAATGTCGTAGTTGCAAAATGTCTCGGAGCCTAATCAAAAAAGTTAGAAACTTTCAGGAAGGTGATTTCGGAGCATCCCATATTTTGAGATTTGGATTGTAGAACTCCACAGTTGAGATTCTCAAAAGTAGATTAAATATTTGATTCTGAGATTCACCCTCCATTGTTCTCGCGAGACCACGCCCCCTTTCCCACACATCTCCCTCATTGTGTACCTTCCCAGGAGCAAACCTTTTTCTTGAAAACTCCGCACATCTGTAATCTGCAGTACCCCTCTGTAATGAGTATACATCGATCGATAATCCCATCAACTGTGTATCTTCCCAGGAGATAACATCTATAATGTACACCATACACCATTTTCTTTTGTACGAGTACACCCTATTGTCTAAAAAAAATCAATACCCCTTCCCACCCTCATAATTCTCATCATCCTCATTCATTCTTGATTTTTTCACTCATCCAGTTTGGTGATCTCCTTTTCTTCCTCCTTTTTATTGACTTTTTCGTTTCTTATTTTTTATTGACTTCTCTTATTACAGGTATTGTCACGGCCACCCACGACGGACGATTGCCAGAAGTCGAGAAGCTAGATGCCGAGAAGCCGAGCTAACAACACAGGACAATTACGAAGTTTCCTGGGATTGGCAGCAAGGCCAAGGAATTTGTAAGGTGTTAGGGTAGAGTGGGAACGGGGGTTAGGGTGAAGGTGAAGCACATATGGAGGGTTCAGTACGGTAGTTCCTTATTTTGACTCAGTCGCTTTCATGCAACTGTAAGAGCTTTCACGCTGTTTACTTTCATGGGACTATCTAAAAATCCGAAGGTTCTTGATTCTAAAGGCGGTAGTGGGAGTTCATGAATTGGAGGGTTGAGTACGGTAGTTCCCTATTTTGACTCAGTCGCTTTCATGCAACTGTAAGAGCTTTCACGCTGTTTACTTCCGAGGGACTATCTAAAAACCTGAAGATTCTGATTTCTAGAGGTGGTAGAGGTGGCTGAGGGACTTCATGAATTGGAGGGTTGAGTACGGTAGTCCCTTATTTTGACTCAGTCGCTTTCATGCAACTGTAAGAGCTTTCACGCTGTTTTCTTTCAAGGGACTATCCAAAAACCTGAAGATTCTGATTTCTGGAGGTGGTAGAGGAACTTCATGAATTGGAGGGTTGAGTACGGTAGTCCCTTATTTTGACTCAGTCGCTTTCATGCAACTGTAAGAGCTTTCATGCTGTCGACTTTCAAGGGACTATCTAAAAACCTGAAGATTCTGATTTCTGGAGGTGGTAGAGGAACTTCTTGAATTGGAGGGTTGAGTACGGTAGTTCCTTATTTTGACTCAGTCGCTTTCATGCAACTGTAAGAGCTTTCACGCTGTTTACTTCAAAGGGACTATCCAAAAACCTGAAGATTCTGATTTCTGGAGGTGGTAGAGGAACTTCTTGAATTGGAGGGTTGAGTACGGTAGTTCCTTATTTTGACTCAGTCGCTTTCATGCAACTGTAAGAGCTTTCACGCTGTTTACTTCAAAGGGACTATCCAAAAACCTGAAGATTCTGATTTCTGGAGGTGGTAGAGGAACTTCTTGAATTGGAGGGTTGAGTACGGTAGTTCCTTATTTTGACTCAGTCGCTTTCATGCAACTGTAAGAGCTTTCACGCTGTTTTCTTTCAAGGGACTATCCAAAAACCTGAAGATTCTGATTTCTGGAGGTGGTAGAGGAACTTCTTGAATTGGAGGGTTGAGTACGGTAGTTCCTTATTTTGACTCAGTCGCTTTCATGCAACTGTAAGAGCTTTCATGCTGTTTTCTTTCAAGGGACTATCCAAAAACCTGAAGATTCTGATTTCTGGAGGTGGTAGAGGAACTTCTTGAATTGGAGGGTTGAGTACGGTAGTTCCTTATTTTGACTCAGTCGCTTTCATGCAACTGTAAGAGCTTTCACGCTGTTTTCTTTCAAGGGACTATCCAAAAACCTGAAGATTCTGATTTCTGGAGGTGGTAGAGGAACTTCTTGAATTGGAGGGTTGAGTACGGTAGTTCCTTATTTTGACTCAGTCGCTTTCATGCAACTGTAAGAGCTTTCATGCTGTTTTCTTTCAAGGGACTATCCAAAAACCTGAAGATTCTGATTTCTGGAGGTGGTAGAGGGACTTCATGAATTGGAGGGTTGAGTACGGTAGTCCCTTATTTTGACTCAGTCGCTTTCATGCAACTGTAAGAGATTTCACGCTGTTTTCTTTCAAGGGACTATCCAAAAACCTGAAGATTCTGATTTCTGGAGGTGGTAGAGGTGGTAGAGGAACTTCATGAATTGGAGGGTTGAGTACGGTAGTCCTTTATTTTGACTCAGTCGCTTTCATGCAACTGTAAGAGATTTCACGCTGTTTTCTTTCAAGGGACTATCCAAAAACCTGAAGATTCTGATTTCTGGAGGTGGTAGAGGTGGTAGAGGAACTTCATGAATTGGAGGGTTGAGTACGGTAGTTCCTTATTTTGACTCAGTCGCTTTCATGCAACTGTAAGAGCTTTCATGCTGTTTTCTTTCAAGGGACTATCTAAAAACCTGAAGATTCTGATTTCTGGAGGTGGTAGAGGAACTTCATGAATTGGAGGGTTGAGTACGGTAGTCCCTTATTTTGACTCAGTCGCTTTCATGCAACTGTAAGAGCTTTCACGCTGTTTTCTTTCAAGGGACTATCCAAAAACCTGAAGATTCTGATTTCTGGAGGTGGTAGAGGAACTTCTTGAATTGGAGGGTTGAGTACGGTAGTTCCTTATTTTGACTCAGTCGCTTTCATGCAACTGTAAGAGCTTTCACGCTGTTTTCTTTCAAGGGACTATCCAAAAACCTGAAGATTCTGATTTCTGGAGGTGGTAGAGGGACTTCATGAATTGGAGGGTTGAGTACGGTAGTCCCTTATTTTGACTCAGTCGCTTTCATGCAACTGTAAGAGCTTTCACGCTGTTTTCTTTCAAGGGACTATCCAAAAACCTGAAGATTCTGATTTCTGGAGGTGGTAGAGGAACTTCTTGAATTGGAGGGTTGAGTACGGTAGTCCCTTATTTTGACTCAGTCGCTTTCATGCAACTGTAAGAGCTTTCACGCTGTTTTCTTTCAAGGGACTATCCAAAAACCTGAAGATTCTGATTTCTGGAGGTGGTAGAGGGACTTCATGAATTGGAGGGTTGAGTACGGTAGTCCCTTATTTTGACTCAGTCGCTTTCATGCAACTGTAAGAGATTTCACGCTGTTTTCTTTCAAGGGACTATCCAAAAACCTGAAGATTCTGATTTCTGGAGGTGGTAGAGGGACTTCATGAATTGGAGGGTTGAGTACGGTAGTTCCTTATTTTGACTCAGTCGCTTTCATGCAACTGTAAGAGCTTTCATGCTGTTTTCTTTCAAGGGACTATCCAAAAACCTGAAGATTCTGATTTCTGGAGGTGGTAGAGGGACTTCATGAATTGGAGGGTTGAGTACGGTAGTCCCTTATTTTGACTCAGTCGCTTTCATGCAACTGTAAGAGATTTCACGCTGTTTTCTTTCAAGGGACTATCCAAAAACCTGAAGATTCTGATTTCTGGAGGTGGTAGAGGGAGTTCATGAATTGGAGGGTTGAGTACGGTAGTCCCTTATTTTGACTCAGTCGCTTTCATGCAACTGTAAGAGATTTCACGCTGTTTTCTTTCAAGGGACTATCCAAAAACCTGAAGATTCTGATTTCTGGAGGTGGTAGAGGTGGTAGAGGAACTTCATGAATTGGAGGGTTGAGTACGGTAGTTCCTTATTTTGACTCAGTCGCTTTCATGCAACTGTAAGAGCTTTCATGCTGTTTTCTTTCAAGGGACTATCCAAAAACCTGAAGATTCTGATTTCTGAATGTGGTAGAGGTGGTAGAGGAACTTCTTGAGTTGGAGGGTTGAGTACGGTAGTTCCTTATTTTGACTCAGTCGCTTTCATGCAACTGTAAGAGCTTTCACGCTGTATACTTCAAAGGGACTGTCCAAAAATCCGAAGGTTCTGGATTCTAGAGGTGATAGAGGGAGTTCATGAATTGGAGGGTTGAGTACGGTAGTTCCCTATTTTGACTCAGTCGCTTTCATGCAACTGTAAGAGCTTTCACGCTGTATACTTCAAAGGGACTGTCCAAAAATCCGAAGGTTCTGGATTCTAGAGGTGATAGAGGGAGTTCATGAATTGGAGGGTTGAGTACGGTAGTTCCCTATTTTGACTCAGTCGCTTTCATGCAACTGTAAGAGCTTTCACGCTGTATACTTCAAAGGGACTGTCCAATAATCCGAAGGTTCTGGATTCTAGAGGTGATAGAGGGAGTTCATGAATTGGAGGGTTGATTACGGTAGTTCCCTATTTTGACTCAGTCGCTTTCACGCAACTGTAAGAGCTTTCACGCTGTATACTTCAAAGGGACTGTCCAAAAATCCGAAGGTTCTGGATTCTAGAGGTGATAGAGGGAGTTCATGAATTGGAGGGTTGAGTACGGTAGTTCCCTATTTTGACTCAGTCGCTTTCATGCAACTGTAAGAGCTTTCACGCTGTATACTTCAAAGGGACTGTCCAAAAATCCGAAGGTTCTGGATTCTAGAGGTGATAGAGGGAGTTCATGAATTGGAGGGTTGATTACGGTAGTTCCCTATTTTGACTCAGTCGCTTTCATGCAACTGTAAGAGCTTTCACGCTGTTTACTCTAAAGGGACTATCCAAAAATCCGAAGGTTCTGGATTCTAGAGGTGATAGAGGGAGTTCATGAATTGGAGGGTTGATTACGGTAGTTCCCTATTTTGACTCAGTCGCTTTCATGCAACTGTAAGAGCTTTCACGCTGTTTACTCTAAAGGGACTATCCAAAAATCCGAAGGTTCTGGATTCTAGAGGTGGTAGAGGGAGTTCATGAATTGGAGGGTTGAGTACGGTAGTTCCCTATTTTGACTCAGTCGCTTTCATGCAACTGTAAGAGCTTTCACGCTGTTTACTCTAAAGGGACTATCCAAAAATCCGAAGGTTCTGGATTCTAGAGGTGATAGAGGGAGTTCATGAATTGGAGGGTTGATTACGGTAGTTCCCTATTTTGACTCAGTCGCTTTCACGCAACTGTAAGAGCTTTCACGCTGTTTACTTTCATGGGACTATCCAAAAATCCGAAGGTTCTGGATTCTAGAGGTGGTAGAGGGAGTTCATGAATTGGAGGGTTGAGTACGGTAGTTCCCTATTTTGACTCAGTCGCTTTCACGCAACTGTAAGAGCTTTCACGCTGTTTACTCTAAAGGGACTATCCAAAAATCCGAAGGTTCTGGATTCTACAGGTGATAGAGGGAGTTCATGAATTGGAGGGTTGAGTACGGTAGTTCCCTATTTTGACTCAGTCGCTTTCATGCAACTGTAAGAGCTTTCACGCTGTTTACATTCATGGGACTATCCAAAAATCCGAAGGTTCTGGATTCTAGAGGTGATAGAGGGAGTTCATGAATTGGAGGGTTGAGTACGGTAGTTCCCTATTTTGACTCAGTCGCTTTCACGCAACTGTAAGAGCTTTCACGCTGTTTACTTTCATGGGACTATCCAAAAATCCGAAGGTTCTGGATTCTAGAGGTGATAGAGGGAGTTCATGAATTGGAGGGTTGATTACGGTAGTTCCCTATTTTGACTCAGTCGCTTTCATGCAACTGTAAGAGCTTTCACGCTGTTTACATTCATGGGACTATCCAAAAATCCGAAGGTTCTGGATTCTAGAGGTGATAGAGGGAGTTCATGAATTGGAGGGTTGATTACGGTAGTTCCCTATTTTGACTCAGTCGCTTTCATGCAACTGTAAGAGCTTTCACGCTGTTTACTCTAAAGGGACTATCCAAAAATCCGAAGGTTCTGGATTCTAGAGGTGGTAGAGGGAGTTCATGAATTGGAGGGTTGATTACGGTAGTTCCCTATTTTGACTCAGTCGCTTTCATGCAACTGTAAGAGCTTTCACGCTGTTTACTTTCATGGGACTATCCAAAAATCCGAAGGTTCTGGATTCTAGAGGTGATAGAGGGAGTTCATGAATTGGAGGGTTGAGTACGGTAGTTCCCTATTTTGACTCAGTCGCTTTCACGCAACTGTAAGAGCTTTCACGCTGTTTACTTTCATGGGACTATCCAAAAATCCGAAGGTTCTGGATTCTAGAGGTGGTAGAGGGAGTTCATGAATTGGAGGGTTGAGTACGGTAGTTCCCTATTTTGACTCAGTCGCTTTCACGCAACTGTAAGAGCTTTCACGCTGTTTACTTTCATGGGACTATCCAAAAATCCGAAGGTTCTGGATTCTAGAGGTGATAGAGGGAGTTCATGAATTGGAGGGTTGAGTACGGTAGTTCCCTATTTTGACTCAGTCGCTTTCACGCAACTGTAAGAGCTTTCACGCTGTTTACTCTAAAGGGACTATCCAAAAATCCGAAGGTTCTGGATTCTAGAGGTGGTAGAGGGAGTTCATGAATTGGAGGGTTGAGTACGGTAGTTCCCTATTTTGACTCAGTCGCTTTCACGCAACTGTAAGAGCTTTCACGCTGTTTACTCTAAAGGGACTATCCAAAAATCCGAAGGTTCTGGATTCTAGAGGTGGTAGAGGGAGTTCATGAATTGGAGGGTTGATTACGGTAGTTCCCTATTTTGACTCAGTCGCTTTCACGCAACTGTAAGAGCTTTCACGCTGTTTACTCTAAAGGGACTATCCAAAAATCCGAAGGTTCTGGATTCTAGAGGTGATAGAGGGAGTTCATGAATTGGAGGGTTGAGTACGGTAGTTCCCTATTTTGACTCAGTCGCTTTCACGCAACTGTAAGAGCTTTCACGCTGTTTACTCTAAAGGGACTATCCAAAAATCCGAAGGTTCTGGATTCTAGAGGTGATAGAGGGAGTTCATGAATTGGAGGGTTGAGTACGGTAGTTCCCTATTTTGACTCAGTCGCTTTCACGCAACTGTAAGAGCTTTCACGCTGTTTACTCTAAAGGGACTATCCAAAAATCCGAAGGTTCTGGATTCTAGAGGTGGTAGAGGGAGTTCATGAATTGGAGGGTTGAGTACGGTAGTTCCCTATTTTGACTCAGTCGCTTTCACGCAACTGTAAGAGCTTTCACGCTGTTTACTTTCATGGGACTATCCAAAAATCCGAAGGTTCTGGATTCTAGAGGTGATAGAGGGAGTTCATGAATTGGAGAGTTGATTACGGTAGTTCCCTATTTTGACTCAGTCGCTTTCATGCAACTGTAAGAGCTTTCACGCTGTTTACTTTCATGGGACTATCCAAAAATCCGAAGGTTCTGGATTCTAGAGGTGATAGAGGGAGTTCATGAATTGGAGGGTTGATTACGGTAGTTCCCTATTTTGACTCAGTCGCTTTCACGCAACTGTAAGAGCTTTCACGCTGTATACTTCAAAGGGACTGTCCAAAAATCCGAAGGTTCTGGATTCTAGAGGTGATAGAGGGAGTTCATGAATTGGAGGGTTGATTACGGTAGTTCCCTATTTTGACTCAGTCGCTTTCACGCAACTGTAAGAGCTTTCACGCTGTTTACTCTAAAGGGACTATCTAAAAATCCGAAGGTTCTGGATTCTAGAGGTGATAGAGGGAGTTCATGAATTGGAGGGTTGATTACGGTAGTTCCCTATTTTGACTCAGTCGCTTTCACGCAACTGTAAGAGCTTTCACGCTGTATACTTCAAAGGGACTGTCCAAAAATCCGAAGGTTCTGGATTCTAGAGGTGATAGAGGGAGTTCATGAATTGGAGGGTTGATTACGGTAGTTCCCTATTTTGACTCAGTCGCTTTCACGCAACTGTAAGAGCTTTCACGCTGTTTACTCTAAAGGGACTATCTAAAAATCCGAAGGTTCTGGATTCTAGAGGTGATAGAGGGAGTTCATGAATTGGAGGGTTGATTACGGTAGTTCCCTATTTTGACTCAGTCGCTTTCACGCAACTGTAAGAGCTTTCACGCTGTTTACTCTAAAGGGACTATCTAAAAATCCGAAGGTTCTGGATTCTAGAGGTGATAGAGGGAGTTCATGAATTGGAGGGTTGAGTACGGTATTCCCTATTTTGACTCAGTCGCTTTCATGCAACTGTAAGAGCTTTCACGCTGTTTACTTTCATGGGAACTATCTAAAAATCCGAAGGTTCTGGATTCTAGAGGTGGTAGAGGTGGTAGAGGGACTTCATCAATTGGAGGGTTGAGTACGGTAGTCCCTTATTTTGACTCAGTCGCTTTCATGCAACTGTAAGAGCTTTCACGCTGTTTACTCTAAAGGGACTATCCAAAAATCCGAAGGTTCTGGATTCTAGAGGTGGTTGAGGTGGTAGAGGGACTTCATCAATTGGAGGGTTGAGTACGGTATTCCCTATTTTGACTCAGTCGCTTTCATGCAACTGTAAGAGCTTTCACGCTGTTTACTTTCATGGGAACTATCTAAAAATCCGAAGGTTCTGGATTCTAGAGGTGGTAGAGGTGGTAGAGGGACTTCATCAATTGGAGGGTTGAGTACGGTAGTCCCTTATTTTGACTCAGTCGCTTTCATGCAACTGTAAGAGCTTTCACGCTGTTTACTTTCATGGGAACTATCTAAAAATCCGAAGGTTCTGGATTCTAGAGGTGGTTGAGGTGGTAGAGGGACTTCATGAATTGGAGGGTTGAGTACGGTAGTATTTTGACTCAGTCGCTTTCATGAAACTGTAAGAGCTTTCACGCTGTTCTCAATATTCTAGGTCAATATACATTTACTCGGCGCCCTTTCAAAGTTTCTGGTTTGCAATATTTCACTCTAAGAAACTGAGAACATTAGATCACGCCTCTTTTTCTGGAAATTTAGAGGAAATCTTAGGTGGTGCCATCATTTTCTGAATCTACTTTTTCTCCTCTTCAATTCTAGCCGGTTTTCACCAAACTAGGTCATTTTACATTTACTCGGCGCCCTTTCAAAGTTTCTGGTTTGCAATATTTCACTCTAAGAAACTGAGAACATTAGATCACGCCTCTTTTTCTGGAAATTTAGAGGAAATCTTAGGTGGTGCCATCATTTTCTGAATCTACTTTTTCTCCTCTTCAATTCTAGCCGGTTTTCACCAAACTAGGTCAATATACATTTACTCGGCGCCCTTTCAAAGTTTCTGGTTTGCAATATTTCACTCTAAGAAACTGAGAACATTAGATCACGCCTCTTTTTCTGGAAATTTAGAGGAAATCTTAGGTGGTGCCATCATTTTCTGAATCTACTTTTTCTCCTCTTCAATTCTAGCCGGTTTTCACCAAACTAGGTCAATATACATTTACTCGGCGCCCTTTCAAAGTTTCTGGTTTGCAATATTTCACTCTAAGAAACTGAGAACATTAGATCACGCCTCTTTTTCTGGAAATTTAGAGGAAATCTTAGGTGGTGCCATCATTTTCTGAATCTACTTTTTCTCCTCTTCAATTCTAGCCGGTTTTCACCAAACTAGGTCGATATACATTTACTCGGCGCCCTTTCAAAGTTTCTGGTTTGCAATATTTCACTCTAAGAAACTGAGAACATTAGATCACGCCTCTTTTTCTGGAAATTTAGAGGAAATCTTAGGTGGTGCCATCATTTTCTGAATCTACTTCTTCTCCTCTTCAATTCTAGCTGGTTTTCATCAATCTAGGTCGATTTACATTTACTCGGCGCCCCTTCAAATTTTCTGGTTTGCAATATTTCACTCTAAGAAACTGAGAGCATTAGATCAGGCCTCTTTTTCTGGAAATTTAGAAGAAATCTTGGGTGGTGCCACCTTTTTCTGAATCTTCTTTTTCTCGTCTTCAATTCTAGCCGGTTTTCATCAATCTAGGTCAATTTACATTTACTCGGCGCCCTTTCAAAGTTTCTGGTTTGCAATATTTCACTCTAAGAAACTGAGAGCATTAGATCACGCCTCTTTTTCTGGAAATTTAGAGGAAATCTTAGGTGGTGCCATCATTTTCTGAATCTTCTTTTTCTTCTCTTCAATTCTAGCTGGTTCTCAATATTCTAGGTCAATAAACATTTACTCGGCGCCCCTTCAAATTTTCTGGTTTGCAATATTTCACTCTGAGAAACTGAGAGCATTAGATCACGCCCCTTTTTTTGGAAATTTAGAGGAAATCTTAGGTGGTGCCGTCATTTTCTGAATCTTCTTTTTCTTCTCTTCAATTCTAGCCGGTTCTCAATGATTTAGGTCGATTTACATTTACTCGGCGCCCCTTCAAATTTTCTGGTTTGCAATATTTCACTCTGAGAAACTGAGAGCATTAGATCACGCCCCTTTTTTTGGAAATTTAGAGGAAATCTTAGGTGGTGCCGTCATTTTCTGAATCTTCTTTTTCTTCTCTTCAATTCTAGCCGGTTCTCAATGATTTAGGTCGATTTACATTTACTCGGCGCCCCTTCAAAGTTTCTGGTTTGCAATCTGACACCGGTATCGCACTTCTCCTACCGTGGCCCAGCCCGCAGCGCCAGCCCCCACACAGGACCACTGACGCCGGTATCACACCTCTCCTACCGTGGCCCAGCCCGCAGCGCCAGCCCCCACACAGGACCACTGACACCGGTAATGGCCCAGCCCGCGACATCACCGCCATGACCCACACAAGATCCACGATGTCGGTATTACCCTAAAAGCATAAAATTAGAGTTCTAACAGATTGAAACGGAACGCGGAAAATACGCAAAACTAGAAAAGGTTGAAGAAGATAAAAATATAGAGTGACAAGCCAAAGTGCTACAAAACAGAAACACATCAAATCCCTTTTGCGCCAAAAACATAATCGTAGGCAAAATCTCGCCTACATTATCTGGAAAGTTAGATCCAGCCAAAGGTAGAATATAGTGAATTGAGAAACGAAGAAAAATAAAACTAGCAATGGCTTTGAAAAATGGAGTTAAAAATATTATAGGATGGAGCTTATTTGAAAAAGTGGGCGGAGCCTATTGGAAAAAGTGAACGGAGGCTAATTCGAAAAAATGGGCGGAGTCTATTCGAAAAATTGACTCAATTTGCGAAAAAGTGCCACGACGAATCAAAATAGAGACTGCCTAGAGCTAGATAAAAATATTGGTGAAAATCAAGAAGCCAAAAATTCAAAAAAAATCTGAACCACTCAGAAAATCGATCACCACCGCGGAAACAAAATCGTGGGAAAAATTTTGATCTCTTTCGAAAAATTTTTTCTAGGCCCACCTCGAAGTAGATCGAATCCGACCCGTCTTTCATGATCTTTATCTCGCCTACATAATTTGGAGAGTGACAGTCCGAGGGTCCTGTCTGGCCACGAGAACTTTTTCAAAATTTCTCAAATGGAAAATTTCAAAAGTAGATCAAATGTTGCTTAAATCACAACAGAACAAAAAAGTAGACTAGACCAGCACGAATTGGCCAAAATTTCATCCACTATATGTCAAAAGTTAGACCCAGCTAAAGCTAGAATAGGGTGGATTAAAAATCGAAGAAAAATAATGCTAACAAAGTAATTTGATGGATTCGAAAAATGGAGGCGAAATTAGGATGGGACCTATTTGCATATCTGGGAGGAGCTTATTTGGAAAAGTGGGCGGAGTCTATTCGAAAAATTGAATCAACTTGTGAAAAAAGTGCCACGGATCAAAATAGAGACTGCCGAAAATCAAAACCCCGAAAATTCGAAAAAAATCTGAACGACTCAATAAAAATCGATGACAACCGCGGAGAGCAGAAACACATAAAAATGACCTCGAAAGAGAAAAATGGGCGGAGCCTAATCATTATCGACCCGTCCATTGTAAAACACATCCCCTTTTGCGCCAAAAACAAAATCGTGGGAAAAAATGTGGATCTCTTTCGAAAAAATTTTTCTAGGCCCACCTCGAGGTAGATCAAATCTAACCCGCCATTCATAATCTTTATCGCATCTGGAGAGTTACAGTCCAAGGGCTCTCTCCGACCGGGAGAACTTTTTTCAAAATTTCTCAAAAAAAAAATTTCAAGAGTAGATCAAATGTTGCCTAAATCACAACAGAGCAAAAAAGAAGACTAGACCAGCGCGAATTGACCAAAATTCCAACCACAATATGTCCAAAGTTAAACTCAGCCAAAGCTAGAATAGGGTGAATCGAAAAACGAAAAAAATAGAGCTATCAGTGTAATCAAATGGATTTGAAAAATGGAGGCAAAATTAGGATGGAGCTAGTTAGAAAAAGTGAGCGGAGCCTATTGAAAAAAGTGGACGAAGTCTGTTCAAAAAAGTTACCCAATTTGTTTAAAACAAGTGCCACGAATAAAAATAAAGACTGCCTAGGGCTAGAATAAAGTGTTGGTGAAAATCAAAAAGCCAAAAATTCCAAAAAAAAAATCTGAACCATTCGATAAAAATCGATCACCACCGCGGAGAGCAAAAACACATAAAAATGACCACGAATGAAAAAAGTGGGCGGAGCCTAATCATTATCGACCCGTCCATTGTAAAACACATCCCCTTTCGCGCCGAAAAAATCGTGAGAAAAATGGAGATCTCTATCGGACAAACAAAAAAAAAATTTCTAGGCCCACCTCGAGGTAGATCAAATCCAACCCGCTATTCATAATCTTTATCTCGCCTACATCATCTGGAGAGTTACAGTCCAAAAGCCCTCTCTGGCAGCGAGAACTTTTTTTCAAAATTTCTCATATGGAAATGTTCAAGATAGATAAAATATTGCCTAAATCACAACAGTACAAAAAAGTAGACTAGACCGGCGCAAATTGGCCAAAATTTCAACCATTAAATGTTGAAAGTCAGACCCAGCTAAAGGTAGAATAGGGTGAATTGACAAAAGGAGGAAATAAAGCTAACAAAGTAATTGAATGGATTTGAAAAATGGATCTTTTTTGAAAAAGTGAGCGGAGTCTTTTCAAAAAATTGATTCAATTTGTGAAAAAAATGTGCCACGAATAAAAATAAAGACTGCCTAGGGCAAGAATAAAGTGTTGGTGAAAATCAAAAAGCCAAAAATTCCAAAAAAAAAAAATCTGAACCATTCGATAAAAATCGATCACCACCGCGGAGAGCAAAAACACATAAAAATGACCACGAATGAAAAAAGTGGGCGGAGCCTAATCATTATCGACCCATCCATTGTAAAACACATCCCCTTTTGCGCCAAAAACAAAATCGTGGGAAAAAATGTGGATCTCTTTCGAAAAAATTTTTCTAGGCCCACCTCGAGGTAGATCAAATCCAACCCGTTATTGATGATCTTCATCTCACCTACATCATCTGGAAAGTTACAGTCCAAGGGCCCTCTCTGACCGGGAGAACTGTTTTCAAAATTTCTCAAATGGGAGTTTACAAAAGTAGATCAAATGTTGCCTAAATAACAACAGAGCAAAAAAGAAGACTAAACCAGCGCGGATTGGCCAAAATTTCAACCACTACATATCAAAAGTGAAACACAGCCAAAACTAGAAATGGGTGAACTGAAAACGAGGAAAAATGATGCTAAGAAAGTAATTGAATGAATTTGAAAAATGGAGGAAGTATTAGGATGGGGCTTATTTGAAAAAGTGGGCGGAGCCTATTTGAAAAATTGACTCAATTTTTAAAAAATTTCACGAATCAAAATAGATACTGTCTAGAGCTAGAATAAAGTGTTGGTGAAAATCAAAAAGCCAAAAATCCAACAAAAAAGCTGAACCTCTAAATAAAAATCGATTGCCACCGCGGAGTGCAAAAACACGTGAAAATAACCTCGAATGAAAAAAGTGGGTGGAGCCTAATCATTATCGACCCGTCCATTGTAAAACACATCCCTTTCGCGCCGAAAACAAAATCATGGGAAACATTTTTGATCTCTATCGAAAAGATTTTCTAGGCCCACCTCGAGGTAGGTCAAATTCACCCGCCTAAGATTCCAACGGATGATGTCCGGTTCCTGATGGAACTTATGAAAATAGAAAGGTTGTGAAAAAAGAAAATCTGTTCGAAAATCAGTATGTTATACAGTAAAGTTTTCGTGGCGAAATATCTAGGATTCGTCAAATCTTCGGCACGAACTCTTTTTTATTCAGATCAGCGAAACAATCTCACTCGTGGGCAGTTGACTAGAAGGGGCCCAGAGGGGTGCCGTCTGGTATATGTACATACATTACGTACATGCACGTGCATACATTGAGAGACCCTGGCTGCCTCGGTCAATTGATTTTTCTAGGCCACCAACGAGCGCGCGAAACTAACCACAGCCCCCCTCCCCCCCCCCCCGTCCACGTTTTCTGTCTCCATTCATTCTACATTTTCTGTCGTCATGTCTGCCCGTTTCTCTCTTCGTCGTCTATCCCAAAAGGAATTGTCCACAGTGTTACTTTGCATGACATCTATCGATCGGTAAGTGGTTCTATTTTAAATTTTAGAGGCGACATTCGTAAATTTCAGACTATCCTACTCGCTGTGCTCTCAGAAATGCAAGAAAGAGATCGTGGCTTTGAATCTTATTCCATATAGTCTCTCCCTGACTTTCTCACGAGAATTTCGATTCGAAATCGATTTCTTACGAGATTCTCAACTGAAGATTGCGACTCCGGAAAGGGATCTGGAAGCTCCAGGCAATTTCACAATCCACCATTTTCCCGATATAAGTGAAGAAGAGGAGGAAGCATTTTTCAATCAAGTATTACAACTTGGACCACCTCCTGAGGAATTCATTCTTGCTCAAGAAGAAGATCATGAGGTGCCAGAAATTATTCGGAGAATTCATCGAGATGTAGAATTAGATGATATAATGCCCAATAGTTCATCATGGAACTACGAAGGGATTAGTGTTGCAAAATGGCTACGTCATACTATGGAAATTTATCACAAAAAGTCCGTGGATTTGGTTAGGTTTTATGATGCTAGACATTTTGATTTGGGGGAAATCGAAAATCTCTTGGGAAAATTTGGTGTAAAGCGGATGCAAATCGAAATTGCAATGCCTCGATTTGTCGGGAGAATTTTGAACCTAGATATTCCAGTTAAGGGAGTTTCCATCCTATTGGACGCTTTCAGAAATGCAGAATCTTTTCGAAAAATTTCGATCCGAAATTTCAACTACATCTATGTTAATGGAAAGTTCCATTCTGGTAGAAATCCATATACCTTAGATGAGCTCTTGCTCACTAATGCTTCACATATTACTCTTAACAGTCCAATTCTATCCGGGAAGGATTTCAATCGGTTTTTGAAATTCTGGATCCGTGGAAGTCATAAGAGATTGAAATTGATGAATGTTGTTATGTCTGATGTACCCGATTTTATTGAAAGTGTTGTTTTGAAAAGGATTCATTATACCAGAATTTCCAACGAGGACTGGGTTCAGAAAATATGGATGAATGGCTTTCGAGATGAAGTAGAAGAACAACTTTTTGAGCACGTGATAGATGGTGGATACAATATTCGATGTCGTGATGGAAGAGAAGCAACTATTGGATTTGGGATAGTGGATAATAGGGTGACGGTACAATTTTTTGTGTATAATTGATTAGTTGTGTTGAATAAATGTGTTTGAATTCTATCACCTCTACCACCTCTAGAAATCAGAATCTTCGGATTTTTAGAAAGTCCCTTGAAAGTAAACAGCGTGAAAGCTCTTACAGTTGCATGAAAGCGACTGAGTCAAAATAGGGAACTACCGTACTCAACCCTCCAATTCATGAAGTCCCTCTACCACCTCTAACACCCTTAGAATCCAGAATCTTCAGGTTTTTGGATAGTCCCTTGAAAGTAAACAGCGTGAAAGCTCTTACAGTTGCATGAAAGCGACTGAGTCAAAACAGGGAACTACCGTACTCAACCCTCCAATTCGTGAAGTCTCTCTACCACCTCTAACACCCTTAGAATCCAGAATCTTCAGGTTTTTAGATAGTCCCTTGAAAGTAAACAGCGTGAAAGCTCTTACAGTTGCATGAAAGCGACTGAGTCAAAATAAGGGACTACCGTACTCAACCCTCCAATTCATGAAGTCCCTCTACCACATCTAGAATCCAGAATCTTCAGGTTTTTAGATAGTCCCTTGAAAGTAAACAGCGTGAAAGCTCTTACAGTTGCATGAAAGCGACTGAGTCAAAATAAAGGACTACCGTACTCCACCCTCCAATTCACGAAGTCTAAAAAAGTGAGAAATCCAAAGAAGAAACGAAAGTATTGAGAAAATGAGAAGGAAAAAAGAGGTCACCAAAATGGACGAGTGAAAAAAATGAAGAATGACTGGGGGATGATGATAATTTGAAGGGTGGAGAAGGTATTGATTTTGAGAGCCATAAAATTGTGTCGTCTATTCAACGTGAAAAGTTGCCGACAAAGAGTGGGAAGAGCGTGGGAAAAGGACGTGACCCAGAGCAATGGAAGTGTATTGTTTTTGTGACACTCATCTTCCCAGGAGCATACAAAGGGGCGTGGCCTAATAGGGGCGTCTACACTTGGCATAGAGAGTGCAGGTGGTAAAGGTCACAAAATGAATAGTCTTCCATTGTCCTTGGTCACATTCCTATTTTCGCGCGTACCACATGCAACTGCAAGAGCTATCACGCTGTTGACTTTTAAGGGACATTCTAAAAATCCAAATCAGTCTTCGCGCGCCAGCCCTAGAAAATATCGTGGAAGAGAAAATGGGAAAATTGACGATGAGACATATGCCTTTGATTCGGAAACCCTAAGGGGTCCATATCCACAAATTAAAGTGAAAAATCAAAATAGCCATTTATTCAATACAAGTTCAATTCCAGACAAAAAGTTGCAAGACTGAGATATTATTCCTTATTATAAACGAAACAGTTGCTTCTCTCCCATCGCGACTTCTTATATTGAATTTCCCGTTTACCGTTGCTGCAAATTCATCCAACTCATAGTTATGCGCTCTCAATTTCTCTTCCAAATCCTCTCGAGCTATGTAAGTGTGATGAAGACTTTT
The DNA here is from genome assembly GCA_963932045.1 of Caenorhabditis sinica. NCBI lineage: Eukaryota > Metazoa > Nematoda > Chromadorea > Rhabditida > Rhabditidae > Caenorhabditis > Caenorhabditis sinica. The sequence continues at coordinate 18,567,677 of OZ009943.1, forward strand.
CATAATAACGTCTCCATTTAGACCCGGTTGACGAAAAATGTCAGATTTGGCCGTGAGTGTTTTGAGTCTTCGATTTGCGCCTCTCATCCACATTTTCAAAAATCGATTCAAATCCTTGCCAGAGAATTTCGAATTACTAATATACAGTTGAGAAGCGTTTGAGAGCAGAAGATCGTTAAGATTAACATAGAGCGCAAATCTTAAGTTGAATCTTTTGACACAAACATTTTCCCCATTCTGAATCATCACCTTTCGTAGATTTTCAAAGCTTGCGAGCTGGTTTGTATTTCCCAAACAACTAGTTATAAAAGACACTTGAGTGCCTTGTAAGTGAAGAGACAGGATTTTACAAACGAACTCCGTAAGTGCGCCAAAAACTATCTCAATTAATTGAATCTTCAGTTCTTCGAGAATTTTTTGAACTTGCTCGAATATATGGTTGTCCGAAAAAAACGTGACTTTGTAGATTGTATCAAGGTGATAAATTTCCATACAATGAGCAAGCCATTCGCTACAACTGAAACCATCAAAACTCCACGTTACAGCTCTGTCTAGAAGCCGTACATTTTGATGAGTAATTTTAATATCAAAATTCTGTCGAACATCCAGATCCAAAATTTCATGTGGGTTGTTTTCTGAACTAGTGGAAATACGTAACAAGACATCATCATCATCAAACTCTAGATCCAAGCTATAACCTTTCGAGAACTTCACACCGAACGCGTCAGACCTCAACTTCAGATTTAAATCCGTCACTGATTTCTTGCACTTATTGGAGCATAGTGAGTAGGACAGTCTGAAAAATACAAACTTGAAAAGGAACCTTAAAATAATCACTTACCGAACAATATGCGTCATACACAGTAACACTGTGGACAATTCCTCTTTGGATAAACGACGAAAAGAAAAACGGGCAGCCATGACGACAGAAAATGTAGAATGAATGGGGACAGACGAGGTGCGTAGGGTGACAACGTCTGCAGAAAGAAACTGGGAATAGACGATGTTGGTCGAGGGACGAGGGATTTTCGCGCGCGAGTTGATTGCCTAGAAAAATCTGGTGGAAGAATAAATGCAAAGTGACCTTGGCTCCTGGGGATGAACAGAAGGTCATCCGAATGATTACCAGTCCACTAGATGACAAGTTATCTTCGCACGATCGTTGATGGCCTAGAAAAATCTAATGGCCGAGAAAATACAGAGACGACCGTTGAGCATTAAACGATGATTCCGGTAAAAAAATGAATGTGAATCAATGCAAAACAATGACAAATCAATTAATGCCGTTGTCGTTTAATTGTTTTTTTTCGGGTATCGACGTTTATCTATTATCCTATTTGTCGAAAATCAAGAGATATCGCGAGATATCGGAAAATGAGCATGTATATAATACAGTATATTGATTTGGAAACCCTAGCGTGGGGGTCAGTAGCCACGAATTTACATGTAGTATCAGAACAGAAGAATTCAAAACATCCTTTATTCAACACAAGTATTAATTCCAGACAAACAGTTTCACAAGTGTGATTTGATTTACCTCTCTAAAGTATACAGTTGCTTCTCTACCATCCCGACTTCTTATATTAAATCCTTCATTTACAATTCCTTCATCATCATTTACATTGTAGCCATGTGCTCTCATTTTTTCCTCCAAATCCTCTCGAGCAATAGCGGTGTGATAGATGCCTCGCATAATTCGGTTTTCATTGAGATCCGGTTGATTAGAAATCTCAGCTTTGAATGTCTTCAATCTTTGCTTTGGGCTGCGCATCCAAATTTTCAGAAAGCGATTCAAATCTTTGCCTGATAATTTTAGCCACGAGAGAGAAAGTTGCGAAGCATTGGTGAGCAAAATATCGTCAGGTGTGATGGGGAGCGCAAAACGAGAGGAAGCGTTTCCCCGAAAACAAACATTTTCTACATTTTGAATTATTGCTTTTTGAAGGCTTCTCTTACTTTCGAGCCGGTTCCTTATTCCAAAACTGTCCACATTGATAGATACTTGATTGCATTTCAAATGCAAAGACAAGATTCCATGGACAAGTTCCGCACCCACGTCAGAATCGGTCATGATAAATTGAATCTGGTATAGTTCGAAAATTCTTCGAACTTGGCCGAATCCGTAGTGGTCCGAAAAAAGCATTACTTTGTCGATTATGTCGATGTGATAGATTTCCATACAATGAGCAAGCCATTCGTAACAACTCAGACCATTGTAATTCCACGAAATTATCCCGGCTTGATAAGGAAGTGTAACAACTAAATTCTGTTGAGCATCCAGATTCAAAACGGCATTCTGATTGGTTTGTGAACGAGTGAAAATAGACAACAGACGAAAATCATAAAATGCCAAATTAATCTTAAAATTATCAGAGACCTGTACTGTAACTTTAGATGCATTTAAATTCAATTCCGTTATTGACGTTTTGCACCTTTTGGAGCATAGTGAGTAGGACAGTCTGAAAAATACGAATTTGAAAAGGAACCTTAAAAAAAACCACTTACCGATCGATATGCGTCATACACAGTAGCACTGTAGACAATTCCTTTTGGGAGAGACGACGAAGAGAGAAACTACCAGACATTGCAAGAGAAAATGAAGAATGAATGGAGACAGAAGATGTGTATGGGGCGACAACGTCTTTAGAAGAAGACTGGGATTAGATAATGTTGGTCAAGGGACGACGGATTTTCGCGCGCGAGTTGTAAATACAAAGTGACCTTGCCTTCTGGGAATGAACATGTTTTTTTATTTATCGTGCGCTCGTTTATGGTCTAGAAAAATCTAATGGCCGAGAATATGCGCACACGACCGTTTAGCATTGAGTGAAACCACAACAACAATAGAAATTGTAAAAGACTTAACGAACATCAAAGTTATCATTTATTCCACACAAGTTTTAATTCCAGACGAAAAACTGCACATGAGAGACTTGATTTCCTATTGTTAACGATAATGTTGCTTTTCTACCATCACGACTTCTTATATTGAATCCTCCACTTCTGATTTTTTGACAATCAGCCGCATTATAGTTATACGCTTTTATTTTCACCTCCAACTCCTTTCGAGCAATAGCGGTGTGGTAGATGCCTCGCATAATTTGGTTGTTAATGAGATCCAGTTGATTAGAAATCTCAACCTTGAGTGTCTTCAATCTTCGCATTGGGCTGCGAATCCAAATTTTCAGAAAACGATTCAAGTCTTTGCCGGATAATTTCGAATCCTCGAGAGACAGTTGCGAAGCATTTGTGAGCAAAATATCGTCCAGTATAAGCGGGAGCGCAAAATGAAGAGTGTTCCCCCGCAAGCAAACATTATCCACATTCTGAACAATTGCTTTTCGAAGGTTTTCCATGCTTCCAAACCGGTTTGTTCTCCCGAAACTGTCTACACTGATAGAAACTTGTTTGCATTGCAAATGCAAAGACAAGATTTCATGGGCAAGTTCCGCACTCACATCAGTATCGGTCATAATAATTTGAATCTGCGGTAGTTCGAGAACTCTTCGAACTTGATCGAATATGTAGTTGTCCAAAAAAAGCCTTACTTTGTCGATTATCTTGATTTGGTAAATTTCCATACAGTGAACAAGCCATTCGTAACAACTGAGACTATTGTAATTCCATGAAGTAATTCCATTTTGAGGAAAAGGTTCAACAACTAAATCCTGTCGAGCATCCAGGTTCAAAACCGGATTCTGATTGTTTTCTGGACGAGTGATTAACTTGACTTCCTCATCATCAAACTCCAAATACATTTCAAAATCATTAGAAAAGCACACATGTAACTTGAGGGCTTTCAGATTCAAACCCATCACTGACTTCTTGCACTTATTGGAGCATAAAGAGTAGAAGATTCTGAAAAAGACGAATTTGTAAGTGAACTTTCAAAAAACCACTTACCGATCGATATGCGTCATACACAGTAACACTGTGGACAATTCCTTTTGGGGTAGACGAGGGAGAGAGAAACTACTAGCCATTGCAAGAGAAAATGAAGAATGGATGGAGACAGAAGACGTGCGTAGGGTGACAACGTCTTCAGAAGAATACAGTGGGTCGAGGGACGAAGGATTTTCGCGCGCAAGTTGATTGCCTAGAAAAAAAAACGTGTGGAAGAGAAAATGCAAAGTGGCCTTGGCTCCTGGGAAGGAACAAAAGGCCATCTGAATGAACGCCAGTCCACTAGATGACACGTTATTCTCGCGCGATCGGTGATGACCTAGAGAAGTCTTATGACCGAGAAAATGCAGAGACAATCGTTGTTGAGCATTAAAGGAGGATTCCGGTCAAAAAATGAATGTGAATCAATGCAAAATAATGACAGATCAATTAATGTCGTTATCGTTTAATTGTTGTTGTCGATTATTGACGTTCATCTATTATCCAATTTGTCAAAAACCAAAAGATATCGCGTGATATTGGACAATGAGTATAAATTTTGGTTCGGAAACCCGAGCGTGGAGCGTCAAAGCCACAAATTTAAAGGAAGTATGTATAAGCACTGAAAAACTTAAAAGATCTTTTATTCAACACAAGTTCAATTCCAGACGAAAAATTGCAGATAAGAGAATTGATTCTCTGCTAAAAACGATACTGTTGCTTCTCTACCATCACGGCTTCTTATATTGAATCCACCATTGACCATACCATCGAAATCATTCACATCATAATTATGCGTTCTCATTTTCTCCTCCAAATCCTCTTGAGCAATATCGGTGTGATAGATGCCTCGCATAATTCGGTTTTCATTGAGATCCGGTTGATTAGAAATCGTAGCTTTGAGTGTTTTCAATCTTCGGTTCGCCCCACGCATCCACATTTTCAGAAATCTATTCAAGTCCTTGCCAGAAAGGTTCGGAGCAATCAAATCCAGTTGCCGAGCATTTGCAAGCAGCAGCTCATCAAGTTTAATTGGAGGCTCAGAGACAACAACCTCACCATAGAACGAAACATTTTCCGCGTTCTGAATCATTGCCTTTTGTAGGTTTTTCATTCCTACGGATTTTTCCCAATGCCAAAAGATGTTCGTACCTAAAGAAAGTTGCTCGCATTGCAAGTGAAGAGGCATGATTTTATAAATAATTCTATCAAGATTTCCAGAAGTCATCTCGATAGTTCGAGAATAGAGTCCTTCAAGAACTCTTTGAATTTGCTCAAAAATGTAGTTGCCCGCAGTAAACACTACTTTGTCGATCATCTCCAAGTGATACATTTCCATACAATGAACAATCCATTCGATACAGCTAAGACCATTGTAATTCCATGAATCAGGTCTTGTTATTCCAGGTTTAATATACATTATCTGGTTTTCATACAGGTCCAAATCTTGATCGTTTTCGCGATAGGCAACTATCCCGATTGCGGCGTCATCATCTATTAGGCTGGGGAGAAAGTTTCTTTCTTTTTTGCCTGATTTTTCTTTCCAATTTTTTTTGTGAAGAGTTCATTCAAGAAACCTAAATTATTGTGACATAGAATGAACATCTCCTTAGTAGTTAACCGACAGTTCTCTGAGTCAATCCTTCGAAAGTTAGTGATTCGGCAGAACAAAACACCGAGTATGATCTTTTTAGGGACCTGTTTTGGACCGCGAAATTTTTGTAAGCGATGTAACCGCAGGGGGTTTTCATGTTAATTTTTTGAAAGATCGAGGTTGAATTCACCAAATAAACACTTAAAAACCTTTCTACTTCCGAAATTGGGCTTAGCATTCAACAGTCATTTTACTCTCCACTAGCGCAACTTCTTCTGTAACTTCAAATTGTTCTATCTCACGAGTATGAGCTGGCAAATGAATGAGTTTTATTGGAAAATAAGTGCATACTGTAACACTTCTTGAGCGCAAAATATGGGAAAACTAGCTCATAGTGTCACATCAAACAAGCGATATCTTGCCACCAACCTATTTTTCATTAAAAATGGCTGTCTTTTTGCATTTACCAATCCTTCAAATAGGACTGCCTGGTTTTCCCTTCTCACAATGATTAAGCATAGTTTCAGGTGTCTGTTGATGACAATTATTTAATAGTGAACCTCAGAAATCTTGGGAAAAATATGTGAAAAAAATTCCAAGTCAGAACAGAAATTATTGCGACCTATGCTGAAACTGGGATAAACTTTTAGCCCCAACTTTCTAACTGTGTCGGCGCGATTTGATTTCTAAAAACTTTTATATTAGTAGCTACTGTTATACTTCACACATTGTAAGTGGTTCCATGGTGATTGGTTTACCCAGTGATTCACACCGCTCCATTGAAGAGACGTGTATGTAGGAAAAAGAGCTCGTACACAACTGCTTCAAACTTTTTGTAAGTGAAGTTTTTTGAGAAAATTTTTTTTGCATCGTTCAGAAAAACTCTTGTTGGTGATATATCAATAATAAATCAGTCGTTTCTAAGCGAACCAATATGAAAAATCTTATGACGCAAAACAATATGCTGAAATCACAGATGACCAAGGCCAGGGAAAAGTGTGCTGCTTTTGAACAGATACAGCCAGCAATGATATTTTATTGCTGTGATGAGTTATTGAGTGTCTCTACCAAATGCACAAAAAACTACTTCGATACAACCTTCACCAAGCTAGATATACAAGCTCAAAGTTGCGCCTTCAAAAAAGAAAGAAACTTTCTCCCCACCCTAATATCTTTAGATCTATTCTCAAGTCTTCACCGAACCACAGATTGAATTCGTAATGTTTCAGATTCAAATCTATCACTGTCTTCTTGCACTTTTCAGAGGATAGTGAGTAAGCCAGCCTGAAAACAAAATCTGATGCAGTGAAAAATTGAGATATAGTCACTTACAATGCAGTCGATTTCATACACAACAAAACATTAGACAATACATTATGGGGTAGTAGATGGAGAGAGAAACTGGCAGCCATTGCAAGAGAATGAGAAAAATGAACAAAGACTGAAGACTGTGGGTTGTCACAATTTTAGAGACTACAAATACTAAATTGTTTTAGGCCGAAATTCACTAAACGATAAGGAAGATTGACTGATAAATCGACTCCGGGACATTTCGCCAATAGTCATTTTGCAACTACGACATTTCGAAATTCACGTCAGTGTTGCAACCGTGACATTTCGCAACCAAAACATTTCGAAACTGGACGTTTCGCAACTCTATAAACTAGTTACGTTGTTTGGGATTGAGGGTATTGTGAACTATTCCAGGTTATAGTCTACATTTGAAAATTTGTGATTTTAACGAGAACTTTCTACCAAAATCCTGGATTTCGTGGTTTCGAAATGGCGTGGTTGCGGATTGTCGCGGTTGCGAAATCGACATAAGTTGCGAGATGTCTTAGTTGCGAAATCGACGTGAGTTGCGAGATGTCTTAGTTGCGAAACGACTGGTTGTGAAATGTCTCGGAGCCGATATATCAACTAATTTTCACTAAAAAATGAACCAAAACTCAATAAATCATGAAAAAACTCCTACCGGATTTGGGCTCTTGAAATTCACAGGGATGATGGTTTTATAAAAATTCACGGGACAGTTGGCTATTGGGAGGCCGTAAATGTCGCAACGGTGGTGGATAACCAACTGCAAGTCTCCTCGATGAGAAGACCACAAGCCTGAATCCAATTCGAATGTCCCGTTTTCATTTGTAGTGGTCTGATGCAATGTCGCGTCCGGGAAAATATAGGCTGACAGGCTTGGCCGGAGACCGCTTACTGGCGACTCATTACAGGTGATTTGTCCTGTCAAGTACAGAATCTTCTCCTGTAAAAAACAACACTGGTATTGTTAAAAGAGGATTCCTGTCAAGAATTTTTTTCTTCAAAATATCTAAAGTTTTGTGCTCATTCCGAATATGATAGTGAAAATGCACAAAAATCTCTTGAAACTTCTGAGAGATTGAACTTACTGTGGGTACCGCCCGCTGAATCGTATTTCCGTGAGCGACAGAAATGAGTGAAACGAAGGTGAGCACCAAAACAATTAAGGGTCGGACCATCTGAAAAAATAAGATAAAAAGAAAAATTCTGCGCAATCTCGGGCAATAAGCAAGAATGAGGATGGAAAGCTTCCGGACATTTCGCCACTAGTCACTTCGCAACTACGACGTTTCGCAACTCTCGTCGATTACTCAACCGCGACAATTCGCAAACAAGACATGTCGAAACTGGGCGTTTCGCAACCAGTCGGTTTGCAATTCTACAAACTACATAGTCGACTTTACGTTCATTAAGGTTCTATGGGATTGATGGTATTGTGAACTACTCCAGGTTATAATCCACATTTAAAAAGTTGTAATTTTAACGTGAACTTTTTATAAAAATTATGGATTTCTTTCATGGTTACGAAATGGCGTGGTCGTGGATTATCGCGGTAGCAAAATGTCGTGGTTGAAAAATTGACGTAAGTTGCAAAATGACTTGTTAAAAACCATCGAGCTTTTCAATATAACATATTATCAAAACTATGAAGAATTTGAACTTATGAAGAACATCGAATCAAAAGAAAAAGGTGAAATTTCAGGTTAATAAACTATAGCAAAAATACAAGTCTTTGGGTATATTCAGAAGGGAGAGGTTTAGATGGGCCGACCTCTCGGGTGTCCACAATAGTGGAAGACTGATGTGAATACGTCTGCTGGTCTTTTTGCCCTCCTCTCTATCTCTAATCTGACCTAGGGGTCACCCGAATACAGCGGACCACACCAAATGTAAATCAAACACAGAGAGAAAGATTAGATGGTGACGTAAGTCACTATCTTTAAGTGGCGGTCGAAAAAAGTGACTGCGAGTATTATTTGCTCGTACATCTCAACCCCAGGAAAATGTCAACCAGCTCGTGGGCTTTCAAATAGGCCCGAATTCATGTTTCTCGGTCAATTATTGTCAAATCTACAGCCGTCCGAAATTTTCATCCAGCTTCATAGTTCGTGTTCGGCCTATTATCATGCGAAGCGCCCTGGATTTTGAATTTGCTCGTGCATCTCAACCCCAGGAAAATGTCAACCAGCTCGTGGGCTTTCAAATAGGCCCGAATTCATGTTTCTCGGTCAATAATTGTCAAATCTACAGCCGTCCGAAATTTTCATCCTGCTTCATAAAACGTGTTCGAATAATTATCATGCGAAGCGCCCTGGATTTTGAATTTGCTCGTACATCTCAACCCCAGGAAAATGTCAACCAGCTCGTGGGCTTTCAAATAGGCCCGAATTCATGTTTCTCGGTCAATTATTGTCAAATCTACAGCCGTCCGAAATTTTCATCCTGCTTCATAGTACGTGTTCGAATAATTATCATGCGAAGCGCCCTGGATTTTGAATTTGCTCGTACATCTCAACCCCAGGAAAATGTCAACCAGCTCGTGGGCTTTCAAATAGGCCCGAATTCATGTTTCTCGGTCAATTATTGTCAAATCTACAGCCGCCCGAAATTTTCATCCTGCTTCATAGTACGTGTTCGAATAATTATCATGCGAAGCGCCCTGGATTTTGAATTTGCTCGTACATCTCAACCCCAGGAAAATGTCAACCAGCTCGTGGGCTTTCAAATAGGCCCGAATTCATGTTTCTCGGTCAATTATTGTCAAATCTACAGCCGTCCGAAATTTTCATCCTGCTTCATAGTACGTGTTCGAATAATTATCATGCGAAGCGCCCTGGATTTTGAATTTGCTCGTACATCTCAACCCCAGGAAAATGTCAACCAGCTCGTGGGCTTTCAAATAGGCCCGAATTCATGTTTCTCGGTCAATTATTGTCAAATCTACAGCCGTCCGAAATTTTCATCCTGCTTCATAGTACGTGTTCGAATAATTATCATGCGAAGCGCCCTGGATTTTGAATTTGCTCGTACATCTCAACCCCAGGAAAATGTCAACCAGCTCGTGGGCTTTCAAATAGGCCCGAATTCATGTTTCTCGGTCAATTATTGTCAAATCTACAGCCGTCCGAAATTTTCATCCAGCTTCATAGTTCGTGTTCGAATAATTATCATGCGAAGCGCCCTGGGTTTTGAATTTGCTCGTACATCTCAACCCCAGGAAAATGTCAACCAGCTCGTGGGCTTTCAAATAGGCCCGAATTCATGTTTCTCGGTCAATTATTGTCAAATCTACAGCCGTCCGAAATTTTCATCCTGCTTCATAGTACGTGTTCGAATAATTATCATGCGAAGCGCCCTGGATTTTGAATTTGCTCGTACATCTCAACCCCAGGAAAATGTCAACCAGCTCGTGGGCTTTCAAATAGGCCCGAATTCATGTTTCTCGGTCAATTATTGTCAAATCTACAGCCGTCCGAATGTTTCATCCTGCTTCATAGTACGTGTTCGGATTATTATCATTTGAAGCGCCCTGGATTTTGAATTTGCTCGTGCATCTCAACCCCAGGAAAATGTCAACCAGCTCGTGGGCTTTCAAATAGGCCCGAATTCATGTTTCTCGGTCAATTATTGTCAAATCTACAGCCGTCCGAAATTTTCATCCAGCTTCATAGTTCGTGTTCGAATAATTATCATGCGAAGCGCCCTGGATTTTGAATTTGCTCGTACATCTCAACCCCAGGAAAATGTCAACCAGCTCGTGGGCTTTCAAATAGGCCCGAATTCATGTTTCTCGGTCAATTATTGTCAAATCTACAGCCGTCCGAAATTTTCATCCAGCTTCATAGTACGTGTTTGAATAATTATCATGCGAAGCGCCCTGGATTTTGAATTTGCTCGTGCATCTCAACCCCAGGAAAATGTCAACCAGCTCGTGGGCTTTCAAATAGGCCCGAATTCATGTTTCTCGGTCAATTATTGTCAAATCTACAGCCGTCCGAATGTTTCATCCTGCTTCATAGTACGTGTTCGGATTATTATCATTTGAAGCGCCCTGGATTTTGAATTTGCTCGTGCATCTCAACCCCAGGAAAATGTCAACCAGCTCGTGGGCTTTCAAATAGGCCCGAATTCATGTTTCTCGGTCAATTATTGTCAAATCTACAGCCGTCCGAATGTTTCATCCTGCTTCATAGTACGTGTTCGGATTATTATCATGCGAAGCGCCCTGGATTTTGAATTTGCTCGTGCATCTCAACCCCAGGAAAATGTCAACCAGCTCGTGGGCTTTCAAATAGGCCCGAATTCATGTTTCTCGGTCAATTATTGTCAAATCTACAGCCGTCCGAAATTTTCATCCAGCTTCATAGTACGTGTTTGAATAATTATCATGCGAAGCGCCCTGGATTTTGAATTTGCTCGTGCATCTCAACCCCAGGAAAATGTCAACCAGCTCGTGGGCTTCCAAATAGGCCCGAATTCATGTTTCTCGGTCAATTATTGTCAAATCTACAGCCGTCCGAAATTTTCATCCTGCTTCATAGTACGTGTTCGAATAATTATCATGCGAAGCGCCCTGGATTTTGAATTTGCTCGTACATCTCAACCCCAGGAAAATGTCAACCAGCTCGTGGGCTTTCAAATAGGCCCGAATTCATGTTTCTCTGTCAATTATTGTCAAATCTACAGCCGTCCGAATGTTTCATCCTGCTTCATAGTACGTGTTCGAATAATTATCATGCGAAGCGCCCTGGATTTTGAATTTGCTCGTACATCTCAACCCCAGGAAAATGTCAACCAGCTCGTGGGCTTTCAAATAGGCCCGAATTCATGTTTCTCGGTCAATTATTGTCAAATCTACAGCCGTCCGAATGTTTCATCCAGCTTCATAGTTCGTGTTCGAATAATTATCATGCGAAGCGCCCTGGATTTTGAATTTGCTCGTACATCTCAACCCCATGAAAATGTCAACCAGCTCGTGGGCTTTCAAATAGGCCCGAATTCATGTTTCTCGGTCAATTATTGTCAAATCTACAGCAGTCCGAATGTTTCATCCAGCTTCATAGTTCGTGTTCGGATTATTATCATGCGAAGCGCCCTGGATTTTGAATTTGCTCGTACATCTCAACCCCAGGAAAATGTCAACCAGCTCGTGGGCTTTCAAATAGGCCCGAATTCATGTTTCTCGGTCAATTATTGTCAAATCTACAGCCGTCCGAAATTTTCATCCTGCTTCATAGTACGTGTTCGGATTATTATCATGCGAAGCGCCCTGGATTTTGAATTTGCTCGTACATCTCAACCCCATGAAAATGTCAACCAGCTCGTGGGCTTTCAAATAGGCCCGAATTCATGTTTCTCGGTCAATTATTGTCAAATCTACAGCCGTCCGAAATTTTCATCAAGCTTCATAGTTCGTGTTCGGATTATTATCATGCAAAGCGCCCTGGATTTTGAATTTGCTCGTACATCTCAACTCCAGGAAAATGTCAACCAGCTCGTGGGCTTTCAAATAGGCCCGAATTCATGTTTCTCGGTCAATTATTGTCAAATCTACAGCCGTCCGAAATTTTCATCCAGCTTCATAGTTCGTGTTCGAATAATTATCATGCGAAGCGCCCTGGATTTTGAATTTGCTCGTACATCTCAACCCCAGGAAAATGTCAACCAGCTCGTGGGCTTTCAAATAGGCCCGAATTCATGTTTCTCGGTCAATTATTGTCAAATCTACAGCCGTCCGAAATTTTCATCCTGCTTCATAGTACGTGTTCGGATTATTATCATGCGAAGCGCCCTGGATTTTGAATTTGCTCGTACATCTCAACCCCATGAAAATGTCAACCAGCTCGTGGGCTTTCAAATAGGCCCGAATTCATGTTTCTCGGTCAATTATTGTCAAATCTACAGCCGTCCGAAATTTTCATCAAGCTTCATAGTTCGTGTTCGAATAATTATCATGCGAAGCGCCCTGGATTTTGAATTTTCTCGTACATCTCAACCCCAGGAAAATGTCAACCAGCTCGTGGGCTTTCAAATAGGCCCGAATTCATGTTTCTCGGTCAATTATTGTCAAATCTACAGCCGTCCGAAATTTTCATCAAGCTTCATAGTTCGTGTTCGAATAATTATCATGCGAAGCGCCCTGGATTTTGAATTTGCTCGTACATCTCAACCCCAGGAAAATGTCAACCAGCTCGTGGGCTTTCAAATAGGCCCGAATTCATGTTTCTCGGTCAATTATTGTCAAATCTACAGCCGTCCGAAATTTTCATCCTGCTTCATAGTACGTGTTCGAATAATTATCATGCGAAGCGCCCTGGATTTTGAATTTGCTCGTACATCTCAACCCCAGGAAAATGTCAACCAGCTCGTGGGCTTTCAAATAGGCCCGAATTCATGTTTCTCGGTCAATTATTGTCAAATCTACAGCCGTCCGAAATTTTCATCCTGCTTCATAGTACGTGTTCGGATTATTATCATGCGAAGCGCCCTGGATTTTGAATTTGCTCGTACATCTCAACCCCAGGAAAATGTCAACCAGCTCGTGGGCTTTCAAATAGGCCCGAATTCATGTTTCTCGGTCAATTATTGTCAAATCTACGGCCGTCCGAAATTTTCATCCTGCTTCATAGTACGTGTTCGGATTATTATCATGCGAAGCGCCCTGGATTTTGAATTTGCTCGTACATCTCAACCCCAGGAAAATGTCAACCAGCTCGTGGGCTTTCAAATAGGCCCGAATTCATGTTTCTCGGTCAATTATTGTCAAATCTACAGCCGTCCGAAATTTTCATCCTGCTTCATAGTACGTGTTCGGATTATTATCATGCGAAGCGCCCTGGATTTAGAATTTGCTCGTACATCTCAACCCCAGGAAAATGTGAACCAGCTCGTGGGCTTTCAAATAGGCCCGAATTCATGTTTCTCGGTCAATTATTGTCAAATCTACGGCCGTCCGAAATTTTCATCCTGCTTCATAGTACGTGTTCGGATTATTATCATGCGAAGCGCCCTGGATTTTGAATTTGCTCGTACATCTCAACCCCAGGAAAATGTCAACCAGCTCGTGGGCTTTCAAATAGGCCCGAATTCATGTTTCTCGGTCAATTATTGTCAAATCTACAGCCGTCCGAAATTTTCATCCTGCTTCATAGTACGTGTTCGGATTATTATCATGCGAAGCGCCCTGGATTTAGAATTTGCTCGTACATCTCAACCCCAGGAAAATGTGAACCAGCTCGTGGGCTTTCAAATAGGCCCGAATTCATGTTTCTCTGTCAATTATTGTCAAATCTACAGCCGTCCGAAATTTTCATCCTGCTTCATAGTACGTGTTCGGATTATTATCATGCGAAGCGCCCTGGATTTAGAATTCGCTCGTACATCTCAACCCCAGGAAAATGTCAACCAGCTCGTGGGCTTTCAAATAGGCCTGAATTCATGTTTCTCGGTCAATTATTGTCAAATCTACAGCCGTCCGAAATTTTCATCCTGCTTCATAGTACGTGTTCGGATTATTATCATGCGAAGCGCCCTGGATTTTGAATTTGCTCGTACATCTCAACACCAGGAAAATGTCAACCAGCTCGTGGGCTTTCAAATAGGCCCGAATTCATGTTTCTCGGTCAATTATTGTCAAATCTACAGCCGTCCGAAGTTTTCATCCTGCTTCATAGTACGTGTTCGGATTATTATCATGCGAAGCGCCCTGGATTTAGAATTCGCTCGTACATCTCAACCCCAGGAAAATGTCAACCAGCTCGTGGGCTTTCAAATAGGCCCGAATTCATGTTTCTCGGTCAATTATTGTCAAATCTACAGCCGTCCGAAATTTTCATCCTGCTTCATAGTACGTGTTCGGATTATTATCATGCGAAGCGCCCTGGATTTTGAATTTGCTCGTACATCTCAACCCCAGGAAAATGTCAACCAGCTCGTGGGCTTTCAAATAGGCCCGAACTCATGTTTCTCGGTCAATTATTGTCAAATCTACAGCCGTCCGAAATTTTCATCCTGCTTCATAGTACGTGTTCGGATTATTATCATGCGAAGCGCCCTGGATTTTGAATTTGCTCGTACATCTCAACCCCAGGAAAATGTCAACCAGCTCGTGGGCTTTCAAATAGGCCCGAATTCATGTTTCTCGGTCAATTATTGTCAAATCTACGGCCGTCCGAAATTTTCATCCTGCTTCATAGTACGTGTTCGGATTATTATCATGCGAAGCGCCCTGGATTTTGAATTTGCTCGTACATCTCAACCCCAGGAAAATGTCAACCAGCTCGTGGGCTTTCAAATAGGCCCGAATTCATGTTTCTCGGTCAATTATTGTCAAATCTACAGCCGTCCGAAATTTTCATCCTGCTTCATAGTACGTGTTCGGATTATTATCATGCGAAGCGCCCTGGATTTAGAATTTGCTCGTACATCTCAACCCCAGGAAAATGTCAACCAGCTCGTGGGCTTTCAAATAGGCCCGAATTCATGTTTCTCTGTCAATTATTGTCAAATCTACAGCCGTCCGAAATTTTCATCCTGCTTCATAGATCGTGTTCGGATTATTATCATGCAAAGCGCCCTGGATTTTGAATTTGCTCGTACATCTCAACCCCAGGAAAATGTCAACCAGTTCGTGGGCTTTCAAATAGGCCCGAATTCATGTTTCTCGGTCAATTATTGTCAAATCTACAGCCGTCCGAATGTTTCATCCAGCTTCATAGTTCGTGTTCGGATTATTATCATGCAAAGCGCCCTGGATTTTGAATTTGCTCGTACATCTCAACCCCAGGAAAATGTCAACCAGCTCGTGGGCTTTCAAATAGGCCCGAATTCATGTTTCTCGGTCAATTATTGTCAAATCTACAGCCGTCCGAAATTTTCATCCTGCTTCATAGTACGTGTTCGGATTATTATCATGCGAAGCGCCCTGGATTTTGAATTTGCTCGTACATCTCAACCCCAGGAAAATGTCAACCAGCTCGTGGGCTTTCAAATAGGCCCGAATTCATGTTTCTCGGTCAATTATTGTCAAATCTACAGCCGTCCGAAATTTTCATCCTGCTTCATAGTACGTGTTCGGATTATTATCATGCGAAGCGCCCTGGATTTTGAATTTGCTCGTACATCTCAACCCCAGGAAAATGTCAACCAGCTCGTGGGCTTTCAAATAGGCCCGAATTCATGTTTCTCGGTCAATTATTGTCAAATCTACAGCCGTCCGAATGTTTCATCCTGCTTCATAGATCGTGTTCGGATTATTATCATGCAAAGCGCCCTGGATTTTGAATTTGCTTGTACATCTCAACCCCAGGAAAATGTCAACCAGTTCGTGGGCTTTCAATAAGGCCCGAATTCATGTTTCTCGGTCAATTATTGTCAAATCTACAGCCGTCCGAATGTTTCATCCTGCTTCATAGATCGTGTTCGGATTATTATCATGCAAAGCGCCCTGGATTTTGAATTTGCTCGTACATCTCAACCCCAGGAAAATGTCAACCAGCTCGTGGGCTTTCAAATAGGCCCGAATTCATGTTTCTCGGTCAATTATTGTCAAATCTACAGCCGTCCGAATGTTTCATCCAGCTTCATAGTTCGTGTTTGGATTATTATCATGCAAAGCGCCCTGGATTTTGAATTTGCTCGTACATCTCAACCCCAGGAAAATGTCAACCAGATCGTGGGCTTTCAAATAGGCCCGAATTCATGTTTCTCGGTCAATTATTGTCAAATCTACAGCCGTCCGAATGTTTCATCCAGCTTCATAGTTCGTGTTCGAATAATTATCATGCGAAGCGCCCTGGATTTTGAATTTGCTCGTACATCTCAACCCCAGGAAAATGTCAACCAGCTCGTGGGCTTTCAAATAGGCCCGAATTCATGTTTCTCGGTCAATTATTGTCAAATCTACAGCCGTCCGAATGTTTCATCCAGCTTCATAGTTCGTGTTCGGATTATTATCATGCAAAGCGCCCTGGATTTTGAATTTGCTCGTACATCTCAACCCCAGGAAAATGTCAACCAGCTCGTGGGCTTTCAAATAGGCCCGAATTCATGTTTCTCGGTCAATTATTGTCAAATCTACAGCCGTCCGAATGTTTCATCCAGCTTCATAGTTCGTGTTCGGATTATTATCATGCAAAGCGCCCTGGATTTTGAATTTGCTCGTACATCTCAACCCCAGGAAAATGTCAACCAGCTCGTGGTTGACAAGCACTTTATTTCATGAGCTAATTTTCATTGAGGGTTAGATTCAATTTATTTGAGTAACACAGTGGCATGGACATCTATTCATGACCCAAAATCAGAATTTCGGCGTGATTTAAAACAGCGACCTGCCATAAATGCTATTATACCGGTATTTTTCCCGACCCGGGCACACTCAGCACTTTATTTCATTAGCTAATTTTCTTTTTTTTAGTGTTTGGATCATTCTGGATATTGCATAATAACACATTGGAAACTGCCTTCTTGGGTAGTAGATGGAGACAGAAATGGGTAGCCATCGCAAGAGGATATGGAGAAAATGAATGGAGATAGAAGACGTGGGAAGAGAGAAAGAGGCAGACAGAAGGGAAATGACGATGAGGTAGAAAGACAGTGCATTTTCGCGCGCACCTAGAAAAATCAATAATGGAAGAGAACACTCCTGGGAAGAAAAAGTAATACTCGTTACTACTCTGGTCAAAGGCGAATGTGTATGACTATGGTGATTTGTCTTTGAGTGAAAGTCAGTCTCGAAGACAATCTGAAATTTGAGAACTCGGTCTTGGGGATATCACGCAACGAAAAAAGCGATGCACGTGTCAACGAATTTGAAGGAACATAACTACAGCGCGCGTAATAAAAATCCAGTGATGAGCAGGAGTGAGGGTGCCTCCAATACTCAAAACATAAATCAAGGGATTCATTTGAACGGAGATTCACATGAAAGGAAGTTTTACGACAAATCCAACAATTAATTCGATAAAAGTTGAGATTTTATTTATTTTCAGTGGAGGCTCATCTTTATGACGCGGTAGAAAAAAGCAGGGTGAAATCTGATCGACCGGCCGGAGCCGGGCTGAAGAAAAATTTCTCTTGTGAAAAATATCGAAATTTTCCGACTTTTGAGCACGGTTTGCTCCAAAATCAAGCTTATTGTCCAATTTTCTCTACTCTTTGAGGTATCTTTTATTCAGGCCCCCATAATACGTAGCTGTAATACTCATATTCCCCACGTTTTTAGAAAATCCTGTGACGAGTTCAAATGAAAAAATTAAAATTTTTATGATGGAAGCATGACTCAATTCCCATTCAAAATGGCTTGATTTTGATGTCAAAATCGTGTTTCTCGTGGTCGATTTAGCCTAGTCGATACATGTTTGCTCAAACAGATGTATTCTTCTTCTTTTCTCTTTTGTTGACATTGGGTTGCACTTCCAAATTTCGATATTTGATGGATCTCGGATGGGAAGCATCGGTTTCGATCTCCTTCTCTCTCCTTGTGTGAAGACGCTGAGGTTCTGTTGACTCCGAAGATTTCGAGAAGTGCCTTCGCCGACGAGTCCATGCTGGAGATCCATCTTCTCCTTCGACGTCGTCGTGCTTCTCCTTCCGAATCCTCCATCTGCTTCTGAATTCTGGAAGTCTTCTTGCGGTCCGACGTCATCTGATAATTGATCCACGTCTTCGGATCCGTTCTCTTCTAGGACTCCTCCTCACTTCTCTTGTTTTCCGTCGTCGTCTACCGCTGACTCATAGTCGCCCGCCACAACGCGCGGTGGTTTTCAAAAAACGCGGACGGTATATAAAGGCGGGGGCGGCAGAGAGCAAGCGGCGGGCGTGGTGGCGCTCGCTTACTCTCTTTTTTGGCGCCGACAGTGAAAAGAGGCCATTCTTTCAACGGGAATATCTTGTTTCAAAATTAAGATTTGGGTAATGATTTTTATACCAAAATGTAGAGCTCAATAAACTCTGCAACATAATATAAACATCGAAAAAGTACAATCAAAATTGAGAGGAATGGGAGCTGTTGAATAGCGATACTGCCGTTAGATGTTCAACAACCTTCAACTTGCCATTTCATACCTATTTTTATATGATTTTAAGGGTCTTCCTGTGTTCTATGTTTCTATCATTATCAGGGAACTATTTTCTTGTTTATTTTTTGGCCAGTTTTGCTAAAATATCTATATAGGAATCAGGATAGATCCATCAACCAGTGTAGCTGGGACTATGAGTTCTTCGAACCTTCCCAGGAGTCATTTGGAGTTTTCTCTTCCATCATTGATTTTGCGTCAGCGAGCGCGCGAAAACCCTATTTTCTCCTATCCCGTCCGTCTCATTCAACCTTTGTCGACATTGTCATCCCAACCTCCTTATTCATTCTTCATATTCTCTCGAAATGGCTGCCAGTTTTTCTCTACATTTACTACCCCAGAATGCACTGACAAATGTTTTGTTGTGTATGCAATGGGTCGATCGGTAAGTGGTCAAAGTTCATATTAGCGATGTTTTTGATGTTGCAACTCGCTCCGTAACGAACATGGCTTTTTCGCGGTACTTTTCATTTCTTCGGTAGATCATGCGTCAAATTGAGGAATCATATTAGCGATATTCCCCAAGGGGAAACGCGCTCCATCGCAAATTTGGCTGAAATTTGATTATTCAGCTTTCCTGCCGTTTTGAGCAGCGAAACATGTTTCGGGACTGGACTCCTCGTGGCGTGGACTCCTCGTGGACAATTTGACTGTTGTCCGAGTTGTCCACGAGGAGTCCACGCACCCACCGAAACATGTTTCGCTGCTCAAAACGGCAGGAAAGCTGAATAATCAAATTTCAGCCAAATTTGCGATGGAGCACGTTTCCCCTTGGGGGATATCGCTAATACGTCGAATGGAGTTCTGCTATTTTTTCATGTCCGCAGTGTGCGCAAGTTTAAGAAATTATGTTTGCTATGGAGTGCTTTGTGGCCTTAAGATAAACTAAACTCACTTTTCATTCAGACTGCCCTATTCCCTTTGCTCCAAAAAGTGCAAGAACGCAATTGTGGATCTAACTTTGAGAGCGCCCAATGTGAGATTGACGTTTTCGGATGACGTTAGAATTGATCTGATGTTTGATAATGACGTCACGTTATTCACATCCGCTCGTCTAGACAACAATAGGAATCTGGATGCCCTGCAAAACTTCAATGTTAGATTTGCTGACCAGGACAGAATGCTTTCGTGGAATTACACCGGACTCAGTTATACAGAATGGCTTGCCCATTGCGTGGATGTTTTTCACATCGAGACAATCGAGAGCATAATATTTACTCGTTTCGCAGATGATATCAGTTTTGAACAAATTCTCAAAATTCTCGAAGCATGGGAGATTCAGTGCATTGGGATGCAGTCATTTGAAAGAATGGAACTTGCGCACAGGATTCTGCCCCTTCATTTACGATGCGACAAAATTCTTATTAGTGGAAACTGTTTTGGAAGCATGGCGAACCTTCAAAAGGTGATGTTTCAAAATTTGGGCAAAGTTTGTTTTCATTTAAATCCAGGTCACGTAGCGCTTCAAGTTCAATTAGAAGATCTTTTGCTCACAAACGCCTCGTACCTGGCTTTTTTGTCTCCAGCAGCCTTTTCCGACAAAGACTTGAACCGTTTTGTGAAACATTGGATGCGTGGGTCAAATCGAAGACTGAAGAAGCTTACATTAGACCGCCACCAGGATTCTAATGAAAACGATGTTATGAAGGGTATCCGCTATACGAACATATCTCGAGAGGACTTCCGATTGAAAATCAGAGCTCATAATTTTAGAGAGGTCTTAGACAGAATCCGTGGTGGATTTAACATAAGAAGTCGGGATGGTAGAGAAGCAACTATCGGATTTGTGGATTTCCAGGGAAAGTTATTTGTACAATTTCTCGTTTGGACATGAATTTTTGTTGAATAAATGACTGCTCTATTTTTTGTGTTATTTTTTTATTTTTCAACTGGTCACTGGTACTCACAAGTACTCACAAAAGTTATGACATTTTTGTGAATGTAGTGTTGTTCAGCACCTCAGAAATAATGGGTTCTAAAATTTTTGGAACGATTGAAAAACTTTGGAGCTAACCGTGCTCAAAAGTCACTTTTTTTCGACCGCCACATAAAGATAGGACCCCACCGAAAATCGAAAAATCTCAACTTTTTTCGAGTAAATTGTTGGATTTCTGGTCACGAATCACTGAGTTTGTCGTAGAGCTTCCTTTTATGTGGATTTCCGTTTTAATGAATCCCTTGATTTAGGTTTTGAATATCGGAGGGACCCTCACTACTGCTTGTCACTGTATTTGTATAACGCGCAATGTAGTTATGTTCCTTTAAACTACGGTAACCGTTGTTGACACGCGCGTCGCCTTTCTCAAAAGGTTGTAAACTTTCGACATTTTTAGTGGAAAAACGTCAACTTTGTGGCTTTGGGAGAGGGATTCAAGTTTGTCCGTTTGGGCTGAAATTTGGTTTTGTTCATGCATCAATTCAGAAGCTCAATTTTGTAGTTAACAACTTTTTTGTACGACGCCTTCTGAAGAAGGTGTATGGAAAATGGAATACCCTAAATACCAGAAAAATTTCACTGAAAACGAGGACATTTAGCATCGTTCCTCAGTCCCCCCAAAGTTGAAATTTTACTACAGAAAATGTCGAAAGTTTACAACTTTTTGAGCGGTACTGTACATACACAATCGCCTTCGACCAGAGTAGTAACAATTATGACTTCTCCGTACCTTCCCAGGAGTGTTCTTTTCCATTATTGATTTTTCTAGGTCATCTACGAGCGCGCGAAAATGCACTGTCCTTCTACCTCATCGTTCATCTTCATTTCTCTTTTGCCCCCCCCCCCCCCCCCCCCTATTTCATCATTCATCTCTTTCCACGTCTTCTATCTCCCTTTATTTTCTCCATATTCTCTCCCTATGGCAACCCGTTTCTCTCTTCATCTACTAGCCAAGAAGGCAGTCTCCAAAGTGTTATTATGCATGACATCGATCGATCGGTAAGCGGTTAAATTTCAAATGTTCAATGCGAAATCAGCGTTTTTTCAGACTATCCTACTCACTGTGTTCCCGAAAATGCAAGAAGACAATTGTGGATTTGAATGTGAGAGTGTTTACTTTTTCTCTGGAGTTTACCGATAAATTCCGCATTTATCTGTATTTCGATGACAACATTTGGGCATATATTTCCACCCGTGAAGAAGACATCCAGAATGATGTCTGGGATCTGGACGTTCAGCAAACTTTCTATATTGAATCTGCTAGCCAAAAATGGAATCATATGGGTCTCAGTTGCACCGGATGGCTTGCCCATTGTATCGAAGTTTTTCACATTGAATCAATCAGGAGGGTCAAGTTCACTCCTCCTTCTGATAACTTCAATTTTGATCAAGTTCAAAACATTCTCAAAAAATGGGATGCATCTTTATTGATTCGAGTCATCGTTATCGATTCAAACGAAAGGTTGGAAGTCGCCGATAAGATCCTGTCCCTTCCCTTACGATACAATTGCATGAGTGTACATGCGAACAGTTTCGGAAACTTGGAAAACCTTCGAAAGGCGATGCTTCGAAATTTGGAGCGTCAAGTTTTTTTCAGTGTAAATCGAGACGGCGGCGCAGCGCTTCAAATCAAGTTGGATGATCTCTTGCTCACAAACGCCTCGCGCTTGGGTCTCACTACAAACCTTTCCGACAAGGACTTGAACCGTTTTGTGAAACATTGGATGCGTGGAACAAATCGGAGATTAAAGAAGCTTATAATATGTGATGACCCGAATCCTACGGAATACGATACCACGAAGGTCATGAAGGGCATTCATTATACGAACATATCTCAAGAGGATTTGCGAGAGAAAATGAGAGCTCATAACTTTAGTGAGTTCCAAGACACGGTCGGTGATGGATTCAACATAATAAGTCGTGATGGTAGGGAGGCAACTATCGAATTTTTGGATCTCCTTGAAATTCCCTATGTACGATTTTTTGTCTGGAATTGACAATGTGTTGAATAAATGACTGCTACAATTCTTTTGTTATCTTCAACAACATATTTCTTCCTTAACGGTCTACGTACCCAGATATCGATTCACAAAAATTACAGAAAAGGGACAGCAACCCGGTTGGTAACTTTTTGGAAGACCCTAAAAATCATTTAAAAATAGGTATAAAATGGCAAGTTGAAGGTTCCTGAACATCTAAAAGCAGTCTTGGTGTTTAACAGCTCATAATCCTCTCAATTTCAATTGTACGTTTTTGATATGTATATCATTTCATAGAACTCATTGAGCTCTACATTTTGGTATAAAAATCAATACCAAATTCTTAACTTTAAAACGAGATATTCGCGTGGAAAGTATGACTTTCTTTCACTGTGGGCGCCAAAAAAATGACTAAGCGGGCGTCGTGGCGGGCGACTGTGAGCCAGCGGCAGACGACGACGGAAAACAAGAGAAGTGAGGAGGAGTCCTAGAAGAGAATGGATCCGAAGACGTGGATCAATTATCAGATGACGTCGGACCGCCAGAAGACGAACTCCTGGAGACGTGGAAGATTGAGAAGATGGCCTACTCCAGAAGACGTCAACGCCTCAGAAGCAGATGAAGGATACCGACTACGTCGAAGGAGCAGATGGATCTTCAGCATGGACTCGTCGGCGAAGGCACTTCTCGAAATCTTCGAAGTCATCAGAATCTCAGCGTCTTCACACAAGTAGACCAACGCTTCCCATCCGAGATCCATCAAATATCGAAATTTGGAATTGCAACCCAATGTCAACAAAAGAGAAAAGAAGAAGAAAACATTTTTTTGAGCATAAACATATCGACTAGAATAAATCAAGCGCGAGAAACACGATTTTGACATTAAAATCAATCTATTTTGAGTATAAACTGAGTTTTGCTAACATTATGAAAGTATTTTAATTGCTTAGAATTCGGGTAACCACAGATTGTGAAGGATTTAGCCAGGATTTACTCTAAAACAAACTCGGCTATCCAGATTTTAAAACATCGCTTTTCCAAGTTTCGAAAACGGTTTGCTTATTTCACTTCCGCTCGTTCAAATAGCAATAAGAATCTGGATGTGCGTTGTCTTCTTCGTGGCGTGATATCGCCAAGTTCTCATATCTCAGATTGTCTTCGAGACTGACCTTCACTCAAAGACAAATCACCACAAAACACACACACACACCTTTGACCAGAGTAGTAACGACTATGACTTCTACGTACTTTCCCAGGAGTTCTCTTTTCCATTATTGATTTTCCTAGGTCATCTACGAGCGCGCGAAAATGCACTGTCCTTCTACCCCATCGACCATCTTCACTTCTCTTTTGTGTACCTCTTCCTCTCTTCCCACGTTTTCTATCTCCCTTCATTTTTTCCATATTCTCTCGCGATGGCCACTCATTTTTCTCTCCATCTACTCCACAAGAACGCAGTTTCTAATGTGTTATTATGCATGACATCTATCGATCGGTAAGCGATTTAATTTCAAAAGTTCAAAGCAAAATCAGCTTTTTTTCAGACTATCATACTCACTGTGTTCACGGAAAAGCAAGAGCACAGTTGTGGATTTGAATGTGACAGCGTCTATTCATAATCTGGAGTTTACCGATAAATTCCGCATTACTCTGGCGCTCCTTCCGCATTATTCTGACGCTGACGACATTTGGGCATCTATTTCCACCCGTCGAGAAGACATCCACAATGATGTCTGGAATCTGAATGTTCAGCAAACGTTCTATATTGAACCTGCAGAACGAAGCAGATTTATTCCGTGGAATCACATGGGTCTCAGCTGCATCGGATGGCTCGCCCATTGTATCGAAATTTTTCACATTGAATCAATCAGGAGGGTCACGTTCACTCCTCCCTCTGATAACTTTGATTTCGACCAAGTTCAAAACATTCTCAAAAAATGGGATGCATCTTTATTGATTCGATGCATCATGATCGATTCAAACGAAAGGTTGGAAGTCGCCGATAAGATCCTGTCCGTCCCCTTACAATACAAGAGCATGACTGTACTTGTGAACAGTTTTGGAAACTTGGGAAACCTTCGAAAGGCGATGCTTCGAAATTTGGAACGTCAAGTTTTTTTCAGTGAAAATCGTGACGGCGGCGCAGCGCTTCAGATTAAATTGGATGATCTCTTGCTCACAAACGCCTCGCACCTGGGTCTCACTACAAACCTTTCCGACAAGGACTTGAACCGTTTTGTGAAACATTGGATGCGTGGAACAAATCGGAGATTAAAGAAGCTTATAATGTGTGATTACCCAAATCCTAAAGAATACGATGCCACGAAGGTCATGAAGGGCATTCATTATACGAACATATCTCAAGAGGATTTGCGAGAGAAAATGAGAACTCATAATTTTAGTGAGTTCCGAGACACGGTCGGTGATGGATTCAACATAATGAGTCGTGATGGTAGGGAGGCAACTATCGAATTTTTGGATCTCCTTGAAATTCCCTATGTACGATTTTTTGTCTGGAATTGACGATGTGTTGAATAAATGACTGCTATAATTCTTTGGTTATCTTCAACAACATATTTCTTCCTTAACGGTCTACTTACCCAGATATCAATTCACAAAAATAACATAAAGGGGTCAGCAACCCGGTTGGTGATTCTATTTATTTACGTATACCGAACGATATAAATAAAGATGGACGATGAAGTAGAAGGACAGTGCACTTTCGCGCGCTCGTAGATAACCTAGAAAAATCAATAAAAGAAGAGAAAATGGCAAGAGGCTCCTGGGAAGGTACGGAAAGGCATCTGTAGTCGTTAAGGCGGCAAGGAGGAAATAATGGTAAATACATAGAACACAGAAAGCCTCAAAATCATTTAAAAATAGGTATAAAATGACAAGTTGAAGGTTGTTAAAAATCTAAAAGCAATCTTGGTGTTTAACAGCTCTCAATCCTCTCAATTTCAATTGTACGTTTTTGAATTTTATATTATTTTGTAGAGCTCATTAAGTTCTACATTTTTTTATAAAAATCAATACCAAAATCTTGGTTTTAAAACAAGATATTTGTGTTGAAAGTATGACCTCCTTTCACTGTCGGCGCCAAAAAAAAAGAAAACGAGCGTCACCACGCCAGCCGCTTGCTCTCTGCCGCCCCCGCCTTTATATACCGTCCGCGTTTTTTGAAAACCACCGCGCGTCGTGGCGGGCGACTGTGAGCCAGCGGTAGACGACAACGGCGGAACAAGAGGAGTGAGGAGGAGTCCTAGAAGAGAATGGATCCGAAGACGTGGATCAATTATCAGATGACGTCGGGCCGCCAGAAGACTTCCAGAAATCAGAAGCAACCGACGACGTCGAAGGAGCAGATGGATCTCCAGCAGGGACTCGTCGGCGAAGGCACTTCTCGAAATCTTCGAAGTCATCTGAATCTCAACGTCTTCACACTGACAAAGGAGAAGGGTGCCGAGAATCATCGAAAATCAAGAAAGATCCGAGATCCATCAAATATCGAAATTTGGAATTGCAACCCAATGTCAACAAAAGAGAAAAGAAGAAGAATACATCTTTTTGAGCAAAGAGTAGGCTAAATCAAATACGAGAAACACGATTTTGACATCAAAATCAACGCATGTTAAGTAGGAATTGAGTTATGATCCTTAAGTTTTTCCTATGAATTTTTGTTCGTTTCAACTCGTCACAGGATTTTCTAAAAACTTGGGGTGTATGAGTATTACAGCTACGTAGTAAAGTAATAAAAATTATTCCGAAAAGTGACAATTTCCGACTGAAATCTACCCAGACTCCAAAAGAGCTGATCACAAAATTTTGCAACCACAACGTTTTGCAACTGGGCATTTCGCAACTTTGAAAACATACTTGTTTTGCGTTTTCGGATTACATGTGGTTGGAATTACCATTTCAGATTACCATCAAAAATTGAAAAGTTCTGATTGTAACAGGGAATTTTTGCAAAACAACGTTGTTGTGGTTTGTCGCAGTTGCGAAATGTACAGTTGCTAAATGTCGCGGTTGTGAAGTTACTGGTCCCTCTAGTTTATTGATAAACTGATTCAGATGATGCTGACAAATTCTTTTTCCGTAAAATCTCCTAACCGTTTATTATCACAAAAAAATAACAAAAAATATCAGACTAGAAAAACCAAGAGAAATCATCGAAAAGGTACTGTTAACCCGTACATAAACATTTCAAGAATCGATTTCAAACACAAACAAAAAAATCAAGAAAAGAGGTTTAAAATTACAAATAAGCCATATTAATATGCCCGTCTCGTCGATAAGGTTTCACGGGCGGTTGATATCTTCTGGAAGCAGATGAGGTGTAAATATGAGACATGTCGTCAGTGGAAGTGGATTTCTGGAAATATGACTTTTTTTGAAAAAAATTTTTTTAAGAAAAATACCATCTGCGTCCCATAACCTCCGGCCACATCATAAGTGTCGTCATCTGGAGACCTGACCATGGATCGATTCACATGTCCCACTCTCCGTGGTACCGCAAATGCATCAATCTCAGTCGCCTTCTTCCAACCACTGGATTCTCCATAAGACGTCGACGTCTTCTGAAGCCACCAACGTCTTCTGATCGCCAGAAGGCACACGGAGAGAGCGATTACTGTAATGAATCCCAAAATCGAAAGTAGAATCCATGTTGTTGTATTAGAGAAGTTTGATAAAAATCCAGTGGTCGAAGTTGGATCGAATTGGCAAGAATCAGAAATTGAAGACGTTGAGATGACGTTGAAAAATGAATTCTTAGAATATAAAGGATGCAGGAACTGATTCTGTGCCAGAAGACGTCGGAAACAGAATTCCGGCGTCAACGTCATCTGAATCCTTCTGGACGTGAATAGCATTGGAAGGGGGACCCGAGATTTGACTTCTTTTCCACGACCATCAATTTGAATAGAGATTCGTTTTCCGTCGTCGCTCATCTGGAGCAGAAGACGGTGCCAGCGACCGTCGTTGACTCGTTTTTCAATATGGGTCTGGATGGGGCGCGTGAATTCGTCGGATATTGAGAAGTGGATGGAGCCGGAGATGAGCTGGAAAAATTTTGTAAGTTATAGTTTGTAGTCTTTGTAGTCTTTGTAGTCTGCAGTTTTTGCAGTTTGTAGTTTTTGTATTCGCGATATTCCCCAAGGGGAAACGCGCTCCATCGGATACTTGGCTGATATTTGAATTTTCAGCTTTTCCCGCCGTTTTGAAACAGCGAAACATGTTTTGTGTGTGCGTAAACTCCTCGTGGACAACTCGGGCAGCAGTCAAATTGTCCACGAGGAGTTCACGCACCCACCAAAACATGTTTCGCTGTTTTCAAAACGGCGGGAAAGCTAAAAATTAAAATTTCAGCCAAGCATGCGAAGGAGCGCGTTTCCCCTTGAGGAATATCGCTAATAGCTTGTATTTTGTAGTCTTTGTAGTCTTTATAGTCTTTGTAGTCTCTGTAGTTTGTAGTCTTTGTAGTCCCCCTTCGACTCACCTCAATAATCGCCATCTGCTTCCCGAAATCCACCCTCAAAATCTCACTCGTTTTCATCTGAACCGTCCGAAAATCGAATTCAATTTTTTGAATTTTCCCGCCATCACATTCATCGCCGCATTTGAAATTTTTAGTAGAATTCTTCATCGAAATCTCCAAATGACCTCCTCCTTCAGAAGACGTTGAGAAGACGTCGTCGGCTTTCGAACAAGAATATAAACTTTCGAATGCAGATTTTGAATCTTGACACCGGCAAATTGGAAGCGTTGAATTTTCCATAAAGCAAACTCCAGATTCTCCGCAATCGACGTCTTCACAGGTTTTAGAAGACGTGACGTCATCTTTTTGGATTTTTTGGAATATTTGGTCTTCAGAAGTACATTGGCCTTGGCATTGGCATTTTCCAATAATTTTGGATTTTTCTAAAATTCTTTGACATCGTGCATCCTTCTGGAAACATCTGACGTCGTCACAAGGGTCTTCCTTGAAACCTAGGAATTCCAAGTACTCCAATTTTCGTTTTTTGAAAAACGAAGTCAACGTCTTCTGAGATTCAGAAGCCTCCACGACAACTCCATTTCGATCCACGATGGCTATGACAACTTCGTATTTGACGTCTTCTGAAATCTGCGACGTCGCCAGAATTTGAATTTTCATATCCGAGTAGGCGTGACGAAGGTCTTCTAGAAGTTTTGGGATTCCGGATTTTTTGGAGAAGATTTTCAAGGTGACGGCTTCATTTTGAAGTCGTTCAGATGATTCTGGTGACGTAAAGTTTGAGGTTAGGGATTCTGCTTCCTCGTCGACGAAAATTCTCAAAATTTCCGTTTCAGATGACGTTGACGTCTTCTGATTCTTCACTCCAAGATGATATATTTTTCCATCCTTCAAATTCTGACGGCTTCTCACTGCTCCAGAATCCGCCACGATGAAGTTTCCATCATTGTTTTTCCATCCAGACGGCAAATTAAAAAGTGGTGCTCCTCCCTCATTTTTGGCGCCAACAAAAACTACAGTAGGCAAAGTTTGATGTGCAGGTACAGTAGTCAGGGGTACTGTAACGACGACGTGGCATCTGGAGCGGACTTTCGAAAATCGGTCTTTCAGAATTAGCGAAAATTGAAAGGTTCCAGGCGGAAGGCGTCGGAGGGAGATGACGGTGGAGCCATTGGTGTGGAAGAGGGGGTCCTGAAATTTTGAAGTTTGTATTTTGTAGTTTGTATTTTGTAGTTTGTAGTCTTTGTAGTTTGTAGTTTGTAGTTTGTAGTTTGTAGTTTGTTGTCTACTCACCTGATTCTGACTCTCCACTTCCATTCTACACGATGACGACTTCAGAATTTCAGAATCGATGCCAAAATCGTAAATTTCAAATTTGGCGGGATTTTCGAAAAAGTAGAAGTTCCGAGGAAAAACTGGGCATGGTGGGACGTCTTTTTGTGGTAGAATTGTGATGGTGGATCTGAAAAAAAATTCGAAAATTTTTGAATTTCTCAAAAAGATCTCAAACTTCAAAAAAGAAGGCTCACCTACTGAATTGCATAACTTTTTTGTATTCTTGACGTCTAGAAAACATCGTGACGTCTTCAGAGGTTTTCTGGATTCTGACGGTGACATTGAATGTCTTTGGATTCTGAATTGGCCAGACGTCGTCGTGGCAGATGACGTTGAAATTTGAAGTGGTATTCTGACTTCCCATGAAAATTATAGATCCATTTTTGGAGATTCTAAATGCCTGAGACTCAGCCTCTTGACATTTCGAATACAGAATCTGATGAATTACGGTTCCAGAAGGCGTTGATGAGGAGATATTGAACCTCAGATTTTCGAAAATTTGATTTCCACTTTTCGACGAATCTGAATCCTTGACGACTACATACGAAGTCATCGTGGAGTCTTCTAGAACCCAGAATTTTGATGGTGACGTCTTCAGAATTAGATTTCCATCACGGGTTACTGTAGCTGTGCCTCTTGGAAAAACCACCGCCTTCATCGAGTATCCCTCTCCCACGACGTCTTCTGGTTTCGCAGTATCCCTTAACTTTTCGAATTTCCGAACTCTGAATTCTTCTTCCTCTACGACGAAGACCTTCACCGTCTTCTGAAGACGTGGTACTCCATGATCCATGGCAACAACTTCTAGAATCGTGACGTCTTCTGGAAGTGGGCGGAGCTTCGTCAGTACTCCAGAATCCGGATGGATTCTGAAGTACGGCGATGTCACGGAGTATCGGATTTTTCCATTTTGGCCAGAGTCAAGGTCGGTGGCAGAGACTTGGCCGATTTCGGAGGAATTCTGGAAAAAAAAGTTGTTGGAATATTTTTTTCCAAAAAAAAATGTGTACCTTTTTCGCAAAGAAGAAATATTCAGATTTTTCGAAAATCGGAAAATTATCATTGACATCCTTGACGTTCACAAACAGACTTGTCTCGATGAGCCACGCGCCATCGGTTAGGCGAACTTTGATACGGTAGGAGGATTTCTGAAAAATTTACTGTTACTTATAGGCCTAGGAGTATTGGCCTACTGTAGACCTCTGAGCCTGTAAGCCTACTGAAAGCCTACTGTGGACTTATAGGCCCACTATAGGCCTGTATGACTACTGTAGGCCTACTGTGGACCTATAGGCCCTCTGTAGAGCTGAAAGCCTACTGTAGACCTATTGTATTCTCTAGGCCTACTGTAGACCTGAACGTCTACTGTAAGCCTATAAGCCTACTGTAGGACCGTATGCCTACTGTAAGCCTGCATGCTTACTGTATACCTGGAAGCATACTGCAGGCCACCTTGGGCTTACTGTATACCTATGGGCCTACTGTAAGCCTATTGTGGACCTAAGGGCCTACTGTAGGCTTACTGTAGACCTGAAGGCCTACTGTGAACCTATTGGCCTACTTCAGACTGAATGGCCTCCCGTAGGCCTATTGAAGACCGGTAGGCCTGTACGTCTACAGTAGGCATACTGTTGGCCTGTAGGCTTGCCGGCTTACTGTGAATCTGAAGACCTACTCTCGGCCTACTGTAAACCTAAAGACCTACAGTAGACCTGTAGGCCTAAGGCCTGCTGTTGGACTACTGTGGACCCATAGGCCTACTGTAGGCCATCGGTAGGCCTACTTTAGACTTACTGGATGCCTGTGGGCCTACTGTAGACCTTTTTCCTGGCACTCACCTCCTCAAAATCCAACGTCTCATTCACAAAAACCTTTCCCGTCCCCTCTTCGACTCGAAACGGAATCCTCTCGCCTCCAGAATCTAATTCAAATTTATGATTCGACTTCTCATCAGAATCCGACGCCGACAACTGAATAATCTCTTCTCCAACCTTGACGTCTTCTGGAATCTCGACGTGAAAGATTCTGGAGAACCGTGGAGCATTGTCATCCTCATCCAACACCCGTATGACTACTGTAGTATTTCCACGTCTTCTAGGTTTTCCATCGTCGAACGCCTCCAGAATCAGATGATATTCTGACGTCGTCTCTCTATCCAAGTCCCGAACAGATTCGATTTGTCCATTCTCTGTTATCATGAATTCATGGCTGGGGTCGCCGGACACAATTTCGTAGAAAATTCTGGCGTTTTTGGCATCTGAATCCAAGTCCCTGGCGATGATGTTGCCAATTATAGTTGGTCCAGAGTTCTCCGTAACATTGAATTCATAAAACTGCTTATCAAATTTAGGACTATTATCGTTGATGTCCAAAATCTTGATATCAATTTTTGTGATGTCTTGAAGCGGCTTGTTGTCAACAAATGTGGTAGCGATGATGAACACAGGGCACTCTGAGAATTGCTCTCGGTCCAGGGTGGGTCTGTAGAAAATAAGGATTATTATTGACGATAGAGCGCATTTACAACATTTTCTAATAGAGCGCGGTTGCAAGAGAGACGCAGACACTCTGGCTTCTCTGCGTCTCTCCGCTCTCTTTTTGTGTGCGCTAACTTTGAAAGCGTACATCTCAACTGTCAGTTGAGATATCAAAAAGTTGTCAATTGATAAAATATGGCAAATTTTATGCTCTACATTTTTGTAGTTGACAACTTTTTGATAACTTCGATAGTTTTGAAGTTATTTAAAATTGAAGATGACGAGAGACGCAGAACAGTCGAAGATCTTGCGGCCTCTAGCCGTTACCCGTTTCCGGCTGGTTTCGAGCAATTTTTTGACAATTTTGATTTTTTTTTGAGTTTTGTGAAACTTATCGAAAACAATAGCTTAAAATTTTGCAAAAAAAGTGGAAATTGGAAAAAAAGAAAATGTTTGGAATTTGAGCAGAACTATTTTTACGAAATTTTGAGAAAAACGGATGCATAACTACTTCAAGGGCAGGATAAAAAGCCTATCACGTCGATTTCACAACCGCGAAAATTCGCAACCGCGACATTTCGCAACCAGTCGTTTCGCAACCTTCGCAACTCTATTAACTAGTCCACTTTACGTTCATTAAAGTTGTATGGGTTTGAGGGTATTGTGAACTATTCCTGGTTATTGTCTACATTTGAAAAGTTGTGATTTTCTACAAAAATCCAGGATTTCGTGGTTTCGAAATGACGTGGTTGTGGATTGTCGTGGTTGCGAAATGAACGTTTGTAAAATTTTGTAGTTGCGAAACGACCGGTTGCGAAATGTCTCATAGCCCTGCAGAAAAGCGAGACTGTCTGCGTCTCTCGCATTTTTCGGTTTTCTTACCCAAGCAAAATCTCACCTTGTCTTCAATATTCCTGATACACTCTCCATCTCCAAATGCTCCTTGCACCGGCTCACCATCGAATACCGTACTTCTCCTTTTGCTCTCGCTTTGAAAACAGCCAACTCCTGCGTCTCATGTTCTCTCACTGTTACCGTATCCATTTTTTCGGTGAAAATTGGAAAACTTTTCTTTGGGACTTGATAGAATCGGTATTCAGAATTGGCTACATGTCCGACGTCATCTGTTACAGTAATCCTGACAGAAGAGGGGTAACGGGATTCAGAAGTCGTTAGGATTTCTCCAAGGGTGGAAATTTTGAAAGTGGTGTCATTGATGTAGAATTTCAAATGATCGTTTGAATCGAGATCATTGACCTCGATGACATGAATTCTCTCAGAAGACGTGACGTCTTCAGAAACATAGACATCAAGATTCTGATTCTGGATAACTGGCCAGTTATCATTGACGTCTTCAACCTGAACTTCCAAAACTGCCCGGGAACTTTTGAGACCGTCAGATACGCCGATGGTAATTAGGAATTCTGAATTCTCCTCTCGATCCACTTTTCCAACTACAGTAATCCATCCAGTTGCCACGTCGATTCGAAACGGTGAGTCCTCCTCTAAAGAGTACTGTAGATTAGAATCCACATCTCGATCCTTGGCTTGAATTCGGAGGATTTTGGATCCAATGGGCAAATTTTCAGGAATTTTCACAAAGTATGAAGGGTGCTCGAATTCTGGAGCGTTGTCGTTGACGTCTTCTACATGGATCAGAATACGTGACGTCGCTGAGAGGGAGGGGAATCCGGAGTCCTTGGCTTCGATGATGAGCTCATAGTGGGCGGAGTCTTCGCGGTCGAGCGGTCCAAGAGAGAGGATGTCGCCTGGAAAAAATAAGATTTTTTTTGTGATCCTGTGGTTTAGAAGGCGTTGAAATATCATCATTTCAAAAAAAAAGGCTCCGAGACATTTCGCAACCAGTCATTTTGCAACCATGACATTTTGCAGCTCACCTCAATTTCGCCCCTATGACGTTTCGCTACCAAGACGTTTCGCAACTGGACGTTTCGCAATCAGTCGTTTCGAAACTGGAAGTTTCGCAACCAGTCGTTTTGCAACTGGACGTTCTGCAACTGAACGTTTCGCAACCAGTCGTTTCGCAACTCTATACAGTAGTCCACTTTACGTTCATTGAAATCTAGTTTATAGAGCGGCGAAACGACTGGTTGCGAAACGTCCAGTTGCAAAATGTCTTGGTTGCAAAATCGACGTGAGTTGCGAAATGTCTTAGATGCGAAATCGACGTGAGTTGCGAAATGTCTTGGTTGCGAAAATGTCTTGGTTGCGAAACGTCCAGTTGCAAAATGTTTTGGTTGCAATACGACTAGTTGCGAAACGTCGCGGAGCCAAAAATTGTTCGTTTTTTTCTCTCAAAACATCACTCACCAGTAGTTTCATTAACCGCAAACATACTAGTATTCCCCGAGAGGATACTGTAGGTGACCACGCCCCCTTCATCCATATCTTCGGCTATTGAACTTCCGATGACCATAGGGTACGGTACTCCGTTTTCTTCCTCTTTCACATAGAGATTCACGACGTCTCCAGTGATGAATCTGGGGGCTTCATCGTTTTCATCGATGACTTTTATGATGACGTTACAGGTCTCAGAATCCTCAGAAGATGTTGACGTCGCCAAAATCGTCAAGTTGTATTCCTTGACGCCTTCATAATCCAAAGGAGAATTCGTGAAAATTCGGCCGTCGAATGGGGAAATGGTGAAATTGAAATCGTTGTGTAGGATTCTGAAGATGACGTTGGGGTCTTCTGAATCCGTCGAATTTTGGTTTTTGACGATATTGACCCTTCCAACTTCTGTGAATCTATCCGTGGTCTCCAGAATCGAAAATTCAAATTTTGATTTTTCAAACTTCCACGCCTTCTGAATCCCAGTCTCCTCTAAAACTTGAATTTTTGCATTACAAAATGTAGAATCCTCAGCATCATAGGAAATTGCTTGAATCTTCAAATTCACAATTTCATCTTTCCGAAGACGTGACGACGACGTCTTCTGAATTTCTCCACTCATCGGATCAATGTGAAAATGCCCGGAATTGGAACTTGGCACAATTCTCCATGTCACTTTTTGATTCGACTTCATTTTTCCAATTTTCTCAGAAGACGTCACGAAGAATTCAGATTCCTCGCATGACACTTTTTGAGATTCCTTATCAACGATAAACTCAATAGTGACGTCATCAGAATTCACTTTGAAAGGAGGTCGATTATCCAAAACTCGAATAGTGGCGTTGAAGGATACTGACGCCTTCTGAACCTTGATGACTCCATAATCCGAGACTTCCAGAACTCCAAAGGGGTCCCCATCGACGACGAAGAATCGAAATTCAGAAGCAACGTCATCTGAATCCTCCCATATCAGTTGATATTCGAAATTTTCGGATTTCGGAATTATGATTTTTCCAGGAGCATTCAGAATCTTTGGCGCGTTATCGTTGACGTCTCCAATGAATAAGAGAATATCCCAAATTTGATTTTCCGCGAATTCGATCATTTTGGTTTTTAGAAGAGTGGATTTTTCATGGTCGAATACTGTAGTCGTTTTTAGGATTCCGTTTTTGTCGATTTCAAGCCCACAGGAAGGGTCCACAAGGCGATATTTGGAGGTGGGGGCTGAAAAATGAAGTAAAAATATGATTACAAAGATGGCTCCGAGACATTTCACAACCAGTCGTTTGGCAACTACGACATTTCGCAACTCACTTCATTTTCGCAACTACGACAATACGCAACCACGTCATTTCGAAACCACGAAATCCAGGATAAATGAACGTGAAGTGTACTAGTTTATAGAGTTACGAAACGGTTGGTTGCGAAACGTCCGGTTTCGAAATGTCTTGTTTGCAAATTGTCGCGGTTGCAAGATTGACGTGAGTTGCGAAATGTCGTAGTTGCGAAATGACCAGTTGCGAAATGTCCCGGAGCCAAAAGACTACTAGGTCTAAAAAGCCAAAAAAGCCTAAAATTCCTAGAGAGGCTTCATAGAATCTAAAAAGCCTAGAATTTCTTTTAAAAATCGTCAAAAACGCCTGAAAAGGCCTAAAAATCCTGACAAAACCAAATAATTAAAAGAGGCCTACATAGCTTAGAAATCCTAAAAAATTGACAAATTTTGAAAATCCTTAAAAGCCTACAAAATACAGTACTCACCATTGGGTACCACTCCAACCACTGTCCCGATCGGAGAATTCTCCTCCACTTCGAAAATCAACTCATTTTCCTTCAGATTTTTCTGATCCATTCCATTCCCAAAAAACAGCGTCACATTTATCGGAGCACTTAATTTTCCCTTCTTCACAACTCCAGATAATACATGGAAAATTTCAGAAGGCGTGAAGTGTCTTTTGGCGAAGACTACTGAATCCCTGACGTAGAAGTCGTCGTCGATAACATCGATGAGGACGTCGTCGCGGCCGATTTGAATGGATCCTATGGGGGAGTCGGATTTGATGGTCTTGGGGGAAACGATGAAGAAATTGGTTTTTGGGAGGACCAGACGGTCTTCGATAACTTCGATTGTTACCTGAAAATTGTCGAGTTTAAGGTGAAAGGCATGTAAAAACAAGAATGTCAACTTTGATACCGTATAAGTCAATAACCGTTTGAGATATTAAAAAGTTGTAAACTACAAAAATATGTAAAATTTTATTTCCTATATTGTTGTAGTTGTCCCTTTTTTTATAAGATTTTTGATTCTTGAGATACAGATGGTTGAAGTAGACTGACCCTTGCCGCCAGGGAGGCAACAACAACTATATCTCAAGAACCACTCAAGCTAACAAAAAGATGTTAACAGCAAAATTATAGAAAATTAAATTTGCTACATTTTTGTAGTTGACCATTTTTTGATACATTTACGGGTTTTAGAGATATAACGCTTCAAAAGTAATGCATCCAAAAAGGTGTACACGCTCTGCCTCTCTCACCTCCTCCTGGGCTACCATTGCCCTAAGGGGTCACCTTCAGCAAGCTATATGTCGAAAAGAAACAAAGATATCAAAAAGTTATCAACTATAAAAATGTCTAAAATTAAATTTCCTACATGTTTGTAGTTTACAACTTTTTAATAGCTGTTACGGTTCTACAGTTAAAGTTGTCTTGCTGTCTGCGTCTCTCACCTCCTCCTATGCCCGCGCCGCCCCAATGGGTCAACTTAAACAAATTATATCTGAAGAACCAATGAAGTTATCAACAAGTGGTCAACTACAAAAATGTGTAAAATTAAATTTCCTACGTTTTCGTAGTTTACCATTTTTAGCTATAATTAACCGTTCAAAAGTTATACTGCTTGAAAGTGACGACGTTCGCAGAAAAGAGAAGAGACGCAGACACCCTCGTTTCTCTGCGTCTCTTGCCCTCTCCCCTTCTTACTTTGGTTTTACGGCTTCGGAACATTTTGCTACTAGTCATTTCGCTACTACGACATTTCGCAACTCCCGTCAATTTCGCAACTACGATGTTTCGCTACCGGTCATTTCGCCACTGCGACAATCCGCAAGCACGTCGATGTCCCGGTTGCGAGATTGACGTGAGTTGCGAAATGTCGTAGTTGTGAAATGACTAGTGGCGAAATCTCCCGGAGCCAAAAATTCATTTTTTAAACTCACCTTTGCCTTAGCAATCCCTTTGGGTATCACAGCTACAATTGTGATATCATTCAAATTCCTATAGAATCTCTCCTTCAAAAACAACTCTCCAGTGTCGGCATCAATCGAAATCTGGTCAGTTCCAACCAGATAATAGCGAACTCGATATCCGGATTCTGCGGTAACCCTTCCAAAACTTGTTCCAATTTGATGAACCGATGAAAGAAGCATCAGAACATTGGATGTCAGAAACTTGACGTCTTCTGATTGCTCATCCTTAATCAAAGTCATCATGAAGGGCTTTTGGAGTTTTTTGGAAATCAAGTCGATGTGAGCGACGACTTCTGATTGTTGCGGAACCAAAAGGGTTTGTTCATGAATTTGTATTGGATTCTGGAGATTTTTAGGATTCTGAAGGCTGACGTCTTCACAGTTTTCAAAAAATGGAATTGTTGCTGGAGGTGTGATCAGATGAACAGAAGATGTACAGAATCCTGATTCAGAATCCTTTCCGCTCGGATTCTGCTTCTGATTTTGAATGACATGAAGGATTCTGAATTCACCATCGTCGTCGTCGGTCTCCAGAATCACATAGGCATCTGATGTGGAATTTTCGCTGCGATACAGTACTCGATCTTCGATGAAGAATGAATTCTGGGATTCAGAAGACGTGACGTCTTCAGAAATCGTTTTTCGGATTTTCCAAGTTTTCGAGGATTCTGAGGAGAGGTCCATAATTTTTGAGGAGTTTTGCTGAAAATTAGAAATGTTGGTGATTCTGAATTTTTAGTCACTTACCTTCAAGAAAACCTCCTCGACTTTTTCAACGTCTTCATTTCTTTCAGTATCCGAAAATTCCACTTTCAACTTCAACTTTAGAGATTCTCCAGACTCAGAAGACGTCACGATAACATTGAAATTCTTCACATTTTTTCTCTCCAAAAGTCGGATGTCTCCAGAAGCATCCACCCAAAAACCAGAATCCTCACTTTTCCAAATGACGGGTTCAGATGCCGTGACGTCGATTTTTCCAACTTTCGCTCCGATTTCATCATTTTTAAAAATTCTCACGACGTCTTCTGAGTTCAGATGAACTTTCAGTTCCGTGGAGTTTACTACCGTAACCAGAAGAAAAGTTCTCGAGTACAGTAAGACATTAGAATCCACATTGACAGCTTCAATCGAAACATTGATGCGTTTTCCGAACGTCTTCTGAAGATTCTGAATCGTCGTCACTTTTCCAGAATCCTCATCTATTCTGAAGTAGTCGTGAAGATTCAGAAGACGATATTGAATTTTTCGATTTTCAGAAGCGACATCTTCATCGTCAGCGCTCACAATTGCCACGGTTTCGTTGGAGTTTCCAGAAATTTTCGCGGTGTAAAATCTTGAGCTAAATTTTGGAGCATTATCGTTGACGTCTTCAATGTAGACGTGCGTGGTGCAGTTTGTTGACTTTGAAGGGGTACCTAAAAAAAATTCCAAAAATTTCTAAATTTTTATAGTTTGTAGCCTACCAAGATCTCTAGCTTCGTATGTTATCGTGTAATTCTGCCTCTTTTCCGCATCCAATTTCTCGAGAATTCTCAAATTTCCAGTTTCAGAATCCACATGGAAGACACCAAAATTTTCTGAATTCTCCAGAATCTTGTAGACCAGAATTCCATTTACTCCAGAATCCTGGTCTTCTGCATGAAGTCTTCCAACAACGTCTCCAGGTTTAGAATCTTCGCGAATTTGGATTTTCGAGGTTTTGCAAATTGGGACGTGAAGATTCAGAGGCTTGATGAGAAGAGTGACAATAGAGGTTTGGGTTGCGTTCCTGAAAATTAAAAATAGTGTGGAAAAGTGAGAGACGCAGAGAAGCTAGGCTGTCTAGGTGTCGTCTGCGTCTCTCACCCTTTGCGGTCAAGGAGTTTTGATACGCGTTATCTTTGACTCGCTATAACACAAGAACCAATGAAGTTATCAAAAAGTTGTTAACTGCAAAAATATAGAAAATTCAATTTTACACATTTTTGTAATTTACAATTTTTTGATATCTCAAGTGGTTAACAAGATATAAGCGTTCAAAGTTTGTGCACACAAAAAAAGTGAGGAGGAGAAAAGAACAAAGGCGAGAGACGCAGACAACTAGAGGCGGTCTCTTGGCGTTTGGCGTTTTAGAGAAGTCTATTTCAAACGCGTATATCTCAGAAGCCGTAAGTGTTATTAACAAACTGTTAACTGCAAAAATATAGTAAATTTAATTTTACACATTTTTGTAGTTTGCAACTTTTTGACATCTCAAGTGGCTCTCAAGATATGAGCGTTCAAAGTTTGCGCACTAAAAAATAGTGAGGGGAGAGAAGAACGAATGCGAGAGACGCAGACAACGAGACTGCTAGTCACTTACCTATTCTTCAAAGTCACCGGCAATGTCACCAAATCTACACTTATCGATTTTCCCACAAAAATCGATCCATCCGGGAACACACCCAACTCCGACTCCCTATCCACCGTAGAGTAGACTTGAGCTCTGGGGAGCCGCCCAACTACAGTACCCACAGTAACATTTTGCCACGTGGAAAATGTGTATGCTCTTTTTAGATGGACTACTGTAGTAGGGTCGGAACTTCTGATAAGATTTCTGGGCGCGGAGTCTTGAAGGATTTTCACGAAAACGTCGGTTTCCAAAATTTGCGTGCTGGGGGGAGGAGGATGGATTTTGATGGGAAGGTGGTAGCTGGAGACGTCGGGAGGGAGCTCAGAAGACGTCACGATGATTCCTGAAAAACATTAACTGTAGTTTGTAGCCACCTAAGCTCCGGGCACCGGGACATTTCGCAACTACGAAAATTCGCAGCTCGTGCCAATTTCGCAACCGCGCCAATTCGCACCCAAGACATTTCGAAACTGGACGTTTCGCAACCAGTCGTTTTGCAACTCTATAAACTAGTCCACTTTACGTTCATTAAGGTTGTATGGAATAGAGGGTATTGTGAACAAAACTAGTCTACATTTTAAAAGTTGTGATTTTAACGTGAACTTTTTACGAAAATCCTGGATTTCGTGGTTTCGAAATGGCGTGGTTGCGAATTGTTGTGGTTGCGAAATTGACTTGAGTTGCAAAATGTCATAGTTGCGAAACGACTGGTTGCGAAATATCTCGGAGCCAAGTTCCGCTCCGTCTAGTCTTACCATTACTTTCATCGATCTTGAAAACATCCGAGTTCTGCAACTCAAAACTGCACATTTCCGAACAATTCGTCTCCACGTGAGCCACAAAACTTCCAGGTACAGTATCCCTTTCCAAATCCACATGAATCTCTTTGGCCACATCGATTACTGTAGACTTGATTAGTTTTTTGAAGAAAATTTTCAGTGATTTTTTGGAAATTCTCTCGTGGGGGAGTTGCCCATCATTGGCCGCAAATTGGAGGTTGTATTGTTCTTTTTCAGCAAATTCCAAATTTTTTAGGGTGAGAATGTTGATGGATTGGCGGGAGATTAGGGAGAATATCGACTTTTCGTTTCCTTCTTCAATCCAAATTGTGGAATTTTCTCCTAGGGGGCCGTCTGAGTCGGTAATGGAAAGAATTGCTAGCGTTTTTCCGTTGACGTCTTCTGGCTGGACGACGATGAATGGGAAGTCGGAGGGGTAGAATCTAAATGATGGTGAAAGTGCGCTCTACTGAGAATTTCGGCTCCAGGACATTTCACCACTAGTCATTTTGCAACTACGACATTTCGCAACTGGACGTTTCGCAACTCTATAAACTACTCCACTGAACGTTCGTTAAGGTTGTATGGGATTGAGGGTATTGTGAACTATTTCAGGTTATAGTCTACATTTGAAAAGTTGTGATTTTTTGATGAACTTTCTACAAAAATTCTTTGTGGTTTCGAAATGGCGTGGTTGCGAAATGTCATAGTTGCGAAACGACTGGTTGCGAAATGTCTCGGAGCCAGAATTTCTCTTTACCTTATATTAATATTCGGCTCATGCTCATTTCCATACTCCATCCGGACGACTACATTCAATGTAGTCGTCAACGGGGGAACTCCAGAATCCCTGGCCTCGATGACGAATTCACAACTTGGCGAACATTCTGTGTTTTCCTGCAAAATAGCAAAATCAGGGTCAATTTCCTTTCTGCAATCTAGACCGTTTTTAGTATCTCAAAATCTCAAGTGGGGTTCTTAAAGATGACCAAAAACCTATATTTGTCTGTGTTCTGTGTGTGGTAAACACAGGTCACAGTACATATGTTAAGTAAATAAAAATGGACATGGAAATTTGATGGATCAAAACTTTTGATATTTGGGTTCCGGAAGTCTGGACTACAAAGACTTTACACATTGGCGCCGGGACATTTCGGCACTAGTCATTTCGCAACTACGACATTTTGCAACCAAGCCATTTCAAAACTGGACGTTTCGCAATCAGTCGTTTTGCAACTCTATGAACTAGACCACTTTACGTTCGTTAAGCTTGTATGGGATTGGTTTCGAAATGACGTGGTTGCGAATTGTCGTAGTTGCGAAATCGAGGTGAGTTGCGAAATGCCGTAGTTGCGAAACGACTGGTTGCAAAATGTCTCGGAGCCCAAAGATCATTCTGAGCCAAAAATGAGACATCTGGACATGCCGAGCCACAGACATTTCCCCACCTTTTTTATTCAAATTTCACCAAAAAAAAACTCACCTTTGTAACCAAATTATTACTATTTTCCTCGATTCCAAACATCTCACTAGCAGCACCCTGGATACGGTAGTTCAACTTTCCATTGTCTCCAGAATCCGCATCAGTGGCATTCAGATGAAAAAGTTTGGAATTTGGAAGACCATTCCAGTTCAGAGTAATGGATCGGATTCCGAAATCTGGAGGATTGTCGTTGATGTCGAGGATGATAATGTTGAGAAGGCAAGAAGAGCTTCTGAAATTGATTAGAATTGAGGAGGAACTAGGGCAAGGATAGTGTCTGCGCCTGTTTAAGAACGCATATCTCAAGAACCGTGTTAGCTATTAGAAAACTGTTAATTACAAAAATGAAGAGCATAAAATTTCACACATTTTAGTTTATTGCAATTTTTTGATAGCTTTGATGGTTCTAAAGATATAGCGACGCGAATTCGGCCCATTATTTGAGAATGAGGGAGACGCAGACCCTCTTTCTTCTCTGGTCTCACTTTGTTTTTAAACGCGCATATCTCAAGAACTGTTGTCAATTCGGCCCGCCGGTTATCGAATTGGCCAACTTGAAGGCAATCTAATTCCGGGTCACACGATTTTGCCCACAAAATTCCCCGAAATTATTGCCTTAATTTTGTCATTATTTATTCCCTTCATTTCTAGTTTATTCCGGTTTAT
Source organism: Caenorhabditis sinica (assembly GCA_963932045.1). Taxonomy (NCBI): domain Eukaryota; kingdom Metazoa; phylum Nematoda; class Chromadorea; order Rhabditida; family Rhabditidae; genus Caenorhabditis; species Caenorhabditis sinica. The sequence continues at coordinate 18,610,670 of OZ009943.1, forward strand.
TCTGTGCATTTAATTCTTTCCGCAAGTTCCACTTGCGAAAAACCCCAATTTGAATTGCCTCGCATTTGCGCGCCATGCGCCTTTAAATTCGTGGCGAGACCCGCCGCGGCGCATGCGCGCGCTGCGTGCGCTCGCCGAATAATTATCTTGGCAGATTAACTTTCGCAACGACGACGACTGGTGCCGAATCGCTGTCGGTATCCAAAAGGACGCTTTTTCACCGCTTTGCGTTAATTTCACGGTTTTGGCATCGTTTGGTTTTGGCGGCAGCAGTTTTGGTTTCCCCACGGTTTCCTCCTGTATCCAACAGGAGGTTTTAGGCCAGGCGCTAATTTATCCCCTTTTTCTGTTGCCTTCACCTTTTCCCCAATTCTGATGTCTTTTCTCCGTTTATTCTTTGCCCCTAAATAAATGGGTCATTGATTACTTGTGTTCTGTTCTTGACCTCTGCATTGCTTATCTTACACGTTTGGGGTTCGGGGATTTCTTGGGTTGTACACACTCTCGGGTTAGGACGTTGGAGAGGTCTCGGCTGACCTTGGCTCCGCTGTCAACATGGTGCATCGACGCGGGTCACCAGAATTGTTATTCTGGCTCAATTTACATTTATTCGTATTTATCGTTATCTCCTTGGAATTTCGAAAATACGCGAACCTAGCCGAATCTGAGAGTGTTTATCTTCCTGAGCAGTCACCTTGCCTTTTTTGCGTGTAATTTACTCAAAAAATTCTCCTAAAAATCTCTCTTTCTTCCTCAATTTTATCCTTAATTCCTCCTCTCACTATCGCCAATTTTTTTTCTTGCTCAAATTATCGATTTTCTCTCTCGCCGCTCGTCGATACGTCGACACCTTCAAATTTTATCATCGCTGAGAGTTCAAAGAAGCTCGGAGGGATGCTCCGCTTGTTGGAGATGAATCAAAGTGGCTCAAAAAATCCTTAAACTATCGTCAATTTATTCAAATCTCTCTTTCCGTCATTTTCGCCCGTTTTTTTTTCAAAATTTAAAAATTTGACCTAAAAATACTAAAATTTTGATCTAGAACTCTAAAATTTCAGCCAAAGTATGCTAAAATTTCATGCTTCCGAGAATTTACGTGATTTGAGGATGCTTCCGGTAGCCAGAAGGCTCCGGTAGGCTTATTATTGACAAAAATGTTCGATAATAGGTCATAGAGTTCTAAATTTCAGCGTATTCCAAAAGAGAATCGTTGGAAGTGGTCAATTTTTACTTCAGACGGCGAAAATTCAAGGCGAATCGTTCGGAAGACGGCGTTTCGTCTTAAAATCCATTGGAAAACGATGGTTGAGGCTAAAAAATTCGAGAAAAACGTGATTCTGGCCAAAAAATCTTCGGAAGACGTTGATTCAACCTAAAAAGTCTGTAAAAAATTCTCACAAATGCTAAAAATAGCATTTTCACCCTTCAAATTCCGTTAATACACGGAAAACTAGTCGAAATTCCTTCAAATTACCCCAATTTCAGTTCAAAATTTGTTTCGAAAGTCTACGGTAGACAGTTGGCAAACAGCCAGGTCCGTAAAACACCACGGCTTTCGTGGCGAGACCACGACCGCAACGCACACGCGTCGCGCCCGGCGGCACTGGTTACTCATTGCCCATGTTGCTCATGGTTACCGGCGCCTTCGTTCTCTGCCGTTTTCTCCCAAAATTTTTCATTTTTCTACCTAAAATTTATTCTAAAAAATTAAAATTATCGACTAGTTAAATTTAGAAGGCGAATTTATGCCCAAAATTGGCAAAAAATTCTGAGAATTTTCACGAAAAATTGGTCGTTGGCCTAAAAATTTTGAATTTTGGCCTAAAAAATTGCATCATCGTCCCCAAAAAATTGGCAGAAGGTTTTGTAATTCATAATAATTGTTTTTAATCAAATCTATGCATAAATTCATGCTTTGAAGTCTTGAAATTTATCCCTTTCACTTGAATTTCGTTAAAATTCGTAATTCTCCATCATCAACGTTCTTTTTTAGAAATCGAACACCAACAAGCAACGATGAGAAGATGTCGCCGAGCAGCCCGAAGGAGGCCAGTGATGACACCGTCAGTTTGCGTAGCCAGAAGGAGGCTCCGAAGAAAAAGAGAGCGATGTGGAAATTTGTTGCGAAAATCAAGATCAGTAGCCAAAAAGCGAACGGAATTCAGTGAGTTGAATAATTTTTCAAATTTCGATCAAATAATAACATGACGGTTTTGCAGAAGCAATTCATCGTCGTGGCTATCGTCTAAATCGTCGATCGATAAGTGAAATCCCAAGAAAGAAGAAAATCGAGGCGACAGATGCGTGTGATGAATGTAGATCGCCGAACGAAGTTATCGTCAAAATTATATGTCTAGTAGCCAATAGAAGGCTCAGCGAAGCGCTACAGAAGAATTATGCATCACACACCCAGATGATCGTCCAAGACGTCTTGCCGAAGCATAGCCACGAAGACCTTGTCGAAAATTCGAAAATTTCAGACTAAAAAGCCTAAAAACTAACGTTGTTACCCCCAAAAATTCTAAAAAATACCGTAACCCGTGTTATGACCGTATGCCGGTCCCCCCATTCCTAAAAAATTGAAATTTCAAGTAGCGATTTTTCAGATATTCTTTGAGAGCTTGAGAAAAATCAAGAAGTAATCGAAGAGTTGTGTGTTGGTCAGAATACGCAGAAGTATGCCAACAGAGAAGGAGTGGAAAGAAGGGAGAACACGAAAGAGCTTGACGGTACCCAGAAGAAGTCGTCAAAGGATTCTAAGGTAATAACATTAGTTTATCAGTGATGACAATAATGACAGAATTTTTTTAGGATTGGCCAAGTGTTGGAGAAGCTAGCATTCGAAAAAGAAGCTGATAGCAAGAACATCACTCGAAGTATCCGATAGAAGATGCAATGAGTATTGAGCCTCCACACCATCGGCACATACCCACACTCACCAAGATATCGTTACGTGAGTAGTAATAGCAAGCGATAATCAATTCAACAAGCATATTGTTTCAGAAACCAACAATGAGCAATCGTGACCAGTCAAGCTAGATCGAAGTCAACAAGCATCCCAAAGCGGAGAAGTGATCGGACGAACAAAGAAGACGTTCCGATGAAGTCACGGCGATCACAGTAGCCAAAAGGCGAAGAAAAAAACCTACTGCTCATGATAATTGTTATGATTGCTTATCATCTTGCTGTTGTTTCCAAAAAGTTCTTATAATAAATGGGTCACTGAACACAAAGACTGTTATTGATTTATGCTAATGATTGAAAGAAACATTGTATGGATTTGGCGCCGAAAAAGAAAGAAGAGAGAAAGAGATAACAAACAAGAGAGAAGGAGATAACAACATCATTGTATAGTTTGCATCTCAAAGCCTAAAATATCCGTTCACATTAAACTGAAATGATAACAGCTGAAAGATCCAAGTATTCAAGCTAATATGTAATAATCTGAACCACCTGATTGTTAACGAAATGGTTGTAAGCTAAAAGAAAATAAGAAGTTTATACTTTTCCTGCATCACACATTTGAGTGAACGCGTGGCTAAGCAAGATTGCTTAAAAAGCTCTAATGTAATACGAAAATGCGGAAAATTCCAAACGAAAAAATAGCCAAACAACACAACTACTATAATATATTTTAGCAATGAATAGAGATCTGTCATTTTAGTTCAACAGCTAGCGCGTACCCTCATCTCTTGTCGTCTACTCGGAGAAGCGAGTAACTCATAGAACACCTATCATCAAAATGATAGCGTAACAGTATCAAGATAGCCAGTTGATGAGAGGCATTATGATGATTGTCAGCAGCTCAATAAGAACAGTTCGGATAGGCAATTACCAAGATTAAGATGCAACTATCAATAAAGAAGAACAGTCAAGAATACAATAAAAATAACAATAATAAGCGAAATCAGAAGACACAAAGTCTGAAGTCGTAAAGCTAAAGTATCTCCAAAAGATACAAATGGTTAGGCCGACGGAGTCAGGTCGGAAAGTGATCAGTTTCCTAGAAGCTCATTCGAGAATATCGCAGAGCGTCTGTCGGAGAGGATTGTGATTGACAATTCGAGAAGGATTCAGTTGTGGATCAGAGTGTCTATGAAAGACTCGCCATCTGGATCAGAGGTTGAGACTAGTTATAATGAAATATCATATATTTATAAAAGAATTAGTGATTTTGGACCGGGGCAGAGGCTACCGAAACTCAATTCGATTATAAATTTAAGTCCATATCGCATTGTAACCGTCTCATTCTTCTTATTAAAAACTCTAGTTATGAGAAAGCTTTGTTCGGAGCGGCCACTTCGTTCAAACTTTCGGAAACTACGAAAAAGAACAAGCTGGGAGACAGAAGAATTCTCGAAGACTCAGTCCATGAATAAAGACAGTGATGATGTTTCGAAGAAACTGAAAACTTTGGTAAATGCGTATACGTACAACAGAATCAGCGAATATTCAAAAAAGATCTTGAATATAAATAAGTCCATTTCAGAAGAAAAATGGCAAAGAAGAGTCGTATACAAGTTTATTTCTAACCACCTCTTCGAAAAACGAAATATTCGCGATGTGTAGAGATCAGATATTGGAAAGTTTCAGTATCGCTAGTAATCACTGTATGCACAGATTAACCGCATATAGCTACTAGAGGATTGACTCTTTTGGTGGTGCAGATTTGAGTTGCTTACACCAAAGCCTGAATACTTGAAAGTATCGGTAGGACAGCATTCTATTCTGATCAAATAGAAATGTCATATGTTAGAAATAGCTATGGACGTCATCTCGCACATATAAACGAATACTAGTAATTCAAAGAGTTTCGTTGTGAACCGGTTACCCTCACAACTAGTCAAGTACAAAGTAGGATAATACTATCTGAGAAGTTGTACAAGCTGCACTTCGGATGATGTGTGTATTTGGGAACGCACTCATTCGATCTGCTGAACTTGCCCGTTAAAGCCGTTCAGCAGAGAACTTGAGTAAGGCATGAAGCCATCAGATCTCAGAGGAAAGCCTAAGAAAGCCTTCTGTTGATCGCAGAAATAGCGTAGTTTCCCTTTTCTGTTTACTAAGAACACTGACTCACAAATAAGATCTATCAAGACCAACGATTGTCCAGAAACCGGCCGTATAACCGTTGTTTCCGTTGACTTCGTTTTAATTATTATTTTATTGACCATGCACAAGACTATAATTTACAGATATCATTGTTAGCGTCCTGCTAGTGCATCATGTCTACTTCTAAGAAGACTACGACCGGGTTGTATGATCCTGTAGTCCAACAGACTACTCCAGTTTTGTCATCTACTACAGTAGTCAGCGTGTCTGACCAAGCAATTGGTTCGTCGATTGTACGATCGAAAAGATGCGAAATCGAGCATCAGCTCGAAGATCAGAATCTTAATAACATCTTTTCTGATCAAAATTCTCGCCAACTTGATCTGGCGTTGAACGGTTTAGGAAATAAGCTCAAGGATGCTTTGGATTTGGAAGACACCCATGATGGTAACGTTCAAGAAATTAAAACTGCCGGAATACTTCCACAGTCGGAAAGATATCTAGGTACTCCAAAAGAGTCCTGGAAATCTGTCGAAGGTTATGTTGAAAATCTGACCATCGATAACGTTATCAAACATCTCATCAAGTTTGACGGATCTTCCCATTTCCATATCTTTCGCCGAACTTTCCAAACGTTCGTGATCAACAATCCTAATTTCACGGATGACACGAAATTCATTCTCCTGGAGCAGCATCTCGAAGGTCGAGCGGCCTCTTGTCTGCAATATCTGAAGAATACAGCAGAAGCTCTCAAAGAGACATTCATTGGGCTAGAGTTCATCTACGGAAGAGAAGCTGATGTCACGGAACTTCATGACAAGTTCATTGCTCTTCCATTCAGTCATGATGACTGCAACCAGATGCTCTGGGATCTACAAGCCCACAGAGCTGTCATCAATTTGCTCAAAGAGCAAGGTTTGAATGTCGATGACGAGAGAACTTTAGTTCCATTCTGCAAGAAACTACCTGAACGTATCATCTCCGATATCCTTCCCATACTTTCAGAAGATTACAGAGAATGGAAATTCGTTCAAATCCATGAAGCAGTTGTCAATTCCATCGAAACACTGCTCACGATGAAGAAGTATCTTGGCCAGAGCAACAACAACCAAAGATCGTATGGAGCATATGTCTCCAACGTTGCTCAAGTTCAAGAAATTTCGTCTTACCCATACCCATACATTGAAGGTAGCCAACAGAATGCCAGTGAGCACAGATATAGGGTGAATGGAGGTCAAAGAAATCTCAAGTTCAACAGAATGGAGAATAACTACGACGATGGTCCAATGATAAATGTCATGCCATTTTCATTCCCATTCAATCAGCCAGAAACAAAGCACAATTGCAATGTTTGCGGCGGACCACATCATCCAATCCGTTGCCCACTCAAGAGCTGGGATTTCAGAAGAATCGCTACTGAGAAAGTGTTGTGTGAGTTGTGTTTGAGTCCAAAACACAGAATTGAACAATGCAAGAGTACATTCTGTTGCGGATATTGCAAAGAACGTCACCATATGGGAGGTTGCTATAGAAAGGAGTTCTACAGAGATATTAGAAATTATCCACAATCAGCTGGATCCATCGTGTATGAAGAGTTGCCGAAAACATTTTTTCGTGGCCTCAAGTACCATCAATAACTCTCTTTCGAAAGAAGGCGTGAAAGCGTTGCGTTGTGCACCACCCTCAGTATTCCCAAAAGAAAATTGTTCAATTAACCAAAACGTTTGCTCTACTAATACACACTCCACTCCAAAATCTCAAAAATTCCCTCTCCATATAAAGATCAATACGGCTAAAACTCAATGTATCCAAAAGGCTACATGTATTGATGAATCTGTTGACGTCTCCGCGTATCTAAACTTTCTGTCCGAGAATAACCACTTCAACAATCCAGCTACAGTCCATTATAATACTGATAGCGAATATAGACTACCATTGTTATGTCTATTCAGCCCGGAAGATTATCCAATCCGAGCGCTTGTTGATTCTGGAGCTTCACTCTCCATTCTAGACCAACGTTCCGCAGAAAGACTAAAAATTCCATCATTAGGTACTACGGTTATGACGATCGCCGGATTCGGATCTACTGTAACCTCCCCCTTCAATATTTACAAGTTGTGTATTAAAATCAAGTCTCATCCAGGTACGGTCAATGTTAAAATTGCTGGTAGCCCTCAACTTCCACCTACACTATTCAGAACTCCCCAGTTATCTCAAGATGATATCAAGTATATGAAAAAACATAATATATGGTCTTACGAGTACCAAAAGATTGGCAAGGATAATCATCCTATTGATATGATCATGGGTAATGATATCATTGCTTGGTTCCATTCACTCCCGTCTACAAAAAGTCATGTTTTACCATCTGGTAGACTATTGGAAACCACACCTTTCGGTTCAATAGTTCATCCGACTCCGAATCTCGGTTTGTTGTTGAACACAGTCGAAATACTTGATGATACAGTACTCAAAAGAAACTATGTGTACACACTTCTTGATCTCTCTGAACCAGAGAAACAGACCAAAATAAGTGCAAGTGTAGCACAAATGTGGAGGAGTCAGAATATTGGAGCAGAAACTCCAGAAGTTGTTGAGGTAGCCAAAAGAGAATACCGAAGATTGATGGCAGAATTCAATGAAAGATCGAGATATAACAGTCTCCAAGAATTTGAGGTTTCGATTCCATTCAACGGTAACGAGAATCTTCTAGCCTTCAATTACGATACTGCCGAAACGAGAATGAGAAACTTGACTGTAACCCTCCAAAAGGGAAACAACTTGCTATATATTTATGACAAGAAAATCAAAGAAATGTTGTCAAATGGCATTGCCGAAAAAGTCACAGATAAAATGGAAAAAGATTCTATCCAAAAAGAACATCTAGTCTACTATCTTACTCACAGAGCAATTGTTGAAAGATCTCCAGAAAGCACAAAAGTGCGTATTGCTTATGATGCTTATAGTCATAGCAAAGATCTTCTGTCTCTGAATGAATGTATTCCATCTGATCCATCCTTGATGCAATCTATGTTCGGATCACTCATACGAGTCCGTACACATCAGTACTTGGTAGTGGGAAAGCTAGATAATCCATTTCAAAACGTTCAACTACAAGAAGAATCGAGAGAACTAACTCGTTTTCTGTGGCTCAAAGATGTTGACAAGCCTGCAACTCCTGATAACATTCAAATCCTACGATTCCGAAAAATCCCCGTCGGTCTAGTATGTAGTCCTTTTCTTCTCAAAGCTACAATTCTTCATCACTTGGAAAAGAATCCAACAGAGCTTAGTAAGATGACTAAAGAGAATATTTGTGTAGATAAGATAATTTATCACACTAATGATAAGAAGAAGATTCCCGGAATTATTAAGACTTCTAAAAAGATATTCGGCAAAATGTCAATGAAATCCGGAGAATATAGCTCGAATGAAGTAGAAGTAATGAAGAGTATCCCAAAAGAGGATAAGACTACAGAAAACATCGTTCAGATCTGTGGATATGATTGGAACACTGTAGATGATTTCTTGATCGTAAAAACCCCATCACTCCACGAAGAACATCCAACGAAAAAACAAGTTGCATCTCGGTTCGCAGAAACAGTCGACCTGCTCGGACTTGCTTCACCATTCTTTGTTCCGTTCTTGAGACTGATGCGCGATTGCGCCAGAGACAGAGAAAATTGGAACAAACCAATTTCGCTACCGTTACTGAAATATTGGAAATGGCTGCAAGAACAGCTCAGAGATAAAACTATCAAAGTACCAAGACAGTTGAGAACCAACTACGCTCAAGCTACATTGCGGCTAATGGTATTCTCTGACGCTTCTCAAGATACTTTGGGAGCGTGTGTATATACACACTATTCATTTGAAACTGAAGAGCCAATCGTAAATCTACTGTGTAGCAAGAACAAAATGACAGCATATGAAGATGAGTATTGGTCTATTCCGAAACGCGAACTGTGCGCCATCGAAATTGGGTCTAATCTGGTTCTATCAACCATAAAAGAATTACAAATCCCAGTCACTGAAGTCTGCTTCTTCACGGACAGCGCAATTGCTCTATATTGGTACATGAACAAGAATAACACGATTCCATATGTATCCAAAAGGATAGAAGCCATCTACGCCAATAGAGATAAATTGATTGCAAAGAATATTGAGTTCTCAATGAGACACTGTCCAACTAAAGAAAATCCAGCAGATTTAACAACTCGAGGAATGAGCACTACTGACTTACAAAAGAGTACTCTATGGTTTAATGGTCCAGAATTCCTGAAGAGAGATCGAAAAGATTGGCCGTCCAAGATCGAAGGTACTGAGCGAGACGTGAAAAAATTTCGGACAATTATTCTCAAACAAAAACATATTCCCGAAGGGATAAAGAAAGATTTAAAACACTCCGAAACGATCTCAACAGTATCCCAACAGAAATACCAATCATTCGTTCCATTCAACAAAGTGAAATCGATGCGAAAACTTGTGACATACATCCACATGTTTCTTCGAGTGATTTACTCCAATTTTCCTAATTATCAATGGGAAACCTTTGTCATGAAAGAATTTGCACAAGTCAAAGAAGATAAGCCAGCGCACAGACGAAAATTGGCAAGAACTCTTGTCATCCAACAGCATTATGCTGAGTCTGAAAGTCTAGGTTACACTTTCCCTTCTGATATCAACAAATACGTAGATGAAGATGGACTTCACCGTCAGATCAGACAAGTAAAGTCTAGCGTACTCCCACCAGAAGCACATAAGCCCATCTTGATTCATGGAAAACATATTCTAGCTGAGCTTATTATCCGAGAAACTCACGAGCTAATCGGACATCTACCTGAATCATATACCATCAGTGCTGTAAGAACTAAATACAGTATCCAAAAGGATACAAGTATTGCAAAGAGAGTGATTGCTACAGGCAAAAGCTGCAATGAATCAAAAGAACATCAAATCGCATACCCAAACTCTCAAGCACTTTCTGATGTCAGGATAGAGTCTTCTTCTCCATTCGATCATATCGGAATCAGTAATACTGAACCGATCGAGTACGTCAAAAGTGACGGATCAACCGGAGTAGCCCTCATTCTGATCTATACATGTCTAGTAACACGCGGAACGCGATTGGAGATCGTTCCTGATGGAACATCCGATAGGTTCACAGAATCTCTCGAAATCGCTGTGTCGAGGTCAGGCATCCCAAAAACGCTCTATACCGATAACAAAAACTTCGGTTACGACGACTCCAGTGAAACGCTTCTAAAGTTCCTGGCAGATCGAAACATTGACTACATCTATGAACCAAAGCTCTCTCCATGGGAAAGCGAGATGTACGAGCGAATCATGATGCTTATCAAGTACCAACTACCAAAAGTACTCAAAAACACCTTCCTCGATTATCAATCTCTCCGCAGAGTTCTAGCTAGTGTAGAAGCTACTATTAATAGCAGACCAATGATGGAACATCAAAAAGCCCCGGATAGCATGGTAGCCATAAGGCCAATCGACTTTCTGTTTCCTGGAGCACTCCTTGAAACCCCACCGAATTTCAGACCGCTCGACTCTACAAGATCGAGAGCGGAGTATAGAGCGAGAGCTCATCTAAACAGTCTGGATAAAATTCTAGAGCAGTGGTGGAAAGTCTGGTTTTCTGGATTTCTTCTTCATTTACAAGAATCCAAGCATAAAAATAAAGCTTGTTCCATGCTGAATCCTAAAATTGGTCAAGTGATGTTTGTCAAGTCTGGACCATTCAGAAGGCATAAGTGGCCATTGTGTCTTGTCAAACAACTGAACAAGAAAGAGAAAGGAGAAATCCGCTCAGCAGTTGTAAAATGCAGAGGTAAAATGTTGACGTATTCAGTTTGTGATCTGATTCCGTTGGAAATCGAAGCCTGTGAAAAAGAAACAAATCCAAGCTCATCATCCAAAAAGAGAACAGATTCAAGAGAATACAAGTCACGTCCGACAGTTCCAGCAGATCTGGTACCAACAGAAAACACCTCGCATCTCAACAGGACTACAGTGTCTCAGGACCACCTAGATAACATCCCATCTACAGCTGAGCTTCCGATCATCGGTGAAATAGACAGTGATGATGAGGAAAATGATATTGACAACCAAGTTGAGTCATTGACACCAGCACCCCAAATACAAGATAGCAGTAATACGGTACCCGAAAGGAGAACCAGAGAACATCTTCCACGACAAGCCAAAAAACCGAATGTGAACTACGTTCACTCAACTGTCGTTGGTCTCCTGCCGGCCCCGCCCCGGGAGTGTTGTCAATTCGGCCCGCCGGTTATCGAATTGGCCAACTTGAAGGCAATCTAATTCCGGGTCACACGATTTTGCCCACAAAATTCCCCGAAATTATTGCCTTAATTTTGTCATTATTTATTCCCTTCATTTCTAGTTTATTCCGGTTTATTCTGTGCATTTAATTCTTTCCGCAAGTTCCACTTGCGAAAAACCCCAATTTGAATTGCCTCGCATTTGCGCGCCATGCGCCTTTAAATTCGTGGCGAGACCCGCCGCGGCGCATGCGCGCGCTGCGTGCGCTCGCCGAATAATTATCTTGGCAGATTAACTTTCGCAACGACGACGACTGGTGCCGAATCGCTGTCGGTATCCAAAAGGACGCTTTTTCACCGCTTTGCGTTAATTTCACGGTTTTGGCATCGTTTGGTTTTGGCGGCAGCAGTTTTGGTTTCCCCACGGTTTCCTCCTGTATCCAACAGGAGGTTTTAGGCCAGGCGCTAATTTATCCCCTTTTTCTGTTGCCTTCACCTTTTCCCCAATTCTGATGTCTTTTCTCCGTTTATTCTTTGCCCCTAAATAAATGGGTCATTGATTACTTGTGTTCTGTTCTTGACCTCTGCATTGCTTATCTTACACGTTTGGGGTTCGGGGATTTCTTGGGTTGTACACACTCTCGGGTTAGGACGTTGGAGAGGTCTCGGCTGACCTTGGCTCCGCTGTCAACAAGAACCGTATTAGCTATCAAAAAACTGTTAACTACAAAATTGAAAAACACTAAATTTTACAAATTTCTATAGTGTGTAATTTTTGATAACTTTTATGGTTTTTGAGATATAGTGCCGTAAAACGTTTGAGAAGGAGGGAGACGCAGACCCTCTTTTAGCGCCCATATTTCAAGAACCGTATTATCTATCAAAAATTGTTAACTACAAAAATGAAGAAAATTAAATTTCCCACATTTTAGTTGTTTACAACTTTTTGATAGCTTTAATGGTTCTTGAGATATAGGGCCGCGAATCCAGCCCACCATTTAAGAAGGAGAGAGAGAGAGACTCAGGCAATCTTGTTTCTCTGCTATCTTCTAGCGCTCATATCTCAAAAACCAATAAAGTTATCAAAAAACTGCTAATTACAAAAATGAAGAATATATAATGTCCCACATTTTTGTTGTTTACAACTTTTGGATATCTTTAACTGTTTTTGAGATATAGGGCCGCGAATCCCGAGAAGGATGGAGACACAGACCCTCCTGCTTCTCTCGGTCACACTGGGTCTTTAAGCCCATATATCTTGAGAACCGTATTAGCTATCAAAAAATTGTTAACTACAAAAATGTAGCACGTAAAATTTTACACATTTTTGTAATTTACAACTTTTTAGTAGCTCTTTTGGTTCTAAAGATATAATGCTCCAAATTTTCACGTATTTTAATTTTCCGATAATCGAGAGTCCCTAGGATTTGGAATCTCTGAATCTGGAGGATTCTCGTTTTCCTTAATCTTCATAAACCTTAGTTCAGTTTACAATCTCAATCCCAGTTCCAATCCCAATTCCATCTAATCCGTTCCCTTTTTAATTCCCCCACCACACTACTTTTTCTTCCTAAATCGTTCAGTTCCAGTTCAAGAATCCATGATCCGTGGAAGATAGATTTAGAATCCACACAGACAATCATTGTGTGGGGGGGGGGGGGGGGGGATTCAGATGGCCATGGCGCCCATAAAACATACTCATAAAACCATCCGCGTCTCCAGAAGACAGGTGTCTTCTGGAGACAAGAGGGGGGAGGTTATGCAACACAGATTTTCTGTGTATGTGGCTTCCGCCAAAAAGACGTACACCATCTGTCCATACTAAAATAATGACCCCTTGTTTAGAAGGTTTGATGACATTTTATGATGGAAACGAAGAGAGAGGGAGAGACGCAGAGAAGCGAGAGTGTCTCACTGTCTGCGTCTCTTACTCTTTGCTGACAAGGAGTTTTGAAGCGCGCTAACTTTGACACGCTATAACTCAAGAACCAATGAAGTTATCAAAAAATTGTCAACTACAAAAATTTAGAAAATTTAATTTTCTACAATTTAATAGTTTTCAACTCTTTGATAGCTCATTTTGTTCTTTAGATATAATCCGTCAAAGTTAACCTACTAAAAGCTGAGGAGGAGAGAGACGCAGACAGTGAGACACCCTCGTTTCTCTGCGTCTCTAGCATCATATGAAGTGTAGCGTTTTTCATGAAAAAATTGGAAAAAAATCAACTAATTCAAAACAGAGTGGTTAATCATAACTAAAGTTTTTGAGATTCTTCTCGAAATCGAAAAAAAAAATTTTTTTGGAATTTTTTTTCAGGAAATTTTTTTTTTGGAAATTTGTTAGTACTGTACATAAAAAACCATGGTTATTTCTACTAGACTTTTGCTAAAACAATTTTATTATGTGACAAAATTTCGTAAAAAGTGCAAACGGAAAAAAAGACGCAGAGAAGCGAGAGTGTCTCGTTGTCTGCGTCTCTCCTTCTCCTGTTCTAGTGTCGCGTTAACTTTTTCGAAGCTAAATATCTCAAGAACCAGAAAAGTTATCAAAAAGTTGTAATCAGCAAAAATATAGGAAATTTAATTTTACATATTTTTGTAGTTAACCACTTTTGGATAACGTTAATGGTTACTGAGATATAGCGCTTTAAAGTTAGCACACTCCTTATTGGGAGGTAAGAAGTGCCTAGCAAGCATATCTCCAGAACCAAGGCATGCTATCAAAAAGTGATAAACTAATAAAATGTGCAAAATTTGAAGAGCTATATTTTTGTACTTGACAACTTTTTCAACTTTTATCATAACTATTTTTTGAAATATCTCCAAAAAACTCACAACTCAGGCGTTCCCATATCCGTTGCAGTCAATTTCATGGAGTAAAAATCCCTCATCTCTCTATCCAGCTTTCCCACAACTTCCAAATAAACAAATCCATCGGTTCGTACAACTCGAAACGGCGTCATCGCGTCTACAGTAACCAGCATTTCCGTCAATTCGTACTTTCCAATTGTCCCATTTTTGCCCGCATCCGGATCAGTGGCGCCTTGAATTTGGACACGCCATCCGGACGGTGCGGTCTCCGGAATCTCGACTTTTTGGGTCTCGAGTGGAAATTTTGGAGGGTTGTCGTTGACGTCTTCAATATGAATGAGGACGTGGATTATAGAAGGGGGTGAGGAGACGACGAGCATGTCGATGATATCCTCTGATTCGCGGTCGAGAGGGGCGGAGATGGAGAACTGAAAAAACACTGGGATTTTGAACTCGGCTCAGCGACATTTCGAAACTAGTCATTTCGAAACTACGACATTTCGCAACCGCGATAATTTACAAACAAGACATTTCGAAACCGGACGTATCGCAACCAGTCGTTTAGCAACTCTTTAAACAGGTCCATTTACGTTCATTAAGGTTAACATTTGAAATGTTGTGACTTTTACGTGCACTTTTTTCAAAAATCTTGAGCTTCGTGGTTACGAAATGACGGGGTTGCGGATTGTCGCGATAGCAAAATGACCGGTAGCGAAATGACGGGGTTGCGAAATTGAAGTGAGTTGCGAAATGTCGTAGTTGCGAAACGACTGGTTGCGAAATGTCAACGAGCACTGAACTCACCTCCAACGTCTGATCGTCAAATTTGATTTTTGAATTCCCGCGTGATAGTCGATAACTGTATCCATCTTCAGGGTGCAGGGTGCCAATGATGGTGTTGATAGGAGCATCTGGAATTTTAGAAATTTGTAGTTTGTAGTTTTTGTAGTCTTTGTAGTTTGTAGTCTTTGTAGTCTTTGTAGTCTTTGTAAAAATATGCATACATAATGGAAAACATGAACCGCCCGCCAATAATTTCCCTATACGACCAGTTATTTTATTTTGCCAAAAGCATACAAAAAAGTGAGAGAGGTAATTATGAAATCGAAGCAATAAAATTGTCTGAAGACGCGGGCGGTCGGTGAGGTGTGAAATATTATGGAAAATTATGGCAAAAAAGTCAAGGATATGAAGGCTTTTTTTTGAGGATTACGAGAGGATTAGGATGGGTTAAAGTGGATAATTGAGAGGAACTTGAGGACATTCGGATACTAGGACACACAGACGGACAAAATATGGAAAATCGTATTAGCGATATTCCCCAAAGGGAAATGCGCTCCATTGCCAACTTGACTGAAATTTGAGTTTTCAGCTTTCCCGCCGTTTTGAAAACAGCGAAACATGTATCGGTGGTCGCGTGGACAATTCAACTGCTGCCCAAGTAGTCCACAAGGAGTCCACGCACCCACCAAAACATGTTTCGCTGCTTTCAAAACTGCGGGAAAGCTAAAAATTCAAATTTCAGCCAAGTTGGCGATGGAGCGCGTTTCCTCTTGGGGAATATTGCTAATAAGCAAAAATAACAAAAATTAAGATAGAGTGGCCTGGAAAATCGAGAGATTTCCGACAGGATTTTCACCCATTTTTTCCAAATAATTGGCTTAATTCTGTTCAAAATAACAAATAAAAAGCTCACCTTCAGAAATCGAAAACTCAATTGTCCTTTCCGAGAATTGGTGGGAAATTTGAATTTGTGATGTGAGGAAAAGTAGAGAAATAATAGTAGAAGGTGAAAATATTCGTATTGTCATCTAGTCGGCATTGATCTGAAAAAATGGAAAAACTGATTTTGAAGAGAAATTTTTTGAATAAAAGATAACAGGACTAACGTTAAGAAAATTGAGATTCTAGAAGAAGAATGCAGAAGCTGAAAATTTGAAAAATCAATTCCAGACGAATCTGGAGATTTCAAGGATCCAAAATCTAGAATATCACTTATTTCCTGTATTACAGTATTCTGAAAAACTCAATAATCCTAATCTCTAAGTGTTTCAGAACTTCAAAACTACAGGTATTCTTTCAAAAAAAAAGCGAAAAATCGAGGGTTTCCCTCAAGACAAAATGAGGTGAAACGGAGGAGGAGATTGCATAATTTCGGAATCCTCGACGTCTTCTTCTTCATCGGAAGAAGATGAGAGAGAAACGAAGAAGTGTTTGTTCGGGAGAGAAAATCGAGAAGGTGGGGAGAGGAAGGAATTAGATGGTATCATGGTTATTAAGTGGAACATTCAGATGAAGAAAAGAGGGAGGAGATGACCCGTTGATTTGAAAAATATTGAAGGAGGAAAGAGATGAGAAATTGAGTTATGAAATAATTTTGAGAAAATGAAAGTGTGAGATCCGGTAGGGGAGATACTGTATGTGTTGGAGAATGGGAGGAAAAATTTGTAAATTCATAACTTTGAGATTTGGAAGAAATCTGATTTTTGTACGATTTCAGATTCGAAAATGCCCAAATTTCCAGATTCAAAAAGTAAAAATAATCAATTTTTATGAAAGGTTTTTGAAAAAAGAGCAAAATCTGGAAAAATTTCCAACAGCACATTGAAAAAAATTGAACATTAAAACCAGAATTTCGAGTTCCAGGAAAACTATTAGCGATATTCCCTAAGGGGAAACGCGCTCCATCGCGAAAATTCACGCGCAAAATTTTACAAAACATTTTTTCTCAATTTTGCCGTTGATCTACCTAAATACTGAGAAATAGCGCGCGGTCGTCATGTTGGCGATGGAGCGCGTTTCCCCTTGGGTTATATCGCTAATACTTCGAAATCTTTTGAATACAGTAGCTTTTTCAATTGGCGTCAAGTCTGATGCCTCGTCCGCAACCAAGCCCAATGGCACGCTCACGCAAAAATGCAGAAAATTGAAAAGGGCGTTTTTTCAAAAAGCGATGACCTGGATCATCTCGAAAGTGTCAAAGTCCCAGTCAACGTTATTAGCACTATTGTTACAGCACCGGATTTTTTTTTAGAAAAAAAAAAGATATTCGTATTCGTCATTTTCAATTGAAAAACGCCAACTTTGAGTAGCTGAAAAACTAATTCAAACTTGTTATTTCTATATGAAATTTTGAGGATATATGAATCAAACCTTGAACTTTAATTTTGTAGTTGACAACTTTTTTGTATCTCTGCAATCAATAAAGTTACGCTCAGAAACCTATGGCGCTCGATTTCAGTGCTAATTCTCAAAAATTTTTGAGCTTTTTTTTCGACGAGCTATTTCTTGGCAGTGCAAACTTGTACAGAGAAGTTGTAGACTACAAAATAAAAGTTTAAGGTTTGATGAATACATTCTCAAATTTTCAAACAGAAAAAATGACTTTGAATTACTTTTTCAGCTACCCAAAGTTGACGATTTTCCATTGAAAATGACGTAAACAAATATCAATATTGCAGGTACTGTAAGTCTAACCTTACACCTACTTATGTTTTATCTATTATTGATAATGCTTGCTTATCACGAACCCCTTTTCTCCAACCTCAAAACAAACAAATGGGGGGGGGCAGGAATCACTAAATCATCCTCCTCGTCTCCATGTGTCTATTCAAATAAACAAATGGGCAGCATCCCCAAAAAGAGAAAAGAGAAGAAGAATACACCACGACGGACAAAAAGACATACATATCCATTGGAAACAAATAAAAAAGTGGTTGCCGAATTGGATGACAGGTAATGGATTAGGTTGTATTGGTAGAGGAGAAGGAAGAATTGGCGGAAAATGCGAAGAAAAACAGAGGAAGAGAGGGAGAAATTAGCATATCAAAAGGACATATTGGGAGGGGGACAGAGAGATTGGATTGGATCAAAATAGTGAAGATTGCTTGGAGGAAAAGGAAGAGAAAATGGGGACCGGTGGAGGTGTGAACTACACTCAAGAGGCACAAGGGGGACCGCCCGCCCTCTTCCGATTCACGCGGGAAGAGAAGAGGAACGAAAGACAATTGGCACTGTGTCTCAGTGTTCGGGGAGGCTTTTTGAAGGACAAGGGGGGGGGGGGGGGAATCTCGAAAATTGGATATAGAGGGAATATGCAATACGGAAGAACAGAGGGATTTGAAATTAGAGGGAGAAAAGGTCAAAAGTTAGAGAGGATAGGGGAGAGGGGGTGAGAAGATAACTTGTATGGAAATGATCCATATGGTTCAGAAAAAAAAAGAACATAGAATTGTTGCAAAAAAATTGAATCATAGAGCCTTGAAAAAGATAGACCCCATATAATAGAGTCTTGGTCTTTTTCCGAGAAAGAAAACTCAGATTTTCAACTCTATCTCAATTTCTAGTGAACCAATTCTTATGAAAAATATATGCTTTTAAAGGAAATTTTCTTTAGATCAGTTTCATTTTTTGAACTTTTAGAAAATCTCAAAATCGACAGCTTCTGGGCCTTAAAATCTGAAGCACGCAGTTTGAACCATTTTTCCGGGCGGCACGAAAACGAATCCAATCTATTTCGCGTTCTGAAGCGTTTTCAGATGACATGCTTCAGATTTCGGTAATAATCATACTTTTGATTGGACAGAATAAAGTATTATAGTTTAAAAAACCTAGCCAACTCAGTTTTATAATAATACTACTAATCTAGTATCTTACTGTTCTGCAACCCAGCCTACAGTACCGGCCATAATGATATTCGTTTTCGTCATTTTCAGGTGAAAAACGCCCACTTTGAGTGGCTGAAAAACTGATTCAAAGTGGTTATTTTTGTTTCAGAATTTGAGGATATCTGATTCAAACCTTGAGTTTCATTTTTGTAGTTGACAATTTTTTTGTATCTCTTTAATAAAGGCAATCCCAAATTTTGCTCGATTTCATTGCTAATTCTTGAAATTTTTTGATTTTTTTTCGAGGGGTCATATCTGGGCAAAGTGGACTTCTACAAAAAAGTTGTCAACTACAAAATAAAAGTTCAAGCTTTGAATAATAAACTCTCAAATTTTGAAACAGAAAAAGCAACTTTGAAGTACTTTTTCAGCTACCCAAAGTTGACGGTTTTTCACTGAAAATGACGAAGGAGAATATCATTATGACCCGTACTAGCTGCCGTAACAGTAACCCGAAACCCCAAAATTAGCGTCAAAAAGCAATATTAATCACCTCACTACTCTCTAATTACCGTTCCTCTCTCGACCGTACTACTAATTACCACCCGACTTCCTCCCTCCAAATAACACAAATCAACGCCTCTCTCTCCCGCTCTTCAAGTGTTCCCAGAGGGCGAAGGGTGTGTAAATGAGCGTGTACAATAATACAATATATGTATATCGGAAGTGTCTTTCTATGAGGTGACAATACGGGAGGTGTCATATACATGTACCCTCATAAATAAAGATACTTGGGAGAAGGGAGATACTACTACTGTAGACGAATGACAGGTTGGATAGGTGTGTAGGTACCACTTAACCGGGGTTCCGGATTTTTCGGTTGGAGACATGACCTTCTGGAGGGAATGACACCTAGCACCTGAAGAGAATGTCAGAGTACAGCAGCAAGAAAAAATTTGATCTTGGTTTTTAAAAACACAGCTGAATATGATATGGATACGGCTAACAGAATTCAAGGCAGTAAAAACCATACTTGACCAAAATCAGCCTCAAAACTTAAACTAGAAAATTTTTGAAAATTATCGAAAAAATCACTGGTACCAGGAGACGTCAAAATCAACATTTTCTAAAATTCAAAAATACAAAATGACCTATGAAAATTTTTCTATCGAATGGTATTATTTTTGGAAAACTTGATTAACTATGAAGAGAAGTTACAGCGGAAACATCGGCTCCGAGACATTTCTCAACCAGACGTTTCACAACTACGACATTTCGCAACTCACGTCAATTTCGCTACTACGACAATTCGCAACCAGGACATTTCGAAACTGGACGTTTCGCAACTCTTGTCAATTTCGCAACCGCTTTGCTTGCTACTTTGCTACAGGTCATTTCACCACCGTGACCATCCGCAACCACGCCATTTCGAAACCACAAAATCCAGGATTTTTGTAGAAATTTCACGTTGAAATCACAACTTTTCAAACCCTAATGAACGTAAAGTGGACCAGTTTATAGAGTTGCCAAACGACTGGTTGCCAAACGTCCAGTTTCGAAATATCTTGGATGCGATTTGTCGTGGTTGCGAAATCGACGTGAGTTGCGAAATGTCGTGGTTGCGAAATGTCCCGGAGCCAATTTTTGAAAGCAAATTTCAAAGAATCAAGTCTTTCTTCAAATAACTGTGTTAGTAAGCCTACCTAAAATCCATTATGGTCCCGATTTCTCCCTAACCACCTGTCTTTTCGTGTGCTCATTCGGGCGTAAAACCACGGAGACGTCTTCTTCTAACGGTCCGTGGACCCCCCTAATAGCCAATCAAGGACAACAACATAGGGGGCCTGTGTACCTCTGTGTACTGACGGGCGGTATGGTCCGTTTCGGGAGAAGGGAAAACGAGAAAATGAGCTCATTGGGGGGAAGCAGAATAGGGAATACATAGGAGGGCAATTATTGTTTTTACCTGACACGAGAGAGGAGAATATGCTAAAAGAAAGCAAAAGAGGTCATTGAAGGTATATGGGGTAGCAGATGTTAGGACAATTTGGTGGCAATCTTGGGAATTTATTGGAGGCTTTGCGGCATTTTTAGAGGAATTTTTCTGAATTTTTGCGTGAGCGTGTCAAAAGTTACGGTTGCGGATCTGACACGAGATCTGAAGCCAAAATCTTTTTTTTTTCATAGAGATTGCGCAGGGACACATAGCTTTTGATAATCCTCAGCTTCCGCGAATTTAAAATATTCCAGCTCAGGGACGTTTCGCAACTACGCCGTTTCACAGCTACGAAATTTCGCAACTCACAACAATTTCGCAACCGCAACAATTTGCAAACAATACATTTCGAAACCAGACGATTCGCAACCAGTCGTTTCGCAACTATATAAACTAATCCACTTTATGTTCATTAAGGTTGTATGGGAATGAGGGTATTGTGAACTATTCCAGATTGTAGTCTACATTTGAAAAGTTGTGATTTTAACGAGAACTTTTTACAAAAGTACTGGATTTCGTGGTTTTGAAATGGCGTGGTTGCGGAATGTCGTAGTTGCAAAATTGTCGTGAGTTGCGAAATGACCTAGTTGCGAAATGACCGGTTGCGAAATGACGTAGTTGCGAAACGACTGGTTGCGAAATGTCATGGAGGTGAGTTTTTGACTGTTTGAAGAGCACCCAAAATGTAACAATTAGAAAATAACAGAAACATCTCCAAGGAATTCGAATTTCACAGAAATTGTGATCAGGGCCGCTTTTGAATAAGTCTTATAGGAATCAGAACGTCAAAGTATGACTCCGCGACACTTCGCAACCGGTCATTTCGCAACTACGACAATTCGCCACATGTTGCATTTTTTTATTAGAGAATTTTTCAAATTTATCAACTGTGGACGAACAAACGCGTAGCGGAATGTCACAGTTGCAAAATGACCGGTTGCGAAGTGTCTTGGGCAACTTTTTCACCTAATATTTACTTTCAAGAACTAGAAAGAGAACCGAAATTGCCTATACGTATGTGTGGTCAACCGCGGACCCAAAAACGACCTCGAGAATTCCCCAATTGTTTCACAACTTTTTTATGGCGCATTTGCTTATGTGTGTATGACAAAGAGGGAGTGACGGGCGGTGTTCGTTTTGTAGTTGGGATTGTTTGACGATGACAATATGTGGGAAGAAATGAAGGATGGAAAATGGAGGAGATGGAAAAGTGAAGGAAAATTAGAGGATTCAGAAGACGTCATTGATTCCAGAAGAATCTAGAAGATTCTAGAAGGTTCCAGAAGATTCTAGAAGAATCTAGAAGATTCTAGAATCTTCTTCTAGATTCTAAAATCCGAAATGGTTACAAAAATGACTCCTGGCAGCTGCACACATACAATACATACCCATTCATTATTCAAGACACATGTAAACATTGAGGTAAGAAGAAGAAAAAAAAGAAAATGAGGGGAGGACCCCCATTTTTTGTGCCACCTCTCTACCTCCTTGTGTCAATTCCTAAGAGAGAAAGGGGACAGGTGTTCCTTCGGTCATTTTAACTGCTTGAAGAAGGGGAAATAAGGGAGACTGGGGTGCTAGGGTGCACCTGCTCCTGGCCACTTCTCAATCAAAATCGGACCCCCCCCCCCCCCCCAAAAGGGGGGGGGGGGAGGTCCGGTTTCCTAAACAGGTGCCGGAGTTTTACAGGGTGATGGGATAATAAAGGGTCTTCAGTTTGCAGGAATGTTAAGAAATTCAGATATTGAAAATAAAAATTAAAATGTTTTGATATTCCAGTATTTTAACAGCTCCTTCCAATCTTCAAGGGGAAACGCGCTCCATCGCGAACTTGGTTTCTAAAATTCGCGCGACAAATTTTGCACTAAAGAGATCAAAATTTTGCATAATATTTCTTCCCAATTTGGCCATTGATCTACTGAAGTACGGAGAAATAGCGCGCGATTGTCATGTTGGCGATGGAGCGCGTTTCTCTCTTGGGAAATATTGCTAATACTTTACGGTATTGTAAACTGAGAAAAAAGAAATGTCTTTTTGGAGCCCTTTGCTGGAAGGGCTCCCCTCATTTGAGGTCCAAAAATTAGTTTCAGTGGGAGCCGCCAGTCCTAAGATGGTTGAGCGACCTATCTTCCCTTGGATAGCCCTTGTTGCCAAGGTCTCCTTCACTGGTTGAATCACAAATTCGATAAGCCATTCGCGGGAGTAGGTGAAATCGAGCAGCCGACATCTCACGGGTTCCGCCGGCCACTGTGCTTTACGTGCAAACGGGCGGAGCTTAACGGAAAACAAGGAAAACCTCTGGAAATCTTGCATTCCAACATTTTTAACCCTTATGTGGGAACAATCACTATGATTTTTAAACTAAGCGTATTTGAAAACCCCATTTAATCCATTTTTATTTCAGATTTTGTTACTTTTCGCGACATTTTCAGCTAATCCCCGCCCCTTTGCACGTAAAGCATAGTGACCGGCGGAACCCGTGATGTGTCGGCTGCTGCTTTACCTCTACCCCCGCGCAGGCGCGTCGACGGTGTAACTTAACTTTTATCTTAGGTAGTTAGGAAACAAATACGGTATAGGAAATATTAATAATCCTAATTTTTGGACCTCAAATGAGGGGAGCCCTACTGCAGGGGGGCTCCGATAAACAATAGTGAATCGACTTGAAGAAATGGAGTCATAGACGAGCCTGACAAGAGAGTTTCAGGAGCCGAATTTCAGATGCTCTTGTTTTGAAAACGCGCTCTATTGCGCAGTTTTTGACTTCAGATTCTCTCTCAGGAGGTTCGATACTATCAGCGTACTGATTTTCAGAGGGTTCCAATACTTTGTCTAAAATGAACTCCCTTGTGAGTCGAACTTTCTGCAACTATTTTTTCGAACGAAGACACTGAAAAGTGAGACTTTATTTGAATTAATCGATTTACAAAGTTTGACTTCAGTTTGAAAATTAGAGCAAGATTGAAATGTACAAATGAGACAATGAGGGAAATTTAAATCAAAGCAGTTTGAGGATTTTAAGTGATCTTCTGGCAATATAAAATTTACATTAGAGAAGATTTAGGTTGGACTTCCATCTTCAGCCACGAAAATGCTCTTTGTTCCATGAAAACGTGATGCTCAGAAAGTTCAAGCATGCCGTACCAAAATCGTTTTGCTTCGAACATTGAGATTTTTATTTCCATTAGCTCGTTGATTGGGACAGTCACAATTGGATGGATGAATGGGCCTCTGGAAAAAAAACAAGGTATGATGTAGTCGCAAAGATTCTGAAACTCTAAAGGATTCTAAAATTCTAGATTTGGAGATACTGCACTCACCTTTTCTTGGTCATCTCTTTGACATCTGCACCTTCTATCTTTGAAATGTTTTCCAAAATGTTTTCCATTTCATATACTTTCCCTCCAAACAAGTATTTTCTCCCCGACGCCAGTTCAATTTTTCTCCAGTTTCTCAAAATTCTAAGAATCAGATCTTCTTTGAAAAATGTGAAAATCAAATTCTTCTTATCTGGAAGACACTGAAGATTCTCCGACTCAGTAACTCTATCGAAGATCACTATTTTTTGAATTCCTTTCAAAAATTCTAGATCTTTCTGTAAAATTTGATCTACCCCAATAGATTCCATTCCGGTGAAAATGGGTTTCAATATTTCCAGACCATTTTTGTTCCCTTTCACCGTCAAATGTTGAACATTCATCTTCAAACTCTCTGGGAATCTCAATATATCCCTTCCACTGCCAAAGTCCGTTTCGAGAGCCAAATTTTTCACAAAAATTGGAGCAGTTCTCTCGCCGAAAACCTTCATCATCATATATCTTACAGCCTGATCGAAACTTTGATTTTCGCTATACTCCATTTTCTCAGTCTTACGAGATGTGTAACTAATAGTAATTGAGAAGTCTAAGAAAAACTTGTAATCCGGCTCTTTTTGCTCTTTTCGAAGACGGAATTTTTTGGCTTTCCACTCTTCTCGTTCTATTTTTCTTTTTTGAATAAGGATCCGATGTTGAATGGGAATCTCATTCTCATTTTGATCTACTTCTCCATTTTCTAATGCTGCCAATTCATTTTTTAAATTTTCCAATTTTGATTCATCTTCAGTCTCCTCCTCTTCATTGGATCTTCCAAAATCCAGGTCTCCGGGGGAAAGGGGTCCCCATGGAATCTTGATTCCGTATTTGTCCACATCATGCCGCACACACCAATTGGGACGGGAAAATCGGTCTCCAATTTTGTCACACTTTTCAAGTAAAAGATTGTATTTAGCATCACCTTCAATACAAATGGAACTAGGAGATACTGAAAGATACTCGATTTTTAAGGAAGTTTCTTTTTCGATAGTTTTGATGTCGGGCAGTTTTTGAGCAAGGAGGAGTCTGAAAAACCATATTAGATGCATTAATTTTGTGATTCTCAAATTTTGAAAATGTCAAAGTCTTTTTTTCAAATTCTGAGATATGAAAATTCTTATTTCTTACCTGACACCGAGCTTCATGTTCTCCAAAATTGCCTTCAAGCAGTTTTTCGATAAAATCTTCGCTTTCGAAGCTTTCTCCAAGTCACTCTTCCTTGGTTGAACCCTGATTTCAACCCTGCCCTTCTCACTTCTTGGAGTTCCATCCGTTGCAAAATCCACTCTAATTTCGGAATAAGCATTTATAGGGAAGATGAATGTAGGAATGTAGTGAGTGTATCTGAAACAGAGTTAAAGGAGGATTCCGGTTAAGAAATATTTTGCTTTAAAATATGTAAAATTTTGTGTTGATTCCGATTATGATAGTGAAACCGCTCAAAAATCTCTCTAAAACCCTGAAAAATCGCTTCAAAATGACCCTTTTTGGCCGGACGGTCTCCTGGGGCCGTGGCCTAACTCGCGGAGTTTTCACGCCCACTTGATTCGGCCACAGCATTTTCAGATTTTTTTTCACCATTTTTCAGGAGTTTTTTGTGAAAACCAGGTTTATTTTGTGAAAACCAGGCCACGGCCCCAGGAGAGCGTTCGACCAAAAAAAAGTTGGCTTGAAATGGTTTTTCAGGGTTTTAGAGAGATTTTTGAGCGTTTCCACTATCATATTTGAAATCAGCATACAATTTTACATATTGGGAAGCAAAAAAATTTTTGACCGGAATCCTCCTTTAAGTGACCGCCGACTGGGCCGACTTGTGGCTAACCGTTGAATGCGCCGGCTGCCGACCGACCGCGCCAACTATTGAGTGACCGACGACTGAGCCGAACTATGGGCGACTGCTTCATCTCAATTTCTCTGAAAAAACGCACCTTTCTCCGGCTCCTCCTAGAACCTCCACACCCTCTTGTTGTTCACAATGCTTCGAATATTGCTTAATATGTCTATACTCAAATTTGAAACTCCAAAACGTCCCAATTTTCCTTCCATGCCTTTGCCAATCCCTCACAATCTGCACCAACTGCTGTTCACGGGTTTTCAAAGTGCTAAAGTGCACTCGGTCGAGTTTGCAAGAAGATAACGTTTCCAGATTTCGAACAAATTCCACGTTCACTATTTGAGCCTTGCTAAGCACCTCTTCGTCGTCGGTTTCCAAATAGGAAACTTGGATTTTTGAGAAATTGGAGTTCGAGAGAAATGGTTTTAGGGAGTTCAAACATTTTCCGGCATTTCTAATTTTTAGATTTTCCACTTTGAATTTCAGGTCGATAGGAATAAAGATTCGATCTTCCGCGGCGATTTCCAGGTTTTTTACGAAAATTTCGTCCCGTCCTCCCAAAAGCTTTTTGATCATATACTTCAGGGCCATTCCGAAATTTGAAGAATATTCCAAAACCTCCAAATTTCCAGAATAAGAAAAGCATAAAAAATGCTTATACGGAAAATCCAAATTCTCCCTTCTGCACCGATACATGTCCAATTGACTTTTCAATTGTCCCAAATAGTCTCTGTTGTTGTGAAATCTGGGATCTTGAGGAGCGAACTTATTGTTCTCGTAGTATTTAAAGTTGTTCAATACAATTTCTTCAGGAATTTGGCCCCCATTTCTTGCAAGAGAGCTCTCGTCAAAATCGAGTTCTCCTGGCGTCGGCTTGGGGTACGGTAAACGAAATCCAAATTTATCGACATCGCATCCCGTTTTCGGATAGATTTCCCAGCTGCAAACAGGTTTGAATCCGGTTTCTGTTGGAGAGAATAAAAGTGTTCCCAGCTGGTAGATAGCGCCGTCGATCTCGAGGCGGGAACTTGTAATTTTGAGATTTTCGAGTTTGAGGGGTACGGCTTTTTCAGTGAGCCGAAGTCTAGGGACTTGTGAAGCGAGGTAGATTCTGGAAATTTTGGTATAAGTGGTTTGTCTTAGGGGCTCCCTGAAATTTCGAAACTGAGTTACATGAAAGTCGAAACTGCGATATTTCGAAACTGCAACACTTCGCAACTAGTAACTTCGAAACTATGATGTTTCGCAACCCGCAGTTCCGTAACTGGTCGTTTCAAAACCTAATTTGGAAACTGGTGTTTTTTTGTGTCAGAAGCTGAGCACGAAAACACCATTTACCAAATTAGGTTTTGAAACGACCAGTTTCGGAACTGCAGGTTGCGAAATGTCATGGTTTCAAAACTGCTAGTTGCAAAGTCTCGCACTTTCGAATTTCACGTGAGGTCCAAAATCTCTTGATTGTGAAAACGTCAGTTTCGACATTTTTCGGAGAGCCGTCTCAGACTAGACCCCCTAGAACACTAAAAAATAAACCTACCTCAACTTCGTAGGAAAATACATCAATACAGTCCGTAGACTGTCATAGGACAGTGGTTTGGAGCATGACATGTTTGCTGAAAGGTCAAGAAATTTGTGTCGAAAAGTTTTATCGGAATTCATCGGGAGTAGAATATTCTAACAAGGGAGTTGCCCTTGAAATCCGTATTGCAACTTGCTGAAAGTTGGTACCCTGGTACTTTCGGGCATACTAAACACAAAAAACAAGTTTGTAAGTCTGCAATTCAAACCGTTCTCGCGTTATGATTTTTTGAACTATCGCATGTACCACGGCTCAATTTTCAAAGGATCATAACTCGAGAACGGTTTGTATTCCAGACTTAAAAACTTGTTTTTTTGCGTTGACGAGGCCCGAAAACACTTATTTCTTAGCTATATTCCTTAAGGAGAAACGCGCTCCATCGCACGTTGGCTGAAATTTGAATTATCAGCTTTCCCGCCGTTTTGAAAACAGCGAAACATGTTTTGGTGGGTGCGTGGACTCCTCGTGGACAATTCGACTGCACCTCGAGTTGTCCACGAGGAGTCCACGCACCCACCAAAACATGTTTCGCTGTTTTCAAAACGGCGGGAAAGCTGAAAATTCAAATTTTAGCCAACATGCGATGGAGCGTGTTTCCCCTTGGGGAATATTGCTAATACCGAGTTCCACAAAGTTGCAATACAGCTTTAAAAATGGACCCCTTGTCAGAAAAAAAAGCATATTTACATTTAAAAAATCAAGGTGGACTCAGAAGGAATATTGGAAAAGAGAAAACAATAAACGTAGGAAAGGGGCTCTGGTGACGTGGTCCAGAATGGAAGGAGTCTTGAGTAGTGCATGGGTACGCGTATTCAAATTGCGACGATCAATACACTCTTCCCAGAGGAATGTACTTTTTTCGCGCGCAGTTTCTCGGCGTGTTTTCCATTCGAGACCTCATATAAAAATAGTTATTTTTAGTTGACTGATGGTTGAGAAAACGTGTACCAAAGAAATAAAACTTTCTTGGACCTCACATTAGGGAGCCCTACTGCAGAGGGCTCCGATAAATAATAGTTAATCGACTCAAAGAGGAGTCATAGACGAGCCTGAAAAAGTCTTTAAACAAAGACACAGAAAAGTAAGAGTTTATTTGAATAAATCGATTTTCAAAGATTGACTTCAGTTTGAAAATGAGCAAGATTAAAATGTACAAAAAACTATTAAAATGTAAAAATCACATTAAAAAAGATTTAGGTTGGACTTCCATCTTCAGCCACCATAAGATTTTTTGTTCCATGAGAACGTGATGCTCAGCAAGTTCATACATATTGTAGTCGAATCGTTTAGATGCTTTGAACATTGAGACTTTTATTTCCAGTAGCTCGTTGATTGGGACAGTCACAATTGGATGGATGAATGGGCCTCTGGAAATATAATAAGGTATGATATAGTCGCTGAAATTCTAAAGGATTCTAAGATACTATACTCACCTCTTCTTCGTCATCTCTTTGACATCTGCACCTTCTTCCTTTGAAATATTTTCCAAAATGTATTCCATTTCATGGTCATCCCCTCCAAATATGTACTGTGTCCCTGATTCCGGTTTAATTTTTCTCCAATTTCTTAGAACTCCAAAAATGAGATCTGTACTGGAAGATGTGAAAATTAAATTTTTCCCTTTTGGAAGACTCTCAAGATTCTGATGTAGAGTAGATTTCACGACTCTGTTGTTCATTAGATCGAAAATCACTACTTTATGAATCTTCCTTAAAAATTCGATGTCGGACTCCAAAATTTGATCTACCCCAATAGATTCCATTCCAGTGAAAACGGGTTCCAACATTGCCAAACCATTTTTGTTCCCTCTCACCGTCAAATGTTGAACATTCATCTTCAAACTCTCTGGGAATCTCAATATATCTCTTCCAGTTCCTAAGTTCGATTCGAGGGCCAATTTTTTGACAAAAATAGGAGCTTTTCTCTCGCCGAAAACCTTCATCATCATGTATCTTACAGCCTGATCGAAATTTCGATTTTCACTGTACTCCATTCTCTCAGCTTTACGAAATGAGTAACCATAAATTGAGAACTCTAAGAAAAACTTGTAATTCGGCTCTATTTGCTCTTTTCGTAGTTGGAATCTATTGGCTTTCCATTCTTGTTCTTTTATCATTGTTTCTGGAGCAAATAACCGATTGCGGACGATTTCTTTCTTAATATCTTCCAGCTTTGATACATTTTCAGTTTCCTCCTCCTCATTGGATCTTCCAAAATCCAGGTCTCCGGGAGAAAGGGGTCCCCATGGAATCTTGATTCCATATTTGTCCACATCATGCCACAAACACGAATTAAACGGTTTTGGGCGGCAAAATCGGTTCTTGCTTTTGTCGAACCTTTGAACTTTTAAATTGTATGTAGCGTCACCTTCAATACAAATGGATCTAGGAGTTACGGAAAGGTATTCGATTTTCAAGAAAGTTTCTTTTTCGATGGACTTGATGTCGGGCAGTTTTTGGACGAGGAAGAGTCTGAAAAACCATACAAAAGATGCATCAATTTTGATGATGAAAAATCTAAATTCTCACCTGAAACCGAGCTTCATGTTCTCCAAAACTGCCTTCAAGCAATTGTTCGATAAAATCTTCGCTCTCGAAACTTTTTCCAAGTTATTCTTCCTTGGCTGAACCCTGAATTCAACCCGGCCCCTATCACTTCTTGGACTTCTACCCGTTGAAAAATCCACTCGAATTTCCGAAAGAGCATTTATAGGGAAGATGAATGTAGGGATGTAGTTGGTGTATCTGAAACAGAGTTAAGTTGGGAATTAGATCAAAGAGCTGTCCGCCGACTGTTCCAATCGCCGAAAGCGCCCGACTGCCGAAAGCGCCGACCGCCGAAAGCACCGACCGCCGACCGCCGACCAACGAAATCGCCGACAGCCGGCCACCGCCCACCGACCGCCAAAAGCGCCGACCGCTGGAAGCGCCGACCGCCGAAAGCGTCGACCGCCGACCGCCGACCGATCGCCGAAATTGCCGGCTGCCGATTGCCGACTGCCGACCGCCGACTGCCGACCGCCAACCGACCGCGCCAACTATTGTTTGACCGCCGATGGGCCGAATTGTGGGTGGCCGCAAACCAATTGTCGGAACTGTAAAGTAGAACTCAATTTCGCTGAAAAACGCACCTTTCTCCGGTTCGTCCCAGGACCTTCACACCCTCTTGTTGTTCCCAAAAAACCTTCGAGTAATATTTAAGACGAAGAATCCCAGAAAGTCGAGTTTGGCCATAGAGGGTCGTGTACGACATCCCCCAAACTTATCCGATCAAGCTGATTTTCGGCATGTAGGGTCCTTGGGCTAATGTAAGTAAAATACAATTTTAAAAATTAGGCTCCGCCCCTTTCAGACAAACTTAGACCATCTAATAGGTCAAAGAATAATTTTTCTCAGTTTCGAAGATAGAGTTAAAATTCTTTCAGAAATGGATTTCTGGCATGTTTTTGAACGTTTCATGTGTGGACAACTTTTTTCTAGCTCGTTGGCATCAACTCGAAAATCGAAGTTTTTTGTGATATTTCACCTGAAGATTACCAATTTTCAACATTTTGTCATTTTTCGGGTATTCGTACTATAGACATTTCGCGAGATTTTGCTGTTTCTGAATTGCTAAAAATCTCCGCATTCAAAAAACATATAAAACAGCCAGATAAACCGGTGGCGGGGGCACTTTTTTGACAATTTTAACATTCCAAAGATGAAAAATCAACGTACCCCCCTCCATGGGCAAAATCGTCAAGATCATGGATTTGGATGAAAATTGGTCAAATTGATTGACTGATAGTACCTAACTTTCTCACAAAAAATTACAGTCATTGAAGACGATTTGGGCTCATGGGAGCACTTTGAAAATATTGAAGAAAAATTTTGGGTGTAAATTTGGATGTGGTGTAACTTTTTTCTAAGCTAACCAATCTTGCTGAAATTTTTTAATGTAGTTGGAATAGAATTAAAGTGCTCAAAAATTGTGTTAAAATTTTTATCTTGCACATTTGAAAATTTGCCAGCGCCCAGAACTTCGGAGCAGCAATACATGCTTTGTTCCACTTCTTGCTGACCTTGAAAATGTATTCAAACAAAAACATCAAACAAACAACACAATAAAAACAAAATACAAAAAATTTCAGAAAGATTGGTTAGCTTAGAAAAAAGTTACACCACATCCAAATTTACACCCAAAATTTTTCTTCAATATTTTCAAAGTGCTCCCATGAGCCCAAATCGTCTTCAATGACTGTAATTTTTTGTGAGAAAGTTAGATACTATCAGTCAATCAATTTGACCAATTTTCATCCAAATCCATGATCTTGACGATTTTGCCCATGGAGGGGGGTACGTTGATTTTTCATCTTTGGAATGTTAAAATTGTCAAAAAAGTGCCCCCGCCACCGGTTTATCTGGCTGTTTTATATGTTTTCTGAAAGCGGAGATTTTTAGCAATTCAAAAACAGCAAAATCTCGCGAAATGTCTATAGTACGAATACCCGAAAAATGACAAAATGTTGAAAATTGGTAATCTTCAGGTGAAATATCACAAAAAACTTCGATTTTCGAGTTGATGCTAACGAGCTAGAAAAAAGTTGTCCACACATGAAACGTTCAAAAACATGCCAGAAATCCATTTCTGAAAGAATTTTAACTCTATCTTCGAAACTGAGAAAAATTATTTTTTGACCTATTAGATGGTCTAAGTTTGTCTGAAAGGGGCGGAGCCTGATTTCAAAAATTGTATTTTACTTACATTAGCCCAAGGACCCTACATGCCAAAAATCAGCTTAATCGGATAAGTTTGGGGGATGTGTTACATGACCAGTTTGGCTTTCTGGGACATCGCCTCTTAATAAGTCTATAATCAATTTTGAAACTCCAAAACGTCCCGATTTTCTTTCCATCTCTTTGCCAATTCCTCACAATCTGTATCAACTGCTGTTCACGGATTTCCAAAGTCACATGAATTCGTTCGAGTTTGCAAGTAGAGAATGTATCCAGATTTCGAATACGGCCTACTTCTACGATTTGAGCCCTGCTGAGCACCTCTTCGTCCTCGGTTTCCAAATATGAAACTCGGATTTTTGAAAAAGTGGAGTTTGCAAAAAATGGTTTTAAGGAGTTCAAACATTTTCCGTGATTTTCAAGGACGAGATTTTCTACTTTGAATTTTAGGTCGATAGGTTTAAAGATTCGATCTTCAGCGACGATTTCCAGGTTTTTAACAAAAATTTCGCCTCGTCCTCCCAAGAGCTTTTCGATCATATACCTCAAGGCCATTCCGAAATTTGACGAATATTCCAAAATCTCCAAATTTCCAGAATAAGAAAAGCATATAAAATGCTTATACGGAAAATCCGAATTCTCCCTTCTGCACCGATACATGTCCACTTGGCTTCTAAATTGCTCCAAACGGTCAATGTTGTGAAATCTGGTATCTCGAGGAGGAATCTCCATCTTATAGTTTTCCAAATCCTCGTTAAAAGAAAATGTTTCTTCACGGTCTCGCCCCTCGTTTCTCGCAAAAACGCTCTTGTCAAAGTCGAGTTCTCCTGGCATCGGCTCGGGGTACGGTAGAAAAAATCCAAATTTGTCAACATCGTGCGGATACATTTCCCAGTTCGGTTTGAATCCGGTCTCTGCAGAAGTGAACAATAGTGTTGTCAGCTGGTAGATAGCGCCGTCGATCTCAAGGCGGGAACTTGTGATTTTGAGATTTTCGACTTTCAGGGGTACGGCTTTTTCAGTGAAACGAAACCTGGGGACTTGTGAAGCGAGGAGGATTCTGTAAGCAGTTTGTCTTAGACTAGGCCCTCTAGAACACTAAAAAATAAGCTTACCTCAAATTCGGAGGAATGTACATCAATACAGTTCGTAGACTGTCATAGGACAGTGGTTTGGAGCATGACATGTTTGCTGAAAAATCGGATTATAAATCGAGAACGGCTTGTATTGTAGACTTAGAAACTTGTTTTTTGCGTTCACGACGTCCGAATGTACGAGGATACTAATTTTCACAAAGTTGCAATACAGTTTTCGAAAGGAACTCTCTTGTCAGAAAAAAATCATATTTACATATAAATCTAGGTGGACTCAGAAGGACTATAAGAAAAGAGAAAACAATAAACAATCGAGTCTGGGTACGTCGTCGGGAATGGAAGGAGTCTTGCGTAGTGCATACACTGCATGGGTACGCGCATTCGAATTGCGACAATCAGTACACTCTTCCCAGGGGGATGGCATTTTTTCGCGCGCAGTTTCCTGGCGTGTTTTCCATTCGAGACCTCAAACGATACACTGCTGGCCTCAATTATAAGACTCAAAATACGGATATTTTCAATAACAGAGAAAAGTGAAGGAGCAGGTTTTTAGATGAAATAAATACTCTAGCTGAGTACGTCGAAATATGAAGGGTCATGAAAAACTTTGAAAAATCGTTTGTAGAATATTCCAATGAGATCTAATGGGCTTCAAATTTTGCGAACGGCACAATTCTGGACTGATAATTATATGTGTTTAAGGTTCAGACCGTTTCCGGACCTTTACAAAAAAATCTCCTGGGATCGTCCAAGTGGTTTTATAATTACGTCCACTCCCGAGAGGACAAAATTTCTCATTTTTTCACATTTCCCCGAGAGACCACAAATGGATAAGGCGTTTGTATATCAACAATTAGTACTCCGATAAAGTATTTAGTTCATCTAAAAACCGCTCCTTCACTTTGCTCTGATATTGAAAATTTCCGCATTTTGAAGGGGTCTTATAATTAAGGCCATCAGTGTTTGAGGTCTCGATTGGAAAACACCCCGAGAAACTGCGCGGGAAAAAAATAGATTTCCCCTGGGAAGAGTATATCGATCGTCGCAATTTGAATACGCGTACCCATGCAGTGTGTGCTCTACCCTTCCATTCTGGACCACGTCACCAGACCCCATCTTCTACTTTTATTGTTTTTCTTTTTTTTCTCTTTAGTCCTTCTGTGCCCACCTTGATTTATATGTAAACTTGGATTTTTTGTCAATGGGGTCCCTTTTAAAAACTGTATTGCAATTTTGTGAAAGTAGGCATCCTGGTACTTTCGTACCTTGTGAACGCGAAAAACCAGTTTGCAAGTCTGCAATACAAACCGTTCTCGAGTTATGATCCTTTGAAAATTAAGCCGTGACACACGCTAAAGGCTAATATGAATTCAAGCCTCAAGTCAATTTTCAAGAAATCATAACTCGAGAACGTTTTATGTCAGGTGCCTACAAACTCGTTTTTCGCGTTCTGCATGTCCAAAAGTACTAGTGAACCAATTTTTAGCATTTTCAAATACGGATTTCAAGAGAAACTCTCTTGTGAGAATTTTCTTGGTCTCGATGAACTCAGATACCACTTTTCGACACAAATTTCTTGACTTTTCAGAAAACATGTCATGCTCCAAACCACTGTCCTATGACAGTCTACGGACTGTATTAATGTATTTTCCTCCGAAGTTGAGGTAGGTTTATATTTTACTGTTCTAGGGGGCTTAGCCTAAGACGATTGCCCGAAAAATTTCGAAACTGACGTTTTCGCAATCAAGAGATTTCGGACTTCAGGTGAAATTCGAAACTGCAACAGTTCGCAACTAGTAATTTTGAAACCATGATGTTTCGCAACCAGCAGTTCCAAAA
Source organism: Caenorhabditis sinica (assembly GCA_963932045.1). Classification (NCBI taxonomy): domain Eukaryota; kingdom Metazoa; phylum Nematoda; class Chromadorea; order Rhabditida; family Rhabditidae; genus Caenorhabditis; species Caenorhabditis sinica. The sequence continues at coordinate 18,645,846 of OZ009943.1, forward strand.
CTGGTCGTTTCGAAACCAAATTTTGAAACTGACGTTTTCGTGCTCAGCTTTTGATACAGAAAACACCAGTTACCAAATTAGGTATCAAAACGACCAGTTACGGAACTGCCGGTTGCGAAACATCATGGTTTCGAAATTTCGAGTTGCGAAGTGTTACAGTTTCGAAATATCGCAGTTTTGACTTTCACGCGAGGTCCGAAATCTCTTGGTTGCGAAAACGTCAGTTTCGAAATTTTACGGGGAGCCCTTAAGACAAATCACTTATAAAAACGTTTTCAGAATCCTCCTTGCTTCACAAGTCCCCAGACTTCGGTTCACTGAAAAAGCCGTACCCCTCAAAGTCGAAAATCTCAAAATCACAAGTTCCCGCCTAGAGATTGATGGCGATGTCTACCAGTTGGGAACACTTTTGTTCTCTCCAACAGAAACCGGATTCAAACCTGTTTGCAACTGGGAAATCTATCCGCGCATGGGATGCGATGTCGATAAATTTGGATTTCGTCTACCGTACACCGAGCCAACGCCAGGAGAACTCGATTTTGACAAGAGTTTTCTTGCGAGAAACGAAGAACGTGAAGAAAATATATTGAACAACTTTGAGAGTTTGGAGAAGAATAAGGAGAAATTTCCTCCTCGAAATCCCAGATTTCACAGCAACATCGACTATTTGGGACAATTGAAAAGTCAATTGGACATGTATCGGTGTAGAAGGGAGAATTCAAATTTTCCGTATAAGCATTTTATATGCTTTTCTTATTCTGGAAATTTTGAAATTTTGGAATATTGTTCAAATTTCGGAATAGCCTTAAAGTATATGATCGAAAAACTTTTGGGAGGACGAGGCGAAATTTACGTGAAAAACCTGGACATCGCCGCTGAAGATCGAATCTTTATACCTATCAACTTGAAACTCAAAGTGGAAAATCTTCACCTTAAAAACGGCGGAAAATGTTTAAACTTCCTGAAACCATTTTTCTCGAACACCAATTTTTCAAAAATCCGTGTTCTCTATTTGGAAACAGAAGACGAAGAGGTGCTTAGCAAGGCTCAAATAGTGAACGTAGACTTCGTTCGAAACCTGGATACGTTATCTTCTTGCAAACTCGACCGAATGCATTTGAACGCTATCCGAATGCGTGAAGAGCAGTTGGTGCGAATTGTGAGGGATTGGCAAAGGGATGGAAGGAAAATCGGCACGTTTTGGAGTTTTAAAATTGATTTTAGAGTTATTCAACGGTATTCAAAGCTTTTTGAACAACAAGAAGGTGTGGAGGTCCTGGGAGGAATTGGAGAAAGGTGCGTTTTTTTAGATTAATTTTCCAGTTCCGCCTATTGGTCGGCGGTCGGGATTCGGTGGTCGGCAGTTGGCAACCGGCGGTCGGCAATCGGCATTCGGTGGTCGGCAGTCGGTGGTCGGCGGTCGGTGGTCGGCATTTGGCGGTCGGCGGTCGGCGGTAAGCGGTCGGCGGTCGGCGGTAAGCGGTCGGCAATTTCGGCGATTTCGGCGGTCGGCGGTCACTCATTGGTCGGCAGTTGGCAACCGGCGGTCGGCAATCGGCATTCGGTGGTCGGCAGTCATCGATTGGCGGTCGGTGGTTGGCGGTCGGTCGGCGGTCGGCGATTTCGGCGGTCGGCATTCGGCGGTCGGCGGTCGGCGGTCGGCTATTTCGGCGGTCGGTGGTCAGCGATTTTGGCGATCGGCGGTCAGCGATTTCGGCGGTCGGTGGTCGGCGATTTCGGCGGTCGGCGGTCGGCGGTCGGCGGTCGGCGGTCGGCGGTCGGCTATTTCGGCGGTCGGTGGTCGGCGATTTTGGCTGTCGGCGATTTCGGCGGTCGGCGATTTCGGCGGTCGGCGATTTCGGCGGTCTGCGATTTCGGCGGTTAGCGGGTCCGCTGGCAAATCGGAAATTGGTCGAGGTCGATCGGCGGGCGACTTCTCGACGTAATTCCCAACTCAGCAACTATGTTTCAGATACACTCACTACATCCCTACATTCATCTGCCCAATAAATGCTTATTCCGAAATTCGAATTGATGTTTCAATGGATGGAAGTCGAAGAAGTGAGAGGAGCCTTGTTGAAATCAGGGTGCAGCCAAGGAAGCATGACTTGGAGAAAGTTTCGAGAGCGAAGATTTTATCGAACAACTGCTTGAAGGCAGTTTTGGAGAACATGAAGCTTGGTCTCAGGTAGGAAATAAGAATTTTCTTAGTCAGAGAATCTCTGAATATCATCTCTAATTCAGACTCCTCCTAGTCCAAAAACTGCCCGACATCAAAACCATCGAAAAAGAAACTTCCTTAAAAATCGAGTACCTCTCAGTATCTCCTAGTTCCATTTGTATTGAAGGTGATGCTACATACAATCTCTTACTTGAAAAGTTTGACAAAAATGGAGACCGATTTTCCCGTCCCAATTGGTGTGTGCGGCATGATGTGGACAAATATGGAATCAAGATTCCATGGGGACCCCTATTCCCCGGAGACCTGGATTTTTGAAGATCCAATGAAGAGGAGGAAACGGAAGATTTATCGAAATTGGAAGATATGAAAAAAGAATTGGCGGCGTTAGAAAATGGAGAGGTAGATCAAGACGAGAATGCGATTCCCGTTCAACATCGGATCCTTATTCAAAAAAGAAGGATAGAACGAGAAGAATGGAAAGCCAAGAGGTTCCGGCTTCGAAAAGAGCAAAAAGAGCCGGATTACAAGTTTTTCTTAGTCTTCTCAATTGATATTAGTTACACATTTCGTAAGACTGAGAGAATGGAGTATAGTGAAAATCGAAATTTCAATCAGGCTGTAAGATACATGTTGATGAAAGTGCTCGGCGAGAGAACTGCTCCAATTTTTGTGAAACATTTGGCTCTCGAGTCGAGCTTTGGAAGTGGAAGGGATATATTAAGGTTCCCAGAGAGTTTGAAGATGACTGTTCAACATTTGACGGTGAAAGGGAACAAAAATGGTCTGGAAGTGTTGAAACCAGTTTTCACCGGAATGGTATCTATTGGGGTAGATCAAATTTTGGAGGAAGATCTGGAATTTTTGAAGGGAATTCAAAAAATAGTGATCTTCAATGAAGCTGCTGATTTGGAGAAAGAGTTGGAGTGTCTTCCAGACAGGAAGAATTTGATTTTCACATTTGCAAAGGAAGATCTAATTCTTAGAATTTTGGAAAACTGGAGAAAAATTGAGCCGGAATCGGGGACAAAGTACATGTTTGGAGGGAATCAATATGACATGGAAAATATTTTGGAAATCATTTCAAAGGAAGAAGGTGCAGATGTCAAAAAGATGAGGAAGAAAAGGTAAGTACAGTATTTCAGAATTCTTTCGAATTTCAGTATCTCAGCGATTATATCATAATTTTTTCCAGAGGTCCATTCATCCACCCAATCGTGACTGTCCCAATCAACGACCTACTGGAAATAAAAATCTCAGTGTTCAAAGCCAAACGATTCGAGTATGGTATGCATGAACTTGAAATGCATCATGCAGTCATGGAACAAAAAGTATTTTGGTGGCTGAAAATGGAAGTTCAACCTATTACCTCTTTAATGTGATTTTTATATTGTTGACAATTTAAAATCTTCAAATTGTTTTGGTTCAAATTTTCCTTCATTGTCTAAATTTTCTTATTTAATCATGCTCCAGTTTATCAATTAAAGTCAAGCTTTGAAAATGAATTTATACAAATAAACTCTTACTTCTCAGTGTCATTGTTCAAAGAAATATGGACCAAAGCTCTAGAAAATTCGATTCACAAGGGAAGTGTTTTTACACAATGGTTGAGATTTTCTTGATAGTCTGTTCATTTGTACTATTTGACACGCTGAAAAACATGGTGATATTTTTAGCTGCCCCAAACTCACCAAAAAAATTTTTGAGCAGTTTGAATAGTTTGAATCAGAATCCTAGATTTTGAGTTTTTGAATAAATAAATAGCTTATTTTTCATTATGCTTGACTGAAATCTTGCCTATCCAGTTGGTGCAACCATATTGGCTAGCAAACTCGCAATTTTTATACCATTTTTAGTCATTTGCAAGAAAATGTAGCATATTCAAGATTTTGACGAATTTTCGGAAATGCCTGTTTTATGGCTCAAAAGCAATATTGAATCGAGAAATTTTGTGAGAACATCCTTTCTTACCATAAAAACAGGTTGCACGTGTTTTTTCAAGGTTACAAAATTTTTTTTGAAATTTCGATAAAATTGCTTAGGGGTCCCCATGGAAAATTTCCAAAAAATTAAAATTTTTAGTATGACTCCAAAATGTGTTCCATTCGATAGAAAAACACACTTTCTAAAGTATGGAATTTAAAAAACTCCGAAAAAAGAGTTTTCAGTCATCCAATAGTCGAAATCATCCTTGAATTTTAGTACTGAAAACACTTTCATAGCCGTAATTAGGCACTTACAAGGGAACCTTTTTCAAAAAGTGTCTTGGAATTTTCTATAAATTGGCTCATATATAGATTCGAATGCTGGCTTTCGATTGCACTAGGTCGCTACCTGCGCAAATTTCTAGAACTCGAGATATTTTGCTCCAAAGATTGTGCATTTTTCACCATGTAAACGCATTGAACTGCGTTTCTCGCTTCCCTCACTCTCTTCTACGCCCTAGGCGTTCAGTACAAAACAAGCAGCGATGGCCGAGAGGATAGTGCGCAGGGTAGGGATCTAGAGGTGCGGAGTTCGAAGCCAGTCTAGTGCATTTTTTCTTTTTCTTCTTTTTTACAACTTTTGTTTCGATGTTAACAAGTTTCTGATGCATTTTATGGGTTATTTCAGCTTCCTAGAACCCCAAAGTGTAAATTCTGACATTCTGAAAAAAATTCATTTTTTCGAAAATTCCAACTTTTTCATGCCTTTACCAGTCGAAAAAATTTCCAACTATTTTGAGGAAGATTTGGGAAGAACTTTCCGGCCATCGCTGCTTGTTTTGTACTGAACGCCTAGGGCGTAGAAGAGAGTGAGGGAAGCGAGAAACGCAGTTCAATGCGCTTACATGGTGAAAAATGCACAATCTTTGGAGCAAAATATCTCGAGTTCTAGAAATTTGCGCAGGTAGCGACCTAGTGCAATCGAAAGCCAGCATTCGAATCTATATATGAGCCAATTTATAGAAAATTCCAAGACACTTTTTGAAAAAGGTTCCCTTGTTAGACAGAAAAGGGCAGCTAAAAAATATACCATGTTTTTCAGCGTATCGAATAGTACAAATGAGCAAACTATCAAGAAAATCTCAACCATTGTGTTAAAACACCTCCCTTGTCAGGCTCATCTATGACTCCTCATCTTTGAATCGATTCACTATTGTTTATCGGAGCCCCCTGCAGTAGGGCTCTCCTCATTTGAGGTCCAAAAATTAGGATTGTTAATAATTCCTATATTGTATTTGTTTCCTAACCTAATACCTAAGTTACACCGTCGACGCGTCTGCGCGGGGGGTAGAGGTAAAGCAGCAGCCGACACCTCACGGGTTCCGCCAGCCACTATGCTTTACGTGCAAAGGGGCGGGGCTTAGCTGAAAATGCCGCGAAAAGTAGCAAAATCTGAATAACAACAGGGGGTTTTCAAATACGCTTAGTTCAAAAATCATAGTGATTGTTCCCACAAAATATAGTGGAAAACTGAAAAATGGTGGAAAACTGGATGATCATGTAGCATGCAAAAATTGCAGTTTTTGCATTTCTTGTCGATTTCAGTACAAATCTTGTGCAATTTTCAAATTCAGCACAGTCGAAAACCCTTAGTAGCACACTTTCTGAACATTTTATGCAAGATTTCCAGAGATTTCGTTGTTTTCCGTTAAGCCCCGCCCCTTTGCACGTAAAGCATAGTGGCCGGCGGAACCCGTGAGATGTCGGCCGCTCCAGTTCACCTACTCCCGCGAATGGCTTATCGAATTTGTGATTCAACCAGTGAAGGAGACCTTGGCAACAAGGGCTATCCAAGAGAAGATAGGTCGCTCAACCATCTTAGGACTGGCGGCTCCCACTGAAACTAATTTTTGGACCTCAAACGAGGGGAGCTCTTCCAGCGAAGGGCTCCAAAAATACAGTTTTTTCCCTATAATAGTAGGACATACTTTCCCATTATCCAACCTCTTTTTCTGAATGATTAGTTGTTAGAGACGGTTTTCAAATCAAGGTACCTTTGGAATTCTTCTACCTCAATTTGACTATGTTGGGTTTCATTCCTTCTTTTTTTCAGACCGCGTTTAACAGAAATTGGCTTCCATTTCAGTTGGACGAAAATCGATGCCCGCTATATGGTGAGTCAGGATCACAATGATGAGCCAGGCCTATTTCAGTACTGTCTATCATACACCATCTCGAACCAGTGACCTCATTAATCTTGTTCCTCGCCGCGTGATCTATTGCGAAATCGGGGGAAATTTTCTTTTAGTAGACTTTGACTTATCAAGGTATTTTTCGCTTTCTTTTCACTTTCCTTTCAAGACATATCCCCCACAGATCAAAGAGTGAGCTCTCACTTTTTTACTCTCTCAAATCGATACACTCCTCCTTCTGTATATGTTTTTGTCTGTGTATCAAAAAAATGCGAGAGGAAAGGTCACCAGATGGCCTAGAGACAGTTGCACTTTTTCGAAAAACAACAGAAACAGACGAGAGGGGTGAAACAGACGAGAGGGGTGTGTATACATAGATGTGATGTCATCTGGTGTTGCGCACACGTGCTGAGGTACCGTAGTTTGATCTGCAGGGTGTTTAGTCAACAATAGTAATCGACTAAAGGCTAACAACGTGCTTTAGTACCCATCAGCTTTTCATTTGCTTAGACGAATTACGCAAGGCATTTCCCGGTAATGGTGGCTCCAAACTTGTTGCTATTCCCTAAAAGGAGACATAATAGATAACTTATAACTTTTTAGAAAATTAGTGAACAACTATTTTGGAGTTGATTATACAGATCATCTATTTTTCGCATGCCTGTATTTGTTCTTTTTTGCGTTAAAAACAACCATTCCACAGTAGCTTGGCGTCGAATCTGATGTTAAGTCCGCAGCCAAAAATATTTCCGAAAAAGAACTCGGTTGGGTCAAGTTCTAGTAGTTGCGAAACGTCACAGTTGCGAAACGTCACAGTTGCGAAACGTCGAGGTTGCGATATCTACGTTGGGGGCGAAATGTCACGGTTGCGAGATGTCGCAGTGGCGAAGTGCTGTAGAGCCGCTCAAATAGTGGAAAATTTTCATGATCTTAGAGTTTCCAATTTCTAAATCACATGACATTCGTCTCAAATGTCAGCTCCTCATGTGATCAGAAAAACATACATAAAAATTATTATAATCCTCAAGTCACCAAATGCAATAGAAACCCACTAATTAGACATCTGCTTTCCTTATACCTTGTGCTCTAATCTAGGTTTAAATTAGACATTGTCATAGTGCACTTTGGTGCCTGTTTTCGCCATCAAGTATGCAAGTTCAACGTAATTTAATTAAATCTTGACTAAGGCCAAAAAAGTTTCTTTGGAAAAAAAGGTCATAAAATGTCTGGTGAGTGTTGAGATTGGAAGCCGAAGCAGGCATAAACAAAAAAAATAACGAAGAAAATTTTTGATTGCAAAAAACAAAAGTCTGAAGGACGTTAATTGCTAGTCAAATCTTCACTTTTTCGAAAATGTTTTTCCATTTTTTTCCAAATTTTTCAGTTCCGATGATCATTCAACGTCAGCGATGATTTGCATTTTTACGCAAAATTCTTCCAAGTTTTCCATGTAGCTTTTTTTAACTTCATCAGGCCTGCTTTCGTCAATTAATACACCATGCGGGCCTTGCATTTTATGGAGGCGTGGCTTACCCTATGACTCATCAATGTGGTCTTTGAGAACATTCCTATTCACTCTTTTTATGACCCTCTCCATTTGCAAGTGTTTAGTTTATGACACCATTCAAATGTGAGTCTCCTCGGGTCTCTGCTTCCTTATTTTGAATGAGAAAGGGATGTGCTTATTTTTGAGTTTCTAAAATTTTTGGGCTCCGTGACACTTTGCAACCGGTCATTTCGCAACTACGATAGCTCGCCACACGTTGCGTTTTTATTAGAGAAATTTTCAAAATTTTCAACTTTTCATGTTACAGTTGCGAAATGACCGGTTACCAAGTGTCTCGGAGCCAATTTTTTATGTTATTTACATTTCGAAATTATTCGTCACCCGTTCTAAAAGTGTTCTGTTTCCCATCAAAACGTCATTGTCGTTCTTTTTCCGATTATGTTCGCCATTCCATTTCCCACGCACATGTATTTCTTTTTGAATTTTTTCCCGCCAAATTTCCTCCTCTATTCTTTTTCTTCCTTCAGTCGCTAGAACGGCTATAAACCAGCACATCCACTCTCGTTTTTCTTCCTTTCTTTCAAGGCTCCAAGACATTTCGCAACCAGTTCTTCCGCAACTACGACATTTCGCAACTCATGTCAATTTCGCAACTACGACATTTCGCTACCGGCCACGACAATCCGCAACCACGTCATTTCGAAACCATGAAATCCAGGATTTTTAAAGAAAGTTCACGTTAAAATCACAACTTTTCAAATGTTGACTATGACCTGGAATAGTTCACAATACCCTCAATCCCATACAACCTCAATGAACGTGAAGTGAACTAGTTTATAGAGTTGCGAAACGACTGGTTGCGAAACTTCCAGTTTTGAAATGTCTTGATTGCGAATTGTCGCGGTTGCGAAATCGACGTGCGTTGCGAAATGTCCCGGAGCCGTTTTCGAGTGATGTTTCTTTGAAAATTGAGGCTTGAATTCATATTGGCCCTTCGTATATGTCACATCTCAATTTTTAAAGGATCATAAGTCAAAAACCGTTTGTATTGGAAACTCAAAATTTTGATTTTCGTGTTCAGAAGGTACCAAAGTGTCAGATTGTCAAGTCGGTTTTTCGAAATTTTTTAGCACTTCTGTGTTCCCTTGTAAAAACAAAAAAAGTGCCCCAAAAAACCCTATTCCATCTTCCAGACCAACTTCAACAATGACCCCTGGATCGACTCCAGGCCCAAGTACTCGACCACCAAAAAAACGTCGACGTAGAGGTACTAGGAAACTTAAGTTCATTCAAAGAAAGAAGCATGTCCCTCATCGTCCTAGAAACTGTCAAGTGGAGACTCTTTCCAATTTTCATTTGGTCGGTCCTGAGATGAAGCAACATTACATGGTGCATTATGTGAAGGAGAAGTGAGTTGCTTGGAGTGGACCCCTTATTTATTTATTTTTTCTCTACTCGGCGTCAGATCTGATGTCAGGTCCGCAGACAGAACTACTGTACACGCTCACGCAAAAATGCACAAAAATCTTTTTGGCGTCATAACTCGGTTCATAGTGAACCGATTTTTATAGAAGTTTGATAGTTTTGTAGCTAATTATTTGGAGGATGGTCCCGAAATTTCAAAATTCTAATCTTTTCAGAAAACCAATAGCAACGCGCGCCGAGAGCATCTATGCTACATGTATCCATCTATTCTGGACTTATACCTTCCACGCGATTTCTATGGATTTGGATAAAATGAAAACTAGAGAGCTTACCAAAGAGGAGAACGATGTTCACATGGAACATGTGATTTCGGTGAAGAATTGGCAGAAGTTGAAAGCGGCAGGGATTCCGTTGGAAATTGGTTCGAATCGGGAGCAGTTGGTAAGGAAATTGGGTGTCGAATATTATGACGGGTCCGCAACCGAAACAGAAAACACTTCGCAACCAGCCGTTTCGCAACTACGAAATTTCGCAACACACGTAAATTTCGCAACTACGACATTCTGCAACCGGTCATTTCGCAACCACGAAATCTAGGATTTTTGTAGAACGTTCACGATAAAATCACAACTTTTCAAATGTTCATAGAGTTTCGAAATAAGTTTTAAAAAAGCGAAATGTTGTAGTTGCGAAGTGGCGTGGCGAAACGTCCAGGAGTCTAAAAAACCCTCCAAAAATCATTTGGCGTCGAATCTGACGCCAAGTCCGCAATAAAAAAGAACTGATACTCTCACGTAAAAGTGCAGAAAAACGTTAAAAATGGGAGAATAGAAACGTTTTGAGTTGCTTTGAAGGCTCCGGGACTTTTTGCCACTAGTCATTTCGCAACTACGGCGTTTCGCAACAGACGTCGATTGTGCAACCGCGACAATTTGCAACCAGGACATTTCGAAACTGGACGTTTCGCAACCCGTCGTTTTGCAACTCTACAGACTAGTCTACTTTACGTTCATAAAGGTTGTATGAGATTGAGGGTATTGTGAACTATTCCAGGTTCTAGTCTACATTTGAAAAGTTGTGATTTTAACGTGAACTTTCTACAAAAAGCCTGGATTTCATGGTTTTGAAATGACGCGATTGCGGATTGTCGTAGTTGCAAAATGACCGGTAGCGAAATTTCGTAGTTGCGAAACGACTCCTCAGCCTAAATGATCTGACACACTGAAGCAAAAATGCATACACTTCCTTTTTTCAGCGCCTGGACATCAAACGCTACAACCACCGCCTAGCCAACGGCCACCCGGACCCCTTCGGCAAATACCTGGAGCCAGGAGACTACGAGGATAGTGATCCCAGTACCGATGAAGAGGATTATAACTTCAATCCCTCGGACCCTTCAAAACCTCAGAATCGACAACTTTCGGAGGAGGAGAATCAAAAAAGACTTCGAGAAATTAAGAAGAAGTATAATGCGGAATTGGAAGAGGCACGTCAGGAAATCCTGGAGGGCAAGAAGACGATGGAGGAGTTTGAGAAGGTTCAGGACAAGATTTTCATGGAGAATTTGAAGAAGTATATGGAGAAAGGTGGAAAAGGCGTTTGGGAGGATTCAGATGAGGACGGCGACAAGGAAGATTCTGATGGCGAGGATTCTGAAGTGATGGAGTTTTCTCCTCCGGATTCTCCTAGAGTCCCAGACGTTCCAGACGAAGAAATTGATGAAATGGCTTGAATTTTTTAAATATTTGAATTATGTAATTCTGTTTTATTTTGGTTAGAGCACCTCTATGAGCACTTTGAGTTATGAGAGTTTTGAGTTTTACTAAATCATAAAACCTTCAATTTTTTCAATAAATTTTTTAAATGATTTACTAGATTCTTTTCAAAACGTTCGAATACTTTATTTTCAACAAAAAGAGCATTTTCAACAAAAATCAAACACCCCCATCAATCCCCTCCAACTCTAGTTCATCATCAAATTTGAATCCTTCTGGAAGTTTTTCTGGATTCTCCTTCCTCTCATAGATACTTCTCACAACCACATGATATCGTATTCTTCCGATTGGAAGTTTTTCCTTCATCTGGTATTTGAATTCTCGGTGCTCACAGAGTTGATAGGATTCTGTGAAGAAACAGGCCTAGGCATCTACACAGAAAGTGAAGGAAGAGAGTAGGAAGAGTAGGAAGAGGAGGCATATTGGCCAGGGTTTCTGAAAAAAAACAAGTAATTTTGGGTTTTGGCCTGAGAAAAATAAATGCTAAAACTAGGTACCATGTCATGAAAATAGGTAATAAGATAGCCACAGTAGTTTAAAATAACATGGTCGATTTTTGGTGCCACAACGAGAAAGTAGTTCTCAAACACAAGATTCAAACTCACACTAATCCAGAAGATACAAATGGCAGCAAGAACATGGAAAACTGCGAAGACAACGACATATGCTCTCACTCTAGAATATGGTTGCATTTCATGAGGCAAGTTGATGTAGAGCGTCGTTGAGAAGTTGGTGAACCAGTAGTAAGAAAATACCAGTAATAACAGGGCCAGTTGGAATAGAATGCCGGAAAACTGAAAATAATCTATATTTATAAAATTTATGATAGCGTCAAATCTGATGCCAGGTCCGCAGGAACCCAAAAAACTCACCAGTGTCAGAAACTCAGCTCGAAACGCAATCACACACAAAATCATCGTCCAAATCGACAGAATTATACAAAAATGTCCAAAAATTATATGAGACATCTTTTGAGTTTCCGGCATGATTTTCTTGAGACAGGGCTTGACCAAAACAGGGATCACAAAATACATAAAAAAGTACAGTACAAGCCATGCCGACCATATAATCGTGTCCTCAACTTTGGTCGGCATAAAGACAACCATGTAAATTGGCATTGGTATAAGAAGACTATGCCAGAATTCTTGATGGATGAAAAGAAATGAAGAGGTTGTGGTGAAAAATGGAAAGCAGAGTTCAACGGCAAACCATATCGGGGAGAGTAGGAATTTCAGGAACTTTTGAAGAACATCCCAAAGTTTTACAACAGCGGTAGCACAGTGGCGTGGCATTATAAAATCAATAAAAGAGATAGAATGGAGTGCGTTAGGAGGACAACCAAATGGAGAGTAGAACGGCATCTATCGATTGACTATCGACTGACTAAACCAGGTGGATTCCGCCCCCTTCGAGGGCTCCACCACCTGGCGTCCGCTTCTGTCCTGACTGTAAAATTTTTTTGCCTTTTTCTTTAAAGGGGATCTTCTATGAGGTCCACGGAGCTTTCGGCTCCTATTCCGGACCTGCAGCCTAAAGAAGACTACGGCGGGTAGCAGAGTATTTGGTGAGAAAGAATTTTTGTGAATGACCAACACAATGACCATTATTAGCAGCAGCAAGGCTGTCAAAATTTAGGCCGCGGACGCTTGTAGGCCGATTATTGTGTCCTCCACTTTGGTTGGAATGAAAATTCCAAATTGTTCGAATACTTTATTTTCAACAAAAAGGTACAAAAAGAACATTTTCAACAAATATCAAACTCCCCCATCGATCCCCTCCAACTCTAGTTCATCATCGAATTTGAATCCTTCTGGAAGCTTCTCTGGATTCTTCTTCTTCTCATAGACACTTCTCACAACCACATGATACCGTATTCCTCCGATTGGAAGTTTTTCCGTCATCTGGTACTTGAACTCTCGATGCTCACACAGCTGATAGGATTCTGTGAAGAAACATGCCCAGGCATCTACACAGAATGTGAAGGAAGAGAGAAGGAAGAGTTGGAAGAGGAGACATATCGGCCAGGGTTTCTAAAAAAAATGAAAACGAGTAATTTTTGGTTTTTTTCCTGAGAAAAATAAATGCTAAATTTGATTATCATGCCATGAAAATGGGGACAAAGATAACCCCAGTAAATTTTGTTTTTGTAATCGTGTAACTCTTATTAAAGGAGGATTCCGGTCAAAAATTCAAAATTTTGTATTGCTTTAAAATATGTAAAAATGTGCAAGGATTCCGAAAATCATAATGACAACGCTCAAAAATTGCACCAAAACCCCCGAAAATCTGCTCCGAAATGAGCAATAATCACGCGAATGGTCTAAACGGTAATGTACCCCGTTTGAGGTACGGCTTTTTGGACGGGACTATGCTGAATAGAACAAGCATAAAAAGTTATGTAAGGGGTTGGAACTTTTTTTTTAGCTTATTAACGGCCTTCGAGAAAATCAACTTTTTGTCAAAATTTCACGAAATCTGAAATTTTCATCTTCAAAGTGTCATAACTTTGTTTGTTCTTGACGGATTTTTGAAAACTAAAATAAGTCATAAAGAGAAAGCATTCGAAAATGTGATTCCAAAAACAACTATGTTTTATCTATTTTTGTAAAAAAGTTATACGTTGAAAACCATGAGTGCCAAAGTACCAAGAATGATCTAAAAATTTTTTAGGAATAGGACATTTTCTGGATTTGATTTTAAATGAAAGACCATGTCCGATATAGTATAAAAATAAAGTTTGTTATAGGGGTAACCGTCCAAATTTGAAAAATAATTTTGATTTAATAAAATTTTGTTTTGACATTTTTTGAGAAATTTAAAATTTCTTGCAATTTTTGCACTGAACTTCAAAACATTGTTTTGGAACCAAAATGTTCAAAATTTCAGCTTTTCAATAAACTTTAAATCGTAAAATTTGCTCAAGTTTGAAGCATTTTATGTTCGTTTGAAGTTGGAAGCCTGATTTTGAGATGCCCTCTGATAGTCGAAAAATGAAAATGATCCTAGAGCTTTGAAACTTTTTGCATTTTGTAGATAATTCAAATACAAAACATATTGTCAACGACAACTTTTCTCTATCTCTTCATCCGCCTTTGCAAAATATCAAAAGGAGAAAATCGCCATTCTGATGGGCTCGATATTATACTTCGCAATTTTGCAAACGGGGATGAAGAGATAGAAGAAAGTTGCAGTTGACAATATTTTTTGTATTCGAATTATCTACAAAATGCAAAAAGTTTCAAAGCTCTAGGATCATTTTCATTTTTCGACTATCAGAGGGCATCTCAAAATCAGGCTTCCAACTTCAAACGAACATAAAATGCTTCAAACTTGAGCAAATTTTACGATTTAAAGTTTATTAAAAAGATCAAATCTTGAACATTTTGGTTCCAAAATAATCTTTTGAAGTTCAATGCAAAAATTGCAAGAAATTTTAAATTTCTCAAAAAATGTCAAAATAAAATTTTATTTAATCAAAATTATTTTTCAAATTTGGACGGTTACCCCTATAACAAACGTTATTTTTATGCTATATCGGACATGGTCTTCCATTTAAAATCAAATCCAGAAAATGTCCTACTCCTAAAAAATTTTTAGGTCTTTCTTGGTACTTTGGCACTCATGGTTTTCAACGAATAACTTTTTTACACAAATAGATAAAACATACTTGTTTTCGGAATCACATTTTCGAATGTTTTCTCTTTATGACTTATTTTAGTTTTCAAAAATCCGTCGAGAACAAACAAAGTTATGGCACTTTGAAGATGAAAATTTCAGATTTCGTGAAATTTTGACAAAAAGTTGATTTTCTCGAAGGCCGTTAATAAGCTAAAAAAAAGGTTTCAACCCCTTACATAACTTTTTATGCTTGTTCTATTCAGCATAATCCCGTCCAAAAAGCCGTACCTCAAACGGGGTACATTACCGTTAAGGGGGCCGTGGCCGAGTTTCTCAAAAAACGGGGCGGAGTCAGCCAATGCAACTACGGACGCGAGCGCTGAGATTGACTTCCGTCAAATAAAAATGGCGCTGATTGGCTGACTCCGCCCCTTTTTTGGGAAACACGACCATACCATTCGCGTGATCTTTGTTTATTTTGGAGCCAATTTTCGGGGTTTCGGAGCCAATTTTTGAGCTTTTTCATTATGATTTTCTGAATCCTTGCACATTTTTACATATTTTGAAGCAATAAGTTCTTAAACACAAGATTCAAACTCACACTAATCCAAAAAACACCAATGGCAACAAGAAAATGAAAAACTGCGAAGACAACCACATATGCCCTCACTCTAGAATATGGTTGCATTTCAAGAGGCAAGTTGATGTAGAGAGTTGTCGAAAAGTTGGTGAACCAGAAGTAAGAAAAGACCAGAAATGGCATGGCGAATTGGAATAGAAGGCCGGAGAACTGAAAATGAATTACTTTCATTGTATTGATAAAAGTCTAACTTGACATCAAGTCTGATGCCGGGCCCGCAAAAGTCTTTAAAACTTACCACTGTCTGAAATTCAGCTCGAAACGCAATCACACACAAAATCATCGTCCAAATCGACAGAATCATACCAAAAAGTCCCAAAATTATATGAGACATCTTTTGAGTTTTTGGCTTGAATTTCTTGATGCAAGGCTCAATAAAAATGGGAATAACAGAAGTCATGACAAAGAAGAGTACAGGCCATGCAAACATTATTATTGTGTCCTCCACTTTGGTTGGAATGAAAATACCTATGCATGTGGCAAATGGTATTAGAAGGCTATGCCAGAATGCCTGATGGGTCCAAAAGAATGGGGAGATTGAGGTGTAGAACGGGAAAAAGAGTTCCAGACAGAACCATATCGGAAAGAGTAGGAATTTTAGTATCATTCGTAGTACATCACGAAGTTTCAGATCGCCAGAATCACCGTGTCGGGGCATTGGGATGGAGAGAATGGAGAAGAGTGGAAGAGGGAGGGATAACCAAATGGAGAATTTTTGTGAATATCGATTGAATAACCGCGACAGGTCCACACAGTGTCTCGGACTATCTGACATCAAGTGTTTAGGTCGACAAGGTATGGGCTGCGTAAATCTTTGGATGACTGCCAAGACACACCTGTTGTTGTCTCCACACAAGTTTCATTGAGAATGGTCTACGATTGAAAACAGGACAAAAATCAAAATCAATTCTTGAAGTTGTCGTTCTCA
This sequence comes from Caenorhabditis sinica, assembly GCA_963932045.1. Lineage (NCBI taxonomy): Eukaryota > Metazoa > Nematoda > Chromadorea > Rhabditida > Rhabditidae > Caenorhabditis > Caenorhabditis sinica. The sequence goes on from OZ009943.1 coordinate 18,662,035, forward strand.
AAAAATCGCTTTAAAATCTCGAAAAATGGCTCCGAAATGAGCGAAAATCGCAGAAGTCGTTTCCGGTGGCCGTGGCCGAATTTCCCGAAAAAGGGGCGGAGCCAAGCGCAGTGATTGGCTTCCGCACGACTGCAAAGACGCTCATACGCTGACTCCGCCCTCTTTTTGGGAAACACAGCCACGGCCACCGGAAACAACTTCTGTGATTTTTGCTCATTTCGGAGTCGTTTGCCCGGGTTTTTAGAGCGATTTTTGAGCATTTTCATCATGATTTTTGGAATCTACGCACATTTTAACGTATTTTAAAGCAATAAAAGTGTTCTTCAGAATTCCCTAGCCAAACAAATTTCGACCACCGACCAATTATCAAACTTTCACCTTTTCCTTGAATGTTTGTCATGTTCTTCTTTTTCTTCTTTTTGCAGTCCCCCCTTCATTTCCTTATCACTCCAAAAACTCCAAAATTGAAATTCGTCTGTTTAGTAGTCTCCGTGTCTCTCTCTCTATTGTCTTCTTGTTAGCAGTATCAATTTCTGCCTCTTATCAATTTTCGTCTCCAAAACCTAATTCACTTTTTGTGCTTGCCGAGTCAAACATGCGGCGGTTTTTGACAACAGCACTAATTTTAGTGGTATTTTTGGCTGCAGTGGATGCGGGTAGAAGAAGTCGTTTGTTCCAGGTGAGGATTCAGAAGACGTCAGATTCAGAATTCTGAGATTCTGAATGTTAAACTATTCGGGAATTCATAAATGACTGTGATTCTGTAGTTTGGCTTTCTGGAAGCTTTAGAGGGTTCTGAAATAATGCTTTTCTGGAATTCTGAAAATTTGAATTCCCTCCATATCGCCTAACATTCCCAGAAACTCAACCGAAAACCAACCAACTATGATACGGTACCAAATAATGTCGAAGTCGTTTGGTACAAGAATATGCGGCTGGACCATTTCACTTGGGGAGACACAAGGACTTTCGATTTGAGGTAAGTAAGAGGGTATGGTACCATATGGTATCGTACTCCATGGCATCATGGATCATGGTTCTATGGTGTTGGGATACAGTAAACTATGGGTACTCTAGTTCATGGTACCATCAATTATGGTATTATGGTATCAGACCCTATACATCATGGCATCATAGGCATCATATTTCATGATACCATGAGTACCGTACTCCATGCTACCATAATCATGGGTACCATACACTATGTTATTATGGGTACCATACTCCATGGTATCATTGGTACCAAGCTTCATGGTACAGTAATCATGGGTATCATACACCATGTTATTATGGGTACTTTACTCGACGGTATCATTAGTACCATGACTCATGGTATAGAGATTATGGGCCCCATACTCCTCCATGGTATCATTGGTACCATTTTTCATGGTATACGGGATGTCACGCTCTATGGAATCATTGTATACCAACGTTTTTGATATCATGGATACCGTTCTCCATGCAGGTACCATAATGCATGATTCCATAGGAACCCATTATACCATAGATGATATCTCCCATGGTCCATATTTCATGGTACTATGGCTCATGAGTACCATGCTCCATAGTATTATGGATACCATATCATTAATCATGGTACCCATGGTATTTGATGGGTCTCAGCAAAAGCAAACAGAAATTTTGAATTCCATAGTAATACTCTCCTTTCTTGGAATTTTGTTACCTTATGGGGTCAGGGCATGTGCGATATTCCCTAAGGGAAAACGCGCTCCATCGCAACTTGACTGAAATTTGAATTTTCAGCTCTCCCGCCGTTTTGAAAACAGCGAAACATGTTTTGGTGAGTGCGTGGAATTCGACTGCTGCCCGACTTGGCCACGAGGAGTCCACGCACCCACCAAAACATGTTTCGCTGTTTTCAAAACGGCGGGAAAGTTGCAATAGAGCGCGTTTCCCCCTGGGGAATATCGCTAATATATTCTACCCTATAACAAGCACCACATTTTCAGAATCATGTGGAACAACACCTTCTACCAACCAGGCGGTCCCATCTTCTTCTACACCGGAAACGAGGGTGGCGTCGGCACATTCGAAGTGGCCACTGGTATCATGTTCGATCTCGCTCCAATCTTCAACGCCTCTATCATCTTCGCCGAGCACAGATTCTACGGAGCCACTCAACCATTCGGAAACCAATCCTACAGTACTTTGGCCAATGTTGGATACTTGACAAGTGAACAGGCGCTGGCTGATTATGCAGAGTTGCTGACTGAGTTGAAGAGGGATAATAACCAATTCAAGAGAACTTTTTCGAAGGATACGCAGGTTATTTCGTTTGGAGGATCTTACGGTGGAATGTTGTCGGCTTGGTTTAGACAAAAGTATCCGCATATTGTTAAGGGGTGAGTGTATTGGGTTGGTTCGCGGTCGGGCGGTCGGGCGGTCGGGCGGTCGGGCGGTCGGCGGTCGGGCGGTCGGGCGGTCGGGCGGTCGGGCGGTCGGGCGGTCGGCGGCCGACGCATTGGCAGCTGCGTTCAAAAATCGTTTCATAACACCTTTCAACTTGATTTTGGTAAAATGCGTCAAGAGACAAAATTGCTCAGCGTAAAATTTCACATTGAATGATATTTTACAATTTTGAAAACCAGGAAAAAATGTTTTTGAAAATTTTAGTCCTATAATAATCCTCTTAACATATTTGTAATGGGCTTTTGATCGCATCAAATTTTTATGAATCACTTCTTGAAATTGTGAAATAGAAGCTTTTCTAACCAGTAGCATCACTCCTAAAAATATTTATGAACATTGGAAAATCATGGTTTTAGAAAATTGGTCATCACTGTCCCTGATAAGAAAAAATTAGTAAGCAAAAGGTAAATATGTGTTACGATTTCGATCACGGAAAACTCTTTTTATGGGGTCGATGATTATTTTGAGTCATCAAAAATGGAGTTATTCGTGACCAGTGGTGATTATGGGTAAAGTACAAAGGGTCAGGGAAAGGGAGTATATCTCAAAAGCCAATAGAGTTAGCTAAAATTGGTCAACTGCAAGAAAATAGAGCATAAAATTTTACACATTTTGTTAGTTTACATAATTTTGGCAAATCTTAAGCTTCCAGAGATACAGGGCTTCAAAGTTTAGAAGAGACGCACACAGGTCTCTGCTCAACTTCAATCGCAAATATCTCATTAGCCATTGGAGCTATTAAAAAACTGTTAATGCACAAAATATAGCCCAGGAAATTTTAAATACTTTAGTAGTTAACAAAATTTTAGTATCTTTGACGGCTCTAGAGATACAACGCCTCGAAGTTCAAATCAGACGCAGACTGCTAGACACTCCAGCTTCTCTGCGTCTCTCTCACTCTCTCTCTCTAACTTCAAACGCGTATATCTCATTAACCGTTACAGTCACTAAAATGTTGTTAATTACGGAAATGTAGCGCAGAAAATTTTACACGTTTCACTAGTTGACCCTATCTTGGTAACTTTAATGCTTCTTGAGATATAGTGCTTCAAAACTCGTAAGTTGGTAGACACTCCAGCTTCTCTGCGTCTCTCCTAAAACATTGTTACAGTAACCACAAAAATTTTCAGAGCCTGGGCCGCCTCCGCCCCTTTGATCTACATGCACGATGGTGGTGTTGATCCAGGAGCATTCGACAATATCACCTCGAGAACTTATGTGGAGAACGGATGTAACAGATTCATTTTGGCAAATGCTTGGAATGCAGTTCTGAATCTTTCAAGCACAGGTAGGTCAAAAGTAGCACAGGTAGATCAAAGTTAGGTGAAGTATTCCTGACTACCGTAATCACAACCAAACTTGACCATTTCCAGACGACGGTCGCAAATGGCTCAACGCCAACCCCAACTTCAAACTCGACCCCCGCACCCCTATCCGTAATCAAACCGATGGTTGGAATCTGAATGCCTACATCCGAGAGGCCATCGAATACATGGCTATGGTCGACTACCCATACCCAACTGGTTTCCTCGAACCCCTCCCAGGATACCCAGTTACAGTAGCCTGTGGATTCATGAACGCCACTGGTACCAGTTTCAGTGATCAGGACTTGGTTACCGCTGTTGTCAAGGCGGCTAATATCTACTATAACTATAACAATGACCCCAACTTCACCTACTGTATTGATTATACCATTTGCGGAGATCAAGGAACCGGAGGACTCGGAGATGATGCTCTTGGATGGCCATGGCAAGAATGTTCGGAAATTGTGATGGCAATGTGTGCTAGTGGAGGAGCAAATGACGTTTTTTGGAGTGAATGTGGAACGAATATTTGGGATGATTTGAGGGATCAGTGTCAAGCCATTTTCGGTGGAATGGGTTGGACTAGCAAGAATTGGAATATCGACGCGGTGAAGACACTCTATGGATATGATCTTTCAGGATCGAGCAACTTGATTTTGACGTGAGTTTTTTTCAATAGAGCGCACTTTCAAATTAGCCTATAAAAGGCTTAGGGACGTTTCGCAACCAGTTGTTTTGCAACCAGTCGTTTCGCAACTACGGCCAGTCGTTTCGCAACTCACGTCAATTTCGCAAACCGCGACGATTCGCAACCGAGACATGTCGAAACTGGACGTTTCGCAACTCACGTCGCTTTCGCAACCGGGACAATTCGCATCAAGAAATTTCGAAACTGGACGTTTCGCAACTCTATAAACTAGTCCACTTTACGTTCATTAAGGTTGTATGGAATTAAGGCTATTAAGGGCACCCTCAATCACACACAACCTAAATGAACGTACAGTGGACAAGTTGATAGAATTGCGAAACGGCTGGTTGCAAAACGTCCCGTTTGAAATTTCTTGGTTGCGAGTTGTCGCAGTTGCGGAATGTCCGGTGCCCTATAAAAACCTTATTTTCCAGCCAAGGCCACTTGGACCCATGGTCCGGCGGTGGTTACAAGGTCGACCAGAACAATGCTGCCCGCGGAATCTATGTTATGGAAATCGGCGGATCCGCCCATCACTTGGACCTTCGTCAACCAAATACTTGTGATCCGAATACAGTAGTCAATGCTAGATATCAGGTAATAATTGGGAATACTGGGTCAGGATGATTAGCAGCGTCGCGGTCGGTCAAATTTCTGTTACTGCTAGAAACCAATTAACAAGATGTTCGCTCTTCTAGTGAAGGATGAACTTTTTCTGTTAGTTGGCGTCAAATCTGGTGTTAGGTCCGTAATGCACACTCACGTAAAAATGCACAATCTTACCTTCAGCCATAACTCCCGTCGTTGTGAACCGATTTGGATGAAATTTTTATAGATTTCTTGCAAAATTAATGCTGATATTTTCAGATTGTCCAAATCCTGAAATGCTGGGTCGATGTCAACTGCAACACTATCCCAACTATCTCCGCCCTTCCAAGCCTCTCCATCCCAACTGGTGTCACCTGTAAAGATCGTGTCGGAGAGTACCCATGGGGTCAAACTGACAAGGGAACCGTCACTTCATCTATTCTCATTTCTTGTATCCTTTCCGTGTTTTATGCTTTGTTGTAAGCAAAAAAATCTAAGTACACTTTTTTTAAAAATGAAGAAAAAATGAGTGTTCATGACATCAATTTCATAGTAGAGAAGTGAGGAGAAAAGGTGTGATTAAGACGGGGATTAATCTCGAAAAAAATTTTTAGTCGTTATCAGGTAGGTTAAGACGGGTGGTGCATGTACATAAAAACGAAATGATCGCTTATTTTAACTATTTTTTGTTTTAAAAAATGAAGTTTTTGGAATGTTTTCTACTGCTGCTAGCAGTAGTGGATGCTAGTAGAAGAAGTCAATTGTTGAAGGTGAGCTTATTTCAAAAAAAATTCAACCATTTCCATATGAGTTCCATCTTCTGCAGAATCTGAATATAAATTTTTGAGCAGTCAAAAGTTGGATCGAAGATCCCAAGATCACAAGAGTCTGAGGGTCCAAGATTCAACGATTCCCAGATTCGGCTCTGAGACATTTTGCTACCAGTCGTTTCGCAACTACGACACTTCGCAACTCACGCCAATTCCGCAACTACGACACTTCGCAACTCACGTCAATTTCGCTACTGCGACAATCCGTAACCACGCCATTTCGAAACCACCAAATCCAGGATTTTTGTAATAAGTTCTCGTTGAAATTGCAACTTTTTAAATGTGGACTATAACCTGGAATAGTTCACAATACCCTGAATTCCATACAACTTTCATGAACGTAAAGTGAACTTGTTCTTAAAGTTGCAAAACGACTGGTTGCGAAACGTCAAGCTTCGAAATGTCTTAGTTGCAAATTGTCGCGATTGCGAAATCGACGTGAGTTGCGAATTATGGCGATTGCGAAATGTCCCGGAGCCCAAAACCAATTAAGCTCAAACAAAAAAGACTAGCCAGCTACTTTAACCATATCCATGAAATGGTAGAAACTTGTTAGCTTAAGCCCTGGCAATAAAGTTCTCATAACTCAATTTGGGTGCACAACATGCTAGTTTTGAGTTCAGAATCGGGTTTCTCGTGGTCGATTTGGTACAGGGCCGTGTGTTTTTTCTTTAAAAAAGATGTTTTCTTCTTTTTCTTTTCTTATGAATCTTGATCGACTTCTTCTCCTGCGAGGTGACACGGTGTGGAAGCGCTGGTTTCGGTTTCCTCCTTTTTTCCGAATCCTGTTGAAGGTCCATTCGCTTCTTCTACACTTGCAGTTGAATCAACGCGACGTCGTTGTGTCTGAATCTGAATCCCGCGGATCTTCTTCTCCATTATCCGACGTCATCGATACTTCTGAATCACAGCCGAATGGAGTAGATGAAGACGTCGAACGTCTTCGGATCCGATTTCGAGAAGTGCCTTCGCCGACGAGTCCATGCTGGAGATCCATCTTCTCCTTCGATGACGTTGTGCTTTTGAGTTCCTCATCTGCTTCTGAGTTCTGGAAGTCTTCTGGCGGTCCGACATCATCTGATAATTGATCCACGTCTTCGGATCCATTCTCTTCTAGGACTCCTCCTCACTCCTCTTATTTTCCGTCGTCGTCTACCGCTGGCTCACAGTCGCCCGCCACGACGCGCGGTGGTTTTCAAAAAACGCGAGCGGTATATAAAGGCGGGGGCGGCAGGCAGCGCCAAAGCTTTGAGCGAGCGCCTCGCCCCTTCGCTCTTTTGGCGCTAACGGTGAAAAAAGCTCATACTTTCAATGCGAATATCTTCACTAAAAATAAAGATTTCTGTACTACTTTTTATATCAAAATGTAGAGCTCAATGAGATCTACAAAATGATATGCATATCAAAAACGTACAATAAAAACTGAGAATAGTGGCTTTTGGTGCTCGCATGAAAAGGAACTCATATTTTCAACGCGAATATCTTTGCTCAAAATGAAGATTTTTGTACTGATTTTTATACCAAAATGAAGAGCGCAATGAGATCTACAAAATGATATAAATGGTTACTAAAAAATTTCAGAAACTCCACCCTCCAGCTACATCAAACGATGATGCTCTAAATGTGGAAACTGTGTGGTACAGGAACATGAGGTTGGACCATTTCGATTGGGGAGATGATAGAGTTTTTGATATGAGGTAGGTTTCAATACTATTTGCTATTTATGTTTTATTAGCGATATTCCCTAAGGGAAAACGCGCTCCATCGCATACTTGGCTGAAACTTGCATTTTCAGATTTCCCGCCGTATTGAAACAGCGAAACATGTTTTGGTGGGTGCGTGGACTGCTGCCCGAGTTGTTCACGAGGAGTCCACGCACCCACCAAAACATGTTTCGCTGTTTCAAAACGGCGGGAAAGCTGAAAATTCAAATTTCAGTCAATTATGCGATGGAGCGCGTTTCCCCTTGGGGAATATCGCTAATATGTGTTATCTGTTATTCATATAGGTTATATTTCATGCACCACATTTTCAGAATAATGTGGAACAATTCCTTTTACCAACCGGGAGGCCCCATCTTCTTCTACACTGGCAACGAGGGCGGTCTTGAGTCCTTCGTCACCGCCACTGGCATCATCTTCGATATCGCTCCAATGTTCAACGCCTCCATTATCTTCGCCGAGCACAGATTCTATGGACAAAGTTTGCCATTTGGAAAGGAATCTTTCAAGAGTTTAGCCAACATTGGATACTTGACTAGTGAGCAGGCCCTGGCTGATTATGCCGAGGTGTTGATGGAGTTGAAAAGGGATAATAACCAATTCGGGAGAACTTTCTCGAAGGATACGCAGGTTATTTCGTTTGGAGGATCATACGGTGGAATGTTGTCGGCTTGGTTTAGACAGAAGTATCCGCATATTGTTAAGGGGTAAGTGTATTCGGTTGGCGGGCGGTCGGGCGGTCGGGCGGTCGGGCGGTCGGGCGGTCGGGCGGTCGGGCGGTCGGGCGGTCGGGCGGTCGGGCGACCGGGCGGTCGGGCGGTCGGGCGGTCGGGCGGTCGGGCGGTCGGGCGGTCGGGCGGTCGGCGGTCGGCGGTCGACGCGCTGGCGACTGACATTTAGAAATCGCTTCATAACACCTTTCAACTTGATTTTGGTACTTTGAGCCAATAGACAAAGTTGCTCAGCATAAAATTTTACATCGAATCATGTTAAGAAACCCTAGAAAACTTGGAAAAATATTTTTGACAATTTTGATCACTCCTAGAATTTCGAAGAGTTCTTGTTTTATTACTTCATGATATCTGAAGACTGTATCTACCATAAAGTGATGAGACGTCACCTGCTACAATGCTATTTTCAGCGCCTGGGCCGGCTCCGCCCCTTTGATCTACATGCACGACGGAGGTGTAGACCAAGGAGCCTTCGACAATGTCACCTCGAGAACTTACGTGGAAAACGGATGTAACAGATACATTTTGGCAAACGCTTGGAATGCTGTTTTGAATTTGTCTAGCACAGGTAGGTCAAATATTGAAAATGTTCCTGACTACTGCAATCAAAATCAAACTTGACCATTTCCAGATCCCGGTCGCCAATGGCTCAACGCCAACCCCAACTTCAAACTCGACCCCCGCACCCCTATCCGTAATCAAACCGATGGTTGGAATCTGAATGCCTTTATCCGTGAAGCCATCGAATACATGGCCATGGTCGACTACCCTTACCCCACCGGATTCCTCGAACCCCTTCCAGGATACCCAGTTACAGTAGCCTGTGGATTCATGAACGCGCCAGGGGAAAACTTCAGTGACGAGGACCTGGTTACCGCTGTCTCCAAAGCTGCCAATATCTACTATAATTATAACAATGACCCCAATTTTACCTATTGTATTGACCCAAGCGTTTGTGGAGATCCAGGGACCGGAGGACTTGGGGGAGACTTTTTGGCTTGGCCGTGGCAAGAATGTTCGGAAATTGTGATGGCGATGTGTGCTAGTGGAGGAGCAAATGACGTTTTTTGGAGTGAATGTGGAGATAATATCTATGATATATTGAAGGATCAGTGTGTAGGAATCTTTGGAAGTATGGGGTGGAATAGTTCGAATTGGAATATCGACGCGGTGAAGACTCTCTATGGATATGATCTTTCAGGAGCGAGTAATATGATTCTGACGTGAGTTTTGTAAAGTTCAGCGGAGCGCACTTGCAGACTCAGGTGGCAATCAAGCGAGTAGAGCGCGTTTTCTCATCAACAGTAGAGCGCACTTGCAACTAGCAGACAAAGTCCAATAGAGCGCATTTCCAACATTCCAACTAAACTCTGAAACCCCTTGAGTTGCGAGTTGTTGCAGTTGCGAAATGGCTGGTTTCGAAATGTCCGGTGCCCCATACAATATGTATTTTCTAGCCAAGGCCATCTAGACCCATGGTCCGCTGGAGGTTACAAGGTCGACCAGAACAACGCTGCCCGCGGAATCTACGTTATGGAGATCCCTGGCTCCGCCCATCATTTAGACCTTCGTCAACCAAATACATGTGATCCGAATACAGTAGCCAATGCGAGATATCAGGTGAGCACGCGTTGCGGTTGCGTCGCGGTTGCGTCGCGGTTGCGTCGCGGTTGCGTCGCGGTTGTCCCATATGGCCAGGTGTCTTGGGTCAAGTTTGGCAAATCAAGAGTCACATTGCTCTTTTTCCAGATCATCCAAATCCTGAAATGCTGGGTGGACCCAGGATGCCATGAAAATCCAGAACTCCTCACTCTCCCAAATCTGGAAATTTCGAAGAATACAGAATGCAAGGATGTGGTCAGGGGATATCCATGGGGACAGGCAAATGCTGGAGGGATGACGTCATCTGCTGCTCCAGATCAGAAGACGTCAACGATAACTTCGGGGGTCCAAACTTCTACTCTGGGCATGAAGACGTCAACCATGGTTTCAGAAGTTCAGACGTCGTCAGCTTCTCCTATTCAGAAGACGTCCACGATGGTTCCAGATGTCAAGACAACGACAATCCTTCCAAACGTCCAAACGTCAACTTTGAGTCTGAAAACGTCTTCTGCAGCTCCAGAAGTGAAGACGTCTACAGTCGCTCCAAACGTTCAGACGTCAACTATCGCTCCAGAAATCAAAACATCGTCAGCGGCTCCAGAAGTGAAAACTTCAACAATTCTTCCAGTAGATCAGAAGACGTCAACGATTCTTCCTGACGTCAAAACCTCATCAGTTGCTCCAAATGTCCAGACGTCGTCAGCCGCTCCAGATGCCCAGAAGACGTCAACAATCATTCCAAATATCCAGACATCGAGTTTAGCTCTAGATGTGAAAACCTCAACTATCCTTCCAAACGTTCAGACGTCTTCTCAAGCTCCAGAGAATCAGAAGACGTCCACCATTCTTCCAGAAGTCAAAACATCAACTATCCTTCCAAATGTTCAGACGTCGTCAGCTGCTCCAGAAGCCAAAACATCTCCAGCACCCAATTTGAAGACGTCCCAGAATCCTGAACTTTCGTCGAAGGCACCAGTCGTAATGACGTCTACGATTGCTCTAAACGTTCAGACGTCGTCAACTGCTCCAGAAGTTCAGAAGACGTCAACAATGGTTCCTAATGTCCAGACATCATCAGCTGCTCTAAATGTCCAGACGTCGTCAGCCGCTCCAGAATCCAAAAGCACCTCCTTCCACCCCAAAATGACTTCCACCGTGAATTCTGAAGTGTCGACGTCATCTGCACCCACTTCAAAAGTGACTTCTTCTGAATCTACATATTCTTTAACGTCATCAACGCCATCTCCCACTTCTACTTCTACAGTTCGCGCAACAACATCTTCTTCAACTTCAAACTCGATTTTCTTCTCGGTTCTAGTCATCATTATTTCTGTTGTCGTCTAGATTTTGAATCCTCGAGATATTAAGAAAAATAAAACAGCTTTCAGATTTGATCATTTATTGTTGACAAAGTTTCCAGATGGAAAAGAATACATTAAGAGAAAGGAGAAAGTTTTGACAAAATCCACTAGAACGGTCGGTTCGCAACTACGACATTTCGCAACGGTTCGTAAACCCTCAATCACAGACAACCTAAATTAACGTAAAATGGATAACTTTTGAAAGTTGCGAAACGACTGGTTGCGAAGCGTCTTGGTCGCGAATCGTCGGGGTTGCGAAATGTCTCGAAGCCACTAGAGCACATCTGTCAGTCCAAGGTTTTAAGTGCAGTTACAGTAATGCTTATGGGTTACGAAGTAGATCAAAAGTTAAGTAAGGTCCAGGACAGTAGATAGCGATAACGGTATAGTGTTACTGTAGAAGTATTTTAGGAAAGTAGTCCACTAGTGCAGTTTTGAGAGTAGTACTCAAAGTTCAAATTGATAGCAAGGGAGAGGAAGTCCAACAGTAGGAAAGTTGTTAAAGGTGTTACGGAAAGTGGTACCGTAGGTGGCAATGTAAAGGGTACGCTATTTGGTATAAGGGAACTTTACTTAAAAGAGGGGAGCGGGAAGTCAGATTTACTGAACCAGTGGGGTCATGAGCAATTCTGACAGTGAGTCCAAGTTAGTTCATATTAGTTCGTAAGTAGGGGATAGGTGTTCCGGTAAGTGGTACCGTAGGTGGTAAAGTAGATGGTACGGTACGGTTCGAGTCCAAATCAGTCCAAATGAATCAAGGCAGAATAGTCCAGTACGTTAGAATGAGAAGGGCAGAGATACGGTAGGGGAAAGTTGAGTAACTGGAAAGCGGGAGTCCAGTGAGTTAGACAGGAGGGTCAATGGCAAACCCGATGCGGAAAAAGAGAGGGCCAGAGACCTTGGAAGAATCAGAGTTTCTGGGGGTATATGGATGATCGGGGGAGAGTTTGATAGAGAAGTCCAAGAGAGTAAGAAGGTTTCACTTCAGAAATAGCCTAGTAGTTTGGACAAGATGGATAAGGTTAGTTCATATGAGTAGGTAGGTATGGTAGGTTGTACGGTGAGTGATAGGTGGTGCGGTAGGTAATAGGCAGGTAGGTTTAGTAGTATGGTAGGTGATAGGATAGGTGGAAGGATGGGTATAAGGTAGAGAGTCCGGTTGGGGTAGGTGCTACGGTAAGTGGTACCGTAGGTGGTGAGGTAGGGGGTACGGTAGGTGGTAGGTGGTAGAAGGATTGAGGTTTATAGAATCCAGGGAAACTGGCAGTGTTCGAGAACCAACGACGGTCATGGGAAATTCCAAATCCAAGTTAGTCCATACGAGTAAATACAGAATAGTCTAGTACGTTAGAATGGAGAGGATAGGGATAGGGTAACGGATAGTCCAGTTTTACAAAGAATTTAGAAAGCGGAAGAGCCCGGAGAGTTTGGCAGGATGCCCGAGGGTATATGAAGAACAGAGGGAAAGATTTTTCAGACCGGCTCGGGTAGAACAAGAGAGTAAAAAAGAGTGGAGAAGTCCAGAAGAGTAAAAGAAAGGCGATGATAGCAGTCTAGTTTGGAAGAGAGGTATATAGGAGGACAAAGATTCTGGCATTTTATTTCATTACAAAACGAGTTTCAAATAGCGGAAAAGAGCAACCTAAAGACACTGATCACACCCCCACTAGTTACCAGAGGGTCACCCTTGAAAACGACGGAAGCTGAATGCTGAACGCTGAAAACATTAGAGGTTACTCATAAGCCACTGGCCCATGGGATTGTCTGTACACTATTAGCTCTATATCTCATGTCTAAGACGCCTCGAAAGTCCCTATTGGACTACTTCAAACCACGAAGGCGATAGGGCGAATCCCTAGGAAACATGCATGATTACTGTTGTGTTGTATGTATGTTATGTTTGTTCTCGATATCTGTTATGTCTAAGACACCTCGAAAGTCCCTATTAGACCGCATCGAACCACGAAGGCGATAGGGTGAATCCCTAGGATGTTTGTTTTCGATATCTCATGTATAAGACGCCTCGAAAGTCCCTAATGGACCGCATCAAACCACGAAGGCGATAGGGCGAATCCCTAGAGATGTGTGTGCTTGCAATGTAGTTTTTGTTTTCCTTCTACTCATTTATGTGCGTGGCCAGTGGCTAATTCTAATTTACCTCACTAAATTCCTCTGCCCGCCTTTTATCCAACTCGAATCGGCGAGATCCTTCCTCGCTGCCATCCATCGCCTCGGTTGACCTCGATTGACCTCGATCGCGCCCTCCGCCATCCATTCGGCCCAAACCATCTCGTCGCGATCCTTCGAAGTCTGAAAAAAATTTTTTGTTAAAAATAGGGTCGAGGAAAAACTTTCAGAAGACTAGGGGCAATGGGCGGGCGGTAAATTAGGGCGAGCGGCATATGGATGGGCGGCAAGTGGGCGGTCGGCAAGTGGGCAGGCGGCATGTGGACGGCCGGCATGTGGATGGGCGGCATATGAATGGGTGGCAAATGGATGGGCGTGCGGAAAGTGCGCGGGCGGCAAATTGGCAGGCGGTAAATGCACGATCGGCGAAAGGAAAATGGGCTAATAACCGGGCGGAAAGCGGGCGGTAAATGGATGGGCGGGCGGCATGTGGATGGGCGGCAAATGGGCGGTCGGCAAATGGGAAGTGGGCGAAAAGTGGGCGGAAAATTGGCGGGCGGAAAGTGGTCGGGCGGCGATTAGGCGGTCGGTAAGTGGGCGGTCGGCAAAGGAAGTGGGCGGAAAGTGGGCGGAAAATGAGCGGTCAGTAAGTGAGCGGTCGGGGAGTGGGCGGCGGAAAGTGGCCGGTCGGCAGTGGATCGGCGGCAAATGCACGGCCGGTAAAGTGGAAGTGGGCGAAAAGTGGGCGGTCGGTATGTGGGCGGGCGGCGATGGGGCTAGTTGCAAACCGGCAGTGGACGAATAGGCAAGAAAATAAGCGGTCGGTAGGTGGGCGGTCGGAAAGTGGGCGGGCGGAAATTAAGCGGTCGGAAAGTGGGCGGGCGGCGAGTGGGCTGGTGTCGAACAGGCAGTGGGCGAATGAGCAAGGGCGCACGTACGACTACCCTCATGGAAACCCAACTGCCTAGGGCTCCGATAGTGATGAAAAAGAGGGGAAAACGTACCTTAACCTTTTCCACATGTTGCTGTCCCACGGGCCACTGGTGTAGATGTCCAAATGGCGGGGGTTGAACCCTGAGAAAATAGAATATCGAGTGAATAGAATAAGAATATAGAGACGCAAGATGGTAAGATCCAGGAAAAAAATTCAATAATGATGACTAAAAAATGACACAAAAAATCAATGAAAGTGCCCCCGAAAAGACACACATCAACACAAAAAATCGAAAGAAATGAGACCCGGTCATCTTTCCAGGAGAAAGAGGTGTAAATTTTTGATCTACCCCCCACGGGGTAGATCAAAGAGAACAATTGGAAAATGTGGGTCTACAGGGGAGTTTGAATATATGACACTGCCCGCAAGGATCTCACAAATTTTGATCTACACCTGGAGATCAAAAAATTTTTGTGCGAAAAACAAAAATTGGTCATGCTCCTTTAAAGGAGGAATCCGACCAAAAAATTGTGTTGCTTTAAAATACGTAAAAATGTGCGAAGATTCCAAAAATCATAATGAAAATGTTCGAAAATCGCTCTAAAATACCGAAAAATGGCTCCAAAATGAGCAAAAATCCCAGAAGTGGTTTCTGGTGGCCGTGGCCGAGTTTCCCAAAAAAGGGGTGGAGTCAGCAAGTGGTTCGGCAGCCAATAACTGCGTCCGGCTTCGCCTTTTTTTTGGGAAACTCGGCCACGGCCACCAGATACAACCTCCGCGATTATTGCTCATTTCGGAGCCATTTTTCGGTATGTTAGAGCGATTTTCGAGCATTTTCCTTATGATTTTTGGAATCTACGCACATTTTTACATGTTTTAAAGCAATAAAAAGTTTTGACCGGAATCCTCCTTCAAACTACAGTAGCCGTAGGTGACACTCTACAGTAGGCACGAGTACGGAACCTAGAATTCAAGACAAAAATTTCAGCAAATTTTTGTTTCTGAAGTTCCAAAAATCACCCTAATTTTGTCATCATTTTTTTGTCATTAGAGCGAATTTTCATCAAAAATTTTCTTCAAAATTTTCTGACATTGTGACGAAATCTATTTCCATTACTAGGAAGGAACTGCCCTTCCATGATGACATCAGAAATTTTTCTCCCAAATTTCAAAAATCTAATATTTTAAGTGATTTTAGGTGTCACTAATCTCCTTAAATTCCCCCAATTTCCTCTTTTCCTTATCATCATCAAATTTTTAGGGGCGTTGTTCCTATTTGTAAGCATGGGTACCTTAAAAAGGAAGGGGTATTCCTTAGGGAATAGGTCAGAAAATTGTTAGACTGAAATTTTGAGAAATCAAGATGATGCTTAACTTCAATTTCAACACTTTGGCTATTATTTTTGTGCTATTTTTCACTATTGTCGATTCTAGAGATGCTAGCAGAAGGCGATTCGAATTCAAGGTAAGCAACTGTATTCAAGGCTCCGGGACATTTCACAACCAGTCGTTTCGCAACTACGACATTTCACAACTACGACATTTCGCAACCAGTCGTTTTGCAACTACGACAATCCGCAACCACGCCATTTCAAAACCACGAAATCCAGGATTTTTGTAGAAAGTTCACGCTAACGTTCCAAATGTAGACTATAACCTGGAATAGTTCACAATACCCTCAAGCCCATACAACCTAATGTACATAAAGTGGACTAGTTTATAAAGTTGCAAAACGATTGGTTGCGAAACGTCCAGTTTTGAAATGTCTTGGTTGCGAACTGTCGCGGTTTCGAAATCGACGTGAGTTGCGAAATGTCGTAGTTGCGAAATGTCGTAGTTGCGAAATGACTAGTGAGTATGCTCGTGGAGATGCTCCAATTTTTCACAATTTGGCGTCAAATCGGATGCCAGGTCCGCAATCGGATAGTACTGACACACTCTGAAATGAAAACTACAAAAATATGGCTAAACGGATTTCAAATTTCGCAGATTTTCAGATTGAAGAAGACGTGAAGACGACGTCAACAGTGATTCCTGACGTCAAAACCACTACGATTGCTCCGGAAGTCGTGAAAACATCAACGATGGCTCCAGAAGTAAAAACCACCACTATGGCTCCAGAAGACGTGAAGACGTCAACTATGGCTCCAGAAGACGTGAAGACGTCAACTATGGCTCCAGAAGTGAAAACGACTTCAGAAGTCCAGAAGACGTCTACAGTAGCAGTCGATGTCAAGACGTCGTCAGCTGCTCCAGAAGTCAAGACAACGACAATCGTCCCAGAAAATGTGAAGACGTCGTCGGCGGCTCCAGTAGATCAGAAGACGTCGTCAGCTGCTCCTGAAGTGAAAACCACCACTATTGAATCAGATGACCAGAAGACGTCTACAGTAGTTGTTGACACGAAGACGTCGTCGGCGGCTCCAGAAGTTAAGTCCACCACTATGGCTCCAGAAGACCAGAAGACGTCCACAATGCTTCCTAATGTCCAGACGTCTTCAGCTGCTCCAGAAGTCCAGAAGACGTCGACTATCCTCCCAGCAGTCCAGACGTCTTCACTTGCCCCAGAATCCAAAACTTCCACATCCTTCCACCCCAAAATGACTTCTTCTCAGCCTCTATACTCTACGTCATCGGCCCCAAACTCCAATGTGACGTCTTCTGAATCCACCTATTCCCCATCTTCATCATCATCCTCATCTTCTTCTACCTTACCACCACCAACATCTACTTCCACAGTATCCCCCACGACGTCTTCTGGATTCTCAATTTCCAAATCTATTTTGTTACCGATTTTTGTTGTTTTTTGTGTATTTTTCTAATATAAATTTGAAGTTTGAAATATAGATACCTAAATTTCTTATTTTTTTCCTAAACTGGGATTCAGAAGAATTCAGACACTGGAGACCCCTGTGACAGGGGGCCCTGTCCACACATTGCTCGTGAACTCTAACGCATTGTACGCAGAGGTGTACGGTGCGCGCGCGGTGTTTGCGGACCTGGTAGCCACGTCGAATTTTGGTCGTGCTCTTCGAATTTTTGATGGCTCTTTTTTGCTCTTTTTCAGTGAATTTTGATAGAATTTTCGAGGTTTTTCGATGGAAATTTATGAAAAAGAGTGTGTAGTTTTTATTAAAATTGGTAAAACCTTGATTTTTCTGAGAAAAATGGAAGAAAATTGGAAAAAATCGAAAATTTTTAAATTTTGATTTTCAGATGTCGTTCTACCAGCAAAGTGGCTCACAGGCGTCAGGAACAAATCACAGAAGAACATGGGATGAGGTAGGCCTAAAAATATAAAAAATTAGGCCAAAAATGTCAAATTTTTCCAGAAAGAATACTCCCTCGCCGCGCATCAACGCGCGCTCGACGAAAAAGAAGCCGAGGACATTCGAACGGGAAAAAAGAAGAAGGACGAGCCGAAAGTGAAGCGAGAGATGCTCCAGGCGCGCGAATACAAAGTTGATTTGGATTCGAAAGTCGGAAAATCGGTAGTAATCACGAAAGCGACACCATCGGCAGAGACGGGCGGTTTCTATTGCGACGTTTGTGATTGTGTTGTCAAGGATTCGATCAACTTTTTGGATCATATCAACGGAAAGAATCATCAGCGGAACATTGGAATGTCGATGAAGACGAAGAAGAGCACAGTGGATGATGTTAGGGATCGGTTTAGGTTGCTCAAGGAGAAAAGTTAGTGGTTTTGGAGCCTGAAAATGCTTCAAACTAGCTATTTTGAGCTAGAAATCGCGCAAAATGGACTATTTTCGCCCTCTGGTCGTTTAGGATGCTCAAGAACAGAAATTGATGGTTCTAGAGGTTTTGGGGCTTATTTGAGGGTTTAAAAACCATAAAAGCGCTTAAAGATGACGAATTTTCACTCTCAAGCTGGTTATTTTGATGCTAGAGCACTGAAAATCGACCAAAAACGAGCTACGCTGTCTAGGTTGCTCTAGAAGCAAAGTTTGTGGTTTTAGAGGCGTTTCGGGCCAAAATTGACGCTTTGGGCCAAAAAAAAGTGGAAAACCCCAGAAAAATGACTATTTCTACCCCTAGAACCATTTTTCAGCACCAAAAAACGCTTCTAAGCTCAATTAGACGTCTCGAAGTCAGAAAATTACTCAAAAACCACAAAATTTCACTCTGAGCTCGAAAAATCTGATATTTTTGCTTCTAAAACCATTTTTAGCACTGTAATCAGCTTCTAAGCTCAATTTGACGTCTCGGAGCCAGAAGATTGCTCAAAAATCCCAGAATTTTGCTCTCAAAGCCGCTGTTTTGAATCCTAAACTCCCAAAAACGGCTTTTTTTTGCCCTCAAACCCATTCTTAGCACTAAAATCAGCTTTTAAGCTCAATTTTACGTATTTTTGCCCAAAAATAGCTCAAAAACGCCCAAATTCCACCTTCAAAGCCTTTTTTGAACCCCAAACTCGCAAAATTGACTATTTTTACCCCTAGAATCATTTTTAGCACTATAAATCAGCTTCTAAGCTCAATTTGCCGTCGGGAACCCAGAAAATCGCTCAAAAATCGCAAAATTTCACTCTGAACTCGAAAAATCTGCTATTTTTGCCCCCAAAACCCTTTTTAGCACTATAATCAGGTTCTGAGCTCACTTTGACGTCTTTTAGCCCAAAAATAGCTCAAAAACGCCCAAATTTCACCCCTAGAGCCTTTTTTGAACCCCAAACTCGCAAAATCAACTATTTTGGCTCTAAAATCGTGAAAAAAACGCTCAAAAACCCAAAAAATCGCTCAAAAACGCCCAAATTTCACCCCCAACCCTCCTATTTTTCCAGAAGAACGCGAAAAGAAGGAAGCACAAGTGGAGCAACTTCTGGAAGACGTGCAAGAGGAAGAAGCCCGAATGGCTGATTATAAAAAGGACAAAAAGGTGGATAACACTAGAAAAAGGAAGCGAGAAGTGAAAAAAGACGAGGAAGAAGAGGAGGACGACGATAATGATGATGGCTTGGATCCCGAAATTCGCGCGATGATGGGATTCTCGGGTTTTGCGACGAGCAAGCGTTGAAAATTTTGGATTTTTTGTTAATTTTTCACCTGGATCTCGCTGTATAATGAAGTTACTTAATGATTTTTTGCCGGTTTTTCCTATTTTTCGCTATTTTTTGCAGTTTTTATCTGCATCGTACCTATATTTTTCATCAATTTTCCTCAAATTTCCCCAATTTTTCGTTTCAGATGAGAACACTGGTACCACTACTTCTCTTCGTCGCCACACTGTTGGCCATCGCCTTGGCTCAACAGCAAACTCTCGATGAGAAGGTGCAAAACCTTGTGGATTTGACTGCGAGACAGTCCGTCGTCAAGTTCAACATGGACAAGTGGAAGAATTTGGTTCGAATGCAGCCACGCAACTATTCGATGGTCATCATGTTCACCGCGTTGTCTCCGGGAGTGAATTGTCCGATTTGCAAGTGCGTGGGGAGGAAAATAGAGGGTTTTTAGTGGGGAAAATGCCATTTTTACCCCTAGGAAGTGGAGAAATGGAGTAAAAATGGACTTGAAGAAGATCCAAAGCTCCTCTGGAGCCCTGGAGCGAAAAATCCGATTTGAAACGAGTTTCGAGCACTGGGAAACCTGTAGATAACGAAAAACGTTTATATGACGATTTTTTATCCCCGAAAAAGTCTAAAAATGGTTTTGGACGATTTGAGCTTTGCCGGGGAGCTTATTTTAGCGAATTTTGAGTTCATTTCAATCAAAATCACGTTTTTTAGGTCTAGAAACTCTACAGAACCCCATACGAACTCACAAATCTGTATTTTTAGTCGAAAAATGAATTTTCCATAGTTTTCGCTCAAAAATTTTTGAATATAAGCAAAACTATACTAAAAACGGAATTTCCTAGATTTTTAGCCAAAAAATCGGTTTTTTCGCCTAACAAACGGTTTATTTTTGGTTAAAACGGGTTTAAAGGATCAAAAAAGCTTCAAAATATGTAAAAATGGGTGTATATTCCGAAAATCACAAGGAAAATGCGAAAAATCGCTCGAAAACCGTGAAAATGAGCTCTACAATGAGCAAAATGCTTAGAAATTCCTCATTTTGGAGCACATTTTCGGGAATTCGGAGCAATTTTTAAGATTTTCCGGTGTGATTTTTGGAGTCTACACTAATTTTAAGATATTCTAAAGTAATACAACTTTTTGGCCAAAGTCCTCCTTTACCACCATAGGACCACAGTCCTCGCGTTGTGAGATCGAAAAATGACAATTTTGGCATTTTGAACAGATAATCATTTTCTGGAGACCCCCAGGAGCTCATTTTGATTGCTCTAAACGTTTTTAGGCCCCAAAAAAGGTCCCTCCAACAAAATCTCTCCAATTTCCAGACCCGCCTACGAGGAGTTCATGATCGTTGCCAACTCTCACCGCTACACAAGCTC
This sequence comes from Caenorhabditis sinica, assembly GCA_963932045.1. NCBI lineage: Eukaryota > Metazoa > Nematoda > Chromadorea > Rhabditida > Rhabditidae > Caenorhabditis > Caenorhabditis sinica. Next base: position 18,682,762 of record OZ009943.1, read on the forward strand.
CGAAGGCGATCGTCGCAAAGTCTTCTTCGGAATCGTCGACTACGAAGACGCGCCACAAATCTTCCAACAAATGAACCTCAACACCGCCCCAATTCTCTACCATTTCGGCCCGAAACTCAGTGCAAAGAAGAAACCAGAACAGATGGATTTCCAGCGACAAGGATTCGACGCTGATGCGATTGGGCGATTCGTTCAAGATCAGACGGAAGTTCATGTCAGAGTCATCCGCCCGCCGAACTACACTGCTCCAGTGGTCATCACTCTTTTTGTATCGTTGCTCTTGGGAATGCTCTATGTGAAGAGGAACAGTTTGGATTTCTTGCTCAATCGCACCATGTGGGGATTCGTTTGCCTCGCTATCACCTTCATTTTTATGTCTGGCCAAATGTGGAATCACATTCGCGGACCGCCCTTCATGATCACCAACCCCAACACCAAAGAGCCATCGTTCATTCATGGATCCACGCAATTCCAGTTGATCGCTGAGACCTATATCGTTGGAGTACTGTACGCGCTGATCGCTGTGGGATTCATTTGTGTGAACGAGGCGGCTGATCAGACGACGAGCAATAAGGATAAGAAGAATCAGCAGCAGCAGAAGAAGGGAGGAAGCCAGTTGTTGTCGATGTTGAATATTCCTGCTAATAGTGAGTTTGGAGTCTCCGGAGAAGGAAAATCGAGATTCTACTGGAAATTTCCCTTATTTTGGAGTAAAAATCGCGTTTTGGGGGTCGTTTTAGTTCAAAAATCAAGAATTTCGACTAAAAATTACCCTGAAAATTAAAGAATCCGTGATTTTTTACTGATTTTTAGTGAATTATTGGACCCATTTTTCATTGGTTTTGACTCATTTTGAGCAATTTTTGGACGATTTTTAGTGGATTTTGACTAGTGTTTAGTGATTTTTAATCCATTTTAGTGAATGTTGAGACATTTTTATGGAGTTTTGGCGCGTTTTCAACAAATTTTAGTCAATTTTCGTGAATTTACACTCATTTTTAGGGAATTTCGGTCCATTTTTTAACAAATTTAGGCAATTTTAGTGAATTTTGGACTATTTTTAGTGGATTCCAAGTCGTTTTTCCAAATTTTTGAACCATTTCTAATACATTTGACCATTTTTATTCGATTTTTGGTTGACGTATAGTGCGTTTAGGTTCATTTTTAGTAAATTTTGAGCCATTTTTTCATAACTTTCTAACTAAGTTTTTTGATTTTTCGTCGATTTTCAGGTGGATTTCAATGGAGATTCATGGCCATTTTTGGTAGATTCCCCATAAAAATAGTTTATTTTTCGACTTGAAAAACCTTCAAAATTACATCGAAATCCCTAAAAATCATGAAAATCAGACGCTGCTGGCTATAAAAAACGCGGAAAATGCTCAGTTTTGACCCCCCAAATCGCTCAAAAACCATATAAAAACACGGAGATTTTTAAGGAGAAAATGCCCATTTTTCACTTCAAAAACCTCTAAATTTGCCCAAAAATCCTAATTTTTCGACCCTAAAACCCCTCAAAATCATCGAAATTCTTGCAGCCCTCGCCATCGTCGGACTCGTCTTCATCTGCATCTTCTTCTCGTTCCTGCTCTCCGTGTTCCGCTCCAAGTACCGTGGATACCCATACTCCTTCTTGTTCTCTTAAATTCCGATTTTTGAATTTCCCGCCGAAAAATCCCCATTGCCCTATTTATTAAATTATTTCTCTGTTTCTCCCCAAAAATCATCTCCCAAAAAAAGGTTTACTGTTATGTTTTTACTTGTAGAGAGAGCCTCTCGTCCCCTTTATTCCAAAGCTTTTTTTTTCCAAATTTTCTGTTTTTGGGTCTTTTTTCTTAATTTTTTGTAAATTTAAATGTTTCCTTTAAAAAATAGATGGATAAATTGTAATTTATTTCAACAGAAATTTTTGCAATTTCACTTTTTTTCTTCTACAATTTTTTAGACTTTTCCCCGTGAACTTTTAGGAATTTTTCAATTTTTTTGGTTTTTTTTGCCCACGTGTCTTCTAGGTGAGGTGGAATCTTCGGGACTCCAGAATGGCCACTTGTGATGGAGGATACGGTAGAAGTGTCAGGAGAGGAGAAAAAAGTGACGGCAACGACTTCTTATGGAAATCCAGAATCTAATGAGGCTCTAGAAGAGACTCCAGAATCAGAAGACGTTGGGAAGTGGAGGTAAAAATTAGTTTCGTTAAAAAAAAACAAAATTCTGGGATTTTTGACCAAAAACCAAGAAAATCGGTCGAAAATTGGCAGAAGTGGAATTGAAATTTTGAAGAAAAAAATTTTTTTTGAGGATTTTTTTGAAGTTTTTCACATGTAAAAAAGTGTTTAGAAATCGTAAATCATAATAAAAAAGCCCCGAATTCGCTTTAAAACCTCGAAAATTGGCCCCAAAATGAACCAAAAATGGTAGTCTTGGGATACTGTAGTCACGCCAACTTGGCTCATTTTGAAGTCAATTTTCGATATTTTAGAGCAATTTTTGTGCATTTTCAGTGATTTTCGGAATCTACACATGCTTTTACATATAAAAACTCGACAAATTTTTTTGCGAAAATTCAAAAAATTCTAAGCTCCGCCCACTTTTCCGGCTCACGTTGGAGCCAAATTTTTTGGGTTTCAGAGCGATTTTTGTGAATTTTCATTGTGATTTTTGAAATGTACACAAATTTTCACATATTGTGGAAAAAACGACTCTAAGACATTTCGCAACCAGCCGTTTCGCAACTCACGCCAATTTCGCAACTAGGTCATTTTGCCACCGCGACAATTCCCAACCACGTCATTTTGAAACCGCGAATCTTTGTAGAGAAAGTTCACATTAGAACAACCACGACTGGTTGCGAAACGTCCAGTTTTGAAATGTCTTGGTTGCGAATTGTCGCGGTTGCGAAATGTTGTAGTTGCAAAATGACTAGTGGCGAAATGTCCAAAAAGCCAAAAAAAAAAAACAATTTTCCAGAAAATACAACTTCTATCTGGAATCTCGAGAATGTATCCGAGCAACTCGTGAGCTGTGTGCTCTAATGTTTCACGATTCCATCGGATGTCAATGTTTCGAAAAAGAATCGGACCCCGTTTCCCCGCCTCCAGAAATGCCCGGAAACCTTACAGTAATCCAACCGGACCCCCGTTTCAATCGAGATCCGGAGCACGCCGTCGCCGGATTGTTCGTCACGTCTTCTGAGAATTCGAAGAATTTCGACAAATTTGCACTAGTTTTGAAAAAGGGAGCACGAAAAGAGCCGTCGGGAAGGGTCCGAAAACCCTATTCGTACAAGGATAAGAAGCGGAAGAATGTGGAGGAGAGACGAGAGATTAAGAAGAAGCTGTTCATGGATTTGGGAATTATTAGGACCAGTTGTGGAATTGATGTGAGTTTTTTATAGAATTATAAAAAATTTGGAGTTTTTTGAGCCAAAAATCATGAAAAACGGTCGAAAACTGACTAAAGTGTGCATTTTTGCGTCTGGTTGCGGATCTGGCATCAGATTTGACGCCAACATTCAAATATTTTGGTTTTTCAAGTTCTACTATTTTGAAGGCTTCTGATCCAGATCTAGGACCAGAATTCTAAGAGCCAGAATTCTGACAAGGGGGTTACTTGAGGTGTCGAGTTGAACTTTTTCTAGAAATCCGACCATAGACTATTAGCGATATTCCCCAAGGAAAAACGCGCTCCATCGCTAACTTGGCTGAAATTTGAATTTTCAGCTTTCCCGCCGTTTTGAAAAGAGCGAAACATGTTTTGGTGGGTGCGTGGACTCCTCGTGGACAACTCCAGCAGCAGTCGAATTGTCCACGAGGAGTCCACGCACCCACCAAAACATGTTTCGCTCTTTTCAAAACGGCGGGAAAGCTGAAAATTCAAATTTCAGCCAAATTTGCGATGGAGCGCGTTTTCCCTTGGGGAATATCCCTGATATATTGACCATGAGGATTCAGAATCTGCAATAAAAATTGGCAGAATGTTCACGTAACTCGAGTTATCAGCCATCAAAATCTCAGACAGTACTAATTTTGCTGATTTTTGACAACTCATATCTCAGCTCCCAGGCACTTTTAGAAGGTCTAGATTTTTGTGTTAAAGGAGGAATCCGATCAAAAATTTTTATTGCTTAAAAATACGTAAAAATGTGCGTAGATTCCAAAAATCATAGTGAAAACGCTCAAAAATCACTCTAAAACCCCGAAAAATGGCTCCGAAACGGGCAAAAATCGCTGATGTTGTATCCGGTGGCCGAGTTTCTCAAAAAAGGGGCGGAGTCAGCCAATGAGCGTCTTTGGATTCGTGCGGTAGCCAATCACTGCTCTCGGCTCCGCCACTTTTTTGGGAAACTCGGCCACGGCCACCGGATACAACTTTTGCGATTTTTACTCATTTCGGAGCCATGTTTCGGGCCTTTAGAACAATTCTTGAGTATTTTCATTATGATTTTCGGAATCTACGCATATTTTTACGTATTTTGAAGCACTAAAAATTTTTGGTCGGAGACCTCCTTTAAGCTCAGAAGGATGCCTACAATTAGATAGTATAGGTTTCAAAAACTAGTTCAGATTAAAAATAGGAGAGTTGAGATCTCTACATGTTCTGATTGGACAATGTTTAGTTATTTACATAATTTGATTGCAGGCATCATTCTGAGCTTAACTCAAAAAACTAGACCTTCTAAAAATGCCTGGGAGCTAAGATATGAGTTGTCAAAAATCAGCAAAATTAGTACTGGCTGAGGCTTTGATGGCGGATAACTCGAGTCACGTGAACATTTTGCCAATTTTTATTGCAGATTCTGAATCCTCATGGTCAATATAGTCTATGGTCCGATTCCTAGAAAAAGTTTAACTCGACACCTCAAGTAACTCCCTTGCCAGAATCTCTGATTTTTAGAATCTCCATTTTTCAAAACCTCGGAGTTTCATAATCTTAGAACCGCGAATTTTGTTCGAATCTTGGCGTCATATCTGATGCCAGGTCCGCAACCAGACACAATGACGCAAAAATGGACACATCCCCATTGTTAGAATGTTCGGAGTCTAATCTTTGAATTGGTTCAAAAACTGCCATTTTTCCAGAACGAAGAGAAAAACCGCGAGGAAGCGATGAAGCGAAAAGTGACAGAAACCATCGTGACCACCTACTGCGAGCCGTGCGAACAGAACTTTTCGAGCTCCAAAATGCTCCTTCTCCACCGTAGTAAAGTGCACAATACGCCATTCATCGAGTGCCATCTCTGCCTGAAACACTTCACCCAAACCATCCAATTCAATCGACACATGAAAACGCACTACGGTCCGAATGCGATGAGAAATGTGCAGTGTGAGATGTGCGATCGACAGTTTAAGGATAAGGAATCGCTGAAAACCCACTGGGAAGTGTCTCATAAGAATGATAATGAGAAGCAGAAGATGATGCAATTGCTTCATTGAGAACTCGAACTTTTATTTGCAATTTTCTCGCTCTAATGAATGATTTTACTTGATTTTCAATGCGTTTTTCGTCTTTTTCACCCCTGAAAACCCGTAGAAACTTGAAAACTTCATAGAAATTCGATGAAAATGACAAAAATTGAATTTTTCAAAAAATTTTAAAATTTTCCAGAAAAACCGATTTTCGGCTATTTTTTTAGGGATTTTCAAGAATTTTCAGCAGGAAAATGAGTTTCCTTTGCATTTTTTAACCCTTGGAACTCTAGATTTATCCTAAATTTGACTGAAATTCTACTTTTTTAGCTCAAATTTTGTCTGGGAAGAAAAATAGGTTTTTGGTCGATTTTTCGATAATTTTTTAAGATTTTAAGTGTTTTTGTCAATTTTTTGATTAATTCCATACATTTGGAGCCTCGGAAATTTTCGAAATCCACCTGAAATTAGATTTTTTTGGCTCAAAAATATTTACCGTCGCCTCCGATTTTCCCAAACGACACTCCGTTATCCCGCCTACGCGCTGGGTTTAGCGTAAATCCACACAAAATCGGCTCCCGAATTTATTTTTTCGACGATTTTTAACCGATTTTTCTAAGCAAAATGAAGCGAAAACTCAAGCAGAAAGAGGGAATGGATGCTGAAGAGGTTGGAAATTTGAATAATTTATTGGAAGAATTAATAAAAGTTCGATTTTTTCAGACGGAAATGATGGAAACCGAAGAAATCGCAGATCCAATGGAAAAAGAAGTGAAAGAAGAGAAAAATGATGTAAATTGCATTATTCTTGATGGAAAATAGCTGAAAAATTCGATTTTTCAGGTCATAGACGAGGAAATCGAGGAAAAAATCGAGAAAAACGAAGTGGATAGAGAAATGTTCAAAGTGCTCGGAAAGCAGGAAATGGTCAATTTGGAGGCCTTAAAGTTAGCATTTTTGCGAAATAAATTGAGCTAAAACATAGTTCATATGATATAAATCCAAAAAATTCATATTTAAAATTTTTCGAAAAAAATTTTTTTTTGAATTTTTTGAAAATTTCAGTTTTTTAGGCCAATTTCAGATCAAAAAGTTTGAATTTATGGTTTTGAACCTGTGAAAAATTCGAATTCCCGCAAAAATTTGGTTTTTCCTCGAAAATTGCCATTTTAAGGCTATTCCAGCTCAAAATGCTCAAATTTTCAAAATTCAAAATTTTTCAGAGTCACCAGCTCCTGGGTCCAGCACGCCACCACATTCTCCGCGAAAATCGACGCGTCAACATCGCAAAAATTGTCAAAAATCCCAAATTTGCCCGATTTTCTCACGGTTCCCCCGCAAATCTCCACCTGGTTCCCGGTTCAATTCACCGTGCTTCCAACGCTTTTCGCAGAAATCCAAAATCCGTCGGCGCTTCGTCCGCGAGACATTGCCATCGCCGCGCCGACTGGAAGCGGAAAAACGATTTGTTATGTGGCGCCCGTGTTGGCGGCCGTCGGAAATCGACCGTCGAAAGTACTGTATGCGGTGATTTTGGTCCCTGTGCAGACGCTGGTTACGCAGATTGTTGAGGAGTTTAGGTAAGCGAAAAATGGGTTCAAAAACATGAAAAATGGCCTGAAAATCATGAAGAATGACCCAAAAATCATAAAAAATGACCAAAAATCATTAAAAATGACCAAAAAATCACTAAAATGACCCAAAAATCATAAAAATTCACTAAAATTGACCCAAGAATCATCAAAAATGGGCTAAAATCATTAAAAATCACTAAAAATCACTAAAAATGGCCCAAAATTCACTAAAAATTGATAAATTTCAGTGATTTTTGGACAATTTTTCGTAATTTTTGGACCATTTCTAGCCAAATTTCGATCGTTTTTCATGATTTTTAAGTCATTTTTTGCCATTTTTAGACAATTTAGGATTATTTTTCATCGGTTTTTGCACCGAATTTCGTGTAGATTTCGAATCATTGCCAGACAAATTTCAGTCATTTTCTGGCAATTTTGACTCAATTTTAGTGAAAATTTTGTCACAAAATAGATCAAAATCGATTGGAAATGGCCAAAAAATCATGAAAAATCGACCCAAACTCCACTACAAATAGCCCAAAATTCACAAAATTTGACTAAAATGACCCGAAATCCACTAAAAATGGCCTAAATAAATCATCCCAATATTACTCAAAATTTCACAAAAAAAAAATTGACAGAAATCTGGTAAAAATGGCTCGAAGTAACCCCAAAATAGTCTAAAAACACTAAAAATCGTCCAAATTTGACCAAAAGTTACCCTCGAAACCTTGAAAATCATGAAAAATGACCTAAAAATCACTGAAAAGCCTCTAAAGATGCTCAAAAATCACGAAAATCAGGTCAACATTTTACGAGAAATGGACAAGAACCATTAAAAATTACGCCAAAAATAGGCCTAGAATAGTCCAAAAAAACATCTAAAATTCATGAAATTCATAAAAAATGGCCTAAACTATTAGGTTCCCCAAAGAGAAACGCGCTCCATTGCAATTTGGCTGAAATTTGAATTTTCAGCATTCCCGCCGTTTTGAAAACAGCGAAACATGTTTTGTGCGTGCGTGGACTCCTCGTGGACAACTCGGGCAGCAGTCAAATTGTCCACGAGGAGTCCACGCACCCACCAAAACATGTTTCGCTGTTTTCAAAACGGCGGGAAAGCTGAAAATTCAAATTTCAGCCATGTTGGCGATGGAGCGCGTTTCCCCTTGGGGAATATCGCTAATAGGTTAAAAAGACCCAAAAAATACTATAAATGGCTCAAAATTGATGAAAAATGGCTCAAAATGCAAAAATGGTCCGAAGCTAGCCTAAAATAGTCCGAAAATCATGAAAAAACTGACCAAAAATCGCTAAAAATGGTTCAAAAATCACTAAAAGTCTCATTTTCCAGACGCTGGAACCCCAAGAACCTCGCCAAAATCATGGCTCTCTCCGGCGCGAACGATTTCGACAAAGAGTCGCGCCTGCTCTCCTCGGAGCCCCCAAACGTCATCGTCGCAACGCCCGCCCGTCTCGTTCAGCACCTCACCTACAGTATTCCGCCGAAGATTGATCTTCAAAAATTGCGTTTTTTAATCGTCGACGAGGCGGATCGAATGGGAAAAATGATGCGAGAGGAATGGTTGGATTTGGTGGAATTTTTGACGGGCGGAATGGAGAGAGTCGGATGTCTGATGGATGTTATCCGGCAGAGAAGGGCCCCGCAGAAGATTGTGCTCTCCGCTACGCTGTCCAAGGATGTAGAGGAATTGCATTTGTGGAACCTGTTTAAGCCGAGATTGTTCTCGGCGACGGCTAACAAGGCTCAAGATGTGCGTAGAAGTGAAAAATCCCGAAAATTTCTGATTTTTTGAGCCCAAAATCGTAAAAATTGGTCGAAAATTAACCAAGTTAGACCACAAAGAGCAAAAAGTCGAAAAAATTTAAGGTTTTTCCCGAAAAAACAGCTATAAATCACTTTATGGCGTCAAATCTGATGTCAGGTCCGCAATCCGACGTCAGACACAATGACGCAAAAGTGCAGAAAAACATGTTTTTGTCAGATACAGTACCCTTGTTTAGCGGTTTTTCAATTTGGGCGTCAAATCTGATGCCAAGTCCGCAAGCCAGACACACTGACGTAAAAATGCAAAAAAAATGATTTTTTTGGATACAGTACCCTTGTTTTTTCAATTTTTTCCAAATTGCGCGTCAAATCTGTTGTCAGGTTCACAGCGACGCGAAAATGCACATTTTCGGAGCGAGTGTATGCATTTTTGCGTCGGTGTGTCATGGAATCTTGGATTGCGGACCTGGCATCAGATTTGACGCCAATTTCGATCAAAATTCTTCGAAAAGGTTACTGTATCCTAAAAGTGTGCATTTCTGCGTCGGTGTGTCTGATGGGTGTGATTGCGGACCTGACATCAGATTTGACGCCAAATTTCACAAAATCAAATGTTTGAAATTTTTTTTATTTTATTGGAAATTTCAGAGAAACGGTAGTCTTGCGATTCCGAAAAAAAATTGTCGAAAATTTGAACATTTATTAAAGTGTTTCGATCCGATTTTTTTTGTCATTTTCGTCAAAAAAATTTCGACAATTTTCGATTGATGTCACTATTTTTTGAAATTTCAATGTTTCACGAAAACATGAAAAATTCGCTGAAAAATCAAAAAAAATGATCCGTAAAGTCTTGAAAAATATGCATTTTTTCGCCTATTCTTTGGCCAAAAATTTCAAAATTTGGCGTCAAATCTTATGCCAAGTCCGCAAGAAAAAATTCGGCTGTTTTTGAGCCAAAAATCATTGAAATTGGCTAATAATTCACTTTTTCTAAATTGGCGTCAAATCTGATGCCAAGTCCGCAATCCAGACACACTGACGCAAAAATGCAGAATACAGTAGCTTCTTACTGTATTCTAATGCATTTTTGTGCATTTTTGCGTCAGTGTGTCTGGGTTTGCGGACTTGGCATCAGATTTGACGCCAACTTAAAAAAAGCGAATTTTTAGCCGATTTCAATGATTTTTGGCTCAAAAAGACGCGATTTTTCCCTGGAGTCTCAAAATCTGATTTCACTGAAATTCAAAAATTCCATTTTTCCAGATCTCCTCCGGAATCGCTCAAGTCGATCACATGTCCGGTCGTCTCGCTCTTCCCTCCTCGATTTCTCATCGTCTCATCGTTTCGGATCCGAAATTCCATCCACTGGCAGTTTATCAGCAAATTTCGAGAAACAAATTCAATCGGACACTGATTTTTGTCAACGAAATCGCCTCGTCGAATCGGCTGGCTCATGTGCTCAAAGTACGGATTTTCAGAACGAAAATGAGCCAAAAAATCGAAAAATTGAACAAAAATGAGCTAAAAAATCGAAAAAATCTAAGAAAATCGACCCTAAAAACCCAAAAAATTGAAATTTTCACACAAAATTTTGAAATTTTGAACCAAAAAGTCAATTTTTTATCATGAAAAATGAGCCAAAAATCGTGAAAATCGGACCCCTGAAAGTGGGCGGAGCCTATTTTTCCAGTGTATTTTTGACCATTTTCAGTCGATTTTGGCTCATTTTTCCTGAATTTTTGACCATTTCCAACAAAATTTAGACAAAAACAAGCTGAAAATCATAAAAATGAAGCAAAAAATCATGAAAAATGAGCCAAAAATCATGAAAAATGACTCATAAATTATGAAAAATGACATAAAAATCATAAAACTCGGACCCCCAAAAGTGGGCGGAGCCTATTTTTTTTTAGTGTATTTTTGACCATTTTTTAGTCGATTTAGGATCATTTTTCCTGAATTTTAGACGATTTTTGGTAAAATTTCGACCCATTTTTAGTGAAATGCGGACAAAAATCAGCCAAAATCTAGGAAAAATGGCCCAAAAATGAGCCAAAAGTCATGAAAAATGACTCAAAATCCATGAAAAATGACTCAAAAATCATGAAAAATGACTCAAAAATCATGAAAATCGAACCCCTAAAAGTGGACGGAGCCTATTTTTCAGTGAATTTTAGTCCATTTTTCATGACTTTTCGACCATTTTTAACGATTTTTGGTCTATTCTAATCATTTTTCTAGTAATTTTCTGGAATTTTAGTTGATTTCTAGTTTCTATTTGACCGATTTTTAGGTAATTTTACCCAATTTCCACCTATTTTCACCCAATTTTGACTCATTTTCCAACGAATTTTTCATTCCAGGAACTGTGCTCCGGCGAATTCGAAGTCGACTATTTCACCGCTCAACTCTTCGGAAAACGTCGCTATAAAATGCTCGAGAAATTCAATAAAAACCCGAATCGAGTGCTGATTTGTTCGGATGTTTTGGCGAGAGGAACCGATTTGAATCATGTGGACTGTGTCATTAATTATAATCTTCCCGCGGATGACAAACTTTTCGTTCATCGTGCCGGAAGAACCGGACGTGCCGGAGCAGAGGGATATGTGATTAGTGTGGGCGATAAGGAGACGAAGAGACTTTTTGTGAAGATGTTGAAAGTGACGAATTTGTGGGGAGATAGTGTTGAAGAGCAGATGGAGGACTATCTTTTTGAGAAGGATATGGAGAGGTTCGTTATTTTTGAATTTCGGTCCTAAAAATCCGTTTTTTGAGATAAAAAATCCGCTTTTTGAGACCCAAAAATCCACTTTTTGAGACAAAAAAATTCGGTTTCTAGAGTGTTTTTTTAGCAAAAAATTAGCTTTTTTATAATTTTGGAGGGTTTTTTAAAGCAAAAATGAGCGATTCTCGACCCTGAAATGTTGGAAATTAAAAAAAAAAATTAAGGATATGGAGAGATTTTTCATTTGGAAAATTAAGGAAAAATGAGGTTCCTGGTGCTAAAATTGACCAATTCGGGGAATGCCCAAAAGTTTTTTTTGAGGATTTCAGAGTAAAAATGAGCTATTTTTGACCCTAAAATGTTGGGATTGGGATTTGAAAAATATGGATTTCCCCCCTAAATTCCTATTTTTATGCTATATTAGTGCTAAAATTGACCAATTTTGGTCCGGGAAACACCGAAAAGCATCGTTCAAATGTGATGTGGCTATTCTTGAATGATTTTGGAAGTTTTCAGAGCAAAAATGAGCGATTTTTGAGCCTAAAATGCTGGATATGGAATTTGAAAATTATGGATTTCCCCTGAAATCCAATTTTTATGGTATATTTGGTCACCAAATTTTGGTGCTAGAATTGACCAATTTTGGTCCGGGAAACGCCGGAATAGATCGCTCAAATGGCGCTATTTTTGTATGATTTTGAAGGATTTCAGAGCAAAAATGAGCAATTTTTGACCCCAAAAATGTTAGATTTGGAGTTTGAAAAATAGGGTTTTTTACTCGAAAATCCACATTTTAGGATGTTTATTGAGATGCTGAAATGACCAATTTTGACCCCCAAAAACGCTAGGAAATGACGAAAAATGCCAAAATTGCACTTTTTAAACGGGCCTCCATCGCCCTAACCAGTGTGAACCGATTTTCATGAAAATTAAACAATCGATAGGGAATCTTCTGGAGATCATGTACACATTTTGAATTTTGAGAAAATTTTGATTTGGACGTCTTCTGGGCTTCAGAATCTGAAGTGCACCCCTTTTTAAAAAAAAAAAAACTCAAAATCGAAATTTTTTGAAGATTCCAAAATCCTAAATTATCCCTAGTAAATTCCCTATCGATCTATATCATTTTTACAAAAATTGACCTCTTGGCTAGTGCAATTTTGGGGTTATTTTCTCTAAGCTCCGCCCCTTTTTCACAGAAGTCAGTAAAATAGTTCAGAAGACGTCAAAATCAGAATTTTTTGAAAATTGAAGATTCTATCAGAATCTTCAGAAAATTCCCAATCGATCTGTATACTTTCCGTAAAAATTGGTGAGCTGGATGGTGCAGTTTTGGCGTTTTTTTCTCTAAGCTCCGCCCCTTTTTCGTGGCTCCAGATGACCTCAAAATCGAAAATTTTCTTGTTTTCTTGGTCTAAAAATGCTAATTTTTGACTCAAATTTTCAAATTTTTAGACTAAAAATAGCCTATTTTTCCCCAAAAAAGCCAAATTCTGGACATCCGGACACACAGAAACTCTTAAAAATTCCAAAAAAATTCAAATTTCCCCCAATTTCCAGATACACCAAAGCCCTGGAAAGCCTAAAATCGTCCATCGTCCATCAGACAAATGGTCTCCAGAAATCTCAAAAATCCGCCGCGAAACGATCGGGATTCGAAGCGAAACGAAAGAGTCGTCCGAATGCGAAAGGCGAGAAGCCGTGGTTGAAGAAGAAGGATCAGGAGTCGTGACGAGGATTCTGAATTCTGAAAATTCTAATTTTTTTGAAAAAAAAATTTTTTTTCAATTTTTTCAAGTTGATTTTTTTGTTATTTTTCGGTTATTTTTCATTGTTGTTGCTCCATTTTTATTGTTTTTATACTCTTTTTGTGCCCCATGAATATCCATTTTTGTCGAAAAAAAATTTTTTTTTTTGAAATTTTTCAAAAATTTTGGTCAAAAATCCAAATTTCTATCTCTATTTTTGGTTACTTTCTACCGATTTTTAGTCTATTTCGACCTTTTTTACCCGATTTCCCTTCTTTTTTCATTTTTCTTTACTATTTTTGCTCATTTCCAGATGAGCAGCTCGGGTGTGATAACCCAGCTGGTGACTGACGCTCTATCGATGAATGCCGCGCAAGATTGGGAGGATGTCTCGTTGTTTACGCCGTATTTGAGTAAGTTTTTGATGGAAAAATGAGCCAAAAACGTGAAATTTTGGGTTAAAAATTGAGAAAAATTGATCCAAAAATCTCGAAATTTGACTATTTTTGGCCAAATTCACCAAAAAAAAGTTCCGAAAATTCAAAATTTACACTTTTCTTTGGCCGGAAATCCCGAATTTGATAAGTTTTTTGCTCCATTTTCCGCTTTTTTGGGTCCAAAAATCACTTGGCGTCAAATATGGTGCCAGGTCCGCAATTCGAGACTACTGACACGCTGACGCAAAAATACATACCCAAGGCTACTGTATCCAAAGAGTGTATGCACTTTTGCGTCAGCGTGTCTAAAACTTTGAATTGCGGACCTGACATCAAATTTGACGCCAAATAGCTAACGAAAAAGGAAAAAGAAGCTTTAAAATATTAGCGAAAGGGAAACGCGCTCCATCGCCAACTTGGCTAAAATTTGAATTTTCAACTTTCCCGCCGTTTTGAAAACAGCGAAACATGTTTTGTTGGGTGCGTGGACTCTTCGTGGACAACTCGAGCAGCAGTCGAATTGTCCACGAGGAGTCCATGCACCCACCAAAACATGTTTCGCTGTTTTCAAAACGGCGGGAAAGTTGAAAATTCAAATTTTAGCCAAGTTGGCGATGGAGCGCGTTTACCCTTGGGGAATATCGCTTAAATCACAAAATTTGAATGTTGGCGTCAAATCTGATGCCAGGTCCGCAACTATACACACCGACGCAAAAATGCAGACTTTAGTCAATTTTTCACCGTTTTTCATGATTTTCGGTTCAAAAAACTCCTAATTTTTTCCAGACGATCAAGCGCTAATGTACGACTTTGCCGACTGCCTAGCCGTTCAAACCTTCCTCCGAATGACGTCCCTTCCATTCAACGTTCGTCAACGTCCCAACGTCGACTTCATCTCTCCAGACGGCGTCGTGCCGCTTCTGAAAATCAACAAAACCCTCATCACCGGATTCAACGCGATCGTCGATTTCGTTCACAAGAAGGGCGTCACACTGACGTCGCATTTGAGCGAAACGCAAGTCGCCGATATGAGAGCCAACATTTCGATGATCGAGCACTTGTTGACTACTGTGGAGGTGCGGAAAATCGAACAAATAAGGACTTTATGCGAAATTTGACCTCAAAGTCATGACTTTTGGCCTAAAATTGGTCTTGGACTTGGAATTTAGGCCTGGAACGGCCTAGAATTTTCAGTTGAAAAAAGTTTGGTAAAATTAGGCCTAGAATGATTTAGTGATTTTTCACCGAAAAACTTGATTTTAGGCCAAATCTGACCAAAAAATCAAAATTTTCGGCTTAAAATACGTAAAAATGTGTGTAGATTCCAAAAATCCAATAATGAAAATGCTCTAAAACCCCAAAAAATGGCTCCGAAATCAGCAAAAATCACAGAAGTTGTATCCGGTGGCCGTGGCCGAGTTTTCCAAAAAAAAAACCCCCAAAAAAGGGGGCGGAGTCAGCCAATAAGCAGCCAATAACTGCGCTCGGCTCCGCCCCTTTTTTGGGAAACTCGGCCACGGCCACCGGATACAACTTCTGCGATATTTGCTCACTTCGGAGCCGTTTTGCGGGTTTTTAGAGCGATTTTTAACCATTTCCATTATGATTTTTGGAATCTACGTATATTTTTACGTATATTGAGGCAATTGTTCGGATTCCTCCTTTTAAATCGTGATTATCGGCCTAAATGGTCTTGGACTTGAAATTTGAGCTAAAAAAACCTTCAGTAATTTTTCAGCGAAATACTTAGTTTTAGCCGGAATTTGACTCACAAATCGTGATTTTTGGCCTAAAATCGGCCTAAATTTTTGATTTTAGGTCCAGAAAAGCCTAGATTTCGGCTTAGAGTGAAAAATAGGTCCAAAAAAAGTTCATTTTGGCCGAAAAACGTGATTTTCGGTCTCATCGGGCATCAAAATCACGATTTTCGGCCTAAAATTAACCTAAAATTAGGAGTCAGGCTTAGAAATGCCCAGAATTGGGATTAGAATGACAAATAGGCCTAGTTAGCTCTAGAATTGAAAAATAAGCTTTTCTGACCTAAAAATCATGATTTTGGGCCTAAAATTTGGCTGAAAAGTCGAAATTTCATCCTAGAACAGCCTAGAAAAGGTTTTTTTAGTAAAAATTAGGCCAAGGATGACTTGAGTGAATTTGGCCGAAAAACGTGATTTCAGCCCACTTCTGGCCTCAAAATCACGATTTTTGGCCTAAGATCGGTCTAAAATGTCAGATTTTACCCCTAAAATTCAAATTTTTGCAGATGTTCGTTCTCTGGAAACACGACGAGACGTACGACAAAGTCACTCGTCTTCGATACGGAAGCGTCTATCACTGGCCACTGTCGTCGATTTTGCCATTTTTGAAGAGGAGAAAGGTTTTGGAGGAGTTGGCTGATAAGGATTGGGATAGTAAGGTGAGGAATTTTTGGATTCTGAAGACTTCAGAATCCTTCAAAATGCTCCTGGAGCCTTCTGAAGCTGATATATGTAAAATTGACCGAAAATTCCAATGAAAATGCTCAAAAATTGCTCCAAATACCCGAAAAATACCTGCGAAATGAGCAAAAATCGCAGAAGTTGTATCCGGTGGCCGTGGCCGAGTTTTTCAAAAAGGGGGCGGAGTCAGCCAATGAGCGTCTTTGCAATCGTGCGGCAGCCAATCACTGCGCTCGGCTCCGCCCATTTTTTCGGGAAACTCGGCCACGGCCACCGGATACAACTTCTGCTATTTTTGCTCATTTCGGAGCCATTTTCCGGGTTTTAGAGCAATTTTTGAGCATTTTTATTATGATTTTTGGGATCTACGCACATTTTTACGTATTTCCAAGCAATAAATATTTTCGGTCGGATTCTTCCTTTAAAATGCTCCTCCTGACGTCTTCTGGAGCTTCCTGGACACTTCTTATCGATTCTGAAGGTCTCCGGAGCTTCAGAAGACGTTAGGAGGCTTCTAAAAACTTCTGAATTTCCAAAAATAAATAAAAAAATTTTCCAGACCATGGACGAGGTCGGTGAGCAAGCCGACAAAGTGTTCCGTGCGCTGTCCGCTCAACTGGGAACTCAGAAATATCTGACTGGAGATTTGCCGACGGAAGCCGATGCTCTTCTCTTCGGACACATGTATACACTGATCACCGTCCGTCTTCCACTGACGAATATCACGAATATTCTGAAGAAATATTCGAATTTGATCGAATTCACCAAGAGAGTCGAGCAACAGTACTTCAAGCAGTAGATTCATAATTTTGGATTTTTTTTTCGAATTTTTTGGATTTTTGCCATTTCTATAGTATAGTGTAACTATTATATGAGTTTGTTTTTGAAAAAAGTTTGAGTGAATAAAAACGTTTTTTGAAAATTTTGTTTCGGAAAGATCGGGATTTCAAGAATTTTGAAATTAAGGAAATTTTGAATTTCTAGATTTCAACAATTCGGAAGATTCTGTTACTACTGCTTTTGGCACCCAGACGTCTCGCAACCGGTCAGTTCGCAACCAGTCATCTGGCAACCACGCCGTTTCGCAACCATGACATTTTACAACCATGACTTTTCGCAACCAGTCATTTGGCAACCACACCGTTTCGCATTTAACGTCGATACCGCAACCATCCCGTTTTGCAACTATGACGTTTCGCAACTGGTCATTTCACAACCATGACGTTTCGCAACTAACGTCGATACCGCAACCGCGTCATTTCGCAACCGCTCATTTGGCAACCGCGACGTTTCATGACCAGTCACTTCGCAACCACCAATTTCGCAACCACCCCGTTTTGCAACCATGGTCGTTTCGCAACTAACGTCGATACCGCAACCCCGCCGTTTTGCAACCATGACGTTTCGCAACCGCTAATTTCGCAACTACGCCGTTTTGCAGCCACGACATTTCGCAACCGCTACCTTCTGCAACCCTGTCGTTTTGCAACCATGACGTCTCGCAATTAACGTCGATTTCGTAACCGCGCCGTTTCGCAACCCCTACAATTCGCAACAATGACGTTTCGCAACCGGGTTTTCGTAGATTTTCACCCCAATTTTTATTAGATTTTCACGATTTCTATATTCTAATTTCTACAATGTTTCCAGACGACAAAGTTCAACTCAGAAGATTCACCAACTCACCAATTCTCATCACATCCCTTCAGCTTCCCCCCTTTGGAAATCTTTATTAGTGGGGGGTCGCTTTAGTGATGTTAAATACGGCACTTCAGAAGACTTTCACAACGATGAGGACTACCTAGAGAAGACTGAGAATTCCAGAAAACGTTGAGTTACAGAAGACGTCAGAAGACTTCAGAAGACCCTAGAAGACGTCAAACTCCAGAAAATCTCAAACTTCAGAAGACCAAGGAATGACCGACTTCTGAATTCTCGAACCTTGACGACAAGAATACAGTAAAAAATGACCGAGATTTTTTTGAATTTCTAAACCGATCCCCCTAAATCGCGCGCCAAGGGCCCCTGAGATATCTCTCCACCAAGGCAGAAAGTCCGTCAAAATCTTTAAAGTTTCAGCTTATTACCAGAAAACTGGATTTTTCAAATATCAGTAGCCAGAAATCTAACCTATCAATGGTCTCAAGGTAGTTGGGCCTAAGCCTAAGAGCTATACAACCATCAACAAGTTAGTGGAAGCTGATAGACCTTCCAGTCTGGGAATGGGACCCAAACTCAATGTTCTAATTCCCACAGGACACCACTCGACCTTTCGGCGCGTGGAGAGCGGCTCCTTAAACAGGCTCATAGAAACATTCTTATCGAACAGGCGGTCTCAAGGTAGTTGGGCCTAAGCCTAAGAGCTATACAACCGACTGAACGACGTTGAGAGGAGCTGACCATCTCTCTTCTTTCAAAGTTCCAATCACCACAGGACACCTTTCGGCTCCTTAAACAGTCTCATGGAACTTTGAAAGAAATTCCGTCAAAAATCTATAGGTCTACAATAGTCTCAAGGTAGTTGGGCCGAAGCCTAAGAGCTATACAACTACTGTAAGACCAAAAGTTTCAGATTGGTACCAGGTGGCCTTCCTGGATTTTTCTATTTTTCTTTCAAAGTTCCAATCACCACAGGACACCTTTCGGCTCCTTAAACAGTCTCAAGGAACTTTGAAAGAAATTCCGTCAAAAATCTATAGGTCTACAGTAGTCTCAGGGTAATTGGACGATTTCTCGCCTAAGAGCTATACAATTACTGTAAGACTAAAAGTTTCAGTTTGGTACCAGGGGGCCCTCCTGGATTTTTTTGGGCTTCCGTCAATTATCTATTAGTCTACAGTAATCTCAAGGTAATTGGACGTTTCCGCCTAAGAGCCATACAATTACTGTAGACAAGTTTCCAAAGTTCCAATCACCACAGGACACCTTTCGGCTCCTTAAACAGTCTCAAGGAACTTTAGAAGAAGTTTCAGATTGGTACCAGACCACAGGGGATTACTGGATTTTTTCTGGGCGTCCGTCAAAATTCTATTAGTCTACAGTAGTCTCAAGGTAATTGGACGTTTCCGCCTAAGAGCTATACAACTACTGTAAGACCAAAAAGTTTCAGATTGGTACCATAGGGGGTCCCATGGATTTTTCCATTTTTCTCTCAAAGTTCCAATCACCACAGGACACCTTTCGGCTCCTTAAACAGTCTCAAGGAACTTTGAAAGATCTCCGTCAAATTCTATTAGTCTACAGTAGTCTCAAGGTAATTGGGCCGAAGCCTAAGAGCTATACAACTACTGTAAGACCAAAAGTTTCAGTTTGGTACCAGGGGGCCCTCCTGGATTTTTTCGGGCTTCC
Source organism: Caenorhabditis sinica (assembly GCA_963932045.1). Classification (NCBI taxonomy): domain Eukaryota; kingdom Metazoa; phylum Nematoda; class Chromadorea; order Rhabditida; family Rhabditidae; genus Caenorhabditis; species Caenorhabditis sinica. Next base: position 18,702,226 of record OZ009943.1, read on the forward strand.
GTCAAAATTCTATAGGTCTACAGTAATCTCAGGGTAATTGGACGTTTCCGCCTAAGAGCCATACAATTACTGTAGACAAGTTTCCAAAGTTCCAGTCACCACAGGACACCTTTCGGCTCCTTAAACAGTCTCATGGAACCCTAGAAGAAGTTTCAGATTGGTACCAGACCACAGGGGGCTACTGGATTTTTTCTGGGCGTCCGTCAAAATTCTATTAGTCTACAGTAGTCTCAAGGTAATTGGACGTTTCCGCCTAAGAGCTATACAACCACCGTAGACCAAAAAGTTTCAGATTGGTACCAGGGGGCCCTCCTGGATTTTTTAGGGCTTCCGTCAAATATCTATATAGTCTACAGTAGTATAGACTACTGTATACTAAAAAAGACACCCAGGCGTCCCTAGATATCTATGTATTATCAGAAAAAACTTGGTTTGCAGTGTACAAACCAATGGAAGCTGATAAGCCTTCCGTTCAAAGTTTCAGCTTGTTACCAAGCCCCCGAGCCACCGGGGGACACTGGATTTTTCAGGAAGACAAAAAAATAGGGGAAGCAAAAAATACAATTATTTAAAAAATGAATCCTTGAGACGGCCAACTCCTCTCCGGACCTCGGCCTTTGACCTCGATCCTTGACCTCGATCCTCGACTTTTGACCTCGATCCTCGACTTTTGATTTCGACCTCTGACCTCGACCTCGACCTCGACCTCTGACCTCGATCCTTGACCTCGATCCTTTGACCACGACCTCTGACCTCGATCCTTGACCTCGACCTCTGACCTTTGACCTCGATCTTTGACCTCGACCTCTGACCTTTGACCTCGATCCTTGACCTCGACCTCTGACCTTTGACCTCGATCTTTGACCTCGACCTCGAACTGCCAACCACGAGTACGTCACTCTGAAAACCATAACCAAGAAAGCACAAACTGGAAACTTGAAAACTTGCTCTAAGCATAAGTGACGATGGGCGGGATGCTGGAGACGATCGAAGGGGGCGGCGACGGCGACGACGTCGTTGAGAGGATTTCCTGAAAAAAGGGATAATTGAAAATTGAAAGGATTGGAGAACGGAGAAATAAAGGAAGGAGGAGGGTAGCTGGGCCGAAATGGGGGCCTAGCAGGCCTAAGAGAAGGCCAAAAAGAGGTGTAAAACGGCCTAAAATAGAAGCTTGAAAGCCTAGAAGGAGCCTAGAAGGCCTAAGCGAGCAATAGACGGACTAAAGGAAAATAGAAGGCTAAAAAACGGCCAGCAAGCCTAAAAATGAGGTAGTACGCCTAAGAGACAGCTAGCAGGCCTAAACAAGCGATGGGCCGCCTAATATGGGCCTAGAAGGCCTAAACGACAAAAAGGCGGCCCGATCGAGAAAAGGCGGCCTAGACAAGAAAAAAGCGGCCTAAACGAGCAAAAAGCGGCCTAGACGAGAAAAAGACAGTCTAGACGAGAAAAAGGGGGCCTAAAAGAGGAAAAGGGGGCCTAAGAAAGCGATGGGCGGCCTAAATGAGCGATGGGCGGTCTAGAAAAGGACTGCATGAGAAATAGACGGTCTAAACACGAGTCAGCGAGCATAAAATAGGCCGAAAATTCTAGAAAATTCAAAAGCATGACATGGAAAATTCTAGAAACGGGCTGAAAATTGAGAGCGAAATAAAAACTAGCACTACTTGGCTACCCTATGCGATGTTACACGGCATTTGACCACCGAAAATGCAAGAAAAAAGGGTCAAAATCGCAGAAAATTCCAGAAAAATCCCGAAATCCGAAGAAAAACGAGAGGTCCGAAAAAAATACGACCTCTCGACAGGTCGACAAACGCAAAGAATGAGCGAGAATAGCCAAAGGCGACTGGAAACATCATCGGAACAACGGAAAATGCAGAAATTCGCGCCGAAAGATCAAAATTTTTCACTTTTCGCGCCCCTAGGCCAAAATGACTCAAAAATCGAAAATTTTCGGAGGTTGTGGGTTATTTTTGAGCGCAAAATTTTTCTTAATGTATTTAAAAAATTTAGAAATCGAAATTCGGCGAAAAAATAACATAAAAATGCCTTTTTTGGACAAAAATTGCCAGGAAATTTATCGAAAAATTTGAAAAATTCAAAAAGTCTGCAGTGTACGCAATTTGTCGTGGCGGTGTTTTGCGCACCGTAACCTGAAAATTTATTTTTATATTTTATTTTTTGGATTTTCAGAGAGTTTGCGATGATTTTCAAGAAGATTTACTGGATAAAATAAATATTTCCAGATAAAAAAATTGCCAAAAAATCAGTGAAATTGCAAGAAAATGAATAAAAAATCGGATTAAAAAAAATATGCTCCTTCTGAAAAGTAGGAAAAAAAGTGGGCGTGGCTTCCAGAGCTGTCTCTTCCCGGGGGCCGAAACGAGCCACATTAGACGGAGAAGGCACCTGTATATGTGGTGCTTTAGAAGAAGAAGAAGAAGAAGAAAACGATGACGGAGGCGTAATGAGGCGCGGAGAGCACGCTGATTGTGGAGACGGAGACGGCGAGAGATCATGGAAGATGAAGAGAGGGCGAGACAAAAAGAATGGGGTAATACAATAAAATAGGATAGATGGTATGGGGCACGCAACAGGGGACAACGACGACGACGACGGGGGAGAAGGAGAAGGACCCCACTTCTGAAGCAGGCATCATCCACTTTCGTATTCCACATCCCATTCTTCCATTCTTCCCCACTGCACCTTTTGCTGGAAGAAGAGATGTTTTTTTCCGAATTTCTAGGTGCAAATTCGCTCCATTGATAATTTCCGAAACTTCAAACGCATAGGTTTAGAAAGTGCGCTCTATTGATAGTATGGCTTGAAAGTTTAAAAAAAAACATGAAATTTTGGTGTATATTTGCTATAGATCTGAGTGCCTTAGGGTCCGAAAGTGCGCTCGAATGAGAATCTGAATTTTCAAAATTTTTGATGTTGAGTGCCACCACAGCCCTAACTTTCACTTTTGAGTTTTGGTGGAAAAGTGCTCCATTGATAACTGGAAATTTTTGAGATCTTTATCCCTTCAAAGACAAAGTACGGCTCTAAGGCATTTCATAACCAGTCGTTTTGCAACTACGACATTTCACAACCAGTCGTTTCGCAACTACGACAATCCGCAACCACGTCATTTCGAAACCACCGAATCCAGGTAGACTATAACCTGGATTAGTTCACAATACCATCAATCTCATACAATCTTAATGAACGTAAAGTGGACTAGTTTATAGAGTTGCGAAACGACTGGTTGCAAAACGTCCAGTTTTGAAAAGTGTTGGTTGCGAATTGTCGCGGTTGCAAAATCGACGTGAGTTGCGAAATGTCGTAGTTGCCAAATGTCCCGGAGCCCAAAATACGCTCCAACGATAATTTGGAGGATGAAGGGTTGCAAAAGTGCTCCTTTGATAATCAGAATAGTTTATCTCGAAATGAGGATTCACAGTGTGGTAAATGCGCTCTACTGTCAATGTTGTCTTCAAATTTCTGAACCAGGAGTGGCATAAGCTCTGTGTTGATAATCATGGAAATTGGAAAGTGTGCAAACGTGCTCCACTGATAACTTCATTGTCTCGAGTCAAAACTGGATATGGAAATATGAGGAAAGTGTGCTCCATTGATAACTACATTTCCCAACCCCTCAGATCTTGGAAAACAATATATGATCTCTAAAAATTTGAACAAGATTATATTTTTCTTCTCAATTTTCCCTTTTTTGATTATAGGGGTTTTCCTTGGTCTCCAGTGGCAACAGGAACAAGACACTTTCAATTTTTTCTACTAGATTTTTTACCTTTTCTTTCAATTTTTCAACCTACAATTTTAGTAAAAAGAAACCCTGTGTTTATCTCCTCAACTCTTCTTTTTAGTGTTTTTTCGAAATTGAAAAAAAAATAGGAAGACCCTATTCAATTTTCTGGAGACAAACGCTGGTGACTCTGACCTAACAACTAGTTATTTTTGAAAAGAAAAATAGAAGAGAAGACGGCAACTACTACTGTAAGAAGGAGAGAAGGAAAATAAAGGGTTGATAAGAGGGCTCCGGGACATTTCGCCACTGGTCGTTTCAAAACCAAGACATTTCGAAACTACGATAATTCGCAACCAAGACATTTCGAAACTCGATATTTCGCAATCGCAACTACGGAATTTCGCTACCGGTCATTTCGCAACCGAGACAATCCGTAACCACGCCATTTTGAAACCACGAAATCCAGGATTTTTGTTAAAGGTTCACATTGAAATCACAACTATTCAAATGTAGACTATAACCTGGAATAGTTCACAATACCCTCGATCCCATATAACCTTAATGAACATAAAAGTGGACTAGTCTATAGAGTTGCGAAATGACTGGTTGCGAAACGTCCAGTTTAGAACTGTCTTGGTTGCGAATTGTCGCGGTTGCGAAATTGACGTAAGTTGCGAAATGTTGCAGTTGCGAAATGACTAGTGGCGAAACGTCCCGGAGACAAAATCTCATGTCCCTCAAATTCTTCTGAATTTTTTGAGCCCTCAGTATCCGAGATCAACTCATGACCCCATAATATACCGATCTTCAAAATACCCGATCCCTCTCTGCCTGATCCCAAAATCTGGATTCTAACTAACTACCTTCCTCCCACCAAAATGTGTGTCCGACCTTGTTTTTCAACGCCATTAGGCGTTAGTACCTCACTCCCTTTATTCCGATTGCGAACAAAAGTAGAATTGGATATGGCGTGGTAGGAGGATATGGGTCGGACAGCGACTTTCTGGCGCCATGCCCGTTTTCAATTACAAGGTGTCGAACACGAGTGAGGGGGCAGGAGAGGGTCCTTATTAGGGTAATGGGCATGTAGTGGTGGTTAGAAAAAGGGGAGATTCTGAGAGTCTACTGGGATTTTGGGCTCCAGCACATAGTCATTTCGCAACTTCGACATTTCACAACTCACGCCAATTATGCAACCGCGACGATTCGCAACCGAGACATGTCGAAACTGGACGTTTTGCAACCAGTCGTTTCGCAACTCTTTAAACTAGTCCACTTTGCGTTTTTTAAGGTTGTATGGGATTGAGGGTGTTGTGAACTATTTCAGGGTATAGTCCAAATTTGAAAAGTTGTGATTTTAAATGGATCTTTCTACAAAAATCATGGACTTCGTGGTTTCGAAATGACGTGGTTGCGGATTGTCGCGGTGGCGAAAAGGACGGTTTCCGAATTTTTCAGGTATTGAGAGTGCACTTTGTATCTTGTGATGATCTGAATGGATCGCAGTATTTTTGCATCAAAACTTGTTGTCTGCGGACCAGACATAACATTTGACGCCAAGTGACTTTTGGCTGGGTTTTTCACGGTTTTCCACAGTTTTTATCAGCGATATTTCCCAAGGGGAAAGCCATCGCCAACTAGGCTGAAATTGGAGTTTTCAGGTTTCCCGCCGTTTTGAAAACTACGAAACATGTTTTGGTGGGTGCGTGGACTCCTCGGGGACAACTGGGGCAGCAGTCGAGTTGTCCACGAGGAGTCCACGCACCCACCAAAACATGTTTCGTAGTTTTCAAAACAGCGGGAAAGCTGAAAACTCCAATTTCAGCCTAGTTGGCGATGGAGCGCGTTTCCCCTTGGGGAATATCGCTAATAGTATTGTTTAGTACTTTTAGAATTTTCTTTTAATATTTCCAAAGTTTTGTTACAGATGCAATGATTTTCAAACTTTTCCCTACATCCTGTTTTTCTCTAGGTACTGTATGCACCTCTGAAAATTTTATTGTCCTCCAGAAAGTTCCAGAATCCCTAGGAGCTTATCGATCTGATGCTATTTTGAAAAATTCCCTAATATCACAAATTCTGAATCTTCCAGTCTACACTCTTTCAGGGTTCCCTAAACCTTCCAAATCAACTAAAATCGCATTTTCTAGCTTGAAATCTTACTTCTGAACCGGACGTTTCAAAACCGGACATTTCAAAACCAAGCTTTTCAGAACTGACTATTAGAGAGATCCGGGGGCCGCAAGGCAATCATTCTGGTACTTTTCCAGATTCCCAATGTCTTCAGAATCTTCCAGAATATCAAAAACTAAATTTTTGGTACGTTTAAGAGTTTAGTAGTATCAGAAAACTCCCAACTTCCAACATAATCACTTTCAGGTCCCTCAGAATCCCAAAAAAATTCCTTCCATTCTTCCAACACCAGTACCCGTCCTCCGTCTTCTTCTCGCTTCTCCATCCCCCTCCCCAACTACAAAACTGTTTCTCTAACCCACTCTCTCATTTTCCCACACTCTCTCTCCACACTCACCATGTACATTTTCTTTTCGAAATGCTCTTAATGTGCGTGCCTAATGGGATGCGACTTACACCGTGTTTTCTTCTTCTCCTCGTTTTTCTCTGGCCCCACTCTCTTCAAGTCACACACTATTTCTCGCTCCCTGAAAGCTCCGCCCACCTAGGTTTTCGTTTTTCACAAAATGGGATCCTCGGTCGAAGTCGAACAAGAAGATTACGGTAGTTAGGGGGTGGTAGTGTTAGAGACTAGAAATGAGACATTTTTATGGGTTTTTCGGGATGGGAACATGGGTTGAAAAAGAGAAAGAATCGTGAAAAACGAACTGAAAGGAGAGGAAAAAAATCGGGAAAATGTAGGTCAATAGAGAAGGATGGAAAAATGAGTCATTTTTTGGAGTAGAGGGGGCTGAAAATTGAGCTTTCACATAAAATTCCAAAAAATTTTATTTGACTATAGAGGTTCTTCAGAATCCTTCTAAGGGAGGAGGGGAGACTATAACCTGGAATAGTTCACAATACCCTCAATCCCATACAATCTTAATGAACGTAAAGTGGACTAGTCTATTGATTTGCGAGACAACTGGTTGCGAAACGTCGAGTTTCGAAATGTCTTGGTTGCGAAATGTCCCGGAGCCATAGTAAGTAGTTATACAAATTTTAAGAAAATCAAAAGATTTACATAATTTGAACAAAATTAGTTTTTTTCGAAAATTACCGAAAAATCTTATCGGAACGGATAGTGAGGATTACGAGTTACTTCTTCCACATCTTCAGATTTCAGTTTTCGAAATTTTTGTGAAAATGTAAAACTCTGTAACAAACCGATAGCATAACTAGAGTGTGCATTCTTCGAACTTTTGCTAAAAAAGTTAAAATCTTTGCAAAAATTTTGATTTTTCATGATTGAAGCAATCGTAATCGTCCCCCATGGTGTCGAATTGGACAGCAAATTCGCTACTAGTCATTTCGCAACTCACGTCGATTTTGCAATTCGCAAGCAATACATTTCGAAACTGGACGTTTCGCAACCAAGACAATTTGAAACTGGACGTTTCGCAAACAGTCGTTTTGCAACTCTATAAACTAGTCCACTTTACGTTTGTTAAGGTTAGGATTGAGAGCACTGTACACCATTCCAGGTTATCATCTTCATTTGAAAAAATTTGATTTCAACGTGAGCTATTTACAAAAATTCGGCTCCGCGGCACTTCGAAACCGGTCATTTCGCAACTACGACAGTTCGCCACACCTTGCATTTTTTATTAGAGAAGTTTTCAAAATTTACAACTATGAAGAAACTCAGGCGTGGCGAAATGTCACAGTTGCGAAATGACCGGTTGCGAAATGTCGTGGTTTCGAAATGACGTGAGTTGCGAAATGTCGTAGTTGCGAAACGTCTCGGTGCTGTTTTTCCTGCTGAACCAACATCAGATCAAACCAAAATGACTCAACTTTTAAATATCCTTACTAAACCTAATCCCCACATTCTGAATCTGAGATCACTATATTATCCATCCCGCCGATACCTCCTTCTGCTTCCGATTTTCGAAATTTGCGCATAAAATGTTTGTGAGATGCCCATAAATGTGATGCCCATTCTCTACCCCCCCTTCTGCCTCCTGCTTCGTTTCTGCTGATCACATAAAACTGTCAGAAGGAAACGAAGAAAAAGAAGCAGAAGAAGAAGAATTCCTAGTAGTTTATTCAGTATGAATGTGTATTCAGAAGACGTCACGTCTTCTTCTTTCTTTCCTTCTGTCGGGAAGAGAGGCTCTGTGAAGGACAGGACGGAGGGACAGGGAGACACTGGGGAGACATATCCGGAGAGGAGGATTCAGATGAGGATTGTGATGAAGATTTATTTTGGAGATATTGGGGTACGGTAGGTATGTAGAGATGAGCTAGGACTACTGTAGACGGCCTGGAATCTAGAAAATTGATAAAGTTAGACCACTGAGTTTTTTGAATTTCAGCTTTCTTGCCTCTTCCAGCCGCTGGAGTGCCGTGGAGTGCTCTGAACGATTTTTTTTTGCCGAATAGGGGTATGGGGTGATAGGGGTACTGTTGAGAAATCCATGACCTAGAATATTGAAAACTGAAAAAGTTAGGCCATTTTTAGAAGTTCGAACCTCTATTGATCGTGTTTCTAGATGACTATAGATCACAGTGGCCTAGAACTTTCAAAACTGAAAAAGTTAGGTCACCAACTTTTTTTTAATACAGAAAATTAAAATTCAGTTTTTCTGTGTTACAGTAAATATTTTACTGTAGATACTGTAAATGGTCACATGACCTAAGACCGTCAAAACAACAAAAGTTAGGCCATATGCTTTTTTCTCCAAAAATTCAGAGAATTCGGAGCTGCTAGGGACAGTGAATGCTTTCAGGGATACTGTAGGTGAACTCATGACCTAGGGTATTTTGGAATTGAAAAAATTAGGCTCCAGATCATCGATTTGAGTTTGAAAATGGATATTGAAGTTTGATTTTATTGCTTGTCTGGGTGTCTTCACCGTTTTTTGAATCATTTATTGTAAATTTAGAGTTTTGAATACCGCACTAATTAAATGAATACTTTCAAAGTTAGGAAGTTAGGAAAGTATTCGATGTCCTTTTTAAAAATTTTCTCGAATTTCAACCAGTTATTTTTTCTTTGTTCCTGGCTCCGGGACATTTCGCCACTAGTCATTTCGCAACTCACGTCGATTTAGCAACCGCGACAATTCGCAACCACGACATTTCGATACTGGACGTTTCGCAACTCTGTAAACTAATCCAAGGTCATATGGGATTGAGGGTATTGTGAACTATTCCAGGTTATAGTCTATATTTGAAAAGTTGTGATTTTAAAGTGAATTTTCCACAAAAATCCTGGATTTCGTAGTTTTGAAATGACCGGTAGCGAAATGTCGTAGTTGCGAAATTGACGTGCGTTACGAAGTGCCGTAGTTGCGAAACGGCTAGTGGCGAAATGTCTTGTTCGTAGCCAACTCTCTCATTTTTTGCACTATGTTTTCCTCCTTACCCCCAACTACCATATACCCCCAATACCAAATACATGTTGTATGTACAAATCCCATATGCATTTCTCATTTCCTTTTCCTTGCTTCCTTCGTTTGTGTCTTTAGGATTCGTTTCCTTAGGTTTTCCATTTTGCTAGCCCAGAAAATATTCATTACTTTCTCTGCTTTTCCTAAGCTTCGGACTCCAGGGAATACTGTATCTGTTGGATAGCTGTTTTTTGGCTCCGAGACATTTCGCAACCAGTCATCACGCAACCGCGGAACTACAACATTTCGAAACCACGAAATCCACGATTTTTGAAGAGGGTTCACGTTGAAATTTAACGTAAAGTGAACTACTTCATAGAGTCGCGAAACGACTGGTTGCGAAACGTCCAGTTTCGAAATGTCTTGGTTGCAAATTGTCGTGGTTGCGAAATATCTCGGAGCCGTTCTTTTGGACTACTGTAACCAGCCTTGGATTTTTTTTTCTATAAGATTTTTTAGGACTACCGTACCTCTCCCATGACTAACCCATTTTTCTTTGAAAAAACCTGCAACCTGAAGATGACTTAGAGACGAGGATGAAAGAAAAGAGGAGTCACCTTTTTTTTGAGAAGAAGACACCCTTTGATCTTTCGCCGACGACAGGAGGGATACCTGATGATTGGGTTTTCGAGTACACTTGTCTTTTTTTCTTGGATTCTTGTGAAGGATTACTGTAGTATTTTGAATGATGGATACGGGATTCCAGGAACCCAAAAGCTGAAGGAAAGCTGAATTCCAACTCAAGAACTTTTTTGAAATTTAGAAAACTTTTAGGGTCTTGAACCTGTGCTAATCGGAGTAAAGTTTTTTAGGCTCCGCCCATATTTCAGGACCACTGGATATCTGGACACACCGACAAATTTTGGACTCATGAAATGACGTCTTCAGTTTTAAGGATTTCTGAATTCCCGAAAAGTCATCGTGGAGGCTCAAACATTGCAAAACTTTAGAAACTCCGGATCTGGAAATCTGATACAATTATATTAGCGATATTCCCCAACGGGAAACGCGCTCCATTGCCAACTTGGCCGAAATTTGAATTTTCAGCTTTCCCGCCGTTTTGAAAACAGCGAAACATATTTCGGTGGGTGCGTGGACTCCTCGTGGACAACTCGGGCAGCAGTTGAATTGTCCACGAGGAGTCCACGCACCCACCAAAACATGTTTCGCTGTTTTCAAAACGGCGGGAAAGCTGAAAATTCAAATTTTAGCCAAGTTGCGATGGAGCGCGTTTCCCCTTGGGGAATATTGGACATTTTCAAAATTGGTTTTTATTCAGATTTTATTACACACTCAAAAATCGGAAGATTCAACAAAAACTTGTCGAAAAAAAAGTTCAGGGTTGGACGGAGGGGAGAGGGGGTGAAAGTTTGGAAGACTAGAAACCACACACACATTTTTTTAGGATTTCAAAAAAATTCTAGAGGATTACTGTAATACAAAAAAGAAGAAGAAAAATTAGGAACCGTGTAGTCTCACAGGACATGTCTTGATAAAAACAATGAAAAAATGGGAATAGAAAAATTTTTCAGAATTCAAAATTCAGAATTTGAGGATTCAGATGGGGGACCCGTACTGGGTAAAGGGGACCCTTGGAGGGGATTCGGATGATTGGAAAAATAATTGGAAAAATAAATGGGCGGAGCCTAAAGGGGGACTTTTCAGAAAAAGAGAGAGGAGGAGAATCAGTTCATAACAGAAGAGAAGGAGGACTTGGATTTGAAAAAAGGCGGGAACTTTGAAATTTTGAAAATTGAAAAAGTTAGAAAAATTCTAGAGGGTTTGGAGGTATACAGTAAGAAGGCACTAGAAGAGGTTTGAGTTTTTTGGAGAGACAGAAATTTCGATTTTGGAGGAAAAAAAGTTTTGGGAGAGGTGAAAATTGAAGGAATTTTTGGTGTCACAGAAATTCTGAATTACTATATTCCAATTTCTAAAAGTTTTTTTTTCACTTTTCTAGCTACTACAAGACCTTCCTGAATCTCAAAAATTTACCTCTCCTCTAAATCCAGATTCCCTCAAAAATCAATATTTTCTGTATCTCTAGAGATAGTCTTTACAATCGCGCTCCATTGCATTCTCCCGCAAAATTTAGCAGTGGAGCGCACTTTCTCTCTCCAGAAAGGAAAGTGCAGTAGAGCGCGGTTGCAAGTCTCATAAAGTTTAGAGTAGATCAAAAACGCTTATGGTGGGCAAATGGATCCAATTGGGTACTGATATGGGTTGTGTCCAACAACCGGTCCCTGTGGCCAGTGTGCCATCTGCTGCCACTTCTTCTCATCATCCAAATCCATTCCCATTCCTTTCGGCGGATTCGCCGGCAACAATGGAGTGTGCTCCGTGTGATCATCCACTCGCTGCTTCTCCTTCTTCGCCTTCATTCGCCGATTTTGGAACCAGATTTTGATTTGTCGATCCGTGAGCTGGGTTTGTAGGCGGAGCTCTTCTCGTTGCTTTTTGGAGACGTAGGAGGATTGTTGGAATTTTTGCTCGAGTACGGAGGTTTGGAAGCGTTGATATGTTTGACGACCTTTTTTGGAGGAGGCTGGAAATGTAGAGGGTTAAGGAGAAAGAGGGCATGAAATATTGATTTTTCGAGGCTGTGGTCTGAAGCTCAGTTTAAGCCTATCTAGGCTTTTCTAGGTTTTGCTAGATTCATCAAGCCTAATTTGCTTGATAGGGGATTAGAGACTCAGAGAAGCAAGGGTCTCTCTTTTCCACCATTCTCGCAATGGGCTCTCACTTCAAACGTTTATATCTCAAGAACCGTAATAGCTAACAGAAAGTTATAAACTTCAAAAATGTAGGAAATTTAGTTTTAAACATTTTTGCATCAAAACATTTTTTGATAGCTCCAGTCGTTTTCGAGATATACGCAATTGAGAAAAATGGGTGGCTGGAGATGAAGGCGCGCTCTCTCATGAACAGCGCGTTATCTTCTAAACGCTGTATCTCCTCAGCCACTTGTTATATCAAAAAATAGTAAACTACAAAAATGTAGGAAATTTGATTTCAAACATTTTTGTTTGGAAACATTTTTTAATAGCTCCAGTCGTTTTTGAGATATAAGCCCTTGAAATTGAACGAGTAACAAGACTTGTGATGCGCTCCTTCTTGAGCGCGCGCGCCAACTTTAAACGCGTATATCTCAAAAACGATGGCTGCTAATAAGAATTTGTAAACTACAAAAATATGTGAAATTAAATTTTATACACTTTGTTTGTTAACAACTTTTTGATAACTACTGCCGATCTTGCGCTATATGCTTTTAAAATAAGACAGGAGGTCAAAAAGAGGGCATCCCCATAGCGGCCCCTCGCTCAACGATTATATCTCAAGAACCCATAAAGCTATCAAAAAGTTGTAAACTACAAAAACGTGTAAAATAAAATTTGGCACATTTTTTTAGTTGTCAACTTTTAAATATCTTCACTCTCCGTTGAGTTACATGCGTTTGAAATGCGCGCGCTGTTCACTCGCTGTCTGCGTCTCTGCGCTCTCTCTCTGGTTACGCAACATGACTTTTTTGTTTTTGGGAGTAAATTACAAAACAAGGTTACCCTATAATTAGCTTACTACCCCCATGGCCTATGGGTTGCGCCGCGCCGCCTCCAGGAAGCTTATAATTATAATTTTGGATGCGAAGGGGGGGGGGGGGGGGGGGAGGTAGACTACGAACTAAACAAATTTCAAAAAAAGAAAGAGTAAAACTGACCGAACAACTCACCGTAGTTGGGCCACGATGGGTTTGGATAGCACTGTGGCCAACCGGGAAACGCCGCCGGGCCCAGCGATTGACCAAAGTAGCCGTAGTTCTGAGGCCAACCGTAGCTCTGCATGTACGCCGCGGATACTGTAATAGGGGAAAGTTAGATCTTCAGGTTCTTGGGATTACTGTAGTTGCAAACTCACGAGTACCTGGGTAGAGGTTTGCCTCTGCTGATGGGGTGCTGGATGGCTCGGGGTCCTCTTTTCCGACACCTTGTGCCATGGCTGCGAGGCGCTACAAAATTTTTTTTTTGAATATTTGATGAAGTTGTCTGTCTATCCAGGTGTCCGGATGTTCTTATTATGCTTTTCTTCAGATTTTGAAAATTTTTCAAAAAAAAAAAATTTTTTTTCGAAAAATTTGCAATTTTCAAATTCCTATATCTTCCTTCAAACTCAACCAATTTCTATGAAATTTATATTGATCGATAGCAATTTTTATGGGAATTATTATTATTTCTTAATTATTTAATTTTTTTAAATTTTGACGACTTCTGGAGCCTAGATTCTGGAACATTGTCTCCTTTTGTAAAGCATATGATATAATGGTTAAGCCAGAAAAAAGTTGAGGGTACGTCAGCTGCTTTTCTCGAACATTTTCCTCCTTTGTACAGTAACCCTCAAAACTACAGTATCTATAAATACCTGCACATCTTACTTACAGTATCACGGATACTGTATCCATCTTTTTTAGACCATTTTAGATTTTAGACCAAAAAAACGCAAAAATTTAGCCCAATTTTGTTTAAATTAGTCCTTTTTTGTTTAAATTAGGAGTTTTTTTAAAATCTTTTTTCGGATAGAAAATATCGTTTTTTTGGCCAAGCTCTCCTTAGAAAAAAATTAGACAAACTTTTTTTTGGCCCAAAAATAGTACTGAAACTTTCGAAATTTCTCAAATATTTCTCATAGACTATTGGTTTTGAAAAATGTGGATTCTTTTCGAGAGATGAAGATGATGCAGAAAATATTTGCTCACAGTATACAGTATGCTGTATACTCTTTGAAAAGGGAATTCTCACAGTTTAGTGGAGTTTGAAAAAGGGAGAAAATTTTAGAATTCTGGATTTAGGAACCTAACGTCTTGAAGACCGTAATCTAATTTTAAGCTGAGCAATTTTATACAGCGCAGTCAAAACTGGTGTATTTTATCCTATCTGGGCAAGTCTTTATTAAAAATTTATGCTGAGCAATGTTTTCATAAACTAAGTGATCTCAAAAAGTCAAGAAGTAATTATCATATTTCATCTCACAATTTATGGTAACCCATTTTTAGTAATCCTGAGCAATCCCTTCAAGATAGGAAATTAGAACCTAAAAATCCTCCCAAAAACCAGAATTACAGGGCTCAGGTTATGCTGAGCAATCTTATCTTAGGGACAATGTGAAGCCATCAAAACAGAATCAGAAGAACCATCAAGTGACGCTGAGCAATCCCACATACCCTGTTCCCAAATGTTTCAAGTTTAACTGAACAATTTTACTTCTACAACTGAGCAAGCCTTAAACTGAGCAACTTTATTACATTTTAAGCTGTGCAATCTTAACATGAGCCATCTTCAAAAAAATGCTCAATCCCATTAGAACCTTTTGATGAGCAATCCCCAACACCTACCGATAAATGATCATTGGCATCCGGTTGCGAAGACGTCGTCGACGTCGCCGCCGACGATGCCGTCGACGAAGAGCCTCCAAACTCGAACGCACTCGTCGATGTGTTCATGTCACTGCCGCTGGATGCCTCTCTGCTTTTCTTCTTCTACCGTAATCCCTCGGGTGGGCGGAGCCTATTGCGTATTGGCGTGGTGGCGGAGAAGGGGGAGAAGGGGAGTCCTGGAAGCAAGAAAGAGTTGGAGACATAAAGGAAAATCAGAGAAAAGAGAAAAGCTGGGGACCCGTCCCGAGCCAACACAAATTATAAAAATAATGGGGAGAGTTATGGAAATTGAGGGTGACGGAGGGAGCCCCCTTCGGCGGAGCAAGTGTAAAATATGGAAAACTAGAAAAAGAGAGTAGAAGAAAATGAGAAACGCAGAGAAAGAGAGAGGGCGCCACGGCGACTGGGCAGCCGGAAGGAGGGAGGTATGGAGAAGACGTTGTTAGGGGGAAAAAGGGGAGGTCATTTTCTTTGAGAGTCGATTTGTAATAATGTTGTCTTTGGAGGTGAAATCTTCTTGGATTTTCGTGGGGGGGGGTCTTCGATTCTGAGGTTCTAAAGATTTAGAGAATCAGACTTCAGATGGTGTCAGAATTCCAGAATTCCTGATTCTGGAGATTCTAAAGGTTCAGGAGTCTCTAGGACTTCAGTTGGAGCCGAGATCTGACATTCTAGGAGATCTGAGATCCGAGAATTCTGGTTTTTGAATCTCTAGAGATTTGATAGAGAGAGCTTCTAGTGATTTTTTTAGAATTTCCGAACTGAGATCTAAACTGGGTTTCTAAAAACTTCTGAAGGTTTATCGAAAGAATTCAAACTGAACACGTTCTTAGATCTTTTTAACACTGACTTCTGAAGTTTGGGAGATTCGAAGAATACTGACGTTGGAATTCGGATGTATTCTGAATTTTTGAAAATTTAAAATTTCTGGAATTCCGAAAATATTCAAAACCGTAATGATTCAATCCAGAATTCTCAGAGCTTCGAATCCCCTCTAATTCCCTCACAATCTTCAAAATTCATAATCATGAATCCTTCCCTAGAACTATAGAACTTTCCAACTTTAGAATTCAAAAATTGAAGTTCCATTTTTTTCCAAATTCTACTGAACTGTGGGAGTCTTTTTCAGAAATTTTTCATTTTTTCCAATAAAAAGTATACTGTGAGCAAATATTTTTCTTCATCATCGTCATCTCCACGAAAACCCAGTTTTTTCAAAACCAATAGTCTATGAGAAAAAATCGAAAATTTTCGAAATTTTGAGCATATTTTTGGTCAAAAAAATTTTGACTAATTCTCTCCCAAAACGAGAGAGCCAAACAGAATACTTGACCAAAAAAGATTTTCTTTTTTCTGACCGAAAAAAGAGAGGGTCCGGTCCCCCTCTTTCTCCCCAAAACCATCCAAAAATCTCATTTCTTTTTCTCCAAAACGGACTACCAATTTACGACCCAATTTAAGATGTACTAATTTGAACTAGAGTGGGTCAAATTTTCACACTTTTCCAATCTAAAATCCTCATTTTCACAGTTAGAACCTCTAGAAAAAATTGCTCGAAACTCCAACAAATACCAAAAGACAAGAATCCCGAAAAATGTCTGATTCTGATTTCATATGCATTCAAAAGCAATATTAGTAATGAATTTCTTATCGTTGGAAAAACAAGGATACTGTAGCTAAGATGTCTAGGTTTTCCTATAATACTGTAGTTTTGAGGGTTACTGTAGAAAGGAAAAAAATATGAAAAAGTTAGGAGAAAGTTTTGTAAATTGGCAAAGGGAACCCCTAGGCTAGTGGAGGCTTAGGCTTGGCAGTTTATAGTTTGTAGTCTTTGTAGTCTGTAGTTTTTGTAGTTTGTAGTTTGTAGTCGATACTAAAACTGCCGCCACTCTAACTATTTTTTTCGCATGATCTACGTTGCCCAAAAAATAGAGGAGTATGCTTCAGATTCTGAGCGCCAGAAGACGTCGAAATGGAATTTTCCTTGATATTCAAAATATTGAATTACTCAGAATAAAATTTGCTATCAATTGGTATTATTTTTATAAAATTTGAGTGAGTTGGAATAGATTTACAAGCCTAAATTTAATCTGGCTTTCCTTCAAATGAGCTATGTTCCAGATTCCGAGCTCCAGAAGGCGTCAAAACTTACATTTTGAAAAACTTAAAAATTTAAAATGTGCTTTGATAAATTTGCTATTTATTGGTGCTATTTTTTCAAAAATCGGTTCAGCGCAAAGGAAGTTATAAGTCTCCAAAAATTGAAATTTCAAATCTGGTCGTTTTAGGCTCCGCCCCTCTTAATGGGTACCCCTAGATTACTTCTACCTTGTTATAAATTGATTGTACTCAAAATTACCTACATTTTAGCACCCATATATCCCTAGAAAGGGACCCCTAGGACCCCCTAGTACCCCCTGAAAATCAATTTTCCAAAAAATTAGCACATTTTCCGTCAAAATCTAATAAGAGGCTCATAAATAGCCAATAGACCATAAAATTTAAAGAGGACACATTAAGAAAAAACACATTCCGTGAAAAAAAAACGCATGTTGCTCTTTTTATGGGGTCCCCCATTAAAAAAAAGGGGGTCCCCGAGTCAATTCCCATAATCGTCAAATTTATGTTTTATGTAATTTCTTCGGGCGGCGCCCGTCAGAATTGATTAGAATTCAGACACTTCATTCAGGAATTCTGAATAAATAAGCTCCGCCCCCTCTCAGGTGGACCCCCGTTAGGGGGTCCCCGCGATAGGTGATCCAATTCAATCGGATCATCACATATAATAGTAGTAGGTACTAATGAAAATGAAATGAAACGACGCCGAAAATAGGGTACTCAAAACGACACATGAAATGTGGTGGGAGGGCTTAGCAGGGGAGGGGTCCCCCCCTCCATTGCGAAAAAAAGTGGGCGGAGCTTCGATGGAAAAGGGGCGGAGTCGCTGGGAAGCGGCGGATTGGTGGCGGCGAGAGAGTGAGAGAGGGGGTAGAGAAAAATGAGTGGGGGGACTGGGGGGAAGTGAGAATTTGAAAATGATCTTTTCCGGCGGATGATGGGATGAAAAGAGCCGCCTTTTTTTGATTCTAGAGCGTCCAAAAAAGGGTAGGGAAGGAGGGAGTATGAAAGAAAGAGAGACGCAGAGAAAAAATTAGGGACGGTTAGGGAAGCCGAGGCTCCGGGACATTTCGCAACCGCGATAATTCGCAACCAAGACAATTCGAAATGGGACACTTCGCAACCAGTCGTTTCGCAACTCTTTAAACTAGTCCATTTTGCGTTAATTATGGTTGTATAGGATTGAGGGTATTGTGAACTAGTCCAGGTTATAGTCAACATTTGAAAAGTTGTAATTTTAACGTGAACTTCCTACAAAAAACCTGGGTTTCGTGGTTTCAAAACGACATGGTTATGGATTGTCGCGGTTTCGAAATGACCGGTAGCGAAATGTCGTAGTTACGAGATTGACGTGAGTTGCGAAATGTCGTAGTTGCGAAACGACTGGTTGCGAAATGTCTCGGAGTCAGTTTTGCAAGTTTGAAAACATGGAATCCTAAGAAAGTTCCAAGAAAAAAAAAATCAGAATTCATGTATTCTAGAGGAATTGGAGTGCAGGTTGAATATCAAATATTGAAGATTTCCAATATTTTAGGGACGGCTAGAACAGAATTCGGTAGTCGGCAAATTAGAAAAAAATTGAGGGATTTAAGGGAGTCTAAAGGGGGGGGGGTGCAGATGAAAAATTTGGGGGTTACAGTAGAAACTTTAAAAAATTGAAAAAATTTCAAAAATTCTGAGAATGCTCCTAGACTCAATTCTGAGACTCTACGGTACTCATATTTTCAGATCCTAGGGTTCTTATATTTAGTCTACTTGGCTCCGCCCCTATACCAACTCCAGACAGATTCAATTTTATATCGAAACTTTTTTTGGGATTCAAAGATTCGTAGTATTGTACCCCCATTCCAATCAAAACTAGTACAATATTACTATTTCCTAGGACAAAAATTAGAAAAAGTAGAAGTGTTTAAGAGAAATGTGTAGGTGTGGTGAGCACGCGATCTTGGGGTGGAAAAAAATGAAAAAAGAAGTCTAGAAGCTGAAATTTAAAAATAGTACAACAATCATGAATTCGGGAAGAAATCAAGTAAAAAATGAAAATGAGAAATGAATTGTCAAAAGTTTCAAAGTTTCAAAATTTCAAAATTTCAGAACCCACATCTCCAGAATCCTCCGAAATCCAAAAAAAGAAACAAACTTCCAAAACTGTCATCTTCTCCCCTTCTTCCTAAAACTTCTCCTCCTCCCCCTAATCCCACCTGACCCATAAAATTATACATTAAATTGTGTGATAAACCCTCTTCCTCCGTTCCACCTCCCCTCCAGAATCCAGAATCAGAAGACGTGACGTCTTCTAAAGATTCAGGAGAAAACTAGAAGCAAAGCGAAGAACCTAAAAGGTCTTCTTTTCCTCTCTCTTTGTTTCCGTTTTTCTCATTAATTCTCCGCTCGAATTACCCACTTCTCAAAAAAACACAGAAGACGTTGGAAGAAGAAAAAGAAGAAGACGTTGAAAAGTTTTTCGAAACACAGAAAAAAAAAGATGAAAGGAGAAGAGTGGCGGCATTTTTGGGGGTCCACTTTATCTAAATGTCATCATTTTAAGCACTTTTCGACACGGGCGGTCTTTCCTTTTTTGGTGGGGGGAAAATGGGCAGCAATTTTTTGATCTACCAGATGGAAAAATCGATTGATAGGGGTCCTAACAAATTTAGGACAAAACAGAAAATTGATAATGCAAAATTGGGGCTCCGGGACATTTCACCACTAGTTATTTCGCAACTACGACATTTCGCAACTCGCGTCAATTTTGCAACAGCGACAATTCGCAACCAAGAGATTTCGAAACGGGACGTTTCGCAACCTGTCGTTTCGTAACTCTATAAACTAGGTTGTATGAAATTGAGGGTATTGTAACTTATTCCAGGTTGTAGTCTAAATTTGGATGTTGTGATTTTAACGTGCACCCTCTACAAAAATCCTGGATTTCGTGGTTTCGAAATGACGTGGTTGCGAATTGTCGCGGTGGCGAAATGACCGGTTGCAAAATGGCGTAGTTGCGAAATGTCGTTTTCGACACATTTGAAGTCATTCTCTAGCTAACCTAGAGCGATTTCGAAAAATCGATTTTTCAAAAAATTTCCATAAGTTTCAACCTTTGTTAACCAAAAATAAACCAAGTTTTATGAGCATATGAATGTGTCATATGTCTTGTAAAAATCGTATAAAAAGTGGTCTGTATGCATACATAAACAGTTTCTTGTTTTTTTCTTTCGAGGAAAAAAGTTTCGAACGAAAATAGGGAAATTTATGGAAATTTTCTTGGTACGCCCTCTTGTTTAAAAATGCACAGAAGGAGAAAGAACATTTTTGATTTTTGGAAAAATACAAAAACTACAAACTACAAATTATAAAATTTGCAAATTCGATTTTTAGCGATATTACCAAAGATAAACGCGCTCCATCGCCAACCTGTCTGAAATTTGAATTTTTAGCTTTCCCGCCGTATTTTTCTGTTTTCAGAACATCGAAACATGTTTCGGTGGGTGCGTGGACTCCTCGTGGACAACTCGGGCAGCAAACGAATTGTCCACGAGGAGTCCACGCACCCACCAAAACATGTTTCGCTGTTTTGAAAACACAAATACGGTGGGAAAACTGAAAATTCAAATTTCAGCTATGTTGGCGATGGAGCGCGTTTCCCCTTGTGGAATATGGCTGATAGAATTTTTGAGCCTTTTCAAATTTCGAGGGTTCTCGGTCTTCTAGGATTCTGAAACTTTTGATTCCTCAGAATCCGAAGCCAAAAGTACATACTACAGAGTAGAAAAGTGAGTGAAAATGTTTGTCCGTCGTAGATAATTACTATCTTTCGAGAGGAGAAAAATGCCAACACACACCTCTGTCACTGTACTACATACTCCCACTTTCATGATCTTCTTCTACTTTTTTATTTCGTTTTTTTTCGTCGTCTTATTCAAAGTGAAAAGAATAAAGAACTGGATATTCTAGGATGCTGACGATGAACACATCGGATTCACGTCTTCTGGATTCAGAAGACGTTCTGGAAGACAAAAAGAGAAAAGGGGTAATTAGGGAAAAGTTGAGTAATAATTAAGAGAGAGAAAGTTCCAGAAAGTTTAGGAAGGAAAAAGTGAAAAGGTTTGAAATTGAAGTTCTGGAAAATGGAGACGTCCTGGGGGTCCTGGGGGATTCTGAAGATCTGAAAAAATAAATTGAAAAATTGGTAATTTAAGAAATTAATAGAAAAATGAGCCAAAAATCACGAAAATCGAAGAAAAATTAGAGAAAATTAGAGGGGTTAGAAGGTTGAGCAAGAGGAAAACTTGGGTTATTTTGGTTCAAATTTTGTGAAAAATATACCATTGGATAGAGCATTTCAAGGGTTTTCAGAAAAATGAAAAATTTACTACAGTTGTAAAAAGTTAAGGATCAAGATGAAGTCAAAGTCGCATAGAGCCAAAAATCCGACTCATGAAAAATGTCGCTTTTTCAAAAATTTAGCTGTGTTTAAATTTCCAAAATTTCCAAATCAGCGCTATTTTCAACTACTGTAACCTAACAAACCAGCGCATCATATTAGTTCAAACTTTCAAAATTCCAAAGAAGAAAAAAAACTAACTACCTCTAATTAGTCCAAATTACCTCATCGGCCGGTTTCTCTTTGATCTTCTCAAGTTTCTCCTTTTCTAATAAAAATTTTTAATTTCAGAACCTGCGTATCTTACTTCTATTCCTACAGTACCTAGATTTTCGCAACTATTTTGCAACCAGCCGTTTCGCAACTATGCCATTTCGAAACTCACGTCAATTTTGTAACTACAACATTTCGCTACCGGTCATTTCGCAACCGCGACAATCCGCAACCATGAAACCACGGAATCCAGGATTTTTTTTGGAAAGTTCACGTTAAAATCACAACTTTTCAAATGTAGACTATAACCTGGAATAGTTCACAACACCCTCAATCTCATACAACCGCAAGGAACGTACAGTGGATTAGTTTATAGAGTTGCGAAATGACTGGTTGCGAAATGTCTTGGTTGCGAATTGTCTTGGTTGCGAATCGTCGCGGTTGCGAAATGTCGTAATTGCGAAATGACTAGTGGCGAAATGTCCCGGAGCCCATATCTTACAACTATCCCTAAAGTACAAAAAAAATCGCCATTGTGACCCTAGCCTACAGTATCTGCTGCTATACTTACTGTAAGCCTGACCTGCACTACTGTAACTGTATTATAATTTCGCCGGCGCATGAATTTATTTGAGAGATGGTCTCGCCACGAAAACATGGTTCCGTGTTTAAAATGGGAAAAGTCGATATAGTAGGAAATTTGAATTCCGACCAATTTCTGCCTACCCGTTTTCGTGGCGAGACCATCTCTCAAATTAATGCATGCGCTTTTAAACTGGGTGCCAACAGACGACGAAATTATAATACTGTATACTGCAAGCCTACCCTGCGTATCTTACTACTATCCCAAAAGTACCAAAAACGCTTCATCGTCACCCCAGCCTTCTCCTAGTTACACTATATACAATATTGTTAAACAACAAGGTGTCGCATATCTCTCTTATTCTCACCAAGCTGCAGTCCCCCCTCCCTTCCCTTTTCTTTTTCTCTTATCCAATGAGCTCATATTTTATAAATTATTGGTCCCCTCCGGTGTCTTCTGACCAGGTGAGACTCGCCGCGGTCCCTTTGAAGTTGCCGACATGTTAGAGTGTGTTAAGAAAGTGGGCGGAGCCCTAGGAAAAGAAGTACGGTAGGGGGGAAAAGTGATAAGATTTAATTGGTGGTGATTAGTGTTCAAGGGAGAATATGGGGCAGTTTTAGGAAATGGAAGAAAAAGGGAAGAAGATAATGATGATGATATGGACTAGAAACACAACAAAAAACTATGACAAACGGTTGGGAAACTGTGGAAGAAAAGGGTAGATCACTTTCCAGGAAGTGTAGATCAAAAGAAGCCGGCATAAAGGTAATGGGGGCAATTTGAAATAATTAGAGATAATTTTTAGGGAATTTTGAAGTTTGAAAGTGTTTCAAAATTTGGACAATGGTTCTGAGGGTTGAACTCGGAAATCGAAGATTTTTGAATTTTCGGGGGTTTTAGAATCAGATTTTTAGGAAACGGAGAATCTTGAGATTTTCAAATTTTGGACAGTAGAAGGATTTTGATATTCTGGAGACGTCGGAAACTTCAAAATTTTTTTTTTAACTTTGCATGATTTCGTTTCGAGACCCAAGACGTTAGATCAGCAGAGGAACAGGTGGGATTACGGTAGATGGAAGTTATGAGACTACCAAAATTAACTTTAGATACGCAGGTTGTTGCAGTACTGTAGGGTTACTGTAGTTCAAGTCCGCCAAGCGTGGATTACTGTAGGGAGTTTTGGTTACGGTAGTATGTATTTTTGTCGGGGCCCACGCAACAGCAAGATTATAAAGATGATTAGATACGCAGGTCTTGGAAGTTACGGTAGCTGAAAAATAATTAAAAAATGCCCGTTTCATTGATTTTCATAGAGTACTGTAATAAGACCTAAAAATTGAAAAAAATGACCAAGTTTCGAGAAGTGCCCAGAATCGTAAAATTTAGGCCATCTTAAAAATTCAGAATCTCAAAATCTTATTTCCTTCGAATATACATCAGATGTTCAGAACTCCGAAAAAATCCCTTCGTTCCCTTCTCCAAATTCCATAAATCACCCCAAAACAAACGCACAAATTGGTTCCATCTTCCTAGCTCATCCTATTTTTCAAAAAACAAAAATCCATTATTTTCCCAATTTTCTAGTAAAAACGACATTAGTCTAGTTATTTATGCGCTTCTAATAGTAAATGTATGCATTTCCATAAATCAGCGTTGGACATCTGGACAAACTTTTGGGGTGTCAAAAAATGAATAGATAATAAATCAAGATGGACCCCCGAACGCCTGTGAGGGGTGCTCCGGGGAGGTCTAAAGTTTTCTTAGGACACATAGAAAAAACCAAGAAGAAAAAAAGTTGAAGAAGAAAAAGTGCTCTCAGAGAAACATATGGTGACAATCGAAAAGAGTCGAAAAAATGTGGGCAGCCAATAAATATATTTATATACTGCCACACCAGGTTACACCTGGAGGATTCTGGAGATTTTGGATCTTTTGGGGATGTTTGGGGGACCATGGATTTTGAGAATTTTTAGATTTTCAGTGTCTGGAATTTTGAACCCTTTTCTTATTAGCGATATTCCCCAGAAGGAAACGCGCTTCATTGCCAACTTGGCCGAAATTTGAATTTTCAGCTTTCCCGCCGTTTTGAAACAGCAAAACATGTTTCGGTGGGTCCGTGGACTCCTCGTGGACGTTTCGACTGCTGCCCGAGTTGTCCACGAGGAGTCCTCGCGCCGACCGAAACATGTTTCGCTGTTTTCAAAACGGTGGGAAAGCTGAAAATTCAAATTTCGGTCAAGTTGGCGATGGAGCGCGTTTCCCCTTGGGGAATATCGCTAATAGAATCTCAGAATCCTCAATCTTCGAATTCTAGGTTCTCGATATTCAGGATCACCAGAATCTGAAGAAGAATCTCTTTAGCTTCTGACGCCTTCAAGTCTGCACGTCATCAAATCATAAAATCATCTCTCCATCCATAACGTTCTCTTTCTATCCCCCCCCCCCCCTTTCAAGTACAAGTCCATATAATCCATATGTCATAAAAAAGGGAGATCCGGTGTACCTAACTAAACCTGAACATTTTGCGCGAAAAAACCGAACAGTTGGCGCCCATTTTTTGTTGTTTTCTTCACTAGTCTCCTCTCCAGCCAGGTAATAAAAGGTGTCCCGAAATCATAAAAACGGACGCGGACACAACTACTAATTTCGCCTAGTTTTTTTTGTCCTAGGCATAGTTATCAATAGTGAAATGGTCATACATGGATTTCAAATAGGGTAGAAACTTGAAAACTCGGGCTTGGAGTAGTCAAAAGTTTCAAAATGTAACACATTTTGAAAATGTTGGTTACAAAAAAATTTCAGAAGTTCGAAACTAGGACGTTTCAAAACTGATCATTCCAAGGCGGAAAATTCTGAATCCACGGCAAATCAAAACTAAGAGGTTTCAAAACCGGACATAACAAAACCAAAATTTTGGTTTTGAAACGTCCAGTTTCAAAACTTAGCAGTTTTGAAACATCTTAGTTTTGAGTTGTCACAGTTCTGAAACGTCTGGTTTCGTAACGTCCCGGAGAAAAGTGTTTTGGCTCCACTGAAAAAAAAACAATTTTTTGAAAATGTTCGAAAACCTCCAGATTTTTGTTTTGGTCGTAACTTAGTTAGCTTTTTTCAAATTTTGAATTGAAAAGTAGTTCTAAAATCAGCGATATTTCAGCATTAAAATAAGCATGATCATGACTATTTTGGAAATGTTGGGTTCTGGGAGGTTTAAAGGCGCATGCCATTTGGGCAGAGATGGAAAAGTTGTTACGCTTACTATCATTGTAAAGCTGATTTTTACAGCTTCCTAAAACTATAGCAAAATTTGAAATTGGACCAAAACCAACCGAGTTATGAGCAAAAAAGTGAGAAAAGTGCAAATTTTCAGATTTTTGAAAAATTCAAAACTTCTTATCCAGGTTCGTTTTTGAGCTATCCAGGTGGTTTCAGGCTCAAAATGAAGGAAATTTTTTTATTTTGAAATAGTTTTGTCAGGTTTTAAAATAAAGACGTTGACGTCCTATTTTCGGAATAAGACCAGCCAAGCCATGAGCAAAAATGTAAAAAGTTCAAAATTTTCAAATTTTCGAAAAATTCAAACCTTCCTATCTTGGTTCGTTTTTGAGCCATTTGAGTGGTTTTATACTCAAAATTAAGCAAATTTTCTCTATTTTTATTTTTTATGAAAACAGGTTTTTGAAGTTTTCCATTTCAAAAATGTCAAAAAAAAATTGACACCTTCTCAAAAAAAAACTGAACTAAGCTCCAGGTGAGGTGAGACTCCAGGTGAGACTTTAGAGCCAATCTCTCCACCTGGGACCAAGAGGGGGTTCCAAAAGATACACACACACACACACACATCTCGGAAAATTTAACAACTTTTTAACGGTCCCCATTCCCATTTTTATGAGTATCTCGATCCTCTTGACTCCTGAGGAGAGAATGCAACCTTACGGGAGGCTGTGATGCCTAAGAATTCAGATTCTGGAGAAGAAATAGTATGGGTGAATGAGAGAGTTTAGAGAAAGCACGTGTCGAGAGAGAGAGAGATGATCCATTTGTTTTTATTTCGTGTCATTTTGATTATCAGAAGATGAGCAATCTAGACGGGAAATGAGCAAATTTGAGGGGGGGGGGGATGTGCTTGGGATGATAGATGTTATGGGGTAGTAAAAATGACAAATGCTAAATTTCGAGAAATTGAAACTTTTGGGGGACCTAAATGTTGGTTAGGAGGTGTTATTCATAACTAGGAAATTTTGAAAAGTGGGAAAAAAGCAAGGCCTGCAATTCTGGAACTAGACAGTTTGGGGATCAGTTATCACAAAATTCGAGAAAACGGGCTTCTCCAAGGGAAAACGCGCTCCATCGCCAACTTGGCTGAAATTTGATTTTTCAGCCTTCCCGCCGTTTTGAAAACAGCGAAACATGTTTTGGCGGGTGCGTGGACTCCTCGTGGACAATTCGACTGTTACCCGAGTTGTCCACGAGGAGTCCACGCACTCACCAAAACATGTTTCGCTGTTTTCAAAACGGCGGGAAAGCTGAAAATTCAAATTTCAGGCAAGTTTGCGATGGAGCGCGTTTCACTTTGGGGAATATCGCTAATAGGAATTCTAGAAAACTGGGGGAAAAAGCAAATTCTGCAATTCGGAAACTGGACAGTTTGGGGATCAGTTTTCATGAAATCCGAGAAAATGAGCTTGGAAAAGTACGTATTAGCTATCTTCCCCAAGGGAAAACGCGCTCCATCGCAAACTCGGCTGAATTTGAATTTTCAGCTTTCCTGCCGTTTTGAAAACAGCGAAACATGTTTTGGTGGGTGCGTGGACTCCTCGCAGACAATTTGATTGCTGCCCGAGTTGTCCACGAGGAGTCCACGCACCCACCGAAACATGTTTCGCTGTTTCAAAACGGCGTGAAACCTTAAAATTCAAACTTCAGTCAAGTTTGCGATAGAGCGCGTTTCCCTTTATCGCTAGCATCACAGGAAAAAATAGGTATCTCCGGATCTCAGGATCTCACTATCTCTGAATCTTAAAACCTTAAGATTCTGAGCAGATTCTCGTTTTTCTCTGTTTGAAGAACCCAGACACCTGCCCGAACACCCGTCCTCCTCCTAGCCCAATATGCATGATCATCATCTGCTTCTTCTGAATTCATTCAGAATCCGCTCCACGACAACGTCGACGAATTCAGAATTCATCAGACCCTAGCCTTATCTTATATTTGCATTGTTCCTTCTCTTCCTCTCAACACCACTCTTTTCTTCTTCTTCCTCTCCTCACAATTTTACGACCATCACCACGGGTGGTTAGGCACATGAACAGAGATAGACAAGAAGGGGGGACATGCACGTCTACAGTAGTCTTCTGAGGGGTGCACCCCCTTTTCCCTTTTTGAATGCAAATTTTCGAAACCTCTGCGCGTTTTCTACCACGACGCCTTGTGAAGGCCATCGTGTTCTTTTGTATGGAGATCTTTGGGGGGGGGGGTGTATATGGTTAAAGAGAGAATTAGTCATCAGAGGAAAACTAAATTGTTTGCTTAGGTAAGGGACTACGACTTTTTTGGGCATCCAATAATGAAGCTCTGCTTTTTCTAAACTGCCGAAAATTTCGAAATATCTCAAAAATTGTAAATTGACCAGCATTAGTATTTCTGAAAATGGGGTTTGAGTTTTTTGTTGTTTTCGTAAATTTGTAGTCAATAAAAAATAACTTTGAAATTCGGCTGAACTTATTGTTAACCCAGTGCGCTGCAGTAATTTGCCCGATAAAAATCAGTTTCTCAGGGAAAAAGGGGATCCTCGGACTTTCCAGCCAGAAGACACCAAAATTCAAAAATTTAAAAATTTGAAAATATTAAGGCTGGAAAAATATTAAGGCTGGAAATATTAAGGCTGGAAAGCTGGAAATTCAAGTTTCAGCCAAGTTGGCGATGGATCGCGTTTCCTTTTGAGGAATATCGCTATTAGCTAAAAAAATTCGATTTTTGCACCTTCATCTCCTTCAAAAGTGCTCAATTTCTATTGCAGATTCCTGTTGCAGTAAAGATAATCAATAAATCAAGAACCGAAATCCCGAAATTTTTAAACTTTTGACCTTAACCATAATAAAAGGGACATTTTCCAAACCACAAACAAAAACTATTGGGGTGGTCCCCTCACGCCTCGGGGGGCCCACCTGAAATGCCCAATTTCTCATCGGAAATAGGCCAATTAACACGAGATCAAATCGAGTTGATAAGAAGGGGGGAATCTAGTGGAATGGGGATGAGAGGAAAGGTGTTAAAATAAAACGATTGAGAGTGGAAAAAACGAGGAGATTCTGCTTCTTCTTCTTCTTCGAGAGTTTGGACGAAATAATGTGCCTTCAGATTTATTGAGGAGCAGAGTGACGATGAAGAAAGAAGAAATAGAAGGAAGCAAAAAAGAGGAGCAGGACGAAAATCGATATGGTCGAGTTTGAGACTTTCGACATCACATGGGGTCTTTTAGATGGACTTTGGGAAGTTGAGTGCATTTATGGTATGCTGGTATGGTATTGGTACTGTACCATGAATAGCTATGCGGATTCATAAAACCTTGAAAATAATAAAACCTAGCTAGGATGTCCTTTTGAAGATAGGGGTCCAGCTGAAAATTAGATTTCGTAACAGTGACATGTTATTTGGATCGAGTATCCATATTGGGCTTGCTCTAAGTTTTTTGAATGTCATATCATTTTCTAGTCCTTTACTAGGTTTCAATGATGGCTTGAAACTATCCTATCTACAAAAAAACTCAATAAATTGACTTCTTTGTTTCTTGAGTTTCTTTGTCAACTTGGCCCTCATTTTTATCGATCGAACTTCTTTCTGTTTATTCAGGTTTTACTTAAGCTTCTAGTCATCTAAATTATGTGAAAATTATACGGATCGATAGGGAATTTTTTGGAGAGACCATGGAAACAGCTTGAATTCATTAAGAAATCAATAAATAACGTTTTTTTTAGGAACACTTTGCAACCGCGAACATTTCACAAAGTCGATTTTGCAACCGCGACAATTTGCAAACAAGACATTTCAAACCGGACGTTTCGCAACCAGCCGTTTCGCAACTCTTCCAACTAGTCCACATTACGTTCAATATGGCGAAATTGGATTGAGGGTATGAGATTGTCGCGATGGCAAAATGACCGGTAGCGAAATGTCGTAGTTGCGAAACGACTGGTTGCGAAATGTCTCGGAGTCAACAAATTTCAAGGGAACTCGAAAAAATGTTTGAATATCGATGCATCGAAGCCTATTTGGCTTTTTTTTGCAATAAATCCACCATGAAAGGTGATGGGACAGCAAATCTCAAATTTTTCTGATGTATTTTAAAGCGAGTATTTTGAAGCTATATTCATTATTGGTTGTTTTTACTTATTTCTGTCAAAAACAGCCCAAACAGGTGCCTTGATGTCAGCTATAATACAAGTCCGCATTCAAAAAACTCTGACATGCTGACGAGCAAATTCACAAAAGTCCTCTTCCGTAAAAGGATATTTTAAAAATCGGTACAGAAAACACGACAACCAAAGAGAAGTTTGGTACTGTAGAAGTCCAAACAGAGAAATTTTGACAAGTTAGGAAGGGAACTGCAAGAATAATGGTGAAAGCAAAGAAAAGTAATCGAAACATTGTTTACTTTAAAAATAGGAAAAACTAGTTTCGGGCAAAGTCAAAAGCGCTCGCAAAGCATTTCATGGTATTGGAATGGAAAAGTTGAGGTTAGAAGAAAGGTACAAGGATATTGGGAAATATGAGAATATTGAGAAAATGTGAAGAACCATCAAAATTTTGTTTATCTGCTCTGAATCTGTCACTGAACGCTTACTAGGAAATACGCCATTAATTTTTGAACACAGGCTAATGCACACTGTACTGTAAAACAATTTAAAGATGTTTTGAAAGAGTTGAAGGCTTCGTAAGTCTCGAGAATTATAAGTGGGATCACAAGCTAGAAAGATATTCGCCACTAGCTAAAGGAAAAACGGAAGCTATGTCACATGCATTGGCCCAGGGTTGCAAACTGATGGGCCGGCCCGGCCAGTGCAAGCCCGACTTGAGGAAAACATTTTTGACAAATTTCCGACAAATTTGAATTTTTTACTCATATTAGTCGTTAATATCAAGTTTGTGGCTTATAGGTACATCAGAACAAGAACTAAGTAGTCATTTTCAAAAAAAAAAGTTTAGTCAAATTTTGATTGATGGGCCGGGCCGGGTCCAGTTTTTTTCTCAAGAAAGCACGGCCCGGCCCGTTGCATTCCTGTCTTGGCTAGTCAGGTTGTCACGGAATAAACTAAAAAAAATCAGTAATTGAACAGCGAAAAATTGAAAATGTGATGATCACTAACAATAGTGCAAATCGCAATACTGTCCGGCTACTTTCATAGGTAGAAGAGTTCAAACTACGACTGCAAATCCATTGCAGTACATAACTTTGCAGAAGTTTCAAAATTCTCCTATCTGACTCATCAAG
This sequence comes from Caenorhabditis sinica, assembly GCA_963932045.1. Taxonomy (NCBI): domain Eukaryota; kingdom Metazoa; phylum Nematoda; class Chromadorea; order Rhabditida; family Rhabditidae; genus Caenorhabditis; species Caenorhabditis sinica. Next base: position 18,732,754 of record OZ009943.1, read on the forward strand.
TTGTTTGAATTTCTAATTTGAGGGTTGATATCATACCTAAAAAAAAATTACAAGCCGAAAAATTTCCTTCAAGTAATGTTGTTTTTAAGACGAGCCTTGGCAATTTAATCTCGACTTTTACGGTATGAGATTTATCTAGAAGGGTTTTCAAAGTTCTAGAATCTAGCTCAGGGATTTTCCCCAAACTCCTCAAGTGGTTCCCCAAGTTCCCCCACAGCTACCGTATACCCTCTATCTTCAATGCTCTTTCTCTCTCTCAAGTTGCAAAGAGCCTGGTCCACAACGTTTGCAAAGTTCCAGAAAACCCCAAAGTCCAAACCCCCACATAAAAAATTCTCAAAAATCAGAAAACCTTAGTACTGTCCATACTGCCAAAATGAAAAAGACGGCCACCCAGTACTCGTAAAAGGACAAGAAGAGGGGGAGGGGGCATCTGGTTTCCGTTCTTGCCCCCCCCCCCCCCCCTTGCCTAAGCCATCATAAAATTAGAAGAAGTGTGGGGCAAAGAAGGAAAAATAAGAAGGCGTCACATTCTAAGATTCCGACTTCCGTTCAGCTTCTTCTTCTCCCCTATCAGTGAGCCCCTCCAAAAGGCTCCGCCCCCATTTTTCGAGTTCCGTCGCCGTGGGGCCCCGCAGTGTGTGGCGGCACAACTTCAAAGGCGAACCTGTCGATCGGCGAGAACTAAATAAATCAGAAACGGGGGGAGGGGAAGAAGAGGGAAGAGGGGAAAAGATGACACAATATTGTGAGAAGAGACACTACTTGGGTGCTGGAGCAGATGACACCATGTCTCGAGAGCTGCACCGGGGAGTCGCGGAGATAGAGATAGATGTACTAGCGGCCGCGAGAGGAGGTAACAAGATTGAGTGTGCGGTTTTGATTTGATATCCCCCATGGCTTCTTGTATCATCTCTATCCTATCAGTTTGTTTTTGGGTGGCGCTGGGTACTCGTAGGTCAAAAAATAGAAAAAAGAAGGTGTCCCTGCTACTGTATATTCTACAGTACCGGATAAAAAGCTATTTCAGTTGAAAAACGTCAAATTTGGGGGTCTGGGAAAGGATGTTAAACTTGATCGTTTGATTCAAAACTTTTTGAGTGTATACATCTGCTCTAGAACTCTATTTTGTAGTTGACAACTTTTTTGTACGACCTCTTCTAAAGATGGTGTGTCCCTTTAAAGTGGGGTGATGCTAAATTTCTGTATTTTTAGTGCAATTTTCACCGTTTTATTGTCTTCTGCATTTCACGAGCCATATCATTTCTAGAAGAGGTCGTACAAAAAACTTGTCAACTACAAAAATATAGTTCTAGAGTAGATGTATACACCCAAAAAGTTTGAAATCAAACTATCAAGTTTAACATCTTTTCCCAGACCCCCAAAGTGGACGTTTTTCAACTGAAAACACCAAAAGTTCATAGCTTTTTGTCCGGTACTGTACCTCTAAGGGTTTCATTCGGTCGGGAAATTCAGCCGATCGCAACGACTAGTACATGACCGCTTTCCGACCCAGTCTAATGTGTATGAAAGTTTCAGCGTTTCTCGTCTGTTTTTTCACTTTTTATAGCAAAAGTGCACGAATTTGGTTGACACTCCGACCGAACGAATGGAACGGTCTCGCCGGTTTTTTTCACTTTCCTGAACTGGTATCAACCTTTTTCTCTTGGAATTTTAGTCCAGGGATATGATCCCAGATACAGTACCCTTCCTTTGCTGATTCCTCTTTGGATTCCCATTTCCATGGACCAATTTGCTATCTTAAAGTTCACTTTTCCTAGTTCTCGTACTCACAGACTATCCTGAAGTTCAAAGTTTCAAGTTCCCTGGACTAGGACTCCTTCCAAATCAAATACCCTCTTCTACAGTAAGCCTATCAAAATACATAACTCCTTCCAAATATAGCACCTTTCCTACAGTACTTCTTCTAAATACAGTACTCTCTTTTCAAACTATTTCAACGCCTTTTAGGCTCCCATTCCCATACGCCATCCTAAAGTTCACTGTTTTGAGTTCCCATACTCTTTATTTTCAACTAGCACTGGTTCCCATCCCAATTCAAATCCCCTACCTGCCCTTTCCCCTTGTATCGAGTACATTGAAGAGGGGAGAGCTCATTTCGAAAAAAAAAAGTAATTATCTGTGACGATGCGGAGACTGTCACTTGTCACCTGATCACTCTACTCAAAAATAGAGCCATTTGGTAGTAACCTTTTTGAGTCTCTATTTCAAAATCGGAAGAGAATAACGAGCTCTTTCTTTTTAATTAGGTTGGGAACGAGAGCGGGAATTGAGGAAATGGGGAAATTTGAATTTTGAGCGGACATGAGGGGATCGAGGGACTAATCAAAATATTTTAAAAATTTGGAATCGGGCCTCCAAACTATAAAAGTTATTTGATAACGATGGAAGCTACTAAACAAGGTATGGTAAGAGATATTTATGGTGGATACAGTATGTTTTTGGGTAATAAAAACTACATAAATTAAAAATTTTTTGGCAAGTTTTTCCCTAAAAAACAAGGTTCCCATGACAATACTGATTTCACCATCCTCGAATTTTTTCCTTAGTCTTATCTCTTCCTAGAATCTCAAAGATGAAGCTGAATGGGAGGCCTACCGTACCTATGCAAGCATGCATATCTAAATGTTCGGATCTTTGGGAAAAGCTAGATCTAGACGGTTAGAAAAAAAAGAGAAAAAGCTGAAGAGAAGAATGGTGGGAACCACAGAGATTACATGATGAGAAAGATCCAGCTTTGAGGTGTGGGGGACGTTGAAACTTTTTGAAATATTTGGAGACCAACAGGGTTTCGGGTTTTCAGATTTTCTTCAGAAGGATTTGTACGAATCGAAAATTTTGGGGACCAACTTTGGAGCTAGGACCAAAAAAAGCCAGAAGCTCCCAAAGCCAGTTGTCGTCCAATCTAATGCTTGGTCCGCAGCCATGAAGTCTTAAAGGAGGAATCCGCTCAAATTTTTTTTTTGCTTTAAAATATGTAATAATGTGTGCTGATTCCAAATATAATAACGAAAATTCACAGAAATCACTCTAAAGCGCCAAAAATCCGCTTTGAAAACATCATTTTTAGACAAAAATCGTAATGGGCGGCCGTGGCCGAGCTCCGGAGTTTTCTCGGCTACCTGCTCTCGGCCACCGCCTTTTTTGCCATTTAAAGTGATTTTTTTGGTTTTTTCAGCTGAAACTGGCCTAAACATTTATTTTTCATGATTTTTTGTTGAATTATCAACTTTTAGGCCAGTTTAAGCCGAAAAAAACTAATAAAAATTACTTTAAATGGCAAAAAAGGCGGTGGCCGAGAGCAGGTAGCCGAGAAAACTCCGGAGTTCGGCCACGGCCGCCCAATACGATTTTGGTCTAAAAATGACGTTTTCAAAGCGGATTTTCGGCGTTTTCGAATGATTTTTGTGAATTTTTGTTATGATATTTGGAATCAGCTTGCATAGAAATTGGTCCACTAGAAGCAAAGTTATGGTGGAAAAACTGTAAAGTGTCCATATCTTTGAAAGTTTCAAAAACTGCGATATTACAGAAACACAAAATCTCCGAAACGCAAGATTCCATGAACTCGAGATTTTGAGATTTTTCTAGATTCCAAGATCCTTATTACCCAAGATTCTTCACAAAAACAACTGTCCTTCCTACCAGTATGTACTACTCCTACCCCCCCCCCCCCTTCCTCTTCCTATAAATCTTGTCCCCCCAAACTTCCGCCTGACCCCCTATTGCCGTTCTTCTTCTGACGTCGGCGGCTCTTTTCTTGTCACCTTGACACCTAGATGTACTCCCCAACAAAAAATGGCTTTAGGGGTGGTCTTCTATTCCACTACAATTCTCAATTTCTGACACCTAATTCATCCACTTTTTTTCTTTTTTTTTCCGTCTAATGAGCCCTCTCAATTTCTAAGAAAAAAAGAGGGGGTGTCATCTGTTCAGCGCGGCTCCTCTTTGAAATTTTCTAAAAGAAAAGGATTCAGAATTGGGTGGTCGTGGTGCTCATTGAGGGGTACCCAATTCAAAAAGAATGAATGAATGAATGCGCTAATTTATGGGACGAGGAGAGATGGTATATGCATCTGTTTTTTATTGGATTTGGATAGAAGAACCAGGGTGGTTTTTTGTTTTTTGGGGACAATGGAGAATTGGGAGGAGCACCTGTTTGGATGGAGGGGATTTTGAGGATTCTGAAGATTCTGGGAACGACGACGATGAGAAGGGATTCAGAAAGTCAATAGGAAGTCTTCTGATTCTTTGGAAGTTTGAGATAGAAATTTTGAGCAATTTTCAAAATCCTAAGGATTCTAGGGAATCTGACAATCATATTGGAGGTTTCTGAATCTACAGATGCTTTTGAGGATTCTAAGGATTCTGAAAATTATAAAAATTCTGAGGATTCTTAGGATTCTAAAGAAGAAGACGTGACTAGAGAGTTGGGATTCAGAATATGAGGAGCTGTTTGGGATTCTGATTCTGAAGAACTTGAGATTGAAAATCCATGACAAGAATTTACGGGGCTTTGAGATTCTGAAGGTGTTAAAATCAAGTTTTAAAAAAACCCCAAAAATTTAAGGTATTCTGGACAAAAATACTTGAAACATATGGAAAAACCAATATTCTCAGCATTCCTATATCTATAACCTTCCATATTCGATTTTCACAAAAACCAATTTTTCCAATTTTTTATGTACTTCTTCTGATTCTTCATTCTTCCATTCATGCCGTTCCCATCAATAAATCAGAACTTCAAGGCGGGCGCGTCTCCTTAGGCGTCGCGCACCTGGCAGTGATTTTCTCTTTTTTCTTCTTATAAGACACCCGCCGCAAAAAAGTGATAAAATGATAAAAAGAAGGAGAAGAAAAGGAACGGTTTTTTTTTTGCTGAAGAAGATGATTTTATTCCAATTCAAAAGGTCATGAGAACTTAAACTTCAGTGATTTGGGGAGAAGGGGGGAACTGATTTATTATTTGGGGATGGTTTGATAAAGTGAAGGACAAAAATGAACTAAAACAAATTGGAGGAGGAAGATTGCAAGGGATTCTTCTGAGTTTTTGAAAATTTGAAATTGTGAAGTTTTGAGATTTTGGAAGTCTGAGATTTCTCCTAGATTCCCTCAGCACTTTTAGAACCCCCAAATTTCTTTAAAAGGTTAAAAAATAGTTCTCATCCTCTTTTTCCAAGAGGTTCGTTTTGGCCGATGCCTCGAAATCTACAGTACCCAACAGCTACAGTACTCCATACCTACACTATCCAAAAATCTACAGTACCCCCATACCTACAGTACCCAAAATCTACAGTACCCCATACCTACAGTATCCCGAATCTACAGTACCCGATATCTACAGTATCCCAAATCTACAGTATACCACCTGGAACAATTATCTCAGAATATTCAAAAATCAACGAATCGGGACCACTTGTTGTCTTCCTTCTATTGTCTTCTCCTTATTTTCCTCAAAGTCATAAAACGTTAATAATAATCTGGCATGCAACACACACGCACAATGGGTCGTAAAAATATTAACAGGTTGTTGTCCCACCATCTAGGAGGGGACCCCTAGAATCATGACAGATGGCTGGTGTATCCTTGTCTTCTGGAGACATATCAGAAGACGTACGGAAGGAGGAACCGACTGTAAAAGGTCGTAAAATTTGAACAGCAGAGGGGGGGGGCAGATGATTCAGGAGACGTCAAAGGCGAGGGGGGGGGGGTCCAGTAGAAGAGGGACCAACCGGAAGTGGGAATTAAGGAAGAGATTTATGTTTCAAGTACCTCCAAGAAGAGAAGACGTCATGGTTATGAGGAATTGGGGAGTTCTAAAATTCTCATATACAGAATTTCTGAATATTTGAGAGCGCAGTTTGCATCCTTCGAACCGTTGCAGTTTTCAAATTTCCGCCTCTTTCTCGTTCCAAATTCAAATTTTGCCTTCAAAATTCTTTTTCTTCCTCTTGTTCCCAACCTAATTAAAAGAGCTCATTATGCTCTCTCGATTTTAAAATTGAGAGACCCAATAAAGGTTGCTAAATTGCTATGTTATTCAGTCGAGTGATCAGATCACAAGTGACAGTCTCCGCATCGTCACAGATAATTACTTTTTTTTCAAAATGAGCTCTCTCTTTTCAATCTACTCGATAACAAGTAGAAAGGGCATGTAGAGAATTTGAATGAGTATGGGAACCAGTACTAGTTGAAGAGGGAGCATGGGAACTCAAAAACGTTGAACTTTTGGATGGTACATGGAAAAGAGAGCCTAAAATGCGTAGTACTGTATTTAGAAGAAGTACTGTAGAAGGGACACGGTGTTTGAGAATAGTACAGTACTTGGCAGAAGTACTGTAGGAAATGGGAAACCAGAAATAGTTAAAGAGGGAGCATGATAACATAAAGAGTTGAACTTTTGCGTTGGACTGGGAAAGAAGACTATGGGAACTTGCAAATTGAGAGGAGCCTGCGTGTGATTAAAGGCACCAGAGAATGTTGACTAACTCGAAAAGAAAAATATATACTACATACAGTACCGGCCAACAATCTATGAACTTTGGGCGTTTTCAGTTGAAAAACGTCAAATTTGGGGTCTCGGAAATGATGTTAAAATTGACCGTTTGATTTGAAACTTTTTGAGTGTATACAGCAACTCTAGAACTCTATTTTTGTAGTTGACAACTTTTTTGTACAACCTCTTCTAAAGATGTTGTGTCCCTTTAAAGTGAGGAGATGCTAAAATTTCTCGTTTTTAGTGCAATTTTCACCGATTTTAGTGTCTTCTGCTTTTCACGAGCCATATCATTTCTAGAAGAGTTTGCTGCTGACTAACTCAAAAAGAAAAATATATACTACATACCAGACCCCTAAATTTGACGTTTTTCAACTGAAAACACCAAAAGTTCATAGATTATTGACCGGTACTGTATAGAAATTCTTGAACCAGATTTTTACACTCAGACACAATAAGTTTCAAAAAGCTCTACACTTTGCCTTTGTTTTCTTCCTCTAAATGATCTCGGCTACATAGAACTGTACAGTATTGTTACCTATTTCCACATTTCAAACGGGTTATTCAGCTCTCGTTGGCTAGGCTCTCAAATCCAAAAAATGTTTCGAAAAAAAAATGGCAAACGGGGGGGGGGGGGGGGGGGGTAAAGGGGACACCGCCAAAGGACAGGTGTCTGCGCAAAACAGAATATTGAAAGGTTAACGCAATCCTATGAACCCGAAGCGGCTCTGGGAATCTAAAAACGGATGTTGTTTTTTTTTATTTGGAAAGGTCTCCTTTGTACATGGCCGGTATCCAAAGGGTACCCCTCGAAAAAATCGGTTCCCATTGTCAAAAAGGTTAACATTTTGGACATGGGCGACATGGGAATGTTCTTCTAATTCAGGGTGGTTGAGGGACTTGACGTTGCGTCGTAATAAGGATTGCGCAACATATTTATGGGAATCGACGGGTAAGTCTTTCCAAAAGGGAAACGAAAAGAAAATGTAATGATTAGCAATAAAGTGTGGGAAGAAGTTATGGTAAGCTTGGGAATTGAAAATGGAATTCGAGAGATGTCAGAAGATCATCTACTGTAGTCCTAGATTGAGGGAAAAATTAAAAACGCGACAAATTTAGGCTAGACATTTCAAGATGTTAACTAAGATAAGAAAATGAAATCCCGATGTTCAAAAAAAAACTGAACAGTCGAAGATCCAGAGTTTTAAGATTCTGAATCGTGAGGCTCCGAAGAAATTAAATTCGGAGATTCTAAGAAAATACCAACTAATGTGGTAACCTACAGCCAGCCAGGTGTTCATAGACAGTAAGTACGTCATAAAAAACGTTTTACGCAACTTATGATGGGCATTGTAGAGGGGACTAAGGGTTTTGCGTCAAAGACCTTAAAAAATGGTTTTTTTAATTGGTTTAGTGGTAGGCTTAACTCTCAAGAAACTTCCTATCGATCGGTGTAGCTTTCATAGAAATGGTCCACTTGGAGGGAAGATACAAAGGAAAAAGTAAATCGATGTCTCAAAGCTTCAAGGCATCGAATATCCAGATCTTCACTTTCAGAATTGGAGAATTCTAGAACTTAAAAATCTTAGAATATCAACAAATCTCAACTCAAGATGATAACCAAATTCGTATTTCAAATTTCCCACCCAATTTAGCTAGCCTCCTCCATCTTCAAAAAACATCCATAAATTCATAAAGTCCTAATTCCCTTTCTTATTTTTCAACACATCACCACTTCCGGTCATTTATCGAATTAACACGGTGTCCCTCTTTTTTGGCGGTGTCTCTTTTCCGCTGACTTTGCGCCAAGGCGCCAAAAGGGATAAATTTTGAGGCGAAAATAATTAGGTTGGTGTGAAAAGGGGAGAGAAGGTGTTGGCGGTGGAGGATCAAAGGGTAATGGTGATGAAAGTATTGGTGGTGGTTACGGAGAAAAACTAGGTGAATGGGATATTTGAATTCTGAAAATCCTAGATGGGAATAGAGGACTAAGGATTGAAAGGGACCAAGAAGATATTGAAGGATAAAAAAAAATCAGAAAATTGGCTCCGAGACATTTCACAGCTAGTCATTTTGGAACCACGACAATCCACAACCAGGACATTTTGAAACTGGACGTTTCGCAACTTTAAAAGCTTGTCTACTGCACGTTCGTTTAGGCTGTGTGAGATTGATAGTAGTGTAAAGTGCACACTGTTAACCCTCCCAGGATCATCCTCATTTGAAAATTGTTGAAATGATCAGTGATGAAATGTCGTAGTTGCGAAATGACTAGTTGCGAAGTGTCTCGGAGCCGAAAATGTGGTGAAACTGGGGAAATTCTAAACTTGCCCACTTGTTCAATTCCGGTCGGCAGAATTTGAACCTGGGGTTTTCAGAAACTATGACTTTAATAGAATCACGAAAGTCGATGGCGGTCAGTGGCTCTCAATATTAGCCAAGTGGAATGACTTTCTGGATGTTTGACAAACGGAATACGTAAATTTAGTTTAGCTCTATGTAGACAGTGGACCAGTTTTTCTGATAATTGTACAGATCGATGGCAAAGTTTCAAGAGATACTGTTCTAATTTTTTAATTCAAGAACCGTTTAGCAAAGTTTGGATGTGAACAACGTTTGTTTTGAAAATTTCCGGAATATGTTCTCAACATCTTAGGATCCTAGTACTAAGAATTCAAGCTTTTCAAACTTGATTTCAAAGGTATCAGCCCTTAGCCAAATCACAATATGGAGCATATTTGGCTCCGAGACATTTCGCAAACCAGTCGCTTCGCAACTACGACATTTTGCAACTGCCGTCAATTTCGCAACTGCGACAATCCGCAACCACGTCGTTCCGAAACCACGAAGTTCAGGACTTTTGTAGACAGTACCCTCAATTCCGTACAACGTTAATGAACGTAAAGTGGACAAGTTGATAGAGTTGCGAAACGACGCCCCAACATTCGAAGCTGATTGGCTCTCCAAGCCAACTATCCTAGGTTATCTTAAATTACCTCATCATCGCTTTGACCACCTAGTTAACAATGCTGAAAGTCGCTCTCATAACCCTTGATTAGCTCATTTGCTCACTATCTCAGTTATCGCTCATGAGCTCATGTTTTTCTTATCAATGAACTCATCTTAAGTTGCTACCTATGATCTATTATTAGCAGCTCAAGGACCCTATTTAACAACAAGAAAGAAAATTAGGTAATCCCATAGATACGACTAAAAACGAACACCTCATCCGCTCTCAGAGGTGACAAAATGAGGTGTTGGTGGCGGTTAGCTGTGTGTAGGTTATCTCGAGTCGATATCTTTTCGAACTTCTTCTCCAATTCCCTCTTAACTACCGTATACCCCAAGGCGGCGGCGAAACTTCAAAGGGATCCACACACGGGCGCCATCACACCGCCCGTTCGTGTCTCGAGGGGCACGGGAGAGGAGGGGAGGAAATGCCAATTAACACCTTTCTTACCTCTTTGCTGCTAGTACCCGTTAAGATTGACTGACTGACTCTATTGATGACAGCCGTGTAATGATCCGGATGATGATGGTGGTGGTGAAAGTTCGGAGTTTGGGGAGTTTGGAGAATACTTTGGGTCTCGAGACGAACTTCACTGATTTAGATTTTTAGTCTGGCACATGAGCTTCCAATCGTCTATCGTATGCCAAAAAAACTCCAAGAATCAGTTAGTGGTAAGTGCTTCTAATTTGAAATAAAGCCATAACTTTTGGTTTTGAATTGAGATCATGAATTTTTCAAGGTGGAGCTTGCTTATATATTTCAAGGGGGTTACTTGAGGTGTTGAGTTGAACTTTTTCTAGGAATCGGACCATAGACTATATTGACCATGAGGATTCAGAATCTGAAATAAAAATTGGCAAAATGTTCACGTGATTCGAGTTGTCAGCCAACAAAGTCTCAGCCAGTACTAATTTTGCTGATTTTTGACAACTCATATCTTAGTTCCCAGGCACTTTTAGAAGGTCTAGTTTTTTGTGTTAAGCTCAGAATGAAGCCTGCAATTAGATAGTATAGGTTTCAAAAACTAGCTTAAACTTCAAATAGGAGAGTTGCGATCTCTACATGTTCCAGTTGGGCAATGTTTAGTTATTCACATAATTTGATTGCAGGCATCATTTTAAGCTTAATACAAAAAACTAGACCTTCTAAAAGTGCCTGGGAGCTAAGATATGAGTTGTCGAAAACAGCAAAGTTAGTACTGGCTGAGACTTTGTTGGCTGATAACTCGAGTTACGTGAACGTTTTGAACAACATAGTCTATGGTCCCATTCCTAGAAAAAGTTCAACTCGACACCTCAAGTAACTCCCTTGTGATATTCAGAAATTGGAAGTCTAGGAATCGATTCTCTCATCTTGAAATTCAGAAAATTCAGAAGTTAAACGAACTTTCTGCAGTTTTAAGACACTTTTTTGATTTATTTTCGAAACATCCACACCCATTTTTTGCTGTTTTTTGAAGCATTCTCTGAAATTCCATTTCTATTCAATTTTGCAAAAAATTTAACTTTCCAGCTCTGTTCGATTTTAAGGAGTTGCTTCGTTCAATTTTCTATCCTTTTCTCATTCTAGCTCTCCGTTCGGAAACGTTATTTCGCTTTTATTTCCCATTTTCCAAGCCAAATATCCAATAAAAATCCCTCATCTTCAAAAAATTTCAAATTCCCTCTCGTTTTCTTGCTCTACTTTACTGACACACTTCCAGTGCGTTTGCGCATTTCACGTGAACTTCCTCAATTTTTCAGCGAATTTTTGAATTTTCTCTCCCATTTTCGCCCATTTTTCCCGGGTTTTTGAGGGTTTTTGTTCCGATTTTTTGCAGATTTTTTCTAGATTTTTTTGGTGATAATTTCCACGATTTTTTTTTTGAAAATAAATTATTTATTTCCCTCAAATAACTGAAAGAACAATGTCAGATAATCTGTCGGCGCGGTGGCACCGAATTCTCAACATGACGATGCGCGGCGAGACTTCTGAAGACGTCGTCATCGCACGTTCCAGCTACGACGACTTCTCACAACCCACTCCGTGGCGCACTTTTGAAATTTCCGTCGGAAATCGATCATTGTATGTGGACGAAAATGGAAAAATTTTAAAATTCATAAAATCCCAACTTTTTGTCCTGAAAAAATCGCAAAAAACACTATTTTTGGGCTAAAAAACTCTGAAAATTCCGAATTTTTCAACCCAAAAACACCTTAAAAATCATCATTACCCAGCTTTTTCGATTCCAATTTTTGGCCAGAAAAGCCCATTTTTTTATCTGAAAATCTCAATTTTTAGCCAGAAAAACCCCGAAAACTCCTAATTTTTCACTAAAAACCCTCAAAAATTATGTATTTTCAGCTTCATAAACGCCGGCTGGCTCGCCGAGCTCTCTCCATACTTTGCCGAAGAGCTGTTCGTCAAAAAACCCAACTCGAAACGATACAACATCGATCAGGCCACGCCAGAGGAGGTGCTCGAGTTTCTGCGATGCATCACGTTTTGTCCGATGCGAAAACCGTTGACAGGTAGGAAATTTGATGGTTTTGAGGCTAAAAATCGAAAAAATCACGAAAAATGACCCGAAAATCATGAAAAATGACCCAGAAATCTTGAAAAATAGCCCAGAAATCTTGAAAAATAGCCCAGAAATCTTGGAAAATAGCTCAAGAATCATGAAGAATGGCCCAAAAATCTTGGAAAATTACTTAAAAACCATGAAAAATGGCCCAAAAATTATGAAAAATGGCCTAAAAATCATGGAGGATGACTCAAAAATCATTAAAAAAGACCTAAAAATCATAAAAAATGAGCTAAAAATCATGAAAAATGACCCAAAAATAATGAAAAATGACTTCAAAATCTTGAAAAATGACTTAAAAATCATGAAAAATGACTCAAAAATCATAAAAATCAAGAAAGATTGACCCAAAAATCATGAAAAATAACCAAAAAATCATTTAAAAACTGACTCAAAGTTCATAAAAATGAGTCAAAAATCATAAAAATGACTAAAAAATTGAATTTTCAGTCAATTTTTCCCAAAATCTCACTTAAATTTCAAATTCCCGCCCAAAAATCTCCAATTTTTCAACATTTTCCAGTGAAAAACGTCTCCATGGTGCTCACTTTCGCCAATCGATTCGAGATGCGCCCCGTACAGGCACGCTGCGAGAACTTCATCTCGATGAACGCGTCGACGCTGAGTCGTGACAAGACTAAACTGTTTCAGGTACAGATTTTGGAGGATTCGCGAGGATTTAGAAGACGTTGGAGGGTCTAGAAGCTCTAGAAGACGTCAAAATAGTTTAAACGGCTTTTCAGAATCTCCTAGAAGTATCGAGATGTCATGGAGGTGTCTAGACCATTTTAGAGATTTTCTGGAGCTTTCTGGATGCTCCGGACGACTCCAGGAGGCTCCAGAAGCGTCTAGACACTTCTGGAACCTTCTAGAAGCCTCTAGAGGGCTTTAGGAGCATCTAGATATCTTCAGAGACTTCAGACGCGTCTAGAATCCACAAGACGTCTTCTGGAGCCTTCTGGAGCTGTCTAGAGGATTCTGAAGGACTTTTGACGAGTTTTGAACCGATTTTCTGACTAATTTTTCTTTTCTTCGATAAGAACTTTTTTCCCCGTATTTTCATAGTTAAAAACGTTGCAGGTGACATGTGCCATGTCTCAATGCGATCCGAACAGTTCGACGATGTCGGTGCTCGTCGACAAGTTGGCCGGGATAAAGGTGATTAAAAAAATGTCCCAAAAAAATTTTATCCAAAAACTATGAATTCTGCTCAAAACCCAAAGAAAAATCGCTTCAAAAATGAGCCAGATGCGTTGAAAATGCTCCAAATCATCTAAAATTCATCATTTGGAGCATTTTCAACGTTTCTAGCTCATTTTGAGACCAATTTTTGGAAATTAGAGCGATTTTCGACCATTTTTAGTGTACAAGTTGAAAAATAAAACTGAAAATTGCTGAAACTGCTTCAAACCCTCGAAAATTCGCTTCAAAATGAACCAAAACCATTGAAAATGCTCCAAATTGCCTAATTTTTGAATTTCATGAAAATTAGGCATTTTGGAGCGTTTTCGACGATTTTAGCTCATTTTTGAGCGATTTTTTGCCATTTTTCGATATAAAAGTGGAGAATTAGGTCAAAATAGCCCAAAAATGCTTCAAATCCTCGAAAATTTGCTCCAAAATGACCCAAAACCATTGAAAATGCTCCAAATTGTCTATTTTTCGAAATTTGCGACATTTCGGTCATCTGGAGCAGTTAGGAATTTTTCAGCTCATTTTTAGCAGTTTTTCAAAAGTTTAGGCTATTTTTTTTTCCGTTTTTTTCGGTGTAAATGATGGAAAATTACTCATTTTAACCCCCTATTTTTTCCAGGAAGACGAACTCTCCCGTCTGCATTTCGCCGAAATGCCCGGCGACGTCGTTGCGGAGGTCTACGCGCAAAAGTTGCAGAGAACAAAGGACAAGAAGAAGTCGCAGCGATTTATGGCAGCTGGAGACGGCGGTGACGGAGAGCCGCCTGTCGGATGTTGCATCACGTAAGAGAAGATTCTGGAGGAAAAATTGACTAAAAATTTGGAATTTGCGCGAAATTTGGAGCATTTTGATGCTTTTTTGGCTTAAAATTAGTCGATTTTCGGAGAATTTCGAGTCTAGAGGATTCTGGAGCTGTCATTCATTTTCTAGGCGCTTCTGGAGGATTCTGAATTCCCTAGAAGCCTCCAGAAGACGGTCAAAGTTTCAGATGACGTCAGACTCATTTAGAAGATTCTAAACGCCTTCAGAATGCGTCAAAGTCGTCGAAGGCTTCCAAAGACGTCTAGCATCTTCTAGAATGGTCTGACGTCTTCAGAAGGCTTCAAATATCTTCTGACGACTTCTAGAATCCTCGAAAATCTGATGACGTCTTCTGGAATTCTTCAAATTTTCTGAAAAAAGAAGATTTTTTGGACGTTTTTAGCTGAATTTTCGTCAATTTCCGCTTGATTTTGACCTCAAAAACGTCAAAAATTCCCATTAAAAACTGTTTTTTGGTCAATTTTAGCTGAATTTTCGTCATTTTTCTTCTCAATTTTGACCTGAAAAAACTTCATTTTTCCCTCCAATTTTCATCCTAAAAATTACTAATATTTCCTATTAGCGATATTCCTCGAGGGGAAACGCGCTCCATCGCCAACTTGGCTGAAATTTGAATTTTCGCGTTCCCGCCGTTTTGAAAACAGCGAAACATGTTTCGGTGGGTGCGTGGACTCCTCGTGGACAACTCGGGCAGCAGTCGAATTGTCCACGAGGAGTCCACGCACCCACCGAAACATGTTTCGCTGTTTTCAAAACGGCGGGAAAGCTAAAAATTCAAATTTCAGCCAAGTTGGCGATGGAGCGCGTTTCCCCTTGGGGAATAACGCTAATAGACTTGAGAAACTTCATTTTTACCTCCAATTTTCACCCCCCCCCCCCCCAAAATTCCCAATTTTCCCTATCAAAATGTTCTCTATTTTTCAGTCAATGGGCCACCTCGATGTTCCGTCGTGCTCGTCGCAACAAGCAGAAGAAGAAGAAGGATCAATCGATTCTTCCACAATCAGGAGACCATCATCACAGTCGTCGTTAAATAATTGAAATCTGAGAAAATCTCTGAAAAAGAATCTCAATCGTTTTATTTCATCATCATCTTTATTGTTCTCCTCCTAATTCTTCTCTTCTCGCATCTCGTTGTTGGCCCCTTTTTTTTGGATTTTCTAATATAATAATGATTTTTTTGGAGGGTTTTAGGAGACGTGAGAGGAATCTGAATGCTTCTGGAGACTGCTGACGTCATCTGGAGCTTCTGGAGTGACGTCAAAGGATTCTGAAGGCTTCTGAAGCTTCTGGAGGTTCTAGAAGATTTTAGAAGACGTCAGAAGCTTCTGGATCCCTCAGACGGCTTCTAGGAGCTTCTGAGGGATCCTGACGTCTTCTGGAGCCTTTTAGAGGTCTGAGGCATTTTTACGACTTCTAGAACCTTCTGAAGTCTTCGATGGCTTCTGGAGATTTTGACGACTTTTAGCATTATTTTAGAGCTTATCAAAACCTTATGAATCTTCTAAAAGCTTCCAAAATCTCCTGACGTCTTCTAGACCAGTCTAGAATTTTTGAAGCCTTCTGAAGGCTTCTGAATCCTCTGATGTCTTCTGGAGCTTTTTGGATCTTATAGATGCTTCTGTGGCCTTCTGACGCCTTCTAGAATCTTCTAAAACTCCAAAATCCATCGCACCGCCGCCAATTGTTGTCTTTCATTCGCCCTCTCTCAAGCTAATCTCGTTTTTTTTTCATTAATTAAAATATTTCTCTTTTTTTAACCGTTTTTTCAACATCTAGATGCATTTAGAAATAGTCCAAAAAACCTTGAGAAAATTGCAATTTTTTGAAAAGTTCTAAATCGGCGCCATTTTTCTTCTTTCTTCTCGTTTTTTTCTTTCCTTCTTGGGCGGTCTAGTATCATACTAAATTACTGTAGATTTTCGTCTGCAGATAAGATTTTCGATATTTTTTTTTGGGCGGCCTCCTCAAGGCCAAAAGTACTGTAGGTCCCCCTTTTTCGAAAAATTCTTGGAATTTTTTGGAGGAAATTTCGAAAATGTTCTCCAAGTCACTGGCTCTCCGGATTCCGTGCACGATGAAATATGGAGGAGGCGAGAGAGTGGGAGATCAGAGAGAGACGCAGAGAAACGAGGAAGAGAAATATTTCATTTTTTGACACGAAGACGCGTGGCATTCGGATGGAAGAAGAACCAGAGGGAGCAGAAAATTGACGTCTGACAGAAGTCAGGATTCAGAAGGCTGCGCTGACGCCTTCTGAAGAGGATTTATGGATTTTTGGTTTGGGAGACATCTGGAGATACGGATATTGTGACGACATCTGGAATTGAAAAAGTTGGAAAAATTAGCTCTAAAATTAGGGCTCCGTGACATTTCGCCACTGGTCATTTAACAACTACGACATTTCGCAACTCAATTTCGCAACCGCGACAATTCGCAACCAGTCGTTTCGCAACTCTATAAACTAGTCGTGAACAGATTGAGCAAAAAATGAAACAACTTGAGGGGCATCTGGATATTGCAAAACACAAACAGACAGGAAAATAAGACATTTAAAAATTTGGCTCCAAGACATTTTGCAACTACGAAATTTCGAAACCGGACGATTCGCAACCAGTCGTTTCGCAACTCTTTAAACTAGTCCACTTTACGTTCATGAAGGTTGTATGGGATTGAGGGCATTCTGAACTATTCCAGGTTATAGTCTAAATCCTGGATTTCTAGGTTTTGAAATGGCTTGGTTGCGGATTGTCGCAGTAGCGGAATGACCGGTTGCGAAATGTCGTAGTTGCGAATTGACGTGAGTTGAAAACTGTCGTTGTTGCGGAATGTCTCGGAGCCAAAATTAGTCTGAAAAAGTTTGAAAAATTAAAATTTCGGGGGCATCCGGACATTGAGACACACAGGCAGACAGGCAGAAAAATGGGAAGTTTGAAAATTTGGACCGAGGAAGAGCGGGTTTTATGAGAAAAATAGAGATTTAGAGGTATGTAAATCATTCTTGTCGCGGCCCGGCCTGGCCCGGCCCGGTCGGCCTAGTTTTTTTCAGCAAAATTTTTCCAAAGTCATTTTTTGAAGTGGAATTCGTTTTTTTGGTTTTTTTGCAAAACATATTTTAGGTGTACACTGGGTAATTTGAAAAAAATTCTAGATAAAATTTTCACGGCCCGAATTTGGCCAAGTATGGATATATGGATATTGTGACGACATCTGAAAATAGCAATTTTTTAAAGGAGCAGATACATTGAACAGGTAGAAGCAAAGATGAAACAATTGGTGGGACATCTGGATATTTTGAAACACAGACAGACAGGAACTTAGGAAATTTAAAAATTTGTCTCACTAGTCATTTAGCAACTACGAAATTTCTAAACCGGACGTTTCGCAACCAGTCGTTTCGCAACTCTTTAAACTAGTCCACTTTACGTTCATAAAGGTTGTATGGATTTGAGGGTATTGTGAACTAGTCTATTGTTATCCTAAGGATTTTCCTTAGGATCACATTTTCTTTCTTCCGCAGAATCAGATAACAAATCCCAGAATCCATCCCTAAAATCTTCCCCAGAAAAAATATCATCAGTTCCCAAGAGACGCAGGCACCGCGCCACTACTACTGGCCACCCCACTACAGTATCCCTCCCCGATAGGCTCCGCCCATCGGGGCGTTAATGGAGTCGAGTGGCTGCGCCTGAAGAAGCAATTGACGAAGAATAACATTATTGTTCTCCTCCCAATTTTTATGGGGTCTTTTTTCTTCTTTCGCCAGAGAATTCTGACATTTTTTATTATCCGAGTGTTTTATTTGAATGGGAATGAATTTTCGGAAGGGGAACAGGTGTTTTAGAAGGCTGGAGGTTTTTTGAAGAGAAGATTCTGAATGCCTTAAGAATCCTTCGGTTGGATTCTGAAAATTTCTGGAAGTTCGAGAATCTATTCAAATCTAGAATTACTAGAATCTAAAATTGACTTTTTCTGTAACTTGGCTAATTCAGATTCCGTCAGAAAAAAAATCCAAAAATCTAGACTATTTTGAGATTCAGAGTCACCTGAAGACGTCAGTTTTTTTTTAAATTTTTTAAATATTTACATATTATTGCAAGACGAAAGATTCTGGAGTTCAAAATCAAAATGGCAGCAATTAGGACATTTCGGAGATTTCGGAGACCTTAAGATTCCGTCTCTGAAATGTGCAGAATTTTTTAGAAGTCCTCAAGTCTTCTAGAATCTCTCAATGTTCATAATTAGACAAAATTCCAAGTTAGAAGGGAAAGAAAATCTTCTAAAATTCCTCAGATTCTAAAAATCTGAAAATCAGAATTCTCAGAATCTCAAATAACAATAAAAAGACTTCTGAAGTAGTCTTCAACTTTTTATTAAAGGAGGATTCCGGTCAAAATTTTTATAGCTTTAAAATACATAAAAATTTGTGCTGATTCCGAATATCATAGTGAAAATGCTCAAAAATTGGCTCAAAACCCTGCAAACCCGCTTTAAAAAGACCCTTTTTTCGCTTAAAGCCTCCGGGGGGTTTTCTCGGCCATCGCATTTTCAGCTATTGTTCATCACTATTTCAGAATTTTTCTAGCAAAATTCAATTGAAAAGCTGAGAATTCGTTATTATTTTAGCCTTTTTGCTAGAAAAACCCCGAAAAATGATGAAAAATAGCTGAAAATGCGGTGGCCGAGGAAACTTCGCCACGGCCCCCATTGGAGCCAAAAATTGTCTTTTTATACCGGGTTTTCAGGGTTTTGAAGCGATCTTTGAGCATTTTCACTATGATATTTGGAACCAGCACAAATTTTTATATATTTTAAAACAATAAAAATTTTGACCGGGATCCTCCTTTAAAACTCTTGGCTTCCAGATTCTTTTAGGAATAGTCCAAAGAGTATTGAAGAATTTGGAATCCTCTAAAATCCAGAATCCTCCTCCTATCCTCTTCTAAATTTCCTACAAAATGTTGCAATAATACTCAGAAACACATGTGTATCGGAAGGAACCGGGGGTCCCCCCGGTTCCCCCCTTCCGATACCCTCTCGTAAATCTCACGAATTTTTATGACCATGTCAATGATTCTCACTGCGGGACTCGCTAGTCTTGCAGCAGAAGAAGAATCGGAAGAGAATGAGAAAAAGAAGAAATGAGCACCAGCTCATTTGCATTTCTTTTCGACACTCTTTTAGTGGGGTCCCCCCGATGGGGGGACCCCCATTGGGGTGTGTGGTAATGGGGCTTTAATGGGGTTGAAGAATAAGGGGGACCTCGGGAATCTTGGTATTTTTGGAATTTGTGCAATTTTTAGAAAATGGTGTTGAATCTCGAAAATTCCATTTTCCGCTCAAGTGCTGGCACATTTTTTGAATTCCAAAAATGAAATTTTCAAGTTTCCAGATTCTGAAATTTTGGAGGATTCTGAAGTTAAGTTGTTTCTAAATTTGGTTCCGCGACACTTCGCAACTGTCGTAGTTGCGAAATGACCGGTTGCGAAGTGTCGCGGAGCCCTCAATTTCTACTATTCTTAACTATCAAAGGATTTTCTGGATTTCGAGAATCATCCTAAACTCAACTTTGTTTCAGGAATTTTCCAAGAAACGTGTGATTTTTCCTAGAAATCTGGAGTTCCAGAATCTCATTTGACTTTACCACCAAAAATTGAAATTCTATAATTCTAAGTTTCTAAAATGATTCCAACCTTTGATCTTGGCTCCGCCTAAAGCCGAAGTTGGGTCAAAAATGGAACAAAACGTTTGTGAGAAAAAATCAATATTATTCTAGTCCACCTGAATCTGGATTACTGTAAGTTACTAAAATATTAGTTCCCAAAAATCACTAAAAAAAGCAATAATTTTTCAGAAAAATTGAGCCAGATTCTGATTCTAGGGGTCCGAGTATTCTAGGAGATTCTGCGAGTTTCCGAAAATGCAATTTTATATTTTAAAGAAAATCAAAATCTCATTATTTCCCAATTTTAACCATATCGATTCTAGAAGATTTTAGGGATTCTAGAAGATACTGAATGGTCCCCTTTTCCCTATTCCCCAAAGCTTCTATCCAAATTCCAACTTTAATTACCCCCATTAGTCATCGTTCGTTTTTTCCTAACGTCTTCAGAGAAGAATTCTACGCCCTTCAGAGCGTAGAATTCTTCTGAAGACGACGTTAAATTAGAAGCCACCACCACCACCTGTCATAACATTTATCTTTTTCAACTATGTAGAGAGGGAAGAAGCTCTCCAATTAACCGAAAATAGACCGCCCGTCTTCTCAAGTACAGTACCCCCCATTCATTTCAAAAATGCTGCTGCCGGTGGCTGCATGAGGGGGGGCACCCCCTCATGCATTGCGTCACCGAAAAACTACCGTAATATTTCTCTGGTTTCTCTGGAGGCTCTTAGTTTTTCACACTATATTTTTCGAAGTGAAAATGTTGGTGGTGCAGCAGCAGTCCATCTCTCTTTCGCTATCTAATTGATAATTTATGAGGTTTTAATGTTCTTCTTTTTCTTCGTATTTTTTTCCTTCAATATTGCCCACACTTCCTATATATATATATTTTTTTTGGTATTCTTCATTAGCCATATTCCCCAAAGGGAAACGCGCTCCATCGCCAACTTGGCTGAAATTTGAATTTTCAGCTTTCCCGCCGTTTTGAAAACAGTGAAACATGTTTCGGTGCGGGCGTGGACTCCTCGTGGACAACTCGGACAGCAGTCGAATTGTCAACGAGGAGTCCACGCACCCACCGAAAAATGTTTCGCTGTTTTCAAAACGGCGGGAAAGCTGAAAATTCAAATTTCAGCCAAATTGCGATGGAGCGCGTTTCTCCTTGGGGAATACTGCTAATATGATAGATCGATGAGACTATGAAGGTCATAATCCTGGAATTCTAGATTCATGACGTTTCAAAGTTACATAACTACAGAATCTTCTCAAATTCCAAGATCTCGAGATCCAGAATCCCAGATTTTTCTAAAAACCTGGATTCCTAATACTTGGTATCTAAAAGCCCCAGACTCCCACGTCTTCAGAATTTCCTAGATTCAACATTTAAGAAAATCAGAACCCCTCAGATACCAGCACTCTCAAAATTTGATCTCTCGGCGTTTCAGAATCTGTCAGAATTTGGAACTTCCGAATCTTAGAATCCTTCTGAATCTCAAATTCTGAATACCTTTGATTTTTCAAATTCTGGAAACTAGACTTCCCGAAATTTCAAACTTTCCATCCCTAGATTGAAAAATCAAATTTTTCTCATTCGATATGGTGTAACCATGATACTGATAGTAAATCATATTCTCATGGTCAATACTAGTATTACTGTATATCAAACCATCAAAACTTTTCTGTGAAAACTGGTTTTTTTCCATCTGCAAGTCTTCATGGTCGTTAAACTACCAAAGTTTTGAAGTTTCAGTTCTAAACTATTTTTGGTAAGTTTCGAAAAATTTCGTATTAGCAAATGGTACTGTAAAAGTTAGAGACCTCAAAAATCTTTTCCCAAAAAATGTTTTTTCTCAAATTTTTGAAACGGTAAAAAACGGCTCCGTGACACTTCGCAACTACGACAGTTCGCCACATGTTGCACTTTTTATTAGATAAATTTTGAACTGCGGTGCAAATTACGCGTGGCGAAATCTCACAGTTGCGAAATGGCCGGTTGCGAAGTGTCGCGGAGCCTAAAAAACAGAGGAAAAATCGATGTTTTCAGAAAATTTGAGATTCTTCTAGATTATGGAACCCTAAAAATCCTAAAAGTCCAAAATTCCAAAATTTCAAACCTCCTAGACTCCTCCTTGTCATGTCTTCCTAAAATTTATAGCTCATTTTGTGCTGATGCTAGTGGGTGGTCTCTTCTCCTTCGTCTTGATTTATTTCCACTGCTTTTCTTTGTTTCGACTCACCTTAAGGTATGTTGGAATGAATGTGTACATCTTGTCTGGTGGTGGCTTGTTTTTGAAAGGGACTGAGATTTTGAGGAGAAAAATTTTGAATTGAAAAAGGGGGACCGATGTGTTCAAAAAGTGGAAATTTTGAAATATTAGCATTTAACCAAGGAGAATCGCGCTCCATCGCAACTTGCCTGAAATTTGAATTTTCAGCTTTCCCGCCGTTTTGAAAACAGCGAAACATGTTTTGGTGGGTGCGTGGATTCCTCGTGGACAATTCGACTGCAGCCTGAGTTGTCCACGAGGAGTCCACGCACCCACCAAAACATGTTTCGCTGTTTTCAAAACGGCGGGAAAGTTGAAAATTCAAATTGCAGCCAAATTGCGATGGAGCGCGTTTCCCTTTGGGGAATATCTCTAATATCTCAAATTCAGAGGCTATTTGGACCCATGGAAAATTGAGATTTTAGAAAATTTAGGAAATCCTGATTCAGAATACCAACAGGCATTATTATCGATTCACAATTTCATAGTGATTCAGGTGGTTTTGAATTTCGTTCTTAGATAATCTGAGATTCTGGAGTTTTTGAAATGGTTTCGAAATGTCTGGTTTCGAAATGTCGCGGTTTTGAAATGTCTAGTTTCGAAATGTCGCGGAGCCCTAAAATCGTAGGATTCAGAAATTCTCATATTCCAAAAATCTGAAGTCTCTAGGCACTTCTCCCTCTAAAACAATGACTGTTAGATTTTTCATAATTTCTAGAAATACCGTATTGGAAACCCTTGCCCTTCCCCCATCCTTAGATTCCGTCGTTTTTGAGAATTCAAGATTTTAAGATTTCAATTTTAAGACTTCATTTTTGAGACTCCAGTTCCCAATCCTATTTCAAATCTTCGAAAATCCCAGGACCCCCAAAAACAGTACCCCATACTCATCCAAATTCTTGACTCCCCGATTTGGCGGTAAACCAAAAAAGGGGTCTTGCGCGAAACTGGTAGTAAATGTATCATCTTTTCCTTCTCCCCCCCCCCCCTTTCCTTACAGCCATAAAAACAGGAGGGACCCCTTTTGTTGGTATAAGGCATTGGTGGTGTCCCTACTATAAATCAGTTCGTGTTCCTCTTCTTCTCGAGAAGAAGAGAGCCCTCCCGATCTCTTTGATGTCGCCGCCACCACCGCCAAAAGAGACAGAAGACAGTGACTCTCGATGGGCGAAGATGATGCGGGAATTCGAAAGGGAAAGAGAGAGTGGGGGAGAGTGAGAGACGCAGAGAAAGGGTACGGTAGAAGAATTTGAAATTTTTGGAAACATGTTTCAACATGTTATGTTGTCTGTTGGGCTTTGCGTTGTCGGCGAGACAAAAAAGAAGAGGAAAAATGAAGAATTTGGACTGTTATAGGGGTTGGGGGTTAGATTTTTTCAAAAATGTGGACATCTGGATGTACGGAAAAACAGATATACAGATATACCTTTGACTGTTTACAGTAGTGGACTCTTGTTTTCGGAACTTCTGTACCCTTGCGCCTTTTGAGAAGCAAAAATCGAACATTTTAACCCTCTCAAGACTTTCTCTATGTCCATAGAGCTCACAATAACGGACAAATAAAATGTTACTGTAGGTGTTTTTAGGTAAGACCATGTTGTCATCTGGAAATGAAGAAGTTGGAAAATTAGCTCTAAAATCAAGACTCCCGGACATTTCGCAACCGCGACAATTCGCAACCAAGACATTTTGAAACTGGACGTTTTGCAACCAGTCGTTTCGCAACTGTATAAACTAGTCCATTTTAAGTTGTATGGGAAAGTGGCGTGGTTGCGGATTTTCGCGTTGGCGATATGGCCTGTAGCGGAATGTCGTAGTTGCAAAATTAACGTGAGTTGCGAAATGTCGTAGTTGCGAAATGACTGGTTGCGAAATGTCTCGGAGACGGAACGCTAACAGTATTCTAAGTGTTTTGGTTTTTATGTTAAGGGATAAGGGGTAGCGGTTGCCCTATTTTCGGCGCCTAGAGTTAGTAGAACTAGGATTCCGCTTATCATAAATTTCACTGTTGTCATGAATTTCCGAGTTCTAAGGTTCCCAGCCGTATTGAACATGTATACAATAAGATTCTAGTTCCCATAATTCTATGTATGAGCACTAAATCTTCCAATGGCTCATATGTTCGCTTGCGCGCGAGCATTTGCGCATGTTTTACGGGTACTTGACTCGTTTTGTAAATTTGACACCACCATAGAACGAAGATTCATACTTTCTTTGGCTATGCTCCACCTCTATTGAGTTTCAACCCTGCTGGCGTTTGGCTAGCTAGATTCGGAAACTATTAACGATAGGACTGAGTCTTGTGAGGGGTTCGACTCCTAACTAAATTTAACTTTTCTTAAAAATTCAATACTAGTTTTCGTTGCCTCACAATTAGCTTAAATTTCTGTGTGATGTGTTCAGTGGTACACACATCCTCTCCTCCTTCAGCTTTTCCACAAAGTGTGATAGACAAGGCTCCACCTTGTGTTCTAACCACTAAATCAATCACTTTTTATTGGTGATAGCTAGTAGGAGTGTGATAGGGAAATGGGATAGAATGGAGAGGGATCCTTGGATTCTGGAGTCTTCAAGGATCGAAAGGGAGTTTTAGAAACCAAACAGAACAAGATAGTGAGAATCAGGAGAACATAAAATCTAAGTTACAGGCTTAGGACTTTAGCCAGATTCTAATTGTGCTCCAAAATGGTGACCGAGTTTCCACTACGGTGTTTTCTAGTCCCCCACGGTTCTAGTTATACTAATGTGCTTTTGAGGAAATACTGATACAGTACCGGCCATAATGATATTCATTTTCGTCATTTTCAGTTGAAAATGGCCAACTTTGAGTTGCTGAAAAACTAATTCAAAGTAGTTATTTCTGTTTGAAAATTTGAGAGTGTATTAATCAAATCTTGAACTTTAATTTTGTAGTTGACAACTTTTTTGTATATTTTTAATCGAAAAAGTTACGTTCAGAAACCTAGGGTGATGCCAAATTTTGTTCAATTTCAGTGCTAATTCTTGAAATTTCTTGAAATTTTTTTCACCGTGCCATATTTTGGCAGAGCGGACTTGTACAGAAAAGTTGTCAACTGCAAGATGAAAGTTCAAAATTTGATTAATACACTATCAAATTTTCAAACAGAAAAAGTGACTTTGAGCCACCTTTTCAGCTACCCGAAGTTAACGATTTTCCACTTAAAATGACGAAAACAAATATCATTATGGTCGGTACTGTATGTATATACGCTTGAATTCAAATTATGCCCAATTATAAAAACTGTGCACAAAAAACTTATGTTCTAACCCAAAATATTACATATTGGAAACTTTTGCATCAAAGTTAAAACGAAGAAAATGAAGAAAAATGGACTAAAATCTGTAAAAAAATCGGACTGCTGTAATCTTATGATCCCCACCTCAACACCTTTATATCCACTATATACATTTTTATGACTCTATCCGTCCCCCCCCCCCCCCCCCCCCCCCATACCCTCTTGATTTGCACCGCCCATATCTTCATAAGATTATTAACTGCCCTCGGAGATCATTAACACATTTTAATGGACTATTCACCTTCCTTTGATACATTCCTGTTCATAAAAGACTATTCGGGAACAGATTTATGAGGTATTTATTACTTTTATTATGTGAATAGGTGGTGGTTGGCTGATATAAAATTTTTAGACTATTTCAGCTGGGGTGCCTTTGGCGGATTTTTGGTTGTTTTTCCACTATTGAGGGAGCACTGCACTTAGGTTACTGTACTTCGGTTTGAAGTGATTTTTTTAATTTTATAAGGTATTTATGGGTTCCCAGAACTTATTCTAACTTTTATTGCTTAATCCAGCTGGGGTCTCTACAGCGCGTTTTACGTTTTCATTACTGTAGTAAGCTCACAAGTTCAAAATGCTCCAGAAGCCGTAGAAATTTGGATTTTTTAAAATTTTGCGTTCCAGCGGGTTTCCCAAATAATTTCCATTCCCACTGTATTAATTAATTGAAATTGGTTCACTGGCAGGCGCGCCATTTACGCATTTCTTTCAGTCCTAGCTCTGAATGTACAGGATGTCTTGAAAGTTTTTCTTACATGTTCAGGACCCCAGTTCCCTATTTTTTAGTTCCCAAGTTTCAAAACTTCGAACTTTTTTTCGAACAGTTACCGTATCCATCAATATATATTTCGCTCCTTCACTCAAAATTCATGCTTCAAACTTCTCCTTCCCGCACACCCATAAAACAAGGCGGTATTCTGTTTGAACTTGACACACATACATAAAAGGAACCGAAAAAAGAAAAAAGTTATGGGTGGGTGTGTGTGCACCACCACAAAAAAAGTTGTGCAAAATCGATGGGGGTGATAAAATCAAGTTGGAGAGGGGAAGGAGAGGGGGGGGGGGGGGGGGGGGGAGAGAGGAGGGTTACTGTCATTTAACAATGGCTGAAGACTTATATTTTCAAGAAGTGGAATACATTAACAATATTCTTTGAAAAATTCCCGATCAATTAGTATAGTTTTCATTCAAATTGGTCCACTGGAAGTTGAGATAATGTGATCCAAAAAATATGTGTCAAAAACTTCGCGAAATCTTGAAATGTGGCTGTCTATTTTCCGTTATATCTCAACAGCCAAAATTTCCTATGTTATAGAAATTATACCATTTTATAGGAAATTTTTTGAGCATCATTTTAGTAATAGTAAATGTTAATATTTTTGGTTTTGACGTTTTCTGAAAATCAATATCTGTTTTCTTGAATAGAAAGGCGCAGGTTAGTTATAAGAGCGTCTACTGCTCACCACAAAATGGTTCAAATTTTATCAAAAATATACAGAAAAATAGTAAATTTTTTAATGATCGAGATCAATTTTTGAAAATTCGGAAAATTCGAAATTTGACGTCTTCTGGGCTTCATAATCTACAATACCCTTTTATTCGTTAGTGGTCAAAGTTAAACAGTGTTCAGAGCACCAGAAAAAAATCAAATTTTTGCAAAAATTATATCAATTGAAAGGAAATTTCATGAAGAGAATGATTCAATCTTGAAATTTTGACAAATTCAAAATGTGACGTCTTCTGGACTTCCAAAGCTCAGATAGACCTATTTCCTCAAATAGTTTAAGTTTAACCGTCTGCAGTCCTGCAGCCAATAGACTAATTTTTGCAAAAATTATACCACTTGAAAGGGTATTTTATGGAAAGCATGATCAATTTTTGAATTTTTGACAAACTCAGAATTTGACGTCTTCTGGACTTCAGAAGCTAAAGTGGACTTTTTATCGTTATAATATAAAATTTTCAGTTGTACCTGAAAAATTCAGAATCAGAGCCTCTTATCCTGGGCATTCCAAAAAATCTGGAAGTCCTAAATACTCCAAAACCTAGAAAAATACAACCTTCCGAATTTGAATTCCATAAAAATTTAGGATTATTAAGAAGCTGATTTTCTATATTATAACTTTTCAGAGTCCTCAACCTTAACCAGAATATAGACAAAACCCCGAAAAAAAGTGATAATGGAAACTCCAAGAACACATGAAATCAGCAGTCCAGTTCAGAGGATTTTCAAACTTCTACACAAATACAGTAATAGTTTCTGAGATTCAGAAAATCTTCCTCTTAATTCCATTCCTCCCTATCCACGGTCTTCTTACTCACCCCCCCCCCCCCCCCCGCCTTTCTCTCCTCCTTCCTCGCTCCCGTTTTTTCGACTTCAAAGGGATACCGCCGCTCCGTTCTCGGAACAGTCAGATGAGGAGCGTTTCCTTATTTTTCTTCTTCTTCTTCTTATTCAAACAAGAAGAAAAATAGTGAAAATTGGAGGAAATCGAAAATGAAACCACATTTTTGAATTCCAGGTGGTCGATTTCTTTGTTGTCTTTTTGGCGGTGGCGAGATCAAACAGAGGGTGACTAATAGGCGGAAAATCTGAAAAAGAGGAGAAAATTGGCTTTGAAAAACAACCATACCGCCTTAGATAGGCGGTATGGTTGTTAGGAAGAGCTATTTAGGAAAATTTGAATTTCAAATTTTTCGAATATTGGAACCCCAGAATATTAAGGTTTTTTCTTCCTTTTTCTTAGATTCGGGCTCCGCGATGTTTCGACACGGTACATTTCGAAACAGCGACATTTCGCCACTCATGCCGATTTGGCTTCTGCGACGTTTCGCAACTGTGCCATTTCGCAACTAGACTTTTCGCAACTGGTCACTTCGCAACTGCGACATTCCACAAGCAAACTGGTAAGTTTCGAAACGTCCAGTTGCGAAGTGTCACAATGAATCCCGGAGCCGGTGTCTAGTTTTCCGGCTCCGCGACACTTCGCAACCGGTCATCTCGCAACTGTGACATTTTGCCACGCGTGAGTCCCTCTCCAGTTGAAAACTTTTGAAAATTTCTCTAATTAAAAATGCAATATATATTGCGAACTGTCATAGTTGCGAAATGACCGGTTGCGAACTGTCGCAGTTGCAAAATTACCGGTTGCAAAGTGTCGCTAAACCAGTTTTCCATATGAATTCGCCTACAGTTCCTTTGAACCACCGTATCTTGAAAATATTTCTTATTTTTTCTCATCTCCATTTTTCTTTTTTTGCTTTTATCCCAAAACCACAAGACCACAAAGCAAGCCTATCCCCATCTCCGCACCCCATTCACACAAGAATTAGCAGAGTCGCGAGAAAAAAAGCAATTGGGAATGGATGACTTCTTGGTGGTGGCGGGAAGCGAGCCAACAAGTGAAAAAGAGCCGCCTGTTTTTCATTGGAGCTCAAGAAAATGCTCCACTTTTTCTTCTTCGGAGGTTCTATTGGTCCATAAAAAAAAGAATAGAGAAGCAGACTAATTATGTGGCATGTGAAATTGGGTGGTGAGAATTTCTAGGGGTAGATTAATTGGTGGGAAAGATGGAAAAATAGAAATTTTGGCATATCGATAGAATTCATAAAATTAGTGAAAAATGGTAACTTGGCATCAATTTTATGTCAGGTCCGCAGCCAAAAATTCCAACGAAATTACGCAAAAATGCACAGAAGTATTGGCTGGACATTTTAAAACCTTTCAGTAGTAACTACAGATTTTGTATATTTTTAGCTGAACTAGGATATCAAAAAAGTTGGTTAGCAACATATTGATCTTCATTCTAAAACCATAAAACAGGCGGATTCAATTTTTTTGGATTGTAAGGGTTCTTGCCAGGTTCCTAAGTTTCCTTCCCACAAATGACTCATTTTCTGAAGATTTCTTATTATCAGCCAACATCTCCTATGGTCTCGCGGCTCCGAGACATTTCGCAACCAGTCGTTTTGCAACTACGACATTTCGCAACTCACATCATTTTGAAACCACAAAGTCCAGGATTTTTGTAGTTCACAATACCCTCAATCCCATACAACCTTGATGAACGTAAAGTGGACTAGTTTATGGAGTTGCGAAACGTCCACTTTCGAAATGCCTTGGTTGCGGATTGTCGCGGTTGCAAAACCGACGTGAGTTGCAAAATATCTTGGTTGCGAAATGACTAGTGCCGAAATGCCCCGAGTCGGTCTCCCTGCCAGCTTACTCATACCCATCCCCATTACATAATCAACCTCAGTAATCCGCATCCCAAAATACCGGGGGGGGGGGGGGGGGGGGGTCTTGTCACCTTCTGATCCTCCTTCATCATTGTTCCTACAAGACAAGATTTATTTTATTTGCCCCCCCCCCCCCTGTGTGTGGGTCTGTGTAATAACGTAATCCCCCAGGAAGACAGGAGTGTGTGTAGATCAGATGTATCATATTGACACCTAGCTCACACTATCATATGAGAGAGCAGAGGGTGTCAATTGAGTTTTTGCTGACCAAGGGGCCGAGACAACTATGTAGGACCAGAAGAGTCTTTTAGGCTTGACTCGCTTGAAATCATATCCATACAGGATATTTTTTCAATAATGGTGACCATACTAGGGGTTTAAGCCTACCTGTCTAGGTTTAAGGAATCTTTTTCAATTTTGGTCCCTTACTGACCCAATATCGATTAACGTCTTATGTTCGAAATTGCACGATTTATATTTTGAAATTTCTGACACCACATGACTAACGTTATGACGTTTATAACTATGAACTTTGGACCCATGCCATGAATCATCTTTCCTTTCGGTGATAAATTTTTGCTTCATATGTTGGTATTGATCAATCTTTTTTTTTGGGAATGCAAACCAAGGGTTGTCAAACGGCCGGCCGCGAAATTTTGAAGAAGTTCTGATTATTTCCAATTATGGAAGATCAGCAAAGTTGTGATTTATACAAAAAAAGCTACTATAGGTGCTCATCTTTCAATTGGCGTCAAATTTGATGCCAGGACCGCAGCCAAAAACTATTGACGCAAAAATACATGCAGTCGATTTCATGAACTTCTAGAAAGAATGGCAATGATCTAATCTATGCAAAAAAAGATATCAATCCTGCTGTAATATGGTCCATACAGCTTATTTTCTAAACGACGGCCCACAGCCGAGGCCGCGGCCCTGATTTTGACAGCGTGGCCCTTGTCAGACACCAAAAGATACCACCTTCCTGTTGACGTTGTTCTTCTGACTCTCCCTCGTTATCTTTCCTGAGTATATCAATCACACTAATTGGGTGCTTAGCGCGCCAATCGGTGTGTGAAAGAGAGGAGTGCTGTTTGGTAGCAGTTCATCAATATCAACTTGAGATATATCGTTTGGCGTGTTGAGATTTTCAAGAATTTTTGAAGAGGGATGGGATGATATGTGTATTGATTTCTATTTTTTAAAAATTTGACAATTCTCGTTAGGTTTGGTTAGTTTAGATTCTTGAGCATTTTAACCATGTTACAGTCGGGATGATAACTTTTTTACATAGATTTGACCATCTTACTAGAAATTGATAAAATGTATTTTTGCGTCAATAGTTTTTCGTCTGCGGACCTGGCATCAGATTTGACGCCAATTGAAAGATGAGTACCTAAAGTAGCTTTTTTATGAATCACCACTTTGTTAGCTAAAATGTCCTGAAGGTTTGGGTTTTCAAACCACTGTATCTTCTAGATTTCTTGTTTTGAGAATTATCTGAAAACTTATAAAATTTTACAATGCTTACAGTACTTACTCCAGTTTAAATAAAAAACTTGACATACAGTTTTCCTCTCTTTCACCTCGATTCTCAAAAAACATGGGCTTTTATTAGTTTCCGGCAAAACTGAACGGAACTTTCGACATTTGACATACGGTATCTCTGCTCCCAGTATTCCAATTTTGATGAAAATTATACACATCGATAGGAAATTTTTCAGATATTTGGTTTGTGTTCTGAGTTAATTTATTCCACATCTTGTCAAATTTTCCTCCGATTTTTTCTTATGCTCTCAATTTCCCACAAAAAATTTTTTATGCTATTCATATCTAGATCTAGTCCCTGCTTTTTAGGAAATTTCAAATCTCAAATTTTCCGGTTAGACTCTATCTTCAGCTCTATTATCCTTCTTGGTTTTTTTCGTTTTTTGTAAAATTTTTAAAAGCTCTCTATTTTTCTATTTTCCCCGGATATCCTATCCTACATGAGTTTTCTCTCAAACCTCCAAAAATTGACTAATTTAAAATATGAGTACTTTTAGAATTTGAAGACCTTGAAACCTCCGGATTCTACATACAACTTTAGAATTGTATTTTTTCGATATTCAAAATCTCTAATTCTAACCATTTAGAGTCCAAAACATCTCCAAAACCTTCTAAGTTTCAAGGCTTTAGAATCCCAAAAATTTGGATTCCAATGCCCCTTCGGACCTTCATCCCTTAAAAATACGGAACCCCATCTCCAGATTCTCCGGACCCCCCCCCCCCCCAAAACCTCAAGAGCCTCTTCCTAAGCACCGCCATCAACAAGTCATAAATATCATTCCCATTACCATTAGGACGGGCGGTCCTAACAACAATATTATGATTTCTTCCCTACCATAAACCATCTCTCCAACTCGCCTCTCCCCACCGATTGGCTTCCATTGCTTCCAAAGCTCCGCCCACTTTTCCCCGTCTGCTTCTCTCGCCGCCCTCTCTCTTCACTTCGCGCCGCCCCGCCGGGCCCCGGGGCGGCCAATATTTCATCGAGGAGAGAGGGAGCGCCTATATTTCAATTTCCTTCACTATTATGTAGGCCCATTCTCTGAAATATATATCTCAATTAATTGCTAATGGCACCGGTTAATTACCTTCGCGGGGAGGGGACTCCTCTCGGAGGAGATTTTATTAGTTTTTCGGGAGAGGGGGGGGGGGGCGGAGCTTCCGAGAGAGATAATGTTGCTTTATGTAATAGGGTAATTTAGCTAATTGTTAATTTTATTATTTTTAAATAACATGATTAATTGCTCATCATTAAATTTTGATTGCTTTTTAATGACTTTAAGGAAAACTCATAAATTCTTGAATGCAGATTTTTGGGATAGTTCCATTGGAGATATTTAGGTGATAATTATACAATTTAAAAAATAAAAACCTAGAGATTTTGGAAATCCAAATCAAAATAATTAGTTTTTTTATTTATTTTGTGAAATATCAAAAATGTTTAGCCTTGTTTATCTTGGCCTGTATTAGCTTTATATAAATAATATTTATACTATTTTAAAGCTGAAAACCTAGACATTTTAAAAATTAAACACATTTTTAAATTTAGTAAAAATCACTGGAGATAACTTTAAAGTAACTTGAACCACTAAATTTTTCAGATTATGAAATTTTCTGTTAATTTTTGGCCAGCTAACATGGTCTGTAATTGCAGTATATGCACCATAATTATATCATTTTAAAGCTGAAAATTGGGAAATTTCAAATGTACAGTAATCTACAGAAAATTGCAATTATCTTTTAACAACTCCAACACTTTCATCAACGGGAACACTCCAATTTCAAAACTTTTGATATTCGCTGATCTTAAATTGTGAAATGCTTGATGTTATGGATTTCATTTAATCAATTTCAAGTAATCCTAAACCATGTTTCTATCATTCTTCAAATCCCGCAGCTTTCTAAATATTCCAAGCGAACTCTGAATCCTAATTCTTGTATCCTAGAATCCCCATTCCTTCTATTTTTCCTATCTCTGCTCTCGACATTCCTCCTTCTTCACCACACCCTCCATCTCCATTTTCCGTTTTTTTTTGTTGGTACCCCTTAATTACCGTTTCAATCTTGTTCTTCTTCTGTGCTCCCCGTTTTTTCCTTCCTTTTTCTTTTTCTTCGTTCTTCACCTCAATATCCCCCTTTTTTTCAGAAAAAGAACAACATCTTCTTCTTCTTCCTGCTTCCTGCTTCCTCCCATCATCTTCATCTCCATCATCACGCAAGCGATTTTGTGAATCATCATTGAACCATCCTCCAAAGTCCTAGCATATATTTCGCTCCCCATCCCAATCCTTAAATGAGCATGTATCCCGGATGGACAGGCGACGATTCGTACTGGGCGGGCGCCGGCACGACGGCGGCTCCCGCCTCGTCTGGCACATCTGCCTCGTCGACGGCGTCGTCGACAGCGGCAGCCGCCGCTGCAGCTAATAATTTGAAGGTATGAACTTCTGTTTTTTCTTTGGTTGAGCGTGGGAAAAAGAAAAAATTGGAGCACCAAAGCTTTTGAAAAACCGTGGCCGAGCTTTCATTTTCTTGACATTTATTATAAACTTGCAGTCTGTTGGCACACTTTAAAGGCGCATGGGCGTATTTTCCACAATATCTCAGCACGAAATTGATCTACCGGTAGTTCAGAAAACATGCCCGCTTTTCTTTGAACTGGCGGTAGATCAATTTCGTGCTGAGATATCGAGATAAACAAGTCCATGCGCCTTTAAAGTGTGCCAACAGCCTGCAAATTTATAATAGTCAGACTCCGATGAGTAATGAAGACGTCACATCCGGAATCCATGTTTTACTCAATTCTAGAAAATTTGTGGACTTTAATTACTGGTTAGGAACCTGTACACTTGTGAACCGACTTGTCTCAGTTGATGACTTCTTGAATACTGTACCGAGATTCGGCAAAAATTTTTGAGACAATTTTTTTTCAGTTACCAGTTTGCCTAACTGAAACTATGTATGGTAATTCAATATTGTTCATGAGCCACGGCACCGGATTTTTTAGCTCATAACTCATGAAGTCCGGACCTTCATAAACCGTTCATAAAAGACATCTGAAATTTATGTGTAATTATAATAGCCTAAAAGTCTGGTCCCTATTTCTATATTTTTCACAAAAGTCAGTTTACTCGAAGTCAAGATAGAGTCTCCGATTCAAAATCACAAAAAGCTCCAAAATCGTAGAACTTGGAATTACAAAATCTTAGATTCCAAAACCCCAAAACCTTGCTTTTTCAGACCTATGAACTCTACAATCACACCTATATGAGCAATATGAAGCATATGCTCGCAGCGAGCTGGATGGATAATTCGACGAATCCGTGAGTTCTTTTTTCGAGAAAAATGGGGCCGAAATCGTAAAAAGCAAGTCTAAGATGGCGAAAAATCTAAAAAACCGAAAAATCTGAAATTCCTTATTCAGACTCTGCTAGACTATCCTAAGTTAGACTGTTCAGTAAGAGCGGCCGAGTTTTTGAAATTTGAGTTTTCTAAGCTATCAATGGTCGTAGTCCTGCAGGAAGGCCAGGACTTGTAGCGCCCAAAAACCAAAGAAAACTGAGAATTCAAAAAATTTCGTTTTTTACCAGTTATCCAGTTTCTAGCCAAGTTACAGTCTTGAAAGCAACATAGCCAAGTTTTTTGTAATTCAGAGTTTTCTAGGATTCTAGGAATAGACATAATCCTAAGACTAAGAATAGGCGTAAGTTTAAGACTAGAAATCTCTTAGCGTTATCAGTCATTTCACGGTGAACCAGTACCAACCTCAGCTTCCAGGTCAGCACCCCATGTACCATAGATCGCAAAGTTTAATCATTCTTCAACTTTTTTCTTTCCCGCAAACTCCACAGTAATCCTATTATCTGATTTTCAGCTTCGCCTACAACCCCCTCCAAGCGACATCCGCAAATTTCGGCGAGACCCGTTCCTCGATGCCCGCACTCTCACAGCCAGTGTTTCCGTGGATGAAGATGGGCGGTCAGTTCGCTATTTTTTTCCTTCTAGGATGTTCTCATTAATAGAAAGTAATCGTCTATAAACATGGACTAGGTCATTTTCGACATTTTAATGACCACCCCCGAAATTTCCTCTCTTGTATGCATACATATGACTTGTTAATGACCCTGAGGTAATGAGAAAAGGTGTGAAGAAATGAGGCAGGACACACTTTTTCGATGCTTATCTTGGTTTCCTTTCATGGCGGTATGAGGGGGGTACCAAAAAAGAGGCGAAAAGAAAAAATATGGCGACATGGCGGTCTCTTTATAGGGGGAGAAGAGAGGACTTCGCGGGGGGATCGCGGGGAAGAATTTTTTGATTTATTTATGATACATAGTGGGTGGTGGTAGGGTAGGGTATGGTAGAAAAGGACAAAATAGGATCTATTTGGGGGAAAGGACAACTTGGTGTAATGGGGGAAAAGTTAGTTAGAAATAATGTTAGTTAGAATCATCCTTTAAAGATATGGTGCTCAATTGCGCACCTATAATTTTAAATGGCCATAGCGCGCCAGCCAGTCGTCCGCATTTCATAAAAATTATACCAATAGTTAGGAAATTTTAAGTACATTATAATTTCGCTTTAAAATTTAAGATTATACAAATTTTTAAGAATCATTTTCTTCAGAAGCCTGTCCATTCTCTTTATCAGTATCCTCAGCAGAAGGCGAACATGAGAACGTTCATTGCGCGCCAGCCAATCAATCGATTTTTATAAAAATTATACTAATAGATAGGAAATTTTATGGACATTAAGAATTTTGCCCAAAAGTTACAAAAATCTAGCTCTGACGTCTTCTGGACTTCAGAATCCAAGACGCATTTTTTTAAAGCCTTCCCAAAGGAAGTTCAATTTTAAAGCGCTCATAGCGCTCCTGTCAGTAAGTCAATGTAGGTGAAAATTATATCAATCGATAGGGAATTTTGAGATGATTATGAAATATTTTTGGAAGTTTTAAGAAATTCTGGTTTTGGTGTCTTTTGAAGCGTGGTTAATGACCTGATGCGTCAAAAGTGAGCACGTGTTTCTAAGCTAGTGGTGCTTGAGAAAGTGAGCTGTGGTCTAATTTTTTAGTAACTTACACTTCAAATAATAAGCTATGAGATGGGATAAGATTCATCAAAATGTACGAACGTTGAGCGGAGTCACATTGTTTTAAAGATTGCATTAATTTTTTCAAGATTTTGACTTATTTTAGTCAATTTTTGATTTAACACATACATGAAAACTGAGATTCTATGCTTCTGAACATAGTAAATTGCACTCAAAAATAATACGTTTGACTAAATTTATACATCCACAAACTTTGGGACACCTTCAATCATTATCCTCATTTTCTGTTAACCTGGACGTTTCATGCTTTCTAAAAGCTTATTTTTGTTCACATTGTGAAAAATTACATTCACATTAACGCCCATATTTTCAGCTTGAAGACACACTAAAATGTATTAGACATCAATGACTTTGAGCGAAGTTGTGAGCAATTGAAGTTTGGCACGAGCAAGAAAGTAATCGATTCCGATTTCCTATTATCTTTATTTGTCGTTTTAATGTCACCAGCAAGCAAGAAAGTTGGTTAACTGAAAAACTAAAATTTTTATTGTGTTTTCCAAAATATTAGCTTGAAAATAAGCCTAAAAACCGTATAACACCATCAATTTGGAGTCGAGTTTTGAGCTTTAGAAGTTTGGGACTTTTTCGAAGTCCAGGGGGCGCTCCTTCTAGCCGATTCTAGCTTGTTAACAAACTCTAGTTTAGGTTTCACTCAAAATATAGTAAAATCGCCTTGAAAAGCACAATTTCAGCTTTAAAGCAAGCCAAACCATATTCACAAATATTGATTTTCAGCTGAGTTATGACTGTTTGAAATTTCATAGCTCAAACTCAACATTTCTAGCCAAAATTTTCTAAAAAATTTTGCACTTTTTCCTATGATCCAATCATCAATTTGTATCAATCGAAAACGCCAACTCTCATCAATATCTTCTGGTTTTCCCTCTGTGATTTATTAGGTATCACGATCCCATCATCACAAATTAACAACTGTTCTTCTTCTTCATTTCTCATCTCGATCTCTACCAAAAAAAATTGTTCGGTGTGTCAGATCTCAAATGGGTGAAAAAAGAAGCAGTATTGAGATTGAGACAGAAAAAGAAAAGGAAAAACTGAGAAAGAAGGAGAGACACTCACTCTCTGTGTATCTTTTCTCGTGTCTTGTTTCTTCCGAATCATTTATTTTCCTTGGGTTCGCTTTGAAGTATGCCGCCCGGGCCGGCCCCCGGTCCCGCGCCGTGCCAGAAAACCCCGAGAATTCGAGAGAGCTTCTAGAATATTTTGAGAGAGAGAGAGGGACGGAAATTGTAAATTGTCAATTGATTTATGATATACACAACAACATTGACATCATGTCGATAATATTATATTATCAAGAGGAACGCCGATTGGTTTGAGATTTGAGAGTTTGCTGCTCGCATTTTTTGCGCGTTCATAACGCACCAGCCAGTAGATCAAATCTTGTGAAAGTGTAATGGAAAAATAGAAAATTTTATGGTGATCATAGTAGTTTTTTGAATTTCGAAAATATCTTTAATTTGAGAGATTCTAGGCTACTTCAATCGATGATGAGTAGAACAGAGAGATGAAATTTAAGCGCCCACAGCGAGCCAGCCGGTGGATCAAATTTTTTGAAAATTATAAGAAAAAATAAGGAATTTTATGGTAATCATAATACTTTTTTAAATTTCAAGAATATCTCAAATTTGACGGTTTCTAGGGCACTAGAACCAATGTTGAGTAAAAACAGCAAGGCGAAATTTTGCGTCTGCAGTGCACAAGCCAATAAGTCAATCTTTATGCCATTAATACAAATCGATAAGAAATTTTATGGAGACTGTAAAAAATAATTGAAATCGTAGAAAATTTTGATTTTGAAAACTTCAAAGTCGAAAATTCTGAAGTCAGGTTGACTCGACGCAAAAGTAAGTAAACGCGTTGATAGCGCGTCACCCAATGGATCAAGATTTTTGAAAATTATACGAATTGATAGGAAATTTTTCGGAGATTATTTTCACAACTTGAAATTTTGCGAAATTTTGATTTTGACGTCTTCTGTGACTCTTTGAAGGTTTGGTGCCCCTCTCCGATATTGATTAAATGAGAGCCGAGAATTCAAAATTTCAAATTTTATGGAAATTATATGAATCGATAGCAAATTGATGGTGATTACGGTGGTTTTTTGAATTTAAGGAAAATGTCAAATTTGAGGGATTCTGGGTATCTAGAAGCCGGCGCTCCTCTTTGAAATTAATCAAAAAGAAATTGAGAACAAAGTCGCCTGTAACTCGCCGGCTAGTAAACCAAATTTTATCAAATTTTTACAAATGGATTGGAAATCTCTCAACGATCATGATGGATTTTTGATTTTTTGCGAAATTTCATTTTTAACGTCTTCTATAGCCTTCCAAAGCTCTTACAAGGGAATCACTTGAGGTGTCGAATTGAACTTTTTTGAAAATTTTAGGAGGTCACAACTCGAATTACCTGAACATTTGGCAAATTTTTATTTCAGATTCTGAAACCTCACGATTGACTCTACCTTGACCCAAATTATGAGAAAAAGTTCAATTCCACATCTCAAGTATTGTTAGATTCTACAATTCCGTCGCCAATTGATTTACGACTCGCTCATTTTCCATTACTATCAATCCAGCAACATTGAACATCAACATGTTGTATTACTATGTAGTACAAGAAGATGACACTAAGCTGTCAAAATGTTTGCGGTTCCGTCGTGTCCTTTGGAAAGATGACCCCCCTTCCTTCGTTTACGACATGAGCGGAGCAGCTGTCTTATTCTTGCTCCACAGAATGATCCGAAGGGAAAGAAGAAGAAAGACACGAGCGGTTTGTCGTCGCCTTCTAATCTGATGATTTACGGTAGTTCATGTCTGACAGGGTGAGGGGAAGACAGGAACATACAGATAGTACATTGAAGGGGGGATCATTCGGGTTCTCTGGATTAGGGGGATTAGGATATAGAGGGAGATTGTAATAGTACGGTTTTGAGTACAGTAAGCTGGGTGCACCTAAGATTCTATAAAATAGAGGTGGGTGAAGAGGATCCTCTAAACTTAATTTTGCCAACACTGTGGTAATCCTGCAGACTTTTTGGGTCTGCTCTCCAAAGCTGTGATTTAAATAAAATTCAAGTTATTGACATGATAAAAAAAATGAAGCACTTTGCTTTCAAAAGCCCAGAAAGCGTCGAAACCAAAGATTTTCAAAAATTGAAACAATTAAAAGTATCTCCTAAAAATTTCCAATTGATTGCCATAATTTTTATAAAATTTGGCCGAGCTCACCATTGTGATTTTGGAAACAAGTTGTGGTCCAGATTCGGGAGCCCAAAAGAAGTCAGAAGCAGAATCTGTCAAATATCCGAACAATGCAAATGATCTCCAAGAAATTTTCTATCGATCAGTATGATTTTCGTAAAATATCACGTTTTGGCTGGGGCGCCTTGAACGCGTTCAACTTCAAGCTTATTTTGATGGGCTATGAATTTGAGTTGAAGCCCTACGGTTTCTGAAGTTCTGAAGACGTCAAAATGGTAGTTTTCAGAAACTCAAAAAATGGTCATTATTGCCAAGAAATTTCCTATAAATGTGTACTATTTTCATGAAAATTGGCTAACTGGCTGGTGCGCCTCTAACGCGTT
The DNA here is from genome assembly GCA_963932045.1 of Caenorhabditis sinica. Taxonomy (NCBI): domain Eukaryota; kingdom Metazoa; phylum Nematoda; class Chromadorea; order Rhabditida; family Rhabditidae; genus Caenorhabditis; species Caenorhabditis sinica. The sequence continues at coordinate 18,772,610 of OZ009943.1, forward strand.
AAAACAACATGCTCACTGTAATTACTAAACGTAAAGAAGTTTAGCTTATTGGAGTCCTGAAAACGTTAAGGCTTGGTTTTTGTTAGATCGTTATTTTCAATAAATTCCCTATCGATTCATATAATTATCATCAAATTTGATTCACTTGAAGCTTAAGTTAGATACAGAGGGAAAAAATCAAATACTCAAGATTTCAACGCTTCGAATCACCCGATATTCCGCAACTCACGTCGATTTCGCCACCGCGGCAAGACATTTCGAAACTGGAAGTTTCGCAACCAGTCGTTTCGCAACTCTATAAACTAGTCCACTTTACGTTCATTTAGGATGTATGAGATTGAGGGTATTGTTAATTGTTCCATGTTATAGTTCATATTTGAAAAGTTGTGATTTTAACGTGAACTTTCTACAAAAATCCTGAATTTCTTGGTTTTGAAATGACCTGGTTGCGGATTTTTGCAGTTCCGAAATGACCGGTAACAAGATTTCGTAGTTGCGAAATTTACGTGAGTTGCGAAATGTCATAGTTGCAAAACGGCTGGTTGCGAAATGTCTCGGAGCCGTGTATTCATGAACTCTGGGGCTTCAGAGCTTCCAAACATGATGTTTATACGTTATGCGAAATTTTCAAAAGGCCAAGATTTTTGAGATTCCGATCCTGGATCCCATGGTATTCCATAGTAATCTCCGTTTTCAGATTTCGCTATAACAGAAATCTTATCATAGATTTCATAGACATTCTTCTTCCTTCAGTAATTTATCACCTCTTGTCTTCCTGAATTTTGGATCCACCGTAATCCCTCTCTTTCTCTACATCTCTCATCTCTCTCTCACATTTCCAATTACTCCATTTCTCAACAACACCACTGTTTCAATTCCAATTTTTCCTTCTCTTTTCTATCTCCTTACCTCATTGAAATTCAGCCATCTGCTCATTTGGAAATCCTTCGATCCCCAAAAAATCCATCGATCCTGGGGTACTGTAGCTCCGCCCTTTTTTCCAATTTCTGAATTTTTTCGATTTTTGTAAAACAAAAAATACCACCCAAGAAGATCTAAAGAACCTGTTGTCGCTATGTGCGTTCTAATTTCGTTTGCCTAAAAACGTTCCCCTTTTTTTCGGTCGCTTCGAAATGTAAGAGAGATTTCAGTTTCGATTAGAAAGTTTTGAGGAAGGAATGAGAGTACTGTAGGGGGTCTTCTTACTATCTGGTGACACATCAATCAAAAATGTTAATAGGAAAAAGGGGAAAGAAAAAATCGAAGAAGAGGAATGAAACTAATTAATGGGTAACGGAAATGACAGAACTTGGGTTTTAGGGAAACTGAAATAGCAAAAAGTGATGAAATATTAGGGAACAAAAAATAGAGGATCGGGGTCAAAACGGACTTTTGAAAAATAACGTTTTGAACCAAAAAACTCAGGGCCGTGATTTTCCATAAACAGAAGGCCCACTCTATCGACAGGGAAGCACTCTAACCTCTTTAATGTCATAATACCGAATTGTTGAATAACATTTTTAAAGCATGATGTCCGGTCTTTGAAAAGAGCTAAAGTCAAAAAGAATACCTATTAATCAGTACTAATTTTTAAAAAACTGAGTTCTAAATGAGCCGAGTTTGAAAGACAAAAATAATATTATCATGATTTTCAGCATATTATCGCGCCGCCATCCGTTGTCAGTTGGGTTTAAAGGCGCATGGAGTTATTTCAGACGATATCCCGTTAGGGCACGAAAAATGCGCCAACGCCCAAGAAAGCGCACTTCGCGTTGATCAGTCCATCGTAATATTATGACATATTTTCTGTGCTCCAACGAGATATCGTCTGAAATAACTCCATGCGCCTTTAAACCCAACTGACAACGGACGTAATAAGCTAAACATCATGTAAAGAAAAATTGACCTTACTGCCGCCACCTTGATAGAATTATGCATCACCTGTGTTCCGAATCTATTGTGTCGTTTTGACCACCACCACATTTTACAACAATCCTGACGTGACTAGTCGTAAATCTTTTGTTCCGAAGCGAACTGCATTCCAAAGGTTGAGAAATTTCCTATGTTCATGTTTAGGTGTACTCAATCGATTCCACTGAATTCACTGGATAGTATCCTATTTAGCCTTTGATGTGTCAATCTTTTTTAAAAACGTTATTTTTAAACTGTTTTGTATGGCAACTCTCCCGATGTTCAAGCATGTGGAAGTCTCTTCGTTTCGAGGCAATATTTCTTATAATCTTGCGAATCCGAGACATTTCGCAACTAGTCATTTTGCAACCACGACAATTCGTAACCAAGAAATTTCTAAACTGGACGTTTCGCGTATTGTAAACCATTCCAAGTTATCAACTACATTTGGACATTATTGATTTCAACCTGAATTTTTTACAAAAATTTTGGATTTTCGTGGTAGCGAAATGACCTGTGGTGAAATGTAGTGGTTGCGAAATTACTAGTTGCGAAATGTCTCGGAGCCAATCTTGCTGACCACCAATCACTTTAATCCTCATTACAGCTCTGGGACTTTGCCATAAGTACTGCAATTATCCATTTTACTTCTTGCCATCCCGATTTTCTAGATAGCCTGCTCATTGCTTGCAAATATTTGAGTCCCGTACCTGAATTAAGGCAGTACATCATCAGTTTTTCCTCAGTACCTGGCCTAATTTCTAGATCTCAAAACTTTGACCTGGCCTGACTTCTAAACTTGTTACTATGCATCACTCGCCCTTCCATACTAGCTCCAACATTTAAGCTCCACCCTACCATAACCCACATACTCATCTATTACGCGACACCATCATGACAAATGTTTCTTCTTCTCAAGTTTGATTACAAAAGGTGTGATGATGCATCGTTGAAAGAAGACCTCCCGCCTGATTCTTCTGATGGAAGACAACTGTTATGAAGTCGGCGCGAAGGCACAAAGGGGACAGAAATGAAATACGACTTTTGGAGGAGGTGTTTGGGGAGGGAGATGGTGACGAAAGAAGAGATGGGGATGGAAACAAAAGATATTGCGAAGAAAGACAACATAGAAGAGTGACAACTGACTGTTGGAAGGGAAGACTGACCAATCGGATTTTGAGAAGGCGGGCGGTGGGGGTACTGTAGCAGGGGACCGGGGGCATTTATTGAGAAGAAGAAAATTTGTTGGTTTTTGAGAATTATTAGAAAAAGGATAATGAGCATTTCAAGGTAGATAGCACCTTCAAAGTTCGGCTCCGATTTATTTCGCTACTAGTCATTTCGCAACTACGACATTTCGCAACTCACGTCGGTTTCGTAACCAGGACGATTCGCAACCAAGATTTTTCAAAAAGGGACATTTTGTAACCAGTCATTTTGCAACTTTGTAAACTAGTCCACCTTACGTTCATTAGGGTTGTATGGGATTGAGTTTATTGTGAACTATTCCAGGTTATTGTCTACATTTGAACTGTTTTGATTTTAACGCGAACTTTCTACAAAAATCCTGGATTTTGTGGTTTCGAAATGACGTGGTTGCGGATTGTCGTAGCTGCAAAACGACTAGTTGCGAAATGTCTCGGAGCCCGAAATTCTGGTAATCCTTCTTCCCTTGAAGTTGGCGGTTCATTACCAAAACGGCTAAATGGGTTAGTATTAATGATTCGGAAGATCCTGGAGGCATCAGAAGCCTGAATTTAACCACATTTTAAAACGATATCATGATTTACGAAAAATTTGCTAATTATCTGTATAGTTTTTATAAAAATTAAACTACTGGCTGGAGTGTTCATTTACCATTTTTCCTCCCTTGACGCGATAATGGGGCGGTTGAAGTTTTAGGCTCCAGAAGACGTCGAAATCAGAATTTTGCAAAATTTCCAAATATTATTATGATCTCCAAAAAATTTGCTATCGATTGATATAACTTTCATAAAAATTGGTTCGCTGGCTGGCGCGCTTATTCTTGACATCAAAGGTCACCATCTACAAGGGGGTCCGTTCTGATTTCGAAGTCCAGAAGACGTCAAAATCAGATGTTTGCATAAATTCAAAAAGTTAAGACAATTTGCAAAATATTACCTATTAATCTGTATTGTTTTCGTAAAAATTGGTACACTATCTGACACAACAAAAACGCTTCGACTTTCTATATCTCCACCCTCTTCTAGAAAATGCGAGCACTTTACGTTTTGACGTTTAGAAGGCGTCGAATTTGCAAATTCAACAAAATTCAAAAAAGGAAATGATCTACAAAAAATGTCCTGTTGCCTTATGTAATTTTCATAAATGTAGCCTTATCTTCAAAAAAGTTATAAGCTCTGAAATCCAATCTCTCATTTTCCCCTGAAATTTCGAAATTCCTAGTTTTGAGCACATAACCTACCAACTCCAGAATTCCCTAAATTTTCAGAATTTTCAGGCGCCAAAGGAGGTGAATCAAAACGGACCCGTCAAACCTACTCAAGGAGTCAAACTTTGGAATTGGAAAAGGAATTTCATTACCACAAATATTTGACTCGGAAGAGGAGACAAGAGATCTCGGAAACCCTTCATTTGACTGAGAGACAGGTTAGTTAGGAAAGTGCGCTCTATTGGACTAGGGGTTGGAAATTAGGACACACAGACACACAGACAGACTAGTTTGAAAATAATCTTTCGGCTATTTTTCAGCATAAAATTATGATTTTTTTTCAAAAATGTATGGGTTTCTAGTACTTTAGACCGTTTAGTTTCCATTTTCAAACTTAGATTCTAAAAATTTTATCGAATTTCAGGTGGAAATCAACCCTAAAATATTTGGGAATTTTTCAAATTTTCGAGAATTTCACCACAATTTTTAAACGATTTTTCGACCCAAAATTGAGATTTTTTCAAAGTTTTTTTTTCTGAGATTCTAGCACTTTCAATCTTTCAGTTTCCATTTTCATCATTGAAATTTGAAAATTTCATCAAATTTCAGGTGTGAAATTGATTTTGAAATCATTGAGAATTCTTCAACTTTTTGAGATTTTCACCCCTATTTTTAACGATTTTCTGCCTCAAAATTAAGATTTTTTCGAAATTTTTTTTTGGATTCCGATGTTTTCAATGCTCTAAATTTGAATTTCCACCTTTATTTCGGTCAAAAAAATCACATTTCAGGTAAAAATCTGGTTCCAAAACCGCCGTATGAAGCACAAGAAGGAGGCAAAAGGAGAGGGTGGTAGCAACGAATCGGATGAGGAATCGAATCAGGATGAGCAAAATGAACAGCACTCTTCTTGATTTTTTTTAATTTGAAAGTTTGAAGAAAAATTCAAATTTCCCAACTTTTTTCTCTCATTAAATTACCTCATCTCCGGTCACTTTTTCACTCTCCCAATTTCCAGTTTCCCCTCGATTTTCAAAAAAACCTTTCCACAAAATTTGAATTTTCTATCGGTGATATATTTTTCTTATTACTCAACTTTTCCCACAATTTCAAAAAAAATGTTTTTTGAAATTTTTATAATTTCTCAAAGGACCATTCCACCCTGTATTTCGGGTCCCCCTTACTCCAATTTTTTCTGAAAATTGTCCACTTTTTTGTAAAACTTCCCCAATTACGTTTTTTCTGGGATTCTTATAATGATCTCTAATTTTTTTTATTCAATTAATTTTTAAAAATTTCACTGCTTTTTTGAATTTTCTTTTGATTTTCTGTCAAAAGTTTTACATATCTTTTCACTGTCGCTTTTTTTCTGAAAAATAATAAAATTCGTTATAAAAAATTACAGTATTGGGAGAAATAAAGAGGAAAATAGCGGGTATGACTTGATCTACTTTGATAATCGGTCTGAATATCATTCTTCAAATTTAAATATTGATCTACCCATTCGATTTTTGGCGCGAAGAGAGGGGAGGGTGTGTTTGCACTATAAAAATCAATAGGCACCGCACATTTTTCCCTCACTCGTCCCATTGTGTTATTGTGGTGACAACTATTGGTTTTTTGTCCTCATGTTGTAATCTTGTTCGATTTTTGATTTTGGATCTTCCGCTCTTTTCTAGGCCTATTTTCGGACTGTTCTAGAAATATTAGGGTATTTTTAGCCATTTTATGATTTTCCGGCTTTCTAGGATTTTAGGCTTCTTAGGATTTTAGAATTTTCCGATTTTTTAGCCTTTTCGTGATCTTTCAGATCTTTTAGGCTTAGACCTGTTTTACTCTTTTATCGTTGTCTATTGCGTTCATTTCGTCGTTTTTGGCCTCGCTTTATAATCACTCTCTTCATGTTTGACTTTTCCGTTCTAATGTCCTTTTTTCAGGGTAATTCCTATATTGACAATCCTGCTGGGCGACCAAAAGGAGAGCGATTCCGGTAGTATCAAGGGGTCTGCGTGAGCCTTGGTACTGCGGGCTGGGCCATCCGGCATCAAGAGGCCTGTGTGGTATTGATGCTGCGGGCTGGGCCAAATCGCAGAAGGTGGATTCCGGTATCAAGGGGTCTGAGTGAGCCTTGGTACTGCGGGCTGGGCCATCCGGCATCAAGAGGCCTGTGTGGTATTGATGCTGCGGGCTGGGCCAAATCGCAGAAGGTGGATTCCGGTATCAAGGGGTCTGAGTGAGCCTTGGTACTGCGGGCTGGGCCATCCGGCATCAAGAGGCCTGTGTGGTATTGATGCTGCGGGCTGGGCCAAAAAGTTGAGGTGGATTGGAGTTTTGAAAGAAGGAGACGTCAGCGGAAAAGTTAAGGAAGTTCGAGAAGGTCAAGAAGGATAAGAAGGTCAACCCGATCAAGCGGCTGATCAGGACGCTAGGAAGGAGGAGAATGAGCTGATCATCGTCAGCGTCGTCCTCCAGAAGCATCGTGCTGAAAGTAGAGAAACGATTAAAAAAGGAGAAGGAGAGAGACCATAACAGGGATCAAAAAGGAGAAGGCCAAGGAGCAGTTCAAATGAATACCTGCTACTTGTTTTATACATCTTTGCCTTTTTTGTTCAATAAAAATATATAATGCATTTTGTTTGGGTAATTGGTTATTTTGTTTTTTGGTGCACATGGAAGATCTGGAATTCATATCTGAATTTTGCTAGTTGATTTTTGTCTGAACCTTTGAGAACATCATCTGATCACTCAGAATTCCATTTGTAATAAAAAAAGATAGTCATTTGTCTTCATTTCTAGAATCCTCTTTCAGTCTAGGCTTTTTTTTAAATTGTTCAAACTTTTGTCATATTTCATCTGATTTGCATTCCAAATTTCTTCGATTTGGACTGAACAACTTCTGGATTCTCCATCAACAATTTCTGAAGTTCTGGAATGTTTTCTTCTGGAATATTCAAGCCAAAAATTGTATAAATTCCAATTTTTTAGAGCACTTCAGAATCCGTTTCGCCTCACTTGGAATGACTTCCAAGTGTACCCCCGCTTTTGGGTCGAATGTGGTATCATTCGGAAGAACATTAAAAGTTATGTAAGAATCTCTGAAGACATTTTTTGAATAATGATTGGTTCTCGAGAAAAACCACTTTTAGTGAAATTTCGAAAAACATTGAAACTTGCAGTTTCAAATTGTCATAACTATCTTCAAACTTGATCAAACTGGATGAATTAAAAAACAGAATAATGCTGAATAGGCGCTCAATCAAAATCTAAATATAGTTCAACTTTAAAAATCAACCAGAGCAAGTTGTGGAGCAATGAGCACAAGTGCTCCATGAGCAAAAAATGAGTAAAAATGTTCCCAACGGTCCGATTTCAATGAAACTGTTCTAAAATGAAGAAACGTGTTTGGTTTGCTTTTCAAACTTAATTTTAGGTTTGCAACGGTCCTCTAAAATTTTTTATGGCTTTCGGAAAAATTCGAATTTTTTGAAAAATTTCAAACTTTGCAATTTTCGTCCGGAAAATAGTGTTTATGCTAGAAGTTTTTGCTACTGTCTGCGAACTTTGATGGGGTGAGTGAAAAATGACTCTGACAGAAGTTGTGTTATCTCTCTGGGATGATCCATGACCTGGTATGAAACTCTGTTGATATGATACTCAAAAGTATGTTCTATCATTTCCCAAAGTTTCACAAAATTTGTCAAATTAAATTTTTTTTAGCCGGACCCAATTTTTTCAATTTTACCCAATTTTCAATTTGAAAATTGTGATAGGTAGCATTTTGAAAATGTAACCATAAGAAAGACCGTGTTTTGTTCAGTATAATTGGAAAAAATCATGAAGAGTTTATTTCATTTTATGGTGAAAACAGACGCTCCAAAAGAACACCCAGAAACAGTGAAGTTCAATTTTTCGACGTTGGATGTCTTTTTGGAGCGTCTGTTTTCACCATAAAATGAAATAAACTCTTCATGATTTTTTCCAATTATACTGAACAAAACACGGTCTTTCTTATGGTTACATTTTCAAAATGCTACCTATCACAATTTTCAAAATCGAAAATTGGGTAAAATTGAAAAAAATTGGGTCCGGCTAAAAAAAATTTAATTTGACAAATTTTGTGAACCTTTGGGAAATGATAGAACATACTATTGAGTATCTTATGAACAAAATTCCATACTAGGTCTTGGACCATCCCAAAAAGATAACACAACTTTTGTCAAAGTCATTTTTCACTCACCCATCTAACTTCGCACTGCTGTGCTACAGATGGCGGACGGACAAAAGTCGGATGAACGACTGAGTATAAATTAGGATCTACCGCACTCAGCCCTTCAATTTTTGAACTCGTGTGATTTTTAACTGTTTTCTCAAGAATTCTCTTATCAACTCTAGAATTCTCTAGAATTCAGAATCTTCGGATTTTTGAATAGTTCCTTGAAAGTATGCAGCGTGAAAGCTCTTACAGTTGCGTGAAAGCGACTGAGTCAAAATAAGGAACTACCGTACTCAACCCTTCAATTCATGAACTCGTCTGATTATAAGTGCATTTCTAGTAGTCTTACGGTACCCTTGATTCTCGAATCTATGTGAATCTCTCAGTTTTCTCTGAAATTTTCAAATAACCGGGAAGTTGGGATGGATAGAATGATGTTGATCGAAATATGTACATATGTGGAGAGTTTTAGACAAAGAATGTAGTGCACGCAAAAAAGGGATGTAACCCAGAACAATGGAACACTATTGTGATCTTTACCACCTGTACCCTGAAACGATACACGTCCCTATTAGGCCACGCCCCTTTGTCGCTCCTGGGAAGATGAGTGACACAAAAACAATACACTTCCATTGTCCTATGCCACGCCCCTTTTCTGGCACACCGCCAACTCATTGTCTAAAACTCTTCACATACCCCTCTGGCACTACGTTATTGTTCAAAAAATCAATACCTTTTCTACCCTCATAATTGTCATCATTTCGAGTCATTCTTCATTTTTTCACTTGTCCATTTTGGTGACCTCTCTTTTCCTCTTCAATTATTAAATTTTTAGTTTTATTGAATTTTCGAGTTTTCGGGTTTAGTAGGAAAGTTCTATTTTTATACCTGGTTCCCCTCCCGCGGATCCGGAAGAGCCACCGGCTGTTGAATTCAAAAGAACTATCCGAAATTCCTGAAAATTTGACAATTCTAGAGAAAACGGAGAATTTCGCATTATCTCCAGATACCGTAAAATCACTAAAAATCTCATGAAAAATTGAATTTGAGGGTTTAGTAGGAAAGTTCTATTTTTGTACCTGGTTCCCCTCCCGCGGATCCGGAAGAGCCACCGGCTGTTGAATTCAAAAGAACTTTCCGAAATTCCTGAAAATTTGACAATTCTAGAGAAAACGGAGAATTTCGCATTATCTCCAGATACCGTAAAATCACTAAAAATCTCATGAAAAATCGAATTTGAGGGTTTAGTAGGAAAGTTCTATTTTTGTACCTGGTTCCCCTCCCGCGGATCCGGAAGAGCCATCGGCTGTTGAATTTGAAAGAACTTTCCGAAATTCCTGAAAATTTGACAATTCTAGAGAAAACGGAGAATTTCGCATTATCTCCAGATACCGTAAAATCACTAAAAATCTCATGAAAAATCGAATTTGAGGGTTTAGTAGGAAAGTTCTATTTTTGTACCTGGTTCCCCTCCCGCGGATCCGGAAGAGCCACCGGCTGTTGAATTCAAAAGAACTTTCCGAAATTCCTGAAAATTTGACAATTCTAGAGAAAACGGAGAATTTCGCATTATCTCCAGATACAGTAAGATGACTAGGAAATCTCATGAAAAATCGAATTTGAGGGTTTAGTAGGAAAGTTCTATTTTTGTACCTGGTTCCCCTCCCGCGGATCCGGAAGAGCCACCGGCTGATGAATTCAAAAGAACTTTCCGAAATTCCTGAAAATTTGACAATTCTTGAGAAAACGGAGAATTTCGCATTATCTCCAGAATCTGAAACTACCGTAAGATTACTAGAAAATCTCATGAAAACTCGAATTTGAGGGTTTTGAAGGAAAGTTCTTATTTTGTACCTGGTTCCCCTCCCGCGGATCCGGAAGAGCCACCGGCTGATGAATTCAAAAGAACTTTCCGAAATTCCTGAAAATTTGACAATTCTAGAGAAAACGGAGAATTTCGCATTATCTCCAGATACCGTAAAATCACTAAAAATCTCATGAAAACTCGAATTTGAGGGTTTCGAAGGAAAGTTCTTATTTTGTACCTGGTTCCCCTCCCGCGGATCCGGAAGAGCCACCGGCTGATGAATTCAAAAGAACTATCCGAAATTCCTGAAAATTTGACAATTCTAGAGAAAACGGAGAATTTCGCATTATCTCCAGATACCGTAAAATCACTAAAAATCTCATGAAAACTCGAATTTGAGGGTTTTGAAGGAAAGTTCTTATTTTGTACCTGGTTCCCCTCCCGCGGATCCGGAAGAGCCACCGGCTGATGAATTCAAAAGAACTATCCGAAATTCCTGAAAATTTGACAATTCTAGAGAAAACGGAGAATTTCGCATTATCTCCAGAATCTGAAACTACCGTAAGATTACTAGAAAATCTCATGAAAACTCGAATTTGAGGGTTTTGAAGGGAAGTTCTTATTTTGTACCTGGTTCCCCTCCCGCGGATCCGGAAGAGCCACCGGCTGATGAATTCAAAAGAACTATCCGAAATTCCTGAAAATTTGACAATTCTAGAGAAAACGGAGAATTTCGCATTATCTCCAGAATCTGAAACTACCGTAAGATTACTAGAAAATCTCATGAAAACTCGAATTTGAGGGTTTTGAAGGAAAGTTCTTATTTTGTACCTGGTTCCCCTCCCGCGGATCCGGAAGAGCCACCGGCTGATGAATTCAAAAGAACTTTCCGAAATTCCTGAAAATTTGACAATTCTAGAGAAAACGGAGAATTTCGCATTATCTCCAGATACCGTAAGATTACTAGGAAATCTCATGAAAACTTGAATTTGAGGGTTTTGAAGGAAAGTTCTTATTTTTGTACCTGGTTCCCCTCCCGCGGATCCGGAAGAGCCACCGGCTGATGAATTCAAAAGAACTATCCGAAATTCCTGAAAATTTGACAATTCTAGAGAAAACGGAGAATTTCGCATTACCTCCTGAACTACCGTAAGATGACTAGGAAATCTCATGAACACTCGAATTTGAGGGTTTTGAAGGAAAGTTCTTATTTTGTACCTGGTTCCCCTCCCGCGGATCCGGAAGAGCCACCGGCTGATGAATTCGAAAGAACTATCCGAAATTCCCGAAAATTTGACAATTCTAGAGAAAACGCAGAATTTCGCATTATCTCCAGAACTACCGTAAGATGACTAGGAAATCTCATGAACACTCGAATTTGAGGGTTTTGAAGGAAAGTTCTTATTTTGTACCTGGTTCCCCTCCCGCGGATCCGGAAGAGCCACCGGCTGATGAATTCAAAAGAACTATCCGAAATTCCTGAAAATTTGACAATTCTAGAGAAAACGGAGAATTTCGCATTACCTCCTGAACTACCGTAAGATGACTAGGAAATCTCATGAACACTCGAATTTGAGGGTTTTGAAGGAAAGTTCTTATTTTGTACCTGGTTCCCCTCCCGCGGATCCGGAAGAGCCACCGGCTGATGAATTCGAAAGAACTATCCGAAATTCCCGAAAATTTGACAATTCTAGAGAAAACGCAGAATTTCGCATTATCTCCAGAACTACCGTAAGACTACTAGGAAATCTCATAAAAACTCGAATTTGAGGGTTTTGAAGTAAAGTTCTTATTTTGTACCTGGTTCCCCTCCCGCGGATCCGGAAGAGCCACCGGCTGATGAATTCAAAAGAACTATCCGAAATTCCCGAAAATTTGACAATTCTAGAGAAAACGGAGAATTTCGCATTATCTCCTGAACTACCGTAAGACTACTAGGAAATCTCACAAAACCTCGAATTTGAGGGTTTTGAAGGAAAGTTCTTATTTTGTACCTGGTTCCCCTCCCGCGGATCCGGAAGAGCCACCGGCTGATGAATTCAAAAGAACTATCCGAAATTCCTGAAAATTTGACAATTCTAGAGAAAACGGAGAATTTCGCATTACCTCCTGAACTACCGTAAGATGACTAGGAAATCTCATGAACACTCGAATTTGAGGGTTTTGAAGGAAAGTTCTTATTTTGTACCTGGTTCCCCTCCCGCGGATCCGGAAGAGCCACCGGCTGATGAATTCGAAAGAACTATCCGAAATTCCCGAAAATTTGACAATTCTAGAGAAAACGCAGAATTTCGCATTATCTCCAGAACTACCGTAAGACTACTAGGAAATCTCATAAAAACTCGAATTTGAGGGTTTTGAAGTAAAGTTCTTATTTTGTACCTGGTTCCCCTCCCGCGGATCCGGAAGAGCCACCGGCTGATGAATTCAAAAGAACTATCCGAAATTCCCGAAAATTTGACAATTCTAGAGAAAACGGAGAATTTCGCATTATCTCCTGAACTACCGTAAGACTACTAGGAAATCTCACAAAACCTCGAATTTGAGGGTTTTGAAGGAAAGTTCTTATTTTGTACCTGGTTCCCCTCCCGCGGATCCGGAAGAGCCACCGGCTGATGAATTCAAAAGAACTATCCGAAATTCCCAAAAATTTGACAATTCTAGAGAAAACGGAGAATTTCGCATTATCTCCTGAACTACCGTAAGACTACTAGGAAATCTCATAAAAACTCGAATTTGAGGGTTTTGAAGGAAAGTTCTTATTTTGTACCTGGTTCCCCTCCCGCGGATCCGGAAGAGCCACCGGCTGATGAATTCAAAAGAACTATCCGAAATTCCCAAAAATTTGACAATTCTAGAGAAAACGGAGAATTTCGCATTATCTCCAGATACCGTAAGATGACTAGGAAATCTCATGAACACTCGAATTTGAGGGTTTTGTAGGAAAGTTCTATTTTTGTACCTGGTTCCCCTCCCGCGGATCCGTAAGAGCCACCGGCTGATGAATTCAAAAGAACTTTCCTGAAAATTTGACAATTCTAGAGAAAACGAAGACTACAGTAAGATTTCTAGAATTGCACTCAAATTCTCACAAATTTTCGTGGTGTCTCCGTCATCGTTGTTTTCTTCTTCTTTTAAATCACCACCTTCTCCGTCTAATGTGGCTCGTTTCGGCGCCGGGAATACAGCTCTGGAAGCCACGCCCACTTTTCAGAAGGATTCTAATGAGCTCTACTGATAATTCAGCACAAATCCAATTTTGCAAATTTGATGTAAACGTTCTTCTTCGATAATTTGGGAATTAGGAACATCTTTGAGTCAGAAACCGCGCTCTACTAACAATTTCATGTCTCGAAGAGTACTTCATGTACCTAATACCTCAATAGAATGTATTTTCTTTCAGATGCAGAGCCTTCTCGCGTTGAAGATAGCCGATGACATCCGATCAGTTTTTCCGAAGGATATCAATTCACAGATTCTCTTTTTTTTGCATTAGAGCGCACTTGCAGACCATCTTGGCAATTCCTTTGTTCTCCATTTACGCTGTTTTTGTACTCACTTATGAGTACACTTATCTTTCCAATTGCCTGAAACTGTATTTTTCGTATTTCTTTTGAGCCAGAAAGTCGTTTTTTGATACTGTTTGATCTCTTTGTCTCTCAGTCAAATTATTTTTTATCTTCAATATTAACTTTCCCCTCTTCTCTGAGTCATGCTCTTTAGAGTTGATTAATTTGGTCCATGAGCATTCCTATACAATCATTATATAAAACTCCGCCGCTTTTCTTCTGTATTTATTTGTATATTCTGTATAGAAGCTCCCTAATAAGAGTGTAATCTGTGTGTTCCATTTGTTCACAATAAAGATGCCTATGAATATATTTTTCTCAGTTTTGAACATAAATTCCATCAATGTCAGTACTTGCGCTCTATTGAACTTAGACAATTCGAAAATTTCGATGTCAGTGAAAATTCTTACTGTACAAGTCAAATTTTCGGGATTTTCGGAAAGTTCTTTCGAATTAACAGCGAGGTGCTCTTCCGGTCTCGCGGTGGGAAACCAGGTACTAAAGTAGAACTTCTCTTCAAAACCCTCAAATTCGAGTTTTCATGAGAAATCCTAGTAATCTTACGGTAGTTTTCAAGTTTTGGAGATGATGCGAAATTCTCCGTTTTCTCTAGAATCGTCAAATTTTCGGGAATTTCGGAAAGTTCTTTCGAATTTACAGCGAGGTGCTCTTCCGGTCTCGCGGTGGGAAACCAGGTACTAAATGAGAACTTTTCTTCAAAACCCTCAAATTCGAGTTTTCATGAGAAATCCTAGTAATCTTACGGTAGTTTTCAAATTTTGGAGATGATGCGAAATTCTCCGTTTTCTCTAGAATTGTCAAATTTTCGAGATTTTCGGAAAGTTCTTTCGAATTTACAGCGAGGTGCTCTTCCGGTCTCGCGGTGGGAAACCAGGTACTAAAGTAGAACTTTTTTTCAAAACCCTCAAATTCGAGTTTTCATGAGAAATCCTATCAATCTTACGGTAGTTTTCAAGTTTTGGAGATGATGCGAATATCTCCGTTTTCTCTAGAATCGTCAAATTTTCGGGATTTTCGGAAAGTTCTTTCGAATTTACAGCGAGGTGCTCTTCCGGTCTCGCGGTGGGAAACCAGGTACTAAAGTAGAACTTTTTTTCAAAACCCTCAAATTCGAGTTTTCATGAGAAATCCTAGTAATCTTTCGGTAGTTTTTACTATTGGAGATGATGCGAAATTCTCCGTTTTCTCTAGAATTGTCAAATTTTCGAGATTTTCGGAAAGTTCTTTCGAATTTACAGCGAGGTGCTCTTCCGGTCTCGCGGTGGGAAACCAGGTACTAAAGTAGAACTTTTTTTCAAAACCCTCAAATTCGAGTTTTCATGAGAAATCCTATCAATCTTACGGTAGTTTTCAAGTTTTGGAGATGATGCGAATATCTCCGTTTTCTCTAGAATCGTCAAATTTTCGGGATTTTCGGAAAGTTCTTTCGAATTTACAGCGAGGTGCTCTTCCGGTCTCGCGGTGGGAAACCAGGTACTAAAGTAGAACTTTTTTTCAAAACCCTCAAATTCGAGTTTTCATGAGAAATCCTAGTAATCTTTCGGTAGTTTTTACTATTGGAGATGTTGCGAAATTCTCCGTTTTCTCTAGAATCGTCAAATTTTCGGGATTTTCGGAAAGTTCTTTCGAATTTACAGCGAGGTGCTCTTCCGGTCTCGCGGTGGGAAACCAGGTACTAAAGTAGAACTTTTCTTCAAAACCCTCAAATTCGAGTTTTCATGAGAAATCCTATCAATCTTACGGTAGTTTTCAAGTTTTGGAGATGATGCGAAATTCTCCGTTTTCTCTAGAATTGTCAAATTTTCGGGAATTTCGGAAAGTTCTTTCGAATTTACAGCGAGGTGCTCTTCCGGTCTCGCGGTGGGAAACCAGGTACAAAATAAGAACTTTTCTTCAAAACCCTCAAATTCGAGTTTTCATGAGAAATCCTAGTAATCTTACGGTAGTTTTCAAGTTTTGGAGATGATGCGAAATTCTCCGTTTTCTCTAGAATCGTCAAATTTTCGGGAATTTCGGAAAGTTCTTTCGAATTTACAGCGAGGTGCTCTTCCGGTCTCGCGGTGGGAAACCAGGTACTAAATGAGAACTTTTCTTCAAAACCCTCAAATTCGAGTTTTCATGAGAAATCCTAGTAATCTTACGGTAGTTTTCAAATTTTGGAGATGATGCGAAATTCTCCGTTTTCTCTAGAATCGTCAAATTTTCGGGAATTTCGGAAAGTTCTTTCGAATTTACAGCGAGGTGCTCTTCCGGTCTCGCGGTGGGAAACCAGGTACTAAATGAGAACTTTTCTTCAAAACCCTCAAATTCGAGTTTTCATGAGAAATCCTGTCCGGTTCTGACCGGTTTTTATCATCGAAAAGTGCTCTGAAATCCATAAAGTCTAAAACTTTTCCCGCATTACTGTAGAAAACGCAAGCGCGCTCCGTCGCACTGGCGCTAAAACTCGGCGCGAATTCGCTCTCGCTGCTGTTTTGGTTACAAATTTCATTCGGTCTTGATTTCTGCGGCGTCGCCGGGTGGTGACGTGAACCGTAGTTTCTTGTTCTCCTTTGTTTTCCCTAGGTTTTTCCTCTCTTTTGGCTATCCTTGAGTGATAGTTTTGTGTCTTTTTCTCTTGTTTTTGCATTAAAATTGAGTAATAAATCTTAATAGCTCTAAATAACTGTCTTCTAGTGTGTTTCGCCTTAGCTTTTAGTGCCTTTTCATTAGTTTTCCTTAGGATTTACTAGTTTCGTCTAGTTTTCCGTCTTTTTCCGTAGTTTACTTTCTTTTTCATCTTATACTAAATATTCGAGAGTCTGTGTGATTCTCGTCTATTTAGTACTTGGGGGCCGAACCGGGGACCTCTCGCATTATCATGGGGTGTTGTGGTGTTATCATGGGGTGTTGTGGGGAGAGACATACTGACACGGGATGTGTTCAGGGATGCCCGACAGTAAGCACACATGAGAATGTGATCTTGGATATTGATGAGGTTTGGTTGGAAATTGTTGAACCACCTCAGGAAGTCGATAAACAAGTGTATGAAAATCAGTTTGATGTCCGAGTGGAGGAAGAAGTTACAGAAGTTGTAATAGAAGGTTTCAATGTTCTGAACGAGAGCCGTGAGGAATTGATTGAACAGTCTTGTGAAGTGTTTGAAGAACATTCAAAAGAGAATAATAATCCATGTTCATTGGATATGGATAATCAAATTGTTGTAAAAGAATCAGAAGGTAATTCTAGATTCACTGATACGAATGAAAGGAAGTTTGACCAAATGGAACAAAGATCTGAAGACATTGTAATATGTGTAGGTTCTCTACAGAAGTCGTACAGGTTACCAAAACAAAAGGATTTCTTCGAAAATTCTGATAGTATTCAGAACATGGTTTTGCATGATCATGATACATCCAACATCAAAGAGGATACCTTAAAAAGTCCCCAAAAGACTGGATTTAAAAAACACGGTGATGTCGCCTGTGGCGGTGATATTCAGAAGAAGATCAAACGTCGTAAGCAGGAGGAACATCGTCCTAGAACAGATCCGCCAACTCAGTCGAATATAGACTTTGAGAAAGTTGAACCCAACTATCATGAACAAAGTGCATCTGTATCAAATGATCAGTATGTCCGTGACTCAGATCAATTCTGCAGTGAGAACAGTTTGCGAAGACGTCACGAAGAACCTCGTCCAAGGAAGGATCCAGATTCAAATCTTTGGAGTGACATCAAGGATATTCGAATCAACAAGGAACCGTACCCAAGGAAACATCCACCGGATCCATCTATCAACGTCAACGACACCCATGTTCAACACGAGTACCAACCGCGCAAAGATCCACCAATGCCATGTCATCTACAGTATGCCAACAGGATCCAATGGAAAGGTCTTCATGTGCCAAGTACAGCTACATGGAGCAACCACGTCTTCGATGTACACTGACTAGTTCCAACAACAGTCACATTTTCGTAATAATTATCTTTATCACGATTTCTTTTTGGGTTGCATCCCACATAATTATCCACCTTATTGTATAATTACCCTCATATTCTATTTCTACCTACCCCTAATGCATTTTTGTACCCCATATCTTTATAATTTCTTATATTTTTATCCAACCCACACCATAAGGTTAGGTCTACGATATCTTGAGTTTAGGTTCCCGATTTATCTCTTATCGCCTCATCTATTCTCAAGCTCTTTATCATGTCTAAACCCTTGTGTGACAATCCATACAGCTTTATCTGAGTTCTTCTACCAGTAAGGGAGGATTTGAAAAGCCCGGTGATGTCCGGTTCTGACCGGTTTTTATCATCGAAAAGTGCTCTGAAATCCATAAAGTCTAATGGGGTTATTCATTAGTTTAAAAAACAATTAAAATACAACGTTTTTTCAATTCATTAGTGTTTTTTAATTAATTTTTTTACAATTAAAATACAATTAAAATTCAATTAAAATACAAGTCGTTGCGAGACCGCGCCAGGCAGAAACTCCGCGCCCCTTTAATTTTTCCGTCGTGTAGTCCTCTCGGACAAACCGATTTTTTTGGAAAATTGCTGTTGTATGCATGAAATCTGACTGATTCGTTATCGAAGTAACAAGTTTACATAGTGAAACACATTATTTAATATAAATTAGAAATCTCAATGCCTATTAGTTCAGATTTCATGCATACAACAGCAATTTTCCAAAAAATCGGTTTGTCCGAGAGGACTACACGACGGAAAAATTAAAGGCGCGCGGAGTTTCTGCCTGGCGCGGTCTCGCAACGACTTGTATTTTAATTGAATTTTAATTGAATTTTAATTGTATTTTAATTGTAAAAAAATTAATTAAAAAACACTAATGAATTGAAAAAACGTTGTATTTTAATTGTTTTTTAAACTAATGAATAACCCCATAAAACTTTTCCCGCATTACTGTAGAAAACGCAAGCGCGCTCCGTCGCACTGGCGCTAAAACTCGGCGCGAATTCGCTCTCGCTGCTGTTTTGGTTACAAATTTCATTCGGTCTTGATTTCTGCGGCGTCGCCGGGTGGTGACGTGAACCGTAGTTTCTTGTTCTCCTTTGTTTTCCCTAGGTTTTTCCTCTCTTTTGGCTATCCTTGAGTGATAGTTTTGTGTCTTTTTCTCTTGTTTTTGCATTAAAATTGAGTAATAAATCTTAATAGCTCTAAATAACTGTCTTCTAGTGTGTTTCGCCTTAGCTTTTAGTGCCTTTTCATTAGTTTTCCTTAGGATTTACTAGTTTCGTCTAGTTTTCCGTCTTTTTCCGTAGTTTACTTTCTTTTTCATCTTATACTAAATATTCGAGAGTCTGTGTGATTCTCGTCTATTTAGTACTATCCTAGTAATCTTACGGTAGTTTTCAAATTTTGGAGATGATGCGAAATTCTCCGTTTTCTCTAGAATTGTCAAATTTTCGGGAATTTCGGAAAGTTCTTTCGAATTTACAGCGAGGTGCTCTTCCGGTCTCGCGGTGGGAAACCAGGTACTAAAGTAGAACTTTTCTTCAAAACCCTCAAATTCGAGTTTTCATGAGAAATCCTAGTAATCTTACGGTAGTTTTCAAGTTTTGGAGATGATGCGAAATTCTCCGTTTTCTCTAAAATCGTCAAATTTTCGGGAATTTCGGAAAGTTCTTTCGAATTTACAGCGAGGTGCTCTTCCGGTCTCGCGGTGGGAAACCAGGTACTAAAGTAGAACTTTTCTTCAAAACCCTCAAATTTGAGTTTTCATGAGAAATCCTAGTAATCTTACGGTAGTTTTCAAGTTTTGGAGATGATGCGAAATTCTCCGTTTTCTCTAGAATCGTCAAATTTTCGGGAATTTCGGAAAGTTCTTTCGAATTTACAGCGAGGTGCTCTTCCGGTCTCGCGGTGGGAAACCAGGTACTAAAGTAGAACTTTTCTTCAAAACCCTCAAATTTGAGTTTTCATGAGAAATCCTAGTAATCTTACGGTAGTTTTCAAGTTTTGGAGATGATGCGAAATTCTCCGTTTTCTCTAAAATCGTCAAATTTTCGGGAATTTCGGAAAGTTCTTTCGAATTTACAGCGAGGTGCTCTTCCGGTCTCGCGGTGGGAAACCAGGTACTAAAGTAGAACTTTTCTTCAAAACCCTCAAATTTGAGTTCTCATGAGAAATCCTAGTAATCTTACGGTAGTTTTTACTATTGGAGATGTTGCGAAATTCTCCGTTTTCTCTAGAATCGTCAAATTTTCGGGAATTTCGGAAAGTTCTTTCGAATTTACAGCGAGGTGCTCTTCCGGTCTCGCGGTGGGAAACCAGGTACAAAATAAGAACTTTTCTTCAAAACCCTCAAATTCGAGTTTTCATGAGAAATCCTAGTAATCTTACGGTAGTTTTTACTATTGGAGATGTTGCGAAATTCTCCGTTTTCTCTAGAATCGTCAAATTTTCGGGAATTTCGGAAAGTTCTTTCGAATTTACAGCGAGGTGCTCTTCCGGTCTCGCGGTGGGAAACCAGGTACTAAAGTAGAACTTTTTTTCAAAACCCTCAAATTCGAGTTTTCATGAGAAATCCTAGTAATCTTACGGTAGTTTTCAAGTTTTGGAGATGATGCGAAATTCTCCGTTTTCTCTAGAATCGTCAAATTTTCGGGAATTTCGGAAAGTTCTTTCGAATTTACAGCGAGGTGCTCTTCCGGTCTCGCGGTGGGAAACCAGGTACTAAAGTAGAACTTTTTTTCAAAACCCTCAAATTCGAGTTTTCATGAGAAATCCTAGTAATCTTACGGTAGTTTTCAAGTTTTGGAGATGATGCGAAATTCTCCGTTTTCTCTAGAATCGTCAAATTTTCGGGAATTTCGGAAAGTTCTTTCGAATTTACAGCGAGGTGCTCTTCCGGTCTCGCGGTGGGAAACCAGGTACTAAATGAGAACTTTTCTTCAAAACCCTCAAATTCGAGTTTTCATGAGAAATCCTAGTAATCTTACGGTAGTTTTCAAGTTTTGGAGATGATGCGAAATTCTCCGTTTTCTCTAGAATTGTCAAATTTTCGAGATTTTCGGAAAGTTCTTTCGAATTTACAGCGAGGTGCTCTTCCGGTCTCGCGGTGGGAAACCAGGTACTAAAGTAGAACTTTTCTTCAAAACCCTCAAATTTGAGTTCTCATGAGAAATCCTATCAATCTTACGGTAGTTTTCAAGTTTTGGAGATGATGCGAAATTCTCCGTTTTCTCTAGAATCGTCAAATTTTCGGGAATTTCGGAAAGTTCTTTCGAATTTACAGCGAGGTGCTCTTCCGGTCTCGCGGTGGGAAACCAGGTACTAAAGTAGAACTTTTTTTCAAAACCCTCAAATTCGAGTTTTCATGAGAAATCCTAGTAATCTTACGGTAGTTTTCAAGTTTTGGAGATGATGCGAAATTCTCCGTTTTCTCTAGAATCGTCAAATTTTCGGGAATTTCGGAAAGTTCTTTCGAATTTACAGCGAGGTGCTCTTCCGGTCTCGCGGTGGGAAACCAGGTACAAAATAAGAACTTTTCTTCAAAACCCTCAAATTCGAGTTTTCATGAGAAATCCTAGTAATCTTACGGTAGTTTTCAAGTTTTGGAGATGATGCGAAATTCTCCGTTTTCTCTAGAATCGTCAAATTTTCGGGAATTTCGGAAAGTTCTTTCGAATTTACAGCGAGGTGCTCTTCCGGTCTCGCGGTGGGAAACCAGGTACAAAATAAGAACTTTTCTTCAAAACCCTCAAATTCGAGTTTTCATGAGAAATCCTAGTAATCTTACGGTAGTTTTCAAGTTTTGGAGATGATGCGAAATTCTCCGTTTTCTCTAGAATCGTCAAATTTTCGGGAATTTCGGAAAGTTCTTTCGAATTTACAGCGAGGTGCTCTTCCGGTCTCGCGGTGGAAAACCAGGTACTAAATGAGAACTTTTCTTCAAAACCCTCAAATTCGAGTTTTCATGAGAAATCCTAGTAATCTTACGGTAGTTTTCAAATTTTGGAGATGATGCGAAATTCTCCGTTTTCTCTAGAATTGTCAAATTTTCGAGATTTTCGGAAAGTTCTTTCGAATTTACAGCGAGGTGCTCTTCCGGTCTCGCGGTGGGAAACCAGGTACTAAAGTAGAACTTTTCTTCAAAACCCTCAAATTTGAGTTTTCATGAGAAATCCTATCAATCTTACGGTAGTTTTCAAGTTTTGGAGATGATGCGAATATCTCCGTTTTCTCTAGAATCGTCAAATTTTCGGGAATTTCGGAAAGTTCTTTCGAATTTACAGCGAGGTGCTCTTCCGGTCTCGCGGTGGGAAACCAGGTACTAAAGTAGAACTTTTCTTCAAAACCCTCAAATTTGAGTTTTCATGAGAAATCCTAGTAATCTTACGGTAGTTTTCAAGTTTTGGAGATGATGCGAAATTCTCCGTTTTCTCTAGAATCGTCAAATTTTCGGGAATTTCGGAAAGTTCTTTTGAATTAACAGCGAGGTGCTCTTCCGGTCTCGCGGTGGGAAACCAGGTACTAAAGTAGAACTTTTCTTCAAAACCCTCAAATTCGAGTTTTCATGAGAAATCCTAGTAATCTTTCGGTAGTTTTTACTATTGGAGATGTTGCGAAATTCTCCGTTTTCTCTAGAATCGTCAAATTTTCGGGAATTTCGGAAAGTTCTTTTGAATTAACAGCGAGATGCTCTTCCGGTCTCGCGGTGGGAAACCAGGTACTAAATGAGAACTTTTCTTCAAAACCCTCAAATTCGAGTTTTCATGAGAAATCCTAGTAATCTTTCGGTAGTTTTTACTATTGGAGATGATGCGAAATTCTCCGTTTTCTCTAGACACCTCCATATAATCTAAAATTCCAGAAAACTAATAAATCCAATAGAAAGGATGAAACTAAAAATTCAATAATTGAGGAGGAAAAAAAAGAGGTCACCAAAATGGACGAATGAAAAAATGAAGAATGACTGGGGATGATGATAATTTGGAGGGTGGAGAAGGTATTGATTTTTTGAGCAATAAACAGGTGTGGTCTATTGAATGTGAAGAGTTTCAGACAAAGAGTTGGCAGTGTGCCAGAAAAGGGGCTGTTTCAGGCTACAGGTGGTAAAGGTCACAATTGTGTTCTATTGTTCTAGGTCACACCCCCTTTTTTTGCGCGCACTACATTCTTAGTCTGAAACTCTTCACATATGTACATCGATCGATATCCATCCCAAATTGAAAAAAATGTTCGAAACTTCTAGAGAAAACAGAGTGATTCACATAGATTCGAGAATCAAGGGATACAGTAAGATTACTAGAAATGCACTGAAAATCACACGAGTTCATTTCTAAAAAAGTTAGGTACGGTAGTCCCCCCCCGCCCCCCCCCCCCCCTAAGTATTCCCCCCCCGCTAAGTATGAATCTGTCTGTTTCAAAAAAAATTTCAAATTCCAAAAAAAAACTAGTTCAAAACCCAACCCGGGTGGCAATTTATTGTTTCTCAATAGAGTGAGAGAGTATGTTCCAGAACCAAGAACAAAAGAAAAAATGAAAGAAAAACCATTAAAAAAGGACAGGGAGAGCATCAATTAAAATAATATTAAAGCGAGAGAGAGCTCAAAAAGGGGGGGGGGGGGCGGATGATAATGATAATTATAAAAAACGGGGGGACCTAGAGTGGAGAAAGAGCAAATATGCTCCATTGAGAATAAATGAGTTGCTATTTTGCAATGGAAAGGGGGTCCAAAAAGGCACCAAACTTATAAAAAAGGAGGATTTTAAAGGGGGTACTGTACCAGTAGAGGATGGGACAAAATGGATAACAGTGAAAAAATGGAACAAAAAAGGTGAAGACGTGGCTATTGGTGATGGAGGTCTAGAAGAGATATAGAGGGAGGGGAAATTTTATTAAAAATTCAAATTTAATCCGAGTCCGAGTCAATCGTGAAAATCTCAGTGGGTGGTCCTCCAGGTGCTCGGCGAGCCGCTGCTGATGGTCCTGCTGCTGCTCCAATTCCTTGAATAGCGTTGGCGATATTCAAAAGAGCCGCGTTTCCACCTCCCGATGTTGACGGCACTTGACGGTTGATTGGTGGCAAAAGAGCAGCGGAGCCAGCAGAAGACGTGGATGGCTGTTGTTGTTGCTGGAGTTGTTGAGCTGCCGATGCACTTGACGCGACACGGGCGGCCCGCATATTTCGAGTGATTCGGAGTCCCGTGAAATTCTCGTACTCTTCGCCAGTCGAGACGACGAGCTCACCGCGTGCCGATTGGGCGGATTTGACGAGGATGTTGAACTGAAATAAGGGGGGAAATTTGAATGGATTTCTAGTTTTGATGGGGGGAAATTTACTTCATTTTGAGCTCAAAAACCGCTCGATTTTAAGCAAAAACTGGGAAAAAGTGCTCCATTTTGAGCCATTTTTAGCCCCATAGCTTCTGGAGCACTTCTTCAACTCAGAGCCAAAATATAGCAAATTTGGCCCGTTTTAAGCCTTCTAAAGCCGGAAGTTGACTTTTTTTAACCCTTAACGCTCAAAATTGCTCCATTTTGAGCCCAATGGTCAATAGAGCAAATTTGCTATATTTTGAGCCCTCGAAAAGCAAATTTGATTCATTTTGAACCCAAATAGTGCAAACTTGCTCTATTGAGAAGATTGCTCCATCTAGAGCTCAATGGAGCTAATTCGAGCCAAAATTTGCCCTATTTTGTATTATTTTGACTCATTTTGAGCCAAAATTTGCTCCATTTTCCTCGAAAAAAACTCACAATATGCTTCTGACGACAGTGTACACCGAACGCCGCGTCGTCCATTCCCATCTCTCCACACAGTTGACACAATATTCCACTATCCAGACGGCGTCCGTGCTCATCGCGAATGTGCTCCGCGGCGAGGGCTTGCTGTAAAACGAAAAAGAAGGTTGAATGGGGTTAAGGATGGGAAAGCTCCTATTTCGCAACCAGGACATTTCGAAACTACGACATTTCGCAACTGCGACAATTCGCAACCAAGACATTTCGCAACTGGAAGTTTCGCAACCGCGACAATTTGCAACCAAGACATTTAGAAACCAGTCGTTTCGCAACTCTATAAACTAGTCCACTATATATTCATTAAGGTGGTATGGGATTGAGGTTATTGTGAACTATTCCAGGTTATAGTCTACATTTGAACTTTCTACAAAAATCGTGGTTTCGAAATGGCGTGGTTGCAGATTGTCGCGGTGGCGAAATAAGAAAGAAAGATAAGGTTGAATAGGGGTTGTGGATGGGAAAGCCCCGAAAGCCTACAAGACATTTCGCAACTACGACATTTCGTAACCAAGACATTTCGAAACTGGGATAATACAAAGCTTGCGTTCTTGGAGAACTTGAAAACCCTGCCCCGGGACATTTCGCAACCAAGACATTTCGCAACCAGGACATTTCGCAACTCCGGTCGAATTGGCAACTAAGACATTTCGACACCAAGACATTTCGCAACTCTATATGCGAACTACTAGGTTATAGTCTATTTTTTTTAAGTTGTGTTTTTAACGCGAACTTTCTACAAAAATCCTGGATTCGTGGTTTCGAAATGGACGCGAGTTGCGAAATGACGTGGTTGCGAAATGTCGTAGTTGCGAAATGTCGTGAGTTGTGAAACGACTGGTTGCGAAATGCCTCAGACCCCAAAAAACCCCCGCAGGAAAAAAAAAACTTACGACATTTCAAAACTAGACAATTCGCAACCGAGACATTTCGAAACTGGACGGTTGGAAACTCAATAAGCTAGTCTACTTTACGTTCATCCTGGATTTCGTGGTTTCGAAATGTCCTAGTTCCGAAACGACCGGTTGCGAAATGTCCCGGAGCCCCCAGAAAAACTCACATTAACATCAGCTGGAAACTGCTTCAAACACTGTCTGCACGACGAGCGATAGTCCAATCCATGCCGTATGGTATGCGATTGAAGGCATCCCGTTTTCGTGTCCTTCGGCATCGTCCACATATTCAACGATCCACAAATCGAGCAACACGCGTTGTCCAGCTCTAGCTCGCCACCGGCTCCGCCTCTCAATCGATGCAACGCTTCGTGCGCCGCCCGAAGATCGTCCGTCACAAAACGCGCGTCACAACAGTTCGCCTCGTGTGGCAGCTCCTTTGCGTGCACGGTTCTCATGTGCTTCTCGAAGACTTTTGGCGTTTGGAACGCGTTTTGGGGTTGATTGTGGGGGCACGTTGGGAATGGACATTTGAGATTGATGACGTAGGGCTTGAATCCGGCGGTTTCTGGGAATGGAAATCGGGTTAGTTTTGAGCCAGACAAACGTTTTTTTTTGGGCGAAAAAGGTCAAAATTGGTCATTTTTAGGTAAAAAATCGTGATTTTCAGGTAGAGATCCATTATTTATGGCTAAAAAGCGTCATTTTCAAGCCTAAGTTGGTCATTTTCCAGCAAAACTGATCATTTTTAGGTCAAAATACCCCTACTTTTCGGGTACGATTTAGTCATTTTTTAGCGATTTTTTGGGTCGAAATGCATCATTTTTTTGGCCAAAATAGGGGGAGTTTCGAGTCAAAACTCTTCATTTTTGGGTCTAAATTCCTAATTTTCCAGGGGAAATCCAGCATTTTCGGGTCAAAAATTTCAATTTTTGGGTAAAATAGATCATTTTAGATCGAAATTCGCTCGTTTTTTGGGCAAAAATACTTTGACTCTGCCCACTTTTTTTTTTTGAGAACTTGGCCACCTTTAGGCCATTTCGAAGCCAAATTTCAGGGTATCGGAGCACTTTTCTTCAAGGTTTTTCTAGTAAAATTTGTGTTTTGGAGGTAAAAATTGACAATTTTTGGGTCAATATTAAGACGCGTTACCTGAGATACTCGATCAACAGTACGGACACGAAAAAAGTTGACCTTCGCCAATTTGGTTTATATTTGATATATTAATGGTACAAAGTGTCCATAACACAAAAATTTAGTTTTGGTCCCATTCCGTGCTGGGGGTGTCTAACTATGGTCTAAAAACCGAAAAAATGAAAATTTTTCCTTGAAAGAGATAATGACAGGATCGTGTCGGGAATGAACTTCTGGCATGTTTTTGAGCTTTTTTTGTGTTCAGACCGATCAGCTAGCTCAACTCAGTCAGCACAAAAAATTATTAGTTTTCAACTTTTTCTTACATTTTTCCAATTAAGCCGGTTTTCTGGGCTGGGGACCATAAAAGACATAGGTTTTCCTTTCAGAATCAGAATCCTTGATAAATTTTGCACCAGAGTAGTTCTGTCTTGTTTTGAATTTCTTTCTCCTAAAAACACTTTTGAGGCGAAACGTATGAAAATTGATAAATTTCCATGGGGTCCCCCCTTATGAAAAAATCGAAAATTTTGAATTTGCTCTTTTTTGATGTTTATAGCCTTGCCCAGCTTTAAATAAGAGTTTCCCGAAATATTAGCTTTCCGGGTCCGGTTTGGGGGTCTTGGGACCCCTCCAAACATATGCCTGTTTAGGTCACTGTAAAAACGTTGAAATGGGTGATACGGCAACCATATCTTGGGAGACTCTTATTTAAAGCTAGGCAAGGCTAAAAAAATCAAAAAAGAGCAAATTCAAAATTTTCGATTTTTTCATAAGGGGGGACCCCATGGAAATTTATCAATTTTCATACGTTTCGCCTCAAAAGTGTTTTTAGGAGAAAGAAATTCAAAACAAGACAGAACTACTCTGGTGCAAAATTTATCAAGGATTCTGATTCTGAAATAAAAACTCATGTCTTTTATGGTCCCCGGTCCAGAAAACCGGCTTGAATGGAAAAATGACCAAAAAAGTTGAAAAATCATAAATTTTTGTGCTGACTGAGCTGAGCTAGCTGGTTGGTCTAAACACAAGAAATGCTCAAAAACATGCCAAAAATTCATTCCCGACACGATCCTGTCATTATCTCTTTCAAGGAAAAATTTTTATTTTTCCGGTTTTTAGACCATAGTTAGACACCCCCAGCACGGAGAGGGACCAAAACTAAATTTTTGTGTTATGGACACTTTGTACCAATAATATATTGAATATAAACCAAATTGGCGAAGGTCAACTTTTTTCGTGTCCGTACACCAGTTGGTCAATAGTCGACTTTCTCAAATAATTCGTCTTAACCAGCTTCGAGTCAAAATCTGCGATTTTAGATCAAATAATTCGATTTTGGGGTCAAAATCTGTCATTTTAGGTCAAATTTCGTGATTTTTCTTACGCTGCTTCTGGAACGCCGGCGTCAAATGATCCTTGACATAGTGCGAGAACAAATCCCGTTCCGATCGTTTCGACTCGCCACACTGACGACAAAACCACGTATTTGTCGACTGATGCATCAGGTGCAGGTCTCGATCGAAATCCGAGAAAATCGTCTTATTGCAATCGGTGAATTTGCATTTAGTTTGGACGGCGACATGGTTTCGTTGGATGATTTGTCCTCCTCCAGATGATGATGCTGCTGCTCCAAGTGCTGCTGCTACTACAGGTGGAAGCGGTGGTGGTGCTCCGTAATTCTGAAGAGTGGGCGGAGCCTGTTGTTGTTGTTGTTGGGGGACCACTCCAATCGGTTTTCCATTCGATGTGACCACAAATCTTCTGACAGCCGCAGCATCTGGTGGAGATCTTCTCGGTGGTGGTGGTCCTCCATTCATTCCCTGAAAGTTCACTCGCGGCCCGTTCGGAGTCATTTGAATTGGTGGTCGCCCGTTTTGCCCCCCGTTCATCATTTGCGGATTTTGATGCTGCACTCGACGCGGATCCATTTGGTACTGTGGTGGCAGCATGTTCGGGAATCGGTGCTGATTCGCTTGTTGTTGTGGTGTCAATTGGTGATCGCCGCGGTGCGACGTCGGCGGTGGGAGCATCGGAACGGCACCCTTCGTGTGGCCGTAGCGGACCATCGTCTGGGCGGCCTGGCCGGAGAGATGGTTCACTAGTGGAAATGCTTCGAGTGCGACTTCCATTGTTGGGAATGGTGGGAAGCCCGTTTCTTCGGTGTACTTGTTGCACGCCATGTAGTTGTAGTAGGGTTGCTGAAAAAAAACGTTGATATTTGGTATAGAACGTGTAAAAAGGCCTAGGAAGCCCATGAGGCCTAAAAGCCTAAAAGGGGCCTTAAAGTCCTAAAAACGTCTCAGAAGCCCATAAAGCCTAAAAATGTCCCAGAAAGCTTGAGAAGACTTTAAAAGCCTGAATGCGGCCTAAAAGTCCTAACGTAGCCCAAAAAACTGAAAACGGCCCAGAAAGCTTAGAAAGCCTAAATTGCTTAAAAGGGCCTAAGAAGGCCTAATCAGTCTAAAAATCGCTAATGAAAAAGGTGAAAAATCGCTCTAAACCACTAAAAATGAGCTTCAAAAAGTGGGCGGAGTCAGCCGAATTATGAATTTCTAGGTTTTTCTGGCTCAATACCGACTTTTTGAGACAATTCGTGAGGTCAAAAATGCGATTATTTAGGCTTTTCTAGGGCCAAAATTAAGGATTTTTGGTTATTTTTAGGCGAAAATACAAACTTTCTGCGTGCTTTTTTCGGTCTAAAACGAGCTATTTTGGACTATTTTGGGGGTCAAAATGTGATTTTTCAAGTTTTTTTCGTTCGAAAATCAGCTTTTCTGTTTTTTTCTTGGCCAAAAATTGCTCCTTTTGAGCTATTATTTGGTAAAAATTGATAATTTCGGGTTGTTTTTAAGTCGAAAATCTCATTTCTATGATTATTAACCTCAAAATTCGATTTTCTAAGTTATTTTTTGGTCGAAAACCCCAAAAAAAGTGCTTCGAAACCCCGAAATGGAAATCTCAAAACATCAAGTTTTTGCTCATTTTGGAGCCAATTTTTTTTCAAATTAGGGGGTCCTAGAGTGATTTTCGAGCATTTTTCAGCGATTTTTTGGAGTTTAGGGGGTCTCTGAGTGATTTTTGAGCATTTTTAGACGATTTTTCGACTCCAGGGGGGGGTCTTAGACAGGTCTTTGAACTCCTCATTAAACTTACATAACAATGACACGTCTTGCACGACACAAGTGTATCCGTTTGAGCCAACATCGAACGATGCGAGCAATCCGATGGCACATGCAGCTGAATCTGCTTCTGGAGCACTTTCACTTTAAACTCGTTCTCATCTTTGGGATCATAGTTGAGCAGCTGGACAGGAACTGCTCCAAAACGCTGAGCAATCGTGTAGGGGTGTCCGGCGTGAATGAGAATGTGGTTGTAGAGCAAATCCGCGTCGGTGGTTCCAAACGCGCAAACTTTGCAAAAGTAGAACAACTTCTGATTGTGTTTGGAAGACGTCAAATGCTCCATGAGATGCAGATCCGTTGGAAATTTGATTTGACAAGTACCACATGCGAAGAAGACCTTCTTATCCATATGCCCCCGTCCATGGTTGTTCGAAGCCGACTGATTGAACGAAATTCCACAGCAAAGAGCACAAGTATGCGTAGTGTCCCCATGTATTCCCATATGGCGATGATGTTTTATTTGGTCTTCGAACACCACCGAGCAATTTCGGCACAGCCATCCTTGGCGGAGATTCGTTGGGATACCGTAGGTCTCTGAGCAAATCGTGTCGCCGGCGTCCATTTTGTGATCGGTGGCCACGTGGAATCGAAGCGATTTTTCGGTGATGAACGCCGATGAGCACTTGGTGCACTTGAACTTTTTCTCGCGTCCTGTCGAGGCGGCGATTGTTGATGGAAGGGTTCCGCTGGTGCTGAAAAAGTACGGTAATTGGATGGGTTTTTGGGCTTTAGGTTGAAAAAGGTGACAAATTCGTGTCCAAATCCTGAAATAGTAGACCGAAAGAGATGGGATTCGTACTTTTCACGTCAAAAACAGTCTGTTTTAGGTCAAAATTCGTAATTTTCCAGTTCAAACTAGTCTTTTTAGGGCGAAAAACGTTATTTTCGGGTCAAAGTTAGTAATTTCTAAGACGAAATCGACTCATTTTGGGTCAAAATAGTTAATTTTTGGATCCAAATTCGACTATTTTTAGTCGAAATAGCTCATTTCTGGTTCAAAATTCATAAATTTCATATCAAAATGTGTCTTTTTTGGGCCGAAAGAGATGATTTCGGGGTCAAAAAGTTGAATTTCAAACCGAAAAAGTTGATTTTTGGGTCAAATTATGACATTTTTCGACCCAAAAGTGGTTAAAATTCGTCGTTTTCAAGCCCAAATTTGTCTATTTTGGCTCAAAATGGATCGTTTTAATGATGAAATTTTCGAATTTTCGACCGAAAAAGCCTAATTTTTGCGTCAAAAACCTCAAATTTCGACTCCACCAAAAATGGGGTCCCACTCCGCCCACTTTCTAGAAAACCTTTTTTTCCCATTTTTGGAGCCAATATTCGAGGTTTTTAAGCTATTTTTGGGCTATTTTTCAAGCTAGAAAGGCAGATTTCTCTTTTTGGTCATTGCGGAGCCAATTTCCCTGATTTTATGGCGATTTTTTAGGCATTTCCAATAGAAAAACTCACTGCTCAACTTCTGCCACCACTGCCAACTCGTCGTCTCCATTCTCATCGACAATCTCCTTGACCACTGGCTCAGTGTTCGGCTGAGATCCGTCGACTTCTGGCTCATCTGAATCCACAACGTATCCTGGACGTGTGCTGGCCGCCTTGTATCCGTCTTGTGTTGCTTCGACGCGAACTGAAACTTTGGCAAGGGTTGGATTACGGTTTTTGGGAGAAATTCTGCGATTTCGGATCGAAATTCGTGAATTTAAGGCAATTTTTGTTCTTTTGGAGTCGAAATTTATATTTTTGAGTCAAAATTAATGCATTTTGGGTCAAAATTCGTCATTTTAAGCTTGAAATGTGTCATTTTAGGTCAAAAAGCGTCATTTTCGAACCGAAATTCGGCGATTTCGAGTCAAATTTGATATTTTGGAGGTCAAAATAACTCATTTTTAGACCAAAATTAATCATTTTTGGATCGAAATCAGTCATTTCCAGGTGAAAACTCGTCATTTTTCGGTCAAAATACGTTAACTTCGAGTCAATTTTGATCATTTTCAGGTCATTTTCAACCTCAAATTGCAAATTTTTGAGTGTAAGATGAAAGTTCTGGGTCGAAAAGGCTCAAAAATCCAAAAAATCGGGAGTTTTTGCTCATTTCCAAGCCAATTTTCGTGGTTTTTAGAGCAATTCGCTTACTTGTCGCTCGTTTTTTGTGTAGAATTTTCGAGAATAGAGCCTTGCTAGATTTGAATTTTTCATCAGGCATTTTTTTGAAAATTTTTGAGAAATACATTTTTCAAATTTTCAACCTTGCCACGTTGCCGCTGCTTACCTTCCCGGTCAACTTGTGGAGCACTTTGAGCACTCGTTCCCGCTTGCTCCGGCTCCCCATCACTCAAAATAATACAATCACTAGATGTGCTTGGAGCCTCCGCCACTGGTTGAGCCTGAGCCTGTACACTATGTGCAGTGGAGCGCGGTTGCAGCGTCACATTTCTCTGTGTAGCTCCATTAGGAAGTTTCGATATCGCATTGACGCCTTCCAGCGCTTCGAATAGAGTTCTTGGAGGGGATCCAGTAGAGCCGGCTCCGGCTCCGCTCATCAAATGAAACTCTCCACTACGATCCACATTTTGATAGGAAGATGGTGGGGGTCCCTGATGAGTGATATGGCGAACATAAGAGCTATTCTGCTTCGGAGCCAACATTCTGCATAGGATATATATTTGGCGTCTAGCGTCCTTAGCGAATCCAGATTTGAGATGTTGGTTACGGTGTTGGATGAGTTCCTCCATGCTGGTTTTTGCTCTGAATCCATCCAGCTTGCAACCATTTCCTCCGAAAACGTGAGTTGTATCGTAGTGATCGCAAAAGTCGTTAGGAGACGTGAAGAAGCGTTTGTCGTTACACGAGCACCAGTAGAATCGTGTCGAGAGTCCGTGACACTTGTGCTCGTAGTACTCGCCGACGCTGATGAAGAACCGAGGACAGTAGGCGCATTGGAAGCGGCGGAGCGATTGAGCGTGGAAACGATTGATGTGAGAGCGATTCAAGGCTTCGTTGTTCGACTTTTGGCCGCATATGGAGCATTTCGAGATTTTTTGGCATCGGAAGAGCAGGTGGGACGCCATGAAGCGGTGGCTCTCGTGGCAGAATGCGCAGCACTGAAAAAAAGTTGGAGATTTTAAAGCCAAGATTGACCAAAATAGGCCTAAAAACCCAGACTTAGATAGAGTCACATTAGGCCTAAAGTCTTCTTAACAGCTGAGAAGCCCAGAAATTCTAATAAGACCAAAATCCGCCCTTCTAGAAAGTCTTAAAAGGCCTAAATAGCACAAAAAGACCTATAAAGGCTCGAAAATCTATAAATCTGTGAAAGCCTAAAAGCAGCCTAGAAAAGCCTGAAAAAGCTCGAAAAAGCCTACGAAGCTCTGAGAATCCGAAAAATGTAAAAATAGCCTGAAAAGTCTACAAAAGCCTAAAACCGTCTGACAAGCCTATAGAAGCCCAAAGAAGCCTAAAAAGGTCAAATAGGCTCGAAAAACCTGAAAAGCCTGAAGTGGCCTACGAAGCCTAAAGAAGTCTAAAACGGTCTAACTTGGCCTAATAAATCGCAAACGGCCTAAAACGCACAAGAAAAGCTCCTACAAAGCCTAAAAGCCTAAAAGCCTAAAAACCATAGAAAGGCCTAAAAACAGTAAAAGGGCCTAGTAATCCTAACACAGCTGAAAAGGCCCAAAAAAGCCTGAAAATCCGGAAGGTGCCTAAAAAGGTCCAAAAAGCCTAGTAGGCCTGAAAAATTCTAGAAATGTTCTAGAAATTCTAAGAAGGTCTAAAAGGCCTAGAAAGCCTAGGAAGGCTAAAAAAGGCCTAGAAAGCCTAGGAAGGCCTAAAAAGCCCAAATTCTGCGTCAAAAACCTCAAACTTCGAATCCACAAAAAAGGGGTCCGACTCCGCCCACTTTCTAGAAATGCAGATTTCTCTCTTTTTGCTCATTTTGGAGCCGATTTTTAAAACAAAAGCTTCAGGTAAACTTACAATGGCTCCCGAAATCCTGACAACATGCTCCGTCATTATATGCTTCTGCAAATCGTAGTGATCGCTGACAGTTCTCTCACAAAACGGACATCGCGCCCATTTCTCCGGGTGCTCATCCAAATGAGCGCCGAGCTCCCCGACACTTCCAAACGTGAGCTCACACAAGTAGCACATCAGCCGAGTGTTCACATTACGGGGGTCCGGTGGAAAGTAGTCGAACGAGTTGGGTGGCGGCTCCTTGAGACAGAGGGTCTTCAAGTCTGATCCAAGAACTTGTACGGCTCCGGGCCGAATGGTATGAAGTCTCGCAGTGGAAGTGGAAGCGGCGTCGCGGGAATGATTCCAATCCACGATCGGATTTGGGGGGACCCTCTGGGGCGCTCGCTCAGCTGGCGGAGGAATCGGTCTAACTCTCAAATCTCGAATCTTCGGTAGAATCTCGCCAGTCTCACTGATATACTCAATAGTCGAAAAGTGATAAGTGAACATGTGCTTCGCGATGAAATCTACGGTTCCCAGCACTTTACAACTCGGACAGTATCCATTGACAATGGTTCCAGGGGCGCGGGCGTCTGCGAATTCCATGGAGCACACATGGATACGTTTCTTGTTCAAGGAATTGAAGGACTTTCCACATGAGGTACAAGGATGAAGATGCTCCCGGGTAAGATGGTCTAAGAAGTTCTCAAGCTCTCCGTACTGTTGTGTGCATCCGGAGCACGTGTACCAGCGGGTGTTTCGCGGCATACGGTAGGGCTTGATACGCGTCTGGTGGGGATGTTGACGGAATAGTTGTGGTGGGCCTGGAGGAGTAAGGATAGGCATCTCCTTTTGCACCAAATATTTGATCTTCTGATTCGGCTTGGGCTCCAAAACTCCGCCCACTGGCATGTGGCACTCGGAATCGGTCATTCTCGCGAGATCACTTCGCTCGTCGAGTTGAAACTGGGCGAAAAACTTGGCCATCGCCATTATCGAGCTATCGTATTTGAGATCTTGACCATTTATCGGCTTCTCCTCGCTGGGCTTTGGAATCTTGATTTTTTGATTGTGCACGTCTAGCATATGGACACGGAGAGCTGGGATGGAGCAGAGACGAGTCGGGCAGTCTTCTTCGATGCATCGGACTCCTGCGTGCGGACCCAGCGCGCAATGGAAGACTTCGGTTAGGGTGTCCTCGTCGACTTGGCACTCTTGGGCATGGGATTTTATGTCGTTGTTGAAGATGGCGACGCATTTTGGGCAGTAGATGCAGCTGGAAAAGGGGAAAATGTTGATTTTCGAGGTCGAAATTCGTTATTTTATGTCGAAAAAATGACTAATTTCTGATGAAAATGGTCAAATCGAGCACTTTTGGTTGAAAATTGTCATTTTTTGGGTAAAAATTCATCGTATTTAGGACAAAATTTGTTTTTTTTAGACCAAAATGGTAATTTTGAGTCAAAATTCGTCTTTTTTGAGTCAATATTGGGTGCTTTCAGATCAAAATTCGTGATTTTTAGGTCGAAATCATCAGTTCAGGGTCGAAATTTGACTAATTTTGGTCGACAACCGTCGTTTTTCAGTCGCAATCGTCGTTTCTAGGTCGAAATTCGTTCATTTCTACGCGAAAGTTTATGTTTTTTGAATCGAAATTGGTGAAATTCGGTCGTTTTTAAGTCAAAATATATCATTTTTGGATCAAAACTCGTGATTTTATGGTCAAGATGTACAATGTTTGGATCGAAATTTGCTATTTTTCTGTCGAAATTTGATCATTTCTGGGTGAAAATTCGTCATTTTCAGGTCAAAATTCGTTATTTTTAAGTGAAAATCGCCTTTTCTAGGCCAAAAATCTCACATCTTATTAACCAACAACGCCTCTTTCAACGGATCTATACAATTCCAAAGCGGTATCGTAATCTGTCGCATCGTCTTCGCCGCAATATCATCCGCCAGTGAGCACTGCTGCGGTGGGAGTTGTGCTTTTTTGGATTCCTTCAGTATCTCCAAGGCCTCCTCCGGCTCCAAAAGTCGTTCTCTCGTCATGAAGACGTTACGATTCAGAAGCGTATCGAGCATTTTTCGTGCCTCTTTCTCCTCTTCGGACCGCGCAAACATCTCCTCTCGATCGATATGCTCATAGCCCAAATCTCCGCGAACCTTGATTTCAGGCTTTGGCTTTTTTCTACGATTCGTGGTTACCGAATCCATTCCGGAGTCCGATGACGCTGCCGATGATGACTCCTCGTCCTCCTCATCCTCTCGTAGACGCCTCTGGAATTCCTCCTCTCCAGATGAGTCTCCATCTTCCCGTTGGTAGGCGGTGGTCCCCTTGGACCCCTTTTTCACCTTCTTCCATCTGAATATCTTCTTCCTCAACGTATTTTCCAACGGCTTCACAAACTCCTTCGTCTTCTTCTCCAGATGCGTGTAGGTGTCGAGTTCTCCGGCGACGAGTCCTCCGATTGCTGGAATCTCCGTTGCGAATCCGACGTGTGGACGGCGTCCGGAATTCGGTGGTGGGTGGAAGGTGGCGCTGTAGAGGAGCCATTGGGCGATTTGTGTGGAAGCGGCTTGATGAGTTTCGCAGTGGTGTCTGGAATTAAGAGAAATTTGATCTACCTCGGGAGTCTCAATGGAGCGCCTTTGAGATTCTCAATAGAGCACATTTGCATCATTGTACGAGTGTCTAAGACCAAAAATGCTATATATACAGTATTCCTGGAAAGTAACACTCTGCTTTTTTCGCTTCGCATCTTATATTCCACTTTTAGCTCCAGTTGTAGTAATTATGAAAATTACACTGAATTTGTGCTAATTAGTGGTTTTCTGGGGGTTAAAATGTGTGTAGATTACGAAAATCGCAAGGAAAATGCTCGAAAATCGTTTCAAAACTTAGAAAAATGGGTCCGAAATTAGCCAAAAACGGGGCGGAGACAGAAAAATCAGGATTTCTGGGATATTTTGGATCAAAAATAACGTTTTTATAGGTTTTTTAGGGCTCAAATGGACAATTTTATAGATTTTTTAGGTAAAAATTCAACGTTTTAGACATTTTCCGGTCAAAATTTGACGATTTTTAGCGTTTTCGGATCAAAAATCATGATTTCTAGGCTATTTATGAGTCTAAAATGAACTATTTTAAGCGCTTGTAGGTTAAAAATTGAAGATTTCGGGCTATTTTCTGCATAAATTTGACGTTTTTGAGCTCTTTTTCGGCTAATTTCAGGTGAAACATTATGTTTTCGACGACATTTTTGGATCAAAAATCAAGAATTCTAGGCTTTTAAGGGCCCAAATTTCAGGTTTTTTAGGTCAAAAATTCTACATTTGAGACATTTTTCGGTTTAAATTGGACGATTTTTAGCTATTTTGGATCAAAAATCATGGTTTTTAGGCTATTTTCTGGCAACAATCGCATTTTTAGGCTATTTTTTGGCAAAAAAAACTCATTTTTTAGTCTTTTTCTGGTTGAAAATCCTTATTTCTAGGCTTTTTTGGGCAGAAAGCCTGATTTTCTACGTCGAAATTCCAATTTTTAAGAGTATTTCAGGCCAAAAATGAGCCCTTCGACCACTTTTCGGCTCATTTTGAAGCAAATTTTCGAGATTTTGAATCGATTTTTGAGCTTTTTTTTTGGAATCTACACACTAAGCTCCGCCCCCCCCCCCCCCCCCCCTCCCTCTTTCAAAAAAACGTACTTATACAAAAACTGAGTTCCAAACGACATTGAGCATTTCGAGCACTTGTAACTCTTCTTGTGCACCGTCTTATAGTGCTCCTCGGCCTCGGCGACGCTTCGGAAATCTTCGGTTTCGCATTCGGAGCA
Organism: Caenorhabditis sinica; assembly: GCA_963932045.1. Taxonomy (NCBI): domain Eukaryota; kingdom Metazoa; phylum Nematoda; class Chromadorea; order Rhabditida; family Rhabditidae; genus Caenorhabditis; species Caenorhabditis sinica. The sequence continues at coordinate 18,810,298 of OZ009943.1, forward strand.
GAAAGTCGGGAGTCCAATATCCAGGGTGGAGATGATTTGAAAAGTGACTCTCGATCCTTTTCCCTCGTTTTTCAGCGGTTTAATAAAGTACATGATGACCGGGGCAAGCGATTGACAAGTGTGATTTTTTATGGCCGTCGCGAAATAGGACCACCCTTTCGCTCCGGGCTTCACAGACAGCCATAGGCCGCATTGAGCACAGCAAAGGTACATATAGGCCACCTCGAGAGTTAGGGTCTCTTGGCGAAGAATTAGCTGATACATGTGCGCTGCGAAGTCTTTGCAGTCGTGTTTCGTCAAATCGTAGCGGGAGGAGAAGGCTTTGAAGCAGAAATCACAGCCGAATAGGTGGACGACATCGTGATGTTTGAGGTAGTGAGCAATTGTGTCGAACATGTCGGAGAAGAGTGGGCGCATTGAGCAACAGTTGGCTTGCACTTGGTTTACTTCTTTTTTGATGGGGCGCTGGAAAAATTTTCAGTTTGTAGATTTGAAATTTTTGACCTAAAATTCATGATTTTCGAGTCGAAATTCGCTTTTTTTTGGATAAAAATTTGTCATTTTTGGTTCAAAATTGGTTTTGAGTAGAAATTGGTCGTTTTTGGATGGAAATCAGTGATTTTTTGGTTAAAATTGGTCATGGTAGGATCGAAATTCACCATTTTTAGGCCGAAATTCACTGTTTTTGGATAGAAATCCGTCATTTTTAGATCAAAATTTGTCATTTTTGGGTCAAAATTTGTCATTTTTTGGACCAAAATTTGTCATTTTTGGGTCATTTTGAGTAAAAATTGGTCGTTTTTGGATGGAAATTCGTGATTTTTGGATCAAAATTCGACAGTTTTTGAGTCAAAATGGGTCATTTTATATGATCGAAATTCACCATTTTTTGGCCAAAATTCGTGTTTTTGGGTCAAAAAAATGATTTTCAACTAGAAAGCTGACTGAATTGGATTAAAAGACCCATTTTTACACTGGAAAAAGGTCAGAAATTGCTCAGAAAATGTGCGAAAAAAAAACGTCGCTTGATTAACAGGGGACCCACTTTTTCTGTAAAAAATTGTTAATTTTTGGTTAAATAGGTAATTTTAGCTCAAAATTCACAAGTTTTAGGTGGAAAATTCGTTATTTTCAGGTCAGAATTTGTAAATTTTTGTCAAATTTTGACCATTTTTGGGTCGAAATTCGTCATTTTCGGGTGGAAATCACTCATTTTTTGAGTCAAAATTCGTCTTTTCCAGGCCTAAATTGATAATTTTTCCGTCAAAAATCGTAATTTTCGAATAGAAATTCATAATTATTGAGTCGAAACCCGTCGTTTTTTAGGAAAATTCGTCATTTTTTTGGGTTGAAAGTTTAAGATTTGCTTATAGAGCTCAATTTTCGCTTTTGAAGTCGATTTTTGTGGATTTTTCAGGCTCTAAAAGAAATTGTAAGCCTAATTTTGGATTTTTTAGGTTGATTTTTGGGCTCAAAGCAATTCGAGGTCATTTTTAGAGGATTTTCAGGTTCTAGGAGTGATTTTTAATAGTTTTCAGGAGCCAGGAAGTCAAAACCCCCACCTCTTTGGGATCCTTCAACTGAATCTCCGACAACGGCATCGCCAAATCCGTCACAAACTGTCTCGAATCGAAAACGTCCATTCTCGCCGAGCGCTCCCACTCCATTCGATAAGCGAGTGGCATTGAATTGTAGACGTGACGTATCGTCTGAATAACCGAATGCTTTCCACCAATAATGCATCGTTCCGCGACGATTTGCAGCAATTTCGTCACTTGATCATCCGTGAGCCAAGCGATATACTTTCTGAATCCTCCAGACGCTCTTCTGACTCCAGACTCCTTCTCCAGCGATGTGCTAAAATTTCCATGGATTGGTCGGGGATCCGTTGGTCTTGGCACGACTTCCGCGTACTCCTCGAGGGGTGTCTTCTCGATGAGCAAATTTCGGGCGGTGTAGAGTGTTGATGTAGGGTTATGGTAGCCAGAAGTACTAGGAGCACCCCCTTTTCTCTTTCTTCCATTTGTATCCACATCCGATCCTTCCACATAGTTCTCATCCATCTCATCACGAGTCTTTTTTGGCTTTTTCTTTCCACTTGTGAACTCTTTGACGAGCGATTGAGCCTGTGCTTCATCTCCTCGCTCGATGCTCGCGTAGTTGACTGAACGACGTGGGCGGGATGAGTGGCCGAATGTGGTGAGAGGGGCTTTGGGGGTATCGTCTCTGCAAGAAAATTGGGGGTTTTGTGATGAAAAATGGATGTTTTTAGGTGAAAATGGAGTTATTTTAGGTCAAATTCGACGGTTTTAGGTCAGAAATGGACAGTTTTAAGGGTTTTCCAGTAAAAATCGAGGATTTTGGAGTGAAAATTTCTTGTTTTGGGAGGTTTTTTAGTCGAAAAGAGGCAATTCCAACTGAAATTTAAGGACTTGAGGAATAAAATTAGGCTATTTTAAGCCAAACTGGGTTATTTTCAAGGGGAATTTGGTGTTTTTAGGCCGAAAATGAGTAGTTTTATGTCAAAATTGGGTGCTTCTAGGCCAAAAATGGGCATTTTTAGGTTAAAATTTGTTATTTTTTGGTATTTCTAGGCGATTATTAACTGTGGTGAGACCGAAATTGACGATTTTTTGGGGGTAGAAATTGAGAATTTTTTATGAAAAAAGCAGTGTTTTTCGGTGAAAAATGGGTTCTTTTAGGTGGAAATTTGATATTTTAGTCGAAATTTCGACAAATCTGGATTTTTCAGGTCAAAATTCAGGTTTTTTTAGTGAAAAGGAGAGTTTTCGGTCAAAAAGTAAGGTTTTTAGCCCAAAAACGAGGTGAAAATAGGGTATTTTTTGTGAGAAATAGGTTTTTACAAGTTACAAATGAGTATTTTTGAGTTAAAAATGAGTTAATTCAGGTGGATTTTCATTATTTTTAGGTTAAAATGGAGTGTTTTCAGGTCAGAAATATGTATTTTCAGATGAAAAATGAATGTTTTCGATTGAAAATTGGACATTTTTGGGACAGATGAGATATTTTTAAGTCGAAATTGCACATTTTTAGGTCGAAATTAAGCATTTTCAAGACGAAATTCGACCATTTCAGTCAAAAAACTTACTTTTTTTTGTCAAAATTTGAAAATTTCGATTTTCACAACATTTGGGCTCCTATTTAGTGCTTTAAAGAGCATTTATGCCCATTTTGAGCAAATTTTTACGATTTTTGCATAATTTTTATGCTTTTTAGGCCATTTTTGAGCGAATTTTCTAGATTTCTGGGTCATTTCTCATCAATTTTTCAGCTAAATTACCTTTTCTCACTACCAGATCTTCCTGATGATCTCGACGTCGCCGGCGCCGTTCTCTTCTTCTTCTGTGGCGGCTCCTGTAGCACAATTTCATTGAATCTTTTCGCTTCCTCCACGGCTTTCTTCTCCTCTGCCGCCATCTCCGCTTCCATTTCGGCGAGTCCTGTGGGCATCGGCGCTTCTTCGTCTTCTGGATCTTCTGGAGCTCCTCCTCCGGGCGGAGGGGCGGAGCTAGGACCCCCTTCTTGGAAATCGGCATCCGGAATTTCCTCCTTCACTTCTTTTTCTTGAGCCTGCAGCTGTTGAAAAAGCTCTTGCTCGTCGAGCATGATTTTTTGAGAATCTGAAAAAAACAACTTTTTTTTACAGCTGAAATTGAGAAAATTTGAGCTTCCAGAAGTGAAAAATGAGCAAAAATTCTGAAGAAAATGGATAGAAAATCATTAAAATATTTGAATTTTTCATTCAAAATTCGTTTTGAAAAAGAAATTCAAATTTTTCTCCAAAATCACCCGCTTTCTATCGCGCCCCGCATTAAAAGTACAATGGAGCGCACTTTCTTCTCTCTGCGTCTCTTCACACTCTCTGTTTGGCGAGAGAGTGTGTCGATCAAAGAGAGTACGCAGAGAAACGAGACAGGTGTTCACAGGCGAATGTGAGTACAATGGAATGTTTTAGGTTGGTCGTCGAATAATGGTGTTTGCGGACAAGACATCGGATCGTACGACAAATTGCACAGAGATTCAAAATTTTGACCGGGAATGAGTACAGTAACCCTGGTGAAGGCATTACTGTAGACAGGCAAAAAGTGGGCGGAGATTCAGAATCAGAGGGAAAACAGGAATTGAGCACTGAGCCTTAATATACGTTCTAGGACGTATAGGACGGCAAATAGTGACCATGAAGCGGTGTTTGCGGACTGGCTGCCTGTGCATCAGATCGTACGACAGATTGCACAGAGATTCAAATTCTCAAGCAGAAGTCGGTACAGTAATCCTGTTACTGTAGCCAACCATAACTTTGTCATCTCCGTGAATCAAAAAGTGGGCGGAGCTTCTGAACTAGCCGAGAAAAATGGGCGGAGCCTCAACTTCCCGAGAAAAGGCCAAAATCATGAGATAACCAAAGATGGCCTTCTTCGAGATTCAGAACTGCTAAAAATCTCCAAGAGAGAATTTCATGCGGATTATGGTAGGTAGTACCAGCAACACACCATGTACTACAGTACTCAAGATCGCCTGGTAGATTAAATTTATAGTATTCAAGACAACCGGATACAGTACTCAAGACCATAGACCAGAGCTGCTGCCCATAAAAGGGGCGGGGCATTCTGCCTTTTGTACTTTGAAAAACTTCGAGAAACAGCAATACAGCAGCTAGCTAGGATTTTATCCAACATCAGTTAATCGATAATTAATCGCCAGTCAAGCCAAACAACATGGAGAACTTTCGAAATGGGCGGAGCTTCCTGGCATCTAGAATTCGGGAAACGACGATAGTATTCTGGTTATAGTTGAAGCAGTTAACTTCAAAGCAATCGATTATCGATCGAATTCGAGGACTCATATGTTGACCACGGAAAATGTTCCGATAAAGTGGGCGGAGCCTAGGCCAAGAAGGTACAGTAGACCAAGCATTCTAGAGATTTCAGTTGCCTCTAATAGCCCGTCAAAGATTTGATAGTCCCAAGAGGAACTACCTTGACCAAGGACGACCTCGCAAATTAAGAGAAACTGCATATAGATAGACTCCCAAATTTCGTTATAGAGATAGAGTTGCTCCCTTGTACTTTTTTGGTCTGAGAACAAACTTTCTATGTCCTAGAACTCCTTTGACGAACTTTTATCATGCTTTTACGATCTCCTATGGTCTAGAAATCTTGTGACAAACATGACCTTCTATCATCAAAATCGTAATCTTTGTCGAAAAATGACAGGTCATTTTTCTTGATCTACAATGATTTACAACGGGAAGACCTTGACCGCTTATCATCTTATTCCGTGTGTTCCGAAGCCATGTTTGCTTCGAACAACTCTGCAAAATAAGCGATTTGCAGTAGAGCACGATTGCAACATAGCTACCGAGAACAATGTTTGAAGTACACAGTGTTTACAGTTTCAATGGAGCACCAATGATACCGACACGAAAACACCCAAGAGAATTTTTAGGCCAGTGAATGCGCGCAAACACACAATGTCATGTCAAGGGGCACAGAAGAAGAGGAGGACGGGAAGCAGCGGCCCGGGCACGCGGGAAGTAAGAGGGACACATCTGGCGAGGAGGGTGGTAGACGACGAGAGTAAGTGCGACCGCGACGCGTCCGCGTGCGCGCCGACTACACAGAGGCTACGATTTCGCAATGTTTGGGTAGTCGTGTGTTGGGAATGACGCAATTAACATAAGCGGCGCCAGCACACATCAAAGTGACTTTCAAACTGACAGCTTTGAGAATGTACATATTTCGAAACCGCGAGACTTTGCTACTAATAGTTTCGAAACCATGATGTTTCGCAACCAGGAATTTTGAAACTGGTTGTTTCGAAAATACGGAGCATGATAACTGTAGGGACCATAAAAGGAATAACTACCTTATTACCCGTAACAGCAATCGCACTGACCGCAGTGAATTCCATTCTGTGCAACAACCCAAATAGCCTGTAGACACAGAGAAGCAGGATAGAGATAACTAGAGTTACCCTGTCGTGAGTGTTACGGTGCATGGTCACACACACTTGGTGTTTGCAGACTGGTGAATTTTGCGTACCGTAGACAATGGACAGCCTATGAAACAGTCCCTGAACAGTTGGTGAGAGACGAGTACGAACCCTGTGGAATGCAGGGTAGACTACAGTGAACTCTGGCTTTCACTGAAGATCTGGTCTGAAAATTTTCTGGTTATACTGCTAAAAGTCTTCAGTCCGGCAAACTATTTCTGGTGGTCTCCAGGTTGTGAGAAGCTACATAACTAGAGCGCTGGGACATTATTTCTCTTCTGAAGCCTTCTCTAACTGAAGCACGGTCCCAACTGTACGGTACATCCATGACCGCTGTTTTGAAGCTGGTTTAATTATGGCACCCCGTTTGTGATCCCTGGAAACAGCAGAGCTGCTAGAGGTGTGCAGTACCACCTGCAGCACATATTTCTGTTTCCAGCTGGTTCCCTACGCATCTAGATACACGACACACGCATTGTGTTTGCAGACGGGAGTCAACTCTGCGTACCGTAATCATGACAGTGTTGAGAATGCAATAGTGCAGGCTTTGTTGGTCAATGGCTTCCTAAACTACTGTGTATGTACAGGTAAACTGCTTTAAACGTAGGTCAATGTTTGAAGTCTGTACGAATAGCAGAACTGCTAGGCTGGATCCAGTGATTCACGGCTAGATCGTGGTAGGATCCAAAAAAAAATCGTCGATTAAGGTCGGAGACGTTCGCTTGCACTCTAAATACGCACTGTGGGTGTGTTTCGGACATGTATGACATCTTTGGCCAAAAACTGAAGCACCCGGAGTAAGTGACTCAAGCTACAGTACTTCCCAATCAGTTTAGTGTTGCCTTGGCGAACCGGCCTTAGATTGGAATATGACCATTTTAACCTTTACAGCGAATTTCTGCTTGCTGGATCAACTTTCAGTGGCGCTCGCAGCTCGGATGCTACTTGTTGATTTTTCGAAGTTTTCAAGTTTTTCCATGGGAAAAATGAACGTTCAAGGTAACAAAGACTGTGGCCCAACCTTGAAAACACCTTCTCTAACCAAAAATGACCACAACATTTGGCGATAACTGACCACCAAGAGACCCCAACCACACACGCATACTTTCACAGGGAAATAGCGTCAACAAGTAGGAGAGAACCAGTGAGGGTTGACGTGTTTGCGTCTTGCCTCTCTAGTCGCAGTACACAAAAAGGGGGCACCCCCCGTTCTCCACTTCTCAAGCTGGGGGAAACGAGGAAGGAGTGTGTGTCTGCCCGCAGAACACACGGGCGGCCCCCGACTGGGCAGAGCGAGACGACGAGCGTCGACCGCGACGCGACCGCAGCGCAGGCTGTGTCTGCGTCATCATGTGACGCGAGGCGGTTGGAAAACAACTGGTGCTGTGGGCGCCGCGCCGACACAGCGAGAGGGAGGAGCCTCGGAGAGGGGCCCCGGGGGTGCCAGGGTGGAATCGGAAATCGATTATTGGAGATGGCGAGAAGCCTGAAGTCTAGGCCGGCCTGATGACTAAGGCCTGAATCGGCCCGAAAGCCTGAAACTCTAACTAGACTGAAGCCCGAATCTCTAGCTTCGCTCAAAAGAAGCCCGGAACGAAATTCGGCATTTTCAAATATTAACCGCGACGCGACCGCTACGCTCCACCCAAAACCCATCCCGCCCCTTCCCTCCTGGCTCTTGGCAAAACCCAGAAGACGACGCGCAAATTTGAAACTAGGAGCGATTTACGAACATTTTCGAAATCCTGACCGCGACGCGACCGCAGCGCGTCTGCCAATAAGAATTGCTCATGCTCCCCATTTATTGTAGAAAAAATCCCAAAATTTAGGTCAAAAACCTCAAAAACGAAAAAATAACCCAAAACTCTTTGCGCGCCAAAAATCAGGTTAAATTTGAACTTTGCGCATTAGGGCGTACTTTGACTTTGAAAAATTGACAACGAATATTTTTTTGATTCAAAATTTTAAAAAATTCGAAAAAAAACCAACATAAACGAAGCAAAAAGTGTGTTGGGGCGCACTTGAAAAAAGCTAATTTCCGGGCCAAGTCCGCAAACACCGCGGCGGGAACACTGCGGGCAATACCCGATACCTTACGCGCAAAATAGTGCGTACGAGGTAGAGAGTGTGGGAGACAGAGAGACGCAGAGAAAAAAAGGAAAAAAGAGCTGGGAACAGTAATCATTGAATCTTTTGAAAAAATAGAAGACGTCAAAAGAATGACGAATGTTCTAGAACCTTGATAAAGGTCCCACCACGATCGGGTTACTGTAGCCTTTTCATTTTCGTGGCGAGACCCACCGCCTTCAAAAATCTGAAATCCACGTCATAAATAATGCAAAATTCCAACTCCACAAAAAATTGTGAAGAATTTTAATTTCCAAAACTTCCAACTCGTCAAAAATGAATCGGTAAAAAAGTGTGCGTCCGGATGTCCAGATGTCCACTTTTCCAGATCAATAGCAAAAATGTTATCAAACGTCCAGATTCGAGACTTCTCGCGGGGAACCAACAATTTCAGAAGACGTGTCAAGAATAGTGCTATTCTGAAAGTCAAGGTTGAAAAGTAGGGATGCAAGTGCGCTCCATTGATAAAAGTTTTTGAAATTAGGCTCCGCCCATTCTTCAACAAGCACACATCTCTACCCAACGGAATTCAGAATGATGCTGACGCCAAGTTGTTCTCCAAAGAGCTACAGCCAGGGGAGAGAAAGCTCTTGTTCGATGCTTTGAGAAAAATTAGTTAGTCTGAAAAACCAGGACCCCTTAGATTACTGTAGTTCAGCCGCCGACCAGTACAACGAGCACAAAAAAGTGGTAGATGTCACTATAGATCATGAGGATTTGGTGAAGGTCTGGTACATGAATTTCATCCCAATGTTTGTATACGGTTGTCTGGATGAGGCTTTGATCATCATTGGAGGTGAAAGTATCAATAAGTAAGTCGAAAATTCTTTCGAATAGCGCGAAGGTGTCAGAAAAAGAAAGCAAAAAAGTTTCGACCACGGCAGGATTCGAACCTACAATCTTCTGCTCCGTAGGCAGACGCGTTATCCATTGCGCCACGCGGCCACATACCTCTGCACACAGTGGAGGGCGTATATGAAGAGCCGACTTGTGTGTGCGCGCGCGGGGGGGAAAGGAGAGGCGCAGACGACACACACACACATTTTTTTTTCAGTATCTTCTCTGTATACAACGGCATGTCAATGTTGGCATCGGCGGCTGTCGCCAATATAATTGTGAACTTGTTTCTTCAATTGCCAGCTGATCGTTGGACGGATATCCTTGGCTTCAAGTGGGACCCCTAGGACCCATAGGATTACTGTAATTTGAGCTGGATTTCAGGAAACCAGTCCTTTCGAATGACCAAATGAACACTCAGGAGTTTCACTATGCTTCTTTTGCTGCTAAAGTGTGTTTTATTGAACTTTTAAAGATACAGTAACCCTAGCACAATTCCATTTTTCAGTTGTGTGGTCTCTGGCTGGGTCTAACTCTCGGCATGCTTCCTCTATTTTTCATCGATGACAATCTGGATCGTCGGGCGTCGGATAATCGAGATTTTCTCACAGGAACCAAAAGTGAATGGTTTGTGATGCAGGAGGCTATGGAGAATCGGAAGAATGCTGATGAGTACTGTGAACTTTTTAGTGGAGATTGAATAAAAATCAATTTGAGTTTTTTCCTTGATTTTTTGTTACTGAATTCATCTTCTTTCTCTTCAGAAAACCCCTATTTCTTCTGAATTCCGGAACCCATTCGGATCACAGCATTGGATTTGAATTTCGCGCGTTAACCATTATGTTCAATAGAGCGCACTTTCTGATTTTCCCAAAATACGCCTTCGACTCGATAATTTGGACTCTTGACACCTTCCCCAGACCAAAATTTATGGTTTTCTACCGATTTTCGATGATTTTTGGTCTCGAAATCACTTTTTTCTGCTCAAAACCCTCTAAAAACCTTATTTTCTAGGGCAAAACCTCAAAAATATTAAAGGCGCATTGCATTTCGCAACTGGTGGGTCTCGCCACGACCGCATTTTTTCTCAATATTTTTCGTTGGAACCACGGGATTTTCAGCCAATTTTCGTCGTTTTTCAGTGTTTTTCCGCGATTTTTCGTGAAAAATTGTTGTAAAAATGGAAGAAGGAGAGATTTTCCCACATTTTGGTGTAAAATTCATGAAAATTGACCCAGAAATATTGATTTTTGGGGGAAAATTAGATTTTAATTTTATTTTTTGGGGAAAATGGAAAATTGAGGTTTTCTGATGTATTTTCTGCGGGTTTTGCACTAATATTTCAGCAAGAACTTCAACAAAACAACTATTTTTCGAGTAAAATTCGACAATTCAGAAAAAATCCGATTTTCACCCCCAATTCTTATTCTTCTTGAAAATTAAAGTTCTCAGGAGTTCCTAGGGGGTTTCCTAAGCCTAAAAATAGAAAAGTCGCCGAATTTTGACAGAAAATCCGCTCAAAAACTCATTTTTTACTCCTTTTCGCAACATTTCTTGATTATCAATAAAAGCTTCCCAATAATAACAATTTCATCATTTTCAGACTCAAAGTCTCACTCTCAACGGTAATCTGAGCAATTATGGCTCCGAATTATTTTCAAAAGCCCGAGGCCGCTTTGAAGCGTGCCGAAGAACTCATACAAGTCGGAAAGGAGTCTGACGCGCTCGACACCCTTCATGACACCATTAAAGTACGGTTTCCCGCTCAAATTCTATCTATAATTTCCGATTTTTTAGGCTAGACGACACAAACAATGGACCACGGTTCACGAGCAAATCATGATGAAGCACATGGAGCTGTGTGTGGATCTGAAGAAGCAGCACTTGGCCAAAGATGCTTTGTTTCAGTACAAGGCACTCACACAACAGGTAGGACCTTAATCTAGGAGTAAAGTTTAAAAAACTAAGGATTTTTCTTCAGATCAACGTAAAATCGCTGGAAACTGTCGTTGAGCACTTCTTGAAAATGGCCGAGCAACGCACAGAAGATGCTCAGAAGCAGTCCATCGAGAAAGTTGAAGAAATCGGAGATCTCGATCAAGGAGACGTCCCGGAACGTCTTCTCCTCGCTGTCGTCTCCGGAGCAGCCGCTCAAGACCGCATGGATCGTACTGTGCTTGCTCCATGGCTCCGTTTCCTGTGGGATTCCTACCGTAACTGTCTGGAGTTGTTGAGAAACAACGCACAAGTTGAGCATCTCTACCACACGATCTCCCGTCACTCGTTCAGCTTCTGTCTGAGATATCAGCGTCGTACCGAGTTCCGCAAACTCTGCGATTTGCTCCGAATGCACTTGAATCAGATTCAGAAGCATCAGTATGCGCCGAATGTGTAAGTTTTAAGGATTTTGGTAAAAAATGCTCTAAAATCCTTAAAAATGTGTGAAGATTCCAATAATCATAATGAAAATGCTCGAAAATCGCTTCAACACTCCGAAAATAATCTCTAAATGGCAAAATGTCCCAAGAATTGGCTGACGCCTTTTTTTTGCGAAATTTGGCCATTTTCGAGCTCATTTTCTGGGTTTGAGAGCGATTTTCGCGCGTTCTTATCAAGATTTTCGAAATTAACACACATTTTGATGGATTTCTGTGTTCAACCTAATCAAGCTCTTTCAGAAACTCGTTCCGCGTCAAACTCACCTCTCCAGAATCGTTGGCTCTCATGCAAGACACTCGTCTTGTTCAACTCGACACTGCTATTCAGATGGAACTTTGGCAAGAAGCCTACAAGTGAGTTTTGCACTCGTTTTTGGCCTCAAAATGACCGGAAAAGTGTGAAAATTACTGTTAAAATGGAGCGTAGATCCCAAAAATCACTGAAAAAGCTCTAAAATCCAAAAAATGAGCTCCAAAATGGCCTGAAGATGTCTAATTCACGAAATGTGGGCGGAGTCAGCGTTGACTCGGTCCACTTTTTTAGAAATCTCGGTCAGGACCTCATTTAGGTCAATTCAGGACTGATTTTTGAGCTTTTTGATTGTGATTTTCGGATTCTACACTCCTTTTTTTACGCATTTCACGAAATTCTCCTTTGAGAACCGCAAAAAGCAGAGAAATACGATTTTGAAGTCTCTTTTTGCGATATTTAGTGTTATTTTGCCTTCTGCTACCATTCTAACACCATTTTTCCCGTCATTTCGAGATAAAAGATGCCCTACAACCCTTAATTCGGCTAATTTCAACCATCCAATCTTTCAGAAGCGCCGAAGACGTGCACGGAATGATGCAGTTGTCCAAAGACAAGGATAAGCGTACAGTGAAGCCATCAAGCTACGTCAACTACTACGATAAGCTGGCTCTCGTCTTCCACAAAGCCGGAAACCGCCTATTCCACGCTGCCGCTCTCCTTCAGAAGTTCATCATCTACAAGGACATGAAGAAGTCGTTCACCCAGGAAGAGGCTCAAGAACAAGCCACTCGTGTGCTTCTTGCCACTCTTTCCATCCCAGAAGGATCTGATTCTCCATCGGATTTGTCTCGTAACTTGGATATCGAGGAGCAGCATGTTGCCAATATGAGATTGCTCTCCAACTTGCTCCGTCTTCCAATCGCTCCTACCAAGAACGGAATCCTCAAGGAAGCCGCCCGTATCGGAGTTCCAGAAGCAGCTGGACAAGTCGCCAAGGATCTTTATAAACTTCTCGAGAGCAACTTCTCTCCATTGAAAGTCGCCAAGGATGTTCAGGCGGTTCTTGACACTATCACTCGTCCGGATCACTATCAATATGTGGAGTCTCTTCAAGCGGTTGCAGCAGTCAAGGCGTTGAAGCAAGTCTCTGTGATCTACGAGGCTATCAGTTGGGAGAGAATCCGCAAGATCATTCCATTCTACTCGGATTTGGCTTTGGAGAGACTTGTCGTGGAGGCTAGCAAGCACAGAATCGTCAAGGCTCAACTCGATCATCGTGCGGATTGTGTTCGCTTCGGACACTCAGATGCAACATTGGCTGGAGGCGTTGACGAGTTTGATAACAACGAAGGATTCACAGGAGATGATACCCAGTTGGGAGTTGAAGGCGTCCGTAACCATCTGGAGGCCATGTACACTCGTCTTCGCGTCCTCGTCGAAGGTCTTGATGCGGAGAAGCGTCGTAAGGAGATGGTTCGCCGGATCGAGAATCAGGTTACCAGCTACGAGAAGAACCGTGCCACTGAGATCGAGCGTATCCATAGACGTAAGAAGATGTTGGAGAACTACAAGGAGAACTGGGAGCGTGTCAAGGCGGAGAAGGCTGCAACCGCTGCTTCAGAGCTTGCGAAGCGTGAGGAGGCGGCTCGTGCCGAGGAGATGAAGCGTCTCGACGAGCAGAACAAGGAGAGTGAGCGGAAGAGAAAGCAGGCGGAGCAGGATGAGATTCAGAGAAAGATCAAGCAGGATCAGCTCATCAAGATGGGACAGAACGCCATCTATCAGGCTATTATCAAGGAGAAGGGTCTCGAGCAGTTCAACAACATGGATCCGGAGCAAGTGCTGCGTGAGCAACGCGAGCGTCTGGATAAGGAACGAGCGGAGACTCAGCGACGTCTGCAGCAGCAGGAGAAGAACTTTGATCATCACATTCGTGCGTTGCACTTGGAGGAGATGGCTGAGAGACGTGCAGTGATGCATATGCGACTCGCCGAGGCGCCAAAATTGCACGAGGAGTACGAAAATAAGAGGATTGAGAAGGAGATGTAAGTTTCAGTTCTGAAGATTTGTATCTTGAAAACCCCAAAATTAGCCAAAGAGCAAGAAAATTGACCCAGAAATGATGCAGATAGCCTAGGAGTCAAGGAAAATCATAAAAAAATGCTCTAAAACTTTCAAAAAATGGTCGGAAAGCTTAGGATTCGCCTCTGGAGCCGTGGCCGAGATTTCCAAAAAAATAGAGGCGCTGACTCCGCCCTTTTTAGAATATCTCAGCCGAGACACCTTCTTGGATCATTTTCGAAGCTCTACAGCTATTCTTGAGCAATTTCATTGTGATTTTTAGAATCTACACATATTACTTCTTACTAGGACCCCCAATTGATACCGTAGACCTATAAAAAATGTTGATTTTCAGCGCCGCCCACGAGGAACACGTCAAACTCTGGTCAATGTGGGATCAAGTCCGCAATGCCACCATGGATTGGGTCGAGACAGTCAAAGTCGATAACCAGGAGAATCTCGAGAAGAAGATTTCCGACTGGGAGGCTAAACTCGAAGCCGTCCGCAACAGTCGTCTCGCCGAGCGTGCCGAGAAGCGTAAGAAGCAGCGAAAGGAGGAAGCAATGCAAGCGAAGATCGCCGAAGAGCGTAAGCGTCGTGAGGAAGAAGAACGCGCTCGTCAAGCCGTCATCGACGCTCAACGTCGTCCACACGGAGAACGCGGACAGCGTCGTGAGATGGAGAACTCCGCAGCGATGCAGGACAACGATTGGAGACGTAACGCGCCGCCACGCGATTCGATGCCAACTCGCGAGAATCGTCCGATGCGCGATGGACCAGTTCGTGAGCCACGTGAGCCGTTCCGTGAGATGCCTGCTTCTAAAGCCGACACTGACTCCTCCTGGAGAAGCTCCGCACAGCCAACGAAGCCTTCTGACGATCGTCGATCCGACAACTTCCGCCGTGGAGATGATGATCGCGGTGGTTTCCGTCGTAACGACGAGGATCGTGGTGGATTCCGTCGTGGAGATGATGATCGTGGTGGTTTCCGCCGTATGGATGATGGACCGCGTCGCGATGATGGAGGATTCCGTAGGGATGATGGTGGATTCCGTCGTGAGCCAGCTCGTCCGACGTCTAAGGCTGATACCGAGCAGAAGTGGGAACGTGGAGCCGTGGTTACAAAGCCCGAGGTGACGCCGCCACAGCAGAAGAACGTCTCGCCGCCAGGTAATAAGAGTTCTAGGAAATCTGTGACGATTTTTGAGCCATTTCGACGAATATAGACATCCTAAGAGCCTTTTGAATGATTTTTAGCGATCCTAAACTAATTTGGAGGAATTTTCGAGCTCACTCAGATTCCGAAAATGACCATAAAAAAGCCCAAAATCGCTCTAAAACTTTGAAAATCAGCTCTGAAATTAACAAAAAAAAACTTAAAAGTTGCCCGAGATTCCTGAGCTTTTTGCTCACTTCTGACCCTATTTTCGATGTTTTATAGCGATTTTTGAGTCTTTTCATGTTGTTTTCTACACTCTACGCTCATTTTTACTCATTTTGAGCCGAAAATCAGATTCTGGCCTTTTTTCGGAGGTGTCTTGGATATTCTGTATAGTTTTAGACCAGTTTTTAGGCATTTGGATACTCTAGAAGCTTGAATTCCCCCACTAATCTCTATTATTTTCCAGCTCCCGAACAACAACCAAAGCCAGATGGCCCACGAAAATTCATCCCACCATCGCTTCGCAACAAGGCAGCCGGAGGCAGTGATGAGCCACAAGGATCTGGACCAGCACCACCGCAGCGAGGAGCCAACCCACCGGATCGTGCTCAAGGCCTTCGTGGACCACCAGGACCAGGAGGACCTCAAGGGGGACCACCAGGACAACAGCAACAAGGAGGATTCCCGGGACGTCGCCCTGATGGACCATTCCGTCGCAACGACGATCGACCAGCACCGGCACGCAGCTCGGGAGCCAACTCTGGAAACGCGGATAGTGCGAACTGGAGAAGATAAATCTCTTGGTTTTGAGCCCTCTTCTAGTATCCATATCATACTGTTTCTTCCTTTTCCTTCTTGCTCCTTCTTCTTGGTTATTTTTTTGGAATTTACTCGGATTTCTATACACCCCTTTAAAGTTTAGTTATTGTCCTCCTCCCCTATTCTGTCTTTTGTTTGTCTCTCTTTGGCCCCGCTCCTGAACTTCTTTTTTTCTCTCTATTTATTGAAATCCCCCTATAATCATAATCAATGTCTTGTTTTTTGTTATCTAAAAAAGTCCCCCCAGTTTTCATAAAAATCTCTCCTGGAGTCTCCTTCGCAGAACAAAAATGGAAGAACGGCGCCGTGGCTTCCAAATCGCGCTATAATGAGAAGTAGTGGATATGCGCTCTACTGATAAAACAACACGAATGTTCATTTTCAAATTTAGACACAAGTGTGCTCCATTGACAATTTGAAACCCGGAATCATAAAACACGCTCTAATAGTAATTTTCAGTTTGGAGATGATGAAAACGTGCCCCATTGATAAGCATGAAAAACCGCAGATGCTCCTGATGTGCTCCGTTGAGAATCCTAAAAGTTCGGAGCTTCCAGTGTCAGTAATGGCGCTCCATTGACACATTCACATTTTTGGGTATACAAGTGTGCTCTACTGATAATCTAAGTTCATAGAAACTAAAATTCGCCAGATGATTACAAGTGCGCTCCATTGATAATGCTGCCGCTTGTATCAGGTCGGGAATACGCTCCATTGAGAAAACCTATTTTTCATTCCGAAATAGTTCAAGTGCGCTCCAGGGATAACCAGAGCCGCTCAGATGTGTGCAAAAGCGCTCCAATGCAAATTAGCCGATTTCAACTCTTAATTTGAATATTATCTGATGAAAACGTGGACCAATGATAATTTTTGAGAAATATTGTCAATAGAGCGCATTTACAAACTTTTCTGGCAAAATTGTTTATATTATCAGTGGGGCGCACTTGCATTTCCAATCTCAAGCTGATGAAAAAATGACAATTTATGTCAATTGAGTCCATTAGTAGAGCACATTCCACTCAAAAGTGTCCCAGAATCTTCAAGAATCCCGCGGCGAGAAAGATTTTTGGTGGTCTACTTCGAAAATTCAAATTTTTTCGTCTTTAATTCAGATTTACTTTCACAACAAAATAATCGTCACATAAAAATATTGAGAATCACAAAAAATTAACCAGAAAATATATAAAAAACCTCAATTTGATTCAAACTTAAAATTAATCCATTCGATTTGGCTGCGCCAAGATTTCAGCCCAAATAAGTTCCTTCAGCATTCCCTTTGGATAACCGTCGAATTCCAGTTCGGGTGTGAACGGATTCTCGCACACTGGCTCGTCTCCCGGATCGCAGTACTGCTCCAGATAGGGATGAGCAAGAGCTTGTTCGATGTCGATGCTGAAAAACAAATTATGAATAATTTTAGAGAGGGGGGGGGGGTTGTTGTAATTCTGAAACTCAAAATGCTCCAAAACCTCTTAGAAGGTCCAGAATTCTTCTAGACGCGATTTTCATAGTTTTTAAAGTAATTTTGACTCAAACTGTTCAAAAACCCTCCCAAAACCTTCAGTATCCTTACCGATTGTGTGGAGTGAATGTGAGCATCTGGTCGAGCAACTCCAACGCGTGCCAATCGGCTTCCGGATACAATCGTGCCCATGGCTGTTTCGGTTTGTGCGGCAGCTGGCTGATGAACCAAAGGGCTTTTTCGTTTCCAACGATCTGCTGAAAAATGAGCATAATTAGGCTCGGAAGCTGGAATTTAGAGGGTTTTTTGGCTCAAAATCGTCAAATTTGGCACATTTTTAGATTAAAACACTTCAATTTTGATGCTGTTAAACTCAATACTCCAAAATAAAACATTTTTGGTGTTTCTTTTCCATTCTCCCTAGACTTTCTGTGGTCAGAAAGCAACGAAATTGAGCTAGCCAGGCTCAGAATGCTCCAAAATTGCTCATTTTAGATTTAAAATTGGCCGATTTTTATGGATTTTGGCTCGAATTGCTCCAATTTTGTTTATTTATAGCTCAAAATCGGTTATTTTTGGCTAAAAATCCTTCCTGATTCATCGATTTTGGCTAGAAATGTCATTTTTTGCCTCAGCTCCTTTTTGGCTTAAAATGCTTCTATCCGACTCATTTTGCTCCAAGGCTTTCTGGCCTCAAAATGCTCCAAATCTGATATATTTTTGACTCAGAATTAGCCAGTTTTTGTGATTCTTGGTTAAAAATGACCAAATTCGGCACAGTTTGCTAAAAAACGTTGTGGGCTCCAAATTGCATGCTTTTTTAGGTTAAAATGCTTCGAAGTTTAGGCGTCCAGCCCTAAAATGGTCCAATTTTGCGCGTTTTTCACGTCTAAATTAAGCTCAAATTCTTCTGGACTGCTCTGGCTCAATATGCTCCAAAGCAGATGAATTTCGACTGAAAATGCTCCAAACTCTACGATTTTTAGCTCAAAATGCTCCATTTTCAATTCAGTCCTTTCTATACCATACGGGCTCTCAATGCGCCAATTGTACTCATTTTCGCCTCAAAATGCTCCAATTTTTCATCCAAATTTCTACTAACCCGAAGATCCTCATTCGACGGCGATCCAACGACGGCGAGAATCAAATTCAGCTGATCCAAATAGTGTTTTCCCGGGAACAACGGCCGATTATTGAGCATTTCGGCCAAAATGCATCCGACACTCCAAACGTCGATCGACTTCGTGTATCGTCGCGAATTGAGCATAATCTCTGGTGCACGGTACCACCGCGTCGCGACGTACTCACTTAGGCATCCATAGGGGTTCGGATCGAACACCCGCGCCAGTCCGAAATCGCAAATCTTCAAATCACACGCCGAGTTCAGAAGCAGATTCGATGGTTTCAGGTCGCGATGGAGCACGTTTGCCGAGTGAATGTACTTGAGTCCGCGCAGGATTTGGTGGAGGAAGTAGCAGACGTGGTCGTTGGAGAGCTTTTGGGTTTTCAGCACCTTCGAGAGATCCGTTTCCATTAGGGATTGCACTATGTAGCTGAAAAAATATTGGTTGAATTTGGAGCATTTTGAAGCATTTTTAGTTAAAATGAGGAAATTCAGAGCATTTTTAGCCAAAAATCGTGGAAATTCTAGCATTTTGAGCCCAGAAACTCTTGGAGCAAAATGAACCAGATTGGAACATTTTGAGGCAAAAATAACCGATTTTGAGAGAGAAAAGAGCAAAATTGGACCACTCTTAGCTCACAGAGTCTCGGAGCATTTTGAGTTGAAAAATGTACAATTTTGAGCATTTTGAGCCGAAAATCGTTAATTCGAGCCATATTTAGCCCGGAACGTGAAACAAAACGAGCCAAATGGAAGCACTTTTAGTTGAAATGAGCAAATTTAGAGCATTTTCAGTCAAAATTCATAGAAATCTGCTAATTTTGAACCAAAATTCATCTCACAAATTCCCTAACATACTCCAAAATAGCTTGAAAACGACTTCGGAATATTTCATTCTCGATTTTAGTGGGTTTTTGCTCGAATTCTCACGATTTTTCGCTTAAAAAGCAGCATTTCTGTAAAATGTTTCGAATTTAAATTCTCAAATTTTCGTTTTTTGGGTACTTTCTGGATCAAAATTCAATATTTTTGGCTTGGAATCCTCTAAAATCCTCCTGAAGCCCCTTTGGTTCGATATTCTTCAATTTCCTCGATTTTGGGCTCATTTTTCCTCAATTTTCATGAATTTTGCATCAAAATAAGTGAATTTTCGCTTCAAATGTCGAAAAATCCACTTACATGTCCTTCAGTGCGTCGACGTTCTCCGGACGGATGATTTCCTGGATGTTGATGATCTGGAAAATGGGAAAATTGAATTTTTTGCCTTCACCTTATTCAGGAGCTCCAGAAGACGTCAAGTCTTAAAATTTAGGAAATTTTAAGGTTCAATGACCCAAAATTTCCCAAATTTTCCGATTTTGAAACTCCTGAATCCCGCCAAAAACTCCAAACCCACGTTTTCGTGCTTGAATCTGTTGAGAATCTTAATCTCGCGAAGTGTCCGCTGACAGAACGTCTGATGCTCGAATGGCGAGATCTTCTTTATCGCGACGCGATCGCGAGTGATCGTATCGAGTGCCGAGCTGCAAAAGAAGAAGAAATTGAATTTGGAAGAGAATTAGAGCACCCTCCCTGAAAAATGAGAGAGAAAAGTTAATTCGTTAACAAATTTGGAGCGTTTCTGCTCAAAATGGCCCTGTTTTGAGTAATTTTCGTCTACAAAATAGTTTATTGATTTTTGGGACAACCGAAAACGGCTTATTTCAGCATTTATACATTGAAAGGGAGTCCAGTGCTCAAATGTCTTTAAAATCAGCAAATTCTAAGTCCAAGAGAAGTATTTTTCGAGTTACTCCTACTCAAACCCCCAAAATGGAAGAAATAAGAATTTGGAGAATATTGGAGCTCATAATGAATCAATTTTCATAATTTTTGGTTTTGCAAGACTCGGAATGATTCAAAAATAGCGGTTTTGCACGTGCGTGTGCTACCATTCTCCAAATTTGAGCTATTTTGACTCTGCTCCAAGATCTTGTGAACCTAAAATGCTCCGAACTCGCTCAAAATCAGTTTTCTAAACTCAAATTGATAAAAATTTCATTATGTTTGGCTCAAAATCCCTGAAATGTTAGGTTTTCAACTTCACGATAAAACTCACTAAACCGTTCCGTAGGCACCTTCTCCAATATAGCGTTCCACTATATATCTCGGGCCTACTTCAAAAAGAGGCGTCTCTTTGATGTCGAGCTTTGGCGGACGATTTCTCACAACTCGCGCCGGCCTCTCCTTATTCGGATCATCGGGTCCGCATCCACCAGCCTTCAGTTGATCACCGGTCGGCTTCTCGAAGTCCTCCTCCTGGAAAAATAATTGGGGTAAAAATAGCTAAAAAAATAAGGGTTGAAAGTTGCTCAGTTTGAGCTGAAAATGATCAAATTTCCGCCATAGATACCTATTTTTAGTGAGATTTCGCTGAATTTTAGTTCAAAACTCGAACATTTTCCAATCTTTTAGCTAAAAATGGTTTATTTTAAACCCGAAATTGACCAGTTTTGAGATAAAATTTGTCAATTTTTTGTTAGTTTCGAGCTAAAAATAGACGATTCTAAGCCAAAATTCTTCGATTTCCACCCAAAATTGATGAATTTTCAGTTGAAAATGGTCAATTTTCAGCTAAAAATAGTAAATCTTGATTCAAAATTAACGAATTTTCACTTAAAAAATTAGTCAACTTTGAACAAAAAGGTCAAATATGAGCTAAAATTGACAGAATTTCCTTCATTTTAGGCCAATTTTTGACCAAACTTCCTCTATTTTTTTCGGTATCTACCTGAAGCAGTCCATCCTCATCGACAAGCTCATCATCTCCATTTACCGATTTCACACCACGAGCCGGCCACTCCTTCGCATCTTTGGTGACATGGAATCGGGCGGCACGAAGTTTTTCCTTGGCAACGATGAGATCTTTCGAGAAGACGACGACCTGCCCGTTCTGAGCCATCACATCGAAGACCGCATTGCACACCTCGGCCAGCAGTTCCGTCTCCTGGACTTGAATGATCGCGTGCGCCACCTCGTCGAGTCCCGAGTAGCGGAGTTCTGAAAAAACGTGAATTTCGGGAAAGAAATGGGCGGAATTTTGCAAAATTTGGATGTGCTCAAACTAGCTGTTTCTAGTTTCATTACAGTCGAAATGTCGGTATTTCTAGTTCATAAATGCTTATTTTCAAAACAAAACTGATTATTTTAGATCTAAACCGACCTATTTTGAATCAAAAATAACCGTTTTCGAATCAAAATGGACTGTTTTTGACTAAAAATCATTCACTTTTTAGCAAAAAGTGGCTGATTTTTTACTTAACATTGCCCATTATTAGCTCAAAATTTACCATTTTTGTTTTATGAGTTCTCAAAATTTTATTTTTAGCTGAAAATTGACCGATTCAGTTGAATTCTGATTAGAAATTAAACATTTATGGCTCATTTTGCTCAGTTTCGCGCACAAGTTTTATCATTTTTGGGTTATTTTAGTTGGAAGCGATTTGTTGACCAAGTTCTCAACTTTTACGAAATATTTTTTCCACATTCTCCAAACTTACGTCTCGCGTTGACGATACTCTTCACCACCCGCGTTCCCGCAATTCCTTCGCTTCCAACAAAATGCGATGAGCCGTCCGTCACATGTAGCAAATTGGGTTGCTTCAACAGGTCGGACAGTGACGAGGACATCTGGAAATGCGGATTCAGACGGGAGGGGGAATGCGGGGAAAATATAGAAAATGGGCTGAAAACCCCAAAACGCTCCAGAAAAATAGTGCAAAATATATAAAACTTTAGGATTTTCAGATTCGAAAAATCACAAAAATTTCACAAAATTTTGACATGAAAAAATGAAAATGAGGGTACAGACAATTTATGAGATACGGGGGGAATGATGATATAGAGTTACAATGAAAAATATGGAACATGAGATATTTTTAGTAAGGGAAAATGGTGAAAAATCGAGAGTTGCGGGTTTGTGTATGAACAGGAATCATTTCTCAAGTGGGTACAGTAATCCAGGATTCTGGCGATGAGTACATTGAATAGCTGGGGTGCCAGAGTGTCCGATGAATCTTCCGGGCTCAGTGATCTTCAGATTGCAAACGGATTTGAAGATGGCGGAGACGGTTTTGTAGATGGGACCGTCCATCGTGCGTTGCAGGGAACCATTCGATTCTTCCAATTGGTCACTGCAAAAAAAGAAAAATTAGAAGTTGTCTAACTTCAAAAATGCACCTTTTTTTTGAAAAATAGCTCAAAATCAACGAAAAATAGATTCGAAATTAGATTGTTTTAGCGCAAAATTTGTAAAATTTGACGATTTTCGGGCGAAATTCGACGATTTTTGACCGACAACTTGCTTAAAATTTGAAATTTTTAGCTTAAAATTGACCTATTTTGGATCAAAATGGACCAATTCTCGCTCAAAATGGACGATTTGCGGCTTAAAATTGATCAATTTCAAGCTGAAAATTATCATTTTAGGCTTCAAAACGCTTATTTTTCGCTCAAAATCAAGCATAAAACCATCTTTTTTAGCTCAAAATAGCTCTTTTTCAGCCTAAAACAGCTCAAAATGCATAATTTTTCATTAAAAATCGTTCAAAAAGACCGGGAAATCGTGGTGCATTCTGGAAGCAAACCCTAACAATCCTTACTCCGTCAGCGACAACTCCAACTCTTGTTCCTCATCATTGGGAAAGTCCATAATCATCTTGGCAACGTGTTGCTCCTCGATGTCCAAGTTACGAGACAAATCCGATGGAGAATCAGATCCTTCTGGAATGGAAAGAGTGGCAAGAAGCACACGAGTGGCTTGCTCTTGAGCCTCTTCCTGGGTGAACGACTTCTTCATGTCCTTGTAGATGATGAACTTCTGAAGGAGAGCGGCAGCGTGGAATAGGCGGTTTCCGGCTTTGTGGAAAACGAGAGCCAGTTTATCGTAGTAGTTGACGTAGCTTGATGGCTTCACTGTACGCTTATCCTTGTCATTGGACAACTGCATCATTCCGTGAACGTCTTCAGCGCTTCTGAAAGATTGGAAGGTTGAAATTAGGGGTTCTCGGGCATTTTTTTGTTCGAAATGACCGGAAAAATGGTATTAGAATGGTAGAAAAGGCGAATAAACATTGAATATAGGAAAAAGAGTCTGCAAAATCTTATTTCACTACTTTTTAAAATGAGTGTAGAAACCAAAAATTACTAGAAAACTCGGAAAATCAGTCCTAAAATGGCCTGATAGAGATTGCGGTCAAGATTTCTAAAAAGGGGCGGAGTAAATGCTGACTCCGCCATTTCTCATGAATCTCTGTTTAAGCATCTTTAGATCGTTTCGGAGCTCATTTTTCAGATTTCAGAGTGTGATTTCTAGTGTGATTTTTGGGATCTACACTTATTTTACGCATTCCTCCCTTGAAAATCTGCAAAACGCAATGAAACATGACTTTGTAGTTGCTTCCCCTGATTTATTGTGTTTTCGCCTCCTGATACCATTTTAACAGTCATTTTCAGACTTTTCCTGTCATTTTGAGGCCAAAAACCAGTACAAAACTCACTTGTAAGCTTTTTGCCAAAGCTCCATCTGAATAGCAGTGTCGAGTTGAACAAGACGAGTGTCTTGCATGAGAGCCAACGATTCTGGAGAGGTGAGTTTGACGCGGAACGAGTTTCTGAAAGAGTTTGACTAGGTGTAACAAAGAAACTTCTACGTTTTAAAGGTTGCTTTAAAATCCATAAAAATGAGTGTAAATTTCAAAAATCTTGATAAAAATGCACAAAAATCGCTTTAAAACCAGGAAAATGAGCTAGAAAACGGCCAAACTTCGAAAAAAGGAGGCATCAGCCAATTTTGGGAAATTCGGCCATGTAGAGCTCATTTTCGGGGCTTTGAAGCGATTTTCGAGCATTTTCGTTTTGATTCTTGGAATCTGCACACATTTTATTTTACAGCAATTGTTGACCAAAATCCATTAATAAAACTCACACATTCGGCGCATACTGATGCTTCTGAATCTGATTCAAGTGCATTCGGAGCAAATCGCAAAGTTTGCGGAACTCGGTACGACGCTGATATCTCAGACAGAAGCTGAACGAGTGACGAGAGATCGTGTGGTAGAGGTGCTCGACTTGCGCGTTGTTTCTCAACAACTCCAGACAGTTACGGTAGGAATCCCACAGGAAACGAAGCCATGGAGCGAGGACAGTACGATCCATGCGGTCTTGAGCGGCTGCTCCGGAGACGACAGCGAGGAGAAGACGTTCCGGGACGTCTCCTTGATCGAGATCTCCAATCTCTTCAACTTTCTCGATGGACTGCTTCTGAGCATCTTCTGTGCGTTGCTCGGCCATTTTCAAGAAGTGCTCAACGACAGTTTCCAGCGATTTTACGTTGATCTGAAGAAAAATCCTTAGTTTTTGGCCTTTACTCCTAGACTAAGGTCCTACCTGCTGTGTGAGTGCTTTGTACTGGAACAAAGCATCTTTGGCCAAGTGCTGCTTCTTCAGATCCACACACAGCTCCATGTGCTTCATCATGATTTGCTCGTGAAGAGTGATCCATTGTTTGTGTCGTCTAGCCTGAAAAACGAGGATCAGTCATCAGAATTTGAGCGAGAAATTTGAAAAATCGTACTTTAATGGTGTAATGAAGAGTGTCGAGCGCGTCAGACTCCTTTCCGACTTGTATGAGTTCTTCGGCACGCTTCAAAGCGGCCTCGGGCTTTTGAAAATAATTCGGAGCCATAATTGCTCAGATTACCGTTGAGAGTGAGACTTTGAGTCTGGAAAAAATTACTCTAAAAATGATAAAATAAAACGAGTGTAGTGTGGAGCGGATATGAACGAAAAATAAAGTTTTGAGCTGATTTTTTGGCGAAAGAAAAATAACTTTTCGAAAATTATATATCGGTAAGCGCGCTCCATTGTTTTTTTTTCCAAAATGTAAAAGTGAAAGTCAGAAAAAGACAAATCTATCAGGCGAATAAGAATCGACGAGAGTCCGAGCCACAGCACTGCGGCTCTTGGCCGAATTTTTGGGGAAGAGAAAAGTTAGTCCCTCAAAAACTCGGCCCCCGCGAAAAATTAATTTTTTTAATTTTCAGACAATCTGTCTCGAAATTTCTCGAGAAATTCGAGAAGCGCTGCTAAACAACGCGCACTTGCGTAATGGCGGAGTGTCGTTGTTTTTTTAGCTCTAAAAATTATTGCAATTTTTTGGGTTTTTTCGGTGGTGTGCGGAATCTATCATTTTGATATGAATGAATGAGAGTTCGCGCCGAAGTCGGGCAAATTTTGTCTCTCAATGGAGCGCGCTTACCGATATATAATTTTCGAAAAGTTATTTTTCTTTCGCCAAAAAATCAGCTCAAAACTTTATTTTTCGTTCATATCCGCTCCACACTACACTCGTTTTATTTTATCATTTTTAGAGTAATTTTTTCCAGACTCAAAGTCTCACTCTCAACGGTAATCTGAGCAATTATGGCTCCGAATTATTTTCAAAAGCCCGAGGCCGCTTTGAAGCGTGCCGAAGAACTCATACAAGTCGGAAAGGAGTCTGACGCGCTCGACACTCTTCATTACACCATTAAAGTACGATTTTTCAAATTTCTCGCTCAAATTCTGATGACTGATCCTCGTTTTTCAGGCTAGACGACACAAACAATGGACCACGGTTCACGAGCAAATCATGATGAAGCACATGGAGCTGTGTGTGGATCTGAAGAAGCAGCACTTGGCCAAAGATGCTTTGTTCCAGTACAAAGCACTCACACAGCAGGTAGGACCTTAGTCTAGGAGTAAAGGCCAAAAACTAAGGATTTTTCTTCAGATCAACGTAAAATCGCTGGAAACTGTCGTTGAGCACTTCTTGAAAATGGCCGAGCAACGCACAGAAGATGCTCAGAAGCAGTCCATCGAGAAAGTTGAAGAGATTGGAGATCTCGATCAAGGAGACGTCCCGGAACGTCTTCTCCTCGCTGTCGTCTCCGGAGCAGCCGCTCAAGACCGCATGGATCGTACTGTCCTCGCTCCATGGCTTCGTTTCCTGTGGGATTCCTACCGTAACTGTCTGGAGTTGTTGAGAAACAACGCGCAAGTCGAGCACCTCTACCACACGATCTCCCGTCACTCGTTCAGCTTCTGTCTGAGATATCAGCGTCGTACCGAGTTCCGCAAACTTTGCGATTTGCTCCGAATGCACTTGAATCAGATTCAGAAGCATCAGTATGCGCCGAATGTGTAAGTTTTATTAATGGATTTTGGTCAACAATTGCTGTAAAATAAAATGTGTGCAGATTCCAAGAATCATGAAAATGCTCGAAAATCGCCTTAACACTCTGAAAATGAGCTCTAAATCACCGAATTTCTCAAAATTGCTTAACGCCCCTTTTTTTCGAAATTTGGTTATTTTCGAGCACATTTTCCGGGTATTAGAGCAATTTTCATGCATTTTCATAAAGAATTTTAGAATTAACACACATTTTTATAGATTTTAAAGCAACTGAAAAGGAAAATTTTCTTTCAATCAATCTCTTTCAGAAACTCGTTCCGCGTCAAACTCACCTCTCCAGAATCGTTGGCTCTCATGCAAGACACTCGTCTTGTTCAACTCGACACTGCTATTCAGATGGAGCTTTGGCAAGAAGCCTACAAGTGAGTTTTTTGCCCTCAAAATGACGGGAAAGGAGTGGAAAAGTGTGAAAAATTACTGTTAAAATGGAATCAGGAGGCAAAAAATTCCATAAATCAAAGAAAGCGACTGCAAAGTCAAATTTCATTGCATTCTCCAGATTTTTGGGGGAGGAATGCGTAAGATAAGAAAACTCACACAGCAGGTAGGACCTTAATCTAGGAGTAAAGCTCAAAAACTTAGGATTTTTTGATTCAGAGACCGTATTCATGAGCGTTTCCCTCGAGGGAATTATTTTCTTAGTCTCTTAATTTTCTTAAAAACCGCTCAAAATCTCCCAAAATGAGCTCTGAAATTCGTGTTGTTTTCTAGCATCTACGGTCTACTTTTACATATTTTGAGTCGAAAATCGGATTCTGTTACCTTTTTCAAAAGTGTCTTTATATTCTGTACGGTTTTAGACCAGTTTTCAGGCCTAGAAACTTGAATTCCCCCACTAATCTCCATTATATTTCAGCTCCCGAACAGCAACCAAAGCTAGATGGCCCACGAAAGTTCATCCCACCATCGCTTCGCAACAAGGCAGCCGGAGGCAGTGATGAGCCACAAGGATCCGGACCAGCACCACCGCAGCGAGGAGCCAACCCACCGGATCGTGCTCAAGGCCTTCGTGGACCACCAGGACCAGGAGGACCACCAGGACAACAGCAACAAGGAGGATTCCCGGGACGCCGCCCTGATGGACCATTCCGTCGCAACGACGATCGACCACCACCGGCACGCAGCTCGGGAACCAACTCTGGAAATGCGGATAGTGCGAACTGGAGAAGATAAATCTCTTGGTTTTGAGCCCTCTTCTAGTATCCATATCATACTGTTTCTTCCCTTTCCTTCTTGCTCCTTCTTCTTGGTTTTTTTCTTGGAATTTACTCGGCTTTCTATACCGCCCTTAAAAGTTTAGTTATTGTCCTCCTCCCCTATTCTGTCTTTAGTTTGTCTCTCTTTGGTCCCCCTCCTGAACTTCTTTTTTTCTCTATTTATTGAAATCCCCCTATAATCATAATCAACGTCTTGTTTTTTAAATCTAAATATGCTTCCCGCCCCCCCCCCCCCCCTTCCCCAGTTTCTTTTTTTTTCCATAAAGCCTCTCAAAAATGTTTTTCACAATTAGAAGGGGGAAATGAAAAAAGAGGGCGTGGCTTCTAGAGATATTAGATGAACGAGCAGAAGTAGAAGGGTCTGCTGATGGTTTTCAAATATTAAGAGAACAGCAATCGCGCTCCAAGGAGAATCAGAAGAAAGCTGCAAATGCGCTCTAGTGATAATTTGGACACGAGTTATAAAGTGTGCCCCCTTGATAATTTGAAATTCAAAGTCATAAAATGCGCTTTACTGATAATTCCCGGTCTAGAGTGATGAAAAATTGGCCCTATAGGTTAATGTGCTCTATAGAGAAAATGACAATATAGAAATTCCAAGGTCAGTGTCTGCGCTCCATTGACACTTACCTTTTTTGTTATAAAAATTTCACTCTAATGATAATTCCAATAGATGGAAACTAACATTAGCTAGAGTGCGCTCCGTTGATAATATAATCCACTGTGTCACATGCGCTCTATGGAGAAAACGTATGCACTACATTGATAATCAGAAACAATTTTATTGAGATAAAAATTTGCACTTGGCACATCAAGATATGTATTCATTATGTTTCTAAATATACACGCAAATCCGTCCGAATCGCAAAAACTTGATATTAACCAAAAGCGATCCTTCTTCTGTAGCAACCTTTCCGTTCCACTTCCAGTTTCCATTTCTATCTTCAGAACGCTCCCTTCCCGTCAAAAGATCTTGAACCCCGTCCATTATCTCATCCTCAATTGGATTCTCAACATCAGCCATAAACTCACACAATCGTGGAGCTTCTCCATTCAACACATGTTTGAGGTACCAATTGATTTCCGTATTCGAGAAACGCTTTTTGTGAATCTTAAGTTTGACACAATCCAGCTGGAATAGATTCTTGACGGTCATCCATTTTGCTGCAGAAACTGTGAGTTTTTCGTACTTTTTGTCAAAATTTTCAATGCGAAATTCGTCGCACGTTTGTTGATGAAATGTGAGAGATCTTGGATGCAAGTCAAGAAGAACATGCCTCAATTCCTCATCGGTCTGCTTGGTTTCATTCCAAACTACCGCATCATACGAGTATCCACCTTGACGTTCTTCAACAAAATCTAATATCCAAATTTTGTTATCAAAAACCTTAATTTCCTCGACTTTGGCCGCGAAAAGATCACAAAGGAGCTCAATAAGGAATTTCGTTTTTTGCATGGCATTCATCCGATTCGGAAATAGCTGTTTGGTTTCTTTAAAAAGAGATGGATAATCTTCTATTTCCCGACCTTCAACTTGGACTCTAAAAGTAATTTCATTTTTAAAATAGGTCGAAAGACACAATGATCGGTTTTTTCTGAAGATACAAATTTCGGTATGTGCTATGAAATCGGAAAGTCTCAACGACATGGCTGATTTGCGTCGATAGTTTTTGACAGCAAAGTGCATTCGTTTGGAGCAGATGGCCAACTTGAATCTGTAAAACTCACACGATTGAGTTTTATGCGACACTGAGACTTACTGTTCCTGGAGTTCAATGTTTTTGATGATTTCCTTGAAGGCCAGCGATGGAAGTTGAAGAAGAGGGAACGACGCGGAGGCCATGCTGGAAAAGTCGATAAGTTGGGTGAAAACGACGAGAAATTTCAAAAAGAAGAACGAAAAAAACATCGATAATGACTGACATGAGTGACAAATGGAGAGAAAATGTAAGGATATGATTCGATCGTAGGTTGGGTAACAAGAAAAGTCGATGAATGAGGAGGAGACGAATAACTGACTGACGGGGGGAATGGGCGGGAAATGTATCGATCGATGATTGGGTCTCGAGTGGAACATAGTCACGTAGAGAGGAAAAAAGACAATGGAAGAAAATGTCACTCGTTGTGACAAACGCAACAAACATACAGTACCGGACAAAAAGATATGAACTTTTGGTGTTTTCAGATGAAAAACGTTAACTTTGGGCGTCTGGGAAAGGATGTTAAACTAGATCGTTTGATTTGAAACTTTTTACAGCAACTCTAGAACTCTATTTTTGTAGTTGACAATTTTTTTGTATGACCTCTTCTAAAGATGATGTGTCCCTTTAAAGTGGGGCGATGCTAAATTTCCGCGCTTTTAGTGCAATGTTCACCGATTTTAGTGTCTTCTGCATTTCACGAGCCATATCATTTCTAGAAGAGTTCGTACAAAAAAGTTGTCAACTACAAAAATAGAGTTCTAGAGTTGATGTATACGCGCAAAAAGTTTCAAATCAAACGGTCAAATTTAACATCTTTTTCGAGACCCCAAAGTTGACGTTTTTCAACTGAAAACACCAAAAGTTCATATCTTTTTGTCCGGTACTGTAACATGGATGGTAACTCCACAATTGCGGCCGGTTATTTAGGACAGTGTAGGGTACAGTGGCACAATGAAGGTCCATTTGTCTCAGGGATTCTCTCAGTGAAGTTCAACGCAGCCAATGTGTCTTTGTCTCGAGACCCAACGATCGATTTATACATTTCCCGTCCTCTTCGCTCTTACTACTCTTAGAACACCTCTAGTGATAATACTGAAAAGTTCCTTTCTGGTGCAAGTTCGCTCCATCGGTAATTGGAAACTCGAAGTCTTGAAATGCGCTCTATTGATAATTCCCAGTCTGGAGTGATGGAAAGTTGCCCCATTGATAATTACGACGAATTGCAAATGTCGCAAACGGACTCTATTGATAATCAAAAAGTCTCTAAGATTCCTATTTAAGTCATTGCGCTTCATCGACTATTTGGAATATCATACCTTTTCGGGCTATGTAAATTTGCTCTACTGACAATCTCAAAGGAAAAAAAGTGGCATTGGCGAGATTTCTGCATGTGCGCTCCATTGATAAAGCAGCCAATTGTGTTAGGTCGTGAATGCGCTCTATTTGCAAAAACGTTTTCATTTCAGCAAAAATTTAAGTGTGCTCCACGGACAAGCCGTGCGGCTCAGAGGTGTGCAAAAGCGCTCTTATGCTAATCTGCCGATCCTTAGAATTTCATCAGATGTAAACGTGCTCCAATGATAATCCCTGAGAAAAATTGTCAATAGAGCGTATTTACAAACTTTTCTGGAAAACTTGGTTATATTATCAGTGGAGCGCACTTGCATCTCCAATCTGCAGCCAATGAGATAATGTCAATTGAGTTCATCAGTAGAGCACATTCACATAGTCAAATAAGTAAGAGTGTGAACGGAGCGCGATTACTGACCAGAGAGGTTTGAGATTTGCAAATTATCAATAGTGCACATTACCAACATATACCATTTTTCATTAATTCATGGCTGAAATTAGCAATGGAGCGTATTTTACAAGCCAAGGAAACTGAGCTGAGCTCAAAAAAAGGATTAAAAACTAATACTCGAACCAAAAACTTCATTAACAATGGCTAACAAACATTTGCAAAATTGATTCACCCCTGATAAAAATTGAAGCTTTGGCTTTTCCATCGAATCTCACAATATCCATTCCATTAGAGCACCAATGGGGTCGCTTATCATCAGTGAATGGAATTTGAAATTTTCTCTTCTCGGCTACAATTTTGTGAGGGATCCCTCTCATAATTTCTTCCACATTCATATCCCTCCAAAGTTCCTCTTCGAAATCCATTGACTTGATCTCCAGATACTTCAGTCTTCGATGGCACCCTTTAATCCATAATTTGAGGTATCGATTGACAAATTTATCTGACACATCCGACCAATCCAATTCGACACATTCACTATTCATGAATAGTAGGTCATCGAAGGTTATGATTCGAACGGCAGGGGTAAATAATTGAAGGTACTGGGAACTCTCTATGAATAATTTTTGAGGGTTGAAAAATGGGTTACGGTGTACTTCATATTGCTCAGGAGGTGGCAACACTTGAAGCAAATTTTGGGTGAATTCTCTATTCGGATGATCTTCTAGGGCAAGTCTGTCATAGGAGAATCCTTCTAGAAAATTTTGAATGATACTAACATGCGGTCGACAATGACGACTTATTTCCACTGTTAGCCCCTTTTTAATACTCAGAACCTTGAGAAAGTTTTGGATACACTTCTTCACAGTGATCCCAAGTACCTCTAGCTTCGAGCCATTTTCGCAAACTTTGATCTGGAAGCACTCTGGGTTCTCCAAAATCCACCCTGGTCTAACCGGTTGTAACTCGATTGTCGTATGTCTTCTCACAAACCATAGATGCAAGTTGACATAATCGTATCCGATGTATAGGCGAGAGGACCTTGGTGGGCGGAGCCAGTTTTTAGATATCAGCGAATGGGCTCGTTTGGAGAATAGCGAGAGGGTTAATCTGAAAAGTTGTATTATTCATAGAAGAGAAGAGCAAGGAAAACTTACACATTTGGAAACTCCATGTTCAGAAGTACATTTTTCAGAACGTTGGCGGGAAGGGTGAGAAGGGGAAGACGGTTATCCATAGTAACAAAGCGAAGAGCGTTAGAGCGAAGTTGGCAAATAGTCCTAGAATAACTCGCTGGGCAACGACTGGTGGTGCTTCTTGTGGAGGTGTCGCAAGGAGTACCGTTCTTCTTTGAGATTTTCTAGCAGTGTTAGGTTGCGAAGGGCTCGTCATAGAAAATCAATTCTCGACTATGACAGGAGATATTGATCTGCAATGCGCGCGCTGAAAGGCGGACCGCTGTGCCTAGTGAGGTTTTTTAGCTTAGCTCAATATCTGTCTGAAAAGTTTTTTTTCAGTTAAACAAGGTGCAAGGAAAACTTACACATGATATTATTGTTCAGAAGTACATTCTTCATAGCCACGGCGGCAAGGGTAAGAAGGGATAATCGGTTTTTCATGGTGAACGAGACACATACAAAATTTGGCATTGTACAACTTCCCGTCTTCCAGCTAGCGCATTACAGATCAATGCATTTCACCATTAACGGGAATTGATTTTCTCGTACTACTAGAGAATTTAGATGAAAAACGGTACCCCCTGTGTTAGCTGTTATTGGGCGGTTGTCAGAAAACAAGAAACTTGCAAACTTATCATTTATTGACAGTTGACCATGACATGAATCAAAAAAATAATGTCACAGAAATAGTGAAAAAAAATCTACAACGCATGTTATTAATGATGAGTTACAAACATTTTCAGATTTGATCCTTCAATACTGATTGTAGCCGTTGCCTTTCCATCATTACGAACAATATCCAATCCACTCGAGATCATGACGGTGAAAGAATCCATTCGATATTCATATGGAATAGGAAATTTTCTCTTACCAGGAATCATCTGATAATGAATCCCTCTCATGACCACATTTTCATCAATGTTTCTATTATCGATCTCCTCCTCGCAGACTGAGATCTGGAGGTTCTGCAACCTTCGATGACATCCTTTGATCCATAATTTGAGAAATCGATTAATGAATTTGTCTGGCAATGCACACCATTCAAGATCGATATATTCACTATTCATCGACATAAGTTCATCAAAGCTGATTGCCAATGCGGCGGAGCCATTGATCATGAGGCACTGTGAACTCTCCATGAAAACGTTCTGCTGGTAGCCTGGTTCGATAGCAGGATAATCGAATATTTCATATTGCTCCGGGAATGATAAAAGTTGGAATATGCTTTGTATAAAATCACTCTGCTCTTCAACCATCACAAATCTTTTATAAAGTAGTCCCTCAAGAAATTTGGAAATATTCGTAGCAGGCGTTGTTTCAGGAGTGCAACTAGAGCTTATGGTCAATTCTTCTACTAGCTCCATATTCAGAATACCAATAAACTTCTGGATGCACTTGGTCACTGCGATCCCAGATACTTCCAAAGTCCGATAAGTTGTGTGCGGCTCATCAATCGCAAACTCGAAGTGTTTCGTATTCTCTAGGCTTGAATGACCGTCACCGTTAATCGGATAAAAATCAATAGTCGTTGTTCTCCCTACAAACCATAGAGACAATGATACATAGTTGGTTCCAAAACAAAGACGAGATCCCCATGGAGGGCGGAGCCAGTTTTTAGATATCAGCGAATGGGTTCTTTTGGAGACTAGCGAGAGGGTTAATCTGAAAAATTTTGTTATCCATACAGTTCGGTCAATATCGACAGGGCTATCCCCTAAATATGGTGTTCTGAGAAAATTATTTTTCTTACGTTCAGTCAGGTTTCCATCGACAAAAATATCTGCATCATCATAAAAACAGGATTCTCTGAAATTCAGAGTCACCAAAATTCAAAAAGTTTCGAAAGTTGGCAGAAGACTGAAAATTCTTGTAGGATTAATTGGGAAACGCCCAGAAACGACGGAAAAATAACATAGAAAGTCATTTGGCACGAAAATCTGACCACAATTATCACTGAAATACCGAAATTTCCATACTTGTTACGGGCCGGGCCGGGCAGGTGGAAGAATTTTTACCTGCCCGGCCCGTTCGGCCCGCGGGCTGGGCAGGCCAATCACAAGTATGGAAATTTCCAAGTGGTCCCATCGATATTGACTGGTTGAATGTAGACCCTTTCGTTATTACGGGGTCATGAAAAACGACAGAGACATGACATTTTGTTTCCCGGGGTATTTTTAGATTTTGAATCGATTGGCGTTTACAGATTTTTGATATCTCATTTCTTTTTCTCAGGACACCACATTTAGGGGGTGGTCCTATCAATATTGACCGCACGGTAGAAGGGAAAAACTAGGAAAACTTACACATTTTGAAACTCCATGTTCAGAAGTACATTCTTCAGAGCGTTGGCGGGAAGGGTAAGAAGAGAAAGTCGGTTGTCCATGGTGAAGGAGAGACAGAAAAAACTTTGAATATGACGAAAGGTTCTAGGATCCGTCTTTCCGCACCTCGCTGAACAATGCTGCTAGCTCTAACAAGGTATCGATTTTCTAAGACTCTTTCTTTGTTTTGCAGAATATTGAGCTACACTAAAAATGTCACAGTGGCCCGTCCTCCAGCGCGCGCATTGCACATCAATATCTCTCGCTATAGCCGAGAATTGATTTTCTATGACGAACCCTTCGCAACCTCTGCTAGAAAATCATAAAGAATAACGGTACACCTTGTGACGCCTGCACAAGTAGCACCACTAGTCGTTGCCCAGCGAGTTATTCTAGGACTATTTGCCAAATTCGCTCTGTTACTATGGATAACCGTCTTCCCATCCTCACTCTTCCCGCCAACGCTCTGAAAAATGTGCTTCTAGCAATGAACTTTCAGCATGTGTAAGTTTTCCTTGTCCTCCCCTTCTATGAATAATACAACTTTTCAGATTAACCCTCTCGCTAGTCTCCAAACGAACCCATTCGCTGATATCTAAAAACTGGCTCCGGCCACCATATGGATCTCGTCTTAGTTTTGAACCCCACTATGTGTCATTGCGTGTATGGTTTGCAGGGAGAAAAACGACTATTGATTTTTATCCGATTAGCGGTGACGGTCAGTCAAGCCTAGAGAATACGGAACACTTCGAGTTTGCGGTTGATGAACCACGCACACGTTATCGGACTTTGGAACTGTCTGGGATCGCAGTGACCAAGTGCATTCAGAAGTTTATTGGTATTCTGAATATGGAGCTAGTAGAAGAATTGACCATAAGCTCTAGTTGCACTCCTGAAACAACGCCTGCTACGAATATTTCCAAATTTCTTGAGAGAATACCTTATGAGAGATTTGTGATGTATGAAGAGCATGGTGATTTTACACGAAGCATATTCCAACTTTTATCACCCCCGGAGCAATATCAAATATACAATTATCCCGCTGTCAAACCAGGCTACCAGCAGAAAGTTATTATGGAGAGTTCACAGTGCCTCATGTTCAAACGCTCCGCCGCGTTGGCAATCAGCTTTGATGACCTTCTGTCGATGAATAGTGATTATATCGATCTCGAATGGTCTGCATTGCCAGACAAATGCATTAATCGATATCTCAAGTTATGGATCAAAGGATGTCATCGAAGGTTGGAGAGCCTCCAGATCTCAGTCTCCGAGGAAGATATTGGTCTTAGAGAAGTTGATGCAGCTTTGGTCATGAGAGGGATTCATCATCAGATGATTCCTGGTGAGAGAGAATTCCCTATTTCATATGCATATCGAAGGGGTTTATACACAATCACGATCACTGATGGAATGGATATTGTTCGTTATGATGGAAAAGCGACGGCTACTATTTGTATCCAAGGTTCAGTTCTGCAAATGGTTGTAACTCATCATTAATAACATGCGTTGTAGATTTTTTTCACTATTTCTGTGGCATTACTTTTTGATTCGTGTCATTGTTAACTGTCAATAAATGATACTTTTTGTAAACTTTTGATTTTCTAGATCTTCTTTTAGACTGCCATGATAGGCCACATTTCAATGCTTCCTTCATTTTTTTGTAAATTATCCCATTAACGATTTTCTCCAAGGGGCAACGCGCTCCATCGCAATTTCGGCTGAAATTTGAATTTTCAGATTTCCCGCCGTTTTTCGGTGGGTGTGTGGACTCCTCGTGGACAACTCAGGCAGCAGTCGAATTGTCCACGAGGAGTCCGTGCACCCACCGAAACATGTTTCGCTGTTTTCAAAACGGCGGGAAAGCTGAAAATTCAAATTTCAGCCAAAATTGCGATGGAGCGCGTTTCCCCTTGGGGAATATCGCAAATAAAATCGGCGGTTTTGGAGATTTTCATATAGAAAACAACAAAAAATAAATAATTCATTTCTATCAACTAGTACTATTTATCCAAATCAAGCTCCCTTTCTCAATCATCAGATTCCGTCATAACTGGCACCGGATCCGGTCTCGTATCAACATTGATTCCTCTCTTCAACATGAACGCCACGAATTCTGTCTCCGTAAAAATCGAGTAGATCGCATCGTTTTTGTAAGTTTCCAAGTTCTGATTCCCATCATGAATCAAGAAAATCGGTCCGAGATGAACATGAAGATACGGGTGAGCGTCTGGTTTAAAGAATCCACGTTCTGGAAGCTGGTTGGAGCAGAAGAGACCACCATGGGCGGTAACGATGGTGGCAAGGTTGACAACTGAACATCTAGAATATTTTTGGGAATTCAGAATATTTAAATAAGGACTCTGACCAAAAATTTTTATTGCTGTCGATACGTAAAAATGTGCGTAGATCCCAAAACTCATAATGAAAATGCTCAAAAATCACTCTGAAACCCCGAAAAATGGCTCCGAAATGAGCGAAAATCGTAGAAGTTGTTTCGGATGGCCGTGGCCGAGTTTTCCAAAAAAGGGGCGGAGCCGACTGCAAAGGCGCTCATTGGCTGACTCCGCCCCTTTTTTTGGGAAACTCAACCCCAGACAACTTCTGCGAATTTTGTTCATTTCAAAGCCATTTTTCGCGGTTTTAGAGCAATTTTTGAGCATTTTCATTATGATTTTTGGAATCTACGCATATTTTTACTTATTTTAAAGAAATAAAAATTTTGGGTAGAAATCCTTTTTTTAAAAACTCACGTCCAGGATACTCTGGAATCAGAACAACTACATAGACGCCGTGCAAGTACGGTATCGCTCCTTTAGCCATTGCCATCGACCATTGGAGTACTGTATCATAGACCACGCCCTTATAGCGGACCTTCTCTACCAGATATTTAGAATCTTTTTGGATCAACTTCCGATTTTTAAGACAGTCCGTCATCCAGGTCTCACGAACGATAATGACGCCACTGAGAATCCAGAGCACAGTTTCGAGGTCTTCAATTTCGAAGATACCTTCTGAATCTGTGTGGACGACGCGATGAGTGGTGTTGGGCGAGGCTTCAAAAGAGGTCTGGAAAATTGGAATTCAGTTCTCAGAAGGACATTTCGCAACTAGTCATTTCACAACTGCGACATTTCACAACTAAGACATTTCGCAACCGGTCATTTCGCCCCCGCGCCAATCCGCAACCACGTAATTTCAAAACCACGAAATCCAGAATTTTTGTAAAAAATTCATAAAAGATTTCGAGTGTTGATGATAACCTGGAATGATTTACAGTACCCTCATTCACATACAACCTTAATGAATGTAAAGTGGACTAGTTTATAAAGTTGCGAAACGACTGGTTGCGAAACGTCCAGTTTCGAAATGTCTTGGTTGGGAACTGTCGTGGCTGCGAAATTGACGTGAGTAACGAAATGACTAGTTGCGGAACGTCTGGATTGCGAAATGTCTCGAGGCCAGAATATCAGATTTTCAAAAAACCTGGAAACTCACCACACTCTGAAAAGCGTGCATAAACTCATCCGTCACTGCCTCATCCGTCGAGTTATCCAAATAAATATGAAAACTGCTCCATGGGAATTCTTCAGGCACGCGAGCTCGGAATTTTCGTTTTCTGTATTTTTTATAAATCTTCTCCACTTCATCGTATCTCTCTGTGCCTTCTGAAGCCGTAGTTTGACTTTCGCGCCAATTTTTTGGAATCATTTCCTCGGGGGTCTTGTTTTTTGCATTCAGATAGGCTCGGTCGGCTCCATTTTTGATGAGAATCTCGACGATTTCTGGGTATCCTCGCTTGGTGGCCACGTGGAGGGGAGTGTTGCCGTGTTCTGAAAATTTCATAGAGTTCTGGAAATTGACGTTTTCAGAATTACGAGCTTCCAAATTCAGAAAATTTCAAAATACTCACGATTAAATACATTGATATAGGCTCCCTTTTTGACACATTTCAGGGTGTTAGTCGGATTGATTTCTCTGACGGCGTCGTGCAGAGCATTCTTCTGCTCGACTCGATCCATAAAGAGCTGAAAAATGTGAAGAAGTCTAAAAAGTGGGCGGAGCCTGAAGCGGGCGGGGCCTAAAAAGTGGGCAAAGTCTAATTGAACCACTTTTAGAGTAGACTTAGCCTTGTGGGCAGAACCATTAGGTGGGCTCAACTCCGGGACATTTCGCAACCAGTCGTTTCGCAACTACGACAATTCGCAACCAAGAGGTTTCGCAACTGCGACAACTCGCAACCAACACGTTTCGAAACTGGACGTTTTGCAACCAGTCGTTTCGCAACTCTTTAAACGAGGTCACTTTACGTTGTATAGAATTGAGGGTATTGTGAACTATTCCAGGTTACAGTCTACATTTGAAAAGTTATGATTTTAACTGAAACTTTCTACAAGACTCCTGGATTTTGTGGTTTCGAAATGACGTGGTTGCGAAATGTCGTAGTTGCGAAACGTCGTAGTTGCAAAACGAGTGGTTGCGAAATTGATGTGAGTTGCGAAATGTTGCTGTTGCGAAACGACTGGTTGCAAAATGTCTAGGAGCCGTGGGCTGAGTCTAGAAAGTGGGCGGAGCTTCGAAAATGTTCTTACCGAATATCTCCACCTCTTCTCATAATCTTGTGGCTTTGCGAAATAGTACAAGTAGAGTCTTCTGATCCGTTTTCTTCCAGATTTTGTCAAAGACAGAATCAGAACTACAGTAATCAAAATGAGAAGGAAGACACCAAGACAGAGGAGGGTGGCTGTGAGGTAGTTGTGCTCGACTCTAGAAATTTCAGAATTTCAAAATCATCAAATATTTTGTCATCTTACTCATGATGATGTTGCTTGTTGATGCCGAAAACATCATCGAAATAAATTCTCAACTCATCGAAACTCAACGAGGCCGCATGCAGATACCCTTTGTGACTGGCGAAATCCATATCCAACTTCTCCAAATTTTCGAGAGCCTCAATGACTGTCTGGTTTTCTGATGCTTGAGTCATCTTGAAATAGTTCCACAAATGCTTGAACACTTCTGGAAATCCATGAACTTTTGTCGCCTCGTCTAGAATTTTTCGCATTGTCAGAATTCCCTTATCCTTAACAGTTCCAGCGAAATCATTGAGTTTGCTCAGCTCTTCAATCAGTTTTGGAATTTCTTGCTCTCGTTTAGGCCAGAAGTTTTGAACCGATGGTATATGGATGTATTGGAGAACACGTTCAGAAAATTTTTCTGGGAAGTGGATTGATTCCAGGAGGTATTTCTGAAAGAAGATCGATGAAAAATGATGATGACTTCTTTAAATTTGGGCGCCCCGACGTTTCGCAACTAGTAATTTCGCAACTCCGACTATTTGAAACGCTCGTCGATTTTGCAACCACGATGTTTCGCAACCGACACATTCCGCAACTAGACATTTCGCAACCAGTCATTTCGCAACTTTGTAAAATGACGTAGTTGCGGATTGTCGCGGTAGCAAAATGGCCGAGGGCGAAATGTCTCGGAGCCAAAATTCGGTCCAAAATTGATTGAGGTACACTAAGAAATATAGTTGTTTGCGGCGAGACCCAAATAGGTCAAAAATTTTCAATACAGACTTAATTATGCTTATATTCAAGCCCTACGAAAATCAACTTCTGTGGTAGTAAATTTGTAAAAATTGGACCAAAACTGGCTGGCATGTATTGTACCCCATTTGTGGTATGGGGTTTTAGCCGAGACTAGGCTCAAAAGAACCAGCAGAAAAATCTAAGGTATACCCCAAAACGATTTTTGCTATCATTTGGTCGTTTTCGAGAAAATCGACTTTAACCAAAAATTTCAAAAATTTTAAAATTTCAAGTTCAAACGAACACAACTTTGTTCATTATTGCTCAATTTTTGAAAACTAAAGTACATATAGTAGCCAAATATCTGTGAAATATCTTGCAAAAAAGAACTCCATTCAATTCCATCTTTCTAAAAAGTTATGAGTCCAGAAGCAAAGTCGCCCTATTGACAACTTTTGCCTAAAAGGAGTGTCACCCACTTTGGTGATTTGAAACATGTTTTAAACGATTTGTCATGTTTAATTTACTAAGCATGCCTGTTTTCGGCCAATTTTAACCGTAAATTTTGATTTTGGACAAGTTTGAAAAAATCGATTTTCGTGAAATTTTTTGAAAAGTAAATTTTTGAAAACAAGTTTGTACAGGATGTATGAGTTAACTGTATGGCATATTTTTTGGCTTGTTCTCAGCTTCAAAATGCGCTATTAATCTACAAATAATATCAAGTTTGAAGCTAGTTACGGTCTCTGGAAGTCTA
The DNA here is from genome assembly GCA_963932045.1 of Caenorhabditis sinica. Taxonomy (NCBI): domain Eukaryota; kingdom Metazoa; phylum Nematoda; class Chromadorea; order Rhabditida; family Rhabditidae; genus Caenorhabditis; species Caenorhabditis sinica. Next base: position 18,851,312 of record OZ009943.1, read on the forward strand.
CAGGTTGGATTCCTCAGTGGTTGAGAAAATCGAAAAAATGAAAATCAAGTTAGAGACTCGAATTTTTTTGCATCATGTAGGGTTTTTGATTTAAAACAATGTTTTCAACTGTAACTTTTTCTCATCTCTTCATATTCCTGCTATAAATCAAAATTTTACAAAGACCACCATCATAAATAAGAATTGAGGAATATCTCAATTTATGACCGGAAGATGAAGAGATGAGAAAAAGTTGCAGTTGAAAACATTGTTTTAAATCAAAAACCCTACATGATGCAAAAAAATTCGAGTCTCTAACTTGATTTTCATTTTTTCGATTTTCTCAACCACTGAGGAATCCAACCTGTAGACTTCCAGAGACCGTAACTAGCTTCAAACTTGATATTATTTGTAGATCAATAGCGCATTTTGAAGCTGAGAACAAGCCAAAAAATATGTCATACAGTTAACTTATACATCCTGTACAAACTTGTTTTCAAAAATTTACTTTTCAAAAAATTTCACGAAAATCGATTTTTTCAAACTTGTCCAAAATCAAAATTTACGGTTAAAATTGGCCGAAAACAGGCATGCTTAGTAAATTAAACATGACAAATCGTTTAAAACATGTTTCAAATCACCAAAGTGGGTGACACTCCTTTTAGGCAAAAGTTGTCAATAGGGCGACTTTGCTTCTGGACTCATAACTTTTTAGAAAGATGGAATTGAATGGAGTTCTTTTTTGCAAAATATTTTACAGATATTTGGCTACTATATGTACTTTAGTTTTCAAAAATTGAGCAATAATGAACAAAGTTGTGTTCGTTTGAACTTGAAATTTTAAAATTTTTGAAATTTTTGGTTAAAGTCGATTTTCTTGAAAACGACCAAATGGTAGCAAAAATCGTTTTGGGGTATACCTTAGATTTTTCTGCTGGTTCTTTTGAGCCTAGTCTCGGCTAAAACCCCATACCACAAATGGGGTACAATACATGTGGGTTACGGTTGTTTGAAGTTTTGGGCACTTTTCGTTGTGAACCCCAAAAAATGAAAAATTATCCAACCCCGGACAATTCGGCTCCGAGACATTTTGCAACCAGTCGTTTCACAACCCCGACGTTTCGCAACTCATGTCAATTTCGCAACTATGACATTTCGCTACCAGTCATTTCGCAACCGCGGCAGTCCGCAACCACGCCATTTCGAAACCACGAAATTCGGCTCCGCGACACTTTGCAACCGGTCATTTCGCAACTAGGCCAGTTCGCCACACGTTGCATTTTTAATTTAAGAAATTTTCAATACTTTCAAGTGTGGAGGAACTCAAGCGTGGCGAAATGTCACAGTTGCGAAATGACCGGTTGCGAAACGTCCAGTTTCGAAATGTCTTGGTTGCGAACTGTCGCGGTTGCAAAATCGACGTGAGTTGCGATATGTCGTAGTTGCGAAATGACTTGTTGCGAAATGTGCCGGATCGTTTATTCCCAAATCACATTTTTGACCTACCCTCGAATTCCATGCCCGTGACATATCCCTCAACACAATCATTCCTCTTCCAAGACTCAACAACATCTCCATTGGATTTTCCAATTTCAACACAGGATTATCCTCATGGTCTTTTTCCACATATTTTGGGCCAATATCCCTGACAAACTGTTCCACTGTCAGAGTCTGGTTTTTGAAGGCAGAGAAAAGTTTAAGAACATTTAAAGATTCCTGGATTCGGCCAACATCCGAAAGTGCACGGACTCGTGCAATGTAATTGACGACGTCGGTAAGATTCTGGGGATTCAGATGAGAGGATTTCAGGCTTTTGACGCATTCCCGAATCGATTTGAGGGAGTTCACAGCGTTTGTTGTGTTTTCGACCATGACTTTTTTGGCGAAGGAGTCTTCAGTTCTGAAATATTTTGAAAATTTGGGATTTTGAATTCTCAAAAAACCCCTACCTCAACTTCCGAATCCTACTGAAATGCTGTTGAAACTGTTCATCCAATTTCGTAAATCCCTCAATCAGCTTCTTCAAATTCGAAAATTGCTGTTCATCTGGAAATTTCTTCAAAATTTCAGAAGACGACGTCGTCGTGTTGAATTCTCTCAAATCATTCTCCAATCCCTTTATCGAAACTTCCGGAAATTTTTCGATAGTCTCACTCATTGCTCCCACAAATCCATGGACTTCCATCAGAATCTCCAATCCCTCAAATTTTTTCACCAAATCAAACTTCGTCTCCTTCAAAGTTCCACATTTTTCGGGGTAATGAATTTTGAAGTTTTTGATTTCCTCCATTTTTTCTTCTGGATTTTTGAAAGAATCAACATCGACCATTTGTCTTGCTAACATGGATCCGCTCCCTTTATGCTTCATAAATTCGATTTTGAAATTTTCCCATCTCTCTCCCAACGTCTTCATTTGTTCTCCAAACTGCAACAAATTTAGATTCAACTCATATTTTTAGAACATTTTAGTGGTTTTCGATCTTCGGGTCTTGTCACGAAAACTACCATATTTCGGGCAATTTTTCTCCGAATTTGGTGAAAATTATACGAATCGAAAGGGTTTAAAGAGAACGTCAAAATGAGTATAACCATGGTTAGATTCTAAAATTTAGCAGTTTCGGGTTCCGCCGCGAAAACTTCGAAATTTGGGCTCCGCGACACTTCGCAACCGGTCATTTCGCAACAGTGACATTTTGCCACGCATGAGAGACACAGTTGAAAATTATGAAAATTTCTCTAAATAAATATGCAACGTGTGGCGAACTGTCGTAGTTGCGAAATGACCGGTTGCGAAGTGTCGCGGAGCCGAAATTTTCAATCAACCGTATCTTGCTCAATTTTGCTTCGAATCTTGCGGAAAATATACAAATCGACAGAAAATAAAAAGAGATTCAAAATGGGTATAATCACGGTTAGTGATGCAAAATCTAATTTTTTGGGTCCCGCCACGAAAATGTCAACAATTTAAAACTACCGTATCTTGGCCCATTCCGGTCTAATTCTGGGGAAAAGTATAACAATCAACAGAAATGATGATAGCCTCCAAAAACGCATAATTTCGAAAAGGTGAACAAATTTCATGATTTTGGGTCCAGCCACGAACATTTCAACAATTCAAAACTACCGTGTCTTGGTCAGATTTGATACAAATCCGGTGGAAAGTTTACGAGTTGGCCGAACTTCGAAAGAGCTCTGATTTGAAGAATTTTTAGTTTTTTGTCCTGCCTCGGAAAATTCCGATTTTCAAAAAACTGCATATCAGCCAACTTTTGCCTATACTCAATGGAAAATAAACTATTTTTTTTTACATTCGGATAGAAAATTTTTCAAAACTATCACCTGAAAAAACCCATCCAACTCTTTTCTCAAGTTCTCCATACTTTTCCCTCTGCCAACTTTCTCCAAAAACCATTCACTCTTCAAATCTTCTTCTACTTTCGCCATATCTCCAGGTTCCAAAAATCCCACAGTCAGTGTGATTTCCGGCTCCGTTTCCATCGGAAACATCGAGTTCAAAGTGGCCATGGCTTCGTGGAAAATGGCTCCAGTGGTTGGGTTTTGATCTACACGACTTTCCCTTTTTGATCTACCATTTTTTGACCACAACTTCTTAGTGGTACTGTAGATTTTTTCAACAAGTGTCAAATAATCAGATGGGGGAATTGAAGGCGTTGCGATGGTTCCGAATTGAGTCAAAGAATTCTTCAATTTTTGAAAATTTTCAATTTCCGACTTGAAGTTTTGAAAATTCTGAAGCTTTTTGGAATCTGCCAGGTTTTCAAAACATTCTTGAATATCTTCAGTAAAATTTCCAATGTATTCGACTCCAGATTTTTGGACGTTTTCGTTCTCTGACCCCAAAAACTTTCCATAAGTACTCAAATTTTGAAAACTTGAGCATGGGAGGAAATTGTCTTGAAATTCTGGTGCATAAACCTTGTCAAAGAAGGCGTTGATATTTTCAGATTTTCCGAAAATTTGTAAATCTTCTACACATCCGAATTCCTCCGTCACCGCATCCAACCATTTCCTTCCAGCTTCCAAATTATCCCATTTTTCTTTCTTGAAATTCCTCAAATCCGCGGTACTGTAGTTCAAATGCTCCATTGCTCCTTCTAACATTTTCAAGTTATACGTCATCAAAATTGTAAAATTTTTCGAGTCCGTCTTCAGAAGTTCTGTGATGACGTCACTGACTTTTACGGACTTCTTGATGGCCGCGGATTGGAGAGCGATGGCGTTGGTGATGCGGGTTACTGTGGCGAGCTCATTGTAGACTGTGGTGAGGTTGGATGCTGAAAATTTTCAGATGAAAATATAGATCATAAAATTTGGAAAAATTTTCTATTTGGTAGTTTTTCTCTAGCTAGAAGGGGTCTCAAGATATAAAAGTTTGAAATTTGACTACTTTAGAGTTTTTATAGAGTTACGAAACGACTGGTTGCGAAACGTCCAGTTTCGAAATGTCTCGGTTGCGAATCGTCGCGGTTGCGAAATTGACGTGAGTTGCGAAATTTCGTAGTTGCGAAATGACTACTAGCGAAATGTCCCGGAGCCGCTTTTCAACTCACAATTCTCACTTTTCGAATCCTCCTCTTCTCCAGCTCCAAAACTTCGAGTTACCAGAAATACGATTGCGATGAAAAATGGGCACCAACGCATTTCCGAATATTTGTAACAATCAATCAAAACTTTGTGCTTTTTCTGAAACTTTTTGGGATTTTCAAAAAATTTCTGAATTTTTAGAAACTCACAAAGTTTGATGGTGATCGGAGAGCGAACTGACTTTCTGAAAACTGGATTTTTGGAAACTTTTTGGAATCCACCGAAAACTACGTGGATCCGGAAATCTTGATGAGAGATTTTGGGTTTTTGGAACATGGGTTTTTATAACTAGACATCTTGTGAGATGGGTCACATTCTGCAAAAATCGAAAGTTCTGAAAATCTGAAGTTCAGAGTTTAACAGAAAGAGTTTGCCTGGTGATCTTGAATATGAGTCCGTTCTAAATGTTCCTAATAATAATGGCTCCAGGACACTTCGGTACTAGTCATTTCGCAACTAGGATGTTTCGCAACTCAGGTCGATTTCGCAACCGGAACAATTCGCAACTAAGAGATTTCAAAACTGGACGTTTTGCAACCAGTCGTTTCGCAACTCTATAAACTAGTCTAATTTACGTTCATTAAGGTTGTATGAGATTGAGGGTGTTGTGAACTATTCCGGGTTATTGTCTACATTTGAAAAGTTGTGATAACTGGAACTTTCTACAAAACTCCTGGTTTTTGTGGTTTCGAAATGACGTGGTTGCGGATTGTCGTGGTGCGAAATGACCGGTAGCGGAATGTCGTAGTTGCGAAATTGATGTGAGTTGCGAAGTGTCATAGTTGCGAAACGACAGGTTGGGAAATGTCTCGTAGCCATAATAATGGATTTATCTTGATTTGAGATTCTTCTTTTGCGCACTATCAGATTCTTCAAGAGCATTTATCCGATCATGTACATACATACACCGAAAAAAAACATATAAAAAGGCTTCATTATTTAGCTCCCGACATCAAGGCTTCAATTTCGATATTATCGGTTTTGAAGATCCAAGATGAGTGCTAAAAATGTTTCTGAAAGTAGTTACTTCTTTTCAGTAGCTTTTATCAGTCTTGTAGTCTGGCATTCTGAAAAGAACAGGGACCTGTGATAAGAATATTTTGACAGGGGTAATTCTGACGATATTTCGGAAACATTATTATTTTATTTAGTTTGTTGAGAGGTACAAAACGAGCAACTCTCAGCGGCCACGGGATGGATAGATTGGTGGCACCAAGATACAACATGCCAAAGAATGTTCTAACATTCATAACTTTGTCAAAACTCATTTTCCTGCTTCGAAAATTGTTGCAATCGATTTAACTTGTCTGAAATCACTTTTAATGGTATAAATTGTGCGCACAACCACGTTCAGCTCCTCATGCCGCTTCGGACGAGTGTCTAAACTTTACAAAGACCAGCGATTATGACTCAATCCGTCGTTGTTGCCACTTCTACGACCGCCAAATATCTCAAAAGTGACCCTTTTAAATCCTCTAACTTATCCGAAACTAGCGGTAATGTTTCAAAACCTATACCATCTTACTCAGCTCATCAAGACGCGTCGAATGAGTGGCTAAACTTTGTAGAAACATGAACCCAATGACTCATTCCAGTGTTGTTGCCACTTCCACGACCGCCATATACCTCAATCATGACATGTTCTAGCTTCCATAAATCTTTGGAAACTAGATGTATGGTTTCAAAACCTATACCATCGTGCTCAGCTCATCAAGACGCGTCGAACAAGTACGAAACGACCTGAAATTTCCATGAGAACCGGTGGAGAAGGGGAAATAAAGACCGGCGGGCGGCGCAACGGCACCGATGTGGCGGAAAGGGGCTTCAGGGCTTCAGATGGGACTGTTTTGGTCCAGTTTAGAGTTTCAGAGCTACTGGATTCACGACGCTTTGCTCTCGAATTCCCTACCAGCCGCCGTTTCCCACGCAAATCGAACATACGGGACCACACTCCTCATCATCATTATCCATTCTTGGAGGCTCTTTTGGCTCTTTCTCCGTCCGATAGAGAGCAATATGAGAGCTGCCACCATTCAAAGAAAAACGACGACGTCTCGGGGAGACTCCATAATCGACATTGAAAACACGACGACGGGAAATGAGAAGAAGAAGAAGGAAAAAAACGACGGCGAAGACTCCTCCACTCACCACCGACACACAAAACATTTGAAAAGGAGTGCGTGTGCTCACTTTTCCACTCCTATATATGCTCCTCCACATCTAGAGCCAAGGCTCTTCTTCTTCTTCTTCTTCTCCAGTATGTGTGTGTGTTATTGGTTCTGGCGATGGGACGGACGGAAGAAGAAAAAGAAGAAGAAGAAGACGACAGAAGAACTGAATAGAAGAAGAAAAAAACGAAAGAAAAACGGGGCAGCAAGAGCAATCGTTGTCGAAAATGAGACACACACTTGCCGTGGCGGGAGCTCTCGTCCTAGGGGCACGGCCACGGAGAGCATGTGAGAGCTCGTTGTTGGAGGAGCCGCCGCTTTTTTTATTTTTTTTTCTCCTCGTCGTCGTCTTCAGCCATTCTTGTCATCGTCGTTGCCGTTTTCGCCGTACTCGATTTGATAGTGGTGGATTCATTTCGGAGCTGGGATTCTGGGGCCTACGGTTAGTGGATATTGGAATCTGGATCGTTGAGGAGGTGTGGCACCGAGGATCAGGGCTTTGCCCGGATTTTAGGTTTTTGGATCTAGGACAAATTTCCCGTTCTAGTCTTGGCTCGTAAGGGAACATGGTTGTGACAGGAAGACGGTGTGGGTTCGGCTGGAGACGATTACTACAGTACCGGCCATTGTGATATTCGTTTTCGTCGTATTCAATAGAAAATCGTCAACTTCGATTAGCTGAAAAAGTTATTCAAAGTCACTTTTTCTATTTGAAAATTTGAGAGTGAATTAATCAAACTTTGAACTTTCATTTTGTAGTTGACAGCTTTTTTGTACAAGTTCACCCTGCCAAGATATAGCCCGTCGAAAAAAAAACGTTTGAAAATTTTAGAGTATCAGCACTGAAATCGACAAAATTTGGCATCGCCGGAGGTTTCAGTGCGTAACTATTTTGATTGAAGAGATACAAAAAAGATGCCAACTACAAAATTAAAGTTCAAGGTTTCATTCATATAATGTTCAATTCTCAAACAGGAAAAAAACTACTTCGAATTAGTTTTTCAGCCACTCAAAGTTGGCGTTTTTCCACTGAAAATGACAAAAAACGAATATCATTATGGCCGGTACTGTAATCTTAATGTAATCTTTTCAACTGCCTAGATGTCTTCCGTCATAACGTGACTGCCAGTGGATTAATTTTTTTGAAGCCTGTTTAGGTTGACTGGATATTTGATCACGGCAACCCCTAAATGTGGAGTATGCACTGAATTTTGTTGTGTAGTGGGCCATCCCACCAGTGCGCTAGCTCTGCCGGTTATCGTAAGTCCGAAAATCTGGGCAGGGTGTTTCTGTGTTTTAAAGATTAGATTTTCTAAATATGGAATCAACTAGATCAATTCTGTAATTCTAGGATGTTTGGATCTTAAACACAAGTGAAAACTGATGACCCAAAATTAGGTCTGAGGCACATATTTCAGTCCTAAACTCGGGCTTGCTGACAAGCTGAATTTACTTAGTTAGGCTTACTTAGCAGTTCGATGCTTAATTAGTTGAATCCTTTATTTTTACCGTATGCTTCATCTGTTGTGCTGTTGCATTTTGACTGTTTGAATAGTAAATTTGAATGGACTAAGTTACCATGACAATCTCATACCCTGAATTCTCGAAGTTAGCAGAACATGAGGCAACAACTCCCTTCGAACTTACTCCGAGTCGGTGTCCCTCAACCTCTAAACTGGATACTGAAGTACATACTGTACTATTCTAGGTACTGTACTATCCTAGATACTGTACTCTCCTTAGTTATCGAAAAACTTTGAAATTCGCGCCGTACCAGTTTCTTCTCGAAAATCCCATTGCAAGCCGAGAATTCCTCGAGTTTTTGAACATCGCAGCTCACATTCCTCCCCATCTCGCCGCCGCTCAAAAAATCCCACGAAAATAAAATTTTGCTACACATTACTAATTGTGCCGCCCTCCCTTCTCAATCCGCTCCTTTTCATAAGAGACATACGAGACTACTCTTATTCGCCGAGAATTCATTCATTCATTCGATGTCGCATGTTTTCCGTGTGTGTGTGCCGTCGCCGCGGTCGTCGTCGTCAAATCTCCGTGAGGCGGCTCTCGTTAGAGCCCGATGAAAGTTATAGACACACAACATTTATATGATTTGACTTTTCTCTTCTTTTTCCTCTTATTCGACTTTTTTCGTCGGCTACTGAGTAGCCAGATATCTCGCCAGTGAATGTAAGTTGGTTATCTTTCGTATTTTGGTGAAAGAGGTTGGTGGTTAGCATGGCAACGTTTGTAGGTAAGCTTTTTGGATCCGGATTGGATTCAGATGAGCCTTTTCTTGTTCAATCCTATTATCCCTGTTGTGCTGAATTTCAAGGTTCAAATCTTGCGGATCCCTGGCAAGACAGCTCCGCGAAACTCCGCCACTGTGACGTTTTGTAACTGTGACATTTCGCCACACGTGAGCTCCTCCACAGCTGAAAAATTTGAAATTTTCCCTAATAAAAATGCAACTTGCGGCGAACTGTTGTAGTTGCCAAATGACCGGTTTCGAAGTGTCGCGGAGCCGACAAGACTAAGCCTCCCCGGATCTCACCGTACCAATTTATTTTGCCTACACTAGACCCAGCCCAACATTTCCTATGAACCTATGTTTCCTTCCATATGCTTATAGACATGTCCATTCTCAGCTAGAACCAGATTAGGCACACAAACAAAAGCAGGTGCCATAGTCGTCCTCATCATGCCCTTTCTTCTTTCTCCCACCATATGCCCTCATTCATCTCCGTTAGCCGTCTCTTCCTCCGTGAGGTTTTGACTCTTCTTCTTGTCTTCTGGCTTCTTCTTCCATTTTGTGTTTCTCTTCTCTCGAAATACATATATCCATTTGGTTATGCGTAGTCCGCTTCGGAGACTTCGTTCGGAGTTGGAGTCGGAGGGCTTCCCTATGTTGGATTGCCGAATTGAGATGAATATTTGTTGACATCTTCTATTTTTAGCAGAAGGTAGAAAGTAGAAAGTCTAGACAAGTTGCGTGAGAATAAAAAAGATCCTGGATTACTGGACTTCAATCAGAAAGCTCAAAGCAGACTTAGTTCGAGTTCAAAGGTAGCTCTGATTTATTCTGATTATTACGCTTAACAAGGAATCTGCAAGACCTCGTAAGTTTGGAACTTATTGAAATTTTTACCAGAGACACCTCTTGGGCTATCTAGGAATACCTGAAAATATTGGAATCCGCTCGCCACTTCTGGCCGAGATATTGGAGCTCAAAGTTAAAAATGGACCATTTCAGTACTAAAATGTGCACTTTCAAGCTCGATTTTCTCGAGTTCCAGACGGTTATAAGTATTTAAATTTGAAGTATATAGGTAAAATTAGCTGCATTTTTGGAATTATACGCTTCTGCAAAATTATTATTTTCTCAAAATTTTTTTTGTTTGGCTCACCATCTACACGGTGGGAAAGTTTTTATAGCAAGTTTGGCCAAGCACTTTCATCCAAAGCTTCATGTAGAATCCTTCCCGAATTTGTCGACATTCATCTATGACCCTTCATAAGTTTTTTTCTAACTACACCACACAACCTTGCCATAAACATCATTGTGTTTGTTCCGTTCAACCCTGCAAATTGATCAGTCAAACTTTGCAAAAAAGTGAACAGACTGAGTCATTGGGCGCTCTCCAACGTCACTCTAGGACTCTTAATTTTTTGAAAATGTTCATATCGTTTTGAATTGTGTGCCAGAGTCTTCATCTGACAAAAACGTGCCGAGCGAATCACCTCTTATTCCAACTTTTTGAAGACTACTGAAAAACTGAGGCACGCCATCTTCTAATCCTCATAACTTGTCTGAAATCTTTTTTATTGGTTTAAATTTTGCACTATCACGTTCAGCTCCTCATGCCGCGTCGAATAAGTGGCTAAACTCTGTAAAAACATGAAGACAATGACTCCTTCCGGTGTTGTTTTCACTTCTACGACTGCCAAAAACCTCTATAATGACCCGTCTAACCCCTCTAACTTATCCGAAACTAGCGGTACTGTTTCAAAACCTATACCATCGTGCTCAGCTCCTTATGCCGCGTCGAACGAGTGGCTAAACTTTGTAGAAACATGAACCCAATGACCCATTCCAGTCTTGTTGCCACTTCCACGACCGCCATATACCTCAATCATGACCTGTTCTAGCCTCCATAACTCTTTCAAAACTGAAGGTATAGTTCTAAAACCTATACCATCGTGCTCAGCTCATCAAGACGCGTCGAACGAGTGCAAAACGAGCCGACGGCAACGATGACAACGGGCAACGAGGACGAGCGGCGCAAAGAAACGGGTGCAGGAAGGCAAGGAGAAGAGACACAACTAACCAACCAACCAACCGACCCGGAGCGGTCGAAAGGCGAAACGCGACCCACCACCAAAAACGCTCACACGCTCTCTCTTCTGAAGCGCCTGGAGGAAATAGTGTGTAATACCAAGAGAGTGCCGAGACACGGACAGACATGATTTCTCAACACACACTAAATGACCTACACACCCGGTGGTGTGGTAGAAGAGAAATGTCAGTGAGAGAGAGAGTGGGGGAATGCGAGAGAATTAGAGAAAAAGAGAGGGAAGAGCACTATTTAGCCTGACGTCGGTTTGGTTCGGAGGGTCGTCCGGGAGGGGTGCCGTTGTCAGAAAGAGAAGTGTTCTTTTCAATGGCTGCAGCTTGGCGGTTTTGTTATTTGGCTCTCGATTTTAGCCTGGATTTCAAGGTATTTGCTGTGGGTTTTGGAACTGTATGGGACTCTGAATCCTCAGAGATCTTTGAGAGGTTGGCGCCACTGAGCCCGACAAAGGGGTGAAGGGGTCTAGGTTTCCGACAAGGAAACTCCTTGGGTGCTTAGGTTGAGCTTTTTCTCATAATTTTGGTCAAGGTAGAATCGACCTCACAGATTCAGAATTTGAAATAGAAGTTGGTGAAATGTTCGAATTATGACCTTCCAGAGTTTTCGATTTTTTCTCATTAGAGCCTAACAGAGACGTGAAGGGTGCTAAGTTTTATGGATAATCTAAATTAGAAAAAAGAGAAATATTGAAAATTTGGAGTTCGCCAAACCTCAAAAATCGAGTAACGAGGAATCTGAGGAATCGAAGAGAAATCGAAACTCGGTCATTTTCGGAGTTTGAAAACCCAAAAACTGGGAAATATGAAAATTGAGAGAATTTTGAAGTTTCAAATTCTAAGAGCCTTGGATGCTCCAATTTTCAGAATCTTAGATTTCTAAACTAAGATTCTTGCTCAAGGCTTTTCAACCTTTCCATCCATCACAAAGTGGTCCTTTTAACTTCATTTCTGTCCCAAAGTTTCAAAATTTTTTCCCTAAACTTGGTTCCATTTTCATTTTAGGCTTAGGCCTATTCTTAGTCTTAGGCTTAGGCCTATTCCTAGTCTTAGGCTTAGGCCTATTCCGAGTGAATTTTTTTCTAGAGAATCTTCTGAACTCACTCGAATCCTGTCTAAAACTTGAACTTCTTTCTGTCTTATCTGAGTTATTTTCGAATTTCTGATATTTATCGTAATATTTTGTGTCAATCTATGCAGTATTTTCAATATTTCTTAGCTGAACTTGGCTCCGCGACACTTCGCAACCGGCCATTTCGCAACTACGACTGTTCGCCACAAGTTGCATTTCTTATTAGAGAAATTTTCAAAATTTTCAACTGTGGAGGAACTCACGCTTGGCGAAGTGTCCCAGTTGCGAAATGACCGGTTGCGAAGTGTCGCGGATCTGCGATTTCGACTTTTTCATGAGATATTGTGAGCTTGGTAGTGTTGATTTTTGAATTTTCTCGAATTCTCACTTGGTTTCTAACTTTCCTAGCAAAGCAACCCTTGCAATTCGGCAACACGTCAATCTTTGAAATTTCATCACGTCTTCTTAGGAATTGACCGAAAACATATGATATCATAACAATCAAAACCATCATCATCACACCGTTCTAGGGGGTGAAATATGCGGCAACGATCAATAGTGTCCGAGTAGTGTCCTGGGGTGGTTTATTGACACTCCGTCCGGCCGTTTTCCCTCTTTTCCTCTTGCCTTGTCCCCTACTCTTCACTACTCATTCTCATAAAAACACCTTTTCGTGCCCCGTCTTCCTTCCTTCCGCACCCCTCAACCCCGGGATGATGATGCAGGGGTGGAAGTAGCAGTTCCTCGTTTTCTCACTAACTGGCGGTCATCATTGATGAGAGGGGGATTTCGAAACATTTCTGACAGAGTTTTCGGGAGACTTCTGAAGGCTGGTGAGGGATTTTTGGAAATCTTGCGGGTTGCTAAGGACCCAGAAAGCTTCATAGTAACAAAATTCTATGAATTCGCTCGATTTTTTAAACATCCAGTTTTCACTTTTTTTTTCCTTTTTTTCCTGATACTTCAAAAACCTCGGGGTGTCGAGATCCTTATTGTTTAGTTGGGGATTTCTAGGGTTTTTTCAAGGTTTCGATTTTGCTCCCCTTGTGATATTCGTACAATTATACCTGTTCCTGAAATATCTCTACATCAGAAATTTGGAAAAATAGAAATTTCTTGAATTCCAAAAAGTTTTCTGAATCCAAGATCCTAAAAAACTAACTTCTATAAACTTTTGGTTTCCCAAATCACCGTGTCCGGCGCCTTCCTGATTTTCCGGCTCCGGGATATTTAGCCACTAGTCATTTCGCAACTACGACATTTCGCAACTCACGTTGATTTCAAAACCGCAACAATTCGCAACCAAGACATTTCACAACTGGACGTTTCGCAACCAGTCGTTTCGCAATCCTATAAACTAGTCCACTTTACGTTCATTAAGGTTGTATGGGATCGAGGGTATTGAGAATTATTCGAGGTTATAGTCTACATTTGAAAAGTTTTAATTTTAACGTGAACTTTCTACAATAATCCTGAAATTTGTGGTTTTGAAATGATGTGTTTGCGGATCGTCGCGGTGGCGAAATGACCGGTAGCGATATGTCGTAGTTTCGAAATTGACGGGAGTTGCGAAATGTCGTAGTTGCGAAACGACTGGTTGCGAAATTTCGCGGAGCCGATTTCCCATTCCTCGACAACATTCCAGTGACAACATCCAAATCTGGAGTTTTCGCACTCGAAATCTGATTTCCATTCCTCCTGTTTCTTATACACTTTCATGTACACTTCAAGCCACCCCCTAAGCCAAACCAGAAAACCTCTCGGCGAAGGAATTCGTTAATCTACTAATCTCCCTCTATCCGAGAGTTTTTCCTTCACTTCACCGCCCGTTTCCATTCCATTTGAGCCAAACCAACCGCCGCCGCACATACATACATGAGCTTTCTCCTCCATCGTTTTTCGTCCACTTCTTCTCAATTCCACGAAAAAAGGCTAATGCTTTAGCTTCTTCATCTTTTTCTTCTTCTTCTTCCATTCAAGCTCTGGGAGGGACAAAAGAGACACATACTTTCTTCACTTCTAACACTCACACGCACATGCAAAAACACACACATTTCGTCTTATAGATTTGACGAGTCTCGTGCTGCTCTCATTTTTCAATTTTTTGATGCTCACTGTTTCGGTTAGTGAGCTCCTGTTTATGAAATTTTGGTGTGACATGGTTGTCGGGCTCTAGGCTCCGTGGAGGTAACGGGATCTTGAGAACCTTGGGGTCCTAGGACACTTGCGACTTCAGGTTCTCAGACCTTTACGATCCTGAGGATCCTTGAGGGTCAGACGGGGGGTCCCCCCCCCCCCCAAAGTCCTTAAAATCCTAAGTTCTTAGTTCCTTGAAGTTCCAAGATCCTTATGGCCAGATGATTTCTAGGATCGGAAAAATGGTCCCCCTCCATTTCTTAACTTCGGAAAACCGTACTGGTCGGGTCGGGCCGGGCCGGGCCCATAGCGGACCTTTCTACCGACTCGGCCCGGTTTTGAGCAAATATTTTCCATTGTCATTTTTGAATGGAGAATGGTTTTTTTAGCATTTAAAAACATTTTCTAGCTCAAATTTTCCCTGCCGGAGCTGACCGGGCCGGTCCGGTCCGGCAAAATTTTTCATCGGCTCGGGCTGATTTCGGACAAGTTTGCTGAAAACTGTGGTGCCTAAGGTTTTAAAATTTTATGCCCCTAGCTTCCTGAACGACTTAGTTTTCTAAAGCTCCGAAAATTTGGAATCTGAACCCAGCACACGACCCTCAAAAACTTCCCTATTTGTAGTTTCATGCTAACTTCTGGATTCAGAATATTTTCGCTTTTTGCTCCTAATTAGGTACTAGGATCCTCTTTTCGGAAAAATGATCCTTCTGAAAAAATGAGTAGTTCTTCCCCCTCCAACTAGAATCCTCAAATTTCAGATGTGCTTCTTTAGAAGACATTTTTGTTTTTCTTTTTTCTAGTTTCCTCAAGCTTCAGGATCCTACTGTACGTGTACTTCTTGTATAACCATTGCTTCTATTAGCTGATTTCTTCGTTTTCCGTCTGTTGCGAAATGACCGGTTGCGAAGTGTCGCGGAGCCTTAAAAAATACAATTCGCAATGGAACACGGTCGGTCCAAATCCCTAAGCCGCTAATCCACCAATCGGTCAAGTATCTCTACCTCCTATACAGAGATACACTTTCGAATTGACCTCCTCTCCATGTCATGTACTTTCGTTTCACATTATGGCGGCAAGTGGTAGGATAAAAAAGGAGAAATCGGGGGGAACGTAAAGAATTAGGATGACAATACTAAACTACACATGTACTACGCGCGGAACTATTCGAGGAGAGATCGAATGGGTAGATAAGACGTTTCCTTGGAGGTACCTGGAGTAGCATCAGGTGAAGATTTTTGGGTTTCGAATTATCGCGGTTGCGAAATAGGCGTGAGTTGCGGAATGTCGTAGTTGCGAAATGTCTAATAGCAAAATGTCCCAGAGACAATTTTAGCAGTTGCTAGGAAACTTGAAGCTTTAGGATCTTAGGTTACGTCTTTTCAAGAGCATTTGAAACTTCGTATTATTTTAGGGCACCGAGACATTTCGCAACCAGTCGTTTCAAAACTACGACATTTCGCAATTCTTGTCAATTTCGCAACTACGACATTTCGCTACCAGTCATTTCGCAACTACGACATTTCGCAACCACGTCATTTCAAAACCACGAAATCCAGGATTTTGTAGAAAGTTTACGTTAAAATCTAAACTGTTCAAATGTAGACTATGACCTGGAATAGCTCACAATACCCTCAATCCCATACAGCCTTGATGAACGTAAAGTAGACTAGTTCATAGAGTTGCGAAACGTCCAGTTTTGAAATGTCTTGGTTTCGAATTGTCGCGGTTGCGAAACGTCGTAGTTGCGAAATGACTAGTAGCGAAATGTCCCGGAGTCAATTTCAGCTACTCCTTAGCCATCAGTACAAGATTTTTAGCCCCAATCTACCACAAGTACATATTACCCTCCCCAACAAACCAATCCATAATAAACATTCATATAAGTAGCATTGAATTTGAAAATTTCTAGTTTTCGACTGAGTTGAGAAGGAAACAAAGAAATTCTGTAATTTTTGCCACCATTTGTTGCATCAAAACAGAAAGTGTTACAATTCAGCAAAACTGCCAAGAAATAGTAGTAAGAATTAAACAGGGGAAAATTCTGGAAAACATTATTAGAAAAACTTTGTTCGGGGGATTGGAACAATTTTGCAGGATTGGGGCAGCCCCGATTTTGCATTTTCGATAGATTTGGGAAATATGAGAAGATTGCGTGAAAAGATTGCAGAATCTGGGCAGCCCCAAATCTGCAGAAATTCCAAAATTCCGAAAATAAATTCACGTCGAAATTTGGAAAATATTCGAAGTGCCCCAAATGTGGAAAATCTGCAGGATTGGGGCTGCCCAAAATCTGCGAAAACTCGAAGAGTTGAACTGTTCCACTTTCATGACAGCTGAGCGCCGACTAGAGCTGTGAGTGAGAATGTTGAGCACATTGGTATGCTGAGGTATTCTGATCTGTCTTATTTGTGAAATTTTCCAAGAGCAATCGTCATTCTTCTAAAAAATTATGTTGATTTGACTTTTAAAAATTGAGGATAGTTTTACCACAATGACTTGAGACCCTCAATCGAAGCATTCGATCCGTTTTTTATAAACAGGAGAAGTTTTCAATTAGTTTCTTCTAGAAAACACGTGTCAAAATTGAAGAAAAAACAAACTCGTGGACTACAACTTTTCATGGATAAAAACTGAAAAGAAAATGACACGTGGTTTCCGAAAATTCGGGTTTTGAATGAAAACTGTTCACAATTTTTTCAATTGATGTCTTCTCGAATGCTTTCAAGTTGCCTTGGTAAAACTATCCTCAATTTTTAAAAGTCAATTCAACATAAGTTTTTAGAAGAATGACGATTGCTCTTGGAAAATTTCACAAATAAGACAGATCAGAATACCTCAGCATACCAATGTGCTCAACATTCTCACTCACAGCTCTAGTCGGCGCTCAGCTGTCATGAAAGTGGAACAGTTCAACTCTTCGAGTTTTCGCAGATTTTGGGCAGCCCCAATCCTGCAGATTTTCCACATTTGGGGCACTTCGAATATTTTCCAAATTTCGACGTGAATTTATTTTCGGAATTTTGGAATTTCTGCAGATTTGGGGCTGCCCAGATTCTGCAATCTTTTCACGCAATCTTCTCATATTTCCCAAATCTATCGAAAATGCAAAATCGGGGCTGCCCCAATCCTGCAAAATTGTTCCAATCCCCCGAACAAAGTTTTTGCAGTATTTTCTGTATTTTGTTGAAGATTTTGCCAGAATTGTGACAGTGTACCTAGTTTTGTAAAACTACTGCATTTGTACAGAAATTTCACAATTTTGTTTTGTTTCGTCGAAAACTAGAAATTTTCAATTTCAATGCTTCTTATATTGAACAATGAAACCTTAGCACTGGCCTACTAGTGTCTCATGTACTCCGAGGCACACAATCACAACATCTGCAGCAGCCTGAGGATTACATGAAGAGACAGCCTACCAACAGGCAGGCTAATAGCAAGAAATCGAAAAACCAACGGGGAGGGTGAGATATGAAGAGGAGAAATGTGTAGTGACCATGAGAAAGTAATTGCTTTGTTTGAAGAGACTAGGAGGACAACAGCTGCTGGATAAGGGGAAAAAGAAGGAGATGTATGGAGAACGGACGGTGGGAGACTGTTTTGGCGTGGTGGTGGCTTAGGAGAGGTGGAATGCGATGAGATTTTGAATTCCTGACTCTTCAAACTGAAGGAGCAAGATTTTGACAAAATTCGGGTCGTTTTGGACAGTTTCAATAAATTTTGAGTCATTTAAAGCCAGACGATTTTCAGCGAATTTCGGGTCATTTTTCATAGAACGTGGAGCATTTTTAATCAATTCGCAACCATTTTCAGTGAATTCTGGTTCAGTTTTCGCTATTTTACGTCGATTTTGACTCATTTGAAGCCTCTTTTGATCTGTTTTAGTGGAGTTTGAGTCATTCCTAGCAAAAATTGGAATGATTTTTCATCAATTTTGAACAATTTTCTGAATTTCGTACAGTTTTCAGCAAAATTTGGATGATTTTCACTGAAAATTGGAACATCGTTTGAGATTCTCAGGCAATTTTTAGTTAAATTCAGACTGTTTTAGGTCTATTTGAATTCAAAAATTTTTTCGATTCCAAAAGAAAAAGCTAGAATTTTCAAACGTTTAACTGACTGAGACGGTTTGAGGATTAAGCCAACTTTGAAAACGATATTTTTCAAAGTCCTGATAACAGGAATAGTGATCGTCGAGTAAATCCCTTGTATAGTTTTCATGAAAATTGGGCTGCTGGTTAAGAAGATAAAGCCGGAACCGGAAATTAAGTGAGGTGCTATAAAGCTACTAGCTTTCGTAGTTGGCATCATGAGTTTGAGTTATTATCTAAGCGACACCTCAATGCTCCTTGGCAGTTAACAGTCTGAAATTTAAATTTTCACCTACTTCAAGGTCCTGATGTTTTATTGCAAGCTCGTTCTAACCATTACCAGAATCTGCTTTTGTGGCACTTTTTTTCTTGAGCGCACTTTCTTACGAGGGGTGCAGCCATTCATGCTTAGACAGTTCCTGACCTTTTCCCAGCAATAAAACACATTAATATGTTCAACGGCTAAGGTGCGACGCGCAGCTACTCCACAGCCACCCGTTTGTCAGTCCTAGACCCCTTGACCAAGATCACTTGCTTCTTAGCAAGATGTATCCTGTAAATATTGTAGCTGTTCAATATAGCATCACGATTAATGAAATGTAAGTCCCGGTTACTCTATGAAAAGCAACCACTGGTCCTGAAAAACTTACCATCAGCTTAGAGGAGGGGGTGCACACTAATTCCAAATTTTTGGAGATTTTTCCATCAATCGACTTAGAATTTCTTAGAGATCAAGAAACTCTCTTGAAGCCTCGTCTGAAAATCCCTTCCGAAAAAACATAGGCCAAAAACAGGTGAAAAATTAGTACTGCGAGTGTGCAGAATCTCACTTTTTCACTTTCAATTTCTTAGAGTCTGCAACGGGAAAATCTGCACACTCTCGGTACTATGTCCGTTCTTTGGCCTAGACCAGGCTCCAAGACAATTTCTTAATCTCTAAAAATTTTACTTCGATTGAGATCAAAATCTCCCCCTTTAAGCTGATTTCAAAGCCCCGCCATAAGAAACCCCTCCGTTTACATTCATTCAAGTTTTGGCTTCTTTATTAAGAAATTTTGGAATCTGAGGCCTGTGTTCTCCATTTTGGCTACATTTTTTCTAACATCGCCCAAGTCCCTATAAGCTCTGTCCAGACCATGCTAACCTTTCCATCAAAAAACGTACATTTACACCCGTCCCGGGTCATACGACCGGCCACCAAAACGCCACCCAGCCAGCCTCCTCCACCACCCGTCACAATATGTACATATGCATTTTCATCATCATCACCTATTCACTCCTTCTTTTTCTTCTTTCTTCCAATCGTTCTTCTTCTTCTTCTCATTTCTTTACCACCAAATACACACACACTGACCCGGTGTTATGTGTTGTCTTGCCTCCTCCTTTCCTCATTTTCTGTTGTACTCGGGTTCGGGGTGGTCACCACAGCAGGGTTGATTGACACATCTGTCCTTTTTCGTTCGTTCTTTTCTCTTCTTTGGTTTTCCTCTTTCTCACTGTCACAGTCGTATGTATTCCTCGATTCCATTCCACCATTCAATATCTCCATTACGTTTTCGATTCGAATCGAATCGACTCGTGCGCCACCGTTTTTCGCGTTCGTTTGAATGTACTTGCGTCTTTGTTTTGGGTTTTTGAATTTGAATTTGGCGCCAATTTTTTTTGAAATAGTCGAATCAACGTCGATTGTCGTTCAGTGGAATTGAATGCGATTTGAAAATAGGAAAACTCCACATTTTTATCATATTTTTTCCCATATTTTTGGGACTATCGTTCTCAGATATGTTTTTTGCACTGTAGCGGCTCTTGCCTTTGCAGTTTAACCGGGTTTTTTTGCTTCAAAAGTTGCCAGAGATCAAAATATTTGTATTTCAAAATTATTCTCAAAAATTACTATTGATTTGTATAACTTTTATTAAAATCGGATCACTTTCAATTAAGTGATGAGCCTACAAAAGCCGCGTCAGAAAACGTCCGGATTTTGATTTTTAAAATGTTAAAAACACTTAAATCATCTTCAAAATATTTACCTTCAATCCATATAATTTTCATAAAAATCGGTTCACTTTGAGCTGAGTTATGCCTATTTGAAGTTTTGAATTGTCGAATTTTTAAATGCAGTTTTTTCCGTATATTTCAACTCAAACTACCCCAAAATTTGCTGGAAATTACACCATGTGAAAGTAGATTCCTCGATTAATACTGCTATTTTTCAAATTTTCCGAAAGTTTTTACAACGCACGGCATCCTCAAATGGAAATAGAAATCGAATCCTTTTTCTCTCCGGGGTCACCGAGCGAAAAATGTGTTTTCTTAAAATGATGGAAAATTAACACTGAAAAATCACGTTTATCGCATTATTAAATTCTAGGCGACCTATTTCAAAAATCTGTTCTATACATTTTTTAAAGCTTTTTCTGCGGCGTCTATTGACCTATAAAACGTGTTCCCAAGTTAGATCGGAGGAAAGTTATTTCAGCTCAAATTTTGAACTGAAAATCCTAAAAAATCGTATTTTTTCAAGTTTTCTCATTTGTGTCGGAGAAAACCAAAAAAATTTTCTATACATTTTAAAGAGAATTTTGCGAGGCATGTACTGATTCTGAAATCAAATCATGAAGTCTTGTCTGCAATAAGTTATTTCAGCTCAAACTTTGTCAGAAATCAGTATAGAGATTGAAATTAGAGATTTATCCTTTCAAATGCTTTTAACTTGATAGTTCAAAGCTCCCAGTAACGACTGACATCAAAAAGTTCGTTCTGTTCCATCTGATTTTGGACAAAAATTGATCTATTGAAATCCTCAACTTTTTCGATGTTTGATGAAGTTTGAGCTGAAATAACTTATTGCAGACAAGACTTCATGATTTGATTTCAGAATCAGTACATGCCTCGCAAAATTCTCTTTAAAATGTATAGAAAAATTTTTTTTGGTTTTCTCCGACACAAATGAGAAAACTTGAAAAAATACGATTTTTTAGGATTTTCAGTTCAAAATTTGAGCTGAAATAACTTTCCTCCGATCTAACTTGGGAACACGTTTTATAGGTCAATATACGCCGCAGAAAAAGCTTTAAAAAATGTATGGAACAGATTTTTGAAATAGGTCGCCTAGAGTTTAATAATGCGATAAACGTGATTTTTCAGTGTTAATTTTCCATCATTTTAAGAAAACACATTTTTCGCTCGGTGACCCCGGAGAGAAAAAGGATTCGATTTCTATTTCCATTTGAGGATGCCGTGCAACGGTTGAAAAAGAAGGAAACGCACCTGCGTGTATGTTCTTTTCCCAAAAATGTTGTCATATTTCAATGCCTTTTTTTTTCTGAAAGTGTCAACATGGTGGACATATGTATTGATTTTAGATTAAAAAAAAACAACTTGACCAAAACCGTATAATCCGAAAAATTTCGAAACTTCTCGAGAGCGTATTATTTATTAAGTTTTTCTTGGCATCGTGCCAACAGAACTTTTTTACTATCCTATCCGGACCCATTGTCTTAACACCCCCTCTTATTATGTGTTTCATTTCATTACCTCAAACAAATCAATACACTCATAGTAATTTTTTGTTGCCCTTATAACGTCATCGGATCCTCCTCCCCGGTCTTCTCAAGTTGTTCCCTTCACATTGTCCTTGTTTCGTACAATCTATCTTAATGTTTAGTACACCATCGGTTCATTTTTTATTTATTTCTATCGTCTTCTCATTCTTCTTAATTCCTTCAATTCTTTGGCGAAACGCCATTAACTTTTTTGATTTGTTACCCTCTGGTTCTAATAGTCAAGGTGAAGTCGATTCATTTGGAATCGACTTCATTATTTTTATAGAAAACGGTTATTCTTGGTTTCTAAAGCTTCTAGATCCTTATACTAAGTTTTGTTCTCTTAATGTTGTTGATAGCGTTTTTCTCTGCGTCTCTCATTCTCTTATAGTGTTTCTACTGATTATTTTTGAATCTTGCTACTTTAAAACTGCATATCTCAAAAACGAAGCAAGCTAAAAAAATTGTGTCAATTATGAAAATGTGTAAAATATAATTTCCTACATTTTTGCAGTTTACCACTTTTTGATAGCTCCAATGGTTTTGGAGTTATGCCTCTTCAAAGTGACGTGGAGCCACCAAATAGTAAGATCGTCTCGTCACCAAAACAGTGAGAGCGTTGCGTCTCACCTCTTACTTAAATTGCGCATATCTTAAGAACCATTAGAGTTCTAAAAAATTTGAAAACTACAAACATATGCAAAATTAAATTTTCTACATTTTTGCAATTAACAACTTTTTGATAACTTTACTGGTTCCTGTGCTATACCTCTTCGAAGTTAGGAAGAGACTCCGACAGCGAGATTGCTTAGCTACCTGCGTTCCTTGATGGCAAATATCTCAAGAACAACCAGAGTTATCAAAAAGTTGTAAACTACAAAAATATGTAAAATTGAATTTCCTACATTAACTTACTTTACAAATTGTCCGTATCTTTTTTCATTCTCAAGATATACCTCTTCAAACTCGCGTTACTCCTTTTTCTCCTCTACTAATTTTTCTCATTTTCAGATCTCTACCACAACTACCCCCAATGTAAAATAGTCTCTCTCAACTACAAAAATGGCCGATCCAAATCAAATACTCATGTTTTTGGCCATGCAAGCCCAGGCTCAACAACAGCAACAACAACAGGCTCAACAAGCACAAGCACAAGCTCAAAATCAGGCTCAACAGCAGCAGAAAAAGTTACAAGCAGAGATGTTAAAAATGGCTCAGAAGGCAGCGGCGGCGGCAGCAGCAAACCAGCCATCGACTTCTACTAAACCATCGACGTCATCAGCGACGACTTCTAAACCTTCGACGTCTTCTGGAACCTCTAGAGCTTCTCGAAACGGCTCCCAGACCATGAACGCCAACTTGCTCCAACAAATGGCTCAAGTTGCTCAGATGGGAATGCTCATGGCAGCTGCCCAACAACAACAACAGCAGCAGCAGAAACAGCAGCAAGCTCAACAGAAGCCAAAACCTCAGAAGGCCGCTAACGGTACCCCCAAGAAGACCACGCCCACTAAGGCTTCAACGTCAACTGCGAATCCGAATCCTAGCCTACCACAGATGACACCTGAGCAAACTTTGGCTTACCAGGCCATCCAACTACAAGCCCTTCAGATGATGATGAGTCCGAAGAATTTGGAGGATGCCATGGTGAAGAAGATGGTGGATGCGGCGGTGAAGAAAGCGGCGAGTAGTGGGGCGGCGGCGAAGGCTTCTTCCTCTTCTGCAGCTTCAACGTCTTCAGCGGGACCATCAACGTCATCTCAGGCGTCGACGTCTTCTGGAGCGTCATCTGCAGCAGTGGCAAATGGAACTGCCAACATGGTGATGCAGGGATTGATGTTGCAGGCGATGGCAATGCAAGTACAGCAACAGCAGAAGGCACAACAGGCCAAGGAAACACAGAAAAAGGCGGTAAGTATAAGCGATATTCCCCAAGGGGAAACGCGCTCCATTGTCAACTTGGCCGAAATTTGAATTTTCAGCTTTCCCGCCGTTTTGAAAACAGCGAAATATGTTTTGGTAGGTGCGTGGACTCCTCGTGGACAATTCGATTGCTGACCGAGTTGTCCACGAGTTGTCCACGCACGCACCGAAACATGTTTCGCTGTTTTCAAAACGACGGGAGAGTTAAAAATTCAAATTTCAGCCAAGCTGGCGATGGAGCGCGTTTCCCTTGGGGAATATCGATAATACAGTACTTTTAAGATTCTGGAGGGCTCTGAGTAACTCTAGAATAATTCGAAAAATTCGGAAAGTTCCAAACCCTTCTAACGTTTCCATTTTCAGGACCAAGCCAAAAAAGCCAAAGACGCCAAGGACCTCGCCAAACAACAACAAAAAGAGCAAGATGATAAAGTGAAACAACAAGAGCAACTAATGAAGTTCGTCCTGGCTCAACAGCAGATTCAGCTTCAAAAGAAGCAACAAAAAAGACAAGAGGAGCATGCGGCGATGGCAGCAAAAGTTCTAATAGCTCATAAGAAAGCATTAGAAGGAGATGATCCAGAGGAAATGAAAAAGTCTCTTGAAGCAATGCATCGATTGCCTCTTCAGATGGGATGGAGACGACAGACATGTGTCAGGAGTATCACTGCTGGAGGTGTCAAGGGAGATGTTTCGTATTTCGCACCTTGTGGAAAGAAGTTGAGCAGTTATTCGGAGACTGTCAGGGTGAGTTTGGGGTACAATTTTTGTGATGCATTTTTTGTTTTGGAATCTTTTCGAAGACGTCGTGGAATCCTGGAAGCTTCTATAAGTCATTGTTCTTCTTTGGGCCTTTTTAGTTAAGAATTTTTAGAGTACTTCATGAAGTCCTAGGTTTAAAAATCTTGGTATAGTCTTGTGAGCCCGAGGATCTCAAAGGAGGATTCCGGTCAAAATTTTTTATTACTTCAAAATGCGTAAAAATGTGCGCAGATTCCGAAAATCGTAATGAAAATGCTCTAAAAATTTTCTAAAAACCCAGACATGCTACGGGCCGGGCCACAATCAAAATTTTCGTTGGCCCGGCCCGGCCCGGTTGGCCCGGGTTTTTAGAGCCAAATTTTTAGGGGTCCAAATTTTGAAGCTAAAATCGAGTTTTTGGGTGTTTTTTCTTGGAAATCGTTATTTTCTTAATATTAGGAGAATTTCTACACCATTTGTTGCATTTTTAACCAAAAACTTTGGAAATTTTTGATAAAAATAAAAATTTTTGAAAAAAATAGTGACATTTTTTCAAAATTTTCTCAACCGGGCCGACCGGGCCAAAATGTAGCATGTCTGCTAAAACCCAAAAAATGCCCTCCGAAATGAGCAAAATGACGCGAATGGTCTCCGGCGGCCGTGGCCGAGTTTCCCAAAAAAGGGGCGGAGTCAGCCAGTTTTTTGGGAAACTCGGCCACGGCCGCCTGAGACCATTCGCGTCATTTTTGCTCATTTCGGAGAGCATTTTCGGGGTTTTAGAGAACTTTTAGAGCATTTTCACTATGATTTTCGAAATCTGCGCACATTTTTACGTATTTTAAAGCAAAAAAAAAAATTTTTGACCGGAGTCCTCCTTTAAAAACCGATACATCAAAATTCGTGAAATTAAGGCTTTGGTAAAAATCTAGGATTCTGAGGTTCTGATTCTCAAATTTTCGTATTCCTTCTCATTCCTACCTTCAATTTTTCCAGTATCTCGCCAAAAACGGTCTCAACTACATCACCCGTGACAACTTCATCTTCACCACCCGCTACGTCATCGGCGAATTTGTCGTCCCAAAACAACAAGAAACCGATGACACTCGCCAAGAACGCGAATTCGCCATGTTCACCGAAGATGACGTCAATAAGGAATTGGCGAGACTAATCGCCATCAAGTTCCCTCCAAAAGTCCAAATTCAACCCTCAACGTCTTCTGCTTCTTCAGCTCCAGAAGAAGACGTGAAAGTGGTCATTCCGAAATTGGAGCCTCCAGAGGAACCCTTGAATCTTGAAGACCTAAACGATGAGTTCTCAGATGAGATAATGCACTCTCAGATGATGTCGAATGGAGTGGATGAGTGTAAAGTGAGGGATAGAGAATCGGATGATCTACTGGTGAATTTCAACGATGTCAGACATTTACCGGAATTTTCAAGGATTGAGAATCAAGTTCTGGATGCTCAAGGATTCGCGGACGCCTTGATGATTCATGAATTTGTACAGAACTTTGGGCATGTTTTAGGAATTGGTAGGTCAATAAATTAAGGAGAAAGTTAGACCATTTTCTAAAGCTTCTTTATTTCCAGACCTTGAAACAACTCCAAAACTGGAGGCCCTGTGTGCTGGACTGGCTGGAGATGCGGAGCATGCTGATGAGTTTTTGCAGTTGACTAGGCAACTATTGAGACTGGCACTAGAGTTTCCGGGCATGGGAAATGAGAAGAGGTGAGAACTTTTTCCAGGGGGTGCGGTTCAGAATGTGAAATTCCAAAAACTAGAGATGCCACATCCATCAAACCTTAAAGGAGGAAAAACCAACAACTGATGGCATAGAAAATCCATATTTGACCTCTCAAAAACAAAAAAAACTTCGTGGCCTAGAAATTCAAAATTCGGTTTTCTAGGCCACCAAGTCAAAAATGACCTAGAAATCCGTTATTCCCGTTTTCTAGGCTATGACCTATGATATTCCCCTTCCATTTTGAAAACTCACTCCATCCCGACACATCATGAAAATTTGCGCAGGAGCCTCCTTCCCGGCGTCAAACTATTTGAATAACTGAAAAAGTCAAAATTTTGAAATTTGGTGGCATAGAAATCCAAAACTAGTCCCCCACAAGATTAAATGAGGAATCCGACCAAAAATTGTTTTTTTTTGCTTTAAAATACTTGAAAAAATGTGCGGAGATTCCAAAAATTATATTGAAAATGCTCTAAAACCCCGAAAAATGGCTACGAAATTAGCAAATGTTGCAGAAGTTGTATCCGGTGGCCGTGGCCGAGTTTCCCGAAAAAGGGGCGGAGCTTAGCGCAGTGATTGGCTGCCGCAAGATTGCAAAGACGATTATTGGCTGACTCCGCCTCTTTTTTGGGAAACTCGGCCACGGCCACCGGATACAACTTCGGCGATTTTTGCTCGTTTCGGAGCCATTTTTCTGGATTTCACAGCGATTATTAAGCATTTTTATTATGATTTTTGGAATCTACACACATTTTTATGTATTTGAAAGCAATAAAAATGTTTCGTCAGAGTCCTCCTTTATCTCAAATGTGACAGTTTTAGCTCAAAAATGATCAAATTTCGATAAAAATTGTAAATTGAAGCTTAAAATAGGCTATTTCTGACTCAAAAACTATCAATTTAAACCCAGAAATCTTCATTTTTCCCCCCGAGAATCCACATCTAAACGACCAAAAACTAACGCGGATTCAAATTCAAAATTCAAATTTTTGCAGATTCGGTCAAGGCGGTGGCGAAATGGGTCTGGACCGGGAAAACTTCTCCGAAGTGCTCCGTCTCTTCCTCATTGACAAAGGCCGCCGTGGTCAAGAAATTTCAACACCCCTCGAGACGCAAAACTTCCTTTCCCTCACCGGAGAGCAAAAAGCTTCAATTCTAGCGTTCCTCTGTGACGAGCTCGTCTGTTCCCGAAACGTTGTCACAGAAATCGACCGTAACCTTGAGGAAATTACGCGTCTCAAGGGAGAAAAATGGATGAGAGAAGGGAAGGCAAGGGCTCTCCGGCAGGCTAGAAGTAATAAGAAGAAACACGATGAAAAGTTGATAAAGGAGGAGGCACATCATATGGAGACCGACTCGGAGCCCCCTACGCGACCAGTGACTCCGAAGAAAAATGGGGTCCCAACTACAGTAGCTGCTACAGTATCCGTATCCCCACAGGATAAGCAGGCACAGTTGAGGAAGTTCACCCCGGGTCTCGGCCAATGTGAAGTGCTCACGGAGCAAGAGGAATCAATGACTCTTGGTCAGATGGATGGGCTCATTGAGGATCTTCATCAAGAGGCTCAAAACATCAATCAGAAGATTCACGACACCAACCAAAAGATAAGATCGTTTCCCTTTGGAACCGATAGATTCCACAGGAACTATTGGATGTTGGCGCATACGGATACAGTACTCGTCGAGTCACTTGAATCTTCTGGAGTCAATAATCCGGCGTGCACTGCGACTGAATACGCTTCCAAGGATCCACCGTATCTGGAAGATAGAGTTTCGGAGAAAGCTTGTGAGGGGATTGACATCGATGTGATCGCTTGTGTTGAGGATTTGGTGGATGAGGTGGTGTGCCAAAGGGCGAGAGCGGATAAGAAGATGAGGAAACGGTATAGGAGGATTGAGAATCCGATGAAGAGAGGGTGGTGGACGATGAAGGATAAGTGAGTTTTCCTAAGGGTTTTGTTTTGGGAGCTCCGAAACATTTCGCAACCAGTCGTTTCTCAACTGCGACATTTCGCTAACGGACATTTCGCCACCGCGACAATCCGCAACCACGTCATTTCAAAACTACGGAATCCAGGATTTTTGTAGAAAGTTCACTTTGAATTCCTAACTTTTGAAATGTAGACTATAACCTGGAATAGCTCACAATACCCTTAATTTCATACAACCTTAGTGAACGTAAAGTGGACTAGTCTAAAGGGTTGCGAAACGTCCAGTTTCGAAATGTCTTGGTTGCCTATTGTCATGGTTGAGAAATTGACATGAGTTGCGAAATGTCGTAGTTGCGAAACAACTGGTTGCGAAATGTCTCGGAAATTTTACTTGAGAAATGGTCCTAGAAGGGGGCCGGGAACCGACGATTCAAGCCTAAATTGCGCAAAATCCGAAACTTTGAGGGTTTGTAACTTTGTTCAGAGTCATTCGCAGACTTTTCTCCAAGAGACATTCCATTTTTCTTTTTAATTCTGCTTTGATTCATTCCAAAATATCAAAAATTCAAAAATAGTTTGCTCCCCCTTTAAGCCATATATTTTTTGTCAAAATCTACCGACTGGCAGTTAAATTACGGCTGATTGAACTTTTTTGATGTATTATGAGTAATTTACAGTAACCGCTCTCTATTGCTGACTTTCTGCTTACTGTTAGGAAAATTTTTTAGAGAAAACAAATACATACTTGAAAAATTAGCTTTCAAACCATATAGTTTTAATTAAAATCGACTCACTGACAGCTGAGATAACGCCATGGCAATTATTGCTATGCCAAATTTCTGTGAAAATCTGAAGTTGCAAACACGCCCCAATAATAATAATTCCTTTTCAGAGACGCCATCGAATCCCTCCGCTCCTGTATGCTCTCTCGTGGAATCCGGGAACGCGCTCTTCATCGTCTCCTCACCAAACCCTGGTTCCTAAACGATCTCAAATTCGGAACTATCACTTTGAAAAAAGTGATCGTACCTCAAGACCTGGAATTGATTGGAAAACAAGGATGGAGTCGGCTGAATCAAGCTATCGATAAACTAAGGACCCACATGAAAATGGCTGATGTCGCAAAGTCGGAAGTTTCGAAACCTGTGGTGATTCCTCCGAGTATGGCACTGGCGCAAATTGTGAAGGATGGAATTCCATGGAAGACTTTTGAGGAAGATGACGTGACGTCTTCTGAATCTTTGGAAGAGCCCATGATCCGCCAGAAAATCATAGAGACCGCGCAAATGGTAGATGGAAAGTTCTGGCGTCCCAAATTCCGAGTACAAGAGGGTCAAGAATCTTGTCAACTTTTCGAAGACTGGAAGAAGTTTGTTATGGAGGAAGCGGCGACGAGTAGTCAGTTGATGGTGGCACTTCAGGCATTGGAAGGAATGATTATGTGGGAAAGGAGTTCCCGGGAGGCTCTGTGTCAGATTTGTAAGAGTATGGATGGAGATGAGATGTTGGTTTGTGATGGATGCGATAGTGGATGTCATATGGAGTGCTTTAGGGTGAGTTCTGTGGGAAATAGGAGGAATTGGGAATGTGAAATAGGGGGGGGGGGGGGGGGGGGGGGGGGGGGGGAGGTCCGTGGTTTCATTGAAAATGCAAAAATTCCAAATGTTGTTCCCTAGAAATCTAGAATTCTGAAAATGCTAATTATTCCAAAAAGGCAGAACAATGTTCAGTTTTGGCATCTCGAAGATTTTGGCGCTCTAGTTGCATAATTTTTGCTTTTTTCCGGGACATTTCGCAACTACGACATTTCGCAACTCACGTCGATTTTGCAACCGCGACGACTCGCAACCAAGACGTTTCGAAACTGGACGTTTTGCAACCAGCCGTTTCGCAACTCTATAAACTATGTAGTCCACTCGCGACTGTGACGTTTTGCAACTCACATCAATTTCGCAACCATGACACTTCGCAACTGAGACATTTGGCAACTGAACATTTGTGGATTGCCGCGGTGGCAAAATGACCGGTTCAAAACGTCGTAGTTGCGAAATCGACATGAGTTGCGAAACGTCGTAGTTGCAAAACGTCGTAGTTGCGAAACCTACGTGAGTTGCGAAATGACTGGTTGCAAAACTTCATAGTTGCGAAATCGACGCGAGTTGCGAAATGACCAGTTGCGAAACGTCGCTGATCCCAGATTTGAAGCAAAATGGCTTTGGACAGGCTTCTTGAAACATGGGACCTTTCAAAATTCGACAGCCGAACCATCTCAATCAATCTAAAATTTCAGCCCCGCATGACCAAGGTTCCCGAAGGCGATTGGTTCTGTCAACGTTGTCGCCAGGAGAAATCTGGCAAGCCTCTTTGCCTATTCTGCACCCGTGAGACCGGCCACCTCCACCAATGCAACCGATGCGCCTATCATGTCCATGAGGAATGTGCTAGGGACGGTCCCAAAGAGACCATCAAGCCAGAAACATTCATCTGCCCTCACTGCCAGGAAATCAAGCAAATGCGATTCGTCAAACGAATCATGTTACGATCCGAATCCGAAGAGCGAGAACTGGAAAAAGAGGAGAAGAGAGAGGCGGAGAAGGCGGCTGAGAATGCAGAAAATGCTGCTAAAAATGGGCATTCCAATGGGAATCCCAATGGTACTCCGAATGGAAAAGGAGGAGCTCTCAAGAGAAAATTGGAGCCTGTCACTAATGGAGGCATGCCTCGTCAGATGACTAAGGACTTGTGTGTTTTGATGTTGGATGAGTTGGTGAATCAGGCGAATTCAGCGCCTTTCCTGGAGCCGGTTAATGGAAAATTGGTGCCTGGATACAAGATGGTTATTGCAAAGCCGATTGATTTGAGGACTATTAGGCAGAAGAATGAGAAGATGATGTAGGTTTTTTTCGAAAGAAGATTGAAAAGAGATTCGAGATTTTGGAAGATTCTGAAATCCTGAGAAATTTCTATATTAAGATTCTACTACCGGTATTTCCCAAGGGGAAACGCGCTCCATCGCCATCATCGCTGAAATTTGAATTTTCAGCTTTTCCGCCGTTTTAAAACAGCGAAACATGTTTTGGTGGGTGCGTGGACTCCTCGTGGATAATTCGACTGCTGCCCGAGTTGTCCACCAGGAGTCCACGCACCCACCAAAACATGTTTCGCCGTTTTCAAAACGGCGGGAAAGGTAAAAATTCAAATTTCAGCTAAGTTGGCGATGGAGCGCGTTTCCTCTTGAGGAATATTGCTAATATATTCGAATTTAAAACCACTAACCCTAGAACCTTTGAAAGTCTCAAATAAGATTTCTTCAATTGTTGAAAACGCGCTCCATCGCCAACTTGGCTGAAATTTGAATTGTTACTTATCCCGCCGTTTTGAAAACAGCAAAACATGTTTCGGTGGGTGCGTGGACTCCTCGTGGACAATTCGACTGCTGCCCAAGTTGTCCACGAGGAGTCCACGCACCCACCAAAACATGTTTCGCTGTTTTAAAAAAAACTAAAAATTCAAATTTCAGCTAAGTTGGCGATGGAGCGCGTTTCCCCTTGGGGAATATTGCTAACATATTCGAATTCCAAATCACTAATTTTAGAACCTTTAAAAGTCTCGAAATTCCCATTTCCAAGAAACAAGGTTTTTTGAATTTTTGAAAACGCGCTCCATTGAAAACTTTCTCATTATTTGTTTTCCTATTTCAGCTACGAGACCCCAGAAGACTTCGCAGAAGACGTGGAACTAATGTTTGCCAATTGTCGCCAATTCAACATCGATCACTCAGATATCGGAAGAGCCGGAATGAATCTCCATAAATTTTTCGTAAAACGGTGGAAGCAGTTGAAGTACAATTTCACAAAACGCCTTCGTCGAATCAATCGTCAAAGTTAGATCTGCAGGCTACAGTAATCCTAACTATAATTTTTTGAAAAATCCGGTTTTCATATTCCCCTTCTCATGCCCCGATGTCGGGTCCTTATCCACTTTTTTCCCCAATTTTAACTTATTTTTTTTCAAAATTGTAATTTTTTTTCAATAATCATTTTTCTTCACCCTTTTACGTGTGCAATTGTACATTCTGAAAATTTTGACCTACATTTTTCTTATCTCAACAAAATCATCTCCAAGTTTTTTTCGTGTAAATTATTTTTGAATTCCAATTTTAAAACACATTTGAAATCCTCAAAACTGTCGATCTTTTGTCATTTCGTCTGAATTTTACCCAATGAAGTTTTCAATTTTTAATTGAGTTTTGATTTTTTTTGATTGCAGAATTTCAGAATCCAAAATTTTCGAAAAATCAAAGATCAATGACTCCCTCTGTTATTTTCCCATTTTCTTGGCATGCATTCAAACCCACGAAAAAGAAGAAAGAAAGAAGAACAATTTATCATTCGGGGGTCACTTTTGATACTTCCGTTTTTATCTCCCCCGTACATCAGTGAGTGTCGGTGTCACACTTCATCTTTCACTACCATCTATCCTTTGGCAATGTGACTAAACGCATATCTAATGAGTGAATCTTATAGTTAGAATAACAAACAAACTCTTTGTATACCCGGAGTTATTAATTAGTTTTTCCTTCGGCGAGAAATCGAGAATCTGCAGGTTAATCTGGCCTTGAATGTTTCTTGTTGAAAACTCGATTTCAAACTCGCGCCGCTTTCGCGCTGTGCGCTTTTGGGTGGCGGTGTTTGCGGGCGAAACAACATACCTGACGACAGGAAGCTGATTATAATTTTTTACATTTTTTCATGTGATTTTCTGCGATTTTTCACATTTTTCGGACAATTTTTCTTACTTTTTTGCAGAAATAGGGTTTCAGAGGGTGTCGGAGAGCATAATTGACTAAGAAAACCTAGAAAAATCTTGGATTTTCTGTCAAAAACACGAAAATTAGGAAATTTTTGTTTTTCTTGGGTTTTTGGCTTATATTGGGCGATTTTTTTGATTTTTCAATGATTTTAGGTGATGAGAGTCGTCATGATCCGAAAATAATCCTTAGAATCTAGGAAAATCTTAGATTTTCAGTTGAAAATTCGAATTTTTGAGTTTTGATCATTTTTTCCCATTTCTCCGCGAATTTCCGCCGGTTTTCGACCTTTTTACGTTCTTCCTCTTCTTCACAGTTAATAATTCAGCACGTGATAACTGTATAGGTGCGATCAAACAGATATCATCAATTTCCTATCATTTTTTCTTTTTTCCCACGACCACGTGGAGGAAAAGGGTTCTTGGCCGAAAAAGAAAAAAAGTTCTTCTCCTATTTTTGCGTCATCATCATCATTTTCTTCTATTTGTCTTCTTGGAAACTTCGCGCTTCTGTTGACCTTTTTACTCAAATTTCCTTGTCCTTTTTCTTGGCTTTTTTGTCTTGTAGTTTCTTCAAAAGGTTTCTTCGAAAAATTCGAATTTTACAAGACTTTTCTTCCTTTATAATAAAGTTTCAAAACTGTTTTCATGGTTTCCTCCCTTCTGTCCTTCGCCGCCTTGCTACTCTTATCTGTTCTCTGACATCGCTCCGCCCACTGCCCCCCCCCCCATACGAGAAGATGAAAAATGGGCGGAGCCTATTCTCTAATACAATAAAAGGGGCAAGATCTCGAGTTTCAAGATTCTCGATTCGAACTTCATCTTTCGATTTTTCGGTTTTTGGTGTTTCTTCTCTTTTTGTTGTCGTGGGCGACGAAGAAAAGAAAAATGCATTTCCGGTGTTTTCTGAGGCGCTAGGGCTACTCTTTTTCAACGAAAATTTTGGTGAAAAAATCTTGAAAAACCAGCTAAAAATGCGCATTTTTTCACACTAAAGTCGTCGAATTTTCAGCGATTTTTTTCTCAAATTTTCTATGAAATCGATCCCAGACCATTTTCTGAAATGAAAAATGCTCAAAAATCGCTCTGAAACCTCGCAAAATTGCTCTGAAATGAGCAAAAATGGCAGAAGTTGTATCCGGTGGCCGTGGCCGAGTTTCCCAAAAAAGGGGCGGAGTCAATCTTAGGGCGAAAATGCGAATTTTCAGCTGGTTTTTCGAAATTTTTCCACAAAAATTTCGCTTTTCATGATAGTCATTTTCAATGTTCAACCGCGCTCTATCGCTAAAATTGCTGCTATTTGAATTTTTCGGCTTTCCCGCTGTTTTTTCAAGTTTTGAAGCCTCTAAACCTGGAGAAAATGCGACGGGAAAGTCGCGAAAATTTAAATTTAGGCCATCTTAGCAATAGAGCGCGGTTTAACACTGAAAATATCGCTCTTCAATTGTTCTATTTTTTTGCTATTAGCGATATTCCCCAAGGGGAAACGCGCTCCATTGCAATTTCGCTGAGATTTGAATTTTCAGTTTTCCCGCCTTTTTGAAAACAGCGAAACATGTTTTGGTGGGTGCGTGGACTCCTCGTGGACAAATCGGGCAGAATTGTCCACGAGGAGTCCACGCACCCGCCAAAACATGTTTCGCTGTTTTCAAAACTGCGGGAAAGCTGAAAATTCAAATTTCAGCCAATTTAGCGATGGAGCGCGTTTACCCAAGCCAGATTAGGCGCTAGAGCGTAGCCCCCGAGAAAATCAGAAGTACATAAATACACATTTTCTTATTTCTCACGTTCTATGTGCAGCTCACAAGACTCCCCCCCCCCCCCCCCCCCCCAAATTGGATTTCCAAGCAAGCACTCTTTTTCTTTTTTCTATTTTTTCCACGTGTCTCTTTTTCTCTGTCGTCTCTTGTCTCTCCTTTTTTGGTGAGAGCCCCCCCCCCCCCCCCCTTCATTTTTCCCCCATTTTATGCCTCGCCCTTGCTTTATTTTTTGGATGCATCGCTTTTTTTCTAAACCAAAAAACTCAACAAAAAAAACATTTTTCAGACCCCCGCCGCGTCGCACACGCACACAAAAAACGATACAGAAAAGATGAACGGAGTCGAGAAGCCGAACAAGTATTTCGATGCCAAGGACAAGAAGGACTTCTTGTATCACTTTGGATTCGGTGTCGACAATATCGATATTCCCGCCGTCTTCGGAGACACCAAGGTTGGTTTTAGCGACGAAAAATGAAGGAAAATAGGCTTTAAAATTGGATTTTTGAGCCAAAAATGACCTATTTTGAGCTAAAAATGATAAAAATTGACCTAAAAATGATGAAATTTGATCAAACAATGATCAAATTCGAGCCAAAATTGGTCGATTTTGATGCAAAAACGATAATTTTTGACGCAAAAATTATCAATTTCGAACCGGGAATGACCGATTTTGAATAGAAAAAAGTAATTTTTATGCAAAAATAGAGAAAATTGAGCCAAAGAAGGTCGATTTCAAGCCAAAAATGGTCTATTTTGAGCCAAAAAACAGCGATTCTATGCTTTAACAAAGCGGCAAAAAACATCTTCCGTTGCGGGGAATCGAACCCCGGCCTTATGGGTGAGAGCCATAAATCCTAACCACTAGACCACAACGGAGCGTGGAGGAGAGTGTTGCAAACGGCATACACATTCCAATGCCTGGGAGGCAAACGACCACCAAGAGACGCAGGAATGTGTATGTCGTTTGCAACACACTCCACCACGCTCCGTTGTGGTCTAGTGGTTAGGATTTATGGCTCTCACCCATAAGGCCGGGGTTCGATTCCCCGCAACGGAAGATCCTTTTTGCATTTTTTTCAAGCATAAATCAGCTCATTTTTACTCGGAATTTACCATTTTTACTCAAAATATATCATTTTTGCCCAAAATACACGAGTTTTGGTTTGAAACTGACAATTTTCGAATCGAAGTCTACCAAGTTTTCGCAAAAAATTAACATGTTTTTACTTGAAATTTTTTTCATTTTCTGCTTCTTTAATCCTAAGATTGAGCTTAAAAAGCCTTTCTAACTTGAAATCTTACTATTATTAAAGAGCAAATTCCGTTTGTGTGTTGGTGCCAAAATTATTCCACCGGCCCTAGCTCAGTCCCTATTGGACCAATTTTGATCAAAATTATATGGGTCGATCAGGAATTTTTTGAAGATAATGCCCTTCTATTTTTTTAGTCCTGAATTTAAAAAATGAGGTCAACAGGCGTCAAAAACAGCTATTCCAGTACATTTCTACTCTTCCCTTTTTGAAGTGAAAGGAGAAAGTTCACGGCGAGACTAATAAATTTTTTGGAATTTCTCATTTTCAAGAAAAGCGCCAGGATGGCGCAGCCATTCTGGTCTTTACTAATAACCAGAATGGCTGCGCCATCCTGGCGCTTTTCTTAAAAATGAGAAATTCCAAAAAAATTATTATCCTCGCCGTGAACTCTCTCCTCTCACTTCAGAAAGGGAAGGGTAGATAAGTACTGGAGTAGCTGTTTTTAGCGTCTTCCGACCTTGTTTCTTAAAGCCACGCCTAAAAAAGTAGAAGGGCATTAACTTCAAATAATTCCTGATCGACCCATGTAATTTTTATCAAAAGCGGTTCAGTAGGGACTGAGCTAGGGCCGGTGGAATAATTTTGGCACCAACGGACAAACGGAATTTGCTCTTTAATAATAGTAAGATAAACGCAAAATTCCGTCTGTGTGTCTGTTTGTTCCGGACTCGCTCACTCTAGCGGACTTTCCACTGGACCAATTTCGTTCAAATTGTGGCAGGTTATCAGAAAGTAGTGCATGATGATGCCCATTCATTTTGTTTTTTGATTCATTAAAAAATGAGGTCAGAAGGTCACAAAAACTCCATTTTTGGCTCTACTCTGTTGTTTCAGTTTGAGAGAGGGAGAGACGAGTTCACGGTGATATTTTCCCCTTTTCGAAAAATTTTCAATTTTCTCATTTTCAAAAAATTTTACGTCGGCCTGAAGGGCCCCAGAGGGGCGCAGCCCATCTGGTATATAATTATTGACCAAAAATTGACCATTTTTGTCTTAAAATTGACAAATTTTTTCTCTAAATCGATCATTTTTCGCTCTAAATCAACAAACACCCATCTATTTTTTCAGTTCGTGTGCACCGGCGGATCTCCAGGCCGTTTCAAGCTCTACGCCGAATGGTTCTCAAAAGACGCGAACATTCCGTGCTCTGAAAATCTCTCGCGTTCCGATCGTTTCGTCATCTACAAGACAGGACCAGTGTGCTGGATTAATCACGGAATGGGCACCCCATCGCTGAGTATCATGCTCGTCGAGGCGTTCAAACTGATGCATCACGCCGGCGTCAAAAATCCCACCTTCATCCGTCTCGGCACATCCGGAGGCGTCGGTGTGCCACCGGGAACCGTCGTCGTGTCCACCGAGGCGATGAACGCGGAGCTCGGCGACACCTACGTCCAAGTCATCGCCGGGAAACGAATCGAGCGCCCAACTCGCCTTGATGGGGCTCTTCGTGAAGCGCTATGCGCCGTTGGCAAGGAGAAGCAGATCCCGGTGGAGACGGGAAAAACGATGTGCGCCGACGACTTTTACGAGGGACAAATGCGACTGGACGGCTATTTCTGCGACTATGAGGAGGAGGACAAGTACGCGTTTTTGCGGAAGCTGAACGCGATGGGTGTGCGCAATATCGAGATGGAGTCGACGTGCTTCGCTAGCTTCACGTGTCGTGCCGGGTTCCCGTCGGCTATTGTGTGTGTCACACTGTTGAATCGTATGGATGGAGATCAGGTAATTTTTGAGCGGGAAAATTGCGAAAATTCTATCAAAAATTCGATTGAAAATGAGCCAAAAATGACGAAAATTCGATGAAAATCATCCAAAATGAGCTGAAAATCACGAAAAATTGAAATCAGAGTGCTTCAAGATATTAGCGATATTCGCCAAGAGGAAACGCGCTCCATCGCCAACTTGGCTGAAATTTGAATTTTCAGCTTTCCCGCCGTTTTGAAAACAGCGAAACATGTTTCGGTGGGTGCGTGGACTCCTCGTGGACAATTCGACTGTTGCCCGAGTTGTCCACGAGGAGTCCACGCACCCACCAAAACATGTTTCGTTGTTTTCAAAACGGCGGGGAAGCTGAAAATTCAAATTTCAGCCAAGTTGGCGATGGAGCGTGTTTCCCCTTGGCGATAATCGCTAATATGTAACAATGTGCTCAGATTCCAAAAACTACAATGAAAATGCTCAAAAATTGCTCAAAAACTCCCAAAAAGAGCTCCGAAAAGCTCCAGAAATAGAAGCGAATTTGAGCACTTTTTCGAGGATTTAGAGCTATTTTTTAGCATTTTCATTGTGATTTTTAGAGTTTAGAGGCATTTTTACGTAGTTTGGCTCAAAATAAGCTCAAAGTTTTCCTGAAAACAGCCTTGGCTCAGTTTTTGTATCAAAAATGAGCTCCTTTAGGACATCCGGAGCACTGGACACACAGATTTGAAGAATGGAAATTTCGAGGCTTTTGAAGTGAAAAATGACCAAAAACAGTCAATTTTGAGCTTTGAAACGTGTCAAAGACAGCCGAGATGGCTAGATTTTGGACATCCGGACCCCAGGACACACAGATTTTTAAACTGAAATTTCAAATTTTGGAGCTGAAAATGACCGAAAACAGTAGATTTTAGGCTTAGGGAACCCAAAATGATTAGCTTTTCGACATCCGGACTCCTGGACACACAGACTGAAACAAGGAACCCTTTTTCGGGGTCTTGGAGCAGATTTTGGGCATTTTCATTATGATTTTAGGAGTCTACATAAAATTTAACATATTTTAAGGCAATAAAAAGTGTTCTTGACCATTTTCTAGACCATTTTAAACCAGTTTTCAGCTCAAAAAACACTATTTTTGACTTCAAAAACCCCAAAATTCATCATTTTTCATTTCCAGGTGCAAATCGCCAAGGAGCAGTACATCGAGTACGAGGAGCGCCCATTCCGTCTCGTCACCGCCTACATTCGCAAACAGTGTGGAATTTGAATAACTTCTTTTCTCATTTGGATTGTCTTCAGAATCTCCCCCTTACTACACACTATCACCATTCCCCTCATGTGAAATTTACCCGTTTTTTATCCCCGCTCTCGAAAAATGTGATTTTTTCTTTGTATTCTGTTGTGAAAGAAAATATAGTATAGAAAACAAGATTCCCCACTTCTGAGATTTTCTTATTATGTCTCCCTTATCATGTAAATAGCAATATGTTTTGTGTGAATGGCTCTTTTTTTGATTGGATGAATTTTTTTGGCAATGTCTATTTGGTGAGGCACACGGAATTCAAATGAGGGGTATTCTGAGGACATTTCGGGTGGTTCATTAGAGAAAAAGGAGAAAGGGGACAATTTTTAGGAAGCCTTTGAGATTCCGATTCGAGAATTCATGAGATTTTAAATGATTTGTTAGTAATCTTACGGTAGTTTCTAAGTTTTGGAGATAATTCGAAATTCTCCGTTTTCTCTAGAATCGTCAAATTTTCGGGAATTTCAGAAAGTTCTTTCAAATTCAACAGCAAAGTGCTCTTCCAGCTCCGCGTTGGGTGAGCCAGGTACAAAAATAAGAACAATCCTAATAAACCCTCAAATTTGAGTTTTCATGAGATTTTTTAGTAATCTTACGGTAGTTTCTTAGTTTTGGAGATAATGCGAAATTCTCCGTTTTCTCTAGAATCGTCAAATTTTCAGGAATTTCGGAAAGTTCTTTTGAATTCAACAGCAAAGTGCTCTTCCAGCTCCGCGGTGGGTGAGCCAGGTACAAAAATAGAACAATCCTAATAAACCCTCAAATTCGAGTTTTCATGAGATTTTTTAGTAATCTTACGGTAGTTTCTTAGTTTTGGAGATAATGCGAAATTCTCCGTTTTCTCTAGAATTGTCAAATTTTCAGGAATTTCGGAAAGTTCTTTTGAATTCAACAGCAAAGTGCTCTTCCAGCTCCGCGGTGGGTGAGCCAGGTACTAAAATAGAACAATCCTACAAAACCCTCAAATTCGAGTTTTCATGAGATTTCCTAGTAATCTTACGGTAGTTTCTTAGTTTTGGAGATAATTCGAAATTCTCCGTTTTCTCTAGAATCGTCAAATTTTCAGGAATTTCGGAAAGTTCTTTTGAATTCAACAGCAAAGTGCTCTTCCAGCTCCGCGGTGGGTGAGCCAGGTACTAAAATAGAACTTTTCTTCAAAACCCTCAAATTCGAGCCCTCCCTATCACCTACATTTCGATGAAACTAAGAAATCCAATACAATGAAAACGAAAAATTCAATAATACGGAGGGAGGAAAAGAAGTCACCAACCACTACGAGAGAAAAAAATGAAGAATGACTGATTTTCAGAAAGTTCTTTGAAATTTAACATGGCTCAACCCATCTTCCAGCTGCACTCATTGCGACCAGGTACAAAATAAGAACAATCTTAATCAACCCTTCAATTCTAGAACTCGTCGGATTTTGAGTACTTTTCTAAAGATATGACTAAACTTTTCTATTTTGGAAACCGGCTAAAAGTTTGCTAAAATTGGCTGACTAACTAAAAACCCAATAATTGAGAAGGAAAAAAGAGGTCACCAAAATGGACGAGAGAAAAAATGAAGAATGACTAGGAATAGTGACAATTATGAGGGTAGAGAAGGTATTGATTTTTTGAACACTAAAATAGTGCCAGAGGGGTATGTGAAGAGTTTTAGACAATCAGCTGGCAGTGCGCCAGAAAGGGGGAAAGAAAGTGTATTGATTTTATAACCCCTATCTTCTCAGAGGCATATACCAGCTGTTACACCCCTTACATTTCCATTGTCCTAGGCTACGCCCCTTTTCTGGCGCACTGCCAAGTCATTGTCTAAAACTCTTCACATCCCTCCTCCTGCACTATTTTAGTGTTCAAAAATTCAATACCCTCTCCAGTATAGTTAGATTTGTAGGAAAGTACTCCGACTCCGATGAATTCTAGAATTGAAGGGTTGTTTCTAAAAACTAAAAACCCGGAAATTCGAAAATTCTAGGTAATACAGTACACTTTTAGACAGTTTCCAAAATTGAAAAGTTTAGTCAGATCTTTAGAAAAGTACTCAAAATCCGACGAGTTCTAGAATTGAAGGGTTGATTAAGATTGTTCTTATTTTGTACCTGGTCGCAATGAGTGCAGCCGGAAGATCGATAAGCGATGTGATATTTGAAAGAACTTTCTAAAGATCCGGAAATTCGAAAATTCTAGGAATATGCCTCTAGAAAGATAAGGGTCCACAAATAGATAAACTTCCATTGTCCTAGGCAACACTTGTTGACTCGTGATCTAGATATAGGAATGAACAACTTTGTGGAGAATAAACAAAAAAATACAGCGAATAGGTCATACCTCATTGATGCTTGAAATTCCGAAAATCGACGGGCGGTCTTTAAATATAGCGGGAAAAATTATTTTCATATACAAACTAGAGAAGAATACAGATTCGAAGATTCTGTATAAGATGGTTCTTCGTTGTTCAAACTGATTTCAATCGGTAAAACGTCATCTAGCCTCGAAAATATTATACTTGATGGAGGAAAATCAAAAAAATACAACACGAGGTCATCCATCACCCAGCCTCCCGTTTTCCCGGAATCCATGGTGAGGCCTTTGAGAATCGAAAAAATTGACGTCGATTCAAGAATCCCGCAACAGTAGGAATTCATGTGTTTTGGGTTTTTGTCAATCTCACATGACCTAGAATCTGTCTATGGAGAGACATTTGAGGGTATCTGTCATTTTTGGTTTCACCCCTAGTTCCCAAATCTCCCAAATTGAACGGGCGGTCGTTGAAAATCGAGAAAAAGTGGTGTCATTTCTGATATGTTTCTGGGAAAATTTGCTGGTTTTCAAAGTTGAGAAATTAGTCAGATTCATAGAGAAACACTCAAAGTTCGACGAATTCTAGAATTGGATCCAGAT
Source organism: Caenorhabditis sinica (assembly GCA_963932045.1). Classification (NCBI taxonomy): domain Eukaryota; kingdom Metazoa; phylum Nematoda; class Chromadorea; order Rhabditida; family Rhabditidae; genus Caenorhabditis; species Caenorhabditis sinica. The sequence goes on from OZ009943.1 coordinate 18,893,381, forward strand.
GTTTGCTAAAAATGTGAATCTTTGTCTGTGTGTCCCATGTCCGGATGTCTAAATTCGGAAGACACACCTAATGTTTGAATCCCAAAGTATTCCAGAAAAAGTGACTCTCCAGTGAAAAAAACTAGGCCTAAAACCGCTGCGGTTTTATGTGAATATATGTCATTATTAGCAATATTGTCCCTGTGAAAACGCGCTCTATCGCAACCTGGCTGAAATTTGAGTTTGTTCGATTCTCAATTGTTGTTCCAGGGCTCTCTAGTTCTCGCGAATAAACCACAAAACATAGAGCAGGCCTCCAAATCAGGAATAACGGTGAGAAAATCGAAAACTTCAATTTTGGACAATATTAGCGATAGAGCGTGTTTTCACCAGGACACTAATGCTAGTGCTAACAGACCTAAATTTTGTCTATGTGCGTGTAAGTCTACAAGATCTGTTGTGAGGGTTCCGGGACATTTCGCCACTAGCCATTTCGCAACTACGACATTTCGAAACTAGGCGTTTCGCACCCGCGACAATTCGCAACCAAGACATTTCAAAACTAGACGTTTCGCAACCAGTCGTTTCGCAACTCTATAAACTAGTCCACTCTACGTTTTACAAAAATTCTGGATTTCATGGTTTCAAAATGGCGTGGTTGCGAATTGTCGCAGTGGCGAAATGACCGGTAGAGAAATGTCGTAGTTGCGAAATTGACGTGATTTGCGAAATGTCATAGTTGCGAAATGTCTATGTGCTCTTTAAAACTCAAGCGCTGTTCCAAAGCACCTCTATAAAGCCTAGTGCAATAGATGCTCACCGAATTGGAAATCTTTATTGGCCCGGATCACATCTTCACACTGGACCCTTCTACCTATACGAATAGAAAAGAACTGACAACTCATCGCCTAAACCTAACTGTTTATGTGCTCCTTATATCTTAACAGGACTATTCCTAAGCCTATACTAAGCCTAGTGCGATAGATGCTCACCGATTGGAAATCTTTATTGGGCCGGATCACATCTTCACACTAGGCCCATCTATATATACTATATAACTGAAATGCTCCTATCCCTATTTTCCGTTGTCTGTCAAAATGCGAATCTTCTACTCTCAACACGACAGCATCATCGACTCGACAGAAGTCCCCATCGCCACACCACCATAACTCGAATCGTCTGCTCCTTCTTGACCAGCACTCGATCCTCGAACCTGGAAAAATGTGAATATATAATAAGGGAAAGATAAAAATGTTCATATATATCTAAATCCATATGCATATGTCCAAGCGCTGTCCACTATTTACTAGATCTAGAGCAATGATCAACCACCCATTGGAAATCTTTGCTATTTTGGCTCGCAAATTTTACTAGATTTTCACTCTACACTTTTCATCAAGAAGTGGTTACTGTAGCTTCCGAGATTACTTGGCTACAGTAGTCACAGTTTCACTTCCCAGAACTCTAGCTAGACCTGCTCCAAATACCTCTCTCATTCTCTCACCCTCAACCAAGCAGTCTCCGAATTCTCGAAAAGTCTAGAAAAAGATCTAGATAAAATGTTCTAGATTCTAATATACCTTGGCTCTACAGTAGTCACATCTTCATACTGGGACTCTAGCAAAAGCTTATCCGCATACATCACTCACTCTCTCAATTCCACCCCAAGAATATTGCAAAGACTCGAAAGGCATTCTTTGGTCTTTATTAGTTCGGTTCGCATCTTCACACGAGACCCTTCTACCTATACCGTATCAGAAGAAGGTATATCTATTCGTACATCTGTGGACCTTGATGTCCGCTAGTGGTTTGATGTCCGTTATGTGTGTCCCCCAGTCGACCTAGTGGATGCCCAAAGCAAGAAGACGTGAGAAACTAGGAGAAATCTAACACGTTTCTACAAGATCTATTGTGAGAGGATGGTCACCGATTGGAAATCTTTATTGGCTCGGATCGCATCTTCACACTAGTCTTCTACCTTGTCACAAGAACGCACCCCTCATCTTCCTCTCTCCATGTAACCTTGCCCATCACAAACCTCAAGACTTCTTGATTGAAGTGGATTTCCGATCCACAAGCCACGTCTTCCGTGTTCCATACGATTTCTTCTTCGATTCGATTGCCCAGCTTACACATCGTCGGATCGTCATCGGATCTGCAAAAATAAAAAGATTTAGACAAGGACCACTTCTTTAGACCACTTCTCCGTTCCACTAGTCACATCTTCTAGCCTCACGACCTTCTAAACTAGCATCAGAACCCAAAAGACTTCCGAAAAACAAGAAGTTGACAGCGTATGCGACTCCTAGTTCAAACCTAACACATCTGTCCATGTCTCTACATGTCGACAAATCCACAAGTTCCAAGTACTATACTTGACTGTATTCCGAAACTTCTAAGCTCCACTAGCCAACTCTTCGGACTCTGTTCCACACCTTTATATTTTCTGAAGTCTGATGCAGACCTTTCCGAGAAACCGGGGATCTCTAGCCCTTCCTTAGAATCCTTAGAAGAATCAAAGCATGAAGACGGGAAAAACTAGGAGAAGTTATACCTTTCTCTAACAAAAGCAACTCATAGCATACACCTATGTGCTCTATATCTCTATATACATATGCCTAATCGGTGTCTATGTTTCTACAAGAGCTAGTGTGAGAGGATGGAAACCGAATTGAAATCTTTATTAGTTCGGTTAACATCATCACACTAGACCCGTCAACCTATACCGTATCACCAGAATGCACCCCTCTTCTTCATCTCCCCATGTACCCTGGCCCATAACATACCTCAAAACTTCTTGATTGAAGTGCTCCCATCTGCTCACTCGACTCCATCACAACGGCTTCCGATCCATCCTATTCCACCACGACCTCTCGACTCGGTCACTTTCCTCGAAGACAGGGGTTCATACACATTGGCTGACCTCGGTAGTCTATGAATTCCCAAAGAAGCACATTTATGAAATGCACCTCCAAGAGCATACTAGGACTAGCTCGATCATGAGCGTTTTCTGTCAAGAAAGCACTCTTATCTCACTCTATGCTACGTCATAACTGCCGAGGTTAGGCCAATATGACTACATAGAGCAATACTGAATTTCGCTGTATTTCTATGCAAGCCGAAGGTAGTCTCCCTATCTCACAACATGTGTCTGTCAAACACAAGTGTCTACCAATGGACATGCTCTGATCTACAACTAGTTCATGAGCGCTTGTAAACAAGACGCTCTTATCCATGGACAGGCTAGTCTTAAGAAACTCGGTAAAGCTTCAGACGACCACACTTTTGCATGAGCTGCACTACATCAGAGTCTACATACAACATCGTGTATCATGACTATCGTAGTGCATGAGGAATCCCCCAGGGTCCTCTTACCAGCCCTGTGCCCCACCAGGCCAGCGAGCTACTTCTAACCTTCAAGAGACTACAGAAGACTATAATCGGATTATGAAAAAGCGAGACAGCCCAATTGTCTCAATCCGAAGCTTCTCATGACTCTCAAAGTGTTATGGGAGCTTCTCTCCACTCCCTTATCTAACTCGGATCTCCCATAAAGGGTTCCAAGTTAATCTGACCTTTCATAGCAGCACAGTCGGAGTCAGGTTGTAGCCTGTCGTCACTTCTCACCGCTACTTCCAGCCACAGATGACACCTCTGCTACATCTTTTTCAGCCGAGTCGCCGCATCCTCGGGGGCAACCATGAGCATAATAATCTACAAAAGGTTTGGGAAGTATTCAGTCTGTCGCCAGACCTTCAAACTTCTTAGTCCCTAATGCAAATTAACTAGCAGACTACACTAAGTCTGCCTAGCCACCACGGACTGCCCAAAAGGGAGACCGAAGTGTTTGTAACTCTCTCCGGAGAGCATCTTCTGGTCGGCTCCCAATCCTTGGCCAGCTTGCATCGCGCCCGAGAACCACTCGATCCTTCTGCTAACTCGATTGCCCGTGGCTCGAAACCTCATCCCCTCGACTGGCAACAACTGCAATGTAAACCTAATTTTCATTGCGTTTCATCTTTCGAACATACCTCCAGAATCCTTGATACACACGACCTCCTTGACCTCCACTCGGCCACCGATCCATCCGCTCGTCTCCTCGACTGGCAACACCTGTAATTCACACCTAATTTTTGCTGATTTTTATTTTTCGAGCATACCTCTAGAATCCTTGCTTTTGAAATCCTTGACTCCTTGACCGATCCTCGCTCTCAAACGGCTCGAAATCCTAAGCAACTCCACAATCAAACGACCCGAAAGCCATTTAATTGTCGTCCTCACCGCTCAAGACACGAAACCGCCCAGGAATTGATGCTCACTCTGTAATAAAAATTTCGGCGAAACAAAGTACAAACTGGGAAAGAAAACTTGCCCTAAAACTGCTCCGGAATGCCTAAAGGCTTCTGCTTTCTTCTTGAACTTTGATCTCAATTCTTGAATCTTGCCCACTCGAGCGCTTTGATTCTTCTACTCCTCCGATCCTCAATCCTTGATCCTCGATCCTCGATCCTCGATCCTCGATCCTCGATCCTCGATCCTCGATCCTCGATCCTCGATCCTCGATCCTCGATCCTCGATCCTCGATCCTCGATCCTCGATCCTCGATCCTCGATCCTCGATCCTCGATCCTCGATCCTCGATCCTCGATCCTCGATCCTTCTGATCCTTCTGATCCTTCGGATCCTTCGGATCCTTCTGATCCTTCTGATCCTTCTGATCCTTCTGATCCTTCTGATCCTTCTGATCCTTCTGATCCTTCTGATCCTTCTGATCCTTCTGATCCTTCTGATCCTTCTGATCCTTCTGATCCTTCTGATCCTTCTGATCCTCCCTTTGAAGTTCAACTTCGATTCATCCGATCTTCCACGACTGATTCCCACCATCACTGGATCCTCCTGCTTGGCCACAAAATCCATCGGAATGAGTCCCTCTGATCCACCACTCATCGATGTCCAATTGACTCCAGCTCCCTCTTGGACCACCAAACACTGATATTGCTCTCTCCTGGAAAAAATTCCACCCAACAAAGCACAAACTGAAACTAAAAACGTACTCAAAAACTGCTCCATCCAATTGTTCGTTGTACCGCTATCCTTGGCTTTGGCTCTCCTCGATCCTTCTCGACTTTCTGCTCTCTCGTCGCTGCTGCTCCTTTTTCGAATCGGTTGGTGACACCTGGAAGATGAGAGTTAAAATTGAAGCATTTTCTAGCCGCAACCTGTTACAAATGTGCCCTAATGATAAATAAGAAAGTTCGCTCTAGTGATAAAAGACCAGCACGACAAGATGATGAAATATAGGCGCGCTCTTTCTGTTATTAGCGATATTCCCCATGGGGAACCGCGCTCCATCGCATATTTGCTGAAATTTGAATTTTCAGCATTCCCACCGTTTTGAGAACAGCAAAACATGTTTTGGTGGGTGCGTGGACTCCTCGTGGACAACTCGGGCAGCAGTCGAGTTGTCCACGAGGAGTTCACGCACCCACCAAAACATGTTTCGCTGTTTTCAAAACGGCGGGGAAGATGAAAATTCAAAATTCAGCTAATATGCGATGGAGCGTGATTCCGTTTCCCATTGGGGAATATCGCTAATAACAGAAAGAGCGTTCTAAGATGCAAACGCGCTCTACTGACAGAAGGCTAGGTGCTTCATGTCTTTTTCTTGGATATCGCTTACCTTCTCCTTCCTCTTTCCTTCAGCTCCCTTTCTATCGTTTTCCATAACGTCCTCCACTTCCTTCCTCCTCCGAATCTTTGCTCCACTTGAACGCCGATCCATATCCCCCTGGCTGAAGTCGGATTGAATCGTTCGATTTGCTCCGTCCCTCTCGACTTGCTCCACCTTCCGATCCTCCATCTTCGACTCGTCTGCCCACTTTGTTGCCCATCGTTTGACTCGTCCAACTTTTAGTGAGAAACTCCTGGAAAATTGCTCACAACAAAGCACACACTGTGACCATAAAACTTACTCAAAATGCGATCCTTGTTGTTGATGGTGGAGTTGCAGGAGGAGCTGGTTGGACGGAGTGGAAGTCCTGAAAATACGAAAATTGAAAGAAGGAGTGGGCGGGCGGAAAGAAAAATTGGGCGGGCGGCCGAGAGAAGAAGAAAAAAATGAGTGAAAAGGCGGTAAAATAGCCTAGAAATATCACAAAAAGTACCCCCTAAACTCAAGACAAAAGAGAAAAAAATGATGAAATGAAAGCGAGAATGACGAAAATGCACTGAGAAGAGATCAAATCAAAGAAAATCAAATCGGTAGATCAAATATTCGCCATCTCAAAAAATGATGTTTTTTTGCAGATTTTGATCTACAAATTCTAAAAAAGGGTGGACGAAAAAAGAGGCCGGGCGGGCGGCTGGTGGACAAATTTCGGTAGGATGGCGTGAGGGGCGGGGGAAAATTTTAGGGGGGAATGAGCAGAAAACTAGCAGAAAACTAGCAGAAGACTAGCAAAAAAATCTGCGAAAAACTAGCGGAAAATCAGCACAAAAATGCCTAAAAATCCCACAAAAACTACCCCCAAAAATCCAAGGGAAAAACGGAAAAATTGGCGAAATGACAGTAAGAATGACGGAAATACAACGAGGACTGATCAAAACAACGAACTCCCGCGGTAGATCAAAGCGGTAGATCAAATACTCGCGATGGGTCAAAAATTGAAAATTTTTACAGGTTTTGATCTACAAATGATAAAATTCTGCAGTGCGACGTGATGGTGTTTGCGTACACCCCGGCAATTTTCAAATATTGTCACCCCTTACATTCCATTGTCCCAGGCCACGCCCCCTTTCTGGCGCACCGCCAACTCATTGTCTAAAAATCTTCACATACCTCCTCTGCCACTATGTTATTGCTCAAAAAATCAATACCTTCTCTACCCTCATAATTGTCATCATTTCCAGTCATTCTTCATTTTTCACTCGTACATTTTGGTGACCACTTTTTACCTCCTCAATTATTGAATTTTTCGTTTCTAAGGCAATTTTAGCCAACTTTTAGCTGATTTTCAAAATTGAAAAGTTTAGTCAGATTCATAGAAAAGTACTCAAAATCCGAAGAGTTCTAGAATTGAAGGGTTGATTAAGATTGTTCTCATTTTGTACCTGGTCGCAATGAGTGCAGCCGGAAGATCGATAAGCGATGTGAAATTCCAAAGAACTCTCTGAAAACCTGAAAATTCAAAAATTCTAGTGACTACAGTACCATTTTAGCCAATTTTTGAAATTAAAATCAAAATCAATACACTTCCATTATCCTAGACCACGCCCCCTTTTGGCACTCCGCCAAGTCATTGTCTAAAACTCTTCACATACCTCCTCTGCCACTATGTTATTGCTCAAAAAATCAATACCTTCTCTACCCTCATAATTGTCATCATTCCCAGTCATTCTTCAGTTTTGTTCTTGCCCATGTTGGTGACCTCTTTTTCTTCCTTCTCAAATATCGAATTTTTCGGTTTTCACTACGACTATTGATAGATTTTTGAGACCTTTTAGCCAATTTTTGAAATCAAAAAGATTCTTAAGAAAACCACTAAAAATCCGACGAGTTCTAGAAATGAAGGGTTGATTAAGATTGTTCTTATTTTGTACCTGGTCGCAATGAGTGCAGCCGGAAGATCGATAAGCGATGTTAAATTTTGAAGAACTTTCTAAAGATCCGGAAATTCGAAAATTCTAGGTAATACAGTACACTTTTTGCCGATTTTCAAAGTTGAAAAGTTTAGTCAGATTGATAGGAAAGTACTCAAAATCCGACGAGTTCTAGAATTGAAGGGTTGATTAAGATTGTTCTTATTTTGAACCTGGTCGCAATGAGTGCAGCTGGAAGATTGGTTGAGCCATGTGAAATTTCAAAGAACTTCCTAAAAACCCGGAAATTCGAAAATTCTAGGAATATGCCTCTGGGAAGATAGGGGTCATAAAATCCATACACTTCCATTGACCTAGGCCACGCCCCCTTTCTGGCGCACCGCCAACTCATTGTCTGAAACTCTTCACATAACCCCGCACTATGTTTTTGTTCAAAAAAATCAATACCTCCTCTACCCTCATTTTTGTCATCATTTCTAGTCATTCTTCGTTTTTTCACTTGTCCATTTTGGTGACCTCTTTTTTCCTCCTCCATTATTGAATTTTTAGTTTTTCAACCAGTTTTAGCCAACTTTTAGCGGGTTTTCAAAATAGAGAAGGTAGTCAAATTCATAGGAAAAAACTCAATTTCCGACGAGTTCTAGAATTGAAGGGTTGATTAAGATTGTTCTTATTTTGTACCTGGTCGCAATGAGTGCAGCCGGAAGATCGATAAGCGATGTTAAATTTGAAGAACTTTCTAAAAATCCGGAAATTCGAAAATTCTAGGTAACACAGTACACTTTTTGCCGGTTTCCAAAGTCAAAAAGTTTAGTCAGATCTTTAGAAAAGTACTCAAAATCCGACGAGTTCTAGAATTGAAGGGTTGATTAAGATTGTTCTTATTTTGTACCTGGTCGCAATGAGTGCAGCCGGAAGATCGATAAGCGATGTTAAATTTCAAAGAACTTTCTAAAAATCCGGAAATTCGAAAATTCTAGGTAATACAGTACACTTTTTGCCGGTTTCCAAAATTGAGAAGGTAGTCAGTCTTATAGGAAAGTACTCAAAATCCGACGATTTGAAAATTTTTTTTTATTAAAAATCACAATAATAAAATCACAGAAAAAACACGCTTTTAAAGGCACACAATTTTAAGAAGCTTATAAAAAAAAACAAAAAAAGAGAAAGAGAAAATTCAAAAAGGCACACACGTAATGGTAGAGAAAAGCTGGAGGAGAAGATTTTTCAAAAATCAAAAAATTGAATAAAAATAAATATTTTTTACAAAAAAAAAGTTTTGGTTTTGTTCAAAAAAACCCTGAGCAAAGTGTTAGTTGTTGAGTTGAGTGGAGATTTTTGGAGTTGGGTGGAAAAAAGAAATTAGAAAATAACTTAATAACAAAAATGATGGAATGTAACAAGTATGTAAAATGGAGAAGGGGTGAGAATATCTTATCAGTGCAGTGATAAGAAATTCTCAAAATTTTAAAAAGGAGAAAAGATTTTTCAAGTCAGAATCCAGAATTCTAGAATCGAATTTCCGAGTCCAGATCCATCGTTTTCGGTTTCTTAGAGCACAAATACAGTAGGATCGCTGAGCAAACTGCAAACGAGACCAGAGCAATCACCAATGGAGCCATTTTGACGCAAATTGAAGAATCCGATGACGTGGCGGATTCTGAAGACGTCACATGGACAGCATCGTCATCTGATTGGATTTCTGATGAGTCATGGACGTTGATGATAGATGAAACAGCAAGAGATTCCACTCCGGACATCTGGAAATGAGGAAATTTGGGTTTCAAATTTTTAAGATTGTAAGGATTCTAAGGATTTTGAGGATTGTAAGGATTCTAAGGATTCTAAGGATCCTAGGGGTTCTAAGGAGTCTAAGGATTCTAAGGATCTAGAATATTCTAAATTCGAAATTTGATTATTCTTACCAATACAAGTTCTTGTCGAATCTCATCATTGACCACTGGCGACGTCGTCTGATGCCTTCTGAATCTCGCCGAAGAGATACACGTTGGTACAGTACACTGCCCAACACATGGATTACAGTCACACTGAAATCGGATCATCGAGCTGTCCGGCCATTTGAAAGTTCTGGAAGTATTGAAGATTAGAGTTGAGGAAAAAGCCTAAAAGCCTAAAAGCCCTAAAAGCCCAAAGACCTAAAAGCTTAAAAGCCCAAAGACCTAAAAGCCTAAAAGCCTAAAAGCTTTAAAGCCTAAAAGCCTAAAAGCCTAAAAGCCTAAAAGCCCAGAAGACTGAAAGCCTAAAAGCCCAAAAGCCTAAAAGCCTAAAAGCCTAAAAGCCTAAAAGCCTAAAAGCCTAAAAGCCTAAAAGCCTAAAAGCCCAAAAACCCTAAAAATAGCTTACCTAAACACAGCTTGCACCTTCGCTGAATTTGTCGCACTCCACTGTGGGAACAGCGATTCATCAATAGCACATCCTTGCTCATCAGTCAACGTGTATCTCTCTCCACTTTCAATATTCACAGCAAAACAGTTTCTCGGCAAAATGCCAAAGTTCTCAGATGGTGTGACTTCCAGGGCAAGCTTCAGAGTGTCTCCAACCATGGCAGAGCTAATTGACGAATGTTGATCATTGAAGACGGATAGTCGGCAAATCGGGGCGAGGGTTGAGTTCTTGTCAGTGAGAGTTGATGTCGTTGCGAGTTCGGAGACATTGACATGAGATTCCACGGCTCGAGATCCAATTGGGTATTGGCAGCGGAGGTCGTAGGAGTCGGCCTGGAAAGGTGGGAAAGTGAGAAAGTGTGTTCTATTGATTTATATATTTTCGGCGTCTGAATAGTAGGTTAAAAGTGGCTCAATCGGTTTGAAACTTTGTCTCCGAGACATTTTGCAACCAGTCGTTTTGCAACTACGACGTTTCGCAACAATCCCATACAACTTTAATGAACGTAAAGTGGACTAGTTTATAGAGTTTCGAAAGACTGGTTGCGAAACGTCCAGTTTCGAAATGTCTTGCTAGCGAATAGTCGCGATTGCGAAATTGATGTGAGTTGCAAAATGTCGTAGTTGCGAAATGACTAGTGGCGAAATGTCCCGAAGCTCTCACAAGTCGTCGCACAAAAAAATTGTGAGAAACAAAAAAGACGCTCAATAAATTTCAAAGCAACCTATAGACCTGGCTCCTGGACATTTCGCTACTAGTCATTTTGCAACTAACGTCGGTTTCGCAACCCCGACGATTCGCAACCAAGACAATTCGAAACTGGACGTTTCGCAACCAGTCGTTTTGCAACTCTCTAAATTAGTCCACTTAAAACTCGTTATGGTTGCATGGGATGGAGAGAATTGTAAACTATTCCAGGTTATCATTACTAATAACAATCACCAATTTCCGTATGTCCGTCTGTCTGTGCCACCTCATAACTCGACTGAGGGCGGACCGATTTGGATGAAACTTATTTAGATCAACTGGAAATTTGTCTGAGATGATGCCCGTACTTTTCTTTTCTCAAAAATATCAACTTTGAAATTTTCGATTTTTTGCCCTCTTTTCACTGTGGGCCCTTCAGGTGTGCTTGAAGATATAAGTAAGCGGATGCCAGGGGGTTGGAGTCCCCGAAGGGGACGAAAACCGCCTGGTAGTCTACATTTGAAAAGTTGTGAATTTAATGTGAACTTTCTACAAAAATCCTGGATTTCGTGGTTTCGAAATGACGTGGTTGCGGATTGTCGCGGTTGCGAAATGACCGGTAGCGAAATGTAGTAGTTGCAAAATTGACGCGAGTTGCGAAATGGCGTAATTGCGAAATGACTAGTTTCCAAATGTCTCGAAACCATAAACCTTTGCACAGACTCTCTAATACTAAAAACTAAACTCACCTTATTAGTCAAGAACATGGCATGCTTCTGCACTACCACTGTCGATGCCATAGTGTGATTATCCAAAAGTTGAACGTCACAATGTTGGAAGGCAACCTTGAACACATATGGCTTGTGAGAATTCAACAGAGAGCTGAAGGATTTTGAGCAGTACGGATTCTCGGCTTGTCCCTTCACAAAGATTTTTCCCTCAAAGTCCGAAGTCTCGTTTCCAAGAACCAGTGTCATACCATCGGCTTCGCAGTACACTGAAAATAGTCTTTGTGTTTATAGTTATTTTGCAATTGGCCTACCAGAAAGTTTTCCTTGATTAACATGTGGAACACAAGTGATTCCATCACCAACATGACCATCTGGACAAGTGCATACATGGGATCCGAATGTGTTTCTACAGGTGGCGACACGATCGCATCTGTGAGTCTTCTCGGCACACTCATCGATATCCGCGCAGGATTCTGATCCGGAAAGGGTGGAATTGCGACGGAATCCGGGTTTGCAAATGCATTCTCCGGAGATGCAGAGTTGAGAGGCGGCGTCGCAAGGGGTGGCGCAGGAGCTGACGTCGGAGAGGTCTTGGTGGGCGGGGTCTGGAAAAGGTATAATGTATATAATTGTGTTGCATATCATTTGGAAGTTGAAAATACACTGGTTCCAAATATATACAGTACCGGCCAATAGTAAATGAACTTTTGGCATTTTCAGTTGAAAAACGTCAACTTTGGGAGGCTGGGAAAGGATGTTAAACTTGATCGTTTGATCTGAAAAGTTTTGGGTGTATATATCTACTCTAGAACTCTATTTTGGTAGTTGACAACTTTTTTGTACGACCTTTTCTAGAGATGATATGGCTCGTGAAATGCAGAAGACCCTAAAATCGGTGGAAATTGCTGTGAAAATGCGGTAATTTTTACCATTTCCCCCATTTAAAGGGACACATCATCTTTAGAAAATGTTGTACAAAAAAGTTGTCAACTACAAAAATAAAGTTCTAGAGTTGATGTATGCTCGCAAAAAACTTCAGATCAAACGTTAAAGTTTAACATCCTTTCCCAGACCCTCAAAGTTGACGTTTCTCAACTGTAAACACTGTAAACTGTAAGCAATTGTTCATATACAATTGGCAGGTACTGTAAACACTGTTTGTCATGGATTGCTGTGTGGCGAGCTACATACAGTACCGGTCATAATGATATTCATTTTCGCCATTTTCAGTGGAAAATCGTCAACTTTGGGTAGCTGAGAAAGTGATTCAAAGTCGCTTTTTCTGTTTGAAAATTTGAGAGTGTATTATTCAAACCTTGAACATTTATTTTGTAGTTGACAACTTTTTTGTATAAGTCCGTTCTATCAAGATATGGCCCGTTGAAAAAAAGCTCAAAAAATTTTGAGTATTTGCACTGAAATCGATCAAAATTTGTTACCGCCGTAGGTTTTTGTGCATAACTTTTTCGATTGAAAAAATACAGAAAAGTGGTCAACTACAAAATTAAAGTTTAAGGTTTGATTCATATACCCTCAGATTCTAAAACAGAAATAACTACTTTGAATTAGTTTTTCAGTCACTCAAAGTTGGCGTTTTTCAACTGAAAATGAGGAAAATGAATATCATTACTGTAATTCAGCTAGTTTTAATCCGTTTGATATCAAACTTTTTGTATTTTTTTCTGTTTTTGTTTGTGTTTTTTTGGCCGGTACTGTATTAGGCAAACGCAATGTTTATGTTCAAATTTAGCGCGTTTTCAGCCTTCGAACGATATTCCACACTATAGGTAATTTCCAAAAAACTTTCGCCCTACCTTTAGCAACCAACGAGGTGCACTTGTAGAATGGGTCTCCCTTGAATCCATGCCGACAGATACAGCTTCCAGTCGGCAAGCAAATCGCGTTCTTGGCACATACAGACTTATCAGTTCTACAAGACTTTTGTGGGAAGCATGATACTCCATTTCCAGAGAATCCAGATGAGCATTGACACTGACGGGATTCTGGATTGCACACGGCGTTGGGATGGCAGATTCCGGTGAAGTGAACGCAGTCGAGGGGGTCCGGAACACAGCAGAGCCCATTTCCAAAGTAGCCAGGATTGCATTTACAGGTAGTTCCACCAACGCAATGCGCATTTGCATCACATTGAGAGCAATTGCTAGCTCTTTCGTGAATACTGACGCATTTGACACCATCACCTGTGAATCCTGGCAGACATTGACACCTTCTATTCTGGCAGATGGCTTCTGGAGAGCATAAATTGTCTCGGAGCACACAGTCTTGAGGGTGTGGGGAGCAGACGTAGCCGTCTCCGATGTATCCGGGGTCGCATTCGCAGGAACGAGTCGAATTGAGACATTTGGCGTTGTCGGCGCAGAGGGAGGGAAGGGAGATGCAGTCGGCGGTGGACTTCTTGGAGCAGGTTGAGGTTCCGTCGCCAATGAATCCGTCACGACAGATGCAGACGCCGGTGGAGGGTTCGCAGGTGGCCAGAGAGTGACAGGTTACTGTAGAGCAGAGGGAGGCTGGAAAAATTGGAATAGATTAATCCTCTAAGGGGTCCTAGCTTTTGAGGAAAGTCTAGTTCAGCTTGAACGTTTTCATTCTATGTATTATTGTCTCTTCAAAAAAACGTCGGCAAGGGACGGGGCTTAATCGACTCCGCCCACTTCTTTGCAACCCTGCGGCGCGGACTTTTGCAACCGCCGCACACTTTTTTAAGCAAAAAAGAGAGGAAAATGTGTGCGGCGGTTGCAAAAGACCGCGCCACAGGGTTGGAAAAAAGTGCTTAGGCCCCGCCCCTTGCCGAAGTTTTTCTGAGGAGACAATAGCGATATTTCTCAAGGGAAAACGCACTCCACCGCTAACTTTGTTGAAATTTAAATTTTTAGCTTTCCGCCATTTTTAAAACAGCGAAACATGTTTTGGTGGGTGCGTGGACTCCTCGTGGACAACTCGGGCAGCAGTCGAATTGTCCACGAGGAGTCCACGCAACCACCAAAACATGTTTCGCTGTTTTCAAATCGGCGGGAAATCTGAAAATTCAAATTTTAGCCAATTTGCGGTGGAGCGCGTTTCCCCGTGGGGAATATAGCTAATAATTCGCTTTAAGATGCTTCGAACTTCATTAAAATTACAAAGTTAGATTAGAAATTTTAAGGTCTCTCGTGGACAATTCGGGCAGCAGTAGAATTCAACTTGGCTGAAATTTGAATTTTCAGCTTTCCCGCCGTTTTGAAAACAGCGAAACATGTTTTGGTGTGTGCGTGGACTCCTCGTGGACAACTCGGGTAGCAGTAGAATTGTCCACGAGGAGTCCACCCAACCACCAAAAAATTTTTCGCTGTTTTCAAAACGGCGGGAAATTTGAAAATTCAAATTTTAGCTAATTTGCAATGGAGCGCGTTTCCCCGTGGGGAATATCGCTAATGATCCTTCTTAAAAAATCTCGTACTTTCAAAGTTCGAAATTTTTTCATACTCCAAAACATATCCACTAGTGCTCATTCCTAGTTAATCAAACAGATCAAAACATATTTCTTCTCATGCTCGAAAATTAGAATTTTTCAAAATAAGTCATGCTCCGAAAAATTAGAAATAAGATTTTCAACACATTTAAAATATCATTCCCATGCCTTAACTTTAAAATGTTGCAAATTTTCAGGATTCAGAATCCATGCCATCCATTAAACTTACGTGCTTCTGTAGTTGTGGTAGTGGTGGTAGTGGTGGTAGTGGTACTAGAAGAAGTGGTCTCCTCTTCAACCTCTTCTCCATAGCCTCCATTGTTAGTTGGCGCTTCAGAAGACGTCTTCGGTGATTCAGAAGACGTCGTGAAGAATTCTGGATTTGGCTGGATGCTTGGCGGTCCACGGTTGCCACCTTGAATTGGGTTAGGATCTATTAAAAATCATGCGAAAATCTCTTGCAAAAATCATGCAATCAAGTTTTGAAGAGAATTCTAGAAGACGTCAGGGATTCAGAATCCCTAAATTTTTTAAATTTCAGAAGACGTTCATACCTGAGGTGGTTGGTTTTTCAGTTGTAATGGCTGTTGTTGGTGCTGGTGGTTGTGGAGACGTTGTGGTGGATTCTGATTCTGAAGATGTGACGATGTTGGATTCAGACGACGTGACATTTTGACGATGCTGAGTGGGGACCACGGTGGTGACAGAGACAGCAACATCACCGTCATCTGGAGTTCCAGTGATCAGGCGCACACGTGGAGTGGACGATGGAGACGTAACAGTGAATTTTGGAGACGTGACGGGCACTTCAGAAGACGTAACAGTAACAGGGACTTCAGAAGATGTGGTGGTTTTCTCAGAAGACGTGATTGGCACAAAAGACGTGACAGGAGATACAGATGACGTTACTGTAACAAGTACTTCCGAAGTTGTAGACTTTTCAGACGACGTGACAGATTCTGGAGTCGTAGTTGGTGAAGTGACGTCTTCTAGAGTTGTAGACTTTAGAGTCGTGGATTCTGGAGATGTTGCAGGGACTTCAGATGACGTGACAGAAACTTCTGGAGACTTGGACGACGACAAAACAGCACTTGGAGAAGACGTGACTGGACGTTTAGAAGACGTCACAGTGGTTCTAGACTGAATCGACGGCTTAGTGGTTTCAGAAGACGTGGACGTGACAGTACTTGGTGGTTCCGATGACGTGACAGATTCTGGGGTGGTGATTTTTCGTGACGTAGACTGTCCAGAAGACGTGACTGGGACAGATGACGTGGTTGGAGTTTCAGATGACGTGACAGGTAATTCAGAAGTTTGCGTAGGTTCTAAAGTAACAGATGGCGTGGATGGGGACGTGACAGCTTCTGGAGTAGTGGATTTTTGTGACGTGTAGTTTTCAGAAGACGTGACAGGGCGTTCAGACAACGATGATACAGTATTTGGCAACGCAGAAGGCGTTGTGGATTCTGGAGCCTCTGACGATGACAAAGCAGTGACTTTGACAGTGACTTCTGGGGCTTTCGAAGACGTAGGTTTTTCAGAAGACGTGACAGGGGACACAACAGTACTTGAAGATCCAGAAAACGTGATGGTGACGGATTCTGGTTTTTCAGAAGACGTGACAGAAACATCTGGAGATAAAGTAGATACTGGAGACTTGGACTTTTCAGAAGACGTGACTGGGGACTTCGTAGACTTCACAATATTTTCCGACGCAACAGTAGAAGACGTAACAGGTTTTGGAGACGTACCAGGTGCTTCAGAGGACGTTGTGACTGGTTTATCCGACACATCGACATCGTTGGGCTCTGGTGTGGACTTGGAGGTGACTTCAGAAGACGTGACGACTTCTGGAGCCGTCGTGGAAGACGTGACAGGTGCTTCAGACGACTGACGTGACTGGGATGGTGGAACAGGAGACGTGGTGGTGGATTCTGGAGACTCGGAAGACGTGGCGCCTTCAGTGGTGGACTTCACAGGTGGTTCAGAAGTGCTTGATGGCACTTCAGAAGACGTTGAAGACGTGACAGGTACTTCAGAAGAGATCTTACTTGGCTGAGTGGTGGCTTCTGATGCTGGAGCAGACGTCGTCGGCGTCGATTCTGGAGCCTTCGATGGAGCAGCAGTTAGGATCAAATCTTCAGATGTCGTCGTCACTTCTGGAGCACGTGTAGTTGATGACGTGGCTGATTCTGAAGATTCTGACGATGATTTGGGTTCAGGAGTGGTTAACGGAGTGCGGCCTTGTTTGAACGGCGTGGTCGTTTCTGGAGCCGAAGTTTCAACTTCAGAAGCGGTGATCAAGGACACTGTGGACACAGTGGAGGGGTCAGAAGACGTTGTGGACAACTCATGGATTCTGACAGAGACAGTAAGTGAGTCTTCAGTAGTTGTTGCTTTTTCCAATGGCTTCTCAGATGACGTGGCGATTCCTTCGTCGACAGCAGGAGTTGTGATAGGATCTGGAGAGGTTGTGGTGGATTCTGGAGATTCTGAAGACGTCACAGGTGATTCTGAAGGGCTCGACGACACTGTGGTGGATTCAGAAGACGTGGTGGGCGACTCTGGTGATTCTGTAGACTTAGACGACACAGTGGTGACTTCTGGAGACGTTGACAATGCTTTAGAAGACTTCACATTTTCTGGAGCATTTGTGGACTTCACAGGTGATTCAGAAGACGTTGTGCTAGACTTTGGACTTTCAGACGTACTTGGCGTTGGTGTAGAGGGGCTCTCAGGCTGAGAGGTGACTTCTGGAGACATGGACGTTGACACTGGTGCCTCAGTAGACTTTGCAGACACAGGTGTGGATTCAGAAGACAATTCGGAAGACGTGGATGTTGGGACAGTGGCTTCAGAAGACGTAACGTCTTCTGGAGCTTGTGTGGACGACACATGAGACTTTGTGGTACCTTCTGAAGACGTCACAGTTGGCTTGGTCAATTCTGGCAAGGCCGACGATGATGTAGATGCAGTAGTCGTTTCAGATGACGTTGTGGATTCTGGAGACTTTGAAGATGGCGACTTAGTAGTTGAAGACTCCGTTGCTTTCTTTGTGGATTTCGTTGGAGCCTCAGATGACGTCACAGGGGATTCAGAAGACGTGACGGGACTTTCAGAAGACGTTACAGGTGCTTCAGTTGACTTTACAGTGGTTCTAGACTGCACTGGAGCCTTGGTGGATTCTGAGGTCCTTTCAGATGACATCACAGGTGATTCAGATGTTTTAACGTCTTCAGGATCTTTCGTGGACTTTTCAGGTGCTTCAGAAGACGTGGCTGGAGATTCAGAAGACGTGACATCTTCAGGACTCTTTGTGATTTTCACAGGACTTTCAGAAGACGTCACAGGTGTTTCAGAAGACGTGACATCTACAGGCTTTTCTGTGGATTTCACAGGTGCTTCAGAAGACGTGACTGGAATCTCTGTAGACGTGACGTCTACAGGACTCTCCGTGGATTTTTCAGGACTTTCAGATGACGTCACAGGTGTCTCAGAAGAAGACGTGGTGCTTTTTTCTGTGGTTGGTGTAGCACTCGTGACCTTCTCCTCAACCGTGGTCGGTTTCGGAGTAGATGTGGACTTTACAGGTGTTTCAGAGCTCTTTGTGATTTTCTCTGGACTTTCAGAAGACGTCACAGGTGATTCTGAGGACTTTACAGAAGACGTGGTGGTGGTGGCTTCTGGAGCCGACGTGGAAGATACGGTACCTTGAGTAGTCGTTGGTTTCTCAGACTCGGTTGGTTTCGAAGACGAATTATCTTCATCAACTTCAATCTTCTCACGGTTTGGTGTCTTCTTCTCATCGACCACACATTTATCACCGGATTTTTTAAATCCTTCGAGACAGATGCAGTTGAAGGATCCGATGGTATTCTCGCATTTTGAATTCTCATCATCGCACATACCAGCGTTGTTGCACTCGTCGACGTCTGGAAGATAGGAAATTTAAAATGGGTTTTGTTCTTTGACTCGCTGTATCTCAAAACCTAAAATAGTTAGGAAAAAGATTTAAAATAGTAAAATATGTAAAATTTTGTGCTCTACATTTTTGCAGTTAACAACATTTTGATAGCTATTTTGATTATCGAGATACAACGTATAAACGTTAGCCCTGCCTACAAAAGAGGGAGACACATAGAGGCGAGAATTGCCCCGCCTCCCTTTGGCGCAAGACTTCAAAACGCTATATCTCTGAGACTTGCAGAGTTAAGAAAAAGTTGTCAACTACAAAAATGTGAGAAATTCAATTTTCTACATTTCTGCAGTTAACAACTTTTTGATAGCTTTTTTGGTTTTTAAGATACAACGTATTAAAGTTAGCCCTGCCTACAAAAGAGGGAGACGCATAGAGGCGAGAGTGCTCTCGTTGTCTGCTTCTCCTCACTTTTAGTGGGCGCGCAGACTTCTACTTGCTGTAACTCAAAAACCAAAAAACCTAGTAAAAAGTGTTTAACTACGAAAATGCGTAGAAATGTGTGCTCTACATTTTTGCAGTTGATCATATTTTGATAGCTTTTTTGGTTTTTGAGATATAACGCTTTGAAGTTTACATGCCCTCTCGTTGCCTGCGTCTCTGTATCTCTAAAACTAAAAGAACTAGAACAAAATTTACAACTACAAAAATGTATAAAATTTGATGATGTACATTTTCGCTGTTAACAATTTTTTGATAGAACTACTCTAAAGAGGAGTATTTTCAGTTTTTATTGACCTACCATCACAAATCATTCCATCGCCAATGAATCCATCTGGACAGCTACAGAAGTGCGAATCCGGGTGAATATCAATACATTCCGCATGCTTATTGCAATCATTCTTCTGAGCACAAAGTCCAGAAATCTGGAGACTCTGGCAGGTTCCATTGATTGGGTGGTGTCCAGGAAGACATGCTCCACACTGGGGAACTTCTTCCTCGTCTACAGTACACTGCTTCTTTTCGAGCTCACACAAGCGAGACCATTCTTCGGTGCAAGCGGTTTTCGAGGTAGTGTCTGGCTCTTCAATCTTGGTACAGTGGGCACCGTCTCCAGTGTATCCAGCCATACACTTGCAACCGCATGAGCCCATTCGGTTGATGCACATAGCCATGCTGTCACAGCCAGCCATTCCACGGTCACACTCGTCAATGTCTGGAAATGTTTATATTCGTTAAAAAGCCCTTGAAATTCCCAATTTCACTATGCAATTTTAATGAAATTCGAAGCATCTTAAAGCGAATTATTAGCGATATTCCCCACGGGGAAACGCGCTCCATCGAAAATTTGGCTGAAATTTGAATTTTCAGTTTTCCCGCCGTTTTGAAAACAGCGAAACATGTTTCGGTGGATGCGTGGACTCCTCATGGACAATTCGAATGCTGCCCTAGTTGTCCACTAGGAGTCCACGCACCCACCAAATTCAAATTTCAGCCAAGTTGGCGATGGAGCGCGTTTCCCCTTGGGGAATATCGCTAATATGATCGTTAGAAGATTTAATGACTCATTTAAATGAAGCAGGACCACCTTAAAAATGAGAAAATTTGGCAAAACCGTCTTTGAATTGCTAGTCAAACTTTATAATTAACGTCAAATTTGAGCAGGTTTCAAGCGAGTTATGCCCATTTGAAATCGTGGTCGCTCAATGTAAAGGCGCATCTTCAGTTTTCAAATTTTTGCAAAATTAGTAATGGGTCTACTCGTTTGAAAGCGCTTGAAATTTCCAGTCGATATGTACAATTTTCACTAAATTTAGAGCAAAATTGACCAAGATACGTTTATCAAAACTTGACTCTGCCCAGTTCAAAGACGCTTGGCGGAGAAAAACTGTTAAAAATCATTTCAAATTAAGCGAATTTAGTCATGAGTATACTATTTGAGGCTTTTTAAATTTCCAGTCGATTGGTACACACTTCAAAAAAGTTGGACTGACTGCCGCTGAACTACGCCCTATAGAAAGTCATATACCTTAACGGTAATGTACCCCGTTTGAGGTACGGCTTTTTGAACGAGACTATGCTGAATAGAACAAGCATAAAAAGTTATGTAAGGGGTTGAAACCATTTTTTTGCCTTATCAACGGTCTTCGAGAAAATCAACTTTTTGCCAAAATTTCACGAAATCTGAAATTTTCATCTTCAAAGAGCCATAACTTGGTTTGTTCACGACGGATTCTTGCAAACTAAAGTGGGTCATGAAGACAAAACATTCAAAAATGTAATTCTGAAAAAAATTATGTTTTATCTATTTGTGTATAAAAGTTATTCGTTGAAAACCATGAGTGCCAAAGTACCAAGAACTGCCTAAAAGGTCTAAAATGAGTGGAACATTTTCTGGATTTAATTTTAAATGAAAGACCATGTTTGATTTAGTACAAAAATATAGTTTGTTATAGGGGTAACCGTCCATTTTTGAAAAATAATTTTGATTTAAAAAAATTTCATTTTGACATTTTTTGGGAAATTTAAAATTCCACACAGTTTTTGCATTGAAGTTTAAAATATTGTTTTGGAACCAAAATGTTCAAAATTTGAGCTTTTCAATAAACTTTAAATCGTAAGATTTGCTCAAGTTTGAAGCATTTTATGACCGTTTGAAGTTGAAAGCCTAATTTTGAGGTGCCCTCTGGTGGTCGAAAAATGAAAATGATCCTAGAGCTTTGAAATTTTTTGCATTTTGTAGAAAATTTTGATACAAAACATATTGTCAACTGCAACTTTTTTCTATCTCTTCATCCTCGTTTATAAAAATGCGAAGTATAATTTCGAGCCCACCAAGATGGCGATTTCCTTCTTTTGCAATTTTATGGACGAGGATGAAGAGATAGAAAAAAGTGGCTATTGACAATATGTTTTGTATTAAAATTATCTACAAAATGCCAAAAATTTCAAAGCTCTAGGATCATTTTCATTTTTCGACCACCAGAGGGCACCTCAAAATTAGGCTTCCAACTTCAAACGGTCATAAAATGCTTCAAACTTGAGCAAATCTTACGATTTAAAGTTTATTGAAAAGGTCAGATTTTGAACATTTTGGTTCCAAAATAATATTTTAAACTTCAATGCAAAAACTGTGTGGAATTTTAAATTTCCCAAAAAATGTCAAAATCAAAATTTTTTTAATCAAGATTATTTTTCAAAAATGGACGGTTACCCCTATAACAAACTATATTTTTGTACTAAATCAAACATGGTCTTTCATTTAAAATTAAATCCAGAAAATGTTCCACTCATTTTAGACCTTTTAGGCAGTTCTTGGTACTTTGGCACTCATGGTTTTCAACGAATAACTTTTATACACAAATAGATAAAACATAATTTTTTTCAGAATTACATTTTTGAATGTTTTGTCTTCATGACCCACTTTAGTTTGCAAGAATCCGTCGTGAACAAACCAAGTTATGGCTCTTTGAAGATGAAAATTTCAGATTTCGTGAAATTTTGGCAAAAAGTTGATTTTCTCGAAGACCGTTGATAAGGCAAAAAAATGGTTTCAACCCCTTACATAACTTTTTATGCTTGTTCTATTCAGCATAGTCTCGTTCAAAAAGCCGTACCTCAAACGGGGTACATTACCGTTTAACCTAAAGGCGCATGACCAGTTTCAGTATCCGATTCAAGCGAATCTATTCATGAGTATACTGATCTTAAAGGTCTTTAAATTTCCATTCGATCGGAACAATATTTATGTAATTTAGACCGAAGCTATGCCCCATACAAAGTAGTGACTCACCAGTACAAACTCCTCCCTCTCCCTCGTATCCCTCGGCGCACTCGCACTTGAAAGATCCTTCGGTATTCACACAAACAGCCGATGCCGGATCACAATTGTTTCTATTCTCCTCGCATTCGTCAATATCCACACAAGCGTTGCTCTTCTTATCAAAACGGAATCCAGGCTCACACTCACAAACCGACGACAACGATCCATTGAAGATTCTAACAGAGAGACAGGATACATGATCGACTCTTCCACAGAATTTCTCAACGTCTTCACAACTGCGCTCCAATGGATTAGTACACTTTTTGATACCATCTCCCTCGAATCCAGACTGGCATTCACACTTGAAGGATCCTTCGGTATTGGTGCATTCCGCATGGGGGTGGCATGGATGGCGTTCATCACATTCATTGATATCAGTGCACATGAATCCGTCTCCTCTGAATCCTGGCTTGCAAGAGCAGGAGAAAGTTCCATTTAGATTAGCACATGCTGCATTTGGAGAGCATGGAGATTGCTCAGCACACTCGTTGATATCCTCACAGGCGGTTCCCTTCTTCTTATATCCAGACATACACTCCTTACACTCCACGGATCCATCGGCAGTGTCCACCTCGCATGACATGTTGCTCTCCGAGCAGTGACTCTTTTGAGATTGCTCATGGTCGCATGGCTTTTTAGTGTTGGGAACACAATGATAACCGTCTCCAAGGAATCCATGCTCACATTCGCAAGAGTAGGTTCCTGGCTTATTAACGCAGTGAGCATTGGCTCCGCAGCATGTGGAATTGTGCTCCTTGCATTCATCAATGTCTTCACATGAGCCATCATCGGTTTTGCGGAATCCGGTGGGGCAGAAGCAGGCGTAGCCTCCGATGAAGTTTTGGCAGCGCGCGGTGTCGTGGCATTTGTGGTCGCCGGTGGCGCACTCGTCGACGTCTGGAAATTATAGTTTGCATAGAAATGTGCTAAATTTAATTTTCTGTATTTTTACAGTCAGCAACTTTTTGATAGCTAGATCGGCTCTTGATATACAAAACTTTGAAATTATCGCGTTTTCGTTTCCTGTGTTTTTTTATTTTCTACATTTTCGTAGTTATCATTTTTTTAATAGCTATCCTGGTTTTTGAAATATACCGCTTTGAAATTAGCCCGTTTGCTTGTAAGAGGGATACGCAGAGATAGGAATGTGCTCTCGTAGCCCCGCCTCTCTTTGGCGCGTCAACTTCAAAACGCTATATCTCTGAAACTTGCAGAGTTAACAAAAAGTGGTCAACTACAAAGATGAGTAAAATTCAATTTCCTACATTTTTGTAGTGAACAACTTCTTGATAGCTAGTTTGGTTCTTGAGATACACCACTTTGAAATTAACACGTTTGCTTATGTGGGGATGCGCAAAGCAGCGAGTGTGCTCTCGTTACTTCGCCTCCATGTGGTGCGTTAACTTCAAAACTCTATATCTCCAAAACTTGCAGAGTTAACAAAAAGATGTCAACTACAGAAATGTAAAAAATTCAATTTTCTACATTTTTGCAGTTGACAACTTTTTGATAGCTAGATTGGTTTCTGAAATACACCGCTTTGAAGTAAACGCGATATAGAAGGAGACGCGATATAAATAGAAGGAGACGCAGAGAAGCCCCTTTCTAATGACCGCGCAAACTTCTACTCGCTGTAACTCAAAAATCAAAGAACCTAGTCAAAAGTGATCAACTACAAAAATGCGTAAAAATTTGTGCTCTACATTTTTGTAGTTAACAACTTTTTGATATCTAGTTTGGTTCATGAGATACACCACTTTGAAGTAAACGCGCGCCCACAAGAGAGCGGAGATGCAGACAACGAGAGTCTCTGCGTCTCTACCCCTCCTATTTCGTAGTCCAATAGAGCGCACTTACCAACACAAGTCTTCTTCGGTGGGGCACCCTCGAATCCTGGCTCACAACGACAAACTCCGGTTCTTCTCTCGCAAAGAGCATCCATTCCACACTCGTCGCTGCTAGTGCATTTCGTGTTTTCACTGAAAAATGTTGTTAGGTGTGAACTACAAAGACTACAAAGGCTACAAACTACAAACTACAAAGACTACAAACTACAAAAACTACAAACTACAAAGACTACAAACTACAAACTACAAAGACCACAAACTACAAAACTCACATCGTCTCATTCGATGCCTTTGGCTTCTCGGTGGTAGTTGGAAGTGCGAAAGTCTCTTTGGTTGGTTCTGGTTTTTCCTTATCCTCACGATTTTGTGGTGGGATTACTGTAGCTGGCTCGGTGGATGGAGCAACGGATTCCGAAGACGTTGGAGTGGATTCAGAAGGTGTTGACGTGGATTCTGGAGTTTCGGTGGTAGCTTCAGATGGCTTGGAAGATTCAGAAGGCGTTGTGGTCTCTGTATTGGTTTCTGGAGCCTTTGATGGAGCAGCAGTGAGAATCAATGGTTCGGAAGTGGTTTCGGTAGATTCTGTAGTGGATTCTGGAGCCTTGGTAACTTCTGGGGCGGCAGAAGACGTGGTGGTGGCTTCAGAAGACTTGGTGACCTCTGGCGTGGCTTCAGATGACGTTGAAGGCTTAGATTCTGGCGTCGTTGATTCTCCGGATCCTTCAATAGTAGTCTCCTCAACCTTCTTTGGTGTCGTCGTTGTAGATTCTCCGGATCCTTCGACTTCAGAAGTCTTTGCAGAAGTTGAAGACGTCGGTGTTTCTGGAGCTGGTGCAGAAGACGTCGGGGACACTTCTGGAGCTGTGGTAGATTCTCCGGATCCATCTGGAAGGCCTGGTTCTCCGGTGCCAGATTCTGGGGTCACTTCTGGAGTAGATGGTGATGTTTTGGTGGATTCTGGTGTCGTGGAAGATTCTGGAGCTTCAGATGACGTTACAGATGGCGATGTCGCGGATTCTGGAGTGGTGGCACTTGGAATAGGGGAAGTGGTTTTTCCATCTTTTCCGTCGACTCCAGAAGTCTCTCCATTGTCTCCACCGTCGATTTCGAGGCGTGGCTTTTTGGTGCTCTTGGAGACGTCACGGGTGGTGGCAGCTGGAAAAAATGAGAATAGACTATCAGCGATATTAGCCAAGGGGAAGCGATCGCCAACTTGGCTGAAATTTGAATTTTCAGCTTTCCCGCCGTTTTGAAAACAGCGAAACATGTTTCGGTGGCTGCGCGGACTCCTCGTGGACAATTCGAGCCTGAGTTGTCCACGAGGAGTTCACTCACCCACCAAAACATGTTTCGCTGGTTTCAAAACGGCGGGAAAGATGAAAATTCAAATTTCAGCCAAGTTGGCGATGGAGCACGTTTCCTCTTGAGGAATATCGCTAATACAAACGTTACAAAAAACTCACTAATTTCCTCATCTCCAGTTCCGGATCCTTCAATTGTTGTTGGCTTCTTAGTGGTGATCAGATCGCGTCCGGAAATTTCGAGACCAACCTGAAAATTGGTTTTTGAAAATTTGGAATTTTAGAATGTTGCAAGTGCGCTCTATTGACAAACTTTCAAAATTCGATATGCCAATAATTGGAATGTTGCAAATGCGCTCTGATGAAAACTAGGGGGGAAGTGCTTCTTACTGATAGTGCAAGCGCGCTCTAATGAGACGCCTAACCATTTCTTAGAAATGCATGTGCGCTCTACTGCAAAAATGACTATACAAACGCGCCCCATCGACAATAACTCACATTATCAGTATCCGGTGTTGTTGGCTCTGGAGTAGTCTTCTCCCACACAATTTCCAATCCGACCTCATTTGAAGTATCCTCTGGTTTCTTTCCAGCGCTGATTTCAAGTCCAACTTTTTCAGAAGACGTTCCCGACTTTTCCTTTCCTTCTGGCTTCACCTCGACCAACTTGGTTCCATGTTCAAGGGTGGCGTTTTTACCTCCGGATGATGTGGTTAGAATTCCGGATTCTGTTGGGTTCGGACCGTGCCCTCCAGAGCCTTCGACTTCGGAATTTGGACCAAGCTTAGGCTTAACATCCCGATCTTGATTGGTTGGTTTTCCCTTGGAATTTCCATTCTTGTCTCCAGAAGACGTTGAGCTAGAATCTTCTCCGTCCGTAGTGATTTCAGGGGTCTCAGACTTTCCAGATCCAGATTTGTCTCCTGAAGTAGTCGAGCTAGAATCCTCTCCATCTGTGGTGATTTCTGGTTTGCCTCCAGAAGACGTTGGAATCTTCGGTCCGCCTTCAGAATCTGGCTTGGCTCCTGAGGCTCCATGGGTTACTGTAACCTTATTACCCTTCTCAAAGTGCCCCTTGGATCCGGTTTCGATCCATTCACCGGATCCATCTGGAAGTGGTGACGTTGATCCAGATTCTGAAGACTTGGAAGTTTCAGAAGGCGTTGAGGACGCTCCAGATCCTTCTACGATAGATGGGGCAGTTGAAGATTCTGCTTCTGGAGACTTTGAAGAACCGGAAGATACTGATTCTGGGGTCTTAGATTCTCCAGATGGCTCAGATTCTCTATCGGATTTAGGGGTTCCAGATCCTGAAGATCCAGACGACGTTGATCCAGATGACGATGTGGCAGAAAATCCAGAGGATCCTGATTCTGAAGATCCTGATGATCCAGAAGACGTGGATCCCGATTTTCCAACTCCTGCTTCCTGACCAGTAGAGGTGGATTCATGACCCTCTTTTTCAACAGCCAATTTTCCAGATTCTCCGGATGACGTGGAGGATCCGGAAGATCCAGAAGATCCAGAAGTTGCTCCGGACCCCTCTACAGTATCCTTAGGCTTGGTAATTCCAGGTTTCGTCGCTGTCTCGGTCTCCCCATCCTCTCCAAGTGTAGTGATACGAACTCTAATAGTGCCTTCGGATTTTGGAGAGCCGGTAAATCCTGTTCCATTGATATTTGTAGGCCAGGATCCGGAGCCATCTCCTTCCATCAAATCATCATCCTCTCCATCTTCTTCTTCGGTCCAGACACCTCCAGCTGACTTTCCGGACCCCGAGATTTCGGGTAGTAGAGTCGTTGGCAGGGTGATTCCAAAGTCTTTGGCAGAAATCTCTAGTCCGAGTTCTCCGGAATCCGTGGTCTGTGTTACGGCTTCACCGCCTGTGACACTCTTTCGAGTCAAAATGATTTGTCCGGAGGAGAAATTTTTGGATTGTTGAACGACTTCAGTGATCAGCTGATCCGATGTGGAGTGGTTGGATCTGGTGGCAACTACAGTATCCTCCTCGTTTGGTCCGATGACGTGCAGGCCTTTTTCTTTGGTGATTTCTAGACCTGGAAACGGTTAAGAAATCAGAAAATGGGACGATGAACTGAGGGATTGGGTTAGGGTTTGAAGCCCCAAAGCTAATTGGACAATGCAATTTTATAAAATTGGCTCCTAGACATTTCGCAACCAGTAGTTTCGCAACTACGACATTTCGCAACTAAGACATTTCGCAACCAGTCGTTTCGCTAATAAAGACATTTCGCAGCTCACGTCAATTTCGCAACCACGACGTTTCGAAACCACGAAAAGTTAGAACTTTTTAAATGTAGACTACAAGCTGGAATAGTTCGCAATACTTAATGTCATACAACCTTAATAAAGGTAAAGCGGACTAGCTTATAGAGTTGCGAAACGACTGGTTGCGAAACGGCTGGTTACGAAACGACTGGTTGCGAAACGACTGGTTACGAAACGACTGGTTGCGAAACGTCCAGTTTCGAAAAGTCTTGGTTGCGAAATGTCTTGGTTGCGAAATGACTTGTGTCAAAACGTCCCGGAGCAATACATTTATAGGATTTTTTGAGAATGTAAGAATCTGGGATTCAGAATATCTGCAATTTCGAGTTTTTTGAAACATTCGAGAATCTGAGAATCTCTGAATCCCAAATTTTCAAATCTCGAAATCTTAGAATTCTAGAAAGAACTTTCAAAATACATATTTTCTCACCTTTCCACCTGAAAAAAAGACAAATTTCTATCGAAATTAGGCAAAAACTCAATAACATTTCAAGCCCATGGATCTAATTTGGACAAAATAACACGAAAAGTTATTCCTACAAAAACTGAAAAACCTCATTTTCTGGCTTCGCGACACTTCGCAACCGGTCATTTCGCAACTGTGACATTTCGAGTTCCTCAACTATTGAAAAATTTGAAAATTTCTCTGTCGTAGTTGCGAAATGACCGGTTTCGAAATGTCGCGGAGCCCATTTTCTAGAAAAATTAGTTTAAACTGGAATAGAGGTAAAATCAACTAAAAAATCCCGTTTCCAAAACCCAAAATTACAGTAATAACATACCTATACAATCATCATGGGTGGCATTGGTAGGATTACAGCAAACAAATCCACCAATCAAATTCACACACCACTCATTGGCTTCCACATTGCACGTCTCCGTGATACACTCATCAATATCCTCGCATCCAACGAGCGCATTTCCACCGTAACCCTTCACACACTCACAGTAACCGCCAACGCATTCAGAGTTTGGTGGACAGTAAGATGTGCAGGTAAGTCTCCCAGTAGTGGTGAGCTCCACCTCCTTCGGCACGACTCCTCGAGTTACAGTAATAGTTCCTCCAGATGATGTTTGGATGGACCCACTTCCCTCAATAATCTGTTCTCCTGTAGTGGTGAAATCCGCTCCATGGCTAGAGATAGTGGAAGAATCGGAGGAGAACGCTTGGTCGGTACACTCGGATTCTGTGGAGCCGTGTTGGCAGCACTTGTATCCGCCGAAAAGGTTGACACATCGATCTCCAACTCCGCCACACACCGAGTCGTTTTCCTCGCATTCATTGATATCTGTGCACTTTTTATGGGGGTCGCCACGGAAACCATCGATGCAGGCGCAGGTGGCGTTGGAGCAGATGGCGTTGTCACCGCAACCACCGGAGCAGAAGGCGCCTTGGTCTGGAAATTGAAAAATTAAATGTATTTAGAATTTGACACCAATTAGTTTTCAAGTTGACTGGTTCCTGGGATATAGCCCTTCAAGTTAGAAAGCAATTTTTTTGGCTTCGGGACATTTTGCGACCAGTCATTTCGCAACAACGACATTTCGCAACTTGCATCAATTTTGCAACCGCGACAACTCGCAACCAAGACATTTCGAAACTGGACGTTTTGCAACTCTATAAACTAGTCCACTTTACGTTCATTAACGTTGTATGGAATTGAGGGCACTGTGAACTATTCCAGGTTATAGTCTTAATTTGAGAAGTTGCGATTTTAACGGGAACTGTTTTACGATAATCCTGAATTTCGTGGTTTCGAAATGATCTGGTTGCGAAATGTCCAGTTTCGAAGTGTCTTGGTTCCGAATTCTCGCGGTTGCGAAATGAACGTGAGTTGCGAAAAGTCGTAGTTGCGAAATGACTAGTGACAAAATGACTAGTAGCGAAATGTCCCGGAGCCGGATATAGCCGTTTGAGTTAGAAATCAATTTTTTCACTGTCAAAATTTGAGCCATTATATCTCATGCTAGAGTTGAGATATCGAAAAGTGGTGAATTACAAAAATGTGTAAAATCTTATGCACAATCTTAACTCAATCAAATCTTGAGATATGGCACCGAGACATTTTGCAACCAGTCGTTTTGCAACTACAACATTTCGCAACCACGCCATAAGCGAAACGACTGGTTGCGAAATGTCCAGTTTCGAAATATCTCGGTTGCTAATTGTCGTGGTTGCGAAATAGACGTGAGTTGCGAAATGTCGTAGTCGCGAAATGACTAGTGGCGAAATGTCCCGGAGACCGAGATATAGCCTCCTTGTAACCCTTCTAATTTTCTAATACTCTTATCAAGAGTCAGTTGAGCTATCAAAAATTTGACAACTACTAAAAAGCGTAATTCGATTATCTTTAATTTGAATTTTATTTCAGTACTCTAGCTTGGCTACTCGCTAAGGTACACCTCATCTTAAATTTCAAGCAGACAACGGAAATAGTATACAGTGACTTTTAGGCGCGATCGATAACCAATCTCCTCTGAGATTATTGGTTTTTTCCAAGCTCACTGAAATGGCCCCAGAAAAGCCGTTTCAGTTCGGAAAAAACCGATAATCTCAGAGGAGATTGATTATCGATCGCGCCTAAAAGTCACTGTATACTACTAACAGAACACTCTGCACTCACCCTTAATACACGTGGCATCATCTTGTCCATCTTTACAACACACATATCCTCCATCCAAATTCAAACATCTTCCTCCGGCTGAGCATGGAGTGGCCTTAGCGTCACACTCGTTGACATCGTAACAAGTTATTCCGTCTCCAGTGTATCCAGTTTTGCAGGTACAGATATCCAAGACAATGTTGCAGGAGGCGTGGCGATCGCAGATGGCCGAGTTTTTGCGACAGGATGATTTTGCTGAAAATTTAAACTTATGCTATTTGTTGTGCTCTACATTTTTCTAGTTGACAAAATTTTGATAGCGTTATTGGCTCTTGAGATATTAGCGATATTCCCCCAAGGGGAAACGCGCTCCATCGCCAACTTGGCTGAAATTTGAATTTTCAACTTTCCCGCCGTTTTGAAAACATCGAAACATGTTTTGGTGGATGTATGGACTCCTCGTGAACAATTCGACTGCTGCCCGAGTTGTCCACGAGGAGTCCGATGGAGTGCGTTTTCCCTCGGGGAATATCGCTAATATGAATGTATGAAGTATGAAGGGCCTTATCTCAATAAGCAGTTGGGCTATCAAAAAGTTGTCAACTAATGAAATATGTTAAATTTTATGATCTACATTTTCAAATAAAAAACTTACGCTGGCAGTTCTTTCCGTCTCCATCAAATCCTTCCTCACACTCGCACTCATATCCTCCTACTGTATTGATACACTCGGCTCGGACATCACACTTGTGCAACTTCTCAGAAGCACACTCATTAACGTCTTCGCATTTTCCATCAATAAGACTGTATCCTGGAGAGCATTTCGTAACACATTTGAACGATCCAATAGTATTTTCACAGATTTCATTGGCTTCACAGTTGTGTGCGCCAGTCTCACACTCGTTGATGTCGGCGCACTTGTCCAAGCCGGATCCTTGGTTTCCCTGGAATAGAAGGGTACAATTTGGTAAGAGCAATCAATGTAAAATTTTAAGCTCTACATTTTTGTTGTTAAAGAATTTTGGGTAGCTTTCATGGTTCTTGAAATATAACGTATTTTATAGTCACACTCTTGATGTCCGCGCACCCTATCTTTAAAGCGGTATATCTCACAAACCAAAAATATTAGCAAGAACTTGTTAACCACAAACATGCGTAAAATTTTACGCTCTACATTTTTGTATTTTATAGTTTTTCGATAACTGCTTTGGTTTTTGAGATAAATCGTTTTAAAGTTAGCGCGCGGTCAGGAAAGACGCAGAGACGCAGAGCACTCTCGTCGTCTGTGTCTCTCTCCTCCCCGGTTTGTCGTAGGCGCGCTCAAACTTCAAAGCGCTGTATCTCCAGAACCATAAGAGCTATCAAAAAACTTTCAGATAATCAAATGTGTAAAATTTTAAACTCTACATTTTTGTAGTTGGAAATTTTTAAGTAGCTTTTGTGGTTCTTGAAATATAACGCATTTTAAAGTAACGCGCGCCTACAGAAAAGAAGACGCAGACACTCTATCTTCTATGCGCTATATCTTACAAACCATAAGTACTAGCAAAAATTTGCTAACCACAAAAATGTGTGAAATTTTAAGCTCTACATTTTTGAAGTTGACAACTTTTTGATAACTGCTTTGGTTTTTGAGATAAAGCGCTCTGAAGTTGGCGCGCGGTCACGAAAGTCGCAGAGACACAAGAGTTCTCTGGTTGGCTGCGTTGCTCACCTTTGGACTAAATCCTTGTGTACAATTACAGTAGTATGTTCCCGGCAAATTGATACATTGAGAATGTTCTGGGCACCTTGAGGCAACCTTCTCAGCGCACTCATCAATATCCGTACACTCATGTCCATTTCCTTCATATCCTGGCAAGCATCGACATTCATAAGATCCAAGGGTGTTCTGACACTGAGCCATCATATGGCACGGATGTTCGAGGCACTCGTTTTTGTCTTGAAGTTCACACGCCGCTCCGGAGAATCCGGAATCACAGTAGCACTGGGGTTTGGCGCCGTCGTAGAGACACGCTCCTTTACCACTGCATGTGGACTCGCATTTGTGTTCTGCAAAGGTTTAGAGGGTTGGGGGGAGTGTTCTAGAAACGGCTCCGGGACATTTCGCAACTAGTTATTTTGCAACTACGACATTTTCGAAACTGGACGTTTTGCAACCAGTTGTCTTTTCGAAACTGGACGTTTTGCAACCAGTTGTTTCGCAACTCTATGCAAAACTAGTCCACTTTACGTTCATTAAAGTTGTATGGGATTGAGGGTATTGTGAACTATTCCAGGTTATAGTCTACATTTGAAAAGTTGTGATTTTAACTTGAAATTTCTACAAAAATCCTATAATTCGTGGTTTTGAAATGACGTGGTTGCGGATTGTCGTGGTGGCGA
Source organism: Caenorhabditis sinica (assembly GCA_963932045.1). Lineage (NCBI taxonomy): Eukaryota > Metazoa > Nematoda > Chromadorea > Rhabditida > Rhabditidae > Caenorhabditis > Caenorhabditis sinica. The sequence goes on from OZ009943.1 coordinate 18,926,415, forward strand.
AATGACCGGTAGCTAAATGACCGGTAGCGAATTGACATGAGTTGCGAAATGTCGTAGTTGCGAAATGTCTGGGACCCTTAGAAACTTACCACAATATGGAAAAACTTCATCGTGCATGGCGGGATTCACAAAACAATCCTGCTTTCCGTCGCATAGGGAGCTCATGTTGTGGATGTGGAGATCGGTGGGGTCGGAACTGAAAAATTTAGGACTTTTTTCAAGATTTTGGAGTTTCCAGGATTCTAGAACTTGAATTATCATTCAGACATTTTTTTTGTCATGAGATTTCAGTTTCGATGATAGTAAGTTAAGATATCAGATCTTCCAAAGACAAACTTGAAATGCAAACTTTGGACACTTGTATCTCGCTAGCCGTTAAAGATACAAACATATTGCCAACTACAAAAATGTGTTAAATTTAATGCTCTATATATTTGTAGTTTACGGTTTTTTGATAGCTAGCTTGGGAATTGAAATATGATGCATTGAAAATTGACATATTATGTTTTTTTAATCCTATTTTTCTGCGAAATCTGGAGTTTCGGCTCCGAGACATTTCGCAACCAGTCGTTTCGCAACTACGACATTTCGTAACTCACGTCAATTTCGCAACTACGACATTTCGAAACCTCGAAATTTAGGATTTTGTAAAATCACAACTTTTCAAATGTAGACTATAATCTGGAGTAGTTCACAATACCCCCAATCCCATACAACTCTAATGAACGTAAAGTGGATTAGTTTATAGAGTTGCGAAACGACTGGTTGCGAAACGTCCAGTTTCGAAATGTCTTGGTTGCGAATTGTCGCGGTTGCAAAATTGACGAGAGTTGCGAAATGACTAGTGGCGAAATGTCCCGGAGTTTCAGATCCCTAGCATGTCTCTTTATAAGATTTCTGTTCAAATCTTCTTTTTTGGAAACTCATATTCCCAAGTTCCCACACTCTTTACCAAGGACACCTATCCCTTAAATTAGAATCCGAATTTCGTTCAAAATTCAAATTTCGAAACATTCTGCTCCCCCTCCCCTCTCAAGATTGCCCATTTTAAACATTGTCGCCGATCATCAATCAGGCATGAAATTGTGTGTGTGTGTCTTGTTGTGCCACCACCGTATTCCCACCAAGGTTAACAACTCTTTTCTTGAGAAAATCAGACAAGAAGACGTTTATGACACCTCCTTCGTTAAATGATACGCTTCGTTTTGTTTTGTTGTATTGACAAAACTGCGGGAATTTGAATTTTAAAATGGGGTGTTAATTACCATGGTAATTGCCGAAAGGCGAAACAGAAATTCCTAGATTTTATGATTTTGGTCACTTCAAAAATAGAACAACCAGATGATTCATCCAGCCTATATTTGATCTACTCGTAAAAAATTTGAACTACTTATTAGGGATATTCCCCAAGGGGAAACGCGCTCCATTGCCAACTCGGCTGAAATCTGAATTTTCAGCTTTCCCGCCGTTTTCAAAACAGCGAAACATGTTTCGGTCGGTGCGTGGACTCCTCGTGGACAACTCGGGCAGCAGTCGAATTACCGAAACATGTTTCGCTGTTTTCAAAACGGCGGGAAAACTGAAAATTCAAATTTCAGCCAAGTTGGCGATGGAGCGCGTTTCCCCTTGGGAAATATCGCTATATAAAAAATTTGATCTACCCATAAAAAATTAGAGGCACTGGCGTGTCTTTGGCGCTTTCAAGGATTCTTCAATTTCTGGGTACAGCACCCCTCAATATGGAAATTTCAAAATTTTCGAAATCAAATTTTTTCATCCAAGACTCAAAAAAAATCGCTTACCTGTGCTGACAAATAACTGTTGAGGTGTCGAAATTGACCACAAATGTGGGTCGAAGATCTGGTGTCGAGGAGTTGACGAAATTTTTAGCGATTTGGTGACTGCCTGAAAATGGGATTTTCGAGATTTTTGGGGATTTGAAATTCTGGAGGATCCGAGTTTCTGACTTTCTGGGAATCCTTAGATTTTAGGCTCCGCGACACTTCGCAACCGATCATTTCGCAACTGTGATATTTCGCCACCCGTAAGTTCCTCCACAGTTGAACTTTTTGAAAATTTCCCTAATATACAATGCATCGTGAGGCAAACTGTCGTAGTTGCGAAATGACGGGTTGCGAAATAACCAGTTGCGAAGTGGCGCGGAGCCAGACTTTGAGAATCTGAAATAATCCGGTTTTTCGGTGCATTGATTTTGATTACGGATTGGGTTTTTGGGCTCCGAGGTATTTCGCCACTAGTCATTTCGCAACTACGACATTTTGCAACTCACGTCGATTTCGCAAGCAGTCGTTTTGCAACTAGTAGTTTCGCAACTATTTTTCTTCAAAATTCTTGGATTTCGTGGTTTCGAAATGACCGGTAGCGAAATGTCGTAGTTGCAAAATTGACGTGAGTTGCGAAATGTTGTAGTTGCGAAATGACCGGTTGAGTGCCCCCCCCCCCTGAACCATATGTATTTAATTTCTGCATTCCCAAACTTTGCGCCTAACACTAAATCTCCCCCCTCTAATTCTTGTCACTACAAAAAAAGTCATTTCGCATTTTCCAATTTTAACCCAAACACACACACACACATCCACAGACCGCAATTCAGACCCCCCTTAATCATCAAACATTCGTTGTTTCCCGCCGTCATAAATGGGTCAGTGATGACCTTCAAGGAAGGGGTGAAGGGCGGCACCGAGAGAGAAAAGAATCTTGGAAAAGTAACCGAACAAAAAAGTAGGTACATGACAAGGTAAACGGAAAATTTAGGATTTCGGAGAAGAACGGAAAGAAGTTAGGAGATCAAGAAAACGGAGAAGATGACACAGTAATGTGTCATCTTGGTGGACTATTTTATAGAGTTGCGAAACGACTGGTTGCGAATTGTCGCGGTCGCGAAATCGACGTGAGTTGCGAAATGGCGTAGCTGTGAAATGACTAGTGGGGAGATGTCCCGGAGTGTGTCATCTTTGAAATATTTGAGATTTGGGGAATTTGAGGAAGTTTGAGTCATTGAATTTAGGATTCATAAAACTTCAACATCCAGAAAATTGGAATCCTAAGCATTCCGGAACCGACTGACCTCTTCATTTACAAAAACGCGTGATTTTTTCATATCTGGAAGAGGCTCCGAGACATTTTGCAACCAGCCGTTTCGCAACTACGACATTTCGCAACCACGTCATTTCGCCACCGCAAAAATCCGCAACCACGTCATTTCAAAACCACGAAATCCAGGATTTTCGTAGAAAGTTACCGTTTCTCAAGAAGATCACAACTTTTCAAATTTAGACTATAACCTGGAATAGTTCACAATACCCTCAATCCCATACAACCTTAATAAACGTAAAGTGGACTAGTCTATATAGTTGCGAAATGACTGGTTGCAAAACGTCTAGTTTCGAAATGTTTTGGTTGTGAATTGTCGCGGTTGCGAAATCGACGTGAGTTGCGAAATGTCGTAGTTGGGAAATGTCCCGGAGCCCAAATTCCTCACACTTCACAATATTTCAGGAAATGGGCACGTCAAGAAAGGGAACGAGCGATAGGGCTTTCGTTTATAGAGTTGCGAAACGACTGGTTGAAAAACGTCCAGTTTCGAAATGTCTTGGTTGCGAAATGGCTAGTGGCAAAATGTCCCGGAGCTCAAGAAGGCCCGTTCATTTTCTGAAAACCAGAAAAGGAAGGTTTTTCTTTCAGAAATTGGAACTTATGATCCAGAAAACTCAGGAATCTAAAATCTTGGTGTCGTTGAAGTTAAGACGTTAAGAAATCACAGAATTTCGGAAAAAAATCAGTTGAGAAATTATACAGTATTAAAATTTAAAAATCCAATATGCCTAGAATTCTGAATCTCAAAAATTCCGAGTTACAGAACCTCACAATCTCGATAAATCACAATCTCAATATCTCAAAATTTCAGATCTCACTGTATCCTCTCTCGAAACTAGACTCTGAAATTTGAATTCGAAGAACTATCCCAATTTCGAAATCCCAAAATCCTGCAAATTTACAGTATTCCCCTTCTCACTTACCTCTGCACAGGACAAGTAACACCAGCGGCGTCATGAGCCAAGATGTGGGGCAGGAGCCCCGGCTCCTCGTAGACATTCCTGCAAGAAAAAAAACCAAATTTTCCAAGGAATTCAAAATAACAATGACCCAAAAAAAAAAGTGCGAACGATCTAATTGTACTTTCAAGGAAAAAATACAAAGAGGCGGTGGGACGAGACAAGATGAGTGAGAGATATCTCATCTCATCAATTACGGAAAGTAAAGGGAGAACACTTCAGAGGAGAGGGAGAGAGAGAATTAGAGAGAAAAAGGAAAAGGAGATGTAGAAAAAAGTACAAAAATGGGTGGGGGAAAAGGGGGGAGTGTGACATTGAGAGTAGGTGATACTGAAAATGGAGACTTCTGGATTCTGATCAAATCAGAATCCCAAAGAGTAAACTTTGAGGATTTCAAGTTTTAGGGTTTTGAATTTCAAGGTATTAAAATAATGAACGTAAAGTGTACTAGTTTATAGAGTTGCAAAACGACCGGTTGCGAAACGTCCGGTTTTGAAACGTCTTGGTTGCGAATTTTCGCGGTTGCGGAACTGACACGAATTGACCCAAATGGACCCAAATGATGGTTTTCGGTGCTTTGATTTTGATTACGGATAGGGTTTTTGGGCTCCGGAACATTTTGACACTAGTCGTTTCGCAACTACGACATTTCGCAACTCACGTCGATTTTGCGACCACGACAATTCGCAACCAAGACATTTCGAAACTGGACGTTTCGCAACCAGTCCTTTCGTAACTCTATAAACCAGTTGATTTTACCTTCTTTAAGGTTTTATGGAATAGAGGGTATTGTGAACTATTCCAGGTTATAGTCTGCATTTGAAAAGTGTGATTTCACGTGAACTTTCTACAAAAATCCTGGATTTTGTGGTTTCGAAATGACGTGAGTTGCGAAACGTCGCGGTCGCGAAATCACCGGTAGTGAAATTTCATAGTTGCGAAATTGACGAGAGTTGCGAAATGTCGTAGTTGCGAAACGACTGATTGCGAAATGTCTCGGAGCCCGAAATCTAGATGAAGGTCAAAATGTTAGTTTTCAAATTTCGCAGAACTCGATAAATCTCAAAACTTCAAAACTTCAGAGCGACAAATTCTTATGTCATCTAGACCAGTGAATTCCGAAATGTTGCAATCTTTGCCCCCCCCCCCCCCCCCAAACTTCTTCCGCTACATCTTTTTGAACCCCACTCCCAAATAAAAGGAAAACACACACAAAAAAAACAAACAAAATTTCCCTTTTGCAAAATTCTCATCCTCCAAGAAAAGGAGATGGATCACGATCAAACTCTCTACACATAAACCGAAAATCCACAAATTCCTCCTCCTCCCCATACTTCCTTCTCTAAGCATTTCCGTTCGGTTTCTTCTCTCTTCCGTTCAAAACACTTCAGAATTGAGTAGACGACGTTAGAAAGGGGGGGGGGGGGGAGAGAATCCATGCGGACTACACTGCTTAATGGGGTTACGGTGTCGTTTCGCGGGTTCTTTGTGTGTGCAAATAAAGAGGAATAGTATAGGAAAGAAGGTATGTGGTTTTGAGGGAAGAAAGAAGAAGAATGGGATATAACCAAAACACGAAGATTAGCCAAGAATCCGGGGTTTTGGGAATCAGACGTTCTAGGGATTCAGAAGTTTTGAGGTTTCGAATTTTTGGATTTGAAGATTTAGAGATTTCGAAGTCATTATTTTGCAGGTTAAACCACGGAAGCCTTCTGAATAGGAGATTCGAAATTCTCGAATCTTTGTTGTCTGGCTAATGAGAATCAGATGAAAATGAAAAATTTGAATATCAAGATTCTGAATTTGAAAGTTTCTCTCAACCTTGGGCTTAACTCTATTCCTAGTTTAAGGCTTAGGCCTATTCTTAGTCTTAGGCTTAGGCCTATTCTTAGTCTTAGGCTTAGGCCTATTCTTAGTCTTAGGCTTAGACCTATTTTCTCTTCTCTCTTGCTCGAATTTGGAAATGATGGGATTTTGTGGTCCCGAAAGTCCTTGGATTCTGACTCTTTGGATTCCGAATAATCTAAACGGTAATGTACCCCGTTTGAGGTACGGCTTTTTGGACGGGACTACGCTGAATAGAACAAGCATAAAAAGTTATGTAAGAGGTTGGAACCATTTTTTAGCTTATTAACGGCCTTCGAGAAAATCAACTTTTTGTCAAAATTTCACGAAATCTGAAATTTTCATCTTCAAAGTGCCATAACTTTGTTTGTTCTTGACGGATTTTTAAAAACTAAAGTAAGTCATAAAGGGAAAACATTCGAAAATGTGATTCTAAATACAATTATGTTTTATCTATTTGTGTAAAAAAGTTATTCGTTGAAAACCATGAGTGCCAAAGTACCAAGAATGACCTAAAAATTTTTTAGGAGTAGGACATTTTCTGGATTTGATTTTAAATGAAAGACCATGTCTAATATAGTATAAAAATAAAATTTGTTATAGGGGTAACCGTCCAAATTTGAAAAATAATTTTGATTTAATAAAATTTTATTTTGACATTTTTTGAGAAATTTGAAATTTCTCACAATTTTCGCACTGAACTTTGAAAGATTATTTTGGAACCAAAATGTTCAAGATTTGAGCTTTTTAATAAACTTTAAATCGTAAAATTTGCTCAAGTTTGAAGCATTTTATGTTTGTTTGAAGTTGGAAGCCTGATTTTGAGATGCCCTCTGATAGTCGAAAAATGAAAATGATCCTAGAGCTTTGAAACTTTTTGCATTTTGTAAATAATTCAAATACAAAACATATTGTCAACTGCAACTTTCTTCCATCTCTTCATTCCCGTTCGCAAAATTGCGAAGTATAATATCGAGCCCATCAGAATGACGATTTTCTCCTTTTGATATTTTGCGAACGGGGATGAAGAGATGGAAGAAAGTTGCAGTTGACAATATGTTTTGTATTTAAATTATCTACAAAATGCAAAGAGTTTCAAAGCTCTAGGATCATTTTCATTTTTCGACTATCAGAGGGCATCTCAAAATCAGGCTTCCAACTTCAAACAAACATAAAATGCTTCAAACTTGAGCAAATTTTACGATTTAAAGTTTATTAAAAAGCTCAAATCTTGAACATTTTGGTTCCAAAATAATCTCTTAAAGTTCAGTGCAAAAATTGCGAGAAATTTCAAATTTCTCAAAAAATGTCAAAATAAAATTTTATTAAATCAAAATTATTTTTCAAATTTGGACGGTTACCCCTATAACAAACTTTATTTTTATACTATATTAGACATGGTCTTTCATTTAAAATCAAATCCAGAAAATGTCCTACTCCTAAAAAATTTTTAGGTCATTCTTGGTACTTTGGCACTCATGGTTTTCAACGAATAACTTTTTTACACAAATAGATAAAACATAATTGTTTTTAGAATCACATTTTCAAATGTTTTCCCTTTATGACTTACTTTAGTTTTTAAAAATCCGTCAAGAACAAACAAAGTTATGGCACTTTGAAGATGAAAATTTCAGATTTCGTGAAATTTTGACAAAAAGTTGATTTTCTCGAAGGCCGTTAATAAGCTAAAAAAAGGTTCCAACCTCTTACATAACTTTTTATGCTTGTTCTATTCAGCATAGTCCCGTCCAAAAAGCCGTACCTCAAACGGGGTACATTACCGTTAAATTTAAGGAACCTTGCCAGTCTGCGCTTTGGGTTTTTAGGTTTTCGACATCCAAGGGATATTTCTAATTTCTAGAAGTCCTTCTGAATTTCTTAGATTTCGAGACATTCCGCCATCAGTCATTTCGCAACTACGACATTTCGCAACCAAGACTTTCCGAAACGGGACATTTTGCAATCAGCCGTTTTGAAACTCTTTAAACAACTTGCATTTGATTTATCTCAAAAACCAGTGGACCAATTCTTGTGAACTTTGTAGAAATCGAAAGGAAATTTTTCGAAGACTTATTAGGTGCGATCTTTTTTCAATGTTTGAAATTTTAAATTTTTGACATCAGTCGATTTTTGTGATCAGCCTATTAATGGAGACGTCCTAGTTGCTAGTAACTAGTAACTAGTAACTAGTAAGCACTCCAGATTCTGAGAAACCCATAAATTAGAATTCTAAGGACCCAAGGATCTTCTAAACCCTGAAAAACGGCACCGCGACACTTCGCAACCGGTCATTTCGCAACTACGACAGTTCGCCACATGTTGCATTTTTTATTACAAAATTTTCAATAATTTCAACTGTGGGCAAACTCACGCGTGGTAAAAAAGTTGCGAAATGACCGGTTGCGAAGTGTCGCGGAGCCAAAAATACATAAATACCTAAAGTCAATAAAAAACCCTTATCGAAATAGGTTTTTGTGAACCAAGATTCTTAGTTTTTTTAGATCTTGCATTAGAGTTAAGGATCCAAATCAGGTTTTGATCTCAGCACCATTTTTCAAGAAACTCAGTATTTCAATGTCTCAAAAGCAAACGGTCAAAAAAATCAGAAAATTAAAGGAAATCAAGGTTCTGTTGAGGCTAATAGTCTAAAACCAAAAATCCTAAAATTCAAAGATCCACTTTACAAACAACAAACAACCTAACCTACATTCCTACATAGTACACTCTTACAAAACAGAAAGTTCCTCTTCCGTCGAGAGTTCACTCTCTCTCTCCCTTATTAGGAAAGATCTCGAACCTTAGAGGAGACAACGTAATGAATTTCGGAAGAAAGTGTCATCTCCAAGAGGGGGACGGTCCTCAATTAAACTGACCGCGAGTCATCCATAGAAGGGCGGGAAAATGAGAAATTTCAAAAAAAAAAGCGTGAACCAAAAGAGGCGGGAGCGGGAATAGAAGAGAAAGTAGGTTACTCTACTATCCCTAGCCATCAGAAGAATTAGAAGAAGAAGAAGAATCCACCCCAGAATCAAGAAAAGGGGCCCCGAGGATAGGCTAAACAGAACATGCGCAATACTTCTCTCTCTTAGCTGGTCAAGGACGGTATACACCCCTAGGCTCCGCCCCCTTCTTCCTTCGAGAAGAGACACAGGATCCCTATAACGTATGGATTGCACTAGATCAGTAAGGGGGGGGGAGACTTGTATTCAGAAAAAAAAAACGGAATCGGAAGAAATTGAGAGAAATAGAGATACTTGTTTGGTTTTCTTTGACGACGACGGGAGAGAAGAAAAACGGAAAAACGGTGGTTTTAGTAGGTCTAGGTTGATTTTTGAGAAAGTAGGTTAGGTTAGATTAGATACGGTTTTTCGTGTGTGTGGTTGCGGCGGAGAGATTGATGATGGAAAAAATTTGATGGTGGTTTTCGGTGCTTTGATTTTGATTATGGATAGGGGTTTTTGGGCTCCGGGACATTTCGCTACTAGTCGTTTCGTAACTAGGACAATTCGCAACCAAGACTTTTCAAAACGGGACATTTCGCAACCAGTCGTTTTGCAACTCGATAAACTAGTCCACAGCATCCTCAAATGTCAGTCTTCAATTTGGAAAGTTTCTGGAATATGCCCGTGAACTCCAATTTTTCACTATTTTTGCACTGATTTTGGCCAGGGACCAACTTTCGGTGCTGTTCGCTGGAGCAACGAATTTTTTATCAAAAATCGGCTTGCTACATTTTTTTGAGAAGAATCTCAGCTATCCATTCGTATAAAAAACGTCAATTTTGGTCGGGTGAATCCTGAGAAAAATGGAACTTTCAAAATATCACTATAAAACAGTAAAACACTGTGCAAAAACTTAGGTTTTCAGTTGAAATTCTGGAATCCCATTTTTCTCAGGATTCAACCGACCAAAATTGACGTTTTTTATACGAATGGATAGCTGAGATTCTTCTCAAAAAAATGTAGCAAGCCGATTTTTGATAAAAAATTCGTTGCTCCAGCGAACAGCACCGAAAGTTGGTCCCTGGCCAAAATCAGTGCAAAAATAGTGAAAAATTGGAGTTCACGGGCATATTCCAGAAATTTTCCAAATTGAAGACTGACATTTGAGGATGCTGTGTAGTCTACTTTACGTTCATTAAGGTTGTATGGGATTGAGGGTACTGTGAAGTATTCCAGGTTTTAGTCTACATTTGAAAAGTTGTGATTTTAACATGAACTTTTTTCAACAATCCTGGATTTCGCGGTTTCGAAATGACGTGGTTAAAAAATGAACGTGAGTTGCGAAATGTCGTAGTTGCGAATTGACGTAAGTTTTGAAATGACGTAAATGCAAAATTGACGTGAGTTGCAAAATGTCGTAGTTGCGAAATGATCGGTTGCGAAGTGTCGCGGAGCCGGGAAGTCAAGGATTTTGGATTACGAGAATTCCGAATATAGAATTGATGTTGTATTCTTCGTATTTCAATTTGATGATTCAGGATTCTTAGAATTATTTCAATAATCTTGAAGTCTGACTTGAGGTCCAGAAACATTGATATTTTAAAACTCTGTATTATATTCCCCAGGGGGAAACGCGTTATATCGCAATCTTTTTCTGAAATTTGAATTTTCAGCTTTCCCGCCGTTTTAAGGACAGCGAAACATGTTTTGGTGGGTGCGTGGAGTCCTCGTGGACAACTCGGGCACCAGTCGAATTGTCCACGAGGAGTCCACGCACTCATCGAAACATCTTTCGATGTTCTCGAAATGGTATAATTTATAATTTCAGAATTCCAGACTTTCAGAGACTCAGAATATGGATCATGGAAGGAAATGTGGTCTCTAGAATTTTGAATAGTCTAGAAACTAGAAAAAGTGCTCCAAAAACTTAAAACCAAGTCATCGCCTAAAAATTTATTGTTTGACGATGCAAGAGAAGAAAAGAAACCGCTTGAAAAATTGCTAAAAACTGATTTTACAAAAACTTGAAATTTGGGACATGCAGCTTTCTCTAACCCTGAGATTCCAAAAAAAAACCTTGAAGAAGCTTCTCTTCAAGAAAACAAACCAATCCAAAATCCATCACCATTTTCATTTTCCTCTCAAAAAGCTTTTTTTTTCTCTTGCCTCAATAACTCTTAGACGGTATGCCGCCCCCCCCCCCCCCCCCAAAAGATATCATCATCGCTCATCTCCGTTCCCTTCCTTTTTTATATGATGACACTTATATCTATAAATATATCTATCATCTTCTACGTATATCGCATTAATGACAAAGTGGTGGTACCCCCTTCTGGTAGGGGGTTAACCTTGACTAGAAGAGTTGCCAGATAGCCATCTGAAATGAAAGAGAGAACGGAATAATGGGGGAAGAAGGGATGACAGGAGTTGACCGGAGGAATGGGATTGACATGTCAAGTGGGGGAGGGTCCAAAATCTGGGAACATTTTTGGAACATGAAAATTTGGAAATTGAAAAGGTACAGGTACATAAAATTTGAACATTGAACAGTGATCGGCTTTTGAAATTTGAATAATGGATCATCCTTCGACTTTGAGGGCAGGAAGGGAACAAGGATCTCTGTAAAAATGGTTCCGGGACATTTCGCAACTACGCTGTTTCGCAACTCACATCCATTTCGCAACATTCGCAACAAAGACATTTCGAAACTGGACGTTTAGCAACCAGACGTTTCGCAACCAGACATTTCGCAACTCTATGAACTAGTCCACTTTCTATGAACTAGTCCGTAACTCGACTGTCAGTTGTTCGATTTCGATGAAAATAGTACGGATTGAAAGGTTATTTTTTGGAGAACATTTTTATACCGTTTTTGAAATTATTCTTCTGACGGACAAACTTTCCTGGAACTGCTACTAGACGATTCATTTTGCTAAATTCCGACAAATCCAGTCAGAACAGCTAACTCTCCGTAACTTTGTAGTCTTTAGACTGATTTCTATGAAAATTTTAGCTCCGAGACATTCCGCAACCAGTCATTTCGCAACTGTGACAATCCACAGCCACGTCATTTCGAAACCACTAAATCCTGGTTTTTTAAGAAAGTTCACTTAAAATCAAAACCTTTCAAATGTAGACTATGACCTGGAATAGTTCACAATACCCTCATTCCCATACAACCTCAATGAACGGGAAGTGAACTAGTTCATAGAGTTGCGAAACGTCCAGTTTCGAAATGTCTTTGTTGCAAATTATCATAGTTGCGAAATGACCAGGTCCGAATCTTATCAGTGCTTCTTGATAAGCGTAACTCGGTTGCCAGTGACCCTAAACTGCAAGATTTTCCTGACTCGGCGGGAATTCAAAACTTTTTGGAATTAATCCTAATCCAATTTTACCGAACGGCAACCCCGTCCCTATCCTCCAGACACCCCGCTAACCCTCATGAATCATAGGATTGCGTCATGGTGTATGAGATAACATCTTCCTCTTCTTTTTCTTGTGATTTAGCAGTAGGGATAGTGGTGGTAATGGTTTTTTGACCTCTCAAGCAGAATTAAGACTGATAGTCAGGAATCGAGTCTGGGGAATATTTTTGTTAAAAAAGTATAACTAATTTTCTCGGTTTTTTTGGCTCCGGGACATTTCACCACTAGTCATTTCGCAACTACGACGTTTCGCAACCAAGATATTTCAAAACTGGACGTTTCGCAACTCACTTCAATCTCGCAACCGCGACAATTTGCAACTAAGACATTTCAAAACCGGACATTTCGCAACCAGACGTTTCGCAACTCTATAAATTAGTCCACTTTACGTTTATTAAGGTTGTATGGGATTGAGGATACTGTGAACTTTCTACGAAAACCTATATCTTGAGGTTTTGAAATGGCGTAGTTGCGAAATTGACGTGAGTTGCGAAATTTCATAGTTGCGAAACGACTGGTTGCGAAATGTCGTAGTTGCGAAATGTCGTAGTTGCAAAACGACTGGTTGCGAAATTGACGTGAGTTGCAAAATTTCGTAGTTGCGAAACGACTGGTTGCGAAATTGACGTGAGTTGCGAAACGTCGGGTTGCGGAACGTCGTAGTTTCGAAATGACTGGTTGCGAAATGTCGTCAAGTCTGATGCTAGGTCCGCAACTGACACACCAACGCAAAAATTCATACAATTGCTCTGAAAAACTCTAGATGGCGCTTCTGAAATCTGATAGCTTTGGCTTGCCCTTTTTTTCTGGAAAAACAGACACACAGACACATCTCCAATAGAATCCCATAAAACACTTTTTCTCCATCTCTACCATGGCCAAACCAAATTAGTTCATGACCGTAACCCCCTTTCATTTCTCCCTAGTCCTCAAATCCTAATCAATCACACTTGCCCTTTCTCCGTGCCCCCTTAATTACGAAAAGTCCTCATTTTTCCCAAAAAAAAAACCATTTCCCGCCAGTTAGTCTGTTTAGTAGGTTACGGTCACTCTCGGCGCGCGGTGGTTCCAAATTAATTACCATTTATGAGAAGAGGGGGGGGGGGGGGGATTGCGCAAGATCTCCAAGTTTTTATGAGATTCTCTTGAGGATTGGGGAGGGAAGTTTTTGAAAAGAAAAAGTGAGGATAATTGGATTTTCTGGCTGGAGATTGACACGCTTGATCACATTTCTTCTTCTTCGTTGTTTCTGGTCTCGAACTCTCGTTCAGGACCCCCCCCCCCCCCCCCCCCCCCCCGAGAAAGGTCATTCGGAAGAGAGAGGAAACGGGGGTTTATGATTCTGGGGGTTTTTCTTTGATGTGACCGTGGAGAAATAGAGGAATAAGAAGGGAAGGAAAATATGATATGGTTGGGGGGGGGGGGGGAAGGACAAAAGGATTACTCTATGACGTGGCACTCAGGTGTGAAGGTTGTGGATGGATGGAGGGTGGCATTTATGATATAGAAGGTAATAGGATCAACAAAACGGCAATGGTTTGGGAAGATCTTTCTGGCAAGGGGGGGGGGGGATTAGAGTTAGTCAGAGTTACAGTAACCAGGAGTTTTTTTTTGGGTCAGCCTACAGTAAACTTATCAGGTTTAAAGGCGCATGTAGTACTAGGGAAAAGTCTTACAATAGACATTTCGCAATTCAGGTCGATTTCAAAATTGGGACATTTTGCAACTGTGACATTCCGCAACTGGACGATTCGCAACCAGTCACTTCGCAACTATTTTTGAAAATCTAGGACATCATTGTCATTGGAGTTAACAGTATATCTTTGTGCCCATTCATGATTCCACCCATTTCGGACAACCTCATAATCCTTGAATTCTTGGCTCCAAAACTAGTCATTTCGCAGCTGCGACATTTTGCAACTCGCGTCAATTCCGCAACCGAAAAAATTTGCAACCAAGACATTTCAAAACTGGACGTTTCGCAACCAGTCGTTTCGACATTCTATAAACTATCCACTTTCCGTTCAACAATCTTAAAAGGGATCGAGGGTATTGTGAGCTATTCCATGTTTTAGGTTAGTCTACATTTGAAAAGTTGTGACTTCAACGTAAACTTTCTACAAAACTCCTGGATTTCATGGTTTCGAAATGCGGTGGTTGCGGATTGTCGCGGTGGCGAAATGACCGGTAGAGAAATGTCGTAGTTGCAAAATCGACGTGAGTTGCGAAATGTCGTAGTTGCGAAACGACTAGTTAAGAAATGTCTCGGAGCCGAATTCTTAGTACCCCATAATAAAAGAATTCCAAAATTCAAATATGTAAAAATCTCTCTTTTTTGGCTCCGCGACACTTCGCAACCAGTCATTTTGCAACTGTGAGAGTTCGCCACGCGTGAATTCCTCTACAGTTGAAAAGTTGCGAAATGACGGGTTGCGAAGTGGAAAATAAGGCAATATGAACATCTGCAACATCTGAAATAGTAATATGCTTCAAAGTTCAATTTTTTATTGGTGTGTCAGAGTAAAAACCGCTAGCTACAAGATTCTGCAAACTCCAAGTAACGCGAATCTCAACCTCAATCTCAAATTCCATCCATGTGTTTTTTTTTCTCCTCGAAATCTCTACCATCTCATTATTTTCCAATCCTTGGGTAAGTCATCCTCAAAAGTTTTCTCAAGAAGAGAGATAAATAACGGTTCTCTTTTTTTTTCCCGCAGCAGTAATAGGTCAACCTATTACTCTTTTACGCCCAAAGAAAAAACATTTTCGAAGCGAAATGTGATTTATCATGCAGAAAAAAAACATCGTCACGGCAATAGAAGTACTTTTTTATCCGAATTCGGGAATTTCGGAGGAAAAAAGGGAAATGAGTAGGTTACGACTAACTGAGGTTCGGGAAACAATTAATGGGTTTTATTTGAGGGGGGGGGGGGGGGGAAGAGGTAAAATAATGGGAAAATGAAGAAGAAGAAGGGGAGAAAAAAGTGAGAGTTCCGGTGAAGAAATGTATTGCATAATAACCGATGAGATGAAATTTGATGAATGTTTTTCGAGCACCGTATTGACGCATGCTCCGAGACGTTTCGCAACTAGTCATTTCGCAACTGCGACAGTTCGCAACTCACGTCAATTCGCAACCAAGACATTTCGAAACTGGACGTTTCGCAACCAGTCGTTCCGCAACTCTATAAACTAGTTCATTAAGGTTATATGGGATTGAGGGTATTGTGAGCTATTCCAGGTTGTAGTCTGCATTTGAAAAGTTTTGATTGTCGTGGTGGCAAAATGACCGGTTGCAAAACGCCGTAGTTGCGAAATGACTGGTTGCGAAATGTCTCGCAGCCAAATTACGATTCACCGAGAATGAGATTCCATCTGAATCTCCGAATTTCTCGGTTTCGATTTCAGAATCAAATCAGGAATCCAGAATATTGTTTCAGAAACTCAGAATTTAAGATTCTCGGAAAAACGGAGTTTCAGAACCCAAAATTTCAGAAGTCTAGTAGTTCTTTAGTTTATTAGAATATCAAACCCTGATGTCTTTATATTTTCAAAGTTTCGAAGCGCCGATTCGCAACCAAGACATTACAAAACCGGACGTTTCGCAACCGGACGTTTCGCAACCAGACGTTTCGCAACTCTATAAACTAGTCCCCTTTACGCTCCTTGAGGTTGCATGGAATTAAGGGTATTGTGAACTATTCCAGGTTATAGTCAACATTTGAAAAGTTGTGATTTTAACGTAAACTTTCAAAAAAATCCTGGGCTTCGTGGTTTCGAAATGTCCGGTGGGAAAATGCTGTAGTTGCGAAATGACCGGTAGCGACATGTCGTAGTTGCGAAATGTCGTATTCACACAATTGACGTGAGTTGCGAAATGTCGTAGTTGCGAAATGACTGATTGCAAAATGTCTCGGAGCCGCAAAATTGTGACCACCTATTTTTCAAATCTTGTTATCAACTTTCACAGAAAATTCCGAAATGGTTAAAAGTGCAACTTTTTTGGGAGACCTATTTTCCGATCCTATCATCTTTTTTCAAATTCCCAAAATGTCGTTTTTCTCCTGTTTTCTTTTTTCCCCCTTTATTTTTCTTTGTGTTACCAGTACAAGTCCTTGACCTGAAATCTCGTCTTCCCATCTCTTTCTTTTCTCCTGAAATGGACAATTCCTTGTCTCCCCCCCCCCCCCCCCCTTGGTTATGTCTATGTGTGTGCGTATTAGCCAACTGATATGGAAGAATGCGGTCACGGATTCTTTTTTGATCTGCCAATGATGTCTGCGTCTCTTGTATCTCGTTGATTTTTTGCAACAGGAATTGAATTGGAATTGGAGAAGGAAGAAGGAGACATACTCTTTTGTTGATCACCGTGATTCGTTTTTGATTGGAAAATGGGTGCATCTAGGGCAATGGGGTAGTGGGGGGGATGGATAGAATTTAGGGGAAAACATATATTTAGGGATTTGGAGAGGGGGGGGGGAGTTAGGATCTGCAGAATCAGAAATTTTCAGAATTCAGCGAAATCACTCACAAGGGGGTTACTTGAGGTGTCGAGTTGAACTTTTTCTAGAAATCGGACCATAGACTATATTGACCACGAGGATTCAGAATCTGCAATAAAAATTGGCAAAATGTTCACGTAACTCGAGTTATCAGCCATCAAATTCTCAGCCAGTACTAAACTTGCTGATTTTTGACAACTCATATCTTAGCTCCCAGTCACTTTTAAAAGGTCTAGTTTTTTGTGTTAAGCTCAGAATGATGCCTGCAATTAGATAATATGGGTTTCAAAAACTAGTTTAGACTAAGAATAGGGGAGTTGCGATCTCTACATTCTCCAATTGGACAATGTTCAACTATTTACATAATTTGATTGCAGGCATCATTCTGAGCTTGACACAAAAAACTAGACCTTCTATAAGTGCCAGGGAGCTAAGATATGAGTTTTCAAAAATCACGAAATTTAGTAATGGCTGAGACTTCGATGGCTGATAACTCGAGTTACGTGAACATTTTGCCAATTTTTATTGCAGATTTTGAATCCTCACGGTCAGTATAGTCTATGGTCCGATTTTTAGAAAAAGTTCAACTCGACACCTCAAGTAATCCCCTTGTCAGAAGAAATTTCAGCGAAATCATTCAGAAAAGCAACTAGTCGTTTCGCAACTACGACACTTCGCAACTCACGTCAAATGCGCAACTACGAAATTTTGCTACCGGTCATTTCGCCATCGCGACAATCCGTAGCCACGTCATTATAGTTCACAATACCCTCAATCCTATGCAACCCTAAAGAACGTAAGGTGGACTAGTTTATAGAGTTGCGAAACGACTGGTTGCGAAACGTCCGGTTTTGAAATGTCTCGGTTACGAATTGTCGTAGTTGCGAAATGACTAGTAGCGAAATGTCCCGGAGCCATTATGTGAGATCCGATTCTGATTGTGAGATTCTATAATAATATTCTAGGAATTTCAATTTTTCTCGATTCCGACCAAATTTCAGTTTTTTGATCACTGAAACTGGAGTATTCTATCTTCTTATTTTTCCTTTTGAAACTTTTCGCCTACCCAACTTTTTTTTGGTCTCCGATGTTTCCTGAATTTTTGATTTTTCCCTGGAATCATTTTTTGAGCATTTTTCAGTAGTTCCTTTTCTCATAAATGAGCTCATTTGACATTTTTATATCCTTTATCCCATCTTCTCTCTCTCGAAAACGGACAAGAATTTTGATGTCAAAAATGATGGAGAAGAGGAAAAAGAAGAAGGTAGAAAGAGAAAGAGCAGCTGAAGAAAACACATGTGCTTCTGAACTATGACTGATGGGCAGCACGTGAACACAGTTGAGTCGGAAGGGGACCGCCCAACTTTCTGTGAGCAACGACGGAAAGAAATCGGAGAAGAGCACAAATACTTGGTTTTCTCACACATTTGGCGACGAACTAGCAGCAGTCAGGATGACTTTTTGCAGCAAAGAGGTGAGATTTTTCGCGGTGTCAGAGGAGGTCAGAAGACTGAAATTTCAGGCTTTAGGCTTAATGGTTTAGGCTTCAGGCTTTAGACTTTTAGGCTCTTAGACTTTCAGGCTTTTAGGCTTTTATGCTTTTAGACTTTTAGGCTCTTAGACTATCAGCCTTTTAGGCTCTTAGGTTTTTCAGGCTTCCTGGTTTTTTAGGATTTTCAAGATTTCAAAGATTTGTAGGTTTTAAGGTTTTTAGGGTTTTCAGGCTTCCTGGTTTTTTAGAATTTTCAAGATTTCAAAGATTTTTAGGCTTTCAGGCTTTTAGGCTTTTAGGCTTTTAGGCTTTTAGGCTTTTAGGCTTTTAGGTTTTTAGGCTTTTCAGGTTTTTAGGCTTTTAGGTTTTTAAGCTTTTAGGCCCCTTTTAGGATATTCAGGATTTTAAAAGATTCTTAGGCTTTTAGGCTTTTAGGCTTCAGGCCGCCTTATTTTTAACTTCTTCATATGCTAAGCAGATGTTTTATTTTTTTAGAAATTATGATTTTTTAAATCAATTACATAATCATTTTCAGAACTTCTCCCGCCTCCCTTCCACCAGATTTTTGGTCATCTCCTACTGTCTCCTGAGTATCGTACTCGATTTGTACTTCAAATACTCTCCAACCCTGCCATGGACCCATTTGTTGACTGGTACCAGTCCATCTTTGGAATTAGTGGTTATTGTTGGAATTTTGATGAACTCGAGCGCCGGAAACAAAATCGCCTATTACGCTTGTGTAAGTTGGGAGAGTTGAAATTGTCGTGTTTAGAATTATCTTAAAAATAAAAAGAGCTAGAGGGATTATGTTGAGTGGAAAGTTAAACAGCTTCAAATTTCACAAAATTTTCCATTTTTCCGTTATTTTGTAACTTTTCTGGTTCCCAAGATAGAACTGTTGAAAGCGGCTCCGGGGCATTTCCCCACTAGTCATTTCGCAACTACGACATTTCGCAACTGACGTCTATTCCTCAACCGCGACAATTCGCAACCAAGACATATTGAAACTGGACGTTTTGCAACCAGTCGTTTCGCGACTCTATAAACTAGTCCACTTTTCGTTCATTAAGGTTGTATGGGATTGAAGGTATTGTGAACTACTCCAGGTTATCGTCTACATTTGAAAAGTTGTGATTTTAACGTGAACTTTCTACGAAAATCATGGATTTTGTGGTTTTGAAATGACCGGTAGCGAAATGTCGTAGTTGCGAAATTGAGGTGAGTTGCTAAATGTCGTAGTTGCGGGGGCGCTTTTTTCAATATCTCTAGAACCAGATGTGTTATCAAAATTATGTAAATTACAAAAATGTGTAAAATTTTATGCCCGTCATTTTGGTATAAAAATCACGTTTGTAACTTTATTAGTTCTTGAGATAAATTTGTTCAAAGTAAGACTAGATTGGCAAATTTTGTGTTTTCATATTGAGAATTTCAAAATCTTTCTTCAGACCCTTGACGTCGTTCTTGGTGTTCTCTGTCTTCTCACCCTCCCAGTGATCTCCGTTGCTGAAAATGCCACTGGCCACCATCTCCATCTCCCGTTCGTCTCCTCCTTCCACTCGAACTTCCAATTCCAAGTCACCTCCTCCCTGGAACTTCTCTACGTCACCATCTTCCTTGGATTCGTCTCCACACTTCTGATTCTTCTTTTCTTGGCATGTAAGTCATCAATTTTTGATCTACCACCAAAATCTTACAAACCGACTCCAGTAGTCGTTGATGAGCACAGTTGTAGATCAACCTTGCTAGTTGTTCTTTAATCTACCTTGTCCAATAGAGCGCATTTGTCCCTCACTAGCCAAAAACTTTTGTGAATCTTTCAGTGGACGCCTTGAAATTTGTGATGCTTCGCAGAATCTGCCAACACGACCGTGAAATCGCCGGAAAACTGAACCAAGCTCAACAGGTCTAACTTAATTTTTTTGTATTTTTTCCTGAGAAATAAACTTATTTTTTCCAACTTCCGAAAGTTGAGAGCATTCTTCATCTTTTTTGTTCTTAAAAAAATAATACAAATTTCGAAGAGAGGGGCAGAGAAAAATGACAGCTGTTAATTGGATATGACGCACTCTCTCGGAGTTGGGGGAAAAGAGGGAAGCAGTAAGAAAAATAACAACGTTTCAACAATGAGAAGAATGAGGATTCTTGGTTTTCTAGTGGTAAACAACAAGGTTTTGAAGAATTCGGGGAGTTAGAGATTTCGAGGAAGCTGGATAAAAGTGGAACGAATTCTGAAGGAGTTTGTAGAACTTCGTCTGAACAAAGTCTGAATAAAAGTCTCAAAATCTAAAAATCACACAATGGATCATTTTCCGGCTTCCAATATCTTTATTCATTCATTAAAATTCCAAATATTCAAATTTCCCGCCACTTTCTAATCTTCCGCCTCCACCGACACCGACACCGGATTCGTACTCTTATCCACATTGATCTCTCTCTTCAACATAAAATGCACAAATTCCTCCTCCGTAAACAAAGTGAGCATTTTGTCCACATCATTCTTGTACGAGTCCAGGTTGGTCTGAAACAAAAATTTGGTTTAAATAATACAATTTTGGCCTACTTTTCCATCATGAATGATGAAGAGTGGTCCGAGATGGGAATGAAGATATGGGCGGGATCCAATATTGTACTGTGATTTGTCGGGGAACTGTTCGAGGATGGTACCGCCATGGGTGGTGATGAGCGAGGCCAGAGGGAGTACTAAAAAATTTGAAAAATAAAGGTTTTTATGGTAGCATAGTGTACCATAGGGTGACATAGTGTAGCATAGGGTACCATGGATACCATACTGTACCGTAGTTTATCATAGGGTGCCATGGATACCATAGGGTACCATATCGTACACCATGGACACCATATGGTACCCTAGAGTACCATGGATACCATAGTGTACCACATGTGACCATGGATACCACAGGGTACCATAAGTGACCATGGATACCATAAGTGACCATGGATACCATAGTGTACCATATGGTACCATGGATACCATAGTGTACCATAGGATAGCATGGGTACCATAAGAACCGTAATACCATAAGAATCATGGAGACTGTATGGGTACACTTAGGCTTCCATATGGTATTTTCATTTCTCAGAAGTATCCATGGTACCCCATGATCACCTTGAGTCTGAAAAGCCACATGGGAAAAAAATCACTATATGGTGCTCATGGTACCATAGTGCACCATAGGATACACTAGCGTAAGGTATCGCAGGGGTACTATATGGTACTAGTGTTCCGGGATCACTCATGGTATCCATGAAGTACCATATAGTACTTATGGTAACCCCATATTACGCATTGCCCCGCCCCTCTATCAACTTACAATTTGGATAGTCCTGAACCACGACAGCCACATAGACCCCATACAAATATGGCATCGTTCCTTTTGCCATAGCCATCGACCATTGGAGTACTGTGTCATAGACCACGTCTTTGTATCGAATTTTCTCAACCAAATACTCTGAATCCTTCTCGATCATCTTTTGATTTTTGAGACAGTCCGTCATCCATGTGTCCCGGACGACAATGACTCCACTAAGGATCCAGACGGCGAGTTCAAAAGAGTAGATGTCGAGAATTCCATCGGCGTCGGTTTTCACAATGTAGTGGGTTGTGGTGGGAAGGGGCTCGAGGGTGGCCTAAAAAAATTAGGGCTTCAAAAATGATCCAGTCGGAGCCTACATTACAGTGCCCTATGGTACTGTGTGTTACCGATAGTCTCCATAATACCTAATGGTGTCTTATGGCACCCCATGATACCAAATGATGAATTTTGTTTGTTCATGGTGAACTTATGGTTAAGTATGGTTCCTGAGCCCATGGTACCATATGGTATATTATGGCTACTTTTAGAACTATTCGATTGCAAAGTGTACCATGAATGACCAGGGATCTCTATGGTATCATACAGCGCCTTGTGATACTGTATATGACACTTATGGCATCCCATGGTTTAAGATGGTACCATATGGTGCCATCTGGTATCCCATAATTCTCGATAGTATTATATGGTGCTCGCTGGTATCCATGATAATTGTTGATGGTACCATATGGTGTAATCTGGCATCCCATGATTCTCAATAGTACCATATGGTACTCTCTGGTACCCCATGATTCTCTATGATACCATATGATTCTATCTGGTATCCATGGTTTTCCATAGTACCATATGGTACTCTCTGGTATTTCATGATCTCCGATAGTACCATATGGTACTCTCTGGTATCCCATGATCCCCGATGGTACCATATGGTGCCATCTGGTACCCCATAATTTCCGATGGTGCTGGTACTCTCTAGTATCCATGGTATTACTTTATTGTCATGGATTCTTATTTTGCGCTTTGGTATCCATAGTGATCTAGTGATACCATATGGTACTCCTTCTATGTTTTTTAATGGTCCACCAAAGCTCTATATGTCAGGTGTGTCAGGCGGTACCATGGGGTGTCGTGGCCCCTTATGGTATCCTATGATATCCATATGGTACTTAGAAAGATTATGGGCATTGCGATTCTATGGTACTATATGGTATCCTATGTGCCATGATTCTCGCTGGTACTTATGGTGAGTTATGGGTAGCCTATGGAGCACTATGGGGCCCTTTTTGCTACCATTTTTTCCCACACTCACCACCGCCGCGAACGCATCCATGAATCGATTCGTCAAATCATCATCCGTCATCTTATCCGCAAAAATATGAAACGAGCTCCATGGGAATTTCTCGGGAACTCTCACACGGAACTTTTTCTTCTCATATTTTTTGTAGATTTTCTCGATTTTCTCGTAGTTTTTTAACTTCTTCGTGTCAGTCTGCGTCGATCTATAGCTATGGCTAAGCATTTGCTCGGGCGTCCGATTTTGAGCATTCAGCAAACTTCGGTCGGCTCCATTTTTGATGAGAATTTCTACAATTTCAGCGTATCCTCTCTTGGTGGCCATATGGAGACAAGTGTTGCCGTGTTCTGCAAAAATAGTTGGGAGTACTGTAGTTTGACCTATTTGAAACTTACGACTGAAGACGTTGATATAGGCTCCGCCCCTCAGAATTTCTCGAACATTCGATTCATTGATTTCCCGGACAGCTTCGATTAGGGCATTTTGGCCATCTTGCCGATCCATGAAGAGCTGAAAAATTGAAAATAAAAATCTGTGTGTCCAAATATCCAGATGTCCGGAGATTCTTACCGAGTATCTCCATCTTTTCTCAAAATCGTGTGGTTTTCCGAAATAGTACAAATACAAGTTTTTGTACTGTCTCCGCCCATTTTCAGTGAGTCCGTAGAGGCAAAAAACACAGCTGACAAGGAGAAAAAAGACGGGAATTGAGATGCAGATGACCAGGAGGTAGGAGTTTTCGATTCTGAAAAATTTGGAATTTTGAGATTTTTAATATTGGCTTCCAGACGTTTCGCAACTGCGGCATTTTATAACCAAGATATTTCGCAACCGCGTTAGTCTACAATCACGTCATTTCGCAACCATGACATTTCGCAACCAGTCGTTTTGCATCTTCGACATTTTGCAACCACGTCATTTCGAAACCACGCCACTTCGCAACGTGGAATTTTCACAAAAATTGGGATTTGATGGCTGCAAAATTACATGGTTGCGAATTGGCGTAGTTGGGAAATGACTGGTTGGGAAACCCTCAAAATCTCAAAACCTTCTGGCCTCCAGAATCTAAAAAATCTAAAATCCAATCTTCTGAAAAAAAAACTCACTCCTTCTCATCCACATCCTCATTTTCCACCTTCTTCACTTTTAACCCAAACAACTCATCAAAAAAGTTCCTTATCTCTCCAACTCCCAATTTCGCCGCCTGATACTCTCCACTCTTCCTCGCAAAATCCAAATTCAAATCAGTCATCTCATCCGCATTCTCTTGTGCCGCCGTAAAATCCGAATCCGTCGAAGCGTAGTCTCCCAATTGCTCGGAAACGAATCCAAAAGTGTGGGTATGTCCCTTTAAACCAGTCATATTTTGAGCATAATCGAAAATATTCCGCATCTCCATTAGACTCTTATTCCTCAAGCCACCAGCGAACACCCTCAAATCGTCGATTTCCTTCACTAATTTTTGAATTTCTCGGTTTGGATCGGTTTTCCAAAAATCTCGAGTCATCGGATCCGGATTGAATTGGGCAATGTGATTCTGGACTTCTTTGGAATATGTTAGAGATTTCAAAAGTGTTTCTCTCTTTTGATCTACTTTCCAGACTTCGAAGAGGGCTCGGACTCCTGATCCAAAGGCCATGGCAGCTTTTGCAGAGTCCTAAAAGTTGCGTATATGGATGAAATGCCTGAAAAGCCTATAATGGTCTGAGAGCCTAAAAAAATTTCGAGCTGGCCAAAGCTGGCTTTTAGGCTTTAAGGCTTTTAGGCTTTTAGGCTTTTAGGCTTTTAGGCTTTTAGGCTTTTAGGCTTTTGGGCTTTTAGGCTTCTAGGCTTTTAGGCTTTTAAGCTTTTAGGCTTTTAGGTTTTTAGGCTTCTACGCTTTTAGGTTTTTAGGCTTCTACGCTTTTAGGTTTTTAGGCTTTAAGGCTTTTAGGCTTTTAGGCTTTTAGGCTTTTAGGCTTTTAGGCTTTTGGGCTTTTAGGCTTCTAGGCTTTTAGGCTTTTAAGCTTTTAGGCTTTTAGGTTTTTAGGCTTCTAGGCTTTTAGGTTTTTAGGCTTCTACGCTTTTAGGTTTTTAGGCTTTAAGGCTTTTAGGCTTTTAGGCTTTTAGGCTTTTAGGCTTTTAGGCTTTTAGGCTTTTGGGCTTTTAGGCTTCTAGGCTTTTAGGCTTTTAAGCTTTTAGGCTTTCAGACTTTTAGGCTTTTAGGCTTTTAGACTCTCAGGCTTTTGGGTTTTTGGCTTTTAGGCTTTTAGGCTTTTAGGCTTTTAGGCTTTTAGGCTTTTAGGCTTCTAGGCTTTTAGGCTTTTAAGCTTTTAGGCTTTCAGACTTTTAGGCTTTTAGGCTTTAAGGCTTTTAGGCTTTTAGGCTTTTAGGCTTTTAGGCTTTTAGGCTTTTAGGCTTTTAGGCTTTTAGGCTTTTAGGCTTTTAGGCTTTTGGGCTTTTAGGCTTCTAGGCTTTTAGGCTTTTAAGCTTTTAGGCTTTTAGACTTTTAGGCTCTTAGGCTTTTAGACTCTCAGGCTTTTGGGTTTTTGGCTTTTAGGCTTTTAGGCTTTTAGGCTTTTAGGCTTTTAGGCTTTTAGGCTTTTAGGCTTTTAGGCTTTTAGGCTTTTAGGCTTTAGGCTTTTATACTCTCAGGCTTTTGGGTTTTTAGGCTTTTGACAGACCTGAACAAGTTTGAAAGCCTAAAAAGCCTGAAAAGTCTAGAAAGCTTATAAAGCCTAAAAAGCCTAAAAAACCTAAAAAGCCTAAATGGCCTGAAAGTCACAAAAGGCCTAGACGCCCAGAAAAAACTAAAAGGTCTAAAAAGCCAGAAAAGCCCAAAGAAGCCTAAAAGCCTAAGGAAGCCTTGAAAAGCCCAAAAAATTTGAGAAACCTGAAAAAGCCTAAAAATACACTCACATTGAAAGTCAGCACCAAGTTTCCAGGATCATTATATGGCTTGTCCATCGGATTTTCCACCAAATATTTGTCCATTTCCAAAAACGATTTTCTCATTTTTGTATAGTGCTCAATGCCTTTTTTGGTATCTTCAATGGATTTATCATCGTCGGCAGCAGTTCGGGTGGCCTCCAGAAAATTTATGATTTTCTCGAGTTGAGAAAAGTCGAAGTTTTTGGTTTTCAAGCAGGCGAGATCTTTGGACATGGAGGAGTTCTGGAAAAGAAAAAATAGATTATCTAGAAAAAGAAAAAAATTGATGTTCCTCGATATCCCCCAAGGGGAAACGCGCTCCATCGCAACTTGGCTGAAATTTGAATTTTTAGCTTTCCCGCCGTTTTGAAAACAGCGAAACATGTTTTGGTGGGTGCGTGGACTTCTCGTGAACAATTTGACTGCTGCCCAAGTTGTCCACGAGGAGTCCACGCACCCACCAAAACATGTTTTGCTGTTTTCAAAACGGCGGGAAAGCTGAAAATTCAAATTTCAGCCAAGTATGCGATGAAGAGCGTTCCCCATTGGGGAATATTGCTCATACAGAATTCCACATTCTCCCAAAAACCCTACCTTAATATTTCCAATCGTCTCAATCAGCATGGTAGTCACATCCACTTTTGTTGAATTCAAAGATTTGAATTCCCTCTCAAATTTTCCTTGAAGTTCGTGAAGTCTCGAAAATCTCGACGCAAAATCCCCAAAAACCTTGAACCCTCCAATTTCTCGAATCGATTCTTTGATTTCTTCCAGATTCCTATTATCGAGTTCCACTTTTTTCAGCTCTTCAAATGACGACTTGACGACTTCCATATCGATTTTCGAGATCGTAAAATTTACCCAATCCAGAATATCCGAGATTGTAGAATTGAAGGAGGTCAAGTCCTTGATATTTTTGTCGAAAACCTTGAAATTGTCGTCTCCAGAACCCTCCGATTTCCAGCATTCATTGTAAACTGTTCTGGATTTATTGAAGAATCCATGTTCCACGTCTTCAAAATTGAACGTCTCCACGGTTTTCAGAATCTTAGAATATTCATCCAGAATCACAAACCGATCGAATTCGTCGAGAAAGTTTCGAAAATGAATATGAAGTTGATCCATATATCTTCCAAATTTTGTGAATTTCTCCAGATCCTTGACCAAATTTTCCGTAGATTTTCCCATGGAGATTTTCTTGACAAACCATGGATGTCTGACGTCAATGTCGATGAATCCATATCTTCCAAATCCAACCGTCTGATTCAGTTCTGGGATATTTTGAGGATTCTTGAGATCCACATATATTTTGAGAACTTTTTGGACCATTTCAAAAACTTTGAATTCTGAAACATTCCATGACTTCTTTGTCTCATTGAACACCACTTCTAGAGTATCCAAGGTCTTACTGTAGTCGAAAGATTTCGAATTATTGGCCTTGAGAAATTTCAACATATCCCTGGCGATCACAATTCTCCGAAGCTCCTTTCCTCGTTGAATCACTGGAGACATGTTATCGTAGAAGTTTTGAAATTGATCCATGCAATTTGATATATTCAAGATTTGAGATTTCATTTCGGAAATCGCTGACTTTTGTTGGTCTTGAGTGGAAAATCCGGATGGATTTGAATTCGACATCACCTTCCAGAAATTCATAACTGTTCCGACAATTTCTTTTTTACAGGGCATCATGAATTCGATGGCTTGCGGATTGGACAATTTCTGGAAAATTGGAACAGTGAGAAATTGAGAAAATGAGATTCTCGCAACTAAGACATTTCGCAACTACGACATTTTGCAACTCATGTAAATCTGCAACAACGACAGTTTGCAACAATCCAATATCGCAGCCAACAAATACCAAGTTTTGTGGAAATTCCACGTTCCAAAATGGCGTGGTTTCAAAATGACGTGGTTGCGAAACGTCCAGTTGCGAAATGACATGATTGTAGGCTAAGGTGGTTGCATAATGACGTGGTTTCGAAATGATGTCGTTGCGAAATGTCGCTGTTGCAGGCTGCGAAACCCCTGGGAGCCAATTTTGAAAATGAGATTTTCGCAACTACGACATTTCGCAACTAAGACATTTCGCAACTCGTGTAAATTTGCAACTACGACACTTCGCAACCATGTAATTTTGCTCAGGGTCCCCATTTTCGTGAAACCTCCACGTTGACGATGATCGCTATATTACCTAATTGAACTTGAAAGGGACAAGTTTATAAAGTTGCAAAACGACTTGTTGCGAAATGCCGAGTTGCGAAATGACTTGGTTGCGAAATGTCTCGGAATATCAAAACTTCAGTATTGCAGGATATCAGAATTTTGCAAATCGGGATCACCTTAATAAATCCCTCCAACACCTTCCTATCAATATCATATTCCATCCTCGACGCCTTCAACAACTTCCTCGTCACCAAACTAGCCTCATCCATCTTATCATAGTACTTCTCGGTAGCATTCTTAATCTTTATCAACGATTCCGCAAGTTGTTCGATACTCGAATTCAACTGAGAAGTGTCATGCTCCAGAATTCTACCAAAATGGGCGGGGTTTGCTTTTAGAGATTCTCCCATGATATGAGAAGCATTGAATTCTCCACGGATCATTGAGGCTTGGAGGGCGATGGCATTGGTGACACGAGCCAGAATGGAGAGCTCTCGGAAGAAGAAGTCGAACTGAGAGCCCATGGCTGAAGAATGGGGGATTTTGAGGCTTTTTTAGGCTTTTTGGGCTTTACAGGCTTTCAAAACAGATCATTCAGACTATTTAGGCCATTTTTGACATCTCGGATATTTGGCTTTCAAGACTTATTTCAGAATATTTTACTCCTTTTCGTTTTTTTGGCTCCGCGACATTTCGAAACTAGTCATTTCGCAACTACGACATTTCACAACTTACTTCGATTTCGCAACCCAGACATTTCGAAACTGGACGTTTTGCAACCAGTCATTTCGTAACTCTATAAACTAGTCCACTTCTCATTCATAAAGTTTGTGTGCGATTGAAGGTATTGTGAACTCTTCTAGGTAATAGTCTACATTTGACAAGTTGTGATTTTGACGTGAACTTTCTACAAAAATCCTGGATTTTGTGGTTTCGAAATGGCGTGGTTGCGGATTGTCGCGGTGGCGAAATGGCCTGTAGCTAATTTTCGTAGTTGCGAAATAGATATTAGGTTGCGAAACGTCGTAGTTGAGGAAATACTGGTTGCGAAATGTCTAGGAGCCGTTTTTTTAACTTTTCAGGCTTTCTATCGCTTTCAAACTTTTCTAGCCCTTCAACTTACGCAAATCCGGATCATATTTCGCTAGACCACATCCCAAGATGTACAGTAACCCAAAAATGGAAATTCGCATTTTTCGATTTTTTTTCTTCTATCCCTCGTTAGCGTTGAACTTGAAATCGTTACACACAAGCGATTCTGAAACCAGGAACGGAGTCGAATTTTCCTCGAAATTTGAGTGAAAACTTACCAAAAAATCGTGTTGGAAATTTCAGAATAATCGAGGAAAAGTTGGGACTCTACGTGTCAAGATCAAGATTTGGTGATTAGATGAATGTGGATTAGCAGAGAGAAAAAAGTTGGTTTTTCACGTAAAATTTGTGCTCTTATCTTTGTTATCACCGAGACAGAAGTCACCAGCTCGAACTTTGAAAAAACGTGTCCCTTGGACTCCCAGACGTTTCGCAACTGGACATTTCAAAACCACTTATTTCGCAACTTGAAGTTGGAAGTTGGAAGTTGGAAGTTGGAAGTTGGAAGTTGGAAGTTGGAAGTTGGAAGTTGGAAGTTGGAAGTTGGAAGTTGGAAGTTGGAAGTTGGAAGTTGGAAGTTGGAAGTTAGAAGTTGGAAGTTGGAAGTTGGAAGTTGGAATTTGGAAGTATGAAGTTTTTTTTTTTCAACTTTCAGCTTTCCCGCTGTATTTTTCTGTATTCAAAACATCGAAACATGCTTTGGTAAGTGCGTGGACTCCTCGTGAACAACTTGGGCAGCAGTCAAATTGTCCACGAGGAGTCCACGCACCCACCAAAACATGTTTCGCTCTTTTCAAAACGGCGGGAAAGCTGAAAATTCAAATTTCAGTCAAGTTGGCGATGGAGCGCGTTTCCCCTTAGGGAATATCGCTAATAGGTGCCCGAGCAAAAAATCAAAATTTACATTCAGTATCACAAAAGTCTCCTCAACCAATGCATCAACCTCTACAATGATTACGATGACAGATGCGATCGATTGAATCGATACGTTCGAATTCAAAATGATCTAAAGATACCAAGAGACTTAGCTCACAGTATTATCAAGGGATTTTCCACAAAACAACTCGAGGAAGAACTTGTTTTTCTCCAGAAGCAACTTGGAGAGTTGGCAAAAAAGGAGCAGGACTTCATTCCGCGAATGGGAAAACCAGAGAATGTTGCTACTGCTCAAGAATCCGTGAAGGGATTTTGGAATCGAATAGCCAAACAATGGGGTAATCTTGGGAAGAAACTGATCGGTAAAAACCAAAAAAATTGATATTTTCTTTTTCCAAATAAAATCTTTATTCACATCCTCTCTAGTCCTCCAAATCATTCAGCGCCGGAATCGGATTCGGGTTCTTATTTCTCTTAATTTTCCGTCCAAGCATAAAATGAACAAATTCCGCCTCAGTCATCAACGTGTACATTCCATCTGGATCGTTTTTGTAGATATCCAAGTCGAGCTGAAAGTGGAAATTTTTGGGATTTCGAAGTTTCAAAACTCACCTTTCCATCATGTATGAGGAAAAATGGTCCAGTATCAGCATGAAGACACGGGCGAAATCCTTGATTGAAATTTTGTTTCTCCGGGAAATTCTCACACATCACACCTCCATGAGTGGTCACGATTGAGGCAAGGGCAAGAACTGAAGATTGATGTTTTTCAAAATCGATGGTAACGCTATGGCTACCATATGATACCATATGGGAATTTGAACACAATAAGTCTCTCTAGAAATCACAATATAGTCTTTTATCTATGATTACCACAAGTCAGAATGGTGAACCATAAATTCAATTGTGTACCATAGTTACCACAGTGTACCCTGTTGTACCATAAGGTATCATGGGTACCATATGGTACATATGGATACCGTTGGGTACTATAGAATAACATGAGTTACTATAGAATACCATATTGTATTATGGCTAACTTCGTGGTACTTCATTGGGTTTAGAGTTATGGTTTGTGGCACCATATGTGGTACCATCTTGTCCAGCCGTCGTATAAAGGTTACCATTTCTCATGGCCCATAAGGTACCATATACTATTTTTATGGTAGCATGAAGTATCATAGAGTGTCCATAGTTAACCACATGGTGACCATGGATACGATACCATATTAGAGGGTACCATAAGCTACCATACGATACCATATGGTTTTATAGGGTATTATAGAGCATCATAGGGTACCATAGAGTGCCATCGATTACCATCGGGTACCATTGGGTACCATAGGATTATAAACGGCACCATATGGTGACATAGGATATTATAAGGTTACCATGGGTATGGACCTGGATTACGAAGCGTCTGGACACCACGGCTTCAAGACATTTCGCAACCAGTCGTTTCGCAACTACTGCGTTTCGCAACTCACGTCGATTTCGCAACCACAGAATCCAGGAATTTTGTAGGAAGTTTAAGTTGAAATCGCAACTTTTCAAATGTAGACTATAACCTGGAATAGTTCACAATACCCTCATTCCCATACTACCTTAATGACCGTAAAGAGGACTAGTTTATAGAGTTGCGAAACGACTGGTTGCGAAATGTCTTAGTTGCGATTTGTCGCGGTTGCGAATTGTCGCGGTTGCGAAATGTTGTAGTTGCGAAATGAGTAGTTGCGAAATGTCCCGGCGCCGACACCACAGCTCCCCCATAAACTCACGATTCGGATACTCGGTAATGACCACTGCCACATAGACTCCACACAAATACGGTATCGACCACTTGGCCATCGACTTCTGCCACTGTGGTACTGTATCATAGACGACTCCTTGATACCGTATCTTCTCCACCAAGTAGTCCCATTCATTGGATATTTGCTTCTCATCTTTCAAGCACGCCGACATCCATGTATCCTTGACAATGATGAGTCCACTCATAATCCAAAGCAATATCTCGAGACTGTCCGTCGCGAAGATTCCATCTTTTTCGGTTCGAACAATGAAATGAGTGGTGGTTGGTGTAATTTCGTCGGTGGTCTGAAAATGAAAATTTTTGCGGGGAAGAAAGTTAGGCCATGTGAGGTTTCTAGGCCATGCAAAACTTACAATAGATTGAAATTTGAGTGTGAAGTTATCGGTGACTTTGTCATCGGCCCGATCATCGATGTAGATGTGATAGGAGCTCAGTGGGAAATCGTTGGGGACGCCTGGAATGACTAGGTTTTTCAGGCTTCTTAGGCTTTCCAGACGTTCTTAGGCCATTTTAGGCCTTCCAGGCCTATCAGACATTTCTCGGCTTCGAGACGTTTCGCAACCAGTCGTTTCGCAATTACGTCATTTCGCAACTCATGTCCATTTCGCAACTACAACCGAAATAAACCTAAAATGGACTAGTTTATTGAGTTGCGAAGCGACTGGTTGTGAAGTGTCAAGTTTCAAAATGTCTTGATTACAAAGTGTCGCGGTTGCGAAATTGACGTGAGTTGCGAAATGTCGTAGTTGCGAAATGACTAGTGGTGAAACGTCCCGGAGCCCCTTTTTTAGCCTATCCCAACTCACGATGTCTGAACTTCTTCTTCCGATACTTCTCATAAATCATCTCAATTCTCTTGAACCGTTCAATTTTCTCCGGATGAGTTTTTCGATAATTCTCGGGAATCATTTGTTCTGGTGTCTTGTTGTAGGCATTCAGAAGTCCTCGATCGGCTCCATTTCTGATGAGAATCTCGACAATTTCCGGATGTCCACGTTTGGTGGCCAGGTGGAGAGAGGTATTGCCGAATTCTGGAAAATGTGCCTTGTTCATGCTTTTCTTTTCACTAAATCTTACGGTCGGTCTCACAAATTTCGTTGACAATTTCCGTATTGGAAAGAATCGAGGAGTTTCTCTCGTTCTGGTCAGTAGTATTCGCGTTTTCTATATCACCAGCACCAAGATTTCGCATAAGGATATCACTTTCAATTTCCGTAGAATATCCTCTTTTCTTCTCCACACAAATGACAGCTAGAAGAAGTGAGCAGATGAAGTTGCACCATTTATCTCTTGGGAACTGGTCTTTCAGGTACTGAATTAAATGTAGTTTAACGATTACATGTAGAATATTTTGTCTCACTTTGAATGGTTTCGCCAGAAGACCTGCGCATGCAATAAGTATTGCTACTCCCAGAGCAGCCCCCACCGGATAGGTTTGATATTCAGTCCACGTGGACGCTTTCCAAGATAGCCAGCCAAGAAGAATACCACCAATGAAAGTGTAAAAGGCCCCGGCTTTGTTTGCCTCGAACTAAAAACAAACTTTTATGGCACAAACGAAGCCAACTTTTCTTCTAATTTTCGTTGATAAAATTTCAAAAAACTCACGTAAAATTTCTCAAACTCGACAACGTCTGAATCCCGTCGAGTAAATTCTCTTTCTTTTCTTTGCTCTACCAAACCATCTAGTAGCTGTCTGTAAAACAATTTTTTACTAAGATATCGACCATATATTCTTGCAAGCCACTCACTTTCTTATCGGGTCATAGGATTGAACTGCGTTGAAGTATTGATTTCGCTCATCTCCACTTAGCGTCTCCAAGACATTTGTTGAGTACGTAATAAAATTGCGTACAATCCACTTCTGACGCTCCATCGTGGATCCGATTTTCTCACAACGTCTTTGCAAACCAAGGAATAATTTTTTTTTGGATTGACAAACCATATTTGAGTTTCGAAGAGGTCATTCGAATTTTCAAACGGGCCTCAAAGTTCAGGAACTAAATAAACGTGAGATTTCTTTTATTTAGTTTTATCATTTTACAAATTTTAATATAGGACACTGATACTGACAAAGCGTCATAAATGCACCAGTTTTTAAAAACTTTTGTTTCACATACTGACCAATGTTTTATTCTTTTTCCATGTTCAGTTTCTCAAGGTGTCGATTGAGACCTTTTCGTACTTATCTCGTCAACATCTGCTACCATCTGATGGTTTCTATAGACCTTTTTCTCATTGTGTACTGTGTTGTGCTATCCTACAGGTCTCCACCTCTCTCGCTCTCTTCAATCTTGTTGTTTGTGGTCTGTATGTACAGACCATCTGCCTTCCTCAGTATGGTCCACAAATCAATACTATTGGAGAAATACCACAAT
Source organism: Caenorhabditis sinica (assembly GCA_963932045.1). NCBI lineage: Eukaryota > Metazoa > Nematoda > Chromadorea > Rhabditida > Rhabditidae > Caenorhabditis > Caenorhabditis sinica. The sequence continues at coordinate 18,960,558 of OZ009943.1, forward strand.
ATTCATTTTTCAAGGTGATGCTGCCTGAAATATCTCAAAATCACATTCGTTATTATCTCGAGTTCTTTATTGATTATAAAGTACATGTTTCAGGCTTCCTACTATTGCCATGCAATTGAATCCATCCAATTCCGACAGCAATTCAAATAATTCAGACCACATTATCAGGCAACAGGTGAGTTACTATTACATTTATTTCCTTTTTGTTGTAGGGATCTTGAAAATCGAAATTTATATTCAGTATCACGAAAGTCTCCTCAACAAATGCATCAACCTCTACAATGATTACGACGATAGATGCGATCGATTGAATCGATACGTACCAATTAAAAATCATCTGAAGTTATCGAGAGACTTAGCTCACAGTATTATCAAGGGATTTTCGACAAAACAACTCGAGGAAGAACTTGTTTTTCTCCAGAAGCAACTTGGAGAGTTGGCAAAAATGGAGCAGGACTTCATTCCGGGAATGGGAAAACCAGAGAATGTTGCTACTGCTCAAGAATCCGTAAAGGGATTCTGGAATCAAATAGGAAAACGATTTGGTAATCTTGGGAAGAAATTGATCGGTAGAAACCAAAAACATTGATATTTTCTAAAATCTGAAAAAATTCTGTGATTGAAAATTTCACTGTACATTTTTCCAAATAAAATCTTTATTCACATTCTCTCTAGTCCTCCAAATCATTCAACGCCGGAATCGGATTCGGGTTCTTATTTCTCTTAATTTTCCGTCCAAGCATAAAATGAACAAATTCCGCCTCAGTCATCAATGTGTACATTCCATCTGGATCGTTCTTGTAGATATCCAAGTCGAGCTGAAAGTGGGAATTTTTGGGTTTTCAAAATTTCAAAACTCACCTTTCCATCATGGATGAGGAAAAATGGTCCAGTGTCCGCATGAAGACATGGGCGGAATCCTTGATTGAAATTTTGTTTCTCCGGGAAACTCTCACACATCACACCTCCATGAGTGGTCACGATTGAGGCCAGGGCAAGAACTGAAAATTGATAAGTTTTTCAAAATTTATGGTAATGTTACCGTATGATACCATATGGTAACCTGAACACCATAAATCGCTCTAGAAACCCCATGATAGTACATGAGTTACAATGGTGAACCATCAATTCCGTTATGTACCATACATACCATAGTATACCATATAGTACCATAAGGTGCAATGGATACCATACAAAATTGGGTATTATTTTGAACTTTTCAAAGTGTTCTCGGTATCATATAGTATATATGGATACCGTTCCGTGCCCTAGAATACCATACTGTATTATGGCTAACTGGAACATTATTGGGTCTAGAGTTATTATGGTTTGTGGTAACATATGTGGTACCTATGGTACAGCCGACGTATTAAAGGTCTCCATTTCTCATGGCTACCAAAAGGAAACATACTATCTTGAGGTACCATAGGGTACTATAGATTGTCCATATATGGTCACATGGTGGCCATGGATACGACTATAGGGCACCATATGATATCATAGAACATCATAGAGTACCATAGAGTACCATCGATTACCATGGGGTACCTTGGGTACCTTAGAGAGACAAAGAAAACCATAGGATATCATATGGTTACCATGGGTATTCATGGACATGGATTACGAAGCGTATGGACACCACGGCTCCGAGACATTTCGCAACCATTCGTTTCGCAACAACAGATTCCAGGATTTTTGTGGAAAGTTTACCTTGAATTCACAACTTTTCAAATGTAGACTATAACCTGGAATAGTTCACAATACCTTCAATCCCATACAACCTTAATGACCGTAAAGAGGACTAGTTTATAGAGTTTCGAAACGACTGGTTGCAAAACGTCTAGTTTCGAAATGTCTTGGTTGCAAAATCGACGTAAGTTGTGACATGACTAGTGACGAAATGTCCCGGAGCCGACAACACAGCTCCCCCATAAACTCACGATTCGGATACTCGGTAATGACCACTGCCACATAGACTCCACACAAATACGGTATCGACCACTTGGCCATCGACTTCTGCCACTGTGGTACTGTATCATAGACGACTCCTTGATACCGTATCTTCTCCACCAAGTAGTCCCATTCATTGGATATTTGCTTCTCATCTTTCAAGCACGCCGACATCCATGTATCCTTGACAATGATGAGTCCACTCATAATCCAAAGCAATATCTCGAGACTGTCCGTCGCGAAGATTCCATCTTTTTCGGTTCGAACAATGAAATGAGTGGTGGTTGGTGTAATTTCGTCGGTGGTCTGAAAATGAAAATTTTTGCGGGGAAGAAAGTTAGGCCATGTGAGGTTTCTAGGCCATGCAAAACTTACAATAGATTGAAATTTGAGTGTGAAGTTATCGGTGACTTTGTCATCGGCCCGATCATCGATGTAGATGTGATAGGAGCTCAGTGGGAAATCGTTGGGGACGCCTGGAATGACTAGGTTTTTCAGGCTTCTTAGGCTTTCCAGACGTTCTTAGGCCATTTTAGGCCTTCCAGGCCTATCAGACATTTCTCGGCTTCGAGACGTTTCGCAACCAGTCGTTTCGCAATTACGTCATTTCGCAACTCATGTCCATTTCGCAACTACAACCGAAATAAACCTAAAATGGACTAGTTTATTGAGTTGCGAAGCGACTGGTTGTGAAGTGTCAAGTTTCAAAATGTCTTGATTACAAAGTGTCGCGGTTGCGAAATTGACGTGAGTTGCGAAATGTCGTAGTTGCGAAATGACTAGTGGTGAAACGTCCCGGAGCCCCTTTTTTAGCCTATCCCAACTCACGATGTCTGAACTTCTTCTTCCGATACTTCTCATAAATCATCTCAATTCTCTTGAACCGTTCAATTTTCTCCGGATGAGTTTTTCGATAATTCTCGGGAATCATTTGTTCTGGTGTCTTGTTGTAGGCATTCAGAAGTCCTCGATCGGCTCCATTTCTGATGAGAATCTCGACAATTTCCGGATGTCCACGTTTGGTGGCCAGGTGGAGAGAGGTATTGCCGAATTCTGGAAAATGTGCCTTGTTCATGCTTTTCTTTTCACTAAATCTTACGGTCGGTCTCACAAATTTCGTTGACAATTTCCGTATTGGAAAGAATCGAGGAGTTTCTCTCGTTCTGGTCAGTAGTATTCGCGTTTTCTATATCACCAGCACCAAGATTTCGCATAAGGATATCACTTTCAATTTCCGTAGAATATCCTCTTTTCTTCTCCACACAAATGACAGCTAGAAGAAGTGAGCAGATGAAGTTGCACCATTTATCTCTTGGGAACTGGTCTTTCAGGTACTGAATTAAATGTAGTTTAACGATTACATGTAGAATATTTTGTCTCACTTTGAATGGTTTCGCCAGAAGACCTGCGCATGCAATAAGTATTGCTACTCCCAGAGCAGCCCCCACCGGATAGGTTTGATATTCAGTCCACGTGGACGCTTTCCAAGATAGCCAGCCAAGAAGAATACCACCAATGAAAGTGTAAAAGGCCCCGGCTTTGTTTGCCTCGAACTAAAAACAAACTTTTATGGCACAAACGAAGCCAACTTTTCTTCTAATTTTCGTTGATAAAATTTCAAAAAACTCACGTAAAATTTCTCAAACTCGACAACGTCTGAATCCCGTCGAGTAAATTCTCTTTCTTTTCTTTGCTCTACCAAACCATCTAGTAGCTGTCTGTAAAACAATTTTTTACTAAGATATCGACCATATATTCTTGCAAGCCACTCACTTTCTTATCGGGTCATAGGATTGAACTGCGTTGAAGTATTGATTTCGCTCATCTCCACTTAGCGTCTCCAAGACATTTGTTGAGTACGTAATAAAATTGCGTACAATCCACTTCTGACGCTCCATCGTGGATCCGATTTTCTCACAACGTCTTTGCAAACCAAGGAATAATTTTTTTTTGGATTGACAAACCATATTTGAGTTTCGAAGAGGTCATTCGAATTTTCAAACGGGCCTCAAAGTTCAGGAACTAAATAAACGTGAGATTTCTTTTATTTAGTTTTATCATTTTACAAATTTTAATATAGGACACTGATACTGACAAAGCGTCATAAATGCACCAGTTTTTAAAAACTTTTGTTTCACATACTGACCAATGTTTTATTCTTTTTCCATGTTCAGTTTCTCAAGGTGTCGATTGAGACCTTTTCGTACTTATCTCGTCAACATCTGCTACCATCTGATGGTTTCTATAGACCTTTTTCTCATTGTGTACTGTGTTGTGCTATCCTACAGGTCTCCACCTCTCTCGCTCTCTTCAATCTTGTTGTTTGTGGTCTGTATGTACAGACCATCTGCCTTCCTCAGTATGGTCCACAAATCAATACTATTGGAGAAATACCACAATATTCATTTTTCAAGGTGATGCTGCCTGAAATATCTCAAAATCACATTCGTTATTATCTCGAGTTCTTTATTGATTATAAAGTACATGTTTCAGGCTTCCTACTATTGCCATGCAATTGAATCCATCCAATTCCGACAGCAATTCAAATAATTCAGACCACATTATCAGGCAACAGGTGAGTTACTATTACATTTATTTCCTTTTTGTTGTAGGGATCTTGAAAATCGAAATTTATATTCAGTATCACGAAAGTCTCCTCAACAAATGCATCAACCTCTACAATGATTACGACGATAGATGCGATCGATTGAATCGATACGTACCAATTAAAAATCATCTGAAGTTATCGAGAGACTTAGCTCACAGTATTATCAAGGGATTTTCGACAAAACAACTCGAGGAAGAACTTGTTTTTCTCCAGAAGCAACTTGGAGAGTTGGCAAAAATGGAGCAGGACTTCATTCCGGGAATGGGAAAACCAGAGAATGTTGCTACTGCTCAAGAATCCGTAAAGGGATTCTGGAATCAAATAGGAAAACGATTTGGTAATCTTGGGAAGAAATTGATCGGTAGAAACCAAAAACATTGATATTTTCTAAAATCTGAAAAAATTCTGTGATTGAAAATTTCACTGTACATTTTTCCAAATAAAATCTTTATTCACATTCTCTCTAGTCCTCCAAATCATTCAACGCCGGAATCGGATTCGGGTTCTTATTTCTCTTAATTTTCCGTCCAAGCATAAAATGAACAAATTCCGCCTCAGTCATCAATGTGTACATTCCATCTGGATCGTTCTTGTAGATATCCAAGTCGAGCTGAAAGTGGGAATTTTTGGGTTTTCAAAATTTCAAAACTCACCTTTCCATCATGGATGAGGAAAAATGGTCCAGTGTCCGCATGAAGACATGGGCGGAATCCTTGATTGAAATTTTGTTTCTCCGGGAAACTCTCACACATCACACCTCCATGAGTGGTCACGATTGAGGCCAGGGCAAGAACTGAAAATTGATAAGTTTTTCAAAATTTATGGTAATGTTACCGTATGATACCATATGGTAACCTGAACACCATAAATCGCTCTAGAAACCCCATGATAGTACATGAGTTACAATGGTGAACCATCAATTCCGTTATGTACCATACATACCATAGTATACCATATAGTACCATAAGGTGCAATGGATACCATACAAAATTGGGTATTATTTTGAACTTTTCAAAGTGTTCTCGGTATCATATAGTATATATGGATACCGTTCCGTGCCCTAGAATACCATACTGTATTATGGCTAACTGGAACATTATTGGGTCTAGAGTTATTATGGTTTGTGGTAACATATGTGGTACCTATGGTACAGCCGACGTATTAAAGGTCTCCATTTCTCATGGCTACCAAAAGGAAACATACTATCTTGAGGTACCATAGGGTACTATAGATTGTCCATATATGGTCACATGGTGGCCATGGATACGACTATAGGGCACCATATGATATCATAGAACATCATAGAGTACCATAGAGTACCATCGATTACCATGGGGTACCTTGGGTACCTTAGAGAGACAAAGAAAACCATAGGATATCATATGGTTACCATGGGTATTCATGGACATGGATTACGAAGCGTATGGACACCACGGCTCCGAGACATTTCGCAACCATTCGTTTCGCAACAACAGATTCCAGGATTTTTGTGGAAAGTTTACCTTGAATTCACAACTTTTCAAATGTAGACTATAACCTGGAATAGTTCACAATACCTTCAATCCCATACAACCTTAATGACCGTAAAGAGGACTAGTTTATAGAGTTTCGAAACGACTGGTTGCAAAACGTCTAGTTTCGAAATGTCTTGGTTGCAAAATCGACGTAAGTTGTGACATGACTAGTGACGAAATGTCCCGGAGCCGACAACACAGCTCCCCCATAAACTCACGATTCGGATACTCGGTAATGACCACTGCCACATAGACTCCACACAAATACGGTATCGACCACTTGGCCATCGACTTCTGCCACTGTGGTACTGTATCATAGACGACTCCTTGATACCGTATCTTCTCCACCAAGTAGTCCCATTCATTGGATATTTGCTTCTCATCTTTCAAGCACGCCGACATCCATGTATCCTTGACAATGATGAGTCCACTCATAATCCAAAGCAATATCTCGAGACTGTCCGTCGCGAAGATTCCATCTTTTTCGGTTCGAACAATGAAATGAGTGGTGGTTGGTGTAATTTCGTCGGTGGTCTGAAAATGAAAATTTTTGCGGGGAAGAAAGTTAGGCCATGTGAGGTTTCTAGGCCATGCAAAACTTACAATAGATTGAAATTTGAGTGTGAAGTTATCGGTGACTTTGTCATCGGCCCGATCATCGATGTAGATGTGATAGGAGCTCAGTGGGAAATCGTTGGGGACGCCTGGAATGACTAGGTTTTTCAGGCTTCTTAGGCTTTCCAGACGTTCTTAGGCCATTTTAGGCCTTCCAGGCCTATCAGACATTTCTCGGCTTCGAGACGTTTCGCAACCAGTCGTTTCGCAATTACGTCATTTCGCAACTCATGTCCATTTCGCAACTACAACCGAAATAAACCTAAAATGGACTAGTTTATTGAGTTGCGAAGCGACTGGTTGTGAAGTGTCAAGTTTCAAAATGTCTTGATTACAAAGTGTCGCGGTTGCGAAATTGACGTGAGTTGCGAAATGTCGTAGTTGCGAAATGACTAGTGGTGAAACGTCCCGGAGCCCCTTTTTTAGCCTATCCCAACTCACGATGTCTGAACTTCTTCTTCCGATACTTCTCATAAATCATCTCAATTCTCTTGAACCGTTCAATTTTCTCCGGATGAGTTTTTCGATAATTCTCGGGAATCATTTGTTCTGGTGTCTTGTTGTAGGCATTCAGAAGTCCTCGATCGGCTCCATTTCTGATGAGAATCTCGACAATTTCCGGATGTCCACGTTTGGTGGCCAGGTGGAGAGAGGTATTGCCGAATTCTGGAAAATGTGCCTTGTTCATGCTTTTCTTTTCACTAAATCTTACGGTCGGTCTCACAAATTTCGTTGACAATTTCCGTATTGGAAAGAATCGAGGAGTTTCTCTCGTTCTGGTCAGTAGTATTCGCGTTTTCTATATCACCAGCACCAAGATTTCGCATAAGGATATCACTTTCAATTTCCGTAGAATATCCTCTTTTCTTCTCCACACAAATGACAGCTAGAAGAAGTGAGCAGATGAAGTTGCACCATTTATCTCTTGGGAACTGGTCTTTCAGGTACTGAATTAAATGTAGTTTAACGATTACATGTAGAATATTTTGTCTCACTTTGAATGGTTTCGCCAGAAGACCTGCGCATGCAATAAGTATTGCTACTCCCAGAGCAGCCCCCACCGGATAGGTTTGATATTCAGTCCACGTGGACGCTTTCCAAGATAGCCAGCCAAGAAGAATACCACCAATGAAAGTGTAAAAGGCCCCGGCTTTGTTTGCCTCGAACTAAAAACAAACTTTTATGGCACAAACGAAGCCAACTTTTCTTCTAATTTTCGTTGATAAAATTTCAAAAAACTCACGTAAAATTTCTCAAACTCGACAACGTCTGAATCCCGTCGAGTAAATTCTCTTTCTTTTCTTTGCTCTACCAAACCATCTAGTAGCTGTCTGTAAAACAATTTTTTACTAAGATATCGACCATATATTCTTGCAAGCCACTCACTTTCTTATCGGGTCATAGGATTGAACTGCGTTGAAGTATTGATTTCGCTCATCTCCACTTAGCGTCTCCAAGACATTTGTTGAGTACGTAATAAAATTGCGTACAATCCACTTCTGACGCTCCATCGTGGATCCGATTTTCTCACAACGTCTTTGCAAACCAAGGAATAATTTTTTTTTGGATTGACAAACCATATTTGAGTTTCGAAGAGGTCATTCGAATTTTCAAACGGGCCTCAAAGTTCAGGAACTAAATAAACGTGAGATTTCTTTTATTTAGTTTTATCATTTTACAAATTTTAATATAGGACACTGATACTGACAAAGCGTCATAAATGCACCAGTTTTTAAAAACTTTTGTTTCACATACTGACCAATGTTTTATTCTTTTTCCATGTTCAGTTTCTCAAGGTGTCGATTGAGACCTTTTCGTACTTATCTCGTCAACATCTGCTACCATCTGATGGTTTCTATAGACCTTTTTCTCATTGTGTACTGTGTTGTGCTATCCTACAGGTCTCCACCTCTCTCGCTCTCTTCAATCTTGTTGTTTGTGGTCTGTATGTACAGACCATCTGCCTTCCTCAGTATGGTCCACAAATCAATACTATTGGAGAAATACCACAATATTCATTTTTCAAGGTGATGCTGCCTGAAATATCTCAAAATCACATTCGTTATTATCTCGAGTTCTTTATTGATTATAAAGTACATGTTTCAGGCTTCCTACTATTGCCATGCAATTGAATCCATCCAATTCCGACAGCAATTCAAATAATTCAGACCACATTATCAGGCAACAGGTGAGTTACTATTACATTTATTTCCTTTTTGTTGTAGGGATCTTGAAAATCGAAATTTATATTCAGTATCACGAAAGTCTCCTCAACAAATGCATCAACCTCTACAATGATTACGACGATAGATGCGATCGATTGAATCGATACGTACCAATTAAAAATCATCTGAAGTTATCGAGAGACTTAGCTCACAGTATTATCAAGGGATTTTCGACAAAACAACTCGAGGAAGAACTTGTTTTTCTCCAGAAGCAACTTGGAGAGTTGGCAAAAATGGAGCAGGACTTCATTCCGGGAATGGGAAAACCAGAGAATGTTGCTACTGCTCAAGAATCCGTAAAGGGATTCTGGAATCAAATAGGAAAACGATTTGGTAATCTTGGGAAGAAATTGATCGGTAGAAACCAAAAACATTGATATTTTCTAAAATCTGAAAAAATTCTGTGATTGAAAATTTCACTGTACATTTTTCCAAATAAAATCTTTATTCACATTCTCTCTAGTCCTCCAAATCATTCAACGCCGGAATCGGATTCGGGTTCTTATTTCTCTTAATTTTCCGTCCAAGCATAAAATGAACAAATTCCGCCTCAGTCATCAATGTGTACATTCCATCTGGATCGTTCTTGTAGATATCCAAGTCGAGCTGAAAGTGGGAATTTTTGGGTTTTCAAAATTTCAAAACTCACCTTTCCATCATGGATGAGGAAAAATGGTCCAGTGTCCGCATGAAGACATGGGCGGAATCCTTGATTGAAATTTTGTTTCTCCGGGAAACTCTCACACATCACACCTCCATGAGTGGTCACGATTGAGGCCAGGGCAAGAACTGAAAATTGATAAGTTTTTCAAAATTTATGGTAATGTTACCGTATGATACCATATGGTAACCTGAACACCATAAATCGCTCTAGAAACCCCATGATAGTACATGAGTTACAATGGTGAACCATCAATTCCGTTATGTACCATACATACCATAGTATACCATATAGTACCATAAGGTGCAATGGATACCATACAAAATTGGGTATTATTTTGAACTTTTCAAAGTGTTCTCGGTATCATATAGTATATATGGATACCGTTCCGTGCCCTAGAATACCATACTGTATTATGGCTAACTGGAACATTATTGGGTCTAGAGTTATTATGGTTTGTGGTAACATATGTGGTACCTATGGTACAGCCGACGTATTAAAGGTCTCCATTTCTCATGGCTACCAAAAGGAAACATACTATCTTGAGGTACCATAGGGTACTATAGATTGTCCATATATGGTCACATGGTGGCCATGGATACGACTATAGGGCACCATATGATATCATAGAACATCATAGAGTACCATAGAGTACCATCGATTACCATGGGGTACCTTGGGTACCTTAGAGAGACAAAGAAAACCATAGGATATCATATGGTTACCATGGGTATTCATGGACATGGATTACGAAGCGTATGGACACCACGGCTCCGAGACATTTCGCAACCATTCGTTTCGCAACAACAGATTCCAGGATTTTTGTGGAAAGTTTACCTTGAATTCACAACTTTTCAAATGTAGACTATAACCTGGAATAGTTCACAATACCTTCAATCCCATACAACCTTAATGACCGTAAAGAGGACTAGTTTATAGAGTTTCGAAACGACTGGTTGCAAAACGTCTAGTTTCGAAATGTCTTGGTTGCAAAATCGACGTAAGTTGTGACATGACTAGTGACGAAATGTCCCGGAGCCGACAACACAGCTCCCCCATAAACTCACGATTCGGATACTCGGTAATGACCACTGCCACATAGACTCCACACAAATACGGTATCGACCACTTGGCCATCGACTTCTGCCACTGTGGTACTGTATCATAGACGACTCCTTGATACCGTATCTTCTCCACCAAGTAGTCCCATTCATTGGATATTTGCTTCTCATCTTTCAAGCACGCCGACATTCATGTATCCTTGACAATGATGAGTCCACTCATAATCCAAAGCAATATCTCGAGACTGTCCGTCGCGAAGATTCCATCTTTTTCGGTTCGAACAATGAAATGAGTGGTGGTTGGTGTAATTTCGTCGGTGGTCTGAAAATGAAAATTTTTGCGGGGAAGAAAGTTAGGCCATGTGAGGTTTCTAGGCCATGCAAAACTTACAATAGATTGAAATTTGAGTGTGAAGTTATCGGTGACTTTGTCATCGGCCCGATCATCGATGTAGATGTGATAGGAGCTCAGTGGGAAATCGTTGGGGACGCCTGGAATGACTAGGTTTTTCAGGCTTCTTAGGCTTTCCAGACGTTCTTAGGCCATTTTAGGCCTTCCAGGCCTATCAGACATTTCTCGGCTTCGAGACGTTTCGCAACCAGTCGTTTCGCAATTACGTCATTTCGCAACTCATGTCCATTTCGCAACTACAACCGAAATAAACCTAAAATGGACTAGTTTATTGAGTTGCGAAGCGACTGGTTGTGAAGTGTCAAGTTTCAAAATGTCTTGATTACAAAGTGTCGCGGTTGCGAAATTGACGTGAGTTGCGAAATGTCGTAGTTGCGAAATGACTAGTGGTGAAACGTCCCGGAGCCCCTTTTTTAGCCTATCCCAACTCACGATGTCTGAACTTCTTCTTCCGATACTTCTCATAAATCATCTCAATTCTCTTGAACCGTTCAATTTTCTCCGGATGAGTTTTTCGATAATTCTCGGGAATCATTTGTTCTGGTGTCTTGTTGTAGGCATTCAGAAGTCCTCGATCGGCTCCATTTCTGATGAGAATCTCGACAATTTCCGGATGTCCACGTTTGGTGGCCAGGTGGAGAGAGGTATTGCCGAATTCTGGAAAATGTGCCTTGTTCATGCTTTTCTTTTCACTAAATCTTACGGTCGGTCTCACAAATTTCGTTGACAATTTCCGTATTGGAAAGAATCGAGGAGTTTCTCTCGTTCTGGTCAGTAGTATTCGCGTTTTCTATATCACCAGCACCAAGATTTCGCATAAGGATATCACTTTCAATTTCCGTAGAATATCCTCTTTTCTTCTCCACACAAATGACAGCTAGAAGAAGTGAGCAGATGAAGTTGCACCATTTATCTCTTGGGAACTGGTCTTTCAGGTACTGAATTAAATGTAGTTTAACGATTACATGTAGAATATTTTGTCTCACTTTGAATGGTTTCGCCAGAAGACCTGCGCATGCAATAAGTATTGCTACTCCCAGAGCAGCCCCCACCGGATAGGTTTGATATTCAGTCCACGTGGACGCTTTCCATGATAGCCATCCGAGAAGAATCCCACCGACGAAAGTATAAAAAGCCGCGGCTTTATTGGATTCGAACTAAAAACAAACTTTCATGGCACAAACGAAGCCAACTTTTCTTCTAATTTTCGTTGATAAAATTTCAACAGTGTTCCATGTCTGTAAAAAAACTCACATAACATTTCTCAAATTCAACGACGTCGGAGTCTCTTCGAGTGAACTCTCTTTCTCTTCTTTGTTCAACCAACCCATCTAGTAGATGTCTGTAAGACCATTTTTTACTAAGATATCGACCATATATTCTTGCAAGCCACTCACTTTCTGATTGGGTCATATGATTGAACGGCATTGAAGAATTCGTTTCTTTCCTCACTACTCAAACCCTCCAAGACGTTCGAGGCATATGTTATGAAGTTTCGCACAATCCATTTTTGCCGATCCACACCGCTCATAGTAGAGTATAAGTGTCAAGTTTTTGTCAAGCAAGGAATAAATTTTTTGTATCGACAAAACAAATTTGAGTTTCGCAGAGGTCATTCAAATTTACAAACGGACCTTTAAGTTCAGGAACTAAATAAACGTGAGATTTCTTTTATTCAGTGTGATTTAACAAATTTTAATCGAGGACACTGATACTGACAAAGCGTCATAAATGTACCAGTTTTCCAAAACTTTTGTTTTCCATGTTGACAAATTTTTTATTCTTTTTCCATGTTCAGTTTCTCAAGGTGTCGATTGAGGCATTTTTCGTACTTATCTCGTCAACATCTGCTACCATCTGCTGGTTTATATAGATATTTTTCTTATTGTGTACTGTATTGTGCTATCCTACAGGTCTCCACCTCTCTCACTCTCTTCGATCGTCTTGTTGGTGGTCTGTATGCATAGACCATCATCTGCCTTCTTTAGTGTGGTCCACAAATCAATACTAATAGAGAAAAACCACTACATTTATTTTTCGAGGTGATCCTGCCTTCAATATCTCAAAATCACACCCGTTATTATCTCTAGTTACATGCGTATTGTCTATAAAGTAAAAAAAACATGTTTCAGGCTTCCTACTATTGCCATGCAATTGAATCCATCCCAATCCGACAAAAATTCAAATCATTCAGACCACATTATCAGGCAACAGGTGAGTTTCTATTTCATTTATTTCCTTTTTGTTGTAGGGACCTTGAAAATCGAAATTTATATTCAGTATCACGAAAGTCTCCTCAACAAATGCATCAACCTCTACAATGATTACGACGATAGATGCGATCAATTGAATCGATACGTACCAATTAAAAATCATCTGAAGTTATCGAGAGACTTAGTTCACAGTATTATCAAGGGATTTTCCACAAAACAACTCGAAGAAGAACTTGTTTTTCTCCAGAAGCAACTTGGAGAGTTGGCAAAAATGGAGCAGGACTTCATTCCGGGAATGGGAAGACCAGAGAATGTTGCTACTGCTCAAGAATCCGTGAAGGGATTCTGGAATCAAATAGAAAAACGATTTGGAAATCTCGGAAAGAAATTGATCGGTAAAAACCAAAAACATTGATATTTTCTTTTTTCCAAATAAATTCTTTATTCACATCCTCTCTAGTCCTCCAAATCATTCAATGCCGGTGTCGGATTCGGGTTCTTATTTCTCTTGATTTTCCGTCCAAGCATAAAATGAACAAATTCCGCCTCAGTCATCAACGTGTACATTCTATCTGGATCGTTTTTGTAGACATCCAAGTCGAGCTAAAATTGGGAATTTTTGGGATTTTTCAAAACCTCAAAAGTCTCACCTTTCCATCATGAATGAGGAAAAATGGTCCAGTGTCCGCATGAAGACACGGGCGGAAACCTTGATTGAAATTTTGTTTCTCCGGAAAATTCTCACACATCACACCTCCATGAGTGGTAACGATTGAGGCCAGGGCGAGAACTGAAAAGTTTTTAAAATAGTTATTTTGTTTAAGTTTTTCAAATGGTGATGCTATGGCTACCACATGATACCACATGGTAACCTGAACACCATAAGTCGCTCCCTAGATACCCTATGATAGTACTAATACCAATGGTTACCATGAGTCACAATGGCGAGCCATAAATTCCATTGTGTACCATAGTTACCATAGTGAACCCTGTAGTACAATAAAGTATCATGGATACCATACGACACTGGGTATTATTTCAAACTTTTCAAAGAGTTCTGGGTACCATATGGTACATATGGATACCATTGCGTGCCATAGAATAACCTGAGTTACCATGCAATACCATATTGTATTATGGCTAATTTCATTTAGTCTAGGGTTATCATGGCTTGTGGTACCATAGTGTCCAGCTGACATATTAAAAGTTACCATTTCTCATGACTACCATAAGGTATCATATACTTTTTTGGGTACCATAGGGAACCATAGAGTGCCCATAAATTTCCACATGGTAACCATGGATAAGATATGTATCATACTATAGGGTACCATACGGTAGCATACGGTACCATATGGTATCGTAGAGCATCATAGGGTACCATAAAGTGCCATCGATTACCATGGGGTACCATAGGGAGACATAGAATACCATAGGATATCATATGGTTACCATGAATATGATTATGGATTACGAAGCGTATGGACGCCACGGCTCCAAGACATTTCGCAACCAGTCGTTTCGCAACCACGACATTTTGCAACTCTCGTCAATTTTGCAACCACGGAATACAGGATTTTTGTGGAAAATTCACGTTGATTTCACAACTTTTCAAATGTAGACTATTACCTCGAATAGTTCACAATACCCTTAATCCCATGCAACCTTAATGAACGTAAAGTGAACTAAGAGTTGCGAAACGACTGGTTACGAAACGTCCGGTTTCGAAAAGTCTTGATTGCGAAATCGGCGTGAGTTGCAAATAGTCACGGTTGCGAAATCGACGTGAGTTGCGAAATGCTGTAGTTGCGAAATGGCTAGTGGCGAAATGTCCCGGAGCCGACAAAAACATAAACTCACGATTCGGATATTCGGTAATGACCACTGCCACATAGACTCCACACAAATACGGTATCGACCATTTGGCCATCGACTTCTGCCACTGTGGGACTGTATCATAGACGACTCCTTGATACCGTATCTTCTCCACCAGGTAGCCCCATTCATTCGATATTTGTTTTTCATCTTTCAAGCACGCCGACATCCATGTATCCTTGATAATGATGAGTCCACTCATAATCCAAAGTAATATCTCGAGACTGTCCGTCGCGAAGACCCCATCTTGTTCGGTTCGAACAATGAAATGCGTGGTGGTTGGTGTAGTTTCGTCGGTCGTCTGAAAATGAAAATTTTTGCTGTGGAGAAAGTTAGGTCATGGAAGGTTTCTAGGCCAAATAAAACTTACAATAGATTGAAATTTGAGTGTGAAGTTATCGGTGACTTTGTCATCGGTCCGATCGTCGATGTAGATGTGATAGGAGGTCAGTGGGAAATCGTAGGGGACGCCTGGAATGATTAGGTGTTTGGGGTCCGGGACATTTCGCAACTATGACATTTCGCAACTCATGTCCATTCCGCAACCGCGACAATTCGCAACCTAAATGTTTCGAAACTGGACGTTTTACAACCAGTCGTTTTGAGTCTCTTCAAACTAGTCCACATTACGTTCATTAGAGTTGCATGGGACTGAGGGTATTGTGAACTTTTCCAGGTCATAGTCTACATTTTAAAAGTAGTGAATTCAACGTGAACTTTCAACAAACATCTTGGATTCCGTGGTTGCGAAGTGACGTGGTTGCGAATTGTCGTAGTTGCGAAATGTCGTAGTTGCGAAACGACTGGTTGCGAAATGTCTCGGAGCCAGATTATTTTGGCTTTTATGGGCTTCAGGTCTTGTAAGCCTTTTAGGCCTTTTAGACTTTTTCTGCCTCTTAGACCTTCTAGACATTCTTAGGCCATTTTAGCCCTTCCAGGCTTTTCAGGCCTATCCCAACTCACGATGTCTGAACTTCTTCTTCCGAAACTTCTCATAAATCATCTCGATTCTCTTGAACCGCTCAATTTTCTCCGGATGAGTTTTTCGATAATTCTCTGGAATCATTTGTTCTGGAGTCTTGTTGTATGCATTCAAAAGCTCTCGATCGGCTCCATTTTTGATGAGAATCTCGACAATTTCCGGATGTCCACGCTTGGTGGCCAGGTGAAGAGAGGTGTTGCCGAATTCTGGAAATTTTGAGAATTTGATAAGGACTAAAAAGACTAATAGAAAGGGAGGAAGGCTTGAGAAGCCTGAAACTCATAAAAGGGATCCGAGACATTTCGCAACCAGTCGTTTCGCAACTACGACATTTCGTAACTCACGTCGATTTCGCAACTACGACAATTCACAACTCACGTCAATTTCGCAATTTCGACATTTCGAAACTACGAAATCCAGGATTTTTGTAAAAGGTTTAAAGAATCCCAACTTTTCAAATGTAACCTGGAATAGTTCACAGAACCCTCAATCTCACACATCCTTAATGGTCGTATAATGGACTAGTTTATAGAGTTGCGAAACTTCCAGTTTTGGAATGTCTTAGTTGCGAATTGTCGCGGTTTCGAAATAGACGTGAGTAGCAAATTGTCATAGTTGCGAAATAACTAGTTACGAAATGTCCGCCATAAAAAGCCGAAAAAAACGAAAAACCCACTATTGAATGCATTAATATATGCTCCTTTCTTCAACGCCTTCCTCAAATTTGTCGGATTTATTTCTCTTGCCGCGTCCAGTAGACAATTTTTACCATCCTGACGATCCATGAAAAACTGAAAAATTTGAATTTTTCGAAAAACTGTGTGTCCAAAAGTCCAGATGTCCGCAAAAAACTCACCGAATACCTCCACCGCTTCTCAAAAGCTTCTGGTTTTCCGAAATAGTACAAATAGAAATGCACATATTTTCGACGGCCAGAAGGAGTGAAACCGTAGGCGATGAATAGGCAAATTATGATGAGAATGAAGATGGCGATACAGATGAAGACCGCTGGGAGATAGTTGTGCTCAACTCTGGAATTTGAAAAAAATTGAGTTTGTAATGAAATTGCTCAAAAATCGCTATAAAATCTCGAAAAATGGCTCAAAAAGCAAAAATGAGCAAAACTCGCAGAAGTTGTATCCGGTGGCCGTGGCCGAGTTTTCCAAAAATGTTCCCAAAAAGGGGCGGAGTCAGCCAATGAGCGTCTTTGCAGTCGTGCAGCAGGCAATCACTGCGCTCGGCTCCGCCCCTTTTTTGGGAAACTCGGCCACGGCCACCGAATACAACTTCTACGATTTTTGCTCATTTTGGAGCCATTTTCGGCGTTTTTGAGCAATTTTTGAGATGTTCATTTTTTCAGAAATTTTTAGAATCCTTCAAAAATTGCAAAATTAAAAAAAAACTCACTCATGATGACTGTGTCTCTTGTGGTCCAAATCGAAAACCTCATCAAAATACGTTTTCAGCTCATCAAAACTCAACGAAGCGGCATGCAAATATCCCTTGTGACTGGCAAAATCCAAATCGAGTTCCGCCAATTTTTTGAAATTCTCAGTTTGTCGTTTGAAAAGATTTCCTTCGGAAAACTGTTTGTGAATCGGCGCGAAGACGTTTGAGAATCCATGAACTGCTGTGGCTTCGTCGAGAAGTTTTCTCATTTCCATCGGGGACGAGTCCTGGACTTTTTTGGCGTTTTCATTGAGGATTCTGGAAAATTCAAAGAGAGTTTATCGAGGTTTTGGCTCCGAGACATTTCGCAACCAGTCATTTCGCAACTACGATATTTCGCGACTCACGTCGGTTTCGCAACCGCAACGATTCGCAACCAAGACATTTCAAAACAGGACGTTTCGAAACTAGTCGTTTCGCAACACAATCAACAAGTTCATTGTTTCGAAATGGCGTTGTTGCGTCATTTCGCAACTTACGTCAATTTCGCAACTACGACATTTCATTACTGGTCATTTCACCACCACGACAAACCGCAACCACGCCATTTCGAAACCATGAACTAGTTTATAGTGTTACGAAACGACTAGTTTCGAAACGTCCTGTTTCGAAATGTCTTGGTTGCAAATTTTCGCGGTTGCGAAATTGACGTGAGTTGCGAAATTGCCGTGAGTTACGAAATCGATGTTAGTTGCTAAATGTCGTAGTTGCGAAACGACTGGTTGCGAAATGTCTGGGAGCCCTTCAAAACACTAACCTCAACTCCTCCAAAAGTTTCCCAATCGTCTCATTTTTTGTCTTCCAAAACACCTTCACACTCTCCTCCGGATTGAAATTCAAAATCTTCAGATTAACGTCTTCTGGAGATCTAGAAGCCCTTAGAAGACGTCGCTTCGAGTGCAACGCCTTCACCATCTGCCTCAGCACACTCATTCCTCTTCCCAAACTTAGAGCCATCTCTTTAGAATGGTCCAACTTTAGAATAGGGTTGTCATGGTCGGATCCCTGATGAGATTTTTCATGATCCGATTTAATGCCTTTCACAAAATTCTCGACGTCGTCTAGATTCGTTTTCGTCAATCTTAGATTTTCCAGAAAAATCTTGGTCTGATTAAAATAGCTCTTCTTATCGGCAATATTGAAGACCAATTTTGAGAATTCGAACATTTTGAGGACCACTTCCGGTTGAAAATTCTTTTCATTCCTCAAATTTTCCAAATTCGACTTTAACTTTGAGTTTTGAAGTGTTTCAATCAAAAGACGAGTTTTCGCTTGATTTGCAGATTTCCTAGAATTCAGCAGAGTTTTCAGTTGATTTTGGGAGTTTTTGAGTCTCAAAAATCGCTTTCCAAGTTCTTTGAAGCTTTCGGAATGCCTCATATTTTCGACACGATCGTGGGATATCAAGTCTTCCAAGAAGCTATCGATGGCAACTTTTTCGGTCTTTTGGTGGATTTCTTCAACAGAATTTTGTATCGAATTCAAACCCTCCATGATTTTTTCAACTTCTGATAGAATCTTGTTGAGGTCTTCGAAATCTTGATTAGGGATTTTGTCGAAGTCTTTCCATTTATTCTGGAAAAAAATGTTTTTTTTAATTTTGGAGATCAAAAGTTAAAGGGAGGATTCCGGTCAAAAGTTTGAATTGCTTTAAAATATGTAAAAATGTGGGTAGATTCCAAAAATCATAATGAAAATGCTCTAAAATCGCTCTAAAGTCACGAAAAAAGGCTTCGAAGTGAGGCAAAATCGCAGAAGTTATATCCGGCGGCCGTGGCCGAGTTTCCCAAAAAAGGGGCGGAGTCATCCAATAAGCGTCATTGCAATTTACGAGCAACGAATCACATCGCTCGCAAATTTTCAAGGGCGTTCATTGGCCGTCTTTGTTTTGGAAAACTCGGTCACGGCCACCGGATACAACTTCTGCTATTTTTGCTCCTTTCGGAGCCATTTTTTGGCATTTCTTAGCGTTTTTTGTACATTTTCATTATGATTTTCGAAATCTACAAACCTTTTTACGTATTGTAAAGCAATAAAATTTTTTGACCGGAATCCTCCTTTAAGGCAAGAGACGCAGTCATTCTCGTTCCTCTGCGCCTCTCTTCGTTGCTCCCGCAGTGGAAGGACTCATGTTCAAAGCGCTGTATCTCGAGAACCAGTAAAGCTATCAAAAAGTGTTCAACTATAAAAATGTAGAAAATTAAATTTTCCACATTTCAATAGTTGATCGTTTTTTGATATCTCACATTATTTTTGAGTAAAAACGGTTTCAAAACTTTGGGGAAAATAGGGGAGAGACACAGAGGATGCGTTAACTTTGAAGAGTCATATCTCAAGAAAATTCATTGCTATCAAAAAGTTATTAATTGCAAAAATGATCAACACAAAATTTTTCACATTTTTGTTGTTGGCAAAATTTTTGTAGTTCTTACTGTTTTTGAGTTAGGATAACTTAAAGTTAGTGGTCAAAAATCTCAACGTCTGAGCAATGACCTGACTTCAAAGCACCATATTTCAAGAACCAGTTGAGCTATCAAAATGTGATTAACAGCAAAAATGTAGAAAATTAAATTTTACACATTTTCTTAGTTAAAAACATTTTAATAGCTAAAATGGTTCCTAAGATCTCACCTCAAAAATCTTTCTAGACTCCTCAGCAATCGTCAAATCCACTCCGCCAACATTGAATCCTTCCAATTTCTTCAAATCCTTTGCCAAGCTAGAAATATTTGTCTCAGAGTTGACAAAATTCGTCTTCATCAAAATCCAATTTTCCTCCAAAACCTTCATCTTTCCTCCAAACTTGAAGAATCCAGAAAGTTCCGTCTGAAGCTCCTTGATGCTATGATTTCTGGCAACCTTCTCTCGAAACCAGTCCGATCTCAAGTCTTTCGAAACTTTCGCCATATCTCCAGTATCGGGAAATCCCAATGTCAGAGAAAGTTCTGGAGAATTTTCCGGATTCAAAATTTGCTTCATATCCTTTAGAGCGGATAAAAATATGGCGCCAATTGGGGTTTTGAGGTTCCAGAACTTCGAAGTTTCTTCGAACAAAGTTTTCACTTGAATTATAGTCTTTGAAAAGTTTTTGGCTTCCTCCTGGAGTCGATTAAAACTTTGAATACCTTCTTTGGCATCACTGAGTTTGATGAATTGTTGAAATTGATCATGGATCTTTGAAGTATTTGACTTATAAAATTCCAGGGACTTCAGGCATTTTTGAATATCTTGAATCTTGGACTTCAAAGGATTCAAGTTATCCAAATTCTCATCATTTGAAAAATCGATAACCGGATCTAGAACTTTCTCATCACAGGCTAGAGCTGTTTTTAGAAAATTTCCAGATTTTTCCAAACTTTTGAAAAACTCATCCATTTTTGCATGGTCGATTTGTTGTCCGTTCAGATACGAAATCGACGAATTCATGAGCTCCAGAATCTCTTTTTTCTGATTCAAATTTTCCATTTCTTCTCGGAAATTTTGGATTTCTTGACTATCATATAATCTTTTCTGGAGTTCAGAGATAGTTTCATTTAGAGGAATTCTTGTCAGACTTTCCAAATTCTTTTTTGGAGCACGAAGAAGTTCTGTGACGACGTCGCGGACTAGCACGGATTTCCGGATGGCGGCGGATTGGAGGGAGATGGCAGAGGTGATACGGGTGAGATGGGCGAGACGATTGTAGACGATGCTCAGGTGGGAAGCTGAAAAGATGGATGTCAAAATCTTGACCCCCAAATTCTCTAATTGTTAAATATGCTCTGGGACATTTCGAAACTAGTCATTTCGCAACTACGACATTTTGCAACTCACGTCGATTTTGCAACCGTGACAATTCGTAACCAAGACACTTCGAAACTAGACGTTTCGCAAAAAGTCATTTCGCAACTCTATAATCTAGTCCACTTTACGTTCATTAAGGTTGTATGGTATTGTGAACTATTCCAGGTTATAGTCTACATATGAAAAGTTGTGATATTAACGTAAACTTTCTACAAAAAATCCTGGATTCCGTGGTTTTGAAATGACGTGGTTGCGGATTGTCGCGGTTGCGAAATGACCGGTAGCAAAATGTCGTAGTTGCGAAACGTCTTAGTTCCGAAACGACTGGTTGCGAAATGTCGCGGTTGTGAAATGTCTTAGTTGCGAAACGACTGGTTGCGAAATGTCGCGGTTACGAAACGTCTTAGATGCGCAACGGGGTTGCGAAATGTCTCGAAGCCGTTAAATTCACTCACTTTTTTTCTTCATTGTCTTTATCTGATTCTTCCCCTTGGCTACAAAATCCATTCCTCCAGAATCCAAATCTACAGTATCTTCGTCTCCATAGTCATCATAATAATCCAATCCTCCATCATTTTTGTCGTCCTTCAAAATTTGATAACTTTTCTCCACAAAAACGACGACGAATAAGAGGAAGAAGACGAAAAACTGAGCACGCATTCGATATGATTCTTACCAAAACCCCAAGTTTTTGGTTTGTTTGTTTCGAGAAATCGCTTATGATTTAGCTCTGAAATTTGGGGGAAAATTGCGAGATTACGAGATCTAGAAGAACCATAAACATACAGGAAAATTAGCTTCTTCTTTCGAAGACTTCTTCAGGAAAGTTGGAGTCGAGAAATAATTGATTTGGCTCTTCATTTCCTTTTTTGTTGGAACTTTTTTCTCGGTGATCAGAGATAAGGAGGAAAATTAAGTGAAAGAAAGGTCACGTTTATTATCTTGAAAACTGGAAAAATTAGAAGAATTTGGGTTCCAGTGGTCCTAACAAGGGAATTACTTGAGCTGTCGACTTGAACTTTTTCTAGAAATCGGATCATAGACTATATTAACCGTGAGAATGCAGAATCTGCAAGAAAAATTGGTGAAATGTTCACGTAACTCGAGTTATCAGCCATCAAAGTCTCAGCCAGTACTAATTTTGCTGATTTTCGACAACTCATATTTCAGCTCCCAAGTACTTTAAGAAGGTCTAGTTTTTCGTGTTAAGCTCAGAATGATGCTTACAATCAAATTATGTAAATAACTGAAGAATTGTCTAACTGGAACATGTAGAGATCGCAACTCTCCCATTTTTAGTCCAAACTAGATTTTGAAACCTAAACTATCTAACTGCAGGCTTTATTCTGAGCTTAACACAAAAAACTAGACCTTCTAGAAGTGCCTGGGAGCGAAGATATGAGTTGTCAAAAATCAACAAAATTAGTACTGGCTGAGACTTTGATGGCTGATAATTCGAGTCGCGTGAACATTTCGCGAATTTTTATTGCAGATTCTGAATCCTCACGGTCAATATAGTCTATGGTGAGTTTCCTAGAAAAAGTTCAACTCGACACCTCAAGTAACCCCCTTGTAAAAGAAATTACTCTAGCTAGTTTTAGTAAAAATAAAATTTATTGGAGAATTGAGGGATACTACTTTCAGAAATTTAAAAGGCATATGGAGGTGAAAATTTAAGAAAAATAGAGACAAAAACTAGTGAGGAGAAGGGTGAAAATTAAGAAAGGACAGTAGGATTCAGATTAAGAGGACAAGAAGATCGGATAGAAAGGTTCCGTAAATCATAAGATTGAAGATCAGATTCAGAAGACGTTGAGAATACAGATGTTGATTTATTTAACGCTGGGGTTTGTTGCCTTGACGACGGTTTCTTTGTCTAGATTCCTCACGACGACTCCGGTCGTCTCCATCATCAGCATCTCCATTAACACCTTCGTGATCTCCAAGACCACGGTCCCCAAATGTTTGCTCCAGGCGCCGACAGGTTTGGATCACTGAAAATTGAGGGGTTCAGATAATACTGGAATTTGAGTCGAAGACTTTTAAGGACCTCGAAAACACCAAATTTCAGAAGATTTCAGATTTCCAGCCTGTAACTGGTTCTAGAATCTCACAATTCTCACAAAAATCCTAGAATCATCAAAAAACCTACTCATGGCCAAGATGATTGGAAAAAAGAGGTAGAAGCGGTAGGCGATGGCGAAGAAGAGAGCAATGACGAGTTCCTGGAAGTGTAGAATTTTTATTTATTATAATGTTCTGGGGTACTATAGTGTATCCCTAACGTACTGTCAATACCCATATGGCCATATATGGTACCATGAGAGATAAGAATCCATGAATACCAATGAAAAACCATGGACACCCACAATACCCCATGGTATCCATAAGGTACCTCATAGTACCCAATGGATAGTGTATGGTACCATGAGCATCTTCCATACCATTGTGTTTCCATAGACTATGCCATAGTACCCATATTGCACTCATAATGGTACCAGGCTACTCTATGGTATCGTTGCATCATATGGTACTGTGAGTACCATGGACACCATGGACACAATGTGTACCATTATGGTACCATTAAATACCCTAGAATTCCTATGGTACCCTTCCTCCTCCATAAGTTCCCATAACCCTTAAGACAGCTCCGAGACATTTCGCAACCAGTCGTTTCGCAACTACGACATTTCGAAACCATGAAATACAGGATTGTTGTGGTTGCGAAACGTCGAGGAACCATAAAAACGGCTCCGAGACATTTCGCAACTGGTCGTGTCGCAACTACGACGTTTCGCAACTAAGACATTTCCCAACCAGTCGTTTCGCAACTACGAAATTCTGCAACCACGCCATTTCGAAACCACGAAATCCAGGATTTTTGTAGAAAGTTCATCACTATAACCTCGAATAGTTCACCATACGTTCAATCCCATACAACCTCAATGAACGTATGGACTAGTAGAGTTGCGAAACGACTGGTTGCGCAACGTCCAGTTTCAAAATGTCTTGGTTGCAAATCGACATGGGTTGCGAAATGTCGTAGTTTCGAAATGGCTAGTGGCGGAATCTCCCGGAGCCCTTACCACAAGCATGGTGACATCAAAGCACTGGGTAGAGCCCAGTACCGCCACTAGCATGTTGGCGGATGCCATGAGCCAGAATGGCACATGCTCCGGAGCATTCTCCATCCCGTAGTAGTTCTGGAGACCGTAAATTGAGAAAGCGATAATGATGTGTTGGATCTGAAAGTTAGGCTTTTCGGGCTTCCTAGACTTTTAGGCTTACCAGGACATAAGTGAGTCCATGGATATCTTTCCAGAAGGCCTTCTGCGTGACAACTCGAGCCTCTTCGGAGAGGAAAAGACTGAAAAATCAACTTTTATTTTTTGGCTCCGAGACATTTCGAAACCAGTCGTTTCGCAACCACGACATTTTGCAACCACGTCATTTCGAAACCATGAAATCCAGGACTTTTGTAGAAACTTTACGTTAAAATCGCAACTTTCGAAATGTAGACTATAACCTGGAATAGTTCACAATACCCTCAAGTTGACTAGTTTAAGAAGTTAGGAAACGACTGGTTGCGAAACGTCCACTTTTGAAATTCCCTGGTTGCGAATTGTCGCGGTTGCGAAATCGACGTAAGTTGCGAAATATTTTAGTTGCGAATTGAATAGTGGCGAATAGTCCCGAAGCCTATTTTTTGGACATCCGGATACCGGGACACACAGACAGACAAGCAGAACCAACTTACTCCTTAAGTGTATCGATGATTTGGCCCATTTTTATCTCTTTGGTCAGAGTGGAGACAGTTTTTTGGTCCCTAAAAAATCGTATATTTTTTTATGTGTATGTATGTGTATATGTATGAAAAAATGGAAAAGTTGAATCTGAATGTTCGAGAGAAGAGAAAAAGGGGAACACTTTGGTTGTCAATGGAAACAGCATCACATTTCCAGGGGGAGGGCGGGAAAAACGAATAAATCTTGTCGGTGTTTATTAGTTTTTTCTTGTGAAGAGACATGGGAAATTGGAAAAATGAGGGATAACAGGAAATTAGGAAATTTTAGACAGGGAGCCTAGTGGTTTAGATTTCATGTCAAATTGATTTATGTATTAGTTTTGGGCTCAAAAAAACGGGAAAAATCCAAAAAAAAAAACTATCGAAGTTTCTAGAGGTAACCAAAATCAGCCGAAAGCAAAAAAGTACGTTTCCTCATAGACGATGAATCATGGAAAAGTCAATTTTATGGTTACTGGAGGGCAAACAAAAGAGTGACCTCTTGACATTTTTACCCAATATGTCAACATACAAACATAAAAGTTGGAAGAGGGAAAGTTGTTAACAGTATTGACATTTAACACAGATTGGAAATATATTATAAGTGTTTATGTGACTAATCCGAGGTTGTCAGATGGCTGGCCGCGGTGCATTGGTTCTGGTGCTCCTGATTAGAGACAGGGTTGCAACGGGCCGGGCCAGGCTACTTTGGACAAAAAACTTCTCCCGGCCCTGCCGGTCAACCGGAGTTTCACTGCAAAATTTTGGAAAACGACTGTCTAATTCTAGTTCCGAGAAATTTGCTTTCGGTCCGCGGGCCGTCAGATTGCAACCCTGATTACAGACAATCCCGGCGGTCCCGGGTTCTTTTGGTCCTAAAATCTTATTTACAAATGGAACTTCTGATTTGACCACGGCTGTCTACTCACGGCCGAGGCCGCGGCTTTGATTTTGACAGTCCTGAATCAGTCACAGAAGTGCAGATGTTCGGTACAGGAGAACAAGAGAAGTGAGACACACCAAAGTTTAAAAACTCAATGAGTGTTTGTTTCCTTGAACTCATAGTGAAGGTTTGGACATGAACTTTAGGATTTGATCTCCAATTTTAGTATGGAAGCAACAGAGTTTGAACAATGGTGCTTCTGGGGATTCAAATGTCTGCGGGCAAACAGGCTGAACGATAAGCATACAGTACCGGCCATAATGATATTCGTATTCTTCATTTTTAGTTAAAAATCGTAGATTTTGAGTAGCTGAAAAAGTGATTCAAAGTCGTTTTTATTCTGTTTGAAAGTTTGAGAGTGTATTATTCAAATTTTGAACTTCCATTTTGTAGTAGACAACTTTTCTGTACAAGTCTGCTCTGCCAAGATACGGCACGTCAAAAAAAAGCTCAAAAATTTCGAGAATTAACACTGAAATCGAGCAAAATTTGGCGTCGCCATAGATTTCAGTTCGTACATTTTTGATTTAAGAGATATAAAAAAAGTTGTCAACTACAAAATTAAAGTTCAAGGTTTGATTCAGATGTCCTCCAATTGTCAAACAGAAATAACTACTTTGAATTAGTGTTTCAGCCACTCAAAGTTGACATTTTGTCACTGAAAATGACGAAAGCGAAAATTATCATGGCCGGTACTGTACTTGTTCCGAAGACTCTTTTCGAAATTTAGTGGCACAGCCTTCGTTTTCAGATAGAAATAGGGAGGAACGTTCTTACTGTAAAACTGGCCACCATGAGCAAGTACACATGACTTCACTTCCACTTTTTCCATTTTTTTATTCTTCAAAGGTTCGTTCGTACAATTTTAAATGAAGATCATAAAATGCTAAGAAAGGAAAGAAAATGAGGGTGGCGTTGGAGGTCTCAATGACTTCCCGCCCCAAAAAAAGAGCACACTCGAACAATAAAAAAAGAAGAAGGAGGGGGGGGGGGGGGGGGCGCCACCATGGAAAAGGATGAATGCTCTTTTCGCGAAATAATAGGGGGAAGAAGTGGCCAAAAAGGAGAAGAGAAAATCAAGTAGGCAAAAGAAACGAAAATGAACGGCTCCGAGAGGAGCCCAAAAAAAGATGGAAAATGAGAGGCGGCGGCGGCGGTAGATGGGCGCGTCGGAGGAAATGAGAAGGGGAAGGGTCTGTGAGATGAAAAAATGAGGAAAATTGGAGAAAGGAAATTATATACGGGGTAAGATTGGTTATTATAGACATCATTTTGACAGAGAAAATTTATGATGTAATAGGCTCCGCCTACATTTTTGGCGGGGAAGTAACGTTGAGAAAAACACTTGTGAGGGAAATCGTGATTGGTGAGATAGGGATTAGGAGGTAAAATTGAAAGCGCGAAAGCAAGGCTCCGCTCATTTTAGTATCCAACCTTACAGTACCGGCCACAATGACATTCGTATTCGTCATTTTCAGTGGAAAATCGTTAACTTCGG
Organism: Caenorhabditis sinica; assembly: GCA_963932045.1. Taxonomy (NCBI): domain Eukaryota; kingdom Metazoa; phylum Nematoda; class Chromadorea; order Rhabditida; family Rhabditidae; genus Caenorhabditis; species Caenorhabditis sinica. The sequence continues at coordinate 18,988,131 of OZ009943.1, forward strand.
GTAGCTGAAAAATGGATTCGAGGTCACTTTTTCTGTTGGAAAATTTGAGGGTATCTGAATCAAACCTCGAACTTTAATTTCGTGGTTGACAACTTTTTTGTATCTATTCAATCAAAAAAGTTACGCTCAGAAACCTACGGCGATGTCAAATTTTGCTCGATTTCACCGATAATTCTCGAAACTTTTTGAGCTGCTTTTTTTCGACAAGCCATATCTTGGCAGAGCGGATTTGTACAGAAAAGTTGTCAACAACAAAATGAAAATTCAAGGTTTGATTAATACAATCTCAAATTTTCAAACAGAAACAATGTCCTTGAATCCTTTTTTAGCTACCCAAAGTTGACGATTTTCCACTGAAAATGACGAAAACGAATATCATTATGGCCGGTACTGTAGGTGGGCGATGTCTTGAGAATTCAGTTAAAGTAGCAGAAGAAGCGAAAGCTTGGAAAAGTGGGCGGGGCCTCAGAAAAATGGGCGGAGCCATAAAAGTTAACGCAACTCATAATTAAGATTAATTAGTCATGGTCCTGGTGGTGGTCCTCCTCATCTTCCTTCTCGTTCTCCTCATCCTCCCAATCAGCCTGATCTGCGATCACTTGTTGCTCGGAGCGTTTGAGAACTGAAAAACAGGGAAATGTAGTTTTAAGTATTATAGTTTATTAGCGACCTTCCCCAAGGGGAAACGCGCTCCATCGCATACTTGACCGAAATTCGATATTTCAGCGTTCCCGCCGGATTTTCTGTTTTCAAAACAGCGAAACATGTTCTGGTGGGTGCGTGGACTCCTTGTGGACAATTCGGGCAGCAGTCTAATTGTTCACGAGGAGTCCACGCACCCACCAAAACATGTTTCACTGTTTTTAAAACAGAAAATCCGGCGGGAACGCTGAAAATTCAAATTTCGGTCAATTATGCGATGGAGCGCGTTTCCCCTTGGGGAAGGTCGCTAATACTTATCTCTAAATAGAGAATATTGGACTTTTGAAAACTGAAGTTCAGAAGTTTAGATGCTCACGAGCATTGCTACCAACTCATTGCAATCCGGGACTGTAAGTAATTACAGTAATCAGCGAGTGCCCCGAAATAGGCAACTTACCATAAAATGCAAGATTAACAAGAAGTAATGGGCACATGGTATTTCCAACATTTGGGTCATTGGCCTCACGAGTGAAAACTTCAACGGTGCCTTTGATCAGAACTACCACGACGATGTACTGAAATTAAAACATACTCATTAGTGGTAATTAATGGTACTAAATAGATGTTATAGTTCTACTGTGAGTTACTATAAATTAGTGACAAGTATTAGCGATATTCCTCAAGGAGAAACGCGCTCCATCGCCAACTTGGCTGAAATTTGAACTTTCAGCTTTCCCGCCGTTTTTTGTTTTCAAAACAGCGAAACATGTTTCGGTGGGTGCGTGGACTCCTCGTGGACAATTCGACTGCTGCCCGAGTTGTCCACGAGGAGTCCACGCACCCACCGAAACATGTTTCGCTGTTTTCAAAACGGCGGGAAAACTGAAAATTCAAATTTCAGCCAAATTGGCGATGGAGCGCGTTTCACCTTGGGGAATACCGCAAATAACAATTTATATAAACTTCTCACTTGACTCACCCGCATAGCACAAATCAACCTGTACTTGGTCAGATTTGAGAAAAGATTCACTGCAGCGTGCCCAAGACAGTGTCCCAGAAATATGACCATGACAACGAATTGAATAGATTGACGAACGTCGAGACGGGCTAGGTAGGCAACGACGTTGTAAGACAGGGTGGAGTACATGTACTGAAAATATGACATTTTTTGAAAATATGAAATGTGCCAGTGAGATGCAGCCACTACAGGCTGCAATGAAGTAATTTTAGAAGAAGCGAGTCTCTAAGAAAAAGAAATTTGTCCAGACTACGCTCAATTGTCAGTTAACCCCCAGAATACCCATTTACCATGACATTTGCTCACAATGCCGCTTTCACCAGTTTTTTACACGAAGGATGGGTACAAGCCAATGCGAATCTATGGCTCCGGGACATTTCGCCACTAGTCATTTCGAAACTACGACATTTCGCAACTCTCGTCCGTTTCGCAACCACTACAATTTTCTAACAAGACATTTCGAAACCAGTCGTTTCGCAACTCTTTAAACTAGTCCACTTTACGTTCATTAAGGTTGTATGGGATTGAGGGTATTGTGAACTATTCCAGGTTATAGACTACATTTGAAATGTTGTGGTTTTAACGGGAACTTTTTGCAAAAATCCTGAATTTGGTGGTTGCAAAACGACTGGTTGCGAAATGTCTAGGAACCGAATCTATCGTGAAAAATAAGCTCTCGGCAAAGTATGAAAAATGTGGAAAAACCACAGTAACGGCTTACCACAATGATCATGCCAGGGATAAGTGTATATGGCCGAATGCGATTGAGTTCGTTGTGGTCTGATGTCTCCATGTTGAGAAGATTCTGAAAATGAAGGAACTGTAAGAAATTGAATCTTCAAAGCGTCCGCGGCAGTGACATCCTTGGATAAAAAAAACATGCACCAAAGCTGAGCGGGACAAAAAAGTTGTCAACGATAAAATAAAAGTTCGAGGTTTGATTAATACACTCTCAAATTTTCGAACAAAAAAAGTAACTTTGAATTATTTTTCAGCTACCCAAAGTTGACGGTTTTACACTGAAAATAACGAGAACAAATATCATTATGGCCGATACTGTATACCGCCATCTCAGGTTTTAGAGAATAAGATTAAAAGCTAGATAGAACCCATGACACTTCATTTTTTGAAAACGAAAAATGAGCTGGTTTTTCGTTTCTGAGCACCTTCAACTTCTTTTTTTGAGCACCTTTAACTTCCGAAAAAACGCCAAAAAAAAGTGAGAGGGAAATTGAGGACAACACTGAATTTGACGAATGGATCCGGATTGCACACCCTTCCATTTTATGGAAGAAAAAAGAAGCGACTCCCCCCAAAATTTCAATATACTCCTGACAACCCAAATAAAAGAATGTCCTTGTTTTAGAATGAGGGGGGGGGGTGCATCTGATTCTGACTAATAGGTAGTGGAAACAAGGGAGGAGGACAGGAAAATGGGAGAAAAATGGGCGAAATTGGCGAAAAATTGAAATGAGATGTCATGGAAATGAGGGGACCGCGAAAAGGAGAAAAAAGAGGGCAACAAATACATATAGAAAAAAGGCAGAAGACGTCACCTTCTTCAGAAGATTGATGAGATGTGTTTCTTTGAGATTCGGATTTCAAGGTTCATCTGAAAAATGGGGCCTCTAGAACCTTGGAATCTAAGATTCAGGACCTAGAAAAAGGATAAGAAAAATTTCTTTTGATTTTTCTCGTCCTAATGGCGCTCTTGGGAACTGAAATACATGTATTAGCAATATTTCCCAAGGGGAAACGCGCTCCATCGCCAACTTGACTGAATTTTGAATTTTCAGCTTTCCCGCCGTTTTGAAAACAGCGAAACTTGTTTTGGTGAGTGCGTGGACTTCTCGTGAACAACTCGCGTAGCAGTCGAATTGTCCACGCACACACCAAAACATGTTTCGCTGTTTTCAAAACGGCGGGAAAGCTGAAAATTCAAATTTCAGCCAAGTTGGCGACGGAGCGCGTTTCCCCTTGGAGAATATTGTTAATACTTGTCACTAATATATAGTAACTAATAGTAGAACTATAACAACTATGTAGTATCCATATGAAATACACCAAAATGAGTGAAAAAATTTGGAAAACACGGGGGATTTGGAAGGAAAAAGAGAAGAAGGTGAGCAATGAAGAAGTTAATGATAGGGTGCAAACGAAAAATTGGAATAAGGAAAACAAATTTATGAAATTTTCAAGGGAGCAGGTGACTAGGCTCTGAAAAGAAATGTTCAAAAGTGAACATCTGAAGTTGCAGATTCACAGAAATCTCGAAAACTTTGTATTAAGGACTGGAAATCTCAAGACAGGGTCATGAGGAAGAGGCAAAGGAAATCTGGATCTACAGGTTTACAGACAGAATATCCAATGTATTCATCATATTATGATACTGAAACACGAGTTTCTCCATTCTCGTGTTGGCTGTCAAAAAACTACCTTGAAATCTAGAGAGTTGCAGCGGCCGGACCGGGCTTTTATGGAAAAACTCGGCCCGGCCCGTCTATCGAAATTTTACTGAAAATTTTTGGAAAATGACTGCCTAAATCTAGTTCTAATGCTTCATTATACGCTCAAATGTACCTATGCTACATATAAACTTGATGTTAATGACTCAAATAAGTCAAAAATTAAAATTGTTTGAAAATTTCCTATGATGGACGGCCCGGACCGGCCCGTCAAATTTTAAGCCTGGAAATCTAATCCCAAGACAACAAGAATTCTGACATCTTGACGCTAAACTACATACACTCATTGTCAAAAATTTACAAAAAAGTTGTTCCTCACCAGTCTCTCATAAACAAGCACGTTTGATACTTATCCAATTTACTATATGATGTTGTTCATCTGGTTCAAGGTGCCGGGACACTGTTCGAGCTGCCGGACTCTATTTTTCAATCTTTATTGTACTTTAAAGGAGGATTCTTATCAAAAGTTTTCATGGTTTAAAAAAATGTAAAAATGAGTTCTGCTGCCGAATATCACCAAGAAAAATCGCCAAAAACAACTCTAAAACTTGGAAAACTGGCGTTGAAAAAGCTGTTTGTGGCCAGAAGTTGCCAGGCGGCCATGGCCTAACTAGGGTTTTCTCTTCCATCGGCCTTGCAATTCTAAGCTGCTTTTGGAGTTTTTCAGATCAGTTTTTTTACAAGCACAAATTTTTGGTCGGAGTCCTCCTTTAAACAAATTCTGCTAGTTCTCCCAACCTTATTCCCCACTTGTCTCCTTTTTCTAATAACAAACGCTAAGCTTCTCTAATTAGCCTCCCCTCACTCGTGATATGCTTTCGGAGGATACTAATAGTGAAAATGCTCTCAGGTGTTATGAAAAGCGCTTTGCTAACATTATCCCTTTTTCTAATGCAGGTTATTATTGACGATTTGAAATACCTCACTATTTGTTTATTAAGATTCGACAAAAAAACATTAATTTTCAGAAAAACATCTCCGTTGCCCCGTTTGGAAGAAAAATGGATCCCCAGATTAAATTAGTATTTCTCCTGGTAAGTTAGCTTCGAGAGAATTTTTTATGTTAAAAGAGGAGTCCGACCAAAAAAATTTTATTGCTTTAAAATACTTTAAAATGTGGGTCGATTGCAGAAATCATGAATATGCTCAAAAATCGCTCGAAAATCCCGAAAAATGGCTCTGAAATGAGCAAAAATCGTAAAAGTTGTATTCGGTGGCCGTGGCCGAGTTTTCCAAAAAGCTGGCGGAGTCCACCTGTGAACGTCTTTGCAATCGTGCGGCAGCCAATCAGTGGGCTCGGCTCCGCCGGTTTTTGGGAAACTCGGCCACGGCCACCGGATACAACTTATGTGATTTTTGCTCATTTTGGAGTCATTTTGCCGGGTTTCAGAGCAATTCTTTATTATGATTTTTGGAATCTATGCACTGTTTTACGTATTTTAAAGCGTTGAAATTTTTTTGGTAGGATTCTTCCTTTAAGGGATGTGACTTTCCGAAACTAGACAAAACACTTCTCATCAACCTGTTTCCAGTTCTTTCATCTATACGCTCCCTTCTTCACCGTCAGTGCCATCACCACTGGCGATTGGAAGTCCCTCGAAAAAATCTTCATCGCATTCTCTCAGTTTCTCTGCGTCATCATCGATGAACCAAGCCAACGAGTACTTTCCAGGCCAACCAGATTGCTGCTCTATCTGGTTGGATTCTGTAAAGCTCTGCAAAACTATCGCGAGAAATTCGACAACATAATGTTCATCTACCTCTATCTCCAGTTAACTATCTTTGTGCTGGTGGATTCCAAAGTCAATATGGTTACAAAGGTATTCAAGCTGAAGACTATGTGGATGTTGGAAAGTGTTCTCGACACCGTAAGTCTCGTTACCATTGTTGGACCTCTTCTCCTTGGCTCATTCTCACTCATGACTCCTGTCATGTACTGCTTCTCGAAAATTGGTAAGGTCATAGTTTGAAAACTTTCAACGTCTATAATACCGTTTTTCAGCAATCAACACCGCTACAAAAGTCATTAAGAAGCAGTAGGACGTCGAAAACCTTGTTGACTGACCCATGCGTCTACTGTATCTTGCAAAATTTTGTCCTGACCACGATTTCTTTAGTCTTATTCAGCCTCCTTTTTTCCATCACTGGTTGCCAATACAATCTCAATTCCAATCATCATTTATCATTTAATTAATGAATCAAGCTCATGTTTTCTTACTTTTTGTCAACACTTTCATACGTCAATAAATCTTTATCTATATGAGTCTGCAAAGTTCATGAGCCCAATAAAGGACAAGATGATAAAAAAGGAAAGATGAGTTCAAAATTCAAGTACCAAGAAACCAAAAACTTGTTTTCGTCGTCTCAAATTTCATAATTAGCCACATTGGCTCTATAGGCGCAGTACGGGCCCAAATGAATAGTACGGGCCCAAAGGAATAGTGCGGGCCCAAAGGAATAGTACGGGCCCAAATGAATACTACGGGCCGAAATGAATAGTACGGGCCCAAGGAAAATGTAAGGTCCGAAGCCTTCCTGAGATGCTCATAGTGACATAAATATGAAGAAAGAGAAGATCTCGATCTTTCTCACCATTTTAGTTGTCGGAGGAGTGTTCCGACTGACTTGTCTTATGAAAGCGCTGAAGTTCTGAGAAAACTCAGTAGCTGATTTGTTAGAGTATTGTTAACTGATCATAAGTAGCATTAAAAGTTAACTCATGGGTACTTTTTACCAGTTTTCTGACTATCATATTCAATGTTTTCCAAAGTGAACATACATAATTTCTAGCGTTTCTTAAAATTGATTATGATGACTGGACTTGATACTTCTGAAGCTTTTATATTGGCTTTTGAGCCACTGCTCCTGTTATCCTTTTCGGAAATACAAACTTTTGAGTTAAGTTTTTTTTCTTCTGGGTTTCTACGGAGGATCAATCTATGACACAGCCATAGTCAACGGAAAAATCAACCAAATGAACAGTTCCTGAAGAGAAAAAACCATGCAAGTAACAAAGGAAGGAAAGAAACTTTTCAGTTAAGTTTTTTTTCTTCTGGGTTTTGCTTTTATCCAGCCGAGGCATAAAATACCATGAATATTGCAGTTGAAACAATGATTCTTATCTAGCATATGTTGGTACCAGTGGTACTCAACATTGTCACTGGATTAAGTGGGTGATGTGCCTTTCGTTGATGGGAGTACATCAAATTTCGTAGTAGAGAAAACAACCAACTAGAAGATCGACGTGGCTCCTTGACAGGTGAGGCACTTTGCCAATTCAGAATCAGAAGTCAGAAAACTGGTAAAAAGTACCCATGAGTTAACTTTTAATGCTACTTATGATCAGTTAACAATACTGTTACAAATCAGCTACTGAGTTTTCTCAGAACTTCAGCGCTTTCATAAGACAAGTCAGTCGGAACACTCCTCCGACAACTAAAATGGTGAGAAAGATCGAGATCTTCTCTTTCTTCATATTTATGTCACTGTGAGCATCTCAGGAAGGCTTCGGACCTCACATTTTTCTTGGGCCCGTAGTATTCATTTGGGCCCGTACTATTCCTTTGGGCCCGTACTATTCATTTGGGCCCGTACTGCGCCTATAGAGCCACATTTTCACTTTTCCGAAGAGGTGCTCTCGTGATTTACTCTCCAGGGGAATACAGAGGGGAAATTTGAAAGCGAGCGAAGGCTGGGTTTTCTGAAGTAACTTTACTTTTTTAAGCTCCTGGAAATTTCTCAACCAGTCATTTCGCAACTGCGACATTTTGCAACTCACGTCATTCCACCACCGGCCATTTCGCACAACCTACATAAACGTGAAGTTGAAAAGTTTTTAAAAGTTGCGAAACGTCCAGTTGCGAGACGTCCAATTTCAAAATATCTTGGCTGCGAAATATCTCAGTTGCGAAATTGCCGTGAGTTACGAAATGTCCCAGTTTCAGAATGTCCCGGAGCTCCTTTTTGATGATATGGTACGCCAGATGGCTGAAGTTCGAAAAATGGGAATGATGAATTTATGATGAATGCTTTATAATATCAAAAATTTTGAATCTCAAGAATACAGCTGACTACCTTAATCACAACAGAGGAAAAATAAACAGGAATAACCTGATAGACAAACAGCTTGAAAACACCAATGAGCGAAAAAGATCTGACAAAAAAGTAGAAATAAGAAAAGTTCTATCAGGGTTCTAGAAATGAGAAAGCTCAGGATATTTGACACTAGAACGGAAAAGGAAACTTGAACAAAGTCAATGAGTTCACAAAATATTGAAAAATAAGGCTCGGTGAGCTCTACAACATCAGAAATTTGGACTTTTAAATAAGAAAGAATGATCGAAATTTCCTCTTTGATGTCTTGAAAAAATTGGGAAACTTGCGCAGTCCAGGGTTCAGAATGATGATGACGATGATCATCTCCCCGACGAATGGCTCGTTCCCGCTCGAAACGAATCCAATTGGTATTGGAGGCTAGTTCTGGAAAATGTGGAGTTTAAAGGTTCATACAGTATAATGTGCATGTGGTGTGAAGAATTAGTGGTCGTGACAAAGATCTCTATTCGGCAGTTTATGCATTTTTGCTTGTCTGGTTGCGGACCTGGCATCATGACTTGGCGACAATTCGCAACCAGTTATTTCGGAACTGCGACATTTCGCAACTCACGTCGATTTCGCAACCACGTCCTTTCGCAGCCACCAATAAGTTCACGTTCAAATCCATTTTTTGAAGAAGATGACAACATGGATTGTTTATGATATCCCCCAATCATATGTAGCCTATATGAATGAAACCTGTGCTATTTTATAAAGTTGCGAAATGACTGGTTGCGAAATGCCCAGTTTCGAAATGACTTTGTTGTGAAATGTCGTGGAGCCAAGAGGCCACGACACTTCTTGAGCTGATTTTTCAAAGCCTAGCGTCAAATTTGATGCCAGGTCCGTAACGAAAAATCACTGACAGCTGACCAAAAATTAATATCCCTGGTTAAGGGAAAAACTTTAAGCAAGCTCGTTAGCGATGTTCCCCAAGGGGAAACGCGCTCCATCGCCAACATGGCTGAAATTTGAATTTTCAGCTGTCCTTCCGTTTTTTGTTTTCAAAACTGCAAAACATGTTTCGGTGGGTGCGTGGACTCCTCGTGGACAACTCGGGCAGCAGTCAAAATGTTCACGAGGAGTCCACGCACCCACCAAAACATGTTTCGCTGCTTTGAAAACAGAAAAAACGGCGGGAAATCTGAAAATTCAAATTTCGCCCATGTTGGCGATGAAGCGCGTTCCATTTTGGGGGAATGTCGCTAATATGTTCCCCTGTAAAACTCACGATTTTTTGTCAAAAAGTACAGAAGAGGGACCAATGGCGAAAAATAGAAATCCGTTCTGAGCCCAAGATTCCAAAAGAGCATAGTGATACAGCAGCTCGCAGTGGTCCAATTTAAGAGGTACTGAAAAGAAAAGTTTTTTTTACTCAGTCGAGTTTTTCGGCATAAACACTAGAGTACTGTACTACTTATTCTTGTATTACCTCCATAACCTCGATAATCTTCAATTTTTCGATCGATCTCAAGGGAACGCGATGGTCTCTGACAATCAATCCAATGATGAAGATTCCAGAATGGAGAAGTTCAATTCTAGAAAACTCGAAGACAATGTTCAAGATGAGATAGGTCGAGAGGATCCCGAAGAAATGGAGAATCTGAAAATTAGTGTATTTTGTAGTTTAGTCTTTGTAGTTTGTAGTTGCTATCCTTACCACATTCCAAACAGTGTCCATATTTTCTAGCCAATTCGTGTGATCCATTTTTGATTGTGTAGGGATTTTATGCAGATGTTATAGGGAAAAATAGATTCAAAAATGAGCTTCAGAGAGACGTCAATAGAAGGCTCGTTAGCTTGCGAAATGAAAAATGTCAACTTATGAGGGCAAGATGATATGAAGGGCAACAAAGTGCAGAATCTGAAAATCCGAGTGCCAAGAAACCAAAATTTGTTTTCGCCGCCTCTTCGCAATTAGTCGCTCATTCTCACTCCATGATCATAAGCTTATCTCGTGATAAATATGAAAATGACGGCATTAGAGCTGTTTGGAAGATATAAAGTTTATTAAAACGAAATCCAAAAAAATTAACCATGATTAAAATGCTAAAAACACACGGAACTTCCCGAATCATCTAGAAAAAATGGAATACAAGCGTCACTACTATCCCTCTCGTACCGCATAGTCATGCATAAAATAAATGACAACTTTCATCATGAGGAAGAGGATGAAGAACATCACTATTTCATTTTCTTCACTGTTTCAAATGCAAACCTTATCACAGGGGTACAGAACTGTACAGTACCTGCTATAATGATATTCGTTTTTGATATTTCAGTTGAAAATCGTCAATCTCGTCTGAAGGACTCTAATGAATTCGAAATCAGATGTGTGAAGAAATGGCTCTGGGACGTTTCGCCACTAGTCACTTCGCAACTATGACACTTCGCAACTCACGTCCGTTTCGTAACCACGACAATTCGCAACCAAGAAATTTCAAAACCGCACGTTTCGCAACCAGTCGTTTCGAAACTCTTTAAACTAGTCCACTTTATGTTCATTATGGTTGCATGAGATTGAGGGTATTGTGAACTATTCCAGGTTATCATTACTAATAACAATCAACAAATTATGTCTGTCTGTTTGTGTGTCGCCGGCTCTAACTCAGCCCATACTGAACCGATTTTGATGAAACGTTTACCAATAGGTCAGAAATGTGTCTTAGTTGATGCCCCCACTTTTCTTTTTTCAAAAATCTCAACTTTGAAAATTTCCAAATTTCACCCCATTTTCACAGTGGCGGTATAACTGATACTCTCAGAAGTAAGCAGAGGCCAGGGGGTTGGAGTCCCCGAAGGGGACGAAAACCGCTGGTAGTTTACATTTCAAAAGTTGTGATTTTAATGTGAACTTTTTACAAAAACCCTGGATTTTGTGGTTTCGAAATGACGTGGTTGCGGATTGTCGCGGTAGCAAAATGACCGGTGGCGAAATGTCCTAGTTGCGAAATGGACGTGGTTTCTGAATGTCCAGGTGTTATTATTTTCCTAGGACACAGAGACCGCTGTTTTTATTATTGAATCGATCGTTCTTTTGTTTCCTCACTCTTGAACTAGGACAAAAGAAAAATCAATAAGAACGAAGGGACAGCTGTCTACGTTCATTATAGTTGTTTAGAGTGTGTACGGTCAGTTTGGGGACTATTGATTTTTGGGATCCAGTGTGGTTCTCGTTTCGTTTTAGATTAAGGAGTCAATTATTGTTTTCCTCTCGTTTTTAGACTCCTCCTGACCCTCTCGTTATTTGCTACTTTAATTCTCATAAGCAGTTTTCCAATAATTCTATTCACTGTCCTTTGTTTTCCAGATCGAAAAACTATCATGAATCGTTCAACCGCCAACAAGAGACACGGTACCTTCCCGATTCTTCGCCTCCCCACGAGAGCACTGTTTTCTGTTCTACGAATCATGGAATCGATTGATCGGTGAGTTTCTTTTCTTAGAAAAACTTCGGTTCGAATTTTTGGGAAATTAGGTTATCATCTTTAGATTCGTAAAATCTAGTAGAATTCAGAGCCTAGAATATCGTTTTCGGAAGTCTATGGTTCTGAAGGGAACATTGAATTAAAGGAGGAACCCGGTCAAAAAATTTTATTGCTTTAAGATATGTAACAATGTGTGCTGATACCGAATATCGTAACGAAAGTTCAAAAAAATTGTTCCTACACCCCAAAAATTCGTTTTGAAAACGTCATTTTTGGCCAAAATTGTATTTCCTGGCCGTGACCGAATTCCGGAGATTCCTCGGCCACCGCGTTTTTTTCGCCAATTAGAATAATTTCTCTGGTTTTTTGACCGAATCTGGATTAAATGTTGATAATTCAACAAAAATTCATTAAAAAATAGACCTTTAATCCAGTTTCAGCCGGAAAAACCATAAAAAGTGACTCAAATTGGCGAAAAAAGGCGGTGGCCGAGAACAGGTGGGCGAGAAAACTCTGGAGTTCTGTCACGGCCAGCCAATACAATTTTGGCTAAAAATGACGTTTTCAAGGGGGATTTTCGGGGTGTTAGAACGATTTTTGTAAATTTTCGTAATGATATTTGGAATCAGCTTTCTCAGAATTCTTGTAATCTTGGAAAAAAAAGTTTAAGCCTAAATCCCAGAAGCCCTAGGCCCCTTACCCATCTCAACTTTTCCATTATTTTCAGATTATCCTTCTCCCTGTGCTCCACCGTCACCAAGGAATCTGTCAAGTCCCTCAATCTAAAATTATCCGACTTCAAAGTCATCTTCTACCGCGACAACTTCAACTTCAAACTCACCACAGAAGACGGTACCATAATGAAAATCAGTCCAGAGAAAGAGCGGGAAAAATTTCAAATCCGAAACCCGATAAAATTCCGATTAGAGGCTTTAAGTGGAGGGTGGTTGAGACTCGATACGACGCGGATGGAAATCGAAAATTTATTTTTTGAAAATTTCAATGAGGATGACGAAGGTGGTGTCGGAAATTTGGAGGATGAAGATTTTGACGGGAATTTCGAAATTCGAGATGAAGATAATCAGATCTTGCGTTTAGCTTTTCAAAATCATGCAGAAGATGTTGATGATGTGGATTCAGAAGACGTCATCTTTGGACCAGCAGATTTCCAAAGAGAACGCTGGAATCATCTGGATGTTCAAGTTCAAGAAATGGAAGTCATGGAGCAAGATGAGGATTCTGAAGATTCTGAGAATTCAGAAGAAGTCAACATAGAAAATATTGACTTCGACAACTTGGAGAATCCAGATGATGCTGACGAAGGTGATTTTGAAGATTCAGAAGACGTGAATTCTGAAAAACCGCATTCAGAAGTTGCCGAGGTTTCAGATGACGTCAATTCAGACGACGTTGAGGATTCTGAAGAGGTCAACCGAGAAGAGATGGATTTGGAGACTCCAGCTGATGCTCAAGATTCAGAAGACGCCAACATAGAAGAAATGCATTCAGAAGACTTTTTAAATTCTTATGGTCTGGAATCAGAAGACGACGACGATTCAGTAAACGAATACTCGGAGGAACTTGATTTTGACCATCCAGAAGGCGTGAACCTTGAAAACGTCTTCCACATCCAAGATTTTCAAGACCATCCGCATCCATTTGACGAGGATATTCGCCAAGAACCTCTTCCTGGACCACCTGGATTCAACTACAGTAACCTCAACTTCAAAAATTTGATCTCCCATTGCTTGGAAATCTACCAGCAGTCATCGATTAACACAGTGCAAATTCTAAATGGAACATCTCGATTCGATTTCGAAATTCTTCAAGAATTCTTTAAATTTTTCAATTTTCAAGGTCTCACCTTGGAAATCACCAACCGCCCGGAATTCGAATTTTCTCGGAAAGTTTTGGAAATTCGTAAAAATTTTAACAAGCTCTCTATCAATCCTCAAGTTCTCACTGGACACTTCTTGCAAGATTTGCTGATTCAAAATTTTGAATTTTTAAATTTTTCGAAAAATTCGAAAAGTTTCGAAATCGACGATCTTTTGATGCTGAACTCTCCCAATTTTGCCATTTCCAATGCAAAATTTTCCAATCGAGACTTGAATCGATTTATCAAAAATTGGATCAGAAATGGGAAAATCGAATTTTTCAAGTTTAAGTTTGGAATTCGCGAACCGTTCGAGAAGGATCAGATTTTCAAGGGGATCGATTTTCAAGAAATTCCAGAAGGATACGAGAGGAAAAGGATGATAATTACGGAAAACGGAGAAAAAGTGAAAATCGTGAATAATGGATTCAACATCAGAAGACGTGACGGGAAGGAAGCTACTGTGATTCTAAATGAGGATGATAACACTTTGACTTTTGAATTTTTGGTTTGGAACTAAATTGAGCTTAATTTTTGTTTTGAATAAACTTTCTTTGAATGTTTACTTTCTGTTTTTTTTCGAAAAAAAATGAAGCCGTCAAATTTCTAAAAGGAAATCAGATTACTGTATATACATCTTACAAGAGAGACTTTCAAAAAACCTTAACCAGAAGTGTCAAAAATCTTAGAATCGCCTATATATTCCAATAGGAAAATATTCTCCTAAAAAAACGGTCCCGCCATTATTTGACTAGTCTGCCAGGTTTCCTCATGAAATGGCTCTTAAATTCGAATTCTTCGACGAATGCAAAAAAATCCCGGTTGGTAATCCGATAAGTGATCCCTTTTTTATTCAAACATTTGAAAATCTGTTTCAAGAAAAAAAACTACAGTACCAGCCATAATGACATTCGTTTCCGTCATTTTCAGTAGAAAACCGTCCACTTCGGGTAGCTGAAAAAGTAATTCAAAGTAGTTATTTCTGTTTGAAAATTTGAGGGTATATGAATCAAACCTTGAACTTTCATTTTGTAGTTGACAACTTTGTTGTATAAATCCGTTCTGCCAAGTTATGGCTCGTCGAAAAAAGCTTTAAAAATTTCGAGAATTAGCACTGAAATCGAGAAAAATTTGACATCACCGTAGGTTTCTGAGCGTAACTATTTTGATTGAAGAGATACAAAATAGTTGTCAACTACAAAATTAAAGTTCAAGCTTTGATACAGATACCCTCAAATTTTCAAACAGAAATAACTACTTTGAATTAGTTTTTTAGCCACTAAAATTTGAGGTTTTTCAAGTGAAAATGACGATCATCATGGCCGGCACTGTATATTGAACGAATTTAAAACCAGCACTCGAGTCGCCAATGCATGTTTCTGAGAGCATCGTCTACTGATTCCTGAATAACTCTGAATTCATGAATTGCGTTGTCCACGAAATGTCGGTCGATAGTTCCTTGATGATTCTGGTACATGTTTGTTAATCTATTCTTGAACATTGAACGTATTGATGGAAAGCGTTCATCCAGAAATTTGATTACAGGAAACATATCTTTTTCTTCTAGGAAAGAACTTTCGAGGCTTCTATACATCGATTGTGGTTCCATAAGCTCATAGTAGTCTTCAATCGTTTTGGCAGCTGCTTTTATCTCTGGAGTCGGTATTGGCTTGTAATGTATCCACGGTACCAATGACGAAAATCCAAGACTGGTGCGTAACTCAGTGAGACCAATTGTTTCAACTGACTCCAAGAACTGAACAATGCTAAAAACCCACGCCCTGTCGTAGGTCAAGTTTCGATCACCGGATAGTTTCACATATTCTTGCTTTGTCAAACAGGTGGAAGCAATGGATGCCAAATCAGCAAGTTCCGCCTCGGATGGAAACGACGAATTGCCTGATGAAATGATAGATCGAGCTTCAAGTTGTTCCGTTATTGCTGAAAAACTTCAATTTGTAAGTGGCAATTTTTTAAACAGAAAAATGGCTTAGCACTTTACTTCCCTGAGAGCCAATCATGAAAAAAATTATGCAGTCTCAATACTTTTGAAAACATTCTGTTTGTCAATTATAACTATGACTTCAAACAGAAATACATAAATGTACTGAATTTTTTTACCTACTAAATTTTTTGGACTTTTTTTTGTAGTCTGATAGTATTAAAGCAGGTTCACGAAAGATTTAATCATTTAAAAATACTTTTTCTGGGAAGGGGATGGCGCAACCAACCATAGTTGAACTTACTAATTAGTGAGTAAATCTCCAAAAGGAGATAGGCCTTGATCCAACAACTCATAGATTCAGTAATATATGTATTTCTTTCTGTTGAATATACACTCAGCGCAAGAAAATAGTCATATAAAATGATATTTATATCAGATACGGATCAGTAAAAGAAAAGATAGCGTGACCCCATTAGTTTCTCATTGATATATATTCCTATGCAAAACAGACTATACTGTCGCTAGATGTGGTGTGTGTGTGTGTACTTTTAGTTTCTTTGTGTATAACTATGCTGAAACTAATTCAACTTATTTGAAATTTTACAGAGGGATTACTCAATGTTTTAGGGATAAGATGCAAAGATTTTTGAAAATCAGGATTTCTCCAGATTCCGTCAGGATGTAGGCACTCAAGAATTCCAGAAAACCTTTCATGAGGTTGGTGTTGTAGTTTTTGCTGAAAAATGGCACTATGTGCACATTGGAGTACAACATGGCATGTTTGGCTCATCGACCATAAAATTGCTTAAAATGAGTTCAAATGTTCGAATAAGATGTGCTTTGAGTTATTAAACGAGAAAAATCAAAACACTTCAATATTGAGCAAGATGAATTTTTCCAATGTGCAGAGTCAATCTTAAAAAAACTGCAACTAATTATGTCTTTATTAAGTTTTGGATAAAAAGATCTTCGAATCGAAAAATTGAGAGCTTCATTTTTGATTCTGCAAACCAAGAGAGCTTCAAGGAAAGTTCGATTTTCAGAAGAGTAAATTAACGAGAATTCCCCTGTGGGACAACAAGAGTGAAAAGTGTAATAACGGAAGATGGAGAAAAAGGAAGACACAAACCTCATGAAAGGTTTTCTGGAATTCTTGAGTGCCTACATCCTGACGGAATCTGGAGAAATCCTGATTTTCAAAAATCTTTGCATCTTATCCCTAAAACATTGAGTAATCCCTCTGTAAAATTTCAAATAAGTTGAATTAGTTTCAGCATAGTTATACACAAAGAAACTAAAAGTACACACACACACACCACATCTAGCGACAGTATAGTCTGTTTTGCATAGGAATATATATCAATGAGAAACTAATGGGGTCACGCTATCTTTTCTTTTACTGATCCGTATCTGATATAAATATCATTTTATATGACTATTTTCTTGCGCTGAGTGTATATTCAACAGAAAGAAATACATATATTACTGAATCTATGAGTTGTTGGATCAAGGCCTATCTCCTTTTGGAGATTTACTCACTAATTAGTAAGTTCAACTATGGTTGGTTGCGCCATCCCCTTCCCAGAAAAAGTATTTTTAAATGATTAAATCTTTCGTGAACCTGCTTTAATACTATCAGACTACAAAAAAAAGTCCAAAAAATTTAGTAGGTAAAAAAATTCAGTACATTTATGTATTTCTGTTTGAAGTCATAGTTATATTTGACAAACAGAATGTTTTCAAAAGTATTGAGACTGCATAATTTTTTTCATGATTGGCTCTCAGGGAAGTAAAGTGCTAAGCCATTTTTCTGTTTAAAAAATTGCCACTTACAAATTGAAGTTTTTCAGCAATAACGGAACAACTTGAAGCTCGATCTATCATTTCATCAGGCAATTCGTCGTTTCCATCCGAGGCGGAACTTGCTGATTTGGCATCCATTGCTTCCACCTGTTTGACAAAGCAAGAATATGTGAAACTATCCGGTGATCGCAACTTGACCTACGACAGGGCGTATGTTTTTAGCAGTTCGCAATTTAAGGAGTCAGTTGAAACAATTGGCCTCACTGAGTTACGCATCAGTCTTGGATTTTCGTCATTGGTACCATGGATACATTTCAAGCCATTTCCAACTCCAGAGTTAAAAGCAGCTGCCAAAACGATTGAAGCCTACTATGAGCTTATGGAACCACAATCGCCGTTTAGATGTCTCGAAAGTTCCGTCTTAGAAGAAAAAGATATGTTTCCTGTAATCAAATTTCTGGATGAACGCTTCCCATCAATACGTTCAATGTTCAGGAATAGATTAACAAACATGTACCAGAATCATCAAGGAACTATCGACCGACATTTCGTGGACAACGCAATTCATGAATTCAGAGTTATTCAACAATCAGTATACGATGCTGTCAGAAAAATATTTAGACGACTCGAGTGCTGGTTTTAAATTCGTTCAATATAGTATTTTTTCTTGAAACATATTTGAAAATGTTTGAATAAAAAAGGGTATCACTTGTCGGATTTGAAATCGCTCATCACTTATTGCAATTTTTTAAAACGTTTTTTCATGATTTGAATATTCGAATGTCAGGATTTCAGAAATCTTAGAATCTTAGAATCATTTAGAATCCCAGAGTGATTCAGAATTTCAAAATCCTTCAGAATCTCAGAGTTTCACAACTTCAAAAACTCCAGATCTTGAGAGTTCCAAGTTCCAGAAGATAATCATAATCTGATTTCATTTTAGAAGTTTGACGTCTTCATTTTCTTCGAAAAAAAAGCGGAAAGTAAACATTCAAAGAAAGTTTGTTCAATAAAAAAAAAATTAAAAAAGTTCAATTTAATTCCAAACCAAAAATTCAAAATTCGAAGTGTTATCATCCTCCTTCAAAATCACAGTAGCTTCCTTCCCGTCACGTCTTCTGATGTTGAATCCATTATTCACAATTTTCACTTCTTCTCCATCTTCCGTAACAATCATCTTTGTTCTCTCGAATCCTTCTGGAATTTCTTGAAAATCGATCCCCTTGAAAATCTGATCCTTCTCGAATGGTTCGCGAGCTTCAAACTTAAACTTGAAAAATTCGATTTTCCCATTTTTGATCCAATTTCTGATAAATCGATTCAAATCTCAATCGGAAAACTTGGCTTGAGAAATTGTAAAATTGGGAATGTTCAGCATCAGAAGATCATCAATTTTAAAACTTTTTGAATTTTTCGAGAAATTCAAAAATTCAAAATTTTGAATCATCAAGTTTTGCAAGCAAAATCTAGTGAGGACTTGAGAATTGATAGAGAGTTTGTTAAAATTTTTGCGGATTTCCAAAAATTTCCGATCAAATTCAAACTCCTGGCGGTTGTTGATTTCCAAGGTGAGACCTTGAGAATCGAAAAAATTTCAGGAATTCTTGAAAATTTCCAAAATCGAATCGAGACGCTCCATTTCGAATTTTTACTGTGGAAATTGGAAATCAAATTTTTGATGTTGAGGGTACTAACTGTATCTTCTCCTTGTTCTTATAGTTTCCTATTTACATTCACAAATTTCTCTTCAGTTTCAGCTACGCTCTCCATCATACTCATCTCTTCGTGAAGCACACTCTTCCTTCCGCTTCTCATGCGTGGCTTACAATTTGTCCAGTGCCTGTTGAACCCTCTTTTCTACTTCCTGTAGATCTTCTTCACATCTGGAAATTAGGTTGGCTGCTTACTTCCCTAATATTGTATTTGCTGAAATTTTGTGGAAAGACTACATCGTTTTCATTATGGTTTGCTTTAATGCTTCCCATTCTCCTATTAGCTTTTTGTGTCTTTGGTAGCTCACTTCTGCATTTCTTGCAAAAAACACAGATGTTTCTTGGTTACCTGTTATTGCTGCTACTGACCTCTTCATTTCATCCGCCTCCCTCGCGAAATCTTCAGCACTTTTTTCTAAATCTGTTACTTTTGCTGCCATTAAATATCTACCTGTCACTAACATCTCGGCCTTGGTTTTTGATCTCATTGCCCGGCCCATGTCCCTCATCGTATTTTTGACGCTACGTATCCTATCCTATCAAAGGCCAATTTTTTCTTTTTGATGTGTTTCACTGTTGCTTTCCTCAATCTGTCACTCTTCTTCTCCCAGCGATATTTTTCTTTTAGTGCTCCTCCAAATTTCGCATCACGTCCGTTGACCTCAAATTTCGACAACTGTTTCGACACTTGTCAGATCCCCTCTCTTGTCGGCTGTTGGTTTTGATGTTTTGACAACTTTCGAGGTTTAGCACTTTGGCAAGCACCTGCTCCTGATTACGAATCACCATCTATAATTCAAAAATTCTCAGATTTTGACGGTCAATTCACAGTTAAAAGTTTCAGTAAATCAAAACACACACTGAAATTACAATTTCAGAAAAGAAACACGGTTAATTCTCAAAATAAGAATACAGTCAATTCTTTGAACGGTACAATTAAATTCATACGATTTCAAATAAATGAGGCTTATAATTACCATTCTGATAACTATTCACCGTCTCTTTTCTAACCAGTTTACTTAGGCAATTGAAGAGCACCCTGATCTTTTTAGAATCAATTCCACCCTGGTGATCGGATAGATTCCGCTCTTTTTCCAACCAGCCCCACCCTGGAGAGCACCCTGCTCTTTCTTTATCAGCTTTCTTGTTCAATGAGAGATGATTCCCAATTTTGCACCTTCATCTTTTCGAATCTTTTGTGGCTTCTCGCATTTTCCTTCTTATCCTTTCTGCTTTAGAGAAAATGAAGTTCCTCGAATTCCTGGACCACCGATGCCCGGGGTGGAGAAGGTTGAGTTGTTGGCAGCTCAACAGGATGATGCGGCGGATGGGGGAGTTCCAAGTGGGCTTCCAGCACCGGGACGGATCCGAGGAAGGACTGCTCCAGTTCATCGCCCCCAGGTTTGTGGTCTTTTCGTATCTTTCTTTTAATCGTTCGGTATTTTCAGCGCCCGTTCTTATCGGTTCCAGTGGGCCGGCCTCACCATCTCCGTCGAGGAATACTTCCGTCTCTGGTACGGAGAGACTCTGGACTATCCAGAGAGTTGGCTCGTAGCCATCTCTGGAGTCCGGGGTCTCTTCCCGGCGGAGATGCTGATCGTCGTCTGAGCAAGCTCAGGAGATTATCAATCGTGTTGTTCTTTTTGTTCGTTGATTTTTTTCAAAATGAACTTTCTTGTTATCTTTTGTTTTATCGACCATTCTATTTGTTTCATCATGGAGATGAATATGAGAAATGTTAAAGTGGGTTTTCAGATAGCTTTTCATTTCAGGGATAAAATCCAAAGAAGTTTTTAATTCTCTGTTTACATTCCGAAGAATGTGGAGTCCCGTTATTCTTCTTCTCTGTTTTTGAGTAGTGTACATGCTACTTTTCAAGTTTAGAAGATGTTCTGGACGTTCCATTGACTAGGATTTATAGTTATCGACTTCTGTGAAAGATTTCACCGTTGATAACGCTCTATAACGCACTACTGTATCCATTTTCTCATAGCAATCACGTTTATCTTTCTCAGAAATTTTGTGACTCTGTGCGATGCGTCGGCCTAACAGCAATAGAACAGAAAATATTAATTATAAAGAAAAATGAATCAAAATATAATGGTTGATAAGAATGATGAAAAGAAAAGCCCTCGGCCTCTTTTATACTGCTGACCGAGGGAGATAGAAGATAAAAAAGAAAGAATTTAATAACAATAAGAGTGCATTTTCAGCGCATTCTCGGGGGGGGGGGGGGGTAACAAATGGACTGGAACAAGAAGAATGTAGAATCAGATCTTCTTATTGCAGGCATTGGTTGTCGTGCAGATCCGAACTTTCGATCTTGATCTTGAACCATTTTGACTAGTCCTGGATTTTCTTCGAGAGCTTCTGAATGTCCGTGAAGAGTCCTGGTGAGATGAAACTTGACGAGAGCTTCTGTACTCAGTACGTGGTGTAGAGTCCTGTTGACTTTTCTGGTTGGTGATGACATTTATTGGAACCGCGCATACAGAACGATCGTGGGTGATCTCTCTGCAATAGAAACACTCTTTCAGTTTACACTGAACGGTGTCTCCGTGCACAAAAAGGCACTTCGAGATCGAGGAATCCACATCGCTGATCACCGGACACGAGTCCGAGAAGTGCCCCATCTTCGCACAATAAGCACAATGATGGTGGGCCTTCTTAGTGTGGAATCCTTTCTCGACGATGAATGAAAACGGGACATTCGCCTTGGAGTCAGGCTTGTGGTCTTCTCACCGAGGAGACTTTCAGTTGATTATCCACCACCGTTGCGAAATTTACGGTCTCTCACTAGCCAACTGTCCAGTGAACTTTTATAAAACCATCATCCCCATAAATTTCTACAGCCCAAACCCGGTAAGAGTTTGTTAATTTTTTTTGTGAATTTTGGTCTATTTTCAGTGAAAAGTAATTGAATTATCAGTCAATCTTTCCTTATCGCTTAGTGAATTTCGGACTATTTCGGACCTTTGGTGAAATGGATAACGCTGATCTCTACCATTCACAAGGCCCAAGTTCGATTCCGTTTGTTTCGTTTGTTTCGTTTTCACGTGAATTTGGGGCTTATAAATTTTTGACCCCGCCCTATAAACTATCCTCGAGGAGAAAGTCAATAGAAACTTTTTCATGAAAAAAGACCTATAACTCGAGATCCGATAAAAATTTTCAAATCAATATTTGTGAGGTGCCTTGTATTAGGAAGAGCATTCGAACCATATAAAAAATTTAAAGAAAAGATGAATTTGAAAAATATGTTGCGATCCCTAAATATAAGAGACGTGATATTTCAAAATTTTTATGTTTGAAAACGAAACACCGAAAAAGCCGAAAAAGTCGTGGATTCACAATTCTTTTCCGCGGAACGGAAATGTGAAAACGGAAAAACAAGTAAAATCAAGAAAACTCCCAGAATTTTTCTAAAGTTTCTTTGACCATTTCAAAAAATAACAATTTTGAAATTTCACGTCACTTACAGTGGCGAAAATAGGTGAGTGTCACTTTACATTTTACAGTATAACTCTAGTGTTTGAAGCCCGATCACTCTGAAATTTGGCATCCATAGCATAAAAACCTTCAGAACAATATATCTAGTTTTTTGAAAATCAGAAATTTTCCTGGCCTTCAGAATCCTCCCAGATGTAGGCGTGGCTCAAAAATAAAAATAAAAACTTTTTCAAAAGTGAATGATTTTTTTCTAGTTTTTGAGTATATTAATGGAACATGCTCAGGTACGCACCACAAAAAGTTTGGTGCACTTTGGTTGATCGGCTCTGGAGATATGGACGTTGGAGCACAAAATGGGGTGTTTGGCTCATTAGTCATAACTTGGTTCAGACTGCACATTTCTTCCTCAAAATTTGAGAAGAAATGTATCATTTATTGGCTAACAAAGTTTTTAGAAAAAATTTCAATTTCGTGCAAATTATATTTTCTCGGAGTACTGGCTCAAATTTGCCAGGAGATACACTGTACATCGGAAAAATATTTTTTGTTCGAAACTGATTTTCAACAAGAGAACGTTGTTGAACAATAAGAGATGCACCTTTTGCTAAAATGTGAGCCTAATTCAAGCACTTTCAATCAAGTTATGACTAATGAACCAAACTCCCCATTTTGTGCTCCAACGTCCATATCTCCAGAGCCGAACAACCAAAGTGCACCAAACTTTTTGTGGTGCGTACCTGAGCATGTTCCATCCATATACTCAAGAACTAGGAAAAATCCTTCACTTTTGAAAAAGTTTATATTTTTATTTTTGAGCCACGTCTACATCTGGGAGGATTCAGAAAGCCAGAAAAATTTCTGATTTTCAAAAAACTAGATATATTGTTCAGAAGGTTTTTATGCTATGGATGCCAAATTTCAGAGTGATCGAGCATCAAACACTAGAGTTATACTCTAAAATGTAAAGTGACACTCACCTATTTTCGCCACTGTATACCGACCCTGTCGATCTCATTTCTGAAAAAAAAACCTGGCTAAATGTTTTTCGAAAACGAGTTATTTGATTTGATTTGATTTATTACGCATGCAAGATACGTGAAAATGAGCCGTTCAAAGAAATGAGTTCTAATAATCCGTTTCCTTCAAGTTACTTCCGTGTTCGTGGCGAGATCGTTTCCAAAACTTTTTTCTTTTCCTGCTTGTCGGAACTTTTGATGACTGTAGTGAGAGAAGAAGATGAGTCGTTTTGTAAACTTTTGTTACAAGGAGAAGGCTCGAAAAAACCCTCGATCGAACCCAGACGACGTCGTTGAAAATTCGATTCTTGAGCCTGACCCGTCTTCTCGACCTCTTCAAATTCTTCCTCCGATCCTTTCTCACCTTCCTCTGATTCCTCGTCTTCTTCTTCCTAATATACTGCTTCCTCAACTGCACATCCTCCCATAACCTTTTCTGGTTCCTTATGTTTGCCTCGATTTTCTCCCTCTCAGCGTTTCTAAGGGCTATTCTGTCTTCTTTTTTTTGTTTTCCTTACGTCTCCAATCATTGTACAGTTTATCGTACAGTCTATCGAATGCCTCATTTGCTGCCTCCTTGCTGTCAAAGCCGTAGAAAAATTCCTTCATCGGACAAATGCTCAGATCCTAGACCAACGTCAAACTCATCGTGAAAATAAACGAGGAATGAAAATAAACGAGGAAAAGAGACAATCTATGGAAATCGCGTGAAAAAATCTGGCCCTCCCAATCATATTGTGCGGCCAACAACATTCATACGTTCTTCACCATTTTAGGTATTTTTGTTGTCCACTCAAGTTGAATCTTTCTTCCTTTTACAAGCAAACTCCTCGACCTCTACAGGTGAACTTTTTCCCAAAATTCGGTCCTAGACCATATTCACCCTGAAAAGACCGAATCTGAAATAAAAATCTGCTAAATGTTCACGCAAGTCGAGTTATAGGTCATCAAAGTTGCATCCAGTACCACATTTGAGGAACTTTGAAGACCCATATCACAGCTCCCAGGCTCTTCCGAGAACTCTAAACATTTGTACTGTGCTCAGAATTGAATGCCGAACAATATCCAACAAATTACTCAACAAAAACTTTCGGACTCAAAACTTCGAATTTTTCCCACTTATTGAGTGGGGAAATTTTTGATCGATCTGGGTTCTCCAATTTTTTTTCATCAAATCAACATTTTTTGATTGGAAACGAAAGATATATGTTTCTAGATTATGGAGCAGCATTTTCGCCTAGTTTTTCCTCGAAATGTGAGCTTCCCAAACCAATTAGGTGCCGAAAAGATTTCAATTTTTCAGCCATCATTTCGCGTCTGATCTTGGCTGAAATCAAACAACCATTTTTTGAAACTATAGCAGTGTGTAATTTTTTGGATATTGTTCGGCATTCAATTCTGAGCACAGTACAAGTGTTTAGAGTTCTCGGAAGAGCCTGGGAGCTGTGATATGGGTCTTCAAAGTTCCTCAAATGTGGTACTGGATGCAACTTTGATGACCCATAACTCGACTTGCGTGAACATTTAGCAGATTTTTATTTCAGATTCGGTCTTTTCAGGGTGAATATGGTCTAGGACCAAATTTTGGGAAAAAGTTCACCTGTAGAGGTCGAGGAGTTTGCTTGTTAGATGGCGAGGATCGCATGTTTGAATTTTTATATTGGCTTCGAACGCCCATTTCGGAATCGAATTTCATTATTCAACTTTTTTGTAGAAATAGGAAAAAACATATTAGAAGAACTCTTTATCAGTAAATGAAAAACTAGGTGTCAATGGTTTCATGTTTTGTTTTTTTTTACAAGAAAAGAGTTGTCGCCTAACTTCAAAAAGAAAAATGAGTGGAATGTTGGAAAGAGATTCTGGAGACTAACTACAACACAGAAAAAATTGGTTCCCAATTTTGAACACATTGAAGTATATTTCATTTCTGAAATAAAACCTGGCTAAATGTTTTTCAAAAACGAGTTATGAGCCGTCGAACTTTTGAGCTCTCTTCTCCACTGAATAGTCCATCTCCTCTGGCGGTGGTAGATTTCAAGGCAGAACTCCAAGAGTCAGTCATTCTATATAAATGTTCTCGTGGATGTCGGTCGATGCCTGTAAAGAAGATGGAAATCCCTGCAGTGAAAATAGTGCAGACACTATGGAATCTGTTGGCACTTCAACATCAAGTCCTAGACTACCACCAAAGAAGCAGCGAACTGACGATAAGACGGCTGTTAAGGTAAGCCATTTTTTCACAATTTTCATAACTTCTATTTTTCAGATCGCCGTAGAGGCGGATGCCATTGCCGAACTATGCAGACGTCTGGCTTCAATACGATATTTTGTTGTTTGATATTTTGTTGTTTGAATAAATCTGTATTTCTCTATTTTTTTTTTCAAAAAATATCTCGCGAGGGGTTCGAACCAGAGATATCTAAAGACACCACCATATGACCATCAGACACTACAGACACCACTGAGCCATATGGCCGGAGAGGGGAGACATGGGAGGGAGGTAAATCATTGAGAGCGGATGCGGTAAAATTAGTGTGTGTGCAGGGCAAGGCATATGATAGAAGACTTTGAACTTTTCCGGAGAATCTTCAGAAATTTTGGAAAATCTTCAGAATTTTTTGAAAATCTTCAGAAATTTTGAAAAAATATAGAGGATGGCTTGGCATTTTCAAAATAAAGCCAACTTTTTCACTCAGGGTCGTAAAAAGTTGGATTTTTATTGAAGATGCCTTGGCTTGACATACCGTAACCCAGACCGTAACCCTACAGTAACCCTACAGTAACTCTTGGCCAAAATCGCCCCTTTTTAGGCTCCGCTCACTTTTTAGGCTCCGCCCACTTTCTCAGCGCTCCGCCCACTTTCTGGCCCCTTTTTAGGCCTAAATCATGAAAACATCTGTCATTCTTGCTGTTTGTCGTCGTGGAGGTAGGTCGTATTGTTTGGGAGCTCTCGTTGCCATGGTTACCTACAGTAACCCATACCGTAACCCATGAAGGAAATCATCTTTACTATTAATAAACGCAAAAATCCGTCTGTGTGTTGTTTGTTCCGGACTCGCTCACTCTAGCGGAGTTCCCACTGGACCGATTTTCTTCAAACTTTCACAGGTCATCAGAACTTCCTGGTGGATGATGCCCATCTATTTTGATTTTCGATTGGTCTAAAAATGAGGTCGCAAGGTAGCAAAAACAATATTTTTGGGTCTACTCTGTTGTTTCAGTTTTGAGAGAGGGAGAGACGAGTTCACGGAAATATATTGCACTTTTCGAAAATTTTTCAATTTTCTCATTTTCAAAAATTCCACTTCGGCCCGAGGGGCCCGAGAGGGGAGCAGCCCGTCTGGTTGAAAACATTGAAAAAATCAAAGAATACAAATGGAAAATTGGAAGGCCTGGTAGCCTAGCACCCTCATGTGTGGCCTTCCTTATAGACGAATAGGTTTTTTCTGGGCCATCTCTTGCAAAAGCTAGTCCCTCGGATTCAAATTTTCTGGCTAGAGAGACCAGGCCTAACTCTTGCAAAAAGCTAGTCCCGCGGCAAAATTTTTCTGGCCGCCGGCAGCCGGCTGGCTAGAGAAAATCGAGAGAGTATAGCCCTTGAAAGAGACGCAGAGTGGCTGGGTAGAGAAAGGGTGTCAGTAGAAGAGACGATAGAGAAAAAGAGGGAATTTGGTGGGGAAAAAATGTATATTTGTGGGGAATGGCTATGGTGGTGGGGAATAATAGGCGTTTTGGTGGGGACTGATTGAGGATAACTAGAGGGTGGGGAATGGCGATTTAGTACTGGTGGGGTGGGTAAGCGGCATACTACTGTGAGCATCTCAATAACTGAAATAAGTCCCAAAATTGGATACCTAACTGCCTAACACTGGGTCAGAGAGTTTTCTTGTGGAAAAAACTGCCGCGAGTCAACTAAAACATCCTTATAATTCTCAAATATCCTCCATTAACTGAAAACCTAGAACTTTCTTGACGTCGACAAAATCAAAAATAACTATGAAAAACGGCAATTCTGGGGTGGTCTGATATTGGACGGTTGAAAATGGAGCACATGGCTGGTGTGCAGGAACCAAACGAGCTATGATTCACAGAATTTTCCTATCTGTTCTCAATTTTTCTGTAGGTGCAAAATCTAGGGGGTCTTATAGATATTGGACGGAGTGTAGTAAGTCTCAGGTAGCACATGCGCAGTAATTGAGCACATGGCAAGTAGCACACAGATCATCCGTTTCCACGCTACAGCGCTCAAGCAAAGATGAGTATTACTAATTATGCGCCACCCTGTATTTATAACAAAAATAAGAAACGCTTTTGAATGAACGGCATTTCCTCACGACATTATCTGAAAGCTCGAGAGGAAGACATATTAAAGAATCAGACAAAATTGATGATTTATAACTTGGTACAAGATCAGAATAGTAAAAAAAGATTTTGGTAGAAAATGAACAAAAGCAAATTGTGAAAAAACGGAAAAAATTAGTTTAACCAACGAAGAGCACATTTCAGTCGAGTTGAGGTTTCTCTTTCTGGCATCGAAGAACACGGCAGAAATCTGAGTAATCCTGAAATTGAAAGCAATTTTCACGGGCTTAATAAAAAATTATTCTTAATTCTGGAAATCTGTATTCCTTATTATAAACTAAAATGGGAGAAACGGAGGGAAAAACAACTGGAAATATTATGGTGTCAAAGCAGGAAGTCTATTGGAAATCTAGTGGCATGGAGGACTTTACCGTAGTCCCAGTGTTCTGCTGATCAGTATCAAAAAACTACCTTCACATGGTTGTTACAATTTCAAACAACCAAGGTTGCATTTTTGTTGAGAATGCTCGAAAAGTAGCGGAAAGGTAAAATTTACTAGAATGTGTTCCATGTTTCTAATCTACCGGGATTTTCCATACATATTAAGGTTTGTCATAAATTCATTTTATACTCTCTGTTTTTCCACCATACATCGCGCTATAAAACAAGCCCTAGTCGTGAAAGCGAAAAGATCTTCCAGCTCAACAAAGATCTTCTACCAGCGCGGCAAACGTTGGAAGTTAGTTAAAATGTCACGAGAATATTCGATTTTAACACGTTTGCCGTGCTGATTGCAGTTTTTTTTTGAGCTGGAACAACTTTTCAGCTTTCACGGCCAGAGCTTGTTTTATAGCGCTAATGTATGACGGAAAAATAGTCAATACATTATAGACGTAATGAACTTACAGCTTTTTCCACAGCTTTTTCGATCACTGATTGAAATTTCAATGGGACTTTGAAGAAAAAATTGCATGATCGATTTTCTTTGTGACACAAGATCCGATTGAGTACCATGTTCAGGAATTTCAGCGTTTTACTGAGCGTCTGGAAGAAAAACACTTTTTTGTGGTGCTAGACAAAAAATTGCATGATTTTGCTGGCTAGATACTATTAGAAAAATATTCCCAGTAGCTATTTTCTAAAACTTCTCTGGGAACGTTGTAATCAGATATTTTATGAACAGTTACTAAAATGCAGATTTTGGTAAAGAGACTCAAAATGATTTGCTTGGACTAATACTTTAAACTTTGTTTTCTCTCATACGCCTGTTACTCAACAAATACTGAAATTATTTGTCTTAGAGCGCTTGATGTTTTGATGACAAAACTGTCACTTTAAAGCAAAACAAAACGCACTCACACTCACGCCTGCAGTTAGCTCCCTATTCGATTTTTATCCTATCCGATTTTTATTGGCTGGTTTTGCATTGTTTTGTTGAGACTACAGAAGTTTTCAACTTTCATCAAAGCCTAATGCCCTCATTCCCAACTGAAACTCACAGGAAAAACCGTTTCCAGAACTTCTTTGCAATGATTGCAAGCGCACACTCCCGCTGTCATTGGTTCACCTTTCGAATTTCTGTAAACGTAAATTGATTCAGCATGTGCAAAAAAATGTTCCAAACTTTGAAAGCCATAAATAATGAAAAAAAGAACATTTTGCTGACACGGATAGGGAAAATTGTACAAGAATATTGTTTTCAAAAGTTTTTGACTTTCATCAGTGGAAAAAGTCGAAAGTTCTTGAAAATGGCGGCAGAAAATCATCCACTATCCCGGCTCGGCATGCATACTTTACTTGTTATTGTCCTAATATCATTTGGTTTTTTGTCAAAAGTTGATTAAACAAAAATACAATCTTTGAAAAAAATTTTAATTTAGGATTTCAGTCAGAAGTTGAGGTTTTCGAAAATAAGAGTAATCATCTTTTACTACAGACCATACAAAATTGCGAATATTTGAAACTATCTAAAGTTCAAAAGTTATTGGATTTATTTGCTTACACTCGCATTGAAAAAAAAAACTTGAACGCTTACTTTTCGACGCAAGCAGAGAACAGGTGTGAACACACCGTGTTCTGCTGCTTAAGAGAAGCTTGTGGCAAAAAAATGGCCTTCATCTCGTTGAGATAGTTCTCTAGATCGTTAGACAAATCGAGGCACTTCTGTCGATCCATGAAAGGATTGGGCTTCAAGCACAGAAGTCTCATCTCGTGCAGCACATTGTTGACGATCATATCGAAGATCTGAAAATTTGTTATGTTGGAGATTGGTTTTTGCTGCGGCTTGCAATAAATATTCGAAAGCAATTTTTCAAGGTGAGTATGAAATTCTTCAAATGTGAGTTTTTCGCTTGGTGCGAGCTAATGCGACCGAAAAATACCATATATCGGTTATCCACAGGGAGGCCCGGGAAGTATTGAAATTCAGCTGGAAAGTTATCAGATTCTGCGGGAAAGTTATCTGATTGGCCCTTCCCTCAAGCTTAACGCCCTAGACAAGGGGACACCTTCCCACAGGGAGGCCCGGGAAAACTGTATCTGTCGCGATTGCCGAGCTTTTTTTTGCTATTTTAAAGAGGGGGGGCTGAATCTAAAATATGTGGGGGGCTATTCTGAAATATGTGGGGGACTATTCTGAAATATGTGGGGGGCCAAAGTATGATGTGTCAGGAGGGGGGTGATTCTGATATGGGAGGGGGGCGATTCTGAAAGAATGCCTTGGCTCCACGGTTGCCCCCCACCTTAACTGGTGGTGGGAGATTCTGATATTTCAATATTTCACGGTTACCCCCCGCACACCTTCGCCCCCCCCCCCCCCCCACATAGAATTTCTTTGAAAATGTACAGGGTGGGGGGCCACACCGGTGTCTGGGGGGTGAAGGAGGTGTGGGGGGCGATTCTGGAATTTTACCCCATATATCTTTTAGATCACGAAATTTCTCATTTCTTGAGATATTCGCAAAAAGCTGGTCAAAAGGTACAACTTACAGTGCACATATTATAAGAAAGGAATTAACGTTTTAGCTCTTCTGCACTCTACGTTGAAATGTTTTACTTTTTGCGAAAATCTTTAGACAGAGATATTGTCGTGGAATAAAAACATAATCTGTTTGGCCGCGTTTGTCCTCATCGACTCATATTTAAAAAAAAACAGAAATCAAACTTTTCGACCCGTTTTCTTTGTTTTCATCTATTTTCAACAGTGTGGCAATCGAAATAGATCAAAGATGGAGAAAAACAAATTAGTCTATAAATCAGTTATTTAAACTACGAAAAAGTGTTCGTGTGGGTGCGAAATTGTCGGATCTTCGAGCTACTCATCCTACTTTGATCTTGGGCGGCTTTGAGGTGCCCGGAAACCCAACGAGATTTTTGATATTTTAAGCCTAAAACGAAGGTATCTTATAAACATAATCGTTCGGCACATGTAATGATAGAGATTCCGTATGAAAAAAGAATCGGGAAATTTCGAAATTTTCGGAACAAACGACACAAAAAAATACTATTTGACTCCCTGAAATTTCGAAATTGAAGATTCTGTAACTTTTCGCAACATTTCCCCCCAATCAAAAAAACCGGCGTGTGGGCGAATCTCCTCGTGGGATATTGAGAATCTTACTATTATTAAAGAGCAAATTCCATTTGTCCGTTGGTGCCAAAATTATTCCACCGGCCCTAGCTCAGTCCCTTCTATACCGATTTCGATCAAAATTGTATGGGTCCATCAGGAATTTTTTGTAGATAATGCCCTTCTTTTTTTAGGCGTGACTATAAGAATAAAGGTCAGAAAATTTTAAAAATAGCTACTCCGATATTTATCTATAGAAGGTTGGGGGAAAAGTTCAAGGGAGGAGAATAAAATGTTTGAAATTATTTCTAAAAAATGCGCCAGGATGGCGCAGCCATTCCGGTTAATGAAATCGAGAAAAATTATTCAGTGCAAAATGCGGATTTCTCAACAGGAAAAAGAAAAATTTGTCTCCATGAGTCCTGACCTTCGAAACTACGTGAAAAGTAAGATTTGCACTGCTGGTTAATTTTTCTCAATTGTATTATAATTAATTCTGAATAAGATTTTTTCCTATTTTTAATTTTTTGGAATTAAACGTGAACAACGCCATCAGTTGCGATTTTGGTAATTTGGAGACAATTTTTCTACCGTAGTCAAGATAGAAAAATAGTTTACCACAAAATGTACACAAAACAGTGCGATAAATAAACCAATAGGAAAACATATTTCATCATTCATCACTGATTTTTAAATTTTCTAGAACTAGAAGGGGCGGGATTTAATTTGATCATATTTTTGGATTACAAAATGAGACTCTCTGTTTGTGTACTTTTCAAACTTTCAGGTCATTTTTCATATCAATCTACTAACAAATTCTAAAAGAAGGATTCTCTTGCGTTCTAGTCTAATTCTCCTGGAGACTAGTCTGAAATGAGCCAGTTTGTAGAAAATTCCAAAACATTTTTTTGAACAGCCCATCCTTTTTTTGCTGGTTTTGAATTCTATTTTTTTTAAGATTGATTTTCGGATTAATCTCTAAGTGAACTTTTTGTTCTCTCAGATACTTTACGTCAAATCATATAAAAACATCAAAACTTCAAAACGGACTCCCCCGTTCAAGTGGTCAAGCATTCTTTACAAGCAAATTTTCATGAATAAAACAGAACTTACGTCTCCTCCAGTTAACAACATAGCTCTACATCTGTCGCATTCCGAACTGTAAATATGAAATTATGAAAGAACCGGAAAAGTAAAACTTACTCTGTTGGTTGTGGAGGTACTGTGGTGTGCGGCGGAGTTACGGTGGTGTGGGGTGGAGTTCCTGTGGGGTGGGGTGGAGTATTTCCATACACGACTCCGCAGAGCAGCAGCAACAAGAGAAGGCCTTGAAAGACCATTTTTCTCGGCAGGGGCAAAAATATAGTTTCGAAGTTTCATTTATATAGATAAGTTTTTTTTGGATCGGAAGGCAATGTGACCGAGAATCAGCTTCAATTTTTTCCCCATTTTCTCATGTGCTCTGCACTCTCCTCCGCAAAGCCCGCTCTTTCTTCAGAATTGTTACACTTTTCCGGCCAGCTCAACATTCGTTTCATCAAAGCGATTGCGGTCGGCCGCTGATGTTCTGTTGAAGAAAATAAAGAGAGTGCATTTTGAAAGAGAGAGAGAGAGAGAAAGAGAAAAACAATACAAAAAACTGACATTTCAGCTGGATAGAATGTGTGCGGAGGCGAGAAGCAAAAAAAAAACAGAGATAGAGCTTGGATGATTTTCTATTCGATAGACATCTGAAAAAAATTGATCGCTGGGTTGAGAAATGCTATGAGTCATGACAATTGTACACTGCTTGTAAAGATATGATTCCACTTGAATTTGTTCTTTTTTCCAAAAACTGAAAAAATTTGGAAAGTGCAAACTTTAAAATATTGGAAAAAGCAAAACTAGAAAATTCTACCTCTTCCATTAAATTCGGAATGTATGCGGGGAAAACAAAAAAAGGGCTTTCGAGAAAAAATGTCCGAATTCGAACAAAATCTTGATTTCTGAACTTTGAGATCACGTGGTTGCTCCGGTTTGGAAGCAACTGAGCGGAATTTTTCCGGACTAATAGAGCAACTTTTGGCTTCTGAGGCACTTTTAATCAAAAAAATTAGACCCCCCCCCTACCTTGAGAGTCAAAACCACAATTTTCAGGTTTTTGTCCATAAACTGCATCCACGATGCGGCCAAACGGCGACGTCAACGTTTGGCCAAGTGTATTGTCTTTAGATTCTTAGCGTGGGGTAAGAAGGGAGAAATCGGACCGATGAACTGATGCGAGGATACTTGACAAAACAACAAATGAGAAGTGATTTTACTGCACTTTTTCATGACGCCGGGCAAGTGTCAAAAATTAAATTCGAATTCTTCGACAAATGAAGAAAAAACCTGGATGGCATTCGATCAGTGATAGCTTTATTATTCAAACATTTTAAAATCTCTTTCAAGGAAAAACACTCTATTGTACAAATTTGATACCAGCACTCGACTCGACTTTGCATTGTTCTGACAGCAATCCAAACCAATCTTCAATTTGTTCTGAGTTATTAATTTAAATTATTTGAGCACACAGCTAATGTTCAGTCAGATTCGGGTCAGAAGCCCGATCCCAGTCCCAACGACACCTGAGAACATTTTTTTGTATTTTGATGGACATCTTGTCAAAAAACCATGAAAATGTCAGAAAAAATTGTGCCACAGAGCGCCACATTATTTCGAAACTCGTTTAAATCTTTGTATGACCAATTTTAATCTATTTAATTAGGTTTTAATCTATTTAATTAGGTGAAACTCGTGAAATGCTTGAAAATGGGGCCCACGGCCGGCCATAGGGCCGCGCTACGACCGTGATGGGCCGCGAAATCGGACAGCCCTAGCTATAACTCGGTATACAATGCTTCGATTTTTCTGATTAGAAATGCTTTGAAATCCCCGAGGGTGTCTCTAATTTTAAAGAGAGAGGGGCAGAATTTTCTAGTTTTGCTTTTTCCAATATTTTAAAGTTTGCACTTTCCAAATTTTTTCAGTTTTTGGAAAAAAAGAACAAATTCAAGTGGAATCATATCTTTACAAGCAGTGTACAATTGTCATGACTCATAGCATTTCTCAACCCAGCGATCAATTTTTTTCAGATGTCTATCGAATAGAAAATCATCCAAGCTCTATCTCTGTTTTTTTTTGCTTCTCGCCTCCGCACACATTCTATCCAGCTGAAATGTCAGTTTTTTGTATTGTTTTTCTCTTTCTCTCTCTCTCTCTCTCTTTCAAAATGCACTCTCTTTATTTTCTTCAACAGAACATCAGCGGCCGACCGCAATCGCTTCCATTAAACGAATGTTGAGCTGGCCGGAAAAGTGTAACAATTCTGAAGAAAGAGCGGGCTTTGCGGAGGAGAGTGCAGAGCACATGAGAAAATGGGGAAAAAATTGAAGCTGATTCTCGGTCACATTGCCTTCCGATCCAAAAAAAACTTATCTATATAAATGAAGCTTCGAAACTATATTTTTGCCCCTGCCGAGAAAAATGGTCTTTCAAGGCCTTCTCTTGTTGCTGCTGCTCTGCGGAGTCGTGTATGGAAATACTCCACCCCACCCCACAGGAACTCCACCCCACACCACCGTAACTCCGCCGCACACCACAGTACCTCCACAACCAACAGAGTAAGTTTTACTTTTCCGGTTCTTTCATAATTTCATATTTACAGTTCGGAATGCGAGAGTTGTATTGATTTCATCGAATTGGTGTCCCAGGTTAGTGGCTTGTTATTTTTCAAAACCTGGTTTGACTTGCTCAGTAGTAAAATGAAATAATAAGTTTAAAATATGAAAGTACAAAATCAAACTGTACTTTCAATGTTATTGTTTCATTCTTCTATACAATAGGTCAAACCACCTTCCACAATAGGTCAAACGATAGTCTGCTTGCTATAGTTTTCCTATGATAATCCCTAAATACAGAAAAATTTAAATTACATTATTATGAATAATTTCTAGCCCCATGTTTCACCACGCTTTGATCATTTGAGCCATCAGGCGAGACGCGTTTTTCGATTCATCATCCTAAATATTTTTTAATGATAAAAATGAGAAACTCTCAAATCCACTTGAAACGTCAAACAAAAACTATTGACATTTTTGGGCAAAATCATTTTATGGCTGCAATTTCTATTGTTCAACATGCTGAGCTGATTTCTACCTGTCTCGAAAATTTAGGGGAGTAGTATCGAAAACTGGCCAGCAAGTTCCGAAAAATTTTTGATCAGCTTTCGATTTTTTTTCATTCCGACTAACTATTCTTTCCAGGTTTTGAGCTCCGAGTAATTTTGTGAAAAAATCCCACAACAAATTACCCAGACCTCAAAACATGGAAAGAGCTATAAAAAAGCCAAAAAAAATTTATCAGAAAATGCCAAAAAGTCCCGAAAACATATCAAATTAACAAAAAACGATTATCCCGAAAAGTAGCAAAAAGCTGTTCTTGATTCAAAAACTAAAAGTTTGTAACTTTGTCACCCAAGTAGTATGATTCTAAATGAATACGAAACCAAGGAAACCTATCTGGAAAAATTTAGAGTTCGTCTCCCACATGATATCTTGGTGGTGTTTGATTATCACATGAAACGCAATACGGTGTGTTACCGTAGTATGTAGAAATTAGCTGGTTCATAGAAGTTAACTGCTCAAGGGCTAAAAGATGTGTGGTAAAGCCCTATTATTTCTCATGTTAGTGACTCAAAAAATTTGACTTCAACCGTAGACATGCGAACTGTTTTCTACTTCTTTCATATATTCTACATACGGACCATTTTTTGAATCGGAGTATTTTGACGCTTTAAGTAGAGCAACGCTAGAAAGCAAACACTTTAAAGAAACGTTGCTTGATTATACTGCTTTGGGAAAAAATTAGTTCAACCTGTAAATCACCACACTGAATTAGACAAAATGTATTTTTGACCTAGGGTCCAGTTTAATTCTCTGATCAGTTTTCTGAAGTTGCTGAACAAATTTCAATAGTTTTTTCTCAAAAATTATGAGACTATTCCAAAAATACATCACTGCTAGTGGCAGAAAAGAATCTGAGCACAAACGAAAGAGCCAACTTTTCTAACGATTCATTTTTAAGTATGTTCTTTTGTCCACTATTAGTGTACTCATACTCTACTACAGCTAAAAAAATAGTTTAAGTATATATTTTTTCAGGCGTCTGTTCTGTTCAAGAACGCAACATTCTTCACCACGAATACAATTTGCCAACTTGTCGCCCCAGAAGAACACCAATTCATTTGCGATTTTGTTAAGGAAATTCAAGACGTGCTCTCGGATGTCGCCGATAGGCTTCTAGTTCCTGGAGACGTGGGCAAACATCGAGGAATCTGCTCTCATTTGTTCCGTACATGCACGGAATTGTAAGTAATTTTTTGTTGTTGAATATTATTGAAATTCCCGATGTTTCCTTGCGCTCCGCTGACAACATGACGTTCGCGCGTTTCTTTCCAGTACTTCAGTAGATCAACAGCTGAATTGGGAAAAAATAATTTGTAAAATTTTGATCTCTACAGTGCAAAATTTTGCGCGCGAATACAAGAAACCATGTTCGCATTGGAGCGCAAGGAAACGTCCGGAATTTCGCTAATATTTCACTGATTCCCATTAGTTTTTTCATTGCTCTGCGAGAAAATTTGACCCTAATCATATGAACTAATTCAATTTGACATAGGTGTTTAACTCATTTTCTAGAGAGCTTTGAAAAAAACGTTCAGCAGTAACCTTTAATTCACCCAAAAAAATTTTGCAATATTTTACTTTTCCAAATTTCTTAATGGATTCAGGTAGAGTTTCTTCATTTCATTTTGCCAGCTAATCTGGCAAAATAAGGCCTAATTTCAAGATGACATAAATAGCCTATACTTGTTTTATTTTATTTTTTCTACTTGAAAGTTAGTTCACAAACAACATCGTTTCAAAACTGTTTATTCTGCTAGTTTTTTTGCTTGTTTCTCTAGTTCTGTACTTCCTTCTTGTTTTATTAGATTCCACATAACACGGCTCACCAAATCTGATAAGCTCAACCTACTTTGTGGGTACTTTCAGTACTATCTTTGAGCTTAAAAACTTCCATCATGCTCAAACAATGAAAATTTTTTTGTGGTCATAGGAATCTCATCTAATACCAAACACAATGCTCAGAGAAAAGTTTTTCAATTCAGAGCTCGATCGACAGATTTAAGCAAAAACCGTCAATTTTCAGTGCTAGTTTCTCATCCTCTCTGGAAAACAATAGTGACGTATTCTATTTTTATTTGAAAATGCTGTACAATACAGTAAAAACCTTTTTTATGGCACATCATCTTTTTTTTTCATTTTCAAGGAAATAAAAATAGGTTCGCGTTGTTATAATTGAAATCATGGAAACATTTCAATGAGATGCGCCAGTGCAGCATTCCAGCCTTCAACAGAACTATTTCAATTACAAAGTTTACAGGACTGAAACTGGTGAACCTCTCGTGGTCGGAGAATGGACCTGTAAAGGATGCAAATCTGAGCTCCCGGATATCGTTAAGGTAAGTGTTTTTAAACGTTATTTGACTTAGAGTACAAAAAAACCATTTTTAAAGTGCAATACATTTGAATGGTGACTTCTTTAGTTTCATTTCACAATCAAGAAATTTCGAACAATTTTTGACGAATAAACTCGAACAAAATCACAAGCTTCCCATGAATGTGGGTGACGCGCTTCACCGTGCGTTCACACAAACTTCATTAGACGTTACGGAAAAAAATTGCGCTTTATTTGAAATAAACTATATTTAAAAATTAAAATTATGTGAGTGATTTGATATCCAACAAAGAGACTCATGCAACATATAAGCTCTTTGTGAAATTGCGGTGAAACTCGCCGCTGTAACAATTAGCTCATATCCAGGTTAAGTTTAGCAAACAAACAACAAAAGATACATAATTTATTTGTCGGAAATACAATCTACTAATTTTCAGTTCTTCTCGACCCCATTGATCGCATCGAACAAGCTACTTGCTCGCTACTTCTGCGGAAATGATTTGAAATGTATCGAAGATGTTGGAAGTACCATACAAATGACGAATGCCCTATTCCAACTTGATTCACACCCAGTAGGTTTTTTTGTTGTTAGAGAATAAGAAATGAAGAAACCTTCATTTCTACTTTTTTCCCTTCGATCAAGCACGTAGAAACGGGGTTAGAAAGGAACGTGCATGTTCCTTACGTTTATCATAGATAAGACCAGTGTTCACATGGGAATATCTTCCTGATAGATGACCTGATGGACCACCGGGTGTTTTTCAAAACGTAGAATTTTCGAAATTTTTCGTCATCATTGTATTTTTCGGTGAAGACAAGGTTTCTCCTAAGTTTTCACGCAAGAATAATAGGTCACTCTTGAGATACACCCAATAATATGGTACTTTAGAGTCCGTTAGTTTTCTCCCTGGGAGCGGAGCTTTGATTAGAGAGAGTCAAAAATTGGATCAAAAATGTTCACGTTTTCATCTTTTTCCCAGTAAAAAATTGCGGGAAGATAAGCCTATTAGGTAGAGACCACAACGTGAGGGGGGCAGACCTTCAATTTTCTCTCTTGGAGGCGAAGTTACATCTTTGGGGGTTTGTAACTTTGGTACAGACTATCCTATTTATAATTAATTTGGTGGGGAGACCAATTCGAGTACGCAGATTCCGAAAATCTAATTAGTTTTGTTTGAACGCGTATCCTAGTTTCTGTTATCTCGAAAAACTGAAAGTGCTGTAAGTTTTTAGAGCTTTTGGAGTTTTTGGAGTTTTTGGCAATAATTTTTTTTCCTACCGGCCCGCTTTTTTGGGGTCGAATTTTCGAAGTGCCGATTTTTTGAGGTAGAGTCGATTTTTTCGAGTATTTTGGTAAAAGACTACTATGTTGTTATTTATTGACACTAGCCTGATCTAGCCATAATATTTACAGAGAGTTATCATCTATTATAAACTAAAAAGTAAAGCGACCGTATTCGTTTTTCTCAATTTAGAAGGACACCAATTTTTTGAAAAAATGGGTCGAAACTTTCTGAACAGCCTAATAGTTAGAGAAGCCCTTTTTTTTTGAAAATCCAGAGTTTTGAAGAACAGAGCTGACAGGGGAGGAAGAACGAAGTCATTCTATACTGGCCCATAAACGGAGCCGATATTGAGAATTTTTCTAAAATTCCGTTTTGATAAGTCCTAGCTAATTATTCGATTTGGAATTACTTGTTACTCCTTTGCCACATTGTTTTAAGCAATCCAATACAAAATTTTCAAAAATTACAAATATTTCATAGTGCCGAGAGAGCCTAGGAAAATATGGGTTAAGTACTGTGCGGTACACAGCGATAAGGCTTTTGTCATTTAAGGTAATGGGAATCGAACATTATTGATGAAGAAAAGAACGTTGTGAGAACATTAACTAAGAGTTGTTCCATAGTTTTCATTACATAACTAATAGTAAGCATCATTTGTCAAGCTAAAGCCATAGTTTGTTACTGAAAAGTTAAAACTTTGTACTGAAAAGCGGGGTTTTTTTAATTATACAACAACTTAGCGCTTCCGTATGTGGTAACATTTTGAAAGGGCTGCTCTGTGGGTTTAAACCTATGCTTTACAAGTTTTTTTTCAATCAATATTATTAAGAAACGTTCGAAAAAATCTTATTCCTCGTGGAGAAAAGAAAAGTGGGAAAGTGCCCCCTGTAAGCGAACTTTTTGAGCGGTTTGTTTCTTACCTATATTTTGAGAAAATTAATTTTTTGACTACCCTCTAAAAGAGTTTCTTTCCCAAGACAAAATTCTAAATCGATTTATATAAAGAAGATCTTGAAAATTTTCAAATTAGACTCCCCCTTTAATAAAAATAGGTATAAATAACAGTTTCAAAAACATGCTGTAGGGTTTCAGCTTTTTTCATAATAAAACATGATTTCCAGGAGAAGGCTGATGACGTCTGCACCAAAAACATGGCTTGCGTGTAGTCCATACATGCCGACAACAACGGACAAGAATACAATAATGGGACTTTCTTTAAAATTCTTCTCGTTTACCTTTCTTATTTTTCTATTTTGCATATATTTTATCTATTCTAATTAATTTTCATAACGCAATTTCAATTTCCTTACATTTTCAATAAAAACTAACAAAGAATGAACATTTTCATCTCAAACTAATTATCCAACTTTCAACAGTTATGCTCTCAAAATGGATTTTCCGAGAAAGTCTGAAACTGATTACGCATAGGTTCTGGGCAGAGTAGTAAACAGGGGTGTTAGGACCTCAGACCCTGGTAGTTTGAGTTTATTTTTCAGCTCTACATAATGCCCTGGTAAAAACTGGGCTATGGGAATTCATTCTGACCAACAGTTCACGTAGTTATTTGAGTTGCTCACTCACTTGTAAAAAATTTCACACTCGCTATTAAAGGGGGAGTGTAGTAATTCTGACACATGATATTTTCACATGGATCGATGCAGAATTTAGTTTAGGTTCAAAAACTCTCTTGGAGGGTAGTCTGAAAATCACTCCTTTTTGAGAAATCCTTAAAAAACAGGTCAAAAAGTCAACGTAGAGTGGTCAAAATTTTCACGTTGACCACTCTAGGATTTTCTCTTTGGAAATTTCATCACATTTGACCACTCTACGTTCATTTTTTTAACCTGTTATTTAAGGATTTCTCGAGAACGAAGCATTTTCAGACTACCCTCCAAGAGAGTTTGAGAACCTAAAATGAATTTGGCATCAAACTATATAAAAATCTTCATATTTTTGGAATTAGGGTGGTACAAGGGATAAGAACTGGCGGAATAGAAACTGTCACAAATAAGAACTTTTAATATAACAACTGTTACAAATAAGAACTATTACAAATGAAAATTTTCACAAATGAGGATCACGCAATAGAAAACTGAACGTAAAATAACTGCTACAAATGAAAACTATCGATATGAGAACTGATACAAATGAGAACTCGGAATTAGTATTGAAACTTTTCTACGTGTTTCTTTTTCGGAAGATTTTCTACCGGCAGTTCTCATTTGTAGCAGTTCTCATATCGACAGTTCTCATTCTGCAAGTTTTTATTTGCCACGTTCACATTTGTCTTGTTAATACACGTACAATTTATTACCAGAATGGCTCCGCCATCCTGGCGGTTTTCTTAAAATGAGAATTCCGAAAAATTTATTATCCTCGCCGTGAACTTTCTCCTCTCACTTCAGAAAGGGAAGGGTAGATATGTACTGGAGTAGCTATTTTTAACGTCTTCTGACTTTAATTCTTAAAGTCATGCCTAAAAAAGGAGAAGGGCATTATCTACAAAAAATTCCTGATTGACCCATATAATTTTGAACGAAATCGGTTCAGTAGGGACTGAGCTAGGGCCGGTGGAATAATTTTGGCACCAACACACACACAGAACTTGCTCTTTAATAATAGTAAGATTCGTAGCAGTTTTGATTTGTGAAAGTTCTCATTTGTAGCAGTTTTTATTCCGCCAGTTCTTATCCCTTGTACCACCCCATAAAGAGTTTGAGAACCTAAAATGAATTTGGCATCAAACTATATAAAAATCTCCATATTTTTGGAATTAGTACACTCCCCCTTTAACTCTTATTAGGGAACGCTCAGACATGTATGTCTGCCTTGGTGGGGTTGAGGTCCTAACACCCCTGTATAATATAGTAGACTCCCCCTTTAGCTCCTCCTTCCTCTCGAAAAGTTCATCTTTTACGGCATCTTCGATCGGAAATTCAAATTTGAAAAATCAAGAAATTTTTCCCGTGAGCTTTAGAAAAGAGTGAATAGTCTGGACTATGTTAAGTATTAACCTGGATATCAGCAGCCACGCCATCTGTAGCTATTTTTTGAAAAGCCAGAAATCATTGCAATGTTTTTCTGATCATTTTGAACCTAAACTTGCCTATACCAGCTATATTCGATTTGAAGATCTGTTGGCTCGAAATATTCAAGCCATCATAACTGGGTTCCGGATGACCTACATAACTTGAATTTCATGTCTGGATGTAGGTCTTGAGTGTGGCTACAATTTAAAATGAGCGGATTTATGAAATAGGTCCTTAAAATTTTTATAGGTCGAGAAAAACTGGAACTTTTCAATTCCATTTCTTTGGTAACCGATTTCTCAACCAGCAGTCGACCAAAAATGACTATTTTTATCTTACTATTATTAAAGAGCAAGTTCTGTGTGTCCGTTGGTGCTAAATTTATTCTGCAAAGCCTAGCACCGTCCCAACCCTGCCGATTCTTCCCAAAATCATATAGCTCGATCAGGAATTATTCGAGGATTATGCCCCTTTATTTTTTTTAGATGTGTATTTAAGAAATGAGGTCGCCCGGCGTCAAAAACAGCTACTCCAGTACACATCTACCCTTCCCTTTCTGAAGTGAGAGGAGAATTCATACCAATTGTAGAATTCATACTAGAATTCATACTTTCTATTCATACCAGAATGGCTGCGCCATTCTGGTATGGAAATCTCAATTTAGTTCAAAATCTGTAGAATTTTAGTGCTATTTTGAGAGGTGTTTTCATCTTCTAACATTTTCTCCCATTTCTCCAAATTCTTCCATAAAAAAGTATACATTCTATTCTCGACCCCCCCCCCCCCCCCTCGAAACTTACCAGAAAGGCGCCATGATAATAGACTTATATGTGTATGTCTGTATGCTTTTTTAGTTTTTGTGTGCATTATTTTTATTTGTCTCTTTCTTTACGCTCTCTCATTTTCTTGTACTATTTTTTCGAGAAAAGACTGTCTAGAAGAATTGAGAAAAGTCGACAAATGGCGTGATTCTGTGCTGATAATGATGATGAGATGGGAGACGAGAACCTTGCTATTATGACATATGTTTTTTGCGAGAAAGTGGGTTCAACTCCCTCCCATTTTCTCATTTCTATCATTTCTACCGCTGTGAGATTATCATTGAGTTTTAAGTTAGCACTTATATTTAGGAAAATAGCAGGGAACCTTGTGATTTCTTTTTTTGCAAGAACGTTGGGTTCCTTTCCATGATTCTGTCCCGTTTTCCATAATTTTTTCCATAGTATGGGAGCCTGAAAATCTTTTTTAAGTCAATTTACTGTTCAAATCAGTAAAAATTGAAGAAATTAGAATTGGCGCTATCCCGCTTTGTAGGGAACCAAATCTGATAAAACTTATACAGATCGAAAGAGAAATTTTTTGTTATTTTTTATTCTGCAAACTCTAAGTATCATTTAGACGTCTTTCAAGTTCCCATAGCCTCCATAAACCCGGGTTCATTTTTCCATGAGGCGTTTGCGGGTCGTCGATGGCCCACCGGCGCTCCATCAGCCGCTCACAAACCGCCATTCATCCGTTTGCGCCTTCGAGGCCTCCATCAAGCCGCTTTCAACTTAAACCGCTCAATAAAATCACCCGACGTCGCCACCCGTTTAGCTGGAAAACACCCGAATCGAAACTAAAAGAACATTTCTTTACACACAGAGTTCTAAGTAAACTGGACCAATCATCCCCAATATCATAACTCATGTTTGCCAGAGAAGATTTCAAATACAGATCACAAAATTAGATTTCCCGACCGTAGCACTCACTATACACCCACTCCCTCATTTTCATGTACCCACTATTCCCCATTTGCGTGTTTTTTCTTTCATTCACTCTAGCATCGTTCCTACCGGACCGATCTCTTCCAAATTTTATGAGGTCATCAATCTATTAGTCTTAACGATGCCCGTATATTTTGATTTCTGATCCATTCAGAAATGAGGTCACTAGAGCGCGAAAACCTCACGTTTAGTGGTTTCAGTTCAGAAAGGGAGGGAGACAAGTTCACGGAAATATTTCCCACTTTTCGAAAAATTTTCAATTTCTTCATTTTCAAAAAATGCCACGTTTTCCCGAAGGGCCCCAGAGGGGCGCAGCCCGTCTGGTTCAATTATAATAACCAGAATGGCTGCGCCATCCTGGCGCTTTTCTTAAAAATGAGAGATTCCAAAATATTTATTTTCCTCGCCGTGAACTCTCTCCTCTAACTTTCTGTTGATAAGTACTGGAATTGCTGTTTTTGACGTCTTTT
Source organism: Caenorhabditis sinica (assembly GCA_963932045.1). Lineage (NCBI taxonomy): Eukaryota > Metazoa > Nematoda > Chromadorea > Rhabditida > Rhabditidae > Caenorhabditis > Caenorhabditis sinica. The sequence continues at coordinate 19,032,539 of OZ009943.1, forward strand.
GACCTTATTTCTCAAAGCCACGCCTACAAAAGTAGAAGGGCAATATCTTCGAAAAAATCCTGATCAACCCATATAATTTCGAACGAAATCGGTCCGGTAGGGACTGAGCTAGGGCCGGTGGAATAAATTTGACACCAACGGACAGACAGAATTTGCTCTTTAATAATAGTAAGATAATTTTGGGACTGGGACCTGGGTTGTGGATACAGTTAAATTTGTTCAAAATATTGTCAAGAGTGGGCATTTTGGATAATAACGGAAAACTTGAAATGCATGGTTCTTTTCTAAATTTCTTGTTTGTTCTTGTGAGGTACAACTCATGAAAAATCACTCAAAACTTAAAAACTAGGTATAAATTTAGTGAATCTGCGCATACCGACATTGTGCTTGATTCTCTTACGTCTTCTGTGATTATCCGAAATTAGGATATTAGATTGCATTTCAACTGCAGATGCCTGTAGAATAGTTTAATCTTATATCTTCTCAAAATTTGTAGATACTCTTCGAAATTAGGTCGACTTGAACTGCGATTTGTTTTTTTTGAAGTTGTCTCTTTCAAAATTTCAATCTGTTTTTCACGCGTAGGAGACCGTGCTCAGCCAATTTTTGCATTTCTAGCTATTTTCATGCCTCTTCAGGGATATTTCTGTTTTTTGGTGGATTGAAATTTTTCTTTCGGGACATGATTTCAACATGTGACACGGCGTTTCTTAGAGGATTCATAAATGAAAATTCTCGGCATGTGTGCAAGAATCATGCGACTTCGATCCTTTTTTTTCGCCTCCGCACATTCTCTTCTCAACTGAGAAATCCTTTTTTCTCTGTTTCTCTCAAAAAAATGTTTTCTATTCTCTTTAGAAAAAATGTGGCACCATCCGCAAAAAAAACGAATGGTGATCCGGTCGAAAAAGTGTAACAATTCTCAAGAAAGAGTGCATTTTGTTGTAGAGGATGGAGGACGTAGAGAAAATGGACGGGGAAAAAGCTGTCGAATTCTTGCCTTTCAAACAAAAAACCCGATCTATATAAATAATGAAGCAGCCGCCCAGAATTTCACTGATTTTTTTCATTCGGTCTGGAACCAAGATGAACATTTTTTTCGTTCCACTTTTTTCCATTTCTGAGCTAGGGTCGTTTAGACTTGTAAAAAACTAGTTCAAAATATTTCAAACTTATTGAAAATTGAAATGAAATAGGAGTTAGGGAAGAGTTATTTGAGAATCCGAGTTTTCTACAGTTATTCACTTAGTATCCAATGAATAGGGAAACTTTGACCTGAAATTTCGAGTTCTTTGTATTTTGATATGATAATTTTTGATGTATTGAAAGTGTGATGATTTTTAGCAAACAAATTCGTGGCTTTGAAATTTCATGGAATTTTTGGGATTCTTTTACGTTTCCTCATTCTTCCTCATTGTCTGAGAATGCTCAAAACGTTCATCTTACAGACATGGTTCGTCAACTTCTAATGATCTTCGCAGCGGTAGCGGTCTACGCGACTAGTACCACACTAACCCGAAGTTTACCAACGGTGAGTTTTTTCAAATATCAGCCTGATCGCGATCCACTTTTTTGAGAAATCTTGACAATTTTTCAAAAAAAAAAGAGATATTCTCGAAATCACGAGAAACGTCAAACAAAAATTAGTAACACAGTTTTCGAAAAATTTTTTATGCCTCCAATTTCCCTTCTCGCACATTGGTAAACAATAGTGCTTATAAATATCTATCTAATTTGGGAATTTGAGACCAAGACTTCAAAAACTGACCGAGCCTCAATTTTTTGGAAATTTTCGGTTCTTCCAAGTTGTTTACACTTTCTCACTCTCATTTGCTGAGCTACAACTTGACTCACACAGCTTTTTTTGTTCAAGAAAAATCAGAGTGGCCTCGGAAGCCCAGAGAAGTAGTCTATATGTCCAAAACAATTCAGGTCATTTACTTCAAAACCAGAGCAATCACGTGACCTCGAAGTTTAGAAATTAAAATTTTGTCCGAAATCGGAAGAAAAGCCACATTTTTTTCTCCCCATACAGGGCCATACTTTCCGAATTTAATAGAAGATTTGCCAGAAAACTGTGTTCTTGGGATTTCAGGCTTCACAAACCCAGGATCCTTCAAAACTTCAGAATCTCAAAACTTTGGAATTCTATAATTTTAGAATCCTATAATTTTAGAAATTCAGAATCTTGAGATCGAGCCTTTTTGAATTTTGAGCGTTCTCGGTTTTCCAGGATTCTGAGATTTTGAACCTTCAGAATCGAGAATGTGAAAAAAAATTAAGAATTTCTCACATTCCGTCCCTTTTTCAATTTCAAAACTTTCCGTGTTCAAAGGGGGAGCACACTAATTTCTAAATTTTGGAGATTTTGATATCATTCGACGTAAACTTTATGAGGTCAACTAATTCTCTTAGACACTAGTCTGATAATCACTCCTTTAAAAGACATAGACCAAAAACAGGCCAAAAAATAGTACTGAGAGTGTGCAGATTCACACGTTTCTCACTTTCAATTTTGTAGTGTGTCCGACGTGAAAATCTTCACACTCTCTATTTTTCAACTTATAGTGCACAGATTAAGAAAAAATTACGTCTTTGTTTATTTCACGCTTGCTCACTCAAAGCTTTTTTTCTACTCTTGCGCTCTGCGTTGAAAATTGTGGCCGGTTCTTTGTGAATATTGCTAGACGGATAAACTTTTTTGCTTTAAAATGTATACGGTCTTTGCAGTCTTGCTTGGGCGCATCGACTCTTATAAAAGTAGTTGAAAGTTGAATTTTATAAATTATCATACTCGCCCTTTAATTAACAATAAAAACGTTTTTTACAGGGGAAGTATTTTCTCGTCAATGGGCTCGTTCACTGTAATGGATCAAATGTCAGGGAGCTCGTGGTGACGATGAATTCGGCCTTGTGGCCGGAAATCAAGCTCGATCAAATGAAGACCAAGGAGTCCGGAAGATTTGCTCTTGATTCCGGACTCTGGAGTTCTCACAGAGGAGGATTCCAATTAACGATAAACCACAGATGCCCTATTTATGATCTCCCACCTCTTGACTGCGAAGTCCATTTCTATACCACAACAATTCCAGTGATATTTCATGGAAAAACTACCGCTGAGGCAAGTTTGAGAGAGAGAGAGAGAGAGAGTGGGGGGGGGGGGGGGGGGGAGGAGGAAGGTATACAGTACCGACGATAATGATATTTGCTTTTGTCATTTTCATATAAAAATCATCAACTTTCGGTAGCTGAAAAGATAATTCAACGTCGTTTTTTCCATCTGAAAATTTTAGAGTGTACTAGACATATCTTGAACTTTTATTTTGTAGTTGACAACTTTTTTGTACAATTCTCTGTCAAGATACAACACGTCGAAAAAATAGCAAGAACAATTTTGAGAATTAGTATTGAAATCTTTCGAAATTTGACTTCGCCGTAGGTTTCTGTGATTAGCTTTTCTGATTGAAAATAAACAAGAAAGGTTGTAACTACAAAATTTAAGTTCAACGTTTGATTCACTGTAGAATTCTCAAACAGAAATATCTACTTGGAATTTCTTGTTCAGCCACTCAAATTTGGCGTTTTTCAACTGAAAATGACGAAAATGAATAGCATTATGGCCAGTATATATACAATAGAATTTTTTCAGTAACAGTTCGCCCGTGATTTATCGCGTTTTCGTCCATTTTCAGTAAAAAGCAGTTGATTATCAGTCAATATTTCTTTGTTGATTTGTGAATTTCGGCCTGAATCGGTTTAATATTTGTAAGCTCTAAAACGGGGACAAAAAAATTTTCTTTTGCCCACATAGTAAATGAGTGAATTCTATATTCCAGAAACCATGAAATAATTTATTCCAGGTGGAAATTGAACTTGAATTGACCAAGATGTTTTCGGTGAACAATTGCATATAATTGTTCATCAAGTTTTTGTACATTTTGAAAGGTACTCAACCCAAAAATTACATCCAATAGAATAATTTTCAAATTTCAGTAAGCCAGCTCTCTCTCTCCGATGCCCACCCAGTTCTTTCTCCGATGCCCACCCAGTTCTTTCTCCGATGCCCACCCAGTCCTCTCTCCGATGCCCACCCAGTTCTTTCTCCGATGCCCACCCAGTTCTTTCTCCGATGCCCACCCAGTTCTTTCTCCGATGCCCACCCAGTCCTCTCTCCGATGCCCACCCAGTTCTCTCTCCGATGCCCACCCAGTTCTTTCTCCGATGCCCACCCAGTTCTTTCTCCGATGCCCACCCAGTCCTCTCTCCGATGCCCACCCAGTTCTTTCTCCGATGCCCACCCAGTTCTTTCTCCGATGCCCACCCAGTTCTTTCTCCGATGCCCACCCAGTCCTCTCTCCGATGCCCACCCAGTCCTCTCTCCGATGCCCACCCAGTTCTTTCTCCGATGCCCACCCAGTCCTCTCTCCGATGCCCACCCAGTCCTCTCTCCGATGCCCACCCAGTTCTTTCTCCGATGCCCACCCAGTCCTCTCTCCGATGCCCACCCAGTCCTCTCTCCGATGCCCACCCAGTTCTTTCTCCGATGCCCACCCAGTCCTCTCTCCGATGCCCACCCAGTTCTTTCTCCGATGCCCACCCAATTTTCACTCCGAAGCTACTTTCTTATTCTGTCTATTTCTCTTTTTCATCTTCCTCTTCCCCCCCCCCCACCCCCTTCTCCCCTTCGCCGCCGCTGTCTATCGGAAACTCGAGGGGACTATGCACACAATTGAATGACTACCGCTGCGTCAAAGGAGAATTTTGTCTCTCTTATATGGAAGCCGACAAAAGGACAACTGGAACCGACATCTTCACCGACCCATTCGATGAAGGACCGCTCTTCACGTCGTCGTCCTCTATTTTCCTTGTTCCTGATCTACTTCCCATGTCCCTTCTGCTATCTTGTCTCCCTTTTCACGTAATCTTATATTTCTATTGTGCTTTTATTATTGCATTCAATTTATAATCTTTATCAATAAATACATTAACCACTGAACCACGCGTTGCACTTCAACGCCCCCTTTCGAAGAGTGTTCTCCCGAATATATGACATTATGCTTCAAATATCGAATAAACACTAATAATTGTTTTGCCCGCAAATTATGAAAATATCGAAACTAAACTTTCACACCAAAACTCATTTCCTTTTATTCAAAACGTTCATCTATCTAGTCGTGAGCTATTTCAATTATAATATGAATAGAAAGACAGTATGGGGGGGGGGGGGGGGGGAGGGGGACAACATGCACATAAACTAGAGAAGCTAGAAGAAATGAACTTTGACGACTTGAAGACTCCAAATGATGCTCAAAACTTTAAGGTCGTGAGCGATTATCAAAATTCAGAAGACTCCAACATAGAAGACACGGATTCTGGAGATCTCCATTCCAAAAATGAGTACCCTATGGATTTCCTAGTGCTATATTTTTTGAAGATTTAGTAGACGTCAACCCTGAAATTTTTTACCATCCAGAAGGCGTGAAACTTCAAAACATCCTCCACATCCAAGATTTCCAAGATCATCCGCATTCATTTGACGACGAAATTCTGGAGGACGTTCCTCTTGGCCCTCCTGAATTCAACTATAGTAGCCTCAACATCAAAAATTTGATCTCCCATTCCCTGGAAATCTACCACAAGTCATCAATTGACTTATTGTCAGTACAAATTCGAAATGGATCGTCTTGATTCGAATTCGAAAATCTTCAAGAATTCCTAAAATTTTCGATTGGTTATTTTCAAGGTTTCACCTTGGAAATAACGAATCGTCAGGAATTCGAATTTGCTGGGAAAATTTTAGAAATTTGTAGGAATTACAACACATTTTCTATCAATCCTCAAGTCCTCACTGGATACTTCTTGCAAGATTTGCTGATTCAAAATTTCGAATTTTTAAATTTTTCGAAAAATTCAAAAAGCTTCAAAATTGATGATCTTCTGATGCTGAGTTCCCCCAATTTTACAATTTCTCATGCCAAATTTTCCGATCGAGATTTGAATCGATTTATCAGAAATTGGATCAAAAATGGAAAAATCGAATTCTTCAAGTTTAAGTTTGGAATTCGCGAACCATTCGAGAAGGATCAGATTTTCAAAGGAATCGATTTTCAAGAAATTCCAGAAGGATTTGAGAGGAAAAAGGTGATTGTTACGGAAAATGGAGAAGAAGTGAAAATTGTGAATAATGGATTCAACATCAGAAGACGTGACGGGAAGGAAGCTACTGTGATTTTGAAGGAGGATGATAACACTTCGAATTTTGAATTTTTGGTTTGGAACTAAATTGAACGTTTTTGAATTAAAAAATGAATAAATGTTTTAAATTTTTAGGCTTTCATGATTTGGAATACGTTTAGTTACCAGAATCAGGTCAACAATCAATTTCAGAGATTCCTTCAAAAGTTGCAATAAGTGATGATGAATGTCAAAATATTACTGGGATCAGGGGAAAAGAGCCGCACAGAAAATAAGAAGAGAGGATGAATAATCGGGCAGATGAAAGAACATGAGTGATAGCTTGTTCCAGAGAAAATATATGAGTTAAACTGCAAATGCGCTCTATGGCTCACTTGAAAAAAAGCTATATTAGTGGCGATAGAGCGCATTTGCATCACAGGAAATTTCATAAAACAAAGGGAAGAAAAGAAAAGGAAATGTACTCCGTTGTTAAATTTGAGAAACGGTGAGTTACCATAGACCAAAATTTTGCTGAGGACAGATTAAAATTGAATGTAAAAAATAAGAGAAGTTTGGATGATGATTATGGATTCGGCACAAAAAGGCAAAATTTGAAAAAAAGAGAAATCGTAGGAATTAGGCTACGCATTCACCGGTTCATCCCTTCTTGAAAAAATCCTTCACAGGAACATCCAGAGGCCATGGGAGGGTCTCATTGTAAACCAAAAGTTCGATTCTTTGACGGAAAACTTTGTAGACTTCCTGCATGACTTTGTCTCGGAAAAGTGGTCCTTCGATTTTATCATCAAACTTGAAGAAGATGACGCAGAAGGCGACCAGAATCAGTGGGTAGAAGACCAGGTTGATGGTGGACTGTAAAACGAGGTGGTTATGGTGGACAGTGGTTGTACTAGTCTGGATTGGATAGTTTCGAAACTACTTATAATTTAAGGTTCCGTGTATGTTGGTCGAACATTGCCGATTGCTTGCCGACTAATGACCGACCGCCGACTGTCGACCGACCGCCGACTGTCGACCGACCGCCGACCGCCGACCGCCGACCGCCGACCGCCGACCGCCGACCGCCGACCGCCGACCGATGTCTGACCAACTCGAGCGACCGCCGACCGCTGACCGACCGCCGACCGCTGACCGCCGACCGCCGACCGCCGACCGCCGACCGCCGACCGCCGACCGCCGACCGCCGACCGCCGACCGTCGACCGCCGACCGCCGAGCGATGGCTGACCAACTCGACCGACCGCCGCCCGCGATCGATGGCTGACCATCTCGACCGACCGCCGACTGCCGACCGATGGCTGACCAACTCGACCGACCGGCCGCGCTCTAGCCAGTTCCGGTCGTCACAGTAGGCGGTCTGTCGGAGGTCGGTCGGTCAGCAAAATTTCCCGACCGAATGGGACCCTTACTCATGGTAATTTTTTCCAGTGCTCAATTTCCCTTTGAAGGGGTCTAGTCTAGCATTGCTCAGCTTTGAAATGACCCCAAAACTCACTGCAGTAAACCTCAACATCCATGGTTTTGGCGGACGGAACACCATATTTTCACAATAACCCCGATAGTGATACATTGAGTTCGCCAGGAGAATCAAACGAAGAAATCTTGGAAGAGCGCAGAAGAAGGCTCGGGCAAAGGCAATATCGACGATTTTCATGGACTGAAAATTAAGAGAATATTAAAATTTTATTAGCGATATTCCCCAAGAAGAAACGCGCTCCATAGGAACTGGGCTGAAATTTGAATTTTCAGCTTTCCCGCCGCTTTGAAAACAGCGAAACATGTTTTGGCGTTTTGGTGGTAATTCGACTGCAGCCCGAGTTGTCCACGAGGAGTCCACGCACCCTTCAAAACATGTTTCGCTGTTTTCGAAACGGCGGGAAACAACTAAAATTCAAATTTCAGCCAAGTTGCGATGGAGGGGAATATCGCTAATAGAGTGTTCAAAGTGTCAGAATTTCTGAAATCAAATCCAAAATAATAAAAACTCACAATGACCAAAATAAACCACCAGATGGTCCTCGCTGTTTTCTTCCACTCTGGTTCCAAATACAGTCTAATCTCTCTCAACATGATATCGTTGGGTACTGGTTTTGCATAGACATGTACTGGTCCAGGTGGCTTTCTCATATAATACCTCGGGAATCCATCCTTTGCAATTTCCAGTTCCCACTCATCTGGCTCCAGAAGTTGTGGAATCGCATCTGGATCTGGGTCCTTAGTTCTGATTATTATGGCTGGCTGAGGTTCTGGTTCCAGATCAGAGTCATAAATTGGCTCCCCATCAGAGTCCAGTTGTTGTTCAAACACGTAGGGGGAGTAGCCCATCATCTTGCCTGAAAAACTGAACTTATTTGGATAGTTTGAAATTCTCCTAGAGACCTAAAACAGTGATAAACACCCAGAAAATCTGTGAAAAATCGAAGCGAAAAACTGTGAAGAAGGAAGGAAAAATCTCTCTCCCCGATACTTTGCAACAGGAAAATATTTATTGATGAGGGACGGAGAGAGGGAAAAATCATTAAAAGTATTGCAAGAGGGGAAGGACGAACGGTCAAGAGGAAAAAGCTTCCGATGATGAAAAAATGGAGGGAAAAAAATAGTGTAGGGTGGTGAGAGACGCAGAGAAACGGGAAGAAATATTGAGAAATTGGAAACAAGAACATGAAGGGATAGAAGAGAAAGGTAGGCCGGCTGTGAGAAAGTAAGTTTGTTAATCTTTTTTTTGAAATTTTGAGGCATTTTTTTAACTTTTATGTTGTATGGGTGTCTTACGGACTTGAGACGTAGTGTTCATATTTTCTCACACATTGACTGCCTATTTTATATACAGCTTACAAGGGAGACCCTTTAAAAAACCTACTGGAAGATGTTAAACTAGATCGTTTGATTTGAAACTTTTTGGGTGTATACATCAACTCTAGAACTCTATTTTTTTAGTCGACAACTTTTTCGTACGACCTCTTCTAGAGATGATATAGCTCGTGAAATGCAGAAGACCCTAAAATCGGTGAAAATTGCAGTGAAAATGCAGAAATTTAGCATCGCCTCACTTTAAAGGGACACAACATTTTTAGAAGAGGTCGTACAAAAAAGTTGTCAACTACAAAAAAAGAGTTCTAGAGTAGATGTATACACACAGAAAGTTTCAAATCAAACGGTCGAGTTTAACATCCATTTCCAGACCCCCAAAATTGTTGTTTTTCAACTGAACACGTCAAAAGTTCATAAATTATTGGCCGGTACTGTATGTTCCTTTGAAAATGAAATAGCCATTCTCTCAATCATATTAGCATTACAAGTCTGTAACAGTTCGATTTCAAAGAATCATAACTAGAAAACGGTTTGAATTGCGGGCTTAAAAACTAGATTTTCGTGTTCAAGTGGTCCAAAAGTACCAGGGTACCAAATTTTTGAGCAAGTTCCAAGACTTCGGAACGGTGTTTCCTCGTGAGGCGACATTTCAATTCTTTCAGTGCCCAGCTGTTGTAGGCAAAATTTGATTGAAATCATTGGTCTTGACCAAAAGGCCCTCTTTTTGTACAAATAAACCCCTGGTCAAGCCTAAACCTCAGGCCATTTCAAATAAATTTTTTCGAAAATACTAAAATCAAGGAGAGCACAAAATGAGCGGATCATAGTGTAAATAGCACCTGACTTTACTTATTATTATTTTCAAATTTTCACTGGATTCTCCCTGGAGGACACATGAATCACGAGCAGAAGGAGGGCTAGTTAAAGAGTCTTATTATGATGGGGAATGAGGTGAGGGAAAGAAAACAGAAAATGGAAAGATGGAAGTTTTCGAGGAGTGCCATATGAATTAATCCGGTTTAACGCTCCGGGACATTTCGCCACTAGACATCTCGCAACTGGACGTTTCGCAACCGGTCGTTTCGCACCTAGTCCACTTTACGTGCATTAAGGTTGTACGGGATCGAGGGTATTGTGAACTATTTCAGGTTATAGTGTACATTTGAAAAGTTGTGACTTTGACTTGAACTTTCTACAAATAACCTGGATTTCGTGGTTTTGAAATGGATGTGTGTTGCGAAATGTCGTAGTTGCGGAACGACTCGTTGCTCAATGTCTCGGAGCTCGGTTTAAAGGCTTATACACTTGTACTAAATGCCTACTGTAGTCTTTGCCCGGGGAGCAACAAAACAGAGACATTTTCTATTATATATTGCAGTCTGTTGGCACATTTTAAAGGCGCCTTGACTTGTTTATTCCGATATCTCGCCACCAAATGTCCTACTGCCATGTCAAATGACTTTAGGGTGGCCTTTAGGCAACAAAATAAGCAACAATCGTATCAGAATCACTTACACTACTCAAAAAACAGTCAAGATTGGAAAATTGATATTCTGTTGTGCTGTTTTTTCAACAAAAGAAATGAAGAGCTGCACAAAGACTATGCAAACGAAGATAGACAGATATCATTGTAGTTTACAAGGTCTTTACCCTTTGAAAATGTAGATTATGCAAACGAATAATGTCAGTCTATTCATTAGATTTACGACGTGCATTCGTATTTTCATTCAAATGCCGCCATTTGCACATATGTCAGGGACAGCGTTCCCACACTATTATCAATGATCAGGAAGACTTTCATTTGCATATTTTTTGGGAAAGAGGTAGCATTGAAAATCGTGGAGTTGAAGGAGGCCGAGAACTTTCCAAACTGTTTGACAAAACTTACAATAGGTCTATTGGAAAGCTTATTAACCTAGTGATAATAGCGTGATTTAAGGGCTCCGAGACATTTCGCAACCAGTCGTTTTGTAACTACGACATTTCGCAATCCACGACAATTTCGCAACTACGACATTTCGCTACCTGTCATTTCGCCACTGCGCCAATTGACAATATTAAAGAGTTGCGAAACAACTGGTTTCGAAACGTCCCGTTGCGAAATGCCTTGTTTGTTTTTCGAAATGTCTTGTTTTTTGAATTGTCGCTGTTGCGAAATCGACGTGAGTTGCGAAATTTCATAGTTGGGAAATGACTAGTGGCGAAATGTCCTGGAGCCAATTTAAGATGTGAGAGCAATAACCCTAAAGGAGTTTTGCCGAACAACAGTATTCTATTTTGCGTCAGTGTGTGAGTTTTCTTTATTGCGGACTAGGCATTACATTTGACGCCAAGTGGCTTTTGGCTGGTTTTGCGACAGGTGGGGGAGGCTAGCATGTCAAAATCTTACTTTTTTCTTCAACTTCTAGTATTTTGAAATCATGGATAAGGCCCGTTGTTACTGATATGCTAGTTTTTATCATAAATTAGACTTGGCGTCAAATCTGATGCCCGGTCCGCAACTGGCACAGAGACGCAAAAGTTTCCGAATTCGCAAAAATGCATACACTCGTTTAGAAAAACTGCTGCTGTCTGCTCCCTATGCTTTATTTTTTATTTCAGATTACGCGTTCGTGCTAGTACATAAAATCAAAACTCAACTTCATTTTCTAAAGTGAAGAACACTGGGATGATGTCCTCGTTCAAAAAGAAATCTTCAAAAAAAAATTTCCCTTTCCACCCTTCATTTTTCATCCCTTCCTCAAGACTCATGTCAATCTCGAGGTCCCCCAGTCCCCTTCACCAAAAAGGGGTCCTCTCTAATAAATGAGGATGTGCCTGCCCCTAATAAATGGAGTGCTACTACGAAATTACGAATTTCTTGCAGATGTCCGGATCTCGAAAAGGCGTCAAAAGACGTCAAAGGAAAAGAAAAAGGGGAGCGAAAGGTGCCCTTGGTGTGAAAACGATAATGAACAGCTGCAAGGGGGGGGGGGGTCCTGGATATGGGGCGTGAAATGATTTTTTTTGGCGGTAGTGGGTGGGAATAAGGATGGGAAAGGAGGTCTTAGTGAGATTCAATGTGGCTCCGCCCACTTTTCCTTGGAGCATCTTTGTTACTAATGTAGGTCATTTTTTTAGGTTTAGGAATATGTCCTTGTCCCAATTTTAAAACTTTTTTTTTGGGAAATGTAACTTTTTTTTGGGAAATGTAACGACACTTTGCCACTGAGACACTTCGCAACTACGACGTTTCGCAACTGTGACGCTTCGCGACTACTAGAACTTGATCCAGCCGAGTTTTTTTGGAAATTTTTATTCCACGCTGAGTATTATTCATTTTCGACGTGAACTTTTCAAGATTAGTGAGAATCTAATAGTTGCGAAACGTCGTAGTTGCGAAATCTACGTTCGGGGCAAAATTTCACGGTTGCGAAATGTCACAGTGGCAGTCGTGGAGCCAAATTTTCAACGGTAAGAATTTTACTAGATTCTCAAGTTTTGAAGATTAGGATTAATAGAAAATTAAAGATTCTAGGATTCTTCTGGATTATGAAATTCTTGGCATCTCAATCTCTGTTACTAAAAAAAGTAAAAAATTCCAAAATCTCACTTCATATTTTTCTTCACCAACCCTAAATTCGTAGTGGTACCACTACTCATATTTTTATTTACATGACCATCTATATAATTTTTATGCGAAATATTTGTATTTTATAAATTCTCTGTTGACTCCTCCTATTAGTCAAGGGGAGTCAGAGAAAAACAATAATTTGCCTCCTGTTGACAGATTTATGGGAAAAAATAAAATGGCGATGAATTTCGAAATCTCGAAGGGAAATCTGAAAATCTTGCAATTGGGAAAATCTAGGGTTCTAAATAAAGAAAATTTTGAAATCTGTGTAAAATCTTGTCTCTAGACTAAACTGGCTGGAATTCAAAAATTCAGAAAAAATCCATTCACATCAGCCAGAAAAATCTAAATCTGACCTCTCTAATCTCAACACCAAAAAATCAAAAACTCACAAAAAATGCGAATGAATGTTCTCAAAGAATCACATTGTAATACAATACACATACATAAATAAACACACAGATTCTGATTCATCAGTTCAATTATCGATGATGCATTGGGAGAGAAAAATTACAATAAAAATGGGTGTTTGTCTAGTTTTATAATGCACATAAATCAGTCAATAAAAAAAGTCTGGAGGTGATTTGATGGATCAATATTTTTTTGAGGTTTGGAAACTTAAAGGAGGTGTCCGAACAAAAATTTTTATTGCTCTGAAACTTGTTAAAATGTGAGAAAGGCCCAAAATTGCTCTAAAGTCCCAAAAATCCGCTTTGAAAAAACCCAAGTTTTCCAAAAGTTGGCTCATGCGGCCGTGGCCTCACTCTGGAGTTTTCTCTTCCATCCGCCTCGGTCACCTTATTTTTCAGCCATTTCAACTCAGTTTTCTCAAGCTTTTCCTGCCACGACTAGTCTGAAATGGTCAAAAAAGAAGGTGGCTGGGGCTCATGGAAGAGAAATCTATGGAGTTAGGCCACGGCCGCCAGAGACCACTTCTGGCCAGGATGCCGTTCTTAAAGCGGATTTCCGGAGTTTTTAAGCTGTTTTTTGCCTTTTCTGTGTTATATTTGGAATCCGCACACAATGTTAGATATTTTCAAGTGAAGAAATATTCCTTTAAAATGTCACTTGGCGTCGAATCTGATGCCAGGTCCGTAATCTGACACCCTGACGCAAAAATACACATAGTCTCGAAAGAAAAAACTCCGAGAAAAAAAAACATGTTCAAACGCATTTTTCGGCTCTAGACTCTAATGATTTCTTTCACAATATTTGAACTTTTTAGTCAAATTTACTTTTGTATTTTCTTTCATTAGTCCAATATATGTCTGACTACCGTAGTTAGTATAGTGCATACAAAAATGGGTCTGGAATCTAGAAAGTTCCACAGTACGCCTTACTGTACTTTTCGACCAGATTTCCAGTGAACCCCTTTTATTTTTGTTTAGAAAGTGCACATATTCCTACTTCGATTTTTACTTTCCCATCAGAATCAGAATTCAAATCTTCTACTATATATAAAATTGTACTCCTCATGATTCCTTTGCCCAAAATTGTACCTATTTCTCTCAATGATAATCTTGTCTGCGTTTCTCTCTTTTCCCCACTATCTCTATTATTTTTCTACGCAAGACTTTGAATTTTTGTACTTTCTAATCCTCTGGTACCGAATGACACAGAAGCTGTCAACGTAGGCAGAGAAAATGTAGATAAGAATCTTCTATGTGCATCTAGATAGGCTCCGCCCACCTTTTCTATATGTCTTCTTATCTCTTGGTTTTATCAAATGTACGTGCATATAGATGTTTGGCTCAAAGCTTCAAATTTTCCAAAAATTGACTTAATTTCCAGTGGAGCGCATATGCAAGCACTATCATTTTCATTTTCAGATTGGTTACCGAAATTCCCGAAAAAGAAAAACATTATGGTGGAAGCTACTACGACTCGTGAGGAGCTTTGCAAGGAGATGTTGCTCAATAACGTTACCATGGTGAGTAGAGGGTGGAAAAAGATTTTTGCAGAAAAGTCATATTTTGGGAAAATAGAGAAAGCATTTCAAATTTAGTTAGTAAGAGAGATTTTGCGTTTAAAATGGATAATAAGTTAACTTCAATTCATGTACATATTAAAAAGAAAAAGGTGATGATAAACATGTTTTACTTCTCATGGCTAACTAACCAGAAGGTGGAAAACTTTGAGTCAATAAGGCAGAACTCAAATCGTGTTTAAAGCAAAAGTAGATTAAATCTGTCTACTTCAACTTAGTACCTAGAAAAATGCATCTAGAACTCGGGGACCAATCCTACTCCTTCCCGCCCACAGATCGCGTGACCTGGTTTTTTTTCAGCAAACAAGCTAGTCAAATAGAATTCTTATAGAATCTCATAATCTGTTGTCAGTTAGATTTAAAAGCATATGGAGATATTCAAAAGTATATCTGGATAGGTCTCAAAAATATTATAGGAAGTCAGTGCCTGAGAAGGCGTAATTAGCGTTTATCAGTCTATCGGAATGTGCCGACGCATTTTTTGTACACGAACGAGGAATCTCATATACAATAGTGATAAATATAATAGTGATACTTTCAATTTTATAACTATACAACGGCTCAGATTTTAATTTTTAGTTTTCTAACCATTGTTCTTTAGGATTCAGGAATTGTGTTCTACTTATGCTCTATTCACATGAACTACGCAAGCTTAAAATTTTCTGCAAACTGGCGGGAGAGACAAAAATTCAGATTCTAGCCTTGATATTGTAAAGTCCGCTAATATGAGCCTTTCAATTTAACTGACAACATACGGCGGCCCGATAATAATGTTTTGGGAATCAGCTAATTTTCAACTTTCTGTGGTCGCTTACAATTAGGCATCATAACTATGCTTGAGCAATTATCCAGCTCGCTTACAAGAAAACAAAAACTTTCAAAAAAAAGTTTATAAAATTCTTGCTCCATTCTTGTTCTATGAGGTGGAAGCACTATCTAAAAACCAATTGGCGTCAAATCAGATAACTGGACCGCAGACGGAAATTACTGAAACTTTATTTGAAACGAAACCTTCAACAAGTTTCTTCTCCTCCATTTTTAAGTTTTGATCAGTCCCACTGTATTAAAAGAGCCCAAAATCTGGTAGTCACAAAATGAGTTTTGCATTTCATGGGTTGCCGAGGTAGCAGTTCCTAGAGAACCGAAAGAGCTACAGTGGTTTATATGAAGCCCCGGCCTTCCAAAACCATGACCACAAATTATTTTCCAGTTCCTCTACATTTTCCCGTGGGGAATCATCAACTACACTCTGGAGCAGTTCCATGCTCCAAAAGTCTACAACATGATCAATATTGCCTTGTTCTTCGGCTGCATGAAGAGTGATCCGAGAGTCACATGGATTCCAAATACCTACAAACGATGTGCGATCCGGGGTTATCTGGTGAGTTGCAGGAAATTTTGGTGCAAAAACTTGTAATTCTAGACCTTGAATGCTCCAAAAATGCACATAGTTTTAATAACTGACAGTCGTTGATTCCAGTTTTCCAATAATTTTTTTCCAGTTCATGCTCCTCTTCGTCATCCTCGTTAACTACTACAGTTTGCTCTACAAGACCTCTGAAACTTCGAAAGTCGACGATTCCTATGGTGCTATTTTTGTGGCACTTCCAGTCAGATACAGTGAGTTTAAGCTTAAAGTCTTACTGTAAAGATGCCATAATTTTCAGTCGTCAACAGAGCTGCTCGACGGATTCCGAAGAACTAAAGCTGATTATTCGAATCTTCAAAATCTTTGATAATCAACTTTTTTGTGCAATTTATTTTTCATTGAGCTTCTGATTTTATTTTCCGGTTTGGCCCGAAACATGAATTTAAAAAACCAAGTCGGCTTCATTTAGGGAGTATGCTCATATTGTTCTGTATATCTTTTTTTCTTTTTTCAACTTTAGGAGGTGTTCGACCAAAAACTTGCATTAATAAAATTTCCAAAAAATGTGTTCCGATTCCAAATATCACAAAAAAACCAAAAATCGCTCTAAAACCCTGAAAATCTGCTTTGAACAGGTCATTTTTGACGGAAGTTGTGAGCTCCGGGACATTTCGCCACTAGTCACTTCACAACTACGACATTTTGCAACTCACGTCGACTTTGCAACAGCGAAGATTCGCAACCAAGAAATTTTGAAACTAGACGTTTCGCAACTCTATAAACTAGTCCACTTTCCGCGGTTTCGTAATGACGTGGTTGCAGATTGTCGCGGCAGCAAAATGAGTGGTAGCGCAATTTCGTAGTTGCGAAATTGAAGTGAGTTTCGAAATGTCGTAGTTGCGAAACGACTGGTTGCGAAATGTCTTAGTTGCAAAACGGCTGGTTGCGAAATGTGTCGGAGCCGCTCAATGCCACAAAATGCAACTTCTAAACATTTCCCAATTTTTTTTTCAAAATTTCCCCCAAAAATAGAAACCTCCTAGTGGTCCTTTTTCTTTTCCACTTTGTCTTCCATTTGTATCTTCAGCCATTTTTTTTTGCACTTTTTTGCCATTTTTGTTTCAAAAATCCTCCCTTTTCTCATTCCATTCCAATTTTTTGCCGTTCTCCAGAGGCAACCCCCCCCCCCCCCCCCTAGGACATGAGGTGGCTGGGAGAAAAACCTAGAGGAGACTCTAGGAGACTCTCCCTGAATGATCTGTCCGGGGCTTAGGCCTGTCTCGGACCTCTGAAACCAGATAAAGGTTGCGTCTTTATGAAGGGATGGGAGTAATCCCTTCACAGTAGACCCGTTGTCACAAAGAGGGACATTTCCTCTAATTGTCTTTGTCTCTCTCTCTCCACGTCCCTGTGTTCCACTCAAGACCCAAAAATCGATCGATACATTTCCCGCCCTTTCCTTCCTCGGCTAGTCACTACTGTTACTCGCACGCTGTCTTTCCTGTTTTATCGATATTTCTAGTGGCGCAACCAACGATCGATCTATACCGTCACACTTTCTCTCCGTTGTCAGTCATGCCGATCATTAGCAATGTTTTTGTCTTTCTGCTTTTTGAGATTTCTTGTCGTTTTTGCACACCTTATTCACTTTTCCGGGCGCTCTCCAAATGTTTTCCTTCTCGATCACCTAAAGTCAAGGTCATGTCAACGACACAGAGTTTTGCGCCAAGGAAGTAAAAGATTTTGAAATTTGAGAATAGAGTGTTTATCACAGATTCGCAGTTTTTCGGTACTTTGGTCGAAAGAAATGGCGATTTTTTAAGGTTGAACCGTCGTTAGTTCAAAAAATAGTTCTGGTTGTACCATATGACCTCCAATAGAAGGGCATGCTTTTCTATTTTTCAACAGATCGGGAGTGCCTTTCTATTAGAGGTTTTACGGTATTTAGGACGGTTGGTAGGTTGATTCGGGGTGATTTTTTTTTTAACACTCCTATGCGCGTGACTTTCTATCCGATTGTCTTTGACTGTGTTCCACTCGAGACCTAAGAATTGATCGATCCACACCATCCCCCCTCTTCATCCTCAGTCAGTCACTATAGTTACTCGCCCCGTTCTCCTTTCTGTTTTTTTTTCGATATTTCTAGTTACCCAGCCTAAGATCGATCCATACCCTCACCCTTTGTTAGTCAGTACGGGTACTCCCCTTTCTCCCTCTTGATTTTCGATATTTTTAGTTACCCAACCATACTCTGACCCTTTCTTCCCGTTGTCAGTCATGACAGTCATTATCGATGTTCTTCCTTTTTGAGATTTCTTGTCGTTTCCACCCAACTTATCGACTCTTCCAGAATGTCTTCCTCATCGTTCCGTCTTCTTCAACTTCCATCGCTGACCTTCAAGGAAATCATTGAAAAGATTGGAATCAAGGAACAGTAAGTCATTATTTCTAGTTACCCAGCCTAAGATCGATCCATACCCTCACCCTTTCTCTCCGCTGTCACTCATAACAGTAATTTTCTTCTTCTTGAGATTTCTTGTCGCTTCAACCCAGCTTGTCGTCATTTCCAGAATGTCCTCCTCATCATTTCCCCTACTCCGACTTCCATCACTAGCCTTGAAGGAAATCATCGAAAAGGTGGAACTCAAGGAACAGTAAGTCTTATTTTCATATTAACTTCAATAATGCAAGTTTTCCAGGTTCAACTTGTCCCGTTGCTCCAAACGAATGTACTATGTTGTGAAATACTATCGAGGAAAATTACCCCTGTCATTAAAACTAATCGGTTCTAAAGACTATACCGAAATGTATATTTTCAATCCGAAGAATTTAAAAAACGCAGTTGGTTTTGAAGTCAGAGCTGACGGTATCTACCGTTTCGAAATCTTTTGTTGGGATTCCTATAGCGGCAAATTTATTAAAGAAGCCGAACGCTTTAAAGAAGCCAAACGGCTCTATTTCATCGGGAAGAATGTCATTCAAGGAACGAAATTCCTCGTCGAGTTACTTTATGATCTATTCGAGGCTAAGGCTGAGGAAGTTAGTGTTGATGATGAAAGTATCTGGATGTTGGATTTTGTTGAAGAACGTCAAGGTGGATACTCGTATGATGCGGTAGTTCCATATAACGGCAGGTCGAACAATGAGCAATCAAAGCATATTCTTCTTGACTTGAAACCACGATCCCTCTGCTTTAGTCAAACAACATCCAGTAAGTTTCGAGTTGAAAACTTTCACAAAAAGTACGAAAATCTCACAATTGGTGAAGGAAGATGGATGACCGTGGAAAATCTATGCCAGCTGGATTGCGTCAAAATTGAGGTGAACGGTCAGTATTTCTCAAATACGGAGATCAATCGGTACCTCAGACATGTGTTGAGTGGAGGGGCTCCACGGTTGAGAGAGTTTTCGGCTGCTGTTCACAAGCCAATTGAGGATATGATAATGGACGGAGTTCAAGAACTTTTGATAGAAAGCGAACGTTTTGAAGATGAATTTGGAGACTGGGAGTGGAACGGGAAGGTTGCTGGAGGAGAGGGATTGGTCAGCATCAAGCTTACGGGATTGGCTTGGTTCAGACAAACTGTCCACCTGGAGATGAAATAAACTTAGTTTTGTGCATTTTTTGTATTGAATGAAGATTTTGTAACTTAATTACTGTTTCTCGGATAACAGAGGAACAAAGATTGAAAACGTGTCACAGCGAGACTTCTTCAGCTGATTATTCAAATCTTCAAAATCGTTGATAACCTATACTTAGTGCAATTTATTTTTCATTAAACTTCTGATTTAATCTTCCGGTTTTTCCCGATACATGAATAAAAAAACCAAACCTGCTTCATTTAGGGAGTATGCTCATACTGTTCTGTACATCTTTTTTCTTCTCTTTTCAACTTTAAAGGAGGTGTCCGACCAAAAACTTTATTTTTATAAAGTTTGCAAAAATGTGTGCTGATTCCAAATACCACAACAAAGAAGCACAAAAATTGCTCGAAAACTCCGAAAATGTGTTTTGCACAGGGTGACCTAACTCGAAAGTTTTGGCTTCTGTACTACCTGCTCAATGGGCTCTGGGACATTTCGCAACTACCCCATTTTGCAACTCACGTCACTTTCGCAACCGGGACGATTCGCAACCAAGACATTCCGAAACCGGACGTTTCGCAACTCTATAAACTAGTCCACTTTACGTTCATTAAGGTTGTATGGGATTGAGGGTATTGTGAACTATTTCAGGTTATAGTCTTAAACTGAAAAGTTGGGATTTTAACGTGAATTTTCCACAAAAATCCTGGATTTAGTGGTTTCGTAAAGGCGTGGTTGCGGATTGTCGCGGTGGCGAGATGATCGGTAGCGAAATGTCGTAGTTGCGAAATTGACGTGAGTTGCAAAACGTCGTAGTTGCGAAACGACTGGTTGCAAAATGTACCGGAGCCGCTCAGTGCCACAAGATGTAATTTCTAAAAATTTTCCAATTTTTTCTCTCAAAATTTTTCCCAAAAATAGAAATCGCCTTGTGGTCTTTTCCACTTTGTCTTCCTTTTCCATTTTTTTGCACTTTTTTCCTTCATTTTTGTTTCAAAAATCCTCCCCTTTTCTCATTCCATTCCCATTTTTTGCCGTTCTCCAGAGGCGCCCCTCCCCCCTCCCAGTTTTTCGAAATTCTTGGTGTGAGCTTTATGAATATTTTGATTTATGGGTTTCGTTTTCTTCCCCCAACATTGGGGATATTTTCTTTTTCCCCTTCTTCCAGAACATTACTACATGCCTCTATGATCCTATTCTTTCTCCTTGACACCTTGTTTTTGTGACTTTTTGTACTTCCTCCTCCTTTTTTTTGGAAAAAAAGAAGGGTGAAAATATGGAAAATTCAGTTGTCAATCCTACCATTGTCAAAGGTTGAAATATGATTTTCGGAACAAAAGAGTGAGGAAAAAGTTCAAAAGAAGAGTGAAAAGCAGAAGATGCTAGGTTACTACTGTAGATATTTTTGAGAATATCAAGTTCTAAATATTAACGATATTCCCCAAGAGGAAACGCGCTCCATCGCCAATTTGGCTGAAATTTGAATTTTCAGCGTTCCCGCCGTATTTTCTGTTTTCAAAACAGCGAAACATGTTTTGGCGGGTGCGTGGACTCCTCGTGAACAATTCGACAGCTGCCCGAGTTGTCCACGAGGAGTCCACGCACCCACCAAAACATGTTTTGCTGTTTTGAAAACAGCAGACATGCTACATTTCGGCCCGGCCCGGTTGAGAAAATTTTGAAAAATTTTTACTACTTTTTTCAAATTTTTTTTTAATTTTTGGTTAAAAATGCAACAAATTGTGTAGAATTTCTCCCGATATCAAAAAAATAACGATTTCTACGAAAAAACACCAAAAAATCGATTTTAGCTTCAAAATTTGGACCCCTGAAAACTTGGCTCCAGAAACCCGGGCCGACCGGGCCGGGCCGGGCCAACGAAAATTTTGATTTTGGCCCGGCCCGGCCCTAAGCATGTCTGGAAAACAGAAATTCCAGCGGGAACGCTGAAAATTCAAATTTCAGCCAAGTTGGCGATGGAGCACGTTTCCGCTTAGGGAATATCGCTAATATCTCAAAATTTTAGAATCTCATGAAATCAGAAGACTTCATCTAGAAACCTTCGTTCCTCTTTTCTCCCATTTTCAACTTTCCCATATTCCTCTTTTCTCTTCTCAAAAAAAAAATCCCCCATTTGTGACGCCAAGTGCAAAAATGCTCCACCCAGATTTTGATGAGCGTTTCGATGCCCGCGGGGCACGCTGTCCTTATCCTTTTTCATCCCGACGTCTTCTGAATTCTCAACGTCTTCTGAATTTTATTTCTTCATCTTCAAAAGTGTAGAAGGAGCGGGAAAACACTAAAGAAAAAGGTGTGGTGTTTATTTATGGATATCCTCCCCTCCGCCCCTTTTTCTTACCCTTTTTTTCCTCTTTCCAGCGGAAATAGACCTAGATTTTTGAATATATTTTTTGTGTTTCTTGTTTCATTTTTAGTCCCTTTTTCTTCCATTTTTGATTTACTTCTTTCCAATATTTTTCATCTTGTGTTTTTTGTTGGGACTAGGGGGCCCAAGATAATTTAATGAATGTGTTTTTGTCTCAATGTGTTCCATTTTCCATTAGTCATTTTTGGGTCGAAATTAGGGATTAGGGGATCCAATTTTGGGATGGAAATTTGGAATTGGAATGGGTGGTTTTTTATCTGGGAACTCATTTTTTGAGCAATTCTTGAAGATTAGAAGTTTGCAAAGAATGGGAGTTTGAAATGGGGCTAGTTTTAAAATTGGATTTTAGTGGAGGATCCTAAAATCCTGAAATCCTGAGATTCTTAGGTTCCGGTGAATTGAGAAATTCAGAATTTCTGGGGTTTTGGGATTTTGGAATTTTGCGATCGCGGACTTCAGATTCCAAACTTTCAGGTTATGTCTTTCAAAATTTTATAATTTGTATTAGCGATATTCCCTAAGAGGAAACGCGCTCCATTGCAATTTGGCAGAAATTCGAACTTACAGCTTTCCCGCTGTTTTGAAAACAGCGAAACATGTTCTGGTGGGTGCGTGAACTCCTCGTGGACAATTAGACTGCTGCCCGACTTGTCCACGAGGAGTCCACCCAACCACCAAAATATGTTTCGCTGTTTTCAAAACGGCGGGAAACCTGAAAATGCAAATTTCAGCCAAATTGCGATGGAGCGCGTTTCCCCTTGGGGAATATCGCTAATTTCTATGAGGTTTTTCCATGTTTTCTAAGCCTCAATAAAAGTGTGGACTTGTATAAAATGCTTCTAAAATAATTGTTTTTTTTTTAATTTTTTGCCAAAAAAAAGTGACTTGGCGTCAAATCTAATGTCAGGTCCGCAACCAATGAGTACTGACACGTTGACGCAAAAATGCGCACATTCGTTTTGAAGAACCATCTATTTCCATCTTTTCCAAAAAGACCAAGACTCACCTCCTGTCATCTTCTATACCCCTCACAACCCCCTCATATACCCTTATCATCAAACTTCCTCTTCCCGGTCTCAAAAAAGAAGAAATCTTCCGAAAAAAAAGTTGTTCCCTCGAATTTCCGGCTCTCATATCTCGGCTGGAAAATCTTCTTCTTCTCCTCTCTCTCCGATAGAGACACAAATACAACATTTCCGGGGTCCCTTCATGCACTTATCGTGTTGCTCTAATCGGTCGGAGAGCTCCTCCCGCCGGAAAAAAAGAGCAAACTTTTTTTTCGCCTTTAATAGGATAAAAGCCCCTGGCCTTCTACTGTTTCATCCGAAAGAAATGACCGAGATTGGGCGAGAAAAATCCCACGTTTTGTGCTCATTTGCTCATTTCCAAATGGTCCCCGGGACCCGCCCGTTTACTGGGTCATAAAACTGGAGGGATCTTTTTTTCCGCGTTTTTTTCCATTTTTAGGCGGCTCATTTTTTGAAAAAAAACGGCCATGTGTTTTTTTTTCCTGGAGCCCCTAATTATTGCT
This sequence comes from Caenorhabditis sinica, assembly GCA_963932045.1. Taxonomy (NCBI): domain Eukaryota; kingdom Metazoa; phylum Nematoda; class Chromadorea; order Rhabditida; family Rhabditidae; genus Caenorhabditis; species Caenorhabditis sinica. Next base: position 19,056,018 of record OZ009943.1, read on the forward strand.
GTTCCCTCATTACCCCTAATGTATGCATTTAGGCTGAGTAATCCTTTGAAAAATTCGAAATGCAAAGCGGAAAAAAACTTTTGGAACAAAAACTAACATACATAAAACGGAGCACACATATTTCTAGAAATACGATATTTTGTTCAAGTTTAGAGATCGAGAGACGCCGACACTAAAGTATCTTTTTACGAAGGGACCAGTGTGTCTTCATGAAGAAGACTACGTCAGTTTTTGGGGATTTCAATTTTCCCCTTTCCCATAGACGGGGCGGAAAAGTTTTATAGAGGAAGAGGGCAAACTTATAATAATCCGCTTTGAACTTTTTTCGTCTATGGTTTTGGACTTTAGAACCCTTGTGGATCTTAAAAAAATGGACTCTACTATTTTCGGAAAAAAGAGTTATCAAGAGAGCGCATTTGCTGCCCTTGAATATTGTTGAGATTATCAATGGAGCGCGTTTTCTGATTTGAAGAAAACTCATCCGAATTTCGAGATCAATATCAGCGATATTCCCCAAGGTAAAACGCGCTCCATTGAGAATTTGGTTGAAATTTGAATTTTCAGCTTTCCCGCCGTTTTTAGCTGCGAAACATGTTTTGGTGGGCGCGTGGACTCCTCGTGGACAACTCGGGCAGCAGTCGAATTGTCCACGAGGAGTCCATGCACAAACATGTTTTGCTGCTCAAAACGGCGGGAAAGCTGAAAATTCAAATTCAGGCCGAATTCGCGATGGAGCGCGTTTCCCCTTGGGGAATATCACTAACAAAGATGTTTTTTTTGGATCCCATTTTCTAGAATTCAGATTTGACCTGAAAACGGAAAAAACTCGAAAAAAAATCTGAAATTTCTATGCCCATTTTTTCAGGTAGATTCCGATTTTTGACTTGAATTTTTGATTAGATACTTTTTTGAAGCAAAAAATGACGTCTTATTTAAAAAATTGCACCTGCTCAAACTTTTTTGAACCTAGAATTGTTAAATTTTGAAACTCTAAAATTCTGAGTTATGCGATACCGGAGATTTAAAGATTATAGCAAGCCTCCCAATTGAAATTGGAAAATTGTGGACTTCTGAAATTCACAAATTAGCGATTTTCGAATTCTGAGTTTTTGAAAATTTGAAATTTTGAGCTTTCAAGAGTTCTGATATTCTCAAGGATTCTGAAACACTGAACATCGACTTTTTTCGCCCGTCTTTTTTAACCTTAGAATTCTGGGACCGCCCATCCTTGCTCCTTATAAATGTTCCTCCTTATTTGTTCTCTGTCCCTATTTTCCCCTTTCCTTCTTCTTCTCCTTCTTCTTCTTATTTCATCTTCACTTTTTCTCCCGTTTCCCCTCTTCTTTCTCCGAAATTGAGCATCAACCCCCCCCCCCCCCCCATCACCATACATGTATCTAAAACAAAAAGGGTTCAAATTTCTTTTTCCGATTTCCGAATTCTGAATCCTTGACGTCTTCTGATTCTTGAAGAATTCAAAGATCACCCAAAAATGTTTTATTTCCTTCTTGAATCATGTTCCGAGATTTTCAACTACTTTCTGAAATTCGATCTCTTTTTGAATTGGCACGTTTTAAAGAGGATTCTTATGGAAAATTGGTTTTCTAGTCTACCATTTTTGATCTTTTCCAACATCAAAGAACTGCGAAAAATTGAAAAAAAATTCTTAGGATTCCGGATATTCTATGGACTTCTGACGCCTTCATGAATACTTATAAATATTTATTATATCAGAATTATTGGGAATCACTTTTTTAGACGCACTTGAATTTTTATTTTGTATTGGTTCTTTGAATTCTAGGATTCTGGAAATCCTAAGGGGAAACGCGCTCCACCGCTAACATGGCTGAAATTTGAATTTTCAGCTTTCCCGCCGTTTTGAAAAGAGCGAAACATGTTTTGGTGGGTGCGTGGACTCCTCGTGGACAATTCGACTGCTGCCGAGTTGTCCACGAGGAGTCCACGCACCCACCAAAACATGTTTCGCTGTTTTCAAAACGGCGGGAAAGCTGAAAATTCAAATTTCAGCTAAGTTGACGGTGGAGCGCGTTTGCCCTTGGGAAATATCGCCAATAGGATTCTGTTTTTTTGGTAAAATTTGGAGTTAGAAGACGTAAAAATTTTCAAGACCGAAAACTTCCGGTTCTCTGAAAAAATTCTGTCTGGAAAATTTGAACCTCTTGGAATTAGAATTGGTTGCAAAAAGTCATAAGGAAGTTGTAACTTTCTGAAAATATTCTGGAAAACTTTTTTGTTTTAATTTTTCAGTGCTGTTTTCAAAAACCCTCTCAACCTTAGAATTTCAAATTTTTCAGCTGAAAGCAACCCAAAAGCTCAAATTTCTTGTCCTCCGGAGTCTCAAAATTTCAAATGCCCTTTTTTCCAGAAAACACAAAAAATCCATGTCTCTCGAAAAAAGGACCTAAACTAAAATATCAAGTAAGAAATCACAAAACACGAAAAATCCAGAGATACTTGGATTCAGCAAAACATTAGCTCATATTTCCAGAGGGCACTCGAAAACGTGACATTTTCGTCCTAATTTTCTATTTTTTTGAGACATTCAGATGTTAAAGAACTTTCTTGAAGTTTTCAAAAATTCGTAAAAATTGCTTTAGTTTCATCTCTCTCGAAATTTCAGTAGAAAACTAGAAAAAGACCAAATTTTGGCTCCGAGACATTTCGCAACCAGTCGTTTTGAAACTACGACATTTCGCAACCGCGACAATCCGCAACCACAACATTTCGAAACCACGGAATCCTGAATCTTTGTAGAAAGTTAACATTTGAATCACAAAATTTCAAATGTTGACTATAACCTGGAATAGTTCACAATACTATTAATCCCATACAACCTTAATGAACGTAAAGTGGACTAGTTTAAAGAGTTGCGAAACGACTGATTGCGAAACCTCCAGTTTCGAAATGTCTTTGTTGCGAATTGTCGTGGTTGCGAGATTGACGTGAGTTGTGAAATGTTGTAGTTGCAAACGGACTAGTGGCAAAATGTCCCGGAGCCCAAATTTCAAATTTCCCCACACACCCGTACCCATAATCTTCTTCTTAATCCACCATCATCATACTTTTCGAGTTTTTCCCTGCTCCAAAAAAAGGGGTCCTCCTCTCACTTTCTTCGTCATTTTCTTCACAAAAGTCTACCCCCCCCCCCCCCCCCCGCTTGCTCCAACTCATGACGAAAGCCTCTTGCTCCAAGTACATTTTTCGTCTCTTTTTGTTCAACTTTTCTCTCTTCAATTCAGAATCCTTCAGAATCCAGTAATATGATTGAAGGGTCCCCCCATATCATCTGAATCCTCTCCTTTCTCTCGTTTTTTTTTTTTTTTTTGAAGAAAGAGGTGTCAAAATCGCGTTTAGCAACAACACAAAATGTTGTCAAAAAAGAGAGAAGAAGAGAAGAAAAAGGGGGACCTTTTCTTCTTCATTTTAACACTTTGTGATGTCAGCAAAAAGTTTTTAGAGAATCTTTGGTCTTTTTTTTTTGAAAATAATTCAGAAGGAACCTTTCAGGTTTTTTTTGGCAACCTGAAACCCGTTGCTCATTTTGTGGGGTGCTCATTTTTCATAGAGCCAAGTCTAAGTCTTGTTTGATTCCTAAAATGTGGTCGAGCATTTCGAAACTGGCTTTGCGACACTTCGCAACCGGCCATTTCGCAACTGTGACAGTAGAGAATTTTTCAAAATTTTTAACTGTGGAGGAACTCACGCGTGGCGAAATGTCACAGTTGGGAAACGTCATAGTGGCGAAGTGTCGTGGAGTCACTGTCGTAGTTGCGAAATGACCGGTTGCGAAGTGTCGCGGAGCCCAAAAACTTGGGAATTTTGGAATTCCTAAAAGATTTTCTGAGCTCATAGTCAGAGACATTGTGATTTTGACTGTGGGATTCTAGAAAATTACGAGATTCCAAAAATCTGAATCTTCGTTATTCTGAAATTCTGGTGGACTTGGATTCTGAAATTCTAAAGTTATGGCTCCGAGACATTTCGCAACTAGTCGTTTCGCAACTACGACATTTCGCAACTCACTCAATTTCAAAATCACGAAATTCAAGATTTTTGTAGAAAGTTAAAATCACAACTTTTCAAATGTAGACTATAACCTGAAATAGTTCACAATACCCTCAATCCCTATACAATCATAATGAACATCAAGTGGACTAGTTTGAAGAGTTGCGAAACGACTGGTTGCGAAACGTCCAGTTTCCAAAAGTCTTGGTTGCGATTCTTTGCGGTTGCAAAATCGACGTGAGTTGCGAAATGGTGTAGTTGCGAAGTGACTAGTGGCGAAATGTCCCGGAGCCAAAGTTCTGAAATGCCGGAAATCTGAAATTTCAGGATTCTTGTATTATGGGTTTCTGAGTATCTGGGATTCTAAATTTTAAAATTCTAGAATTAGGGGAATCCGGGATTTCTGGTATTCTGAGCTTCTAAGATTTTGAAATAAATTTCTGACCGAGTCCTCCATATCCCAGACGTCCAAAAATATCAAAAACTAGGCCATCACCATTATCCCTCATCTAAAAAACACGTGAATCAGTTTTCAATTTCTCTAATTTTTTCCTCGAACTTCCCATTCTCATCTTATAATTTCTTCTAAAAATTATATGTCATATTCATCCCCATTTCCCTCATTTCCCTAATTCTTATTTCCCTCCAAATTTCCGGTCTAACTAAAAACTCATATTATCCACGGGAACACACGTACACTTTTCATCCAATTTTCTTCCCTCTTTTTTGGACTTCTTCGGAATCCTCCACGTCTTCAGAAAACGTCGCCGTCGGGATGACGCATCCTTAACAAGAAAAAATTGAAAAATTGGGCGGAGCCTAAATTTTCCTCAAAGTGTTATTTTCTCAAGTGGGAGTGTCTTGGCTCCGTTCCGTTTTTTTGGTATTCAAAAATTTTCAAAAATTCGAATGAAAAACACTTGAGACTCAAAATTTTTTTTTGATTTTTGAATCTTCTAGAAAGTTCAGAAGCCATATTTTTCCTTCCTTCTTGACCTCCATTATTCCTTTTTTTCCTAATTTTTTGGATAATTCAATTATGAAAGAGGAAAAGTTGGCTTGTCCTCCACAAGTTCTTCTTCCAGGAGAAAAAGGAAAATTGTTGCAAAAATTGACTTTTTTGGTTTTTTGCTCAAAGACAGTGGGGCTCTTTTTTGGGTTCAAAATCATTTTTTGGCCTAATTTTAGTTTTTTGAGTTTGGATTTTTTCAGTTACATAGGGGGGAAATTCGAGTTTAGAGGAAACCGCTAGAAAAAAATTGAAACATTTTTTTATTCACTTTTTTGTCCAAAATCTCAGCTCCGAGACATTTTGCAACCAGTCGTTTCGCAACTACGACATTTCGCAACTCACTTCAATTTTGCAACTACGACATTTCGCTATCGCTCATTTCGCCACCGCGATAATCTGCAACCACGTTATTTTGAAACAACGAAATCCAGGGTGATAGAAAAGTGGACTAGTTTATAGAGTTAAGAAACGACTGGTTGCGTAACGTCCAGTTTTGAAACGTCTTGCGAAATCGACGTGAGTTGCGAAATGTCGTACTTGCGAAATGACTAGTGGCGAAATGTCTCGGAGCCAATTTCAAACTCACTTAATTTCTCGAAAGTCAAAAATCAGACCTCCCAGCTGACTTTTCCCAAAGTTTCCTAAAAATTGAAACATCGAAAATTGTGCTCTTTTGCTCTTTGCCCATAAAAAAATAAACAAATTTTTGGGTTCAAAAATCCCAAAAGTTTCACTAATTTCCATTCTTCCAATTCTCACTTTTTTCGTTCTCCTCCTTCGCCCCATCTCATCCCCTCCCCACTTCATAAACCCTCCAGAAACCAACTGTCATGTCTGCGTCTCTCAAAAATCCACACTCTCTCTCGCCGTGGTCCGAAATTTTTTGAGACACCCTGTGCGGGATGATGGAGTCAGTCATCTTTTGTTTCTTTTCTTCTGTTTCCACACTCCAACAACATGAGTCCTCATTTTTCAAAATTTTTGTTTCTTTTTTCATTTTTTTGTCATAAGTATCAGTTAATCTTTTTTCCCTCAGAAGACGTCAAAATTGATGGACGATTTAGGTAGTACTTATGAAGGGTGACGTTTTCTGAAGAATTGAAATTTTGACGGTTTTAAACTTTTGAGATCCCAGGACTTTAAGATTCAGGAGTCCTGATAATCATAGGTTTTGAGACATCAAGATTCTATGAAACTGGAATTATGAAAAACTTTTGGTTCTTCAAGACTGCGCCATTGGGCTGAGGCGGACGGAGCAAAAAAACTTTTTCGGGTCAAAGTGGTGCCATACTGAAGAGCTTCTCAAAAAAATAGTATTTTTTGCCCCTCGGACCCCCTTAGGCTTAGGCTTAGGCCCTATTATCTAAGTCTATAGAGCAAAGTTCATTTCCCAATGGTTCATCGAACCGGTCACTTGTTAAGGGGGGAACAGGTGACACCCATTTTTTTCTTTTTTTATCAACGATCCTTATTTTCGAGGTGTCAAGTTTCCGAAATTTTTGAGCCACTTCAGGTCAAGGTTCTCTAAACTTCGTTCGTTCAAAGATCCCAAAAAAATAATAAGTTTTAAACTTTGAATTTTCGTAAAACAACTTTGATGACTATGAGAATTATACAGATTCCTAGGAAATTTTTTTTAATTTCAAAAATATGGTCGATTCTACAAAAATCCAAGTTTTGACGTCTTCTGGATTCCAAAATCTGGAGCACACCGAATGACCTAATATCTTCAAAGTATTTTTTTAAAAAAGCGCATTCCCTAGCGCCATCCAGTTGACCTCTTCTAATGAAAATCATAAAAATTTGTAGGAAAATTTGTGGAGATCATGAAAATAAGTCTAATTTTTCAAAAATCCAATATTATCGCTTTCTGGACTCCAGAATATAGCGCTCACTTATTTTGCTCCAATTCAGCATTCGTTCAAAAAATACGCACCCACAGCGCGCCAGTCAATAGATCAATTTTGATGAAAATTATACGAATCTGTAGGAAATTTCCTCAATTTTCGGAAACTACACTCAATTTTACAAAACTAAACGTTTGAGGTCTTCCAGATCCAAAACAAGTAGCCCTCACAAACGTCCCTAAGCGCAGCAGTGTTTCAAAGTAAGCACATCCGACCCGTCCCAGCCAGTCGACAAAATATGATGAAAAATGTACAGACCAAACGCAATTTTTCTACAGATCATTATCGTATTTTAAATTTCCGGAAAAAATGGAAAACGATTTTCTTCTGGAGGAAAAAAAAACGTCTGCAGAGGACTTTTCACTTTTCCCTTACAAGTAAGTTCCTTAAGGTTACAAACTGAACATTTTATGAAATTTCGGACCAAGGTACTTCCGACTATGAATGTAGATCTCGATCCTAAAATAAAACCTGGTTAATTTTTAGTATTTTAGAAAAACTTCAATCCGCAACCTCAAGGAACTTATTTGTTAGACGGTCACTTAACGAAAATTTCAGTGTTCGATTGGCAACGCTCGAAACATAGAACATCTATTAGCGATATTCTTTAAGGGGAAACGCGCTCCATCTCAATCTCAGTGCGCGCGCTTTTTCTAGCACTGGTAGATCAAAAATGCTAGACCGGCTTTTTCCAAAATTTTGATCTCACAGTTCTAGAAAAAGCGCGCGCACTGAGATTGAGATGGAGCGCGTTTCCCCTTCTGGACTATCGCTAATACCAGTTTTCTGAAGTTCCTATTATCTTCAATCCCCTATCTAACTTGATCTTATCACCCCTTTTGCACCTTATCACTCTCTCATTACAAAACATTAACCCGACTTCAAAACTATACAGGAAATCAATCAAAAAGTGTGCGGTCGATTGGCTCTCCCCAACCTTTTTTTTCATAAGAGAGTCATGTGGTTTTTTCTTGGTTTTTCCCCCAGTTTCTTCATGAACTTCTTCTTTCGGCCAGGTTTCCTTTCTCTCCGCGGTGTTTCGACGCCCGTTTACTTGATTGATGAGGGCTACTGAACTTGCGATCCACCGAAGAGTCCGGACTCTTCTCCTTGGTATGTATTGTTGTATTGTTACTGCTAGACTCTCTAGTTGATGTGATGATATGAGTGTGTATGTGTCATAGTGTGATTGGATGGATTTTGAGGTGAGTGAGATAGAGATGCTCAAGATGTTTTTTTGTGGTCTCACTTCGTTTTATTTCATTATAGTGTTTCGTGTGGGTTATGGTAGGATCAATGAACGTCGTGAATTTACCGTTTTGCGGTAACTTGAGGCTTTGGCCCGGGCCAGCGGAAAATTCTTTCTGCCCGGCCAGGTCCGCCCGGGTGGGGAAATTTCGCGATTAGAAAAAGTTTTATGAAAATTTGAAAAGCATCGAAAAAATCACTGAAAATTTTTGGGCTAGTGGTTCTGTCGGTATTTGTTAGTCCTTTAAAGTGTGGTTGCTTTGGCTAAATCGTGAGTCACATTCTCTGAAAAAGTTCAAGTGTCTGTCTTGAGACGATTTTTTTTTGCTAAAAAGCAGTCGGAACATTTTTTGACTCAAATTCATAATTTGAGTTTTTAGCTAGATGTTCGTACAATGCGACAATTCGCAACCAAGAAATTTCGAAACTCGACGTTTTGCAACCAGTCGTTTTGCAACTCTATAAACTTGTCCACTTTACGTTCATTAAGGTTGTATGGGATTAAGGGTATTGTGAAGTATTCCAGGTTATAGTCAAGGTCTGAAAAGTTGAGCTTTTAATGTGAACTTTCTACAAAAATCCTGGAGGTTTCGAAATGTCGTGGTTGCGGATTGTCGCGGTGGCGAAATGACTGGTAGCGAAATGTCGTAGTTGCGAAACGAATGGTTGCAAAACGACTCGGAGCCGAAAATATTCCTTTCATTCCTGACTATTACATTTTTTCATACCAAACCATTACTCACTCCTGCTCCAATCGTACCCCAGCTACCAGTTGAACGATTTTCATCAGAACAAAACTTGCGATTTGCTGGAACTCTGGATAATTATTTCTTCAACGCTTTCTTAATGGAACCTTTATCTGTTTTTGTATAATAGCAGTTTAACCAGACGTCAAAAAACCAGGGGAAATTTGATGCGGACAGCAAAATTTAGTTAGCCCAAAATCAAGGGCACTGATCAACAATAACACCAATTTGGCTAGAATAACAGAATTTTGAGCAGATATAACGACTTCCCGGTTTTTCTAAATTCCTTGTTATGTGTTCTGAACATTAGGCTCCGGAACATTTCGCTACTAGTCATTTCGCAACTACGGCATTTCGCAACTCACCTCGATTTAGCAACCGCGACAATTCGCAACCAAGAACTGAAATGCCGCAGTTGCGAAATTGAGGTTAGTTGCGAAATGTCGTAGTTGCGAAACGACTTGTTGCGAAATGTCTCGGAGCCGAATATGAAAAATTGGGAAAGGCTATCATTCCCAAAACCTTAGTTGTAAAAGTGTTATCAGTTACTCTGGTTACACTAGCCAGCTGTCCGCTACTTTTGAAATCTGACTGTTTAAAAAAATTACGTTTTTTAAGTGTTCCCCTAAAGTAAGGTTTTCTCAATCACCACAATTCAAAGAACAGTGCATTCCTCAACTTCAATTTCAGCCATGCTGGAAAATCTTGACCTTTCTCTTAAAGTTCATTTCACCTCTCTTTTCTGAAAACCTGAAAACCTCATGCGGACACTCAAAATCTCATTTCTTCCCCTTGGACTGAACTTGTTTTGACATCTCTTTTCTTCTTCTTTTTTCTTATGTTTTCTTATTTTTTGCTTCTTATTTTTAGTCGTCGCTTCATGATGTTTGTTCGACTGGAGAGAGTTTGTTTGGGAGTATAATAGAAGCTAGGATCATCAAAACATAGTACTAATTATAGACAAGTCCCGTTTCGGAATATCGATTTTGAACTCCCGCTTTTTTTATTATCGCACATCCTGAAATTTCCAGAATCGCAAAATTGTGTTTTGGCCCTGAATTCCGTTTCTGTGTACATCTTCCCGGTTAGATTATCAAGAACAGGAAACACAAATTTTCGACAAGGAAAAAGGAAGAAGACTGAAAAATAGGCAAAAAAATTTTGGAGATGAGATGATGGACGATGAATAATGAAGTGTGGGAATATTTTTCTCACTCGTGGTCCCATTTTTTTGGAAATTTTTTTTTTTGGAGGAAGACAATTTCCAGGAACACTTCCAAACACCTTATTCTCAAGAGATTGGGCTTTGGTTTTTTATTGGGGGGGGGGGGGGGGCTGAAAAATCAGATTTGTAAAAAACTAAACCATTTTTTTCTGTACGTCTGTGTACCCGGATGTCTACAAAAGTTCCGGGTTCTTTTCCCGCTTTATTTCCCGATTCTTTGACCTTCCTTGGTAGTCTACTGGATTCGTTTTCTGACTCAACACTTTTCATGAATATTCAAGATTTTTAATTAGATTCTGATGAGATTCAGAAGACGTTCAAAATAGGGGAAATTCAGAAGATCGAACTATTAGTTTTTTGCAATAATCTTCTTTTTCTTGGTTTGCTACTCAACCTTGATGAGCCCCCCCCCATATTTCAAAATTTCAACGTCTCAGAATCCTTTTCAAAAATCTCAGATTCCTCTAGAATCTCAAAATTTTAAAATCTTTCGAAACCTCAAAATGTTGTCCTTTACTATTTGCGATATTCCCCAAGCGAAAACGCACTCCATCGCCAACTTGGCTGAAATTTGAATTTTCAGCTTTCCCGCCGTTTTGAAAACAGCGAAACATGTTTTGGTGGGTGCGTGGACTCCTCGTGGACAACTCGGGCAGCAGTCAAATTGTCCACGAGGAGTCCACGCACCCACCGAAACATGTTTCGCTGTTTTCAAAACGGCGGGAAAGCTAAAAAATCAAATTTCAGCCATGTTGGCGATGGAGCGCGTTTCCCCTTGTGGAATATCGCTAATAAAAGATCACATGATTTCTGACGTGTCATCTCTTCTAATTCTCATCTCTTTTCTATTCAAAAGAAGCTCTCCCCCCAATTAAAATTCAAAATTTCCCCTCACCCTTCTCTTTCCGTTTTCGTCACTTTTTTTTTACTTTTATGATGTCGTCCATTTTTTTCTTTTCCTCTTTTTTCTCAATTTCGATCTGCAATCATTATTTTTCCAGTCTCCACCTCTCCAGAAAACCAGAAGACGTTCATCTCGCCTTCGCCAGAACACAGCGCCACAGATGTGCTAGAAAAAGAGATATGCGATTGTTTCTACTTGCTCAATTCTTCTTTTTCTACTTCTCATCGGCGGCGAATAGCGGAGAGAAGAAGTGCTCAAGGAATAGGTGAGCTTGAATTTGGAAGAGTGGTATCTTGGTTAAGAGTTTAGGTATAAAATTTTTCTGAAAAGTAGAGCCTAAAATATCTAAAAAATTCTTAAGATGATTTCTTTTTCATGAGGAAATTATAAGCGCTGAAAATTGCGAATAAATAGACTCTAGGTGTCAGCGGCTCACCTCACCATTAAAATCATATATCCCATGAGTAAGTTTAGTTATCAAAATTTTTTAAACAATCAAAATATAGTGCTTGAAATTTTCTATATTTTGTATAAAGCATATTTTCAATAACTTGACTATTTCTTGAGTTATAAGCGTCCGAAATCACGATAGACACAGAAAAGGGAGTGTGCCTCACTGTCCGCGCACTCTGTAAACTTTTGAACGCATATATCCCAGGAGTGAGTTCAGTTCTCAAAATTTTGTTAACTATCAAAATATGGAATATTTTGTAAAAAAAACAATATTTTGATAACTACACAGGTTCTTGAGTTATTAGCTTTAGAAGTTAAGGAGAGGCGCAGAGAAGTGAGCGACCGCGCACTCTATCAACTTTGAACGCATGTATACCAGAAGTGAGTTTAGTTATCAAAATTTTGTTAACCATCAAAATATAGTACTTAAAATTTGCTATATTTTTTATTAAACATCTTTTAATAACTCAATTGGTTGTTGAGTTATAAGCGTCAGAAGTTAAGACAAACACAAAAAAGGGAGTGTGCCTCGCTGTCCATGCACTTTGTCAACTTTGAACGCTTATATCCCAGGAGTGAGTTAAGTTATCAAAATTTTGTTAACTATTAAAATATAGTGCGTAAAATTCTCAATATTTTGTATAAAACATTTTTTTCAACAACTCAACTGGTTCTTGAGTTATAAGAGTCAGAAGTCAAAGAGAAGGGAGCGTGCCTCACAATCCGCGAACTCTATCAACTTTGAACGCATATATCACAGGAGAGAGTTTAGTTATCAAAATTTTGTAAACGATTAAAATGTAGTGCTTGAAATTTTCAATATTTTGTATAAAAAAATGTATTCAATAACTAAATTGATTCTTGAGTTATAAGCGTTAGAAGTTAAGGAGAAGCGCAGTAAAGTGAGCGACCGCGCACTATGTCAACTTTGAACGCATATATCCCAGGAGTGAGTTTAGTTATCAAAATGTTTTTAACTAATAAAGTATAGAACTTTAAATTCGCTATATTTTGAATTAAATATTTTTTCAATAACTCTATTAGTTCGTGGGTTATAAGCGTCAGAAGTCAAGAGAGACACACCTTACTGTCCCCGCACTCTATCAACTTTGAGAGCGCATATCCTTGTTATCCGTTGTGCTACCAAAAAATTGCAAGAGACAAAATTTTAGCTCTCAAAATTTTCAATAATTTATTAGTGGCCAACTTTTGAATAAGTTCTTTGGTTCCTGAGATATATCCCCTCTAAGATATGGGCTCTTATAAGTTTTTCACCCGCCAATGGCTTATGATTTCATTCCCTGTTAAGCTATGGGATAAATTCTAACTTACAGTCTACTTTAAACCATGCTTGTGATTTGCCTGCCCGGCCCGGCAGGCAAAAATTTTCTCGGCCCGGTCCGGCCCTGTCGGCCCGATTTCAAAAATTCGAAGAAAATTGTTTTGAAAATTTCGATTTTTTGCTCAAAAATCAAAAATCGATACTTTGAAAATTTCAAAAAATTTGACCCCAAAAAAACCTGACCGGGCCGGGCCGTTAGAAATTCCCCCGGCCCGTAACAAGTATGCTTTGAACTTTATCACTACTATTCCCCCAGAATTAAATGTTCTAAATTTCAAAATTTCCAGCATAAACCTCGGCAAACTCATCGACACCCTACTCACCGACTATGACACACACTTGCTGCCAGAGGCGGAAGGCGTCAATGTCACCATTGAGCTTCATGTGCAGGTAGGCAATTTTTTAGGATTTTGGATTTCCGGTTCCCTTTGAAGATGGGCTAACATCTTCTAAGCCACCTTTGAATAATGAACTTTTTCAGGGCGTATCTGGAATTTCGGAAATCACCGGAGATTTTTCACTAGATGTAATGTATAGTGAGATTTGGCAAGACCCAAGGCTATCATTCAAACATTTGAATGTCTGTGCCACTAATATCACTTTGAAGGTAAGAGACTACAAACTACAATGACTACAAACTACAAAAAAATTTCAGTCCGACTTCCGCAAAAAAATCTGGACTCCCGACACATGTATCATCAACTCGAAATCCAGCTCGATTCACTCATCGCCCAGCGAAAACACATTTGTGATTCTCTACGAAAATGGACTTGTCTGGAGTAATTTTAGGTTGGTTTGTGTGTAGTTTGCACTCTTGATTTGAGGGTAATTTAATTAAAAATTGGTCCCCATTTTTCCAGGTTAAACGTCAAGACGCCGTGCTCGGTGAACTTGAAGGTGAGTTGGGAAGGAGGATTAGTAACCCCAAAACTGGATTCCTAGGCCATGGGGGCTTCGTGGCCTAGAAATCTCGAAATTTAGGATTTCTAGGTCATCAGGGGTTTGATGGCCTAGAACGTTTAGTGGCCTAGAAACTCAATTTTTGGATTTCTAGGCCACAATTACGAGTTTTCATGGGCTAGAGACCCAAATATAGATTTCTAGGCCATCAGGGGCTTCGTGGCCTAGAAATCCGAAATATGGAATTCTAGGCCATCAGGGGCTTCGTGGCCTAGAAATCCGAAATTGGGATTTCTAGGCCACAAAGGTTTTGGTCGCCTAGAAAGCCAAATTCCGAGTTTTTTGGCTACAATGGCCTAGAAACTCAATTTCGGATTTCTAGGCCACGATTACGAGTCATAACCTAAAAACCCCAAAACTGGATTCCTAGGCCATGGGGGCTTCGTGGCCTAGAAATCCAAAATTTAGGATTTCTAGGTCATCGGGGGTTTGGTGGCCTAGAAAGCCAAATTTCTAGTTTTTAGGCTACGATGGCCTAGAAACTCAATTTTTGGATTTCTAGGCCACCAAATTGTGCATGGCCTCGAAAACTCGAAATTCGGGGTTTTAGGCCGCCAGGAGTTTGGTGGCCTAGAAATCTGAAATTGGGATTTCTAGGCCACGAAGGTTTTGGTCGCCTAGAAAGCCATATTTTGTGTTTTTAGGCTACGATGGCCTAGAAACTCAATTTCGGATTTCTAGGCCACCAAATTGTGCATGGCCTAGAAACTCAAAATTCGGGGTTTTAGGCCGTCAGGAGTTTGGTGGCCTAGAAAGCCAAATTTCGAGTTTTTTGGCTACGATGGCCTAGTAACTCAATTTTTGGATTTCTAGGCCACGATTACGAGTCATGGGCTAGAAACTCCAAAACTGGATTCCTAGGCCATGGGGGCTTCGTGGCCTAGAAATCCGAAATTGGGATTTCTAGGCCACGAAGGTTTTGGTCGCCTAGAAAGCCAAATTTTGAGTTTTTGGCTACAATGGCCTAGAAACTCAATTTTCGGATTTCTAGGCCACCAAATTGTGCATGGCCTAGAAACTCGAAATTCGGGGTTTTAGGCCGCCAGGGGTTTGGTGGCCTAGAAACCCAGACTTTGAGTTTTTAGGCTACAATGACCTAGAAACCCGAAAACTGAATTCCTAGGCCATCAGGGCTATCAACGCTCTAAAAGTTCTATCTTCTCAGATGTTCCCCTTCGACTCTCTCTCCTGTGAAATCGTCCTCGAATCCTACTCCTTTAACACTGATGAAGTACGGTTAATGTGGCATGATGTTCCTATAACAATGATGGAAAAGGTATAATTATTAGAAAATGCGCTCCATTGATAAATTCGGAAATTTCAGGTAGAACTGCCCGACTTTGACTTGATAGGCTGGTCGACGGACCATCAGCGGTTAGAGTACCCGAATGGAATATGGGATCGAGCGAAGGTAAGTTTTTCTTTTGGATTACTGTATTTCGATTTTGTAGGATTACTGTATAGGGTCATGTTGTTAGAGTTCTTACCCTTGTCATTCTGGAACTTCCAATTTTCAGACTAGAGTATCCACAAAGACTGCATTTGTAAGTGAACAGCAGCATGACCCTATTATACATATTTCGCTCCTCCCCAAGTTTTTGAGTCACGAAGTGTGTGTATGTACAAGCACCTGACCCTACGCACAAATGCACACGGAAATTTGTCATGGTTTTCGAATAGTGGGAATGACGAACACGGACCTAGGAAACTAATCATAACTTTGTTAGTTTGAGAGATAGCAAGAAAGTGAAAATTGATGAAATGTAGCTTTTAAAAAGTTACATATTTTTTATTGTACATATTTTTAGTAACTCTATGGATTCTGGAGATATTTGCGCTTGGGGGAAAACCGCACTTGGGTTTCAGTGTTCCTCACAACTGAGCCGGTTTTATCTCAGTTGTAAGATAAGATATCAAGAAATTTTCCAATGCAGAAATGAAGCGTATAAAGTTTTACACATTTTA
Source organism: Caenorhabditis sinica (assembly GCA_963932045.1). Lineage (NCBI taxonomy): Eukaryota > Metazoa > Nematoda > Chromadorea > Rhabditida > Rhabditidae > Caenorhabditis > Caenorhabditis sinica. The sequence continues at coordinate 19,071,806 of OZ009943.1, forward strand.
CTAATTTACCAAAATTTGATAATTCCAATGGTTAGCGAGTTACGGACGTCTGAAGAACATCTTCTAGTCTGCGCATCGTTTAAGCTTCTAACGCTCATATCTCGAAAACTTTTAGAGTTCTCAAAAAATGGTCAATTATAAAAACAAAGCCCATAAAATGTTACAGATTTCAATAGTTGACAACTTTTTGATACATGTCACCATATATCAGTTACAAGGCAACCATACTTGCCTAACTTGCTTGTTTGATGAATGATGAATGTTAGTCTTCTAAGCCACCAAACTCCTGGCGGCCCAAATAGGCCATGCACAATGTGGTGGCCTAGAAATCCAAAAATTGAGTTTCTAGGTCACTATAGCCAAAAAGACTCAAAATTCGGCTTTCTAGGCGACCAAAACCTTCATGCCCTAGAAATCCCAATTTTGGATTTCTAGGCCACGAAGCCCCTGATGGCCTAGAAATCCGTATTTTGGGTCTCTAGCCCATGACTCGTAATCGTGGCCTAGAAATCCAAAAATTGAATTTCTATGCCATCGTAGCCTAAAAACTCGAAATTTGGCTTTCTAGGCCACCAAACCCCTGATGACCTAGAAATCATAAATTTTGAGATTTCTAGGCCACGAAGCCCCCATGGAGTAGGAAATACAAACCTTGTCAAATGTTCAGAGCTGCATTTTTCCAGTTGACTTGACTTTTCTAGCATAACTGACAACCATGATGCCTGTTTTAAGACCTCATCTGAAAATTCTCGTACCCTACAATTCTAAATTTAAAAAATGAGTCTACAACTCTCAAATCAACTATTTTCCAGGTCAAATTCACATTCGCCCGACGCTACGGTTTCTACCTGTTCCAGTCCTATTTCCCCACTTCGCTTACAGTAATCTCCTCTTGGGTTGGATTCTTCTTCGACGTGCGAAGTGTCTCCGCCAGAATCACTCTTGGTGTATCCTCACTTTTGGCGTTGACTTTCCAGTTTGGAAATGTGTTGAGACATCTGCCTCGAGTCAGTTATATCAAGTGTTTGGATGTTTGGATGATTTTTTCTGTGATTTTTATCTTTTGTACACTTGTTGAACTGGCGATAGTTTGTCAGTTGAATCGGTAAGATTCAGAATCTCTGCATCTAGAATCTCAAACTTTTTTAGATGGGAACGAGAACGACAAATTGGCTCAAAAGTGCTCGGACACTGGCTGAATCAGATCCGGAAAACGAGGAAAAAAGAGACGAAAGGAGATGAGGGAGGCGGCGGAGGTGGTCTTTTGAGGAAGCGGATTCCGGTGTTGGCGCAATTAAAAGCAGCAGCTGACGCGAATACGGGTACAGTAGCCACTACGACGACAACGGCGATTCCCGCGCCAAACTCGAATAATACAGATAATAATAAGCTGGTCGCCAATAATTTTGCTTCGGTAAGTGGATGGAAAAATGGGCTTCGAGACATTTCGCAACTAGTCGTTTCGAAACTGAGACATTTCGCAACCAGTCGTTTTGCAACTACGAAATTTCGCAACTCACGTCTATTTCGCAACTACGACATTTCGTAACTCACTTCTATTTCACAACTACGACATTTCGCAACTCGCGCCTATTTTGCAACAACGACATTTCGCAACCAGTCGATTCGAAACCACGGAACACAAGATTTTTGTAGAAAGTTTAAGTTGAATTCACAACTTTTGAAATGTAGACTATAACCTGGAATAGTTCAAAATACCCTAGATCTCATACAACCTAAATGAACTTAAAGTGAACTAGTATAAAGAGTTGCAAAACTACTGGTTGCGAAACGTCCAGTTTCGAAATGTCTTGGTTGCAAAATGGACGTGAGTTGCGAGATGACTAGTGGCAAAATGGAGCCAAAAATAAGCATTGCGAAAATCTGAAAACAGCTTGAAAAGTTGTTACATTTTTTGGAACAAAAGGGAAAATCAGATTAGAGGCGGAGGTCAGTAACTTGTTTGGGAGTTTTTTTTTCATTTTGGCTGCGGACCTGGCATCAGATTTGACGCCAAGTCGACAGAGCAACATGACCAACTTCGCAATTCTCTAGTTTCCGAAAACATTCAAAAACAACAAAGAAACCATGCTCTATTTTCGATTTTCAAGAAATTTCTCAATAGAACGTCCTATCCAACATCATAACCAATAGAGCGCACTTCACCACGTCCATGTTTTCAGATAGAGCACGATACATACGCGTACGAGAAGAAGAGCGGATTCGGTCACCGTTTCCAGCGCTTCGTCTACGCCTTGTGCCCTCCGGACCGTGATTGGACTATTACGAGTGTACAGGTAAGCTTGTGGACATCTATTATGATAATTTGAATAAAGTACGGTTGTGGCCTAAGACCCTACACCCCGTTATTCGCAACCAAGAGATTTCACACCTTTGGGATATTTCGAAACTGCAAGACTTCGCAACTAGTAGCTTCGAAACCATGACATTTCGCAACTGTGACGTTTCGCAACTGTGGCGTTTCGCCACTATTAGATTTTCACTAATCTTAAGACGTTCACGTGAAAAATGACATATAAGGAATTATATGGGTCATGGAAAAGTTTTGACCCAGCCTGGAATAAATATTTCCGAAAAGGAACTCGACTTGGTTAAGTTCCAGTAGTTGCGAAACGTCGTAGTTGCGAAATCTGGCTCCGGGACATTTCACCACTAGTTAGATTGAGGGTATTGTGAACTATTCCAGGTTATAGTCTACATTTGAAATGTTGTGTTTTTAACGTAAACTTTCCATGAAAATTCTGGATTTCCTGGTTTCGAAATGGCGTGGTTGCGAAATGTCGTAGTTGTGAAATAACTGGTTGCCAAATGTCATTTTTCTAGTTTTTTTTTAAAGATTTTCCATCAAAAAATTGCTCTATTTTCTAAAAAATTATAAATTTCCAGGTGGACCGATGTTCAATGATAATGTTCCCCTTGTCGTTTCTCATCTTCAACGTTGTGTACTGGTCAATTTACTTCATGAAAATGGATCGTCCTATGTAATTTTCCCCCTCCATTCCTTCAAATTTCAACGAATTTTTTTCTGTAATTTTTCCTAAAAATTTCTTTCGCTTTTCTGACCAACTTTCTTCTCCTATATTGTACCCCTCTCCGGTGCCACTTTCCCATTTTTTTTTCGAAAATTTTAACCCCGAAAAAAACTAAAAAACAACCAGGGTAAATTTGTAGTGCATTTTCTTTTCATAATTTTTAACATAAATAATCAAAATTTATTATCCAAAAAAAAAAAGAAACGAGCAAAAGTCAACAAGTGAATAACAAACAGAAAAACAGTAACCGTATATAGATAATTTGAAAACATCGAAATTTCGAAATGTGCAAAAAATGAAATCTTTAAAGCGAAACAGTCTCCAGAAGCGTTTTGGCGACGTCAACGAGCTCGGCGAGCTTTTCGGAATCTTCTCCAGCGACACGACTCCCGGCATCTTTGTCGAGACGAGTGAGGATGCCTCGGAGGGAGAGACGCACTTTTGAGGAGGCCTGAAAAAAAAGATGTGAAAAATTGGATTGAAGGGTCTATGGGCTTGGGATAAATAGTCATGTTTGGGCTTCTAGGCTTGTTGGTTAGTCTCAGGGTAGGCCGACTCAGGCTTTTGGGCTCAATTGGGCCGAGATTTGACTTTCAGACTTATCTAGACTTGGCTAGTCCTATTCAGGCTTTCGGACTCATTTATGCTCTCTTAGGCTTAGATTGGGTTATCAGGCCCAATACGGGCTTTTAGGCCAATTTAGAATGACTAGGCTTTTTAGGCTTATTTTTTTACTAGGACTAAGACTAGTACTAAGATTAAGACTAGAAGGCCTAAAGATTAGGCTTCAATTGCTTTTGGACCGTTTATGTTCACTTAGGCTTAGATTGAGCTTTCAGGCTCAATACGGGCTTTTAGGCCAATTTAGAATGACTAGGCCTTTTTAGGCTTTTTTTACTAGGACTAGGACTAGGACTAGGACTAGAACTAGGACTAGGAGTAGGGCTAGGACTAGGACTAGGACTAGGACTAGGACTAGGACTAAGGCTAGGACTAGACCTAAATCTAAACTAAGGCCAGGACTCTTCAGTCTATTTTTTCAGGCTTTTCAGGCCTTCTCCGCGGACCCCTTACCTCTTTAACCGACGTCTCCGAAGCGACAAACTTGGCCAACTCCAACCGATCCTCAGCCAGTCTCACCGCCGTTTCCACAACTTCGACGGCCAACTTCTCCTCCTTCGGCCACGTCAATTTCCCATTAGCCGCCGCCAAACTCTTCTCCATCAGTTGGACGTACTTCTCGAATTCGGTTCGGGATTCTGCGGTCAGGGTTTTCGGTTTTTTGAGGAGAGAGTAGACTCGGAGCGTCTTGGGCGAGAGGGTTTGATGGTTGGCGGAAATTCTGGCAAGCAACTTGATCATTTCCTCTTTGATTTTTTGGGTATCGACGGCTTCTTCTTCGGATTCTTTGTCTTCGGGAGCTGGAAAAACGGGATTTTTAGGCTTAGATTAGGCTTACGGGCCTGATCAGGCTTTCAAGGAGGACTTCGGTCAAAAATTTGTATTGCTTCAATATATGTAAAAATGGATTCCGAAAATCATAATGAAAATGCTCAAAAATCTCTCTAAATCCCTCAAAATGGCTCCGAAATGAGCAAACATCGCAGAAGTTGTATCCGGTGGCCGTGGCCGAGTTTCCCAAAGAAGGGGCGGAGCTGAGCCCAGTAATTGGCTACCGCACGACTGCGAAGACGCTCACTGGCTGGCTCCGCCCCTTTTTTGGGAAACTCGGCCACGGCCACCGGATACAACTTCCGCGATTTTTGCTCACTTCGGAGCCATTTTTCGGGGTTTTAGAGCGATTTTTGAGCATTTTCATTATGATTTTTGGAATCTACACACATTTTTAGGTATTTTAAAGCAATGAAGATATTTGGTCGGATTCCTCCTTTAAATGTCTGTCTTTGTGTCCAGATGTCCTTTTCCTTACCTGTAGGCTCCGCCTCCTTTCTGATAATCTGCTGCGCAATCAGCTCGAGTACATCATCATCGGCACCCCTCTTGTTCATGTCCAAAAGCCTATGGTAGGCTTGAATTGCCGTTGAGAATTCGCCAACGTCCACGGATAGCAGCATGAAGTTCTCCCAGACGTGTGGATGTTCGTAGTTGTATTTGAGGGCTTCCTGGAAATAGGGGAAATTTGATACTTTAAGATGGAGGGTGGATTTTCTGCATTTTCGCGTCAGCGTGTCTGATTGCGGACCTGGCATCAGATTTGACGCCAAGCGCTGGAAATCGGTTATTTTTCAATATTTTGGTGCTCATTTAGGCTTCTGGGCTTGGAGTAGGCTCTTAGGCTTAGGCTTATTGTCTAATATAGGCTTTTTAGGTTCATTTAGGCTTCGATCTAGCTAATCAGGCTTAGAAATGGCTTCCATGCTTGGAGTAGGCTTCTAGGCTCGTTCAGGCTTTTAGGCTTTAGGCTTCGGCCTTACCTGCAAAAGTTTCCACGCCTTCGGCTTCTGTCCATGACGAATATAGGCGGCCGATAGATTGTTCCAGGCCTCAAAGTGGTCGGGTTGAAGTTGGACGCATCGATGATAGCACTGTGTCGAGTCTTTGTAGTTTTCGAGTTTCCACGCACAGTAGCCAGCGTTGAACCAGGTGCCGAGTTGGATTGGCTGGAAATTGAGGAAAATTGAAAATTGGGATTTTGCTTTGAAATAGGTAAAAATGTGTGTAGATTTTGAAAATCACTATGAAAAAGATCAAAAATTGGGTTAAAACTTTGAAATTTGGAACAGAAATGACTACAAAATTTCTCAACTTTTGTCATTTTTATATCAAAAGAATCAGAATTTCTTGCTGATTCCAATGGTAGTAACGTTTTTGCTTTAAACTTGCTAGAAACGGATTTGGCGGGAATTCGAAATTTTTTTCTGTACATAATTTTTTTGCTAAAGTCGTAAAATCTTCCTAAATCTCTTCCTAGACAATGTTTTTCGAGGAAATCACTACCATTAGAATCATCACGAAATTCTGATTCTTTTGATGTAAAAATCAACATTTTTCGAACATTTTTGATTTTTTGACTCCGCACTTTTCGGCTCATTTTTTAGTCAATTTTTCGGGGTTTGTAGTGATTTTGACGTGACGCTGAGGGACCAGAATCACTGAATCACTACTATTAGAATAAGCGAAAAATTCTGAATTTTTTGGTAGAAAAATCGAAAATTTCTGAAACTTTTAGATTTTTGGCTCCGCCCACTTTTGGCTCATTTCAGAGCCTCCTTTTCTGGGTTTTGGAGAAACTTTTGAGCTTTTTCATTGTGATTTTTAAAATCTACACATGTTTTTACATATTTTACATCATTTTTTAAATTTTTTTGAAAATCGGTCCCCCTTTTGAGACCACACCCCTTTCTTCATGGGTGGTCCTAGAAGCTCACCTGCAACTCCAAACTCCGTCTCAAATGCTTATAAGCCTCCTCGTACTTCTTATCCATCAATAGCACATGTCCCAACGATCGATGTGCCTTCGCATTTCGATCTCCCGACAACTCGATCGCCTTCAAAAAGTATTCTGGATTCCGCGTGATGTCGCCCAAGAAGACGTGAAGCATCGAATCCTGGGGCTTCTGCTCGATGAGTCTTCGAATTAACGTCTCCGCTTTGTCCATTTGTCCGAGTTGTTTGTAGCACTCGATGACGCCGTCCCATAATTCCAATCGCTCCAGGATAAGCAGGGCTTCTGATGTGCATCCGAGCGATTTCAGAATTTCCGAGAGAAGAATCGAGGACTGCCAGAATGGGGTGAGACCGGAGGAGAGAATGTGAGCGGTGCGTGGCAGGCGATCTGGAAAAAGGGTAAAATTTTTGAAATATTGGATCATTTTGAAATTTGCTGGAGTCATCTGGTTCTGAAGCTTTTTCAACGCTTTCGAGGGCTTCCAGATCATTCTAGAGACATTTGGAAACTTCAGAATCCTCCAGAAGTCGTCAGAATCCTTCCGACGGCTTCAGAACCCTCTAAGGTCCTAGACGCCGTCTGGACACTTCTAGAACTATCTGGAGGCTTCTGGAGTCCTCAGAAGGCTTCTGGATTCCCAAGAAGCCTTCTGAATCGCTTGGAGCCAACTACAGCTATCTAGAGTCTTTGGAATCCTTAATCATCCATATTACTCCAGAATCCTTCTCACGTCTCCAGAATTTATCAATATCCTTCAGAATGCTCCAGAAGTCTTCAGAATCTTTTAGGAACCTTAGGAATCCTCTAAACCTTCCAGAGCCTCCTGGAGCACTTTAGGGCCTCCTGAACCCATTTCGAGCCTTCCGACGCCTTCAGAAGCCTCCAGAACCCTCCTGAATCCTCCCGCATCCTTACCTTTGACATCGATAGGATCTTCAACACCCTGCTGCAGCTTTACTACCAACTCCGACTGCACACACGAGCGATCGACGCGTCGGCCACGTCCCTTTTCCAAATCGGCGCGGGCGAGAAGGGCGGCTGCCTGAAATTTGAAAAATTGGAGTTTTGGGCGGGAAATTTGAAAATTTTGGGGTCAAATTTGTTCTGGAGTCAGTTCTAAAAGTCCTAGAAGGACTAGGCAAGGCTTACTAGAATCCTTGGAGACTGGGGAAAGTTTTGGCTCAAATTTTATGAAAATTGGACTAAAAACTTTTCTAAGATGCCTAGAGAGATGAATTTAGGCTTTTTAGAATCCCCGAAGAACGGCGCATCTTTTGTAGCTCACCTGAATGCTCCAGCTCCGTCTCGCTGCGATAACCGTATCCAGAAACGGTGAGCATCGCTCGTGAATCAACACATCGTGCCGATGAGTGGCCGATTCGTGACGCGCGATCCATAGAAGGCAGGAGAGTTGGGCAGGGCTTAGGCAACGTCCATCGACACGGGCTTCATGGGAACCGTCTTCTTGAGTGGTGATGGCGACCTCTTCGAGGAGGGTGTCATCGTTGAGTTGGCAGGACTGAGGAATGTCGGTGTCCGGCGGAAGAGGGGTCCTGGGAGTGAGCGAGGGGTCCTGGAAATTTAGAATTTTGAAATTCAGAGGTTTGTGAAGCTCGTGAGCCTGGAAGCGAGAGTATGCAGTTTTGCGTCAGCGTGTAAGTTACGGACTTGGCATCAGATTTGACGCCAAGTGACAAAATTGAAGTTTTTGGTAGGTTTTTATAGTTTCCAACTTGATTTTTAAGGGATTTTCAGGTCTATTTTCTTATTTTTATGACGATTTTCATGCTCCGGGACATTTCAAAACCGCGACAATTCAAATTTAGGACATTTTCAACCCGGACATTTCAAACGTAGACGTTTCATAACCAGATACTTAACTTTTTTTTCGTTTGGTTTCGAACTGTCCGGGTTTTGAGAGGTCCTTTTCAGAGATATCCGGTTTTGAAAAGTCTGGTTCTAAAATGTCCTGGTTTGAGACGTCCGGGTTTGAGATGACCGGTTTTGAAACGACTCAGTTTTGAAAAGTCTGGTTCTAAAATGTCCGGGTTCTGAAAAGTCTGGTTTTAAAATGTCCGGGTTCGAGATGGCAACGGTTTTAAAATGGCTCAGTTCTAAACAGCTTGGTTTTGAAATGTCCGGGTTCTTAGACGACCGGGTTCGAGATGGCCGGTTTCGAAATATCTCAGTTTTGACGAGCTTGGTTTTAAAATGTCCGGTCTTAAAATGTCTCAGTTTTGAATAGCTTGGCTTTCAAATGTCCGGTATTGAAATGTCTCAGTTCTGAATAATCTGGTTCTGAAATGTCCGGTTTTGGAATGTCTCGGTTCTGGAAAGCCTGGTTTCGAAAAGTCGGGTTCTAAAATGTCTGGGTTCTGAGACGACCGGGTTTGAGATGACCGGTCTTGAAACGTCCTGATTGGTCACATGGCGTCAAATCTAATGCCAGGTCCGCAATCTGACACGTTGACGCAAAATTGTACACACTTTCTTCGAAAAAACTGAAAGGAAACCTACCGTATGCACGAGCACCAACTGTGCAATGTTCTTCTGCTGAAATCGTGTCCGTTTTCCCAACATTCCGCTCAAATCGATATTCAGTGCACACTCCTCACTGGCCTTCTTGATCAGCTCATCTGCTTTGTCGTACTCGAAACAGTGAAAGTGGACGGCGGCCATTTCGAGAAGCACCTCCGTTCGGGTTTCTGATGTCGAGAAGGGGGCGGAGTCTGAGTTGGAGACGTCGGAGGAGAGCAGAAGAGTCTTGAGTTGGGTCATCTGAAAATGGGGGTGAAATTAGTACTGAATTTTGGGAATTTTAGGTGAAATTTTCGAATTTTTTGGGGGGGGGGGCATTTTCATGATTTTTAGATCAATTTTGATGATTTCCAGGTCGATTTTCGTCAAATTTCAATTCAAGTTAGAGGGTTCTAGATCATTTTCATAGTTTTTAACCAATTCTGGGACAATTATCATGATTTTCCAGAGATTTCTAAGTTCGAATCAAGATTTTAGGCGATTTTGCATAATTTCCTGCCAAACGTTAGGCGTTTCTAGGTCGATTTTTGTGATGATCCGCTCGATTTTTTGTAAATTTTTAGTCAATTTTGAATGATTTAAATGTCACAGTTGCCAATTGACCGGTTGCGAAGTGTCGCTGACTGGTTTCGAAGTGTCGCGGAGCCGAATTCTTCAGATTCTCTCATCTTCAACTGCATTTAGAACCGTTCAAATCTTGCCTAACATCTTCAGATGCGGTTACACTCCTTCCGAATCTTCTAGAACCCATCAGGAGGCCTCTAGAAGCTTCTCAGATCTTCAGAATCCTTCTGAATTCAATAGAAGCCTTCTGAATCCGTTGGAGCCAACTAGAGCTATCTGGAATCCTTCAGAACCCTTATCATCCATATTCCTCCAGAATCCGTCTCACGTCTCCAGAATCCTTCAGAATCTTTCTGATTTTCCGAAATCCCAATATTCCCATGAGCAAGTTCTCCTTCAAAAAAACCCGTCACATCTAATACACATGACCTTAGGCTGTAAATCAGTCTACCTATCTTCCCCAGGAGCACACTTTCAGTCTGTTTCTAATACAGGTGTGCAAATCGATTGCCGGGGACCCCCTATATAAAACCAAAGAATTCAAGGGACCCTCAGTTTCCACCTCTGGAACATTCAATTGGTTTTTGCCTCTTCAACCAATCTCCGCCCACTATTGACACTATGTCATCCGCTCAAGCCATCCGCAAGTCAACCCGCCCATCCCGTGCCACCAGACGATACAGTCCATATGGATCCCGGACTGCCCCAACGACCATTCCAACAACTCCACCACGGCCAACAGTTCAATTCCAAGTCTATGACTTTCCTTACCTCCCCAAGGAAAGTTTGGAGGCTCAGGAAGATGTCCAAATCGAAATGGCTCTAATCAAGAGGGAAATCGAAGAAGCGCCAGTCGAATCGGCACCATCTCAACTTCTTCCAGTCAAGGAGGAAATCGAGATCGCTCTAATCGTCCCAGCCCCACCACCAGCCATCAAGGAAGAGATTGCAGATGAAGAGACAGTACCATCTCCCCCTATCGAGATCAAGGAGGAAATCGTCGAGGAAGATGTATCATATGCTCCATCTCCATTTGCTCCAATCAAAACCGAGCCAACTCCATCGCCCCTTCAGGAATCGGTCCAGGAATTCCTTAGCCGAATCTACAGCGAAATCCAAATGGTCGACGATCAACACAAGCAGAAAATGATGAAACTCAGCCAACGCCACGGGATCAACTTCGGATCCATTTTTCACCCATAATTTCTTTTTTTAACATTTAATAAACTAATAATATAACCAAAACGAGTGTTGTGTTTTGATTTAGAATTAGTCTTTCTGATGACGTCAGAATTCGTCAGAATAGTTTAGAAGTCTTCAGAATCCTTTTGGTGTCCACCATGTCTTCTGAATTGTCTAGAAGCTTTTTGAGTCTTTGAGAAGAATTCAGATGATGTTAGAATCAACCAGAATGCTTCAGAATCCTCTTAGAAACTTTCATACGCTTCCAGAATCTTCTACACCTCGAGACGCCTCCAGAATCCTTCAAAACCCTTCCCATCTCTAGACGACACCAAATGTTGTCAGAATCCTTCCTAGGCCTTCAGAATCATTCAGAATCTCTCAGAATCATTGATATTCTCCCAGATTCATTCAGAATCTAGTAGAACTCTACTGTATCCTTCAGAATCCTCCAGAATCCCTTTCATCTCTAGACGCCTCCAAATTTCTTTAGAATCCTTCCAACTTCTCTGGAATCCTTTAGAATCTTCCTACGTCCTTCTCACGTCTTCTGGCGGCTTCAGAATCCTCTTCTGACCATGTGAACTTCTTATTGCGATATTCTCGTTTTTGAGATGATTTTTTGACATTTTTCAAGCCATTTTCAGGTCGATTTCGGTCAATTTTTCTCCATATTTCAAACTCACAATAGTCTCCACTTCCATTCTAATCGAGTGTTCCGGATCGACGAGCAACTGTTGCCATACCAAATAGAATTCCAGCGCGATTTTCAACGATTCTGGTGCCAAGTCTCCAGCATTCTTCATCAACTTGTCGACTTGTTGATGTGCCAAACTGAGTGCCCAGAGGGATTTCGACGCGGCACTTGGAGAGTTGAGAGTGCGGGTGAGGGATTGACGAGCCTTGTCTTCTGGAATCGAGGCGGCCGTTGTGTACTCTGGAAAATGGAGATTTTAGAGTTGAGAACCTAGGTCTAAAGCCTAATTGAAGCCCTACAGTTTTAAGCTTAAACAGGCTATGAAAATGCTCTAAAATCCCGAAAAATGGCTCCGAAATGAGCAAAAATCGCAGAAGTTGTTTTCGGTGGCCGTGGCCGAGTTTCCCAAAAGAAGGGGCGGAGCCGAGCACAGTGATTGGCTGACTCCGCCCCTTTTTTGGAAACCTCGGCCACGGCCACCGTATACAACTTCTGCGATTTTTGCTCTTTTTGGAGCCATTTTTCAGGGTTTTAGAGCGATTTTTGAGCAATTTCAGTATGATTTTTGGAATCTACGTTCATTATTTTCGAAGCAATAAAAATTTTTGGTCGGATTTCTCCTAAGAAGCCCAAAACTGTCTAGAAAAGCCCTGGAAAGCCTTGAAAGCCTAGAATATCCAAACGGGGTCATGTGGGATATCATTCTGCTCCCCATACCCTCCTTAGCCCTGTACCACCTCCCAAAAACGTCAAAAATCGCAAAAATTGCGTCGTTGGAAGGGGTAGAGAACCGAACCCGAGTCGTCGGCGCCCACTAGACAGATCCACTATCCACCCGACCATCCGCCGCTCGATTCGTCTGGAAGGCGTGCTCGGCACATATAGAAGGACTTTTCGTATGCATGTGCTTGTGCCTTTTCTCTCCAGTTTCTTTCGCATTTTCTGTGCTGTTGCTTCGTTTTTGCGTTTTTTCCTTCTTCAATATCATGGAAAAGCACACAAATATAGACACAAACACAAAGTAACGCAAAAAAAGAGCACGCGGGGCGCGTGCTCCGGGCCTCATATAGATAGTGCTTGTGGCGCCAGAAGAGGGCGCCAGAGAAGCGAGACGGCGTCGCCGCCACCGCCGCCGATATGTACTTCTGGAGAGAGCAAGTTGCCCGACTATACGAATATGTGTCTCGGTGCTTTTCGTATAGTCAACAAGGTTTGCTAGGTCATTTTGGGCTCTTTCGGCTCTCTGGGCTTTTAAGGCTTTCTCTGGGCTTTAGGCTTTAGGCTCTAGGCTCTATGCTCTAGGCTTTAGGATTTAGGCTTTAGGCTCTAGACTTTAGGCTTTAGACTTTAGACTCTAGGCTTTAGGCTTTAGACTCTAGGCTTTAGGATTTGGGTTTTAGGCTTTAGGCTTTAGGCTTTCAGGCTTTTAGGCTTTAGGCTTCTAGGCTTCAGGCTTTAGGCTTTAGGCTTTAGGCTTTAGGCTTTAGGATTTAGGCTTTAGGATTCAGGATCTAGGCTTTGGGCTTTAGGCTTTAGGCTTTCTAGGTTTCAAACTTCTCGGGTTATAAAGCTTAACAAGACTTTCCTAATTTCCTAGGATTTCAAAAAATTTTGAGTTTTTAGGGTTGATAGGCTTTCCTGGACTATTCTAGGTTTATTAAGGTGGGGTTTATTCTATTATAGCCCCCCGGCCTATTCCAATATACACCCCCCTGGGTAAACGTTGGTATACACCCCCACTGAAGGAATTTTAGATATCGATATAGGCCCCCACCTAGAAGATTCCAATAAAGACCCCCACCGTTTCAATATAGCACCCCACCATTTTAATATAACCCCCCACATTAACCTATGAGTCCACCTTTTCTGAAAATGAGGCTTAGGCAAACGGTGGGGTGTCCTAATATATTCCAATAAAGGCCCCCTCCATTTCAATGTGAACCCCCACACTTCATTAGGTGCCAAAAAAAGGCTCCGGTGGGGGTTCATGATAACATAGTCGATTGGGGGCTCTTATTGGAATGACGTGGGGGCGCATAACCGAAGATTGCCTAGGATTCCGATTAGACCCCCCAAAACAACGGTGGGGAGCTTATTGGTGACTGATATAACCCCCCGTCTCAACATTCCATTTTGGACCCCCACCTTTATAACCCCCCACTTTTCAACGGGGTGGGGGTGTATACCAGACCGTGGGGGGCTTTATTTTGGTGGGGGTGTATAATGGAATTTTCCCTTAAGGTGTTCTAGGCTTTTAGGCTTTTAGGCTTTTTAGTCTTCCTTGGGCTGTCTAGGCTTTCCAAACTTTGCTTGCATTTTGAGGAGTTTCTAGGCGTTTAGGCTTTAGGTTTTCAGGGCTTTCAGAGCTTTCTAGGCTTCTCTAGGCTTTCTAGGCTTCTTGGCTTTCAAGTCTTAGGGACATGAGTGTAGGCCTTTCGGGCTGTTTTATGCAATTTTCAGATTTTTTAGGTCTGTATAGGACTGTTTAGTTTTCAGGCTTATTTCAGGCTTTCATAGGCTTTCATAGGCTTTTTAGGCTTTTTCTGTCTTTCTTAGTCAATTTTGGGCCTTTTTAGCTAATTTTTTTTCAATTTCTCCAATTTCAAATCCTTACCAGTATACCCAACATGATTGCTGGCGAGCACATGATCCACCAGCGTTGCCACGAATCTCCATGGGTGGTCTTGACTTTTGACTATCTGAATTTTTCGAAATTTTTGTTTTGCCGCGAAATTCGAATTTTTACCTCTTCAACCTTTTCCGAATCCGGAGCTCCAGCTAGTGTTGCTATCAAATCGGTCATCTGAAAATTGGGGGTTTTTTCGAAAAATACCTGAAAAGAGTTAAAAATATATAATATAGAGTTAAAATTAGACTCAAAACCAGTGAAAATTTAACAGAAAACTAGCGAAAAAGGAGCCAAGAACCTTATTATTGGAAAAAATTTGCAGAATTTTTGAATCAGAATCGGGAAGTGTGTGTATAACAGATGGAGGGGAGGTAGACAAGAGGGGGTTCTAGAATTTTCTATGTTATTAGCGATATTCTCTAAGGGGAAACGCGCTCCATTGCCAACTTGGCTGAAATTTGAATTTTCAGCTTTCCCGCCGTTTTGAAACAGCGAAACATGTTTCGGTGGGTGCATGGACTCCTCGTGGACAATCGACTGCTGCCCGAGTTGTCCACGAGGAATCCACGCAATCACCAAAACATGTTTCGCTGTTTTCAAAACGGCGGGAAAGCTGAAAATTCAAATTTCAGCCAAGTTGGCATTGGAGCGCGTTTCCCCTTAGGGAATACCGCTAATAAAAATACAGGGAAAAAAAATAAGGAGATGATGTACAGAAAATTTGGAAGATATTGGGGATATGCTTGAGCTTTTGAGCCAAAAATTTTCGAATTTTTGACTCAAAAATTTGAAAATCCAAGGAAAAATTTTGAATTTTTAGGCAAAAATGTTAAATTTTAGTTCGAAATTTCGAGTTTTTGACTCAAAATTTCACAATTTTTCCCTCAAAAATGGTCATTTTTCACTCGAAATTCCCAATTTTCCACAGATTTCTCTGGTTTTCAGGGGATTTTTAAGCAATTTCCAAACAAAAAAAAACAGAACAAAAGAGGAAACAAGGATAAAAACGTATATATAAGATGGTGACCCGAATTATGCGAAGAGATCGGGTTTAGGATACAGAAAAATGGGGAAATAGGGGTCCGGTCAAAAATTTTAATGCTGAAAATGTGCAAAAATAGGTGGAGATCTCTGAAAATCGCTTTAAAACCTCGAAAATTGGCTTCAAAATGAGTAAAATCAAAAAGTGGGCAAAATCTCAGATTTTTGTCCATTTTAGAGCCATTTTTCAATGATTTAGACCGATTTTTGAGCATTTTTTACTGTGATTTTTGACGCATTTTTACACATTTCAAAGCAAGAAAATTTTTGAAGAAAAACAAGGAAAATTAGGTCAATATATAGAGAATTGTCTACTTTTTGAATCCCTTGAGAATCGGATAGATTTGTCCGAACGCGTCGTCAATATCCTTCTTCGTCTTGGCACCAGTGATGACGACCTGCAAAAAATTGAGAGTTTTTGTGAAAATTTAGGGAGTTTTCGGCCTAAAATTTGATTTCTTGGGTCCAAGAACTTCAAATTTGTTGATTTTCAGTGAATTTGAAGCGATTTTCGGGTGAAATTGACCATTTTTAGTGAAAATTGAGCATTTTTAGCCGAAAATGGACCGTTTTTGTCCAAAATTTGAGCATTTTTTGCAAATTTTAGCTCAAAATATGGCGAAATCTCTACCTTTCCCGAAACGAATATGAGCAAGACGACTCTCGGCTTGACCATTCGATAAATCAATCCCGGGAAGAGTTCCGGTTCGTAGGTACTGAACTGAGCGTGAGTGATGCAGAGGCCTTCGAGTTGAATCGGGAAACGCACGTCGCATGAGCCGACCATGTTTTGGACCTGGAAAATGGGAGATTTAGTGTGAAAAATGGTGAATTTTGGGGAAAATTTCATTATACCCCCCCCCCCCCACCCTGTTATGGGCCCCCACCATTTGGAATACCCCCCCACCCAGTGGAAAAGTGGGGGGCTATAAAGGTGGGGGCTCAAAATGAAATGATGAGTGCGGGGGGTTATACTGGAATCCAATAAGTCCCCCACCGTTGATTTGGGGGGTCATATTGGTATCCTTGGTAATCTTTCATTTAAGCCCCCCAACCTATTTCATTATACCACCCCAAACTGAATTTGTAATATAGCACCCCACCTGGGGGGTCTTATTGAAATGTGGGGGGTTATCTTGTAATGGAGGGGGGCTTTATTGAAATCTGTTAGGGCACCCCACCTTTTGCCTAAGCCTATTTTTCAGAAAAAGTGATCGCCTAAGCCTAAAATGCAGATAAAATAGGCCTAAACTAGAGTTTCGGACTATCCGAAGCCTATAAAACTAGTAGAAAACGAAAAAAGTGCGAAAAATTAGCAAAAAAGCTTGAAAAATGAGAAAAATAGGCCTAAAATCAACGAAAATAAAGAATTTTGAATGACTTGTTTACTTCAACATTTCGTTGCGTACGTTTGATACTCAGCCTGATAAACATTTTTATACCACCCCACCGGATGTGGGGGCTTATATTGAAATGGTGGGGGTCCTTATTGAAATCTTCTAGGTGGGGGGTCTTATTGAAATGGTGGGGGCCTATAGTGATATCTAAAATTGCCGTGGTGGGGGTGTATTCCGACGTTTATCTATGGGGGTGTATATTGAAATAGGCCGGGGGGCTATAATGAAATGATACCGAATTTTGAGCTAAAAATGGTTGATTTAAGCTCAATTTCTAACAAAAACGCTCAATTTTGGTAATCATTTATCAAATTTCTTCAAAAATCGACCATTTTGAGTAATTTTTGAGCCAAAAGTGATCAAATTGGAGCTGAAATGCATCAATTTTTGCTTAAAAAATGTCTATTTAGGTCAAATATGACGAATTTCCTGCTGAAAAATGTCCTTTTTAAGTAAAAATGGTTCATTTTGAGATAAAATTGGTCAGTTTCGAGTCAAAAGTAGTCGATTTTCAGCCAAAATCGATCAAATTTCAGTCAAAATGGTTGCATTCGAGCTAGAAATCTCCAATTTTAAGCAAGAATAGACGATGTTTAGTTGAAATTAGTCGATTTTATGTCAAAAATGATCAATTTCGAGCCGAAAACAGTAGTTTTTGAGCCAAAAATGAATCATTTTGGGCTAAAATGATCAATTTAAAGCAAGAATAGACGATTTTTAGTTGAATTTAGTCGATTTTATGTTAGAAATGATCAATTTTAAGCTAAAACTTGGTCAATTTTGAGCCAAAAACGAATCATTTAGGGCTGAAATGTATAATTTTGAGCAAAATATTGTCAATTTTGAGTCAAAATGTATCAATTTCAGGCTAAAACTTCGCAATTTTATGTTAAAAATGATCAATTTAGGGCTAAAATGATTTATTTTGAGCAAAAAATGATCAATTTTGAGCCAAAATGTATCAATTTTTGGTCTAAAATTGCCAATTTTAAACTGAAAAAGTGTCCATTTTTCCGAGAATCATCATTTTAAGCCAAATTTTCTCCAAATTTCGTCTAAAACCCACCATAAACTCTGTGAATTTCGCCTGAAATCCCAACTTTTGCACAATTCTCGCATATTTCCTCGCAGCCAGACGACTCGCTTCCTCCGATTTCGCTCCAGTGCACACCATTTTTCCGCTGGAGAAGATCAACGCAGTGGTACGCGGCTCGCGGATTCTCATGATCACCGCCGCGAAACGTTTCGGATTGTATTCGGCGTTTCTCGCGTGAAGGGCGATTTTTTTGAGATCCAACGGGACCCCCAGGTTTACTGTAGATACGATATTCTGAAGGGCGGGCATCGGGATGTCCAGTTGAGAGGCGGGAGTGGCTGGAATCATTGTGGCGGCGATGTTGCTGGCTGGAGGATGCATTAGGGCGTCCCTCTCGAAATTGTTATATGCCAGTGGGGTCATTGGGATGGCGAGATTCTGATAGGCGACGGATGGAGGGTTGATGTCCATGTTGTGATGGAGAACTGAGCCTGGATTACGGTCGGGGCCCACGGAGGCGGGGTTTATGTTGAGGTTGAGATTCGAGTTGGCCAGATGCGAGTGCATTTGCATTGAGGAGCCTTGCATGCCTGGAAATTTGGAATTTTAGGTTCAAAACTGCCTATATTTTCAGTCTAAAATCAGCTCAAAAATCGTATTTGCGGAGAGGAGGAACTTAAAATTGAGTTATTCTACTAGCGATATTCCCCAAGGGGAATCGCGCTCCATTGCCAATTTAGCTGAAATTTGAATTTTTAGCTTCCCCGCCATTTTGAAAACAGCGAAACATGTTTCGGTGGGTGCGTGGACTCCTCGTGGACAATTCGACTTCTGCCCGAGTTGTCCACGAGGAGTCCACACAACCACCAAAACATGTTTCGCTGTTTTCAAAACGGCGGGAAAGCTAAAAATTTAAATTTCAGCCAATTTGCGATAGAGCGCGTTTCCCCTTGGAGAATATCGCTAATAGTTATATTCAGTCTAAAAACGACTTATTTTTCTCCGAAATATCCTTTTAGCCAAAAATTTGAATTCTGAATCATGAAAAACTTCGATTCCGATGATTCTAGGTCAATTTTCGGCCATTTTAGAACAATTTTTAACTGAGAATCGCTTGTTTTATACCCTAAAATGGACTAATTTTTGCCCTAAATTTTTAATTTTTAGTTCAAAATTGACTATTTTTAGTTCGAAATCAGTACTGTTCAACCCAAATTTGATCATTTTTAGATGAAAATTGATAATATCCATTCCAAAATGGACCTTTTTCAGCTGGAATATAAGGATTCTTCGCTCGATTTTCAAAAATTGACATTTTTGACTCAAAATTGCTTATTTTTAACTTGAAATTGAACAAGCTTTAGCGAAAAATCGACCATTTTTTACCGAAATTAGCGTTTTCAAGCCTAAAATTGACTAATTTCTGCTCAAAATTGATGATTTTCAACTTAAAATTGATGCTTTTTGGCTTGAAATTTATGATTTTTTGGCCTGAACGAATTTCTAGACCAATTTTAAGTTTTTTTCCTTAGCTTCGGAGCCGATTTTCGTGATTTTATAGCGATTTTTGAGCTTTTTTATTCAAATTTTTGGCTTCTACACACATTTCTGCAAATTTTGAACTAATTCTGGTCAATGTTGAGCCAATTTTTGCAGTTTTTGAGCCATTTTCCTCTTTCAAAGCCTCAAAAACTCACTAAGCATCTGATGCGATTGCATTGGTTGAATCGACTGTATCGACTGTGGATTGACCATACTTCCGGGTCCAAGAATCGAATTGGGTCCCATCACCGAATTCGGTCCGTGTCCTGTGAGAATCGACGATGGACCACCGCCGAGCACCGAGTTTGGACCGCCGTGAGCCGGCGTCTCACCGCCCATCATTGAACGACTCGCCGGACTGTTCATGTTCATTTTTGATTGATGGTGCTTTTTCAGCTGATTTTGGTGATTTTTTGGAGGGGAAAGTCTGAAATTCAGGGAAACATTGGAATGGGGGAAAATAGGTGTAAAAACGAAGAAAAATGAGCCAAAAGTATGAAAAGTAAGACAATTTTGAAAGTTTCCGAAAAATATGAAAAACGGCGAGAGAAGAAGTAAAAGTGAAGTAACAATCAAGAAAAATCAAATTTTTCAGTTGGAAATTTTTGAATTTTTCTGGTGAAAATAGAGAAAAATATGAAGATTCCAGTTAAAAAGAGGACAATTTTTAAAGTTTCGAAAACAGGAAATTTTAAATTTTTGGCTCAAAAATAGGTATTTTTGGATTTTTTAGAGAAAAAATTTCAAGAAAGTTTGACTTGAAAATCTGAAAAATCGAGAAAAATTGAAAAAATGGAGAAAAAGGTAAGAAGAATCAAGCAAAAATAGGTAAATTTCAGTGATAAAAACACACATTTTCTAGAAAAAAACCCCGAAACAACGATTTTTTACTTTAAAAAATAACAAAAATGAGCACGAAAAATCAACAATTTTGAATATAAAAAATCAACAAGAAAATTTTTTAAAATCCTTCAAATCTTCCACAAATTCGGCGAATCCACCACCGGCACATGTCTCTCCAGAATCCCGCGTGGAGCATCAGTGTTGACTCCGACGGCTCGAATGATCTTCTCCTCGTGTTTCGGAGCGAATTTTCCGCCGAATTTCCCGCGGCGCGGCTTCTTTGGCTCTGGTTTGGCTCCAGCTCCCTCCTCATCGTCGTCACCGTCCTGGAAAGATGAAATTTGAGTTGAAAATGGCTCAAAATTATTCGAAAAGGGGCCAAAATTGGTCAAAATGGTCAGAAAGTGGACAATTTCGGTTCAAAAATTATCATTTTTTCACTCAAAATTGCCAACTTTTGTCTCCAAGTTCTCACCTGAAGCTTTCGATACTTCTCCGCCTCGCCATCCTCTCCTCCAAACGATTTTGACATGTTAACCGAAAACAGTTCATCAGAGCAACGGAATCGAACGTAGGATTCGACCTTCTGAAGTGTCTTATCCACGAAATGAGCACGCTTTCGGACACTTTGATTCCAGTGGTGCTGAAAAAAATTAGAGGGGTTTTGAGGGGGATTTTGAAGGTAAAATTGACTAAAAATCGTAATTTTTGAGCCATTTTCTCAACTTATGATTAAAAATTGGCCAAAGTGAAGCCGGAAAGATTCAAACCGAAATTGGCCGAAATTTGGTGATTTTTGAGCAATTTTCGACTATCCATAAGTCAAAATTGGCTTATTTTTATCTGTTTTGAGCTATTTTAGACAAAATCGGCAGTTTTTAAAGCATTTTTTTTGCCACATTTCGGGTCAAATGGGCCAAAGTTCAGCTATATTAATGATTTTTGACTCATTTCCAGCAAATTTTTGACCTAAAATACGCATTTTTGCCTCACTTTCTGGCATTTACCTGCAACAACTTCATCTCCCAAAGACTCGACTCCAGTGCTTTTGTCTTGTGCAAATCCGTCTCCGTATTATCAAATGGATCATCGTAGACCGTCTGCGGTTGCTCACGATGCACCAAATCGGAGCAATTCGGGTGACGAATCACTAGATTTCTAATGAGACCCAGGATTGGCTCCTGAGCATCGATTGGAGCCAGGAGGAGGCAACGAGAGAGACGTTTTAGGAACGAGGCGACGATGTAGGTGGGGATGTGGCTGAAAATAGGGGGAAATTTAGGTTTTAAAAGCTGAAAATTTGATGGAAAATGATCGAAATTAGGCGAAAATTCGTCAAAAAGTGCTTTGAAAGTCAAAAAAAGGCTTTGAAACTGTTCTTTGAGCATTTTCCAGACAAATTTTCACTCAGAAATGACCGAAATCGCTCAATTCTGAGCCAGTACGATGTTGACCAATTCTAGGCCAAAATTGACTGATTTTTGAAGATTTGAGACCATTTCTCTTCATTTTTCCTTCATTTTTCCCTTACGTCGACGACAAAAAGCTATCCAACAGCGACAGAATCGACTCCTTTTGGCTCATGTACAGGAGAGATGGGTTGGTCAACGAGTAGACTTTGTCGTAGAACTTCGGGTACTCGCTGTAAAAAATCTGTTTTTGGCATTAGATTTCAAAAATGCTCTGAAAAAGACGCTTAAAAATGCTCTGAAATCATTAAAAAGTGCAATTTTGAGCTAAATTTGACCATTTTCAGCTAAAAATATGAACTTTTTAGCTAAAAATGCGAAATTTTGAGTTAAAAATAATCAAATTTCACTCGAAATGTATAATTTTTGCCTGAAAATTAATGAATTTTGGCTCTAAATAGAGAAATTTCCGCTCAAAAATAGCCGATTTTCACTCAAATTCTATCATTTTAAGCTTAAAATCGACCTTTTTACCCTAAAATTGTCCAATTTTAAGACAAAAAAAGGCAGATTCTTCATTTTTGAGCCAATTTTCTGGGTTTCCGAGCGAGTTTTACACTTTCCAGAATCAATTTTCGATGTTTTTGAGTGATTTTTGAGCTTTTTCACACGTTTTAAGGCCTAAAAACGAACAAATTATGCTCCGAAATGAGTCTAAAAATAGCGCCAAGGGACAAAATTCCATGATAATCCGATTTGTCGAACATTCGGAAGAAGAAATCCGCGGATTTGAATGGGGTCTTCAGATTGCGAATCACGTTTTCGGTGATCCATGGAATCAATTTCAGTGTTATTTTATCGGAAATCTGTCCGTTCATCAGTGCCATCCACACATTATCGTAGTCCGTCGCAATCCATGTTAGCTTCTTTTTCTTCATATTTTTATCGTTGAATGGCGTACGGACACAGAATTGACGGAAGAGGGGCTTCGTGACTCGATTCGTTGGATGAGGAATGAAGGAGAGGAAATTGAAGAGATTGAACCAGGCGGATGAACGGGAGTCTTTTAGGTTCTGAAAATTGGCTGTTTTGAGGGAAAATGGAGCAAATTTGATGTAAGAAGGGGAATTTTTAGCTGAAAATCGTGTATTTTAGGCTAAAAATGGTCGATTTTGAGTTGAAATTGATGAATTTTGAGCTGAAAATCGTGCATTTTAGGCTAAAAATGGTCAATTTTGACATGAAATTGATGAATTTTGAGCTGAAATTGATGAATTTTGAGCTAGAATTGATGAATTTTGAGCTAGAATTGATGAATTTTGAGCTGAAAATCGCGCATTTTAGGCTGCAAATGGTCAATTTTGAGTCAAAATTAGTGAACTTTGAGCTCCAAAAGTGCCATTTTTTGCTCAAAATCGACGAAAACAGCCACTTTCGACTGAAATTTGGGGAATTCAAGCCTAAACATGGTCATTTTAAAACTTGAAATTTGCAGTTTTTAGCTACAATTGCAGCTTTTTACCTCAAAATTTAACAGATGTGGGTCGATCTGCACGATTTTTAGTGTGAAATCGACCTTTTTAACTCGAAATTGGCCATTTTTGACTCGAAATTGATTATTTTAAGCTGAAGAAAGTCAATTTTTGCACTAATTGGTCTATTTTTAGCTCAAAATTGTCGATTTTGAGCAAAAATTTAATCAAATTTAGTTCAAAATGCATTATATTCAGCTCAAAATTGATATTTTTGATGAAACATTCAATTTTTTCGCTCAAAATAGGCCAGCTCGAACTCGAAATCAATCATTTTTGTTCAAAAGTCATCAGTTTTGTCTTAAAATTAGCCATTTTAGGCTAAAAAACCATCGCTTTCAGCTGAAAATCAGTCGATTTAGCCTAACATCAACTGGTTTACGCTCAAAAGTGACCAATATTCGAAAATTCAATGCTAAATCTCAAAAATTTACGATTGAAGTAGGGAATTTAGGCTAATTCGAATGAAAAAAAGGTGATTCTTCTGTTGTAGGCAGTAAATAAGTGTGACTCAATTTTGAGCTAAAATGATTTTTGGAGTTAAAAAAATCAAATCGAATTTTTTGGCAATTTTTGAGAAATTTTTCAACTTTATATTTTTTTTCAAGCATAAACAATCACTAACATTAATAGACTTGACCAACTCTTGCGAGATATAATGAAAAACATCGTAACGTCCGAAAATCTTCGAAATTCCACGCAACACTGGCTTCTGAACTCGTTTCGCGCCGAGCAAGTACTGACAGAAACCGCTGATAATCGATTTCAACGACTTCGTCGGCACAATATCCCCAGTTTTCGCATCTTTTTCGAACAATTTCAACGATTTCAAATACTTCTGAATGTCTTCCGGATACTCGGAGTCGTGAAGAAACTTTGCGAACTCGATGACCGACTTGTGAGGCGGTTCGGCACGTTCCAACTCGTAGTTTGTGTCGATATTATCGACGATTTCCTCGTCAGAGTCCTCTTCTGAGTGATTTTCCTGAAAATTTAAAAATATATTTATTTTTGGATTTTTCTAGGTTTTCCGTACCTCCTGCTTGTCACCGGACTCGAAAAATTGATCCAAGTCGTCCTCCATAACCTATAAATTTTGAAAATTTCTTTAAAAATCCGGAAAAATCCAATAAAAATGAAGATTTTCAGCCTAAAATTCCGATGGCTCTGGAAAAAAATGAGGTGGCGTCGACTCTGATGTCTCTGCGTCCCGTGGTGTTTGCACACATTTGCTTACCGTACGCTTTTCGCCGCGACGCGCGCCAAAAAATAATGCAACAATAGACACCAGCCCATCGATTTTCGAAGCGAATTCTTTTGGGATTTTCGACGAAAATTCGAGAGAAAACTTGATTTTTAATGAAGAAAAACATGAAAAATAACATAAAAATAGGCCTTGACCCTTCAGAATTGACTTTCAAACAATTTCACAAGTGTAGGATCAAAGATTTGGAAATTGGCTGGAATTCCCAAAAATCAATATTTTCAAATTCACCTGCTTCAATTTTCTACCTCCAGAACACTGAATATTCGTTAATTTTCTCCTTGTAATTTTGAGAAATTTCAAAAATTTTAGGTTTTTTACTTTTGACCATTTTGGAGTTCCTAAAAATTGAAAATCAATATTTTAGACTATTTTTGGGTTATTTTCGATAGATTTCGTTGAAAGAATGTTGAAAAACAAGTTGGTTTAGACTAGAAACCTAGGGAAATAAGAAATTTTTGAGTTTTTAATTTTTGGATTTTTCAAATTTTCTGGCTTAGTTTTTAAAAAACTCATCATAGTTATCCCAGAAATCATAATTTTTAGGCTAGAAACATAAGGAAATTCAATATTATCGAGTTTTGAAATTTTAGGATTTTTTGATTTTTCAATTGTCCCCCTTTCTCATATCATTTTCGTCCAATTTCTCCAATTTTTGGCTCATTATGACCCAAAAATTCCACTTTTTTCATTACAGAATGTCTCAAATGGAGTTCCCAAGTGTCTTCGTGGAAGACATGGGTCTCCTGGCGATCGGAACACTGAAACTCAGCGAGAAAGAATTGAGCTTCCGAGCCGAGAAGGGCGGAAAATCGGTGAAAATTCCTGGAGGTGATATCGAAGGATTGAAGTGGCAGAAGTTGGGAAATAAACCAGGACTTCGTGTTGGTGTCAGTGATGGTGCTGTTCATCGATTTGGAGGGTTTAAGGATACGGTAAGGGAGATTTGAGGTGGAAACCAAAAAAAACCTCAAAATTGAGCAAATGTAGCCAAGTTTGAGCTAAAAATCATTATTTGGGTATAAAAATGGCTTATTTTTAGCCAAAAATGGTCAATTTTAACCCAAAAAATCACAATTTTGACCCTCAAAAAACATCAAATTTTCAGGACCTGGAGCGCCTCCAAAAATTCGCCGACGTCACCTGGAACCAGTCCATCGAGCAATCAAACCTCTTCATTAAAGGCTGGTCGTACGGTAACGCAGAAGTCAAGGGAAGGAATATCGAATTCTCCTGGGAGGACAAGCCAATCTTCGAGATTCCGTGCACCAACGTCTCCAATGTGACCGCCAATAAGAACGAGGCGGTTCTCGAGTTTCATCAGAATGACAACGCTCAAGTCTCGCTGATGGAAATGCGATTCCATATGCCTGTTGATGCGGAGAACGAGGACGACGTAGATAAAGTGGAGGAGTTCAAAAAGGCGGTGCTGGCGTTCGCTGGGCTCGAGGCGGAGACGGAGCAGCCTATCGTACTCCTCACGGATATTTTGTGCACTACACCACGTGGAAGATACGATATCAAGGTGTATCCCACCAGTATTGCCCTTCATGGAAAAACCTACGACTACAAGATTCCTATCAAATCCATCAATCGGCTGTTCTTGGTGCCACATAAAGATGGGCGGAGCGTATTCTTTGTGCTCTCGTTGAATCCACCAATTCGACAGGGACAGACGAGATATAGCTATTTGATTATGGACTTTCCCAAGGATGAGGAGCAAGAGTTGGAGTTGTCGTTGACGGAGTAAGGGTTTTTGGGGTTTGCGTCCAAAAAGACGATTTCCCGGTCATTTTGATCCATTTTTCATAAAAATTTTGTATTTTGAGGTGTTTTAGGGTAAAATGAGCAATTTTGAGCTTGAAGAGATGATTTTATGCTGTAATTGGTTGATTTTGAGCGAAAAATAAGCGTTTTGGAGCCAAGAACGTTAATTTTCAGATTGAAAATCGTTCAATTTGAGCCAAATATAGTGCACTTTGATCCAAAAATAGTGAATTTTCAACCAAAAATACCCAATTTTGAGATAAAAATTGACAAATAGTCAGTTTTATGCGAGAAACGGTGAATTTTGTCTTAAAAGTCATAAGTTTTTAGCAAAAAGTTGTCTTTTTTAAGGCTAAATGTTCTATTTTAAACAAAAAATGTTAGATTTTAAGCTGAAATTATTCATTTCCATTCGAAATTCAGCTATCTGACTATCTTTTGCTTCAAAAACATTGTTTTTAGCTTAAGAATTGTTCAATTTGAGCCAAACATTGCCACTTTCATACCAAAAATTGTCAAAATCTAGCGGAAAACACTCTTTTTCTAGCTAAAAATGATGCTTATCAAACTAAAATCCAAATTTTCAGTGACCAATTGGAAGAATCAAACGGCTCCCTTCAACGCACGATGGACGGTCCCATCTACAAAACCGTCTCCGCCATCTTCAAATCCGTTTGCAATCTGAAAATCACCGAACCCGGAAAATTCATCGGACACTCTGGCACCCCAGCTATCCAATGTACTCATCGTCAGAATCCTGGATTACTGTACCCCCTGGAGAAAGGATTCTTGTTCATACACAAACCCGCAATGTATCTCCGTTACGAAGACGTCAGCTCTTGTCATCTGGCTCGTTCGGATGGCGGTACAGTAACCCGTACGGTAGACTTTGAGGTTGATATGAAGTCGGGCGGACCCATCATCTTCAATGCGATGGAGAAGGAGGAGAACAATAAACTGTTCGATTTCCTGAACAAGAAGAGTATCAAACTGAGGAATCCGGCGAGAGTTGATACCCGCGCAGAGTCTTCTGACGATGAAATTGATCCGTATAAGGCGGCGGTGAAGGCTGAGGGACGACAGAAGGAGGAGGATTCTGATGACGAGAGTACCGATGAAGACTTCGATTTGGATAAGGAGTTGAAGGCGAGAAAGGTTAAGGATAAGGATTCGTCGGAGGGGTCCGCGTCAGAACCGGATGATGAGTACGATTCAGGATCCGAGCAGGATTCCAGTGGTACTGGAGAATCTGAGCCGGATTCTGAAGAAGATGTGCCGTCGAAGAAGCGAAAATCCGAGGGGAAACCGAAGCGAGAGAAGAAGGAGAAAAAGGAGAAGAAGGAGAAGGAAGGAGGCAAGAAGGGAAAGAGAGAGAAGGATCCGAATGCTCCGAAACGCGCACAATCCGCGTATTTCTTGTGGTTCACAGCGAATCGGCTGTCGTTGAAGGAGGATGGAGACGGGGTGGCGGATGTGGCGAAGAAGGGCGGTGCGAAGTGGAAGACGATGAGTGCCGAGGATAAGAAGGTGGGGAATTTAGATATTTTGAAGCCTGAAAGCCTGAAAGCCCTAAAATTGATCTAAAGCGCTTCAAAAATAGCCTTAAACCCTTAAAAATGGTCCAGAAAACCCAAAATTAGGCCTGTAAACCTGGTCAATGAGCTGAAAGTGATGAAAAATAGCCGAAAAATGACCTGAAAATGATGATTTAGATGGATTTTAGGCTAAAAATAGGCTTAAAATTGTAATTCTTAGGCCCGGAAACTTCATTTTCGATAATTTTTGTTTGATTTCGAGCCATTTTGAAGTGAAATTGAACAATTTTGGACTAAATATGACTATTTCCAGCTTAAAAATAACCATTTCCGGTGAAAAATCAAGGTTTTTAACTAATTTTTGGGTCAAAAATAGGTATGGAATTACGTTAAAAAAATTGATCAGTTTTTTGTCAAAATCCACATGGAAATCTCAAGGTTCTTCCTATCCCAAAGCCCAAAATTAACCAATTTTCTTCCAGGAATGGGAAGCCAAGGCTGAAAAAGACAAGGCTCGCTACGACGCGGAGATGAAGGAGTACAAGAAGAGTGGAGGCGGAGCCACATCGAAATCCTCCTCATCATCCAAAAAATCGTCTGGACCATCCACTTCCAAGGCCATCTCAAAGGAATATATCAGTGATTCAGATGACACTGACGATGAGGATGAGAAGCCGAAGAAGAAGGAGAAGAAGGCGGCGCCGAAGGAGGAATCTGATGAGGAGGAAGAGGAATCCGATGCCGATGGATCCGAGGAATCTGAGGAGGATTCGGACTAAATATTTCGTTAATTTTCGCTGTTTTTATCAATATAATACTCACAAATTAACCCCTCAAATTATCTTGTTATATTAGCGATATTCCCCAAGAGAAAACAAATTTGAATTTTCAGCTTTCCCGCCGTTTTGAAGACAGCGAAACATGTTTTGGTGGGTGCGTGGACTCCTCGTGCACTATTCGACTGCTGCCCGAGTTGTCCACGCACCCACCAAAACATACCTCGCTGTTTCAAAACGGCGGGAAAGCTGAAAATTCAAATTTCAGCCAAATTGGCGATGGAGCGCGTTTCCCCTTGGGGAATATTGCTAATATCTATCATTGTCTGAGAGGGAAAATGAGAAAATTGGCCTTAAAATTTGGAAAAAATCGCTGATTTTGAGCCAATTTCGTAGAAAAAATCACGAAAATATTCTTCGATTTGCAGCTGAAAATTCGAAAAATTGATGAAATTCATCTTTTTTTTTTCAATTTTTCACCATTTTTTCCTATTTTCCGAGCCAAAAATTCTCGATTTTTCCCCCTTTTCCCCTACTAAAAATATCTCATGTCCCATTTTTTTCGCAACTTTATATCATCATTCCCCCCGTATCTCATAAATTGTCTGCACCCTCATTTTCATTTTTTCATGTCGAATTTTTCTGAAATTTTTGTGATTTTTGAAGTTAAAAAATCGCATTTTCATGATTTTTTTCTCAATTTCTCTGGAGCTTTTTGGGTTTTTAGCCCATTTTCTATCTTTTCCCCCTATTTCCCCCCTCCCCTCTGTGAATCCGCATTTCCAGATGTCCTCGTCATTGTCCGACCTGTTGGGGCAACCCAATTTGCTGCATGTGACGGACGGCTCATCGCTGGTTGAAGGAACCGAAGGAATCGAGGGAACTCGGGTGGTGAAGAGTATCGCCGAGGCTAGACGTGAGTTTGAAAAAAATGAGCTGGAATCGAAAAATAAGCTGAAAATCATGAAATTTCGACAAAAATAACCCAAAAATGATGAAATTTGTGCGAAAAACTGAGCAAAATGAATCGAAAATGTTAAACTTTCAACTGATTCGATCAATTTCCAGCTAAAAATGAACAATTTTGAGAGCTCATAAGATAAAAATGATACATTTTGGGCGAAAAATGTTAAATTTGAGCTAAGAATCGTGAGTTTTCAGTCAATGATAGTCTTTTTTAATTCGAAAATGGTCAATTTTGATTCGAAATCAGTCTGTTTAGATAAAATAAATCAGTTTTAGTTGAAAATTGACGATTTTTGAGCTAGAAATACCGAAATTTCTGCTATTTTGAGCTCATCTAGGCTTCAGAATACTCCAAATTTTGCGAAATTCCCCCTCCCGAAATCCACGTTTTTTTCCAGAACTCCGCGATTCGGAACTCGACGAGGTGGCGCATGCGATCATTCAAGTGCAGGAGACGGAGCTGCTCGCCGAAGTCTGCAATACGGTATTCGATGTGATGGCTCAGAACGGACAGGTCGTCGTCTTCTCGAAAGATCTCACTGTCGCTCATCGAAAACTTCGCATCGCCGGATTCCGTGTCACCGAAGAGGCGAAGGAGTGGCCGGCGCGTGGTGTGAAATCG
Organism: Caenorhabditis sinica; assembly: GCA_963932045.1. NCBI lineage: Eukaryota > Metazoa > Nematoda > Chromadorea > Rhabditida > Rhabditidae > Caenorhabditis > Caenorhabditis sinica. The sequence goes on from OZ009943.1 coordinate 19,101,608, forward strand.
GTGAATTTCGGAGAGAAAGTCGAGTTGAAGTTGGGAAATATTGGAGATGATGAGCTTGTCGATGAGGATGGACTGCTTCAGGTAAATTTGAAAAAAATCGGGTTAAAATTTGGCCTGAAATCAAGGAAATTAGGTCAATTTTAGTTCAAAGTTGACTATTTTTAAAGGAGAAATCCGACCAAAAAATATAAATTTCTTTAAAACACGTAGAAAGGTGTGTAGATTCTAAAAATCATGATGAAAATTCCTAAAAATTGCTCTAAAATCCCGAAAAATGGCTTCAAAATGAGCAAAAATCGCAGAAGTTGTATCCGGTGGCCGTGGCCGAATTTTCCGAAAAGGGGCGGAGTCAGCCAGTCGTGCGGCAGCCAATCACTGCGCTCGGCTCCGCCCCCTTTTTGGTAAACTCGGCCACGGCCACCGGATACAACTTCTGCGATTTTTGCTCATTTCGGAGCCATTTTTCGGCGCTTTATAGCGATTTTTGAGCATTTTCATTATGATTTTTCGAATCTACACACATTTTTACGTATTTTAAAGCAATAAAAATTTTGGTCGGATTCCTCCTTTAATTTGTGGAAAAATGGAAGAATTTTGATTCAAAATAGGTCATTTTTGACTCAAAAATTGACTGTTTCTAGCTCAAAAATGACCATTTTGAACTCAAAATTCATCAATTTTGGGTGGAAATCGAAGGATTTTGGCTTACAATCGTCTATTTTTAGCTCAAAACTATCAAAAAATTGACCGATTTTATCTCAAAACTCGTCAATTTTGGGTTAACATGGACCATTTTTAGCTGAAGGATCGACTGAAAATGGACCAATTTTCGGAGAAAATTCTCGAGTTTCGAACGAAAAAAGGTCTCTCTGGCTCAAATTTTGTCATTTTCCACTCAAAATTATTAGCGATATTTCTCAAGGGGAAACGCGCTCCATCGCCAATTTGGCTGAAATTTGAATTTTCAGCTTTCCCGACGTTTTAAAACAGCGAAACATGTTTTTGTAGGTGCGTGGACTCCTCGCAGACAATTCGACTGCTGCCCAAGTTGTCCACGAGGAGTCCACGCACCCACCAAAACATGTTTCGCTGTTTTCAAAACGGCGGGAAAGCTGAACATTCAAATTTCAGCCAAATTGCGATGAAGCGCGTTTCCCTTTGGGGAATATCGCTAATAGCATTTTTCAGCCGTTTTTTGGCTATTTTTACCCCAATTCCCATTTTTTTCCAGGAAGAGGACTTCGAGAAGCCGACCGGTGATCAACTGAAGGCTGGCGGATGCGGACCCGATGATCCGAATAAGAAGAAACGCGCGTGCAAGAACTGCAATTGTGGACTCGCCGAGCAGGAGGAGGCGGAGAAAATGGGCAAGATTGCCGAGGCACCGAAGAGCTCGTGTGGAAATGTAAGGAGAAGACAAAATGTAGAGGAGATTCTGGAGAAGCTGAAGATTTGGAAAATTGAAAAATTTGGAAAATCTGGAGATTTTGGAACCCGGAGTTTGGCTGCTTTGGCTTAAAACTGCTAAATGGAGCCTACATTTCAAGATTTTTCGGGTCAAAGTTGGCCATTTTTAACGGAACATGAGCTATAAAATTGACATTTTTGACTCAAAATTGATCATTTTGGCCCGAATTTCATAATTTTTGGTGAAAATAGGTCATTTTTACATGAAAATGCATCAATTTCTGCTCACAAAAGGCATTTTTCCCATCGAAATGAACCTATTTTGGATTTTAAAACTTTTTTCTTTAAAAATCTAAGATTGTCGTCACAAATTTTGACATTTTGTGCTCAAAATTAGTGTTAGTATTAGCGATATTCCCCAAGGTTGAATGCGCTCCATTGCCAACTTGGCTGAAATTTGAATTTTCAGCTTTCCCGCCGTTTTGAAACAGCGAAACATGTTTTGGTGGGTGCGTGGACTCCTCGTGGACAACTCGGGCAGCAGTCGAATTGTCCACGAGGAGTCCACACAGCCACCAAAACATGTTTCGCTGTTTTCAGAACGACGGGAAAGCTGAAAATTCAAATTTCAGCCAAGTTTGTCCAAAATCCCAAAACCCCTATAATTCATCATTTCTTCTCTTTTCAGTGCGCTCTCGGCGACGCGTTCCGTTGTGCCACGTGTCCATATCTCGGTCAGCCACCATTCAAGCCAGGAGAAACTGTCAAACTCTCATCAGTCGACGACTTCTAAGAAATACAACAACACCAAATGCATTCCATTCAGTCCCCGCCCTCCAAAACACCAACCAGAACCCTCTACAATCCTTTTTTTTCGATTTTCACCCCCATTTTTTCCCGATTTCCCCCCTCGTTTCCATCGCCATCCCGTCGTTTTCCCTGTTCTTTTTTTTCCTCGAAAATTCTGATTTTTCTTAACCTCTATTTTGCTTTTTTCGCCCCTTTTTTGTCTATCAGCTTTTCCCCTCTATTTTTCCCCCTTCCTTTCGCTTAGAATTTTAATTGTTTCTTCGTTTTTTTCTTTCGCCATTTTTTTGTGTCCTGAAATCGAAGTTTTTGGATATTTTTGTGAAGATTTTTAAAGAAGAATGAGGAAACAATAAAACTGCTAGTGTTTTTTGGTTGGTTGGAGTTTTAGGAGAATCGAGGAAATGTGGGAATGAGCGATGGAGATTCGGGCGGATTCTGGAATTTTCAGAGGCTGAAACTGAATAATTCTGAGAAGGGAAACGCGCTCCATCGCAAATTTGGCTGAAATTTGAATTTTCAGCTTTCCCGCCGTTTTGAAAACAGCGAAACATGTTTCGGTGGGTGCGTGGACTCCTCGTGGACAATTCGACTGCTGCCCGAGTTGTCCACGAGGAGTCCACGCAAACACCGAAACATGTTTCGCTGTTTTCGAAACGGCGGGAAAGCTGAAATTTCGAATTTCAGCCAAATTGGCGATGGAGCGTTTCCCCAAGGGGAACATCGCTCATAAGATTTTAAAATTCTACGATTTCCCTGAAATTTCTAATTCGGCAACCTTGAAATTCATAAAAACCGAACTACGCCTTTTTTAAAAAGTGTCACTATTAGGAATTTCGAGTTTCAAAAACATTGAAATCTATGAATTTTCAAATTCTGAAACTCGGAAACTTTTGAACTCCAAAAACTTATATTCAGGAAGAGGCTACAAATGCTAACATTAATTTAATAGATGCTCAATTTCTCTTCTATATCTTTGTCTTTAAAATGATATACATACATATTATGTAGTCTTGAAATTACGAACAAAAAAAACTATAATTGAAACTTCGAAATTTGAATTCTTAAAATTTTGAGCATAGAGTTTTGGGTGGATCCTGAAATTTTCAGTGTCTGAAATTCTGAATAATTATTAGGTTACCGAATAGATCAGAGATTTTTTTTTATATTCTGTAGTTTTGTAGTTTGTAGTTACTCCAAAAAAGAAACCTGATCATTGACCACCAACATCCCTAACATGATTCTATCTCTTTTTTTCATTATCATTGCATTCACCATTTTATTAGTTTTTAACATTATGATTCTAGAGTTACTAATCTAGAATGTTCATCAGATTCATTTAGATAATAATCTTACCCCATGCCAAGGGGGTCTCATACCAAGGGGGTCAAGGCGACATTATTTTCGGCTACAGGACGTTTTGTCACAGGTCATTTTACAACTACGACATTTCGCAACTCACTTCCATTTCGCAACCGCGACAATTCGCAACCAAAACATTTCGAAACTGGACGTTTGGCAACCAGTCGTTTCGAAACTCTATGAACGAGTCCACTTTAAGTTCATTAAGGTTCTATGGGATTGAGGGTATCGGGAACTATTCCAGGTTACAATCTTCATTTGGAAAGTTGTGATTTTAACGGGAACTTTCTACAAAAATCCTGGATTTCATGGTTTCGAAATGGCGTGGTTGCGAATTGTCCCGGTGGCGAAATGACCGGTAGCGAAATGTTGCAGAATGTCTCTTTTCTTTTCTGAACCTCTTCTGAACCGTCTGATGACGTGACGTCATCAGAATCCAAATCGTTATCACCTCCATATCGGAAACAAGAATTCCCCTCTCTAGTCACGTGGTGATGGGGGAGTTTCTTCATCCCGATGGCGACGAAATACAATACAGAAATATTCTTCAGAATAGACAAGTTCTTCTTGTCTATCTCTATCTTTCCATCACCCCCCCCCCCCCCCCCACAGACCGACCGATTATATGACATGTATCGGCACGTACATCACTTTGCGTCGTCCTTTTTTTCTCTGCGTCTCCACTTTTTTCTCGCTATTTTTTATTGTCATCCACTTTTTTTCCACCATCGTTTCCCGAAAGACCACGTGCTAGTATAGTCTATAGTCTACAGTTTGTATATTCTACATCGGAAAAAAGTTCTGGAACACATAGACTTCGGACCTTTTGGTCCTAGTCCTCCTCTTCCTTTCACCATCTGCGTCTCTTCTCCCTCTCTTTTCTCAACTAGTATTTTTCTCTGCGTCTCTCATTATTCCTCACTCTCTCGTCTCTCTCCGGGATGCACTCAATTCTTTTGCACAGCTCAGGGGCCCCCCTCACTGCACAAACACGCTCTCGCACACGCGCAACTCACACGGATGAAGGGAAGAAATTGGGAGAGAGAGAGAGAGAAAAAATAGTGGAGAAACCTTTTTGCTTTTTACTTACTTACTCTTTTTTTTATTGTTTAAATGGTTTTTTTGCTTTTGTTTTTTTGGCTGACTGATTTTATTGGGGATGGATTTGGAGTGACGTAGTTTTGGATTAGTAGTTAGGATTAAGGGGTGAGCTAGCATTTATTGTGAAAAAATTTTGCAAAAATGTTGAGGAAAGCCTAAAAAGGCGGCCTTGACAAATGTTTTTCCGTTTTTTTTTTCGAGCAATTTTTTTTGGAAATCTCGGTATAGTGGTTGCGATTAATCTTGCCAGTTTTTTCAAACATTTGATTATTTGTTTAATCTTGGCCGTTTTTCTGCTACTTGAAATATTTAATGTTGAAAATTTTATGGGTCAGAAAACTTGATAAAATTCTATACTTGTTTTTCGATTCCAAGAATCAAGTTTTTTATGGAAAATCCGATAGACAGCCTTTTCCAGATGCGTTAAAATCCAGTTATCAAATATGATCCCTTGGAGATTTTGCGGAAATTCGATTTTCGTCTATATCAGAGAATTTCATATCCCAACAAAGTAGTAAACTTCAGTTTTTTTTGGAAGTAGAAATATTTCAAATCTCAATTTTATATTTATCTGATTTTGATATGCTACAGTACCGGTCATAATGATATTTGTTTTCGTCATTTTCAGTTGACAAAGGTAAACTTTGAGTGGCTGAAAAACTCATTCAAAGTAGTTATTTTTGTTTGAAATTTTGAAGGTATATGAATCTAACCTTGAACTTTTATTTTGTAGTTGACAACTTTTTTGTATCTTTTCAATCAAAAAAGTTATGCTCAGAAACCTATGCCAAATTTTGCTCGATTTCAGTGGTAATTCTCAAATTTTTTGAGCTTTTTTCGACGGGCCATATCTTGGCAGAGCGAACTTGTACAAAAAAGTTGTCAACTACAAAATTAAAGTTCAAGGTTTGTTTGATACACTCTCAAACTTTCAGACAAAAAAAGCGACTTTGAAGAACTTTTTCACCTACTCAAAGTTGACGTTTTTCAACTGAAAATGACGAAAACGAGTATTAATATGGCCGGTACTGTAGATATCCGGTAAAAAGTAACTAACACTTTTAAACTAAAACTTTTATAAAATCCATGGATAGAGCACGTTAACATACTTGCTTCTCCACTATATATGCTTCTGAGTTTCTTAAGACCAAAGAATTAGAAACTTGTGCAGCTTTTGTTACCGTGTCCCTTCAATCCCTTCACAATCAAAACCAGTTCAAAAAATCGAATCCATCTCTCATCCCATCCATCTCGAGAAGACCCTATGTCTTCTCTGCTATCACCACCCCCTTTCCCTCCAAAATCATATTATCAGACCACTCTCTAATGTTTGTGTTATCAATCGTTTCCTTTTCTCCATCTTCTTCTCCCTATTTTCCTTCCCATCACCAACCGTTTCATGATCATCACAATACAAAAATATGTATGTCTTCTTTTCCACTCTTTCACACTTTTATAATGTTTTTTTTCTCCTGTCCTGGCAGTGTCATCCTCGTCGTCCTTGTTCTTCTCTCCTAAAGTTGCCTTATCTTTTCTGTCACGGTATTCAATGATGATAGTTCTCTGAAACTTATCGATTGATTTTGTGACTTTTTCCTCTTTGCTGACAATATCGTTAGTTGAGTGTTGTTTGAAATCCTGCTTCAGTTTTTGACCCAGATTTGAAGGCGCATGTTTCATTTCAACAGTTCTCCTTAAAAGGAGGACTCCGATCAAAAAATTTTATTGCTTTAAAATACGTAAAAATGTACGTAGATTCCAAAAATCACTATAAAAAACTCAAAAATCGCTCTAAAACCCCGAAAATTGGCTTCAAAATGAGCAAAAATTGCAGAAGTTGTATCCGGTGGCCGTGGCCGAGTTTTCCAAAAAAGAGGCGGAGTTAGGAAATGAGCGTCTTTGCAATCGTGAGGGAGCCAATCACTGCGCTCGGCTCCGCCCCTTTTTTGGGAAACTCGGCCACGGCCACCGGATACAACTTCTGCGATTTTTGCTCATTTCGGAATGGCAGAAGTTGTATCCGGTGGCCGTGGCCGAGTTTCCCAAAAAAGGGGTGAAGTCAGGCAATGATGGTCTTTGCAGTCGTGAGGCAGCCAATCACTGCGCTCGGCTCCGCCCCTTTTTGGGAAACTCGGCCACGGCCATCGGATACAACTTCTGCGATTTTTGCTCATTTCAGAGCCATTTTTCTGGGTTTTAGAGCGATTTTAGAGCCTTTTCATTATGATTTTTGGAATCTACGCACGTTTTCACGTATATTAAAGTATTACAAATTTTAGGTCGGAGTCCTCCTTTAAAAGCGATTACAGTAGTAACCTTCCATTTTCCCATATTCTTCTCGTGGTGAGACCATAAGAGCCAAACCTCACATGTGCGCCTTTGAACATACGTTTGGTAATATAGAGTTAGGGCGGAGGCAAAAGTTATATTTAATATTTGTCCATGAGAGTAACAGCGTGCCTACTGCCTAGTGCACTCGCCTCCATACTCCGAAAAATTGAACGAAATTGAATTGCAATCGGATTAACACACGGAATGTTGGAGAAGTTGCGGGGGGGGGGGGGGGGGGCATAGTGGGCATAATATGGAGTTTGTGTGTGACTGACCCCAACTTTTTTTTTGAATGTGACTTGTTGGAAGGATTTGGTGGTATGCTGACCAGTAGGAATTTCGTTTTTTGAAAGCTTATGATCCATATATGAGCGTATAGAATTACAGTACCGGCCATGATGATATTCGTTTTCGTCATTTTCAGTTGAAAAACGCCAACTTTGAGTGGCAGAAAAATTAATTTAAAATAGTTATTTCTGTTTGAAAACTTGAGGGTAGCTAAATCAAACCTTGAACTTTAATTTTGTAGTTGACAATTTTTTTATACCTCTTCAATCAAAAAAGTTACGCTTAGAAACCTTCGGCGATGCTAAAGTTTGCTCGATTTCAGCATTAATTCTCCAAATTTTTTGAGCTTTTTTCTACGGGCCATATCTTGGCGGAGCAGACTTGTACAGAAAAATTGTCAACTACAAAATGAAAGTTCAAAGTTTGATTAATACTCTCTCAAATTTTCAAATAAAAAAATCAACTTTGAATTATTTTTTCAGCTACCCGAAGTTGACGATTTTCCACTGAAAATGACGAAAACGAATATCATTATGGCCGGTACTGTATATAATGAGCGCATAGAGTTATTGGTTTTAGTAATGTTTTAATTGAAAAAACTGACAAAAGTTCTAGGGCTACATTTTGTTAATTGACACCTTTTTGACACCTTTTTGGTAACTTTCTTTGTGAGATATAAGGCTATGAAGAGAAGTGGTCCAGTTTTCTAACATTCAGTTGTTTCGATGGATCGAAGTCTGCTATTTTGCTTTTGCGGTCAGAAACCAGGAATTTTGCTTCCGAACCTTTCGTCCCAACCAAAACCGTAAACAAGAATCACAATATCTTGTGAGATTTTGTAGCCTATAATCAGATTTATCAGTTGACAATTTTCTGTATTTTGCGAAAAACGGAAGTTCTGAGAATCTGGAAGAACCTCGTCTAATGCACCATTACCTTATCACTTTCATCATGACCGAACTTTGAAGTTTGATTTTTTCTAGGCCACTAACATTTTTGCAAAACTCTCCAAATCTTACCATAATATTATTGTTCCCCCCCCCCCCCCCCAACCCCAAATATTTGTTTATTTCTTCCCCCGTTTGTTCTCTGAAACACCCATCATCGTCTTCTTCATTTTCTTCTTCATCTTCGTTGTGTTTCGTCCATCCACAAACACATAAGTGACCCCTATCTTTGCTCCTCGGTTCGTCGTCTTCGGAAAACAAAGCAGATAGTGAGTGGCAGGGAGATTTAGACACAGACACTCGCTCTGCAAGTCACATGTAGTGTAACAACTGATCCTTCTTTTCGTCCTGTCCCTTTTCTTCTTCTTCTTTTCCATTCTTCAAGTCAACTTTGTTTTCTGAAGGAGACCCCTCTCACCATCGTCACTCATAACACAATTCCCACGATTATTGTTTTTCTTGGAAAGGGAAAAAAGCAGAAAAAACTTATTTAGGAGAGTACCGGAGAACTTTGATCTCACTAGACCCACTCATTCAACTTTGAAACTTTTTGGCTCCATCAACATCGTTTAAATTGATATCGTTTTTCTGATTTGTTAGGTACCACAAAATCAATCATCTAGAAGATTTTTTTGACAGTGAAAACTGATGATATATCAACTTTAATTAGTTTGTTTTGGCACTAGCTTCTAGCGAATCGGATGAAATAAGTGTGGAATTCTCAAGATTTTTAGCCTTTGATGAGCTTTGAGATTTTTGAAATTGAATTTTCCTAGAAATTAGATAAAACTCTAAAAAATTCCCTTGAAGTCTGCATAACTATTTTTGAAATAGAATCAGTAGAACTTGAGATATCGATATTTCAACATTTAGAAGTTTTCTGATTTCCAATTTTTTTAAATACTCAAGCATGGAAATCATGGGGTTCCAATTTAAGACACTTTCCCATTCTACGATTAGATAACTTTAATTTTTGGCTCCGCGACACTTCGCAACCGGTCACTTCGCAACTGTGACATTTTGGCACGCGTGAGTTCCTCCACAGTTGAACTTTTTGAAATTTTCTCTGATAAAAATGCAACGTGTGGCAAACTGTCGTAGTTGCGAAATGACCGGTTGCGAAGTGTCGCGGGGCCTAATTTTCAACTTTTCTTCTTTTCCCTATTACTTCCAAAATTCACTCACCCAATCTCCAACAATCCAAATTTCAGACTCTCTCTCTCTCTTACCCCACACCATGTCTCGGGGTCAAATCATCCACAGTGGGCACTTCATGTGCTCCAACCTCCACGACGATCTTGTACCAGAAGACGAAGACGATGAAGACGTGGAGGTGGATGTGGTAGAGGATGATGAGAAGTCAACAGATGCATCTTCATCGAATCATAATAAGAATAAAGTTCTGGATGAGAAACCAGTGACATTCTACAAGTTTGGAGTTGGCAAAACGCAGTCGATAGCTATCGATGTGTCGTTGAATAAGCTGAATAAGTGTATCAAAGTGGCGTATAGGTGAGTTTTTTTGATATTGCTCATTCGGAAAGATTGCTCAGATTAACATAAACAAATTGGCTTTGTTTATCAAATTTCATGCATAAAAATGCAAAAGTGCACTTTTCACTTTTAGCCTTACTACTGACCCAAAAATTTTTGAGTGGCTATTTTGATATTGACGCAATAGACTCAAAAAATTTTCTATAAAGTATTATTAGCGATATTCCCCAAGGGGAAACGCGCTCCATTTGCCAACTTGACTGAAATTCGAACTTTCAGCTTTCCCGCCGTTTTGAAAACAGCGAAACATGTTTTGGTGGGTGCGTGGACTCCTCGTGGACAACTCAGGCAGCAGTCGAATTGTCCACGAGGAGTCCACGCACCCACCAAAACATGTTTCGCTGTTTTCAAAACGGCGGGAAAGCTGAAAATTCAAATTTCAGCCAAATTGGCGATTTTTTATTTTTTATTAGCGATATTCCCCTTGGGGAATATCGCTAATAAAAAACTTTATAATTTTTCAGTAAAATGACAACTCCAAAATGGAAAGATTTCAAAGGATTACGGTTACATTGGAAGCAAAGAATTCGACTGAACAATGTGATTTGGAGAGCCTATTATATTGAATGTAAGTTGTATTCTGTTGATTTTGAAATTTTGATTTTGCAATTTTTCAGTCCGAAAAAAGCAGCCCATCAAGCCCAAAAAACCATTCTGTTATTTCACGGTGCCCGATGACGACACCACGCACCAAAAGTTAGAAGGGTCGATTGTTGAAGGAATGTACTGGAAGAGGAAGAAGGAAGGAGTTTGCGCACAGTATAAACGATGGAGAATTGGATCAAAACATAGTTTGATAAATGAGAAGACCGGTATGGTGACGACATGCTCGTCAACGAGTGTTAGCAGTATGAGCGGGAAAAGGAAGAGGGTGAGTTGAATTAAATTTTTATGAGAGATGAGAGATTGAGGAGAAGTTGGCACTACCTACAGAACCGGATATTCGTTTTCGTCATTTTCAGTTGAAAATCGTCAACTTCGGGTAGATGAAAAAGTAATTCAAAATAGTTATTTCTGTTTGAAAATTTGAGAGTATATTAATCAAACCTTAAATTTTCATTTTGTAGTTGACTACTTTTCTGTACAAGTCCGCTCTGCCAAGATATGGCCCGTAGAAAAAAGCTCGAAAAATTTCGAGAATTCGCACTGAAATCGAGCAAAATCTGGCGTCACCGTAGGTTTCTGAGTGTAACTTTTTTGATTGAAAAGTTACGAAAAAGTTGTCAACTACAAAATTGAAGTTCAAGGTTTGATTCAAACACACTCAAATTTTCAAATAGAAATAACTACTTTGAATTACTATTTCAGCTACTCAAAGTTGGCATTTTTCAACTGAAAATGATGAAAACGAATATGTATATATATATAATTATGGCCGGTACTGTAAATTCAACTAGCTCTCATAAACAGTACCGGACAAAAAGATATTAACTTTTGGCGTTTTCAGTTGAGAAACGTCAACTTTGGGGGTCTGGGAAAAGATGTTAAACTTGATAGTTTGATTTGAAACTTGTTGGGTGTATACATCAACTCTAGAACTCTATTTTTGTAGTTGACAGCTTTCTTGTACAAACTCTTCTAGAAATGATATGGCTCGTGATATGCAGAATATACTAAAACGGTGAAAATTGCACTAAAAATGCGGAAGTTTAGAATCGCCCCACCATCTTTAGAAGAGGTCGTACAAAAAAGTTGTCAACTACAAATAATGAGTTCTAGAGTTGATGTATACACCCAAAAAGTTTCAAATCAAACGGTCAATCTTAACATCTTTTCCCAGACCCCCAAAGTTGACGTTTTTCAACTGAAAACACCAAAAGTTCATAGTTTTTTGTCCGGTACTGTAGCTTACTTTGCCTTTTACTATACTAATACGGCCTTGTGAAGGTTTTTATTAGGTTAGACATTATCAGAATTGGCTACCCGTGATTGGTGTAATACTGATAGACTTGACTGAAAATCTTAGCAATTATATTAGACTCAACTTAGCACAATAAGCCGCGATACAGTCTGCACAAATCGATAAATTACTAAAATTCCTATCTTTCAGAGACAAGCCGCCCTAAAAGAACCCCTAACCAGTTTGGCCCGAATAACTGAGCCACCCGTTAAAATAACACGAAGTCAAACGCCGAAACATACGGTTTCTGATGAGTTCGCTTGGGATTTCGACGACCTGGACAATGTGTTCACCGATGACTTTCTGAATTCGTTAAGTGAACCCTACATGTTTCCGGATCCTAGAGATGTTTGTGAGTTTTTCGTAAATTTTGAAAACTAAGGTATTTTTGAACTTGTTGATTCTCTGCTGAAACTTAAATTTCCTCAACGTTAGACAAGTGCCGCGAGCCACAAAATAGGGCTCATTTGTATAGCCGAAACACAATGACACATCTTACTATGGAAAAAATTGGCATAGTTTTCTTAGTTTCATACTCTTTCCGCCTTCTCGGAGCACAACTTAGTGCACACTCATTTCTATGATTTTAAATCTAAAACTCATAAAGTTTTTCTAACTTATTAGCGATATTTTCCAAGGGAAAACGCGCTCCATCGCAAATTTGGCTGAAATTTGAATTTTCAGCTTTCCCGCCGTTTTTAAAACAGCGAAACATGTTTTGGCGGGTGCGTGGACTCCTCGTTGACAACTCGGGCAGCAGTCGAATTGTCCACGAGGAGTCCACTCACCCACCGAAACATGTTTCGCTGCTGAAAACGGCGCGAAAGCTGAAAATTCAAATTTCAGTCAAATTTGCGATGGAGCGCGTTTCCCCTTGGGAAATATCGCTAATATTTTTCTTACCGGGCTAGATGGTAAAGATTATTCCGGACTTCATTAGCCAATCCTTCATCTTCCCCATAATTTCAGACGCCGGAAACAACGCCGACATCATGCAACCTGGACTGATCCCCCTTCAACCTACCATCGAAGACATCATGATGACCTTAGGTGACATGCCAGACTCCCCACCCTTCCCCGGCGATCGGGACACCATGCGTACCCCCAACCCAGATCAGCAACGCCCCTCCACATCTTCAGCTCCCCAGATGAGACGATCCGCTTCTTCATCTGCATCTCTTCATCAAATGCAGGTCATTCAACAGCAGCCTCAACAACAACCTCAGCACCAAATCCAACAACCAGTTGCTCGACCGGCAACTCAACAGGATTTCTTAACGGCTCAAAGTATGATAATGGATTCTAGACTGATGCCCACGAGGCAGAGCTCGGCGATAACTTCTCAGATGTTGATGTTGAGTCAGTCGGCGTCATCTTCAAGTTCGCAACCACAATATGCTACATCGACACATTATAACATGCACAATGCGTTCTTCCCGGTACGGAACGTGATGACTGGCGGACCGCAACAGCATATGACGCATTCGCATCAGTGGAACAAGCAGCCGCAGAATAATTTTTTGGTGAGTATAATGTACTTCAATTGTGGGAATTGGTTGTATTAGTCTTGCGTCATTAGCTCTGGGAAAGTGCAAATTTTGATCATAGCTGACGTCTTGCCAAATGAACATAGCGTGCAAAATGATGTATAAAAATTTTTGGTTCAATGATGCTCAAGGAACCAGAAATGTATTAGTAGATTGTCATATTTTTTATGATACATGGACCAGAAAGCCTTATTATCACACTTGTCCGAACCGAGTCGATGGGGAGGTCCCGGGCCGACGCGGGCCGGCAATTTTTTCTACTTAAACATGAATTTTTTGGAGTAACTTTTATATCAAAATGTAGAACTCGATGAGATCTACAAAATGATACACATGACGTACGTGTTCAGTTTCTCAGTTTTTCTCAGAAGCCCTTGAAACACCAGAGCCGAGCAACTCCCGGCCCGAGGGAAACCGACCAGGTTGTTCCGGGGACGCCTGATCAAAACTGTGAAACTGAACAATGAAGATATGTATATCATTTTGTAGATTTCATCGAATTCTACATTTTGATATAAAACTTACTAAAGAAATTCCATCTTTAAGCGGAGAAAATTGCCGGCCCGCGTCGACCCGGAACGGCCCGATCGGGCCGGTTTGGACAAGTATGCTTATTATAGCTTTTGGAGCACCAAGATTCAGTCTAATAAATCCCTGCAGCGACAGTCTCTAAACGTCAATCTTTATATTTTCAGGTCAACTTCCCTCATCAATCTCACGTGGAACGAATCCTTAACAACCAGCCACCACTGCCCACCCCGCCCCGTCCCAACCTTGTCCCGCAAAACGATACCTACATGCCGCAATTCCTTCAATCCTCAACGCAGTCTACACCGCAGTCTAGCCTGCCGGATTCAATGATGTCACCGGCAAGATCCTGGTGGATGGATAGCCCACTAACCGCTAGTGTACAATCACCACTCTCTGTTGCAACTCCATTACCCTTGCCTAGTCAAAATGGGCCACAGACCCCTATAGGTCAACTGATAGGTGGAGATAATGGCTTCCTGCTGGCAAATGGTTCCAATGGATTCAAGAATAATGGAATACCAACTCTATCTCAGAGACTGGAGCAGCCTTCGATTGCAGCGCAGGCCGGGATTCTAGCTGAATCGAAACATGGGAAAATCTTTGCCTCACTGACCTCCCAGAACACTCCAACACCAAGCCCTCTGGATTTCTCAAGTCTATCCCGGCTTCGTACCAGCTCTCTAAACGAATCTTGGAAAATGGAGTCGTCTCCAACATACCAAGCTCTGGCAGCAGCGGTAACTACGAGACCTTCAGTATTGAGTAGCCCAGCAACTTCGGATGTTGTGGTCTCTCAGCCGCCTGCTTCGGTACCGCCCAAGATAATTCCACCGCCTAGTAGAGAGAAGGAAGTGGCACCGCCTGTGATAGATCGGCAACAGTCGTGTGATGTGAATTTGTTGAATGGGAGAAATGGAAGTAGAAAAAGGGATCTCGACAAGGAGCCGAAAATTGAGGAGAAGACACCGTCGAGGCAGTGTGAGTTTAGAAAGTTTTTAGATAATAGGATTATTGTAACGTGTGCTTTTCTCGAAGATTTCTGACTAACCTCCTTTGTTTCAGCCAGCCAAAGCATGTCAACAGAACTCATGGAGGTTACCAAAGAAGAACCGATGCCTATGAGTGCACCGTCAAGTGTGAAATCCATGAGAAGACAGGCTCCAGATTCTACACTGCATCCAGAGGAGAGAAAAAGGATATTGCATTTGCACGCTGAGCAGAATAGACGAAGTGCGCTGAAGGATGGATTCGATCAGTTGATGGATATTGTGAGTTTTTTTTTAAATAGAGAAGCTTTGATAAGTCTACTAATTTGGCTCCGCGACATTTCGAAACTGTGACATTTTGCAATTGTGCCATTTCGCAACTGCGATGTTTCAAAACTGCGACGTTTCGCAACTGTGACGATTCACAACTGCGACGTCTCACAACTGCGACGTTTCGCAAGTGCGATGTTTCACAACTGTGACGTTTTGCAACTGTGACATTTGGCAACTAAGACGTTTCGCAACTAGACGGTTTGCAAGGTCACAGTGGCAAAGTGGCAAGTTGCGAAACGTCACAGTAGCGAAATGTCACAGTTGCGAAGTTTCACATTTCGAAATGTCGCGAGGCCAGTCATTATGGCCAAGTCATAGATTAGAAGGGATACAGTAGTCATAAAAAGGTAGTCTTAATCTTGCCCTACGTTCACAGACAACTGCCGTTTGCCAAGCGTTGCTAGCCTTAGATATTAGCGATATTCCCCAAGGGAAAACGCGCTCCATCGCCAACTAGGCTGAAATTTGAATTTTTTGCTTTCCCGCCGTTTTGAAAGCAGCGAAACATGTTTTGGTGGGTGCGTGGACTCCTCGTGAACAATTCGGCTGCTGCCCGAGTTGTCCACAAGGAGTCCACGCAACCATCAAAACATATTTCGCTGTTTTCAAACCGGCGGGAAAGCTGAGAACTCAAATTTCAGCCCTTGGGGAATATCTCTAATAGAATTTTACCCCCATAATCTCATCAATCTTCAGATCCCCGACCTCTACTCTGGTGGCGTAAAACCCACCAACGCGGTGGTCCTCGCCAAAGCCGCCGACCACATCCGCCGTCTTCAACAAGAAAAATGGGAGAAAAACCAGAAAATCGAGGAAGCCAAGGCCAAAATCGAGAAACTCACCACCAAAATCTCCTCCATCCAAACTAACCTTCCCCAATCCAGTGCTCCATCGACCTCTTCTCAAGTGGACTCGAAAACTTCTCTCGAGACATTTTTCGATCGCTACATGAAGGATAGCGCGAAGAAGGACTGGCGATTCTGGGTGATGTCTCAGATGTTGAAACCAATTTGTGTGACACAACAGAATTCGTTCGCGGCTACTGTAGCTGGAGACGCAAGCTCCAGAAATGAGGTGGCCGCGTCGTGTTCAGATTGGATTAATAAGAATTGGAAGGCGACGGAGTTGAGGCCGTTGGCTAGTACGTTATTGGTAAGTTGTAGACTATAGTCCCTTTACAGGGTCCGCCAAAATTACGTAGGCAAGTGTAGATGACGTTATCTCCAGAAGTAGATGCGAGATTAAGACGAAATTTAACAGATAGTTTATTTCAACGCTTGAAATCATAATTCAACAAAAATTATTCGATTCTACCTCCTTTGGCAGCGACCACGGCACGAAGTCGTCGAGGGAAGGCATCAATGGTGGCACGCAGGTATTCGACGGATAATTTGTCCCATTCCTCAGACAACGACTTCTTCAGGGCCTCGATATTTGCATGAGGTCTTGCGCAGACCTTATTCTGCAGAACTCCCCATACGGAGTAGTCGAGCGGGTTCAGATCAGGCGACGAAGCCGGCCATTCGTCCTTTGGTATGAAGGCGGGGAAGTGGTCCTTGCACCACTGTTGAGCCATTTTTGCGGTATGAGCAGGCGCTCTATCTTGCTGGAAGATGTATTTCTTCTGACCGAAGTGGTTTTGAGCCCACGGTAGCACATGCTTCTCCAGAATCTCCTCAACGTAGTATTTTTGGTTGATTTTCACGCCTTTATCAACGAAAACAAGCGGACACTTCCCATCATAGCAAACCGCTCCGAAAACCATGATGCTCGCAGGATGAGAGGCTCGATGGATTGTTTTACCACGCTCAGCTGCTTGTTGAATATTTGTGGCCAGCACTCGGTGGTTTTCGCTATTAAATTCAGCCTCGACACTGAAGAGTTTCTCGTCCGAGAAGATGGTGATAAGATGATCCTTTTTGCGCGTGCCAGCGAGAAGGCGCTTCGCTTTGATGAGCCGTTTCTCCTTATTGGCTTGGGATAGAATAGCAGCTTTTGTTGCTCGATAAGAGGTCATCTTCAGCTCTTTTCTGACAATTCTCCTCATTGATGTATAGGAGATATCCATGTCATCTGACATCTTTTTCATGGAACGATGAGCATTTCGCCTGACTTTCTCCCGGACGGCCTTGACTTTCGCTGGAGTTCTTACAGTCCTCGGTCTTCCTCTTCCCGTACGGTCCTTGAGGTGGCCAAGCTGGTTGAAACGACGGATGGTCGCGAAAACCGTGTTTCGGTGCACTCCGAGTCGTTTAGAAATGTCTCCTGTGCTTAAACCTCGCTTGTAAAAGTCGACGATCAGAGTACGATGAGGACTTGCCGCTGTCATTTACCTAAAACATAACCGATTGGGATGAAACTTGGCAAACTAATAAATAATGAAATAATTAATAAAAATTTAAAAAAATTGGGCACCAAAAGTGCGTCAGTGCGCAGCGCCATGGCGTCAAAGTTGTGCACACGTAATTTTGGCGGACCCTGTAGTTTGTTGTCAGTGGAAGAAGGTAAGTTTGAACGCTTGTATCGTAAGAACCATCAAAGCTAGCAAAAAGTGGTTAACTACAAAAATGTAGAGCATAACGTTTTACACATTTGATTATTTGAAAGTTTTTTGATAGCTCTTATGATTCTGGAGATACAGCGCTTTGAAGTTTGAGCGCGCATACGACAGAGGAAAGAGACGCAGACGACGAGAGTGCTCTGCGTCTGTCCCCTCCTCTTGCTCTTTCGGCGTATGTGCATCCTCAACTTTATGGCTTGCAGTTTGTAGTTTGTAGTTTGTAGTTTGTAGTTTGTAGTTTGTAGTTTGTAGTTTCTAGCTTGTAGTTTGTAGAGTGCACTTCATAATTTCCCAAGTTTCCAGGTCTCCCTCGCCACCAACTCCAGCATTCTAGCCGAACCGGACACCCTACCCGACTACGTTGCTCAACAGCTCAAAAGCCACTTTTAGAAACCTTTAGTAGTCTCTTTCTCTAGTATTTTTCCCCCATTGTTTCATATTTTTGCTTCCATGTTGCCATTAAAAAAACCCTCCTCCTGGAAATTCTAATCATGTCTCTCTTTTTCGGGTGAATTTTGAAAATATGTTATAAATTTCTACTAACAGTTATATTTGCTATATAGCGGGTTTTGACATCATTTGCTCAATTTTTTTTCAAAATCTGTTTTCTAGATTCTGTAAATTTATTTCTAACGAGTGTAATAAATTTTTTGAATGTTCAAAAGTTTTGTGAGATTGCAGATTTTCAAGATTTTCCAAGGGCAAACGGTAAATTTTAAAATCCGTAAATAATGAAAATGGGGCTCCCCGACTTTTCGCAACTGTGACATTTCGCAACTCACGTCGATTTCGCAACCATAACATTTAAACTGGCCGTTTCGCAACCATTGCACTTCGCTACTTCCTAAGCTTGTCAATTTGACGCTCCTTCAGTTCATAGGTGCAAGAGATGTTGTAGTTGCGAAATGTACAGTTGCCAAATGTCGTATTAACGGAATGAAAGTGAGTTGCGAAATGTCGCGGGTACGAAATGGCTGGTTGCAAAACGTCGGGGAGCTGAAAATAGAAAATAGTCAGAAAAATCATCCATGCACCGGTCCCCACTTCTTTTCTTTCATTGCTCCCTTTGTGAATTTCATTTTCCCTCGTTCCACTCATCTTCCTTTCAACGCCTGCGTTTAGCATTTTTCCCTTTTTTCTCACATGCTTTTTGACCCTCTCCTTGCCTATTTCTCTTATTTTTTCGTCTCCCCCAAAGGCATGAAATTGGCGAAAATCAATTTTTTTCTCGAACCTTTTGCTGTTTTCTGGCGATGAAATTTTTTTTTTGCTTTTTTGAAGAATTAATCTTCTCGTTTTTCAGCTTCTCCTTGGAAATGAGCAAACGCCCAGAACTACTCTCCTATGAGAGCCAGAAGGCTATAATGGAGAAGTTAAACTTGAAGACGAGGTTTGTTTTTTTTTCAATTGTTTTCGGAATATAAGATATTTAGAAATTTTAACGAGAATCTCAGAATCTTGAAGAATCCATTTTTTAGGAACAAAGTTGCTTGTCAATGTCCCTCTCTTCGAAATGTTGACACTCTCCTCCCAATCCAAATCCAAAAACTTCGCCTCGAAGAAAGAAGTTTCACACTTGACAACGTCACCTACAAAATCGGTATTATCAAAAAATACATTGACGAGAGGACCCCAGACTGCGTAGAATCCATCAATCGAAACGGTGGTGTACCGTATGATGTAGACAGATACGGTTTGAAGTTGGAGGGTCGAATAGAACCGGAGGATGATAACGTTCGGGAAGCACAACTGGAAAGACAGTTGGAGAGAATTAGAGAGCGGAGAAACAGACTGAGGGATGTAAGTTGGACGGAGCAACCGAGGTGGAACAGAGAGATTAGGAAGATTCAGGAGGAGTTAAGGGTGAGCAGTTGGTTTTTGGGAGGGGTGGTTGCGCAATTTTGGATTTTCTAGCCTAGACTAGATGAGCCTCAGGATAATTAGGAATTTTATGTTTTTTAGACAGTTTTTAGCAAACTTGTCACGGGCCGAGCCGGGCCGGTAGAAGACTTTTTTACCGGCCTGGCATAGTCATTTTTTGAAAGAGAATTCGTTTTTTTTTGGGTTGTTTTTTCGAAAACGTGTTTTAGGTATACATTGAGAATTTTGAAAAATGTTCCGTTTTCAGTTATTTTCAAACATTTTCTTTAAAAAATTGATTTTTTAGGAAGTTTCGACCGTTTTTAGTTTAGTTTTTGAGGGATTCATTAAAATTTTCTTAGCGATGTGCTGCCCAGGCTTCTTTACTAGGAGAGTATCATCTTACAAGGGGGTTACTTGAGGTATCGAGTTGAACTTTTTCTAGGAATTGGACCATAGACTATATTGACCGTGAGGATTCAGAATCTGCAATAGAAATTGGCGAAATGTTCACGTAACTCGAGTTATCAGCCATCAAAGTCTCAGCCAGTACTAATTTTTCTGATTTTGGACAACTTATATCTTAGCTCCCAGGCACTTTTAGAAGGTCTAGTTTTTTGTGTTAAGCTCAGAATAAAGCCTGCAATCAAATTATGGGAATAACTAAACATTGTCCAATTCGAACATGTAGAGGGCGCAACTCTCCTATGTTTAGTGCAAACTAGTTTTTGAAACCTATGCTATCTAACTGCAAGCTTTATTGTGAGCTTAACACAAAAAACTAGACTTTCTAAAATGCCTGGGAGCTAAGATATAAGTTGTCAAAAATTTGTTCTGGCTGAGACTTTGATGACTGATAACTCGAGTTACGTTGACGTTTTGCCAATTTTTATTGCAGATTCTGAATCCTCACGGTCGATATAGTCTATGGTCCGATTCCTAGAAAAAGTTGAACTCGATACCTCAAATAATCCCCTTGTTAGGATTTTCTAGTTTTCCATTCTATAATTTTCAGATCTTGCAATATAAACGACAAGGCATAGCTCCTCCATTCAATCTCTACATCCAAGTTATGACAACTCCAGTGAACGGCACACCGACATTCGAGTACCTGAACTATGATAGACCAATCGAGGAGGCGAGAGACTACTTGATTCGGAAGGTTTTTGGAGTAGGACGGCTTGTCAAAATCGAGAATCTCGAACTTGGAAAAGAAACGGCAAATCGTTGCGAAATTGAATTTATAGTTCAAATCAGGAGTCCCCCTAGACTTCCAGTGCCGTATTTTCCATTCGAGGCCTCAAGCAATATTGATCCAAGAAGATTTCAAGTGAAAAATCTTGTAATCAATTCGAATGTTATGGACGCTTTGAATATCATTTTGGTTGTGGTCAACACTTTGGATTTTATCAAAGTTCCTTATGGTCAGCTCCCCTTTCTGGAAGAGCCCACTTTCCAGGCGGCTCGATTTTTGAGCATTATGGGAGTTGTACCATTGACCGTACTGAATAAGGTAACTAATCAAAGAGTTCATCTGGAGCGGTGTCGATACACGGAGAGACAATTTCTAGAATTGGCGACGAATTGGAAGAAGTCCCAGAACAAAATTGGAACTTTCTACTCGATTGGGTTCAGGGATGGTGGTGAGGCGGAGAAATTTGTGGAGTTGTTCAAGGCACTTGATAATGCAGTTGTTGGGGAGATCGACGAGACAAGGTGGGCTTTTTCGGACTTTTCAGGCTTCCTAGGCTTCTCACAAGGGGGTTACTTGAGGTGTCGAGTTGAACTGTTTCTAGGAATCGGACCATAGACTATATTGACCGTGAGGATTCAGAATCTGCAAAAAAATTGGCGAAATGTTCACGTTACTCGAGTTATCAGCCATCAAAGTCTCAGCCAGTACTAATTTTTCTGATTTTTGACAACTCATATCTTAGCTCCCAGGCACTTTTAGAAAGTCTAGTTTTTTGTGTTAAGCTCAGAATAAAGCCTGCAATTAGATAGTATAGGTTTCAAAAACTAGTGCAGACTAAAAATAGGAAAGTTTCGATCTCTACATGTTCCAATTGGACAATGTTTAGTTATTTACATAATTTGATTGTAAGCAGCATTCTGAGCTTAACACAAAAAACTAGACCTTCTAAAAGTGCCTGGGAGCTAAGATATGAGTTGTCAAATATCAGCAAAATTAGTAGTGGCTGAGACTTTGATGGCTGATAACTCGAGTTACGTGAACATTTCGCCAATTTCTATTGCAGATTCTGAATCCTCACGGTCAATATAGTCTATGATCCGATTCCTAGAAAAAGTTCAACTCGGCACCTCAAGTAACCCCCTTGTCAGACTCGTCAAAAAGTAAAGAACTTATTTCAGATGGACCAACTTTCCGCATTGTGCTGTATTGGCACTCAGCGACACCTCAGAGCTCAATGTCTGGTGTGAGGAGACAAGCGAAGCGGATTTGGAGTACTGTAACCTGATATTTATTGTGAAGATGAAAGTTCAGCCCAATGGACATGCTACTGTGATTGAGTGATCTTGAAGTTATTTCATATATTTTTTGCAAATTCGAGTTTTTTACTGCTTTCAAAAATGTTGCTTTGTTTCCACTGAGATAATAAGCATCCGACTTTTCGGATAACAGTACCGGCCAATAATCTATAAACTTTTGACTTTTTCAGTTGAAAAACGTCAACTTTGGGGCTCTGGGAAAGGATGTTAAACTTGACCGTTTAATCTGAAATTTTTTGGGTGTATAAATCTACTCTAGAACTTCATTTTTGCAGTTGACAACTTTTTTGTACGGCCTCTTCTAAAGATGTTGTGTCTCTTTAAAGTGGGGCGATGCTACATTTCCGCCTTTTCAGTGCAATTTTCACCAATTTTAGGGGCTTTTGCATTTCACTAGCCATATCATCTCTTGAAGAGGTTGTACAAAAAATTTGTCAACTACAAAAATGAAGTTCTAGAGTAGATGTATACACCGAAAAATTTTCAGATCAAACGGTCAAGTTTAACATCCTTTCCCAGACCCCCAAAGTTGACGTTTTTCAACTGAAAAAGTCAAAAGTTCATAGATTATTGACCGGTACTGTACATAATTTCTAATCGATTCACTTTTTATGCATCAATAAAATAAATTTTTCGTCAATTCAAGTGCCGAGTACGCAAATACTGATTGGTGATAATACTCATTAAAGTTCAATGATAAACCAGAGTCGCTGCGGGCCTCTGGCGCTTTTCAATTCCAAACGGGTTCTTATACGCCAATGCACTCCACTTTCTAGGTTGGTCACATAGCTCAGTGGCTGTGTGCGCGCACACCGTTATGAAGGCCGCGGGTTCAAACCCTCGTGTGTCGCTGCTCGCCTCTGGCACTTTCCAGTTCCGCGTGGGTTCGTATACGCCAACGCGCACGCCTCTCCAGGATAGACATTTAGCGCAGTGGCTGTGTGCGCGCACTCGGTTCGGAAGGCCGCGGGTTCAAACCTTCGTGGGGCGATACCGTTTTTTCTTATCGATTTCACATTGCGGACAGTGTGACAGACAAACAGACAAACCATTGACAGTGAGCTTGTGGAAAAAAATCGATGAGGTAGAGTACCCCCACTGTGTAAAAAAGCAGCAATAGGGTTACACGGATCGATAAACCCTCACATAGACAATAGGAAAAGACAATGGAAAGGGAGGGATGCACACGCACACCTGGAACACCTGGTATTGATTGTGATGTGAAGAGAAAAATAGCAGGGTCAACTTGACCAGTTCATTCGTCATTTGTGGTTCATTTTTACTGTAGATGCCGGTAGTTGGCTGTTTCACTTTAGCAAATCGAGTAGATTATTGGTGATGGTGGAAGCTTGCTGTTATTACGGTAACGCATTCCGAGTAGGTTTTGACTAATTCTGGGGGTTGGCTGTTTCATTAAAGGAGATCGAGTAGACTAGAGGTGAAGTTGAGACTGGCTGTTCCGAGGTACCATTATCCGAGTAGGTTCGGACTAATTCTGGGAGTTGGCTGTTTCATTAAAAGAGATCGAGTAGACTAGAGGTGAAGTTGAGACTGGCTGTTCCGAGGTACCATTATCCGAGTAGGTTCGGACTAATTCTGGGAGTCGGCTGTTTCATTAAAGGAGATCGAGTAGACTGAAGGTGAAGTTGAGACTGGCTGTTCCGAGGTACCATTATCCGAGTAGGTTCGGACTAATTCTGGGAGTCGGCTGTTTCATTAAAGGAGATCGAGTAGACTGGAGGTGAAGTTGAGACTGGCTGTTCCGAGGTACCATTATCCGAGTAGGTTCGGACTAATTCTGGGAGTCGGCTGTTTCATTAAAGGAGATCGAGTAGACTGGAGGTGAAGGTTGATACTGGCTGTTCCGAGGTACCATTATCCGAGTAGGGGATCACAAGAACTGGTACTTAGATGATTTGTCCGCGGCGAATCATCTATAGTATTAGGGAAAGTGAGAACTGGCTGTTGTATGGTACCGGAGATCGAGTAGGTGGAGACTGATCCGAAGGTTGGCTGTTCCGATTTAATGGATCGAGTAGATGACTGGTTTTGGAAAGAGCTGGCTGTTGTATGGTGCCGGAGATCGAGTAGGTGGAGACTGATCTGAAGGTTGGCTGTTCCGATTTAATGGATCGAGTAGATGACTGGTTTTGGAAAGAGCTGGCTGTTGTATGGTGCCGGAGATCGAGTAGGTGGAGACTGATCCGAAGGTTGGCTGTTCCGATTTAATGGATCGAGTAGATGACTGGTTTTGGAAAGAGCTGGCTGTTGTATGGGGCCGGAGATCTAGTAGGTGGAGACTGATCCGAAGGTTGGCTGTTCCGATTTAATGGATCTAGTAGATGACTGGTTTTGGAAAGAGCTGGCTGTTGTATGGGGCCGGAGATCGAGTAGGTGGAGACTGATCTGAAGGTTGGCTGTTCCGATTTAATGGATCGAGTAGATCACTGGTTTTGGGAGAAGCTGGCTGTTTTGTGGGGCCGTAATAATAGTCGGTGGACGCTGGATCCGATAGTTGGCTGTTTTGTTCTAGTGGATCGAGTAGATTACCGGTTGAAGCAGTAGCTGAATGTTCCACAAATGTGCAGAGAGCCTGTTCTGCAAGGGTTTTTTGTGTAACCCCCCGACGGAGCCAACAACGACTCAAAAAAGGTGAGTTTTTACTTTTATTGTTTTCTTTTCTAATCGTTGCTTTTTTCAGAACTCATCTTAACACCGACCAGGACAACGAGGACAAGGGCAACGACGAGGAGGACAACGACGACGACAGGGCAACGACGACGAGGATGGATGGAGCCTAGAAAAAGGCAATTCCCAAAAAAGGGAAATTTTGGACAACCCAGCTACAGAGCAGATCAGAGTTCGGAGGAGCTGCAGCAAATTTCTGCAGGTAAGTATTTTTTATGATTTCAGCACTTCCATGGTGCTTTAAGCAAGAGGGCCCCCGCGCAACCGCAATCGCTCATGCTGAGAAAGCATGGGCTTCAAAAACCTTTGAGTGGTTTTTTATTGATTTTTTTCTTTTTATTGATTTTTTCATACCCTTTATCTTGTTTTTTTATTATTATTTTCGTATCGTTTATAAGTCTATCACGTCGCAACACCGATCAGGACAACATCATTGGAAGGAGCCGTTAAAAAGGCAACCCAACTCACAAAAACGTGCAATTGTGGAGTACTCTGCTCGAGTACAACGCACCGCTTCGAGGAAACATTGCATCCCTGCAGGTAATTTTCCGATTTTGCATATCTTCAAGAAATTTTTAAAACAAAACATAACAACGCAACTATGAACACATAAAACAAGCAAATAAACAATGACGCATTCCCTCGAATGTCTCTCCAAAAAAAACAGATTCTATGTCTCATGGGAATGACGAGGATCCTTAATTCATGAATCCCTACTGTTGGGGAATTCTGGAAATGACGTTGGTATTTCCATGTTTTCAAAGGCCTTCTGTTGATTTTGACAGTTTTGGGCTATGGGGTTGGAATGGAAACTGTCATCTACCGTCGAATGTTTCTCCATAGACAGATTCTATGTCTAGTGGGAATGTCGAAAATCTTTAATTCATGAATTCCTACTGTTGGGGAATTCTGGAAATGACGTTGGTATTTCCATGTTTTCAAAGGCCTCCTGTTGAATTTGACAATTTTGGGCTATGGGGTTGGAATGGAAAAGTACATTTACCCTCGAACGTCTCTCCATAGGCAGATTCTATGTCATTCGAGAATGACGGAAATCCGAAGTTCATGAATCCCTACTGTTGGGGAATTCTGGAAATGACCTAGGTATTTCCATGTTTTCAAAGGCCTTCTCTTGAATTTGACAATTTTGGGCTATGGGGTTGGAATGGAAAATGTCATCTACCCTTGAATGTCTCTCCATGAACAGATTCTATGTCTAGTGGGAATGCCGAAAATCCTTAATTCATGAATCCCTACTGTTGGGGAATTCTGGAAATGACGTTGGTTTCTCTTGGTTTTCAAAGGCCTCCTGTTGAATTTGACAATTTTGGGCTATGGGGTTGGAATGGAAAATGTCATCTACCCTCGAATGTCTCTCCATAAGCAGATTCTATGTCATTTGAGAATGTCCAAAATCCTTAATTCATGAATCCCTACTGTTGGGGAATTCAGGAAATGACGTTGATTTCTCTTGGTTTTCAAAGGCCTCCTGTTGATTTTGACAATTTTGGGCTATAGGGTTGGAATGGAAAATGTCATCTACCCTCGAATGTCTCTCCATAAGCAGATTCTATGTCATTTGAGAATGTCGAAAATCCTTAATTCATGAATCCCTACTGTTGGGGAATTCAGGAAATGACGTTGATTTCTCTTGGTTTTCAAAGGCCTCCTGTTGATTTTGACAATTTTGGGCTATAGGGTTGGAATGGAAAATGTCATCTACCCTCGAATGTCTCTCCATAAGCAGATTCTATGTCATTTGAGAATGCCGAAAATCCTTAATTCATGAATCCCTACTGTTGGGGAATTCAGGAAATGACGTTGATTTCTCTTGGTTTTCAAAGGCCTCCTGTTGATTTTGACAATTTTGGGCTATGGGGTTGGAATGGAAAATGTCATCTACCCTCGAATGTCTCTCCATAAGCAGATTCTATGTCATTTGAGAATGTCCAAAATCCTTAATTCATGAATCCCTACTGTTGGGGAATTCAGGAAATGACGTTGATTTCTCTTGGTTTTCAAAGGCCTCCTGTTGATTTTGACAATTTTGGGCTATAGGGTTGGAATGGAAAATGTCATCTACCCTCGAATGTCTCTCCATAAGCAGATTCTATGTCATTTGAGAATGTCCAAAATCCTTAATTCATGAATCCCTACTGTTGGGGAATTCAGGAAATGACGTTGATTTCTCTTGGTTTTCAAAGGCCTCCTGTTGATTTTGACAATTTTGGGCTATAGGGTTGGAATGGAAAATGTCATCTACCCTCGAATGTCTCTCCATAAGCAGATTCTATGTCATTTGAGAATGTCGAAAATCCTTAATTCATGAATCCCTACTGTTGGGGAATTCAGGAAATGACGTTGATTTCTCTTGGTTTTCAAAGGCCTCCTGTTGATTTTGACAATTTTGGGCTATAGGGTTGGAATGGAAAATGTCATCTACCCTCGAATGTCTCTCCATAAGCAGATTCTATGTCATTTGAGAATGTCGAAAATCCTTAATTCATGAATCCCTACTGTTGGGGAATTCAGGAAATGACGTTGATATTTCCTTGTTTTCAAAGGACTCCTGTAGATTTTGACAATTTTGGGCTATAGGGTTGGAATGGAAAATGTCATCTACCCTCGAATGTCTCTCCATGAAGATTCTATGTCTAGTGGGATTGCCGAAAAACCGAAATTCATGAATCCCTACTGTTGGAGAATTCTGGAAATGACGTTGATTTCTCTTGGTTTTCAAAGGCCTCCTGTTAATTTTGACAATTTTGGGCTATAGGGTTGGAATGGAAAATGTCATTTACCCTCGAATGTCTCTCCATAAACAGATTCTATGTCTAGTGGGAATGCCGAAAATCCTTAATTCATGAATCCCTACTGTTGGGGAATTCTGGAAATGACGTTGGTTTCTCTTGGTTTTCAAATGCTTACTGTTAATTTTGACAATTTTGGAATATGGGGGTTGAAATGGAAAATGGCATTTACTCTCGAATTTCTCTCCATAGACAGATTCTATGTCATTTGAGACTGACGAAAATCCAAAATTCATGAATGCCTACTGTTGGGGAATTCTGGAAATGACGTTGGTATTTCCATGTTTTCAAAGGCTTCCTGTTGAATTTGACAATTTTGGGCTATGGGGTTGGAATGGAAACTGACGTTTACTAGTCCTTCAATTTATTTATTCAAATAGAACATTGCAATGAAAAACAAAATGTACATTAGTCCATCATCATTTAATACTCATTCGCATATCCCTTCCGCACCACTTTCAATTTCACAATGTACGGTTCCGCACAGTACTCGATGTCTGCTCCACCCGTCTTCTCAAACCACACATTCAGTTCTGAGGTGTCGCTCAGTTGCAACACAGCGCATTCGGCGAGTCGAGGTCCGGGACATCTGAAAATAGTGTTTTGGAAAGTCTTTAAAAGGCCAAGAACAAAAGTACAAAAGAGCCCTAGAAGCCCGAAAAGCCTAAAAACGCTCAAAAACCCTGCAAACAGCAAAATATCCTACCTAGTCTCCTCGTTTTCCCCACAGTATGCATTGGGGAGTGACTTGAATTTATTAGCTAAATTCTCCGCATCCCCCTGCCATTGGAATCCAATTGAATAAAACATTCCGATTTTATTCTGATACCTTCTCCAATTCGTCGCCAAGTTGTTGAATTCCTCATCCGTGTATTGACAACGCTCCAAATGAACTCGCTGGTTATTGGCGTTACTCAAAACTGCTAATTGAGCTTTTCCGGTGATTTTCAGAAGTTTGGCCCCACAAACGATTGGATCTTCAAAACCGTTTCGCATTCCAATCTGATTGCCGACTTGGAACGTTTTCAGTGTGTTGGTCAACACCGGTCGGACAATGTCCAGAGCATTCTCAGCGGTAGAGTTAATCAACAAATTTTGAACATACATTCTTTGAGAGTTGAACGGAAAATATGGAGTCGGTAGGGCCCTACGTATGAGAAAATCGCAATAGTGTCCGATTCGAAGATTTTGAATTTGAATCTGACGTTCTGTTCCAAGAGTCTTCAATAAAATATGATCGAGTGCTTGTTTGAGTGGTCTGTCGTAGACCACATATTCAAATCGTCGGGTTCCCTCCTTCGGCGTGATCATGATTTGAAAATACAAATTGAATGGAGGTGGAAGACCGTCTCGTTTCAATTGGTAGATCTGAAAGGTTGAACATACATAAGTGTTGCGATGATGCAAATCTAAATTCGCCTTACCAGGTCCTTCTAACAAGGGAGTTCCTTTCAAATACGGTATTGGAATCTGCTAAAAATTGGTATCCTAGTACTTTCGGTCCTTCTGAACACATGTAAGTCAAATTTTTAGGTTTGCAATACTAACTGTTCTTGGATTATACCCGTTTGAAATTTA
Source organism: Caenorhabditis sinica (assembly GCA_963932045.1). Lineage (NCBI taxonomy): Eukaryota > Metazoa > Nematoda > Chromadorea > Rhabditida > Rhabditidae > Caenorhabditis > Caenorhabditis sinica. The sequence continues at coordinate 19,130,709 of OZ009943.1, forward strand.
AGCTGTGACCCACTCGAAGGGGCTAGGTCCGAAAGTATGTACTAGGGTAGAAATTTTTAGCAAGTTCCAATACGGTTTTTGAATGAAGCTACCATGTTAAGTCTGAAAATCACAAAGCGCTTAGTTTACCCTCAACTCCTCCTCAATACGTCGGATCTTTCGCTGATTCTCTGAGTTCTCCGAACTCTTCCTAGCCGCTTTATGTTGTCTCCAATTCAACTGGCGTTGCAGCATGTTTACCATATTTTCATCTCGTTCCAACTCCGTTGGATTCAATTTGGTACCGTACTGATCAACGTCATACGGGACTCCATCACCTCGATTTGGGATCAACACAAAATACGGGGTCAGGATGTTGATGTATCTCTTGATGATACCCACTGTGTAGGTGTTGGAATCGATTCGAAAACTCGACTTCTGGAGGTGAAGATTTCGGATTTTGATCGTGAACATGCTGTCGAGAGTTCGAAGAGAAGGACATCGATGGGAAAGTTGAGTTCTGGAAGTATAGAAAGTTCTAGAACCTCCGGAAGTAAACTTTTGAAAACCCACCTGGTATGAACATCGATGTGCTGAAAAACAGCCTTTCGACTATCGTAAGTCAGTGGTTTACCAAGAGTGGTCATTTTTCAATAAGAGATGAAAATAGAATAGTAAATCCGTATTAAGAGTAGCTGATTTCCTGGAGTACAAAAGACGCAATGTGGAAACAGACAATATCGACATTGGTCGTATTCATTTTTGCTTCTGGGAAGAGATTTTGCTTTAGGGAAAAACCCAGGAGACGTCTAGTAGACACATAACAGTGGTGAAAAAACGCGCTCTATTGAGATTGCCTTCCCCGTCTCACTTCTTCTAGTCCGCAACGTCATCTAAAAGCCTTCATCGGTGCTTCCCAGAAATCCCAGTTGCTGATTATCTCTGAGTCAGGCACGAGTACCACACTTATTACGTACGATCCATTTTAGGTGAAAATCCCATGTATCGTTCAATCTGGCGCCGAGTACGCAAACACTATTAGAATCTAAACTCTGTAAAAAACAATAGGAGTTTTACCAACCGTTTCTCTATTTGATGAAAGTTGAGATATCGTATATCTCTAATAAAGCGCCACTCAAAACATGTATTTTCAGGCGTTCGTGCAACAACACTTTCTTTTCTTTTGTTTAGTTTTTTTAACAGAACTGCAACAAACGCATAATGTGAAACATAAATTAACTCATTTGTTTATTCACTGAAAACTCTTATTCAAAAAACATCAAAAACGATAATCAAAACATCTAAAACGATCATCAATTAGTATTCACTGGCATATCCCTTTCGAACTACTTTCAACTTCACAATGAAGTTTTCCTGACAGTAGTCCGAATCAGCATCTCTCGTCTTCTCAAACCAGACATTCAGTTCTGAGGTGTTGCTCAGTTGCAAGACGGCGCACTCGGCGAATCGAGTCCATCTGAAGAATGTGATTATGAATAGGCTAGAAGTTCCCGGAAGCCTCAAAAAAGCATGAACGCTAAACAGTCTAATAGCCCAAAAAATCTAATTAGAAGCACAAAAAACCTAAACTTCCGAAATGAGCAAAAAGCCCAATCAGATCAAAACCTTAGAGTCCTAAAAAGTAAAAGACCTAAAAGGTCCAAAAGGCCTAAGAAAAAAAAAGAGACCTAAAAGGTCAAAAAAGACCTAAAAGGAAAAAAGACCTAAAAGGTCCAAAAAGCCTAAGAAATTCGAACAGCTCAAAAAAATGCTTCCTACCTAGTCTCCTCGTTTTCTCCACAATATGCATTCGGCAGTGTTTTGAATTGATATGCGAACATCTCCGCATCCTCTTCCAGCTTGAATCCAATTGAGTAGAACATTCCAATCTGATTTTGAAACTTTCTCCAATTTTTTGCCAAGCTTTGGAAATCCGCCGGTGTGTACCGACAACGCTCCAGATGAACTCTCTGGTTGGTGGATTTATTCAATATGGTCAAACTAGCGTCACCCATGACTTTCAAGAACTTGGACCCCTCGACGATGGGACCCACAAGACAGTTTTGCTTCCTAATTTGGTTTCCAACTTCAAGAATTTCTAGCGGATTGGCCAATACCGGTCGAACAATGTTCAAAGCATTATTAGCGACTGAGTGAATCTTCAAACTTTGAACATTAAATCTTCGGGTAGCGAACGGAAAATATGGGTCTGGTAAAGTCACTCCCCTACGGAAGGCATTGTTGTCATCGTCCCCGTCGCCCCCCTCGAAGAAGTCAAAGTCCATGTCTAAGAAGCGAGCGTCGCCCACTTTTCCAATCTGAATTTCTTGAACTCGGATCTGACGTTCTGTTCCGAGAGTTTTCAGCATCAGATGATCGAATGCTTGTTTTAATGGCTTATCATAGTTCAGGTACACAAATCGTTGAGGACCTTCTTCTGGAGTGATCATGATTTGAACGTACAAACTGAATGGAGGAGGTTGACCGTCTTTCTTCAATTGGTAGATCTGAAATTTTGGGAAACGATGGCTAACAAGGGAGTTACTAGAGGTGTCGAGTTGAACTTTTCCTCGGAATCGGGCCATAGACTATATTGACCGTGAGGATTCAGAATCTGGAATAAAAATTGGCAGAATGTTCACGTGACTCGAGTTATCAGCCATCAAAGTCTCAGCCAGTACTAATTTTGCTGATTTTTGACAACTCATATCTTAGCTCCCGGGCACTTTTAGAAAGTCTAGCTTTTCGTGTTAAGCTCAGAATGATGTCTGCAATTAGATAATATAGGTTTCAAAAACTAGTTTAGACTGAAAATAGGAGAGTTGCGATCTCTACATGTTCCATTTGGACAATGTTTAATTATTTACATAACTTGATTGCAGGCATCATTCTGAGCTTAACACAAAAAACTAGACTTTCTAAAAGTGCCTGGGAGCTAAGATATGAGTTGTCAAAAATCAGCAAAATTAGTACTGGCTGAGACTTTGATGGCTGATAACTCGAGTCACGTGAACATTCTGTCAATTTTTATTGCAGATTATGAATCCTCACAGTCAATATAGTCTATGGCCCGATTCCTAGGAAAAGTTCAACTCGACACCTCAAGTAACTCCCTTGTAAGACTGCAAACCCTGAATTTACCCGCAACTCCTCCTCAATTCGTCGAATCTCCCGTTTCTTGTCAGACTCGGAAATATTCTTTCCGGTTACATCTAGTCGCAGTGAGTCTAATTCATCTTGCAACATAGGAACCATATTTTCATCTTGTTCCCACTCGTTTGGATTTAGCTTCATACCGTACTGATCAACATCATAGGTAAATCCACCATTCCGATTTTCGATTTTCACAAAATCTGGGGTCCGGATGTTGACGTATCTCTTGATGACACCCACTGTGTAGGTGATGGAGTCGATTTGGAAACTGGATTTAGCCAGTTGGAGGTTACGGATTTTGATGGCGAAAATGCTGTCGAGAGTTCGAAGAGAGGGACATCGACGGGAGATTCGAGATCTGGAAATTTTAAAGTTTTCTAACTCCGAAAACCAATTTTCAAAAATTCACCTCGGCTCAAGATCAATATACTGGAAAACAGTCCGTTGACAATCGTAGCTCAGTGGTCTTCCGCGAGTAGTCATTTTTTATTAGGAGACTGAAAAGTTATCAAACCTTTGATGGCATAGAAAATATGGAGAAAGTTAAGAAGTTCTAGATGGTAAGATAAGAGATTTTTAGCTTCTGGGAAAAACGATCAGAGGGGAGAAAATGCGCTTCATTGAGAAATTGTTTGATGGAAGCTGAGATACCGTAAACTTTTGACATACTGAAACCCAAAAAAGATATTTTGACAAGTTTGTGAAACAACACTTTTTGTTAACTTTGAGTTAACTGTTCAGCATAACGGAAAGTCAACAATTTCAAAAAACTTTAGTTTGATCACATCACAAAATAAAGGAACAAGAATCGATTCATCTCCACAAAAAATAGTGCACAATCATCAATTAATACTCCTTCGCGTATCCCTTCTCCGCCACTTTAATTTTTACAATGTATGGTTCTTTGCAGTAGTCCATATCCGCTTCACTCGTCTGTTCGAACCAAATATTCCACTCGGAGATGTCGCTCAGTGGCACCACGGCGCATTTCGGATGTTGAGTCCATCTGGAAAATTGAACTATTTGTTTGATTGCTTTGGTATTGGTGGTCTCATGAAAAGACGCTTTTCTCGCCATGAGATCAGTACTTCCAAAGAAAAACAGCGAAACATTTCCCTACTTCGTCTCTTCGTTCTCTCCCCAATATGCATTTGACAGTGACTTGAATAAGTTCAAAAGTTGCACAGCATCCGTCTGCAGCTCGAATCCAATCGAGTAGAACATTCCAATCTTATTCTGGAACTCATCCCAATTCGCCGCCAAATTTTTGAATTCCGGCTCCGAGTACTGGCACCGATTCAGATGAACTCTACGGCTGGGGGCTTTACTTAATATGGTCAATATACCGCTTCCCATGATTTCTAAATATTTGCAATCCTTGACGACGGGATGCGCGAGTCCGTTGTTTCTTCTAATTTGATTTCCAACTTGGAGGAATTCCAGTGGATTTGCCAATACTGGCCGAATGACGTTCAAAGCATTAGTAGCGACTGAGTAAACTGTCATCGTTCGAACATTGATTCGAGCATTCAACTCGATAGGAAAATAGGGATCTGGTAAAGTCTTCCTCAAAAACTTGCCATCGTTCTCATCCTCAAATTCAATGTAAACGTCATGGCTGGAACCATCGTCCTCTTCCCCAATCTGAACACTTTGAACTAGAATCTGACGTTCTTTTCCAAGAGTCTTCAGAATCAAATGATCAAATGCGTGTTTGAGTGGCTTATCATAGTTCAAATACTCGAATCGTGGAAGACCTTCTTCTGGAGTGATCATGATTTGAACGTACAAACTGAATGGAGGAGGGTGACCGTCTTTCTTCAATTGGTAAATCTGAAACTTTGAAGAATGGCAAAGACTTAAACATCATAACTTACCAACAGGTCCTCCTCCGTTTCTCGAAAAATGTGTTCATACTCTGACTGGGACCAATTCCCCCAGTTGTATCCTTTTTTGAAGCGATATAATGCATACTGCAGCGATCGAACCACATTTTCATCTTTCTCATTCTCGCTTGGATTCAATTTTGTCCCGTATTGATCCACATCGTGCAGAAAACCTCCTTGCCAATTTTCGATTTCCACAAAGTCGGGAGTCGGAGTATTGATGTATCTCTTGATGATGCCAACGGTATAGGTGTTCGAGTCAATTTGGAAACTGGACCTTTTTAGTTGAAGATTTCGGATTTTGATGGCGAGCATGCTGTCGAGATTTCGAAGAGAAGGGCATTGCAGGGAAACTTTGGTTCTGGAAGTCATTGGGTTGGCAAATGGAGATTTCGCAACCACTCATTTCGTAACTACGACGCCTCGCCACAGCGTTTATAATACCCTCAATCACACACAAACTAAATTAACTTAAAGTCGAGAAACTCATAAAGTTAAGAAACGTCTAGTTTCAGAATTTCTTTATTGCAGACTGTCAAAATTAAAAATCACTAACTAAAGTCTCGGAGCAAAGTTGCTAACTGCTTCATAACTCCGAAAACGGATTTGAAAATTCACCTCGAGTTAACATCCATGTACTTGAGAACAGTCCTTTGATTATCGTAGCTTAGCGGTTTTCCACGAGTTGTCATTTTCTAATAAACGACTGAAAAATAGAGTATTTCAAGTTTCGAGAGTAATCTGGAAATAATAAAAAGGGAAAAAAATGAAGAAAACAAAAAGGAGGGACTCCAGAATGATCAAAATTTTAGAGGAGCCTGGGTACTTCTGGAGTCTGAGAACAGGGTCTAGAAAATATGCAATGTCAAATTTTTGCAGAGCTGGGAAAAAATATCGAAACACCACATAAAATGACAGCGTGATAAGAAAAGGGCACGATTGATTTTTGGTCGTCCTCATTTCGTACTAAAGTACACAACAGAGCAGTGAAAAAATGTGCTCTATTGAGAAGGGCATGTAGAGATGCCTTCTGTATTAATTAATGACGATGTTCATTTTTTTTCTAGCTTGTGAGCTTGTTTGAATGAATTAGTAATAGAATTTGATCGCTCTCCATTCTTCAAACTTTCTGACTCTGCACACCTTAAGTAGAGGCGGCTTCATTTTGGTCGTTCTAAAGACACTATCCGGCGACCATGTGTTCAAGGTATCATATTTATGGAGCAGGTGAAAATCTTTTTACTTTCTTCCCCATTTTCAATAAACGATCCTTGCGAGAAAAATAAGAAAAATGGTCAGAGAATGTTCATTTGAAAAAAATCATACAATTCAATCAAAACTAGAAGCAATGTTCAGTGGTGTCCTGCACATTCACATAGATGGCCTTGGTCTGAGTGTGAGCACGAAGAGTGTCGATACAGTTTTCACGTCCGTGTCCTGAATTCTTGAATCCTCCGAATGGAACGTTCACCTCGGTGTCATTGTAGGTGTTGATGAAGACGGTACCAGCTTGGAGACGTGCGGCGACGCGGTGCCCGCGGGCGAGGTTTCTGGAAAATTAGAAGTTGGTTGGGCACAATGTTGAAAGGAGGGTTCCGGTCAAAAAATTTTTATTGCTTTAGAATATGTAAAAACGTGCGTAGATTCTAAAAATCATAATGAAACGCTCAAAATTGCTCCAAACCCCCGAAAATGCTCCCCGAAGTGAGCAAAAATCACGCGAACGGTCTCGTTTTGCCGGCAGCCAATCACAGGGCTCGCGTCCGCAATTTCAATGGCGCTGATTGGCTGACTCCGCCCCTTTTTTGGGAAACTCGGCCACGGCCCCCGGAGACCATTCGCGTGATTTTTGCTCATTTCCGAGAGCATTTTCTGGGTTTTGGAGCAATTTTTGAGCGTTTTGATTATGCTTTTCGGAATCTACGCACTTTTTTACATATTTTAAGGCAGTAAAAATGTTTGACCGGAATCCTCCTTTAAGACCGAATAACGATAAAGACCCTTCTACAAATTATCGTCTCACTTACCCTGAGAAAACTCCAGCAGCCAATCCATAAGTGGTATTATTAGCACGAGCCACAACCTCCTCTTCTGTATCAAACGGCAAAATCAACATGACAGCTCCGAAAATCTCTTCACGAACTGCCTTGGCCTCATCAGTGAGTGCTGTGATAATAGCTGGCTCGAAATATGCTCCGCCCTCGACACCTTCCGGATGCACGCGGACTCCTCCTCTCAGAACAACGCCTCCTTCCTGCTTAGCACTCTCGACGTATCCCAAAATTCTTTGAAGATGTCCTTCATTGATATTGGCTCCGACACGCGTGTCTTCAAGAAGTGGGTCTCCCACCTTGAGCTTATCGTTAGCCTCTTGGACAATTGCTTCTGTGAAAGAGGCGAGGATTCCTCGTTGAACAAAGACTCTGGTGGCGTTGGTGCAAACTTGTCCCTGGTTCAAGAAGTTTGCCAACATCGCAGCTGCTACAGCAGACTTGACATTGGAATCATCGAAAATGATGAGCTCAGACTTTCCTCCAAGCTCCAAAGTGACTGGCTTAACGTTTTTGGTAGCCGACTGACGTTGGACGGCTTCTCCAGAAGCGACACTTCCAGTGAAAGACACCTTGGCAACTTGCTGATGTTCACAGAGAGCAATACCGGCTTCTCCCTCTCCTTGAATCACATTGTATACTCCTTCAGGGACTCCAGCGGCGGTAAGAATCTCTCCAAGAAGGACCGGGGAAGCTGGAGCGAATGGAGATGGCTTATAAACCACCGCATTTCCCGCAGCGAGGGCTGGGGCAACTTTCCAGACGCAAGTCTGGAATGGGTAGTTCCATGCTCCGATGCATCCGACGACGCCGTATGGCTCGCGACGGGTATAGGCGATGCGTTGGGATGGGCCACCGGGGAGTTCGAGGGAGTCTCCTTGGAGGACGGCGGTTGCGATGCCTCCGAAGAAGTCGAAGGTGTCGGCGGAGGAGGCGATGTCGCAGCGGGCTTCGTAGATTGGTTTTCCGTTGGTTTTGACCTCCCAGACGGCGATTTCTTCGGCGTGTTCCTGGAAATGAATGGGAGTGAAGATTGTGAAAATGGAACTTTCTGAAGCACTTACTGTCTTCAGACCCTCAAAAAACTCACTCTGATCAAATCAGCAACCTTGTGCAAGACCTTTCCACGATCCAAAGCAGTGGTCTCTCCCCAAGCTGGTTGAGCGGTAGCAGCTGCCTTCACGTACTCATCCACAATTTGAGCATTGGCTTTTGGGCACTGGGCAACAACCTTGCCTGAATGAAAAAGGGTTGGAAAATCTTGCTTGAATATGAGGTACATCATTTTTCCCAACTTCTAAGACTTTCTAGTACTATCTCTCCATTGGAGACTCATAGATCTACGCTGAACTACTTTTTACCATCAGCCTGGTGAAACATGAATATTGGCGATATTCACTAAGGGGAAACGCGCTCCATCGCCAACTTGGTTGAAATTTGAATTTTCAGCTTTCCCGCCGTTTTGAAAACAGCAAAACATGTTTTGGTGAGTGCGTGGACTCCTCGTGGACAACTCGGGCAGCAGTCGAATTGTTCACGAGGAGTCCACGCAACCACCAAAACATGTTTAGCTGTTTTGAAAACAGAAAAATACGGTGGAAACCTGAAAATTCAATTCCAGCTAAGCTGTCGATGGAGCGCGTTTCCCCTTGAGAATATCGCTAATACGCATCTCAAAGTCCTGGATAAAAACCTTGTAAATCTGAACTAGACTCTTATAAAGACACATGTGAATCAACCATGTCTCGTAAAAGTATTGATTCTGTCTACACTAACTCTAATGGAAAAAGTGAATGAAAAAATTGAAAATCCTGCTGGGATATGAGGTACATATTTTTGTCAAACCGAGAACTTCTATGACTTTCTAGTGTTATTATGTATACTCTTGGCAGTCTATGCTAAACTTGGCACTCTCAGCCATTTTAAATCCTGGATAAAAACCTTGTAAAACTGAACTAGATTCTTATAAAGACCTCTGTGAATCAACCATGTCTTTTACTGGAAAAACGTCAACTTTGGGGTTTGAGAGAGGGGTTTAAGTTTATCCGTTTAAACTAAAATTTTGTGGGTTTATGCATCAACTCTTGAGCTTCAATTTTGTAGTTGACAACTTTTTTGTACAACGTCTTCTACAGAAGTTGTGTTTCGTGGAAAATGAAATACCCTATAACCATGAAAAGTCCACTGAAAACGAGGTCATTTAGCACCTTCCCACTTTCACAAGACACATCATCTTTAGAAAACGTTGTACAAAAAAGTTGTTAACTACAAAACCAAAGCTCTGGAATTGATGCATAGACCCACAAAATATCAGATAAATTGGACAAATTTGAACACTTTTCCAGACCCTCAAAGTTGGGGGGGGGGGGGGGGTTTTTCACTGAAAATACCAAAAGTTTACAACCTTTTGAGCGGTAGTGTAGAATCTAGCAAGAGTGGGTCTAGTCCCAACTTTTGCTACAAGTCTACAGACACCCACAACTTTAGTAGATCAGCACTGAACTCTCCGTCCATGTACATCCAAAACTTACCAATTCTTGGCTCAATCACATCAAAAGTCTCCGCGGCCTCTACAGTAGTACGCTTTCCATTCAAGAAGTAGAGTCCTCCGGACAAGTCGGCTGGAGCAGTGAACACCATAGCTTTACCTGAAATATACAATTTAGAATATAGAAGAGCTCAAGTGTCCTTAGAACTCAAAAATCCCAAAAAACCTAGATGCCAATAGAATCTAGTCTGATAGAAAGCAATCAAGAAAAAGAAGAATGAAACGTTGAAATGTTTTCAAATTGAAAAACTGAGTCTCACTCTTGAAAAAAAAGAGCATGTGTCTAGTTATTGTAATGATTGAGGGGTGGAAAAAAGGGGTCATTGGAAAAATAAAAGAGGTGAGAGAGTACGCAAAATCAATAGAGCGCAGAGAAACGATCGTTGACCGAGTGAACGAGAGAAAAGAAGAGAATTGGCTTGTCTTATCAGTGTGTTTGTCTCTTTGATTGACACAAACACTTGGTTTATCTTGACACTTTTTTCTTTCTCCTGATTCTGATCTTCGGTGTAATGAGATTAGATAGAAGAAAATGAAATGTGGAAAATTTCTAAATTTTTGACAGAGAGTTTGGAGTTGGAAGAGCAATCACGGGTCGAAGGTCTCTCAGATAAGAGAGTTTGGGGTTGAAAAGTTTAATGAGACCAAATCATGAAAAAAAAAATACTTGGGTTCAAAACTGGAAAATGTGCAAGATGTGTCAGCAGCAAAAAAAAATTCAATAAAAAATATTGGAAAAAAAAGAAGGAGAAAAATGGGAACAAATAATACAATGCGAATCCCAGAATGCATAAAGAACCTTCTGGAAATCGTATTGATTTTTTGGCTCTTTGTTTTTTGGAGAACAATGAGAAGATATCGCAATTAGTATTAGCAATATTCCCCAAGGGGAAACGCGCTCTATCGCCAACTTGGCTGAAATTTGAATTTTCAGCCTTCCCGCAGTTTTCAAAACAGCAAAACATGTTTTGGTGGGTGCGTGGACTCCTCGTGGACAATTCGACTGCTGCCCATGTTGTCCACGAGGAGTCCACGCATCCACCAAAACATGTTTCGATGTTTTCAAAACAGCGGGAATGCTGAAAATTCAAATTTCAGCCAAGTTGGAGATGGAGCGCGTTTCCCCTTGGGTAATATCGCTAATATTGCAATTAGTAGAAATAAATAGACAGAGGTTGGGGCTGGTTTTAAGACTTCGAAATCTCACATCTACATCTAAATCTCAGAGTTTCAGAATCCCTGAAAGTTGGAATTTCGGAATCCATCAGGACCTCTAAATCCATAAGAATCTTAAATTCCATTAAAATTTAGATTCCATTAGAAATGCAGAAGCAATCAGAATTGCAGAATTCTTCCGATTCTCAGAATCCTTCAGAATATCGGATATTTTACAGAATTCAGGAATGAAACTTTTCAGATTATCAAAACTCTCCGTTCTTGTCCCTCTACAACCAAAATTACATCACTTTCTCCTCCACTGACCAGTCATTTTTACTACTGTCTCGATTGATAAGAAAAAACAGACAATGCAAGTGCAATTAGCCGTCCTCCAACAAGGAACAAAACTGACAATTTGCCAATGTTCCTCAAATTTTCAGTCTTTAATCTTTTTTTTTTCAAAAAAAAATCCAGACTAAATTTGACAAAAATGACTCATTTATCTATTCAGCCAACAGCTACTATTGTACTCTTATCAGCTGATATCATGTCTACAAAAATAGAGGGTATAAAAATAGATGGAGGTACTGTAGGTCCACTATGAGATTCGAAAATGAAAATTCTGATCTACTGGTGTCTTCTTGTATTTTTCGCTTGTCTTCTGGAAACTTCTGAAGGCGTCGGAGTGCAGCCGAAGCCTCCGGCACCCTCTACAGCGCTGGATCCGAATTTCGGACACACGAACGCGGAGCTTTGGAGGCCAAGAGGGAATAGGTAGGGTTTACTGATTCAGAGAATTTGAAATTTAATAAAATTATTACATTTCTGAATTACTAAATTTCTTTTTGAAAGATCTGAAATTTTTAAACTTTACGATTCCAAGGAGATTGAAGACCTCAAATTCTAGGAATCGGAAAATTAAAGGTGGTATCCGATCAAAATGATTTTGTGTTTAAATCGATGTAAAAATATGTGTATTTTCCGAATATCACAAAAAAATCCCTCAAAAAAAATTCCTGTTGCCAGAAAACGCCGTCAAAGATGAGCGTTCGGAGAAAAGTTATCCCCATGGCCGAACTTTTTTTTCAGCTTTTTCTCGGCCATGTCACCCGCGACGCGGCCGCTCCGCTTGCGATTTATTGAAAATTTTTGAAAAATTTTTGGAATCAAAAAAAATCGCAAGCGGAGCGGCCGCGTCGCGGCTGACATGGCCGAGAAAAAGGTGAAAAAAGTTCGGCCATGGGGATAACTTTTCTCCGAACGCTCATCTTTGACGGCGTTTTCTGGCAACAGGAATTTTTTTTTGAGGGATTTTTTTGTGATATTCGGAAAACACACATATTTTACATCGATATAAACACAAAGTCATTTTGGTCGGATACCACCTTTAATGAATTCTAAAATCCTGCAAAAATGAGCGGAGCCAAAGTCAATTTCCAACTTTTCCAGAAACAAACGCTACTACTACTACCGTCGTCGCTACTATGGAGGCTACTCCCGTCGCTATTACTACTATTGGTACCGTAATTATTACAGTAACTACTACAGTAACTACTACAACAACTATTATTATTCTTATTATTATGGAAAGAAAAAGTAACTTCTCCTCTGTTTTTAATGTTTTTCTCAGAAAATGAAAAAATTTTTCAAATTGAACAGCTGAAATTGTAATAGATAATTACATTAAAAACCACCTGTTCCATATGAAATCCAATATGATTACTTTAAAAGTTCTGAATTTTTCATTTCCTTTATTTTGGAGCTCCAGAATCCTTGCCGTCTTCCTAAAAAAATGGCGCCGATCACTTGTATTTTTGAGGATTCCTTTTGGGAATCTTCCCGATTTCTTGCCTACGCTCTACACACCTTAACTTCTATTGAAATTCCAGTTCATATTTTTGGGGCCTATTTGATTATTTTCAAAACCCCTCGAACGATGCAAACTGCAAAATACAGTATCCTCCAATTGCATTTAGTATGTACAGTAATGGATTTGATGATCACAAGTATGTGGGCATTTTATTGGTGGATACCGGTTCCCGCGGGATTTCCGGTGGGATTGATGACGACTATGGGGATAAATAGTGCGGTTCAGGCGTTTTTGGCCTACAATTCTATGCTGGGTGAGTTGAAATCGCGCTCTACTGGACTAGAAAATTCTGACATTTGAGACGATCCGAAAATTCTGAAACTTGAAATTCTCATTCTGGCCCGGCCCGGGTCGACCCGGTTTTTTGGAGCAAAATTTTTCTATAGTCATTTTTTGAAGTAGAATTCATTTTTTGGTTTTTTTTTTCAAAAATGTATTTTAGGTATACATTTAGTATTTTGAAAATTTCCAGTGATTTTTTCGCCAATTTTCAGAAATTTTATGAAATTTTTTTCCAGCTCAACTTATCCCCACCCGGGCCGACCGGGCCGGGCCGGCAAAACTTTTCATCGGCCCGGCCGGGCCAGCCGGGCCGATTTTGGTCAAGTATGTAAAAATCCTGAAATTTTGGATTTTGGGTTCAGTTTCTTGCCATGTTTCTTATCCAAATTTTCAGTGTTTTGTAGTCTACATTTTCCACGATCTCAGATTTTCTTCATCCATTTCAATAGTTTTCAGCTGCTCAAAAAATTGTTCCTCTGTGATTTTCTCAAATTTTTCTTCCCAGAACTAAATCTGAACTCTGCTTGTTAAAATGCTCACTTGGCCTTTATGATCTCAGAAAATTTTTAAAATTGGAAAATGCAGGTGTTTCGCTATGATTTCTTTATAATTGCCTGATCTCGAAACACTTTAAAATACTGATTAGTTTTTTATTCTGGGATTTTGATTTCGGAAGTTCTATTAGCGATATTCCTCAAGGGGATCCGCGCTCCATCGCCAACTTGGCTGAAATTTGAATTTTCAGCGTTCCCGCCGTTTTGAAAACAGCGAAACATGTTTCGGTGGGTGCGTGGACTCCTCGTGGACAACTCGAGCTGCAGTCGAACTGTCCACGAAGAATCCCCGCCGTTTTGTAAACAGTGAAACATGTTTTGGTGGGTGCGTGGACTCTTCGTGGACAACTCGGGCAGCAGTCGAATTGTCCACGAGGAGTCCACGCACCCACCAAAACACTATTCGCTGTTTTGAAAGCAGAAAAATACGGCTGAAAATTCGAATTTCAGCCAAGTTGGCGATGGAGCGCGTTTCCCCTTGAGAATATCGCAAATACGCATCTCAAAGTCCTTGATAAGAATATATATTCCTCAAGGGGATCCGCGCTCCATCGCCAACTTGGCTGAAATTTGAATTTTCAGCGTTCCCGCCGTTTTGAAAACAGCGAAACATGTTTCGGTGGGTGCGTGGACTCCTCGTGGACAACTCGAGCTGCAGTCGAACTGTCCACGAAGAATCCACGCACCCACCGAAACATGTTTCGCTGTTTTCAAAACGGCGGGAAAGCTGAAAATTCAAATTTCAGCCAAGTTGGCGATGGAGCGCGTTTCCCCATGAGGAATATCGCTAATAGATTATTTTAAATGTCTTACTTTTTCCATTTTCCAGCAGTCGGAGTTTCTTACGTCTCCTTCTTCGAAAATCGCTATGATGCATTGGTAATTGGAAATATTGGAAGATTCCAGTACAGAAATCATGGAAGAGCTGTTTATTTTATCATACTTTCCTTGTACATTGAATCCGTTTTGATATTCATTTTCACCCATCTTCCAGATATTGAGGAGTCAAGGGAATATTTAAAAGTGGTCAGTCTTTTTTCTGAATTCAACTTCAAAACATTCCTAGTTCAGATGCAGCCGTGTATCCCTCTGTCTTGGATAAACAACAAAAATTTCATGAATCTAAACATGAGAACTGATATTGTCCCTTTCCTCACTTGCACTATGCTCGTTTTTGTTGCAGCACAAGGCCTATATTTTATTTTATGGACCATGTATTATCTGTTTAAAGATAACGTTCATGTTTCGAAAGTTACCAGAAAAATGCAGCGGAAATTTTTCTTCTGCCTTTTTCTCCAAGCTACCATTCCCGGGACATTGATTTTGTTGCCGTTTTTTGGATTTGTCTTGCTATGGCGACTGGGCTTATTTTATCAAGGTGGGAAGGCAGGGTGGACCAAAAGGGCTCTGGGACATTTTTTAGGGCTCTGGGATATTTCGCAACCAGTCATTTCGCAACTCACTTTGATTCTGCAATCACGACTACCAAGAAGGTACCAAGACATTTCGAATCTGGACGTTTAGCAACCATTTCGCAACTTTATAAACTTGCAAACTTTAGCGTCATTTAGGTTTTTTATGATTAAGGGTATCAAAAACGTCGTAGTTGCGAAATGTCGTAGTTGCGAAATAACTGGTTGCGAAATGTCGAAGTTGCGAAATAACTAGTTGCGAAATGTCGAAGTTGCGAAATAACTAGTTGCGAAATGTCGAAGTTGCGAAATAACTGGTTGCGAAATGTCGTAGTTGCGAAATAACTGGTTGCGACATGTCGAAGTTGCGAAATAACTGGTTGCGAAATGTCGTAGTTGCGAAATAACTGGTTGCGAAATGTCGAAGTTGCGAAATAACTGGTTGCGAAATGTCGAAGTTGCGAAATAACTGGTTGCGAAATAACTGGTTGGGAAATATCGAAGTTGCGAAATAACTGGTTGCGAAATGTCGTAGTTGCGAAATAACTGGTTGCGAAATGTCGAAGTTGCGAAATAACTGGTTGCGAAATGTCGAAGTTGCGAAATAACTGGTTGCGAAATAACTGGTTGGGAAATATCGAAGTTGCGAAATAACTGGTTGCGAAATGTCGAAGTTGCGAAAATGAAATGAGTTTCGCTATGCTGTAGTTGCGAAATGTCAAAGTTGCGAAATGTCGCGGAGCCTATTCTAGGCTGGACTCTTTTAAAATATTAGAACATTTTTCCAGTCTACAACAACCTCCTAATGATTGCTACTGGCTGTAACGGATTATTCTCGACTTTGGTCATGATCCTGGTCCATCATCCCTACCGTAATGCTGTACTCGAAATGTGCAAAGTTAGAAAGTTGGAAATTCAAAAATCCGTTGTCTCCACTATATTGAATTTGAAGCCATTGGTGAAAATTTCGGGGGGATAATATCGATGTTTTTTCGGATTTTATGAATAACAACGAAATTTATTAATAAAAACATGTTTTCAACATCATTTATGATTTTACATAAGCCGCATAAATTAAAAAAAAAACATCCCTTCGTATCCAGAAAAACTTTTTTTTTTGGGCAACAGGTGCATAAAAGGAACTAATACGACACTCACAAAACTGCATTTTCGCTATGAAGGCTTCATTTTTCGCTCTGATTTTTCATGCTGTTCTATTGTTGAGCATTGGATCAGTGGAAGTAATTGTGGACACGGTAAGCCTAAGGTTCAAGGTAACTAAATTCCAAAACGATCAATTTTCAGCCTTATCCAAGTCCAATTCCTGCCACTGTAAGTTGATCTTTTGCAAAGGAAAAAAACTATATTTCCATTTTCCAGGCCACAGTCATAATCCATGTAGTTCGAAATCCGAATTTTCCGATTTTCAACAACAAAATTTACACAGTTACATTTTCGGAATCGGTCCCCAGTAGAATTTTCAATGTCACAGACACAGATGAGGAAGGAAAATCGGCTATATTCTAACTTTTATGAATGACGGACATTTTCGCTTTTTGCTTTTAAGAAAGGTTGAATGTTTACATAAAAGTGAATTCAATGCTCACAGATTCATTACTAAAATCAAAAACTGCGATACTTATTATCAGAATTCAGAAGACGTCGTCCAAAATTAGTTCTTGGTCGATCCAATGATAATTCCAATACATGCGCCTTTAAAATTAACCCAAATTTCAGATAACAACTCTTAAAATCGAGTCCAACCCATTCGCTAAGGGGTTTTGAGAGTGTGAGGTTCAGGGAATGGATATGAGTCATTTGGCGGCTATTGAAGGAGGACCATCAGTTTTTCAGTCATTTCTGCCTTTTGTGTTTCCCTACTCTGCCAACTTAGCCACTGCTACCACAATTGACATTTTTTGAATTTTTCCTACTATAATCAAAAAAACACAAATGAATGCTCACAAATTTATTGTCATCAGAATATAGAAGATGTTGTCCGAAATTAGTTCTTGGTAGATCCAATGATGATTCCACCTCCTCCACGGCCTCCTCCAGAGTATCCGCTGCTACGGCAACGGTGTCCCGAGACGGCGGCGACGGCGAGAACGGCGAACAAGAAGACGTTGTAGAAGTTCATACTGTAATTGAAGGTACTGTAGTTTGACCTAGATTTTATCAATAGAGCGCAATATGAAAATGCGCATAAATAAGCATAGCCATAAAACAGGTAAGCTCACTATTAGAAAACCTAAAAGTTTCAGAGAACTTCAAGCTGAAAAATACAAAAGCCAGCATTAAAATTGTTCCTACTTTCTAATTTTCCTCCGTTTTTAAACCATTTTTTTTGATAAAGCAAGTTGCAAACGCGCTCTTTAGACAAAGTGATATTATCGGCAGAGCGCGATTGCACCTTCCCTTAACAGAAAAAAGAAACTTGTAAACGCGCTTACCTTGAATTCGAAACTGACGAAATCCTACGTTTACCCCTTTCTCCGACAGGTTTTTATACTCCCGATTTTGATTTCCAAAAATCAAACTTCGCATCAATAAAATCTTCTCCCCTAAATTTTGCAACCAAAAGATCACCCCTGATTTTATTACGCATTTTTCCTCGCAAAAAATTGTGGTATAAAAACGAAGGAAAATTAGAAAGTAGGCATAATTTTAGTGTTGGTTTTCGTATTTTTTAGCTTGACGTTCTCCGAAGCATCTAGGTTTTCTAATAATAAGCTTATCTGTTCTATGGCTATGCTTCTTTATGCGCATTTTCATATTGCGCTCTATTGATAAAATCTAGGTCAGACTACAGTACCTTTAATTACAGTATGAATTTCTACAACGTCTTCTTGTTCGCCGTTCTCGCCGTCGCCGCCGTCTCGGGACACCGTTGCCGTGGAAGCGGATACTCTGGAGGAGGCCGTGGAAGAGGTGGAATCATCATTGGATCTACAAAGAACTAATTCGGACCATTGGAAAACGTTTTCTGAATTCTGATACTTTACGATGATAATGAATTTGTGAGCATTTTCACTTCTTTTTATTTGATTTAGTTAATTTTATCCAATACTCATCAAAAATTGAGTAAGAGCACGCATCTTAAGCTAACACGTGCTGTCTCTATTCCTTCTTTTGAGGCTTCATGCTCTACTTCTAATTCTCTATGGCAACGCTTTAATGCTACGAAAACGGATAAGGAAAAAGTTCACAAAACTGAACACGGACTCGAAATAATGTAGTTTGAGCACTTTCAAATAGACGTAAAGAAGGAGTGGAGAAAAATGAGTCAATTTTCATTCCCCCAGTTCGAAGTCCGCAATATTACAAACGACAGTGATGGTCAAGAAATTGGTTTGGGAATGTCGAATGCTTATCAGAGGACACTCTACAAGACACCACTAACTGGAAAAGTTTTTTAACCTCAAAAACTTGCTACCCAAAATAATACTTCTATGAAGCTCGGTGTCGTTTTCCAGAAGCCAATTAATAAACCGTCTCTTTTGAATTCAAATACAATTATCACATCGACTCATTTCCATATCCGTATATCCGTGCGCCCTTTCATTAAAGCGACCTACTCCGGAGCGCATGTTCTCATTTTCCCAACCCCCTTATCAAAACACACAAAATTAATGTGCACCCTTTTTCAACTTCTCATTTTTCCTCTGTTTTGCACTCTCCACCTTACACACATCTCCCGACATGGGCAAGTACACGAGGCAGATTTGGAGTCAGCAAAGGGCGCCATCCGGCAGTGAGGGAGAGAGAGAATAAAGAAAAATAAGAGACACAGACACCAACGAAAAAGGATGAAGAGATGAGAAGGCCATTCTCTCTGCCCTCTCTTCTCTTCTGCTGGCTCCCTTCTTCTCATTTCCATTTCTATTATACATATTTGTTCTTTTTCATTATTTTTCTTCTGATTTCTCAACATTTTCTTCCTCTGCCAACATGGTTGAGGAAAACTGTCCAATAAAGAAGGAAAAAGTGACGGAAGATATGGTCAAGAAGATGTCACCGGATGATGTGTGAGTTACTGGGGATGGGGTGGCTTATGGTGAGGTTAAGAAATTTGAAAAGTGGCCTAAAAATCTTATACGAAGGTCAGCCGGTTTTACAAAAAATGGTGTAACTGGCTTCAAAATCGTTTGGAATCTAGATATCCCGGATTCTCAGGGTCTCATCCAAAAACTCTATAGAATCCCTAAACCCTTCTGAATCTGAAAATTCATTCAGACTCTCAGCAACATTTTCCGGTACGGATGAATTCCATGAGAGTTTCTGCATTTTCGCGTCAGCGTGCCAATACTTTTTGGTTGCGGACCTGGCATCAGATCTGACGCAAATTTGTTAGATTCAGAAGTTTGTTGAAACTTTTGTGGAAAAAACGAAAGCTATATTAGCGATACTCCCCAAGGAGAAACGCGCTCCATCGCAACTGGCTGAAATTTGAATTTTCAGCTTTCCTGCCGTTTTGAAAACAGCGAAACATGTTTTGGACTCCTCGTGGACAACTCGGGCAGCAGTCGAATTGTTCACGAGGAGTCCACGCACCCATCGAAACATGTTTCGTTGTTTTCAAAACGGCGGGAAAGCTGAAAATTCAAATTTCAGCCAAGTTGCGATGGAGCGCGTTTCCCCTTGGGGAATATCTCTAATATGTGTTTACATGATGCAGAAGTTTCAAATTTTTTGCATTCCGAAATATTTTATAGTTCTTCCTGTTATTCGTTGCATGAACTAGGGCTTCGTATTACTTCCAATTAGCTTGCTCTCTGCTGTTTACAAGGAAAATGAAAAGAGAAAACATATGAGAAATTTTTGGATTATGCATATACAAAATGCTCATATTTCAACTAATGATATAGCGTGTGTATATGTTTACGCACATGTTAGTTTCTCAAAAATTTCTAATATGCGAAAACTAAAACTAAGAGGAATCAGAGATCCGGAGGGAATCATGAGATTCTAATTTACCTCCATTTCAGCCTCAAGTTCTCCCTTGCCTCCGATGAGAACAAACAGCTCGTGATCGCTTCAAATCTCAAACTGGATACCCTTCTCGTCGACTGTTCTCAACAATTCAAAATTCGTCTTTTCTTCGCAGAAAACCAAGAGTTGGCGATTTTCTCATCAAACCGCGAGCCAGATTTGAATTCTCCCGTGGACATGGTTCTCGTTTTCTGTAATGATGAGTCTGATCTAGAATATGATGATGAAGCTGATATGGATGATGAAGAAGAAGAAGGAGAAGGAAATTGTGAAGGTAAGAAAATTGGCTCCCCACCGTTTCGCAACCAGTCATTTCGCAACTGTACATTTGGCAACTATGGCCATCCGAAACCTTGTCATTTTGCAACCAAAAGGTCCTTGTTCTCAATGATCCCTATCTCACATAATCTAAATGAACGGGATACAAACAAGTCAATATAAATGTGAAATATCGCTATTGCGAAATGGCCAGTTGCGAAATGTCCAGTTGCGAAATGACATGATTGCGAAACGTCGAGGTGGCAGAACAAAATTTTCCATAGACAATTGACATTGTTGAATGAGAATTGAGCAGTTTTGAAGTACCCAGTTTTAATTAAAGAAGCATAATTAGCTGAATTTCAAAATTTCAGATGGTGGAGAAGTTCCAGGTCTAGTTCAAGATAAACCAATGCCAGCTGTTGCTCCCGTTCTCGTGCCAGTAACTCAGGTTCAAGCGGAAGGAGGTAAGAAATAGCTAATCTTCGCTTTTTTTTTTCGGAATTCGTCTTTTTTCCAGTGCCGGTTCCAGCTTCAGCTCCTGCTCCAGCAGTCGGCGTTGCACCACATCCAATTCAAGCTGTTCAGAATCAACCAGGTAAGGAAATTTTCTTGCTTTCCTCCTCTTGCAATCTCAAAACCTCTGAATTTTACAGATGCTCCAGCAAATAGAAAGCGTCCAATCGATATCATCCAGCTTGATGATTCTAATGCCGACGAGTCTACAGTTCACGTACCAATGCCTGCGACAGAACAGGAAAATAATAGCATTAGTGCAGGTTAGATTTTTTGAAATTCTGATGTTCGGATTCTGAAAACACTGAAAACACTTTCAGCAATTCAAGACGTCTTCACCCCACCATCAATGGAGCTTCTCCATACGCAACTCGACCGAAGCGATCGTCGAATTACGGGAAGGTTGCGAGTAAAGGGCGCCATCTACTATCAAAACTCCTGGAGTTACGGTACTCTGAGTGCGAAGGATCTCTTGAAGCACGTCATGGATATCTATCACGTCGAATGTATCCAATTTGTTCGGATTTCGGAGAGCCCTCTGAACTACGATAAGATTCTAGATGAGATCCTTTCCAAGGTAGACATCGACTTCTTGCACATCGATAAGGATCCGCAAGGCACTAAAGATATCTTGAAGAACTTCCTGATGCCGAAGGATCTCTACCTTGGCCGCGCTTCGATTCAAGGAGCAAGCGCGGAGTTTCTCGATGGTCTGGTGGTCCGGAACTTCCCCTATCTGAGTCTCCACGGACCCACTCCGAACTTCCGTCTTGACCATTTGCTCCTTGCCAACTCCGTGAGGCTCCACCTCTTTGAGCCTTCGATCACCACTCGAGACATCTGCCGCTTCCTCAAACTCTGGATGGCCGGGAAGGTCTGCCAGAACCTTCGCTATATGCTTCTGGAATTCTGCACTCCTCGGGATTATAATCCAGTCACGCTGTTCAGGGGAATACGATGGGGACGGATCCGCACTGCTCAATTCAAGGATTACACTCGATTCCAATGTATTCCAATGCCACTGACGCGGGAGGCTTATGGTGTGCATAGAGCTACAGATGGGGCTCTGGGAAACATTTGGGTGCTGAGATCGGGGGAAATGTCGTCGTTCAAGTTCCAAGTGCAGACGAGCGGAGATAGAGACACCGTGAGATATGATGACGAGGTCCCGAGCTCAAACTCGTCCGCCTAGATTTCTATTGTAATTCAAATTTGACTTTTGAAACTTACTTTTTGTCCTATCTGTGAAATTATTTTGCATCATCTCCAAAATTCCAACTTCTGTGTTTTTACAAAGACTCATTTTTTGTACTTATATTTTTCCCTGACTTCCTTTTCGTTCCCCTGACTGTAGAATTTCTTTAGGAAACGCAGACTTGAAATCTTATCCAGCTAATTGAACATGACCCAAAAACACTTTTCCACTAGCAAAGTGGCTCAAGCTGAAGTTGTTTAGTTGTTTCAGTCTCTAACCTGGAGAAGAGTCATCTGTTCGCCAAAATATTTTGGCACAGTAATCCGTAACGTTTGAATATTATCATCCCAAAATTTCCGAAAAAATATATCTCAATTTAGCTTCTCGGCGCTACTTCAAATTTGACTCTATACTTATTCCCCACCCTTAATCTGTACACATCCCAAACACGCATCGTATTGAATATCCCATTAACTCTCATTGCATTCAATTTTTTATTAAAATATATTACATATATTTACATGAAGCTACATTTGTTTGCACTGTCATTTGGATTTTTCGAGGACAAAAAATCAAACATTACGATGGAAAGCGACACAACAACTTGGATGTGACGTAATGCAAGTGATCTCAACTATGCGTTCCCCAAGGCCGCGAAATGCGACCGAAAAGCGCCGTTTTTGAAAAGTGTCCCCTAATGGATCGATTGCATACACAATAGGACGCGGATCAATTCCTTCTGGGAAAAACGACGGAGAGAGAAACGGTCAGACAATGAAGAAAGAATGGAAAAATGGACAATGAGTAGGGTGACAAGGTATTGTTTCGCGTGCTCGTTTGCTGGTGGCCTAGGAAAATCAAATGGAAGAGAAAATGAGAAATTTGGCTCTTAGGAAGATCCGGAAGGCAATGGAGATTAAAGGAGGATTCCGGTCAAAAATTTTTATTGCATTAAAATATGTAAAAATGTGTGTAGATTACAAAAATCATAAAGAAAACGCTCCAAAATTGCTCCAAAACACCAAAAATCGGCTCCGAAATGAGCAAAAATCACGCGAATGGTCTCCGGGGCCGTGGACGAGTTTCCCAAAAAAAGGCGCGGAGTCAGCCAATCAGCGCCATTGCAATTATGGACGCGAGTGCTGTGATTGGCTGCCGGCCATAGACAATGGCGCTGATTGGCTGACTCCGCCTCTTTTTTGGAAAACTCGGCCACGGCCTCCCGGAGACCATTCGCGTGATTTTTGCTCATTTCGGAGCTGATTTTCGGTGTTTTGGAGCAATTTTTGAGCGATTTCATTATGATTTTCAAAATCTACGCACATTTTTACATAACTTCAAGCAATAAAAATTTTTGACCGGAATCCTCCTTTAAAGTAGGCAGGTGAAGATGAGAACTCTGGAGACGGCCATAGTTGTTTTGAGTGAAGCACTACTCATCGTGGAAGTACTGTAAGTTCGCAGGACTGGCACCAGATCCGCTCAAATCAAAAAGTTGATATGTTTGCAGCTAGGTGGTACCGTTATTTAGACTTCATTCAGCATAGTCTGTGAGGTTATTGAAAAATCGTTTATTCAACTAAAATAAAAACAAGAATTAATTCATTGCCAAATAAACAATTGAAACAAGGCCAAAAATTCATCTTCGAACACTGCAACAGTGGCCTCTCTCCCATCCTTAGCACGAATATTGAATATATTAAATTCATCATCTAATTGTAAAAGGTTGATAGGTTCTAGAGTGTAATTGTGAGCCTCCACTTTTACTATCAAATCTTCTCTTGTCATTTCCGTATGAGGTATTCCTTTTAAAACAATGTCCGCGTTAGCTTCCTCCATTAGCTCTATACACAGTACTTTCAATCTCCTGCATGCACCACGCATCCAAGATTTCACGAAACGATTTAGCTCCTTCTCAGAGAATTCGTGGTTGAGTAGATGCAGTTGTGAAGTGTTTGTTAGCAGAGTCTCATCTAATGTTATCCGAGGAACCACTTCTAGCTCCAGAAAACCTTCTATGGCGACATGATTCAAATTTTCGATCAACAAATTTCGAACAGATTCTGACATTTGGAATGACTTATGAGTGATTGAAAGTTGTCTAGCTTGTAGACGAAGATTTAGAATTTCTTGAGTAAGATGTCGTTGTTCTGGTATATCAATTTCAAGATTTCCTATTTGAAATCCTTCCAACAACTTAGAGAGTTGCCACAGATCTAGTTGACAATAAAGTTGGTTAAAAATAATTCGATCGATTGATTTTCGGTGATAAATTTCCATACAATGTTGCAGCCAGTCTTGGGCACTAAAGTGACCATTATTCCACGACAGTGTCTGATGTAGTTGCTCTTGATGGCGACCTCGATTTTGGATTTCTACATCGTTTGCATTTTGGTTTTCTTCACCACGGACTTCTTGCTCAACAAATGTGGAAGAGCATATTACTCGAAACCTTCTCGCTGCATTCAGATTCAATATTGATCCCCATCGTTTCTCTCCAGTTCCAATTTCCACTAAAGACAAGTCGGAGAAGTCCGTGCTTATGGAAAAATGATTTCCGACATTTAATCTTAAACTAGTTGTCATTAGATTCAATTCCACAATTCGATTCTTGCATTTTTGTGAGCACAAGGAATAGGACAATCTGTAAGGAAGTGATATCTAACTATGCGCTTCAAATTTTTGTAACATACCGATCAATCGCTTGCATGCACAATAGGACTTTGGGCAGTTCCTTCTGGGAAAGACGATGGAGAGAAAAACGAGCAGCCATGACGATAAAGCATAAAGAATGAATGGAGGAGGAGTGGTGAAGACAAGGCATTTTTTCGCGCGCTTTGGTGGCCTAGGAAAATCAAATGGAAGAGAAAATGTGGAATTTGGCTCCTAGGAAGACACAGAAGGCAGTGGAGATTAGAGTAGGCAGGTGAAGATGAGAACACTGGATGCGGCCAAGACTGTTTTCAATGGAGAACTATTTGATGTGGAAGTACTGTAAGTTTGCAGGCATTCTTGATCCAAGTGGTACCGTTAGTTATTCTTTGTCTGTGAGGTTATTGAAAAATCGTTTATTCAACTGAAATAAAAACAAGAATTAATTCATTGCCAAACAAACAATTGAAACGAGACCCTCAATCCATCTGCATACAGTGCAACAGTGGCCTCTCTTCCATTCTTCCCACGAATATTGAATATATTAATTTCATCATCATTCAGTAAAAGATTGTCAAGTTCTTCGTTGTACTTATGAGCCTCCATTTTCACTATCAAATCCTGTCTAGACATCTCCGTATGAGGTATTCCTCTCAGCAAAATAACTGGATTAGCTCGCACCGTCAGCCTTATATACAGTACTTCCAATCTCTTGCACGTACCACGCATCCACAAATTTAGAAAACGATTTAGTTCGCTCCCAGCAAACTTGAATCACATTAGATGCAGTTTCGAAGTATTTGCGAGCAAAATATCGTCCAATGTTAGCCGAGGAACAACGTCTAGCTCCAAAAAACTATCTATGGTGACTTGATTCAAATTTTCGATCAATAAAATTTGAACAGATTCTGACGTTTGAAATGACTCATGAGTGATTGAAAGTTGGCTAGCTGGTAGACGGAGGTCCAGAATTTCTTGAGTATGACTTCGTTGATTTGGTAAATCAATATCAAGATTTCCAAGGCTCCAATCTTCCAATAACCTAGGAAGTTGTCCCAGGTCTAGTCGACAGGCACGTTGGTAAAACATAATTTGATCGATTGATCTGCGGTGATAGATTTCCATCCAATGCTGTATCCAATCACGTGCACTAAAGTTATCATTACTCCACGACAGTGATTGAGGTGGTTGGTCTTGATGACGACCTCTTTGTTGGATTTGTATATCGTTTGCATTTCGGTTTCCTTCACCACGGCCTTCTTGATTTCCGAGTAATTCCAACAAATCAATTTGTGGAGCGTTGTTTCTGTTTGGGAGTACTTCAAGTGGATTTTCGAATATGCCACCAACGTCTCCCATATTCTGGCCTACTTGATTCTGATTCTCTTCAACAGGACGTCTTGGATTTCCGATCAATTCCAAGACTGCATCATTTGCATCACGATGGCCAATTCCTTCAACGTTTCCCATATTTGGCATTTCTTCAAGTGGATGCCCAGCGATATCTATAGCATCTTCTAAATCTAACAGCAATGGAACACCATCAAAGCTTGTTACTCGAAAATTTCTCGCTGCATTCAGATTTAATATTGATCCCCTTCGATATTCTATAGTTTCAATTCCCACTGAATACGAGTCGGAGAACTCCGTTCTTAAGGAAAAAACATTTCCGACATTTAATGTTAAATTAGTTGCGGCAAGATTCAATTCTACAATTCGTTTCTTGCATTTTTGTGAGCATAGGGAGTAGGACAACCTGTAAGAAAATGGTATGTAGTTATGCGTTTTTAATTTTTGTAACATACCGATCGATCGTTTGCATACACAATAGGACGTTGGATAATTCCTTCTGGGGAAGACGACAAAGAGGGAAACAGGCAGCCATGACGACGACAAATAGAGAATGAATGAAGGAGGAGTGGCGGAGACAAGGCATTGTTTCGCGCGCTCTGATGGCCTAGGAAAATATAATGGAAGAGAAAATGAAAAGTTTGGCTCCTGGGAAAACCCAGAAGGCAATTCAGATTAGATTAGGATGGTGAAGATGAGAACACTAAAGACGCCCTAAGGATGTTTTTGTGCGCAACGCTATATTGTGGAACTACTGTAAGTTCTCACGACAGGCATCAGATCCGCCGAAGGGGGATCAACAAGTGTAGCTTTAAATTGCATCTAGTCAATCAACAAACAATCGTGTTTATACAAACTACAAGAAAACAAGAAATGATTTCAGTACTTGGACTAAACTCTCGTAACTCTTTGCTTGTCAAATCTCGATTTTCCAGTGGTAGGAATCAGTTTGACTAAATTTGGAATAAACTGCAATGTTATTGAAAATCATTTATTCAATTAACATTCCACAAGAATAAGAATTTATTCAGTTCCAAATAAGCAAATGGAACGAAGGCATCATATCAACATTGGAAACTACCACCGTGGCTTCCCTCCCATCCTTTCCACGAATGCTAAATCCTCCTTCGTCGCCGATGAGGTAGACAGGTCCTTGGTTGTAATTATAGGTGTTCATTTTCGCTATCAAATCCTGTCTAGTGATCTCCGTACGAGGTATTCCTCTAAGCACAATGTCTGCATTAACTGGGTTCAAAAGCACTACATACAGTACCTCCAATCTCTTACATGCGCCACGAATCCAAGATTTCACCAGTCGATTCAGTTCCTTTCCAGAGTAATGGAAGACATTGAGATGCAGTCTTGAAGTGTTTGCAAGCAAGATATCGTCCAATGTTACCCGAGGAGGAACCTCTTCCTCAAATAGGCCTCCTTGTACGGTTACATGGCCCAAATTTTCGAGCAATATCTTTCGCAGTATTTCTGGCATATTTAATGAGTCCAGAAAGATGGTAAGATGTTTAAATGATAAACGACGATCCAGAATTCCTTGAGTATGTTCTTGTAATCTGCTCATAAAGATATCGAGATTTTCGATCTCTAATCTTTCCATGATCCCGATGAATTGCTCAAATCCAAGAGCCCGATGTTCAAAAGTAATCCGATTAATAGATTTACGGTGATAGATGTTCAAATAATGACGAAGCCAGTCTTGGGCACTGAAGAGATCATAGTTCCAGAAAGAACCGTGTTCAAGAAACTGCTGCTCATGGATCCATGCTTGAAAATCTTCTTGATCTTCATTCTCAACTCCTTGCTCTTCTTGATTTTCTTCCACAGGACGATTTTCGTGATTTCCGAGCAATTCCAACAGATTGATGTGTGGAGCGTTTGCATCTCCGACGACACCACCACCATTTTCTGGATTTTCCATATTTGGGTTTGCCTCAGGCGGATTCCCAAAGATGTCTTCACCTTCTTCCATATTTTGAGGTAGAGCAAACGGATTTGGCAATTGAGGCATCCCAAGACCAGCTTCCACCGCATTTAGATCAATTGGAGGATAGTGTGTTACATTAAAACTCCTCGAAGCATTCAGGTTCAATATTGGGTCTTGTTGTAGCTCGTTTGTTTCAACTTCAACAGAGGAGTAATCGGCAAATTCCGTGCTTATGCAAAATTCCCTCCCGACCTCCAGTGTTAAATCCGTTGCCCTTAGGTTTAGGCTCACGATTTGTTTCTTGCATTTCTGTGAGCACAAGGAGTAGGACAATCTGTAAGAAAATGGTGTTTTGCTATGCGCCTTTAAATTTTGTAACATACCGATCGATCGTTTGCATACAGAACAGGACATTGGATAATTCCTTCTGGGAAAGACGACGAAGAGGGAAACTGGCAGCCATGACGACGACGAATGAAGAATGAATGAACCATGAGTGGGGTGGCAAGGGATTTTTTCGCGCGCTTGCTAGCTGGTGGCCTAGGAAAATGAAATGGAAGTGAGAATAAAAAACTAGGGCTAATCTAACCTCCAAAGAAAATGGAGATTAGATTAGGCAGGTGAAGGTGACGATGGATTATGAATGGACGGTGAGTGGAGGTGACAACGTATTGTTTCGCGCGCTCTCCTAGTGGCCTAGGAAAATCATATGGAAGATGACATGCGACATTGGCTCCTAGGAAGCCCAGAAGAAAATTGAGATTAGAGCAGGAAGGTAACGATGAGAACACAGAAGACGGCCAACACTGGTTTAGTGGGCAACTCATTTTCGTGGGGCTAATGGACGTTCCCAAAATTGGCATGAGAGCCGTTCAAGAGGGATCAACAGGTGCACCTAAAAAGTACATCTTGCTAATCAATGAAACATTCCTTGTGCCTCATATTAAATGTTATATATCCTTCTATATTTTTGTTCCCCAGGAAATGCAGGTAGAAGAGGACATGCGACATTGGCTCCTAGGAAGACCGAGAGATTAGAGTAGGAAAGTAACGATAAGAACACAGAAGACGACATGCACGAGACAATGTAAAGTTTTTTTACTGGGCAACTTTTTATCGTGGAACAACTGGGGGTTCCCAGGACAGATCCGCTCGAGGGAGATCAACAAGTAAACCTAAAAAGTTCATCGGCCGTATAACAAACAAAGTGGTACAAAGCACAAGAAAAGTTCATCCAGGTGGGATTCATTCAAATCAAAAATTTTATCGATTCGCACAAACTTGAAGTTCTGCACTTCAAGTAAACTCTCAAATCTCGATTATCAGGTGGTACCAGTTGAAGTTGATTCAGAGCTGCAAGGTTATTAAAAATCGTTTATTCAAATAACATCAAAAACAATTTAATTCATTACCAAACAAAAAGCTGAAACACTGGCATTCCTCGAGCTCCAGGTCTAGCAACTACCACAGTGGCTTCTCTCCCATCCTTCCCACGAATATTAAACCCTCCCTCATCTCGGATTGGTTCAAAAGGTTCTCTGTTATAACCATACGTCTCTATTTTCGCTCTCAAATCCTGTCTAGTGATCTCCGTATGAGTGATGCCTCTGAGCACAATGTCTGCATTAATTGGCTCCAAAAGAACTATACACAGTACTTCCAATCTCTTAGATGCGCCACGTATCCACGATTTTACAAAACGATTTAGTTGCTTCCCAGAATAACGGAAGAAGTTAAGTTGCAGTTGGGAAATATTGGAGAGCAAAATATCGTCCAATGTTACCTGAACTCTATTAGAATCGCTGCTTTGGATGAAGACATGATCCAAATTTTCGATTAATATCTTTCGAAGTAATTCTGGTCTATTGAATGAGTCCAGAAAGATGGTATAATGTTTGACTGGTAGGCGAAGATCCATGATCATTTGGTTATGTTCTTGTGACATGTTAGCAGAACACTCAAGATTTTCAATTGACAATCTTTCCAGCATCCCGATAAGTTGTTCCCGATCAAATCGAATATGATGAAAAGAAATCCCGTCTATTGAATTGCGATGATAGATGTCCAAATGATGGCGTAGCCAGTCTTGTCCACTGAAGAGATCATAGTTCCAGGTAGAGTTGCTTTCGAAAATCGGCCGCCCATCCTCTCGACCGAGCATTCTCGCCAAATTGATGTCTTTTACTCTGAAACTCCTCGAAGCATTCAGGTTCAACATTGGGTCTCTCGTTTTAACTTCCAGTGCGGTATCATCAGGAAAATCCGTGATTACGCAAAATTCATTTGTGAACCACAGTGATAATTTCAGTTCTCTTAAGTTGAGGTTGACTACTTGTTTCTTGCATTTCTGTGAGCACAGGGAATAGGACAACCTGTAAGAAAATGGTATCTTGCTATTCACCTCTAAATTTTGCAACATACCGATCGATCGCTTGCATACACAATAGGATATTGGAAGATTCATTCTGGGAAAAACGATGGAGAGGGAAACGGGCAGCCATGACGACGACGAATAGAGAATGAATGGACAATTCGTGGGGTGGCAAAGGATTGTTTCGCGCGCTCGCTAGCTAGTGGCCTAGGAAAATAAAATGGAAGAGAAAATGAAAAACTAGGCTCCAAGGAAGATCCAAAAGAAAACAGAGATTAGATCAGGTGAAGATTAGGCAGGTGAAGGTGACAATGGATTATAAATGAGTGATGGATACGCTCGCAGGTGGCCTAGGATAATCGTTGGGAGGGGAGATGCGAAATTGGCTCTTAGGAAGATCCAGAAGAATATTGCGATTAGAGATTACAGGTCAGATGAGAACACAGAATACGGCCAACGCTATTTTAGTGGGCAACTCATTATTGTGGAACTAATGTCGGTTCCCAAAACTGGCATGACAATGAAAGCCCTTCAAGAGGGATCAACAGGTGCACCTGAAAAGAGCATCTTGTTAATCAATGAAAAATCAGACCAAAAATATCACTGAAATACCGAAATTCCCAAGTGGTCATATCGATATTGACCGGTTGAATATACACCCTTTCGTTAGTACGGGGTCTGGAAAAATAGTAGAGACATGAATATTTGGTTCTCGGGGTATTTTTAGTTTCTGAATCGAACGGCGTTCACAGACTTATGATATCTCAACTAGTGTATCGACCCGCGAGACAATTCCCGCAAATTTCCCGACGTCTCGCATTCATTTTGGTGCGGTTCGTCTCGGCTCGTCCCGCATAAGGTTCGCATTGTCTCGGTTCGGGACATCCCGCGTTGTCCCGGGTTTGTCTCGTCCCGCGTCCCGCATATTTCCCGCATTTTCATTTCTCGCAAATTTCCCGCAGGAAAATGCGAGACTCGCGGGACAGCAAAAAACGACATGTTGCATTTTTCTACTGTGGATTTTCAAAGAATTTTAAAGAACTATTATTATCGTGAACTATTCATCTTTCATGATGAACTTTTTGCAGACTCGAAAAACCAGGACATAGATCACAATAATAATAAATTTTCAAAATTCTTTGAAAATCCACAGTAGAAAAATGCGACGTGTCGTTTTTTTGTTGTCCCGCGAGTCTCGCATTTTCTTGCAAGAAATTTGCAAGAAATGAAAAATGCGAGACAATTGCGAACCCGAGACAAGGCCGTCGCGGGACAATGCGAGACAGGGCGAACCGAGACAAGGCGAACCTTTTTGCGGGACGAACCGAGACGAACCGGGACAAGTTTTCTGTTTTCCCGCATGAATTCCCGCAGATCGCGGGAACCATGATCTCGCGGGTCGATACACTAATCTCAACTCGTTTTCTCAGAACACCCCAATTAGGGGGTGTTCCTATCGATATTGACCGCACTGTATTTATCTCTAAATTTTTAAAGATCTAGTAGACTATCCCAACTAGACACTGAGAATATTGAAAACTAGTTTATTCCATATAAAACAATTCAAACCAAAATCGAAATTATTTCCAAACAAATATTTGAAAGTAAGACATAATATTATCTTCATCTACAAGAACTACAAGAGTAGCTTCCCTTCCATCCTTGCCACGAATATTAAACCCACCAGCTAAGCTTAACACATTGTAGGGTTCTCTGTCGTAATCATAGGCTACCATTTTCGCATGTAAATCTTCGCCTGACATCTCCGTATGAGCAATGCCTTGTAGCACAGTTGCTACAGTAGTCACTCTCTTCAGCTCTAAATACAACATCTCTAATCTTTTGCATGCACCACGCATCCACGATTTGACCAATCGGTTCAGTTCCTTTCCAGAACATCTGATATCGATAATATGCAGTTGGGAAATGTTTGTCAGCAAAATCTCGTCCAATGTCATAACAGTACGGTAAAGAATATCGTCTTCAAAAAAGCTTCCTCCAACGGTAACATGATCCAAGTTTTCAATGAACAAATGGCGAACTGTTTCTGGGCTATCAAATGAGTCTTGATCAATTGATATTTGTTTTGCTGGTAGATGAAGATTTAGAATTCGTTGAGTAAGAATGCGTTCATGTGGCATGTCAATATCAAGATTTCTAATATTCAAATCTTCCAGCATCACGGCAAGTTGGCCGATATCAAATCCAAAAATAGATCTGCCAAAAGAAATTCGATCAATCGATTCACAATTGTGGATTTCCAACAGATGCTTAAACCAGTCTTGGGCACTAAAGTTACTGTAGTTCCACGAGGATGAGAGGCGTTGGATGTCTCCAAAGTTCTCATCTCCTCTTGCAGGTTCTTCGTGTGGAGCAGCATCGAAGTTGAAATCCATGACTTGTTCTTGATTCAAATTTTCTTCAGCAGGAGGATCTCCTCCATTTCCGAGCAATTCCATCAAATTGATACGTCTTTCATGGCGAATCCCTACGACATTTTCCTGATTTTCCATATCTGGGAGTTCTCCAAGAGGATTTCCTAAGATGTCATCATCGTTTTCCAAATCTAGAGGTGCTAGAAAAACTTGCGGATCTAGCAATGGAGGATCTTCATCATCAATTCCTATGTCCAGCAGGAACTCATCCTCATCATCATTTTCTATGTCCAGCAGGAACTCATCTTCATCATCAATTCCTATGTCCAGCAGGAACTCATCCTCATCATCATTTTCTATGTCCAGCAGGAACTCATCTTCATCATCAATTTCTATGTTCAACCGGAACTCATCCTCATCATCATTTTCTATGTCCAGCAGGAACTCATCCTCATCATCATTCTCCATATTCAAGATAGGACAGCTTTTCACCTCGAAAGTTCTTGGAGCATTCAGATTCAACGTTGATTCGGTTTCAAGTACACTAGTTGTAACTTTCACCAAAGATACATTACCAAAATCTATGCTGATGCAAAGCATATCGTTCATTATCAATTCCAAATTGGTTGCTGTCAGATTCAAATCCATATATCGTTTCTTGCATTTTTGAGAGCACAGGGAGTAGGACAATCTGCAAGAAAACGGTATCTAAATGTGCGCCTTTAACTTTTGAAACTAACCGATCGATGAATTCCATACACAATAGGACATTGGACAATTCCTTCTGCGGAAGACGATGGAGATAGAAACAGTCAGTCATGACGACGAAGAATAGATAATGAATGGGCAATTAGTGGGGTGGCAAAGGCAAAAGTTTCGCGTACTCGCTAGCTGGTGGCCTAGAAAAATAAAATGGAAGAGGAAATTAAAAACTAGGCTCCGAGGAAGATCCAAAGGAAAATGGAGATTAGACCAGGCCGGTGAAGGTGACGATGAACTATGAATGAGCGATGAGAGGAGGCGACAAGGGATTCTTTTGCGCGCTCGCTCACAGGTGGCCTAGGAAAATCGTTGGGAGGAGAGATGCGAAATTAGCTCCTAGGAAGACCTAAAAGACAATTGAGATTAGACTCGGCAGGTGAAGGTGACGATGGATTATTAATGGGCCATTAGTGGGGTGGCAGAGAAGAAAAAATCTGATGGAAGGAGACATGCAAAATCGGCTGCTAGTAAGATCCAAAAGATAATGGGGATTAGACTAGAGAGGAGATGGTGAAAACCTAAAAGACGTCAAGAGTTTAAATCATATACATACCAGAATGGCTGCGCCAATCTGGCGCGTTCACCTCTCCCTTCGTATATTCCATGTGACCACCTTCCCTCGTCGCACGAATAGCTCAGTGGGTAGCGCGGCGGTCTGCTAAGCGCGGGTCCGGGGTTCGATTTTGTGCGCGGCCAAAATTCTTTAACTTTCTTTGTGGAAAACTAAAGCGGACATCCTGACCAAGAAACAGAAGGACAGACCCCACTAGCGGATTATATATAAGGAAGAAGACGTTTTTTAAGGCGGACACCATTCATTCAAATTAAAAAGTTGATCGATTTGCAGTCAGCGAGATATTGAAAAGCGCCCAAGCTGGGGATATCCGTACTTAAACTATGTATGCTCTCGAATCTCAATTTTCAAGTGGGTGGCATCCAGTGGCACTTGATTTAGAATAGACTGTAAAGCTATTGAAAAATCATTTATTCAATTAACACTCCATAAAAAGAAGAATTGATTCATTGCCAAACAAACAAGTGAAACGAGACTCTCAATCCATCTGCATACACAGAAATAGTGGCTTCTCTTCCATCCTTTCCACGAATATTAAACCATTTGTCGCCAATGAGGCCGTTTTCTCTGTGGTTGTAATTATAGATGTCCATTTTTGCTAACAAATCCTGTCTAGTGATCTCCGTATGAGTGATGCCTCTGAGCACAATGTCTTCATTAGCTGGCTCCTTCAGCTCTATATACAGCACTTCCAATCTCTTACATGCGCCACGAATCCAAGATTTCACCAGTCGATTCAGCTCCTTCCCAGAAAAATGTAAGAAAGTAAGCTGCAGTTGTGAAGTGTTAGCGAGCAAAATATCGTCCAATAGTCGGGGAACTTCTGCCTCAATGAAACGATTTATGATAACATGGCCCAAATTTTCGATCAATATCTTTCGAAGTAATTCTGGTCTATTGAATGAGTCCAGAAAGATGTTAAACTGTTTGACTCGAAGGTGAAGATCAAGGATTGCTTGAGTATGTTCTTGTGATTCGCTCATAAAGATGTCAAGCTCTCCGATTTCCAATCTTTCCAGCATCCCGATGAGTTGCTCCCGATGAAATCCAAGAGCCCGATGTTCAAAAGAAATTTGATTAATCGATTTACTGTGATAGATGTCCAAATGATGACGTAGCCAGTCTTGGGCACTGAAGAGATCATAATACCAGAAAGAATCTTGCTCGTAGCCTTTTACTAAAAAATTTTTCGAAGCATTCAGGTTCAAAATTGGTTCTCCTCTCATTGTCACTTCTACTCCGGAGAAATCGCCGAACTCCGTGTCTATGGAAAACTCATTCTTGACATCTACTGATAATTTCGTAGTTCTTAGGTTCAAATCAACAGTTTGCTTCTTGCATTTCCGAGAGCACAGGGAGTAGGACAATCTGTAAGAAAAATATATAACTACGCGCTTTTAAATGTGGCGGGACAGCACTTTTTCGGTGGAGATTCCGAGGGAATTGTCTGCATTTTTGCGTCAGCGTGCTAGTGCTTTTTGGCTGCGCACTTGATCAAAAGTTTATCGCATAATATATCAGATTCCGCTTAATCTGAGTATTGCTTCAAAATACTCAATTTTCAGCAAATTCAAAAATTTATTGTCCCGCCACCTTTAGCGTTTTTAACATACCGGTCGATCGTGTGCATACACAACAGGACATTGGACAATTCCTTCTGGGAAAAACGATGGAGACGGAAACAGGCAGCCATGACGACGACGAATAGAGAATCCGGGCGAAACAATCCCTTACCAAGCCACTATTCTTTGCCCCTTAATCCATCGTCACCTTTACCTGCCTAGTCTAATCTCCATTTTCTTTTGGATCTTCCTAGGAGCCTAGTTTTTCATTTTTTCTTCCATTTTATTTTCCGAGGCCACCAGAGCGCGCGAAACATTGCCTTGTCTTCGCCACTCCTCCTCCATTCATTCTTCATTCTTCATCGTTATGACTGACTGTTTCTCTCTTCGTCGTCTTTCCCAGAAAGAATTGTCCAACGTCCTATTGTGTATGCAATCGATCGATCGGTATGTTTCAAAACTTAAAGGTACTTAGCTAAATTCTACGTTTTTACAGATTGTCCTACTCCTTGTGCTCACAGAAATGCAAGAAACAAATCGTGAGCCTAAACCTAAGAGCAAAGGAATTAACACTGGTGGTCGGCGGGAGGGAATTTTGCGTGAGCACGGATTTCGATGACTTCTTCAAGGTGGAAGTTGCAACGAGAGTACAGGAACCAACGTTGAACTTGAATGCATCGAGAATTTTCACAGTAAAAGGCTCTCCTCCAGATTATCTGAATGATGACCAAAATGCTGAGCAAAGTGATGAGGAAGATGAGCAAGATGAGCATGAAGATGATCAAGATGATGAGCAAGATGATGCAATGCCTCAATTGCCAGATCCGTTTGCTCTAGCTCAGAATATGGAAGAAGATGAAGACTTGTTGGAACTGTTGGATGTGTTCGGAGATCACGAAGATCCTCCTGTGGAAGAAAATCAAGAAGATCAAGGGATGTTAAATGATGAAAATGATGAAAATGATGAAGATGATGAAAATGATGAAGATGATGCAGATTATGAACCTGCTGAAGATGATGAAGATGAGACCTTTTTCTCATGGAACTACGGTCACTTCAGTATCCAAGACTGGCTCCGACATCATTTGGACATCTATCATCGCGATTCAATAGACCGGATTTTTTTAAATGGCGTTCTCGGATATGATCTGCAGCATTTTCCCGTGATGTTAGAAAGATTGGAAATCAATAAGCTTGATATTTACTTGATCAGATCACCAAAACGTACTCAGGAAGTCCTGAATCTTCGCCTACCAGTCAAGCATCTTACCGTCTTGATGGACTCATTCGTTAGGACGGAATCGTTTCGAAAGTTGTTGATTGAAAATTTGGGCGAAGTTACCATACATGGTAGTTTCCTTGAGGCAGATGATCTGTGGCGGCCTCCACAAATAACAATGGATGATATTTTGCTCGCAAACACTTCAAAACTGTATCTAAAGAAGTTCCGATATTCTGGAAAGGAACTGAATCGATTGATGAAATCTTGGATGCGTGGCGCATGCAAAAGATTGGAATTATTGGATATAGATCTGATGGAAGAAGCTAATGTAGATGTAGTGCTCAGAGGTATACCTCATACGGTGATCACTAGACAGGATTTACTAGCGAAAATAGAGGCCTATAATTACCAACCTCTCGATCTCATCGGCGAAGAAGAAGGATTTCGTATTCGCGGAAAGAATGGGAGAGAAGCCACTGTGGTAGTTGCTGGACCTGGGATGGTGCCTGCGTTCCAGCTGTTTGTTTGGTAATGGATTAATGTTTCGTTTTGATGGAAGTGTTAAATAAATAAATGGTTATACTGATTTTGCGAACCTCGTGCATTTTTAACACATACATAGGAAGTAGGAAGTTGTCGATTTCCATCATAGCTGATACGCATGTGTCCTAAAGGTGTAATAAATTTTCACTGGTGGCTTCTCTTTCATCTTTGCTACAAATACTGTATCCAGTCACTGAGAGGTTCTAGAATTATTTATCATAAAACAGGCAGCTATGACAGTGAAATGGGAAATGAATGGACAACGACGAAATGAAAGGGGTGACAGTACATTTTTCTGACCCGTAGCGGACCGAAAAAGATCAGGTGGACGAGAAAACTCAGAAAATGATATAGATGGTATAGATACTTACAGTGCCAACCATAATCTTATCGGTTTCGCATATTTTGTTGAAATTTTCAACTTTGCGACATCTCGAAAAATTCAAGAACTTCTTTATCAAGCTGCATATCTTTTTTGCGGGAGATTTTGAAAACTAATGTGATTTTTCTTGGGATCATCATGAAACGACATGATGAGCTTGACCAAACGATGATATATTTTGAATTCAAACTTAGATAACTTTTAAATGAACATCATAAAGGAGCCACAGCATTTTCCTATTGAACAGTATACTTTCCATAAAAATCGGGCATCTGTGAGTCGAGTTACATCAGACCATACAAAACCATCTTTTCTAAAGTGATTATAATTTGAATAGCAGGTTCCAATTCACTTTTTTTCTAATTACTGATATGGAATATCCAGGAAACATTTCCTATCACACAGTATGCTTTTAATCAGATCAGGACCACTTGTACCAGAGTTACAGTACCGGCCATAATGATATTCGCTTCTTCCATTTTCAGTGGAATAACGACAACTTTGAGTAGCTGAAAAACTAATTCAAAGTAGTTATTTCTGTTTGAAAATTTGAGGATATTTGAATCAAACCCTGAACTTTAATTTTGTAGTTGAAAACTTTTTTGTATCTCTCAAATCAAAAAAGTTATGCTCAGAAACCTACAACGTTGCCTAATTTTGCTCGATTTCAGTGCTAATTCTCGAAATTTTTAAAGCTTTTTTTTCGACCATATCTTGGCAGAGCCGATTTTTGCAGAAAAGTTGTCAACTACAAAATTACAGTTCAAGGTTTGATTCAGATACCCTCAAATTTTCAGACAGAAAAAAGGACTTTGAATCACTTTTTCAGCAACCCAAACTTGACGATTTTCCACTGAAAATGACGAAAACGAATATCATCATGGCCGGTACTGTATGCCATTCGACCACCGTAACCAGTTCAGATTTTTGAATACTTTTCAAATTTCTCGAATTCAATCTCGAGAATCTTCTTGCCCTTCAATCGAAACGGAATAAAATGATCGTAAAACACTATCAAATTGCACACAAACCGCTTCGTCTTCTTCTACTTCTTCTCCGTCAATCAATCTCCGACACCACCATCAAAAATCTCCACACACACACGTGGCATCTCATTTCATCTGTTTGCCTGCGAGCGAGATGACGACGAGAATCGAAATGACAAATTGATGGGTGGGGATACGGTAGGTGAGAGTGTGGTGAGGAGATGACAACGACGACAAACTGCTCCAGGAGGTGCCAGATGCAAGAAGAGATTCTTCAAGTTTTTACGGATGGATAACAGGGGGGAGAGACCCGGGGGACATATGGAAATCGACAAGTCGGGGCACGGGGGTGTCATTGTTGTCGATTGGTCCGAGAAAAGAAGAGCTTTCATCAGATGAGAGAAGCATTTTCTCACAAATTGTTTTCACACGAGATCTTGTTGAGTGACTATTAGGACTTTGACAGGGTCCACATTTTTCTGGTTTTCCAAGAAAATCTTGGCAGCTATTTTTACGTTTTTGTTGGAAACTTTACGTCTTCGAGATCAATTCAGGTCTTAAAATTTTCGGGTCCGTGACACTTCGCAACCGGTCATTTCGCAACTGCGACAGTTCGCCACACGTTGCATTTTTTATTTGAGAAATTTCCAACTGTGGAAGAACTCACGTGTGGCGAAATGTCACAGTTGCGAAATGGCCGGTTGCGAAGTGTCGTAGAGTCAAATTTTCAAATGTCGTTGACTTTTAGAAGCCTAACCGAAATTTTTTCTAGAATTGTTATTTTCAGAATGCACCGTAGTGGCTTCTCCATAGACGCTATTCTAGCCAGAAAATCCAATTCTCTCACAAAGCGAAATATCGGTCTTCCTGCAGCTGAGTCTCGTCTGATTCGAGTTTTTCTGCAGTCTTCAAATCTATGGAGACGATTTCACGGTCTGGGGACTGAGATGATAGTCACCAAAAGTGGAAGGTATGTATGGGAAAAAGATGGTAGGTGGGAAATGAGCTCTAATGTTAAATCTGATACTGTGAGATTGAGCAAGTTATCAAATAATATATCTATGTCCTTGTTGATGCTTCTAGATCTTATAGACTTTTCTAGGCTTTTCTAAACCCTTCTAAACCTTTCTAAACTCTTCTAGATCCTTCTAGATCCTTCTAGATCCTTACAGATTTTTCTAGACTTTTTTGAACTCTTCTAGGCCCTTTGAGACCCTTCTATAACTTTCTATATTTTTGTAGATCTGTCTAGACCCTAATAGGTACTTCTAGATCTATCTAGAGCCTCCTTGATATTTTTAGTCACGTCCGGATTAAACTTCTCCAAACCCTTTTATACCCCTCGAGACCTCTCTAGAC
The DNA here is from genome assembly GCA_963932045.1 of Caenorhabditis sinica. NCBI lineage: Eukaryota > Metazoa > Nematoda > Chromadorea > Rhabditida > Rhabditidae > Caenorhabditis > Caenorhabditis sinica. The sequence goes on from OZ009943.1 coordinate 19,170,640, forward strand.
CCTATTATACTCCATAACTTTCTACCAGTCGCTATATTTTTGTAGATCCTTTAAGACCCTTCTTGTAAGTTGAAATACTCTCCTAGGTAGTTCAATAGAGCGCACTTTCCAACTTCTCGAAAACCTCCTTTTGTTTCCAGAAGAATGTTCCCGACCCTCTCCGTCATCATAGCTGGTCTTGACCCAGTGAAAAACTATGTGGTTATGGTGGATTTGGAGTGTATAGAATTGAAGCGCTTCCGCTACTCATTTCATCAGAGCAAGTGGATCTCTACGGGACCAGGTTGGTTGATTACAGTAACTCTATGGTTGCTGTAGGTTACTGTAACTTTTGGTTCCAGGTGAAAGTGAACTACCCAGTCGAATGTTTGTCCACACGGACTCCCCGGCTCGTGGAGCCCACTGGATGAGGGCTCCTGTCAGTTTTGATAAGATGAAGTTGACCAATAATCAATTGGATAATAATGGACATGTAAGTTGGAATCCTCAGAATCATCAAAAATTATTTGAAAATTGGAATTCCAGATCATCGTCAACTCCATGCATAAATACCGTCCCCGAGTGCACATTATCGAACAAGATGGATCCCAAAAACGCCACACGTTTTCCTTCGAAGAAACCGAATTCATCGCAGTGACCGCCTATCAGAATCACAGGGTACTGTACTTCCTTTTTTTAAACATTACATTTCTGGTCGGACCACCAAGGTCGCTACCGTAGTTCCTATGCGCCTTCAAATATGACTTAATTTCAGATAACAAGTCTTAAAATCGAGTCCAACCCATTCGCTAAGGGGTTCCGAGAGTGTGAGGTTCAGGGAATGGACATGAGTCATTTGGCGGCTACTGTAGGAGGACCATCAGCTTTTCAGTCTATTCTACCTTTTGTGTTTCCTTACTTTGCCAACTTAGCAACTGCTACCACAATTGATAAATGAATTTTTTGGATGTTCAGAATTTTTCCTACTACATATAATCAAAAAACACAAATGAATGCTCACAAATTTATTATTATCAGAATTCAGAAGATGTTGTCCAAAATTAGTTCTTGGTAGATCCAATGATGATTCCACCTCCTCCACGGCCTCCTCCAGAATATCCGCTTCCACGGCAACGGTGTCCCGAGACGGCGGCGACGGCGAGAACGGCGAACAAGAAGACGTTGTAGAAGTTCATACTGTAATAGGGTTACTGTAGATTGACCTAGATTTTGAAAATTCAAGTGCGCTCTATTGATAATGTTAAATTATCGATGGAGCGTGCTAGCTGAAAAGTTGGCTTACCTTGATGCGATTTGGTGAATCGTGACTTTTTCATGCTTTCTAGCGGGTTTTTATAGGTTCTCAGTTTTTGGCTTTTCTGGGGGTGATGGTTGAAAAACCATTAAAAACCCCGATCCCTCCGAAATCATAAAACTTTTGATTTCTGCGGGGGTTTTTTGCAACTTGTAGCTTGCAAAAAGCAGAAATCTATGTTCAAACATAGTTCTAGCTACCAAAGTAGACTCACCATACTTGAAAATAGAAGCAAAAGACAATTAGGCATATGAGGAATTGAACCAGGGTAGCAAGTTTGATGGTCAGAGTGGTTACCGGTTGCGCCAAACAGGGCAAAGCTGGGAGCAACCCACTGAAGCCGCTATAAAGGTGCGGAAGGCGCGTGCTTTCTTGGGGTATTTCGGTACGATTTTGATGGATTTCCAGCTCTTTTTCAACGATTTCTTGGTCATTTTCTTTTTGATTCCTTGATTTTTCATTATGACAAACTTCAGCCAATAAATTTCTCATCAATCCTCAAACACATTGGTGTGTTCTTAGTCTTGGAGCACACTAATCATTTTCCCACCCCTCCAGATGTTATAATAGTCGGTCGGGGTGTTTTCCTCCTTCTTTCCGAAAATGATTTATTGCCCAATTGAAATCTCTATCGCACTCACAAGAGAAACTTGGATGAAGGGAACAAGTGTCAATGTGGAGAAGTGAGGAAAGGGGAGATTTATTGAGAGTTTTCAGAGATTGGAATTTTCAGAATCCTTCAGAACCTAGGATTCTCAGATTTGCAAAATATAGGGTCTTCAGATTTTCAAAATCTCTATCAGTGTGTCTGCAAGTCCTTGTATCCTTTGGATTTTTAGTTATCGGTCCCTTATGCTTCATTTTTTATATTCATCCCCTCCAAATCAACACCACACATAGTTCAATCCTTCCTGAAGCCCTTCATGTCTATTTTTATTCTCTTTCCCTTCTATTCCCCCTATTATCTGGTTCAAAAAGCGCTCGAAAAGTTGCAAAATGCACGTTTCCCTTCCAAATAATGCAAACGCGCTCCACTGGACTTCGCCGCCCGAAGCCATTTTTTCAGCGATTTTCACATTATTTATTGATTATTTTTCAACGAAAAATTGAGGATTTCAGATAATAACAAAATGGAAAAGACTGTGACAAAGAATTTGACAATCACAACGAGTTATCCGCCGGCGCCAGTGTCTCCGAATCCACAAGGTATCGATTTTGAGAAGGAAACTTTGAAAATAGGGGTTTCCAGGGGGAAAGAGTGTATTGAGGTGAAAATAAGCTGAAAAATTGAAAAATTCACTTAAAACTACCCCAAAAATCAAAAAATATTGAAAAAATGAAAAAACATTTCACTAAAAAGTGAATTTTTGAAAAATGGTCAAAAATAGCTGTTTTGGACCCTTTTTGCATGAAAAATATGATTTTTAACGTCTTGAATTTGAAAAAAATCAACATAAAACCTCTGAAAAATCACTTTAAAACCTTGAAAATCGAAAATTAGCTGAAAAACTTGAATTTTAGCGAAAAATACCTCAATTTTTGGTTTTGTAACTAAAAATGACGATTTTTACACTCAAAAAAGCTGAAAATAGAGCAAAAATACCCTGAAACCTGTGGGTTCCAGGCAAAACAGAAAAAAATTAGTCAAAATCGCTTTAAAATTGGCATTTTGCTGAAGATCTCCAAAAACGAAAATGTCTAATTTTATGATTTTAGGGCTAAAAACCACAATTTTAAAGCAATTTTCACGATTTTCTAGCTCAAATCAATCGTTTTAACGTCCGAAATTTCCCAGAAACGTTGAAAATCCAAAATCCCCATTTCCAGACGACGTCGACACGATTCTCCGCAACAAAAACCACGAGAATCTCTGGATTCAACGTCACGACATTGAGAAGACGTTACGTGGAGCACTGGGTCATCTGAAGACGTGCTGCACACTTCTGAATATAACGGCAAAATGTGATGAGCGTTTGAAGTTGGAGATGACTCATGGAACCACTGAGAAGTATCAATTGGCTTCGCGGACAGGGAGCTCGGATAATTTGAAGGTAAATAGACAAGAATCGAGAGAAATTTGAAAATTTTGACGAAAAATAGACCAAAAATGTGAAAATTTGACCCAGAAAACCCTAAAATTGCTCCAAATTTGACCAAAATTAGTCCGATTTTCATAAATCGATTTTAGTCGAATTTAAGACGCATTATCTGAGAAAGTCGACCATCGACCAACTGGTGTACGGACACGAAAAAAGTTGACCTTCGCCAATTTGGTTTATATCTGATATATTAATGGTACCAAGTGTCCATAACACAAAAATCTAGTTTTGGTCCCTCTCTGTGCTGGGAGTGTCTAACTATGGTCTAAAAACTGAAAAAATGAAAAATTTTCCTCGAAAGAGATAATGACAGGATCGTGTTGGGAATGAGTTTTTGGCATGTTTTTGAGCATTTTTTCTGTTCAGACCAACCAGCTAGCTCAACTCAGTCAGCACAAAAATTCATGATTTTTCACCTTTTTTGGACATTTTTCCAGTTAAGCCGGTTTTCTGGGCCGGGGATCATAAAATACATGGGTTTTTATTTCAGAATCAGAATCCTTGTTATATTTTGCACCAGAATAACTTTGTCTAGTTTTGAATTTCTTTCTCCTAAAAACACTTTTGAGGCAAAACATGTGAAATTTGAAAATTTTCCATGGGGTCCCCCCTTATGAAAAAATCGAAAATTTTGAATTTGCTCTTTTTTGATGTTGATACCCTTGCCCAGCTATAAATAAGAGTTTCCCAAGATATGGATGCTGTATCACCCACTTCAACGTTTTTACAGTGACCTAAACAGGCATATGTTTGAAGGGGTCCCAAGACCCTCAAGCCGGACCCGGAAAGCTCATATCTTGGGAAACTCTTATTTATAGCTGGGCAAGGCTATCAACATCAAAAAATTGCAAATTCAAAATTTTCGATTTTTTCATAAGGGGGGACCCCATGGAAAATTTTCAAATTTCACATGTTTTGCCTCAAAAGTGTTTTTAGGAGAAAGAAATTCAAAACTAGACAAAGTTATTCTGGTGCAAAATTTCACAAGGATTCTGATTCTGAAATAAAAACCCATGTCTTTTATGGTCCCCGGCCCAGAAAACCGGCTTAACTGGAAAAAAGGCAAAAAAGGTGAAAAATCATAAATTTTTGTGCTGACTGAGTTGAGCTAGCTGGTTGGTCTGAACACAAAAAATGCTCAAAAACATGCCAAAAACTCATTCCCAACACGATCCTGTCATTATCTCTTTCAAGGAAAATTTTTCATTTTTTCAGTTTTTAGACCATAGTTAGACACCCCCAGCACAGAGAGGGACCAAAACTAGATTTTTGTGTTATGGACACTTGGTACTATTAATATATCATATATAAACCAAATTGGCGAAGGTCAACTTTTTTCGTGTCCGTACTGTTGATCGAGTATCTCAGGTAACGCGTCTTAACTCAAAATTCACTAAAATTGAGTCAATTTTAGCGAATTTTAGACTGAGAATACGCGAAATTGCTCCCAGAATGCTCTAGAAAATTTGAAAAAATGCACAATTCTCGTTATTTCTCTGGTTTAAAATATCTGAAAATTCGCTATTCTCAACTCAAACGTTATTATTTCTAGCTCAAAATAAACTATTTCTTCCTCAAGAATCATCAATCATAACTCAAAATGAACTCATTTTAGCTTAAATTTTCTTCATTCTCAACTAAAAATTCACAATTTTTATCCCAAAAATCCCAAATTTCCAGGCCAGCGTAACCCTGCTCGACGACAACGTTATCCAAGCAGAAGTCACTGTGAAGTACCCAAAAGCCGGTGGCGGATTCTACCGTGCCGTCGCTCAACCCGACGTTCAATGGAAACTTCAACAACTTCAAGATCTCGGAAATCACATCGCCCGTGTCACCATAATGCTTTGTGATCTTCAAGAAGAACTTCAATCGCTTCGTGGCGAAAGTGGAGAAGACCGCTTTAATCTTTCTACTGGAAGAAGGATTCTCGACGAGTTGAAAACGACGATGAATGAGATTTCGTTGGCCCGGAACACCATTATGCTACCCCGGAAGAGGAGTCTTTTGGAATTGTGCTATTTCCCGCCGACGCGCAAATTTGTGCCCCCACTTCCACAGGATCAACTCATATCTTTCTATATTTCGTGTTGTCGATTGGTGCGGGTTTTATTCTTTTTATGTGAAAAAACTGGAATATTTAGCTCAAAAGTTGACCTTCTTTGGCTAAAAATTGAAAAAATTGAGCGATTTTGAGAGCTCTTAGAGTGAATGTATGTATTTTTGTGTCGGAGTGTCTGGTTGCGGACCTGACATCAGATTTGACGCCCCCTGACTTTTAGACCGTAAAAAAAGGATAAATATGTATTAGCGATATTCCTCAAGTGGAAACGCGCTCCATCGCCAACTTGGCCGAAATTTGATTTTTCAGCTTTCCCGCCGTTTTGAAAACAACGAAACATGTTTTGGTGTGTGCGTGGACTCCTCGTGGACAATTCGACTGCTGCCCGAGTTGTCCACGAAGAGTCCACGCACACACCAAAACATGTTTCGCTGTTTTCAAAACGGTAGGAAAGCTGAAAATTCAAATTTAAGCCAAGTTGGCGATGGAGCGAGTTTCCTCTTGGTGAATATCGCTAATAACAAGATGTGTAAATTTCAAAAATTTCGATAAAAATGATCGAAAATCGCCTTGAAATCTCGAAATTTGGCTTCAAAATGACCTCTGACACACAAAATGCGTACACTCATTTGGAAAAGGCTCAATTTTTCCCTTCCTTTTTCAAATTTCCCCCCAAAAACCCTCAACATTTTCCAGGTCTGCGCCTCATACCAAATGGTCCCAAAAACCGTCCATCCGCAAGGCTTATCCGTGTTCATGGCCGAATCCCAACTGCCACATCTCGACGAAGTCATCAAACATCTGAACATTGTCATGACAGTTTTGCAGAAATTAATTAATTATTTGGCGGCTACTATGTAGTTTTTATTAGTATATACTAACTTTTTTTGTAAAAACCATGTTTTTAGTCTTAAAATGAGCTGAAAATGGGTGTAGAATCTAAAAATTAGCATGAAAAACCTCAAAAAGCGCTCCAAACCACAAAAACTGGTTTAGAAATCTTCCATACGAGGATTTTACAAAAAGGGGACCTTTATGAGTTTTGAGCGATTTTCTAGCATACTCATAGTGATTTTAAGATTCTACACACATTTTTACCCATTTCAAACCATTTTTGCGTTTTTTGGTCTGAAAAGCTCCTTGGCGTCAAATCTGATGCCAGGTCCGCAACCAGACACACTGACGCAAAAATGCATACAAGTTCTTTTTTGTCCTTAATTTGTACAATTTTGTATTTTTTTGCAGATTTTTCACTTTTTATTTCCCCTCTCATTCCCTGTTCCATTCCCCAGTTCCCATGCATTAATTCCATTTTACAGAGGTCATAATTAGATTTTCGTTTAAAAAAATTTCGCTAATTTAATTTAATTTTTGATCAATTTACTCGGTTTCAACCCCTTGAATTTTACCTTTTTTTTGCAATTTTTGCGATTTTTTTGTTTATTTGTGCCCTCGAAACAATCAAAGATCGAGGGAATGACCTTGGAAAATATGAGAGAAAATCTGTCGACCGAAACAATTTTTTTTCAAAATTGAAGTCGAGAAACGTGAGAATCCAGCTGGCTTCTCTGCGTCTCTCTGTCTTCCTAGTTTTTTCTAACACTCTGCGTCTCTTCGAAAATATCACTCTCTTCTCTTCAGAATGCTCGCTCGTGGAGGCGCCGTCGTCATTGCCCGCGGAGCGTCTCTCGTCGCTGCCCGTCACTTATCGCGCACCACTGTTTCGATGGCTAAGGTAAGGGAAAGCCGTGATTTTTTGTATTTTGAGGCGGGAATGCAGGAGAGTAGATCAGAAATATGTAATTCTTATAGGGAATAGAGCGAATTTGGTTTTTGAATTTTGGAAATTGGTTGGTTTTGAGCCGAAATATGCATGTAAGAAAAAATGCTCCAATAGTTTTTGGATAGCTCTCTATGATGCAAACATGACCGAAAAAATTCACATTTTTTGACATCAAAAGTGAATAGCGAGCCAAATCTGATATTAAAAATGGGGGACTTTTTGGACGAAAAATAGCAAAATGGAGGCCGAAAATTAGAATTCCCATACACTCCTATCGAAAAACGCTTTGGCATTCAAATCGTTGTTTTTCGGCTGAATTTGAGTGTTTTGAAGGCTTTCTATTAACAATATTCCCGAAGGGGAAACGCGCTCCATCGCCAACTTGGCTGAAATTTGAATTTTCAGCTTTCCCGCCGTTTTGAAACAGCGAAACATGTTTTGGTGCGTGCGTGGACAGCTCGAGCTGCATTCGAATTGTCCACGAGGAGTCCACGCACGCACCAAAACATGTTTCGCTGTTTTCAAAACGGCGGGAAAGCTGAAAATTCAAGTTTCAGCCAAGTTAGCGATGGAGCGCGTTTCCCCTTGGGAAATATCGCTAATAGAGAATTAAAAGTGAATAGCGAGCCAAATCTGATATTAAAAATAGAAGTAACCTTACTTTATGACAGTAAGCTTACTTTAGATGCGAAAAAATCATTTTTTTCCACCAAATTTGAATGTTTTGAAGTCTTTCTAGGCAGAAAAAAGCAGTTTCTAGCCTAAAATTAAGCTATTTCGGCTTGTAGGACTCCCTTCTAGGCAACATTTTCCTTCTAACACCCCTGAAATTCTCAAAAATCTTCAAATTCCACAATTTCCAGATTCGCAAGGAACGCGACACGTTCGGAGAGTTGGAAGTGCCCGCCGACAAGTACTATGGCGCCCAGACCGCCCGTTCCCAGATGAACTTCAAGATCGGCGGTCCAGAAGAGCGTATGCCGATCCCAGTCATCCACGCATTCGGAATTCTCAAGAAGGCCGCCGCCCTCGTCAACACCGAATTTGGACTCGACAAGAAATTAGCCGACGCCATCGCCCAGGCTGCCGATGAAGTCGTCGACGGCAAACTCGACGATCACTTCCCACTGGTCACCTGGCAAACTGGATCCGGAACCCAATCGAATATGAATGTCAACGAGGTCATTTCCAACAGAGCCATCGAGATTCTGGGAGGAGAGTTGGGATCGAAGAAGCCAGTCCACCCGAACGATCATGTTAACATGTCGCAGTCCTCCAATGACACTTTCCCAACTGCCATGCATATTGCAGTGGGACGTGAAGTCAACTCGAGACTGCTCCCGGCTCTTAAGAAACTCAGAGCTGCTCTTAACAACAAGGCCGAGGAGTTCAAGGATATCATTAAGATCGGACGCACCCACACCCAAGACGCCGTCCCATTGACTCTTGGTCAGGAATTCTCTGCCTATGTTCAGCAGCTAGACAACTCCATCGCTCGTGTCGAGGCCACCCTCCCACGTCTCTACCAATTGGCTGCTGGAGGAACCGCTGTTGGAACGGGACTCAACACTCGCAAGGGATTCGCTGAGAAGGTCGCCGCCACTGTCTCGGATCTCACTGGATTGCCATTCGTCACTGCGCCCAACAAGTTTGAGGCCCTCGCCGCCCATGATGCTCTTGTGGAGGTGCATGGAGCACTGAATACTGTCGCCGTGTCTTTTATGAAGATTGGAAATGACATTCGATTCTTGGGATCCGGACCACGATGCGGATTGGGAGAGTTGTCGTTGCCGGAGAATGAGCCGGGAAGTTCGATTATGCCAGGAAAGGTGAACCCGACGCAGTGTGAGGCGATCACCATGGTTGCTGCTCAGGTTATGGGAAATCAGGTTGGTATCAAAAAATGACAGAAATTTCTCAAAATGTAGTTTTTTCGGCTAAGTTTGGGCTTTTTTCAGCTCGATTTTGAGCTAGAACTAGGCCTAGAAAAGATTGGGAAAATCTGAAATTTCGTCTTTTTTGCACATTTTTTACCAATTTCAATCCGAAAATAGGCCTAAATCGGTCTAAAAAGACTCATTTTCGTCAAAATTAGAGCCATTTCCAACAGCGTTTAGACTAGTTTTGACCGATTCTGAGCTGAAGCTAGGCTTAAAATGACCAAAATTGGGTCGTTTTCAGACAATTTTTCAGTAATTTTCAACCATTTTTTGCTTATTTTGAGCCAAAACAAGGCCTAGAAGAGCTTAAATTAGAGTTATTTAGGGCCCAAACTAGGCCGAAAATAGTCCAAAATCGGCATGAAGTACCTCGAATTCGACTTAAAATGACTAAAATTTTGTAGTTTTTCGACGATTTTCAGTCCATTTTCAGAAGACTTTGAGCTGAAACTAGGCCTAGAAAACCTCAAAAAATCGACGAATTCTGACTAATTTTTACCAATTTTGAGCCATTTTGACCCTTGAACTCCCTCAAAATCTTCATTTTAAAATCCAAATTTTCCAGGTCGCCGTCAGTGTTGGAGGATCGAATGGACATTTCGAACTCAACGTTTTCAAGCCACTCATCGTTCGCAACGTGCTTCAATCCACTCGTCTCTTGGCCGACAGCGCCGTCAGCTTCACCGATCACTGTGTTGATGGAATCGTCGCCAACAAGGATAATATTGCTAAGGTAAAGAGAGAAAAACGGTGGCCTAGGAAGCTTTAGGGGGATAGTTAGGCCACGGTACACCCTTCAAAACTTGAAGTGTTCGGTAGAGCACGTTTGTAGTCTTAACAGTCCGATAGAGCGCATTTCCCTCTAGAATCATCAAAAATTATTATAGTGCGATAGAGCGCACCTGCATCTTGAAAACCCCCTCAAAAGTCCGACAGAGCGCACTTTTACTCTCAGGGAATAGCAGGGAAACTTATAGTCCAATAGAGCGAACTTCCACCACTCAGAACCCTCCAATTTCTTCTTCCAGATCATGAGAGAATCGCTGATGCTCGTCACCGCTCTCAACCCACACATTGGCTACGATAACGCCGCGAAGATCGCCAAGACCGCCCATAAGAACGGAACGACTCTCGTCCAGGAGGCCGTGAAATTGGGAATCCTCACCGAGGAGCAGTTCGCCCAATGGGTGAAGCCAGAGAACATGTTGGGACCAAAATAATTGAATTTCGAAGGATTCCATTTTTTTTGCTTTTTTTTTAACTGTAGTAGACGCTTATTGTGTAGATTCTTTCTCTCTTTAATGCCCCTTTCCCAATGTTCAGTATCTCGTTTTGTCCCGATTTTTCTATTGCAACGATGAAATAAAATCCCAAAAAAAAACTATTCAACAATCTCTTTATTATCTGGATTCGTTATTCGCAGCGCGTCGCCTTGAAAAGTGAGCTCCACATTGGGAGAGCTTGATAATCGTTCTCGAAGATATCGCATCACTTCGCACCTTCGAGAAGAGAAGGGTTTTGGGACGAGGCCTGAAAAAAATTGGATAAAAAAGTCGTGGCCTAGGACTCGATAACTCGGCCATTGCGATATCACGCCATGAAAAGGATAGCTACAGTAATTTTCAAGTCCTCCATTTTTATGATTTTTCTATTAACGATATTCCCGGTTTCACAACGCGCTCTATTGATAACCATACCTGTAACAGTAAGCTCCTGAATCGCGCCCTGCGGCAAATGCTCATCTAGAACTGTAATGATGTTTGAGGTTTGAAGACGTGACACATTGATATGGTCTGGGTGATGGGCATCGTTTCTAAAGACGTCAAATTTTGGAGTCAAAAATTCAAAGATTAAACTCACTGCCTCCTGAAAATCTCCCTCCAATAACGATCGGTAAGTTTTGAAAACTGCCCGTTAAAAGTTTGAAGATCTATTATTGATAAATTCCGGAGCTCCATAACATCATGCATTTCGACCAGGTTCTTCAAGGTGTCTGAAGATTTTCTGAAAAAATATGTTTCTCTCCATCAGCTTAGGACTAGGAAAAAAGCCTGAGAGGCGGGACTAGTGGGTAGAAGAGGTTCTAGAGTAAGGGAACCAGTTCTCGCGATGTTAATGAGCCCGCTGAGTAAGATAAAATTATGAAAAGAGCAAAGCGTTTCGGAGCCCAAAATGAAAAAAAAGCCATCCAAATTTCCCACTTTTCGGATAAATGGTTTTCATGACTTTCCAATTTTTGCATTTCCAAACCAAAAAATCAAAAAAAATGTTGATGGGCAAAATGGGTCGAACCGGAGGGTGCGTGAACACCAATCCGGCGCTTACCCGGCTGAGCTACCCAGCTCGCCAACACTATAAGTGTGTGGTGGCAGCTATAAGTGAGGGTGAAGTGGGAGAGTGATCCAAAGGTGGGCTAGCCTGGCGGTGATGCAGAGAAGAAACCGGAGTGACTGCGGATATTTTCAATTTTTGACCAAATTTTTTTTCGTCTCAGATTTTGATTGTATAGTGTTTATTGGTCTTGGAAAATGTTATAAAACTTCATGCAACATCACAAAACCGATTTTGTGCATTGTTATGATGATTTTTCTGAGCCTCAGTTTTGAATTCAAAAAGTGGTTAGAAGAGGTTCTAGAGTAAGGGAACCAGATCACGCAAAGTTAATGAGCACACTGAGTAAGTTAAAATTATAAAATCAGGAATACATTTTGGAGTCCTAAATGAAAAAACAGCCATGGTTAGACTGGGGATTTTTTCAATTTTGATCAAATTTTTATATCAAATTTTGATTGTATTATGTTTATTGGTGTTAGAAAAGCCAAATCCACTTAATCCGACGTCTTAAAACCGATTTTGAGCCAAGTTATGATGCATTTTTTAACCCTCAGTTTTGACTTTATAAAAGTGATTAGAAGAGGTTCTAGAGTAAGGGAACCAGTTCTCGAAATGTTAATGAATACACTGAGTAAGATAAAATCATAAAATGAGCAAATTATTTCGGAGCCAAAATTGAAAAAACAGCCATGGTTAGACTGCGGATTTTTTCAATTTCGACCAAATATTTTTGTCTTCGATTTTAACTGTATGCTGTTTATTAGTGTTAGAAAAGCCAAAACCACTCAATCCAGCGTCATAAAACCGCTCTTAAGACAAGTTATGATTAAAGTTTTGAACCCTTATTGTTAGTTTGACTTCAGAAAAATGCTCATATCTTGACCTAAAAGATGTTCCATGGTATGGGATCTACTTCTTCTAGGGTTCCTGAACTCGCTGGACAAAATACAATCATAAAATAAAGAAAAAACTCCAGAGCCCAAAATGAAAAAACAGCCATGGTTAGACTGCGGATTTTTCGAATTTTGCCCAAATATTTTTGTCTTCGATTTTGATTGTACATTAATGTTAGAAAAGCTCAAAAAACTTCGGCCTACATCACAAACCCGATTTTGAGCCAAGTTATGATGCATTTTTTGACCCTCAGTTGAGACTTCATGCTCATATCTTGACTTAAAAGAGGTTCCATGATATGGGCCTTACTTTTTCCGGGGTTTCTGAACACGCTGAACAAGATACAATCATAAAATGAGAGAAACATTTTTGAGCTCAAAATGAAAAAACAGCCATGACTGCGGATTTTTTCAATTTTGGACCAAATTTTTTTTTGTCTCATGTTTTAATTGTATAGTGTTTATTGCTGTTTGAAAAGCCTAAAAACCTAATCGTACATCACAACACCGATTTTCAGACATTTTCTTACCTATTCGTGATTCTGGGCTCTTGTGTTACAGACTTCCTCACTTCCTTCTTTGGCAATCTTTTCCTTGTTTTCTCGGGGAAAACTATAGATTTTATGAACAATGAAAACATAATAGATACAAGTACAGCACAGAATATTTGACTGTAGTCGATTGTCATTTTTTTCTTGCAGGAGATTCTGAAATTCAATAATTAGACCACTGTATGGAAAACGAACTGGAAAAAAGGAAGAAGACACCGGAATAAAAAAAAACGATTAGATCAACATAATTAATGATATTACTTCTCATTCTCCTCTTATCATGAAAGAAAAAATTCGTGCAAATTATTAATTTTTAAAGACGATTATAAGTGTCAAAAGAAAACTACAAACATCGACGACTCGGAATTCTTGAGAGGGAGACGGAGTTAATTCGGAATTTTTCAGATGGTCAAGTGATTTTTGAGTTACTAAATTTTGATGATTGACATGTGAGAAATTGAGGGAAATTCGTGGTTTTTTGATTTTCGGGAAACCGGGACTTTGGGGAGTTTGAGATTTTGAGTATCCGGGATGGCGAGATGTCGAGACATCAAGATTCTACATATCCGGCAGCTCTGGAACTCTGAGAATCAGAAAACCGGAAGTCTGAAAAGCTTAGAGTCTCAGAACCACACAATCACCGAATTCAGAATGTTAAAGTCACAGAATTCAAAAAAAATTCTAGAACGTAATCAGAAACTTCGGACTTTTGGAAGCGTTGAGCATCTGCATTAGAGATCTTGCAAATTCTAGGAATTCTATAATCCTTCTGAAAATCATAGGTCATAAAACCGATATTGAGCCAAGCTATAATAAATTTTTTGACCCTCACGTTCAATTTAGACTTCAGAAAAATACTCATATCTTGGTTAAAATGAGGTACCATGATATAGGATCTACTTTTTCCGGGGTTTCTGAGCACTTTTAACTAATTACAATCATAAAATCAAGAAAAAATTTTGGAGCCCAAAATGAAAAAACAGCCATGGTTAGACTGCGGATTTTTTCAATTTTGATCGGACACTGAAAATTACACATCTCCAAAAACATAGCCAAGAAAAACGGAACAGGAACTGCTTCCCAAAAAAACACGTATGATCTATTCTATATACTTTCTCCCTCTCAAAATTTGATAACAAAAAAAATTATAGGTAGTAAAACTAGAACACAAATAGATACTGGCTCAAATAGAGACGACGATGACTCGAAAAATGACGTATTACGATCTAAAAAGGTCGAATAATGAAAATTTTCCGTTAAGAAAATATCAAGAAAAGTGAAAAAGAATAATAAAAACGAAAAGAAAGGATGAGTCAAAAAACAATAATGGACGTTTTTATCATTCCCTCCGTTTTCTTCTCCCCCGATTTTTCGTGTACATCATTTTTTCGTCCTCCCGGGAAAGCGAGAAATAGGTGTGACATTTTTTTCTCTTATCACATTTTCCCCCGTCTCGATGAAAATTTTTCTTGATGGGAAAAAGTTTTTTATTGGATCAGAACAAAAAATAGAAAATCGATAAATATGTGAATTGGCAGAACAGATGATAAGAGAAAGAGAAGGTTGAGGAATGGCAGGAGGAACAAAAATTGAAAAAAAATAATGGAATTTTCTAATAAAAAAGAAGTGAGCACGGGGATTGATTGCAAATCTGTGGATAGGGGGGAGGTGGAGGAGGGTATTTCTAGAACTTTCTAGAAAATTATTTTTTCGAAAAAATGTGTTATCTAGCGTCTTAATACTTCGTATTTCACTTGGGGGTTTCTAAGTAGTGGGATAGGGTATATACAGTAATCTGTGGAGCAAAAGTTTTGAGAAATGTTGAGCAAGAAATCCTGAAAGAGGGAAATGGGAAACTAGAAAAAAATCTTAGTAGAAAAAAAAACATGATAAAATTAGAAATAGTTGACTTCTTCGGCCTTGGTGCTCGTGACGAACTCGCGCTTTGTCCTCTCGGTTCCGGTGCGTGGGTCAGCTCCCGGCTCGAAGTCGTGGGACTGAAAATTTTGGGATGAGAGTTTGAAATTTGAGTTTGGAGAGTTTACAGCTTTAAAAATGAGTATAACCTTGTCACGGATTGAGGAAATCAAAAAATTTGAGTTGCGGTCAAAAATGAGTTTTTTGTTGAAAAACAAAATTTTGAAAACTCGAAAAATTATTTAATGATAACTAGGGTAACGCTTATTGAACCCTAAAACCTTCCTGATTCAAAAACTGCTAATTATATTAGCGATATTCCTCAAGGGAAAACGCGCTCCATCGCCAACTTGGCTGAAATTTGAATTTCAGCTTTCCCGCCGTTTTGAAACAGCGGAACATGTTCCCGGTGGGTGCGTGGACTCCTCGTGGACAACTCGGGCAGAAGTCGAATTGTCCACGAGGACTCCACGCACCCACCGAAACATGTTTCGCTGTTTCCAAAACGGCGGGAAAGCTGAAAATTCAAATTTCAGCCAAGTTGGCGATGGAGCGCGTTTCCCCTTGGGGAATATCGCTAATACACCTATCACACTAAAACTTTCCAAGTTACAGCCACAAGGTAGTTTTCGTGGCAGGACCCAAAAATTCGAAATTACCAAAAAGCTTATGAAAGTTCCGGTTACGCACATTCGAGCTTCCGAAATGAGCTAATTTCAAAATTACAAACTTCACTTCCGTTGGATCAACACTGACAGAGTTACGATTAAAAACAAGTTTTCGGTGCGGGACCCAACTTTTCTAAAATGAACATTCGAAAGACATAACTTTTGATTATGTTTCACTATTTGATTTGCCAAGAATTGCTGATTTCAAGACAACAAATTTCATATCAAACGGATCAAAACTAGCTGAGTTACGGTGAAAAGTAAGTTTTCTCGGTGGAGGCCCAATTTCTCGGAAGAGCCTAAAGCAATCTACAATATCTTCCCCACCCCTTCTTACCTGATTCGTTCTTGTCGTCCTATCATAAACAGCGTGTCCAGCATCAGAATCCTCCGAATCCGACGCATAACCCTGATTGTAAGCCGATCGGCTCGCGGAGCTCATCGCAGCTCCTCCACTCTGATGAATAGCGGCTCCAGAAGCCGAAGAGGACATCGCGGCGTCCATGGCTTCAGAAGCCGAAGTCTTGTAGTGGTCAGAGGAGATCATTCCGTATTGCTCGGTGTCGGTTTCATGGGGGTTGCCGTGAGAGACGGTCTGGAAAATTATAGTAGAATTTGAAATCAAGTTTCCCTAGACTCACCTGACTCTGACTAATGACATTTCCAGCCTCATCCCTTACTGTAGTCGTTCTAACTTCTCTGGTCGTCACATCAGTCGTGACTCTTCTCTCAATCTCTTCAATACTTCCATCCGAGGAAATCGAAGCTCCATCATCCAAATAAGCAGCTAGTGCTCCAGCATTATCATCTCCCATATCCTCTCCATACAGTGGTCGGGCCAACTTCGCTCTTGGAATTGTGTAGTAGTCGGATCCCAGAATCTCCTGACCACTTGCAGATCCTTCTGATCTTCCTCGAGCTCCGAAGCATCTGAGTCTGGCGCAGAAGTACAGACAACACAAGAGAGTTAGGAGCAAGAAGAGAAGAGCCAAGATGGTCATGAGAATGAGTGGGAGGTTCGATGGAGCAGTCTCGCAGAATTGTCCAGTCCATCCGTCGAGGCAAGCGCAGGTGACGTTGGCGGATTGTGCGTCATGGATACAGTCTCCATGTCCGTTGCACAGACCGCAGAGTTGGGCGGCGCAGACGCGTCCGGGCAGGGCTGGGTTTCCGTCTTCGTAGCTGGAAAAGTTATAGGTTAGAAGGGTTTGGGGAAGGAGGGTTATTGAGATTGAAGCCCGTATGGTACGGTAGCTGCAAAAAAAAAAGAAGAAAAAGCTGCTCGGTACAATTGGAGCAACTTACCATTTGTAAAGTTGGAGTACGCAAGAACCAAAATGATTATATATTCAGGTACTTTTTCAATTTTCAGGTATCTTTTCAAATACGAAGCGGCTGCGTCGCGGTTTTGGCAGCAAAGAGCTTATTAGCCATATTCCCCAAGGGGGAACGCGCTCCATTGCCAACTTGGCTGAAATTTGAATTTTCAGCTTTCCCGCCGTTTTGAAAACACCGAAACATGTTTCGGTGGGTGCATGAACTCCTCGTGGACAATTTGACTGCTGCCCGAGTTGTCCACGAGGAGTCCACGTACCCCCGAAACATGTTTCGCTGTTTTCAAAGCTGGAAAGCTGAAAATTCAAATTTCACCCAAGTTGGCGATGGAGCGCGTTTCCTCTCGGGGAATATCGCTAACACAATGGTAAGCGGTATCAGCGATACTTGGCACGATGCCAGCTCAAAATATCAATTGAAAAAAGCTCTCAAACTCAAAACAAGCTCATTCGATCTTCCTCTTCCTCGCCTGAATCCTTTCATAGGCAACACAAAATACTTGTACCAAAACCTAGAAAAGCAAGCATCGACGTCCTAGCGTCATCAGCTCACATACCCCCATATAGTATCGACCCACCCTTCTTGACATTGGCATGTGTATCCAACCTTCAAATTGATACAGTTGGCTGCGGCGGAGCAGTTGTGTAGTCCCAGAGCGCACTCGTCAATATCGAACATCTTCAAGCAGATGGCATCTCCGAGTCCAGCAGTAGAAAGTTGTGCCGATTTACGAAGATCAACGAATCCTGGTTTGCAGTCGCAACGAGCCTGTCCGTCATAAGTCTTTTATTAAAGGGTGTAGAGTCTTGAGCTCTAATGACTGAATGTGAGGTTAGTAGAGGAAAAACTAGGTTATCTGGAGGAGCAATAGTAAGTCTATCCATAAGTACACCAACACCTAGAACTGAGGTCTAGAAACCGTGCATATGGATAATGTGAGGGTACCTGTTCTTCGACATTGACGCAAGTGGAGTTGAGTGGACAGTAGTTGACATCTTGGCAGTAGTCAATGGAGCAGACGGAGCCTGGAAGGGCGTCACCGACAGCGGAGTTGACGTATGGACGGATGCATTCGCATCTGAAAAATCAGAAAGTTGCTTAGTTAGGTCCTAGGTATGCTGAAGATCCCTGTATTACAGGGAATCCCACGATATCGAAGTTCTAGCAAAAACTTTTTAAAGGCTATGCTGAAGCCCTTAGTACCGTCTGGATGCTATTTTTGAAATCAGCGAGATTTCACCGTTTCGATAAAACAAAAATGATATAAACTCACTTGTACAAGTAATCCAAATCGATACATCTTGCGTGTGGTGAGCACTCATTGAGCTCTGGCTTCTCACACTCATTGACTCCTCTGTACGACAAACAGTTTCTTCCTGGGCGAGATGGGTTGAGATCACGGAAACCATCTGGGCAAGTGCATGTGTATCCTTTTCCAACTTCCTTGCAAATGGCATCTGGATGACAGTCAGAGTGGTAGCAGGCGGAGAATGGGTTGAGTTGGTCGGGCGAGATGAAGAGCTTGGATTTTCCGACCTGGAAAATGGAAGGGTTGTGGTATTTGGTTTGTTTTTACTGCGTCTGATTGAATGTCAGTGATGTGTATGTTTAAAAAAATCTTTGTCTGGCCAATAGTTGCGAGCTGCTTATGATAGAAGTTCAAACTGGAATCTCGACTTCGGTACTTTTCAAAACAGTACGCTTCAAGACCTTGAGAACTCAAAACTAAGACGTTCCAAAAGCGAGAAATTTCGAAATCGGGCGTTTCAAAACCAGACATTTCGCCACCGGACATTTCAAAACCAGACATTTCGAAACCTCCCGTTTCCGATACGTATTGTCGTTGTTTTGAAAGGTCCAGTTTTTGAAACGACTTAGTTTCTAACAGTCGTGGTTTTGAACCGTTTCGTTTTGGAATTACCAGTTTTGAAACATTTTAGTTTCGAACTGTCGGGTTATGAAAAGTCCCGGAGCCAGAATAATCTCAAAATTCAAAACCGAAGAAATCCGAAACCGGACGTTTCAAAACCAGACGTTTCGCCACCGGACATTTCTAAACCGAGAAATTTTGAAACTTTTAATTTCCTAAACGTATTGTCGTGGTTTTGAAATGACCGGTTTTGGAAGGTTCAAGTTTTGAAACGGCTTAGACTTAGAATGTCGTGGTTTTGAAACGTCCCATTTTGGAATGATTAGTTTTGAAACATAGTAGGGCTATGAAACGTCCTGGAGCCAGAATCTCAAGCTAAACTTGATGCATTTTTCTCATGTCTGCCTTCTGGAGCGAGAATTACAGGGTGCGTATTAATTATTGCAACGTCTTTGAGCGAGTGTAAAAACGACCACAGATATTCAATTCCTTCCAAACTTGGCATATATAATTGTCATACGCAATAATTTATTGTCTAAAAGTTTTAGTTTTGTAATAAAAACATGGAACCACTTAGGCTTCGAAACATCATTTGGTTCGGTGGCTGCTAGTCACGCCCTTGTCTCAGAGATAAACGTTCTCGCAGAACGCGAACTGGTAGATTAACACAAGTGATTTTTTGCAAAAATACAAATAATTCCTTGTGCATTCCAATCCAGTTTAGTTTGAAATGTTAAGAATTTTAGTTTTTGAGATATGACCCTTTTCCCAACCCTGGTTCATGACCAAAAAATGACCGTTGGTGCCTTGAAAACCAAAACATTGCATTTTTATGAGTTTATCGGATAGGGAAGTATAACCAATTAGTTTTTTTGACACTATTGGGCATTTTTCTTCAACTAAGAGCAGAAGTTCAAACACCTAGCTTTGAATACACCCCACATGATCGCGAAAACATGAAGTTATCGGATTAATATTGTTCCAACTTCAATCCATCATCTCGGCCAAGATTTCTATCTAGCGGGAATGAAATAATGTGATATTATCAATTCCAATAGATGTTATCATTTTTCAAAACAGTTCCGGTATTTCTATTAAGAATTGGGTCCCTCCTGTAGCTTCAAACATGCTGAGGTCTTACATTAAGGAGACGCGTGACAAGCAATCTGGTGTATTTACAAAAGTGTCAACAGAAATTTTCCAAGTCGAGCTGGTTGTACCATTTTTTCTCACAATAACAGAAGATTTTAGGGTAACACGAAACCACATTTTCAGAAAGTTTCGAATATCTAGACCGTAACTAGGGTACAAGATGTGAGAAATTTCGGCTTTTAGCATGTGTCAGAAATTACCTCCTAACTCAGAGAAACATTTTCCCACAACAACTTTGAATAACTTTTCTCAAATTTCAACTTTTTTCATACAATTATTGAGAAAATACTCGCATTCCCATGACATTGGACTCTTTGTTGGTGCCCCAAAGTCCTAGGAGCCTTAATGCGTAAATGTGTCGAGGAGTCACCGTCACAAGTCTCTGTGTCATTTTTCTTAAAATAGGAGTTAAACTACCAAATTTGGTCAGAATAGTTAACTAGGTTGATACAATAAATCTGCCAAATTTCAAAAGATTTCGTCGAGGTTCAGCTTGGTTAGGACGTTTCAAAGTCGCGTTGCAATAATTATTACGCACCCTGTACAAAAGACTGACAAACCCCAGGTGAGTCACAGTTTGACTGTAAGCTTTTTTATAACTTTACAAAAACCTCATGTTCCTTTCATCCCATTAACGAACCTCAAAGTTGTTCCTCTTCTGAATATAATCAATCAACTCGGTCCACACACTGCTTGGCTCAGCAACTCCTCCTCTCACGAAATGTGAAGTAAAGTTGTACAGAATTCCAGTGTCCCAAGCCTTCTTTCTACTCTCTGGATTTTCGATTTCATTGACTTCAGCAGTAACGAAAGAGCTCTTGAGTGGAGTCTTGTCGTAACTCTGTCCAATTCCTGACTCGAATCTTTGCACCAAATTCTTATGCTCGTCGTTCAATGGGTTAGACAATGCTGGGGAATAGGTGATCTTCTCATGACCATCACGAACAACGTAGAGAGGAATATTCCAGGATTCAACTGCACGACATGGGCTGCTCGAATCTCTTCTTTTCTGTCCCTTTGGACATCCGCAGATTCTTCCGGCGATGCACTCCTCGCCAAGTTCAATTGAGCATACTGTGTTTCCACATGGAATTCCCTTCTTCTCATCTTCCTTTCTGCATGGATCCAAGTCGGCATCATCGGAGAGTTTGATTCTATCAACACGTCCTCCCATCGAGCGAACAACTTCTGCGAATTGTTCGTAGATTCTGCACTTGTCGACTTCTTCTTTTCCTGCGAGTTGGACGGTGACGTTTCCGAGGAGTCCCTTGTCCCAGTCGCTGTTTTGGACCTTTGGATTGGTGATGTAGTTGACGTCGGTGGTGACGTAGCGTGGCGCGAATTCGGTCTTGCCGAGGATTTTTCCAACGCTCTGAAATTTGAAAATTTGTGTTTTACAGACAGGGTTGTGCTAGGCTATTCTTGTAAGAGCTAAGATCTTGGCATCAAACTATATACCAAACTAAAGCTCTCGAAAAGATCTAAACAACCATACACAAATCATAGTCCTTACCGCAAAGACTGTAATACAGGGTGCGTAATAATTATTGCAACGCGACTTTGAAACGTCCTAACCAAGCTGAACCTCGACGAAATCTTTTGAAATTTGGCAGATTTATTGTATCAACCTAGTTAACTATTCTGACCAAATTTGGTAGTTTAACTCCTATTTTAAGAAAAATGACACAGAGACTTGTGACGGTGACTCCTCGACACATTTACGCATTAAGGCTCCTAGGACTTTGGGGCACCAACAAAGAGTCCAATGTCATGGGAATGCGAGTATTTTCTCAATAATTGTATGAAAAAAGTTGAAATTTGAGAAAAGTTATTCAAAGTTGTTGTGGGAAAATGTTTCTCTGAGTTAGGAGGTAATTTCTGACACATGCTAAAAGCCGAAATTTCTCACATCTTGTACCCTAGTTACGGTCTAGATATTCGAAACTTTCTGAAAATGTGGTTTCGTGTTACCCTAAAATCTTCTGTTATTGTGAGAAAAAATGGTACAACCAGCTCGACTTGGAAAATTTCTGTTGACACTTTTGTAAATACACCAGATTGCTTGTCACGCGTCTCCTTAATGTAAGACCTCAGCATGTTTGAAGCAACAGGAGGGACCCAATTCTTAATAGAAATACCGGAACTGTTTTGAAAAATGATAACATCTATTGGAATTGATAATATCACATTATTTCATTCCCGCTAGATAGAAATCTTGGCCGAGATGATGGATTGAAGTTGGAACAATATTAATCCGATAACTTCATGTTTTCGCGATCATGTGGGGTGTATTCAAAGCTAGGTGTTTGAACTTCTGCTCTTAGTTGAAGAAAAATGCCCAATAGTGTCAAAAAAACTAATTGGTTATACTTCCCTATCCGATAAACTCATAAAAATGCAATGTTTTGGTTTTCAAGGCACCAACGGTCATTTTTTGGTCATGAACCAGGGTTGGGAAAAGGGTCATATCTCAAAAACTAAAATTCTTAACATTTCAAACTAAACTGGATTGGAATGCACAAGGAATTATTTGTATTTTTGCAAAAAATCACTTGTGTTAATCTACCAGTTCGCGTTCTGCGAGAACGTTTATCTCTGAGACAAGGGCGTGACTAGCAGCCACCGAACCAAATGATGTTTCGAAGCCTAAGTGGTTCCATGTTTTTATTACAAAACTAAAACTTTTAGACAATAAATTATTGCGTATGACAATTATATATGCCAAGTTTGGAAGGAATTGAATATCTGTGGTCGTTTTTACACTCGCTCAAAGACGTTGCAATAATTAATACGCACCCTGTAGAGGGCTTCCCAAAATTTCGAAACTGACGTTTTCGCAACCAAGAGATTTCGCAACTAGCAGTTTCGAAACCATGATGTTTCATAACCAGCAGTTTCGAAACTGGTCGCTTCGAAACTTAATTTTGAAACTGGCGTTTTCATTAGCTTAGCTTCTGACACAGAAAACACCAGGTGCCAAATGACGTTTCGAAACGACCAGTTTCGGAACTGCTGGTTGCGAAACGTCACGGTTTCGAAACTGCTAGTTGCGAAGTCTCGCACTAAAAAAAACTGCTAGTTGCGAAGTCTCTTCAAATATCGCAGTCTCGAATTTCACGTGAGGTGCGGAATCTCTTGATTGCGAAAACATGTCGTTCTATTCTAAACCCCTTCTAAATGGCGTTCCATAAAATTCAAGGAAAGTGTCGAAAACTGACATCAATCCTACTCCGAAATTTTCCAATATGGAGTGATGTCCTTCTATTAAAGAGTATCCCTCTATTTCTCATCATCACCTTACCCCTGTCCTTCTAATACAATAATACAGGTGTGTTTCAATTACAGGTGTTCTTCTATTATAGTTTTTACGGTTACTCTAAATACTAGCTAGAAATCGTCAAGTACTTGGGCAAGCGTACTCGAAATGCGCAAGCCCATCTAAGAAGATAAACAAATTCCTAAGTCGATTCTCGTGATTAAATGCGATTGATTTTTACATCGTGCTCTACGTTTTAGTTTTTTGTTTGTTAGAAAAATCTAGTTTCCTCTCTGAAAATCACCAACCTTCTTAACAGCATCAACAATCTCCACATGAGCTGGAGTGTCTGGCTTTGAGTAGTCTGTTCTGTACTGAATTGGCTCTCCATCATACTCCATAACTCTGACAACCAATGGGATCGAAGTAACTGGAACACACTTCTCCTTATCGTTATCACGGCTCTCTCCTGGACGGCACGAGCAGGTGGCTCCTCCGACGCAAACTTCTCCGAGGTTGAGATGGCACAGTCCGTTTCCGCACTTGATGGTGTTTGGATCAGGGGTGGTGTGGTCTTCGGCTTGGTTTGGTGCTTCGATGACGAGACCTACTTCTTTAAATTATTAGGGAAGGGGTAGAGAATGTTCTTGATGGTGTGATAGGAAGCGGTGCTAGTGTGGCACACGAGAAATGAGTTATGAGTTAGGGAGGAGTAGTTAGAATAGGTCTCATTCTAAGAGTTAGTACCTTGTTCTCGGGGGGACCCAACTCACCAATACAAACTCTTCCGGGCTTTTTGGGGTCGGAGATCTCATCGAAGAATCCTTCCTTACATTGACAAGTGTACGAGTCGTCGGTGTCGATACAGATGGCGTTCTTATCACAGTCGTTGTCTTTGGGGTTGGCACATTCGTCGAATCTACAGATTCTTCCAGGGTTGGATGGCATCTCGTCCTCGAATGGAGTCTTGCACTTGCAATCGTAACCATCGATCTTGTCAATGCACATTGCGTTCGGGCTGCAGTCGTTGAGGTTCTCGGCGAGGCATTCGTTGATGACTGGAAGTGAGAAAATACATATAATGTTTAAAGGCGCATTTTTGTTTCATATATAGTACCGGACAAAAAGCTATGAACTTTTGGTGTTTTCAGTTGAAAAACGTCAACTTTGACGGTCTGGGAAAGGATGTTAAACTTGGCCGTTTCATTTAAATTTTGTTGGGTGTATACATCAACTCTAGAACTCTATTTTTGTAGTTGAGAACTTTTTTGTACGACCTCTTCTAAAGATGGTGTGTCCCTTTAAAGTGGGCGATGCTAAATTTCCGCATTTTTAGTGCGATTTTCACCGTTTTTAGTGTCTTCTGCATTTCACGAGCCATATCATTTCTAGAAGAGTTTGTACAATAAAGTTGTCAACTAGCTCTAGAGTTGATGTATACACCCAAAAAGTTTCAAATCAAGCGATCAAGTTTAACATCCTTTCCCAGACCCCCAAAGTTGACGTTTTTCAACTGAAAACACCAAAAGTTCATATATTTTTGTCCGGTAGTGTAGATTGCAACCCCAACTCACTAAATTTGCACTGAGTTCCCGGTTGCTCTGGCTTCTGATCATAGTACTCTGGTTTGCACTTGCACTCGTAACCCTCTTCCAAATCGATACAGGTAGCAAAGTGAGAGCAATTGTTCAAGTGTGGAATATTGCACTCATTCACCAATCCCTTGCACGATCTTCCTGGCAACTTCGGGTCTGGTGACTCATCCTTCGATCCCAATGGGCACTTGCAGGTGTATCCGTCATCCAAATCCACACAAGTGGCAGCGGCATCACAAGAATTGAGGGAAGCCGAGAGACACTCATTGACGAGCTCCTTGCATTCTCTTCCCTTCTTGGCTCCGCCCATTGCTTCTCCGATATCGAGGTATCCGTCGCGACACTTGCAGGTGTATTTCTCGGGGACGGAGTCGTTTTCTTCGCAGATTGCGGCAGAGTGACAGTCGTGTTTGGAGTCGTCTGAGCAGATTGGTTCAACACATTTGCGTCCAGGGCGGTGAGCAAGTGGGCTCTTGTCGATGAATCCCGCGTTGCAGACGCATTCATAGTCGTTGGCACCCTTCTCGACGCAACGAGCGTTCTTGTCGCATTCGTGCTTTCCGGACTCGCAGATTTGGTTCACTGAAAACATATTGCAATTTGAAAATTTAGAGTTTTTGGAATCTCAGAAACACAAGGTATCACAGAAGTTTGATATCTCAAAGCTGCTCATCTCATCCGTAGTAAAACATATGAAATTCATGCACCTTTAAAAAACTATCTGTCAATTTGTTTTTAACTTGATTCAGGTACCTACAGTACCGGTCAATTATCTATAAACTTTTGGCGTTTTCAGTTGAAAAACGTCAACTTTGGGGGTCTGGGAAAGGATTTTAAACTTGACCGTTTGATTTGAAACTTTTTGAGTGTATGCATATACTCTAGTACTCTATTTTTATAGTTGACAACTTTTTTGTACAACCTCTTCTAGAGATGATATGGCTCGTGAAATGCGGAAGACCCTAAAATCGGTGAAAATTGCACGGAAAATGCGGATATTTAGCATCGCCCCAGTTTAAAGGGACACGCCATCTTTAGAAAAGGTTGTACAAAAAAGTTGTAAACTATAAAAATAGAGTACTAGAGTAGATGCATACACCCAAAAAGTTTCCAATCAAACGATCAAGTTTAACATCCTTTCCCAGACCCCCAAATTTGACGTTTTTCAACTGAAAACGCCAAACGTTTATAGAATATTGGCCGGTACTGTACGCTAACGACCATGACGACAAAGCGCCTTATTCAAACTCACACTTCTTGCAAGTTCTTCCTGGGTTTCTCAACTCATCATGATCAACATATCCCTCTTTGCATTGACACTTGTACGAGTCACGGGTATCAATACAGATAGCATGCTCATGACAATTGTGTCCTCCTGGAATCAAGCATTCGTTGACCAGAGCTCTGCAATCAAGTCCTCCGAAGGCACTTGGATTTGGTGAGATGTCCACGAAATCTTCCTTGCATCTACACAAGAAACCGTCTGGCAAGTCAATGCAGTCAGCGTTCATGGAGCAGTTGTGAGTTCCGTCGAGGCATTCGTTGCGTTCTGGAAAGTTTAAAAATTGGGATACTGTATTCGTAACCGGGGTAGCTTACGCTTGGAGCAAACTCTTCCTGGTTTCTTGTTTTGTTCTGGGGACTTGTCAAGGAATCCTTCGTTACATGTGCAAATATAGGACTCGTCAGTGTCGGTACATTTGGCGTTAGGGTCGCAGTCGGCGACTCCGGCGGCACACTCGTCGATCACTGCAAGTTTATACAGTACCGTCCAAAAGTATATGAACTTTTTGTATTTCGAGCGTATTTCTGCTCAATCTTGAGATATCTTCATGAAATTTTGCACAGATAACGACAGTAGACATTAAAACTAATTTGTAAAGTTTCATAATGAAAAACCCAAAGAAAAAAATTTTAGGAGAAAAAATCGAAAATCTGAAAAAACCCGAATTTTGAACGATTTTTTTCAAAGTTCCCACTTTTGCGATCAAAGAGGTATTCGATCAATTTTTGTTTTGAAAGTTGTTCACAAAGACTTTTAGTGTACTAAAATTGGCAAAACATCTGATATTGGAAGATCGGCTAGGGGACAGGATATCCCTGAATAGGCACGTTGATGGGATTTGACGACCACTATCGGTCACCTCGTTTTTTAGAAAATTGAATAAGGGGGTTTGGTTTTATTTGGGCTTAAATACGTTTATCCATGTATTTGTCATGTTTTCATATCAAAAAGTTAGTTGAATTCCTGGGAACCACCGATTGCAGAGCTTGAGAACCACATTTTGAAACTTTTGGCTAATGAGTTTTCTTATAGTTTTGCGTGCTAGGAAAAGAAGAGGGTTGCCAATGGAAATTATTTGATTTGATTAATAATTTACATCCTAGGGAAACATATTGGTGCAAAAAATTCACTAGTGATTCGTTCCATGAGCTCCGGAGGGATCCTGGAAATGTTGTGACTACCGTCAGGATATTAGACAGAAGTTCCTCAGG
The DNA here is from genome assembly GCA_963932045.1 of Caenorhabditis sinica. Classification (NCBI taxonomy): domain Eukaryota; kingdom Metazoa; phylum Nematoda; class Chromadorea; order Rhabditida; family Rhabditidae; genus Caenorhabditis; species Caenorhabditis sinica. Next base: position 19,197,885 of record OZ009943.1, read on the forward strand.
TGTTCCAGTTTGTTTTCCTAATGCCCGATCTTGAAACAATACATTATTGTGAGTTTTTACAATTTTTAGCGACAGTGCAATCAATTTTCGGTATTCCTCAGAAATTTCCAACTGCTCCGGAAGCTTTCACAAAAACCTACTTTTTTAGATTACGGGTAGTCCATTTCCAGGATCCCTCCGGAGCTCATGGAACGAATCTCTAGTGAATTTTTTGCACCAATATGTTCCCCTAGGATGTAAATTATTAATCAAATCAAATAATTTCTATCAGTAGCTCTCTCCTTTTCCTAGCACGCAAAATTATAAGAAAATTCATTTACCAATAGTTTCAAAATGGGGTTCTCAAGCTCTAAAATCGGTGACTCCCAGGAGTTGAACCAACTTTTTGATATGAATGTATGAAAAATACATGGATGAACGTTTTCAAACTCAAATAAAACCAAAACCCCTTATTCAGTATTCTAAAAAACCAGGTGGACCATAGTGGTCGTCAAAGCCCACCAACATGCCTATTCGGGGATATCCTGTCACTTAGCCGATCTTCCAATTTCAGATGTTTTTGCAGTTTTTTACACTAAAAGTCTCTATAGACAACTTTCAAAAGAAAAATTGATCAAATACTTCTTTGATCGAAAAACTGAGAACTTTGAAAAAAATCGGTCGAATTCGGATTTTTTCAGATTTTCGATTTTTTGCCCTAAAATTATTTTTTCTAGGTTTTTCATTATGAAACTTTACAAATTAGTTTTAATGTCTACTGTCGTTATCTGTGCAAAATTTCATGAAGATATCTCAAGTTTGAGCAGAAATACATTGAAAATACAAAAAGTTCATATACTTTTGGACGGTACTGTAGATATTTTCATATTTTGAGTGGTTGCACTATGTGTATGGCTAGAAAACTGATATTGTCAGGATTTCAAAAATGTAATTATCTTTTGTAGAAGTTGTCGGTAAGCCAAGTTACAGTAACGGCCAGTAATCTATGAACTTTTGGCATTTTCAGTTGAAAAACGTCAACTTTGGGGGTCTGGGAAAGGATGTTAAACTTGACCGTTTGATCTGAAACTTTTTGGGTGAATAGATCTAATCTAGAACTCTATTTTTGTAGTTGACAACTTTTTTGTACAACCCTTTAAAGATGGTGTGTCCCTTTAAAGTCCGGCGATGCTAAATTTCCGCATTTTCAGTGCAATTTTCACCGATTTTAGGGTCTTCTGCATTTCACGAGCCATATCATCTTTAGAAGAGGTCGTACAAAAAAGTTGTCAACTACAAAAATAATGTTCGAGAGTTGATGTATACACCCAAAAAATTTCAAATTAGACGGTCAAGTTTAACATCTTTTTTAAAGACCCGACGTTTTTCAACTGAAATTACTAGAAGTTCATATACTATTGACCGGTACTGTACATGTTTTCAAAGTTACTGAAAAGGTAGTTTCGAAAGTTCGCTACTCTGTTCATATGTATTAGAACTATGCGAAATAGGAACTTCCAATAGAGTAACCTTCATAAAATTTCCATCCCAGGCAACACCCCTTACTCACAGCAAATATCAGTGACCGGGTGTCTCTTATGATGTCTATCGCACATGCATGCGAATGCTCCTCGTCCGTCTGGAAGACACTTCTCCTTCTTTCTGGCATCACACGAATCTGGCATTCTTGGGTCACATGTTCCTGGAGCCTCGCACTTGTTGGTACGTCCGTTTCTTTGGAATCCAGCGTCACACTTGCAGATGAACTCTCCGCCGGCTCCCTTCTCGCACTTGGAGTTTGGTGGGCAGCTGTGAACGTCGTTGGGGGAGCACTCATCGTGGCTTTCGGAAGTTTCAACTGGTTTCTCGCCGATTTCTGGAAAATTAGAGGTGTGTTTGAAGGCGCTCATAACTTTCAAATATTGAGTTCCCTATATTCAAAAATTCCAAACTCACTGCAAACTCCAGTGAACTTGTCTCTCCATCCCAAATCAGCTGGACAAGTACATCTCCAGTTTCCGAATGGCGTCTTCTCACAAATCTCCGGATCCGGGCAAGATGTAGCAATCTCCGGATTACAAATGTCTCCTCCGCAAACTTTGGTCAGTGGGTGGATATCGAAACCAGCTGGGCAGGCACACACGAACTTTCCATTCTTCTGCTGGCACACCTGGTTCAATGATCTATCACAACCGTTATGGTTGCTTGGGTCGCATGGTCCCTTGTTGTAAGTGTCCTCGTTGTTCTGGTGTGGACAGGCGACGCGTTGGATGGCTGAGCGAAGGCGAGTGTTCAAATCTTCAAATCCGGACACGTGGAATGTGCGGTCCTTGGAGCCGGAGATCTCTTCGAGTTCAGCATCGAGGACGTGGTTGGTGACTCCGACAGCGAAGAGTTGGATGTCTTGCTTGCGAGCGTTGTCGGATGGGCGGGTTACGTTATCCTAAAAAAAATGCGTTGGAGCGCATTTGCTATAGAATTTCTGATAGTTTGACAAACCTGAGATCTTCCATCAGTGATCACAATAGCGACTCTTGAAACTTGTCCGACTGGTCTGGCTCCTCTTCTCTCACTGAATGCCTCATTGGCAACATGCTCAATAGCAGCTCCAGTTCTGGTAAGTCCGGTAAGGTATTCAATATTTCTGATGGCAGTTTGAAGACTCTTTCTATCCGAGTAGTTGTCCAATCCGAACTCATGACGGATTTGATCGGAATACTGTACTACAGACACGCGTGTCTTCTGTGGTGCAATATCGAAAAGCTCGGTGAACTCGGCCAAGAATCTGAGCACTTCGGTCTGGAAGACGTATGATCCGATGGAACCGGATCCGTCGATCAGGAAGACCAAATCGGTGGGTTGGGCGGGGCAAGCGGTGGAGAGGGTGCAGACACGGCCTGGTGGAAGATTGGCGTTGGAGGAGACGTCGACGTATCCGGAGAAACATTTGCAGGTGTAGCCATCGGGGAGTTGAACGCAGTCGGCGTTCTCGTCGCAAGAGTTTAGGGATTTGTCGGAGCATTGGTTGGCGGCTGGAATGGGAAGAAAACTTGAATTTGGAAAATATATAAGGTTAAAAGAATTGAACCCAACCAGCCAAAAAGCCTAAACCATGCATCAAGTCTTTTTAGCAATAATAATTTATTAGCATGCAACTTACCCGGATCACGATGCATTTCTAAAATTAACATAACGATAGATAAGAAGTCAAACGCAAATACAGTACCGGACAAAAAGCTATGAACTTTTGGTGTTTTCAGTTGAATAACGTCAACTTTGGGGGTCTGGTAAAGGATGTTAAACTTGATCGTTTGATTTGAAACTTTTTGGGTGTATACATCAACTCTAGAACTCTATTTTTGTAGTTGACAACTTTTTTGTACGACCTCTTTTAGAGATGACATGGCTCGTGAAATGCAGAAGACACTAAAAACGGTGAAAATTGCACTAAAATGCGGAAATTTAGCAACGCACCACTTTAAAGGGACATACCATCTTTAGAAGAGGTCGTACAGAAAAGTTGTCAACTACAAATATAGAGTTCTAGAGTTGATATATACACCCAAAAAGTTTCCAATCAAACGATCATGTTTAACATCCTTTCCCAGACCCCCAAATTTGACGTTTTTCAACTGAAAACACCAAAAGTTCATACCTTTTTGTCCGGTACTGTAGTACCAAACCCCTCTACTCACCAACACTGCACTTTCTTCCTGGTGGCAAATTGTATCTCGACGAGACATCGATACAGTTTGACTTGCAAGTACAGATGTATCCAGTTGGTGTATCTTGACAATCAGCTTGATGTGAGCAGTCATGGGATCCATCGGCACACTCGTTCTTAACCTGTTGGCATTTTCTTCCTGGAAGTCTGACCGGGTCTGGAGACACATCCAAGAATCCATCCTTGCATTGACACTTTGGTCCATCGTAGGTGTTTGAGCAGAATGCGTTACGATCACACTCGTTGGCTTGTTCACATTGACTGAAGACTTTGCAAACTCCGTTGGATTGTTGGACACTTCCACGACGGCACTGGCAAACGCGCTCTCCTGCAGTGTTGAATCTGCACTCCTCGTTTGGTCCACATCCGGATCCTTCGGAACATTGTGGCTGGCGACTTTGTTGTCCGTAGTATTCTGGAGCCTTTGGTTTGTTGCAAACACGTCCTGGATATTTGTCAACGTTTGGTGAGGCATCGACGAATCCTGGACGGCACTTGCACTCATATCCATCAGCGCGATCGAAGCAGTCAGCGTTGTTGGAGCAGTCGGCTTCTCCATTGGTGCACTCGTTCACCGATTCGACACATTTTCTTCCTGGAAGCTTGGAAATCGAAGTGGAGACATCAACGTATCCTGGTTGGCAGACACATTGGAATCCTTCTGGGGTATCCACGCAGGCGGCATTCTCATCGCAGTCGACACCATAGGTGGATTTGGCTCCACACTCGTTCATGGTCTTCTGACACTGACGTCCTGGTTTGTTGACCTTATCGGGAGAGGTATCGGCGAATCCGGAGTTACAACGACAGGTGTATCCTTCGGCGAGATCGATACATTGAGCATCTTTGTGACAAGCGTTTAGGGATGGTCGAGCACATTCGTTGACAACCATACACCGGCCATCTGGGAGACGGGAGACACCGACTGGGCACTCGCATCGGTATTGGCCGTTGACGAAGACGCAGACCTGGAATTTATTTTGATATAAATGTTAAAACATACAACGTTCTATGTGTCGAAATATCAAAATTCTAGTTATTATCGAATGTCGTAAAACTTCAAAGTAGCATTACTCGCTTCATAATTGCCCTGCTTTCTAGAAAGTAAAAAAAAAAAAAAAAATGGAGAGGAAAGTTTGGGCAATCCATTTTTACAAAAATCCCAGAAGTTCAGTTTTCAGCTTACTAACTAGAAAACTGAGAGTCTCACTTCCAAGACCATGTTTTTCGAAATTCGAAAAAGTTCTGATTCTCAGAATATGAAAACTTCTAACTTTGCTCAAAGTGGATTAATTTAGACAGAGTTGACATCAGAATGTATAAAATGTCATGAAAAATTAAGAAATGGTATTTTTAGTAATTAGATTTTTTTTGGATGTTCTAAATAATTCCAACTTCAAATCCGTTCAGCAAATCATACGGTGATGACTTAGTGTAAAGAGCTGGCCTCCATTTTAACCTCATTTTAACACCATCAGAAATTAAAGTGTTTTCAAAATCTCCGCTACTCTTATCTCATCATGTCTATATGAAACCTTATATCGATCACATGATTTATTTGTTAACTGAAAAAAATCAAATTTTGAAATGTTTCAAAAACATCACTCTTTCTAATGAAATTCAATATTTCGCTATTCCTAATTTTCGAATTCCCGCCAAACCCTCAAAATCATCTCCCTTTCTTACCTCACTCTTTGCTTGATTACATGACAGTGGATCGTTGACTCGGCATTGTAGGCTGGCTGCAAAAATTGCATTTTTTATGGGTTCCAATTGCGAGATGAAAATAGTCTTTCTCTATCTATTTCTGTTCCCATACACCGTTCTTCGTCAAATGTATTATGTTCATTTTTCAGACTCCCTGTTCCCCTGAATCATCAGAATTTTGATCCCTTCCCGCCTTCATTTCCCAAAAAGGTAAGAAGAAGTAGAAGACCAATTTAGAGTGTTCACACAAGGTCACATTTTGGGGTGTGCCAAGAAAGGAGAGATGAAACTGCGCCACGCCCTTCTCTTATTCTAACCATTTTTCTCTAAATCTCTTCTTCTTCAGTACTATTTCTCAGTGTCCTTCTGTGTGTGGGAAGAAGAAGAGACTGGTAATGATAATAAAAATGCCATAGGAGGGAAGCTAACGGAGAGATGGAGGTGGGGGGGGGGGGGAAGGAATTGAATATTACAACACAAAACAATCCTAACCAATCAGTTAGAGATGGGGGCAAGCAAACACCCCGCCAATCAATTTCCTTGAAGAAGAGAAATTCCAAACTGTGACACATTATTTTTTCGATGGGAATGGGAACATTGAAGATTGAGGAGGTTGGGGGGAGGATGGTAAATCGAACAGTTTCAGAAATTTGAAAGCCAAAATGAAAATTTAGGTAGCAGAAGGAGGAAGTACGTAGGAAATTTAAAATTCAAAAACTGAAAAATTGAAATATTCAAGTGATAAGTAGTTTTCATGATTCTAGACAAAACTGAAACAGAACGGTTCTTGTGTCCTAGGATGTTATGATATGTCATGGTACTCTACTATGGAGCATCTTCATGGTTACACATCTTAATGGTTAAAATGGTACCAGGTGATACCATAGTATGGTACCATACCAAGATACTGATATATGTAGTATCATAAACCATGGTTCTAATGATTATCATATTTTATGGTGATACGACTCAAATCGACTCACAGTGGGCTGATTCCGATGAAATCTATACGAATCGGAAGGAAATTTCTTGCTCATTGAGTTTTGAAACAAAGTTCTGAGGAACTGTGCTCAGAATTTTTCTGAAGACAGCTCAGCTGTTCAAGAAAAACGTGAAATTATTGCGAGAGAAAAATTCGGAATTGAAGCTTATGCACACCGACTCTTATCGGCAATGAGCATGGAACTGTTTTCAGACAATTTCACCACTAAACCTTTCAAAAAATGCAAAGTTAAAAATAATCAGGAAAAAATTTCCCTTCGATCCGAATTATTTTCATGAAAATTGGTTCATTGGCAGTTGAGATATTGTATGCAACATGCACACATGATTCGGTCAGGATAAGTGAAAACTAGAGATTTCATATCATTCGTTTTTATAATGATGATAGTCTCTAGGTTTATTTTTCTAAGGACAAGCGCGCTCCGATGCCCCTGCTGGTGGGCAAATTAAAGGCGCATGGGTCTCGCCGCGAGTCGGCATAAAAAACAAAGGAAAATACGGTTTTCTCATGCACCCTCGATTTGCCTAGCAGTGGAGCCGCGTGTCCTTAAAAAACAAAGCTGATACCATAATAAGATACTAATAGACGAAATGGTACTGCTTCCGAATAAAAGGATGACCATAGGTACCATTTGGTATCATTGAGATGGTGAGGAATGTTACAAAAACATTATTCCATACCCTACTACAGTACCATATTCCCAAAGACACTCTATATTCTTTTTAAAAAAACTCACAATAAGTCTGCCGATGTTGGTAGGTGCTTCCGGCCGAGGCGATCAGCGGTAGGAGCACTAACGGCACCCACCTCATTTTTGATCCCTGAAAGGAAATATTGACTTTTCAAAACTTCAAAAAAGGATTCTCGAAAAAAATTGAAGAACAGATAAGGTGTTGTTGACAAGAAGCGAAAACTTCAAAAGGAAGAGAAATCAAAAAAATTGAAAAAAAAGAACCGAAGTTTGATAGCGAAATTGACTGGTTTGATTGCTGTTGGATTCCTGATCGTTGGCATCAGAGGGTGCCCAGAAACGAAAAAAAAGAAGACGTGAAACAAACAGAGAAGATATCTGGAAGGTGTGGCTGATGGGGCATCGTTTGGGGGAGAGAGAGATGGGGGAAATAGTGTGTGAGACGAAGAGACGCAGAGACATTCTGAAGATATACGGGGGAAGAGAGAGGGACGAACCTGACCGTGTAGGAGTGCCTTCTCTCTGTCTTCTCTCTCAATCTTTTTGATTGTGATAGGCTGGTTTTGAGAAATAAATGAAATGCGAGATGATGCTAGTTGGATGGAAAACAATGATGATGATGATGATGAAGAAATTGTTTCGAGAAAAATGAGAGAAGTGTTAATTAGGGGGTGAATAATTGTCGGGAGTCTGGAAGATTTTTGGATATTTGAGATTTGAGGTTATATAACTTAGGAGATTCAGAATCCTTCAGATTCGGAAATCTGGAGATCAATAATTGTGGGATCAGGTATATTTGGGTTGAAAATTTAAAGAATTCTATCGTTAAAATTATTAAAGTTCTCCTGTTCTCAGAGTCCGTCAAAGTCTGTCAAAACTGCAAATCCTCCTAATCTCAAAATTTTAAATCCTAGATTCCGAAGATCCTCCCAAGTTTCCAAATTTTGGAAAATGAAAGTTCGTGAACTGGAATCTCGAAAAGATCGTAGTTTTGATGTTCAATGCTCAAATGGTTCAAACTTTAAAGCTGCCAAAAAAATTGAAATGTGCGAAATTTCTCAAGTATCGAAAACTTTGGTAATTTGATTCAAGAATGTTAAAGTAGATATTTTCAAAACAATTCATCAAAGACATCAGTACTATGACCCCTATGACTCAAAAATAAAAAATTGGTTCCAAAATGTCTAGACAATAACATTTCGACTAAAGGTTCCAACCCCCAGACCAAGACACTATCAAACCAAAACATTGAAATTCAAAAACAAGGAAGTATCTTAATCTATCTATCTATCTGTTTTGTACTCAAGTCATGGTAACCGCTCTTAAATACATTACTGTTTACTGTATAAGGAATAGGAACATGAACCCAGCGCACCGCCCATCACAACCTAGTCATTTTATCCAAAATAAGGGTGTCGCCCAAAGTTGTGAACTATTTCTTAACCTAGTCTGGGTGGAGCGAGGGTCTAGAATATGGAAAATACAGTCCATCTTAAAATCAACGACTGTCCCAAACGTCATTAGTCATCTTAACCCTTGAACCTAACTTGCAACTTATTACAGTCTAGCCCCGCCCATTACTAAGGTTTTAGGGTAAAAGGGTCTGGCAGTGGTCTAGAGGTGGTCTAATAAGGAAATGGTCCCCGTGATAACCCTAAACATGGATAAATAACCCAATCTAGCCAAAACTGGACCCAAAGGTCTATAGGGGTCTGGAGGTTTTTGAGGGATCCTAACAGCAAGGACCTAAAAAATTGAGAAGGACCCTATGACCCCAAACATGGATAACTAACCCTATATCCCCTCAAGCGGTCCAAAGGTCTGTAAGAGGTCTAGAGGTCTTCAAGGGGTCTAATCAGGCACCTTTCACTTCCCTCCTGCCCAATCACCATTAACAACACATAACACGAAGAAAAAGAAAGTGATGTTCCCCTCTGTTGCCATATCAAGTATCCCCTATCCTTGTCACTAGCGCCTTCTAGACATGGAAGGACAGATTGCGTAACACTGACACGAACACCGGTTAAACAGATACACACACACCAGGAAATTCAAAGAAAAGAAAAGAAGACGTCGGCTTTGAAAAGAAGAAGAAGAAGAAGAAAACAGAAGCGAAATCGAAAGGCAACAACATAATCGGCCCGGTTGATTGGCTAAACGGAATGAATGGTGTCCGATGGGGGGGGGGGGGGGACTTTCAAGTTTAGAAGACGTCGGCAGAATTCTGAAGAATAGTGTTATGAGGGATATGCCAGAGGGTGCGAGCGTATGCCCGCGCCGGGCGTTTAATTGCGTGTACACCGTCCCCCCGCGCGCCGAAGGGTGTCCGCGATGGGAAAAATGAGGGTGGGCACGTTGGGCGTGGCGCCAGTACGCTTACAGAAAAGTTGACGCAACTTTGATTGATTATCGGTCCAGGTGGGAGGGGTGGGTGGGGGCAGATTTTTGTTAGAAGAATGAGAAAAGTTTACACAAAGAAAAGAAATATAAGTTTTAGAGGGAAGATGATGATGATGATGAGGTGATCGTCGGTGTTCTAGAAGCTTAGGAGTGGACTAAGGGTGCTAAGGGGAGTGGCTAGGAGGAATCGGATAATAGTACAACTTGATAGAGGAAGGGGGGGGGGGGTATGTTGCTAGTTGGCATGGTGCACCGTTAGGAGGAACAATCAAAATTATAAATGCAATTAGTTCGATTTCTAGTAACAAGTGATACTGCTAGAAAAATCGCAAATGAACATTCCCAAATTGGATAATAACTATTAGCTATATTCCCCAAGGGGAAACGCGCTCCATTGCCAACTTGGCTGAAATTCGAATTTTCCGCTTTCCCGCCGTTTTGAGAACAGCGAAACATGTTTCGGCGGGTGCATGAACTCCTCGTGGACAATTTGACTACTGCCCGAGTTGTCCACGAGGAGTCCACGCACGCCCCGAAACATGTTTCGCTGTTTTCAAAACGGCTGGAAAGCTGAAAATTCAAATTTCAGCCAAGTTGGCGATGGAGCGCGTTTTCTTTTGGGAAATATCGCTAATAATAAATCGTTAACACAAAGTTTTTCAACAAAATTTCTCGTTCCAAAAAGACAGCATCTATTGAAATTGTACCAATAAGTTGTGAGTTATAACTATCAAAAATTGTTTATGTTGTGCTAGGAAAGCAACGAAAAAACCTTCCAAAATTTGATAATGTCCTAAAAATTTTGAATGCTATTTCTGAAAAGACAAAGATCATCAAAATTGCATTATTGGTTCTCGAGTTATAACAGCTTGAAAATGTACTATTTTTTTTTGGGGATTTTGGTAATTAAATGCTCTCCAATGCTGAAACTGAGCTACTGGTTTCAGCCACCGGCTGAAAAAAAAACCTCCGTTTTGTAATGCCCACTTTTTTAAATTCGCAGAATCTTATGAAGCTCTTTCAGGGCTCCAAAAACATGTACTAGTATTTAGGTGCATACGCCGAACTTTAGTTATTCTCAGCTTAGTTTAGCAGAGGATTAAGCCTCCATTGAATGTGAATTGCGTTCCTGGAGGTAGTGCGACTCTTTCTCCTTTTAGTACGCGATACTCATAACAGAACAAATTTTCAATGCCTTCCTGAGGATGTTACTTCATAACTTCCTAAAGCCTCCTAGTTAGTATAGTAGGTCAGAAGGCCGTGAGGGGACCCATAAAAAACGGATGATGAATAAGAGAGGGAAAAGAAAGGATGAAGTAGTAACTACTACTTGAAGATCCGAGATGGAGATACTGAGAAGAAATAGGTATTTAATAGTATTGATGGTTCTTGATGGGTTTTTGATTGAGATTTTGATTAGTGACACCGGAAACGTCCAAGAAAAAAAACGAATTGATGGGTTTATAAGGGAAGATGAGAAAGTCAAAAAGTCTGGGTTTTGGGAAATATGGATTGACTAGGAGGAGAAAAAACAAATTGAGATTTGTTGGATCGAGAACTCAGTTTAATTTAGACTTTTTGAGATTTCATGAAATTTCGAAAAAATTTTATACATCGGAAATCAACTGTTTCGACTGAAATGAGAAAAATTTTGGAACTTCAAAACAGTTAAATTCTTGGGGACTGTTAGTTGAATACCAATAAAATTGGGATTTCAAGATTTGCAATGATCTGAGATCTTCAAAATCATAGGGACACCGATCCTTAGAATCTTATAATTTTAGGATCAAAACTCAAAACCACAATACTTTTCTGTCGGATTCTCGAAAAACTCATATTTGGAAATCGCTGTATCTCAAGAATTAATAACCTTATTTTAACTAAATGTAGCATTCAAAAGAGCATAAAAGCGGCTATCAAACTGAAAAACAAAAATTCTTATTCTCCCTAAATTGTCAAAAAAAAGGCGGATGAAAATGCTTAGAGTCTCGTGTCCTCAAATATCATAGCCTGGTAGCACATAGACTAAAAGAAGGCGGAACTTGACATTAGCAAAGTTAACCTAATTGACAAAACTTCCAAAAACTACCTCAAACGATATTATGAAACAAAAGTGTCTGAAATTCCTAGAATCTCAGATTCCGTCACTCTCTAAATCACTCAACCACATCAAACCGAAATCACTTTCCCCGCGGCAATCCCGAGGGCAGAACACCACAAAAAGCTGATAACAGAGAACAAGAGAAAAGTGACAAGAGACCATAACGAAAGGGAATTCTTTGGCGGGAAAAGGCAGCAGAATCGAACACATTCACTGATTCAGTTTCACCTATTCGGCCCCCGCCTGGCAGCAGCAGCCAAATGCCAACGTCTTCTTTATAGAAACAAATTAATCATTCAGTTAACAGGTCTCTCTTTATCAATTGGCAAAGGGGGGAAGTGTTTAAAGAAACACGCTTTTTCTCCTTTTTTTTGGTAAGGACAAAAAAGCCGGAATATCGTTTAGGATATATCACTTTTTGGAGGAGGACGACCTTTTTCTCTTTTTTTTTGCGCAATCGCTCTTCTTTATGTTGCGTAATCAACAATGATTAGTGCTTCTTTCGGTATGAACACTTTTTGGGGGGGGGGGGTCCTAACGAAAAAAAAGTATTTATGAATTTATGAAGGAATAGAGGCATTGGAGGAGTATGCTGGAATTGGTTTTAGGTGTTTGCTAATTGGGTTTTTCGGTATATGGGTGACAGAGACAGTATGGTGTAATGTGAGATGAAATATGAGGGGGAGGGGCTAGAAAAGAGGAAATAATATAGAGAATAACTGTGGTGAGAAATACGCGGTTTTCTGGAAAATTGAGATGAAAAAAAGATTACAAAAATTAATGGAAACGGACAGCTTCAAAACAGAAGAAAAGTTGGAATTTGAACCGAATTGTTATCGAAATCTTTTCGGCTTTCCCGCCGTTTTGAAAACGGCGAATCATGTTTCGGTGGGTGCGTGGACTCCTCGTGGACAACTCGAGCAGCAGTCGAATTTTCCACGAGGAGTCCACGCACCCACCAAATTAAAATTTCAGCCAATATGCGATGGAGCGCGTTTCCCCTTGGAGAATATTGCTGATATAAAGGTCACTTGGCGTCAAATGTGATGCCTGGTCCGCCACCGAAAAATACTGACACGCTCTCAAAAATGTAAACAACAAATTGCAAAAGAGCCATTATCTGTACGATATCCAGGTTCACCTACAACGTAAGCTTCTAACAAAAAATCAAGAACTTTTCGTCCAAATATGTATCTTATCGGAAATCCAAAGCTAAGATTTCCCATGTCCCAAAGAAACTTATTCTGTCAAAAAGAAACAATAACAAGCAAACAAGTCAAAAAACAACCAGTACCTCCTAGACATGTTCTCCTATAATTTTCCAACTTCCAACGGAATATGCAAAAAAAAAGAAAAAGAAAACATAATTGTAGAGATCCTCCGTCTCATGAGTTGGTTAGTCAGTAAAGTAATACATTGTTTGTGGGTAAAGGAGTGAAAAAAAAACGAAACAAGATCCGGTTATTTCTCCTCTTGGAATTAAGGTGGTGACCCAATGTGGACCTTCTCCTAATGGCATTTGATGATGGTTTTTGCAACATTCACTTTTTTCTTTGTTCGATTTTTCGAAGCAAGTGTATGTATGCATATTTGCGTCAGCGTGTCAGTACTTTTTGGTTGCGGACCTGGCAACAGAATTGACGCTAATTGACTTTTTTCGAAGATTTCGAAGTCCCAAAAGATTCGAAAATCCACATTTGTAAGGATATTTATCCTACCTCAGTTGGAGCCTAGACTAATACTAAGATGGCCTAGAACTCCAAACTAGGCCATCAATCTTTTTTTCTAAAAAAAATTCCATCACAAATAGCGAAAAAAACAAGCCTCGAGAAGGTGTATCAAAGCACCACTTCCACTCTTCCACTCCTTCCTTATTCTTCTCTCCTCAAAACCGTTTTTCTTTTCTTATTCCATTTTGAAGTGTTAGAATATGAGTGGTCATCAACACTGTTTATAAATATACACACACTTTTTGTCCTTTTTTAAATTGAAACCAATCATATTTTAAAGACAGAGAGAAGAGAGACGCAGAGAAAGTGGATATGACATAATTGTCAAAAAAATGAAAGATGGAAACAATTAGAAGTACTTTCTGACCAAGAAAAATCAAATTTGCACGCTTGGCAGAGTTTACAAAAGTTGCAAAAAGTTGCAAAAAGAAAAAGAAGTTCCTCGGAATCGAACCCCCGACCAGATTTTTCAAAATCAAGAGCACTACCACTGAGCCGTCAGTACCCAAGGAATAATAAGGGCAGAGGGCATATAAGAGCCTGCGCATTTTAGAAATTTTAACAGCCAGATCCCAAGGGCAAAAATCACCAAAACCAAAAATATCGGTCACGTATGCATACAAAACAGAAGAAAAAGGTGAATGCCATCACCATACAAATCCAATTCAGACCGGTTCGAGCCGCCCGTCTCTGTCATCGACGCCAGGCGACGGATACGGCTTGTTAACATTTACATGGAGGGGGCGAAAATCCAAAAATAAAGAAAAAGTAGGCGTTGAAATTCAGAAGTCGTTCCTCTTCCGAAAATATTCGGAATCCATAGACTAATAAGTTAATGTAGGTTTGTGGTGACCTCCTCTTCTTCTTCTTCTCCTTTTCCGCAACTATCAACTAATATTCCGGCCGCCAGTGCCGATACGGATGGCCAATCACCTCTTCCTCTCTTCTCCGGATGACGCATCCAGAAGCGAGAAGAAGTAAATTGAATACCCGAATACCGACCTTCCCATGTGTTGACTGTCGACGACGCCTTCCTTCCGTTGCTGGTTGGCTGCCAAGAGAGAAATGGGAAAGTAAATCGGTGGCGTTTTGCTTTCATTTCACCTCTCGGGTGTGTGGTAATTCGCTAATGTGCTTTAATGTATCTCGTGTGTGTGTGTGGGTTTTCGGTTTTTCTCAAGGCTTTCACTTCTTCTACTTTTTTGATTCCCGGTTTTGATTGAGGCTGAAATTGTAAAGAAACAACAGAAGACGTTGGTTCGATTCGATGTTTTTATTTGGCAGACAACCTAGCCAGCTTGCATCCCGAGGGAAGCTTACTAGTTAGGAGCTGTGAATCGAAATTTGTGCGGGATTTGGGTGTCAACTTTTACAAATTATACAATAAACAAGAGGGCAATGGGGGATGGGGGACAAATGGTTCTTGGGGGAAGTGTGGGTGGGTGGAAGAGCTGTAAGCGAGACACATGGCCAGCCGGAAGCCTTCCGAGACATATAACGCCTTTTTAAGCCATTTGACATGAGGAAATGTTGCAATAAATATCTATGAGATTAGGGAGGTGGACAAGTTGAACTCAAATGCACAAGTGCGGAGTAAAACCCTACAGATGGGCAAGGGAAAACCGCTGGGTGGAATTTTTAAATTTGTGGGGAGGAAACTGGGATGCAATTGTATAAGGGCATGAAGAGAAATGAGGGAGATGAGATGAGGAATTACAAGATTGATCAATTTGGAGTAACCCAGCAACTCCGAAGAGCCACCGAGACACCTACCCAATAATGAACACGTCAAGAGGGACCCGAAGTGAATGAACAATAAATCCTTACTATCCAAAACAACAAAGCTCTAATAAAACTAGAGATCAATGCATCAGTTAGTAAGGATAAACTTAAATGACTATGTAAACACAACGACTCGGTGGGTTGCAGTCCAGGACTGCAAAGAGGGGAGGAGGTGTAGAAGGGGATAGGGGAAATGACAAACTATTAAAGAAAATTAGAGTTTTACACCGCTTGAAACTATAACGGGTTGAGAGGAATCCGGGAATTGGGATGGGATACAAGGAAAAAAGATTGGGTGTGGATGGGTGGGTAGAAAAGAACAAGAAAAATGCTTATGCTTGAACAATATTAAGTTTAACACAAACTGTGCAATTAGAGGGAGTAGGGAAGGGAGGGGATGAGAGAACATACACAATCTGAAAGAGATCACTAATAATGGAGGAAAAAACGTAGATGACCAGTTTGTTTTGGAGGTTTGCAGTGTGTGTATGTAGTGGATAGATAGTTGCTTAAGCAGTGGTTTCCTCAGCAGCATCGACGAGCTGTTGATCGGCGACGTACAGCTTCGGGTCAACGGTTTTCGGGATTGGCTCAATGCGAGTGCGGAGCTCTTGCTCGATACGGCGAAGGGTGTGACGGTCCTCGTAGGTGATGAGGTTGATGGCAACTCCGAGGTGACCGAAACGTCCAGAGCGACCGATTCTGTGAAGGTAGGTTTCGGCGTTTCTTGGGAAGTCGAAGTTGATGACAACGTTGACAGCCTGGATGTCGATACCTGTAAAAATTGGAATTAGTATGAATAAGAGAAGACAATGATGATTAAAAAATTTTGCATTTGAAGACGAGGCGCTCAGATATCCGTTCTTAAGTTATCTCCTCACAAACAATCGGAGTGTGTGTGTGTTGTCTTCCTCATCGCGCATCAAATAGTTAGCGAAACAGTACTTACCGCGAGTAAGCAAGTCGGAGCAGACCAAGTTTCTGCAGTTTCCTTGACGGAAGTCGTGGAACACGCGGTTTCTGTGGTTCTGAGCCATCTTGGAGTGAATGTAGTAGCACGAGTATCCTATCTCCGTGATTTTCTTGGCGAGAAGTTCGACACGTTGAGTGGAGTTGCAGAAGATGATCGACTGATTGATCTGGAGCTTGCGGAACAGTGTGTTCAAGCAGTGAACCTTTTGTTTCTCCTGAACGAAGGCGTAGTATTGGGTGACTCCGAGAAGGGTAAGCTCCTCCATGAGGTTGATCTCGTATGGCTTGTGCATGTGCTTCTGCATGAAAGCAGTGACGGTTTGTGGGAAGGTAGCCGAGTACAGCATGATCTGGCGCTCCTTTGGCAAGAAGTTGATGAGACGGTCGAGGATTCCCTGCAAAAGGAGAAATGAAAAATCAAGCACACACAACCTCAATTATTTACCTGGAAGTCCTGACTGAGAAGTTTGTCGGCTTCGTCGAGAACGAGGGTCTTGCAGGCGTCCATCTTGGCAACTCCCTTCTCCATCAAATCGAGGATTCTTCCTGGAGTGGCAATGACCATGTGGACGGTTCCGTTCAAACGCATGATGTCGTCACGAAGATCGGTTCCTCCGGTGGTGACCATGACCTTGAGGTTGATGTGCTTGGAGAGTTCGACGCAGATTTGGGAAGTCTGAAGAGCCAATTCACGAGTTGGGACGATGACCATAGCCTGGATAGCCTTGACATCCTCTCGGATCTTCTCGATGACTGGGATGCAGTAGGCTCCAGTCTTTCCTGTTCCGTTCTTGGCTCTGGCAAGGATGTCCTGACCGGTCAAGGCGACTCCGATGGAAGCCTCTTGAATTGGACTTGGCTTCTCCCAACCTTTCTCGAAGATTCCCATGAGAAGATCGCGACTGAGGCAGAAGTCCTCGAATTCGACTCCCTTGGTGTCGGTGACGTCCTGAAAGAAAACAATTTGCATTTGCTCCGATACGTTTTTACGATTTTCTCAACTTACAGCTGTCTTGAAACGCCGGTCCTTGACTGGCAGGTTGAGGGCTGCCTTCCAGTTTCCGTCTTGGCCATTGGCTACTGGAACGATTTGTTGTTGCTCCGCTCCACTCATTGTACGGTGTCGTTGTAGGTTTGATTTCCTGAAGAGATCTGGAAAGAGGGGAAATTAGGAAGAGCTGGTGTGCGAATGAGCAAAAGGAAAAAGAAAAGAACGAATATTCGAGAATGAAGCTCAAGGGGGCGTGGCTAGAAACGGAGGCGACGTTGCTCATCGATTTTAGGGCGCTACCGGTGTCTCCTCGCTTCTCGACAGGCAGTGTCTATATGCGCGCAGCACGATCAATGACGGTTAGAAAAAGCGAGAAGGGCGAATGGAGACGCAGGGGCAGCTGGAGCGAGTAGCCACTAGGAATCGATGAGGTTGAAGCTGATGGTGGTTAATTCGGGCCATGTGTTTCAAAAGGGTTGCCTAGGTGAGGGGTGTAGGTGAAAAATCTGACCATCAAAACGGTGGCTCTGAGACCATTATTTATCTAAAATGCCTCAAAATGACCGGAAAAGAGTGTGGAATGCAACTGGAAGACGAATAAACACTGAAAACCAAAGAGCTAAGAAGCTAGAGTAGAGCCAACAGGGCTTTGTTGTCACGTTTCCTTGCTACAGGCGCGCTGCTCATCGAAACAATCGAACATTTAGAGTTTTCAGTTTAAAATCGAAATCCCTACCATTGCGCCGCCCATATTCGAATATTCGAAAATAGACCCATTTACTGTGATAAGCAGTTCAAAAAAGCGCTATTAGGTGACATTTTTGTGTTATCTCGCCACACTGCTCTGCTCGCCGCTTACTCTCGACGCCTAAAACTCTTCGAAACACACACTTTCCGCACACGTGGCGAACGACGACGACGAAAAGAAACTGCGCCGGCGAAGAAACCTTCGAGCGGTGGGGGTCTCGCTTAGCAATAGACATAGACCAGTGACACAGACAAATGGTGAAGAATACACATGGAATCGGGAAACGGAGGAAGAGAGGGAATGAAGTGTAGGCCCGGCGAAAATGAGAGAAAAAGCAGCGATGGCGAGACGATTTCGCTGCGTACCTCTCAACACGCAAACGTTTGATACGCAGGCAACGCGGTATGCACTTTGCGCGGGAGTTTAAAAAGAGCTTTTTCAACTCGAATTTTGCGGATTTTTCGCGAAAATTAAATAAAAAGCAAAGAAACAAAAATTCCAGAATAATTTTATGACTCAAAAAAATTAGTAAAACTTTCTCTTTCTTCTCTTCACTCTTGACATCTTCGGAAGCGGCTTCCCTGTCTCATTAGCCACTAACAGCAGTTTTCTATTCGGCAAATACTTCTTTACTTTCCTTCGAACCAGCACAACGTCTTGTTCTTCCTCCTTTTTGTTTGTGTAGAAATCACAACGAGCACCAACATGAGAGTAAACACAGATTGTTAGAAATCGAAAGATTTGAACGAGATAGTAGACTTGAAGGGTGTCAAAAATGACCAAGTGATTTGAGAGAACGACGGAGGCGTAGGAAAAAGTGTCGACGAGAAGTTTGAAATACTGAAAGTTAGAGAAAGTTTTGGAAAATGCAGGTGATTTTTGTCAGCCGCTCGAAGAAAAATCTATATTTTCTCACATTGGCAATAGTCAGAAAGCAGTTGAGATGACGAGTTCCGTTATTGGTGAAGAAGAAGAGAAGAGTCAGAAGACTGGTGATGAAAAACAGAGCGAGTTGAGAGAAGGCTAGACACAGGAAATTGATAGAATCAGTTTTTAGATCTGCAAAACTATCACTAGAAGGAATTTTCGTAAAGTCTCTTACATAACGAAAGATAATTAATCATAAGCAATTGAAACAAGAATTGTGCAACTTCCAAGCCAATCATTGTCCAGTTAAGAGGGCTGTATACATCGGAGTAGACTGTTGGAGGGCATGTCAGTGGCATTGGGGAATGATTGGTGACTTTTTAAGTTTGCTTTTCGGAAAATGTTTTGCTGGATTTCGTGGAATATCCATAAAATCCATAAAATTCTAGGTTTGGCAGTCATCAAATTTTGAACTCCCTCTAAAAACCGAATACGCGCCTTTGTTTTTCTTTGCGCGTTTCGCGATCTCCATTGGCGCACTTTCCGTGACCTCGAAACGATATTTTTTGTGACACATTTTCCAGCACAAAATCTTGGCAAAATGAGTATGGAATGGGCGAAAAAACGTAAAAAAGTAAGAGAATAATAAATAAAAATCGATTCTTAACAATTTTAATTCAGCCAACCGACGATGAAGAGGCAAAATTGAACGATGCCCTACTGGAGTTTCAAGCAGATTTTGGCCAAGGATCCTCCTCGACTCAACCGAAGTCTTTTTTAAGGGGAAATGTGGTGGAGGGAAATAAAAGCAGTGAGAATTCAAAATTAAAAAAATTATCTTTCAAAAAAATTTAAATTCAGCAAACACTGGCGGCGAGGGAAGTGTGTACGCGCCGAAGTTCAAAATGAGTATTTCGTCGAATGTCGGATCGAAGGATTTGGATGAAGCGAAGAAGTTGGCAGCGGCGAAGGCGAGACGAATGTTGGAAGATGCTGCTAGAAGCAAGAAGATGACAGAAGTGCCAAAAGTGGTGCTTCCCAATACAAAACCTCTTCAAAGACCCCCAAAGCCGGGAAGTTCTAAGGCTAAACAAGAGAAACCGAAGATGAGCCAGATGGAGATGTTCAAGATGGAGTTGCAGAGGTAATTCTATGAAAAAACTTGATTTTATTCAAAATTTTAGACAAAAGTGATGATTTTAAACTAAAAATCGCAATTTTCAATTTTCGCTCCGTTTTAAACCAAAAATAGCTCGGAAATAATAAAAATTGACTCAGAAACTTTTAAAATCGGTCCAAAATTCATTAAAAATAGACCATTTTCACCAAAATTCGCCCAAATTTCATAAATCGGTTTTAGTCGGTTTTGGCTCACATTTCTTTGAGATTGAGTGGATTTTAAGCAATTTTGAACTGAAAATAAGCTAAATTTGTCCTGAAATGTTTCCTAGACTGAATTCAGCCCTTTTTCAACTATAAATTGATTGAAATTGGCTCAATTTCATCGAAATTTGAGTCGAATTCGACTAGAATTGATTTTTGAATTTGGGTCAATTTTGGTTAAAATGGCTTATTTTTAACAGTATTTTGAACGATTTTGAAGCATTCTGAGTCAATTTTCAATACTACTCCGATAATTTTACGCCAATTTGGGTTAAAAATTCTGAAAAATCGTCATTTTTAGTGCATTTTGAACGATTTTGACCTAGAATTCACTGAAAATCCACCTAAAACCCACTAATTTCCAGAGTCCAAGAAGACCGTGAAAAGCGCAAAGATCTCCGACAACACCTGGAACAAGTGGGTATGGATCAGGCAGTAGTTGAGCGTCTCGCCCCGTCCGTCGAGCGTGGATTCCAAGGCTCTTCTGAATTCGACGATGATCCATACACCACGAACATCTACGTCTCCAACATTCCCCATTCAGTCACTGAGCAAGATTTACTCTTCACTTTTGGCTCTTTTGGTCCTTTGGCAGCGTTGAAGATTCTGTATCCGAGAAGTGAAGAAGAGCGGAGAAGACCTCATATTTGCGCTTTTGTGGCGTTTATGTCCCGTTTGGATGTTGATCGATTTATGGCTGAAGTTCGAGTCATTATCATTAGAAATGAGCCGATTCGATTCGCATTTGCTCGGCCTGTTCAAATTCCAGTGAATCCTCATTACACACCGCCCGTGCTACAGTATCTTCAGGTAAAGCTTTTTTTTTCAATTTTTCCAGTTTTTAGGCAATTCAAATCGTTCAAAAACAACCAATTTTAGCTCAAAATGCATAATTTTCGAACCGGAGGTCGTCATTTTCGTCTGCAATTTTTGAAATTTTCGGCTCGATCATTTTGGCTCAAATTGTAATATTTTTGACCAAAAATGCGTCATTTTCAGTTCAAATTTGTTGATTTTCAAGCTGAAAACCACACAATTTTGCTCTAGAAAATCATTTTGCGAATTCTCGAAAATCGGTCTAAAATCCCGAAAATTAGCTTGAAAATACTTTAAAATGAAAAATCGGTTTTTTCATTACTAGCAATTTTTTAAAAAAATAGTGGAATTCGGAATTTTGAGTACTATTATATTCCCCAAAGGGAAACGCGCTCCATCGCCAACTTTGCTGAGATTTGAATTTTCAGCTTTCCCGCCGTTTTGAAAACAGCGAAACATGTTTTGGTGGGTGCGTGGACTCCTCGTGGACAACTCGGGCAGCAGTCGAATTGTCCACGAGGAGTCCACGCACCCACCAAAACATGTTTCGCGGTTTTCAAAATGGCGGCAAAGCTGAAAATTCAAATTTCAGCCAAGTTGGCGATGGAGCGCGTTTCCTCTTGGGGAATATCGCTAATAGAAACAAATCAATAAAATTCTACTTTCAGAACCCCGATCCCATCTCCGGTCTTCCCTTCAATGCTCAACCAGAAATGGAGCAAGCCAAGCGATTTTTGAAAAAGTACCCAGGATTTCCCCCTCTGAATCTAATCCCTACAAAAGGACATAATGGCTATGAGGATTTCAATGATTTAATGAAGAATTCAATTGTGAGAGTTGTCATTCCTCCCGACAGGCAATTGGTTCGGATTATGGATAGAATGGCTGTCTACGTGTGTACTGAAGGTCCCCAATTCGAGGCTTTGATATGCGCGGCGGAGTATCAAAATCCAAGATTCCAATTTCTCTGGGATAATACCAACCCTCTACACGTCTATTATCGATGGAGAATCTACTCACTTCTTCAAGGCGACTCTCTGAACAAATGGCATCGAAAACCATTCAGAATGTTCAAAAATGGATCATGGTGGATTCCACCGTACCCGATCAACGAGCTCAGAGAAGCCATGCCTCGAGAGCTATACCATATGAATTGCCTGAAGACTTATCCGGAGAGATGGATGAAGGTTAGAGATGGAGGGCAGCGGAGAGGAGGTGAGAAACCGCATAGAAGTCGTCAGGATTCGGATGATGAACGGGAGGAACGAAGGATGCGAAGGGAGGAGGAACGGGAGAGGAAGAGGAAGGAGAAGGCGGAGAAAAAGAGGAAGAATCGGATGTCGGAGAAGAGAAGATCCAAGTTGGAGACGATGCTCCAGACGCTTACGGCGGAGAAGGCGTCGATTGGCGTGGCGATGGTTTGGTGTATTATGAATGCGAAGTATTCGGCGGAGATTGCGGAGTGTATTTTGGAGAGCTTGCTGGTGGAGGATGGAGTGTTGAATAAGAAGATTGCGAAGTAAGGAGTCGACTTTGGAATAGGGGGGAAACGGAAGTTTTTGCGTAGGAACTGACTTCAAGAAGTTGAAAATCTCACAGAAAACAGGATAGAAATGAGGATAAAAGCCGATAGTTAAAGAATTTTGAGCTAATTTTCACTAGAATAGAGCAATTCCTTTGGAATTAGCCCAAATTCACCTGGAATACCTAAAAATGAGTCTAGAGAAGCTTTTTTGGTTGAAATGGCTCATTCTTAAAGAAACTTGGACCGATTTCAGTCCTTTCTAAGTCGATTTACAGGGAACATTTTTGCTCTGTTTTAAGCCATTCCAATCTGCCAGATGTAGACAAAAAACCTCGAAAATGGGGTCTTCGAAAAAGTGGGCGGAGTCAGCCTTGGCTCCGCCCCCTAAAAAAATCAAGTTTTCATTCGAATTTCTATATTTTCCAGACTCTACCTGATCAACGACATTCTCTCAAATTGTGACCGAAAAATCGTCCGTGACGATCATATGTATCGTCTGCACTTCCAGAACATCTTCGAAAAGATCTTCTCCTCCCTCGGAGCCACCTACCGTAGTATTCAATCCAGATTCAAACAAGAAGCATTCAAAAATCGTGTGATGCATGTCTTCAGCAATCTGGAGAGTCTGACGCTGTATCCGACGGAGAAACTGATTTTGAATCAGAATATATTCCTTGGGTTGATAGAATATGGAAAACAGAAGGAGGAGGAGAGGGCGAGAAGTGAAGATGAGGAAGAAGAGGATTTGGATGGAATACCTTTGGAAGTTGTGGAGACGTCGGAGAAGAAAAAGAATCCAAAGATTCTAGAAGATGATGAGGATGATATTGATGGAATACCCATGGAAGTGCCGACGACGATCGCTAGCAAATTCAAGCCAGTGGAGGTAAAAAAGGCTGAAAATGACGAAAAATGGCTCAAAATTGATGAAAAATGGCTCAAAATTGATGACAAATGGCTCAAAATTGATGACAAATGGCTCAAAATTGATGAAAAATGGCTCAAAATTGATGAAAAATGACTCAAAATTGATGAAAAATGACACAAAATCCATTAAAAAATAGCTCGAAGTTTATTGAAACAATCAGTTTTTAATGATTTTGAGTTATTTTCAGTAAATTCCGAGCCATTTTTCATGAATTTCAAGCGATTTTCAGTGAATTTCGGACTATTTTCCATCAATTCTGTGAATTCTTAGAAAATTTTGGTCCATTTTTAGTGATTTTTGTACAAAATCAGTGAACTGTTAGTGGATTTTGAGTCATTTTTGACAAATTTTGAGCCAATTTTATTTATTTTCAAGCACTAAGCTCTCTAATTTTACCTATTTTTCCAGAATCGCGTCAGTGACAACTCCCCAATCTTCTCCTCCAAATGGGAACGTGATGGCCGAAAATCGAACGATTCAGACGACGAAGACATAGATGGCATCGTGATTCCGGAGAGGGAACCTTCCGAATCCGATAGTCTATCTCCTGGAGAAATCAAAGAAACCTCGACGTCATCTGGAGGTCTTCTGGCATCTGGAGCACAAGAAGAACGACGACGACAGTTGAAGAGAGATGTGGAAGTGAGAGCGTTGGCGATGCAAGATGATCTGGAGGCGAGAAGGGATCCAGATGTGAGGAGGAAGGTTGAGGAATTCAAGAAGGCCGAGATGGAAAAGGTGGAGAGGATTCTGAAGACGAAGGATTCTGGAGCGACGTCTTCATCTTCTAAGCGAAAAAGTGAGGAGAGGAAGAGCGAAAAGAAGGACAAGAAGAAGAAAAGAAGTCGTTCGAGGGACCGGGATCGCTCCAGGGACCGATCCAGGGATAGAGACAGAGACAGAAGCCGTCGTGATCGCTCGAGGGATCGGGATCGAGATAGATCCAGAGATCGGGATAGAAGGGATCGGGATAGAGATCGAGACAGGGATCGCGATCGAGAGAGGGATCGAGACCGTCGTTATCGATAAATTTCATTTTTTGTATTTTTTCCCAATTTTCAAACAATTTCTTTTTTCTCTAAAACCCTGCTTTTGTGATCCACCAATGATCTTTCTCCATTTGTTTGCTTGTTTTTTTACTTTATTTTTGCGTTCTCTTCTCTCTATCTGTATAATTATTCTGAATTCCGAACGCTCTTTGTTTTTAGAGTAAAAATTTCACATTTTCTTAGCGAAAAATCTCCCCTTGAATCGTTCCAATCGGTTATCAGTGCTTGTTGGAATTGAAGGTTTCAATGCTTCAATCACAACTTTCCGCATTTTCCAGATGAGTTCAAAGAAGAGAGCTTTGAAGGATATAACTGGATTAAAAGAACATGGAAGTATGAGAAATCTCACAAAAAGAATCAAGGTGGAGACTTTCGCAGAAGTCAACGAACAGCCTGTGTTCGATGAAGATTATTTTCGAAAGAATCCACCAAAACTTGAACCATTCGATTCTTCGAACGATTCACCGGAAGCTAACGAAAACGAGAGCACGGAGCCGATGCAAGTCAAAGTTGCAACTCGATCAAACAAAGATGGAAGCATAGGAAATCTTACCAAAAGAATCAAGGTGACGCCTGGAGAAGCTAACGAAAATGTGAGCACGGGGCCAATGCAAGTCAAAGTCAAAAGAGAACAAAAGGATTCAAGCAGATCCTCACAGCGACTGAAATGCAACATTTGCTCAGAATTGAAAGGCAGCAAAGAGATGAAGTGGGTGAAACTGGAAGAAGAAAAAATGGTATTTGCATCGATGTTCCCTGAGCATTTCGTCGAAGCTGATAAGCTCAGCCGATTCTTTGCAAAGAAAATCGCACTTGTTTGTCATTCTCACGTTTTGGAGGCAAACTACAAAATCGAAAAGCTTCTGGACAATACGGGTGCAATTCCGAAATTGTTGATGCCCAATTTCAAGTCAGCCAGACCTCACATCTCTCTCCGTGGAATGGAATGCTTGCTGTCGAAATTTCTCATCAGGAATCAGAAAAGAAAGTAAGACCAGATCTCTACGAGTAAACGTGTTATAAACTGTGTTACAGAACACGACCGTCGATTTGCACAGTGAGACAGATTCGATGTAAAGCTTGCAATCGCCAAAGACCAGTGGATAAGATCAGTACAGCCCTTTCAAAAACTCTGAAGACGGCTATCATGATTGGATGCGTTCTTCGAGGAACGCACTCTATTGAGGATGCAAAACCGTTCTGCGCATCCGGAAAATGTGATCCACTTTGCCGTAGTCATTTCAAGAAATCGATGAGACAAATTCTCAAGTTTCTTGGCGTCGAAGACTGTTTGGGAATCTCTGATGCCTCTCCGGATTCAATGAAAGATTTGATGAAGACTGTGAACTGTCTGGATAAGGGAATAACGGTGACGCAGTTTAAAGAATCTGTTGAGGAGTTGATAAAGAGAGTTGAGCCACAGGTTCGGTATTTTTTTCGCGTAGCTCGAATTGGGGAGAGTCATTTTCAGAAAGGAGCTCCGATATCTGGGAATCGTCATGTTCGATGCGCTATTTGTCAACATTCAAAGCCGAGAGTTGGAATGTGCGAACTCCATTCGAAGCATGTGAAGGCGGCAATTATGGTGCGATGCATTTTGAAGGGAACGCATACTATTGAGGATGCACAGCAGATGATTATGTCGGAGAAAGGGGAACAAGTTTGCCACGAGCACTTCACGAAAGGGAACAAGGCTATTTTGAAGTCTCTTGGAATCCAGAATGTTCAAGAAATCCATGATTGCTCCGAGAATTCACTGACGAAATTGATGGCAACTGTGAATTCTCTTCTTCCGGAAATGACCATTCAACAATTCAAAGATGCAGCAATCGATTTAGCGAAGAAAGTTGAGAAGTTCAAGGAGCAGGTACAGTAAGAATACACTGAATGATAGTGAAAATAGACTCATTCATTTAGGAAGCGGCGATGCAGATAATTACCGAAGCAGCAACAGAACCAGCTGAAGAATGCGAATCAGTTCAAGAAGAGGTTAACATTTATAAAGCTTGTGATTTTTCCAACTTTTCTGGATTTTCAGGAAGAAACTACAACTTGTGGAGTCTGTCAGCTTCAGCACCCAAAAGAGAAATTCATCACCCTCAAGTCGAAATCTTCGAAAATGCTAATTATGTTTGGTTGTGTTATTCGAGGGACGCATTCCGTGGAAGAAGCGAAGTTGTTCATTATGTCAGGAAAAGAAGAACAAAGCTGCCGAAAGCATTTCAGAAAAGCGATGCAGAAAATTTTGAAGTCCATCGGAATTCATGATGCTTCAGAAGTCTCTAGTTGCTCCGAAAGTACAATGAAGAAACTGATGATTAATGTGAATACCCTACTTCCGGAAATGACACTGTTTGAATTCAAATCAGCATTTGTTAAGTTGGACGAAGAAGTCGAGAAGTTCGAAGCACAGGTGAGGATTTCTATTGAACAAATATTATTTGCTGTTTCTTTTTTCAGAGAAATCTCACCATTGACCAATGAACGTCAAAATGTTTCGAGTACATCGTCATCCGAGCATCTCTCATTGTTAATCTATTCTTATCGTTAATTGTTTTTGTTACTCTTATTTTCTTATCCGAATTACTGCTTGTTGTTTGTTTTGTTCGCTAATTAAACGTCTTGTTTAGTTTCGTACTATTTTCCTGATTACTGTTTTCTTTGAATCGTTCGAATCGATTATCAGTGCTTGTTGGAATTGAAGCATTTCATGCTTCGATCACAACTTTCCGCATTTTTCAGATGAGTTCAAAGAAGAGACCTTTAGAAGGTTCAACTGGATTAAACGAAGATGTCAATAGGGGAATTTCAGCGAAGAGAATGAAGTTGAAGCATGTCGAGGGATCACCCGGATCTGACGAGAATGTGAGCACAGAGCCAAATGAATGTAAGATTTCCGAAGCTGTTGCTGAAGACGTCAGGGTCCGGAGGAAGAAATGTCAGATTTGCACAGATATCGTTGCCGAGAAATTGTTGAAAGTGCTCACTTTGGTCGAAGACAAATTCATTCTTGCTGCAATGATCCCTGATAGATTTGTTCCAATCGAATGTATTGGTCAGTTCGTTCAGAAGAAACGCCCACGTGTGTGTTTCTCGCACATTGTAGAAGCTAGCACAAAAATTGAAGAACATATCAATGATCCAAAAGCAATTGAAAAGATGTTGATGCCAAAAATTCAATCCGTGAATCCGAATCTTTCCACTGATCGAAAGGGATGCATTTTGACCCAGTTCCTCTTCAGAAACAAAAAAAGGAGGTGATGAGTGAACAAACGTGGGAATATTTCAACAAAAGTTTTTTACAGGGTCAAACCAACAAAAGATGCTTTCAATTCCCGATGTTTTATGTGCAAGCAGTTACGACCGGAAAACAAAATGAACAAAATATCATCGATGAATTCGAAAACGGTTCTTATGGCTGGATGTGTTCTTCGTGGAACATATACTCTAGAAGAGGCTCTAGAATATATTAGACCGAAGAGAAACGAGCGGATTTGTCCAAAACACATTAAGAAGTCGGTCAATAGCATTCTGAGCTGTCTCGAAGTTGAAAAGTGTCAAGAAGTTTCGAATTGTTCCGCGAAATTAATAGAGAAACTGATGATTACAGTCAAGCGTTTACTTCCGGAAATGACGATTGCTCAATTCAAAAAATCACTCTATGAATTAGCAAAGAGAATTGAATTCATTCCAATGAGTGTAAGTATGTTTGTCGAACAAATACCTTATACGTTTTGATAAAAACACAATGTTCAGAGCGAGGATACTGCTCGCAAAAATCTTCATTGTTCAATTTGCAAGTGTCTGGAATCATGCGCACGAGTATGTAAAGTGAGCTCGACAAATGTGAAAGCATCGATCATGGCAGGATGTATTCTGGAAGGAACACATTCTATTGAAGATGCACAAAAGATGATCCTGCTGGGAAAAGTTGAGTATACATGTCAAAAGCATTTCAATGAAGCAGTCGAAAGAATTTGCAAACATCTAACCATCAAGAATGTTCGAGAAATTGACGATTTTTCCGAAGAGTTGATGAGTAAATTAATGGAAACAATGCATGCTCTTGTTCCGAAAATGAGAAGCGCTCATTTCAAAGATGCCGTTCACGAGTTGGCGAAGAAAGCGGAAAAGTTTGAGAAGCAAGATGCGATGGCGAAACAGATTCCAGATGCTGACACAGAAGTAGCCGAAGAACTTGAAGATACTCAAGAAGAGGTGGGTAGATCGGTATAATTCGAATCATTCAAACTTCAATCATTTTTCAGAAAGAAACAGCAACTTGCGGAGTTTGTCATCTTCAGCATCCAAAAGAGAAATTTCAAACTGTCAAATCGAAATCATCGAAAATGCTGATTATGATCGGATGTGTACTCAGAGGAACTCACACTGTGGAAGAAGCAAAATCGTTCATTTCGTCAGGAAACGAAGAGCTCAGTTGTCGAAAGCATTTTCGAAAAACAAAACAGAAGATTTTGAAGTCGATCGGAATTCAGGATGCATCAGAAGTCTCCAGTTTCTCCGAAAAGTTAATGAAAAAGCTGATGATCACTGTGAATAGCCTACTTCCGGGAATGACACTGGTTGAATTCAAATCGGCATTTGTTAAGTTGGAGGGAAAGGTTGAGAAGTTTGAAGCACAGGTTGGAACTTCTATTGGATTACTGTAGTTTTAAACTCACCATTTTCAGAGAACCCTCACTGCAGAGCAATAGAAGTCCGAAAGATTTGCTATTTCGTCTTCACTTCTCTTCTTTTTGATGTTCATTATTTTCTGTTGATCTCTTATTTGTTGCTGTTGTAAGCCGATTGTTTGGTGTTGATTTTGTTATTTTAAATATGAATTTTGTTGTTTTTTGGACTATTTTTTCTTTCATTTCTCATTTGAATCGTTTAAATCGATTATCAGTACTTTTAATTAAAGCTTTCAATGCTTTTCTCTCAATTTTCCGCATTTTTCAGATGAGTTCAAAGAAGAGACCTTTACAAAGCTTGACTCGGGATAACGAAGATGTCAATATTGGAACTTCAGCGAAGAGAATGAAGTTGAAGCCTGTCGAAGGACCACCCGGAGATGACGAGAATATGAGCACGGTGTCAAAGGAATTTAAGATTTCCGAAGCTGTTGCTGAAGACGTCAAGTTTTTAAGAAGAAGATGTCCAATCTGCACGGATGTCGTTGCCGAGAAATTGATGAAACAGCTTTCTGTCGAAGAAGACAAGTCTATTCTTGCTGCAATGATCTACGATAGATTTGTTCCAATCGAAAGTATTGTCCCGTTCGTTCAGAAGAAACGCCCATATGTGTGTTTTTCACACATCTTGGAAGCAAGTACAAGAATTGAAGAGTATATCAATGATCCGAAAGCAATTGAAAAGATGTTGATGCCAAAGATTCGATCTGTGAATCCGAATCTTTCCACTACACGGGAGGGATGCATTTTGACTCAGTTTCTTTTTAGAAATAAGAGAAGATGGTGAGAAATTGAAAATTTGTGTGTGTGTGTCCATGCTAAATGTATTCCACCGACACTCTGATAAAAATTAGGCTCAATTTTTTTCAGGGTCAAGCCAACAAAAGATGCATTGAATAAACGATGTTTTATGTGCAAGCAGTTAAGACCGAATAACAAAATGAGCCAAATAACACCGATGAATTCGAAAACGGTTTTCATGGTTGGATGTGTTCTTCGTGGTATACAAACGTTGGAAGAAGCAAAGCAGTATATCACTAAGAAAAGAGAATTGATGTGTTCGGAGCACTTCAAAAAATCGTTCAAAGCTATTCTCAGCTATCTTAACGCCGAACAATGGCAAGAATCGCCCATTTATTCTCCCGGTATGATGAGGAAGCTGATGATGACTGTGAACAGTTTACTTCCGGAAATGACGGTTGCTCAATTCAAAAAATCACTCAGTGAATTAGCGAAGAGGATTGAACCTATTCAAGCTCATGTAAGAATTTTCTTCAAAAATTGAATTACCTGATTTGTTTAGACACAAAAAAACTATTTCAGAGCGAGGATACTGCTCGTCAAAAACGTCATTGTTCAGTTTGCAAGTGTCTAGAATCAAGAGTATGTAGCGTGACGTCGATGAATACAAAAGCATCGATTATGGCAGCATGTGTTTTGGAAGGAGCACATTCTATTGAAGATGCACAGCAAATGATTTTAGATGATAAAAAAAGATATATTTGTCACAAGCATTTTGGAGAAGCAATCAAAACAGTTTGCAAGTATCTATCAATCCGAAATGTTCAAGAAATCGACGATTGTTCCGAGGAACTGATGAAGAAGTTGATGGAAACAATGAATGCTCTTGTTCCGAATATGAGAATTGCTCATTTCAAAGATGCCGTTCAAGATTTGGCGAAGAAAGTGGAAAAGTTTGAGAAGCAAAATGCGACGACTCCACAGATTCCAGATGCTGACACAGAAGTAGCCGAAGAACATGAAGAGCCTCTAGAAGAGGTGAGCATTTTGAAAGTGTTGCGATTTCTCTAATTTTACATGGTTTTCAGGAAGGAACAGCAATTTGCGGAGTGTGTCATCTTCAGCATCCAAAAGACAAATTCCAAACTGTCAAATCGAAATCATCAAAAATGCTTATAATGATCGGTTGTGTTCTTCGAGGGATGCATACGATTGAAGAAGCAAAATCGTTCATTTCGTCAGGAAACGAAGAACTCAGTTGTCGAAAGCACTTTCGAAAAACGAAACAGAAGATTTTGGAGTGTATTGGAATTCAAGATGCTTCAGAAGTCTCTAGTTGCTCGGAAAGTGCGATGAAAAAACTGATGATCACTGTGAATACCCTACTTCCGGAAATGACACTGTCTGAGTTCAAATCGGCATTCGTTAAGTTGGACGGA
The DNA here is from genome assembly GCA_963932045.1 of Caenorhabditis sinica. Lineage (NCBI taxonomy): Eukaryota > Metazoa > Nematoda > Chromadorea > Rhabditida > Rhabditidae > Caenorhabditis > Caenorhabditis sinica. The sequence goes on from OZ009943.1 coordinate 19,229,155, forward strand.
AAAGTTGAGAAGTTCGAAGCACAGGTGAGGACTTCTATTCGATTACTGTAATTTCAAACTTATTATTTTCAGAGAACCCTCACTGCAGAGCAATAGGAGACCGCACATTCTCCCATTTCGCAACTCTAAATTCGATTTCTCTTTTTTCAATTGTTTTTTCTTGTTTGTTGTTGTTAACTGTTCGTTTTATGTCTTTAATTTTGTTATTAACCATTCGATTTTCAAATTTTTGTGGAATAAAGTATAAGATTCCAAAGAAAATCCTTCGATTTTCAGCAGATCTGGAGAGAGGGGCAGTTAAAAAGTCACTTGGCGTCAAGTTTGTTGTCTGGTCCGCAAATAGGAAGTATTGGCACCCTAACGCGAAAATGCACTCACTCTGAAAAAGCTCCGAACTAAACAGTTCCAAACTAGAAGCTTTTGAGATCATCAAAAGTTGTGAGTTTTACCAAGGTTCCAATTTTAAAACTTTTCCAATGCCTTCATCCCTCAGAATTTTCTATTCCAACCTTTTGTCAAGCAAAAAAACGTCGGCAACATTGTTGATGGGCGGTTTGGGTTTTGACTTTTGGCAACCTGGAGGATGAGTTGATGGTTGATGACAGGTCTCCCTTTCTCTGTGCAACGGAAAACTGCTCCAAATCTTTTTTGACGTTTCTTGATGTTTCTTCAACTCATTTCTTCTTCAGTGAGAGAAAATGAAAATTGAGTCGAAAGAGAAGAAAAAAGAGAGGTTAAAAAGAGAGAGGGCACCCACCTCTGTCAGTGTAATTTCCTCTCAGTGTCATCATTCGAATGAATGTTTCTTGAAATGAGTAGAAGGGAGAGAGTTCGGTTTTTTTTTCATCTTGCTCTCGGTTTTCCCAGTTTTTGAGGTGGGTAGGCTTTTGATTTTATCTCAAACATCAAATTTATAGGTTTTGGTGGCCGAGGAAGTTGGAATAGGGAAAGTTAAGCCAGAAGTTTTTGGATGTACCTGGACAGTCTAGAACTGAAAATTTAGAATAGGAATATGGGAGAGAGACTTCTGACATTTCAAATTTGGTTGTCTAGGTTTGATCCAGTTTAGCTGAATTGGAGCAGGACCTAGATGAGATGATTCTGAAAAAGATTTCTAAAGTTTTGATGTTCTGAGATTTTCTCACAGGGAAAGTCTTTTGCATTGCAATTTTGGAATTTTCCAAGAATTTGGATCTAGGTAATATCGAAGTTTTGGGCCAGGAAATTTGTTTTGAGTTAGTGGTAGAATATGATTCTGCAGTCAATTTAAAGTGTTTCCGTGTAACTGAGACCTTCTAGAAGTGCCTAGAAGCTGAGATAATCGTTGTCAAAGTTAGCACTGAAGGGCTCTTGGAGCAACTTTGACGGCCTATGACTCATTTTTGAAAAAAATTTAGCCGGTCTTTATTTTAGAATTGAGATCTACAGGGTCGATATTGCCTAGATCCAAATTCTTGGAAAATTCCAAATCTGCAATGCAAAAGACTTCCCTTGTCAGAATTTGCTTAGCACCGGAACCCCTGGACTATAAAAACTCAAGATGCCGTTTTTCACTTCGGAACCTCCAAACCTCCAAAAATCAGCGACTTCAAGTTTTCATAATATCCGGATACCAGAATCCCTCAAAACCCCTAAAATTTTCCAGTATCATACTCCCTAAAAGTCCAGGTCAAAAGTCACCCTTATGACTCCTTCTCCCTCTGCTTACCCTATTTTTTCCATTTTTCCCTATACACAATTTCCGGATTTCCCCTCTTCTTTTTCCCAAACATTTCTCCACTCCAATGAACCATTAAATCCTCCTTCCTCTCGAAAAGTTCACCTTCTACTTTTTCTTCTTCTTCTGACTCCACATGTTTTCATCTTCTAAGTTCCTCTCATTCTTCGAAATTCCTCCGATTCCATAAGAAAGTATTAATTTTATTTTCGACCCCCCCCCCTCGAAACTTACCAGAAAGGCGCCATGATAATAGACTTATATGTGTATGTCTGTATGCTTTTTTTTAGTGTTTGTGTGCATTATTTTTATTTGTCTCTTTCTTTGCGCTCTCTCGAATTCCCATACTATTTTTTTAAGGAAAGACTGTCTAGAAGAATTGAGAAAAGTCGACAGATGGTGTGTTTCTGCTGATGAGATGGGAGACGAGAACCTTGCCATTATGACATATGTTTTTTTGCGAGAAAGTGGGTTCAACTCACTCCCATTTTCTCATTTTCATCAATTTTTGCCGCTGTGAGATTTTCATTGGGTTTTAAGTTAGCACTTAGGAGAATAGCAGGGAATCTTGTGTTTTTTGCAAGATCTTTGTGTTCCTTCCTATAATTCTGTTCCTTTTTCCATAAATATTTTCCCATAGATCCAAAGTTTATTGACAAGTTTTTGTGCTTATCTGGCAAGCACCTGCAGTAGTTTTTTAGCCAGTTTTCTGTTAAAATAAGGAAAAATTGAAGAAATAAGAATTGATCCTCCTTTAAAGAGAACCAATTTGATGAAATGTTTACTGATCAAAAGAAAATTTTTCAGTTATTCTGGACATGCATGATTTCAAATTTTTTGGGTTCGAAAAGTTGCTCAATGTCTATGCCACGAGATGCTCTTTTTCTCTGGATTTCGAAAATTTAAAAATCGGTTTATTTGAATTTCCGGATCTTTCAGCTTCTGATTCTGAGGTTCTGAAAGATCCTGCGTTTTTCTGAAATTTTAATGGATTCTGCAATTCTGAGATGTTGTTCGAATTTGCCAATGTTTTCTGATTCTGCTACAGTACCGGTCAATAATCTATGAACTTTTGACGTTTTCAGTTGAAAATCGTTAACTTTGGGGGTCTGGGAAAGGATGTTAAACTTGACCGTTTGATCTGAAACTTTTTGGGTGTATACATCTACTCTAGAACTCGATTTTTGTAGTTGACAACTTTTTTGTACGACCTCTTCTAGAGATGATATGGCTCGTGAAATGCAGAAGACCCAAAAATTGATGAAAATTGCACTGAAAATGCGGAAGTTTAGCATCGCCTCACTTTAAAGGGACACAACATCTTTAGAAGAGGTCGTACAAAAAAGTTTCCAACTACAAAAATGAAGTTCTAGAGTAGATGTATACACCCAAACAATTTCAAATTAAACGGTCAAGTTTAACATCCTTGCCCAGACCCCCAAAATTGACGTTTTTCAACTGAAAACGCCAAAAGTTTATAGATTATTGGCCGGTACTGTATTTTTGTTCATCCGACAAACTAAACGTTGACATCTAGGGAGAGAGTGCAAATCCTATATTCTCTCAAATCTTCAAAAATTCGAAGTCTGCTTCTGGAGTTTCGAAGTGATCGTGAATCCAAGGTGCCGGGCAGTTATCATCTTCAAGGTTTTTTATTTCCGACCATTCCTGAAACGTTTTGTTTTTTTTCAAAAACTTGATTCCCCCAGAGTTGTCAAAAATTCACCAAGCTCCTTCCCAAGTTGAAAATTTTCTGAAAAGAAACCCCAATCGATTTCAGTACCAGTATTCCTTCCCATACCTATTCATAACCCAATATTTTCAAATGGCAATGTTTGCCATCATCACAATTCCCTGTAACCTTCCATAAAATTCTTGCTTCCCCCTCTAGACACTTCCCCCCCTCTTTTGACCTCCCATAGAATACAAATCGAAATTACAATTTCCCTCATTTCCAGTCCTCATTCAATTCCTTGTCCTCCTCCTTGTTCCTCTTCCTCTTTTACCTCTTTTACCTCTCTTCTCTAATGACCCTTCAAATTTATTTGATCGCTTTTTTCACCTAAATCAGTTTCTGTAGATTGACGAACAGGGGTTTCGGTTCCCATTTCCAGGTTCCAATTGTTCTAAATAATCGAAAAATCAAGAAAAAAAGATGACATTTTCTGGAAAAAGGTGATAAAAATGGCGGCGAGAAAAAAGAAAATGGGGAATTTTTATTGGTTCTTTTTTCGATTTCTCCAAATAGAGAGAAATCGAAAAAGCAGAGCATTTTAGAGAATTTTGTGTCTCCTAGAATGTTCGTTCTGGAATTTTTTTTTCGCTGATTATTTTGGGGTACCGTATACCTAGAATGATGTGACAGATAAAGCAAAAAGTGGTCTTCTGGAGTTGGAGAACTCGCCTTTCAAGTCAAGTGTCAAAAACCTTCCGCGTTTTAAAATTAGCTTCAATTTTCGATTTCTCCCCGCATTTTGGGATGCCCGTTGTTTTCTTTCAAATTCGAAAGATTTTATTTTTCCAAAAAACCGCTTTTTTGCACATAGCGGCACATGGATTCGGTACAATCCACTGGTGACAGATTTTGTTTTTCGACAGCGAATTTTTTGAACATCTGCTCGGCATGTATCTGGTGAATAATAGTACTTGAGTTGCGGTTCAAAGTGTTCTGTACGTATTATTGAAAATCTCAAGTATTGTATCCTAAGCAAACCGCCTATGAAGATTTTCTTTTTCGAGACATTGGTGGACATTAGTCAAACAACTTGTAGACAGGCTGTACCGTATACCTAGGATAGTGTACTGATAAAAAATATATTATTGTGTCAGCAGAAAAATTGGCCGAATCGGGAGATTTTCAAAATAATTTTGGGCTGCTTGGGGTCTCCTGGAGTTGGAGAATTCGTCCTTCAAGTCAAGTATCAAACACCTTTCGTCGTTTAAAATTAGCTTCAATTTTCGATTTCTCCCCGCATTTTGGGATGGCCGTTGTTTTCCAAAAAACCGCTTTTTTGCACATAGCGGCACATGGATTCGGTACAATCCACTGGTACCAGATTTTGTTTTTCGACAGCGAATTTTTTGAACATCTGCTCGGCATGTATCTGGTGAATGAAAGTACTTGAGTTGCGGTTCAAAGTCTTTTGTACTTACTATTGAGAATCTCAAGTATTGTATCCTAAGCACACCGCCTATGAAGATTTCCTATTTCGAATCATTCTGTGGACATTTTGAATCTTAGTCAAACAAATTATAGACAGAGAGTTTATCCCTGTTTCTAAATTAGAACCCAAATTTTTCGGGAATTTCAATTCTTCAAAGATTTATTTTCTGAGCTACTAATATGTTGGAGTTATTCATGCTTACTTACTGCATTCATGCTAATAATTCAAATTTTAAATCCATCAAATCACATGGCGAAAAACATAAAAGTACTGTAGTCATTATTCCTTGTAACGAAATTGTTAAATGGTCAATTGTTTTATTTTGAAAACCACATGCGATCCTATCCAAAGTCCTTCTTACTACAGTTTGAGGGTCTCTTTACAATGTTATCGTCCTGGCATCAGATTTTAAGATCCTATGCCATGGCGATCTTATGCCATCAAAATACCGACACCAATATCACCAACTGCTACCGTAGTTTAAAGAAAATTAACCCATTTTCAATCCTACTTCACAATTTTTCTCAATCTTTAAGCAATTGTCAGTCGTTTCTCAAAGAGATAGGACTCCTAAATACGATTCGTTTTATATTCGTGCAAAATGAAATGATGAAAACTTGCTCATGAATTTACTGGAAAAAAGCCTTAAAAAGCAGTCATGCAGATACAGTACCGGCCAATAATCTATGAACTTTTGGAGTTTTTAGTTGAAAAACGTCAACTTTGGGGGTCTGGTAAAGGATGTTAAACTTGACCGTTTGATCTGAAATTTTTTGGGTGTATACATCTACTTTAGAACTTTATTTTTGTAGTTGACAACTTTTTTGTACGAACTCTTCTAAAAACGATATGGCTCGTGAAATGCAGAAGACCCAAAAATTGGTGAAAATTGCACTGAAAATTCGGAAATTTAGAATCGTCCCACTTTAAAGGGACACACCATCTTTAGAGTAGGTCATACAAAAAAGTTGCCAACTACAAAAATACATTTCTAGAGTAGATGTATACTCAAAATTTTCAGATCAAACGGTCAAGTTTAACATCCTTTCCCAGACCCCCAAAGTTGACGTTTTTCAACTGAAAACACCAAAAGTTCATATCTTTTTGTCCGGTGCTGTATGTTCCTGTAAGTTGCAGTGACAGTTGCATCCCTATTTGAAGTCCATGAGCCGACTTTTAAGCTTTATTTCCAAAATCTAAAAAAATTAAAACTCCAAAACATGGGCACTCCCAGATTTCGGCACTTCAAGATTTACAACTCCCCTGTCAATTCAAAAAATTTCTCCCTTCAACCCCAGACGTTTTTGTTTCATTCATTTTGCCTTCTTCTCCCCCTCAATCATCACTTCCCTCTGGTCTTCCCGCCTGCAAATCACTCCCTCCTCCTTATCATTTTTTGTTGCTCTTCTCCCCCCCCCCTTTTCCTCGTTTCGTCCAACCCGTTCGTACACTCACTGACAACACACACTTACCCAAACAACTCAACACAAAACATACGATTGACAACACAAACATTACTTCTTTCCATTTTTCCATTTTTCTCCCCCATTTTTTTTGCTACAAAAGAGGGGCGAAGAAGCCATTCTTAAAGAAGTGAGTCATAATGTGTCTCTGTACTCACTTTCACTAGTATCCCATTATGCAAAAATTTCGTCTCGTTCTTCTTTTTTGGTTGTCTTGGTTTTCGACGTCTTCTGACGGTTTCTGAATCTTCAAGGTGACACCAGAACATGAAAATTGAGAATCTCTCGATGTGGAAATCTCAGGTTCTCACAATCGGAATCTGTAAATCTCTGAATCTCTGAGTACCCGTGCTTCAGAATCCCAGAATCTGGAAGAATTTCGGAACTTCAAGATTTTGAACCTTGAGGATTTTAGGATGCCTTTTGGTCAAATTAGTTAGACTTTTCGTTAGCCAATTTTTCGAAGTTTTAGAATTTCTCACTATTCGGAAATCCGCGATTTTTCGATATTTTTGGGTTTTGAAGTTCGAAAAATTAATCTTAGAGCAACCGAAATTTTCATATTGTGCAAAATCTTCCAGGATACAGTACCACCCATAATGATATTCGTTTTTGTCATTTTCAGTTGAAATATGAATCAAACCTTGAACTTCAATTTTGTAGTTAACAACTTTTTTTGTATCTCTCAAATCAAAAAAGTTATGCACAGAAATCTACACGGATGCTAAATTTCGCTCGATTTCAGTACTAATTCTCAAAAATTTTTGAGCTTTTTTTTCGACGGGCCATATCTTGGCAGATCAGACATGTACAAAAAAGTTGTCAACTGCAAAATGAAAGCTCGAGATTTGAATAATTTACTCTCAAATTTTCAAACAGAAAAAGCAATTTTGAATCACTTTTTCAGCTATCTGAAGTTGACGATTTTCCACTGAAAGTGACAAAAACGGATATCAGTAAGGCCGGTACTGTATATTATATGAGATTCTCAAAATTTCCAAATCTAGAAGTATCACACTCTCCTTATTATGCAAAATATTCTCCTTCTCCTTCTACTTTTTTCATCTGAATCTCCTCCCTTTAAACCCAAGGTGACACATTTCGGAATCTCTTCTTTTCCAAGAGAAGGACCCCTTTCTCCGCTATGTTTGCCATAGGACTTTAGGCTGAATGGTGGAAAATGAGTGAAACCTGTTGGCTGAAATAGTGTGTGAAATGGAGAGAGTCTGTCAGAGAAACAAACGAAAAATTCAGTCAGCGTCCGTCGGAAGGAAGAGAGAAGGGTGACGCCTAACCGACCGTCGGCGGAAAAGTGATCAAGAAAAAGTTGGAAGAGGAAAATGAAAGAAAAGGAATATCTGTTCAGTTTTCGTTGACTGAATGGATTAGGAGGCGCCTGGGCAGAGCGCGCCGCGCATTTGCACCTTCTTCTCTGTTTCTCTTATTTTTGTTGTGTTTTTTTGCAGAGTCATAATAGAGATAATAACACATTCAGCCTTAAATTTTCCTATTTTTAAAGCCAGAAATGAGCAAAATCGGTCAATATTTTCTCAAAAATGATGTGCCTGAAAATTTGAATTTCTGCATTTTTAAGAAGATTACCTAGGTCAAATGTTTCCGAGCAAACATGCTCGTGACATTTTTGCTTGTGCCACCATGACATTTCTTCAAAAAAAAAAAATCAGAAAATTGTTTTCAAAGGTTTTAGGATTCCTTGTTTGTTTTCAGAATCTAGAAGATTTTTGAAGCTCTGAAACCACGATATTTCACATTTTTTATGCTTCCATGTTTATACAGTATATGATTTTATGACCAGTCTTATTGAGAAAATATGCAAATTTTCAATGAGAAAAAAGTATAAAACATCTTTATTCTTTTGACAAAACTGTCGAGATTCTTACAGTTTTCGAGTTTCTTAGGAAAAAAAGTTTATTCTAGCTTTTTAAAAATGAATAATTTCTCGGACGAAAAAGTGTTGAAAAACGGTTATTCTTCGGTCGAACTTTCCTGAAGTTTGAAACTCTATATCACCATCAAAGCTATATTATTTTTTCAAACTGCAGAAGTACTTAAAGTTATATTTTCTACGTTTTTGTAGTTTAATCTATTGTATTTTGATAACTTCACTGGTTCCCGAGATATAACGCTTTTTTTATCCATTCTCTGTTGTACTCCCTCTTCCTAGTGCTCCTGAACTTTGAAACAAAATATTGCAAGAACCGCTAAAGCTAGACAATTTGTGATAACTGACAAATTTTTGCAAATTCAGTTTTCTACAATTTTGCTCTTGACCTCTTTTTGATATCTTAATTTCTTCTTGAGTTATAGCGTTTCAAAATAATCAAACCCGCCAGAGAGACGCAGAGAAACGAGACACTCTGCTTGACTGCGTCTATTGCCTCCCCTCCTTTTCTGCAATCTTTTTTCACTGCTTCTCTGCACTCTCTCATTATCCTTAACTCTTTCTTTCATTTCCAGGTGTCCACAAAAAGATGACAGCCTGAATGGACACCAACTGGTTGTACGTGTTGTTGCAGAAGAGCACAGCGGATCCGCTGGAACGGCTCAAGCTGGGAAATATGATATTGGTCAGTTTTAGAGGAAAGAGAAAAGAGATGAGTAATCAAAAACAGAAAAATGTGAAAATGACTGAGCAATCTTAAAATGAGCAATCTCATTTAGAGACTTAGTAACTTAAAGATGAGTAATCTCAATCAAGAACTGAACTATAGTACCGGACAAAAAGATATTAACTTTTAGTGTATTCAGTTGAAAAACGTCAACTTTGGGGGTCTGCGAAAGGATGTTAAACTTGATCGTTTGATTTGAAACTTTTTGGGTGTATACATCAACTCTAGAACTCTACATTTGTAGTTGGCAACTTTTTTGTACGACCTCTTCTAGAGATGATATGGCTCGTGAAATGCGTAAAACCCTAAATTCTGTGAAAATTGCACTGAAAATGCGGAAATTCAGCATCGCCTCACTTTAATGGGACACAACATCTTTAGAAGAGGTTGTACAAAAAAGTTGCCAACTACAAAAATAAAGTTTTAGAGTAGATGTATACACCCAAAAATTTTCAGATCAAACGGTCAAGTTTAACATCCTTTCGCCGACCTCCAAATGGACGATTTTCAACTGAAAACACCAAAAGTTCATAGATTATTGGCCGGTAATGTACCTCAGTCTTAACGCTGAGCATATGCGACTCGCGACAACGCAATTTGAAGATGAGTAATCATTTCCCATTTTCAGAACGAGATCTCACAACGAAAAGTGTCGCCACACCCAAAACTGGTCAATGATTTCCTAGACGTCATGTCCGGCTGGCTGACCGGGAGTAATTTTAAGGTATGCTTTACGGTGGGGAAACTGTTATCAGTGGAGCGCGAAAACACAACCGCACATAAAAATTTCTGGAATTTTTCGGGAAGCGCTTCTGATGATAAGGGGGTTGATCTATAATTAACTAGGAATGGAAGTTGCTGAAACATCACATTTTTTGTTGTTGAGTAAGCAAAAACTAGAGAAATTCGGAGGTGGACTTTTGTAGTCCTCGTGGAGAATAATCTAGATTTTTATGAATTCTCAAATTTCGAAAAATCGTAACTTGATAGATTCTAAGACTCTCTTCTAGAACCCGAATTTCCAAATTTTTCCAGGTCACCATCGTCGGACTTGAAATTCTAGACGCCGCCCTCCGAACGTCTCCAGAAGTCCTTGCCAGCTACTATTTCGATAGACTATCGGTTTTGATTGAGCGGTAATTCAAATTTTTTTCCAAGTTTTGAAATTATAACAAATGTATTTCTTCAGAATGGGAGATGCCAAGGTTCAAGTTAGAGAGATGGCTATCAACTTGTGTCTTCAATTGGCCTATTTGGAGAATTCATCGCCTGTAGTAAGTTGCCTAGGCACTTTTTTTAAACGAATTTCCTTTTTTCAGATGCTTCTCGATAGATTATGTGGACATGGAACGGGATTTGAGCACAAGCAGTGGTTGGTCAAAGTTGGATCGTTGAACATTCTGAGGGAGTTTTTGAATACAAGGTTAGTTTTTCAAAATTATTAGCGATATTCCCCAAGGGGAAACGCGCTCCATCGCCAACTTGACTGAAATTTGAATTTTCAGCTTTCACGCCGTTTTGAAAACAGCGAAACATGTTTTGGTGGGTGCGTGGACTCCTTGTGGACAATTCGACTGCTGCCCGAGTTGTCTACGAGGAGTCCACGCATCCACCAAAACATGTTTCGCTGTTTTCAAAACGGCGGGAAAGCTGAAAATTCAAATTTCAGCCAAGTTGGCGATGGAGCGCGTTTCCCCAAGAGGAGCATCGCTACTATGCGATTTAGAAGTCGTGAGATTTTAGGATTCTTTACTAGTCGATAGCTTCCGAATGTTTTGGAAAGTTTGATAGAATATTAGCCTTTGACATTCTGAGAATGTGATTTTCTTTTACAGTTTCGCCCTTGTCATCCAACAAGCCATCAATCTCATCTCTCAAATGTGCCGTCTCACAAATGATCCGAACTCTGAGGTCCGTGATGCTTCAACTACATGTCTCGTGGATTTGATGGTATATGGAGGGAAGCCCATAATAGCGAAGGTGGCAGGTACAAAACTGCTAAATGAGCAAAAGTGAGTTGTTTCTAAGTATGGACAAACAGACAACCGGACAGAAGCAGTTCACAAAAATCCTCAAAAATTTGCCTTGATCCTCAGACTTACCCCTTTCGTCCCAGAACTCCAGAATCCCGGGGATTCCACTCAAAATTTCTAGACTCCCAAATTTTCAATATTATCAAATTTCAATAATCCTACTGTCCTCACTTCTGATCAAATCAACTATACGAGTTCTCTCTTCTTATGCAAAGTGAAGTGATTCTTCTCCGCGCATTCGCATTCATTTGAATCTTCTTTACGGGGGAAAAGTTAGGGAGAGAAATAGTGTGTGATAAGGAGAGACGCAGAGAAAGGGGACGGAGAAGTGAACAAGAGGATTCAGATTATGAATATATACAGAAGAAGAAGAAGGGGATGATGGTGTTCCTTCCTTCTCTCTCGAATCATTCACGCTCTAGATAACTTTAGTCATCGTCCTTTTGATGTTCATTATGAAAAATTTGCATTTTTGGAGTGTTCTAGAAAACCAATTTTATTTTTTACCCTCTCTTTGGGGTTTTGGAGTCATCTCCATTTAGAAGATTTTACTTTGAAGGTTCTTGTTCTCGTATTCCGAGATTATGGATTCTAAAAATTCAAAATGATGAAATTCAAAATTAGTGTTAGAAAAAAATTGAGATGTTTTTTTGAGAAGATCCTAGAGAAAAATCGGAAAAATAAAAAAGTTTTATCTGATCAAAGTATTAGCGATATTCTCCAAGGGGGAACGCGCTCCATCGCCAACTTGGCTAAAATTTGAATTTTCAGCTTTCCCGCCGTTTTGAAACAGCGAAACATGTTTTGGTGGGCGCGTAGACTCTTCGTGGACAACTCATGCAGCAGTCGAGTTGTCCACGAGGAGTCTACGCGCCCACCAAAACATGTTTCGCTGTTTTCAGTACGGCGGGAAAGCTGAAAATTCAAATTTTAGCCAAGTTGGCGATGGAGCGCGTTTCCCCTTGGAGAATATCGCTAATATGTAGTTTAATTCGAAAAATGTAAAAATCTCATGTAAGATGTAAAAAATTGTTAACTTATTATTATTGATTCCGGTATAGAGATTGAGATCTTCTAAAATTAAGAAAGATTCGCAAAACCTCAGAACCTCCGAACGCAAAAATCTAAAATTGCGAAAATCTAAAAATGAGAGAAATCAACTTCTGAGATTTCGGGAACAATGAGTTCTAAAATTTTAAGCATTTGGATTATATAACTTTTCAAATTTCCCTCTCCAATATCTCCAATTTTCAGAATGGCCACCCTCCTCCAACGCTACGAGTCCACCGTAGCCACTCGCGGTGACCTCCCTCCAAAACACTCGATCCCAATGGAAACCACTCAAATCGCCCTCCCCACCGCCCGTAACAATCTTCTCCGTCGTTCCCTCCGCTCCCCCGCCAAAATCATTCACCCCTCTGCCTCAACAACCTCCTTCACATCATCCGCCCGTCTCTCAACCCCTCCCAGGACCACCACCAATACCTCTCAATCACTTTCACCTGCTGCTCCAATGAATCCGTCACCGTTATCTCTTCCGTCGCCCTCGAATGGACATGCTAATGGGAATGCGAGTAGGTCGAGAGACTTGGCACGAAGCTCTCTTCGTGCTCCAGCGGGAATGTCACTATCAAGGTATCGAAGTTCGAGTTGTGCACCGGCTGCGCAGTGTGCAATTACGTTGGATGATTTTAAGAAGGCGTTCAGTGCAGTGCCGAAGATTGTGAGTATTTTTTGGAGTTTTGAAAAATAAGTTTTCGGGAATACCTAGTATGCTTCCAATTGAGATGCTACAGTGCTGAGAAATCTTAACTAACTGTAAAGAAAAATAGCTACAGTACCGGTCAATAATCTATGAACTTTTGGCATTTTCAGTTGAAAAATGTCATCTTTGGGGGTCTGGAAAAGGATGTTAAACTTGACCATTTAATCTGAAATTCTTTGGGTGTATACATCCACTCTAGAACTCTATTTTTGTAGTTGACAACTTTTCCCTATGACCTCTTCTAGAAATGATATGGCTCGTGAAATGCAGAAGACACTGAAATCGGTGAAAATTGCACTGAAAACGCGGAAATTCAGCTTTAAAGGGACACACAAACCATCTTTAGAAGAGGTCATACATAAAAGTTGTCAACTACAAAAATAGAGTTCTAGAGTTGCTGCATACACCCAAAAAGTTTCAAATTAAACAATCTAGTTTAACATCTTTTCCCAGACCTCCAAAGTTGAAATTTTTCTACTGAAAAATCCATCGTTCATAGATTATTGACCGGTACTGTAGGTCAGTCAGTCTGTCGCGCTTCATAACAAGAAGGCTTAACGTTTAGTTGGAAAATAGAAAATTTTCTGGGAAATTTGTTAAATAGGGATTTTTTTCTGTTTTGCTAACTTTGACGTCTTCTAATGTACAGCATTCTTCGTGGAGCTGAAGCTGTAATAATGTTCCACTCCGTCTTTAAATTGCTACTAATATCAGTAAAAACTGAACACATAATTTTCGGGATATTACAGCTACCTACATAATTTATTTCCTCTTTTTCAGTCAATCTACTCCAACACCGATGTCCGTGAAAAACTGGAAATCGCCAATGCTGTCCTCCGAAATGCCAATGAAGACTGGTCAAAACGAGCCAACCAACTGAAACTCATCAGATCCGTGGTCCTGAATTCCGACGACTCCATAGACCGACGCCTCCTACTTTCTCTTATCAATGAGTTGTCAGATGCTCTGGAATTTTCTATCCGCGATTTGCGCTCTCAAATTGTGCGAGAAGCTGCTATCACATGTAGTTTCTTGTTTGAAACTTTTGGCATGGAGGTTCGAAATGTCGCAGAGGCAGTGCTGCCAGCAGCCCTGGCTCAAGTATCAGTCAGTACTAAGATCATGGCTTCAAGTGCTGCCACGTTAACAGTATTTATTGTGCAGGTAATCATGTCAATGCAAACGGGTTCTACCATAACTGATTTTAGAAAATCTACACCCGTCAAATCTTCACTACCCTCTCCGAAACTACAAATTCAAAGTCTAAGGAACAACGTCGTCAGCTTGCTACTATCCTGGACACTCTAATAACTTCATGGGATTCAAAAACGAAACAACCTATTATGAAGCAGATTGCTCAGTTGGTGCAGAATGCAATTTGTGATGCTGATGGGGAGACAAGAGTGGCGGGAAGAAAGGCGTTCGCTAAGTTGGAGCAGATGCATGGAGCAGCGGCGGATCAGATTTTTAGGGTAAGTTAAGAAATGCAGAGAATGATATAGTCTTCAAAAGTTCTAAATCTAGGTCATGCCCCTTCAATTTTCGTATTCCAGGAACTAGACCCAGCGAAACAAAAAATGCTTCGCGACGGTGTCTCTTCCTCATCATCCAGTCTCAACAGTGACCGAGATAATAACAATCAAAAGCAACAACAACAACCATCTCAACAGAATATTAGTCAAAGTGAGTCTAGTTATACATTCATCCATGATAATTATACCCTTGATAATTGCAGAGTTCCTGTCCCAACGCAGCGCCTCCGCGTTGGACAACAAATCACAAGTATTATCTATAGCCAAGCCTCAACAGTCTACTTCTAGGCCAACAGCGATGCCAATAAATAGTAGGCTGCCTAAGTCGTCGACTACTTCTTTTTGTGAGTTATTTTTAGATACCGTCAAAATACGCAAAAGGAAAAATGACGCTACTAGCGCTCCAGAATACCAAAAAACTAGTTTTTTCTGGAAAAACTGTCTTGTCGTTATATGTTTGAAAAATGAAAAAAAAATTAGAAAAAAACATCCTTCCGAATTTCCCACTTTTCGAAAAACTGGTGTTCATGATGTTCCAATTTTTGCAATACCAAACCAAAAAACCAAAAAAAAATGTTGGTTGGCAAAATGGGTCGAACCGGAGGGTGCGTGAACACCAATCCGGCGCTTACCCGGCTGCGCTACCGTGCGCGCCGACACATAAGGTGTGTGGTGGCAGCTATAAGTGAGGGTGAAGTGGGAAAGTGGGAGGTGTCGCACATACATGGCAAATTTCGGCCCGGCCAGGGAAAAATGGGAAAATTCCAGTGTACAACAAAACTCGAAGTTTGAAAAATATGATTTTTCAGCTGCTGTTCGATCTAGCGGTTACGGTCAGTCCTCGGCTACGACAACTCCACTGAGAGCCAAGACACCGAGTGATGGTTTTGGAGGAGGTATGTAATGAAAATATGCATATCTGGGGTAACAAATGGACTGAGAAAAGTTACTTTTAAGGATATTTGGTGTTCATAAAAAAATAGTACTGGAAAACGAGGCGCTTCTTTGAATTAGTATATCTTGCCAGCCGTTTTAGTTGTCTAGAGAATGCTAACTATTAGCGATATTCCACAAGGGGAAACGCGCTCCATCGCCAACTAGGCTGAAATTTGAATTTTCAGCTTTCCCGCCGTTTTGAAAACAGCGAAACATGTTTTGGTGGGTGCGTGGACTCCTTGTGGACCACTCGGACAGCAGTCGAATTGTCCACGAGGAGTCTACACACCCACCGAAACATGTTTTGCTGTTTTCAAAACGGCGGGAAAGCTGGAAATTCAAATTTCAGCCAAGTTAGCAATGGAGCGCGTTTCCCCTTGGGGAATATCGCTAATATATCAATACTTATTGTTGAGCTCCAAAAATATTTTTTTCGATCTCATCACAAAAACTGAAAAATTTTTCAGCCTCCTCCCCTCACTACACCAACTCTCACAACAACAACAACGTCTCCAAATCTTCCTCCTCTTCCCCCTCCACCTCCACCCATCAGACTCCAATCCAACGCGTCGCCTCGAACCTCGGAAGCTCTTCATTTGTAGCTTCCCTGACTCAAGAACAGGCTAGTAATCTTCAAAGTGCAATGGACTTGGCTAAAGATCAGATGAGCAAAAACAACGAAGACGATGAGTTCCTACTGGCGGAGGTTAGAAAGACCCCACCCAAAGAGGTCTCACCACCACCGTCGACTTATAACAATAATGGGATTATGCAACGTCAGAATGGCTTCAGTAATGGCTCCAATGGATACGTTAATGGCTCTAATGGCTCCTCAAATGGCTCTCTACAAACCGTCGAGCACATTTTGAAAGCTTGCGCCAGCTCCTCCATTAATGAAAAACGAGATGCCATTGTCTCCTTATCCCAAATTGTTCTCGACCGTAACCTGGATAGTCTAGAATGCAAAAATATTGGGGACACTTTATCCCGCCTTCTAGCAGAAGGCAACACCACTCTTCTCATTTCGATTTTGGAGACCATATCTTCCTTCGTCAGGTGTCACTATAAGAAACTTGATGGTTGGCTGAAACTTGCCCTCGGAAAGTTGTTTGCTAAAATGGGGACCGACTCCCTACCGAATGTGAAATCTGCCCTTTCGTCAACTCAGAAAATGTTCCTAACCACATTCGACCCGTCGACACAACTCAAAGCGGTCTGTGACTTTATGTGTGATCCTGTGCATTTGTTGGCTCCAAAGTCAAGATTGGCACTTTTGGAATACATCTGCTTGTTGTTTGAAGAAATTTGGCCGGAGGACCCTCGGTGCTTGGAGAGACAAACACAGTTGGATACTCCGTACACACGAGCGGCGGTGAGGAAGATGTTCGCGTGGATGTTCGATCCGAGGATTGGTGCTATTTTGATGCCGGTGAGTAGATCATAAAGTGAAACCAGATAACTATCTTGGGAAGGGGGAAAGTTCAGAGATAAGATAGGGAGTCTGCGTTTTACCCTTTTTGGAAAATGAAGACTTGATTATCATCTGATTAACCATGCTGTCACTAAAAAAACAATCAAAATTTGAGACAAAAAAATAGGTCACCATTTAATAAATCCGCAGTATAACCATGGCTGTTTTTTCATTTTGGGCTCAGAAATTCTTTGCTCATTTTATGATTTTGTCTTACTTTATGTGTTCATTATCCTCGCGAGAACGGTCTCCCTTTCTCTAGAACCTCTTCTAACCACTTTTCTGGAGTCAAAACTGAGAGTCAAAAATTCATCATAACTTGACTCAAAATTGGTTTTGTGATGTGCGATAAGTTTTAAAGATTTTACTACCACTAATAAACAGTAATCAATCAAAATCTAAGACAAAAAATCATTTGGTCACAATTGACAAAATCCGCAGTCACAACGATTTCTTTTCTGCATCACCCCCAGGCTGGCCCACCTTTGGTGCACGCTCCCACTTCACCCACAGTTATAGCTGCCACCACACACTTTTAGTGGTGGCGAGCTGGGTAGCTCAGCCGGGTAAGCGCCGGATTGGTGTTCACACACCCTCCGGTTCGACCCATTTTGCCCAATAACATTAATGGGAGCTCTATTTTGACTTTTTGAGCCAGTTTTTTGCGATTATCTTGGGAACGAGCCATTTTTAGACTACAGCCCAAAAGAGTCTTCGAACCTAAACTGAATTCTACATCGATCCCTCTAAAAATTTTCAATTTTTGAATTAGTTCACTCCCTCTTTAAGTTTTTAGGCTTTTCTAACACCAATAACTATTCAATAAAAATGTGAGACAAAAAAATTCGCTCAAAATTGAAAAAATCCGCAGTCAAAAATTTTTTTGGATTTTTGGTTCTGTCTCATTCAGCGTGTGGAGAAACCCAGGAAGCATCTTGTTCCCACATTACAGAACCTCTTTTGAGACAAGGTATATAATTTCGTAGTTTGCCTAATCTTCATAGACATCCTAATTATCTTCATGACCCTTGTTTAAAAAAATATTTTTGAATTCCAGGCCTGTGAGCGTCTCGTCTGTGCTCTATTCGCCTTGAACGCTGCTGACTTCACTATGATTATTGGTGATCTCCCTCAAGAATGCCGTGACTGGGCCTACCGTATCCTTCAGCTCAATGGACAGCAACAAACTACTCGACAGATTGAGAGGGAGCCCATTAATTATAGGTACAGATTAGGCTAATTTTCAAAAAATAGAGAAGTATTTTAGCACCAACAACAACTACAAACCATGTCCCTTGGACGAACCTCCAATTGAAAAGTTTGAGAAAGTGGCGGTCACTTTCTCTTCTTACGAGTCAACGAAAAAATCGGAGAAGATTATCGCAGAAAGTTATTCTTCTTCTCCAAGCGACTACCGTAAACCCACAGTACACCTGGCCAAGAATCATGTGGAACAAGCCGCTTATATTCGGAATCAGTTGGATTCGATGAGAGATTTCCAGAAGCCAGAGAGACTAAATGAGGCAATGGCAAATCTTCATGGAATGATGTGTGAAGGGTCGTTTACACTTTGGAATCAGTTTTTCGATGAATTGCTGGATTCGATTTATCAAGTAAGGATTTGAGATACAGTACCGGCCATAATGATATTCGTTTTTGTCATTTTCAGTTGAAAAACGCCAACTTTGAGTAGCTGAAAAACTTATTCAAAGTTATTGTTTCTGTTTGAGAATTTGAGGATATCTGAATCAAACCTTGGACATTACTTTTGTAGTTGACAACTTTTTTGTATCTCTTCAATCAAAAAAGTTACGCACAGAAACCTACGGCGATGCCAAATTTTTCTTGATTTCAGCGATAATTCTCGAAATTTTTTTTGCATTTTTTTCGACGGGCCATATCTTGGCAGAGTGGACTTGTACAGAAAAGTTGTCAACTACAGAGTGAAAGTTCAAATTTTGATTAATACACTCTCGAATTTTCAAGCGGAAAAAGCGACTTTGAATTAGTTTTTCAGCTATCCGAAGTTAACGATTTTCCACTGAAAATGACGAAAACGAATATCATTATGGCCGGTACTGTAATCTTCAAACTTCTTGTTTGACCGACCGCTGACCATGCCAACTTGTGGCCGTTCGCCGTTGCAATTCCCAACCCAATAGATCTTTCTTATCATCTAATAATTCTTCCAGATCCTCTCCACATTCTCCCAATCGATCCGCAAAAAGCTCGCTCTTCGAATCCTCCAAAAAATGTGCACCGCCCAAGCCACGAAACTCTTCGACTCCACCGAAATCGCCATTTCCAAAGTACTCCAATGTGCGTGTACTTCAGAAGACAACACGATGAGTGTTGCGGCAGAAGACTGTCTTCGTATCCTTGCCACTCATCTTCCCCTTCCACGAATCGTTCAAATTTCGAGAAGAGTTTTGAGTCAAGACGACGATGATCAGAGAGGGATTCTGATTTTGAAGATGTTGACGAGAATGTTCCAAGATATTGATATTGATGAGCTGAATATGATTGTTGATGATGTGGCACCGTGTTTTGTGACTGCTTATGAATCGACGTCATCTTCTGTGAGGAAATGTGCCGTTTTTGGGCTTGTTGCATTGGTGCAAAGAGTTGGAATGCCTAGGTTGGAAGTGCATTTGAGGAAGTTGAATGCGACCAAGGTGGGTTTGAGACTTCAAGTTATCAGCTGAATTGCTAAGCCTAAGTGTGATCTACATTATTTGAAATATGGCAATCTTCTGATTTGACCAGGTGTACAAATTGATTTGCAGTCGATTGGTACTATTTTCAACCATCTAGGATAAAAATGAACCAAGTTATTACACTATAATATTAGCGATACTCCCCAAGGGGAAACGCGCTCCATCGCCAATTTGGCTGAAAATTGAATTTTCAGCTTTCCCGCCTTTTTGAAAACAGCGAAACATGTTTTGGTGGGTGCGTGGACTCCTCGTGGATAACTCGGGCAGCAGTCAATTCGACTGCTGCCCGAGTTGTTCACGCACCCACCAAAACATGTTTCGCTGTTTTCAAAAAGGCGGGAAAGCTGAAAATTCAATTTTCAGCCAAATTGGCGATGGAGCGCGTTTCCCCTTGGAGAATATCGCTAATAGCTAAGCCTAAGTTTGATCTACTATTTTCTGTGATACAAATTTAGTCATTTCAGCAATATAGCGCGATGTAACTTTAAATATGTCGCTAATTATTTTCAAACGTTTTTTTTCAGCTCAACCTAATCGATCTATATGTTGGCCGTGCCAAGTCCAGCGAGTCCGGGACGTCTTCTAATTGAGAATTTCATTGATTATTCTGTTTCTGTAAAAATACGGGTTTTCTGACTATGCCGAATATAAATAAACTCTTTATTTTTCTATGGATTCAAAATGTGAAAAAGTATAACCGAAAAAAGGGTTGGACCGAGACCATTGGAAAGGGAGCAAAAAAAAACACAGAAAAGGAAAAGATCAGAAATAGTCTCAATTATCAAAAGAGAAGCTCTCATCGTGTTGTTGAAAGTGTTGCTCCATGAGACATGTCAGCTGACGAGCCATACTGTACTCGAGTTGTCCGGTGGCCGCATGATTCTGGACACCTTCAGACCAATCCTTCCACTCTTTTCGCACCGAATATGGGAACATGTGTATGAGAATCTGAAATTTTTTGAGAATTAGGATTTTAGATGTCCAGAGGTTCATAGAGCAACGGGGTTGCTTAGACCTATCTAGATTTATCTGAGTCCTGACTGGTCTAATCAGTCAGTTTCGGAATTGAGGGTCAAAAAATTCATCTTTTTTTTTAAAGCTTAAAATTGGTTCTACGATGTAGGATTATATTTTTCAGGTTTTTCTGACACCAATTAACACTATACAATCAAAATCAAAGACCAAAAAAATTTGGTCAAAATTGAAAAAATCCGCAGTCTAACCATGGCTGTTTTTTCCAATTCGGGCTCAAAATTTTTTTCCTTCTGTGTCGGGTAATCCGGATGTCTTAGTTCTCTTTATGCCTGACTGGACCGGACTAGACCGATGTAAGGTCTAGACTTAGGCTTAGGCTAGTTTAGTCTAAAAGGTTCCTCGGACAGTTGAAATATTTCTGGGACCCTTAGACTAATCAAGACTTAGGCTGAATTTAGTCTAATTAGGCACTCCTCCTTACCTCTCCAGGAACCATCGCCATCACATTAAGATGAGCAATGATACAGGCGGCCCGAAGTTTCGAATTATCCGCGTAGCGATGTGGTGTGACGTAGGAGATGAGCTCTCTGAAAACATGGACATCTGGATTTTCGGATGCAAAACAGACAAAATGTTTCGTTTTTGGCCTGTTTCCGTAAAAAATAGGCCAACTATTTTCAAATCTCCCGCCAAACCTACGTTGTCATTTGAGCCGTAGAGTGAGTGAAACCACAACGGACGTAGATCATCGAAGCGACCATGATGATATGGGCGAGGAGTTCGGTGTCTTTGGTCTGAAATTTTGAGTTTTTATAAAATTGAAATCTACCGTATCTCCACCCCTAACCAAATTCCGCAAAAATGATACAGATGGATAGGAAATTTTTCCGAGATTCTCTCAGTATCCAAAATCTTTTTAAAACTCACGAAAAGGTTAGCATTCTCGCCTCTCGGCAACACCAACAACGGGTAGAACATGTACTTTGAATGTTTGGATAGACGATTGATTTGCATTACTTCTGGTCGTTTTCGCTCCGATCCGAATTTTCGGGTTTTCTGAAAGGTTATCATTGAGAAATGCGTATTTTTTGGTGATTCTAATAAATCTAAATTTGAACTGAAACTGAAATCATCAAAAAATGGTCCAAAAATGACTGAAAATGACCCCCAAAAGTGAGCCGAGCCTAATTTTTACAAGCTCCGCCCACTTTTTGAGGATCCCCCCTTTTTTTCAAATTTTCGTAAAAAATGACCTAAATTTGAGTAAAAACGACATAAAATTTTAAAATTTGACCCGAAATTCGTGAAAATGGTTGAAAATTGATCAAAATCGGTCCATTTTTGTGGGGAAAATTAGGCTCCGCCCACTTTTGGGGGTCCCGACTTTTGCAAAAAAATTTTATTTTTTCGATTTTCTCGCAATTTTCCAGCTGGTTTTTGCATTTCTGCGTTGATTTTAGGCTTATTAGAATCTTCAGAAAATGGAGCATTTTTTCAAATTCTAGCTTCACCAACCTGAGAAATCCTCTTCCTCACAACATCATCCCAAGTCGGTTCCTCCCTCGGAATGATCGATGCCGATGGCCAATCCATTGAAATCGCCAAGAACTTTTTAGTATTTTTATGAATGAACTCCTCATTTTCACTGCTCAATGTTCCCATTTTATCAGCGGCCCGATGGATGTAATGAAGGAAACGGGATTGAGTTTGAATGCCTTGTCCGGGGGAAAGAATCAGGCGGACGACGGATGGAACGATTTCGGGGCGATTGACGATGACGGAGACAGCGATGTCTTCGCATGTTTCCGTGAAGTTTTTCGTGCCGAAGTGGTCCTGGAAATTGGTGGGAAATTCGAAATTTTCAAGGAGAAGTTTGAAATTTTGGGTATCATGACTGAAGGGATTTGGATCCCATACATTGGAACATTTAGGAAATTCGAAATTTAGGTTTTATTAAGATCATTCTTGATCACCTATTAGCGATATTCCCCAAGGGAAAACGCGCTCCATCGCCAACTTGGCTGAAATTTGAATTTTCAGCTTTCCCGCCGTTTTGAAAACAGCGAAACATGTTTCGGTGGGTGCGTGGACTCCTCGTGGACAACTTGACTGCTGCCCGAGTTGTCCACGAGGAGTCCGCGCACCCACCGAAACATGTTTCGCTGTTATGGCGGGAAAGCTGAAAATTTAAATTTCAGCCAAGTTGGCGGGAAATTTGAAAAGTTGAAAACCATTCAGAATCTTCCAAAATTTTTAGAAAACTCTAGAATCTCTAAATCTCGTCCAGGTAGGTTTCAAAGGTCTTTAGAACTTTCTAAAATCCTCTACAACCATCTAGAATGTTCTAGAGTTTAAATTTTTTTTGAATTATTTAGAAGATTCTAGACCCCTCAGAATTTCTCTAAAATCCATCAAGATCTTCGGAAATTACAGAGCTTCTAGGTGTTTTCTGAATCTCTGAAGCCTTTCTGCATGTCATCAGAAGCTTCTAAAACTCCGTGAAACTTCCAGAATCCATCCTCACCTGCAAGAAAACCACCCTAATAAACAGCTTCTCAGCAATCTCCTGAAATCCAATCGCTTTCCTCTCAATCAATTCCTTCAACGCGAAAAACGCCGCCTCGAAAACTTCATATTTTTCTCTCTCCAGCAACATTTCGAACGCATCTGCAATGTATGAAGGGGCCGGGACTTTTGCTCTTGGCTCGTCTCCGATTTCCGATTTCTTTAGATTCTTCTCACTCTCGGGTACTCGATATACCGGGAAGTCCTCATCGTCATCTGAATCCAGTACTCCTTGGGGAACCTGACGTCGAGGAATGTCATCTTCGTCTTCGTCTTCCTCGTCTTCATCTGATTCCTCCCCACTGTCCTCTTCCTCATCTGAATCCAGTCGTAGCCTTCTGAATTCTTCTCGTTTTCCCTCCAACTCTGTGTGATTTTCCTCTTTGTCTTCGTCTTCTGATTCTGTGTCCTCTAGATTCTTTAGAGCACCGTAGTCCGCCTTTTTCCGGTTTTCATCGAGCCCGTTAGCCAGAATATCCTTCATTTCTTCGAGCCAAGCTGAGCCAGAGGCATTGGGAATGTCCTGAAAGCTCTGAAACTCATAAAAAGAGGTTCAAAATCCCCTCAAAAAGTGGGCGGAATGAGCCAATTTCAATGGTTTTTCAGTGCTTTCTGGAATCTACGCCTATTTTAAAGGAGGATTCCGGTCAAAAGTTTTTATTGCTTCAAAATATGTAAGAATGTGCGAAGATTCCGAAAATCATAATGAAAACGCTCGAAAATTGCTCCAAAACCCCGGAAATGCTCTCCAAAATGAGCAAAAATCACGCGAATGGTCTCCGGGGGTCGTGGCCGAGTTTTCCAAAAAAGAGGCGGAGTCGGCCAATGAGCGCCATTGTCATTCGCCGGCAGCGAGTCAGAACGGTCGCGTTCGTGGTTGGAATGGCGTCGATTGGCCGACTCCGCCTCTTTTTTGGAAAACTCGGCCACGGCCCCCGGAGACCATTCGCGTGATTTTTGTTCATTTTGGAGAGCATTTTCGG
Source organism: Caenorhabditis sinica (assembly GCA_963932045.1). Classification (NCBI taxonomy): domain Eukaryota; kingdom Metazoa; phylum Nematoda; class Chromadorea; order Rhabditida; family Rhabditidae; genus Caenorhabditis; species Caenorhabditis sinica. The sequence goes on from OZ009943.1 coordinate 19,253,106, forward strand.
GGTTTTGGAGCAATTTTCGAGCGTTTTCATTATGATTTTCGGAATCTTCGCACATTCTTACATATTTTGAAGCAATAAAAATTTTTGACCGGAATTCTCCTTTAATGAAATTCAAATTTTCCCTACCTCCTCCTTCTCCTTCTTAACATCTACCGGTTTTGGCTTCTCGACACCAGCGGGTAAGTGTTTCTGAGCAATTTCACAGAGGGTCTCATTGATGAAAAGAGCACTTTGAATGTGAGTGGGAAGGAGATCGGAACGGGTGTGGATACCGTTCATGGAGAGGAGGAAGAGGTCACTCCATGGGATGGTGGATGATGTTGGCGGGGATCTGAAAGGGTTACTGTAGTTTGGAAGTTGGCGGGGGGTTTTGGGAAGATTTAGAAGCCTTCTGAATCTATGGAGATTCTTCGAAATGCTTCAGAATCCTCTAGAATATTTCAGAAACGTCAAGAAGCTTCAGAGAATGTTGGAGGCTTCCAAAAGCTTCTGAATGATTCTATGTGCGTTTAGAGACTTCTGGAAGGTCCTAATGGATTTTAGGCTATTGGAAGTTTCCGAGTCTCCAGAATCGTTTAGATATCTCTCACTCACTTCGAGAACTGGTAGATCAAGTAGAGAATCATTCGAACCAGATGTCGTTCTTGTTTTTCTGTGGCTTTTTTGGCGAAATTCACATCGGACCAGAGTTTGAGAGATGTCTGAAAATGCGCTCGATTGGGCACTTTTTCCTCCAGATGGGCTAGTTTCTCATTTTTCCTGTTTTGAGCCAAATGCGCTCCACTGAACTCAAAATTAGCACTAAAGCGCACTTACCTCAAACAACTCCACAGCAGTCTCCTCCCTTGTCGCGTGCACAAAATCCACTAAAATCCTCAAACTCCTTATCGTCAGAATTCTTTGAAACGGGAGTTTCACCATCACCACCCTCTTCAGCGTTCCCGTCAGCACTCGTGTCTCTATACATCTTCTCAGCACGTCTTCTGATTTCGCCGTCAAAAACAACGACGTCAGAAGAGCTTCGTGAACTTGGACTCCTAGATCAGAGGGCTCCTGGAACAATTTCAGAGCAATGTGTCTCCAGGCGTCGTCGAAATCTTGAATATCCCCGATGAACTTTGTGATTTTGGAGAGGAATGTGTGATGAGAGTGATGGCTCATTTGTTGGTCACGACCCGCAGAGATTAGAATGGAAATTATGCTTAAATTGGGTGTTGAGGACTTCTGAAGACGTTCGTGAGCGATGAGAAGGGACTTCTGGACTCCTTCGAGGACTTGGGTCTGGAAAATCATTTTTTAGGAAAATTGGGAAGTCTAGGAGTGCATTCATTTTTGAAAAATGCCACTTGGCGTCAAATCTGATGCCAGGTCCGCAATCAAAAAGTTTTGACGCAAAAATACATACACTTGTTCCAAAGAAGGTTACTGTACCTGCTTATCGGAGTGAGTGTATGCATTTTCGCGTCTCGGTGTTAGGCTTTCTGGTTGCGGACCTGGCACCAGATTTGACGCCAAAATTAAAAAAAAAAACCATGGCTTGGCGTCAATTCTATGCCTGGTCTTCATGATGCATTGACGCGAAATTGCATGCACTTGTGCCAAAAAGGGTTACTGTACCTACTATTTCGGAGCAAGTGTATGCATTTTTGCGTCAGTGTGTCAAAATTTTTTGGTTGCGGACCTGGCAACAGATTTGACGCCAAGTTTCAAACATCAAACTTTTAATATAAAAACCTTTACCTTCAACGTCTCCTTAATCCTATCGATATACTTCACATGCTCCTCCGTCGCAGCTTTAGCGATACAATTTGAAATCTTGTCCGGGAGGTTCATGCAAGCTTTCGCAAAGTCCTGGTAGGGTTCGATGGATTCTTCTGAAAAATGTTAGCTTAGAAATCTTGGTTTTCAGTTTTCAACTATTGCTAGTACGACATTTTGGATATTTGTCTTCAAAAATCGTTAAATATGGAGCATTTTGAGCCAAAAAACTCCAACATTTCTGACGACTTCAGGCTCCAACTTAGGCTTATTTTGGGTCTAAAATCTCTTTACCATCCCCATCTCTAATCTTCAAACTATCCGAAATAATAGTCTGCGCATGCTTCTCGACAACATATTTCAACCACTGAAGTACTGTCATCACATCTCGAAACGAAGTGGAATGGGTGGTTGAGCTGACGGATGACATGGATCTTGAGAAACCGACGATTGATTGAAGAGGGCATTGAGTGTCGAGAATCGGGAGCAGCGTGGTGAAGTACTGGAAAAAATTTGAGGGTGAAAATGAGGGGAGAAGTTAGAAAAAATCGGAGGAAATTTCCTAAAATTAGGCCAATATTGATCTTTGGGGAATTACGGTAGTTTCAATTCAAATTTTGATGAATTTTGGCCAATTTTCAGAAAATGTTGCACATGGGTGTTAGCGATATTCCCCAAGGGTAAACGCGCTCCATCGCCAACTTGGCTGAAATTTGAATTTTCATTTTTCCGCCGTTTTGAGCAGCGAAACATGTTTCCGTGGATGCGTGGACTCCTCGTGGACAACTCGGGCAGCAGTCGCATTGTCCACGAGGAGTCCACGCACCCACCGAAACATGTTTCGCTGCTCAAAACGGCGGGAAAGCTGAAAATTCAAATTTAGCCAAAATTGCAATGGAGCGCGTTTCCCCTTGGGGAATATCGCTAATATTTGTCTAAAGTTACTAAAAACGAGGTTGATCTTGGAAAAAGAATCGAAAACGACTGAAATCTCAAAAAATTTGACATTTTCAGCTTGAAAATTTCAGGATTTTTAGGTTATTTTTGATGATTTTCTTCAATTTTTACCAATTCTAGGTCAATTTTCCACGATTTTCTTGATCTTTTAGGCCTAATTCCCCCATTTCTACCTCTTTATCCGTCAAAAATTTGCTGAAACAATCGAGCGACTCGCAAAAATCCCTCACTGCATACGGATACTGCGTTGGGTTCTGAAAATCAAACATAAATTTTTGCCATCCCGCGAAATTCAAATTTTTACATTCACAACATCCTTGACAATCTGAAACAGCACCGCCCGTTCGGGAGCCTCCGTGAGTCGTAGGCGAAGGCTCATTTTTCTGAAAAAAAATTGGATTTTAAAATTGAAAAAAAGGGGAAGAGGTATTCAAAAAGATGAAGGTACTTGTGAAAGTTTCAGAATTAAAATTGAAGAAAAAATTGGAATAATTCAGTATTTTTGAGATCAAGATCACATAAAATTTATTTCCATGAGATTCTCAGGTTGAGATAGAGGTACACAAAAAATATTTAATGAAAAAAAAACTCGGACAAATAAGACCCATAACACAAAAATCGATTTGAGAAGATCGATAAATTTGGAGAATCCAGAATTCTAGGATCCACGACGTCGTGTCTTCTCCTGATGATGATGGTGATTTCTGTGACGATCCTGACTTCGACGCTTTCGATGGTAGCGATTCTGTCGACGACGTTCCGAGGATTCTGGTTCGGAATCTGATGACGTGGAGGTGGAGCCGGATTCAGAATCTTCGGAGGATGATGAAGAGGAGGAGGATGCTGGAAAAAATGGAAAATTGGAAAAATTGACTACTAAATTGGAGGATTAGAAAAAAAACTGGCCAGATATGAGTAAAAAAGGAGTGGAAGACCGAGCATTGGCTCCGTTCCTTATGGTTGCAGTTCGCCTCATTTTCAAGCAAATTTCCGGGGTTTTATAGAAATTACAAGCTCGAAAATCACTGCGCAACCCAAAAAGTTGACCTAGAAATGAGCAAAAAGGGGCGGAGCCATGCAAATATAGCGTTGACTTTGCTAACTTTTTGGATACTTTTTGAGCCAAATTTCGGCTTCGTCAAGCATTTTCCTTGAGATTTCAAGAATCCACTCACTATCATGCCGATTGCTCCTCTTCTTCCTACTATCCTTTTTGCTTTTCTTCTCCTTGCTCTTCCCTCCCTTCTTCTGATTCTTCTCCTCCGCCGACGCCTTCATTTTCTCCTTCAGCCTCTCCCTCATTCGAATTTCTCTCTGTTGCAAAAGAGCCTGTCTCAGAGCATCTTCCTGTTCCGCAGGTTGCTCGGCGAGCTCTTTGATTTTGCTCAACTCTCCCGCCAGCTTATCCTCTTCTTTTCTCTTCCGCCGTTCCTCTCTCGCCTCGATTTTTTCGAATAAAAACTTCAGAAGACGAACACCTTCTAGACGACGATTGGCTTGCGCACGTTGCTCCATTTCGAGTTTTTCCTTTTCCAAACGCTTCTTTTCCTCCTCGGCCATTCGTTCGAGTTCTCTCTGGAAATGGGGGAAAATGGGAAGTTTCAGAATTTTCAGAATCGTTCAGTACCTTCTCCCGTCGTTTCCTCTCTCGATCCTCACGCCTTCTATCTTTTTCTGCTTCCTCTTCCTTGATTTTCAGCTCTTCTTGGCGTCTGGAAGTTGGAATTTTTTAGGATTTTTGGGATAAAAATTGACGTTTTTAGGGGCCAAAATTTAGGTTTTTAGTTCTACTTTTGCACTTTCAATGCTCAAATTTAGTCAAATTTTCAGTTTTTAAACCTACTTCAAACTCAATTCCTCCTCCTCTAGCCTCAACTTTTCCAACTCGATCTGCCGTCGCTCCTCGGCTCTCTTGGCCATTTGCGCCTCGCTGAGATGACGGGAACGGTCGAAATCCACCTGGAACATCGAATTTTTAGGCACTAAATTTGAAATTTTCAAAAATTATACCTGCAGAGTGGCGTCGTTTCATTTCAGCGAACACTTGTCAGAGATGGGGTGCGGATATGCAATTTTAACAGTCAATTTGTTCAAAAACTATTTTTTAGAAATACATTTTTGCTAAAAATTACCTAAATTTACCAAAAACTATACCTTAATCATTGCCTGAAAGAAGCGTCCGTCGATTCTTTTCGCCCATTTTCGATTTCTCAACGAGTCCATGGCGGTGGCAAATCCCTTGTATTCCATGTATTGGACATAGGCCTCGAAGAAGACGTCCTAAAGGGAAATTTGGGTTTTTGGAGGTGTTTTTGACTTGTCGGTGGGATAAAGATGGCTTAAAAACTGTAAAAATTGACCCAAAAATGATAAAATTTCTGGGTCATTTTTCAGCGATTTTTCACCATTCTTTCCTAGTTTTTTCATTCAAAATACGTCAAAAACGAACCTGACCAAGACCGAAACCCTTTTGTTGAATCCCGGAAACTTTGGAGCTCATTTGAGCTCTCAACGGATCACAAATAGGAATATCAACGGATCGAACAGCGCCGAAAGCTTCCATCGCTACACGAAGACGTCGTTCGGAGGGCAGATCGTTGTAGCCGTCCTGGAAGGAAAATATCGTTTTTAGAAGGTTTTAGGGTCGAAAATGCTCCAAAACCAAGAAAATTCGCTTCAAAATCTTTTAAGATATGTAAAAATAAGTGTAGATTTTGAAAATCACAGTGAACAAGCCTGAAAATCTCTTTGGAACTACGAAATTCGGCTCAGAAACGAGCTAAGATTCGGAATTTGCATCAGGCGGAGCCTGGTGATTTCTGAATCGATTTCTAGGGTTTTTGAGCAATTTTTGGGCTTTTTCATTATAATTTTCAGAATTTTCTCTTATTTCTACAAATATTTAATCTGTTCTGAGCTTCGAACCCCTTCAAACTCTTTCAAATTGTTTGAAAACTCACACAAAACCATTTCACTGGAATCTTGGCCAGATAAACCGTATCGGGACGTTCTCCGGGCTTCGTCTCGTTTATTTTATTCTTCATAAACCATACATCCCAATCATGGACACTGGGAAAATCGAGTTTTGCCTCCTTAGTTTTCACTTTCAATGGCTCGGCGAATCCGGACACTTTCATCGAGTAACCGTCGAGAATTTTCATAGTTTTTTGCATAATTCCCAACGAAAGAAGTTCCGCTTCGAAAATAACACTGTCTATGTTGCTCTCCCGAACTTTACAGGAATCCATTTGAATCGGATCGATTGCTCGCTTCAATCTCTCCATTAGATCCCAGTTGGAGATCGATTGACCCGGTATTGTCATCTGAAAAATTCGCTGTATTTTTGTAAACATTTTGAGCCTAAAAACTCCTGAAAATTTTTATTAGAACTCTAGCAAATCAAAAAATTTGAAAATTTTGAAAAAAGTGTTAAAATCGATATCTTTTTACAATTTTTAGGGTTTCAGGATATTTTTGCTTCTTATCAAGCTTTTTTTTTAATGCAACAAAACTTACCCTGGGCAAGATCACTGTGATTTTAATAATCGCCAACGGCTTCAGATACAAATGTTGTGCTTTATTGAAATCCTCGGCTTCGGCACCCAGATAATCCAGTGCGGCAGGCATATTCCTCGCCATTTTTCCACTTTTTTCTCTATTTTTATCTTGAAAAGCTTGAATTTTCCATAGAAAGAGCTGAATAATTTATTTCGATTTGCGCTTGTCCACGAGGAGTCTGCGCGAGACCGGGGAAGCAAGGTTTTGTCGGTTTCTTGGCCATTCGTGGCGAGACCCGCCGCTCGTGTACTCCTCTCGGACAAAATGTTTCATGTGATTTTCAACATTTTTCTTTTGTTTTTCGTTGTTTTTACTAGATTTCCGGGGATTTTTGCTGGATTTTTCCCTGTTTCGGGTTACTTTGAGTCAATTTTCCAATTTTTCCATCAGTTTACACCCGAAACCCCTGATTTATGTGATTTTTCCCAGACAAAAATGAGCCACCAACAAACCGCCGCTTCAAGCACCGCCACCACAACCACCACTGTCACAGTTGACCAGCCCTCGCAACCATCACAAGAGGAGAATCTCGTGCTCCATCTGAGCTCTCGTCCCGCCGAACGCCGTCACGTCGTGTGGGCCACCGAGACTGTCGACAACGAGGGAATGGGCAAGAAGAAGAGCAAGTGTTGCTGCATTTACAAGAAACCGAAAAATTGGCAAGACTCCAGCTCCGATTCGGATTCCGACTGCGAGACGGGCCATTGTCGTGGACACGTGGAACAGAAGAAGCCAGAAGGAGGAGGCGGCGATGAGCCCCCAAAGTGCTCTCATTGATTTTAAATTGCTTTTCCAACCCTCATTCCCCTCAAAATTTGTGCATATTTTCACTCTTATTCTCGTCATTTTTCGCTTCGCTAGAGCATCCATAATTAAATAAACACATATTTAAAGGCATGGCCTCCGAGGTCCTCTTCGACGACATCGTCGCAGTCTTCAACAAGATCCGTCGTACGTCGAATTTGAAATCCAAGCAGGCGAATTTTCAAAAATCCTTCGACTCTTGGAAGACAGCATGTAATAGGAAGAGAAAATTCAAACAATAAAAAGATAAAAATTCAGGTGAAAACCCATCGGAAATGTCGGCAATACTTCGATTCTTCGTCTCAGACTACGAGCGTTTTCGAAAATTCGATATGGGTCCCACGAAATTGGCTAGCTTCCTAGCGAAGACGTTCCACGACGTCCGGGCGGACTACGTCGCCCAGATTTCGAAGGATGCTACACAGGCGGCTCGTCAGTTGGCGGAGAAGATTAGTGAAGAGTATCGAACTGAAAACGATGAGGCGGGAGTTTTAAAAGTCGGCGATTTGAATGAGTTTTTGGATTTTTTGGCACAAGGACCGATGGATGATCAGACGAGTTCGTGTTTTTGAAATCACATTTTCCTGGATAAACAGACACACAGACAGCCCATTTTCCTTTGTTTCAGAACGCGAAAAAATGTCTCGCCTCGTGAAAAAGTGCTCTGAAGACGAGCTCGAATGGGTCTTCAACATCATTCTTCGAAACGTCGAGACGGCTCTGGGAGCACCGAGCAACAAGATTCTCGACTGGATTTCCCCCACGGCATGCGCCATCTGGGACCAGACACACGATTTGAAAATGGTGTTGAGTGGAAAGTTGAAGGATTCTAGGCCAGAGACTTCTGAAGGTGTGGACGATGACGACGATGAGCATCTGTTCAAAATATGGACACCAATGTTGCTCCAGAAGCAGAAACGAGGGGATTGGTATTCTAATGTGAGGATTTTTTGAATTCCCGCCAAACCAATTTTCAACCTTTCAGATAGAAAAGTACGGTGGCTCGAAGTTCTTCCTTCAAACCAAATTCGACGGGGAGAATGTGTTGTTGCACAAAAAGGGCAATGAGTATCGATGGTTTACAAGGAATAACAACGACTTTTCGAAGGTTTGGTGGACATCCGGAAATCTGGAATTCGTCATTTTTAGGACTACGGTGACTCTTCAATGGCTATTGGAAAACTGTCGAGTAGAATCCATTCGTACTTCAATAAGGAATGTGAATCGGCGATTTTCAATTGTGAACTCATGCTTTGGGATAAGAAGACTAAGAAGCTCTGTGAGTATTCTGAATTCTAACGTCATCTGAATTTCGAATTTCAGGCCGCCACAACGACGCCTCCACTACTTCAGACGCCCAAGTACTGTCGTTTCGGCATGTGAAACCCGATGATAATCAACAATTGAGTAAGGAGGATTCTTAAATCCGGAGAAATTCTTATGAAGTCTGCGGAATTCTAAGGAACTCCGAAGGTCTTTGAAAACCTAGAAATTTGAAATCCCGCCAAACCAAAATCCAAATTCGATTTTTCCAGCCGTGGTCCTATTCGATTTGCTCTACCTAAACGGTAAGCCATTCTTCGGTGCCCCACTCCATCAACGGCTCGAGATGCTCAAAATTGCTCCATTGAAGAAAGAACGAGAGGATACGATTTTTGTGGCCAAACATGAGGAGGCTAGTAAGAAGTGAGATTCGAAAAAAATGAACCGCGAAATTCAAAAATTGTTTTTTTTTTCAGAGAAGAAATCCAAAAGTTCTTTGAGACCGCCATGGCGAATAACGAGGAGGGAATCGTTGTTAAGGTAAGAATTTCGTCAATTTTAAGCCAAAAAAGTCATTTTTTAGCTAAAAAGGTCAAATTATACCTAAAAATGACTGATTCGGGTTAAAAATCAGCTTTTTTCAGTTCAAAAATGAATATTATAAAAGCAAAACGGCTGATTTTGAGCCGGAGAAGGTGCTTCAGCTAAAATTCTTCAATCTTGATCAAAAACCTTCGATTTTCCGCCAAATTCAATGAAATTCGAGCTGAAAATGGTCAATTTTGAGTTAGACTCCATTAATATAGAGCAAAACTGGCTCATTTAGATCAAAAACCTAGTAATTTTTTATCTAAAAATTGTCGATTTTGAGCCAAAAATGTTCAATTCAAGGGTAGAAAATGGTCATTTTGAGCTAAAATCAGTTTTTCTACGATAAAGTCGATCAATGCAGAGCAAAAATTAGTCGATTTTTAGCCGAAATTGATCAATTTTCAACTCGAAATAGCCAATTTTCATGAGCATAATCTAATTTTCAGCGTTGGGACAGTGTCTACCTGAAAGGACAACGAAGTGCCGCCAACGGATGGTTCAAGTTGAAACCCTCTGCTTCCAAGGATTGCGACCTCGATCTAGCCCTCGTTGCAATCCACCCCGGCGCGGGCCGCAACGGAAAAACTCTCTACAGATTCGCCGCTTTCGACGAGAAGACCCAAAACTATAGACTCTGTTTGGGATGCTCCTACGGTCTCACGAAGGACACCCACGACGCGATTCGTTTCGAATGTGGACAACTTTTCGAAGAGGCTCCAGAAGAGCTCACTTTCTATGGGAAACGTCCGAAGAATATTGAGAAGGGCAACGGTGGATATATAGATTTCGAGCGATGGCAAGTGATAAAAATCACATCGAATGGAGTGAGAAATGGCAAATTGGTGGATCCGGTGATGCGAGAGTGGCGTTTGGATAAGCCCGTTGATCAGATTAACACTTGGGAAGAGTTTACCGATTATTCCAAGGTACTGTAGAAGATGAGGGGCTTAGGCTTTAGGCTTTAGGGTTTAGGGTTTAGGGTTTAGGCTTTAGGCTTTAGGCTTTAAGATTCTAGGTCACCAACCCATGAAAGGGACTTTTAGGCCATCTGCCACAAAAATCTTTTTTGTTGAAAACTTGGAAAATTCCAGAAAGTCCAAGACTGCAAACTGGGCGACGAGGTTGGTGATAGTGACGATGAGGAGGCGGAGGAGAAAAAGCCGGACCCCCTGAAAGTGGAGAAGATCACAAGGAAGGCTATTCATCAGTGTAAGTATTCTAGAAGATTCGAAGGAACCAAAATGCTAAAATTCCAATTTTCCAGCCGCCCCTGTGCAACTGAAACGCGCCAAACTCGAATCGAGCCTGTCTGGAATTGAAGTGGCAGTACTTCAAGGAACTTCAGATGTGATTCGGAGAAAATGCGAGGAGATTTTGAAGCATTTCGGAGCCAATGTGGTCAAGGGAATGAGTGAGTTTTTCTTGAAAAAAAACCAGTCAAGAGAGAGAGCCTTGGCGTCTATTCTGATGCCAGGTCCGCAACTAAACACGCTGACGCAAAGATGCATGCACTTGCACTCCAAGACTCCCTTTTCCTCTAGATTCCATTAGTCTTCTGACTCTTCTGACTAGAGCCAGAGACAGGAGAACCCAAAGAATGATAAATGGTACAAGTGTTGATTGCTCCGTATTGTTAAGTGGGGGGGGGGGGGGGGTCACTACTCAACACAAAAACCAGCCATCTGGCTACGAGGGGATGTAAGTCATCAATTGAAGTGCGGGGCTCCGCTTAAGCTTAATCCGATTGGGGGTATATAGTGATTTACAACCGTAGGGTTTTACATGAAAAATCGGCTCCAAGACATTTCGCAACCAGTCTTTTCAAAACTCATGTCAATTTCGCAACTACGACATTTTGCTACCAGTCTTTTCACAACCGCGACAATCCACAAACACATCATTTCGAAACAACGAAATCCAGGATTTTTGTGACTAGTTCAAGCTGAAATGAAATATTTTCAAAATGTAGATGATGATAACCTGGAATGGTTTACAGTACTCTCAATCCCACACAGCCTAAGAAAACATGAAAAAGACAAATTAGAAAGATGCGAAACGACTGGTTGCGAAACGTCCAGTTTCGAGATATCTTAGTTACGAAATCGACATGAGTTGCAAAATGTCGTAGTTGCGAAATTACTTGTTGCGAAGTCTCCCGGAGCCGAAAAGTCTGATGGGCGGCCCGATTCAGTATTCCTAGTGGACCAGAAGTAGCTCCTGATCCTTGAATCCTTAGCTTGTAGTGCTTAGCTAGTCTTATAAATTTTTCAGTCTTTCTAGGCTTTCTAGACCTTTTAGGCGTTTTAGGATTCCTAGGCTTTTTAGTGCTTCTAAGTCCCTCTCTACCTAAAATCCCATATTTTCAGCCCCCTCTACCCAACTATGCATCGCGACTGCTCCAAAACCAACCCACCCGAAAACAGCCCAAGCCATTGCCTCGAACACATGCACCGTACTGAAACCCGCCTGGCTCGAGAGATGTAACACGGATGACCTGATTCAGCCGTGGACGGATTCTGAAGTATTCCACGTCGTCGATGGAGGATTCGAGATTCCTAATTGATTCTGATTGTATCCTGTATTTTTGCCTACTTGATTTTATGCACTTTTTTTGGTCCCAGTTTTATCCCAGTTACTACTGCCTCAATTCCGTTGTGATTCCTGTATATTATCGCATCTCACTATCTTCACTTATCCCTTCTCTCCTATCTTCCTTTTCCTCACAACTCCAATTTGTCTTATTATATAACTGTATGTGTCAAAAAGAGGATGAATGAATGTTTATGATTATTGGGTCGTAAATTGTCCTAGAGGGTCTTGTCTTCTCGCGCATTCGTGATGGTGACATAGGGGGATAAGAAGGAGGTGAGAAGATTTTATCAAGGATTTGGGGTTTTACAATATTCAGATGGATTTTTTTTTCGGGTTTCGAACATTGAGGAGTTTTATTAGGGCGGTAAAAATATGAGAATCCGTGCTCTAGCGCACTGGTCAAATGGAAGAGAAAATTGCACGGTTTTTTTTGTAAAAACTCTTCCATTTGACCAAATGCACGGGGAATGCAGTGGAGTATGGATTTTCAAGATTCTGGGTGTCGTTCTATTACAGTTTTTACGATAACTAATCTGCCATCTGTATATGACTCTTAACAACCACCGAGATCGCATTGCTAATCAACTCACTGCCTTTCTTGTCAGATGAGATGAGACAAGGTAACAGAAGAAACCACTGAACTATTCAATTCAGAAGTTGAATTCCAAAATTGACTCGAAAGTCGAAAATAATTAAAATGAATCAACATTTTCATAGCCTCTCAGAAATAATCAAAAAAATTTTTTTTTGAGTTTTCATCACAGAGCGCCTAAGCCTAAGCCAAAGCGACCAGCTCAAGCGAGACTACTAGTAGTGGGGCAGCAGCCGACATCTCACGGGTTCCGCCGTCCACTATACTTTACGTGTGCAATGCCCCGCCCACTTTTTCAGAGGAGAAGCTTACTAGGGCGTGTTTTTAATCGGACGTGGAGTTATGGGACGAGACCTATATCATTAGAAAGCTAAAATTTTGCTGATTCCAAATATATAAAATTCATCTGCCTATTTTACCTGTGGGCGGAGAAAATTCGGTTTCAAGCCACTTTTAGGCTTAAAAAAGAAGTGAAAAATGACATGGAAATAAAATAAACTAAACGTTTCACAATTTAGTACTGGGATCGTAAAGTCTAACCCAAATTTTTTCATAAAATCTAACTGAAATACATGGGAATTGTTTATAATTTTGAAATGTAAAATTTTTGGGCAACAAAATGGAAAATCAGCCATCGTTAGAGTGCGGATTTCTTCTCAATTTTTGCAAATGTTTTGTCTCCCTCGATTGGGATCGTGTATAGAATAGTGGTTTTAGAACAGCAATACAAACGTTATCCCACATCAGAGAACCGATTTTTAGTCATGTTGATGATTCTTCTGAACCTCAGTTGGAACAGTAGAAAAGTGGTCAAATCTTGACTTAGATGATGTTTCATGATAGAAGAACAAGCTCAACTGGGGTTTCTGAATACGTCGAATGCGATAAAATTGCAAAATTCGAAAATAGCCATCCCATCACTGATAATAGTACGCTAATCAGCCTCTACCGTAACCCAGTCTTTAGCTCATATGTCATCCAAATATGTATCGCTTTTGAGCTTTTTTGAGCAGTAATGTCTTCAAATTATTGCCGATCCCTCATCGTTTCCCCATTTTTCGATTCCGATTTCTTGCCCCGAGTGTTGTGTCATACTCCTCCATCTCCCCTTGCTGCCCTGGAATTCTTTGGAGACATCTCTTCGTCATCATGCGACACACAACAGAGACTCTTTCCATTTCTCTCAAACACAAAAATACCAAACAGCAGCAGTAGCCAGTAGCATTCTATGCTGAAGAGGAAGAAGAAGACACCGATCAATTTTCGACACGACGACGACGAAGACATAGACACACAACTGACACTCAAACTACCACCAGGGGGTGGGGAGGAGGAGGCAGAGAGGGTTACGGTAAGTTTTTGAAGGAGAGAGAAAGAGGAAGGGGGAAATTTCTAGAGAACGGTTGAACACAGTGATATAAAGCATACACTAAAGGAGGAGGTGGGAAGAAACATTGTCACTTTTCTTGTGATAAGCTGAAGTTTTATTTTTCCCTGGTTCCCATTTTCCATCGATTTTTATTCTGTCCCCGTTTTTATGAGTATAAGAAACCATAAATCTGATAGTGAGCCTTGAGTAGTCTGTGTGATACTTGAATCAATAATTGTTTAAGGTTTCCTCCTTGAATAGCCTTTGATAATCGATTTTTCTATGATGACAATTTGAGGATAAGTTTGAGGCAGAATCAATACTTTGTGCTATCTGAACAGCTCTGATTCTTAATTATCTTAAACATGAGCAATCAACAGTTTATGTTGTCTCTGAGAATCCGTAGATTGCCTTTGGAATCAACATGAATGTCTTCAGATCCTGAACACCTAGCTTTTATTATTCTTGATATTTTTTGAGTTTTATAGCAAGCATTGTTTCGTGAAGTCATCAAACCTTTTTAGTTCAACGAATACGCCTTTTCGTCGTTTGTTGTGAATTTGAAATTCACCTTCAAACTTTTATTTTGTTCTGGAAACTCTATAGATATTTAACAAAATTGATTATGACGGATATCAGTTCTATAAATTTTTCTTTTAGAGGTTTTTGTGCCATCAATTCAGTTGTTCAGTTTTTTGATGTCAAACGACTCATTGCTTCTGATAGACCAGAACTTCCTGGGTTCTGGAATTGCAAGTTTTCATAATTCTGTAAACACTGTTTTTTGAAATCTGAAGTTTTCCTAGAGCTTTTGGTTTACCGTTGTTTCCAGTTGTGATTGTCGAAGATGGCCAAATTCTGCAGTAAATGAAGTTTCCATGATTTGTAGTTTCTGCAAACTTGATAACTCTTGACAATTTGAAAATGCTAAAGTTGCTGCTGAACAATTCATTTTTTGTCATCTAAAGATATTGACCTGAGCCAGAAGGAGTGGCCTAACTTGTCAGAGTTGGGATGGAAATTTAAATGAAAATTCGGGCAAGGAATATAGGGATCCAATTTCAAATGTTTTCCGTGCATTGTCAGAGTAGAATGTGTAAGATTAGTTATGAAAAGATAATTGTGAACAATTTACTGAAAATGTCAATTGAATCTTTCAGCTCAATAGGTAGAGGAACATTGAGTCTGTTGATATTTTACTTTCCCGTTTTCCGTTCAAATGAATCCATTTTCCAACAAAGGGAGAAAATTGTGGACGAATTTCAAAAGGAATTTAAGCTATCAAAAAGCTTCTGAACTGAAAATTACAGTGAATAATCAAAACCCAAAATTCTGTCTGTGAACATTCAGACTTGCTAAATTTCGAGCAGATCCGATCGGAATGATGCCTAAAATTTAGGAAAACTTAAAAATACACAACAAACTACTTACGATTTTACCAAAAACTAACGAAAATTTTGTCCAAACTTTGTCCATAGATCGAGTTATAAAAAATCTGTTTTCAAAAATCCGGACTTCCGGTGACATGTATGAGAGACTTATCAAAACTCTCAAAGTAAACCAAAAAATCAAATCCTCCCAAACCACCTCTTCCATCTTCCAAAACTCTTGTCCGAGACTGCAGTAAACTTTGTTGTCTTACTATTTGACACCTTGCAGATTTATGGACGTCGCCTCGAGTAAGCTCTCCACTTTTACACACTTTTTTGACACTTTTTGTCAAATGTCAATCCTGCGAGAAAGTAGGATGGAAGTCATAATTCATGTGTCTTGCCACTTCTGGGTTAGGAAGACCACTGGAGACAAAAAAGTGTGACATACGGAAAAAGAACCTTTTTTGGAGAAGTGAAGGAGATTTATTACCTAGAGAGAAGTTTTTCGAGGACTGAGAAAAGTTCGAACTGCGCATATTCGAGCCTAAGCCTAAATGTCTAATATTCAAAATTCAAATACTATATCGACATCGTTTCAACCGAAGCTCCGCCCCTTTTCATCTCTCATTGGCCCACGCGCCCATCTCTTCTTTCCGCTGTGTTGTCTTCTTGTTTTCTTCTTCTTCTTCCCTTTCAAAATAAAGACTACCGTATTCCCCACAGAGCATTAGCAACAAATCATCGGCAAGATTAAAGATACTGGGTGGTGTGCTCTCATTAGTATCCTTCCTGTCTCCTTTCTGACCCCCACAAGACTATATTAATTGTTTTACAGTTGATAGCGGTCTTGGCGAAAAAGAAGCCGACACGAAGAGACTAATTGCTTTTTTGCGGGGGGAACAGAAAAAGAGGTCAGATGTGGACCAACAGGGTGGATTAGTAGGGGATAGTAGGGTGTAAACATTGATCGAAGATGTGATAGGATTTGTGTTGGTAGTGACAGCGGGTTCGTGGCAGACTTAGGGGGTTAGGAGGAGTTAGCGAGAACTGGGTGGGAGGAAGGAAAAGTTTGGGTTCTGTAGTTTTGCAATGTGCACAGACAGGAGTTTGACATTTAGACTTTTCCTAGCTTATTTGCTAAATTAGATCAGTTTGGCCAGTTTGTTTCCAGCCTGAACTCGGCGATCAGTGAACTGATTTTGACGAAAGTCACACGAATCAATTGGGATTTTTTGAACAATTAAGATTATCGCAAACTCAATGTTTTGAAAAATATCATTTCTTGGCCGTGTAGACTCTAGACTGCTACATAATTCATACTGTATTCATACTGTAACAGCCTTTTCATAAGAACTGAGAAATCGAACCTGGTGTTTCAGGATTCTACAGTTAACCAAACAAGTTTTATTGATGGGTTTCTCAGATCCTTGAGTTAACTTTTTTTTTTGAGAATTCGATCCTCGGCAATGCGAACCAAAAGAGTTTGAGATCTGCAACCCAAAATGACCAAAAAAAAAACCAAATGTTCAGCTATCTCAAGCCATCGAAGGCCCAGCCAACACTAATATAGTGCAATTTTTAGATTCTATATCTCACCTTCAGTTTTAAGGCAATTTTTGACAATATGGTTTTTATGTCGATAAACAACTTGCAATCATATTAGCGCTATTCCTCAAGGGGAAACGGGCTCCATCGCCAACTTGGCTGAAATTTGAATTTTTAGCTTTCCCGCCGTTTTGAAAACAAAAAAACATGTTTCGGTGGGTGCGTGGACAATTCGACAGCTGCCCGAGTTGTCCACGAGGAGTCCAAGCACCCACCAAAACATGTTTCGCTGTTTTCAAAACGGCGGGAAAGCTGAAAATTCAAATTTCAGCCAAGTTGTCGATGGAGCGCGTTTCCCCTTGGGCAATATCGCTAATATTGATTGTAAATAGTGTTTTTACTGGGATAACTTCAGTCAAAGCTCCTATAAGTTTTAGTCAGAACTCAGTCTTGGAACATGTATTATGTAATTTCCTATATGTTTCTGATCTCAGTAGAAACTAAACCGTCTAGGATCTCCTACAAACTGAGATATGAGCCCTCGATAATACACCAAATTAGTAGTTAATAAGACTTTGATGGCTGATAAATCGGCTCATGTAAATATTTTGCTAACTCGTCTTGCAGGTCTAAAAAATCTCTTGATCAATATTGCCTCCAGTTCTCAAAAGTTCAACTCAAGGTGCTCGGGAGTTTCATAGTTTGCTTGGAAACATAAAATAAGTCTTAAATTTTGGTCTCTTCAATTGACGTTTTTCGGAGAAGCATCTGACGTTTTAGTTTGAGTTCTTCACGAACGTTGTGTATCGCGTCATGGTACATTTGATTACAGTAGGTTTTAATAAAAGTTTACAATGCACGCGACGCAATACGCGTCGCGTCTCAAAATTTCCATTAGCTCTCACAAGTTGATTACTTCCGAATGTGCCGATACAGTCGTCGTCATCCTCGTATTATACTTGACTGCTCGGAACCTTTCAAATCAATGTTTTTTTTATTATGGAAGCAATGCAAATTACAACTCGACGACACGAAGTAATACATTTTCAAAAAAAGGAACATAACATGAAAAAGCGTAAAAAAAAGAAGAAGAGAACGAGAAGGATGGGGGAATTGTTTGAAATGGAAGATCACAATTTGTTGTTTTTTTTCGGATTTTCATAAGATTTTAGGTACCTTGTCAACGACAAAAAGTTTACTCTGTTTAGGTTAGCTCGATTTTTAAAGAGAACAAAAAACCCTGATTTTTCAAAAAGATTTTAGCGGTGGTTACAGGTATGATAAAGCTGTGAAAAGTAGAGGAGAAAAGTGAGGGAAATGAGAAACAATGAGAGGAAATAAAGCGAAATTTGGGGGAAACATGAGAAAAATGGAGGAGAAGAAGAAATGTGTGATATCGTGCATGCTGATGATAATGATCGAAGAGAAAATATAATCCAAAAAATTAGAAAAAGCTAAGAATGGTCTAGAATTGGTTGAAAAGTGGGAAACGGAAAGGACCGAAGGGCAAGTTGGCACCGAAAGGCATCATTGGAGGCGTCATGGGCTTGTCCTGAAATAGGGATGGGTTGGAGAAAACGTTAGAAGTTCAGAATCTCAGTTTTTTTCAAAATTTCACAATTGTACATACTTGACCAAAATCGGCCCAGCTGGCCGGGCCGATGAAAAATTTTGCCGGCCCGGCCCGGTCGGCCCGGGTGAGGAAAATTTGAGCTAGAAATGTTTTTTCAGAATCTACTTCAAAAAATGACTATGGAAAATTTTTGCTCAGAAAAACCGGGCCGGGCCGGGCCGGGCCGGTAGAAAAGTCCTCTACCGGCCCGGCCCGCGACAAGTATGCGATTGTAGAATCAAAGAACTTAAGGATCTGGCGATGCATCAGAATCCAAAACAACGACTTTCTGATTTTTTGAAAAGTCATAAAAAATCACCTTATTCTCCTTCTTGTGCTTCATCCTTCGGTTTTGGAACCAAATTTTAACCTGGAAAAATTCAAATTATTTTTCAACATGAGCTTTTTTACAGTTTTAACTCTGCTGTCATTTCAGTTTAAAGGCGCATAAAGCACAAAAAAACGAAAACTACTGCATGCGGCTTTATCTTTACTAATAACAATCACCAATTCTGTCTGTATGAGTGTTTGTCGCTCATCATATCTCGACAACCAGTGGACCGATTTGGATGAAAGTTTTACAGATCGGCAGGAAATTTGTCGGAGATAATGCCCGTACTTTTCTTTTCTCGAAAATATCAACTTCGAAATTTTCGATTTTTTGCCCTCTTTTCACTGTGGGCCCTTCGGGTGTGTGTGAAGAAACAAGTAAGCGGATGCCAGGAGGTTGGAGTCCCCGGAGGGGACGAAAACCGCCTGGTTGAAAACAGACGACGAAATTGTTGAATGTTTCAATTTTGAAGGGCCAAATATTATTGTAATTCATGCAAATTTCAAAAACCCACTCACCTGCCGCTCAGTGAGCATCAGCGAGTGTGCCACCTCAATCCTCCGCTTCCGTGTCAAATACTTGTGCGTGTGGAATTCCTTCTCGAGCTCTAGCACCTGATTCCGGGTGTACGCCGTCCTCTGACGCTTCTCGCCACGGGAACCACCTGGAAAAAATATATAGGATACTGTACCTCTTGAGGATTACGGGCAGGTGGCAAGCGCGCTTTATAGAAGTTTTCAAAATCATGAAATACAACATCACAAAATCCCCTATTTTCCATATAATAGGATATCTACATATAACAGATCTTCTTCTGTCTATTCTACCAGTGTCAGCCATAAATCAGAATTTTGGGAGGATATATCTCAGAGACATGCGCGAGACCTCCCTCCTTTCTTCTGGGGTCATCGTTTTCACACTTGTCACTCCTTTTCTCCAAACACTTTAGGGTCGAGAAGTCTCCTCTCCTCCAAGAGATGGCCATCATAATATACAATTGGCCCAAGAAGTTGTAAAGATTGCCTCTTGAATCGAGGAAGGAGGAGGAGAAGGAGGAAAAGATGATGACAGTTTTTGTTGGGATTGAGCAATTTATTGCTAAGGGAGGGGTGTCAAAATATTGTGACGATCGGAGGGTAACAAAACAACTGGGGTGGGAGTGGAAATGAGCCCAAGCCACCGTCTGTTCACTATTACAGTACTCTTGGGAGGAGGGTGAAGAGGAAGGAGCAAAAATAATGGGCGTATGTCTGTGTGTCAGTGGTGTCTGGATGTCCACAGATTTTGAGAAATAGAGAATTGAGCGTTCAAAATTGTTATTCTACAGTACCGGACAAAAATATATGAACTTTTGGTGTTTTCAGTTGGAAAACGTCAACTTTGAGGGTCTGGGAAAGGATGTTAAATTTGATCGTTTGATTTGAAACTTTTTGGGTGTATACATCCACTCTAGAACTCTATTTTTTTAGTTGACACCTTTTTTGTATTGCCCCACTTTAAAGGGACACACCATCTTTAGAAGAGGTTGTACAAAAAAGTTGTCAACTACAAATATAGAGTTCTAGAGTTGATGTATACACCCAAAAAGTTTCAAATCAAACGATCAAGTTTAACATCCTTTCCCAGACCCCCAAAGTTGACGTTTTCCAACTGAAAACACCAAAAGTTCTTATCTTCTTGTCCGGTACTGTAGGAGGTCCTGAAGGGCCCCTTCTATGGATCCAACAATATCCAAATTTGAAATTTCCCAAATTCAGATGCCGAGTTTTTCATAGCTTTCTCATTTTCCCTTTTCTTATCTGTATAGATTCCAAGGTGTCTAAACCCTTTTGGTTTCCAACTCCCAAAACCTCTTGAAAATCTTCAAAAAAAACCAGGTCCCCCAGATACCACAAAAGCCCTAAATCTCGACACCCCACTAACCAATCGCCCTCCCTCTCAATGTGTGTTTCTGCTATTAAATTCATTTCAACGTTCTCTCCCTCTTCATGTCTCAAAACATAATGGATGTTGTGCTAAACCTTCTAGAGAGACAGACCGCCCGTCTCTCTCCCGTGCCCCGGACGGGCGCAGCGCCATATGGTCGACATGGGAAAAATGGAAAAAGAATAAGAAGAAGAATAAGAAAAGAGGGGACAATGTTGCTGAGAAGGGGGGGGGGGTACACTCAAGACACCTGTGTTGGGTTCGGACGAAACGGACAGCTTGTCCCTCATTTTGAGACACGCGTGAGACTTTAATATCTCGGGAAAACCACAAAACCGATTTGGAATTGGAAGGATTTAGATTTGAGGATTTGTAATTATTCTGTCTCTCAAACGAAGAATCAGAAAAGTGTCAAGAAAAAGGACTGAAATGAAGATGGAGGCTCGTCTAGAATAGAGTGGAAAAAAGATGTTCAGAATTCGGCGATAGGAATTTTAGGCAAAATCTCGTCAAAATGGTTTTGAGATTCTCAGAATATCGATGATTGGAAATTTCAAGATATTGGAGCTTCTATAAGCTCTAAATCTAGAAAAGTCTCAGAATCACGAATATTTCAAAGTCGCGAATCTCTCCATTTTGATGGAAATTCTATCAGAAACCATAGTTATTACAGTTCAAATTTTCTAGAACTCCTGATTTTAGGATTCCCAAATATATGAGAACTTTTGGTGCAACATCGAAATCCTAGCAACACAAAGCTCAACTCTTTTTTTTTTTTGAAAATTAAGGATCCCCATTAGTTCATTAGCCCCTTCAGAAGCTGTTAATCATCCAAATCCCCATGTTCCCCCTCTCCCTCATCCCAGTCACCCCACAAATAATCATCATCAATCACAACAAAAGTGTCATCCTCATTTCTAGTCTCTCTTCGGGATAGGAGCCGATAAAAGAAGCCGCAAGAAACCAAAAGATACATAGTGCAACAGGTCCCCTCCCCAGTATCATCAGTAGACTAGATGCAAGGTGCACATATCACAACTGCTGTCAATAAGAAGAAGGGCCGCCCGGTCAGCGGGAGTCTAAATACTTTGACAAGTTGCTCTTGGAGAATAGTGATGGTCTAGGAGAGATTAGTGTAATGGGTGGCAAGGTGGCGGGAATCAGGGCTTAAGAAAAATAGACTGGCAGTAGAAAAATGTCTTGTTTGTTGCCAGACGACTGGACCAGGAGCTGTGTATAGCAATCATCAACTTTTGAAGAAAAAAATGATTTTTTCCCAGCACCACATTAAAATCAAACGTAAGTCTGGCGCAAGTTTTCTCATGAAGGTTATCAAAAGAAGCTTGGGCGTTATGAAGGTTGACAATGTCAAAGATAAGAAGGCTTGGTCGAGTTTTAAAGTGAAGCCAGTGATCTGGTAACGGTGCAAATCTAATAACACCAAACATCCTCATGACGCACCTTCGACACTCCAGGGAACACGAAACCGAATATTTCCGAATTCATTGATTTTTTATAATGATTTTCGGATAGTGCCAACTAGCTAAATGCAATACTGCTTGTATTTTTGAAATTTTGAAACAAAATCTGCATGAAATTTCCTATCGATGTGTATAGTTTTGACCAAAATTGAATTGCGGACATCTGAGCTATCATAGAGCGAACATCGAAACTTTTCTCTCGAGATCTCAAGACCCGAGAATTTGCCTGCTGCACCCTTGACGTTTTTTCATGTTGTCATTTTTCATTTCCCCCCTTCTTCCTTTCATCATCCCCAATTTATCTCCTTCACACCCATTCGCGCCTTCGGCGCATGCATGCCCATGTGTGTATGTATAATAAAAATCAACACAGTTTTGACTAAAAAGGGTGTGATGATGATCTGTTGGCTGGATAACACCAGAGGCATGCCCGTCTGCACGATCAGGCGGGAACATAAAAGAGACCAGTCGACGTCGCCGGCGGAGACCGTATCTTTTCTGTTCGCGCTTAGGAGGCAAGGAGAAGATTACGGTAGGGCGTGGAGTATCTCTGGTAGGGGAGAAGAAATGATCAGCTGTGTTATTGTTGTCATGAAACATATGGTTTTTTCTTCTCATAAGTTTTTCTTGTTCAGTTTGATCGATTTGACGAAAAATGATGTATGTACAGCATTAGGATTGGGGGTAGATAGGGTTGAACCTCCAAACATTTTTCTCGTGGTTTTGATATTTAGCAGAGTCTTACTATTAGAACAGTATGCCTTAATTTTTGCAGAAAACATCTGATCAGCACCGCTCCTTTCCTGTGAGCCTGTCTTACTAGGCAATACAGTATCGGAGAAAAATCTATGAACTTCTAGCGTTTTCAGTTGAAAAATTTTAACTTTGGGCGTCTGGGAAACGATGTTAAGCTAGATAGTTTGATTTGAAACTTTTTGGGTAAATACATCAACTCTAGAACTCTATTTTTGTAGTTGACAACTTTTTTGTGCGAACTCGTCTAGAAATGATATTGCTCGTGAAATGCAGAAGACACAAAATCGGTGAAAATTGCACTGAAAATACGGAAATTTAGCATCGCCCCACTTTAAAGGGACACACCATCCTTACAAGAGGTCGTACAAAAAAGGTGTCAACTACAAAAATAGAGTTCTAGAGTAGATGTATACACCCAAAAAATTTCAGATCAACCGGTAAAGTTTAACATTCTTTCCTAGACCCCTAAAGTTGATGTTTTTCAACTGAAAACTCCAAAAGTTCATAGATTATTGGCCGGTACTGTAGTTGAAATTGTATGCTTTAGTTTCGACATCCCCGAACTAGAGTATTCCCTTGTTCGTTAAGCATTACCTTTGGCCGAAAGTGTTTACAAACCATCACTAAACCTAAAATACAGTTAATTTTCCCTACAGTAGTCCGCATTTGAAAATCGCTCAAAATCCGACAGCGTTGACCCCTGATCTTCCATCTGATACCCCCTTCATGTCTCAGTTTTCCATCACAAATCTATTCCTCTAGAAAACACAAGTGATGTCTTCTGTGATGGTGGTGTTGTCTCAATGCCTATTGGGGTCCTTCTTCCAATCCAAAAGTGAGTGGCGGGGGTCTTGACACGAAAGATAAATGGGCTCGCGACATGCCATCTCTCTTTCTTTTTCTCTTTTGGCTCCGATAGCTCCATTCTTGGTAGTGGCAGCGCCAGAGTCAACCACTTTCACGTCAAGACGAGTGGCGTATGCTTCATGTCAAAATGATTGGGGCTGTTGTGGGAAGATGGAGGGTACTGTAGTTTCCGTTTGGGCGCTGGGGTCGGGGGCAGTGCCCAGATCGGAAAACATAAAGGAAGAAATTACCCAAATTTGGAGCTATTGGGGGTTGTGGGACTTACTATTAGAGAAAGAAGGACGGCAGATTTTTAAAAGAGACTACAAAAAACGATTTTACCACCAAAAAGTGCAATAGAGCGCCCTTACCCTTTAAATTCAAAAATTTTTTATCACTAACCTGTTGTCGAGTGTACTCGAGTCATCCATGGATACACTGCTCCATTCGAATTCTTGTCCATATCATCCTCGTCTCCACTCAGTCCACCCTTCTTATCCTCATCCTTATCATCATCATCGTCCCCGTCAAGAGGCTTCCAGTCATGATGGCCACTGGTCACAGAAGTGTTGTAGCAGAGAGACTGAAAGTTGAGAGGGATTGTCAATGGGGCGAAGTTGCATAGTTTTGACAGTGGACAGTATATGAGGGAAGGGGAAAAAGTTACTGAGATTGTAAGAGATCCAAACATTCCCTTGGAAAAAGTTTGGGCAACTTTTAAAAGATTTTCTTTTGAAGGAGCATTTCTGTGTCTGCGTGCCAGTATGTTTGGCTGCGGACATGACATCAGATTTGGCGCCAAGCGACTTCGAATTGGTATTTTAGACAGCAAGAAGCAAAAATGGAGCAACCATCTACAAAAATTTAAACTGAGAAAAAGAAAAGTTTGCCGTTGTTCCTTGTTTAAAGAAGCAGAATGAATTAAAAAAATCAGAGCTGTAGTTTACGGAAAAAGCAGTTGATGTCAAAATTGGAAGTCGGTAGCTGAACTCAAAATCAGATTCTTTGTTCAAAATTTACAAGTTTTGAAGCCTTCTAATGTTAAGTTCCAAAAATTCGTGACAATCCGTTCCAGAAAGTCTTTTAATTAACTTTCATACCAGTTGGTAACCCGGTTTAAAGGCGCATACCGCCTTGGTAACGAAATTGTCCAGAGTTACTGTAGTCGTGACAAGACCAACGTAAGAACCTCTCAGTAAAAATAGCAATCGAAAATTCTAGAAATCAATAAGTTCTAAAGTTGAGAATCTCAAAGGAAACTGGAGCGAAACGAAAGATTGTGAGCCAATGGCTCTTCTGGGGTCCATCCTTTGCCTCTCCTGTGTCCTCTGGTTTCTTTTTCCCGAAACAAGAGACAGACAGCCGGGACAATTAATCTTGAAACTCTTCCTTCCCGTCTCTTCCTTCTCTTCTCCATCTCTTTTCATTCCCAACTACACTTCTATCGTTTCTGGTTCGAGACAGAAGGACAGAAAGAAGGCTTTTCAACTTTTTCAAAACTGAACGTCATTATTATACTTTTTAGATTGGTGGTAAAACTGGTTTTTGTTGGGGGTGTCAGATTTAGGGAGATTTTGACTAATGGGTTGTAGAGCTAGAAGAGTTTAGACACATCTAGGTAAAGCTAAAGGTGAAGAAGATAACTAATTTGAGGGCAAAATTTTCATACTACTTTTGGGAGAGCTGTGATTTACACTTTGCTAGCTAGACGGACAAATTCTAGAGATACATGGCCAACAAAAACCAGGAGATTTTTTGAAAATGCCTGAATATCAGCTGAGTGGTTTCCCAACCGATTTTTTTCTTATACAGGTAAGAATCTTATGAAACCATCAGTTTGGAAGTTTTGAAGTTTTGAAATTTTCCCGCTTTCCAAAGTTTTTGATTTCCGAGAATTTCAAGTTTCAAGTCCTAATGCTATCAAACTTCTAGAATCCTTTAATACCATAGCCTCTTCAGAATCGATGAAGTTTTCGACTTCCGAGACTCACGAATTCCTGAATTCTACGTTTCTAGAAAAGTTAGAAACTAGCAACTGCTCAGAATTTTCAGGATTCTACGCTTCTCGATCTTGAAACCCTAAAACTTCCGAAATTCCAACTTTTCCCCAAACTTCTGACACCCAATTAATCTCAATCTGATCATCTCCTTTCCCATTTCTAAACGATCTCTATCAAAATTTCGCAACTCCTTCTTCTCTCATTAATTTTCATTTCATTTCCTTCTAATCTTCCCGCCCCTTTTTCTAAATTTCCTATCGTACTCCAATATGCCTTCCGCCACCGCCACCGAGGCAAGAAGAGACGTGACAACAAAAAAGATGGAGAGGAGTGAAAAAATGAAAAATGAGAGAATCTTCCCCCTCTCTTTTTTTCTCCCTCAACTCATCATTCATTTAGTTCCAGAAGAAAAGAGAGAAGGTGTGAAAATCGATTGATCACCTGGGGGGGAGGTGGTGGTCGAAAAGGGTTTGGCGCGCAAAAAACGATGAAGGCGGGAAATTGAAAAAAAGTTTGAAATCTTTTGAGATTCAAGTAGGTGATAAGGCAATAGTAATGGTTTCGCCCTAAAAACAAGAAGAGGTTCCAATATTATAAAAGATTTTTAGCACGTTAAAGCACGCCTTAGAAGTTTTCAGGGCCCATACTGGGAAATTGAGAAATTATAAGCCTTTAGGGTCTAAAACTAGTCTAGAACACCAAAATTCAGCCCAAAACTTGGACAGTGTGGCCTAAATGTCCTAGGCTTACAAAATTAAAAATTTTCAAAGTTTCGGGCTAGATATCAGACAGGGTTTAGGCTCAAATCTGGGGAAAGTATCATTTTTTTTGGTACAAAAATTTTTGATAGTTTTTTACAGTTAATGATTTTAAATGAATGTAAACCTGAGTAGAAAATTAAAATAGTCAGTTTTTTTACTTTGACTTTGGAAGCGTCAAAATTTGTAAAATACCCTATTTCAAAATTGAGATCGATTGGAAATTTTGAATTGGAAAAAAACTTGTTCACTCCAAAAAACCACTCTTCACAGATTAGAATCTTACAAGTTACTTTATTTGGGTTGTTTCCGGCCAATTTTTCAAAAAAGAACCGAGAAAAAAATTCCGATGCCAAAATCAATATTCCAACTTTCTGAGCTACTGTCAATTTTCTTGCTACAAAAGCTAAATTAAACGTTCATCTCTAACACCAATGCCAATGCCCCCGAGTCCATATTTCCAAACTTCAGAATGTTTGAATCCCAATTTTCTCATTTTCAGAACTAACCTGATCCCCCAAAATCGGGTACTGTGGTCCTCCCAACCCTTGACTCGAAAAATACTGAGCAATCTGAGATGAGCTCGTCGGATCGTAGTAGCTTCCGAATGCAAGAGCCGTCGCTGGATCGTAGATCGTCGCCAATTCAGAAGACGATGGCAGTGGTCCAATAGAAGACGTCGATGACGCCGAAGAGCTGGAAGAGCTAGAAGAGCTTGATGAGCTCGAAGAAGACTCCTGAGCAACGGCGTCTGCCGTAGAAGGCGATGATGAGGATGTGGTCATCTGGAAAAAAAGGAGGGGGTGAAAGTGATTGATAAGAAATTTGATTTGAGAGAGAGATGGGACAGAGAGATGAAAAGATGATGGGAGGGGAAGTGGTGATATAATAAATGAGGACGAGCGCGAGAGAGGCTGCCGGGGGTGAACATTTGTTAAAAATGTGACGTCTAGCACCCCGTCGTCTCTCTCTGAAGGGCGCTACCGTGGGGACCCCCACGGGACTCCGCCCACTTTTTTCATTGGCTAAGGGGCGGGACGCTAGGAGAGAGGGGAAGCCTTGAAGTAGAAAGGGGAGTTTATAAAAGGGATTCGTGACTTTAATGAGACCTATAGACCTATAGGTAAAGGGGAAGGGTTACCTGTAATTACCTAGATCTAGGGATCCTTATCAAAGCAAAAGTTTCCAAATTTCGATCCGGTTTCTCTTGTAGGTAGTCAAAAAAGATAGAGCAACTGAGAGTGATGGTGATAAATAGGAGGGGAGCAGCCAGCGAGCACACTTGAGCAATCTGTGTGTGAGTGATTGTTATGTTCGGCGAAGAGAGAGAGAGAAGGAGTGTTCCTCACAATGGGTGGTCATGGATTATTAGGAGAGAGGTTTTTCGTGAAGGAACTGGAGTAGCGGAAGACAGTGTTTACCTAGATGAGGGGGAGTTTAAGGGTATGATATTGGGAGTTGCATGTGAGTTGATAATTAGAGGTAAATAAGAGGGGGGAGGGGGCTTAGATGAGTCATGGAGTTACATAAGCTGTTGTCATGGAGTTTCGGATCTAGATGAGCCGAACTAATAAATCTTAATGAACCTTAGAGGGTCATGAGACCGAAATTCCAGATCAGCGAAGTTCATGAAAATCAGGCACTCGTATTGCGACTGATATGATTCCAGTTTTACCAATTATTTCGCCAAAAAATGGCTCCTAGATGATGCTATCAGCACATGAGCTCAGCTAGCTTCTTTATGTGGCTCTGGGTTGTCTCAGAAATGTGCGAAAAAAGCTGAACAGAGTGAATGACTTTGATACAGTTACGTGGTACCACCGTACCGGAGTGACCTATGGGAGAGCTTGCGAAAAATGGCTGTACAGGGTTAGGACCGCTTAGGAAATTTCAGGATTTAAAAAATAAGGATCATTTTTGAAACCTCTGCAACAAAGCTTTTGGTTCAGTTGAAAATTTGTTGAATGGCTGGACTGGCTGAAACGATTCGCGACTTTCATGGGGTAGCGTGATGGTCATGAAACTGGAATTGAGCTTTATCTTGTGGACACTTTTTGTGTTGAACTCGATTAGGTCACATTACAATCACAGTGCCCGGAAATTCCCGGAAATGTGTATGTCTAAAGTTGCAGCCGAGTATAGCCGCACGTAAGATAAAACCAATGAATTGGTTCTGCTAATGATAATCAACGTCAAAGGTGAGGAAACTATCCGAAATATTGTCGGGTCGCCGAGATTAGCTACAAAGGCAACGTCAAAAATTCATCCTCTTACTGTTTGCATAAAAGCAGCAATTTCAGATAGTCGTTTGCTTCCCAAAGGCAAGACAGGGAATACTCAATTTTTTCCCACTTTGGCACGATTTGGTAGGCGCTGGTGTGCTAGTTGCCCAATGTTTGCTCCTGACAGTCAGAAAATCAACCCAACGGACACCTGGCGTCAGAAATGATGTCAAGAACGCAGCAAAAACTACTGGTATGCTTATGCAAAAATACACACACTTGCTCCAGAAAACACTCCGAATGAACTGTTGCATAATATTTCAGAAATCTAGTCTAAAAATCGAAAGGTTCAAAAATATAAAGCCACGTCTCTAAAGCAGAATGAAAATGATGACTAACCCTTCAAAAGATAAAATTAAATATTTTCAGATTTCAGGTCTTCACATTCTAGAAATTTTAAAATAGAAGCATCACTAAACCAGTTCAGGACTTACTAACATTCTAGTACAGAAAACTTCTTAACTCGAACTTTTTCAGAATTCAGGTTATCCAGCTAGCTGAATTTCTGGAAGTCTCCGATTCTAGCTCTCCAAAAAAGTAGAACACATACCAGTGCAGATCCCGAACTTCTCAATGCTCACAACTTCATGATCTTAGGAACTGAACGAATATCATCAATCTAGTGTTGGCGGCGAAACCTAATAAAACATGAGAAATGAGGGGTGAAAGGGGGGCACCAAATTTGTTGGCCCTCTTCTCTTCATCGGAATCTCCTCCTCCTTCTTGTTGTCTCCTCCCCCCACCAACAACCACTTCATGTCTTCTAATCCGGGCGGCGCACAATAGAAAAAGAGAAAAATACACGTGTGAAGGGTGGAGCATGGGCATCCCTTTACTTCTCACTTGGTGGCTGGAGGGGCGGAGCTCTACGGCGGCGAAACATCAAAGGGACCCTGCTCTCGTGGGCTCTCGCCTTCTCAATTCATCACTGACAAGAGAGAGAAAGGAGCAATGCTTCTTTCTCTTGTGAAGATGGACATGGGGTGAGAACGACAGGTACCGTAAGCTTTTGGAGAAGAGAGAGTTGGCACATGAATGAATTTCGGCTTTTAAGTTTGCCGCGCGAACCCATCTTTTTCCCATTGGGGTAAAGAAGAAGAAGAAGAAGTTGTCAAGTGGAACCGATTTAGTTTTAGGAACTCTGATTTTGGAAAGATACATACAAGATGGAATGGAAAGAATGCATATGGGATGGAAGAAGCCAGAAATAGAAAGGGAGAAAAAAATGAAGCTGGTAGACTTGGAATAGGATCAAAGAATCATGAAATCTTGGAACTATAGGGTTCAGGAGTTCGTGGGTGATTAAATGAAGTAGTAGAAAATGAAGTTCTCAATAATTCAAAGATTTATTAAGTTCTGAAAAATCTCTGATCTACAATTTTTGATATTTTATTGTGAACATCTTGAACTGTTCAAGATTCCAATTTACAGGTTCTGACATTTCTGAGCTGAGGTTCTGAAGAAGTTAGAATATATGTATAATTCAGAGCGCTTGGGAGACCGAAGTAATTTTTGATCCCACAATTTGATTCTAGAACGGAAGACATGGCAAAGTTCACGATTTCACAAATCGAGTGATGGTAGAGAACCAAGGTTTCCTCCGGAATTTTCGGAAAACCCATCAAATCACAAAAGTCCAGAGTTTGAAAATCAGTGTTTCTACCATAATGAGTTCGATTTCAAATGACAGTATGGTCAGATTCTGATAGACTCCAAAGATTTGGCCTCCAGTGGTTCTATCAAGAGCATTTAAAAATGTGGAAGGACAGACACTATTCGAAATTAAACAAATTGCGGGCTGTATATGTGACTATATGATTCTGCTATGACTGTCTATTTGCTTCATTTTTATATTTGTCGTCGAAAACCCATGATATTATACCTTAGCGTCAAATCTGACGCCATGTCCAGAGACGGAAACTACTGACATATTAAGCAAAAATGCGAACATCTCAAATTTGAATATTAGGGGTACATGAACTTGAGATTTCGGGTAAATTCTCCAGATGAACACGAATGATTTATTTCCAGCCGCAAGATTTCAGCGTTGAAGACAGCTAGGTCAGCGAAACCAAGACTGTAAACGTCATATTACTTCAAGAATGGTCAGAGATCTCAAGGAGAATAAATTCGTAAAATTCCAAATACGATCAACTCAAGGTTCAATTCGAGATTCTGAAGATCCGGAAGATCTTATTCTTCCCTATTTTGAGCTTCAACACGTTTCAGCTTCTCATGAGTCAGTCAGACCTAACCAAGTTCACAGAAATAGGCAGGGCTTCCTTTGTTAATGATCCTAGATGCTATCAGTTCTGAATCTTTTGACGTCTAGGTTTCCGGAAAACGATCTTCAACCCTAACCACTATCAGCACCCCAAATCTAACAATAATCCATCTCACACCTCTCGGAAGTGTGCAACCAATACATAGATAAGCGATATATACCCATTGCGTAATGTGCAATAACCCTCATAAATAACTCTTCCTCGTGGTCTTCTCGAATGATTAGTCAGAAAGTGGCGCAACTTGAGTCAGATAAACACACACACGGGAGACTCACTCCTGTTCATTTCCTGTCTCTTTTCGTCGTGATTTATGGATGTCAGTTTCTTAGAAAAAAGTAAGAAAAATGCCCTACCGATTAGTCATTTATGTACACAGTTGAGGAGGGGGATCCGGTGGATATTTAACAAGAAAAAGTTTATGAATTAATGTTGTTCGATTTCTCATGTTTCGACTTTTTCGAGAACATTTGGGGTGGAGAAGTTACAGTAGGAAGAGGGAGTTCATTTATCAAATTGAGTGGGACAACCGGAGGAAAACTAATGAATACATTGAACCTGATTCTGGGCGCTAGACAAGAGGAAATTGAACAAACGAGGGACCGGAAAATGAAGTAAAATGTGACCAGAATTCGTTAGGAAAGTGTTTAGGACTATGAAGTAAGTATTGATTAAATTACAAAGGGATCATAGATTTCAAAGGGGTCATAAAAAAAGACCGGAAGGGATTATCGGTCGTTGGATTACCGTGAACAATGGGTTCTATGAGACACTAAGTTTCGTGGGTTCTTGATTTTGGAAGGATCTCGAATTCTTTCCAGAATCATTTATGGTGAGTGATTGAAACAGGGAACTTTTAGACATCAGAAGACTAGATTATCCACTTCTGAAACTCCTGAACCCAACTTGCGGATTATCCGAACTTCAGAACTACATTATGGCCAACGATTCATCTCGAAATTTCGGTTTCAAATTCTCTTTTATTTTATGCTTTGCTATTCAATGCTACCCAGGGCGAAGTCTGTAAAAGCTACAAAGATACTTCTTTTCATATGTCATGATGACCTTAAAACCGCCTCCCATCTAAGAATGTGTGTTACGGTAGCTTATATTATTGAAAACTTCTTAAGGTTACAATAAGGATCTGTCTATTGTAGAGCGGGGCATACTCGATGTCTTATACTACAAGCATTGCAATGATCTATTTTCAGAAGATATAGTTTTTTGAAAAGTTGCCATGGGTCATTAAAAAGATTTGAGTATCGTATTAAGTGATTTTGAGACACCTACGTTTGCTGAACTGTTCTAAACTTTTTCAATCTATATGCAAAACGAAAATTGATGTTATGAAGTCAAATTGGCTCAGCGCAAATTTAATTGATGCCTGTAGTTTTTGCAATTAAAGACTTTCTTACTGTACTAGTTTAAACCCCAGATAAATCAGCAAACCGAGACGGGGGGTTCAAAATATTAGAATCGTCAAGGTTAAGAACAAGGAGAAAATTTCAGGAAAATCAGCATTCTGCATTGGAAAACTTCTAGCTAATCTTACAGTTTTCGGAAAGAACATCTTCCAAACTAAACATAATCAGAGAAAACGATTACACAGACACACCCAACTCAACGCAAGTTTACAGTCATCGGTTTCAACTTGCGCAACAAATATCCAAAATCGATGAAATCGTTTAAAATTTTCTATGAAGTAAAGCTGAATCGTCAGGAAATCAAAGCTAAACTTTTGATATTGCAATCAACGGAGTTGCTGGAGAGAGCAGAGGAGCAATCTTTACAAAAACGGATTAGTGATGCCTATCGATACGAAAGTGCCTTCTCATTTTGTTTATCAGAGTGTAATCAACTAATCCAGATAAATGGCTTGAGTCAATTTTGAAGAAAAAGATAGTATAAAGCCTTGCTTTCATCTGTATACATATGATTCAACTGTTAAAAAATAGATAGTCCCTGAGCTATTGTTCTTGAACTTAGTTAGAACCAGGTAACAAGAAACTGAGCTTAAAGCTCATAACCAAAACTTCTCCAGTGCTCAAAATCTTCGAGCTCCAAAGTCATGAAAACATCAAGCTTCCCCCACTAACTGGTCTCATCCACCTACCGTAATCCTCCTCCAAAGCCCCGCCCATTTTCCCCTGAATCATCCAAATTTCAAATTCGATGAAAGGACAGCAGATGGAAGGACAAAGAAGAAGTAGTGAAATTTGAAGGAATGTTGCGAAAACTTGAAAAGCACTTAGGAGGTGACTGACACGAGCTGACGGAAGTTGGTTAGAAAGACACGGGGGGGGGGGTGTTGACGGTAATTGAGAGGTGAGTTGATGGAAGGAAGAAGAAGAAGAAGCAACATGTGGGAAGAAGAACTTCATTGATTTATTGGAATGAGTAGAAAGAGTAATGGAGGAAAGTTTGATGAGAGGTAAGAGCTAATGGAGTTTAGGGCTAATGTAGTTTGACTTAGGTTTGCTAAATAATTTGGGGTGCAGCGTTAGAAAGATTGATTATTGCTAAGTAAATTTCTTAGTAAACTGGGTTTGGGAACAGGGTTTCTGAGAGATCTGACTAAAGAAAAAGCTTCAGAAACCAAAAATTTTAATTCAGGAGCTAGAAATTAGGAATATTAGACATTTCGGAAAAATACCGATATGTTTTTTCTTACTCTCAAGTCCACCAATTTGATTTGATAACGTTAGAACTTTTAGATATTATCGCGCCGCCGTCCGTTGACAGTTGGGTTAAAAGGCGCATGGAATTATTTCAGACGATATCTCGTTGGGGCACGAAAAATGCACCACTGCCCAAGAAGGCGCACTTCGCGTGTATCAGTCCATCGTAATATTTTTCGTGCCCTAACGAGATATCGTCTGAAATAATTCCATGCGCCTTTAAACCCAACTTCCAACGGACGGCGGCGCGATAATATGAACTTCAAGAAATCACATATTTATGGAATCTTAAGGTTTCGATGTTGGGAAATTTATAAAATCAGGAGCTCCTAGGAATAAAACAAGCTTCAGAACCAGAGCTCGACATAACAAGATATTATAGAATACCTCAGAAAATCAATGTCCATCTCAGAATTCCAATACTCATAAACAACAAAAGTTGTCAAGCTGTGACCAATTATTTCAAAACCCTACCACCTAAAATCTTGAAATTAGGAGAACATCAAGATTAAAGAACTTTACAGATATCGATTCCCTCCCGATTCCTCTATTTTCAAACACAGACCTACAGACATCTATTATTGGGCGCTCGTGCCATAACCCAGCAGGAGGCATATGGGGGCGGACACCCTCGACTACAGTAACCCGTTTGAAAGGAACGAAGAAGACAGATGCAAATAAGAAGTGAAGAACGAGCGAATTCTGGAAAACAGAAGGAGAAGACGTGAGCATGTGCTTGGACGTGTTTATGGAGAAGACAAAAGGGAAAAAAGGAAGAATTATTATGGGGGACTTGGGGGAGATGGAAACCACTGAAAAGTCGGGAAGGGTGGTTTTGGATGTTCTGATGAAATTTTTGGGGGTTCTAAGGAGCACGGAATCTTGAAGCCTCAATAGCAAAATCTTTGAATTCATCTAAGAATCTCAGAAGTTCAGAATCCTAGGAGATATAAATCGTAAATCGTAGGAGATATAAATCACAAAAAGCTCAAAAATCTCAAAATCAATCTTAGATTTTCAGAACTCCAAAATCTAAGACCTCAGAACCTTCGGAAGTCGGAATGTTCGGGTTTCAGAATCTCTTAATCGACAAGGATTCGAGACTGTTTCGGAGTCCCTCTAAATTTCAGAAATCTCATAAAGCCTCTGATTCTAGAAGGTCTTTAGAATTTCGAAAGTATTTTCAAACTTCCGATAAGAAATTAGAATAAAGTCAGTTTTGACACTAGAATTTCAGAAACAAAAATCACGATGTTTTGTTGAAAGTCGAAATTGCGATATTACATAAAGGAGACAGAAGAGCAACAATTCACAATTTTCAGATCGATGGTATATATTTTTTGTCAGCGTGACAGCGCTTTTTGACTGAGATGCAGGCATCAGATTTGGCTTTAGGCATACTTGTGATTTGCCTGCCCGGCTCGGGTCAGCCCGGCCCAGTCGGCCCGATTTCAAAAATTCGAAGAAATTTTTTTTGCTCAAAAATCAAAAATCGATAGTGCGAAAATTTGACCCCAAAAAACCGGGCCGACCGGGCCGGGCCGGGCCGGTAGAAATTCCTCCATCGGCACGGCCCGTAACAAGTATGGCTTTAGGTGTATTTTGGGCTAAATTTCCATCCGCAGCCAGCAATACTGAAGCAACTGGTGTACCGGAATCAGGTTATTATTTTTACAGCTCAAAAAACTCAAGTTACAAAAAACTAATTGTAAGGTTTGGTGTCCTTTTTATACCTCAACTATAAGTTGTTCATAAAGAAAACGTGCTTACCAACCTAGAAACAAAACTACTTCAAAAGTACAAAAAAAATTGCACTATTCTCCCACCCTCACATACCGTAAAATAACACATCACTGTTCGTTTCTCCCCACACCACCATGTTCTCTCTTCCACTATCCAATAAGATGATAATCTTACAATTATTCTTACACATCCCCTTCCTGTGTGTGTGATTATTTGACAAATTGTTGCGGCGGTGAACATCAAAGGAAAGTACGGTACAATTATGATTATGACAGGAATCTGTGGACATACATTATGTATCTGGACACAGGTGAGAAGGAGGATAAGGAGAATGATAAGGGCGTGGGAAAAAACGAAGAGGAGAGAGGGGGATAAGAACGAAAATGTGTAGTTCCGGTGGTTTCTGAGATTTCCTGGAGGCTTATGGTCGCTTTTACAGTATTCCTGTTTATTTTTAAGGGACATGCAGTGTTTTCGTAAAACTTCTAGTCAGCTTCTATGAAACCAATGATAGCTAAAGCGAGATATATTCAAAAATTCAAAAGCTACAGTAATACAGACGCACTTTCAAAACGAAGACAGGACAATGCACCACAGGGGGTTTCAAAATTTGGTTATTTGGGAGAGACAGACATGGTGCAGACAGTAGAAGGAAATATTTGAAATCGAAACTACTCAAATTGAATCGATGAAGACTGGGGACCAATTTTTTATTATTTTGAAGCTCGAAATATTTACGATTTTGAAGTTAGACAACTCCAGATATGATTTCCATGATCAAAAATTTAAAATCTAAAAAGTGTCGGAAATTTCTTCTAAAACTGACAACAAATTAACTAGCAAGATCATCAAGACTTTCTTGACCGAACAAAAGGACGAATCTTAAAATAAACAGAAATCAGGAATCAAGAACAGAAAAAAGATGACGTTCTCAAGAAACAATTTGGAAGTAAAGAGCAACTATTGGGCATATTTTATTTTGAATAAAACTGAAGTACTCTAAAAGTCTCAAGGACATCCTCGCTTTTGAGATCCTTAGTCAGCAACAATAAAAATAAACAAACAACAAACTATAAACAAGAAATGAAGCTAATTAAGAAATGAGTAGTTTTTAGGGGGATTAGTTCAGCATAATTGGCTTATTTTAGAATTGCTTAGTGCCCTCATAGTGTGAGAATAAAAGGGTCAACTCTTGAACTCTAGATTTTTAAAAATGTTTGTGAAACAACTGTTGGTTGAAGTTATAACACTAATAAAATATTCTTGATGTTTTTCCTATTTCTGTGACTTCCAGACCACCTTGGACACAGTCTTTTCAGACTCAAATTTTTCTTAATTTTAA
The DNA here is from genome assembly GCA_963932045.1 of Caenorhabditis sinica. NCBI lineage: Eukaryota > Metazoa > Nematoda > Chromadorea > Rhabditida > Rhabditidae > Caenorhabditis > Caenorhabditis sinica. Next base: position 19,289,545 of record OZ009943.1, read on the forward strand.
CCAAAAAACTCACCTTCTTTGGAAAATGGAAGCTAATTAGGACAGAATTTTAAAGAATAAATAGGGAAGAAAATTCGAGGAAACTGACTAGTTGTATGATATTAAAACAAAGATATGTTGCTCTTTTCTTGCTTTTCTCCTTGTTCTCAATTTGCATATCAATAGAGACTATGAAGAAGTACACTATGTTCAATGCATACACTATTGTTTCAATTGATGTGAGTCAAAAATGGGAGAGGATGTCAAGTGGATGAGAAAAGAGGAGCTCGAAGTGAACATGAGAAATAAGCGGAGGTATCAGTTAGGCTGGAGCACTTTGTTGTTAGGATCAATACTGACAGTCACAGTTTGAAGCTTATCGTTTATGCTTACTCTCGCTAGTAGTATTTTTTGAAAAAACAAATCTCCTAGTTTACTTATATAATGTTCTTAAATTTACGATTTCATTCAGATTATAGTGATTCAAGTCGATTCTCTGACAAGGGCTTTGTGTCAATCAAAAAGACAGAACTTGCTATAAGAGTATGTAACACTATTAGCAATATTCCCCAAAGGGAAACGCGCTCCATCGCCAACTTGGCTGAAATTTGAATTTTCCGCTTCCCCGCCGTTTTCAAAACAGCGAAACATGTTTCGGTCGGTCCGTGGACTCCTCGTGGACAACTCGAGCAGCAGTCGAATTGTCCTCGAGGAGTCCACGCACCCACCAAAACATGTTTCGCGTTTTGAAAACGGCGGGAAAGCTGAAAATTCAAATTTCAGACAAGTTGGCGATGGAGCGCGTTTCCCTTTGGGGAATATCGCTAATAGTTTTATAGCCATCGTCATCAAATCCAGTTAGGCCTAATTATCCTTGACTAAAAACAAAGAAAACTAGCTCACCTCTCTGATCTGCTTTGCCAGTGTCTTCCACTCCTTCAACTTATCCTCCATCGTCTTCACAAATATCTCCAGAAGCTGTATTTGAGTAAACGTCATTTTGTGTATCAGTAGGTAATTCAGTAGCTCAGAATGCTAAAAACCCAAGTTGAAACGAAAATTATCAACCTACTTTGCAATATTTATACCCTGGAAGATGTTTATCTTGATCTTGATCAAAAGCTCAAAGTTTTGATTTGCGCAAAATCTTTTCAATTATCTGATTATCATCTTTTTTCTACAGAATCCTTTGACACAGTATCTATAATTTTGATCAAAAGCTTTGTTTGTGCATTTTTGATTGTTTATCATGTGTCACTCCAAATTTTTCAATTGAGAAAATTTAAGATCACTATCTTTGCGTTGAGTGGTACCGTACATAACCAGATTCCAGTTAAGATTCGTGAACTTTCAACAAACTATGATAAGATCAGTGGTAAACTTTGAAGACACATTTATCAAGAGCAATTCGGGTACGTACCCGCGAAGGGTGAGTGTCGGATTCCAGAATGTTGATGAACACTTCCTGCTTGCCAGTGGTATTATCAAAGATATTTTTCTACCTCCCAATAAATGCAATATTGAACCATTATGATTAATCAAAAAAATAACTAGGCCTAAATCCAAAGCGAGCAAAGAACAAGATTTATAAAAGTATCACAAACTGTTCTAGTGATCTCCATCTTTTAATAAAATTTTTTCTCATACATACTGTTTGATAATCTTTTGTTTTGTTGGTTTATATTCTGAGAGAAAAAGTTGATCTTTGTGAAAACACTTCATACAAACAAACGCAAAAGTCATGAGAGAAACTGAAAGACAGAATATTTGAGATTATAAAAACTGGAAATCTACAGTATCTAATATCCTGGTGCTGTTCTTGGGGGTGGGCAGTGGTCGCAAGCTCCCTCGGAACCACTATCTCCATCTTGTCCCGGTTGCCCTGGCTGTCCTGGTGCTCCTGGCTGTCCTTGTGCTCCGGCATCTCCTTGTGGTCCTGGCGATCCTGGTTGAGCACCAGCTCCAGATTGTCCTGGGTGTCCTGGAGCTCCGGATGGTCCTGGTGGTCCTGGTGGTCCAGCTGGTCCTGGAGTTCCTGGGACATCAATGACTTGTCCTGGAGCTCCTGGAGCACCTGGGTGTCCGTTGGATCCTGGTTGCCCTGATGGACCTGGTGGTCCGGCTGGTCCTGGTGGTCCAGGAAGGGCGGCTCCTCCGGATTGCCCTGGCTGTCCTGGTGCTCCTGATGGTCCCTTTTGTCCTGGAGCTCCAGATGGTCCTGGTGGTCCAGCTGGGCAGTCGAAGCAGAATGAGTCGGCAGAAGCGTGAGAGTCATCAGCAGCATCTTGTCCTGGATTTCCTGGAGCTCCTGGGGTTCCATCGTTTCCTGGTGCTCCGTCTTGTCCTGGTTGTCCTGGTGGTCCAGCAGCTCCAACTCCGCAAGAGCAGCAAGATCCGGAGGAGGAAGACGAAGAAGCAGAGGTGGAGTGTGATGGCGCTCTATGAGAAGCTGGAGCAGAAGCGAATGATGATGGAGCAACTTGGGATTGGGAAACTGGTGCCGGAGCAACTGGAGCAGCAGTTGGAGTCTGATCCTCAACCTCGTTACCATCCTCATCCACATAGATGATTTCAACTTCTTCGTCCTCATTCTGACGACGGATTTTCTTGGAGCGAGTGATTTCTCCGGTGTGACGACGGGCGGCGCGCTTGATTCTTCCGGACACTCCTTGGAGGGATTGGAACTGAAAATGATACGTTGTGGGATACTGTAGAGTAAATTGGTGAACTCACATTCTTGTATTCATCCCAAAGACCATCGGTTCTATGCTGACAGAAGTCAACCTCAGTTTGAAGGGAAGATTGGACGTGTTGCATGTAGTTGTACAACATAGGGACGGCCAGAATAGCGGTCAGGGTGGCTACGGTAGAGATGGCAATTCCTGAAATGAAGGGAAGTACTGTATTAAAGCTGAATTTGGAAAGTGCTATTTTTAACTAGAGTTAGGGATACTGTTTTTATTAACATCTAAATCTCACCGGCAAATGCAATCTTGCGATAAGACTCTGTCTCGGCGGCCACCTTCTTTGGGTCCTCCATTGTCAGATTCTCTGAATCAAGATTAGGATGAAAATGTGTTAGCAAAGGCAAGTGAGGGATAGTGAATTTGATTGAATAATCAAAAAAAGTTTTAACCAATCGATTAAAAAGAATTCCTAAATTTCTATGCAATGAAAATAAAATAAAAGGAAGACTCGAAAAGAAAACTGATGATTACTCTCCAAATCACTCATTCTTTTATACTCACCTTTAAAACATATTGGTTCCCAGCTTGTAGTAACAAGGAAGGATACTTTCAGCCTTCAGCTTCTTCTTCTCTTCCTCTCATTTTAGTTCTCATTACAATATTCTCATACTTCAATTTCCTTTCTCTTTTATTTTCTGCCTTACTTCTTGTCTTTTGAGATCAGTACCGATTACTTCTGTCCTCAAGGTTTTGAAGGGGAGAAGAAGGAAGTTAGTGATAGTTATCTTCTTTTCTGTTGACTGTTTCCGCGTCTCTTGTGTTCTTGTTCATATAATTAATTGCAAACCACCTTTACACGTTTTTTTGGTCACCAAGAAAGTGGGAGTTTTTTGTTCTATTTACTATTAGCAACTTATTTTACTGAATTTTTGTGTTATTTTTAGAAGTTAGAACTTATCCGGTCGATTTGGAAACTGTTTTAAAAAATTGTATACGTATTGTTCAATCAGATCTTCTGGAGGATTCTCATTTTCAAAATCTGAATTTTTTGTGTTCAACATTCTCAAGTTTGTTTGAGTGCAATGACGCTTTAACGTCAATATGTTTCCAAAATATTCATCTCCCGCAATCAGAAAACCTGAAAATGATCGTATCCCCCCATTCCACCGTCCCAAACATTTTTCTGTGATGTTGCTACTTTTTTCTTCTCCTCCTCCGATTTTCTGTCCCATCACACCGCCCCATAGGATAATCTAGGAGTAGAAGAAATAAAAAGAAAAAAGAAAAGATGGCGAAGGGAGGGGTAAAGAGTTAATGGCACCCATAAATCTCAACTCTCACCAGAGGGGAGACGCGCGGAGGGGGGACAGAGGAAAAGAAGAATGAAACAGAGAGAAATAAATAGATGGAGATCAGCAGGAGAAGAGGAGAAGACTGCACATCAGAGGATCTTCTTCTCCTTCTTCTTTACTGCTGGTTGAGGTGAAAAATGAGGTGGAGAGGTTGTTCTCCGCTGTTTGTTTGGCAACATTTGACGGTGCAGATGAAGGTGGGGAAAGCGAAGAAAAAGTGGAGTATTCAAACTTCAAAAAGCAATATCTTTGTGTATTCAGAACATCGAGATCCAGTTTTGGTTGAAGCTGAAGGTTTGCAGATCCGAAAGTGATCTGGCAGCAACTCGTTTCGAAACAAGTGTATGTATTTTTTGTATCAGTGTGTCGCTGCGGACTTGGCATCAGATTTGACGCCACCCGATTTTGGAATGGTAGTTCAACTTCAAAACTAACAATGGTTCTACAAGCATACGAGTGGTAGTTAATCACATGTAGCAAGATCTGCAAAAAGTTCAAACTTCGAAAAATGCCGCCCTGAAACTTCAAAGAAAGAATTTTCGTCAATCAGAAATATCGTAAATAGAGCAGGTTAAAATATCGTAAGATGAGCAGAAATTCGGAGCCTCGACAATCTGAAACTGGGATCATGTGATTCTAAAAACTCCAAAATCGGAAGAAGCAGGACAGCTCGAAAATAAGCCCGAACTCACGTGGCGTCAAATATGATACCAAGTCCTCAACCAAAAAAGTGCTGACACGACAATACACTTGTTTCGACACAAAAACTCTAAAATAGGTGTTGTTGAAAACCTTGGATATTTGCCAAATCGGAGATTCTGCATATTTGAAGTTTGTCTGTTTTGTTGAATTTTAATTTGATTTTTGTTGGAATTTCAATTTGATTCCAAATTTTCACTTTTAGGCTTTCCATTTTTTGATTCTAATACAAGACAACATTAAGAAGTCTTGCATCGAAAAACCGAAAAAATCTCTTACCTGTTCATCTTCAAAAACTAGCACCTCTTCCAGTTGTCCTGCCTGTTGTTCACGAGCTTATAAGTATATGAACCAAAGCATATAAAAACAATATAAGCTATTGAAACAGTCAGAACAACCAATTGGTATATCGCGGTGCTTTGGAATAATAGTAGTAGTAGTAGTAGCAGTCAGAATATTCGGAGTCCTAAGAATAAATGACGTCGTCGTTTGGAAAGCGAACGAGTTCCCAACTGGAATAATAGGAATGGTAGTCGTCATAAGTGTTGGCTGCATCAGAATAATCAGAATAATAGTCTTTGTATGGCCAAGAATATTGAGAATAGTCTTCTGTCCAAATCATTCGAATAGAAGACGTTAGCTTCTTAAAAATCATATGGCGTCCTTCAAATGAATCCAACGAAAACCATCAGCAAACATTAGATGATTCAAAATCAAAAGGACGTCTCAACAAGTTCTCTTTTAGTTCAAAATGCTTAATCGTATAGCAAGGTAGAACATCTCAGACGACGACACTAGCAAAAAGAATGAAAATATAAGCTCCATCCCTCAGAATACGGGCGGGACTAACATCCCGGATTAAGACTAATAGCAGCAGTTGTGGACTAGTAGTAATATAAGAAAAAGAAGAACAGCCGCCTTTTTTCTATAGAGGAGATATCAGAAAAAGACGGGAGACAGGAAAGTTGTGATTGGTGTTGTCGGATTGTGGGCACACATAGACAGAGGCAAAATAGCAACATCGGGGGGAAGGAGTACAGAGGGAGAAGGTGGTGGATTGTATTGGAAGGGAGGGAAGAGGACAACAGGTGCCTCTACGGATGGCTGACCGAAGAGAGACCACGCCTACTTTTTCGTGGAAGGAAGGATGAAGATGGAGAACGAAAAAAATGAGAAGAAACTTGCATAATGTTATACAAACCGGAACTGCAATACGAAATTGTAAATCTTTTCTAGTTTTATGATCTGAGGGACCCGAAAAGGTGAAACACCTTTTGAGAGATTTTCGGAGCGAATGTATGTATTTTTGCGTGTCAGTATCTTTTGCGTGCGGATCAGACAGGCCGCCAAGTACTTGGTGCTGGTTTGGAATAATTTGCTGTAGGTTTTATGGTTCAGGAGGAACCAGGTGAAAACTGCTCATTTTTGACAAAATTGTCGAATAGTGCACTTCTGATGATTTTGGATCTCCAGAAATGACTTTTCACCTAGTTGCTAGCTGTGAAACACACCGATATTTTTAAACAAATACAATTTTATAACTTCGCAAAATTTATTGCACATTTTACGAGAGTAAATTTATTCAGGCGTCCAAAAACTCAGGCATTGTTTCTGAAGTGTTCGATTATTACGTATTCAGAAAAAGATAACACATTTCTGATGTGCATTCTGAAGCACAATATTCCGAAAATTGAAAATTTGATACTCAAAATTGACGGAGAATGCAAAGAGATTCAAAGGCTTCTAAATTTTTGTTCAAATTTCAAATTTTAAACATTCTGCTTTCTAAGAATCTGGTTATCTGGTACGTTCTAATGTTTGTTTTCTGATGGATTCCTTCAGATAATGTATTCCGGGAAGTTTCTAAATAAGACTTTTATTATTCTGGGGATCAGAGGGATTCACGAAGTCCGACAGTCTCAAAATTTTTCTTGTAAACATTGCTCCCAAGATTTTTTAGCTCAACTTGAGCAATCTTTGACTCTCAAAATGTAGGAGTCTATAAACGGCACATATCTTCAAAAGGTTTGATTCCAAAAAGCTCAAAACTAGGAATCTCGCACTCTGATAAATAGCCTTAAAGCCGAAATTTCAAGCAAGAAACATCACCTAGTCGTAAAAGCAAGGAGTTTGAGTTTTATCGTTAGGGAGCCTCAATAAAATTGGAAGATCACCTAGACCCAAATAAAACCTCAAAGCCGAAACTTATACAAATTTCTCAATAGCGAAGAAAACCTTTCCCTCTTTCAATATATTTCGCCTGTGGTTTGGAGGTAAAAGTGGCAACAAAACGAGGGAAAAGACACTCATCGTTGTTATACGTGGAAACAGGCCAACAACACAATGACAGAGTAAAAGACACAAAATGGAGAGAATCGAGGGAAAAAGAGCCATAAAATTGGACACTACCTAGCTGCGTCTCCCCCCGATAGCACGTCTTCTTAAAAGAGGGTCACTGTCCGAAAATACAACACAAACATTGGGAAGAAGCGATAAGGATCATGGAGAAGAGTAGTAGTAGTATACGATAGGAAAGGGAGGGAAATAATTAAAGAGAAGAGGCGACTATTAACCGAGGTGTTTGTTTTGATGGATCACGTGTAGTATAGTAATAGTTGGGGTGACCTGGAGATGAACTCGTTATGATTATGTTAAAGGGTGTCATTTAGGTGAGGGTTAAAAGAGATGGATCATGTTAGAGATTTGACACCTTGATAGGACCTCTAGGTACAGTACGGTGATTTACTAATAATACTGCCTAAATCTTGTTTGCAAAGCTTGAATGTGATGCTAACTTCTACCAAAATTATATGGATTGGTAGGAAATGTAGTAGAGTTTATGCTTCTTCTGCGGCGTATTGAGAAAGCTTATTTTTTAAAGAAAAATATCAGCTACAGTGGCGGAAAATGGTGATGGTCACTTTACTTTCAGTTTCATAACTTGGACGATAGTTGTCCGATCAATTTGAAATTTTGCACGTGTAATGAAGAAACTTTCTGAAACAAGCTCCTAGTTTTTTGAAAATCAGAATTCACTCAGTCCTCCAGAATGATCATAATGAAAAAGTTATGCTTGTTGATCCACAATATGGTTGCCAATAGACCAATTTTTGTGAAAATGACATAGGAAATTTTCAAGAAATTTGGTGTATGTAGTTTTCAAATTGTTTAGTTTCGGCTTCTTTGGCTGAAATACTCTTATCAATGATGTCAAGTGCAGAAACCAACCACGGAGGTGCTTATCATTCCTCGTCAGCTCTAACCCCGCTTCCAGTTTATCGATTTTAATGAAAATTATTATCGAAATTTCAAAAGGGGAAACGCGCTCCGTCGCAATTTGCTTGTTTTCAGATTCCCGCGCTTCTCGGTGTACTCCTCGAGGACAACACCGAGTACACCGAGAAGCGCGGGAATTTGAAAACGAGCAAATTGCGACGAAGCGCGTTTCCCCTTTTGAAATTTCGATAATATGAAACGACTAGAAATCTTTCCTGTATTAATATAGTAGCAGCTGACTGCAACATTCAACGAGCAAAAATTAGAATGAAAGAGAGAAAAAAATCTTGTGACTGACAAGATTTCAGAATTACCCGGAAAAGGGCACCTAGAAGTTTCAGAATCCGCATATTATGCTGATCTGAATGAAAGAAAGTCCGCGAGGATTCGAAAAATCGGAGATCACGATATCTTGCCACAAAAAGTTTAAAGGAACATCTGATTTTCAGAGCAATTTTTCCGGTTTTCTCAGTTTCTAAGCGATTTTTCTTCAAAATTTCGCTAAAATCAAGAATCTTCGGCGCAGAGTCTCTTTCATTCAGGTCAGCATAATATTACCTGTTTTGGTTTTCTCTCACAAAAACTATTCCAGGTTTTAACAAAACTAAATAATAGAAGAATTTCGATTTCTTAAGGTTCATGTTAGGCTTTCAAGTCTTTAGGATCTCAAGCTACGGATCTCAGGCTAACGTAGGATCTCAAGTCGATATTACTTGAACCTCCAGGTACCTTTCACTAATGCCTGGAAGCCTGAATTCTCATGATGACTCCAAAAATTAGGGCAAACCTATAACAATAATCCATGAAAACCGAAGCCAGCACTAATAAAATGTTTACGATTCCATTCTCCTCCTCCTCTCTGAACCCAAATACATGCATATATCGGTTGAGTGTCGAGTGGGTACTAGACAACCTTAATATATGCTAATACGACAATAGCAGTTAGAACATTTATTAGTACTAGTAGTAGCCAGTGAAAAGGGAGGACGGGATTTGGAATTGAGAGAAGGATAGAAGAGGTTAATCCAGAGCATATAATGTTATTGCAACGGATAAGGGAAAGAAGAAAAAAGTGAAATGTTGGAAAATTGAAAAAACGAAAAAAATTGGTACAAGAAGGGTCGAAATGTCTAGGTTGGAGAAGAAAACTAAACTTGAAGAGTTTTAGAAAAGTTTTCTTTGGATTTTCATAAAAACGAAACAAATTGGAAGCTTTCATTTCCAAAGAATTTTTTAAAAAGATTTTTAGAATACTTTCATTGATTGAGATGTATGTGAGAAAGTTGGGACTTTTGCAAATATGAACATTCCCAGAATTTCAAGTTGCTGGAGTCTTGATTGTTTGAGGATCTCCAAATTTGATGATAACAAAAAAGGTTGAAAATTTGAATTTGGTTTTTTTCTGAGACTCAATGTCTGAAAATCACTGACTTGAGTGTGCAAAATCTCTTGAACCTCAAATTGGAGGAACTTAGAAACTCAGTTTCTGTCAAAAAAATACCAAAGCCAAAAATAAGAATCTTCAGAAGCGAAAGTACAAAGAGTAGACCCAAAAAGTCGATTTTAAGTCCGTTTAATCTCACAATTTCATCGGAATCAAGATTATAAGGGGTTCGGATATTTCAAAAAATTTGGGCGTTTTGAGCTTCTCAAGGTCCCTCCAAACATCTCAAAAATCTCTGATCCCAGAAAAACTATAGACGCTACAATAACCACAAGAATCTTGTCACATCATTATAATTGATGAGGGGGTCCCCCAATAATTATTACAAAACTGGAAACTTGGTCATCCCGATGAACTCATCCAGAAAAATCAGAGCGGCGGCGAGTGCTCAAAGGCTTGTCCATATGCCCTTCTGTTCATGTCATATGTGTCTTCTTCTTCAAGAAGACACAGATGACATAATATTATGATATATCATTCTCTGTGGTAAAGCAAAGGGGCGCTTACACAATACGAAAGACATGGGCGGTTCATTTGGAGAGAAGAGCCCCCGAAGAAGAGAAATGATCGATGGTTTTGGTTCGTGGCAACTTACCACCAACTGTTCCGATTTTTGATGGAGAGAAGAAATCAGAGAGGAGGAGAAATATTCGAGAAAAGAAGAGAATGTTGAGATGGATTTATTTTTAATCTTTTTCAAGTTTTATTGCTCACTTTTAATTCATTGAATGTGTAGGATCTATTTATCTAGCTTTGAATCCCAACTTCGGGTAAATGAGGGTACTCGGAGGTCCCAATAGTCTGTGTTAAGGGTTCAACCAGTGATATTGAGTTGCTTGAATTGTAAAAATCAAGAAAATCAAGTGAGAAGAGCAATTGACTATTCAAAAAAAGTGGAAAACTACCAGGATTCAGAGATTCGTCCCATAAACAGAAAAAGCAACTTTCTCTATACTCAAATCTTGGCGGAGCCAAAAACCAGTAAAAGAAGGTCAAACCTTCAATATTAAAAAGCAGGCCTGACCTTTTTCTTCATTGCTCATGCTTAGCCTGCTCGAATTATCTTAAAACTGCTCAGCCTCTAACAATTTGAATTTTAGCCTCGTGACTGTCCAATTTTCACTATTGCACCAGTCCATGTACCTCTCCAAAATCTCATGAATAAATTCTTATTCAATTTTTCATTTCTTGATTTTACCCTTTATCCATTATACAGTAACCCTGCCCCCCCCCCCCCCTCCTGAGTCTTCCTCATTTTTCAAATTTTAAGAAAACCTGATTCCTCTCTCTTTCTAAAAAACGGTTCACACATTTCAAACCTATTCCTATCCACCGCCTTCCAAAAAAAGACAACTTCTCCCGATAATGATCTAAAGTTTTGGCAACATATCGGTCCCCCATATCTACAGTAACCCAAAGAGAGTGGACCCGTGCCTACTGTCTCAACACCTTGTCAAAAGGGAGGAGGACAAACGATGACTGATGAGAATAGTAGACGTAGCAACGACGTCTCCTGATTCTTACTGTTGACACTAGGAGTACAAAAGTAAGATATGAGGGGATGATAGTGTGACTCATGTCGCAATTATATATACAAAGATACTGTAGATATAGAGAAGATACTGTAGAAGATAGCGTTACACTTATTTATGTGTTAGAGAGCAATTAGAGAGGTGTGATAGAGTGGCTTGTGGGCTTTGGAGGAGTCAGATTGAAAAAGGAGATACTGTACAAAATGGAAGATTTGGAGGTGGAAGCAGCATACGGTTTGAGGGTAATTATATATTCTAATTTTTGCATGCTGATAGAGTGAAAAGTTAGAAAACTCGTAATAGATGTGTCTTGATTTTTAGTCTGATTTTTCTCAAAACCGGAAGAAACATGCTTCCGGTTGGGGACTTTTAAATCTCAAAAATTTCAATAGGGCCGATATAGGACCTTTCTACCAGTCCGGCCCGGGTTTTGGAGCAAAATTTTCCCAAAATTTATGGCTCCAGATAGTTGGATCTAGAATAACCGAAAATTTAAATTTGTAAAATTTTGAGATTCTGTTTTACAGAAGAATCTCCAGGCCTCTGGGTTTCAAAAGATGTGTTACTCTTTTCTCAGAATCCTTTAAACTAACAAAGTTTCCAAAACCAATAGTTTCAAAACTTTAAAATCCTGGAATCTTAAAATTTCATGACTTCAGAATTCTTTCAGAAGATGTTAATTTGAATTATCGCTGATTCGGGACTTCTAAAATCTTTCCGAAATCTAAAATTCGACATACCTGAACTGTGAGAATTATTTCCGGTCGAGTTTTGTTATTTTCTGGTTTGGTGAAAAATTCAAATTTCTAATTCGCAAGTGCAGAATATCTATAGTACTTAGCTTAGCGAATATCTAAATTCTAGTTGCTCTTGAGATTTGAAATTCTGTTTTTTTTTCCGGCTCGAGGGTCTTTTTAACTACCTAGGTTTTTAATTCGAGGCACCTCCAGATTCCCAGTACTTTTAAACCGTCTTAATTAGCTTTTCAAGGAATTCTAAGCACTGCGAATTCTAGCAAGTAAGTCAATAAGTCAAGTAAGTCAAACAAGTCAAGTCAGGAGAAATTTGGGCTTCCATGGTCCCCCATGCACTGACGAACAAAAATTGAAAAGTACCAGAACGAATATAAAAGTCGGCAAATATGAAGGCTTCTATCCTTCCAACTTCCTTTTAATCTTTCACACCCTTCCCCCTCTAGTCCCAAATTTCACACCCTTACAGTATCCCACCACCGCCTTTCCAAAGCTAATCCATACCGCACGTATCGCCTATATAAGCTCTCTGATCCCTCTCAACCTGCCAATTTGTTGTGACTCCATCTATCTTTCTTATTATCCTTCTATTATTATTTGTTGTTGTTTTCTTTTTCTTTTGTAGCAGAGACTCGCCGACACAAATCAAGGGAGTCTCTCTGTCAGAGAACGATGAGGTGGAGAGAAAGAGGGGCGGCATGTTGAAAGAGCAAAAGAAGGGGGCTCACACATTTTCAATCATATTTGGGATATAGAAGACGATAAAGCATGCTTTGGGTCCAAGTCAAGAAAATTCGGTGTTCCTTTGACGGTTCATAAACAGAGAAAAAGTTGAGATTTGACATTCAGAACTTTTTAATGTTCGTCATCTAAAAATCATTCAAAATTCACGAACAAAAGTTTTACATATCTCTCAGCCTTTCTGGAAATTTTTCAGAATCCTCACAAACCTTTGAAATTTTTCAGAACGCAGCAAAAAACCACAGAATATTTCTGATTTTTTAAGAATCTAGCAGAACTCTAAAAAAGCTTCCTAATTTTCTCAAAAACGTTTACATTCCCCAAGAAGCCTTCGAAATCCTTCGCACCTTTCAGAATTTTTCATTTTTTTTCGATTTGGATTCTTTAAAATTTAAGATCAGCCAGAATCTTTTAATCGCCTCCAAATTTTTCTAACGCTTCAGAATCCTCAGTTGCTCCAAAAAACTACATAATCTTAAACTTCCACAATCCCTCAAAGTACTCCATTTTTTGTAGAATCCTTTAGAACTAGTCAGCTTTTTAGAATTCAACGATTTTATTATTTAGCACTTTGCAGTCAAAATCAATTAGAAAATCTGCAAAATGTTTCTCCTATTTTAACTTATTTTCACTAACCTTCTTCTATGAATGATTCCACTATGTTCCCTCTTCCATCTTTCAGTCCCTCGACTCTACAACCCCTTCCAGAACCCCAGAAAACTTTCTCAGAATCCCTAAACACTCTAATCATCTTCCTTCTCAATCCATCACAGTCGGGATCACATGAAACAATACAGCACGAGTTCACACAGGTTCACACGTGACAGTTGCCTTTGTTTATACCTAAACAAGACGATTAGATAGATTTTCGGGGATTTCAGATGTGCAGTCAACGCGGCGAACATCAAAAGGATGAAAGGGGGACATCGACCAGAACTAGAAAATGGGACATGTGAAGACTGTATTGGTTGCCCTCTTTTGGAACAAGGGGGTTCATTTTTCGATTATTTTACGATAGTTTATACGAATTCACAGTATTTTGTTTACTTGCTAATTTTTTTGCTCGTGTTCTTAGTTGGTCAATAGTGGGAGAAATGAGCATTTCATGAGATTTTTTAGAGTTCTTGGGAGTCAGAATTCTTAAGCCTTCTAACGGAGTCTGAAGACATCTGAAGACGTTTTGAGGCATCGAAGCCATCTGAAGACTCTGGCGAATTTCGAGACTCTGATCTTCCGAAAATTGAGCATAATCTAGTATATGGAATCAACAATGACTCCATGGTTTAGAAATCGCCAAACTGAAACTTCGTAAGATTTAGAACCCTTCAGATTCTCATGGTCAGTATCCACGATTTCAAGAGAGGAGAGACTTTTCTGACCCTTTCACCCTCTCCGGTTCCACCAATTCTCGTTTTCAAAACTGTCCTATACCCCCATTTGCTTCCCCTTTTCCCTTCTGTTCCGTTCTTCCCAGTTCCGTCTCACCCCCACTACCACTACTATCTCTATTCAGTTCTCCATCCAGGATTACTCTTTCATTTCCAGTTCCATCCACATCATCATCGTTCCCTTCTTCTCCTTCATCATCATCATCTGACTGTGAGAAGAAGAAGCTCCCAGTAGCCCCCCTCTAGTGAATAAAACTCCCCTTCCTAAAATGTGCCTCTCTTCTCTCTTCCGTTTCTATATTTTCCACCAGTTTTGGAAAGAAGAAAACACATCGATCATTGCCACTCCTTCTCTCCTTCCCTACTTCTTGGTTTCCAAAACATTTTCGACGTCTTCCACTCTACTCAGCGAAATTTCGAAAAACCCAAAAACTATATGGTTTTGGCGCCAAACTGTCGCCGGTTGGTGGCCTGGGAGGTCTCTAATAATAATGAGAACAACAAGAAATCGCTGTGAGCCGTTTAATGATGATTCGGAAATGGATTGGCGCACTTCCGGTTGGCGCCGGAATGGTGTTCCCCCTAGAGGGGGGTCCTAGAAGGGAACAGGTGTTGGGGCATTATTATGAAATTAAAGAAGAATAGAAAGTGGGCGGAGTTGACAGTAACGGATGTGAAGACCTAAAGTTTTCAAATCAGTTCTTGACTCATATGGATGCTTTTTCCCCCATCTGTCGGTGTATCGGTTTGTACGGATTTCTCATAATTAGGTTTCTTGCAATAACCTGAAGACCCTATGTTTTCTCTTGATACCCAATCGTCTTAGAATCCGCTCTAAATTACTTTTTGTATGCCGGTTGGTCTAGATGTCTGCCAATAAATGAAGTGCCAATTCATGTGATTCTGAAGACGTGTGATGAATTAAGAAAGTTTCTTGAAAATTCTGGAAATTTCTGGAAGTTATTGAAAATGTCAGAAGGATTCTGAGTGATTTTGAAATAACAGTGAGGGTTCTGAAAAGCTGAAAGACTATGAAGAGTTCTATAGCACCCTGACGAATTCAGAATGATTCTGAAGGCATAGGATGTTGAAGAACGTTTAAATTTTTTGAAACTGTATTATTGATGCAATCTTAACTTCCTGTTCATTCTTCAATTTTTTCAACGTTCATTGTTTATCGGAACCTTGCGCAACTCTTCGAGATTGTTCAACTTTTTGATACTCTGACTCAATCCTATCTCTATCTTTTGAATCAAGTTCAAGTTCAAATTCATTAATCTGGCCTGTACTCCCCCCCCCCTCCCTATAGATACCAACTTCTTAATTATTACACCTTTTCTCATCTGATTGGCTAACCTTCTACTAACCTCTATCTATCCCTAGCACCTTCCTTCTTCTTCTCTTTCCATCCAATCATCATCATCGTAAATCAAATCCAGGGGACTCTCTCGTCCTAATAGTCAGCTGATCAGAAGCAAGAGAAGTTGGAGCAAGGATAGAGATAGGAAGAAGAGAATTTGAAAAAAGAGGAGGTTGAACATTTTTTATCCATTTTTTTCGATCAATTCGAGCTCCACGGTAATGCATTAGCTTCAGAAATCAAGATTCTTAAAATTTCAAAAATAATGTTTTTTTTCTACCGATCAAGTCTTATGTCTGAGATGATACAGTTTTCTACAACTAGATTCAAGCTCTAAAAATCTAGTTACCAGTCCAGAACTTGAAAATTTTTCAGTTTCATATGACGCTGTACCTTTCTTGCTTCCAGAGCTTTACATTTCTAGACAATTTTTGCTCCTTTTCCTTTCCCCAGACCCCTTTTTCCATGTAATCCTCTTTTATTTGCTTTTATCCTGCTCACTTTGCTCATAATATCCTGAAGTCTTAATTACCATTTCCCCTTCTCCTCCTGTATCCTGACATGCCCTAGAGTCCCGAGACCCACTACCATAAACTAACACCTGTTGTGTTCTAATTTCCTTTATTCCCCCTCTTGTTCTTCTTCCGATCGCTTTATAAACAATATAATAAGGAATAATAATGATAATTGGTGGTGTCAGTGTCAAGGGGGTAATGTCAGGAGAGGGCTTGGGAACTGGGAAGTAAGAGGGGGTGTAAACAATTTTGGCTTATTGAGGATTTTTGAGGAAAAGTCTGATAATTGACATTCTAAGAGAGTGCTAACTTTGCAACGTTAGATGATTCCTGGGTTCCGGAAATCTAAATTCATTAGGGAGCTCTGGCCATTTTGGGTTGAAGAAACCGGAAGTGTGGGTTAACCTTTTTTTAGAAGAGTTTTTGAAGTTTCGCCCACTGAACATAGACGCAGTGTTCAATAATGTATCAAAAATGGGGGAGCCTATTGAAAAAGAAAACCGGATATCCGGTGTTCCCATGTTAATCTTCGGGAATCTCAAAAATGTCTACGACTTTGATTAGAAAATCAGACATCTTTATAAAAAGGGGCGGGGTCTAATGTTCGTTGAACAGAAAATGATACCGGAAGTATGGTTACACCCAAACGACATGACATCGATTGGAAAATAATTTTTTGAATTTGGCGCCAAACTAGAAACTTTCTACCAGGTCTTCGTTCTTACTAGGGATCGGGGTTGCTGAAGAAAATCATAACAGAGTTTAGCCAGAGTTTCATGTTTTTTTTAACCGGAAGTCACTTTTTCCAATTTGAGGGTTGATTCAGAAAATAAGGCATAAGATTCCTAAAAATTAGAACTTTAAAAAAAACGGAATTTGAGCAATTTCAACCGGAAGGAATCGCTTCCGGTTACGTCGACAAAAGTGGACAGTTTTGAACTTTTTGAGATTTTGAAATGCCAGCAAACCTACAGACATTAGACCATTGCCCAAGGCATGAGTAGGACCTCGAAGTGCTTTTTAGAAAATTGAACTACTAGAAAAATAAGTTTCTATAAAAGCAACCAGTTCTTGCAAATCTTAAGGCTCCAACAAAAGAAAAACTGAGATTTCCTAAAATTTGCCGTAACAAACAACAGGCTGGCTCCTTCTACTGTTTCGAAAATAGAGAACCTTGGATCGGTCCAAAATTAAAAATTGAAAATAAAAAGCTCAAAATTTAGGAGAACACAGTTGGGAGAATGCAAAAGCTTAGGAAAAAATAAGACACCGGTTATGAACTAGTTATTACTGTCATCCCACTATAAACCAAACTGAAACCGGACCCCTCAAAACTGGTAATCTTAAAGCCAATTCCCAAAAAAATACCACCAGAAACCAGCCATCTGTCAATAATATTCCCCTTCTTCTCACCGCTTACAAAACCCCCCGACGCTCCGCCCCCTCGGTCCCCATTGGTTGTCACCCCTCGGCGAAGTCCCGCCTTCCCCTCCGTTTGAGATAGTTCTCTCCCTCCGCAGCCTCCTCTCGGACCCTCCCGCCTCTCCCCCCGTGTCCGCCAAAATGATTTATTACTTTTCTAGTCCCTGAGTATCCCCTAATGATGACCCCCTCTCTCTCTCTCTCTTTGTAATTTTTCATCATATCCCTTTATAGTTTATCTTTTATGATGATGTAGATGATTAGGAGGTGAAAATGATTAATTTCCTTGTTTCGGAAACGGACACCTGTCACTTTTTCGGTGTTCCGAGAAGATGAATTACAGTAGAGGGTGTCTATGGCGGGGAGACTGGAATGGAAAGGCATGTTGCCGGGGGGAAAAGTGATTTATCATTTTGCCACGTGTGTGCTTGACTTTGATTTTGATTTATTACAATGCCTTTTGAACTTTGGAAAGTAGGTCAAAAAATTGTGATAGCTCCTGTGGTCTCTGAAACTCTGAGTCTGAGAGCTGGAGGGTCTGGATAGCTGATCTTTAGCTTTCTTCAGATTAGTATAGTTTTAAAAAGCCACAATATAGTTTTGAGAAATCGGGCTCATTCAAACTGTTCTTATTATATAATTGTTTTTTTTCTGATTTCTTGTGCTCTTACTTTATATCTTATTTTTTAAGAATGTTTTGGAATTTTGCTTGTTTTTGAATTTTACTCATTTTCTTTTGTATTTCTTAACTTTCGATATTCCGAAGATTCCGGAGACCGGTTTTCTGATTCACAAGATTTCCAACTCTTGAAATCTTGACATCTCTAGGAGCCCATAATCTCGAATTCATTAAAACTCAAAAGCTCACTTTTCACAACTTTATATCTCTGAATCTACAAATCCCTTCGCCATCCGTATTGATCAATATCAGAATTTTCAAATATTTTCTATCTTCTTTTTGAGTATGCATCATTTCTACCCCCAACTTGAATTTCTCCCCGTTTCATTGAACTTCGCAATATCTTCTTTTATGAAAAGAAACCTCTAAATTTTGTCTCCAATTTCAGCACCACCATCACCACCATGAGCTCAGCCGAGTGCTACGGAGCTCCTCCTCCGAACTACTACTCCGACTGGACCACGCCATCCTATTATTCCGCCGCCGCTCCATCCTACTCTCCTCTCAACCATCATCATCCAGTTGATCTTTGGGCAGCTCATCCGTCCAATTATGTCTTGGGAGGTACTGGAACAATCACACCACCGGCTCCGGGAGCCGGAGGATCGCCCCCACAGTCTTCGAATTCATCAGTGGATATGCCGGTGGGAGTGACGGCGTCACAACATAATACCTACAAATGGATGCATACAAAGAGGGTTCAGAGACCAGCCGGTGAGCAGTATTTTGTGAATTTTACTTTTGGTTCCTAGAATTTCGAATTCTCAAATTTTACTCATGATCCTAGAAACCTCTTAAACTTGGAACCAAATATTCTAGAAGTCTGCAACTTTGAGTTTCTGTGAATCCGGGATATTGAGAGTGGGAACTCTGGAAACCTTAGATTCGCTGTCTTACGTATCTACCTAATGCATGCAGTTAGAAAGGCAACATGGTTGAAAATTACTTTTTTGACTCGTCGGGGTTTTGAAATTTCTGATTTTTGAGATTCCTGTGATCTAAAATTTTGAAGGTTACAGAATGAGACTTCCTTAGATCATGTAATTCTGATTATCCCGATACTTATGCGTTTAGGGTTCTTGAGCCTTCAGTACCTAAGATTTTTCTAAACAAAAACTGTACATTTTCTAAAATATTCCCTTGAAAATCAGAGAGTTCAACACTGCTAAACTAATGAGACCATTAGGTTCAAAACTTGAGCGATCAACTTTTCATTTTTCTACACTTTGTAGTCATGACTATAGATCATGATAAAGCGGGTCTAGACGGACATTATACGCAAAGCACACAGTTTCGAAAAAACGAAAAAATCTGACTTTGTTTGGATCGATACCAGACTGCTTTTTTATCGTCCTTTTGCAAACTGAATATATAATTTCGGCGCCGTAAGCAGAGTTTTGACCCATTATACTTTGGAATCAGCAACGTTTCCGCTTCCAAACAAAGTGCGATATTCATGTATCCCCATTTTTTGCTTGGAAATATTGCTTGTTGAACCTTGACACCACCACCTATCTACTTGTAGGCTAATCCATCATCCTCCAGGTGTTCCGAACTTTCCCGCCCCTTTTCTTCTCTTCCCGTTCAATTTCAATTTCCGATCTTCTTCTTGTCTTGCCTAAATCCCACTTCCCCGACTTTTCCCGTAGTAATCGATCGATCATTCTTCTCTTCATCTCATCGTTTGAAGAGAGACTTCACTTTTTCTTACTTTCGAGTCTTTCAAAACGAAGAAAAATTGACAAAAAGAGCGGCGGTGAGGAGTAGAGAAGGAGGAGAGGACATGTCACTTTTTCGTGTCTCTTTTTGTCGGGACGAAATTTTGGAAGCGAATAGGGGGACCCCAATTGTCGTCTAATTATTCCTCCCTGACCAACCAAAACATATGTTCCTTTTTTGACATCTTGAGAAAGGGGGGGGGGGCTTTGTCATGGGGACCATGAGGTTCCCAAAATTTCCGGAGGAGCAAAATTTGCATTTTCTCATCAATCTCATTGCTGGTTTGGGAAAGTGTAGGGAAGTCCGAAGAACACTGTGAATGAAGATTATTGATGGCAAATTTTGGGTATTCCATAATTTTCATGGGAAACTGTTCATGACTCTCCTATGGTTAGGATAGTATATTTCTGGATATTAGTGCTTTCTGGACACTCAATGTCTGAGAGGTTGGCAGAGAAAGTGACATAGCTTTAGAAACAGTTCGATTGTCTAGGCCATAGAAATTCCTTACTTTAATTTGAGGGACTAGTTTTTGAGCAAGTTTTTGTTTCTAGGTTATGGAAACTCCTGAAAATTATTTAGGAATTTGATGGCCTAACCTTCTAAAATAGAGATGTTCTAGGCCAAAGCAGATAGGGTCCAGATTGTGGATTTAACGATTTGAAGACCATCATGACCTAACATTTTCACTATTCGGGTTTCTAGACCATCGTGTTACTGTGGCCATGGTTTTGCAAGTTTGTGTTCCTAGACCATTTCTTACATCTTTGAACATTCTAAGAAAAAGCCCAACACTGTTAGCATATTCTGAAATTATCAAGTTTTCAGCCCCCAAGAAGAAAGTGGTCGACGAGAATGGCACAAATCGAACCAACTTCACAACACATCAACTCACAGAATTGGAAAAAGAGTTTCACACGGCGAAATATGTGAATCGGACTCGAAGAACCGAGATTGCCGCAAATTTGAAATTACAGGAGGCGCAGGTAAGAGCTCAATGTCAGAAATCAAAAATTGTAAAACTCAAAAGTTTCAAAAAAACTCAAAAAATGTCAAATTACAAAAAAATTAAAGTATGGAGATTTTGGCAGATTCGAAGATGCTCGGATTTTCAGAACTCCGCGTACTATCAAAATAATAAGTTTTCCGCTCAAAAGTCGAAATCGGAGACTTTCAAAATCAGAAAAACAAAAAAACAATTTAGAAATTTGAAAACCGGAAGAATTTGAAATAATTAGGTTCGGAGCTTCTCCAAATTTCGCATCATCAAAAGTTAAATTTTTTCAAAAACTTCAAACTTTAAATTTCTGAATCTCTCCAGAATCCGCAAGTTCTGCAACTTAAATATATGAGAATATATTCAAAGCGTTGTTTCTCAAAGGCTTCGAGTTTCATCCAACCTTTCAAATTCTGAATCTTCGGAACATTGTCTGCATCTCCGAATTTTTGAAATCCCAAGAAACCCTGAATTTAACGTTAGAATCCTTGAGTTTTTGTTTAATTTTGGAATCTCGAGAATCTGAGAAACTTCTCAGTTTTTTTTGAATCCTTCAGGAAAAGATATCTGAAAACCTGAAACTATGAAAAATTCAGAGTCTCGAAACTCTATCATCTCCAAATCTGTGGATTTTGGAAAAGTTTGAGATCTCAGAACATCAAATTCCTAAAATCTGAACAACTCTGAATCATTATGTCTTCCAAATCAATATAATACTCATTTCCAGGTCAAAATCTGGTTCCAAAACCGTCGAATGAAGGAAAAGAAGCGCGAAAAGGAGAAGGCCTTCCTCGCACGCAACTCCTGGGACTCCAATTCTCCAGGATCTGGTAGTGGTGAAGATGCGAAAGGATTCAAGTAGCCGACGTCTTCTAAAAACTTCTGAATTTCTCTAAATTTATCGATTTCTCCTGATTTCCTCAAAACTTCTCAAAGATACCTCTCACAGCAAAGCTATCAATAGTTCACAAAACAGAGCTCGATTATCAAGCGGGTCCCCTTTTTTTGTTTGTTTTTTGTATGTATACAAACACTTCCCTTAATTCTTGAAAAAATTTTCATCGTGATTTCCGTCCCTTCCAATTATCTCAACTTCCCTCAATTTTCTGATATTTCCGATTAAATTTGATAACATAAAAATTCCAAACTTCCCATCATGACGTGTAAAATTTTTGCATTTGGGGACGCCAGTGGGGTTACTGTAACTGACGCCAAACATACATATACTATACAGAAGGATGACAGAAACTGTCAACTTGAATTGGCATCAAAATGTTTGGAGAAGAAGTGAGGGGGGATTACTGTAGTCGAGGGGCGCCGCCACGCCCACTCGAGGTTTTTTGGAGGAGAGAGGGGACCGGTTTCTGATGAAGAAGACGTGACGTCGACGTCATCAGAATCTAGAGGGAAAAATGAATGAAATGTTTATCGGTGTTGGTTTTGGTTTTGGGAGTGTTGTGTGGATATAAGGACTTGTTATCATATCAGATAATATAATTAGGGAAGGGTTACTGTAGTTTTTTAAATTACTGTACCGGACGAGATTGGGAAAACCAAATGTTTGATTTCATTGATCGCTATAGTATGAGAAGAAACATGTGTTCGAGCACCGCCCTAAAATAGGAATACCTGCATTTTTGGAAAAATTGAGAACCTGGGAAATTGAAATTTTGAAGTCTGTAAGTTTAGAGCTAAGTTTTCGAACATATTCTGGTGCTGAAGGTGGGGAGACAGCAACTCGCTTGGAGATTTTTCAGAGATTGAGTATGCATTTTTTTCTCCCACTGAAATATCAGAATTCTGAAAACTGTTCTCAATAGAGCGCATTTTCTAAACTCATCGAAAATTCCTCCAAGACGCGAGTTCATAAAAGGAAAGGACAAGAACCAGCTGACTGTCTCCATCACCAAAATCTCTGTCCCTCTAATAACCCATAATTTAATAATGCCGTTCCTTTCTCCAGAGACATTATTATCCTCTCCTCCTTCCCGCATAGAGAAACACACACACTTGGCAACAGATGATGAAGATATTCTCCTCTGCCTCCAGGAGCCTCCTCCTGGCGGCGTCCTCTTCTTCAGAAGGCGGCATCTTTTGATCTACTCAGGAAAAAGGGACAGTGATAGACAACACACACTTCTCGCGCACTTCTTCTACTTGTCACCCCTTCGTGGGGTCAGTATGTATTACAACAAGTAGTTCGGAGGGAGGAGAATGAGATTTAGGAGAATATAAATCTTTGGAGAGAAATTAATGAGGATGATTTATGTTTGGGGGACCGGGAAGGGAAAAAAATTGGACATCTGGAAAAACAGACAAACAGGAGATTTTGAAATATTATTATCCTAGATCCCCTTAAACTCCATCAGATCAAAGTTTCAAAAACCGAAAAAAAACCTGTTTCAAGAAACCAGTTCCGGTAATGGATGTCTCATTTTCAAACCCTCTTATCCACCCTCTCCACTACAGTATTACCCTTTGATTACACTTCTACAAGTGCACCCCTAGGTCAATGTTTATTTACACACTTCTCTCCCTCTTTTCCCCTTCTACTGATGATGGTCCCGCCAAAGTTTCGGTAGATGTTAGCATTGCGCAAGAGCACAAAGGAATCGAGGATACTGTTACAGAGTACTACTGTTGGTTTACGCAACCAGTGAGTAAAGTGATATGAGCTAATACTCGGAGAAGATGGATGAGGGGACAAGTTCAAAAAAAGTTTGCCGACAAGGGAAGAATGGGGTAATATGCGTTTGAAAATCGACCAAGGTCTAGTGGAAAGGAAATGGAGGGGATGACGCAGCCGGGTAAGCGCCGGATTGGTGTTCACGCACCCTCCGGTTCGACCCATTTTGCCCACCAACATTGATGGAAAGATTGGAAATGCAAAAATTGGAAAATCATTAATACCAGTTATCCGAAAGGAAATTTGGATGGCTATTTTTTAATTTTGGGCTCTGAGCTCATTGTATGATTTTATCTTACTCAGTGTGTACTTAAACCTAGCGAGAACTGGTTCCCTTACTCTAGAACCTCTTATAACCACTTTTTTGAAGTCAAAACTGAGGGTCAAAAAATTCATCATAACATGGCTTGAAATCGGTTTTAAGATATGGCATAAAGTATTCCGGATTCATCTGACACTAATGAACAATGTGCCATTGAAATCTGAAACAACATTTTAAGGTTCAAATCGAAAAAGTTAAAAATTGAGAAGCTCTGCTGGTTTTATTAAAATTAATCTACTATTAGAGCGGTGAGAATTCGAAAACTTGTGCTTCAGCGCACTAGGCGAATAGAAAAGAAAATCATACTGATTTTTCGAAAAAAAAACTCTTCCATTTGCCCAAACGCACGGCGAGTGCGGTCGAGCACGAATTTTCAAACTTTTACCACCCTAATACAAAATGCAAAATTACAAAGTTAGAAACAATGCAAAAGTGATAACACAAAAAGTTTGAAGTATAACAGCAAGCTACATTTTTTGGACCTTTCGTGAGCCTTTTTATCATAGTTCAACCTTCTTAAGAATTCCCAAGACCATCAATCTTAGTCCTTCCTCTCCTTGTCCCATCCTCCCATCCCAACTCAAACCCTAATCCATCATACCTCCTTCGGAGTGCTAATTGCAACATGATTATCATCATGTACACCACTCAAACGAAAACTGATGCTGGCTCGAGGCGATAAGAAGATGAAGAATCTTCCGGGCGAAGAAGAAGAAGAAGCTTTTCTTCTCTCGCCAATTTTTTGATCGACAATGATGGATTACGGGGAGGAAAGGAACTTGGGCAAGAAAAAGAAGAAGACAGCCGTCTTCTCTCTTCCAGAAGAATCTGTGTGTTGTTGGCAAACTGATGATAACGGATGGGTTTCTCTTTCTCTCACCAGCAGACTTCCACTTGGGAGGCTATATTATGATTACTGTGATTGTCAACATCTCTTTCTGTCGGCAGGAGGAGAGTTTGATGGAAGAGCGTGTTGCTCTTCGGCAGGCGAGAGCTTGTTCGACGCTGATCGATCGGGAGGAAAAATGATGGAAGAGGCGATGGGGGACCAATGTGGCGACAGGTTGCATTTCTAGGAAAATATAGTGAAAATTGATGTCGTGGAAGTTCGCATAACTTTCCTAATACGATTCATCGATTCTCTGGGTGGAACAGTGTTCCGAGAACTGGATGAATCTGAGATTTCGAAATCTGCAATAAAACTGGCGAAATGCTCTCATAGCTAGTTATAGCAATTCAATTTTATTTTAGTAATTCCCCACATCCCAAAATTGTCAAATTCTAGAAAAATCCTTCAAAAAACCGAAGAAACCAACGTCAATTCCGGCATTCCCCAACAGTAGGGATTCATGAATCAAGGATTTTCGACATTCCCACTAGACATAGAATCTGCCTATGGAGAGATATTCGAGGGTAAATGTCATTTTCCATTCCAACCCCATTGCCCAAAATTGTCAAAATCAACACGAAGCTTCTGAAAACAAGGAAAAACCAACGTCATTTCCAAGATTCCCCAACAGCAGGAATTCATGAATTTAGGATTTTTGTCATTCTCGCATGGCATATATTTTGTCTACGGAGAGACATTCGAGGGTAAATGTAATTTTCCATTTCAACCCTCATATCCAAAATTGTCAAACTCCAGAGGAAGCCTTTGAAAACCAGCAGAAATCAACGTCTATTCTAGAATTTCCCAACAGTAGGAATTCAGGAATTTTGGATTTTCGTCAATCTCGTTTGACATAGCTTCTGCCAATGGAGAAACCTGCGAGGTCAAATATCATTTTCCATCTCAACCCCTATATCCATAAATTGTCAAATTCTGGAGGAAGCCTTCAAAAAACCGGAGAGACCAACGTCAATTCCAGAATTTCCCAACTGGAGGAATTCATCAATTTAGGTTTTTTGTCATTCTCGCATGACATATATTCTGTCTACGGAGAGACATTCGAGGGTAAATGTCATTTTCCATTTCAACCCTCATATCTCCTAATTGTCAAAATCAACAGGAAGGCTTTGAAAAACCGGAAGAACCAACGTCAGTTTCTGAGTTCCATAACAGTATTGTTCATTTTGCTTGTTTCATGTGTTCACAGTTGCGTTGTCATGTTTCTTTTTTCAAAATTTTTTGAAGAAGTACAAAATCGAAAAAATTACCTGCAGATATTTGAGAGCAGTGTCCTCCGAACGTTGTGTTCTTCTCGAGCAGAGTAGTCCGCAATTGTAGTTGTTATGAGATGAGTTGCCTTTTAAACGGCTCCTTCCAATGGCGTTGTCCTGATCGGCGATGGGTAAAGTGTTCGAAAAAAATGACACAAAAAAATCAATAAAAACAAGATAAAAGGTAATAAAAATCAATAAAAAGAAAATAGAAAACCACTGAAGATTTTTGAAGCAAATGCTTTCTCAGCATGAGCGTTTGCGCGGGGGCCCCCTCTCTAAAAGCACCATGGAAGTGCTGAAATAAAAAAAATTACCTGCAGAAACTTGCTGCAGCTCCTCCGAACTCTGATCTGCTTTGGAGCTGGGTTGTCCAAAATTTCCCTTTTTTTGGGAGTCGAATTGCCTTTTTTAGGCTCCTTCCATCCTCGTCGTCGTTGCTCTGGTCCGTGTTGTCCTCCTCGTCTTTGTCTTTGTCGTCGTTGTCCTCGTCGGTGTGAAGATAAGTTCTGTAAGAAGGAATGATTTGAAAAAATATACTATGAAAGGGAAAACTCACCTTTTTTGAGTCGTGGTTGGCTCCGTGAGGGGTTACACAAAAACCCTTGCAGAACGGGCGCTCTGCACATTTGTGGAACATTCAGCTACTGTTTCAACCGGTAATCTACTCGATCCACTAGAACAAAACAGCCAACTCTTGGATCCAGCTTCCACCGACTATTACCACGGCCCCACAAAACAGCCAGCTTCTCCCAAAACTAGTGATCTACTAGATTCATTAAATCGGAACAGCCAACCTTCGGATCAGTCTCCACCTACTAGATCTCCGGCCCCATACAACAGCCAGCTCTTTCCAAAACCAGTCATCTACTAGATCCATTAAATCGGAACAGCCAACCTTCGGATCAGTCTCCACCTACTAGATCTCCGGCCCCATACAACAGCCAGCTCTTTCCAAAACCAGTCATCTACTAGATCCATTAAATCGGAACAGCCAACCTTTGGATCAGTCTCCACCTACTAGATCTCCGGCGCCATACAACAGCCAGCTCTTTCCAAAACCAGTCATCTACTAGATCCATTAAATCGGAACAGCCAACCTTTGGATCATTCTCCACCTACTAGATCTCCGGCCCCATACAACAGCCAGCTCTTTCCAAAACCAGTCATCTACTAGATCCATTAAATCGGAACAGCCAACCTTCGGATCAGTCTCCACCTACTAGATCTCCGGCCCCATACAACAGCCAGTTCTCACCTTCCCTAGTACTATAGACGATTCGCCGCGGACAAATCATCCAAGTACTAGTTATTGTGATCACCTACTAGGATAATGGAACCTCGGAACAGCCAGTCTCAACTTTCACCTCCGGTCTACTAGATCTCCTTTAATGAAACAGCCGACTTCCAGAATCAGTCCGAACCTACTAGGATAATGGAACCTCGGAACAGCCAGTCTCAACTTCACCTCCAGTCTACTAGATCTCCTTTAATGAAACAGCCGACTTCCAGAATCAGTCCGAACCTACTAGGATAATGGTACCTCGGAACAGCCAGTCTCAACTTCACCTCCAGTCTACTAGATCTCCTTTAATGAAACAGCCGACTTCCAGAATCAGTCCGAACCTACTAGGATAATGGTACCTCGGAACAGCCAGTCTCAACTTCACCTCCAGTCTACTCGATCTCCTTTAATGAAACAGCCAACCCCCAGAATTAGTCGAAGCCTACTCGGAATGCGTTACCGTAATAACAGCAAGCTTCCACTTTCACCAATAATCTACTAGATTTGTTAAAGCGAAACAGCCAACTACCGACATCTACAGTAAAAACGAACCACAAATGACAAATGAACTGGACAGGATGACCCTGAATATTTCTCTTCACATCTCAGTCAATACAACCAGGTGTTCCAGGTGTGCGTGTGCATCCCTCCCTTTCCATTGTCTTTTCCTATTGTCTATGTGAGGGTTTATCGATCCGTGTGACCCTATTGCTGCTTTTTTACACAGTGGGGTACTCTACCTCATTGATTTTTTCCACAAGTTCACTGTCAATGGTTTGTCTGTTGGTCTGTCACACTGTCACACTATCCGCAATGTGAAACCAATAAGAAAAAACAGAATTGCCACACAAGGGTTTGAACCCGCGGCCTTCCGAACCGTGTGCGCGCACACAGCCATTGAGCCAAACCTCTATCCTGGAAAGCCGTGCGCGTTGGCGTATACGAACCCGCGTGGAATTGAAAAGCGCCAGAGGCGCGGAGCGACTCTGGTTTATCATTGAACTTCAATGAAAACTGTCACCAATCAGTCTCTATCAATGGTGCTGGTGTTTGCGTACTCGGATTCATGATGATATATGAATCGCCTGAAAATGGGATTGAAGCGAACCAAGGGGAAGAAGAAGAGGGTACTGATGGAGCAGTTATTGGAAATCAGGATGCAGATGATGACGAGGTCGAAGATGAGGATAATGTTGATGAAGGCTTTGATAGAGAAGAAATGGCTCATGGAAACGTAGAAGATGAAGAGGACCCCGAACTATCAGATGCAGAAGAGGCGGATTGGAGAATCTCTAACGGTTAGAGCTTCACGGGCTGGCTGGATCACTGTCTGTAAATCTACTGTAGGAACTCACTAGAATTAGTTGATTTTGAAGAAAACGACTTTATGTTGGATATGGAACAAGTTGGACGGGCCTTGAGAGGAGTGAGAATCAAAATTCTCAAAGCTAATTTTTGCACATCCCGAGAGTGGCTTCAACAGCTTACGGTACTTCGCTCGTCAGCCATGACTCTTGCACTGCTCTCCAAGTCGAAAAAAATTTTCCTAGGCCATTGTCATGGCTATTCGTTTCTTTTTATATCTACTACGTATCCCAGAAAACACTATCCAATGTGTTATTGTCTGACGTTGAGAATCCTTTTTTCAGTCAATTTCAATCGATTCCCATCTCTGAAATGATTCGAACACATCCGATCTCTGATCCCTGCTCAAACATCATCAAAATTTATGACCTTCTTGTCTTTTTTCTACACTTTTGCTCCCAAAAAGGTACTCTGGTATTAATGGTACCCCCTCATACTGAACATGTTTTAAATAAGCCGCGAGACAAAAAGTCATTAGTTCCCTTTTCTTTTTTCTTTTTCGACTTTTTTCTTTTGGTTCACTTTCGAAAGGAAATTTAACCGGCAAAATGGGTGCTATTTTGAGTGAGAAAACGCAAAAGTAAAGTCTATTTTTTCGTTCTTTATTTTCTTCTCTGGCTTGTTGAAGAAGAAAAAATGAGCCGATTCTATACATTTTTAATTGGTCTTCTCGCTTTTTTTTCAGTGAAAGTTTCTGCCCAGGGTAAGATTTTTGGTTTTAAAATTGTCTGAAGAATTCAAAAATTTCAGATCTCAATTTTACTGAACAAATCGAAATCAGCGAAAGAAGCTTGGCCAAGTTTTTGCTCTCCGACTATTATAAGTACGCGAGACCAGTGAAAAATACTACAAATGTGCTCAATATAACAGTTCTTATCCAGATCTATAACTTTGTTGAGTTGGTGGGTTTCTGATTTTTTTTTTGATAAACTGCTTCAGATGGCGTAACTTTTCTACTGCGGAGAAATAGGCCATTTTGAGTTTTGTGCCTTCTCAAACCGATGAACAGGTTGTTAAGCTTAATGAGCATTTTCTTCAAGCCAAAAATCAGGCGTCGTCCTCATTTTCAGAACGAAAAAAATGAACAAATAAAACTTTTGCTCTGGTTCCCGCAAAGTTGGAAGGACGATTACTTGACTTGGGATCCAGAAGAATGGAACGGCATTGAGAAAATTATCATACCGAAATCGGAAATTTGGGTCCCAGATGGATATATTTTCAATACGTGGGTCCTTTGAGATTTTTATCAATTGGAAGATTCAGACGGATGAATATTTTGTTGAACTTCAGAACTTTTGAATTCTGCCGTTTTAAAATTCTGAGACTCAAAAGTTTCAAAGTTTCAGTGTTGAAGAAGCGGAAACTATGGAAAATCACAATGCTCGAGTCAGATACGATGGAGAGGTGGAGGTGGATTTCAATAAGGTAACTTTCCAAGTTAGCAATGTTCCTTCTTTTTTCCTATTTTTCAGCTCGTCGCTTTGACATGCCCTATGTCAGTACTCTCGTTTCCATTTGATAGTCAACTATGTGCGCTCCAATTTGGCTCCTGGTCCTATCCCCATCATGTGCTCACTTTCAATGTGATGGGCGCTTGGGTAGATGAGAAAAATGTGAGTTTTCAGAATGTCTGAAACCAGGATCTCCGAATTTCGGGATTTTAGAAAAACTCCGAATGGGACATTATCGAGTTTAACGCCACAAAGCTCATCAGAGGGTACAATAATACTTTGGGCGGTGCTAATGTCTATGAGGAGATAATTTATTTCTTGGAAGTCAAACGAAAGCCACACTACTACATAGTGGTCATTATAATCCCTACATTTGCCATTGTTACTGTATCCAATATCGGGTTGTTTACTCCCCATGGAGTACATGGAGACCGGGAAGAGCATGTGAGTTTTTGCGGGCTATCTCTGTCCACTTTCTTTTAGAAACAAAGTTTCAGGTATCTCTTGGTTTGACAACAATGCTCACAATGGCTGTAATTCTGGATATGGTTACCGGACAAATGCCGAAATCTAGTGAAGGAATTCCGCTATTAGGTACTTTGGGGGTGTTTCTCTTTGGAGGCGCATAGTTTGGGTCTAGACAATTTTTTATTTTTGAGATATTTCAAAACTGCATGGGCATACGAATCTGACATGCAGAAATCTGTGATTGTTTCAGGAATGTACGTGCTCATCGAGTTCGCAATTTCAATAATCGCTGTCTTGGTATCGGTGCTCATAATTTTCGCACACGAAAGAATGCTATACTTGGAAGCAAGACCACCGTATTGGGTGTACAGAATGTTCACGAATGAGTGTGGAAAAGTGCCGTTGGCGGAGGTGAAGACTTATATTAGGGGAATAAAAATCAGAAAACTCGCGCTCCACTGCATTCCTCGTGCATCTGGTCAAATAAAAAAGTTTTAAGAAAAAGATCAGTGTGTTTTTTAATTCCATTTGTTCAGTGCGTTGAAGTATGCGTTTTCTAAGTTTTACCGCCCTAACAGAAATGGAACGTTGCTAACTGCAGCTGAAAATTGCTGACGGTCCCCGTTCTAAAATCAGCATTTCATCAGCTTTCGAATAAAATACGCCTCACCTTGTTACCACAATCTTAGCCTATACCACGGTGAATTTTTCACGACGCATTTTGAATCTCTCCCTTTCGCGCCTTTTTTCCAAAAGTAAGATCTGCAGGTTATGCGTCTCTTCGTTCAGCACGCTATTTCACTGCTAATAGCGTGCTGAATAAAGAGACGCATAACCTGCAGATCTAACTTTTGGAAAAAAGGCGCGAACGGGAGAGATTCAAAATGCGTCGTGAAAAATTCACCGTGCTATACCATTTCCGATTTGAGCCGTGGATCCCTATAATCTTTAATAGCCCATTACACATCTTCTAATTTTAGATGGAATACGACGATCTCCTTTCCAAACCCCTTGAACCTATCCAGGAACTAAAATTAAGCCTTCAAAGAGTCCGTCAATATCTGGATGACCAGGAATCCAACGATAAAAATCAGCTCATTTGGCAGAGATTCTTCTCATGGACGGATATTTTATGTGGTACCGTATTTTGTGTTCTCAATTGTTTTATCACTTTTCATATGTTTATTGATTATTTTTAATACCTTGGTTGAAATGAATTAAGAGATAGTGAAATATTTGAAATTTTAGAGAAAAAATTAGTTCAAGCAATCTCTGGTCTCTCCTGAGAATTTTCCGGCCAATTGTAGGGTTCCGAAATCGAAGATCTTTTTTGGCTCGGTTCCGGAAGCGATGTATTGGGATGGAATATAAACGGTAATCTTTCTCTGACATGGTTTGATTCCGTCATCGCAGTCGTGGTAGATGTTGATTTTTGGCTCGATAGAAGTGAACTCGTCGGCGGATCCCTTGAGGTCGAATTTTCCGGAGGAATCGGTTTTTTCCGAGGCCATCAACTCATCGGGGGACACTGGAAGAAGTAGGGGTTTGAATAGAAAACAGGGGACAATATTGTTTTTCTCCTAGCTGGTCTCTTATTATGAAAATGTCATAGGTCACTTCTTAAAATATTGGCCATCAATATCTCTAGAACCAATTTAGCTATCCAAAAATTGTCAATTACTAATTTGTGGAGTAAGCAATTTCACACAAATTGTTAGTTAGCAACACTTAGCTTTCTGTATTGATTCAGGAGATAATATCATAAAGATCCGTAGAGAAACGACAATGTTGTGACGCATCGAAACTAGATTAACGTGGTTCACAACAAAAATCTAGCTTGGTTCAGAATAACAATTCAAAATTTACTGATTAACATACATTTATCCTCATCATAAATCTTGACCTTGACACCAGCAGCTGGTTTATCCTCACAGATCAATTGTCCACGGACACCAACGGATTGGGTCCGTCCCAAACCTAGGACTACTGTGGGGATGGTGACGAGGATCAGTAGTCGGCAGATCATGGCTGGAATGAATAACCCTATAACGGTAAGTCAATAAAAACCAGAGACGAATAAATAAGAAAAGTTCTGTTAAAAAAGTGACCAAATAAAGTTATAATGTAGAAAAAACTGATAGACAACTACTAACGGGAAAAAAGCAAAAAAAGATAGTTTGTTTTTCGTTTGTGTGTCTTCTTGTCAATCAGAATTCCTTCTTTGTCTATTTTCTTAACACAAAAAGGAAAAGTCAACCTTGACTTCTTCGGGGCTATTCTGTCGACCCTTTGATATCATTTAGGCTCCGCCCACTTTTTGTGTTATTTTTTGCTTCCTCTTTGTAAGTGTATAGTGGTCAATGAGGGGAGATGATAGTAGTTTGAAAGGACGTTATTACAATAGAGAAGTGGAGAGAGAGAAGGGACGAGAGATTTGAAAAAAGTTGAAATCTGAAAACCACTTCTATGATTTATCAAATTGAGGTTTTGATGTGCTAAAAATCTAAAAACTTTTCTTGAAGACCACTTGGAAAGTTTGAGACAAAAGGGGACAAATAATCGGGAAACTTACTGACCTTAGTGGATAGTAGAAGAAATCTCAAAACTTGAGTTCTTGAAATTGGATAAAATTTGGAGTAGTATTGAAATTTCAAGGCTTCACGACCTTAGCTAGCCTATTTTCATTTATAAATCACTAAACTATACACCTCTGTTATGACTCACTTTCCCCTTTTAGTTCCACTCCTCCTTCTTTTCTCATCTGAATTAACAATACCATCAATCAATCAACAATAACTATACTATCCAAACTATGATATCATTTCCGCGATTTTCACAGGTGTTTCCTATTCTTCTAGTCTCTTTTTGATTCCGAAAAAACCCCATACTTCCAGAATGACTCATTCATTTTTATTTATAAGTCTCTTTTTCTTATGAAAAAAAACTAAAGTCAACTTCCGTCCATCACCTCTTGTTTACCGAATTCGAAAGATGATAAAAATCGAGAAAACTATTGAAAAGAGAGAAGATACATCAAGTGATCACAGCGCCGACGAAGAAGACGTCCTTTCATTTTTTCGATCTCTTTGTTTTCTTTTTCAGAAGACGTCGACGTCTTCTGAATGTTGTAACATCTTTAGTCTTGGTCATTTTCATTCTCAGAAAATTTAGAAGCCCCTCTATGACCCTCTCCCTATTAGATAGCTACTTTGACGATAGGTTCTTGGACTCTCTTGCTGGTATCTTTTTTTTAAATTTTCTGGATTCTGCATCTTCAAAAATCTCTTCTGAATTTCCAGATGAAGTGCCTCCTCGTCCTCTTAGCCACTGTTTCTTGTACTTATGCAATTGGCTTCAGACAATCTGTCGCGGTGAAGGGAAGACTGATTTGTAATGATGGACCTGCGAAGGATGTGAGGGTCAAGATGTATGATAAGGATGTTTGTGAGTTGTTTTACTTTTCAGCTTCTAGAAAAATTTAGTCATTTGCTATATTTTCGCAGTTGACAAAATTTTGATAGCTAAAAGGCTCTGAAAATTAATCTCAAAGATTTTTGTGTGTAGAGTCGTATTTCACAAGCCAGAGCTCACAAGCAGAGCTATCAGAACTTGGCTGACTATTCAAATAATGTTCATAAAATACTGCATTTCTCTATTTCACTTTCAAAACTTACAATTAGAAAAGAGTGTAAACTCAAATTTTCAGTATCCACAAAAATTCAGAATGGAGGAATTTCAGATTCACCAAAATTTTCCAGAATCTCAAAAAAATGTTTTTTTCATAATCTCAAAATCTCAAAATCCAACATTTTCAGTGATGGACACCAAACTCGACGACAAGACCACCGATGGAAATGGAGAATTCTACTTGACTGGAGGTGATACCGAAATCAGCTCCATCGATCCTCGTGTCAATATTTATCACGATTGTGATGATGGATGGACGGTGAGTACTTGGCATAATTTTCACCAAAATCGGACTATCCAAAGCGTGAATAACTTTCTCAGATTTTTTCACAGTTGTATTACCTACCACATAATTCACCATACCTCGAATTCTAACATTTTTAGCCTTGCCAACGCCGTCTTACCGTTGGAGTACCTGACAAATACATCACCAATGGCGAGAAACCATCAAAAGTTTTCGATCTCGGAACCATTCAACTTGCCGGAAAATGGGTCGGAGAGACTCGTGATTGCATTCACAGACACTGATTTTTTGGTTTTTTTTTTTCTATTCTGTGATGTTTAAAAGAATTGATCTGATTTTTAATCATCTAACTCTTATAAAGAATAGTTCCTTTTTGTATCTGTTTATTGTTCAAAATACTATCAACTACCGGTGGGATGAGGAGAACTGATCAGGCAAAGAAAAAAAAACAAGAGATTTGTCAAAGAAGAATGTAGAGGGGATGGGGTAAGATTTGTCCACAGGCAATATTGTGTTTGGAAAAATACCTGGACATATGAAAATTATCTACAAGGACCATAAGGATAATAATTTACAGACAAGTGATGAGACATTTTCAAATCTACTCCAAAATCTACGAAAATACCCGAAGAAAGTTGCAAATGCGCTACCCTAAAAGGTCTCACCACAATTATTTCGCTAGAGCGCATTTGCCACATTGATACGATATCAGAAAATACATAGTAGAGGTAGAGATCAGTTTAGTCGATGCGAATTGGAGATCATTTGTCATTATTTGGATCTCTTGGAGTAGCGTACCCCTCAACATTGATATAATCGATACGGTCTCTCATGAGATATGCCCCCCAGTTGGCATCAATGTCTGCGAGGTCTGAAAGGGATACAATTGCGCTCTATTGCAAAATGATTCACTCACCATCCATACAAAAGTTGAATTCCTTGTTCTCCTTAACTAATGGCTCGCCGATATCCACCCAAAAAGAAAGAGCTCTGCTTGGCAGAATTTGAAGGTGAGCCATTTGCCCTTCCGCGTTCCTAATCTTGATATTTGAGATGTCTAGCCACTCTTCAGATTGATTCAGAAAACGGAATAGTCCACTGTGAGGGGTGTAGTAAGGATTACGGTATGTGATCTTCTTGATGTGGGTGTAACCGGGAGTGCATGTGAGCCAGCCCTGAAGGAATAGAGTGTTTCTAGGGATATTGCGACAGTCAGCGTTCACGAGCGACCGTCGGAAAAAGTCAGCGACAGTTCTAGTTACGCTCCTCACTTACCCTAATCCATCTCATCACCACCCCAATCGGCGTCGTGGCTCCATCAATCGTCGCTACTATCATTAAGCGTCTGAATTTGTTTGCCGTCGACACTGGAACTTTTTTTCCATGCCATCCACTGTATTTCCCTTTGAACTGAAACTCAAATTTTGGTAGCCTTTTTCAAACTTTGACTAACGTGTTTCTCATAGATCCGGAAGCACCTTGCCTCGTCTTCTTCGGTCTCAATGTCTCCAAAATGGAACGTGTGCGGCATCTCCACAAACGGGACCCAGAAATCCATAAGTTTCTCCGATTTCTCATCGTTTGACTCGAAATACAGTATTCTCGTTTTCAACTTTTCAAAAGTGATATTAGGGCAAAGGATAGTCTAAAAATGGGTTTTCGAAAATTGAAGATTTGAAACTTTTCTACCGTTTGGGGAACAAACGAGGTGAGTGTGTAATTGTACCGTTTCAGAGTGAACTGGAGATATGCAGTCACGATGGTAATCAAAGGTACTTGGAGGAGCATTCCCCGTACGAACTCGGGAGTTCTGAAACGTATTAACCAAAAAATAATTATGTTCGGTCTTAAGGCTTCGAGACATTTCGCAATCAGTCGTTTCGCTACTACGGCATTTCGCAACTCATGTTCATTTCGCAACTACGAAATTTCGCTACCTGTCATTTCGCCACCGCGACAATCAGCAACCATGCCATTTCGAATCCACAAAATCCAAGATTTTTGTAGAAAGTTCAGGTTAAAATCACAACTTTTTAAATGTATACTATAACCTAAATAGTTCATAATACCCTCAATATCATACAACCGTGATGAACGTAAAGTGGACTAGTTTATAGAGTTGCTAAACGACTAGTTGCGAAACGTCCACTTGCGAAATCTCTTGGTTGCGAATCGTTGCGATCGCGAAATCGATGTGAGTTGCGAAATGTCGTAGTTGCGAAATGACTAGTGGCGAGATATCCCGGAGCCGGTTTTAAAACTCACTTGAGTTTTGTCACTCCCATTTCTTCCATATATTGAAACATGATCCTTGCTGTGTCCACATGAAAAACTGCAGTTTTCTCATCTTTCCACAAGTAGACCACTGAACGGCCGGTTGCTTGATCGACGTATCGATTGGCGATTCTTCTAAAATTTTGTAAATGTTCAAAGTTAATCATCTAATTTTACATACTCAATATGTCCCATTTCCACCTTGTACCGTTCATTATACGCTATCTGCTCAGGTGTAAGTTCTGGCTCTGAACTCTCTTCTCCCATTTCCACCTCATTTTCTTCTTCTTTTTGTTCCTCCACTACCTGAGCTGCCACCGCTGCTGGGTTTTCCTGCAAATGGAGGCCGTTTTTTAGTAATAGAATGTGAGGGAAAGGTATAGTTTTGCGCACACCTGTAAGTGAAGGGGACTACTGTGAATTGGGGAAGGAGAGACGATGCTCACTTTATCCATGTAGAACCCTTTCCTTTCCTTTCACTATAAATTTTCAGATTCTCTATAATAATTTTCGTATTTGAACTTTTTTGGAGTTGAAGAAAGATTCAAAATCTTTAGAATAAAATAGCTCGGATGTCACTGAACTGATTTTAATGAAGACGTCTGTGTTGATGGATTTATGACTGGAGAAGCACGTGAGAGAGGAAAAAGCAAATTTTTTAGAAGAGAAGATGGAGAAATTGCATCTTGGAATTTTGAAAAAGGAAAAGGTGTACTACCCACAAGACAACGAGACATGAAGATAATGCAGAAGTTCAGAAAATAAAGATTTCAAGAATTTGAGAATTGGAAAAAACAGGTTTGGACTGTCCCTAAAAACAGTGTTAGGCAAAATTAAATACATCGCAGTGCCATGGTTACGCATTCCCAATACCAAAAACAAAAATTCGTAGTTT
The DNA here is from genome assembly GCA_963932045.1 of Caenorhabditis sinica. Taxonomy (NCBI): domain Eukaryota; kingdom Metazoa; phylum Nematoda; class Chromadorea; order Rhabditida; family Rhabditidae; genus Caenorhabditis; species Caenorhabditis sinica. Next base: position 19,326,924 of record OZ009943.1, read on the forward strand.
GCGATACTCGTGACGAATCTCTTTTTATAACGTATTAACGCTCAAACCAAGACAACAACACATTAAAGTGGATCTCAAAATATTTCAAATCTTTTCTATATTCTATATCCTAAACTAACCCAAAATCCTATAGATCCCAATCATTTTTTCTTCCGTACCTTCTATTTTCCCGTCTTCTAAGCACTTCTGGTCCTCTGTCTCCAAGGCCCCCTTTTTGGTATACGGTAGCTAACTCCCCACCCCAAACACTTACAGCAGCAGGTTGAGCCGGATCCATCCTTCTCCAGAAGTCAGTTCTTAAAATACACTAGTGCTGTATGAATAAAGAGCCCTTGCACAATTGGATGATGTAGAAGGGGACAGTGGAGGCACGGTGTGATCGGGTCTCTGTTAGAGAGAGAGGAGGGGCGCCCTGTGTCTCAAGGAGGCTCCCCAGTAAGGAGAGATATAGAGACTTAGACGACGAGGGAGGGTGCCAAGAGAGATGCAAACGGGGGGAACACCGCCAATGAAACTGTGTCCAGGAGACAAGAGAGGTATCAGAGAAGAGGGCGACGAATGCTTCCAGGCGTCTTCCTCTTCCTCTTTGTCAAACGACTAGAGACACAGCCAAAAAATAGTGCATGGCTGGCGATGTCTATGTCTCCAACTCTTATTTGCTATGTCTCTTCTCTCCATCTTTCTCTTGATCGAACTGGCGGCGCGCCGCAAGCCTTGGTGGAGCGAGGGAGAGTCGATGAGAAAGGGAGGGAGATAGTACAAGACGCAGAGAGAGAAGGGGACACTAGGGAGTATTGAATTTTGAGAGACAATGTCTTTCTCATAATCGGAGGACACAGGTATAGGGAGTGAGGGCACAGGGCGCCTCTGCTTTGGGGAGGCAGCGCCGGAGAAGGCGTCTGTCGCAAAATGGTGGAGACGGAAAAGATAAAGAGGAAATGTGTATGGTTTCGATAGTTTATGTAATGCCTGGTGGCTGGATGGGGGTAAGGGAAGGAATTAAAGAGGAAGAAGAAAAAGAAGAGGTGAAAAAGAGGGAGAACGATTGTGATTTTTTTGGAGTAAAGAGGAAATAGAGAAGTTATGATGATGGTGCCCGAATTCATCGCATTGCAAAAAGCAAAATTTGGAAACTTCGAAAGTTCGGACTTCAATAACATGATGTAGCAAATTGGGCTGCTCATCTCAACCTGAATAAACTCGAAAAGCTCATTATTTAGAAATCTTTCCGAATGTCAGAGTCTCTAAACTTCTTAATCGCCATCTTCAGAACAACGTTAGAATTTCAGATTCCTCACAACTTTTATTTGTTGATTTCAGTTTCATATCAAGCTCTATCTGCCAAGCAAAAAACTTGTCTCTGAATGTCCCTTAAAACTCTATCATTCATCTTTATTTTTCGATTTCCCACCTCTACAATTTACCAAAAAACTATTCAGCCCCATTCGGAATCGAACCAACAACCCTCTTCTCCATACCCAACCCCTAAACTCCACTGCGCCGCGCCCTCCCTAACTCGTTCCGCCTCCGTCTCCTTCCCTCTCGCTTCCCCTAACACGTATCCATAGTAGTCAACGCGAGCCCGGTTTTCGTCCGTACACACTCCACCATTAGTCTCGCCTCCTCGTCGTTTCTGCATCGCTTCTTCGGCTTATTAGCTAAGATCAAAGTGTAGTATCTGTTCTTATCGTATTAACCTACGGTATACACTCGAATGAGTGTAATAAAGGTTATATGATTTTTGGAACCTAGGAAAGACTCGGGGCTTGCTCCGACTTTCCAAGGGTCGTCCTGGCGTTGCACTGCTGCCGGGCTCGGCCCAGTCCCCGTGGGGACAACAAAAACTGAAAGTGTGGAAGAAACATGAATAGAAATCTAACGTCGAAAGGAGGATTCAAATTTAGCAGACTTTTCAGAATCTTTCGAAACACCACCCATCCTTTGAAGCTTCAACGAATTCATACATGGCAGCTCTCGTTGCGAGCAAGTGAAGACTTCCCAATACATCCTCAGAATCGAGTAGACAAAACGACCTAGGAATAACGACAACACGAAGAGAGGACATTTCTGAATTAATGTGCTATTCTGCAAGCTTTCTGCTTGTCAAGAATCATGTAAACAATCGCAATAAATTATTTTTTATAACAAATTCATTAACAATAATGAAAAAAGAACCACAAAATTAGTCAGAGGCGACGATGGTGGTCTTCTCGGAGACGTAGATTCCGTCAAGGAATTTACGGATATCCTTCTCCTTGACAGCGGTGGATTGTTGAAGACGAGCAGCGGCTTGGGAGACGTACTGAACGTCGTTTCCTTCGACGATGATCTCGTCCTTTTGGGCGGTGGAGATGGTGGCGGTGACTCCGTCTGGAAGTGGCACACGGCGGACGATCTTCTCTCCCAAGAAGTTACGGATCTGAAAATAAGGATATTGAACTACTGCGACTCTTTGATTGAAGCGCTTACCTCAACAGTTCTGTTTCCATCTTGAAGGGTAACGTTGATGGGGAAATGGGCATATACGGAGCGCATCTTGTAGCGGAATCCGAGGGTGACTCCCTTGATCATGTTCTTGACGTGGGAGCAGACGGTGCGGATGGCGGCGAGCTCCTTGCGGACTCCGAACCACTTGCGCACGCGGAGGGTGTTCTTTCCGACGCGCTCCATCTCCATGTGCAAGTGACGGAAGTCCTTGCGGATGGTTCCGCGTGGTCCGGTGACGTGGACGATGCGGTTCTTGACGGTGAAGGTGACTCCCTCTGGGAACACAACGGTGTCGTTGGACTCGATCAGCTTCATGATCTTCCGGGATTACCTGTAAACGAAAACTAATTAATAATGAGAATTAAGAACGGAAATAGAGAAAAATTGCAAGCAGCTCAAGTAAAATCTAATATTTTGAACAGAAATAGATCTCATAATCAGGTATAAACTCATTAAAAAAACAAAAGAATCGTCTAAAATACCAACAAGTCCATTATTTGGCAAACAGCAATGTTTCGAGACCGATTTTCGCATTCAAAGACTCAAAATTTCCATATTTTCTCATAAAAAAAGTCGAACAAAATCACACTAATTACTCTAGAAAATAGAAAAAAGATTCAAGAAAAAATAAAACCGAACAAAACTGGCGAAGACTGGCGAGAGAAAGCCTGGAAAATAGTGGACGCAATGCATTGCGATTTTGCTGCGTATCGCGCGTGCTTTACTGCGTCGACGCGGAGCGAATTGCAAACCGCGCCGCAGTTGCGTTTTTCGCCGACGCTCCTCCCACTTTTCCCTGCCGCACTAATTTTCGTCCAATTTCGGCTTTTTCGCCAATTTTCGTTGGGGTTTTGTGGTTTTTTTTATGGAAAATACAAACTAGTCTATTGAAAAAATAAAATATTAATAATTCGAGCTAAATGGAGTATTTTTTGGGAGAAAATTTCTGGGAAAACCTTAATTTTTGAGTGGTAAATTTTTCGCAAAATAGTTTTCCGATTTGAGACCAGACTATAAATCTAACGATTTGCTTCTATTTTGCAGCCAAAAATATGATTAATGTTGATTGATTTTGTCTTTCTTACATTATTTTCTTCAAAAATCGTTTTTTTTTCTTCCCATTTCAGTCAAACCAGAGTCGCTGCGCGCCTCTGGCGCTTTTCAGTTCCGCGAGGGTTCGTATACGCCAATGCGCTGCTATTTCTAGGTTGATCACATAGCGCAGTGGCTGTGTCCGGGTTCAGAGTTCAAGAGCTCGCGGGTTCAAACCCTCGGGGTCACGGTGATTTTTTTCCTACATTATTTTTGGTTTACACGGCCACGAAAAATGGAGAAAGCTAGGCCAGGAGAAGGCGATTTTTGAATTCCCGCCGGCGGGAATTCAAAAACGCAGTGTTAATTTCTCTTCCCTCACTGAATAAAACTTTGAGCAGCAAAAATCGGCAAAAAAATTTTCAAGATTTTAAAAAAAATTCCGAGCGTTTCTTTTAAATTATATGAAGTTTATTTGACGAAAATATTAGGCTTTAAAAAGGGGACCTTCATACTTAAAAACTGATTTGACGATGCTCACTTCTCGATGGAAGAGAAAGTTCCCACAGAGACAGCCACGGCCGGCGGACTAGAAAGCAGCAGGGCCGTGACCTAACATCCCAAAAAAGGCGGAGCTAACCAATCAGCGAGCGATTTTTTCGCGCCTTTTTCCTTCCAAAAACGTTCCACTAAAATGTAGGAAAAAAATCACCGTGGGAGTGGCGATTCCGTTTTTTCTTGTTGATTTCACATTGCGGACAGTGTGACAGACCAACAGACAAACCCCACTTGCGGATTATATATAAGGAAGATTAGTGCCAGTTTTTCGATTCTCCCATTCTTCTTCTGATATTCCTCCTTTCTAACCGACTAATATTAATTTCCCCTTATTTTCAGCAAAATGAAGGACCGATTCAAACAGAAATATACTGCCGGCGCGGCCGTGGCATACATGTCACGAAAGCAAGCTTTGAAGAAGCTTCAGCTGACACTCAAGGACTTCCGTCGGCTTTGTATTATCAAGGTTTGCCCTATTTTCTTCTGAACATGATTTTAAATCGATTTTTCTTCAGGGAATCTACCCACACGAACCGGCACACAAGAAGCAGGCAAACAAGGGTTCCACCGCTAACAAGGTGTTCTATTATCGCAAAGACATCAACTTCCTGGCTCATGAACCGATTATCAACAAGTTCAGAGACTACAAGGTAGGCGAAGTTGGCAGTAATTTCATCTTATAAATTCGATTTTCCAGGTATTCTTGCGAAAACTGAACCATCTGAAAGCAAAGAAGGAGGATGATAAGATTAAGAAGCTCTATGACAACAAGCCAGTCTACAGTCTCGATACGATCGTTAAGGAACGTTTCCCAACGTTCGGATCGGCTCTCCGCGACATGGACGATGCTCTTTCCCTCTGCTTCACATTCGCCATGCTCCCACACACTCGCGTTCTGAAAGAGGGAATGATCGACAACTGCCGTAAACTCACCGCTGAATTCATGCACTATGTCATCGAATCTCAATCTCTTCGTAATACGTTCATCTCCATCAAGGGAATCTACTATCAAGCGGAGATCCAGGGAGAGAAGATCACTTGGGTGGTGCCCCATGAGCGTGGTCTTCCACATGTTACTGACGTCGATTTCACCGTTTTGGTGACGTTCGTCGAGTTCTACATCGCCATGTTGGGATTCGTCAACTTCAAGTTGTACCAGGACATTGGACTCTTCTATCCACCACAAATTGGACAACTCGTCGAGAGTGAAGAGATGGAAACAGAGGATTACAAGGAGAAGATTTACAGTTTGGCAAAGCCTTTGGCTAAGAGAAAGGATGTGGAGAGATTGGAAGAGGATGAGCCATTGGATCTTCTTGGAGAGGATACTGATGCTCTTGCACAGAAAGTCAAGGAGGCGAAGTCTATCAAGACAATGTTCAAAGGATGCGTTTTCTATCTGAATCGCGAGTGCCCGAAAGAAGCGCTCACTTTTATCATTAGAAACGGAGGTGGAGTCGTTGGATGGGAAGGAGCCCCGAATGATTTGAAGGTTGATAGCAAGAACATCACTCATCACATCGTGGATCGTCCGATGGACAAGCTCGACGTGAATCGTCTCTATGTACAGCCACAATGGGTGTTCGATTGTTTGAATGCGCGTAGAAAGTTGCCGACGGAGAGATATATGCCGGGTGTTGCATTGCCACCACACTTTTCGCCATTCACTTCTGAGAAGGCTGGAGACTATATTCCGTTTGAGCGGTTGGAGGAGTTGAGAAGCATGGGCAAGGGTAAGTGAAGGGAGAACTAAACTTTTGAGAGGAATTCGATCAATTTTCGCTATTTTCGACTCAGTTTCCCAGGCTCTGGGTTGTGTATCAACAATTTTTGAATCTTTGTTGCTAGAGCGCCTCGAATAACCGGAAAATAGTGAAAATTAATGTAAAATTGCAACTAAACCATTGTAATTTGGGAGGTCCACACATCTTTACAAATTTTGAGCTCTTTTTGGCGATTTGTTCAGCTTAATACCTTCTAAAATTACACGAAATCATGTGTAACTCCCTAGTCTTCACTCAATCATCCTCATTTTTTCCAGATGTCTCCGAGCTGGAAGCTGCCATCCCGAAGACCATGGACGAGTTGCCAATGCGTCGAAAGGAGCCAAAGCCAGAGAAACCAAAGGGAATCCACATCGCCGTCGGTCAGATGCACAAGAAGAGCAAGGAGAAGTTCCACGAGACTGTCGAGAAGGGACAAGAGTTGAAGATGCGCGAGTTGATGATCTCCAAGAAGCATCAACGCGTCTATCACAGCATGAAGACCACTTTCAAACGCAATCGCAACGACGCTCTCAAGTTGAAGACCAAGGCCAAGAAGGCGAAGGCAGTGGCGGAGTAATTGGCTGTTTTTTTCGTTTCGTTTTGTTTTGTTAAAATTGTTGATTTTTATCTTTCTTATTATCCTTATTATCCCCCTTCCAAGATATCTCCCCAAATCTCTTCGTTGTTACCCCAATTCAAAGTAAAAAATTCATTTGAAAACCAAATTTATTAGTAATTACAAAAGGAACAAAATATAGTGGGGACAAAAAATAGTAATAAATTAGGATTATTGCTCTTTTTCTAGGTGAGATCTATTAATTCTTGTTCTTTGCTTTGTTTTGTATTGTTTTTTGTGAAAGTATTGCTTTTTAGGCCAAAATTAGGGGTAATTTCAACATAACTGGGAATAGTGAAACAAAAAACGAAAAATGTCTAACGTGTCGTCGACACATATCTATCATAGGCGTCTTGGGTAGGGTCTTCTTGAGCAATTGCGCCATAGTTGGCGTTGACTACGGTTGTAGCGTTGAAGGCGTCGGTGATTTTACCATCTCGAGCCATAGGGACTCCTTGCGGTGCTGGAAAAGTATTTTGTTTTTAGCGATATTTTTACTGCTCAATCGCGCTCTACTGATAACATGGCTACAATTAGAATTTCTCGACATTGCTGTCTTCTTTTCGGTTTTGAGGTCTATTTTACCTCCTGTCACTTCTCACGAACTACTCAAGCCCTCAAAATCAGGAAAACCCGATCATTTCAAATTTTTGCCATTTCAGCAGTAGAGCGCGATGTGACATTCAAAAACTTACCCATAATATCCATATCCTCCTCCTCAAAGTTGCCTGCTCCATACTTGATTCCCTCATATTTGAATAGTTTATTCAGACCGAAACTCCCCGCGCACGTCACCAAACAAATCAAACCGTAGATCACAAAAGTGGTCCGTGATCCAATAACCGAAATTACAGATCCTCCAACAATCGATCCGATTCCCTTTCCGATTCCATGATAGCCGACTTGAAGAGCGTATTGGGCATGTTGTTTGGCATGGGGTGGGGCGACGAGGGAGATGTACGAAGAGGCACATGACCATACTGTAGCTAGGCAGGCTCCTGGAAAATGAAAAATTGGTACTTTTTGGGTGGAATATTTAAAAAAATTACCCTGCAAAACTTGAAGAGGAAGCACCATCCATGGGTTGTCCAGAATCGAGAGCGCCATGAAACGGAAGAAGTTGACAGCCAGGCAGAGGTACATGACACGGACATGACCGTACTGAAAAAAAATGTCTTTTGGAGTTAGGAAATCTCGAGAAAAATAATAAAAAGGAAAGTGGCCCTTGGTGGAATTGAACCTACAACCAGAGCCTTTACCAACTGCACCATGCGCACACATACGGGGGACCGACTCCCATTACTCACCTTATTGATCAACTTGAAGACGTAGAAGTAGGTGACAATTTCCGAAGCATGATTGACCACTGACAATATACCGAACAAGACAGGAGACCCTCCGATGTCTTGAAGATGCCAGTAGAGGAAACTGAAGACCAGTCCAGCGCCACCACCCATCACAACGACGGAGATGAAAAAGAGGAGAATGTGCATGCTGGCGAGAGCCTTCATTGCGAGGAGTAGACTGTTTTCTCCGCCGGAACCGCCTTCGGACTGAAAATTTGTGAGATTTCTGGGGTGGAGAATTGGGTTAGAGGTATGAGATTACGGTATATCCGGAGAAGCAAAATGAGGGAGTTCTGGTGCTCACTTTACCAAAATCTGCATAACTTTTTATGGATTTTTTATAACTAAATTTGTGTTTCTCATTTTAATAGCTATTGTTTGCAATATAATGTTTGTTCAGTACTCAATAAAATATTACTACAGAGAAAGTCTTAGCGTTTGAATCATGGAAAATTCTGAATTTCAATGAATCTGCTTCTTTTTGCTCTCCTTGATTTGCACACTATTTTTTCAACTTAGTTTGTAAAATATCTCGTCACGAATACCGTAGAAACCAACTCACCTGTGTAACCCTTGCTCTTGCCTTCTCCGCAACCACATGAGAAACTTCAGCCTCCCTAGTATCCATAACCAATCCGTGAACTTCTCCAGGAGCAGCCATATCATCATCGAACTTGAACTTACTAGCCAATCCCATAGCTGCTAGCATGAAAATGACACACATCACAAAACATAATGTGTAGTTCTTCTCCGTTGTATTCTCCGCGGGGCACGGATGATTTCTGAAGGTATCCGAATAGTCTAAAGCTATTCCCATAATGAACATTGCGAGTCCCCATCCGACGGAAGCCATCAATCGGATTTTTCCGAATTCTTGAGGGTTGTCACGGACGGAGTGGAGGGTGGCGGCGTCTGCGAGTGGGAGTGCTGGAGAGGAGAAGAATTCACAGAGACAGATTAGGATGAGAAGGAGCATGAAGGCTTGTTCGACGGCTGGTTGACGATAGACACGGGTGGAATGTGGTGGAGAGACCAGGATACCGTAGTTGTCTTCATTATAGTTGCACACCTGAAAAAATTTTATACTCGAAAATGCCTCGGAAGTAATCTCGGAACTCCGAGTTCACAGGAATTGAAATTTTTCGAGATTGCACAATATGGTAATCCCTGAATCTTGGATAATGGAAAAGTTTTTTTCAGAATTTCTTGGATAAAAAAAATTAAAATTGGAAATCTCCGAAATAGAAATTGGTGTTTCTCATACTTTCTTCAAAATCTTTTAGTGAGAAAGTGGTATTTTTATTGAAATTTTCATATTTTCTGCTGTTAATGGTCTAGAAACTCAACAATTTCTGTTTTTTCCAGCATCCCCAAAAAAAGAAACAAAAACTCACTCTTTCTCTTGTAATATACTCCGGCGCAATTCCAGCTACCGTATCTTCCTCGCTATCAAATGAGCTCAAATCGATGATTTTCTCTACTAGTGCTGAAAATTGTTTGTTAGTTTTTTGTCCCAATTTTCCAGAAATCACTTACGACTCTGAGTTTGTCTCCTATGCCTGGCTGGCTTCGTCGAACCACCCACAAGAGTCTCTTTGAGCATTCCGAGTGCTCCACCACGGATGATTTTTCCGGCAGGAGCCAACATTGTTTGACACGTTTTGTTGCCTTCTGAAACTATTTAGGATTACAGTAATCCCGATGGGAAAACTCTGACCTGGCACATAGACTATACAATATGGGGTGACTGGTTGTACCAGCCCGATTCCGAGTGTGAAAAGGACGAGGGATCCGAGAGAGAACATTAGAAGTAGTTTTTGTTTCCTGAAATAATTTTGTTTTCAAAGTTTCAAGTACGCCCGATTAAGAATCTTGAAATTTTCGATGTTTTTCCCCTTCATTCAACCCGGACCCTTCATTTTGTCGTCATCAAAAAGTGACGAGTATAAGGAGGATGTAGGCGAGAATGTGGGTCTAGTGTGATGGTGTTATATTTCATGACGACACAAAAAAGTTTATTTTTTTGCTTTTTGGGATCAACCATCACTTTCATTTACATCAGTTTGCAAAACGAGCTCACCTAAACCGACTAGCAAATTGACTCCAGAATGGGCCAGACAGGAATTCGACGATGGGACGGGAGCCAATGAGGAAACCGGCCTGGAAACGGATTTTATCATTTTGAGAGAAGTTAGATTTTGAGAGAATCATTTTTGCGATTGACAACTTTTTTTCTAGAGCTTCTAGATTTTGAGATAAACCGTTGCCGATAATCTTACCTGCGCCGCTGTCATACCCAACTGTTTGAAATAGACGGCTAGAAGGGGAAACAGGGAACCAAAACTGGCAAAAAATGATAGGTAGAATAGGCGACATATGAAGGCGTCCCGGGGGAACACCTTCCCGAAGATGTTAACCGTCCTCTCGCCGACGTGGTTTTCCATACCTGAAAATGAGCGGGAATTTTAAATTCGAGGGAAATTTGGAAGGGAGACAGAAGCAGAAGAGCTAGAAAGGTTATATAGGCTAAACTTGATCATAAGTATGGGGTCCCAAGATTTCGAAATTTCAGGAAAAGGGAAGAAAAAACAAAGACAAATGTTCGGAGCGAAAAAAAGAATGGGAAATTGGGGACAAAACGGGACAACGGGCGAATTGCTCGGGCGGAGCACACATGTAAATGCACATATACACAGAGAGACAAGTCATGTAATTATAGACGTGCCGAAAAGGGGGGGGGGGGGTGGAGCACCACGGACAACGGCGACAAAAAAGATCATTCGGAAAAGGCTATATACACCGAAGGGAGGGAAGAAGGAGAAGATGACGTGGGGTTTAGAGGGAAGGAGGAGAGATTTCGAAACTGTGATAGTGGAGTTAGAGTGGGGGAGATTCTGAGAAAGCTCATGCTGAAAATGTGTTCAATTTGGGAAACAATTAGGTTGAAAAAGTGGAGAATTTCTGGTTTTTGTAGCTCAAGCTCCAATTATGGTTCTGAGAAAGAAGTTGGAGAGACAAGTTTGTTAAAGATGACGTCTTCAGATTTCAGAAGATCGAATTTTCATGAACTTCAAGTTGAAAACAGAACCGGTAATTAAGCAGAATTGTGTAATGCAGAATCTTTGGAAATTTTACAAAAGCCTTCACAATCCTCCCGAATACAAAACCCCTCAAAACCTCATCAGTCTCAAAAATCAGCAAAAAAAGAACACACAAACCCAGAAAACAAACAACACCCGAAAAGAGGAAGAGAGAAGACGTTTCCGTTATGGGTGAGATGTTTGAAATTCTCTGGGGACCCAAGACAGAAAAAGAGAAAAAAGAAAGCATAAAAATTGGGTGAAGAGTATGGAGATTTGAGAGATTAAAAGGATAGAAATTGAAATTTGAGTATGAGCCTTAGGTGCCCTTTTTGCTAAATTTGGATTTCTAGGCCACCTTTTGTTTTTTTCTGGAACTCTCCTGGTAAATAATCATAAATAGGAATTCACTCTAAAGGAAATTCATAGAAAATCGCAGTTTTCGAATTTCAAGGTAAAAGTGAGGATCCGTTCATTATCAGAATACAGAAGTACTGAACAAAACAAAAGTAAATTCTAGTCCAAGAAATCGGAATTATAAAAAATTTTGGAAACCGAAGAAGCCCTAGTCTAGATTGAAATGAGATACTATAGTTTTGGCAGCTGGTGTTTCAACATTCTCTCGCTTTTTCTCGCCTAGATTTTAAAATTTTCTAGAAATTTTCAGTTTTCCCAAATCCTATAATATGCAGGGATACACTTAAATTATCCTCCGGATTTGCAGATAGATTTTCGAGGAGATCATGAATCATGAAATGGAAAAATGAAGGATCTCAAAATCTAGGGTTTGTAACATCCAGAAATTGAGAAATTCGGAACACAAGTTTTTTCAGAAACCTTCAGGATTTCAGAACAACGAAAACTCGAAAATTTGGAATATCTTGGGTCAAAAAACTGCAGAACTCCAATGATAAAATATTACCTTACTTTGAATTTTCCTTCTGGGACTATGAAGACAAATGTAAAAAAAAATTGGGTCATCTGTTTTCTGACTTCTAGCATCATTTGTTAATAGAAATTCGTTTCTTCTTCAACCATTATAAATCCAGAAACCAACGATCTTCTTTTCCAAAGTAAGTTCATTCTTTTTAGTTTTTCTAAAAATTGGAACATGAGAACAGAACATAGATATCTACTGACGACAGTTCAAATTTCCGATTCCTGCATGCTCAATTTTTTTTACAAAATCAGAACTTCGAAACTTTCGAAATCCCCGAATTCTAATTCTTGCACACATCGATGCTTCTAGGCCATAATCCCTATTGCTCACTACAATTTCAAAATCCGAAAATCCGAAAATAAGAAGACACATCCAGAAACCAAAGACTACAAAACAAAAAAAAAGGGTCGATAAAAAGGTAGAAAACTTTTCTTGTGCTCCGGGAGCTCTGCGTCAACTCACAGCACACAAATCTATATAAAGCAAAAAAGAAGTAGAAGTAGAGAGGGAAAAGTAGAGCTCACACAGGGGAGAGAGGGAGAAGAAGAAGTTGTTGGAAGTGTGTGTATGCATGTGCTTTCTCTCTCCCTCAGAGCCACGTCTTCTCCAGAAGAGAGGGGCCCGCTGCTGCTCACTCAATCCCCCCGTTTCTCTCTCCTGGCTCTTTGGAGACGAGGACGAGGACGACGTCGTCGTCCCCGCTGACATCTTCTCAGTTTTCCGTTTCCTTTTTGAGAAAGAAAGAAAGAAAAGCTTAGAAAGGGGGAGGAGAGAAGAGAAGGAAGACGTCCTTTTTTTGTGGATTTTTCCTTTCTTTTGATGTGTTTTTTGCGCATTGTTTAGAGAGGAAGGAAAGGCAGAAAGCGCAAGAAAAAAATGAAAAAGTCTTCTAGTTTTAATGGATTCAAATACTAGGGTCGAGTCTGAAGACTTGACTCGAAGGTTCAATTATGGAGATTAGCATCCCTGTAATAAAAAAGTAGGTGGCCGAAATTTATGGAGTGTGGCTTAAAGATTCAATTAGGAGATTAGAGAAAAAAGTTGTTCAATAATTTTTTTGCAATTTGAATGTATACTTTTGCAAGAAGAAGGACTTGCAAGCAAGCTCTAGAAAAAGCGATTCATTGAATTAGAAGAAACTTATGTGAAAATTGAGAAAAAGAATAATCTACAGTTCTACAGAAAAGGAATTCTTTACACTAATAAAACAAGCATTAAGATTGAACGTTTGAAACTTTCCGAATTTGGTAGATGAATACCACGAACGATTTTTCTCAATGGAAAAATCAAAAACCCCAAAATTTTAAGTATATGGAATGGTGCTCTAACCAGAATTGGTGGGTTCCGAAGTCTTGAATAATCTTGAAATTTTGTGTCTTTTATAGCCTATATCTCAAAACCTGTCAAAATTGCACAAATGTACTCTATTTCAAAAATATCTAAAATTGAGATCTACACATTTTCGAAGTTTTCTCTAGATTTAGAGCAATATTCTCGCAAACGGTGACTAACCCCAAAAAGCGGCAACCCAGAAAAATATATGTCTCATAATAAACAGAAAACGTCCCGTTCCGGTTGTCCATCAAAAATCATTCATGTTTTCCCCTATTTTTTGGTCCAACGATTCTGGAGAAGATGACGTCAAACTTCTCAGACCGGAACGTTTCCTCCTAAAAATATCTGAAAAGTTTTCTCAGCTTTTTTGGGTCAACTCCCTCCTCGGATGACGTCACGACTTCAGATGGAAGGAAAAAGAAAAAAATCAATTATTCTTATTTTTAGGGTGCCAAGGTACTACTCCCACTCTTTATTTATTATGCATTATGATGACTTGGAAAGAGAAAAATGAAAGAAAAAATTGGCGAAAAAGGAAAAAAAACCATCAATAAGGAGTCTTATCATCCTTCGTAGCCCACATTTGGAATGGTTCCAGATAGTTGTCGACTTTGAATTGTTCCAGTTTTCTCTTCTCATCGGTCTTTGGGTTTTGGAGAAACTCGTGGAATTCGTGATCTCCGAATCCGATTTCGGCGGCATCAGAAGACGTGGCACCGTAGTAGATGGCGTCGACGCGGGACCAGAGGGCAGCGCCCATGCACATTGGACACGGGTAGCAGGAGGTGTAGAGTTGGCAACCAGAGAGGTCGAAGGAGTCTGGAAATTGGGAGGGTTTTTGACAAGATTATCCATGCTCGGAGCGGGTACGTCAGTGAGTTTTGATAAGATTTTGGAGATGATCAGAAACCCCAAAAGAATGGAGAATAAGCCAAGAACTTTAAAATCTAAAGTAACATTGACATAGAATCCAAAATTCCTATCCTATAGGCCTAGAACTCCAAATCCCAGAAACCTAGTCTCCCAAATACACGAAAATCTCCAGAATACTCACCAACATTCTTACAAGTATTCCTTATCGCGGTCACTTCAGCATGAGCGGTCGGGTCCTTGGTGACCAATACCATATTATGTCCCGATCCGATCACTTTTCCATCCTTCACAATCACGGCTCCGAACGGACCTCCATCTCCAGCTGTCATTCCCTTCTTGGCCTCCTCGATAGCAAGTTTCATGAATTTTGGATCCATTTTTGAGAGGGAAATTTGAAGAATCGAAGGAGAAAAGACTGAACGAATTTGGATTTCTAGAGACTGGGCTGGCAAAACGTGGCTGTTTTGGAGATAGCCAAGAAAAACCGAAAATCAAAAGATTGAGATTCTCTTTTTTCCGTTTTCTTCTTCTGAATTCGAGAAGTAGAAAAAAAATTTAATGAGAAAAAACTACGAAGAAAGAAAAAAGTAAACTCGATGGAGAGAAAAAACGGGGCGGTGGGAAAATATAAATCGAGTAAAACAGGCAAAAAACCAGTCTGCCATAAATCGAAAGATGATGATTGAGAATCGAGAGAAAAGGAGGATGGGGGAAATTTTGATAGATAGAGAGAAATTCAAAAATTTGAAGACATGTGTACAGATGGGATAGTTGAACAAGAGAACAAAAAAAAGTAATCATAATAGAAGAGTTACTGAAGGATTTGAGTTTCTAGGTCGAGAGAAAAAACTTACAGGTAGAAGAAAAATTAGAATAGAACTTGGGAAAGTCAGAAAAAAAAATGTTAGAAATTCGAGTTTTCGGTACTTGAAAATCAAAATATGTCATATTTTGGGATTCTGAGTCTCTGATTTTTCGAAATTTTTAGGATTTTGGAGATTGGAGCGTTCCATAATTTGTTCACGTACCTCGAGTTATCAGCCATCAAAGTCTCAGCCAGTACTAATTTTGCTGATTTGTGACAACTCATATCTTAGCTCCCAGGCACTTTTAGAAGGTCTAGTTTTTTGTGTTAAGGTCAGTATGATGCCTGCAATCAAATTATGTAAATAATTAAACATTGTCCAATTGGAACATGTAGAGATTGGAACTCCCCTATTTTTAGTCCAAACTAGTTTTTTTAAACCTATACTATTTGATTTCAGACTTTTTTTGACCTTAACACAAAAACTAGACCTTCTAAAAGTGCCTGAGAGCTAAGATATGAGTTGTCAAAAATGAGCAAAATTAGTACTGGCTGAGACTTTGATGGCTGATAACTCGAGTTACGTGTACATTTTGCCAATTTTTATTGCTGATTCTGAATCCTCACGGTCAATATAGTCTATGGTCCGATTTCTAGAAAGAGTTCAACTCGACACCTTAAGTAACTCCCTTGTAAGATTCCAAAATTTTGTTTCCCGAGCTTCCAAAAATCTCACAAGCTTCTCAATTTTCGTTCCCGCGAAACACAAAAAATTCAAATTTCCTCCAGCTATACATCAATTCCTCCTCCATACTGGTCACAACCTGGACATCTGAATGCGTCATGTCTTATGCAAATTTTTGAAATTTCGTGTGCGTAAATTCTGAATTATAAACCTCCCAAAACTTCATAGTAGTGCTATACTGTTCTGGGTTTTCAGGTTACTTTTTCAAATTTCCAAAAAATGTGACTTTTGAAAATCGTACTTTTTTATTTGCTCTTCACCTTGAGAGCTGCCAAAACCTTATGAAACAAAAACAAAAATTGACGTTTGTCTGCCTTCTCTGCGTCTCTCTGAATGCTCTTTTATCTCTCCATGTTTGTCTTTATGAGCCCTCGAGCTCTGAAATAGACATTTTGATTCTGTAAGACACTTCTTAAAATGAGTCGAATATTCAGAAGTCGTGCATCAAAATCCATGCTAAAAGAGCAAATTCCACTGGGAAGGGTGAGGTTTTTGATTCTTCTGGATTGTGCATGCAAAAATTGTTCGATAAAGGTTTTTTGTTTATCTTTAGTTCTAACTCCTGATAAGACAAGAAGTGTGCAGTTTTCCAAAATTGACAATCATTTTCTCACGAATCGTCGTAAGATTCGACGCATTGTGTGCACTAACACCACGCGGTGTATTGCACAGGGAGGATTTACGGGAGGTTAATTGGGTTATTTTTATTGAGGTGAATAATAAATCAGTGTTTTTCAATAGAAAATGCTAGGTATTTTTGGATTTTTTTGTAAAAAATGGATTCAGAAGAGAAAATTGAGTAGAGAAAGTTTTAAGTTCTTCTGAGATTTTGCTTTTTGACCCGTTTTTTAGAGTGAGAAATAGATTGTTTATTTAATGAATTTCATAAACTTTTTCATATGGTTTATTGGTTCAAATGTTCCATTTTTCAAGAAGAACTGCTTCTTTTGCTTTGAGTTTCTAGCAAGATTTTTTTCATATTCATATTTTTCAATTTTCAGATGTCGCGACGAAGTACGACAGATCGTTCCGAATACAATGATAATGCTTCAAATGCTTCGAATACGTCTAGAAGGCCTACTGTAAACTTCCAAGAGCTTCTGGAAGACCTTCCGGAACACGAGAGGGAGACCGGGGAGCGTCTCAGGCGACATCTTCAGGTGGGCGACGTAAAAAGATAAAAACCTTATTCGCAAAATGTGGTTGAACTCTTGCGAAAACAGTATCGAAAAATTTGCAAGAAACTGTTAGTTCTAATGACACCAAATTCGCCCAAATCTATAATTTTTTTAAATAAAAAATTGAAGTTTTTGCTCAAATGTTCGCTGAAAAATCAAAATTTCAAATATTTAGTAGGTCGAGTTTAGGCCCATTAGAACCGCCATAATCAGAGAAATTTTTATAAATTATCAATTTTCCAGTTCTTCTTCATGAACCCGATGGAAAAGTGGAAAGTTCGTCGGCAACTTCCCTACAAGCTCGTCCTCCAAGTGCTCAAGATAGTTTTCGTGACAATGCAACTCATTTTATTCGCTGAAATGCGAATGTCACATGTGGATTTTGTAGAAGACACGACGACAGTGATGAGGCATCGATTTTTGAAAGAATGG
This sequence comes from Caenorhabditis sinica, assembly GCA_963932045.1. Classification (NCBI taxonomy): domain Eukaryota; kingdom Metazoa; phylum Nematoda; class Chromadorea; order Rhabditida; family Rhabditidae; genus Caenorhabditis; species Caenorhabditis sinica. The sequence goes on from OZ009943.1 coordinate 19,344,117, forward strand.
AATGATGATCGAGATGCGCTACAGTACCCACCGGCCGAAGGGCGCTACTCGGTTTATGATGATCAAGGACTGTCGGAGCATTTGAGCTTTTTGATTAATTCGGTTAGGATTTAAAATTTTAAAAAAAAATCAAAGTTGAAGAAATAGAGGTTTTTGAGAGCTAAAATTGCTACAAAACGGAAAAAAATCAAAGCGAATTCATCTGAATTTCACAGTAAAATCAGAAGTTTTGAGAATTTGAAATTAGGATAAATTATGTTCTTCTAAGTTTTTGGAGATTCCGGTAAACCGATTCTCACGAAAATTCTACAGTTAGGAGCGTAATTTTCAGAAGAAACATCCGAAGATTGAAAATAGACGTAATTAAGAAAAATCTTGGTGAATTCCTATATTTTTGTAATCCGAAAATCTGAAGTTTTGAATACCGAATACCATTTTTCTAAATTCCAACTTTTTCCAGTACTACTCGATACGTAACGACTCATTCGCTTCCTTCTCCTACGACGTCGTCAAACATCCATCGAATAATTTGGGAGCTCAAATCTCGTTCGATTCAATTCCTCCTATTGAAGTGCTCATTGATCGAATTTCGAATGTTACTGTCAATAATAACACTTATGATTTTGATATTCGAGAAGTGAAAGGTAAGAAAATGCCCAAAAATATGAGACCTAATTTAGTTCTTTTCATCAAAATTCCTCGCCAGCAAAAATTGAACAAAAACCTCGAAATTTGATTAAATTTCTGATTTTCCTATTTTTTTATCTTTCCCACCAATTTCGTCTTATTTCCAGACACCAAACGCCTGAATCTAACCGAGGAAGAAGTGTTTCAAATCGGTTCATCCGACGATTCCGTCCGCTCGATTCTTGCTTCCCGAGGCATCACATTCCTTCCAGAAGACGCTTTGAAAATCTCGACGGTTCAATTCAAATTCCGCCTCCGCACTATCCATTACTCGCCGACGGCTGGAGATCAGAAGCCAGAGTGTTATAAAATTGCGGTTTCCATTAAATTCGATAATTCAAGACATACGGGACAGGTTCATGTCACACTGGCCACTGTCGTGTCTTATGTGAATGTTTGTAATGGAAGGATTATCAAGGGTGAGGATTTAGAGGAAAGAAAAATGCATAAAAAGTAAACCGAAAATCAGAAAAATTCACAAAAATTGACCTTGAAAAATTAGAAAAAGATCAGTTTGAAATCCCCTCGAAAATCACTGAAAATTACCGAACCGGCAATTTTTTGGCCAAATTAGGAAAAAAGTTTGTGAAAATGTATCAGAAAACGACATAAAATTCAATAACGATGCACATTGACAAAAATGAGAGTCAAGATTCATTAGAAACATCCAAAAAACCCAAAAATTTCCTTCAAATTCAACAATTCTCTTACCGAAATCAGGTCGACTTTCAGGCGTCGGTTGGTCATTCGACACTCTTCTCATCGGCGGAACCGACATTTTCGTCCTGATTCTATGCATTCTCTCGCTGATTCTCTGCTGTCGTGCACTGATCAAAGCGTGGCTTCTCCAAAACAAAACGAGCGATTATTTCGAAAATGTGCTCAAAAATCCGATCACCGCTACGGATCAGTTGGATTTTCTGAATCTGTGGTATGTGATGATCGTCGTCAACGATACGCTCATCATTCTTGGAACGATTGCCAAGATTTCCATCGAGTTTCAGGTAAAAACAATTCTGAAAATCTCAAAATATCCTATTTCCCACTTTCCAGGATTTTGATAACTCCCTCTTCACCCTCACTTCGATTTTCTTGGGAATGGGCGCTCTGTTGGTCTACGTTGGCGTGCTCCGCTATTTTGGATTCTTCAGTCAGTATAATGTAAGTTTTTCAAAAAATCACTTCATTTCCCGTTCAAATATCGCACAAAAAATCTATGTCATTTGATGAGTTTTCGTTGGCGGAGCTCCAGCACCAGCGCCCACTGCTGAATGCACCGCGGAGCTTGTAGAGATCTTCAGTTTGTTAGTGTGTACTGTAGTGTAGTACAGTATCCACGGAGGGCAGCATATGGCGATATCCAGAGCGAAAGCGCGTAGATCTTGACATGTAGCGCGAATCGAGCCGGAGGAGGAAGAGTAGATCATTATGAGGGCCTGAAAGAAAGGAGAGCGTAGGAGAAGAGGGAACTAGGATTTTCCTAGGCAGGCTTACCTGTAGCACTGCTTGAAAAACCAGTGAGAAACACACGACTAGAGCGACAGAGAACATAGCGAACTCAACACGGCGTCTTCGTTTCTTGAGGAACTGAAAAATGGGAGGGACTAGGCTTGGTCTCAGCCGTCAAAAAAAGAAGTGTCCTAACTTCCTCTCGAATTTCTAGTCCACTCACTGTACTCATAGTCGGTCCACCTGCCGCGTCTATAGAATTCATCGTCGCCTTGTACTTGACTATTGTTGCACAATTCGCAGCCACACAGACGACGGATAGTAGGATAGAGACGAAGCAGAGATTCATACTGTTTCGAGGCTGAAAGTTTGTGTTTATTCTGAATTCGGTCGACTGAACTCACCAATAATCCGACCAAAACAGTGGTTCTGTACACCATCTGATAGCTGGATCGATTCTCGTAGAGGGGCAAGAAGTAGGGTTCGTAGGTGAACATTTGCCACGTGGTCAACAGTGGAAGAAGGTATATTGAGAAGATGGCTCTGCCTATGTTCCTTTGCCAGAACTGAAAAGTTGTTCCATTGAGAACAGTTGGTGAAGCACTTGATTAGGTTTTTAGATCCTATAGAAGATTGTAGACCATTACGGCGATTCTATTTCTGGGCAACATTGAGCCTACTAGATCTTCCTAAGGACTCTTCATAAGCTTTCTAGTCTTTCTAGCGCTCACCAAATTAGTTGAGTACGGAAAAACGACCGCCGACATTCGATTCAGACAGATCACTGTGATCGAGTAGAAATTTGCGTAGATCAGATAGTAGGATAGGAAATAGACCAGCATGGCTGGGATGCCTTCGGGAACATAATTGGGGAGGTTGACGAGAAGACCAGAGATCGGCAGACGAGTGAACAGGAAATCAATGATAAAAAGTCCGACGTTCTGAAAATCAGCGATTTGAGCTAATGAGCTTGAGATTCTGGAAATGCTGAGTGATCTGTTTAAGCCTAGGACAGTAGCCAGCTCCAAAAAATATACTCACTATCATAAAGTCGTTTGTGAAGATGAGAGTGAAGGAACTGGTGCCAATACTCGCCTTCGATAAGAACCGTCGACATTTGTAATAGGCTATGAACGATGGGATTGTGTAGAGAATGTACACTGGGAGCAGGAGTTGTCTGAAATTGTTGGCGTTAGGTTATTGGGCGTCAAATCTGATGTCAGGTCCGCAACCAGAAAGAACAACACGCATTCGCTGCAAAAACTCCAAACAAGTTAGGTAGCTCTTACCTATAATCAAAGGCATACTGAACAAGCTTGCTAGTTCCAAACGTCGTCGTGGACTCGTTGCCGTGTGAGAACAGAGAGGTCATTTTTGCTCATTGATGAGTTATGTTCACTCTAGGACGCCTGAAGGCAATAGAAAAAATAGAGATGTTTAGTTAGAGAAGAGAAGTGCTAAAAGCCTCCCAATCAACAACACATCAAGAAGAAAACAAGAGGAAAAATAGAAGAGGAAGAAAGAGGAGAAGGATGAAATTAACAGAGGGAGTGGATGTGAGAAGTTTTGTGTGAAATGAGCACTTTTCGAAAGAAGAGAGTCTATAGAGAGTGTGTAATTAAAATGATGAAGAATGACTTTTTTGGTCATTGTCTACGAATAGTGGAATTCAAGGAAAAGGGCAAGACTGCTCCAGGGAGTTGTAGGAAAAACGAAAGAAGGGACTTGCTGATTTTTCAAAAAAGAAGACGGAAGAAGAAGCGGAGCAACAAGGATTGAAAACATAAATCAATTTAAGCCAGGTTTCACTTTACTAAGGATCATAGTGAAGAGCAAAAAGAAGAAGGAACGGAATGAGAAGAACTTGAAGTTCTAGGGTTTGGTTTTCCTTCGGAATTGGTTTCAAAAGGACATTGCGCCTTTGAACTGAGGCGAGGCAGCGTTGAGTAATCTGAAACTATAATGAATATCAGATTCTGTTATGACAGTTGCTCTAGGTTTGGCTTTTGCTGTGCAACGGTCACTTGGCATCCAGTCGGATGCCAGGTCCGCAACTGGCAGGCTGCCGCAAGAACACACCCACTCGCTCTGAAAAACTTTAGAAGAGGTGCCCTCTCCATACTTTGAAAAGGAGAGTTTGCAATATAAATGACGTTCAATACATCACTATTCACTAAAAAGACTATCACCATAAGAGAAAACTGTTATTTCTCGTTGTAAAGAGAAGTTAGAAATCTAAAATTTGGGGCTTCCAGGTGGCTGATTACAATAACTGAGGAGAGGGTTTTTCATAAAAAACAAGAAGAAAAGAACACAGTAGGTCTCTAGGCAAAACAACGAAGCATAGGTTCCAGATGAACCATATGAATCATAAAATGTTCCGAAAATCTATAAACTCTCCTCTCCTCATCAAATGTTTATTATTTCAGATCCTGATCCTAACCCTCAAACGCTCCGCCCCGAACATCATGCGATTCATGACATGTGCCATTGTGCTCTACGCGGGATTCCTCATCGCCGGATGGGTCATCATCGGTCCCTACAGTATGAAGTTCCGAACGTTGGCCGAGTCATCAGAAGCGTTATTCTCATTGTTGAATGGGGATGATATGTTTGCCACGTTTTACACTATCAACGATTCGAATACGGTTATTAAGGTGAGTGTTGGTTTAGAAAATAGGGCTAAAAATAGCCCTAACTCAGTCTGAAATGGTTCTCGAATTTCCCTCTTTTCCAGGTATTCGGAACTGTCTACATCTACCTTTTCGTGTCACTATTCATCTACGTTGTACTGTCACTTTTCATCGCTATCATCATGGATGCGTATGAAGTCGTCAAGGTAAGGATTCAGAAAATTCAGAATACGTCAAAAGAAATCGGCAAAAAAACACCCCACAGATATGAAGAGAGCAGCTAAATACACATGTTTAATTATTCGCGGCGTCTGCTTCCCTCTCTCTTCAGAAGAGCCCAAAGTGTTTTTCCAGAAGACGTCACGTCATCTGGAATCGATTTGGAAAAAAACGAGTACCTATGTGACATATAAACTACATCAATGCCATTTAGGAGGCTATAATTTTTTACGAACTTTTCGGAAGTTTTTTAAAGTATTTTAATCGAAAATTTTTAAAATAAGAAAAACACTCATAGATCGGAGAACGAGAGCAAAACGAAAGCAAAATGAGGAAATTTTCGAGAAAATCCGAAAATATTTTCGAGCTTATGACTAGTGACTACTTGACTAATGAGCCTTGTGATTAGTTAGTTAGAGGAGAGAGGGGTCCCCCTTTGGGATTATTATTAGTCAAAGTTTTGAGAGAAATAGGTGTTTGATAGTTTGTAGTTTGATTTTTTGAATTCTGAAAATTTCTGAAGGGTTCTGGATTTTTATTTTTATAATATTCCCGCTTTTTTCCAGGATCGCTACTCCGACGGTCTCCGATCAATCGAGAAACGAGGCTGTCTTCGTGACTTCGTCGAAATGATCCCACCTCCATCGGAACTCGGCTCCCCAACCACCCGCAACGCCTACGCCCCGTCGAATCTGCTGAATTTGGGTCGGTGCGTGCCTGTTGCTATGACACGAAACTGTTCTGTTCAGGCTTTTCTCATTTTGCACTACTCATTTTTTACCTGATTTCTTGCACGTCCAGAGTTTACCGTAACCTTGGTTACTGTAGCCGTGTACCGTACTACTATGGTGGTCTCAGTGCTGGTGGTGGTGATGTTGTGACAGTACTTCAGAAATAGAGATAGCATGATCATCCGGACACACAGACAGACATTCAGTCAAAAAAGTGGGCGTGGCCTAAAGTTTATTACAATTTGGACATCTAGATCTCAAACCATACAGAAACGCATTGAGCAAAAAAGAGCTTAGGCTCCGCCCACTTTCAGACCACTCCTAACAACTCCTATTCAACTCATAGCACACTAATAAGTCAACCAGGAAACAAAACAATGTTCAATACAATTTTGAGTGTGACCTAATTTTCGAAATTTTTATTATTTCCCTTTGAGTTTCTCTCAAATTTTCAGCGGCTGGCAACGACTCGAGTAGAGCACTGCGAGCACTCAACGCCATCGACAACGCTCGTGACTGGCTGAGCAGTTTACGGGACGCGTCAAGGTATGCAAGTTCGCTCTATTGAGGTTCTGATAAAAATTTGCGTTGGAGCGCGTTTACTGACTAAAAATGACTTGACTGGATGAAAGCTCTAACCTAAACATTTTTAACTGAAATCGTTGAGCTTCCCACCAAAAACTCGAATTTTTCTTCCAGGTTCCAATCATTTTCCAATCCACTGAACGACTCAATCGACGATGTAACGTCGGCATCTCAAAATATCGAAATTTCTCCATCGCGGCCATCAAATGTGTAGTATTAGTAGAAAAATCGCTAGATTTTTATGTTTTAAAAATTTGAAATTTCTATGTCAAATTTTGTCTGTATTTTGAGCCATCCTTACTTATATTCTGCTATGTATCATGTGTATGGTGCTATGTACTTTTTTCTCTTCACTTTGAAATTTCTCTCGTGATTTTTGTGATTTCCTCTCCCCTCCCCAAATACCATCCCAAAGCAATGCAATGTTCCAAAAAATGTCCACTTCAATAAACTTTTCATTCAATATTATCAAACGAGTAATCCCACACACGATTCTTCTCCTCAATCACAGTCTCCACTTTCTGCGACTCCGGCACGAAGGCCACCATCTGAATGCAGAGCTCGTCGTCAACTTTCAAAACGCATCCAGCATTTTTGTACAGATTACAGTACATTGGAGCCGAGAATATGGTGATCAACTTCTTTCCGCTAACCACCCAATAACCATCGAAACACATTTGATGAGCACGAATGATGAGTTCGACGCCTAGACGGGCGCAGACGTCGTCGATGACGTTCGTTCCGAAGATGAATCCACTTCCGCGGGCACTTGTCTTCCATTCGAATACCTGAATGTTTTTAATGTGAATTTTTTGAGAATCTGTAATCCGGAGCAATTGATTAGTCTCTGTGGGCCGTAAAATCTAATTTTTCGTACTGAGCTCAGAAAAATGGCTTGGAATTATCATATTTCTGAATGCCAATAATACACAAAAAAGCCTAGATAAACTGAATTTCAAAAAAATCCTTACCGCCGGATCCGGGTCGGCCCAGAGCATGTCGTTGACGATGCCACGGAAGGGATTACGGATGGGTTTCGGATGATTACGGAGATCGTCAAGGGTGATGAGAGAAGGAGACAATCCACCGTGCATACAGAGGATCTTGGTGGCGATGAGAGCGGATATGGGGAGATTGTTGAAGCAGCGCTGAAAGAAAAAGACTTAAAAAAAGGAGAATTCGTAAGGCATTTGGGGAAGGAAAGCCTGACCCTTAAGTCCTAGGAAGATATCAAATCCCAGATTTTTGTAAACACAGATTTCCTGAATATCATACCTGAAACATTGCCCAAATCTCCTCTCCAAACTTTGGAATTGACTGCACACACTCATCATAGAATCCGTACTTCTTATTGACTCTCGCAATCTCATGATTTCCTCTCAAGAGAACAATGTTCTCCGGATAGCAAATTTTATAAGTGAACAGTAGCATGATACACTCCAAACTCATCATTCCTCGATCCACGTAGTCTCCTGTGAAGACGTAGACTGTTTCTGGGGGACGTCCGAGAAGAATGAACATGTTGATGAGGTCGTTGTATTGACCATGAAGGTCTCCGACGACGACACATGGAGGATCAATGTCGACGAGAGCCTTCTCGGAAGCAAAAATGGTTTGGGCTTCGTAGATGACGTTCTCGTATTCTTCTTTTGAATACCGCATTTTGTGGACCTTGAAATTTTAAAGTTTGGGATTGAAAAGCTCAAGGATTCCAGGAGAAGATTCTGAATGTTCCGATATTTTAAATCAGAACCTCAGGTTTCCGAAACGCGAAATCTCTGAAATCTCAAAACCCCAAATTGACAGATTTCTCACCCCAGTCTGCAAATAGTCTGAATGATAGTGTCGATTCGCAAAATCCACAAAATCGATTCTCTCCTGAGTCCTATTCTGTGCTGTCGTCTCCATCGTATGTGCCAGTTTTCTTCGTCTCTCCGAATTCCGTGTCAACTTCTTTGTCAGTCGATTCTGAATCTCGACGGCCGCCTGAATTTCCGTATTCTTTTTTGACAAGACGATGGGACGAGTCATATCATCCGAATGGACAGTGGGACGTTCGGATACTGGTTGCGTTTTGGCCATCGAGTGTACCGCTGATTTGCTGGAATTTGGAACATGCGCTCCACTGATAATCTAGGTAGATCAAAAACTCACTCTTTAATAATACCACCTGGACGCTCATCTCTTTCATTTAGAATATTCGAAGTGTTTCTCAATCTTCTATTATTGTTCATTGGAGATACCTGAAATCGTTTGAAAAGGCGGATTAAAATTTTTCAACTTTCTGGCAAATGCGCTCTACTGTCAACTTTTCAAATGCGCTCCACTGCTAACCAAACTCACCGCCAAATGTCGCTCCTTTTTCACCGATCTCGCTGGCTTCGAGCGAGCCTCGACGGCGGTCTCTACACGGCTCCGGGCTTTCACTTGAGTTCCACCGGCCTCCTCCATTTGCGACGAAAATAGAAAATAAAGTGATTGTTGGAGGATGTGGATAGGAGAGGATGCTTGAAGATTCGGCATTTTATAGAACGCTTCGTGGATCCAGAAAGATAACATTTGAAAATTCAATTTACATTTTACGTGAGTTATTCAGGTTAAAAGGGGACTAAAGAATTACAAAACTAGTAAATTTTTGGTTTGAATCGATAGAGATGTGGGATGTTTTTCTAAAACAGAAATTCGTTTATTTCCTGGGGGTCATGAGATATGACTCATAACAGTATCGCGCGTCTATCATTTTTATGTTCCCGCCCCCCTCCCCCCTCCTGTCTCGTCGGATGCATCTCGAATATTCTTTCTTTCGCTCTTCCCTATTTTCTCATTCTTTCCCTCGCCTACCATTTCTTTATGTGTGCATGCATATTGAATGTTTTATGGCGAATGGGCTTATCATCGTCTTGTAATATTGTTCAAGTGCAGAAGCGTTGCTTATGGTAGTACCGTCCTTGTTAGGGGTTGATCTAGTGCGGTCGAAAACCGCTGACCATACCACCGAGCGACCACCAACCGCGCTGACCGCGGCCGAGCCGGCCGATCCGACCCGACTATAGTATTTTGGTCGGGATGATCAACCATCAGTCGGTCGGCTGGATTTCTCGAATAGCAACCGTTGTCCAAACTAATAATAAGGCGCTAACAAGCCTTTAATAATAAGGCCCTAACAAGCTTGCTTCTAAAAGTATCATTCATAAAACTTCCCTGAAAATTTGAACTTCCAGGTAACGATACACAAGATGCCCTCCAGCGTGTGTAAGGACATCTTTAGGGGTCTCAACTATGCTCTCACAATGCTTACTTTGGTGTTTGTTATTGTGGGAAAACACTGGTCCCTCCGCCTCTACAACAGTGTTCTGTTCATTTACTTCTTCTCGGTTGGGGATAAACTCCAAGAGAACAAGGATGCCCCTTCCCACTTTTATGTTATGGAGGTTTTACGGGGCGAGAGAAATCTCATAATTTTTATTAAAATTTCAGTCTCTTATCGTCACTCTCTCCGTATACTCAGTCATTCTAATCACCTGTGGAGCTCACAACGACCAGTTGTTCAGTGCTACACGTCTACAGTACACGTTTGTTATTGTATCGGACTTCATTGGTAGGTCAAAAATCTATTTATGTATTTATTCGCAACGAAGCGAACTTGCAGGAATCGTCCTCCACGCTGTCTTTTTCAAAGGATGGGAAGCTGATAGAGAAGAAGGAAATAACTTGTTCAAAATTGAGCGTTTCGAGGTTTTGGATGAGGAAGATTAAACATTTTTGCGGCACAATGTATTTTGATTTTCCTTAATTTTCATAAATACCGTTAGATTCATTCTCACTAAGCTAAATGCGCCTTTGAACTATTCCGACAACACAAACAGCCGCCTTGAATAGGTTTACTTTTATCTGTTTCCCACGGTCCCCTTTGTATCACAATAGTTTTTTATCGGTATCCTTCATTGTCTGCTCTATTGATAGTCAATTTTTTTTCCATTTTTTTCCCACGGTCTGTTCGTATTGATGTTCTGATTTTTGATCATCTTGTCTTCCTAGATCAATAATGAAGAAAGACAAAAAATTAGATGAATTTGATTTTTCGACAGGTTCAAAAAAGTCGAAGCACAAGAATCCATTCATTGTGATCATTATTTTTATCTCATAGCAATTGTTGGGATCCTTGTTTTTGTTAGTGAAAAGAATTCTGCACATGCATATGAGTCCAGACAAAATTCTTCAAAAATACAAGAAAAGTTTGCACTATATTTCAAGGAAGAAAGGAAGTTTTGATAATGGTTTCAGGTACAGCTTTAGGTGTTCTGTTCAAACTTCAAAAACTTCAAACGTTATCTGAACGCAAACGCGCCCTATCTAACACATAAAATTTTCGAATATCTGCGATTATAGCAAAAAAAATATGATTGATGAAAGACATAAATCTAACAAAGGTTTCAAGAACGCTGTATATAAATCCAAAAAAGGGTTACCAAGCAACGTCTCGTTGTTTGATTTATGACTACTTTTGAGAAAAAAAGAGCCGTTCAGTTGATCACATGTCAGTGACATCATTTCAGAAAAGATTTTTGCTTTCCGACTTGGTACTTCATCATGTAATTCTTCGGAATATATTGGTCCAATTTTCATTCTTCCTGGTTGAGAAAGAGGATAATTGCTTTGCATAAAATTTCATTGTTTTTTCTCTTTTTTTGGTGCGACCATCAAAATTGTTCAGAATATACATACATAAAGGCTCAGTCGTTTGTCAAAAATGAGCAATGGTCCAAGTGGGCCGAATTGAGAAAAATCAATTTTGAAAGGCATACACATTTGCTTCAAATTTGATGTTTACAATTCGGTACTGTAGTCGTAATCTGAGAACTCTTTAAAAATATAATAGCTTGCAACAATGATGATAACTGTTCATTGAGAACATCTGCACGCCTCACCTTCCAGACCCCTGAGAGCATATTTGAAATTACAGAATCTTCAACCATGGCCACTACTGTTTTCCGAGTTCTTGTCATTTCCTTATCTCATATTCTTCTCTTCCAAACGTATTGCATCTTTTTTACCACTGAAAATCCAATCATCATGGCAGCCAACTTCATCTTGAGCATCTTCTTTGCTGGTTTTGCTGGCTCTCCACATACCGCAGTGAGGAAATCATGGGTCTTGTTTGTCGAGGTAATCACTCCTGGTTTAGTACTCTTGGTTAACTAGTCCTCATTATTCGTCGGTAAAGACAAAGGTTCCAGATCCTCTTTGCCGCGCCCGCCATGTTTCTACTGATGATCATGCTCCACCCAGACTTGAGCAAAGCAATTACGGGGTCTAGCCATGCTGCTTTGATTGGGGAGTGTGTTGGTGAGACATTCAAATTGATAAAAACACATTATACAAACTTTCCAGGAATCATTGTTCATTGGTTTTGCTTTGCAGTCGAGTTCCCGACAAGACAAGAATTAGGGGATATTTTGGTTTGAAATTAAACCTTTAAATGAATCCCGCTGTTTCTTTTCTTACTGTTCAGGGAATTCAAGACACTTGTTTGACATGTTGTAGCATTCCCACTTATGTCTACACCATGATGGTTTAATTAACTAATGAAGTATAAAACGAAGCCCGTATTACCAGTAACAATGTAAATTAACATGCAACACTGAATTTTTTTTAAAGGTTTTTTTTCGCCGGGGTTTTTAGTTTCTAATTTATTGAATAAACTTAGAAATGTGCTTTTTTTACGACTCGCTTTGGCAAACGAACATTTGTAGAACAAAGCGAAAAGGACGAGCCATAAATTTGGTGGTCCTGGATACCAAGCTCCCACGTTTTGTGCATCCCACTGCTTGCTCAATGTAGACAACTTCGTCTCAAGTGCTCAGTTTTGCCAACGCTGTCTAGCATAAAACTTTGAAAGTTGGTTTTACTGGGGTTTCTCACAATTGTGTATTTTCTACATCACATCCAGAGAACTTGGTCGTGTAGTTACGTTTTATTTCTGCTGGTTTTTTAACATGAACTATTACACACTCCTCTGAAAGTCGTAAATATTGGTTCACTTTTCAGACTACTTAACCATGGCAGACGCCGTGAGCAGAGTCGCATTCCTCTCCCTAACCTCAATGGCTCAATTCATCACTTACTCGTGGATCTGGTTTGCGGACAATTTGGGTTTTCGTCTGTGTAACGTTGTCCTGAGCACTTTCTTTTTTGGTCTTCTCTATTCCCTGATGATCACAGACACTTTTCTACATACATTTCGACGGTTGGAGGTAAGATTTTTCAAGACAAGTTGGAACATAACAGAAAAGAAAAATGACATCATTCTAATTCAGGCCTGCCTCGTGATCACGTCACTCTTGGCCTCGATACTTCTCTTTGTGAGAATCAACTGGCCAGCAGTCCTTGGGGCAGATGGACCACTTGAAATCAGTGATACGGATGAGTTCCTGGTCTATGGGAGCTTTTGGAGTAGGTTAAAGAAGTACTGAAGACATAGAAAATGGTTATCATTTTGTAACTGCCCGAAAAGCGTTTCTTTTTTTGATATGACATTGGATTAGTTATTCTACCGCAAAATGCACATCTGTAATCCTCAAGAAAGTTTCCGTGATAACACAAAATCGCTAGGACCATTTTGGGAAGGGTCTTGTTAGAGATCGTGTTTTTAAACTTGGAGAAAACAAACAACAATTTTCAGTGCTCCTCTTCCACTTCGGCGCATTTATAATCTACCAGTATGTGCTGGACGAGGAGTTCTTCGAGGCCGTGATCCCAGAAGGATGTGAGCTGTAAACGCAGAGAGTGTGTTTCTTCTCAATAATTATTTCGTGTTAAAATTAGAATTGAGATTCTTGATCTTTGCCTCTTAATAGAAGTTATGCCTCACTTTTTGCTTCTCGCCTATTTTACTGTAATAATACACTTTCGAAATTTCAACAAACAATACCGATTTGTTACATTTACAAACCAATGCATCTGCGAATAAAGTCCTCCCTTGTTTGAAGTTTTCACTTTTCCCCATGTTTCAAATGTGAAGCTTTCGTATTTCAATTATTTTTGCATTTCTCGTGAGATGGATTCTGAAAGATTTTCAGATTTTGACAGTTAATCTTCAAAGAATGCATAGTCAGAGCACAAGAAGGAAAAACCAAGAGAATGCAGAAGAGCTAATTATGTGAGTTTTCTGAATAATCTTAGTCCAAAGTTTGAATGTTTTGTTTTGTTTGAGCAAGGTGAAACTATGTATTAATTAAAGGCAATGAAGGAATGAGTGGACAATTCTCTAATTAGCATTTTTCGTTCATCCAAAATTATCATAAACAGGGACGTGGTGATATATTGATTTGGGTGCATTTTTCGAGACATTTTACTCATTTTTTCATTACCCGTCTATCCAGATATGAACTAGAAACACATTTCTTTTTGAATTCTCGAAACTTCAATCTCCCAAAATTTCAGAAACATGAACAAACTAACCAGACTAAATATCGCTATGATGCTGTTGAGTTACTTCCTTTCTGCCCAGACATTTGTTTTCATTTTCGCTTTCAAACATTATATGGTAATGACTGGGAACATCATCTTGTGTGCTTATTTCTCTTGCCTTTCGTTCCTTGGCGGAGTTACACAGGCATCACTTTGGCCATTACTGAGAATTGAGGTGAGGTTTTATGAGCTCTGGGAATTCAGAACAATCTTAGAATCCTTATGAATCTCAGAGTTCAGAAGATTGAGGTCTTAGATTTTTTGAATTGGGTAACATCTAATATTCAATATCTGGAGAAAGCGGGACTTCTGAATTTCTTGACTCAGATATTCTAAAGCTTTCGAACTTTGAATACTTTTTCTTTTCAGACCCTCTTCCTCGTACCCCTCTATATCTTCTGGTCATTCTTCATTTTTCTCGCAGGTCAAGAATTTGTAATTATAGGAACAGATACTCAAGACGAAATTGTTACTTATGTTTTGTGTGCTGGTAAGTGAGATTTCATCTTTGAATCCCAAATTTAAATAGTAAGCATTGGAAAAAATTCAATTGTTGTAACCTCAAAAACTCTAAATCATTGAAACTTCTAGAAATCCTCATCCACGTCATCATCTTCCGGTTGTTCAAACAGGACGAAGACAAGAGAAAAGCTCTAGATCAAATGGAACGCTATGAGCCACTCGTAGTGTATCGATCGGCTCCAGACGAAAACGAGGAAGAAGAAGAGGTGGAGATTTGAAGTTTCTCTATTTTTTCAAGTGTTCATATGTACTTATGAAAGGATCAAGGGTGTACATGGGATTTCTAATTATGGTATTTTGCATAACACATTGATGAATATTTGTCATCTCTGAATGAATGTTCTCAAAATGCTAAATGCAGGGCTGACAGACTTTTTCCCCGACTTACGAGACTCTATTCTGATTCTGTTTTCTTTTCCGATAGAGGAGAATTAGCACCCTTCTAAGAAAATTTACACCTGACTTTTTCTATCTTGAAGAGACTCGATGTAAACTTATCTCTGCGCGTCATCTAGAAACTGAAGGCATTGGCAAAAGCCAATCGTAGATTCTCAGATAAACTATATCCTGTTTGGTATGTACCTAACTCATTTCCTTTTTAACACGACCACAGTACCCAAACAATTCGAATTCATTGAGAGAATGTTCATAAAGCGTGCGGGAGGTCTTCAACAAATCGTCTGAATAAAAGTTGTGAAAGGATGGAATACGAACACTTACTTGAAATTACGGTAGCTGTGGGCACTGCCATTTTTATGGCGGGATATCGCCATGGCCAGATTGTCGGATCTATATCACTCTTTTTTAATTTTCGAGACCTTGAAATCAATAAATCTTTATTATTCAATAAATAATTTACACCGAACCCGAGTCTATTCACAATCACATATCACAAAAAAACTAAATAATCGAAATTTCTCATCATCCCATCGTCTTCAACTGCTCTCTGAGCTTCTCAATCGTCGTGTCCAAATTCGTATGAACACCAGCGCGAAGATCCAAAAGTGCGTCACGAAGATACTCTGCATCACACAGGAATTCTTTGACTATTCCTTTCGAAAGTGTCGCCGTTTTTCCGTCCGTTTGCCAGACGTCGTTGATCGATTGGAGAAGTTTCTTGACGACGTGGCTCGCGATTTTATCCAAAATTGCAGCGAAGATCGTATCGTCGTCAGGGGTCTCCAGGGAGTCTGAAAAGCGAGTTTATGCATTGTGTGTTCATTGTGAACTTGACACTAAAAATCACCGCAAAACTCAAAATTTCACCTTTATTCATATCAGCTACATGCGCTGCTAGTGCAATCTTTGTGTTTTCATTGGCTAGTGCTTCTTCCCAGAATCGAAGGAGATGCAGGAGATTCTGAAAAAGTCGAGGATTTATAATTCAGATTCCTAGAAGCTCTAGATTACCTGTGTAGCAGAGACAACGAAGTCCTGTGGCGTTGGAAGCGTTGACTTTGGCATATCGATGTTTTCCTTGTAGACTTCGCTCTGAAAACGAAAATTTGGAATCTGCCGTTTTCCGCCTAAAGTTTCACAATTTCTTTTTTTTTCTTACCCCATGATTCGGCATCTTATCAGTCACAAATCGATGACTAGCCCTTATCGCATCCTTCACTCTCTCATTCATCCACTTCTTCGCCTGCTTCAACTCTCCACCAGCCTTCGTCTCCGTCTGCTCCTTATACTCCTCAAGAATTCCCGATAGTTGTCCTGACAACGAAATTCTCTCCAGGTACTCCTCTAGCCGGACTTTCTGCGCCGAATTATCCTCCATTCGGCCTAATCGCATTGTGTAGTCCGTGAAGATTGGCTTGAGAATGGAGATCATGAATTCGCGACCATCGTCATCCGAGTAGATTTCCAGGAGTTGATGAGAGACTTCACGGAGAAGGTAGGCAAAGTTCTCGAGACTTGTGGACACTTCAGCGACGGATCTCTGCAAGTTCATGTATATTTGCGTCTGCGTGTCTGGCTGCGGAGTTGGCATCAGAATTGACGCCATGTGACCATTTAGGCTCAAAACCAGTCTAAGGATTTTACTGAACGTCGAATCTGATGCCAGGTCCGCAACAACTCCAAAACACTCGAATTCTCTAAAACTCACAAAATTCAAAGGCGGAGCTTCGACCATGGATCTCAATTTATCAGCCAGTGGCTTTTTGGCACTCTCCAAAAGTCCATCCACTATGATTCTTTCGATATTCTCAATACATTCTTCATCTTCGTCTACGCCTTCCGAAGTGGTCGCTTCGAATTCTTCGTAGGCCTTTGTGACGATCTGAAAATGGGAAAAATGGAAATCTTCAGTGTGTCTGTGTGTCCAGATGTCTAATTTTAGGAATTTTCGATCTAAAGGCATTTTCCGAGTTACTTACCGCTCTCAAATCCGATAACAAGTCGAAATTCGTGTACATTTCCATTGTTTGTTCGAAAATCTTTTCGAGTGCTCCGTTTTTCACAAAATTCTTCCAGGCGTCTAGAAGACGGGTGAACGCTTCGGTCTCGTCGCAATATTTGCACAGGGAGCTTAAAAAGCGAAAAAAATTGAAATTAATTTTCTGGTTGCGGATTTTTTTGGTAATGAGACGAAATTTAAAAAATGTACCCAATATGAGTCCTGAAGTGCTCGGCGGCCTTCGTGACGAACACACTTCCAATTTCTTTCAGCGATTTCTTCTCCTCGACTCCAGAATGTTTAGTGAGAAGTGTGTTGAGTGACTGGTCGAAATGGTGCTGATAGAGACGGTAGAAATCTGAAAAATTGATGGTGGAAATTGAAATTTTCACTAAAAAGTCAAGCCAATTTTCGTGATTTTGCCTAAAATTGGACAACTTCTACTAATTATTTTTTTCAAAAAATCATTACCATTAACCGAATTCAGAGTCGTAAAAGCTTCAAAAATATCATCCAGACCACCAGGAGTATCGAATTTCACTGCAAATTCTGTTCCCTTCCATGCCAAATAACGATCCTTCGTTTTGTGATAGGATTCGGCGTCGAATTTCGGTTTGGCGCCAAGCTGGAACCTTTTAATTTTTGGGAGTCGTTTGGTGAATTTGGGCGGGATTTAATTGAAAACTCGTGTAAAAATAGATGGTTTTTAGTCCAGAAAGCTTAAAATGACGAATTTTCCAGTTCTGGGAACATTAAAATTTCTAATTGTCCCTTTACAAACCTCCTTAATAATCTTCAAATTCTCTCCAATCGCTACCAACGTCGGCAACAACGAATCATCGATAGCCCTATCCTTCAACTTCTCCGATTGTCCATCCTCCGAATCAAATATCTGACGAGCATCCAGAAGACGTGTCAGCTGCTTCAAATTCCGTTTCGCTGTGTCCAACTGAACCAGTTGTTCTTCATGGGGAGCATAAGGCATTGTGCATTTTGACATGTTTTCTTGAAGGCAGGAGGAGAGGAGAGAAATTTCGTGACCGATTCTGAATGATTGTTAAATTGGAAGAGAGAAACATGCTGCATTTTCTGATATAAAATTGAGATCTTTAGGTTTATTTTTTCAAATGCTTTGATTTCTTTAATTTTTTAAAACTTATATTTTTACGTTTCGCACCTCGTCTCAACATGAACCATCTGCTTGAACGTCGTCTGCATATTGGCGTTCAACGAATATAAATTTCTATTCAACTGCTCCACCAATGCCTTGCATGCCTCTCCACGAGGAATATCCGAGAAATCGTCGATCGATTTACGCTCCGCAGAGCCGTGATGGTGGATAGTCATGGCTGAAAAATCGAATTTATCAATTTTCAATGAATTTTTCATAATAAATGTGTCAAAATTCCTCGAATTTGTCTAGTTTCTGTGAAAAAATCAGGTTTTTTCATTAATTTTTCTATTAAAAACTACGTGGATGTCGATTTACGGGAGCGCTAAACAAGGCGCGCTGCGGGATAGGGGAGCGTCGTTTTGCGCGGAAGTTCAAATTTATGTTTCTTCTTATTGGTATTCTGAAGGGGATTCCCGTGAAAAAAAACAAAGTAAGAAATAACAAAGATTCACATTTATTGACACACTGAATTAAAAAAAAATCGCAAGGAAATCAGGTTTTAGACAATTTTTATTAGATTCTTTTCGTTGGCACGGTCTCGTTCCTCGTTTTTCAGCTCTTGGATTTTATCGAATGACTCGATGGAGTGCTCGACAACACATCGGGCGACATGGAAGATGAGCAAAATGGAAAATGTCATGTAGAGGATGGCTCCTGGAATCGGTAAAAGAAGTTTTGAGATTTTTGGATGATTCTGAACATCCGAAAATTTTCAAAATTTCTAAAACCCTATTAACCCACCATAGATGTACCAATGAGCATAAGTTGGATCGCGTCTTGCCAAGAAAAAGATGACGTCAACGGCGAACTTGAAGAAGCACGCGCAGGCGAACACGGCAAGCGTGAAGAGAGTCATGAGATACGCCATTTTGTGACGGATCGCGATCTTCGGGTCCTCATTGGCGATGTCGAACATCATTTGCGGGCGCTGAAAAATCAAATAATTTGAAATTTATAGCACATCAAAATGAAGCTAAATTGAAGACTGAAAGTTGTTTTGAACGGTTTTATGCGATGTTTTACGAAATTGTTTAATATAACCTTCAAATATCTGATATCCTTGACCTTCAACCTACATCGCACTCAAGTCCATTCCATCCCACACTACAGCAACGAATCACACCTTCATCCGGTTCAACTTCACGAACTCCTCTTTTCAGAGAGCACATCATTTTTTAGATATTCCGATTTTGGAATACGAATGGAAGTTGTTTTTGAGGAACAAAAAAGGGAAGACATGGAAAACGCTGTGTTTGAGAAACCATGGAAATCCGAAAGAATCCATGGAAATGGCATGGAGATGTGGGATGTGGATGTTGAAGAGCCTTTGTCGGGATCGAGAAGGCTTTGGGGGATGGAAGACATGATGTCATTTAGCAGAATAGAATTGTGACATTTTGAGGTTTGTTATCCCAAAGGCTAAAGCTTAGTAGTCCCATTTCATAACATCGAAATTCGGAACGACATCAAAATCTAATTCTTGAAAACGGACGATTTTCACCTTATGAGCTTATGAGATTGAGAAGTTCCCACAGTCACCTGATTTCGAGATTCCTGGTTTTCTATGAGAGGAAGGATGCAGGACAACTTATTTTTTAACTTTTCGAAAACAAGTTACGATTGTAGCATGCTAATTGCCCTATCTCGATTTTTCGGTTGAATTTATTCTGAAAACTGCGCTCAAAGCAAAGCACAAAAAATAAGAATATTCTGAGAATATTCTGAGCCAAAAAGAAAAAGTTTTTATGTTGGTAGTCATAAACTTTATGGAATGACAAAGTGGGTCACCAAATCTTGGAACCTAATACAAGACAAAAACTGCTCACTTACTAAAAAAGAAATGGGAATCCATTAGCAAAAGTGGTCACGGAAATGAGGTGACATGAAGACACTATTTAGACATGACTGTTAACTAGAATGATCACTTAAGACTAGAAGCCAATCTACGAAGCCGAGAACCAAGAATGCAGCATTCGACAGTACGACGAGTTGTGGAGACTGATGATCAGGAAGGAATAGAAATTTAAGAGGCCGGCCATTACGACAGGTTCCACACAACGATGACTCCAGCGCGGAGGCCAACTCGCATAGAACTCTGGAACTGATTGATTGATTCCCTGAAATTTGATTAATGTAGGGGTTCCACTAAAACTGGAAATAAACAGATTACATTACCCACTATCAGAGCAGTGCCTTGATTTTTTATATGCTTTAATAATATGCGTATCTTGTGAAGCTAGAACAAACAAAAAACAATGAATGGATAACTTCATTAGTAAAAACACCCTTATATAAATCCCAAGGGACCATCTAATAGTTCCAAAAACGTTGAAAAAGAAAGAGAGAATATACAAATTCAATCTCCCAAAAAATTAATTTTTATGAAATTCAAACTGTGAAAATCACCGGCTGCTTTTCTGGAGTTTGTTCAGCAATGATGTGAAAATGCTCAGATTGGTATTGAAGTTGCTCTTGCTCGACGGCTTGTCTGTATAAGATGAAGACCAAGCTATGGAGGATGAGACCTGAAAACTATTGAATCATTTTTCAGTCTTCCCTAGATTAAACTATTCAGTCGCATTTTCAAATGGAAGTGTTTTAGTTGTCTAGGATGGACAAAAATTGGGTTAGCATTCGCTTTCGAAGTTCGGATCGGAAGTGAACTTGACGAAGTATCAAACGCTTTTAGAGAAGAACATATGGGGAAGCAGGAACGTTTGATACAGAGTCAAATCCAGTTTCGCTATTTATCATGTCGGAAATGCGTACTCTACATAGAATCAAACTATTAGTTAGGCTTACCGATACAGGCAGCATAAATAGAGAATTCATCCGAAAAGTCCAGTTCGATGATCTGGTAGCCTCGCTTTCCAAGGAGAACGTATCCAGCACAAGTAGAGATTGAGGTCATGAACAAAACCTGAAAGGGAAAAATTAGTAACCAGAGAATAAGACTTCAGAAGTTCAGAACTAAGCGACTCAGATTTTTGGTGATATCTCCTTACCTGCAACCAGTGAGCAGCCTCCGTGTAGACATTGAACATTACAAAAAAGAGGCAGAAAAATGTCACATGTAGGAACAAGACAAAGTTTAGGGCCTTAACAAAGTAGTTGTGAACTCCAAATCCAAGAACAATGAATTGGAACATGAGGTGGTGAGTGACGACGAGGAAGATGATGAGGCTCAGATGGTAACGGGATAGCATGATTTGTCTGAAACTTGGGAAGCTGGTGGCGATAAAAAACGGAAAAAAAGGCGACAACCGACAACTATTGATCAACAGATGTATTCATCAAAACGTTTTTGGACGTGGCAAAAAATTTTCATATCAAGCAAACCAACAACAATAGATATTCTGATTTTCGGATCAAAACCTTCCAGATTTAAAAAAAAATAAAGTGAAAATAACATTTTATTCGTGAAAAATCTCGCAAACAGCCGAAAAAAGGGGCTTGCGCACACTAGTAATAAAACACGCCAATCAATGTGAAGCAGAAAATACATACGACATGAAAAACCCAGTTGAAAAGATCCCAAAGTAAGAGCACAGTGTAATCCTCTAGTGAGAAAACCAAAGGCAAGTCTATTCGATCGAGCTTTACATGTAGACCACTTCAACAAGGTAGTGTCGGCGTTGATCTCTTGCATAGGTTTGGTAGATAGTGAAGGACAGGTAGTGGATGCAGAGCACTGGAATTTTAATTGTGATTCATCGATTTGTTGGAGGTGAAGGTGCGTAGGCAGAGTCTCTAATCGATTATTGCACTTCAAAAAGAATCGGCGATAAAAGCTCATCCCAGGACCTTGTGCGCCTTTTACCTAGAGCTAATTTTTAAATCCTTTGTTTCAAGTCTATTCTTCAAAAACGGCATGCTCCTTTAAACTTTTTTCCCTAACTCACTGATTGAATCGGTGTAGATGAGGAGCTTGTCTTTCCAGGAAGCATTCTTAGTGCCATACACAAGTATATCGCAATAAAACATCACGGAGATTGTAAACGACATGAGAACTAGGTAGATCTGAAACAAAATAAAAATGGATTTAGCATTAATATACTGTATTTAGGTGGTATATACTGTATTTTAGGTGGTAGGGTGTGTAGAAAGATTTCGCAAGATCTCAAAGTTGATCATTTGCAAGCCTAGAGCGTTTGATCCCTCAGAACTTCAATATCTTACCTGTTGCGAATGGAAATCCCTGAGCCAGTCATATCGAACTAAGAACGAGTACGCCACACCAAACAAGTACGCCACAATGACTCCATTCCAAAATATAACGCATGGGTTTCGAGTGGCGAAGATGAAGATGAAAATGAAGAACATGACAGCGATAGTTGTGAAGAGAACGAGGAATTTGGCAACTTTGTCTGTCATTTCTGTAACTCAGAAAAATGAATAAAAGAAAAGAGTTTTCGAAAATCGTACTGAACAAAGTTAACATTTTTAATCAAATTCGTGTCGAAAAACTGTTTTTGCTGACAGATGTCCGAGTCTTTCTTACTGGAGAACGTTAGGCTATCAAAAAATTTAGGGCTTCGAAATGAAACAAATTTACATATGGTGTTTGCGGACTTCAGACTCCGCCCACAAAACTGTACCGCGGTCTGCATTGGTAGGCGAAGCCCCCCCCCCCCTTTCCTCTCCCAGGTACATAACTTACCCACTTCAAATTCAAATCTATCTGCCAAAAGTGCCAATAACCTTTTGGGAAAAGGTCGCTATGTACACATAGAGATTGAAAAATGCCAACACCACACCATATGCAAATCATCATGGGAAATCGGCTCTCTTTGTTCTCTTTCTCTTATTTGTGTACACCTGTAGTTTGAAGTGGAAAAAAATAGTAAGAGGCTGTTGAGTTTGAACTTGAGTTCAAAGGGAAGAGGGCCGAAACCTCAGTTTCGATGAATCGAAAACCGGGGGCCGATTACCGACCGCCAATTCGCCGAGGTGTAGTGGAGACGGACGGCGGGCGGGTGAACGGTCGGCGCGCGATGGGTCGGCGGTCGATCTGCGGTTGATCGGCTGCCAGGCTTTCTTTTCCGATTGCCTGTTAGGCTCTATCGAGGTTGAAAAACTTTGAATGTATGAAAAACAAAAAAACGGAAAGCCATTTATCCACTAGTGTCATTAGTAATGCATTTATATAAACAAAGAATATTGATTTGATACCTTAAGTTCAATTTCTTTGTCTCAGCTCAATATCATTCTCACGCTCTTGACCGCGGTCCAGATCTACATCAGGGTCGTCGAAAAATATGAAGATTCGAAACATTCGATAGTGGAAGAAGTTCACTGAAAACTTTGTTCACTTGGATTGTTTTTTTTTCACATTTTGAAACTTACTAAAGAGACCAATATGGACCATGCATTCATCAGAATGAGAGATACTGCTGTGACCATATCTACGAACAATTTCTGGGGCATGAACTCTTACGTACAGAGCTATAATGGAGGAGATGGAAACCATAAGTAACCAGAACTGTAAAAATTAACCTCAAATCTCACAAAAATTCAATATATTTTACCTCCATATTCTGAAACTTCTTAACTGAATTATCAGTGAACATCAGAGAATAAGCCAATCCAAAGAAAAACACACTCAGAAAGAAATTCCATACAGTAATCATCCAGTACTCCGAAGTGTAGGTCGTGATGAAGGTGAAGGCCATGAGAATATGGGTGATCGAAGTGAAGATTAGTCGAAGCATGGCCCTCATTCTGAAAATGTAATGAGTCAGGGAGGTGTTTCAGAACAAAACAATCAATCAGAAGAAAAAATCTGCGTCTCTTTTCTGCAGCACATTGAAACGGCAAGAAATCACGAGGTGCCACCGGAGAAAACATGCAAAACAGAATGGAATATTGATTTTTCTAAATGCTAGAAAGCCGGGCGCATGTACAGTGCCGCCTAAAATTTATGCCGTTTGGGCATTTTCAGTTATTAAACGCCAACTTTAGGGCCACGAAAAGTATTTTAATCTTGTCAATTAAATGTGAAATTTTGTTGTTACGTTGAGCAAACCTAGAACTTCATTTTTGTAGGTTACAACTTTTTTGTGTACCCACGAAATTTCAAATTAAATTGACGAGTTGGAACTACTTTTTCAAAACTCAAATGTGGTGTTTTGGCATTAGAAATGATATATTTTTGTTCAGCAACGTCTAACTCTTTATAGATCCAAGTAAGCCTTGTAACTTAAAATAAACTTAGATTAAAAAAAAGAAGAAAACGCAACCAAAGACAAATACATATATTCTCGGTCATCATTTCTGTTGTTGTGCATCTGTGCGCAACGTGAATGTCGATGTTGAGGGGTCATAAAAAAGACAGAAACTCGAAACGAAAATAGGGTTGTGTCCTTGAAACAGGTGTTGATGATCTGGGGATGAATGAGAAAACATTTTTTTAGAGATTTATGTTGAATGGAGCGAGATTGCATAATGGTCTAGCTTAAAAGCTAGGATATGGCAGTTTCAACATTGAAGAGTTCAAATTCTTTGTGAAAATTGAAACGAGTTTCTTTCCACCAAATTCTCTGAAACCAGAAAACTCCTGAAGGGCTGCACCAAGGTCTGGTTTTTTTTGCTATACTCTTTAGATGACCCAAAATTATTTTATATACTTACTATGATCAGAGATATAAAAAAACATCATGACAACCGGAAAAGAAATCTATAAAAACTTCAATCCTAAACTAAACAAATCATACAGTAATATTATTATCCACAGGCTCGAAGCTCTCATAGTTGCTTTGCTGCTCTCCATCTTCTTGCTCATCTGGCTCATTCACATTCCATCCACTGAAAAATGCCACGTGAAGAGCAATACCTGGAAAATTATGATTTACTGGTAAATCCATTTAAAATTAATGTCCTACCAACAAAATCCGTGACAAACTTGAAGCAATTCCATGTGCTCAGCATTTGTTCGAGGTCTTCCGATTTTTGTTTTCTACCGATTTTTTCGTAAATCAGGAACACCATTGAGTAAGCAGCGGCGGTGAACATGAGAGCCTAAAAACTTTTACTAACTAATTATAATTTTGGAGTTTAGCTTCTGAATTGTTTGTGCAACTATTATTGGACCTCCTCTATTTGTTACGACATATAATTCAGTAATACGTTTGACAATCAAAACTCACCTCAAAGACATAAAACCCACAAGAAGGTCTCCAATAATTCTTTAGCGAATTAGCCACTGAGAAAAAGTACATGCATAAGATAAAATTGTACATCCAGATAATCCAATGGTTACCGGTAATACAGAAGATCAACGTTAAAAACGTCATTATACTGGAAACGCAGTTGAAGATTTTTCGACATAGAATAGGTGACAGCATTTCTCTGAAAACTAGAAAGTTTTTCGTAAGATATGTTTCGCAGAAAAGACGTGTCAATCG
Source organism: Caenorhabditis sinica (assembly GCA_963932045.1). Classification (NCBI taxonomy): domain Eukaryota; kingdom Metazoa; phylum Nematoda; class Chromadorea; order Rhabditida; family Rhabditidae; genus Caenorhabditis; species Caenorhabditis sinica. The sequence continues at coordinate 19,369,388 of OZ009943.1, forward strand.
ATGTACATACGCATCACAAAGGTGTGTATGTACGTAGCGGAAAAATGAAAAAGAGAGGAAACGAAAAGCGTGGAGGGCTGACAAACCAACGATCGCGGGAACATAAAAACGATAGAAACAGTTTTGACACCAAAAACGAACAATGATTTCGTACCGGAAAAGGGGTAACATCATTTTCAAAAACGAGGGTTCGGAAGTGTCGAGCTCCGGCCTCTGCGACGTTTCGCGACCATTCATTCCGTAACTGCAAAATTTTGCAATTACTGCATTTGGTAATATTAGAAAGATTTTCAGACGACAAAAGATCTGATGCTTTCTTCAAATTTGAAACTTTCAAGGGGTGTCATGAAATAATAATCAACATCACAAGTGAACACAAGCGAACTTTATTAGTCAACAGTAATAAAGCCATAAATTCAATGAACATTTTCATTTTATCTTCTGAACCACGCCAGCTTCTTTCCAATCGCTGACACCACATTCCGTCCGAACTCGCGAACCTCCCATTCGACCTTGCTCGTCTCCCAGTACCACGGCTTATACCCTTGACGGACTTCACATTGGAGCTCCATCATTTTGGCTTGCATCTCCTTGTAATGAGCTTTGACTTTGTGGAGATCACCGAGGGAGAATTCATGAAGTTGTTGCTTGGATGCCTTGAAATATCCGTTTGGATATGGATCGGCGTTCTTCCAGATGAGATAGAGCTGGCGGCGATCGATGTCCTTGTAGAGGTCTTGGATCGAGATTATCAGTATTCCTCGTTCCTGGAATTTCAGTTCCACGTAGGTTTTCGTGAGGTTCTATTATATTTTTATACGGTCACCTATTTTTATTTGAATTTATATTAAGTTTTAGTTTAATCTTTAGGTATCAGACCTCTAGAAGTGAAAATGACTAACCTTCTCTTCCAGATAGCTTGGCGATCCCTTCGGCCAGGCAATAGGTCCTCCTTCAACAGTCATTTTTCAGATATACAGAACTTCCAGATTCCCAAGCTGAAACAGAAAACTATCGTACAGCAAAAGATTTGAATGAGAAGAAAAAAAGCCCAAAATGAAAATGTTTAGTGAAAAGCTGCCCTAGAGAATGAGATTTCCTATGGATACCGCCCATGCCATTTTTTATATTTTCGTCTTGGTCAGCTGACTGGGAATAGGGTGAGCAAAAAATTTGGGAAGGATTTATGGGTTTTGAGTCCTCCGCAATTGCGAAATTAGATTCATCTTATAAGAAAAGGAAACGAGAGTGAAATATTGAAAAGGAGTCTTGTAGAAAAAATTATGCTCCGAGTGACGTTATTCTGAAGAAGAAAGGAACAGGAAATAAAGGAATATTATATGGATACTACCAAAAGTGGGTATATTTCTAACTACCAAGTTTCGAAGTGATACAAGACTTCAAAGTTTGTAAACACTCAAAGATTCACGGTCTTTTTTTGAGCTCATTCGGGGAGTATATGTGAGTTGGGACGCCTTTGAATCTCCCACAATCTCAGTTTCAAGAAAAAATTGAGTTAACGCCGCCCCTTTTTTCATTCCTCATAGCGACAATTATGTTTTACGATCTTCTTCTTCTCGTTTTCAAAGCAGGTTGAAAACGAATTCCAAAATCGTTTCGAAAAGGTTTGAAAACAATTTGAAATATGACGTCCGATAAATTCCAAGTGTCTTCACCAAAGGGATCGCTAAATTTTGCAGAAGAGACGGTCAATTTTCACTGAATTGCAATAGTTTTTGAGTCTAATTAGCAGGCGGAACACTCATAATGAATCTGAAACTTACCAGTAATTTCAGGAAAGAGGAATTCTCCTCATCTGAGTCCGCGACCTTGACTACCGTATCAATCGACGTCTTTGCTTCATCAAAAACCAATCGTCATGGTTCCAACTAACCAAACTTTTCTCACAATCACGTTGATTCTCTTGCTGGATCCGAAAATCTCTGATCCTCTCGTCTAACTTGGAAGAGTTGTATGAGATCAATGCCGAAAACAAAGAGCTCCAAAAGAAACTCCTGGAAAAGCCCCAGAGTACCCCGTCGAAAATTGAGAAGAAGATGACATGGTTCCAAAATTAAAAAGGATTCTGTGTCTGTGAGTTTATTTCTGTGGACAAATAGGTAAAGAAAGGGGTGAAGGGTATCCAAATATAAAAAAAATTAAAGATCAAGAGAAAGTTTCGTTTGGGGGGAAGGACATCAAAAACTTGGTGCTGAGAATATGACCAGAAATCTAGAAAAATTATCACAGGGAAATAAACGATTGATCAATTGGGGGAGTTTGGACAGGAAATGAGAATTTCGTGTAGACCGGATTTTGGAGGAGATTCGGAAGGTTCAGAATATTGGGAAATGAAAAAAGCGTGGAAAGTTATAGAGTGGGTCAAGTCAAGTAAAAGTGAAGACAGTAAGACGGTCATGAATATCAGGGAAGAGAAAAGAGTCAAGGGGATAACCGAGGTTAGGTTACAAGACATCGGAGTAAAATAAATAAGGGCAGCTGTGAAAAATATCAATCTAAGAGGTAATAAAACCTTGTCTGCAAAAGTTATACACTACAGTACATGGGACTAGTTCAGACAGCAACATTCAAAAGAATTAAGCATACGAAGTAGTACGACATGACTGTTTTCAAATAAAGATAAGGACTTGGAGCAAGGATTGACTGAAATACAGAACGAATGAAAAGCAATAGAACATTGGGTTAAACTAACTAATGAATATGTGGATCAGAAATCAATTCAACAGCAAAAAAAAACTCAAATAAGAATGGAGATGATACTTTGTCAGGAAAAAATGAAGAGCAAGTGAGATCGATAATCGGCAGGCAGAATGAGTTATTTGTGCTTCGTAACCTTTGAAGGACCTGGTTGATCATCGGATCCCTCACCGGAGCTCATTTTCGACAGTCTCCTGTTCATTAGTTTCACCAGTTCTGTCTTGGTGTATGGCGAACAATTTGGCTTGGTATCAAGCGAAGCTTGCTTCGAGAGTCGGGTAGATGCCGTTTTTGGTGTTTTACCCGTTGTTGAGGTTGACTTCATCGTGGTTGGGGAAGATTGCGTGTCTTCTTTAGTTTGGGATGACTGAAAATGTGCCATTATTAGCTATAATACAAAGGTTATATATCAGCTTGTTGAGTGTAAGCACTTGGCACTCAACGTTCCAGTTACTACGTTCGTTATACAAACTGATAGGCGTATAGTGGGTGCTGACATTTGCCTCTAGGCAAAAATGGAATAATTCCCACTTGTCAATCGTGTTTTCACAAAACCCGTAACTGTCGTCGGAAAAAAAATATTCCAGGCGGTACGGCGGGTTAGTACCGGCTAGTAGAAATTGTTTGCGGGGCACTCCTAACAACATTATTCACCTTAGATAAAATTAGCATTTTGGTCGCTACAAACACCTTGATTCTAAAGAAATTTCACAATAAACTTGTACCTGACATTTAAAATTTATGTGCTCTACAATTAATTCTGTAATGTTTACTAGAAAACTCTTCAAATATCAACACTTTCATGAAGTTTGCACTTTCATATTAAGGGTACGCACCTTGACCACCTCCGCACTCCTCTCAGCAACTTCTTTCCCAATATCCAACGGCGCAACCAAACTCCACACTCGCTCTAACAACGACATCCTCTCCTTTGGAATCTCCGGCAAGATACTCAGCTCCAAAACTTTCTTCAGCGAGTCCCATTGCTCAGAATCATGGACTGGGCATCCTTTGATTTGCTCGGCAAAGAACGCTTTGAGTAGTTCCTCAAAGAACTCCTCGCTCGCTGGTTTAGCATTGCCAACTTTTCGTGTGAGAAATGTCTTGAGGCTTTCGAGGACTTCTGGTTGGAATACTCCTTCTTTGGCATTGTTGGTAGTGAGGATCGGTGGGGAGGAGACGGTGTCATGAAGGCTTGGGATTTCCAATGGACTTGAAGGAATCAGGGAACTTGAGGGATACATCATGGAAAATTGAGACAGAGAGAAAGTGGGATTGAGTGGGAAGTGTGAACTGAGTACATGGTCAATTTGAATAGAGCTTGGCATTGAGCTTGAACGGGAGAATGGATTAGCTTGGATCAAAAAAATCGGCGGAGAATTGGACGTAGATGTCGTTGGGAGAGACGAGCCTTCAACCGCCTCGCTCTTTTTCTCGTCTTTTTGAACGTTAACTTTAAACCAATCGATCCAGTCAATAGGAATTTGCTCGAGTGGCTGGAATGAATATATTTGTTTTTTTTTGTCAGGCTCCGGAATTTATCTCACCATCTCCTTGCCAACCATTTCAGCGTAGAGTTGGGTGATGCCTGCCAACTTTGCCGGCTCTGAAAACTAAAAAAAAAAAAATGAGAGTCATCGACAATCGGAGATTTAAAAAGTGATAAGGTGGCTTAGGCATCAAAGAGACAGGCTAAACCGGAGGATAATCTTTTACGTCACTGAAACGACAGACGTGGGAGAGAAAGGAAACATATCGGAAATGAATGGAGACTAACTCTTGGGGGTCTGGGGCTCTCTGATAATGTTAAATAGTACTATGATTTCCAAAATGACTAGTGGATCAAAATATAAGTCTTCAAAATTATGAACAATGTCTATGACATCATCAAGATTTGATGACTAGCGATAGAACAATCCTGAGAGGCCAAATCCTATTCTTTAGGTGGATCAAGAGCCATTAGATGTCGTTTTTGAAAAATGCTAACTTTCACTATCACGTTTACTCATAAAACATCGTACAGACCAACTTATTATGATGATCTAGATATAAGGAGCTTCAGATTCGATAATTCAACTAGAGTTATAACAATTAACAAAAGGAAGAATAATGAATACCACCGAAATTTGAAGACGCATATTATATTATTAGCCATATTAACAAGATATGTGACTGGAAGGCAAAAATATAGGAGGAAAGAGTAAGCTTGGGCATAAAAAATTGAATGCCAGATCTCAAAAAGGAAAATTCTCCACTAGGCGTCGTCAACGTAACTTTCATCCGGTTGGGTCCGTGGAAAAAGGAAATGGGGTTTTTTTTCAAATTTTTACGGCAAAAGAATAAAAATGAAATGGACAATCAACGTTTTATGGAAGATTGAAATGCATATGAATGATCCGTTGAACATGAAAAATTAGGGCTTCATAATTAAGAGCAAAATCAAGATTTGAAGGCCTTCTTAAATTCAACCTACTGACGTCAATGTACAAGAATTGTCAAAAAATCAAAGTCGCGGCTTCCTAATGGGAAATCTTATGTGAAATGAGCACCTCAAAACAAAGTCCATGATTTCAACATAATCCCAGAAACCGGAAATCAACTAACATTAAACCAGGTAGACTAAGACTGAACGTGAGTCATGCTCGCAAAATTATTCGAGAAGCCCTTCCCATGAAAAAAATCGAACAGATTCGTTTTATTAACTTGGATACGCACGGCTTAATCTTGTCATGGATCAAAAAACACAGACATAATTTTGTGGGAGTCATAGTCAGGCAAACTTTATGGATGAAAGATCAGTAAAAAGTCAGAAAAGGAGAAGTTGAGCCAATGACTCAACCGCAGAAGACTTCTGTTTGTTTATCTAGAATGTTCCCTTTGAGAAGCCAGTCATGAGGTACGCCTCATTTTGATATTTTGGTTCTTATTAGTCAATATGATATTTTGTTAAAAATAAGTCTGAAACAGGAAGCAAAAATTGAATGATGTCATGGATGGCCACATATCCGGAATTCAAAACGGGATTAAGACTGAAGTTCATAAAGATAAAATGGAAATCAGAGTGGTCAGGAGTTCCAAGAAATGGACATTTCACCGAAATCGGTCTCAAACTAACACCAATGAGTGTTAAATATTACAAAACATCAGGAGACGCAAAGAAAATTAGGAGAAAATGGAAATTTGTCATGAGCTTTTTTACATACATATGACTGACATTTTTAGTGGAGTGTTATTTTAAAATTCGGATGTAAATTTACACTTTCTAGTTTAGAGAGGAGACTAGAAACAAATGAACATTTTAGATTCTCAGAGCGTTCAAAGCTATTAGTCAGGAAAAAGAGTGTTTAGACTGATTGTGTAAGACTAAACTAGATTTTCTAGGTCGAAAAGTTGCAACACAAATCAAGATATTTCAGCTGTTTAAAAGTCTTTGGCCTTTTTTACACTCATTTGAAAATGGAAGAAAAGTAACAAAATTTCAAAAAGTCAATTCTCAGTGAGTCTAGTACATGGAACTGAAAAACAAAACCAAAACCAAAGTGAGAGAAGAAATGAGGACGACATCTTGTTTGTGTCGATGGCTCATGAAAGATTATAGCGAGAAAGAGGATTAGTCAATTCTGAAATTTTCAAATCCTCCCAATAACTGATAGCTAATAACAATAATAACATTTTGTTTTGAGTAATCCGAAAAAATAGGATTGACTATATTTTTTTACTCATGAAATCATATAGCTATGTATGTAGCTAGAGCGACTTCTGCGCAAAATGACCTCATCATGGAATGGATACTTAAATACTCCCATGGTATCAAAAAAACCTACCCCAGATTATTGTGAAATCTTAACTTTATGCAAAATCAACTTATGTCACCGAATAGCAAAAATGATAAAAATTGGTTCATGAAGAATTGAATGACAGAGTGAAACATTCAGAGAAGTATAGGATATTAGGCGGCGTTGCTAGTAACCGTTTCAATCAACAACAAGCTCCTGATATTTTGAAATTGAAAATCGAGTCACTTAAACTTGTGTTTCGATAGAAACAGAAAGTCATACTCTAGAAAATTGGAATGCTGTTAGTGTTGGGAAAATATAAAATGAAGACGGTAATTTAGACCTAAAACAAGGAAATCCGAGAAATCGGAGAAGAGAATAATTTAGTTCCTTGAAAGAAGAATATTGTCCACTACGGACATACAGGAAAACATGACTACGGGGGAACCCGAACAGCAACTACGCCCATTTCCCACTTTTCGATTTCGAAATTAGTCAACTGCCCCTCTACTAGTACGAATGACTAACTAGAAAAGGGAAGAAGGATACACATTATCAGCACTCAGCCAGAAAGCAGCTCAAAATGGAAAAATGGAAAAAAAGAGAGTGCGATGGGCGGAAACGAGAGGCGACAAAGAAGCACACTCGCGCATTCGCATAAACCGCCGTCTTCCGCCAAAAACAGAAGGCGAAATGAGAGGAGAGAAATGAAAAACAAAGGGAGGAAGGGGAAGGGAAGATTCATGTAATTATTACATGCATATGTATAAGAGAGAGGAAGGAGGGAGAGGAGGGAGAGGAGGAGGCGCGGAGCATGGCGAGCAAGGCGCCGCCCGGAGAGGGGAGACACCTTTTTTGGAGGGGGTCTGCAATTTTGCAGGGAGGCACGAGCGGTCTGGAAAAGGGAGATTGGATTAAAGTGTTTTCTGCAAAAATGCATTCCTGGAATTTGGGTAGATTGAAGTTTGCTCCGACGAGGAATTCGGCTTGCGAATTAAGCTTTTCCCGATAATTAAACCAGATTCCCGATTCACAGTGAAAAAGTCGAAATCAAGACTCTGAAGACGTCTTTCTACAAATGCCAAGGAGCTGGGATGATTTCAAAATGAGCTTAATATATGCTAACTATGTCGTTGAAAAGGTGATTTACAAGAAATTATTATTTTTTCAAAAGTTTTGAGTATTTCCTGCATATAACAAAAATTTTCATTAATTTATTCTGTTTGTACTCTGATACATGTTTCTCTGCAAAAAACCGCAAAATTCAATTAAAGTGTTATCTGCAGAAATGCTGCTAAAATATTTTATGTTTTCTTGCATGAGTTTCCATCTCAAAAAAGACGAAAGTTCCCTTGTCTAGCTAGAAACAAATATAATACATATGCATGGTCTGAAGTTCAAGGAATGTAGGACAACGAATGTTTAACTACTTTCACTTTGAATGTTTTTTGAATGGAGCTGTACATATAATAATTGGATAAAACTGAATAAACCCCTCAAACCTATCTTGGCGCCAATTCTGATGTTGCGCCCGCAACCAAAAATGATATAATAAATAGTCCAAAAGAGATGCAGACTCCCTGCCTAGACTAAAACTGGACAGATCTGGTCATTTTGCAAAAAAAAACGAGCAGCCTAGACACAGACATGTGCGAGTTAATATTGGAAAGCGTGATCAGCCACTTCCGGGTTCAGATTAGAGCAAAAGAGCAAAAGATATAAATAATCTGGGATTGCATTTTGAGAATAGTGTTATTTTTGTCAGCAATAATCAAGGAATCACGATTTAGCAGTGGGGGAGATTATGGTAATTGTTACCATTTCTGATTGTAAGACATGTTTCGGAAAGTAACTTTATTAGCAAACAAAATACAATAGCAACTCAAAATTGCTCGCAAAGCAAAGGTCTCATATTAAGATCTCAATAGGTTCTAATGTGAATCCTCGCCTTTCTACCATCCCTTCTCTGAATATCAAAACTTTCCGCCATTGATTCCTCATACCAACTATCGGTTTCCTCATAAAACGCTGTGAACGTTCTCTCAACAGTGTTAGGTATAGCTGTATGATTCATGTCTTTAAATATAACATTCACATCTTGATATTCACCGTCTTGTCGATTTGTGAATTTCATATACAACTTATTGTTGCCGTTGGCGGTCGGACGACTGAAGAACATTTTATCCTTATAACCTTTCAATAAACGTCCCTCATTTTCAGCTCTCAGCAATCAGTAATCAGCATCCATGTCGAGTCAGAAAAATTTCGAAACTTCTTCAAAATGTGAAGACACCTCGATTTCTATCTTATGTCGGATTTTCGGATCGACGAAGATTGGGAGAAAGGTCCACGACAAAGACCAGCAGACCCTTTAAAACGGCTGAAAACTACGGTTACAGGACACAGATAAAAAATAGCGCGACCGTGGCATTCTTCCTCTCTGACGGCCAAATAAAGAACTATTGTCTTTAGACACCAAGAATTTCAGTTGAATACACTCAATCCATTATAATCACTAATCAAAATCAAGAATTAATTCTAAATCCTCTTTATCAACAAGTTACCCTCTTGTATTTGGCATCCCCCCTCTTCTCTATTCTTCCTTATTTCCAAAGATTTTTTGTGTGGCAGCAATGACAAACTCATCTAATTATTTTTTTCAGCTCGCTTCATCCCAAACTCACTAATGCGAATGTTTACACCTCTTTCTCTTGCTCCACTGATTAATATTACATTTTCAGCCTACTCCTTCTTACGAACTTTGTACCGGTGACTCAAGAACATATCTCGTGATGGTCACACGCCTACGGATAAGTTATAAGTTCCATGACAGCTATACAATTTTAGGACACGCCCCTTATTCATGGTTACGCTTGCTTCCCTTTCTCACATGATCATATTTTGACTCCATAGATTTTTTGTTGTCATTAATTAATGCTCTCTTTTTGGCAAACTTATTGTTTGTAACGAGAAAAATTTGCAGAACTAATGGTGTCACTGAAGCCAAGCGTTGAGGTTAAGAAACCTCATCCAGAAGAAGATCCAACAAAAATGGTGGACATCGAATCTGGAAGACTTCCGGAAGAATCAGAGCAAGGAGTTCCATCACAAATAAAGGAGGTCGAGACTGAAAAGCCTCCAGCAGAGTTAGCTCCAGAGAGCAGAAAAGCGATGTTAAAGCATCTTGCCCTGGTGCATCTGAAAGCCGACCAGGCTGTAAGTTTTACTTATCCTACATAGCACATACTTCATCTCCTCTCAATTATTATCTGATTTGCAGAAATCCACATACAGCGCCCTCTTCCTGTTCTCCATCTTCCACGTCGCCAAAGTCATGGTCGACCATGACACCGACCCCGATTCCAATAGCCGCCTTAATTGGAATGCGGTGCTCATCACGTTGGCCGTAGTAACCGCAGCTAAATCCGTGTACAACGCACTCTATTTTAGTACAAAAATGTGAGTGACATTGAGCAGCTACTGTAAAACTGAACATTGTTATTATTTAGAAGCAAAAATCTGAACGGTGTTGGTTCCTATGCCGAGGGCGACTGGACGGATGAAATAGTGAAGGATGCATTTCAATCTTGCGACAGAGAGCTGCGATCAGAGGCAAGTGCCTCAATTGTGCGCGAATGAAAAAACAAGGGTTGTATTCCAGAACGAGGGTGTCTGCTTCTTGTGGGGACTTTTCATTGGAGTCGTCGGTGTCTACTGGCTTCAGTACTTTGCTCAGCCGGGTGAAAGGAGTATGGAATTCGTGATGGGAAACGGGACAATGGTGGAGCACTAACTTTTGGAAATATGGATCATGATAATTTATTTTATTCCTTTTTATATGCTTTTCCCTCCGTATCTTAAACTTTTCCTTTTTGCTGGATTTGAAACAAGTGAAATCTGCGTAGCACTAGCCTTCAACGTGTAAAAAGTCGCAACCCAACGTCCTACCGTAAAGGTTTCATTCGTTTTCCGTTGGGGGTTCGACGGCTGAAAATCATGTTCGGCCAACCCGAACAAAACACCTATTTGCAGATCTCACTTATTTTATAGCCCGCAAAAAAGAAATTTTCAAAATTTCTTGTAAAACTAAATCATGCCCTGTCGTATTCATCTTATTTTAAATGTTTCATCTTTGTCCGATTTCCCGAACCTTCCCTTAAGTCTAATAGTCTGTTGTGGTATTCCTTGTAATCTTTAGTAATCATTCCTTGTAAGCTTCGCAGTACCCATGCTCCCTCGTAAACTTTTCATTACCATATCTTTGTATTCGTTCGTTACATCACTATTCACCCCCCTGAATCTTCTTGATTTTCAGTACTTGTGACACCCCCCCCCCATCTCATTAAAATATTCCACTTCTCTTCACCTCAAAACCCCGACTAATTCGAATGTTTACACCTTTTCCATCTATCATCAATATGCTCCAATTCCCAATTATTTTGTTTACAGCATCTTTTTCTTCGGTTCCTTGGACTTTGAATAGATTCTCATTTATTCGCCATGATGGCCACATCCTCTTTTTTATCTTGTTTGTATTTTTTCTGAAAATTTTTGATTGTTCCAAATAAAGATGATTTATTTTTAGTTTACGACTCCTCTCCCCTAACCACGTAAGATGTATCCGACACAGCACGCATTTTGGATGGAACCCGTGCAAATCAGCGACAGAGAGCACAAGCGTCGTCAGAATAAAATGAGAGATCTTCATAAAACGCAGGAACTGGAGGATGCCAAATACTGGCTTTGGGTAAGCAAAGTTTGCTTATATAGTGGAGCTGAAGCTATCTGGTTCACTGATTTTAGTACCAGAAACGGGTCATGCCATTGCTTGGTTGAGTAGTTTTGGTGGTTGTTCTTAAATGTTTATCAGAGGCGCCCGTTAGTATTTTCCAAACAACACACAGAGTTCTCGATTGCCCATATTTAAGATGACTTGATAATTAGATATTTTCTCTCAGTGGGCTATGTCAATGCTTTGAAAAGTTCTAGCGGTTGAGGAATGCTTGCAAAAAAGTTTTCCAAGTTTTAGTAATGTCTGAAGCACTCCAGAGATAAGCAGGGAACCCTGACTATTGCAAGAGAACCTTGATAGACTCCAAACTTTCAGGGCGCATTAACCGTCATCCTATTGCTCATGGATATTGCCAAACTTTTGGAGCATTTGATTGCACACAACCTCCTATACTGGATAGTTTTTCTTCATGAAATATTGGCATTTGTCTGCATGATTTTGGTTTTCGCAATCTATAGAGAGGACATCTATATGTATTTTCTGTCGATGTAAGTTATTTTAGCTAGTCGTTTTTAAAAATTTGTCTAATTTTTTCAGTTGGACACTAAAGTTCGGAAGCAAAAACAGGGAATATCAATACTCAATAGAAAAGATTCAAGAGTTAGAGGAAGCTACGGAGAATCTGAAAAGGGATCAGGCAGTTTTTGTGGGTTTCGAAGTTGCCAGAATTGAAAAATTGGATTACTATTTTCAGAAAACTGTCTGCGTTCTCCTGGCGATTCTACAAGGCCTCCTATTTTTTGATGTGAGCAGAAAATGGTTGAGTATTTAATTTTTAGTTGTTTTCAATGGATCACACCTGCGTCATAGTATCACTTCATGATAATTTCTAGTTGTCACCCATTCATTCTCCTCTTGTTTTCCTCCTCATCATATTTTGCTCGGATAATTATTTGTAGCCTTGGCTATATTCCCTATTATAAAAAATGAATGTAGTATCTATCCCCTAATACCTTTGCTAAAAATAAAAGTGTACTTTGTTCAAAAGTCATATGTCCCCTGCTTCTCGTTGCCTCCAAATGTTAATCCCCTTTTCCTAATGCATATAAAAATAAATGTTTAGAATGGATGCAAATCTTATATTAGATTTTTTCAGGAGTTCCAGATATGGTCTCAGATTCTGAGAAACGACGGCGATTCGAGATGATAAAAAAGCTTCAGAAAGATAGAAGAATCATGGAGTGTAAACTTAAAATTTGGGTGAGTTTTGGGTTTCTCGTATTGCGTTGCGTCGCGGTTTCATTACATTTGGTTAAAGCATTTCGTTTCAGAATTATTGTCCCTCATATACTGAAAACCCGTGCGACGCGGTCGCGTCGCTTGTTCAATCAATTACATAAATTTTCAGAGAACCGTCCTCTTCTCGATTCTCCACAATATCTTCCGAGAGGGAACCAAAAATGTTTTCATTGAAACGACGAAATTCAGTTCATACTGGAAAAATATTTTTCTGTATGCTTCATTTTTGGGAACCTTTTTCTCAATCGCCCCTGTCTACTATGTCTATTATCAGTTCAAGATAAAGTGAGTTTGAAAAATCTACTTTTTGTTGAAAATTGTATTTCCAGATCCGATCTAGAAAGTGATGAAGTTGAGCCATGCAAGAACCATGCTGAATATGTGTATTCTCAAGAAAAAGTTTCATTTTTGAACGAAAAAATCCAGGAGTTCAAAAAGAAGGAGTCGGATACAGTAAGCCTTGGAAAATTGTTGTTAATATTATCTGCAAAATTTCAGAAAAAATCCTGCATCATTTTCGGAGTCCTCATGTTTTGTATCATTGTGAGGCAGTTTTTCTACGCATAGTTTATGACGTCGATGACAAAGTATTTGCCGAAAATCGTCGCTTGAATGATTTCTTGATCAATGGAGCGCAATATCTATTTCGATAATTAACTGATATAAAAAATTACGCTCGAATAAATTTTCTCATTATTTTTGATGAATACGTCTTATGATATCCTAGTTTTCGAAATCTCATTTTTTCTCATGTCACCTGATTCAGAAATAATGCACTAAAACGCGCACACCGTCTAAGTTGGAGTGGAAAAAGTTTTGTTTTTTCCCTCGTTTTTTAAAATGCCCCTTTATCCAAAACTCGAGAAAACAAAAGATATCGTTTGGTCTCCGAACCGACAGCAAAGAATAATGAAAAATCTTCACAAGAAGATGTGCATTGCGGAGATTAAGTTCCATATATGGGTAAGTTTTGGGATGCTTTGCAGTTGCGTGCCGACTTCCACGCAACATCTCCAATTTTCAGCTTTCTATCTTCTTCGTCATTATGATTTTCACTCTCCGAGAAGGAATCCCGTGGGTTATCAGAAATCTCACCGATCAGAAATCCTACACTGCTGAAGACTTCAATCGCGATTCGATGATTGTTGGTATCTTTATTCTGATATACGAGGTTTCTTTCCTTATCGGGAGATTTGTGGAGAGGTATAATTTCTATGTAGACTGATTGAGAAAATCTTCCGAAATTTAAAAATTCTCAGGAAGCAACTAGAAAATGGAGAAGTCGAGCCTCCTGGTGACGTCATGGAGTATTCTACACCAAACTTGGAAAAGTACAAGAAAGAGATTGAAAAGTTTGAACATCACGAAAAGAGAATGGTAGGTTCGAATATTCTGAGAGTGTTGAGTGTTATAAAGTTCAATTTTTTAGAAACTTGGAATCTTCTTGACAATAATTACCAACGCTATGTCTGAAGTCAGGCCCAATTTGGGTGATGGGATTATATATGTTTTCAACATTCGTCAAGCATGTCAAACAAAATCACCATAAACTTTCTGAATTTTGATAACTTCTAATTAAATGGTTGGAGTCTTGTGATAAGTGTTATGAGCTTTAGGAGCTAAATGTTTTTAAATACATATTCTTTGATTCAACATAGTTTTCTTCTCACTTGATCAAGTTTTGAACTTTTCTATATTATTTATGGTTGAAGTTTGTACTTCCCCCTTCCCATGTCTTGGCGTATAGCACCCCTAAATCATTCCTCTCATTTCTTTTCGAGAAAATAAAACTCAAATTTATAATCTATGCGATATTGTAGTAGTGCGCACACCCCATGGGATTAATTCTAGATTCCTTTCTTTCAATTCACTTTTTTTAGAATGGCCCTTTATGATAAGCTTGTCAGAAAAAAGAAGGAACTATCACCAAATCGAAAAAACGAGATTTTGAAGAAGATTCGAAAAGAGTACTATATTGCTGATCGGCAGTTTGTTATGTGGGTGAGTAAGCATTTTTTTCAATTTTTAGAAGTGATTGCGTTCTGGTCGCGCGCATCCTTTTTGAAGGGGTTTCAGAAGGTATTGCGGAGATCATTTTTAGACGCGTTGCGGCTGCGTCGCGTGTTATGGTGCCAATAACGCTAGTGTGAGAAAAACATGGCAAAATTGGTTTCCGAACAAGTTATTTATTTTTTTCATTCACACAGTTTTCATCAAATTTACCACCACCGCTAGCCGTGTTAGTGCTCGCGAATAAATGAATCTTGGACCGCGATGCGACCGTAACGCAAAAATAGACAGCCTGTGCCACATGTGAAAATTCTTCAACTTCTTTACTTTTTCAGATGAAAATCTTTTTTTTCTTCTTTTTGACGTTTATTATTCGAGTGCTGAGGGAGTACACTCTCCAACCAACGAAGTCCAATGCAGAGAAAGATGACTCTCAGATGTATGGAGTTTTTGTGTTCGGATTAGTCATGCTTGCCAAATGCTGTGTGGAAGAGTTGTGGGATATGTAAGTAAACATACTGGTTTTTAGAAATCTGCGTCAATCTTGATGCGTGATCCGCAATTAGATCACCACTTCTGAGTCTTCAACCTAAAAATGTACTAATCTAGTGCATTTTTACCTGAGCATGTTTGTAGCTGTGGGATCTAACCGCCAAATCACAATCCTCTCTGAGAAATCTTACAGGCGACAAGTGGCATCAGGAAAAAAGGAACCGAAATTTGATGATCCGGAGAAACTAAAAGAGTATTCTGTAGAAAATGTGCAGGAAACTGAAAATTGGATCAAGGAAGTCAGAAAAATATCGTATTACGGGGTATGAGTTTCTTTATTTTGAGATTTTAAACTTCCTAATTTCCAGAAAGTCAGCGTTGTCGTGCTCCCAGTCGCGCAGATTCTCGATATGTACTATTTGGAATTATACGACATTTGCGTTAAACGCTGGCCAGAAATCAAGAGCTATTTTGGATATTAATTGTTTTGAATTTTGTTTTAATGATCTCTGCTTTAACTTCACTCAAATTACGAAATTTCACTATACGAAAACTCGTGACATGCTTTATCTCTCTAATTATATGTATGCATTAGATTTCCCCTCGGGAAAATGTTTTCAACTTTTCGTATATTTTTCACTTTTCACACACTTTTAAGTCAAAGTAAACTTTATTTTGGTTTCATTGGCTTAGAACTTCTTCATTTTTTAGTTTTCGCAGTTTCAGCATGAGCAAGAAAAAATCGTTGGAATATCAAAGAAATTATGAATTACTGAGAGGTCTACAAAAACAAGTTCGAGTCCAGGAAGCTAGCAATAAAGTTTGGGTGAGTATTGGCATTTCGAAACCACTGCTGCGCATCAAAAATTAGTTTTCAACTCTTTATGCGTGTCGGTTATCCTATTCAAACTTCAATTTTTCAAAGATTTTTCAGACCCTGCTTACCATCATGATCGCTCTCGTCGTCATCATTCTGATCTCGAGACCGTATATTATGAAAATGGCGTCACATAGTGCACTTTTGCTGAGAATTTATTCAGTGTGCCTTATTATCGGATTCCTGGTTCTTGTTGGTTCTGTTAGCTATGCGTTGATGTTGGTTCACAAAAAGTAAGAATTTACAATTTGTTTTCGAAATATCCTATTTCTCTCTAGAAGCCGAATTGAATCTGGAGAAGAAATTAATGCCGAAGATGAGAATGTGAGGTATTCTGCTGAAGAAGTCGAGAATCTGAAAATGAGACTTCAAAAATTGAACATCTACGATGAGAACTTGGTGAGTCTTTATATGACTTGAAGGATGAAAGTTGTTTTGAATTTTATAATAAGATTCTTTTCAAGTTCATATCAGAAAATACCTAAGAACGTAAGGTTTAGCGAACCTTAAGCTTAGAGCCTAAACAATAAAAAGGCTTAATAGCCTAAACTGCCTAAAAATCCCGAAATCTTAGAAAGACTGCAAAATAACAAAAAACTTCAATTCTTCCCATTTTTCAGACACTCGTCTTCTACATCTTCACTGCTCTAGAAATAGTCTTAATCGCTTGGTTCATCGAAAATTTTCCATACTAAATTTTCTCAGACTTTCAATTTTTCATCATTCACCTTTCATTTCCTTTTCAACTTTTTGTCATTTATAGTGCAGATTCCCATATATTCAAATTCTTCCAACTAATCCTATTCTCATGATCCCTCTCATTCACGAAGTAACCGCAACTCGTATCAAAACGAGAAAAGGTGTTATCTCATTTTTCTCTGCACCTTCTCATAGTTCCATACTCTCTCATCAACTTTCTTTTTTGCGGTTGCCATGAGCCGCCCCTTTCGAATCCGTTTAGGTGAGCCCTTCTTTTTCCTCACCTCCTTTTTACTTGCAAACGTAATAAATTTTGACTTTTTTGCTCTGTTTTGGATAAGTCTTTGAAAATTTATTCAGATAATAGAAAATGGAAGACTGGCTTTTCGAAATTTGAGTCTCACTTTTCAAAATCCGTCATAAAAGTTTTATGATAAAACCACCAAATCTATTCACAAACTTTCGCATTTCCAGAATGGGAAAAAAAGACTTGCATGGTTTTTTCGGTCCAGAATACTCCAAAAAAGTGCAAGAATTGAAAGAAGAAGACGAGAAAGAACAAGAATTTTTTGAGCAAGAAGAAGAATTGAGGTCTCCAATAGTGCTAGAAGCGGAGGCGATGGATCTTCGAATCAATTATGATAAGATGAGAAATTTGCAAAGGGAAGCAAGAATTGAAATTGCAATGGTTCATATTTGGGTGAGTTTTTACTTTGTAGGCTTAATAGGGTCTTGAGGCATTTCACGTTATTTGATTTTTGGGCGAACATCAGGCTTGTCAGGCTTTTTAGGCTTTTTAGAGTTTTTACAAGGATTACAGAGACAAGGATTAGAGATATTCAGGTTTTTTAAGGCTCTCTAGTCTTTACTTTCAGACCGCCATATTTTTCATTCTCTTCATCAACACCGTCCATGAACTTAGTAAACCTCTCATCATCAAGTTCACCAAAGAAGATTTGATTCAACAAGAAATGTTTTTGATAGTGGCATGGTTATTTCAAATCATAACCGTTGGGTTTTTGGGAGTCTACGTTTTGCAAGAGTACATTTTGAAGTAAGGGTCCTTGGTAAAACTTCTGGAACTTTAGACAACTTTGTGATTCTCAAAAATTCGTGAACTGTTTTGAGGAACCGACTCTTACGAGATGAGATTGATCCATGTACCGATGAGGCGGACTACCACTATACTGCTGCAACAGCCGAAGATTTGAGAAGAAGAATAAGGCAGGCAATAAGCGATGAGAAGATATTGGTGAGTTCGATTTGAAAACGTCGACTATCATCTAAAAATGTCAATTTTTCAGAGACGAACATGCTGGGGAGTTGGAGCTTGTCGCGTACTTTTGCTGGCTGAGCCAATGATTAAGCACATTCTTCACACTTATATTTTACATTGATTCAAGTGCAAAAAACTCTTATCAAGATTACTGTGTTATTTTTCGATTTGAACAATCAGAGACGTGTCGAGACTTTGCTTCATAGACCTAAGCGAAATTCACTTTTTCGCTTTATAATATCCTCTCTAATTTTATGAATTCTGTACGACCTTATCTAATCGTATGCAAATGAATGTATCTCTCTTCGTCCGAGTTTTTCAAAGACTTTGAAATTTTTAAAATCCTTCCGAAGTTCAATAGTTCAGTTCCAACTTCAGATTCCAAATGATTCTGTGCTTCTTCAAATTGGTTCTAATCTTTTCTATTTTTCATATAATTATCTGTCATCATTTTTGTTTTTCTGTACGATACATGTATGACTCAATCTCAATTGTCCTGCCTTATTAGCCTTTATTATTTTTCCTGACATGGACATGAATTTTTCTTTTTCTGAGAGTTGTATGTTTTACATGTTACATGTTTCTTGAGAACCGTCCATATTTTTTTGAAGGACACATACACTTTTTCACTATTTTTGAAAGAAACTTCTTGCTTCGTAGCAAAGTTGGCATGTATTTCAAACGTATCAAAATTCTGTAGGTTGGATACTCAGCCTATGAACACAGCAAAACTTTTCGGCTGATAGTATGTCTCAAACGTGATCCTGCTTAACTTTTTTAATGTTTCTGACACCGCTAATATCAAGTTTTGGTTGCAGTTCCCAGGATGGTTAAGCGAGTAAAGATGAAGTCAAAATGGCGGAAGTTCCGTAAACCTCAAGCTCCGATGAGCAAAAAACTGAGAAAAGCAATAAAATCAGCAAAGCACGGACGGCGTGTACCAAGAAGGTTGAGTAAGAATGAGGGGTTTTCAGTGATGAAGGAGCTTCAGAAAGAGGCAAAAATCGTGAAAACAAAATATGAGATATCGGTGAGTGGTGGTGAATAGTGGGACACTCAAAACAACTTATACATAAAGATATTTTCCAATTTTCGCTGAACTCAATGGAATAAATTTTACAATTTTATCCGGAATTTCTTAAAAAAGAGATCTTTTGGGTACAGTACTGCTGTAACTATTACAGATCCTCTTCCTCCTTCTCGCGTTCGGAACTATCTTCCCCGGTATGAGTTGTGGCCTCTCTGAAGCTTTCCCTCATTTGGAATCTGAATATGCTCGATTCATCCGCCGTATAATTTCGGGAGCAATTATAGTCATAACTGTAATATATGCCTATCTATGCCTCACACATCAATACGAAATACTGTGAGTTCTTGATATTTTCAAAGAAAGTTTTGTTTTTTCAGAGTGAACCTGGAAATGAACATCGTTGAGCCATGTGAAGACCCAGAGGAGTATGAGTATAGTGCGGAAAAATACATGCAGTTGAAGCGGGAAATCAAGGAGTTTGAACTGTGGAGGATCATTAATGTGAGTTGAACAGCGCCAGTGGCACTTAGGAGAGACACAGAGAAACGAAAGTTTCTGATCCTTTGTGTCTTCTTTCCTATTTATTATTCAATTTTGAACTTTTTCCAGAAAACCATTGTTGCTACCGTCTATATCGCCAATTTTGCCCTTATCTACTATCTGTACTCCTTCGATGGATTGTTGAATTCTGTTATTTTTCCAATGCGGATTACTACGAAATTGACTTCCACTAATGACTCTCAATTAACCCAATAATGGTTTATATGTATTTTGACTGTGTGAAAGCAAATATCACTATCATTATTATCAATAACACATATAATTTTGTATGCGCAGTTTTCCTGATAAATAAAGTTTTATTTCCATAGTTTACTAGTCCTTATTGTAAAATGGAGGAGAAAAAGTCAATCATCAAGAAGTTGAATAAATTTTGGTCTTCTTTTAATGTCGAGGGAAAGTTTTGGGTGAGTCCAAATTTCAGAATTTCAAAACCAACATTTTCAGTGTCTCTACTACATCTGGACAACTATTATTTCTATCGGTGCTATTTCCACTATTGTCATTTTAGAATCCACCGAGAAAAACTCAGATTCTAGAAATAATGCTCTGAAAATTCTGTTTTACATTTTAACTGGATTAAATTTTATTTGGTTACTTGGATTCCTCGTTTATATCGAAACAGTATTATGGAATTTTATGTGAGTTTCTGTATCAAAAGCTTTGAAATCACAGTTGTCTTTTCAGCAAAAGGATGTATCGAAAATGCTTCGTGGCAGAACCCGATGTGCACAAATGCATGTTCGGTGCCTTATGTGACGGAACAGAGTGTTTCCGTTATATTGTTTCAATGATGAAACTCAAGAAATACGAGAGGAATATGATGATGTGTATGGTAAGTTCGGTGTTGGCACGAACTACAGTAGTCTGGTACACTGTATGCTCTTTTCAAGCAGCCTGAAACGAATACTTACAAAGTTTTTCAGAGAGCTCTTGGACTACTTCTCACAGGATTTCTCCTACTTCTCCTCTACATTTGCTACTGTATATTCACCTTCATGCCAAAGCCACCATGCATTTTGTATGCCGAGCTCACAACTACAATTGGAACAAATGTGCTCCACTGAAAGTTCCAATATTGCTCTTTTTCCTCTACAATGTTTCCATTGTCAGTTCAGATTCCGCGTTCTCTTGTGCGGCGGCCGCTCCTTCAATTCCATTGATATACCACTTTTCAGAGATCCCCTGGGGTCTTTCTCACGGGACATTATCAGCTCATTCTTCACTTTTGCTACTGTATTTTCCCTTGAGAGTCAAAACCGTCTTGCGCGCTCCATTGATAATCATCTTCCCGACTGCTGACAATAAAAAAATGACAAGAAACCGAGTTCATTTGAAAAGCGGAAAGAATGAGAGTGAAAATTGTATGTGGATGGAATTGTTGGGTGAGAAGAGAAAATGAGGATAATTCTAAATAGGCAAAAGGAAAACGCTATAAATTAACTATGAATAACGACATGAGGGGAAAATGGAACAAAATATATAAAGAGAGAGAGAGATCATCATTATATCCATATCATTCTTCAATTTTGGCCGACGTCTCCAGCTGCTCCGTCACCACTGCCACCACGACGTCCTCAGATTCTTCCTTTTTCTCCGGAGAGGATTCAGAAGACTTCTCTGCTTCAGCCTTCTTCCGCTCCGCCCGTGCCATCTCCTCATCCTTATGCTGCTTCTCCCGACGAATCGCCGCCTTCATCTCCTTGTTCATATCGGCGTTCATTTTCGAGAAAACTCCCGTCTTCTTCATCTCAAGAGCTTCTTTGTAGGCTGGGTCGGTGGGTGGTTGGACGACGTCCTTGAATTCGTAGCGTCTGGAAAATTTTCTTTAAAATGATCTCAGAAACTAGATTCTTTAAAAGTTGGCGTTTTGGGATTTTATATGTATCTTCATAACTCGCCAGAGCTCTTCGTAATCTTTCATTATTATCTAGAATTCACCGATTGTCCTCAAAACTTCAAAATACCAGGGACCTTCCAAATAAGAAAAAGCTTACTTTTTTGTGTCCTCATCCTTCGTGCCTTTCGGAAACTCGCACTCGATGTCCAACGGATACGACTTCTCGCTATCCCATCCACTCAAATCGCCGCAAGTCACAAATCCATCAATAACATTCGCCGTCACTCCAGAAGTATCCGTAATCTCCAACGACGATTTTCCCATTGTCGGAACGAATCCCTCCGGTGGTGAGTAGTCCAAACAGAGCACGAAAGCCTCACAACTCGACTGTCGTGAGCTTCTTGGCTTCGCGAGATAGACCCTCTTGAAGTAACGTTTCATTTGAGCGTAGAGAAGTGACGAGTTTCGGGAGCGGAAGATTTTGGCGAGGAAGTTACCGCCGGGTTTCAAAACATGGCTAGTGATGTTGAAGGCGGCCAAAATGAGTTCGGCTTGCATGAATTCATCGAGAGAGTGGATTCCGGTGACATCTGGAGCTCCGTCGCAGATGACAATGTCTGCTTTGGCGCCGGAGAAGTGCTGGATGACCTGAAATTGGAAATTTTTGAAATGAAGAGACGGGAGGGAAGGGTTGAAAGTTCTAGACTATTGAAAATTTGTTGAAACTTGTTTTTATATCCGTTTCTATCCCGAAAAGAATGAAAATCGAGCACTTTCGTTCTCGCAACTACCAGCCTTCCTACAAGAGTCATTTAGTAGCAGAATCTTACCTGATTAGCCGTATCCACCGAAGTAATATCTCCCTGTAACTGGATAACTCCTGGAATCGGCGCCATTGGCTGTAGATCAATTGCAACGATTTTCGCATCTTTATCCTCTTCGTAAAGACGTTTTGAGAGAACTTGAGACCAACTTCCTGGCGCGGCGCAAAGATCTACGGCTCTCGTTACGCCTACAAAAAATTGAAGTTTAAGTTTTTTCTATTTTTCGAAATTTTACCCTTCAAAATCTGAAACTCGTCATCAATCTGCATCAACTTGAACGCACTGCGCGCACGCCATTTGTTCTCCTTCGCCAGTCGATAGTAGATGTCGCGTTTGTCTCGTGACGTCTTTCCCATGGTGCTGCAAATTTTATTTTATATGAGAAAGTTTTTTTGTTTAAGTTTGTTCAGAAACTGGTGAAAAACTTGAAAAAATTAAAGAAAAAAGCAGCAAAAATCGCAAAGAAAATTGCCGAAAAATTCTTATTTTCCAACGACACTCCGAAATAACGCCGATTACTCCTAGTGCGCGTTGTTTAGCGTAAATCTGTATGAGACTGAAAACAAATTTGTTGTCTCAAATTTCGCAAGTAGCACTATTATTGGCTTGAAAATCAATAACTATCCGATATTTTTGCAGCAAAAAAACGCTAAAAATTACTAGAAATGAAGCAGTTCAAACGAGGAATCGAGCGGGATGGCAGTGGGTGAGTTTCGCCTAAAAACAATATTAGTGTGAATAAAAATATATTGTAGATTTGTGGTTCTAATGGCAGAGGAGGCCGAAGACATGTGGCACATCTACAATCTAATCCGTGTTGGGGACATAATAAAGGCTTCTACAATTCGAAAAGTTCGATTTTTAATCGAATTTTTGTATTCATTTTTCGAATTCCAGGTTGTTTCCGAAACCTCCACAGGCACCACCAGTTCGCAGAGAGTTCACACAATGCTTACGATATCCGTAGAATCGATCGATTTCGATCCAGGAGCCCAGGAATTGCATTTAAAGGGACGGAATATCGAGGAAAACGATATCGTAAAACTTGGAGCCTATCACACCATAGACATTGAGCCAAATCGAAAATTCACACTTCAGAAGACAGAGTGGGATTCTATTGATCTGGGTTGGTTCTTTTTTTTTGAAAATTTATGCCTAAAATTCATTCTATAATCTTCCAGAACGCCTAAATCTCTCCCTGGACCCAGCGCAGGCTGCCGATGTTGCTGCGGTGGTTCTACACGAAGGACTGGCTAATGTATGCCTTATAACACCTGCGATGACACTGACGAGAGCGAAAATTGATATGACGATTCCGAGGAAACGAAAAGGGTTCACCAGTCAGCATGAGAAGGGGCTTGAGAAGTTTTATGAGGCTGTCAGTGTTGCTTTTATGAGACACGTCAATTTGCAGGTAATTTGAAAAGTTTGAATCGAAGAAAACTTGTCAGTATCATCTCAGCCGTTTATAGTTGATTTTAATGAAAAATCGAATGATTTTTGAACGATTTTCAGTCATTTTCAAGCTTAATTCCTTGGAAAGTAAACTAAATTTTCTCCTAAAAATATATGTCGTTTTTGAACCTAAATTCTCCAGTTTTTGGTCCATTTGCTCAGAAACGCGTTAGAATTTGTGTAGATCCAGTTTTCTGATCTAATTTTGACCTAAAAAATTCCATTTTTAGCCAAAAAAATCTACCAAAGTAATTTCCCCATTTTCCAGGTAGTGAAATGTGTGATCGTTGCAAGTCGTGGTTTCGTAAAGGACGCCTTCATGGAGCATCTGACCGCCCATGCCGATGCGAACGGGAAGAAATTCACGACAGAGCAGAAGGCGAAATTCATGTTGACACATTCGAGTAGTGGATTCAAACATGCTCTGAAAGAAGTTCTGGAGACACCTCAAGTGGCTGCTCGACTGGCGGATACCAAGGCTCAAGGGGAGGTGAAGGCGTTGAATCAGTTTTTGGAACTGATGTCAACGGAACCGGATAGAGCGTTTTATGGATATAAGTGAGTTTCGAAAAGAAGATTTTTAGCTTTTTGGACATAAAATTAAAGTGAATTCGATCACAATACTCCAGAATGGCTCTATTCTTCTGGAACATTTTGAGCCATGTTTTATTTGAAAATCTTATAGAAAAAACAAATCAATTTAGCTCGTCCAAATTCAGAATCTTTCTGAAGGGTTCTGGAGCATTCAAGACCGATTCAGCCGATTGCATAGCAATTTTTAGCTGAAAAATAAAGCTTTCTCAGCCAATCTTTTTCAAATTCAATATTTTTCAGCCACGTCTCCCGTGCCAACCAGGAGCTCGCTATCGAAACCCTGCTCGTCGCCGACTCCCTTTTCCGAGCACAAGACATTGAAACGCGTCGAAAATATGTGAGATTGGTTGAAAGTGTTCGCGAGCAAAACGGCCGTGTTCACATCTTCTCGTCGATGCATGTTTCTGGAGAACAGTTGGCTCAGTTGACTGGATGTGCGGCGATTTTGAGATTCCCAATGCCCGATTTGGATGATGAACCGATGGACGATGAATAGGATTCTGAAGCTGAATTTCGACCATTTTTCCCTTTTTTCTCCTCCCCCTTTTCTCAGTGTTTTTCCAATCTTCGGTGTCCCAAACCTTCCTGTTTCTTTCGCCTGCCTCCTGTACATTCTTCCCATATTCTTTTAATTTTTGTGTTGTTCAAAAAATTCAGATTTTTCTTCAAATTCACAGATGTTTCTATTGTTATTTTTCCCATTTTTTTAGTTGATTAAAGTTATAAAACCCGAATTTTCTTGAACCTGCAATTTCGTTGAGATTTTTTCAATGTGAGAGGAGATTCACAACTACACCGGATCATGCTGTTTGTTTCAAGTGGATGTGTATAGTTCAACAAGCCATTCCCGACTATATGCATATCATCACAATTATCAAAGACACCACTCCCCAAAAAACCAAGGAAAAAAGAAACTAAAACATTCTTCAAATTCATATCGAGCAAAAATGGTGATGTTCACTATCTAAAATTGGTGTGGAAATTGCACGAAAATCGGAAAAGATAAAGCAAAAAGTGTTGGGAGAAAAAGAGAAGGAGATGCATTTTTTCGAATGGTTGGGAAAAATTTTTTAAAGATGAAAAATCCGTATTTTTAGAAGAAACTGGTGGAAAGAGAAGAGAGGAAAATTCAAAATATTATAAGACAATGATCGTTCCGTGAGAATTATTATGATTATCATCATTAGGAATTGTCAAGATGATTTAAATTTCGAGAGGAAGAAAGTGCGCTCTATTGAGAATTTCGTGGTTTTTCAGTGGAGCGAAATCCAAAGATGTTGAATCCTATACGCTCTGAATCCAAAAAAGTTATCACTAGAGCACACTTTCTACCCGTCCGCATTCAAATTTCCACAACAGAGACAAAACACACAAAAATCATTCAAAAAATAAAGCCAAAAAACGGTGGGGAGTCATCATCATAATCAGTCATCATCAGGCGTATTAGTAGTGAGATTTTCTTAAGAGAGAAGGTGTGGAAATGTGCCGGGCAAAATATGTCAAAAATGGAAAAACTTTCAAAAAAATACACATGAGACAGTATTAATATGCGTAGGGTGGGTGAAGACGATGCAAAGTGAGAAACTTAAAAACACAAAAATCGGGGTTAGTATGGAGCATAACGACGAAGAGCAGCGGCGGCGGCCGCCGATGCTTGTTGGTGCAAATGCTGATGTGGATTGTGGTGATGGTGTTGGGATGCAGCGGCGGCAGCTTGGAGAGATGATACAGCTGCACTGGATAGGGATTGTTGGAGGTATTGTTCTCCAAGGCCTGGTGGAAGAGGCGGTTGACCGGCGGCCGAGGTTGGGGGCATACGGGCGGCAGCGGCGGCCGCCACTGCTGGATGAGTGACTGGACGCCCTGAAATTATGAAAGTTTGAATTTTCAGTCATACAATGGTTTAAGGCTTTTGGGTCATTCTAGGTTTGCTTAGAGTTGTCCAGATTTTTGCCTGGTAAGCCTAGTGAGTTCAGAAAGCCCGAAAAGCTTAATGAACGTAAAAACTCGATTTTCTTACCTTGCACCGCTGCAGTAGCCTGTGCAAACTGTTGCATCCTCTGCTGTTGTTCCATAGCCATCATCATTTGAGCCTGCATCATGGGGTCCATTGCCAACTGATGTTGTTGCATCATAGCCATCGACGTGGGCGGAACATGAACCGCTGCTTGAGCAGCAGCGGCCGCAGCGGCTGCTTGCTGTTGCTGTTGGAGTTGCATCAAGAATTGTGGATTCTGCTGAAGTTGCTGTTGTTGGGCTTGTTGGGCAAGCAAAATCTGTTGGTATTGGAGCGCTTGAAGATTGATGGCAGCGGCGGCGGAGGTGGGTGGCATCATGAGTTGATGTTGATGACGTGGAACTAGAAGCTGTTGGGAGAGAATCTGTTGTTGGAGGAGAGCACGTTGCATGTGTTGTTGCTGTTGTTGGACGACAAAGAGGTTTTGGGCGGCGGAGAGTGGGTCGACACCTACTGGAAGAATGGGTGTTAGAGAGAAAACTTTGAGGTTTTTGAATTTTCAGGTTTTCAAATACCCGCCAAACCAACCTTGCATCAATGGCTTCGTCTTTTTGCAATGAACCCTCTGTGTAGCCATATTCACTTCAACACGTCTCCCTTCTATTGTTGATCCGTTAATCTCCATCCGAGCGCGTTCTGCATCTTCTGGATTTGCCATCGTCACGAAGCCGAATCCCTGGAAAAACATTCAATTCAAATTTTAAGTTAAAATTTAAGTTTTGAAATCAATTTAGGCCGAAACTTTCGACAACCGTGCTTACCTTTGATCCTCTTTCGTTGAATATGATCTCGACGTCGACTACTTCACCGAATTTTTGGAACATCGCCGTAAGATCCGGCTCTCGATACTTGAATGGGATGTTCGAGACATGCAGACGGCGTGTACCATCGCTGTCGGCTAAAAAAATAAACAGTTAGAACTTTCAAAATCGAGATTCAAGAGTTTGAAAAAACCTAGAATCTGATTTGAAAACTATTCAAAGAATGTTTTTGGTTATTATATGGTCGCTGTTCTCTACATTTTCTGACCTAATTTTTTGAATCTGTCTTTGTCTTCGCGTGGACCTAAAAATCGCTCTAAACCTCAAAGATGAGCTTTAAACTGAGCAATCGAGACCGGTGTAAAAATTTCCAAAGGAGTGACAGAGTTAGCACTAAGATTTTCTGACTCTGACTCGTCTCCAGGGATCGCAGCCACGCCTACTCATATTCTCAATAGGGTACATTTTCTCACAAAATTGAAACTATTCAATGATAATTCTCGAAACTTAAAGAAAAAGTGAAACGGTGTGTGGTAAATTTTCAAAAATTTGAACAAAAACGTTGGTGGTGCCGTACGCATTCCAGGGTTAGAATATAGCATCGCTATATATGGAAGACAAAAATAAAAACTCCACTAGAAATTAAAAAATATAGAGATTAACTTTGAGAGCGAAAATTATACACATGACATACTATATGTATACTTGGAGAGAAATTCACAACCGGCGCCATGCAATGGTTTTTGAGTTTTTTAACACGAAGAACGATTTTTTGGTTTTAGAGAACACAACTCTCATGACATCGAAAGAAGGGATTCCGGGGTGGTGAAAGATTCTGAGAAGAGAAATGATCTACTTTTGGCCAAAATGATATAGTTCAATTTTTTCCCAGAATATTCCGGACTCCAAAATCCCTCTCACGACACCAACGTGCAAAGCTTTGCCCCAATTAATTCCAGCTACACCTGGACTGCTCAAACGAAGGAAAAATAATAGGAGTTGTAAATTGAGATGAGAAAACATTAGGTTCAAGTGCTTTGGAATCCTTACAGCTAGTGCTGCGCTCGATAGACGGCGGAGCGACGGGTCCGATTTGAAGCGGTTTAGGCGGTGGTGGCTCCGTCGTCATTATCACAGCAGAAGACGTCGTCGGGGCGACTGCCACCTGTGGCATCGGAATCTTGACGGCGGCTTCCGTAGAAGCTGTCGGTACTGTAGGCTCGATTTTTAGGAGCACCGCTGGAGCGGATATCACCACACCATTCTTTTGCTGCTGTTGTTGCTGCTGTTGTTGGGCGACCATTTGTTGCTGTATCGCCACCTTATAGTCGAAATCGTCTAATTTCTCCTGAAATTGAAAAGCGCAATGGTCTCATTCACAGACGGGGTGGGTGAAAAGGGTATGAGAGAGAATGTGATTTTTTCAAATTTGCATGCGGTTTTTTGATGGATGGTGGCAAGTTTCCGGTCGACTTCCTTATTGTGAACATGGATGATAGGTAACATTCTGGGAGGGTTATGGACCTTTGGAAAATTAGCTATTTTTTCTTGTCCTCTTAGAGAATCAAAATATGTCTACTTTTCCCAGTTTAGAGCCTGGATTTTGAAGTCATCACTTGGAAAACAGTTTGTGGCAAGACCCATAACACAGTAATTTTGAATTTCCAAAAATTTTTTCTGAACCTTCAAATGTCTGGATCTCACAACGAATAACAAAACTTGTTTAAAAAATGTTTAAAATTACGCGCGATTTCTAAATAAACTCAACTTTGTCAGACTAAAAGCTCACCCAACAATATAATAATCAACATGCAACCACTATCATAACTTCACTATATCATATTGTATAATTTCAAAACCTAGAAATCATATTTCCAAAAAACCAAAGGTGGGAGGGCTTTGAATATTGATGCTATTAGTAAAATGGCACTACTAAGAAGGAGCATTCCGCAGTAAGAACGTGAAGGTGATTCTTAGTTTTAGGTGAACAGTGATTTATTTTGTTTGGTTCAAAAAATTCCATCATATCATCCATGCACAATAAGGAGAATAGAAAACAACCATCATCATTGTTTGCCACGTGGCAAAAATAGAGGAAGAGAGAGAGAGAGAGATAGAAGCCAAAGAATTAGAGAAAACTGAAAAAAATCTTTTCGATATATTTCATAAAGCTATTGAGTAGGCCACAAAGGGGAAACCGCATGCTGACTGACTGACACAAAAAATTATGGATTTTTCCATTTGGCCAATTAAAATCAAAAGAGGTGTGCAACAAACACCACGAGAAATCAATGGGGGACGGGGGTTATGTTATAGATGTGCAGAATTTCTAGTCAGATAGAGAAATGGTATAGATTTTTGAGAGAAATAGAGAAGATTCTGATATAAATAGAGATATAGATAATAAAACTCACCACTGCCAATATCTCGGCGGCTGTTGTCATTTCTGTGAGGAGGAGAGCTGGAAAGATTTCCTTATTATGAATTGACTGAAATCCGCGGAAATTCGAAAGGTGACGAAAAAATGGTTGACTGGTTGAGGGATAGAGAGAGAGTACTGAGCAGATATGCATAGACTGAAGAGACACAGAGAAGACAGACAGAACGCGCGCACACACAAATTGAACACGCAAAGGAGGCACTCACTGTGTGCGTGAGAGAGCACCCTTTCTCTGCTCTTCTCTTTCGTCTCACGAGGTTCTTGGGTAAGTGGGGAAGAGAGAGGGAAGAGGAGGTAATGGAAGAGAGAATGCTAGGCCAGGAGAATTTGAGAGGGGAGATGGGTCAAGTGGGTACTCCTAGTAAGTAGAGGTGTCAAGTTCAGGTTCTTTTAATGAGACTTTCGGATAGAGCATGAAAACTGAGAACTTCAAAGATGAAAAAATAAGAGTTTGAATATTGGAGTGATCATTGGAACTTTGGATTTTTAGGTTAAAGTTATTTTTTTTTAATTTTCAAATTTGAACTTGTTAACAAGACTTGTAAGAACATTGGATTTAAAAACAGGAAGCATTACAAATGTAGTGCTTGATTGTGATCAGAAGTCTTTGATTGCGGACTATCACAATGTTGAAACTTATCATACAGTGATTCAAAAGCTGAAATTTCGTGCAAAGAAACCATAACAGTCGGAAAATTTCCCAATGTTTAAACACCTCCAAACTTCCGATTCCCACCAGAATCCAACACTAGAAACTATCTCTTATAAGTCAAACACAGACACTGACACACCGCTACCACAGTAGCAGAAGACCTTGAACGGCGCGAAAATGAGGAAAATGAGGGATGACAACAAGTAGAAGTAGACAAGTAGAAGAGAAAGACGATCTAGTAGAAAAACTATTGGAAGAGAGGGTCATTTTGAGTAGTAGTGAGACAACAGCCAGCAGCATGAATGAGACAGGCAACCAGTTCCCCCTTAAAGTTTTCGTTTCAAGTGGAAGATGAAAGGTAGAAAAACGGAATACGGTGTACACATATTTTGAAAGATCGGAAGGGATGATAAGCGGTGTTTTTGAGGGAAAAAAGGGTCAAGTTCAAAGATGCAGCAAGTTTTCGGAGAATGGTCAATGGTCACCCAAAAGTTTAAGCACTCATGAGTTCAGTGGGTAGGGTCTCGCCTACTGTAATCGTTTCCAGATCTGAATGAGAGTGAAAGACGCATACAGTTAGAAGAAAATTGCTCTCTTCTTACGATAAGCTAGAATTATTGTAGACGTATCGAGTCCCGATGGCCCCATGTGTCTTTGAGTTCGACAGACAGTTAAGCTCAATAGGACAAATATTGAGATGGATACATCTGAAATTTTGAATGGAGATAAAATCTTTCACTTTGAAACTGTATTATGAACCCTCCACCTTGTTTTTATGAGTTTGATTTCACAACACTTTCTTATAGACAGACCAGCTAAAATTTAGTAGTGATGAAATCAGTTCACTTTAGGATTGATTACTCATTCTAAGATTAGTCACACTATTAGACTTGAAAAACAAAAATCTCGAGACAAATTGTGGTCTGCTCACTCACCAATCATGCTCTATTGTGGAAAATTCAAAACAAGAATTTAGCCTGAAAAACAGCAATTTCTCAAGAGCGAGAATAAGAATGAGAGAGACCGAAGCGTTCTGATTGGCTGAAATTAGCGGGGTACGCCGTTTAGAGGAATGAGAAAAGTGGGCGCAGCCAAAGAAAAAAAAAAGCGGAATGGAAAAGGCCGGGGCTTAAATCAAATACATATACTCTATTTCGAGACTGCAATTGAAAGAGAAATGAGCTGAAAATATGAAGTTCAAAAAGTCTACCTAGACTTAAAGAGCCGTATTCAAAAAGTTTCAAAAACTCATGTGGCAGAGATTTCTTTCTGAGAGTAGTTAGGTTATTAGAAGCATCTCGGGTGTCTTCCATCAACTCAGAAGTTTCCGCACCAACAGTCACTTGCCTCTAAAATTCTCAATTTTTTTTCTTTTTCGAAACTCCAAAACTCGAAAGTGCACCCTACTCTAGTGACCCTTCAAAAGTGTACCCTAACTAATTCTGTGTACCAACTGAAGCACACGACACAAAAAAGAAACAAAAAGGGATTATTGGGGGCCCTCCCCTCGGGCAACAAGAGGGATTCTGACGGATTCTGGTGTGGGAAAAAGACGAAGAAGAAGACGAAAAGGAAGGAAGGAGAAATTGGTAGAAAAAAGAAGCACCACCAGTCGACCAACCAGCCGGGGGTATGGATTGGAAGAATGAGAGGAAGGAAGCGAAGAAGAGGGAAAATGAAAAAAAGCAGAAAAAGAGGAGGGTTGAAAAATAAAAAGAGGATGGGGTATGGAAGGGGGAAGACAGATGGTCATAGAGACAGCACACACCATGTGGTGGAAAAGGATGGAGGGATGGAAATTGGTATATAGATGATGAAAATTTGATGGAGAAGAGTAAAAAGATGAGGGAATATGAGGGGAGAGTGTGAATAGACCCCCGGATGATTGAGCCAATTCAAGTGACCCTTCCACATTTAAAGATTCATACAGTTTTGGAAGAATAGTGCCCAAGAAGGCCATGAAATGGAAGTCGTGATAAGACCAAGTGTATACATACATAGGTTTTGTCACATTCATTATATGTATATCAAGATTTGTCAAGGTATTAAATTTAACAATTTCGAAATTAGTAGGACACAGTGGATGCCACGTCTGCAACAAAGAAATACTGCTATTCTTACTCAAAAATACCGACGTTGGATGCGAAAAAACCTTTTTGAGGTTTTCGAACTCCCAGCAATTTGAGCCTACGATTTACAAATAACCGAGATGAAGGCAAATTTCTTGTGGGCTATAAATTCAAAGAATAAAATCTCCAGACCCATTTGTAGGGAAGTAACCATAGTAGCAAGACAATTTCTGGGTGATGCAACCAGTATATATTTTATGAGTTCTCGGGAGACTCTTTTTCACCCAAACATCTAAATGATGTCTATAAGAGACTGCCTAGCTCGATGAAGTCTGGGTAGACGGAGAATTTCTGAAAAGAACATATTTTAGGGAAAGCCTGACTAAAAATTGTTCTACTGGTGGGAAAAAGTATGGGACAGCAACTCTTGAATTTTTCCGGTACGAGTGTATATACTGTGGAAATTCAACTTCCGACGGTCTAGAAACCTTAAACCATATTTCAGGTTTTTCCAGTGGATTTAAGAAATAACTCAAAGTCAGACAAGGATAAACCAGAAAAATGTTAGCTCTCCTCATAAACAATAGGAGTCTCTTTCGAAAGAAAAAGAAATGCTCTTCTCGTTAATGAGGTCGTATCTTTTTTGTACGATGTGAGGGTAAGGAGTGGTTCTGCTCTGGTACACAAAAACGCATGACATTTACTAGACCTATGTAGACAATAGAGGCTAATTATGGCAGAAATGAAGATAATTGGAGAGAATACAGTTTAGGGGGGTGGTTGGCATTTTTAGATGAACTTTGGCCTTCAGAGGAGGAGAGAAGGGTACTGTAATTAATGGAGGTGAATGTGTGAAATGCCAAGTCTATAATTCATGGTACCAAGTAGTTGTAAAGCAAATACAAATATGTTCCCTTTTGTTATGGCCCACTAGAATCAAAAATCATTAAAGCAGAGTCAGAAGAATACAAAAAAACAAAATTAACGAAGGAGTTTGTGTCAATAACAAATGCTTTGATTTATAGCTGTACAGATGAAGTTAAGTATTGAAGGAAATGGGGAGAAGAACAAATCAGAAAACTATAATTTCTGTCTAGAAAAATGAGATTGGAGAGCTGTCTAGGAAAATTCGTATACGGCAAATGGGGTAATTAGTATAAAATAAGAAGAGTGCTCTGCGTTTTCGAACTATCACAATGTTCTAGAGTTTCGAAATGGGACTCATTGAAATTCACAGAACTAAACATTCCGGAAACATTGTCCCAGTTTGGGCGAAGACTTTCAAAAGTTTGAGCGGGAATTTCGAAATTCAGTTGAGCACATTTGCAACCTTGGATTATTTAAACATTCATTTTTCAAAAGGAACACCAAAAAGAGAGAACCGCCTGTATTTGGTCAAATGTGGCGCCAAGTAAATGGTGTGAATCAGTGCATGGATACTCTTCTCTGTCTATTTGTCTTTCTCTTTCTCCCATCTTTTTCTCTTTTTTCTTATTCATATTTTCTAAATCTGTACATGAAAGAGAATACTGCATGAGAATATATTATTGGGGCAGATGGACTCTATTTGTTTTACAATATGTATATATGCATGAAATAAGAAAACGAAGAGGAAGTGGGTGAGAATGTGCAATATTTACTGAGAAAATATGAAGAGAAGATTTTTATTTGAGTTGTGGGAAAATCAAAAAAAAAACGGTCAAGGAGGTGGGGAAATTCTTTAGGCGATTTTTGGGGTAAATTTTTATGACAGTAAGCTGAATTGGAAGACAGTAACTCCTTGGGAGTTTGTGTACGTATTCCTGCGTCAGCGTGCCTTATTGCAGACCTGGCAATTTCTATGTGCGATTTTTTTGAATTGGCATAGTGGATTTATTCAAGAATTTCCTTCAAGATTTTCGATATAGAATTCTGAAGTTTTTGTTGAATTTCGGTGAGCATCGGAGATTCCATCAACGGAGGTGTATGGCGTCCGATACAATTCCGGCTCCGCAACCAATACCACCTTGATGCAAGAAGCGAAATCTAAAGCGGTGTGATGTGGGTCTGTGCGTTCATATTTCTATATGTTCTCGATTTTTCAAATACCTGCAATTCTCTAGACAGAATTTGAAACCATTTTCTTTATTAAAAACGGGTATTTTCATTTAAGAAAAGAGTATACACTCGAGAGGAGGAAAATCAATGTGATTTTGCATATTTAGGAGTTTTTTGGGGAATAGGTCAAAAGAGACAAAGAGTTGTACAGATACCAGAGGGAGAAAAGCGTAACCTTGGTCAACAAGGGACAGGATGGGAAGAAATACTAGAAGCTAAGAGGGAAAGAAAAAGCAGAAGCAGACAATTAATTATTGAAGAAATTAAGGTCAATCGAGTCTTCGGTGAAATTTTCAAAGTTCCAGTTTCCGGCATCGGTGAGCAGCGGGTCTCCTCCCTCTTCTTCGGTCTGTGTCGACGACTCCATTCCGAAGCAGTTATCATTGTTGTTGGTGGTCATGAAGAAGTCATCGTTCCAGTCAACATGGCTCTCGGCGCTGCTGCTCATCGATGATGGTGACATCGTTAGGGAGGGACGCGGCGAAAATGTTTCACACGTCTGCGGGGGACTTGCAGAAGAGGACGACGAGGAGGAGCAGGATCCGCCTGCGATGATTTCTTCATTGTCGATGTAGTGGGCAACGAGTCGATCGTAGTCTCCTGGTGGGCTCTGGAAATAGAATTCTGTTTTGGAGTGATCTAGCAAATAAGTGTTTTTAGACGTTAAGCCGGAACTTCAATCTCCATAAGGGCCTAATCGACTCAAAGCAGGCCTGATAAGTTCTCAACAGACTTTATAGGCTGGAAACTCACTTGAAGGTGCTCGAGGATTCTGTCGAGAGGCTCGTTGTTTTGGAATGAGGAATTGAGATCATCGTAAGAGCAGTCAGCAACAAACCGACTGGAACCGTCTTGACATCCGTATACTTGTTGGTTGAATTGGTTGAGGCGTTGGTGATGTTGGTGCTGATAGTGGATCGGTTGGCCTTGTCCCGCGGCAGGGGTGCATTAATGAATTCGGCTGATTCAAAGGCGATTTGATCCTCCACAGTGTTCTCCATCACTTGGTCTCCTCCAATTACAACGTCTTCAGTTTGGATATCTCCGACGACTTCTTCCTCGTAGGCGACGTTCGAGTAGATCGTGGCGTCCTGTTTGGTGTTGTAGATGGCGAGTTGCTCGTTGACAATCTGTTCCTGTTGCTGCTGTTTGGCTAGAAGTTCCTGGTTTTGACGACGAAGGCGCTCATTTTCGATGCGAAGAAGACGATTGTCTTCAACCAGTTTGCGCATCACATCTTCGATTTTTCCAGATCTTTCCTGCAAAATAATCGGTTTTAAAAGTAAAGTAACGCTAATAAGCTCACCTTCTTCTTATCTCTGGCATTCTGCGCGGCTACTCGATTTTTGAGTTTGCGGCGATCCATTTTCTCCTCCTGAGTCAAATGAGTCAACCGCTCACGCTTGCGCGGTCCCGATGGTCCCATATCATCACCGAGAAGTTCGGCGATATACTCTTCAGTCGGAATAATCGGAGCAGCAGCTCGTTTCAGAATTCGTTGGTGTGGCGGTGCCACGTAGCTGTTCATTTGAAGACGTGGCTGGCGAGTAGCCGGTGGGAGCACATAGATTTTCTGTGGATAGGAGTTGCTCATGGTATTTGGGGGCATTGTTCGCCCAAGGCGAATTAACGGCGAAAATTTGAAGAAAGTGTCTTCTGGGGAGCGTTTTGTTGTGAGGAAACCTCAACTGGTCGCCTCTAATGCAACGTCGACTAACCGCGCCGCGGCCGCTACGCAGCTCCGCCCCTTGCTGGCGGAGGAGGGAGTGTGCGCGGTGAAGAGACGCAGGCGGAGTGTTGTTGTTGCGAAATGCCAGCCGTCGGAGGGAATGGCGGAATGACGTCACGGCTTGCTGAGTTGGAAGTTTTTCGTTGGAATTGAGTCAACTATGTATTGCAAATAGTGCTGAAAAGTGAAAGTGTATAGAAAATGCAAAGATTACTCTTATCAAAGTGTCACATGTTTTCAAATAGGGTGCAAATTGTCGGAAAGAAGAATTTCTGATAAGAATAGAAGACAAATTAGGGCGTTGGAGTGATCAAAAAATGAGGACACGGAAACGCAACTGGAAAATGTAGAAGAAAAGCACATTCTAACAGAAATTAAAATTTAGAGTTATTTAGAACTCAATTAATAAGATTGTTATGAAAAAAGATATTTATGTGCTAGATACACATGTGCTTTGACGAAACGATAAATCAAAAAGAGACAAGCGATTGAAATTCAACATTAATTTCTCTTTTACTCATCAGTTTTTGTACCATTAGCACCACTTGTGTTATATGCCTTTTATTCCCCTTTTTATTGTATTTGAAAATAAATTAAATGAGCTGTAAGAATTCCAAATCATGCTTCATTTACAATTAGAACTAGGTGAGGTTTCACAAAAAAAAAATGCGCTATCGGGGAGTTAACGAAATCTGAATAGTCGGGAAAAAAGAAGAAAATTCACAGCCATAGAAGTGTAGAAACTAGTGTGTGTGGTGGGAAATGGAAAGAGATCTGGGATGGATCGACATAAATTAGGAAGAAAAAAAAAGGAAAAGTTAGAATATCAAAGCACATTTAGGAGAACATCTACTTGAACCATCCACCGAGGAAGCCACCGCCGGATCTTGACGGCGAGATTTTCTTGTTGTACGGTTCCTGCGACTGACGGACGACGTCATTATAAAGCTCCTCGCGAGTCGACAACGCCTTCAGAATTGTTTCGTCTTGTACCTGGAAATTTCGATTTTTGGCGAAATTTTCGAAACAAATAAAGGAACCAACCTTCAACTTCATCACTGCCTCATCATACTTTCTCTTGGTCTCCGTGAATTCTCTCTGAAAGTCCAACATCTCCTTTTTCATCACGGAAATCGACTTCTCGGTGTCCTGAATTTCGACCAACTGCTCAGTAGATGCAGATGACACGGGCAGGAATGTGATGGAGTATTTGACATCGCTTATCCAATTGTCTCCATACACCGCAATATAGTGCTTCCGTGTCTCCAGAAGCGTCGCCGTTTGCATTTCGAATGAATCCAAATAATGGAATGCTATGGGAGTCTCCTTATCCTCCAAATGATACTTCATCGGATTGAATTCTTGAATATTCGCGACGGTATACGGAACGAAGAACATATCCGCTTGCGTCCCCGATTTCCCGCGTTTTCCCGATTCTTGAATCATCCTGACTCCGCCCTCTTTATCGAAAAGAACGAGCTTGAATTTCGAAGATGAGCTTTTGCAGATGATGGCCACACCGTTCTTGCGGAACTCTTCAAGCATCTCGATCTCGTAGAAGTGCGCATGCTGGAAATAATGGGAAAAATTAGAATCTTGAAAAAAAAGGAATCCGATTTTCTAAGCCTAAAATTGAATATTTCAGGCTCTTCGGGGTCAAGAACCAAATAATTTTTCAGGCTTTCTCGGCTGGAAATTTACCATTTTTAGGCAGACACTTATGAATTACAATGAAAAAGATAAAACATTGCACTGAGAACCCGAGCGCTGACTTTAAAATTAGCGAAATTGAAGCTTCCTACAAAAACGCGACATCGGCAGTTTCTGCGCACCGTTTTGGAAATTTTGAATTTCGCTCGTTTTCAAGTTAATTTTCGAAATTTTCGA
The DNA here is from genome assembly GCA_963932045.1 of Caenorhabditis sinica. Lineage (NCBI taxonomy): Eukaryota > Metazoa > Nematoda > Chromadorea > Rhabditida > Rhabditidae > Caenorhabditis > Caenorhabditis sinica. The sequence goes on from OZ009943.1 coordinate 19,407,220, forward strand.
AATTCACAACCATTTTTAGCTTTAGCGATATTTTTCGATCCTTCTGGAATGTTTTTTTTTTTCGAAAAATATCAAATTCTACCTGCTTGCTGACAGAGGCCGTCACAGTATCTCCTGGTGCCAGTGGTTTCGCCGCGACGTCGCATTCCTGTCCAAGGCAAATGTGTCGGGCCTGGGCGAGGACTTTGGGTACGATTTGAGTGGGGATGGGGACGCCGAGTTTGCTGAAGAGAGCTCCGAAGACACGGCCTGGAAAATTGGAAAATTATGAGTTTTGAAAGTTGAGCGTATTTTTTCGAGAAGAATGCTCATTTTTGAAATTAGTAGGGACTGAAACTGCGCTCTAATGATAAAAAGAGCGCTCATGGCTTCTAAAACGATTGCCGGTAGAGCGCACTTTCTCTTGCCTCTCCGATTCGAAACTCACCGACTCCGCCCATTTCGGAGACATCGAATCCTTCGAAATCCAATTGATTCTCTGATGGTCCACTAACATCATACTGACGTCGCTTATTGGGGTCCGAAAGCACAGAATATGCAATAGACACTTTTTTGAATTCCTCTTGAGCATGGGTGTCCCCTGGATTCCGATCCGGATGGTATTTGAGTGCCAATTTTCGATAGGCTGTCTTGATTTCTGCTTCGGAGGCCTGCAAAATAAAGATGTTCAGATTTAGAAGTTGTCTAGTGAAATTTTTAGCAAAAAACTGAAAATTAAGTGTTCTGAAAATTGTTCAAATAGGATGTGTCTGGTCAAATAATATTGCTCGCTTTAAAATTTATGAACACTTGTGTAGATTTTGAAAATCATAATGAAAAAACTGAAAAACCGTTCAAAAACTTGGAAAATTGGTTTTGAACTGAGCAAAAACTCAAAAATCACTTCAGATGACCGAGATTATCAACGAAAAAACTGGAGACTGACTCCGCCCTTTTTTAAATTCTCGACGTGGAGTGATTTCTGAATTTTTTCTTGTTTCTAATAGTAAGATAAGTTTCCGGGGGTTCGAGCAATTTTTCAGATTTTCTATCATGACTTTCAGAGAGTACACACATTTTTTGAAGAATTAATTTTTTGACAAAATGAAGCTTTTTTTTTAATTTCCGCTAGAAAATTCGGTGATTTTCGATGCTTCAAAGGCGCTTCAAAGCGTTTTGCGAAATTTTACAAAAATTTTGGGGAATTAATTTTGCGAAAATCTGAATAAAAACGAGCTAAAATATCGATTTTTCTTCCCAAAAATCGGAGGAAAATCTTAAGCAACTACTCGAAATTCGCATTGTTTTCGATGTTTTAGAATGTTTTTTACTTTCTTACTTTTTCAATTTAAAGTGCGCAAAATTTCTTCGAGAACTTAAAAAAAATAAATTTTAGGGAATTTTTTTTCAATTTTTTTTAACTTACAGATTTTTCGACTCCAAGCAGCTGATAGAAATCCAATTCTTCGAGTTTCGGCTGATCTCCAGGTGTCGTTGGTTTTGACATGGTTGCTGTGTGAGAGTTGGCTGGAAAAATAGAAAATGACGAATAAAGGAAGGAAAAATGGGGAAAAAGATGAATCATCTCTCTCGTTGTGTGTGTCTTTCGCAATAGGGCAAACATTCCAGTCGTCTGCGTCTCTTTATATTTCTCTTTTTGTGTCGTTTTTGCAAAGAGAAAAGGCGAGTGGCGCTCCATGTATGGGAAAAGCTAGAGGCAGATAAATGTGCATTTTTTGTTTTCAGAATTTTATAATTTTTTAATTTTACTGAAAACTTACTCGATGAAGTTCTTTTTTTGAAATAACGCAATCCCATCGTGAAAATTAGCAAAAAACGAGAAAATAGTTGAAAATCTGATTATTTTCCGCCGGCAGGTCCGCAAACACGTTGCACAGTTCTGCTACTACAGTAATCCAAAAAAAATGGCGAAAATTCAAATTAGTGATTTTCGTGGCAAAATATTTGTTTTTGACCAAAACTCGAACGCGATAGTTTTGTTTGATTAGGCGGTTAGACTAGTGGCGCACACACACAGACAACGAGAATCTTTGTACAAGTAATTTCCGGTTGCAGACAGATAATAAGGAAAACACAGAACACAAAAAATATACGCTTACGATTCTTTATTCGAATGGACCTCTGTAACATTTCCAGTACATTCGACATGATTGGATACTTAGTTTTCCAGAACTTTCCAGATGACGAAATATCGAACAATGCGATATGCCTCGTCGAAAGTGGGACACCACGCTGTGCCAACGACGACGACCGTTATCGTTTTTCCCATATTCTATTTTGGCATTGTTTTGCTGTTGAACACACACACACACAGAGGAAGAGGGGTCTACATGAGTAGCATGGTTTTATGAGAACGTTATGGAAAAATTGATTGAATGGAATTGAAGAAAGACAATGTTCAGAAGAATGACAGAGATTTAGAAAAATTACCACAAATTCATGCATGTTCTTGTGCTTCAGCGTGACATCACTTTTTGGGTGCAGACCTGACATCATATTTACCTTTAAAACCTCCATTCTTTAACTGACTTTTTGGAAACGTGTTCATATTTGAGCTAGTTACCAGAGTTAATTCCGACTTCCGGGCTTTTTTCATTTTCAACTTCCAACTTCCGCCTTACGCGAAAAATTGTTCTATTCCGACTTCCGGATAAAAAAATTATTGTCGTGATATTCCAAAAGTTTCCAAAAATTCGAAAGCAAGCCCTTTTTTTAATTTCGTTAAGAAATATTCGGCTTCCGAAACTTATTCGCTTCCGACTTCCGACATCCGCACAAAACATTTTACTTTAGATATCCGTCTAACGAGTTTCAAACTTTCACTTCCTGTCAACTCTGCTGGATACATCATTATCTCATTCTGTTGATTACTCTACTTTTGAGCCTCTCGTCCTAAAAAACTGCCCAAAGGTTACTTGTCGTCAAATCTGATCTAAGGTCTGCAGCCAGCTAATTCTTACGAACAGACGCACAAATACATGAATACACGCAAACTTGAGGCAAATACGATTGTAATTTATCCTCGTAGTCTTCACAGTCTCATGTTATATTTTACCCCCAAAATCCCGAACTTTCTCTCAATTTCCCCGGATGAGTCAGTCAATACTCTCATGCCAAAACATTAGTTCCACGCAACAAGACTATTATTAGTGATGAGGGAACTTGAGATTTTCCTCTCTCCTTTTTTTTTCAAAAAATACGATGATGTAGTCTTCTACCAGAGAATTGTGCCGTATTGCTCATAATAGTGCTTTCAAGGGAGGCGGATTTCTTTTCCAAAAGAGAGAAAGAGTTATTCGATATGAAAGTTCCGGATGCGATGACGAGAGGGATATCTTCAGATGAGCCGTGTCTTCTGACTTCTAGATCATTCTGTCCGTTTTTCCGAGTCGAGAAATGGTCTGCCCTTCAAGCCAAGTCTTGTATTCTCTTTTGTTCTCTATTCTTGCTTCATGTGAGTTGTCAACGGGCTACAGGAAAATGAAAAAATCTTCTAAATGACTCTGAATAAGGCATTTTACGTCATCACCGGTGGCGGAGGAGTTTCCTTGAATTTCAAGTTTTGCGAAAAGCTTCAATGGACTTTTTACACATTCCATCAAATCAAGATCACAATCTTTATGTGCTGGCAGTTTTCAACAAGTCCTGAATAACTGGCAGCATTCATAGCTTTACGAGTCCTCCATATGGTGGTGAAATTTTTAAAATGAAATTTTGATGTCCCGAAAAATTCTAACTGGTTCACAATCTTCTTCGAAATATTGTTGTGCCCGACCCACTCGGTTTTTTGTGCCCGACCCACTCGGTTTTATTTGTGATTTGTGATGTTGATCTGCCTTCCATTGCTCTCTCCATTTTCTTTTCTGAATCGAATTTTAAAAACCAAACGGCTCAATTTCTTTCAAAATATGAGTCATAAGTCTTCCCTTCTGTTCATACGAAAGAAGACAACCGGATCGCCTACCGAAAAAATGGAAATTTGAGACCGATTCTTCTTTCATATTTGAACATTCTCTCAAGGCTGGGCAATTAGGGAAAAAACAAAAATGAAGCTAAAAAATCGGAATTTGAAATATTCCGAATCTCAAAATCTCAAAATTACCGGTATTCACCTGATTCTAAGGTATTTTTCTAGATTATTAGCTCTACTAGAATAACGAGAATGGCTGCGTCATTCTGGGACAATAATTTAAAAAAATAAAAAATATACTAGCGCCGCACGAGTTTTGGCGACGCGCTCCACCGCAATCAGTGCTCTAAAATTTTACACGGACCTCACTAATCGTTGGGAATAAAAAATCTGGCTTTCATTCTGAATAATAACTGTTTTAAAAATCAAAATATTGCGGTCGATTTGATCTCCAACGTCCAGTGAAGCCCGCGCAAAAATTTACAGCACTGATTGCGGTGGAGCGCGTCGCCAACACTCGTGCGGCGCTAGTATAAAAATGTATTTTCCTCCCCATGAACATTTTTCACAAAAAGAGTAAATAAGTACTGTGATAGCTGTTTCTCATGCCTTCCAACCTTATTTCTCAAATTCGCGCCTAAGAACGCAGAAGAGCATCATGCTCATAATATTCCTCACCAACCCATACAGTGGCGAAAATAGGTGAGTGTCACTTTACTTTTTACTGTATAACTCTGGTGTTTGAAGCCCGATCACTCTGAAATTTGGCACATATATTGTAAAAACCTTCAGAACAATATATCTAGTTTTTTGAGAATTAGAAATTTCCCTTGTCTTCAGAATCCTTCCAGATGTAGGCGTGGCTCAAAAATAAAAATAAAAACTTTTTCAAAAGTGAGTGATTTTCTCTAGTTTTTGAGTATATTGATGGAACATGCTCAGGTACGCACTAGAAAAAGTTTGATGCATTTTGATCAATCGGCTCTAGAGATATGAACGTTGGAGCACAAAATGGGGTGTTTGGCTCATTGGCCATAACTTGGTAGAAAGTGCTTGAAACAGGCTCAAAATTTAGCAAGGGTTGTATCTTTGCTTGTTTAACAAAGTTCTGTTGTCAGAATCCACTTTCGAGCGAAACATATTTTTCCCATGTACAGTGCATCTTCCAACGAATTTGAGCCAGTACTCCGAGAAAATATTTTTCGCCCGAAATCGAAAACTTTTCTTAAAACATTGTCAGCCAATTAAAGATACATTTTCTCTCAAATTTTGAGGAAGAAATATGCAGTCTGAACCAAGTTATGGCCAATGAGCCAAACACCCCATTTTGTGCTCCAACGTTCATATCTCTAGAGCCGATTGATCAAAATGCATCAAACTTTTTCTAGTGCGTACCTGAGCATGTTCCATCAATATACTCAAAAACTAGAGAAAATCACTCACTTTTGAAAAAGTTTTTATTTTTATTTTTGAGCCACGCCTACATCTGGAAGGATTCTGAAGACAAGGGAAATTTCTAATTCTCAAAAAACTAGATATATTGTTCTGAAGGTTTTTACAATATATGTGCCAAATTTCAGAGTGATCGGGCTTCAAACACCAGAGTTATACAGTAAAAAGTAAAGTGACACTCACCTATTTTCGCCACTGTATAATTTTGGAGATTTTTAATGTCGAAAATTTCAAGAGTTCTTACCCGAGTGGTGCCATAACTTGCAGAATTGGAGATCAACATGTTGCCTTCCAAAACTAAAATGAATCCAAACGAATTAATTTTGAGTAAAAATCAAATACTTGGTTCATGGAAAGCATATAATTTTGAACGAAATCGGTTCAGTAGGGACTGTGCTAGGGCCGGTGGAATAAGGTTGGCACCATGCAACCCTAGGCCCCGTACAAAAACCTAGGCCCCATGCAAAAACAAATAAGTGGCTCAACTTTCTAAAACTAAAACTTCAGTACTTTTCAATTTTTCAGCTTGTCTTCACTGCGAGGCCACATCCGTGGTAACCTGCATGCTCTGCACTGTGCTCAGTGAGCCCTTGGAGAAAGAGCTTTCTCCAACTGCCACCGTAAATGCAATGTTCAAAAAATGCGACAAAATGGGCCTTATGGAGCCCGTTTGTGAACAATTTGTGTCTGAAAATGTGAAGGATATGTTTCAAAGAGTCCGACAAGGGACCCCTTCAGATACAGTATGTCAGATGATGCGGTTTTGCGAAGTACAGTAATGCTTTGGAGAACAAGGTGGAAGATATTTTTCGAACCTCGAATGAAAAGAGATGATATAGCAATGTGTCTTGTATTGTAATAAAGTGATTTGAACTGTTTTTTTTTCAACGGCCATGTACCCTTACTTTAGCGGCATTCTAACATGTATACAAGACTTTCTATGGAAAACATTGGAGTGACTTCAGGAAAAGGTGGAGTTAGGAGTTGCGACCTATACCGTTTGATAACTTATGAATCAGTGTCGATTAGGATTAAGCAGGACATTTTCTTTGCTTTTCCAGACAGCTAGCCACATGTTCTTGGTATCAAATTGAAGCTCTTCTTTCGCTCTATCAGAATCCGTTGAGATTTTACAATTTGAATAGATATTCGCAGAGATATGAGTGATTAAGACGTCAAATTTTTCGTGCCATCAGTGTCGATTAGGATTAAGCAGGACATTTTCTTTGCTTTTCCAGATAGCTAGCCACATGTTCTTGGTATCAAATTGAAGCTCTTCTTTCGCTCTATCAGAATCCGTTGAGATTTTACGATTTGGATGGATATTTGCAGAGATTTATTTTTATTTATTTATTTATTTCCCGTGATTCAGAGAATGAAATTAAACACTATCAGAATCCGTTGAGATTATTTACATTTTGATTCTGAATTTCATCATGATGGTCTCGTTGGGAATGATACTGTATTTTGGGTCAAACAGTTATAAAATAATCAAGAATTTGATTAATCAAGGGGAAAGTGATTATTCGCGATCATTGCAAACACAGTTGTATAAAGCGTTGGTGGCTCAGGTGGGTAGAAGAATTCTAAAATTTTTCAGATTCTCAAAATGGGGCATTTTATTGAAAAATTGAATTGTCTTTCAAAAAATTAAATAATTTTTGTGAACTATGGGAAATGGCAAAGTTTTGTGAATTTAAAATTGTTTGGTTGGGTTAAAGGAAGGAGTTTCTGAAACTTTGTAAAGTTCCTTTCTAATTGAAAACCACCCATATGTTTTCACAGAAAAATAGATTTCAGAAACTGTAAAACATTTCAAATGATTTATAAAAATTCTAATATTCAATACCCAAGTTTTCCCTTTCCAGACAATGATTCCTATGGTCTTCCTCTTCTTCCCAGTCGCCGCCTACTTCATTTGCCCATTTAATGGATTGAGTATTGAATGGGCAAACTTGATATTTGGTTTCTTCTATGCTCTCTATCCAGCACTGGACCCCATTCCTATCATCTTTCTGGTCGATGATTATCGGATCACTTTTTTGAGTGAGTTTGGAGAGGTCTGGCCATTTTGGAATAAAATAAACAGGAAAATTTCTGCAAATTTAGGATTAAAATGATTCAAAGAATTGAATAAGAAAACTCTAGCCTCAAATATTGGCAAAGTAAAACTGAAAACAATATAAAAATGTGTCAATTTTCAGATTTCTTCCGTCGACTATTTTCCAAGAACGAGGTGGCAACGGTAACCCATTATGAACCCAATATGGACAGTTTTTCTCCCTGAATAATTAATTTTGCTTATTCATTTTTTTTCTGCTTCATCTTGTCACTATTTTGTAAACTATGAAAATAATAGTAGTCTGTTGAATCCTTTGTAAATTCCAACTTACTTATCATGTAATTTCCAAAAAAATCTACAATGGCCCATCACCACCTGCTCAAACATGGCTTCACCCAAAAAAGAATAACAGGATGAAAACCTTTTTTATTGAAATTTTGACTGCCGCACGGTAGCGATAAGTTGGAAGTTTGAAAATTCGATGAAAAAGATATTTTTGCGGAAATTAGGGGTGCTTATGAGTTTGACACTTTGTCAAACTCATCTTTAATGAAACAATGTGTCGACTTTATGGGGTTTTGGTTTTTATAAGTTCTATAGAGCCACTATTTTTTTTTGTAGTCTTTGAGATTTTCATGGGGTCTACGGAATTATGAGATCACTATGAGATATTCACGGGACAATTTTGGGATCTTTAGGAAGCTAGGCATAAACATAGGCATAAAACTGACAAGATGACGTCCGCCAGACGATTTTCTTCAAAAATATGTGCCTAAAACAGGCAAGATGACGTCCGCCAGACGATTTTCTTCAAAAATATGTGGATATATAGGCATAAAACTGACAAGATGACGTCCGCCAGACGATTTTCTTCAAAAATATGTGCCTAAAACAGGCAAGATGACGTCCGCCAGACGATTTTCTTCAAAAATATGTGGATATATAGGCATAAAACTGTCAAGATGACGTCCGCCAGACGATTTTCTTCAAAAATATGAGCCTAAAACAGGCAAGATGACGTCCGCCAGACGATTTTCTTCAAAAATATGTGCCTAAAACAGGCAAGATGACGTCCGCCAGACGATTTTCTTCAAAAATATGTGGATATATAGGCATAAAACTGACAAGATGACGTCCGCCAGACGATTTTCTTCAAAAATATGTGCCTAAAACAGGCAAGATGACGTCCGCCAGACGATTTTCTTCAAAAATATGTGGATATATAGGCATAAAACTGACAAGATGACGTCCGCCAGACGATTTTCTTCAAAAATATGTGCCTAAAACAGGCAAGATGACGTCCGCCAGACGATTTTCTTCAAAAATATGTGGATATATAGGCATAAAACTGAAAAGATGACGTCCGCCAGACGATTTTCTTCAAAAATATGTGGATATATAGGCATAAAACTGTCAAGATGACGTCCGCCAGACGATTTTCTTCAAAAATATGAGCCTAAAACAGGCAAGATGACGTCCGCCAGACGATTTTCTTCAAAAATATGTGCCTAAAACAGGCAAGATGACGTCCGCCAGACGATTTTCTTCAAAAATATGTGGATATATAGGCATAAAACTGACAAGATGACGTCCGCCAGACGATTTTCTTCAAAAATATGTGCCTAAAACAGGCAAGATGACGTCCGCCAGACGATTTTCTTCAAAAATATGTGGATATATAGGCATAAAACTGACAAGATGACGTCCGCCAGACGATTTTCTTCAAAAATATGTGCCTAAAACAGGCAAGATGACGTCCGCCAGACGATTTTCTTCAAAAATATGTGGATATATAGGCATAAAACTGACAAGATGACGTCCGCCAGACGATTTTCTTCAAAAATATGTGCCTAAAACAGGCAAGATGACGTCCGCCAGACGATTTTCTTCAAAAATATGTGGATATATAGGCATAAAACTGACAAGATGACGTCCGCCAGACGATTTTCTTCGAAAATATGTGGATATATAGGCATAAAACTGACAAGATGACGTCCGCCAGACGATTTTCTTCAAAAATATGTGGATATATAGGCATAAAACTGACAAGATGACGTCCGCCAGACGATTTTCTTCAAAAATATGTGGATATATAGGCATAAAACTGAAAAGATGACGTCCGCCAGACGATTTTCTTCAAAAATATGTGGATATATAGGCATAAAACTGACAAGATGACGTCCGCCAGACGATTTTCTTCAAAAATATGTGGATATATAGGCATAAAACTGACAAGATGACGTCCGCCAGACGATTTTCTTCAAAAATATGTGGATATATAGGCATAAAACTGACAAGATGACGTCCGCCAGACGATTTTCTTCAAAAATATGTGCCTAAAACAGGCAAGATGACGTCCGCCAGACGATTTTCTTCAAAAATATGTGGATATATAGGCATAAAACTGACAAGATGACGTCCGCTAGACGATTTTCTTCAAAAATATGTGGATATATAGGCAGAAAACTGACAAGATGACGTCCGCCAGACGATTTTCTTCAAAAATATGTGCCTAAAACAGGCAAGATGACGTCCGCCAGACGATTTTCTTCAAAAATATGTGGATATATAGGCATAAAACTGACAAGATGACGTCCGCTAGACGATTTTCTTCGAAAATATGTGCCTAAAACAGGCAAGATGACTTCCGCCAGACGATTTTCTTCGAAAATATGTGGATATATAGGCATAAAACTGACAAGATGACGTCCGCCAGACGATTTTCTTCAAAAATATGTGGATATATAGGCATAAAACTGACAAGATGACGTCCGCCAGACGATTTTCTTCAAAAATATGTGGATATATAGGCATAAAACTGACAAGATGACGTCCGCCAGACGATTTTCTTCAAAAATATGTGGATATATAGGCATAAAACTGACAAGATGACGTCCGCCAGACGCTTTTCTTCAAAAATATGTGGATATATAGGCATAAAACTGACAAGATGACGTCCGCCAGACGATTTTCTTCAAAAATATGTGGATATATAGGCATAAAACTGACAAGATGACGTCCGCCAGACGACTTTCTTCAAAAATATGTGGATATATAGGCATAAAACTGACAAGATGACGTCCGCCAGACGATTTTCTTCAAAAATATGTGGATATATAGGCATAAAACTGACAAGATAACGTCCGCCAGACGACTTTCTTCAAAAATATGTGGATATATAGGCAGAAAACTGACAATATGACGTCCGCCAGACGATTTTCTTCAAAAATATGTGCCTAAAACAGGCAAGATGACGTCCGCCAGACGATTTTCTTCAAAAATATGTGGATATATAGGCATAAAACTGACAAGATGACGTCCGCCAGACGATTTTCTTCGAAAATATGTGCCTAAAACAGGCAAGATGACTTCCGCCAGACGATTTTCTTCGAAAATATGTGGATATATAGGCATAAAACTGACAAGATGACGTCCGCCAGACGATTTTCTTCAAAAATATGTGGATATATAGGCATAAAACTGACAAGATGACGTCCGCCAGACGATTTTCTTCAAAAATATGTGGATATATAGGCATAAAACTGAAAAGATGACGTCCGCCAGACGATTTTCTTCAAAAATATGTGCCTAAAACAGGCAAGATGACGTCCGCCAGACGATATTCTTCAAAAATATGTGGATATATAGGCATAAAACTGACAAGATGACGTCCGCCAGACGATTTTCTTCAAAAATATGTGGATATATAGGCATAAAACTGACAAGATGACGTCCGCCAGACGATTTTCTTCAAAAATATGTGGATATATAGGCATAAAACTGACAAGATGACGTCCGCCAGACGATTTTCTTCGAAAATATGTGGATATATAGGCATAAAACTGACAAGATGACGTCCGCCAGACAATTTTCTTCGAAAATATGTGCCTAAAACAGGCAAGATGACGTCCGCCAGACGATTTTCTTCAAAAATATGTGCCTAAAACAGGCAAGATGACGTCCGCCAGACGATTTTCTTCAAAAATATGTGGATATATAGGCATAAAACTGACAAGATGACGTCCGCCAGACGATTTTTTTCAAAAATATGTGCCTAAAACAGGCAAGATGACGTCCGCCAGACGATTTTCTTCAAAAATATGTGGATATATAGGCATAAAACTGACAAGATGACGTCCGCTAGACGATTTTCTTCAAAAATATGTGGATATATAGGCAGAAAACTGACAAGATGACGTCCGCCAGACGATTTTCTTCAAAAATATGTGCCTAAAACGGGCAAGATGACGTCCGCCAGACGATTTTCTTCAAAAATATGTGGATATATAGGCATAAAACTGACAAGATGACGTCCGCCAGACGATTTTCTTCGAAAATATGTGGATATATAGGCATAAAACTGACAAGATGACGTCCGCCAGACGATTTTCTTCAAAAATATGTGGATATATAGGCATAAAACTGACAAGATGACGTCCGCCAGACGATTTTCTTCAAAAATATGTGGATATATAGGCATAAAACTGACAAGATGACGTCCGCCAGACGATTTTCTTCAAAAATATGTGGATATATAGGCATAAAACTGACAAGATGACGTCCGCCAGACGATTTTCTTCAAAAATATGTGGATATATAGGCATAAAACTGAAAAGATGACGTCCGCCAGACGATTTTCTTCAAAAATATGTGCCTAAAACAGGCAAGATGACGTCCGCCAGACGATATTCTTCAAAAATATGTGGATATATAGGCATAAAACTGACAAGATGACGTCCGCCAGACGATTTTCTTCAAAAATATGTGGATATATAGGCATAAAACTGACAAGATGACGTCCGCCAGACGATTTTCTTCAAAAATATGTGGATATATAGGCATAAAACTGACAAGATGACGTCCGCCAGACGATTTTCTTCAAAAATATGTGGATATATAGGCATAAAACTGACAAGATGACGTCCGCCAGACAATTTTCTTCGAAAATATGTGCCTAAAACAGGCAAGATGACGTCCGCCAGACGATTTTCTTCAAAAATATGTGGATATATAGGCATAAAACTGACAAGATGACGTCCGCCAGACGATTTTCTTCAAAAATATGTGCCTAAAACAGGCAAGATGACGTCCGCCAGACGATTTTCTTCAAAAATATGTGGATATATAGGCATAAAACTGACAAGATGACGTCCGCTAGACGATTTTCTTCAAAAATATGTGATATATAGGCAGAAAACTGACAAGATGACGTCCGCCAGACGATTTTCTTCAAAAATATGTGCCTAAAACAGGCAAGATGACGTCCGCCAGACGATTTTCTTCAAAAATATGTGGATATATAGGCATAAAACTGACAAGATGACGTCCGCTAGACGATTTTCTTCAAAAATATGTGGATATATAGGCATAAAACTGACAAGATGACGTCCGCCAGACGATTTTCTTCGAAAATATGTGCCTAAAACAGGCAAGATGACTTCCGCCAGACGATTTTCTTCGAAAATATGTGGATATATAGGCATAAAACAGACAAGATGACGTCCGCCAGACGATTTTCTTCAAAAATATGTGGATATATAGGCATAAAACTGACAAGATGACGTCCGCCAGACGATTTTCTTCAAAAATATGTGGATATATAGGCATAAAACTGAAAAGATGACGTCCGCCAGACGATTTTCTTCAAAAATATGTGGATATATAGGAATAAAACTGACAAGATGACGTCCGCCAGACGATTTTCTTCAAAAATATGTGGATTTATAGGCATAAAACTGACAAGATGACGTCCGCCAGACGATTTTCTTCAAAAATATGTGGATATATAGGCATAAAACTGACAAGATGACGTCCGCCGGACGATTTTCTTCAAAAATATGTGGATATATAGGCATAAAACTGACAAGATGACGTCCGCCAGACGATTTTCTTCAAAAATATGTGAATATATAGGCATAAAACTGACAAGATGACGTCCGCCAGACGATTTTCTTCAAAAATATGTGGATATATAGGCATAAAACTGACAAGATGACGTCCGCCAGACAATTTTCTTCAAAAATATGTGGATATATAGGCATAAAACTGACAAGATGACGTCCGCCAGACGATTTTCTTCAAAAATATGTGGATATATAGGCATAAAACTGACAAGATGACGTCCGCCAGACGATTTTCTTCAAAAATATGTGGATATATAGGCATAAAACTGACAAGATGACGCCCGCCAGACGATTTTCTTCAAAAATATGTGGATATATAGGCATAAAACTGACAAGATGACGTCCGCCAGACGATTTTCTTCAAAAATATGTGGATATATAGGCATAAAACTGACAAGATGACGTCCGCCAGACGATTTTCTTCAAAAATATGTGGATATATAGGCATAAAACTGACAAGATGACGTCCGCCAGACGATTTTCTTCAAAAATATGTGGATATATAGGCATAAAACTGACAAGATGACGTCCGCCAGACGATTTTCTTCAAAAATATGTGGATATATAGGCATAAAACTGACAAGATGACGTCCGCCAGACGATTTTCTTCAAAAATATGTGGATATATAGGCATAAAACTGACAAGATGACGTCCGCCAGACAATTTTCTTCGAAAATATGTGCCTAAAACAGGCAAGATGACTTCCGCCAGACGATTTTCTTCGAAAATATGTGGATATATAGGCATAAAACAGACAAGATGACGTCCGCCAGACGATTTTCTTCAAAAATATGTGGATATATAGGCATAAAACTGACAAGATGACGTCCGCCAGACGATTTTCTTCAAAAATATGTGGATATATAGGCATAAAACTGAAAAGATGACGTCCGCCAGACGATTTTCTTCAAAAATATGTGCCTAAAACAGGCAAGATGACGTCCGCCAGACGATATTCTTCAAAAATATGTGGATATATAGGCATAAAACTGACAAGATGACGTCCGCCAGACGATTTTCTTCAAAAATATGTGGATATATAGGCATAAAACTGACAAGATGACGTCCGCCAGACAATTTTCTTCAAAAATATGTGGATATATAGGCATAAAACTGACAAGATGACGTCCGCCAGACGATTTTCTTCAAAATTATGTGGATATATAGGCATAAAACTGACAAGATGACGTCCGCCAGACGATTTTCTTCAAAAATATGTGGATATATAGGCATAAAACTGACAAGATGACGTCCGCCAGACGATTTTCTTCAAAAATATGTGGATATATAGGCATAAAACTGACAAGATGACGTCCGCCAGACGAATTTCTTCAAAAATATGTGGATATATAGGCATAAAACTGACAAGATGACGTCCGCCAGACGATTTTCTTCAAAAATATGTGGATATATAGGCATAAAACTGACAAGATGACGTCCGCCAGACGATTTTCTTCAAAAATATGTGCCTAAAACAGGCAAGATGACGTCCGCCAGACGATATTCTTCAAAAATATGTGGATATATAGGCATAAAACTGACAAGATGAAGTCCGCCAGACGATTTTCTTCAAAAATATGTGGATATATAGGCATAAAACTGACAAGATGACGTCCGCCAGACGATTTTCTTCAAAAATATGTGGATATATAGGCATAAAACTGACAAGATGACGTCCGCCAGACGATTTTTTTCGAAAATATGTGGATATATAGGCATAAAACTGACAACATGACGTCCGCCAGACAATTTTCTTCGAAAATATGTGCCTAAAACAGGCAAGATGACGTCCGCCAGACGATTTTCTTCAAAAATATGTGCCTAAAACAGGCAAGATGACGTCCGCCAGACGATTTTCTTCAAAAATATGTGGATATATAGGCATAAAACTGACAAGATGACGTCCGCCAGACGATTTTCTTCAAAAATATGTGCCTAAAACAGGCAAGATGACGTCCGCCAGACGATTTTCTTCAAAAATATGTGGATATATAGGCATAAAACTGACAAGATGACGTCCGCTAGACGATTTTCTTCAAAAATATGTGGATATATAGGCAGAAAACAGGCAAGATGACGTCCGCCAGACGATTTTCTTCAAAAATATGTGGATATATAGGCATAAAACTGACAAGATGACGTCCGCCAGACAATTTTCTTCAAAAATATGTGGATATATAGGCATAAAACTGACAAGATGACGTCCGCCAGACGATTTTCTTCAAAAATATGTGGATATATAGGCATAAAACTGACAAGATGACGTCCGCCAGACGATTTTCTTCAAAAATATGTGCCTAAAACTGACAAGATGACGTCCGCCAGACGATTTTCTTCAAAAATATGTGCCTAAAACAGGCAAGATGACTTCCGCCAGACGATTTTCTTCAAAAATATGTGGATATATAGGCATAAAACTGACAAGATGACGTCCGCCAGACGATTTTCTTCGAAAATATGTGGATATATAGGCATAAAACTGACAAGATGACGTCCGCCAGACGATTTTCTTCAAAAATATGTGGATATATAGGCATAAAACTGACAAGATGACGTCCGCCAGACGATTTTCTTCAAAAATATGTGGATATATAGGCATAAAACTGAAAAGATGACGTCCGCCAGACGATTTTCTTCAAAAATATGTGCCTAAAACAGGCAAGATGACGTCCGCCAGACGATATTCTTCAAAAATATGTGGATATATAGGCATAAAACTGACAAGATGACGTCCGCCAGACGATTTTCTTCAAAAATATGTGGATATATAGGCATAAAACTGACAAGATGACGTCCGCCAGACGATTTTCTTCAAAAATATGTGGATATATAGGCATAAAACTGACAAGATGACGTCCGCCAGACGATTTTCTTCAAAAATATGTGGATATATAGGCATAAAACTGACAAGATGACGTCCGCCAGACAATTTTCTTCGAAAATATGTGCCTAAAACAGGCAAGATGACGTCCGCCAGACGATTTTCTTCAAAAATATGTGCCTAAAACAGGCAAGATGACGTCCGCCAGACGATTTTCTTCAAAAATATGTGGATATATAGGCATAAAACTGACAAGATGACGTCCGCCAGACGATTTTCTTCAAAAATATGTGCCTAAAACAGGCAAGATGACGTCCGCCAGACGATTTTCTTCAAAAATATGTGGATATATAGGCATAAAACTGACAAGATGACGTCCGCTAGACGATTTTCTTCAAAAATATGTGATATATAGGCAGAAAACTGACAAGATGACGTCCGCCAGACGATTTTCTTCAAAAATATGTGCCTAAAACAGGCAAGATGACGTCCGCCAGACGATTTTCTTCAAAAATATGTGGATATATAGGCATAAAACTGACAAGATGACGTCCGCTAGACGATTTTCTTCAAAAATATGTGGATATATAGGCATAAAACTGACAAGATGACGTCCGCCAGACGATTTTCTTCGAAAATATGTGCCTAAAACAGGCAAGATGACTTCCGCCAGACGATTTTCTTCGAAAATATGTGGATATATAGGCATAAAACAGACAAGATGACGTCCGCCAGACGATTTTCTTCAAAAATATGTGGATATATAGGCATAAAACTGACAAGATGACGTCCGCCAGACGATTTTCTTCAAAAATATGTGGATATATAGGCATAAAACTGAAAAGATGACGTCCGCCAGACGATTTTCTTCAAAAATATGTGGATATATAGGAATAAAACTGACAAGATGACGTCCGCCAGACGATTTTCTTCAAAAATATGTGGATATATAGGCATAAAACTGACAAGATGACGTCCGCCAGACGATTTTCTTCAAAAATATGTGGATATATAGGCATAAAACTGACAAGATGACGTCCGCCAGACGATTTTCTTCAAAAATATGTGGATATATAGGCATAAAACTGACAAGATGACGTCCGCCAGACGATTTTCTTCAAAAATATGTGGATATATAGGCATAAAACTGACAAGATGACGTCCGCCAGACGATTTTCTTCAAAAATATGTGGATATATAGGCATAAAACTGACAAGATGACGTCCGCCAGACAATTTTCTTCAAAAATATGTGGATATATAGGCATAAAACTGACAAGATGACGTCCGCCAGACGATTTTCTTCAAAAATATGTGGATATATAGGCATAAAACTGACAAGATGACGTCCGCCAGACGATTTTCTTCAAAAATATGTGGATATATAGGCATAAAACTGACAAGATGACGTCCGCCAGACGATTTTCTTCAAAAATATGTGGATATATAGGCATAAAACTGACAAGATGACGTCCGCCAGACGATTTTCTTCAAAAATATGTGGATATATAGGCATAAAACTGACAAGATGACGTCCGCCAGACGATTTTCTTCAAAAATATGTGGATATATAGGCATAAAACTGACAAGATGACGTCCGCCAGACGATTTTCTTCAAAAATATGTGGATATATAGGCATAAAACTGACAAGATGACGTCCGCCAGACGATTTTCTTCAAAAATATGTGGATATATAGGCATAAAACTGACAAGATGACGTCCGCCAGACGATTTTCTTCAAAAATATGTGGATATATAGGCATAAAACTGACAAGATGACGTCCGCCAGACAATTTTCTTCGAAAATATGTGCCTAAAACAGGCAAGATGACTTCCGCCAGACGATTTTCTTCGAAAATATGTGGATATATAGGCATAAAACAGACAAGATGACGTCCGCCAGACGATTTTCTTCAAAAATATGTGGATATATAGGCATAAAACTGACAAGATGACGTCCGCCAGACGATTTTCTTCAAAAATATGTGGATATATAGGCATAAAACTGAAAAGATGACGTCCGCCAGACGATTTTCTTCAAAAATATGTGCCTAAAACAGGCAAGATGACGTCCGCCAGACGATATTCTTCAAAAATATGTGGATATATAGGCATAAAACTGACAAGATGACGTCCGCCAGACGATTTTCTTCAAAAATATGTGGATATATAGGCATAAAACTGACAAGATGACGTCCGCCAGACAATTTTCTTCAAAAATATGTGGATATATAGGCATAAAACTGACAAGATGACGTCCGCCAGACGATTTTCTTCAAAAATATGTGGATATATAGGCATAAAACTGACAAGATGACGTCCGCCAGACGATTTTCTTCAAAAATATGTGGATATATAGGCATAAAACTGACAAGATGACGTCCGCCAGACGATTTTCTTCAAAAATATGTGGATATATAGGCATAAAACTGACAAGATGACGTCCGCCAGACGAATTTCTTCAAAAATATGTGGATATATAGGCATAAAACTGACAAGATGACGTCCGCCAGACGATTTTCTTCAAAAATATGTGGATATATAGGCATAAAACTGACAAGATGACGTCCGCCAGACGATTTTCTTCAAAAATATGTGGATATATAGGCATAAAACTGACAAGATGACGTCCGCCAGACGATTTTCTTCAAAAATATGTGGATATATAGGCATAAAACTGACAAGATGACGTCCGCCAGACGATTTTCTTCAAAAATATGTGGATATATAGGCATAAAACTGACAAGATGACGTCCGCCAGACGATTTTCTTCAAAAATATGTGGATATATAGGCATAAAACTGACAAGATGACGTCCGCCAGACGATTTTCTTCAAAAATATGTGGATATATAGGCATAAAACTGACAAGATGACGTCCGCCAGACGATTTTCATCAAAAATATGTGGATATATAGGCATAAAACTGACAAGATGACGTCCGCCAGACGATTTTCTTCAAAAATATGTGGATATATAGGCATAAAACTGACAAGATGACGTCCGCCAGACGATTTTCTTCAAAAATATGTGGATATATAGGCATAAAACTGACAAGATGACGTCCGCCAGACGATTTTCTTCGAAAATATGTGCCTAAAACAGGCAAGATGACTTCCGCCAGACGATTTTCTTCAAAAATATGTGGATATATAGGCATAAAACTGACAAGATGACGTCCGCCAGACGATTTTCTTCAAAAATATGTGGATATATAGGCATAAAACTGACAAGATGACGTCCGCTAGACGATTTTCTTCAAAAATATGTGGATATATAGGTATAAAACTGACAAGATGACGTCCGCCAGACGATTTTCTTCGAAAATATGTGCCTAAAACAGGCAAGATGACTTCCGCCAGACGATTTTCTTCGAAAATATGTGGATATATAGGCATAAAACTGACAAGATGACGTCCGCCAGACGATTTTCTTCGAAAATATGTGGATATATAGGCATAAAACTGACAAGATGACGTCCGCCAGACGATTTTCTTCAAAAATATGTGGATATATAGGCATAAAACTGACAAGATGACGTCCGCCAGACGATTTTCTTCAAAAATATGTGCCTAAAACAGGCAAGATGACGTCCGCCAGACGATTTTCTTCAAAAATATGTGGATATATAGGCATAAAACTGACAAGATGACGTGCGCCAGACGATTTTCTTCAAAAATATGTGCCTAAAACAGGCAAGATGACGTCCGCCAGACGATTTTCTTCAAAAATATGTGGATATATAAGCATAAAACTGACAAGATGACGTCCGCTAGACAATTTTCTTCAAAAATATGTGGATATATAGGCATAAAACTGACAAGATGACGTCCGCCAGACGATTTTCTTCGAAAATATGTGCCTAAAACAGGCAAGATGACTTCCGCCAGACGATTTTCTTCGAAAATATGTGGATATATAGGCATAAAACTGACAAGATGACGTCCGCCAGACGATTTTCTTCAAAAATATGTGGATATATAGGCATAAAACTGACAAGATGACGTCCGCCAGACGATTTTCTTCAAAAATATGTGGATATATAGGCATAAAACTGACAAGATGACGTCCGCCAGACGATTTTCTTCAAAAATATGTGGATATATAGGCATAAAACTGACAAGATGACGTCCGCTAGACGATTTTCTTCAAAAATATGTGCCTAAAACAGGCAAGATGACGTCCGCCAGACGATTTTCTTCAAAAATATGTGGATATATAGGCATAAAACTGACAAGATGACGTCCGCCAGACGATTTTCTTCAAAAATATGTGCCTAAAACAGGCAAGATGACGTCCGCCAGACGATTTTCTTCAAAAATATGTGGATATATAGGCATAAAACTGACAAGATGACGTCCGCTAGACGATTTTCTTCAAAAATATGTGGATATATAGGCATAAAACTGACAAGATGACGTCCGCCAGACGATTTTCTTCGAAAATATGTGCCTAAAACAGGCAAGATGACTTCCGCCAGACGATTTTCTTCAAAAATATGTGGATATATAGGCATAAAACTGACAAGATGACGTCCGCCAGACGATTTTCTTCAAAAATATGTGCCTAAAACAGGCAAGATGACGTCCGCCAGACGATTTTCTTCAAAAATATGTGGATATATAGGCATAAAACTGACAAGATGACGTCCGCCAGACGATTTTCTTCGAAAATATGTGGATATATAGGCATAAAACTGACAAGATGACGTCCGCCAGACGATTTTCTTCAAAAATATGTGGATATATAGGCATAAAACTGACAAGATGACGTCCGCCAGACGATTTTCTTCAAAAATATGTGCCTAAAACAGGCAAGATGACGTCCGCCAGACGATTTTCTTCAAAAATATGTGGATATATAGGCATAAAACTGACAAGATGACGTCCGCCAGACGATTTTCTTTGAAAATATGTGCCTAAAACAGGCAAGATGACGTCCGCCAGACGATTTTCTTCAAAAATATGTGGATATATAGGCATAAAACTGACAAGATGACGTCCGCCAAACGATTTTCTTCAAAAATATGTGGATATATAGGCATAAAACTGACAAGATGACGTCCGCCAGACGATTTTCTTCAAAAATATATGGATATATAGGCATAAAACTGACAAGATGACGTCCGCCAGACGATTTTCTTCAAAAATATGTGCCTAAAACTGACAAGATGACGTCCGCCAGACGATTTTCTTGAAAAATATGTGCCTAAAACAGGCAAGATGACGTCCGCCAGACGATTTTCTTCAAAATATGTGGATATATAGGCATAAAACTGACAAGATGACGTCCGCCAGACGATTTTCTTCAAAAATATGTGCCTAAAACTGGCAAGATGACGTCCGCCAGACGATTTTCTTCGAAAATATGTGGATATACAGGCATAAAACTGACAAGATGACGTCCGCCAGACGATTTTCTTCGAAAATATGTGGATATATAGGCATAAAACTGACAAGATGACGTCCGCCAGACGATTTTCTTCAAAAATATGTGGATATATAGGCATAAAACTGACAAGATGACGTCCGCCAGACGCTTTTCTTCAAAAATATGTGGATATATAGGCATAAAACTGACAAGATGACGTCCGCCAGACAATTTTCTTCAAAAATATGTGGATATATAGGCATAAAACTGACAAGATGACGTCCGCCAGACGATTTTCTTCAAAAATATGTGGATATATAGGCATAAAACTGACAAGATGACGTCCGCCAGACGATTTTCTTCAAAAATATGTGGATATATAGGCATAAAACTGACAAGATGACGTCCGCCAGACGATTTTCTTTAAAAATATGTGGATATATAGGCATAAAACTGACAAGATGACGTCCGCCAGACGATTTTCTTCAAAAATATGTGGATATATAGGCATAAAACTGACAAGATGACGTCCGCCAGACGATTTTCTTCAAAAATATGTGGATATATAGGCATAAAACTGACAAGATGACGTCCGCCAGACGATTTTCTTCAAAAATATGTGGATATATAGGCATAAAACTGACAAGATGACGTCCGCCAGACGATTTTCTTTGAAAATATGTGCCTAAAACAGGCAAGATGACGTCCGCCAGACGATTTTCTTCAAAAATATGTGGATATATAGGCATAAAACTGACAAGATGACGTCCGCCAGACGATTTTCTTCAAAAATATGTGGATATATAGGCATAAAACTGACAAGATGACGTCCGCCAGACGATTTTCTTCAAAAATATGTGGATATATAGGCATAAAACTGACAAGATGACGTCCGCCAGACGATTTTCTTCAAAAATATGTGGATATATAGGCATAAAACTGACAAGATGACGTCCGCCAGACGCTTTTCTTCAAAAATATGTGGATATATAGGCATAAAACTGACAAGATGACGTCCGCCAGACAATTTTCTTCAAAAATATGTGGATATATAGGCATAAAACTGACAAGATGACGTCCGCCAGACGATTTTCTTCAAAAATATGTGGATATATAGGCATAAAACTGACAAGATGACGTCCGCCAGACGATTTTCTTCAAAAATATGTGGATATATAGGCATAAAACTGACAAGATGACGTCCGCCAGACGATTTTCTTCAAAAATATGTGGATATATAGGCATAAAACTGACAAGATGACGTCCGCCAGACGATTTTCTTCAAAAATATGTGGATATATAGGCATAAAACTGACAAGATGACGTCCGCCAGACGATTTTCTTCAAAAATATGTGGATATATAGGCATAAAACTGACAAGATGACGTCCGCCAGACGATTTTCTTCAAAAATATGTGGATATATAGGCATAAAACTGACAAGATGACGTCCGCCAGACGATTTTCTTTGAAAATATGTGCCTAAAACAGGCAAGATGACGTCCGCCAGACGATTTTCTTCAAAAATATGTGGATATATAGGCATAAAACTGACAAGATGACGTCCGCCAAACGATTTTCTTCATAAATATGTGGATATATAGGCATAAAACTGACAAGATGACGTCCGCCAGACGATTTTCTTCAAAAATATATGGATATATAGGCATAAAACTGACAAGATGACGTCCGCCAGACGATTTTCTTCAAAAATATGTGCCTAAAACTGACAAGATGACGTCCGCCAGACGATTTTCTTGAAAAATATGTGCCTAAAACAGGCAAGATGACGTCCGCCAGACGATTTTCTTCAAAATATGTGGATATATAGGCATAAAACTGACAAGATGACGTCCGCCAGACGATTTTCTTCAAAAATATGTGCCTAAAACTGGCAAGATGACGTCCGCCAGACGATTTTCTTCGAAAATATGTGCCTAAAACTGGCAAGATGACGTCCGCCAGACGATTTTCTTCGAAAATATGTGGATATATAGGCATAAAACTGACAAGATGACGTCCGCCAGACGATTTTCTTCAAAAATATGTGCCTAAAACTGGCAAGATGACGTCCGCCAGACGATTTTCTTCGAAAATATGTGGATATATAGGCATAAAACTGACAAGATGACGTCCGCCAGACGATTTTCTTCAAAAATATGTGGATATATAGGCATAAAACTGACAAGATGACGTCCGCCAGACGCTTTTCTTCAAAAATATGTGGATATATAGGCATAAAACTGACAAGATGACGTCCGCCAGACGATTTTCTTCAAAAATATGTGGATATATAGGTATAAAACTGACAAGATGACGTCCGCCAGACGATTTTCTTCGAAAATATGTGCCTAAAACAGGCAAGATGACTTCCGCCAGACGATTTTCTTCGAAAATATGTGGATATATAGGCATAAAACTGACAAGATGACGTCCGCCAGACGATTTTCTTCGAAAATATGTGGATATATAGGCATAAAACTGACAAGATGACGTCCGCCAGACGATTTTCTTCAAAAATATGTGGATATATAGGCATAAAACTGACAAGATGACGTCCGCCAGACGATTTTCTTCAAAAATATGTGCCTAAAACAGGCAAGATGACGTCCGCCAGACGATTTTCTTCGAAAATATGTGGATATATAGGCATAAAACTGACAAGATGACGTCCGCTAGACGATTTTCTTCAAAAATATGTGCCTAAAACAGGCAAGATGACGTCCGCCAGACGATTTTCTTCAAAAATATGTGGATATATAGGCATAAAACTGACAAGATGACGTGCGCCAGACGATTTTCTTCAAAAATATGTGCCTAAAACAGGCAAGATGACGTCCGCCAGACGATTTTCTTCAAAAATATGTGGATATATAAGCATAAAACTGACAAGATGACGTCCGCTAGACAATTTTCTTCAAAAATATGTGGATATATAGGCATAAAACTGACAAGATGACGTCCGCCAGACGATTTTCTTCGAAAATATGTGCCTAAAACAGGCAAGATGACTTCCGCCAGACGATTTTCTTCGAAAATATGTGGATATATAGGCATAAAACTAACAAGATGACGTCCGCCAGACGATTTTCTTCAAAAATATGTGGATATATAGGCATAAAACTGACAAGATGACGTCCGCCAGACGATTTTCTTCAAAAATATGTGCCTAAAACAGGCAAGATGACGTCCGCCAGACGATTTTCTTCAAAAATATGTGGATATATAGGCATAAAACTGACAAGATGACGTCCGCCAGACGATTTTCTTCGAAAATATGTGGATATATAGGCATAAAACTGACAAGATGACGTCCGCCAGACGATTTTCTTCAAAAATATGTGGATATATAGGCATAAAACTGACAAGATGACGTCCGCCAGACGATTTTCTTCAAAAATATGTGCCTAAAACAGGCAAGATGACGTCCGCCAGACGATTTTCTTCAAAAATATGTGGATATATAGGCATAAAACTGACAAGATGACGTCCGCCAGACGATTTTCTTTGAAAATATGTGCCTAAAACAGGCAAGATGACGTCCGCCAGACGATTTTCTTCAAAAATATGTGGATATATAGGCATAAAACTGACAAGATGACGTCCGCCAGACGATTTTCTTCAAAAATATGTGGACATATAGGCATAAAACTGACAAGATGACGTCCGCCAGACGATTTTCTTCAAAAATATGTGGATATATAGGCATAAAACTGACAAGATGACGTCCGCCAGACGATTTTCTTAAAAAATATGTGGATATATAGGCATAAAACTGACAAGATGACGTCCGCCAGACGATTTTCTTCAAAAATATGTGGATATATAGGCATAAAACTGACAAGATGACGTCCGCCAGACGATTTTCTTCGAAAATATGTGCCTAAAACAGGCAAGATGACTTCCGCCAGACGATTTTCTTCAAAAATATGTGGATATATAGGCATAAAACTGACAAGATGACGTCCGCCAGACGATTTTCTTCAAAAATATGTGGATATATAGGCATAAAACTGACAAGATGACGTCCGCTAGACGATTTTCTTCAAAAATATGTGGATATATAGGTATAAAACTGACAAGATGACGTCCGCCAGACGATTTTCTTCGAAAATATGTGCCTAAAACAGGCAAGATGACTTCCGCCAGACGATTTTCTTCAAAAATATGTGGATATATAGGCATAAAACTGACAAGATGACGTCCGCCAGACGATTTTCTTCAAAAATATGTGGATATATAGGCATAAAACTGACAAGATGACGTCCGCCAGACGATTTTCTTAAAAAATATGTGGATATATAGGCATAAAACTGACAAGATGACGTCCGCCAGACGATTTTCTTCAAAAATATGTGGATATATAGGCATAAAACTGACAAGATGACGTCCGCCAGACGATTTTCTTCGAAAATATGTGCCTAAAACAGGCAAGATGACTTCCGCCAGACGATTTTCTTCAAAAATATGTGGATATATAGGCATAAAACTGACAAGATGACGTCCGCCAGACGATTTTCTTCAAAAATATGTGGATATATAGGCATAAAACTGACAAGATGACGTCCGCTAGACGATTTTCTTCAAAAATATGTGGATATATAGGTATAAAACTGACAAGATGACGTCCGCCAGACGATTTTCTTCGAAAATATGTGCCTAAAACAGGCAAGATGACTTCCGCCAGACGATTTTCTTCGAAAATATGTGGATATATAGGCATAAAACTGACAAGATGACGTCCGCCAGACGATTTTCTTCGAAAATATGTGGATATATAGGCATAAAACTGACAAGATGACGTCCGCCAGACGATTTTCTTCAAAAATATGTGGATATATAGGCATAAAACTGACAAGATGACGTCCGCCAGACGATTTTCTTCAAAAATATGTGCCTAAAACAGGCAAGATGACGTCCGCCAGACGATTTTCTTCAAAAATATGTGGATATATAGGCATAAAACTGACAAGATGACGTCCGCTAGACGATTTTCTTCAAAAATATGTGCCTAAAACAGGCAAGATGACGTCCGCCAGACGATTTTCTTCAAAAATATGTGGATATATAGGCATAAAACTGACAAGATGACGTGCGCCAGACGATTTTCTTCAAAAATATGTGCCTAAAACAGGCAAGATGACGTCCGCCAGACGATTTTCTTCAAAAATATGTGGATATATAAGCATAAAACTGACAAGATGACGTCCGCTAGACAATTTTCTTCAAAAATATGTGGATATATAGGCATAAAACTGACAAGATGACGTCCGCCAGACGATTTTCTTCGAAAATATGTGCCTAAAACAGGCAAGATGACTTCCGCCAGACGATTTTCTTCGAAAATATGTGGATATATAGGCATAAAACTAACAAGATGACGTCCGCCAGACGATTTTCTTCAAAAATATGTGGATATATAGGCATAAAACTGACAAGATGACGTCCGCCAGACGATTTTCTTCAAAAATATGTGGATATATAGGCATAAAACTGACAAGATGACGTCCGCCAGACGATTTTCTTCAAAAATATGTGCCTAAAACAGGCAAGATGACGTCCGCCAGACGATTTTCTTCAAAAATATGTGGATATATAGGCATAAAACTGACAAGATGACGTCCGCTAGACGATTTTCTTCAAAAATATGTGCCTAAAACAGGCAAGATGACGTCCGCCAGACGATTTTCTTCAAAAATTTGTGGATATATAGGCATAAAACTGACAAGATGACGTCCGCCAGACGATTTTCTTCAAAAATATGTGCCTAAAACAGGCAAGATGACGTCCGCCAGACGATTTTCTTCAAAAATATGTGGATATATAGGCATAAAACTGACAAGATGACGTCCGCTAGACGATTTTCTTCAAAAATATGTGGATATATAGGCATAAAACTGACAAGATGACGTCCGCCAGACGATTTTCTTCGAAAATATGTGCCTAAAACAGGCAAGATGACTTCCGCCAGACGATTTTCTTCAAAAATATGTGGATATATAGGCATAAAACTGACAAGATGACGTCCGCCAGACGATTTTCTTCAAAAATATGTGCCTAAAACAGGCAAGATGACGTCCGCCAGACGATTTTCTTCAAAAATATGTGGATATATAGGCATAAAACTGACAAGATGACGTCCGCCAGACGATTTTCTTCGAAAATATGTGGATATATAGGCATAAAACTGACAAGATGACGTCCGCCAGACGATTTTCTTCAAAAATATGTGGATATATAGGCATAAAACTGACAAGATGACGTCCGCCAGACGATTTTCTTCAAAAATATGTGCCTAAAACAGGCAAGATGACGTCCGCCAGACGATTTTCTTCAAAAATATGTGGATATATAGGCATAAAACTGACAAGATGACGTCCGCCAGACGATTTTCTTCAAAAATATGTGCCTAAAACAGGCAAGATGACGTCCGCCAGACGATTTTCTTCAAAAATATGTGGATATATAGGCATAAAACTGACAAGATGACGTCCGCCAAACGATTTTCTTCAAAAATATGTGGATATATAGGCATAAAACTGACAAGATGACGTCCGCCAGACGATTTTCTTCAAAAATATATGGATATACAGGCATAAAACTGACAAGATGACGTCCGCCAGACGATTTTCTTGAAAAATATGTGCCTAAAACAGGCAAGATGACGTCCGCCAGACGATTTTCTTCAAAATATGTGGATATATAGGCATAAAACTGACAAGATGACGTCCGCCAGACGATTTTCTTCAAAAATATGTGCCTAAAACTGGCAAGATGACGTCCGCCAGACGATTTTCTTCAAAAATATGTGGATATATAGGCATAAAACTGACAAGATGACGTCCGCCAGACGATTTTCTTCAAAAATATGTGGATATATAGGCATAAAACTGACAAGATGACGTCCGCCAGACGCTTCTTTTCAAAAATATGTGGATATATAGGCATAAAACTGACAAGATGACGTCCGCCAGACGATTTTCTTCAAAAATATGTGGATATATAGGCATAAAACTGACAAGATGACGTCCGCCAGACGACTTTCTTCAAAAATATGTGGATATATAGGCATAAAACTGACAAGATGACGTCCGCCAGACGATTTTCTTCAAAAATATGTGGATATATAGGCATAAAACTGACAAGATGACGTCCGCCAGACGCTTTTCTTCAAAAATATGTGGATATATAGGCATAAAACTGACAAGATGACGTCCGCCAGACGATTTTCTTCGAAAATATGTGGATATACAGGCATAAAACTGACAAGATGACGTCCGCCAGACGACTTTCTTCAAAAATATGTGGATATATAGGCATAAAACTGACAAGATGACGTCCGCCAGACGATTTTCTTCAAAAATATGTGCCTAAAACAGGCAAGATGACGTCCGCCAGACGATTTTCTTCAAAAATATGTGGATATATAGGCATAAAACTGACAAGATGACGTCCGCTAGACGATTTTCTTCAAAAATATGTGCCTAAAACAGGCAAGATGACGTCCGCCAGACGATTTTCTTCAAAAATATGTGGATATATAGGCATAAAACTGACAAGATGACGTGCGCCAGACGATTTTCTTCAAAAATATGTGCCTAAAACAGGCAAGATGACGTCCGCCAGACGATTTTCTTCAAAAATATGTGGATATATAAGCATAAAACTGACAAGATGACGTCCGCTAGACAATTTTCTTCAAAAATATGTGGATATATAGGCATAAAACTGACAAGATGACGTCCGCCAGACGATTTTCTTCGAAAATATGTGCCTAAAACAGGCAAGATGACTTCCGCCAGACGATTTTCTTCGAAAATATGTGGATATATAGGCATAAAACTAACAAGATGACGTCCGCCAGACGATTTTCTTCAAAAATATGTGGATATATAGGCATAAAACTGACAAGATGACGTCCGCCAGACGATTTTCTTCAAAAATATGTGGATATATAGGCATAAAACTGACAATATGACGTCCGCCAGACGATTTTCTTCAAAAATATGTGCCTAAAACAGGCAAGATGACGTCCGCCAGACGATTTTCTTCAAAAATATGTGGATATATAGGCATAAAACTGACAAGATGACGTCCGCTAGACGATTTTCTTCAAAAATATGTGCCTAAAACAGGCAAGATGACGTCCGCCAGACGATTTTCTTCAAAAATATGTGGATATATAGGCATAAAACTGACAAGATGACGTCCGCCAGACGATTTTCTTCAAAAATATGTGCCTAAAACAGGCAAGATGACGTCCGCCAGACGATTTTCTTCAAAAATATGTGGATATATAGGCATAAAACTGACAAGATGACGTCCGCTAGACGATTTTCTTCAAAAATATGTGGATATATAGGCATAAAACTGACAAGATGACGTCCGCCAGACGATTTTCTTCGAAAATATGTGCCTAAAACAGGCAAGATGACTTCCGCCAGACGATTTTCTTCAAAAATATGTGGATATATAGGCATAAAACTGACAAGATGACGTCCGCCAGACGATTTTCTTCAAAAATATGTGCCTAAAACAGGCAAGATGACGTCCGCCAGACGATTTTCTTCAAAAATATGTGGATATATAGGCATAAAACTGACAAGATGACGTCCGCCAGACGATTTTCTTCGAAAATATGTGGATATATAGGCATAAAACTGACAAGATGACGTCCGCCAGACGATTTTCTTCAAAAATATGTGGATATATAGGCATAAAACTGACAAGATGACGTCCGCCAGACGATTTTCTTCAAAAATATGTGCCTAAAACAGGCAAGATGACGTCCGCCAGACGATTTTCTTCAAAAATATGTGGATATATAGGCATAAAACTGACAAGATGACGTCCGCCAGACGATTTTCTTCAAAAATATGTGCCTAAAACAGGCAAGATGACGTCCGCCAGACGATTTTCTTCAAAAATATGTGGATATATAGGCATAAAACTGACAAGATGACGTCCGCCAAACGATTTTCTTCAAAAATATGTGGATATATAGGCATAAAACTGACAAGATGACGTCCGCCAGACGATTTTCTTCAAAAATATATGGATATATAGGCATAAAACTGACAAGATGACGTCCGCCAGACGATTTTCTTGAAAAATATGTGCCTAAAACAGGCAAGATGACGTCCGCCAGACGATTTTCTTCAAAATATGTGGATATATAGGCATAAAACTGACAAGATGACGTCCGCCAGACGATTTTCTTCAAAAATATGTGCCTAAAACTGGCAAGATGACGTCCGCCAGACGATTTTCTTCAAAAATATGTGGATATATAGGCATAAAACTGACAAGATGACGTCCGCCAGACGATTTTCTTCAAAAATATGTGGATATATAGGCATAAAACTGACAAGATGACGTCCGCCAGACGCTTTTCTTCAAAAATATGTGGATATATAGGCATAAAACTGACAAGATGACGTCCGCCAGACGATTTTCTTCAAAAATATGTGGATATATAGGCATAAAACTGACAAGATGACGTCCGCCAGACGACTTTCTTCAAAAATATGTGGATATATAGGCATAAAACTGACAAGATGACGTCCGCCAGACGATTTTCTTCAAAAATATGTGCCTAAAACAGGCAAGATGACGTCCGCCAGACGATTTTCTTCAAAAATATGTGGATATATAGGCATAAAACTGACAAGATGACGTCCGCCAGACGATTTTCTTCGAAAATATGTGGATATATAGGCATAAAACTGACAAGATGACGTCCGCCAGACGATTTTCTTCAAAAATATGTGGATATATAGGCATAAAACTGACAAGATGACGTCCGCCAGACGATTTTCTTCAAAAATATGTGCCTAAAACAGGCAAGATGACGTCCGCCAGACGATTTTCTTCAAAAATATGTGGATATATAGGCATAAAACTGACAAGATGACGTCCGCCAGACGATTTTCTTCAAAAATATGTGCCTAAAACAGGCAAGATGACGTCCGCCAGACGATTTTCTTCAAAAATATGTGGATATATAGGCATAAAACTGACAAGATGACGTCCGCCAAACGATTTTCTTCAAAAATATGTGGATATATAGGCATAAAACTGACAAGATGACGTCCGCCAGACGATTTTCTTCAAAAATATATGGATATATAGGCATAAAACTGACAAGATGACGTCCGCCAGACGATTTTCTTGAAAAATATGTGCCTAAAACAGGCAAGATGACGTCCGCCAGACGATTTTCTTCAAAATATGTGGATATATAGGCATAAAACTGACAAGATGACGTCCGCCAGACGATTTTCTTCAAAAATATGTGCCTAAAACTGGCAAGATGACGTCCGCCAGACGATTTTCTTCAAAAATATGTGGATATATAGGCATAAAACTGACAAGATGACGTCCGCCAGACGATTTTCTTCAAAAATATGTGGATATATAGGCATAAAACTGACAAGATGACGTCCGCCAGACGCTTTTCTTCAAAAATATGTGGATATATAGGCATAAAACTGACAAGATGACGTCCGCCAGACGATTTTCTTCAAAAATATGTGGATATATAGGCATAAAACTGACAAGATGACGTCCGCCAGACGACTTTCTTCAAAAATATGTGGATATATAGGCATAAAACTGACAAGATGACGTCCGCCAGACGATTTTCTTCAAAAATATGTGGATATATAGGCATAAAACTGACAAGATGACGTCCGCCAGACGCTTTTCTTCAAAAATATGTGGATATATAGGCATAAAACTGACAAGATGACGTCCGCCAGACGATTTTCTTCGAAAATATGTGGATATACAGGCATAAAACTGACAAGATGACGTCCGCCAGACGACTTTCTTCAAAAATATGTGGATATATAGGCATAAAACTGACAAGATGACGTCCGCCAGACGATTTTCTTCAAAAATATGTGGATATATAGGCATAAAACTGACAAGATGACGTCCGCCAGACGATTTTCTTCAAAAATATGTGCCTAAAACTGGCAAGATGACGTCCGCCAGACGATTTTCTTCAAAAATATGTGGATATATAGGCATAAAACTGACAAGATGACGTCCGCCAGACGATTTTCTTCAAAAATATGTGGATATATAGGCATAAAACTGACAAGATGACGTCCGCCAGACGCTTTTCTTCAAAAATATGTGGATATATAGGCATAAAACTGACAAGATGACGTCCGCCAGACGATTTTCTTCAAAAATATGTGGATATATAGGCATAAAACTGACAAGATGACGTCCGCCAGACGACTTTCTTCAAAAATATGTGGATATAAAGGCATAAAACTGACAAGATGACGTCCGCCAGACGCTTTTCTTCAAAAATATGTGGATATATAGGCATAAAACTGACAAGATGACGTCCGCCAGACGATTTTCTTCGAAAATATGTGGATATACAGGCATAAAACTGACAAGATGACGTCCGCCAGACGACTTTCTTCAAAAATATGTGGATATATAGGCATAAAACTGACAAGATGACGTCCGCCAGACGATTTTCTTCAAAAATATGTGGATATATAGGCATAAAACTGACAAGATGACGTCCGCCAGACGCTTTTCTTCAAAAATATGTGGATATATAGGCATAAAACTGACAAGATGACGTCCGCCAGACGATTTTCTTCAAAAATATGTGGATATATAGGCATAAAACTGACAAGATGACGTCCGCCAGACGATTTTCTTCAAAAATATGTGCCTAAAACAGGCAAGATGACGTCCGCCAGACGATTTTCTTCAAAAATATGTGGATATATAGGCATAAAACTGACAAGATGACGTCCGCCAGACGATTTTCTTCAAAAATATGTGCCTAAAACTGGCAAGATGACGTCCGCCAGACGACTTTCTTCAAAAATATGTGGATATACAGGCATAAAACTGACAAGATGACGTCCGCCAGACGACTTTCTTCAAAAATATGTGGATATATAGGCATAAAACTGACAAGATGACGTCCGCCAGACGATTTTCTTCAAAAATATGTATATATATAGGCATAAAACTGACAAGATGACGTCCGCCAGACGCTTTTCTTCAAAAATATGTGGATATATAGGCATAAAACTGACAAGATGACGTCCGCCAGACGATTTTCTTCAAAAATATGTGGATATATAGGCATAAAACTGACAAGATGACGTCCGCCAGACGATTTTCTTCAAAAATATGTGCCTAAAACAGGCAAGATGACGTCCGCCAGACGATTTTCTTCAAAAATATGTGGATATATAGGCATAAAACTGACAAGATGACGTCCGCCAAACGATTTTCTTCAAAAATATGTGGATATATAGGCATAAAACTGACAAGATGACGTCCGCCAGACGATTTTCTTCAAAAATATGTGGATATATAGGCATTAAACTGACAAGATGACGTCCGCCAGACGATTTTCTTCAAAAATATGTGCCTAAAACTGACAAGATGACGTCCGCCAGACGATTTTCTTCAAAAATATGTGGATATATAGGCATAAAACTGACAAGATGACGTCCGCCAGACGATTTTCTTCAAAAATATGTGCCTAAAACAGGCAAGATGACGTCCGCCAGACGATTTTCTTCAAAAATATGTGGATATATAGGCATAAAACTGACAAGATGACGTCCGCCAGACGATTTTCTTTAAAAATATGTGCCTAAAACAGGCAAGATGACGTCCGCCAGACGACTTTCTTCAAAAATATGTGGCTATACAGGCATAAAACTGACAAGATGACGTCCGCCAGACGACTTTCTTCAAAAATATGTGGATATATAGGCATAAAACTGACAAGATGACGTCCGCCAGACGATTTTCTTCAAAAATATGTGGATATATAGGCATAAAACTGACAAGATGACGTCCGCCAGACGCTTTTCTTCAAAACTATGTGGATATATAGGCATAAAACTGACAAGATGACGTCCGCCAGACGCTTTTCTTCAAAACTATGTGGATATATAGGCATAAAACTGACAAGATGACGTCCGCCAGACGACTTTCTTCAAAAATATGTGGATATATAGGCATAAAACTGACAAGATGACGTCCGCCAGACGATTTTCTTCAAAAATATGTGGATATATAGGCATAAAACTGACAAGATGACGTCCGCCAGACGATTTTCTTCAAAAATATGTGCCTAAAACAGGCAAGATGACGTCCGCCAGACGATTTTCTTCAAAAATATGTGGATACATAGGCATAAAACTGACAAGATGACGTCCGCCAAACGATTTTCTTCAAAAATATGTGGATATATAGGCATAAAACTGACAAGATGACGTCCGCCAGACGATTTTCTTCAAAAATATGTGGATATATAGGCATTAAACTGACAAGATGACGTCCGCCAGACGATTTTCTTCAAAAATATGTGCCTAAAACTGACAAGATGACGTCCGTCAGACGATTTTCTTCAAAAATATGTGGATATATAGGCATAAAACTGACA
This sequence comes from Caenorhabditis sinica, assembly GCA_963932045.1. Lineage (NCBI taxonomy): Eukaryota > Metazoa > Nematoda > Chromadorea > Rhabditida > Rhabditidae > Caenorhabditis > Caenorhabditis sinica. The sequence goes on from OZ009943.1 coordinate 19,442,181, forward strand.
AGATGACGTCCGCCAGACGATTTTCTTCAAAAATATGTGGATATATAGGCATAAAACTGACAAGATGACGTCCGCCAGACGCTTTTCTTCAAAACTATGTGGATATATAGGCATAAAACTGACAAGATGACGTCCGCCAGACGCTTTTCTTCAAAACTATGTGGATATATAGGCATAAAACTGACAAGATGACGTCCGCCAGACGACTTTCTTCAAAAATATGTGGATATATAGGCATAAAACTGACAAGATGACGTCCGCCAGACGATTTTCTTCAAAAATATGTGCCTAAAACAGGCAAGATGACGTCCGCCAGACGATTTTCTTCAAAAATATGTGGATATATAGGCATAAAACTGACAAGATGACGTCCGCCAAACGATTTTCTTCAAAAATATGTGGATATATAGGCATAAAACTGACAAGATGACGTCCGCCAGACGATTTTCTTCAAAAATATTTGGATATATAGGCATTAAACTGACAAGATGACGTCCGCCAGACGACTTTCTTCAAAAATATGTGCCTAAAACTGACAAGATGACGTCCGCCAGACGATTTTCTTCAAAAATATGTGGATATATAGGCATAAAACAGGCAAGATGACGTCCGCCAGACGATTTTCTTCAAAAACATGTGGATATATAGGCATAAAACTGACAAGATGACGTCCGCCAGACGATTTTCTTCAAAAATATGTGCCTAAAACAGGCAAGATGACGTCCGCCAGACGACTTTCTTCAAAAATATGTGGATATACAGGCATAAAACTGACAAGATGACGTCCGCCAGACGACTTTCTTCAAAAATATGTGGATATATAGGCATAAAACTGACAAGATGACGTCCGCCAGACGATTTTCTTCAAAAATATGTGGATATATAGGCATAAAACTGACAAGATGACGTCCGCCAGACGCTTTTCTTCAAAACTATGTGGATATATAGGCATAAAACTGACAAGATGACGTCCGCCAGACGCTTTTCTTCAAAACTATGTGGATATATAGGCATAAAACTGACAAGATGACGTCCGCCAGACGCTTTTCTTCAAAAATATGTGGATATATAGGCATAAAACTGACAAGATGACGTCCGCCAGACGATTTTCTTCAAAAATATGTGGATATATAGGCATAAAACTGACAAGATGACGTCCGCCAGACGATTTTCTTCAAAAATATGTGGATATATAGGCATAAAACTGACAAGATGACGTCCGCCAGACGATTTTCTTCGAAAATATGTGCCTAAAACAGGCAAGATGACGTCCGCCAGACGATTTTCTTCGAAAAGATGTGGATATATAGGCATAAAACTGACAAGATGACGTCCGCCAGACGATTTTCTTCGAAAATATGTGCCTAAAACAGGCAAGATGACGTCCGCCAGACGATTTTCTTCGAAAAGATGTGGATATATAGGCATAAAACTGACAAGATGACGTCCGCCAGACGATTTTCTTCGAAAATATGTGCCTAAAACAGGCAAGATGACGTCCGCCAGACGATTTTCTTCGAAAAGATGTGGATATATAGGCATAAAACTGACAAGATGACGTCCGCCAGACGATTTTCTTCGAAAATATGTGCCTAAAACAGACAAGATGACGTCCGCCAGACGATTTTCTTCAAAAATATGTGGATATATAGGCATAAAACTGACAAGATGACGTCCGCCAGACGATTTTCTTCAAAAATATGTGCCTAAAAAAGGCAAGATGACGTCCGCCAGACGATTTTCTTCAAAAATATGTGGATATATAGGCATAAAACTGACAAGATGACGTCCGCCAGACGATTTTCTTTAAAAATATGTGCCTAAAACCGGCAAGATGACGTCCGCCAGACGATTTTCTTCAAAAATATGTGGATATATAGGCATAAAACAGGCAAGATGACGTCCGCCAGACGATTTTCTTCAAAAATATGTGGATATATAGGCATAAAACTGACAAGATGACGTCCGCCAGACGCTTTTCTTCAAAACTATGTGGATATATAGGCATAAAACTGACAAGATGACGTCCGCCAGACGCTTTTCTTCAAAACTATGTGGATATATAGGCATAAAACTGACAAGATGACGTCCGCCAGACGACTTTCTTCAAAAATATGTGGATATATAGGCATAAAACTGACAAGATGACGTCCGCCAGACGATTTTCTTCAAAAATATGTGCCTAAAACAGGCAAGATGACGTCCGCCAGACGATTTTCTTCAAAAATATGTGGATATATTGGCATAAAACTGACAAGATGACGTCCGCCAAACGATTTTCTTCAAAAATATGTGGATATATAGGCATAAAACTGACAAGATGACGTCCGCCAGACGATTTTCTTCAAAAATATTTGGATATATAGGCATTAAACTGACAAGATGACGTCCGCCAGACGACTTTCTTCAAAAATATGTGCCTAAAACTGACAAGATGACGTCCGCCAGACGATTTTCTTCAAAAATATGTGGATATATAGGCATAAAACAGGCAAGATGACGTCCGCCAGACGATTTTCTTCAAAAACATGTGGATATATAGGCATAAAACTGACAAGATGACGTCCGCCAGACGATTTTCTTCAAAAATATGTGCCTAAAACAGGCAAGATGACGTCCGCCAGACGATTTTCTTCAAAAATATGTGCCTAAAACAGGCAAGATGACGTCCGCCAGACGATTTTCTTCAAAAATATGTGCCTAAAACAGGCAAGATGACGTCCGCCAGACGATTTTCTTCAAAAATATGTGAATATATAGGCATAAAACTGACAAGATGACGTCCGCCAGACGATTTTCTTCAAAAATATGTGGATATATAGGCATAAAACTGACAAGATGACGTCCGCCAGACGATTTTCTTCAAAAATATGTGGATATATAGGCATAAAACTGTCAAGATGACGTCCGCCAGACGATTTTCTTCGAAAATATGTGCCTAAAACAGGCAAGATGACGTCCGCCAGACGATTTTCTTCAAAAATATGTGGATATATAAGCATAAAACTGACAAGATGACGTCCGCCAGACGATTTTCTTCGAAAATATGTGCCTAAAACAGGCAAGATGACGTCCGCCAGACGATTTTCTTCAAAAATATGTGGATATATAGGCATAAAACTGACAAGATGACGTCCGCCAGACGCTTTTCTTCAAAAATATGTGGATATATAGGCATAAAACTGACAAGATGACGTCCGCCAGACGATTTTCTTCAAAAATATGTGGATATATAGGCATAAAACTGACAAGATGACGTCCGCCAGACGATTTTCTTCAAAAATATGTGGATATATAGGCATAAAACTGACAAGATGACGTCCGCCAGACGATTTTCTTCGAAAATATGTGCCTAAAACAGGCAAGATGACGTCCGCCAGACGATTTTCTTCGAAAAGATGTGGATATATAGGCATAAAACTGACAAGATGACGTCCGCCAGACGATTTTCTTCGAAAATATGTGCCTAAAACAGGCAAGATGACGTCCGCCAGACGATTTTCTTCGAAAAGATGTGGATATATAGGCATAAAACTGACAAGATGACGTCCGCCAGACGATTTTCTTCGAAAATATGTGCCTAAAACAGGCAAGATGACGTCCGCCAGACGATTTTCTTCGAAAAGATGTGGATATATAGGCATAAAACTGACAAGATGACGTCCGCCAGACGATTTTCTTCGAAAATATGTGCCTAAAACAGACAAGATGACGTCCGCCAGACGATTTTCTTCAAAAATATGTGGATATATAGGCATAAAACTGACAAGATGACGTCCGCCAGACGATTTTCTTCGAAAATATGTGCCTAAAAAAGGCAAGATGACGTCCGCCAGACGATTTTCTTCAAAAATATGTGGATATATAGGCATAAAACTGACAAGATGACGTCCGCCAGACGATTTTCTTTAAAAATATGTGCCTAAAACCGGCAAGATGACGTCCGCCAGACGATTTTCTTCAAAAATATGTGGATATATAGGCATAAAACAGGCAAGATGACGTCCGCCAGACGATTTTCTTCAAAAATATGTGGATATATAGGCATAAAACTGACAAGATGACGTCCGCCAGACGCTTTTCTTCAAAACTATGTGGATATATAGGCATAAAACTGACAAGATGACGTCCGCCAGACGCTTTTCTTCAAAACTATGTGGATATATAGGCATAAAACTGACAAGATGACGTCCGCCAGACGACTTTCTTCAAAAATATGTGGATATATAGGCATAAAACTGACAAGATGACGTCCGCCAGACGATTTTCTTCAAAAATATGTGCCTAAAACAGGCAAGATGACGTCCGCCAGACGATTTTCTTCAAAAATATGTGGATATATAGGCATAAAACTGACAAGATGACGTCCGCCAAACGATTTTCTTCAAAAATATGTGGATATATAGGCATAAAACTGACAAGATGACGTCCGCCAGACGATTTTCTTCAAAAATATTTGGATATATAGGCATTAAACTGACAAGATGACGTCCGCCAGACGACTTTCTTCAAAAATATGTGCCTAAAACTGACAAGATGACGTCCGCCAGACGATTTTCTTCAAAAATATGTGGATATATAGGCATAAAACAGGCAAGATGACGTCCGCCAGACGATTTTCTTCAAAAACATGTGGATATATAGGCATAAAACTGACAAGATGACGTCCGCCAGACGATTTTCTTCAAAAATATGTGCCTAAAACAGGCAAGATGACGTCCGCCAGACGATTTTCTTCAAAAATATGTGCCTAAAACAGGCAAGATGACGTCCGCCAGACGATTTTCTTCAAAAATATGTGAATATATAGGCATAAAACTGACAAGATGACGTCCGCCAGACGATTTTCTTCAAAAATATGTGGATATATAGGCATAAAACTGACAAGATGACGTCCGCCAGACGATTTTCTTCAAAAATATGTGGATATATAGGCATAAAACTGTCAAGATGACGTCCGCCAGACGATTTTCTTCGAAAATATGTGCCTAAAACAGGCAAGATGACGTCCGCCAGACGATTTTCTTCAAAAATATGTGGATATATAAGCATAAAACTGACAAGATGACGTCCGCCAGACGATTTTCTTCGAAAATATGTGCCTAAAACAGGCAAGATGACGTCCGCCAGACGATTTTCTTCAAAAATATGTGGATATATAGGCATAAAACTGACAAGATGACGTCCGCCAGACGATTTTCTTCAAAAATATGTGGATATATAGGCATAAAACTGACAAGATGACGTCCGCCAGACGATTTTCTTCGAAAATATGTGCCTAAAACAGGCAAGATGACGTCCGCCAGACGATTTTCTTCAAAAATATGTGGATATATAGGCATAAAACTGACAAGATGACGTCCGCCAGACGATTTTCTTCGAAAATATGTGCCTAAAACAAGCAAGATGACGTCCGCCAGACGATTTTCTTCAAAAATATGTGGATATATAGGCATAAAACTGACAAGATGACGTCCGCCAGACGATTTTCTTCAAAAATATGTGGATATATAGGCATGAAACTGACAAGATGACGTCCGCCAGACGATTTTCTTCGAAAATATGTGCCTAAAACAGGCAAGATGACGTCCGCCAGACGATTTTCTTCAAAAATATGTGGATATATAGGCATAAAACTGACAAGATGACGTCCGCCAGACGATTTTCTTTAAAAATATGTGCCTAAAACAGGCAAGATGACGTCCGCCAGACGATTTTCTTCAAAAATATGTGGATATATAGGCATAAAACTGACAAGATGACGTCCGCCAGACGATTTTCTTCAAAAATATGTGGATATATAGGCATAAAACTGACAAGATGACGTCCGCCAGACGATTTTCTTCAAAAATATGTGCCTAAAACAGGCAAGATGACGTCCGCCAGACGATTTTCTTCAAAAATATGTGCCTAAAACAGGCAAGATGACGTCCGCCAGACGATTTTCTTCAAAAATATGTGAATATATAGGCATAAAACTGACAAGATGACGTCCGCCAGACGATTTTCTTCAAAAATATGTGGATATATAGGCATAAAACTGACAAGATGACGTCCGCCAGACGATTTTCTTCAAAAATATGTGGATATATAGGCATAAAACTGTCAAGATGACGTCCGCCAGACGATTTTCTTCGAAAATATGTGCCTAAAACAGGCAAGATGACGTCCGCCAGACGATTTTCTTCAAAAATATGTGGATATATAAGCATAAAACTGACAAGATGACGTCCGCCAGACGATTTTCTTCGAAAATATGTGCCTAAAACAGGCAAGATGACGTCCGCCAGACGATTTTCTTCAAAAATATGTGGATATATAGGCATAAAACTGACAAGATGACGTCCGCCAGACGATTTTCTTCAAAAATATGTGGATATATAGGCATAAAACTGACAAGATGACGTCCGCCAGACGATTTTCTTCGAAAATATGTGCCTAAAACAGGCAAGATGACGTCCGCCAGACGATTTTCTTCAAAAATATGTGGATATATAGGCATAAAACTGACAAGATGACGTCCGCCAGACGATTTTCTTCGAAAATATGTGCCTAAAACAAGCAAGATGACGTCCGCCAGACGATTTTCTTCAAAAATATGTGGATATATAGGCATAAAACTGACAAGATGACGTCCGCCAGACGATTTTCTTCAAAAATATGTGGATATATAGGCATGAAACTGACAAGATGACGTCCGCCAGACGATTTTCTTCGAAAATATGTGCCTAAAACAGGCAAGATGACGTCCGCCAGACGATTTTCTTCAAAAATATGTGGATATATAGGCATAAAACTGACAAGATGACGTCCGCCAGACGATTTTCTTTAAAAATATGTGCCTAAAACAGGCAAGATGACGTCCGCCAGACGATTTTCTTCAAAAATATGTGGATATATAGGCATAAAACTGACAAGATGACGTCCGCCAGACGATTTTCTTAAAAAATATGTGCCTTAAACAGGCAAGATGACGTCCGCCAGACGATTTTCTTCAAAAATATGTGGATATATAGGCATAAAACTGACAAGATGACGTCCGCCAGACGATTTTCTTCAAAAATATGTGGATATATAGGCATAAAACTGACAAGATGACGTCCGCCAGACGATTTTCTTCAAAAATATGTGCCTAAAACAGGCAAGATGACGTCCGCCAGACGATTTTCTTCAAAAATATGTGCCTAAAACAGGCAAGATGACGTCCGCCAGACGATTTTCTTCAAAAATATGTGGATATATAGGCATAAAACTGACAAGATGACGTCCGCCAGACGCTTTTCTTCAAAAATATGTGGATATATAGGCATAAAACTGACAAGATGACGTCCGCCAGACGATTTTCTTCAAAAATATGTGCCTAAAACAGGCAAGATGACGTCCGCCAGACGATTTTCTTCAAAAATATGTGGATATATAGGCATAAAACTGACAAGATGACGTCCGCCAGACGATTTTCTTCAAAAATATGTGGATATATAGGCATAAAACTGACAAGATGACGTCCGCCAGACGATTTTCTTCGAAAATATGTGCCTAAAACAGGCAAGATGACGTCCGCCAGACGATTTTCTTCAAAAATATGTGGATATATAGGCAAAAAACTGACAAGATGACGTCCGCCAGACGATTTTCTTCAAAAATATGTGGATATATAGGCATAAAACTGACAAGATGACGTCCGCCAGACGATTTTCTTCGAAAATATGTGCCTAAAACAGGCAAGATGACGTCCGCCAGACGATTTTCTTCGAAAAGATGTGGATATATAGGCATAAAACTGACAAGATGACGTCCGCCAGACGATTTTCTTCAAAAATATGTGGATATATAGGCATAAAACTGACAAGATGACGTCCGCCAGACGATTTTCTTCGAAAATATGTGCCTAAAACAGGCAAGATGACGTCCGCCAGACGATTTTCTTTAAAAATATGTGGATATATAGGCATAAAACTGACAAGATGACGTCCGCCAGACGATTTTCTTTAAAAATATGTGCCTAAAACAGGCAAGATGACGTCCGCCAGACGATTTTCTTCAAAAATATGTGGATATATAGGCATAAAACTGACAAGATGACGTCCGCCAGACGATTTTCTTAAAAAATATGTGCCTAAAACAGGCAAGATGACGTCCGCCAGACGATTTTCTTCAAAAATATGTGGATATATAGGCATAAAACTGACAAGATGACGTCCGCCAGACGATTTTCTTCAAAAATATGTGGATATATAGGCATAAAACTGACAAGATGACGTCCGCCAGACGATTTTCTTCAAAAATATGTGCCTAAAACAGGCAAGATGACGTCCGCCAGACGATTTTCTTCAAAAATATGTGCCTAAAACAGGCAAGATGACGTCCGCCAGACGATTTTCTTCAAAAATATGTGGATATATAGGCATAAAACTGACAAGATGACGTCCGCCAGACGATTTTCTTCAAAAATATGTGGATATATAGGCATAAAACTGACAAGATGACGTCCGCCAGACGATTTTCTTCGAAAATATGTGCCTAAAACAGGCAAGATGACGTCCGCCAGACGATTTTCTTCAAAAATATGTGGATATATAGGCATAAAACTGACAAGATGACGTCCGCCAGACGATTTTCTACAAAAATATGTGGATATATAGGCATAAAACTGACAAGATGACGTCCGCCAGACGATTTTCTTCGAAAATATGTGCCTAAAACAGGCAAGATGACGTCCGCCAGACGATTTTCTTCGAAAAGATGTGGATATATAGGAATAAAACTGACAAGATGACGTCCGCCAGACGATTTTCTTCGAAAATATGTGCCTAAAACAGGCAAGATGACGTCCGCCAGACGATTTTCTTCAAAAATATGTGGATATATAGGCATAAAACTGACAAGATGACGTCCGCCAGACGATTTTCTTCAAAAATATGTGGATATATAGGCATAAAACTGACAAGATGACGTCCGCCAGACGATTTTCTTCAAAAATATGTGGATATATAGGCATAAAACTGAAAAGATGACGTCCGCCAGACGATTTTCTTCAAAAATATGTGGATATATAGGCATAAAACTGACAAGATGACGTCCGCCAGACGATTTTCTTCGAAAATATGTGCCTAAAACAGGCAAGATGACGTCCGCCAGACGATTTTCTTCAAAAATATGTGGATATATAGGCATAAAACTGACAAGATGACGTCCGCCAGACGATTTTCTTCAAAAATATGTGGATATATAGGCATAAAACTGACAAGATGACGTCCGCCAGACGATTTTCTTCGAAAATATGTGCCTAAAACAGGCAAGATGACGTCCGCCAGACGATTTTCTTCGAAAATATGTGCCTAAAACAGGCAAGATGACGTCCGCCAGACGATTTTCTTCAAAAATATGTGGATATATAGGCATAAAACTGACAAGATGACGTCCGCCAGACGATTTTCTTTAAAAATATGTGCCTAAAACAGGCAAGATGACGTCCGCCAGACGATTTTCTTCAAAAATATGAGGATATATAGGCATAAAACTGACAAGATGACGTCCGCCAGACGATTTTCTTCAAAAATATGTGGACATATAGGCATAAAACTGACAAGATGACGTCCGCCAGACGATTTTCTTCAAAAATATGTGCCTAAAACAGGCAAGATGACGTCCGCCAGACAATTTTCCTCAAAAATATGTGGATATATAGGCATAAAACTGACAAGATGACGTCCGCCAGACGATTTTCTTCAAAAATATGAGCCTAAAACAGGCAAGATGACGTCCGCCAGACGACTTTCTTCAAAAATATGTGGATATATAGGCATAAAACTGACAAGATGACGTCCGCCAGACGATTTTCTTCAAAAATATGTGCCTAAAACAGGCAAGATGACGTCCGCCAGACGATTTTCTTCGAAAATATGTGGATATATAGGCATGAAACTGACAAGATGACGTCCGCCAGACGATTTTCTTCAAAAATATGTGGATATATAGGCATAAAACTGACAAGATGACGTCCGCCAGACGATTTTCTTTAAAAATATGTGCCTAAAACAGGCAAGATGACGTCCGCCAGACGATTTTCTTCAAAAATATGTGCCTAAAACAGGCAAGATGACGTCCGCCAGACGATTTTCTTCAAAAATATGTGGATATATAGGCATAAAACTGACAAGATGACGTCCGCCAGACGCTTTTCTTCAAAAATATGTGGATATATAGGCATAAAACTGACAAGATGACGTCCGCCAGACGATTTTCTTCAAAAATATGTGCCTAAAACAGGCAAGATGACGTCCGCCAGACGATTTTCTTCAAAAATATGTGCATATATAGGCATAAAACTGACAAGATGACGTCCGCCAGACGATTTTCTTCAAAAATATGTGGATATATAGGCATAAAACTGACAAGATGACGTCCGCCAGACGATTTTCTTCGAAAAGATGTGGATATATAGGCAATAAACTGACAAGATGACGTCCGCCAGACGATTTTCTTCGAAAATATGTGCCTAAAACAGGCAAGATGACGTCCGCCAGACGATTTTCTTCAAAAATATGTGGATATATAGGCATAAAACTGACAAGATGACGTCCGCCAGACGATTTTCTTCGAAAATATGTGCCTAAAACAGGCAAGATGACGTCCGCCAGACGATTTTCTTCAAAAATATGTGGATATATAGGCATAAAACTGACAAGATGACGTCCGCCAGACGATTTTCTTCAAAAATATGTGGATATATAGGCATAAAACTGACAAGATGACGTCCGCCAGACGATTTTCTTCGAAAATATGTGCCTAAAACAGGCAAGATGACGTCCGCCAGACGATTTTCTTCAAAAATATGTGGATATATAGGCATAAAACTGACAAGATGACGTCCGGCAGACGATTTTCTTTAAAAATATGTGCCTAAAACAGGCAAGATGACGTCCGCCAGACGATTTTCTTCAAAAATATGTGGATATATAGGCATAAAACTGACAAGATGACGTCCGCCAGACGATTTTCTTTAAAAATATGTGGATATATAGGCATAAAACTGACAAGATGACGTCCGCCAGACGATTTTCTTCAAAAATATGAGCCTAAAACAGGCAAGATGACGTCCGCCAGACGACTTTCTTCAAAAATATGTGGATATATAGGCATAAAACTGACAAGATGACGTCCGCCAGACGATTTTCTTCAAAAATATGTGCCTAAAACAGGCAAGATGACGTCCGCCAGACGACTTTCTTCAAAAATATGTGGATATATAGGCATAAAACTGACAAGATGACGTCCGCCAGACGACTTTCTTTAAAAATATGTGGATATATAGGCATAAAACTGACAAGATGACGTCCGCCAGACGATTTTCTTCAAAAATATGAGCCTAAACGAGGCAAGATGACGTCCGCCAGACGACTTTCTTCAAAAATATGTGGATGTATAGGCATAAAACTGACAAGATGACGTCCGCCAGACGATTTTCTTCAAAAATATGTGGATATATAGGCATGAAACTGACAAGATGACGTCCGCCAGACGATTTTCTTCAAAAATATGTGGATATATAGGCATAAAACTGACAAGATGACGTCCGCCAGACGATTTTCTTCAAAAATATGTGCCTAAAACAGGCAAGATGACGTCCGCCAGACGATTTTCTTCAAAAATATGTGGATATATAGGCATAAAACTGACAAGATGACGTCCGCCAGACGATTTTCCTCGAAAATATGTGCCTAAAACAGGCAAGATGACGTCCGCCAGACGATTTTCTTCAAAAATATGTGGATATATAGGCATAAAACTGACAAGATGACGTCCGCCAGACGATTTTCTTTAAAAATATGTGCCTAAAACAGGCAAGATGACGTCCGCCAGACGATTTTCTTCAAAAATATGTGGATATATAGGCATAAAACTGACAAGATGACGTCCGCCAGACGATTTTCTTTAAAAATATGTGGATATATAGGCATAAAACTGACAAGATGACGTCCGCCAGACGATTTTCTTCAAAAATATGAGCCTAAAACAGGCAAGATGACGTCCGCCAGACGACTTTCTTCAAAAATATGTGGATATATAGGCATAAAACTGACAAGATGACGTCCGCCAGACGATTTTCTTCAAAAATATGTGCCTAAAACAGGCAAGATGACGTCCGCCAGACGACTTTCTTCAAAAATATGTGGATATATAGGCATAAAACTGACAAGATGACGTCCGCCAGACGACTTTCTTTAAAAATATGTGGATATATAGGCATAAAACTGACAAGATGACGTCCGCCAGACGATTTTCTTCAAAAATATGAGCCTAAAAGAGGCAAGATGACGTCCGCCAGACGACTTTCTTCAAAAATATGTGGATGTATAGGCATAAAACTGACAAGATGACGTCCGCCAGACGATTTTCTTCAAAAATATGTGGATATATAGGCATGAAACTGACAAGATGACGTCCGCCAGACGATTTTCTTCAAAAATATGTGGATATATAGGCATAAAACTGACAAGATGACGTCCGCCAGACGATTTTCTTCAAAAATATGTGCCTAAAACAGGCAAGATGACGTCCGCCAGACGATTTTCTTCAAAAATATGTGGATATATAGGCATAAAACTGACAAGATGACGTCCGCCAGACGCTTTTCTTCAAAAATATGTGGATATATAGGCATAAAACTGACAAGATGACGTCCGCCAGACGATTTTCTTTAAAAATATGTGCCTAAAACAGGCAAGATGACGTCCGCCAGACGATTTTCTTCAAAAATATGTGGATATATAGGCATAAAACTGACAAGATGACGTCCGCCAGACGATTTTCTTTAAAAATATGTGCCTAAAACAGGCAAGATGACGTCCGCCAGACGATTTTCTTCGAAAATATGTGCCTAAAACAGGCAAGATGACGTCCGCCAGACGATTTTCTTCGAAAAGATGTGGATATATAGGCATAAAACTGACAAGATGACGTCCGCCAGACGATTTTCTTCGAAAATATGTGCCTAAAACAGGCAAGATGACGTCCGCCAGACGATTTTCTTCAAAAATATGTGGATATATAGGCATAAAACTGACAAGATGACGTCCGCCAGACGATTTTCTTCGAAAATATGTGCCTAAAACAGGCAAGATGACGTCCGCCAGACGATTTTCTTCAAAAATATGTGGATATATAGGCATAAAACTGACAAGATGACGTCCGCCAGACGATTTTCTTCAAAAATATGTGGATATATAGGCATAAAACTGACAAGATGACGTCCGCCAGACGATTTTCTTCGAAAATATGTGCCTAAAACAGGCAAGATGACGTCCGCCAGACGATTTTCTTCAAAAATATGTGGATATATAGGCATAAAACTGACAAGATGACGTCCGCCAGACGATTTTCTTTAAAAATATGTGCCTAAAACAGGCAAGATGACGTCCGCCAGACGATTTTCTTCAAAAATATGTGGATATATAGGCATAAAACTGACAAGATGACGTCCGCCAGACGATTTTCTTTAAAAATATGTGGATATATAGGCATAAAACTGACAAGATGACGTCCGCCAGACGATTTTCTTCAAAAATATGAGCCTAAAACAGGCAAGATGACGTCCGCCAGACGACTTTCTTCAAAAATATGTGGATATATAGGCATAAAACTGACAAGATGACGTCCGCCAGACGATTTTCTTCAAAAATATGTGCCTAAAACAGGCAAGATGACGTCCGCCAGACGACTTTCTTCAAAAATATGTGGATATATAGGCATAAAACTGACAAGATGACGTCCGCCAGACGATTTTCTTCAAAAATATGAGCCTAAAACAGGCAAGATGACGTCCGCCAGACGACTTTCTTTAAAAATATGTGGATATATAGGCATAAAACTGACAAGATGACGTCCGCCAGACGATTTTCTTCAAAAATATGAGCCTAAAACAGGCAAGATGACGTCCGCCAGACGACTTTCTTCAAAAATATGTGGATATATAGGCATAAAACTGACAAGATGACGTCCGCCAGACGATTTTCTTCAAAAATATGTGGATATATAGGCATGAAACTGACAAGATGACGTCCGCCAGACGATTTTCTTCAAAAATATGTGGATATATAGGCATAAAACTGACAAGATGACGTCCGCCAGACGATTTTCTTCAAAAATATGTGCCTAAAACAGGCAAGATGACGTCCGCCAGACGATTTTCTTCAAAAATATGTGGATATATAGGCATAAAACTGACAAGATGACGTCCGCCAGACGCTTTTCTTCAAAAATATGTGGATATATAGGCATAAAACTGACAAGATGACGTCCGCCAGACGATTTTCTTCAAAAATATGTGCCTAAAACAGGCAAGATGACGTCCGCCAGACGATTTTCTTCAAAAATATGTGGATATATAGGCATAAAACTGACAAGATGACGTCCGCCAGACGATTTTCTTCGAAAATATGTGCCTAAAACAGGCAAGATGACGTCCGCCAGACGATTTTCTTCAAAAATATGTGCCTAAAACAGGCAAGATGACGTCCGCCAGACGATTTTCTTCAAAAATATGTGGATATATAGGCATAAAACTGACAAGATGACGTCCGCCAGACGATTTTCTTCGAAAATATGTGCCTAAAACAGGCAAGATGACGTCCGCCAGACGATTTTCTTCAAAAATATGTGCCTAAAACAGGCAAGATGACGTCCGCCAGACGATTTTCTTCAAAAATATGTGGATATATAGGCATAAAACTGACAAGATGACGTCCGCCAGACGCTTTTCTTCAAAAATATGTGGATATATAGGCATAAAACTGACAAGATGACGTCCGCCAGACGATTTTCTTCAAAAATATGTGCCTAAAACAGGCAAGATGACGTCCGCCAGACGATTTTCTTCAAAAATATGTGGATATATAGGCATAAAACTGACAAGATGACGTCCGCCAGACGATTTTCTTCAAAAATATGTGCCTAAAACAGGCAAGATGACGTCCGCCAGACGATTTTCTTCAAAAATATGTGGATATATAGGCATAAAACTGACAAGATGACGTCCGCCAGACGCTTTTCTTCAAAAATATGTGGATATATAGGCATAAAACTGACAAGATGACGTCCGCCAGACGATTTTCTTCAAAAATATGTGCCTAAAACAGGCAAGATGACGTCCGCCAGACGATTTTCTTCAAAAATATGTGGATATATAGGCATAAAACTGACAAGATGACGTCCGCCAGACGATTTTCTTCGAAAATATGTGCCTAAAACAGGCAAGATGACGTCCGCCAGACGATTTTCTTCAAAAATATGTGCCTAAAACAGGCAAGATGACGTCCGCCAGACGATTTTCTTCAAAAATATGTGGATATATAGGCATAAAACTGACAAGATGACGTCCGCCAGACGATTTTCTTCGAAAATATGTGCCTAAAACAGGCAAGATGACGTCCGCCAGACGATTTTCTTCAAAAATATGTGCCTAAAACAGGCAAGATGACGTCCGCCAGACGATTTTCTTCAAAAATATGTGGATATATAGGCATAAAACTGACAAGATGACGTCCGCCAGACGCTTTTCTTCAAAAATATGTGGATATATAGGCATAAAACTGACAAGATGACGTCCGCCAGACGATTTTCTTCAAAAATATGTGCCTAAAACAGGCAAGATGACGTCCGCCAGACGATTTTCTCCAAAAATATGTGCCTAAAACAGGCAAGATGACGTCCGCCAGACGATTTTCTTCAAAAATATGTGCCTAAAACAAGCAAGATGACGTCCGCCAGACGATTTTCTTCAAAAATATGTGGATATATAGGCATAAAACTGACAAGATGACGTCCGCCAGACGATTTTCTTCGAAAATATGTGCCTAAAACAGGCAAGATGACGTCCGCCAGACGATTTTCTTCAAAAATATGTGCCTAAAACAGGCAAGATGACGTCCGCCAGACGATTTTCTTCAAAAATATGTGGATATATAGGCATAAAACTGACAAGATGACGTCCGCCAGACGATTTTCTTCGAAAATATGTGCCTAAAACAGGCAAGATGACGTCCGCCAGACGATTTTCTTCAAAAATATGTGCCTAAAACAGGCAAGATGACGTCCGCCAGACGATTTTCTTCAAAAATATGTGGATATATAGGCATAAAACTGACAAGATGACGTCCGCCAGACGCTTTTCTTCAAAAATATGTGGATATATAGGCATAAAACTGACAAGATGACGTCCGCCAGACGATTTTCTTCAAAAATATGTGCCTAAAACAGGCAAGATGACGTCCGCCAGACGATTTTCTTCAAAAATATGTGGATATATAGGCATAAAACTGACAAGATGACGTCCGCCAGACGATTTTCTTCGAAAATATGTGCCTAAAACAGGCAAGATGACGTCCGCCAGACGATTTTCTTCAAAAATATGTGCCTAAAACAGGCAAGATGACGTCCGCCAGACGATTTTCTTCAAAAATATGTGGATATATAGGCATGAAACTGACAAGATGACGTCCGCCAGACGATTTTCTTCAAAAATTTGTGGATATATAGGCCTAAAACAGGCAAGATGACGTCCGCCAGACGATTTTCTTCAAAAATATGTGCCTAAAACAGGCAAGATGACGTCCGCCAGACGATTTTCTTCAAAAATATGTGGATATATAGGCATAAAACTGACAAGATGACGTCCGCCAGACGCTTTTCTTCAAAAATATGTGGATATATAGGCATAAAACTGACAAGATGACGTCCGCCAGACGATTTTCTTCAAAAATATGTGCCTAAAACAGGCAAGATGACGTCCGCCAGACGATTTTCTTCAAAAATATGTGGATATATAGGCATAAAACTGACAAGATGACGTCCGCCAGACGATTTTCTTCAAATATATGTGGATATATAGGCATAAAACTGACAAGATGACGTCCGCCAGACGATTTTCTTCGAAAATATGTGCCTAAAACAGGCAAGATGACGTCCGCCAGACGATTTTCTTCAAAAATATGTGGATATATAGGCATAAAACTGACAAGATGACGTCCGCCAGACGATTTTCTTCAAAAATATCTGGATATATAGGCATAAAACTGACAAGATGACGTCCGCCAGACGATTTTCTTCAAAAATATGTGGATATATAGGCATAAAACTGACAAGATGACGTCCGCCAGACGATTTTCTTTAAAAATATGTGCCTAAAACAGGCAAGATGACGTCCGCCAGACGATTTTCTTCAAAAATATGTGGATATATAGGCATAAAACTGACAAGATGACGTCCGCCAGACGATTTTCTTTAAAAATATGTGGATATACAGGCATAAAACTGACAAGATGACGTCCGCCAGACGATTTTCTTCAAAAATATGAGCCTAAAACAGGCAAGATGACGTCCGCCAGACGACTTTCTTCAAAAATATGTGGATATATAGGCATAAAACTGACAAGATGACGTCCGCCAGACGATTTTCTTCAAAAATATGTGCCTAAAACAGGAAAGATGACGTCCGCCAGACGATTTTCTTCAAAAATATGTGGATATATAGGCATGAAACTGACAAGATGACGTCCGCCAGACGATTTTCTTAAAAAATATGTGGATATATAGGCATAAAACTGACAAGATGACGTCCGCCAGACGATTTTCTTCAAAAATATGTGCTTAAAACAGGCAAGATGACGTCCGCCAGACGATTTTCTTCAAAAATATGTGGATATATAGGCATAAAACTGACAAGATGACGTCCGCCAGACGATTTTCTTCGAAAATATGTGCCTAAAACAGGCAAGATGACGTCCGCCAGACGATTTTCTTCAAAAATATGTGGATATATAGGCATAAAACTGACAAGATGACGTCCGCCAGACGATTTTCTTCGAAAATATGTGCCTAAAACAGGCAAGATGACGTCCGCCAGACGATTTTCTTCAAAAATATGTGGATATATAGGCATAAAACTGACAAGATGACGTCCGCCAGACGATTTTCTTCAAAAATATGTGGATATATAGGCATAAAACTGACAAGATGACGTCCGCCAGACGCTTTTCTTCAAAAATATGTGGATATATAGGCATAAAACTGACAAGATGACGTCCGCCAGACGATTTTCTTCAAAAATATGTGCCTAAAACAGGCAAGATGACGTCCGCCAGACGATTTTCTTCAAAAATATGTGGATATATAGGCATAAAACTGACAAGATGACGTCCGCCAGACGATTTTCTTCGAAAATATGTGCCTAAAACAGGCAAGATGACGTCCGCCAGACGATTTTCTTCAAAAATATGTGCCTAAAACAAGCAAGATGACGTCCGCCAGACGATTTTCTTCAAAAATATGTGGATATATAGGCATGAAACTGACAAGATGACGTCCGCCAGACGATTTTCTTCAAAAATTTGTGGATATATAGGCCTAAAACAGGCAAGATGACGTCCGCCAGACGATTTTCTTCAAAAATATGTGCCTAAAACAGGCAAGATGACGTCCGCCAGACGATTTTCTTCAAAAATATGTGGATATATAGGCATAAAACTGACAAGATGACGTCCGTCAGACGCTTTTCTTCAAAAATATGTGGATATATAGGCATAAAACTGACAAGATGACGTCCGCCAGACGATTTTCTTCAAAAATATGTGCCTAAAACAGGCAAGATGACGTCCGCCAGACGATTTTCTTCAAAAATATGTGGATATATAGGCATAAAACTGACAAGATGACGTCCGCCAGACGATTTTCTTCAAAAATATGTGGATATATAGGCATAAAACTGACAAGATGACGTCCGCCAGACGATTTTCTTCGAAAATATGTGCCTAAAACAGGCAAGATGACGTCCGCCAGACGATTTTCTTCAAAAATATGTGGATATATAGGCATAAAACTGACAAGATGACGTCCGCCAGACGATTTTCTTCAAAAATATCTGGATATATAGGCATAAAACTGACAAGATGACGTCCGCCAGACGATTTTCTTCAAAAATATGTGGATATATAGGCATAAAACTGACAAGATGACGTCCGCCAGACGATTTTCTTCGAAAATATGTGCCTAAAACAGGCAAGATGACGTCCGCCAGACGATTTTCTTCGAAAATATGTGCCTAAAACAGGCAAGATGACGTCCGCCAGACGATTTTCTTCAAAAATATGTGGATATATAGGCATAAAACTGACAAGATGACGTCCGCCAGACGATTTTCTTCGAAAATATGTGCCTAAAACAGGCAAGATGACGTCCGCCAGACGATTTTCTTCAAAAATATGTGCCTAAAACAGGCAAGATGACGTCCGCCAGACGATTTTCTTCAAAAATATGTGGATATATAGGCATAAAACTGACAAGATGACGTCCGCCAGACGATTTTCTTCGAAAATATGTGCCTAAAACAGGCAAGATGACGTCCGCCAGACGATTTTCTTCAAAAATATGTGCCTAAAACAGGCGAGATGACGTCCGCCAGACGATTTTCTTCAAAAATATGTGGATATATAGGCATAAAACTGACAAGATGACGTCCGCCAGACGCTTTTCTTCAAAAATATGTGGATATATAGGCATAAAACTGACAAGATGACGTCCGCCAGACGATTTTCTTCAAAAATATGTGCCTAAAACAGGCAAGATGACGTCCGCCAGACGATTTTCTTCAAAAATATGTGGATATATAGGCATAAAACTGACAAGATGACGTCCGCCAGACGATTTTCTTCGAAAATATGTGCCTAAAACAGGCAAGATGACGTCCGCCAGACGATTTTCTTCAAAAATATGTGCCTAAAACAGGCAAGATGACGTCCGCCAGACGATTTTCTTCAAAAATATGTGGATATATAGGCATGAAACTGACAAGATGACGTCCGCCAGACGATTTTCTTCAAAAATTTGTGGATATATAGGCCTAAAACAGGCAAGATGACGTCCGCCAGACGATTTTCTTCAAAAATATGTGCCTAAAACAGGCAAGATGACGTCCGCCAGACGATTTTCTTCAAAAATATGTGGATATATAGGCATAAAACTGACAAGATGACGTCCGCCAGACGCTTTTCTTCAAAAATATGTGCCTAAAACAGGCAAGATGACGTCCGCCAGACGATTTTCTTCAAAAATATGTGGATATATAGGCATAAAACTGACAAGATGACGTCCGCCAGACGATTTTCTTCGAAAATATGTGCCTAAAACAGGCAAGATGACGTCCGCCAGACGATTTTCTTCAAAAATATGTGCCTAAAACAGGCAAGATGACGTCCGCCAGACGATTTTCTTCAAAAATATGTGGATATATAGGCATGAAACTGACAAGATGACGTCCGCCAGACGATTTTCTTCAAAAATTTGTGGATATATAGGCCTAAAACAGGCAAGATGACGTCCGCCAGACGATTTTCTTCAAAAATATGTGCCTAAAACAGGCAAGATGACGTCCGCCAGACGATTTTCTTCAAAAATATGTGGATATATAGGCATAAAACTGACAAGATGACGTCCGCCAGACGCTTTTCTTCAAAAATATGTGGATATATAGGCATAAAACTGACAAGATGACGTCCGCCAGACGATTTTCTTCAAAAATATGTGGATATATAGGCATAAAACTGACAAGATGACGTCCGCCAGACGATTTTCTTCGAAAATATGTGCCTAAAACAGGCAAGATGACGTCCGCCAGACGATTTTCTTCGAAAATATGTGCCTAAAACAGGCAAGATGACGTCCGCCAGACGATTTTCTTCAAAAATATGTGGATATATAGGCATAAAACTGACAAGATGACGTCCGCCAGACGATTTTCTTCAAAAATATGAGCCTAAAACAGGCAAGATGACGTCCGCCAGACGACTTTCTTCAAAAATATGTGGATATATAGGCATAAAACTGACAAGATGACGTCCGCCAGACGATTTTCTTCAAAAATATGTGCCTAAAACAGGAAAGATGACGTCCGCCAGACGATTTTCTTCAAAAATATGTGGATATATAGGCATGAAACTGACAAGATGACGTCCGCCAGACGATTTTCTTAAAAAATATGTGGATATATAGGCATAAAACTGACAAGATGACGTCCGCCAGACGATTTTCTTCAAAAATATGTGCTTAAAACAGGCAAGATGACGTCCGCCAGACGATTTTCTTCAAAAATATGTGGATATATAGGCATAAAACTGACAAGATGACGTCCGCCAGACGATTTTCTTCAAAAATATGTGCCTAAAACAGGCAAGATGACGTCCGCCAGACGATTTTCTTCAAAAATATGTGGATATATAGGCATAAAACTGACAAGATGACGTCCGCCAGACGATTTTCTTCGAAAATATGTGCCTAAAACAGGCAAGATGACGTCCGCCAGACGATTTTCTTCAAAAATATGTGGATATATAGGCATAAAACTGACAAGATGACGTCCGCCAGACGATTTTCTTCAAAAATATGTGGATATATAGGCATAAAACTGACAAGATGACGTCCGCCAGACGCTTTTCTTCAAAAATATGTGGATATATAGGCATAAAACTGACAAGATGACGTCCGCCAGACGATTTTCTTCAAAAATATGTGCCTAAAACAGGCAAGATGACGTCCGCCAGACGATTTTCTTCAAAAATATGTGGATATATAGGCATAAAACTGACAAGATGACGTCCGCCAGACGATTTTCTTCGAAAATATGTGCCTAAAACAGGCAAGATGACGTCCGCCAGACGATTTTCTTCAAAAATATGTGCCTAAAACAAGCAAGATGACGTCCGCCAGACGATTTTCTTCAAAAATATGTGGATATATAGGCATGAAACTGACAAGATGACGTCCGCCAGACGATTTTCTTCAAAAATTTGTGGATATATAGGCCTAAAACAGGCAAGATGACGTCCGCCAGACGATTTTCTTCAAAAATATGTGCCTAAAACAGGCAAGATGACGTCCGCCAGACGATTTTCTTCAAAAATATGTGGATATATAGGCATAAAACTGACAAGATGACGTCCGTCAGACGCTTTTCTTCAAAAATATGTGGATATATAGGCATAAAACTGACAAGATGACGTCCGCCAGACGATTTTCTTCAAAAATATGTGCCTAAAACAGGCAAGATGACGTCCGCCAGACGATTTTCTTCAAAAATATGTGGATATATAGGCATAAAACTGACAAGATGACGTCCGCCAGACGATTTTCTTCAAAAATATGTGGATATATAGGCATAAAACTGACAAGATGACGTCCGCCAGACGATTTTCTTCGAAAATATGTGCCTAAAACAGGCAAGATGACGTCCGCCAGACGATTTTCTTCAAAAATATGTGGATATATAGGCATAAAACTGACAAGATGACGTCCGCCAGACGATTTTCTTCAAAAATATCTGGATATATAGGCATAAAACTGACAAGATGACGTCCGCCAGACGATTTTCTTCAAAAATATGTGGATATATAGGCATAAAACTGACAAGATGACGTCCGCCAGACGATTTTCTTCGAAAATATGTGCCTAAAACAGGCAAGATGACGTCCGCCAGACGATTTTCTTCGAAAATATGTGCCTAAAACAGGCAAGATGACGTCCGCCAGACGATTTTCTTCAAAAATATGTGGATATATAGGCATAAAACTGACAAGATGACGTCCGCCAGACGATTTTCTTCGAAAATATGTGCCTAAAACAGGCAAGATGACGTCCGCCAGACGATTTTCTTCAAAAATATGTGCCTAAAACAGGCAAGATGACGTCCGCCAGACGATTTTCTTCAAAAATATGTGGATATATAGGCATAAAACTGACAAGATGACGTCCGCCAGACGATTTTCTTCGAAAATATGTGCCTAAAACAGGCAAGATGACGTCCGCCAGACGATTTTCTTCAAAAATATGTGCCTAAAACAGGCGAGATGACGTCCGCCAGACGATTTTCTTCAAAAATATGTGGATATATAGGCATAAAACTGACAAGATGACGTCCGCCAGACGCTTTTCTTCAAAAATATGTGGATATATAGGCATAAAACTGACAAGATGACGTCCGCCAGACGATTTTCTTCAAAAATATGTGCCTAAAACAGGCAAGATGACGTCCGCCAGACGATTTTCTTCAAAAATATGTGGATATATAGGCATAAAACTGACAAGATGACGTCCGCCAGACGATTTTCTTCGAAAATATGTGCCTAAAACAGGCAAGATGACGTCCGCCAGACGATTTTCTTCAAAAATATGTGCCTAAAACAGGCAAGATGACGTCCGCCAGACGATTTTCTTCAAAAATATGTGGATATATAGGCATGAAACTGACAAGATGACGTCCGCCAGACGATTTTCTTCAAAAATTTGTGGATATATAGGCCTAAAACAGGCAAGATGACGTCCGCCAGACGATTTTCTTCAAAAATATGTGCCTAAAACAGGCAAGATGACGTCCGCCAGACGATTTTCTTCAAAAATATGTGGATATATAGGCATAAAACTGACAAGATGACGTCCGCCAGACGCTTTTCTTCAAAAATATGTGCCTAAAACAGGCAAGATGACGTCCGCCAGACGATTTTCTTCAAAAATATGTGGATATATAGGCATAAAACTGACAAGATGACGTCCGCCAGACGATTTTCTTCGAAAATATGTGCCTAAAACAGGCAAGATGACGTCCGCCAGACGATTTTCTTCAAAAATATGTGCCTAAAACAGGCAAGATGACGTCCGCCAGACGATTTTCTTCAAAAATATGTGGATATATAGGCATGAAACTGACAAGATGACGTCCGCCAGACGATTTTCTTCAAAAATTTGTGGATATATAGGCCTAAAACAGGCAAGATGACGTCCGCCAGACGATTTTCTTCAAAAATATGTGCCTAAAACAGGCAAGATGACGTCCGCCAGACGATTTTCTTCAAAAATATGTGGATATATAGGCATAAAACTGACAAGATGACGTCCGCCAGACGCTTTTCTTCAAAAATATGTGGATATATAGGCATAAAACTGACAAGATGACGTCCGCCAGACGATTTTCTTCAAAAATATGTGGATATATAGGCATAAAACTGACAAGATGACGTCCGCCAGACGATTTTCTTCGAAAATATGTGCCTAAAACAGGCAAGATGACGTCCGCCAGACGATTTTCTTCGAAAATATGTGCCTAAAACAGGCAAGATGACGTCCGCCAGACGATTTTCTTCAAAAATATGTGGATATATAGGCATAAAACTGACAAGATGACGTCCGCCAGACGATTTTCTTCGAAAATATGTGCCTAAAACAGGCAAGATGACGTCCGCCAGACGATTTTCTTCAAAAATATGTGGATATATAGGCATAAAACTGACAAGATGACGTCCGCCAGACGATTTTCTTCAAAAATATGTGGATATATAGGCATAAAACTGACAAGATGACGTCCGCCAGACGATTTTCTTCAAAAATATGTGCCTAAAACAGGCAAGATGACGTCCGCCAGACGATTTTCTTCAAAAATATGTGGATATATAGGCATGAAACTGACAAGATGACGTCCGCCAGACGATTTTCTTCAAAAATTTGTGGATATATAGGCCTAAAACAGGCAAGATGACGTCCGCCAGACGATTTTCTTCAAAAATATGTGCCTAAAACAGGCAAGATGACGTCCGCCAGACGATTTTCTTCAAAAATATGTGGATATATAGGCATAAAACTGACAAGATGACGTCCGTCAGACGCTTTTCTTCAAAAATATGTTGATATATAGGCATAAAACTGACAAGATGACGTCCGCCAGACGATTTTCTTCAAAAATATGTGCCTAAAACAGGCAAGATGACGTCCGCCAGACGATTTTCTTCAAAAATATGTGGATATATAGGCATAAAACTGACAAGATGACGTCCGCCAGACGATTTTCTTCAAAAATATGTGGATATATAGGCATAAAACTGACAAGATGACGTCCGCCAGACGATTTTCTTCGAAAATATGTGCCTAAAACAGGCAAGATGACGTCCGCCAGACGATTTTCTTCAAAAATATGTGGATATATAGGCATAAAACTGACAAGATGACGTCCGCCAGACGATTTTCTTCAAAAATATCTGGATATATAGGCATAAAACTGACAAGATGACGTCCGCCAGACGATTTTCTTCAAAAATATGTGGATATATAGGCATAAAACTGACAAGATGACGTCCGCCAGACGATTTTCTTCGAAAATATGTGCCTAAAACAGGCAAGATGACGTCCGCCAGACGATTTTCTTCGAAAATATGTGCCTAAAACAGGCAAGATGACGTCCGCCAGACGATTTTCTTCAAAAATATGTGGATATATAGGCATAAAACTGACAAGATGACGTCCGCCAGACGATTTTCTTCGAAAATATGTGCCTAAAACAGGCAAGATGACGTCCGCCAGACGATTTTCTTCAAAAATATGTGGATATATAGGCATAAAACTGACAAGATGACGTCCGCCAGACGATTTTCTTCAAAAATATGTGGATATATAGGCATAAAACTGACAAGATGACGTCCGCCAGACGATTTTCTTTGAAAATATGTGCCTAAGACAGGCAAGATGACGTCCGCCAGACGATTTTCTTCAAAAATATGTGGATATATAGGCATAAAACTGACAAGATGACGTCCGCCAGACGATTTTCTTTAAAAATATGTGCCTAAAACAGGCAAGATGACGTCCGCCAGACGATTTTCTTCAAAAATATGTGGATATATAGGCATAAAACTGACAAGATGACGTCCGCCAGACAATTTTCTTCAAAAATATGTGGATATATAGGCATAAAACTGACAAGATGACGTCCACCAGACGATTTTCTTCAAAAATATGTGGATATATAGGCATAAAACTGACAAGATGACGTCCGCCCGACGATTTTCTTTAAAAATATGTGCCTAAAACAGGCAAGATGACGTCCGCCAGACGATTTTCTTCAAAAATATGTGGATATATATGCATAAAACTGACAAGATGACGTCCGCCAGACGATTTTCTTCGAAAATATGTGCCTAAAACAGGCAAGATGACGTCCGCCAGACGATTTTCTTCAAAAATATGTGGATATATAGGCATAAAACTGACAAGATGACGTCCGCCAGACGATTTTCTTCAAAAATATGTGGATATATAGGCATAAAACTGACAAGATGACGTCCGCCAGACGATTTTCTTCGAAAATATGTGCCTAAAACAGGCATGATGACGTCCGCCAGACGATTTTCTTCAAAAATATGTGGATATATAGGCATAAAACTGACAAGATGACGTCCGCCAGACGATTTTCTTTAAAAATATGTGCCTAAAACAGGCAAGATGACGTCCGCCAGACGATTTTCTTCAAAAATATGTGGATATATAGGCATAAAACTGACAAGATGACGTCCGCCAGACGATTTTCTTTAAAAATATGTGCCTAAAACAGGCAAGATGACGTCCGCCAGACGATTTTCTTCAAAAATATGTGGATATATAGGCATAAAACTGACAAGATGACGTCCGCCAGACAATTTTCTTCAAAAATATGTGGATATATAGGCATAAAACTGACAAGATGACGTCCACCAGACGATTTTCTTCAAAAATATGTGGATATATAGGCATAAAACTGACAAGATGACGTCCGCCAGACGATTTTCTTTAAAAATATGTGCCTAAAACAGGCAAGATGACGTCCGCCAGACGATTTTCTTCAAAAATATGTGGATATATAGGCATAAAACTGACAAGATGACGTCCGCCAGACGATTTTCTTCGAAAATATGTGCCTAAAACAGGCAAGATGACGTCCGCCAGACGATTTTCTTCAAAAATATGTGGATATATAGGCATAAAACTGACAAGATGACGTCCGCCAGACGATTTTCTTCAAAAATATGTGGATATATAGGCATAAAACTGACAAGATGACGTCCGCCAGACGATTTTCTTCGAAAATATGTGCCTAAAACAGGCATGATGACGTCCGCCAGACGATTTTCTTCAAAAATATGTGGATATATAGGCATAAAACTGACAAGATGACGTCCGCCAGACGATTTTCTTTAAAAATATGTGCCTAAAACAGGCAAGATGACGTCCGCCAGACGATTTTCTTCAAAAATATGTGGATATATAGGCATAAAACTGACAAGATGACGTCCGCCAGACGATTTTCTTCGAAAATATGTGCCTAAAACAGGCAAGATGACGTCCGCCAGACGATTTTCTTCAAAAATATGTGGATATATAGGCATAAAACTGACAAGATGACGTCCGCCAGACGATTTTCTTCGAAAATATGTGCCTAAAACAGGCAAGATGACGTCCGCCAGACGATTTTCTTCAAAAATATGTGGATATATAGGCATAAAACTGACAAGATGACGTCCGCCAGACAATTTTCTTCAAAAATATGTGGATATATAGGCATAAAACTGACAAGATGACGTCCACCAGACGATTTTCTTCAAAAATATGTGGATATATAGGCATAAAACTGACAAGATGACGTCCGCCAGACGATTTTCTTTAAAAATATGTGCCTAAAACAGGCAAGATGACGTCCGCCAGACGATTTTCTTCAAAAATATGTGGATATATAGGCATAAAACTGACAAGATGACGTCCGCCAGACGATTTTCTTCGAAAATATGTGCCTAAAACAGGCAAGATGACGTCCGCCAGACGATTTTCTTCAAAAATATGTGGATATATAGGCATAAAACTGACAAGATGACGTCCGCCAGACGATTTTCTTCAAAAATATGTGGATATATAGGCATAAAACTGACAAGATGACGTCCGCCAGACGATTTTCTTCGAAAATATGTGCCTAAAACAGGCATGATGACGTCCGCCAGACGATTTTCTTCAAAAATATGTGGATATATAGGCATAAAACTGACAAGATGACGTCCGCCAGACGATTTTCTTTAAAAATATGTGCCTAAAACAGGCAAGATGACGTCCGCCAGACGATTTTCTTCAAAAATATGTGGATATATAGGCATAAAACTGACAAGATGACGTCCGCCAGACGATTTTCTTCGAAAATATGTGCCTAAAACAGGCAAGATGACGTCCGCCAGACGATTTTCTTCAAAAATATGTGGATATATAGGCATAAAACTGACAAGATGACGTCCGCCAGACGATTTTCTTCGAAAATATGTGCCTAAAACAGGCAAGATGACGTCCGCCAGACGATTTTCTTCAAAAATATGTGGATATATAGGCATAAAACTGACAAGATGACGTCCGCCAGACGATTTTCTTCAAAAATATGTGGATATATAGGCATAAAACTGACAAGATGACGTCCGCCAGACGATTTTCTTTAAAAATATGTGCCTAAAACAGGCAAGATGACGTCCGCCAGACGATTTTCTTCAAAAATATGTGGATATATAGGCATAAAACTGACAAGATGACGTCCGCCAGACGATTTTCTTTAAAAATATGTGCCTAAAACAGGCAAGATGACGTCCGCCAGACGATTTTCTTCAAAAATATGTGGATATATAGGCATAAAACTGACAAGATGACGTCCGCCAGACAATTTTCTTCAAAAATATGTGGATATATAGGCATAAAACTGACAAGATGACGTCCACCAGACGATTTTCTTCAAAAATATGTGGATATATAGGCATAAAACTGACAAGATGACGTCCGCCAGACGATTTTCTTTAAAAATATGTGCCTAAAACAGGCAAGATGACGTCCGCCAGACGATTTTCTTCAAAAATATGTGGATATATAGGCATAAAACTGACAAGATGACGTCCGCCAGACGATTTTCTTCGAAAATATGTGCCTAAAACAGGCAAGATGACGTCCGCCAGACGATTTTCTTCAAAAATATGTGGATATATAGGCATAAAACTGACAAGATGACGTCCGCCAGACGATTTTCTTCGAAAATATGTGCCTAAAACAGGCAAGATGACGTCCGCCAGACGATTTTCTTCAAAAATATGTGGATATATAGGCATAAAACTGACAAGATGACGTCCGCCAGACGATTTTCTTCAAAAATATGTGGATATATAGGCATAAAACTGACAAGATGACGTCCGCCAGACGATTTTCTTTAAAAATATGTGCCTAAAACAGGCAAGATGACGTCCGCCAGACGATTTTCTTCAAAAATATGTGGATATATAGGCATAAAACTGACAAGATGACGTCCGCCAGACGATTTTCTTTAAAAATATGTGCCTAAAACAGGCAAGATGACGTCCGCCAGACGATTTTCTTCAAAAATATGTGGATATATAGGCATAAAACTGACAAGATGACGTCCGCCAGACAATTTTCTTCAAAAATATGTGGATATATAGGCATAAAACTGACAAGATGACGTCCACCAGACGATTTTCTTCAAAAATATGTGGATATATAGGCATAAAACTGACAAGATGACGTCCGCCAGACGATTTTCTTTAAAAATATGTGCCTAAAACAGGCAAGATGACGTCCGCCAGACGATTTTCTTCAAAAATATGTGGATATATAGGCATAAAACTGACAAGATGACGTCCGCCAGACGATTTTCTTCGAAAATATGTGCCTAAAACAGGCAAGATGACGTCCGCCAGACGATTTTCTTGGAAAATATGTGCCTAAAACAGGCAAGATGACGTCCGCCAGACGATTTTCTTCAAAAATATGTGGATATATAGGCATAAAACTGACAAGATGACGTCCGCCAGACGATTTTCTTCGAAAATATGTGCCTAAAACAGGCAAGATGACGTCCGCCAGACGATTTTCTTCAAAAATATGTGGATATATAGGCATAAAACTGACAAGATGACGTCCGCCAGACGATTTTCTTCAAAAATATGTGGATATATAGGCATAAAACTGACAAGATGACGTCCGCCAGACGATTTTCTTCGAAAATATGTGCCTAAAACAGGCATGATGACGTCCGCCAGACGATTTTCTTCAAAAATATGTGGATATATAGGCATAAAACTGACAAGATGACGTCCGCCAGACGATTTTCTTTAAAAATATGTGCCTAAAACAGGCAAGATGACGTCCGCCAGACGATTTTCTTCAAAAATATGTGGATATATAGGCATAAAACTGACAAGATGACGTCCGCCAGACGATTTTCTTCGAAAATATGTGCCTAAAACAGGCAAGATGACGTCCGCCAGACGATTTTCTTCAAAAATATGTGCCTAAAACAGGCAAGATGACGTCCGCCAGACGATTTTCTTCAAAAATATGTGGATATATAGGCATAAAACTGACAAGATGACGTCCGCCAGACGATTTTCTTCGAAAATATGTGCCTAAAACAGGCAAGATGACGTCCGCCAGACGATTTTCTTCAAAAATATGTGGATATATAGGCATAAAACTGACAAGATGACGTCCGCCAGACGATTTTCTTCAAAAATATGTGGATATATAGGCATAAAACTGACAAGATGACGTCCGCCAGACGATTTTCTTCGAAAATATGTGCCTAAAACAGGCAAGATGACGTCCGCCAGACGATTTTCTTCAAAAATATGTGGATATATAGGCATAAAACTGACAAGATGACGTCCGCCAGACGATTTTCTTTAAAAATATGTGCCTAAAAATGGCAAGATGACGTCCGCCAGACGATTTTCTTCAAAAATATGTGGATATATAGGCATAAAACTGACAAGATGACGTCCGCCAGACGATTTTCTTCGAAAATATGTGCCTAAAACAGGCAAGATGACGTCCGCCAGACGATTTTCTTCGAAAATATGTGCCTAAAACAGGCAAGATGACGTCCGCCAGACGATTTTCTTCAAAAATATGTGGATATATAGGCATAAAACTGACAAGATGACGTCCGCCAGACGATTTTCTTCGAAAATATGTGCCTAAAACAGGCAAGATGACGTCCGCCAGACGATTTTCTTCAAAAATATGTGCCTAAAACAGGCAAGATGACGTCCGCCAGACGATTTTCTTCAAAAATATGTGGATATATAGGCATAAAACTGACAAGATGACGTCCGCCAGACGATTTTCTTCGAAAATATGTGCCTAAAACAGGCAAGATGACGTCCGCCAGACGATTTTCTTCAAAAATATGTGCCTAAAACAGGCAAGATGACGTCCGCCAGACGATTTTCTTCAAAAATATGTGGATATATAGGCATAAAACTGACAAGATGACGTCCGCCAGACGCTTTTCTTCAAAAATATGTGGATATATAGGCATAAAACTGACAAGATGACGTCCGCCAGACGATTTTCTTCAAAAATATGTGCCTAAAACAGGCAAGATGACGTCCGCCAGACGATTTTCTTCAAAAATATGTGGATATATAGGCATAAAACTGACAAGATGACGTCCGCCAGACGATTTTCTTCGAAAATATGTGCCTAAAACAGGCAAGATGACGTCCGCCAGACGATTTTCTTCAAAAATATGTGCCTAAAACAGGCAAGATGACGTCCGCCAGACGATTTTCTTCAAAAATATGTGGATATATAGGCATGAAACTGACAAGATGACGTCCGCCAGACGAATTTCTTCAAAAATTTGTGGATATATAGGCCTAAAACAGGCAAGATGACGTCCGCCAGACGATTTTTTTCAAAAATATGTGCCTAAAACAGGCAAGATGACGTCCGCCAGACGATTTTCTTCAAAAATATGTGGATATATAGGCATAAAACTGACAAGATGACGTCCGCCAGACGCTTTTCTTCAAAAATATGTGGATATATAGGCATAAAACTGACAAGATGACGTCCGCCAGACGATTTTCTTCAAAAATATGTGCCTAAAACAGGCAAGATGACGTCCGCCAGACGATTTTCTTCAAAAATATGTGGATATATAGGCATAAAACTGACAAGATGACGTCCGCCAGACGATTTTCTTCAAATATATGTGGATATATAGGCATAAAACTGACAAGATGACGTCCGCCAGACGATTTTCTTCGAAAATATGTGCCTAAAACAGGCAAGATGACGTCCGCCAGACGATTTTCTTCAAAAATATGTGGATATATAGGCATAAAACTGACAAGATGACGTCCGCCAGACGATTTTCTTCAAAAATATCTGGATATATAGGCATAAAACTGACAAGATGACGTCCGCCAGACGATTTTCTTCAAAAATATGTGGATATATAGGCATAAAACTGACAAGATGACGTCCGCCAGACGATTTTCTTTAAAAATATGTGCCTAAAACAGGCAAGATGACGTCCGCCAGACGATTTTCTTCAAAAATATGTGGATATATAGGCATAAAACTGACAAGATGACGTCCGCCAGACGATTTTCTTTAAAAATATGTGGATATACAGGCATAAAACTGACAAGATGACGTCCGCCAGACGATTTTCTTCAAAAATATGAGCCTAAAACAGGCAAGATGACGTCCGCCAGACGACTTTCTTCAAAAATATGTGGATATATAGGCATAAAACTGACAAGATGACGTCCGCCAGACGATTTTCTTCAAAAATATGTGCCTAAAACAGGAAAGATGACGTCCGCCAGACGATTTTCTTCAAAAATATGTGGATATATAGGCATGAAACTGACAAGATGACGTCCGCCAGACGATTTTCTTCAAAAATATGTGGATATATAGGCATAAAACTGACAAGATGACGTCCGCCAGACGATTTTCTTCGAAAATATGTGCCTAAAACAGGCAAGATGACGTCCGCCAGACGATTTTCTTCAAAAATATGTGCCTAAAACAGGCAAGATGACGTCCGCCAGACGATTTTCTTCAAAAATATGTGGATATATAGGCATGAAACTGACAAGATGACGTCCGCCAGACGATTTTCTTCAAAAATTTGTGGATATATAGGCCTAAAACAGGCAAGATGACGTCCGCCAGACGATTTTCTTCAAAAATATGTGCCTAAAACAGGCAAGATGACGTCCGCCAGACGATTTTCTTCAAAAATATGTGGATATATAGGCATAAAACTGACAAGATGACGTCCGCCAGACGCTTTTCTTCAAAAATATGTGGATATATAGGCATAAAACTGACAAGATGACGTCCGCCAGACGATTTTCTTCAAAAATATGTGCCTAAAACAGGCAAGATGACGTCCGCCAGACGATTTTCTTCAAAAATATGTGGATATATAGGCATAAAACTGACAAGATGACGTCCGCCAGACGATTTTCTTCGAAAATATGTGCCTAAAACAGGCAAGATGACGTCCGCCAGACGATTTTCTTCAAAAATATGTGCCTAAAACAAGCAAGATGACGTCCGCCAGACGATTTTCTTCAAAAATATGTGGATATATAGGCATGAAACTGACAAGATGACGTCCGCCAGACGATTTTCTTCAAAAATTTGTGGATATATAGGCCTAAAACAGGCAAGATGACGTCCGCCAGACGATTTTCTTCAAAAATATGTGCCTAAAACAGGCAAGATGACGTCCGCCAGACGATTTTCTTCAAAAATATGTGGATATATAGGCATAAAACTGACAAGATGACGTCCGTCAGACGCTTTTCTTCAAAAATATGTGGATATATAGGCATAAAACTGACAAGATGACGTCCGCCAGACGATTTTCTTCAAAAATATGTGCCTAAAACAGGCAAGATGACGTCCGCCAGACGATTTTCTTCAAAAATATGTGGATATATAGGCATAAAACTGACAAGATGACGTCCGCCAGACGATTTTCTTCAAAAATATGTGGATATATAGGCATAAAACTGACAAGATGACGTCCGCCAGACGATTTTCTTCGAAAATATGTGCCTAAAACAGGCAAGATGACGTCCGCCAGACGATTTTCTTCAAAAATATGTGGATATATAGGCATAAAACTGACAAGATGACGTCCGCCAGACGATTTTCTTCAAAAATATCTGGATATATAGGCATAAAACTGACAAGATGACGTCCGCCAGACGATTTTCTTCAAAAATATGTGGATATATAGGCATAAAACTGACAAGATGACGTCCGCCAGACGATTTTCTTCGAAAATATGTGCCTAAAACAGGCAAGATGACGTCCGCCAGACGATTTTCTTCGAAAATATGTGCCTAAAACAGGCAAGATGACGTCCGCCAGACGATTTTCTTCAAAAATATGTGGATATATAGGCATAAAACTGACAAGATGACGTCCGCCAGACGATTTTCTTCGAAAATATGTGCCTAACAGGCAAGATGACGTCCGCCAGACGATTTTCTTCAAAAATATGTGGATATATAGGCATAAAACTGACAAGATGACGTCCGCCAGACGATTTTCTTCAAAAATATGTGGATATATAGGCATAAAACTGACAAGATGACGTCCGCCAGACGATTTTCTTCAAAAATATGTGCCTAAAACAGGCAAGATGACGTCCGCCAGACGATTTTCTTCAAAAATATGTGGATATATAGGCATGAAACTGACAAGATGACGTCCGCCAGACGATTTTCTTCAAAAATTTGTGGATATATAGGCCTAAAACAGGCAAGATGACGTCCGCCAGACGATTTTCTTCAAAAATATGTGCCTAAAACAGGCAAGATGACGTCCGCCAGACGATTTTCTTCAAAAATATGTGGATATATAGGCATAAAACTGACAAGATGACGTCCGTCAGACGCTTTTCTTCAAAAATATGTGGATATATAGGCATAAAACTGACAAGATGACGTCCGCCAGACGATTTTCTTCAAAAATATGTGCCTAAAACAGGCAAGATGACGTCCGCCAGACGATTTTCTTCAAAAATATGTGGATATATAGGCATAAAACTGACAAGATGACGTCCGCCAGACGATTTTCTTCAAAAATATGTGGATATATAGGCATAAAACTGACAAGATGACGTCCGCCAGACGATTTTCTTCGAAAATATGTGCCTAAAACAGGCAAGATGACGTCCGCCAGACGATTTTCTTCAAAAATATGTGGATATATAGGCATAAAACTGACAAGATGACGTCCGCCAGACGATTTTCTTCAAAAATATCTGGATATATAGGCATAAAACTGACAAGATGACGTCCGCCAGACGATTTTCTTCAAAAATATGTGGATATATAGGCATAAAACTGACAAGATGACGTCCGCCAGACGATTTTCTTCGAAAATATGTGCCTAAAACAGGCAAGATGACGTCCGCCAGACGATTTTCTTCGAAAATATGTGCCTAAAACAGGCAAGATGACGTCCGCCAGACGATTTTCTTCAAAAATATGTGGATATATAGGCATAAAACTGACAAGATGACGTCCGCCAGACGATTTTCTTCGAAAATATGTGCCTAAAACAGGCAAGATGACGTCCGCCAGACGATTTTCTTCAAAAATATGTGGATATATAGGCATAAAACTGACAAGATGACGTCCGCCAGACGATTTTCTTCAAAAATATGTGGATATATAGGCATAAAACTGACAAGATGACGTCCGCCAGACGATTTTCTTCGAAAATATGTGCCTAAGACAGGCAAGATGACGTCCGCCAGACGATTTTCTTCAAAAATATGTGGATATATAGGCATAAAACTGACAAGATGACGTCCGCCAGACGATTTTCTTTAAAAATATGTGCCTAAAACAGGCAAGATGACGTCCGCCAGACGATTTTCTTCAAAAATATGTGGATATATAGGCATAAAACTGACAAGATGACGTCCGCCAGACAATTTTCTTCAAAAATATGTGGATATATAGGCATAAAACTGACAAGATGACGTCCACCAGACGATTTTCTTCAAAAATATGTGCCTAAAACAGGCAAGATGACGTCCGCCAGACGATTTTCTTCAAAAATATGTGGATATATAGGCATAAAACTGACAAGATGACGTCCGCCCGACGATTTTCTTTAAAAATATGTGCCTAAAACAGGCAAGATGACGTCCGCCAGACGATTTTCTTCAAAAATATGTGCCTAAAACAGGCAAGATGACGTCCGCCAGACGATTTTCTTCAAAAATATGTGGATATATAGGCATGAAACTGACAAGATGACGTCCGCCAGACGATTTTCTTCAAAAATATGTGGATATATAGGCATAAAACTGACAAGATGACGTCCGCCAGACGATTTTCTTCGAAAATATGTGCCTAAAACAGGCAAGATGACGTCCGCCAGACGATTTTCTTCAAAAATATGTGCCTAAAACAGGCAAGATGACGTCCGCCAGACGATTTTCTTCAAAAATATGTGGATATATAGGCATGAAACTGACAAGATGACGTCCGCCAGACGATTTTCTTCAAAAATTTGTGGATATATAGGCCTAAAACAGGCAAGATGACGTCCGCCAGACGATTTTCTTCAAAAATATGTGCCTAAAACAGGCAAGATGACGTCCGCCAGACGATTTTCTTCAAAAATATGTGGATATATAGGCATAAAACTGACAAGATGACGTCCGCCAGACGCTTTTCTTCAAAAATATGTGGATATATAGGCATAAAACTGACAAGATGACGTCCGCCAGACGATTTTCTTCAAAAATATGTGCCTAAAACAGGCAAGATGACGTCCGCCAGACGATTTTCTTCAAAAATATGTGGATATATAGGCATAAAACTGACAAGATGACGTCCGCCAGACGATTTTCTTCGAAAATATGTGCCTAAAACAGGCAAGATGACGTCCGCCAGACGATTTTCTTCAAAAATATGTGCCTAAAACAAGCAAGATGACGTCCGCCAGACGATTTTCTTCAAAAATATGTGGATATATAGGCATGAAACTGACAAGATGACGTCCGCCAGACGATTTTCTTCAAAAATTTGTGGATATATAGGCCTAAAACAGGCAAGATGACGTCCGCCAGACGATTTTCTTCAAAAATATGTGCCTAAAACAGGCAAGATGACGTCCGCCAGACGATTTTCTTCAAAAATATGTGGATATATAGGCATAAAACTGACAAGA
Source organism: Caenorhabditis sinica (assembly GCA_963932045.1). Classification (NCBI taxonomy): domain Eukaryota; kingdom Metazoa; phylum Nematoda; class Chromadorea; order Rhabditida; family Rhabditidae; genus Caenorhabditis; species Caenorhabditis sinica. The sequence continues at coordinate 19,479,066 of OZ009943.1, forward strand.
TGACGTCCGTCAGACGCTTTTCTTCAAAAATATGTGGATATATAGGCATAAAACTGACAAGATGACGTCCGCCAGACGATTTTCTTCAAAAATATGTGCCTAAAACAGGCAAGATGACGTCCGCCAGACGATTTTCTTCAAAAATATGTGGATATATAGGCATAAAACTGACAAGATGACGTCCGCCAGACGATTTTCTTCAAAAATATGTGGATATATAGGCATAAAACTGACAAGATGACGTCCGCCAGACGATTTTCTTCGAAAATATGTGCCTAAAACAGGCAAGATGACGTCCGCCAGACGATTTTCTTCAAAAATATGTGGATATATAGGCATAAAACTGACAAGATGACGTCCGCCAGACGATTTTCTTCAAAAATATCTGGATATATAGGCATAAAACTGACAAGATGACGTCCGCCAGACGATTTTCTTCAAAAATATGTGGATATATAGGCATAAAACTGACAAGATGACGTCCGCCAGACGATTTTCTTCGAAAATATGTGCCTAAAACAGGCAAGATGACGTCCGCCAGACGATTTTCTTCGAAAATATGTGCCTAAAACAGGCAAGATGACGTCCGCCAGACGATTTTCTTCAAAAATATGTGGATATATAGGCATAAAACTGACAAGATGACGTCCGCCAGACGATTTTCTTCGAAAATATGTGCCTAACAGGCAAGATGACGTCCGCCAGACGATTTTCTTCAAAAATATGTGGATATATAGGCATAAAACTGACAAGATGACGTCCGCCAGACGATTTTCTTCAAAAATATGTGGATATATAGGCATAAAACTGACAAGATGACGTCCGCCAGACGATTTTCTTCAAAAATATGTGCCTAAAACAGGCAAGATGACGTCCGCCAGACGATTTTCTTCAAAAATATGTGGATATATAGGCATGAAACTGACAAGATGACGTCCGCCAGACGATTTTCTTCAAAAATTTGTGGATATATAGGCCTAAAACAGGCAAGATGACGTCCGCCAGACGATTTTCTTCAAAAATATGTGCCTAAAACAGGCAAGATGACGTCCGCCAGACGATTTTCTTCAAAAATATGTGGATATATAGGCATAAAACTGACAAGATGACGTCCGTCAGACGCTTTTCTTCAAAAATATGTGGATATATAGGCATAAAACTGACAAGATGACGTCCGCCAGACGATTTTCTTCAAAAATATGTGCCTAAAACAGGCAAGATGACGTCCGCCAGACGATTTTCTTCAAAAATATGTGGATATATAGGCATAAAACTGACAAGATGACGTCCGCCAGACGATTTTCTTCAAAAATATGTGGATATATAGGCATAAAACTGACAAGATGACGTCCGCCAGACGATTTTCTTCGAAAATATGTGCCTAAAACAGGCAAGATGACGTCCGCCAGACGATTTTCTTCAAAAATATGTGGATATATAGGCATAAAACTGACAAGATGACGTCCGCCAGACGATTTTCTTCAAAAATATCTGGATATATAGGCATAAAACTGACAAGATGACGTCCGCCAGACGATTTTCTTCAAAAATATGTGGATATATAGGCATAAAACTGACAAGATGACGTCCGCCAGACGATTTTCTTCGAAAATATGTGCCTAAAACAGGCAAGATGACGTCCGCCAGACGATTTTCTTCGAAAATATGTGCCTAAAACAGGCAAGATGACGTCCGCCAGACGATTTTCTTCAAAAATATGTGGATATATAGGCATAAAACTGACAAGATGACGTCCGCCAGACGATTTTCTTCGAAAATATGTGCCTAAAACAGGCAAGATGACGTCCGCCAGACGATTTTCTTCAAAAATATGTGGATATATAGGCATAAAACTGACAAGATGACGTCCGCCAGACGATTTTCTTCAAAAATATGTGGATATATAGGCATAAAACTGACAAGATGACGTCCGCCAGACGATTTTCTTCGAAAATATGTGCCTAAGACAGGCAAGATGACGTCCGCCAGACGATTTTCTTCAAAAATATGTGGATATATAGGCATAAAACTGACAAGATGACGTCCGCCAGACGATTTTCTTTAAAAATATGTGCCTAAAACAGGCAAGATGACGTCCGCCAGACGATTTTCTTCAAAAATATGTGGATATATAGGCATAAAACTGACAAGATGACGTCCGCCAGACAATTTTCTTCAAAAATATGTGGATATATAGGCATAAAACTGACAAGATGACGTCCACCAGACGATTTTCTTCAAAAATATGTGCCTAAAACAGGCAAGATGACGTCCGCCAGACGATTTTCTTCAAAAATATGTGGATATATAGGCATAAAACTGACAAGATGACGTCCGCCCGACGATTTTCTTTAAAAATATGTGCCTAAAACAGGCAAGATGACGTCCGCCAGACGATTTTCTTCAAAAATATGTGGATATATATGCATAAAACTGACAAGATGACGTCCGCCAGACGATTTTCTTCGAAAATATGTGCCTAAAACAGGCAAGATGACGTCCGCCAGACGATTTTCTTCAAAAATATGTGGATATATAGGCATAAAACTGACAAGATGACGTCCGCCAGACGATTTTCTTCAAAAATATGTGGATATATAGGCATAAAACTGACAAGATGACGTCCGCCAGACGATTTTCTTCGAAAATATGTGCCTAAAACAGGCATGATGACGTCCGCCAGACGATTTTCTTCAAAAATATGTGGATATATAGGCATAAAACTGACAAGATGACGTCCGCCAGACGATTTTCTTTAAAAATATGTGCCTAAAACAGGCAAGATGACGTCCGCCAGACGATTTTCTTCAAAAATATGTGGATATATAGGCATAAAACTGACAAGATGACGTCCGCCAGACGATTTTCTTTAAAAATATGTGCCTAAAACAGGCAAGATGACGTCCGCCAGACGATTTTCTTCAAAAATATGTGGATATATAGGCATAAAACTGACAAGATGACGTCCGCCAGACAATTTTCTTCAAAAATATGTGGATATATAGGCATAAAACTGACAAGATGACGTCCACCAGACGATTTTCTTCAAAAATATGTGGATATATAGGCATAAAACTGACAAGATGACGTCCGCCAGACGATTTTCTTTAAAAATATGTGCCTAAAACAGGCAAGATGACGTCCGCCAGACGATTTTCTTCAAAAATATGTGGATATATAGGCATAAAACTGACAAGATGACGTCCGCCAGACGATTTTCTTCGAAAATATGTGCCTAAAACAGGCAAGATGACGTCCGCCAGACGATTTTCTTCAAAAATATGTGGATATATAGGCATAAAACTGACAAGATGACGTCCGCCAGACGATTTTCTTCAAAAATATGTGGATATATAGGCATAAAACTGACAAGATGACGTCCGCCAGACGATTTTCTTCGAAAATATGTGCCTAAAACAGGCATGATGACGTCCGCCAGACGATTTTCTTCAAAAATATGTGGATATATAGGCATAAAACTGACAAGATGACGTCCGCCAGACGATTTTCTTTAAAAATATGTGCCTAAAACAGGCAAGATGACGTCCGCCAGACGATTTTCTTCAAAAATATGTGGATATATAGGCATAAAACTGACAAGATGACGTCCGCCAGACGATTTTCTTCGAAAATATGTGCCTAAAACAGGCAAGATGACGTCCGCCAGACGATTTTCTTCAAAAATATGTGGATATATAGGCATAAAACTGACAAGATGACGTCCGCCAGACGATTTTCTTCGAAAATATGTGCCTAAAACAGGCAAGATGACGTCCGCCAGACGATTTTCTTCAAAAATATGTGGATATATAGGCATAAAACTGACAAGATGACGTCCGCCAGACGATTTTCTTCAAAAATATGTGGATATATAGGCATAAAACTGACAAGATGACGTCCGCCAGACGATTTTCTTTAAAAATATGTGCCTAAAACAGGCAAGATGACGTCCGCCAGACGATTTTCTTCAAAAATATGTGGATATATAGGCATAAAACTGACAAGATGACGTCCGCCAGACGATTTTCTTTAAAAATATGTGCCTAAAACAGGCAAGATGACGTCCGCCAGACGATTTTCTTCAAAAATATGTGGATATATAGGCATAAAACTGACAAGATGACGTCCGCCAGACAATTTTCTTCAAAAATATGTGGATATATAGGCATAAAACTGACAAGATGACGTCCACCAGACGATTTTCTTCAAAAATATGTGGATATATAGGCATAAAACTGACAAGATGACGTCCGCCAGACGATTTTCTTTAAAAATATGTGCCTAAAACAGGCAAGATGACGTCCGCCAGACGATTTTCTTCAAAAATATGTGGATATATAGGCATAAAACTGACAAGATGACGTCCGCCAGACGATTTTCTTCGAAAATATGTGCCTAAAACAGGCAAGATGACGTCCGCCAGACGATTTTCTTCAAAAATATGTGGATATATAGGCATAAAACTGACAAGATGACGTCCGCCAGACGATTTTCTTCGAAAATATGTGCCTAAAACAGGCAAGATGACGTCCGCCAGACGATTTTCTTCAAAAATATGTGGATATATAGGCATAAAACTGACAAGATGACGTCCGCCAGACGATTTTCTTCAAAAATATGTGGATATATAGGCATAAAACTGACAAGATGACGTCCGCCAGACGATTTTCTTTAAAAATATGTGCCTAAAACAGGCAAGATGACGTCCGCCAGACGATTTTCTTCAAAAATATGTGGATATATAGGCATAAAACTGACAAGATGACGTCCGCCAGACGATTTTCTTTAAAAATATGTGCCTAAAACAGGCAAGATGACGTCCGCCAGACGATTTTCTTCAAAAATATGTGGATATATAGGCATAAAACTGACAAGATGACGTCCGCCAGACAATTTTCTTCAAAAATATGTGGATATATAGGCATAAAACTGACAAGATGACGTCCACCAGACGATTTTCTTCAAAAATATGTGGATATATAGGCATAAAACTGACAAGATGACGTCCGCCAGACGATTTTCTTTAAAAATATGTGCCTAAAACAGGCAAGATGACGTCCGCCAGACGATTTTCTTCAAAAATATGTGGATATATAGGCATAAAACTGACAAGATGACGTCCGCCAGACGATTTTCTTCGAAAATATGTGCCTAAAACAGGCAAGATGACGTCCGCCAGACGATTTTCTTGGAAAATATGTGCCTAAAACAGGCAAGATGACGTCCGCCAGACGATTTTCTTCAAAAATATGTGGATATATAGGCATAAAACTGACAAGATGACGTCCGCCAGACGATTTTCTTCGAAAATATGTGCCTAAAACAGGCAAGATGACGTCCGCCAGACGATTTTCTTCAAAAATATGTGGATATATAGGCATAAAACTGACAAGATGACGTCCGCCAGACGATTTTCTTCAAAAATATGTGGATATATAGGCATAAAACTGACAAGATGACGTCCGCCAGACGATTTTCTTCGAAAATATGTGCCTAAAACAGGCATGATGACGTCCGCCAGACGATTTTCTTCAAAAATATGTGGATATATAGGCATAAAACTGACAAGATGACGTCCGCCAGACGATTTTCTTTAAAAATATGTGCCTAAAACAGGCAAGATGACGTCCGCCAGACGATTTTCTTCAAAAATATGTGGATATATAGGCATAAAACTGACAAGATGACGTCCGCCAGACGATTTTCTTCGAAAATATGTGCCTAAAACAGGCAAGATGACGTCCGCCAGACGATTTTCTTCAAAAATATGTGCCTAAAACAGGCAAGATGACGTCCGCCAGACGATTTTCTTCAAAAATATGTGGATATATAGGCATAAAACTGACAAGATGACGTCCGCCAGACGATTTTCTTCGAAAATATACGCCTAAAACAGGCAAGATGACGTCCGCCAGACGATTTTCTTCAAAAATATGTGGATATATAGGCATAAAACTGACAAGATGACGTCCGCCAGACGATTTTCTTCAAAAATATGTGGATATATAGGCATAAAACTGACAAGATGACGTCCGCCAGACGATTTTCTTTAAAAATATGTGCCTAAAAATGGCAAGATGACGTCCGCCAGACGATTTTCTTCAAAAATATGTGGATATATAGGCATAAAACTGACAAGATGACGTCCGCCAGACGATTTTCTTCGAAAATATGTGCCTAAAACAGGCAAGATGACGTCCGCCAGACGATTTTCTTCGAAAATATGTGCCTAAAACAGGCAAGATGACGTCCGCCAGACGATTTTCTTCAAAAATATGTGGATATATAGGCATAAAACTGACAAGATGACGTCCGCCAGACGATTTTCTTCGAAAATATGTGCCTAAAACAGGCAAGATGACGTCCGCCAGACGATTTTCTTCAAAAATATGTGGATATATAGGCATAAAACTGACAAGATGACGTCCGCCAGACGATTTTCTTTAAAAATATGTGCCTAAAACAGGCAAGATGACGTCCGCCAGACGATTTTCTTCAAAAATATGTGGATATATAGGCATAAAACTGACAAGATGACGTCCGCCAGACGATTTTCTTCAAAAATATGTGGATATATAGGCATAAAACTGACAAGATGACGTCCGCCAGACGATTTTCTTTAAAAATATGTGCCTAAAACAGGCAAGATGACGTCCGCCAGACGATTTTCTTCAAAAATATGTGGATATATAGGCATAAAACTGACAAGATGACGTCCGCCAGACGATTTTCTTCGAAAATATGTGCCTAAAACAGGCAAGATGACGTCCGCCAGACGATTTTCTTCGAAAATATGTGCCTAAAACAGGCAAGATGACGTCCGCCAGACGATTTTCTTCAAAAATATGTGGATATATAGGCATAAAACTGACAAGATGACGTCCGCCAGACGATTTTCTTCGAAAATATGTGCCTAAAACAGGCAAGATGACGTCCGCCAGACGATTTTCTTCAAAAATATGTGGATATATAGGCATAAAACTGACAAGATGACGTCCGCCAGACAATTTTCTTCAAAAATATGTGGAAATATAGGCATAAAACTGACAAGATGACGTCCGCCAGACGATTTTCTTCGAAAATATGTGCCTAAAACAGGCAAGATGACGTCCGCCAGACGATTTTCTTCAAAAATATGTGGATATATAGGCATAAAACTGACAAGATGACGTCCGCCAGACGATTTTCTTTAAAAATATGTGCCTAAAACAGGCAAGATGACGTCCGCCAGACGATTTTCTTCAAAAATATGTGGATATATAGGCATAAAACTGACAAGATGACGTCCGCCAGACGATTTTCTTCGAAAATATGTGCCTAAAACAGGCAAGATGACGTCCGCCAGACGATTTTCTTCAAAAATATGTGGATATATAGGCATAAAACTGACAAGATGACGTCCGCCAGACGATTTTCTTCGAAAATATGTGCCTAAAACAGGCAAGATGACGTCCGCCAGACGATTTTCTTCGAAAATATGTGCCTAAAACAGGCAAGATGACGTCCGCCAGACGATTTTCTTCAAAAATATGTGGATATATAGGCATAAAACTGACAAGATGACGTCCGCCAGACGATTTTCTTCGAAAATATGTGCCTAAAACAGGCAAGATGACGTCCGCCAGACGATTTTCTTCAAAAATATGTGGATATATAGGCATAAAACTGACAAGATGACGTCCGCCAGACGATTTTCTTCGAAAATATGTGCCTAAAACAGGCAAGATGACGTCCGCCAGACGATTTTCTTCAAAAATATGTGGATATATAGGCATAAAACTGACAAGATGACGTCCGCCAGACGACTTTCTTCGAAAATATGTGCCTAAAAAAGGCAAGATGACGTCCGCCAGACGATTTTCTTCAAAAATATTTGGATATATAGGCATAAAACTGACAAGATGACGTCCGCCAGACGATTTTCTTCAAAAATATGTAGATATATAGGCATAAAACTGACAAGATGACGTCCGCCAGACGATTTTCTTCGAAAATATGTGCCTAAAACAGGCAAGATGACGTCCGCCAGACGATTTTCTTCAAAAATATGTGGATATATAGGCATAAAACTGACAAGATGACGTCCGCCAGACGATTTTCTTTAAAAATATGTGCCTAAAACAGGCAAGATGACGTCCGCCAGACGATTTTCTTCAAAAATATGTGGATATATAGGCATAAAACTGACAAGATGACGTCCGCCAGACGATTTTCTTCAAAAATATGTGGATATATAGGCATAAAACTGACAAGATGACGTCCGCCAGACGATTTTCTTCGAAAATATGTGCCTAAAACAGGCAAGATGACGTCCGCCAGACGATTTTCTTCAAAAATATGTGGATATATAGGCATAAAACTGACAAGATGACGTCCGCCAGACGATTTTCTTTAAAAATATGTGCCTAAAACAGGCAAGATGACGTCCGCCAGACGATTTTCTTCAAAAATATGTGGATATATAGGCATAAAACTGACAAGATGACGTCCGCCAGACGATTTTCTTTAAAAATATGTGCCTAAAAATGGCAAGATGACGTCCGCCAGACGATTTTCTTCAAAAATATGTGGATATATAGGCATAAAACTGACAAGATGACGTCCGCCAGACGATTTTCTTCGAAAATATGTGCCTAAAACAGGCAAGATGACGTCCGCCAGACGATTTTCTTCGAAAATATGTGCCTAAAACAGGCAAGATGACGTCCGCCAGACGATTTTCTTCAAAAATATGTGGATATATAGGCATAAAACTGACAAGATGACGTCCGCCAGACGATTTTCTTCGAAAATATGTGCCTAAAACAGGCAAGATGACGTCCGCCAGACGATTTTCTTCAAAAATATGTGGATATATAGGCATAAAACTGACAAGATGACGTCCGCCAGACGATTTTCTTTAAAAATATGTGCCTAAAACAGGCAAGATGACGTCCGCCAGACGATTTTCTTCAAAAATATGTGGATATATAGGCATAAAACTGACAAGATGACGTCCGCCAGACGATTTTCTTCAAAAATATGTGGATATATAGGCATAAAACTGACAAGATGACGTCCGCCAGACGATTTTCTTTAAAAATATGTGCCTAAAACAGGCAAGATGACGTCCGCCAGACGATTTTCTTCAAAAATATGTGGATATATAGGCATAAAACTGACAAGATGACGTCCGCCAGACGATTTTCTTCGAAAATATGTGCCTAAAACAGGCAAGATGACGTCCGCCAGACGATTTTCTTCGAAAATATGTGCCTAAAACAGGCAAGATGACGTCCGCCAGACGATTTTCTTCAAAAATATGTGGATATATAGGCATAAAACTGACAAGATGACGTCCGCCAGACGATTTTCTTCGAAAATATGTGCCTAAAACAGGCAAGATGACGTCCGCCAGACGATTTTCTTCAAAAATATGTGGATATATAGGCATAAAACTGACAAGATGACGTCCGCCAGACAATTTTCTTCAAAAATATGTGGAAATATAGGCATAAAACTGACAAGATGACGTCCGCCAGACGATTTTCTTCGAAAATATGTGCCTAAAACAGGCAAGATGACGTCCGCCAGACGATTTTCTTCAAAAATATGTGGATATATAGGCATAAAACTGACAAGATGACGTCCGCCAGACGATTTTCTTTAAAAATATGTGCCTAAAACAGGCAAGATGACGTCCGCCAGACGATTTTCTTCAAAAATATGTGGATATATAGGCATAAAACTGACAAGATGACGTCCGCCAGACGATTTTCTTCGAAAATATGTGCCTAAAACAGGCAAGATGACGTCCGCCAGACGATTTTCTTCAAAAATATGTGGATATATAGGCATAAAACTGACAAGATGACGTCCGCCAGACGATTTTCTTCGAAAATATGTGCCTAAAACAGGCAAGATGACGTCCGCCAGACGATTTTCTTCGAAAATATGTGCCTAAAACAGGCAAGATGACGTCCGCCAGACGATTTTCTTCAAAAATATGTGGATATATAGGCATAAAACTGACAAGATGACGTCCGCCAGACGATTTTCTTCGAAAATATGTGCCTAAAACAGGCAAGATGACGTCCGCCAGACGATTTTCTTCAAAAATATGTGGATATATAGGCATAAAACTGACAAGATGACGTCCGCCAGACGATTTTCTTCGAAAATATGTGCCTAAAACAGGCAAGATGACGTCCGCCAGACGATTTTCTTCAAAAATATGTGGATATATAGGCATAAAACTGACAAGATGACGTCCGCCAGACGACTTTCTTCGAAAATATGTGCCTAAAAAAGGCAAGATGACGTCCGCCAGACGATTTTCTTCAAAAATATTTGGATATATAGGCATAAAACTGACAAGATGACGTCCGCCAGACGATTTTCTTCAAAAATATGTAGATATATAGGCATAAAACTGACAAGATGACGTCCGCCAGACGATTTTCTTCGAAAATATGTGCCTAAAACAGGCAAGATGACGTCCGCCAGACGATTTTCTTCAAAAATATGTGGATATATAGGCATAAAACTGACAAGATGACGTCCGCCAGACGATTTTCTTTAAAAATATGTGCCTAAAACAGGCAAGATGACGTCCGCCAGACGATTTTCTTCAAAAATATGTGGATATATAGGCATAAAACTGACAAGATGACGTCCGCCAGACGATTTTCTTCAAAAATATGTGGATATATAGGCATAAAACTGACAAGATGACGTCCGCCAGACGATTTTCTTCGAAAATATGTGCCTAAAACAGGCAAGATGACGTCCGCCAGACGATTTTCTTCAAAAATATGTGGATATATAGGCATAAAACTGACAAGATGACGTCCGCCAGACGATTTTCTTTAAAAATATGTGCCTAAAACAGGCAAGATGACGTCCGCCAGACGATTTTCTTCAAAAAAATGTGGATATATAGGCATAAAACTGACAAGATGACGTCCGCCAGACGATTTTCTTCGAAAATATGTGCCTAAAACAGGCAAGATGACGTCCGCCAGACGATTTTCTTCAAAAATATGTGGATATATAGGCATAAAACTGACAAGATGACGTCCGCCAGACGATTTTCTTCGAAAATATGTGCCTAAAACAGGCAAGATGACGTCCGCCAGACGATTTTCTTCAAAAATATGTGGATATATAGGCATAAAACTGACAAGATGACGTCCGCCAGACGATTTTCTTCAAAAATATGTGGATATATAGGCATAAAACTGACAAGATGACGTCCGCCAGACGATTTTCTTTAAAAATATGTGCCTAAAACAGGCAAGATGACGTCCGCCAGACGATTTTCTTCAAAAATATGAGGATATATAGGCATAAAACTGACAAGATGACGTCCGCCAGACGATTTTCTTCGAAAATATGTGCCTAAAACAGGCAAGATGACGTCCGCCAGACGATTTTCTTCGAAAATATGTGCCTAAAACAGGCAAGGAGACGTCCGCCAGACGATTTTCTTCAAAAATATGTGGATATATAGGCATAAAACTGACAAGATGACGTCCGCCAGACGATTTTCTTCGAAAATATGTGCCTAAAACAGGCAAGATGACGTCCGCCAGACGATTTTCTTCAAAAATATGTGGATATATAGGCATAAAACTGACAAGATGACGTCCGCCAGACGATTTTCTTTAAAAATATGTGCCTAAAACAGGCAAGGAGACGTCCGCCAGACGATTTTCTTCAAAAATATGTGGATATATAGGCAAAAAACTGACAAGATGACGTCCGCCAGACGATTTTCTTCGAAAATATGTGCCTAAAACAGGCAAGATGACGTCCGCCAGACGATTTTCTTCGAAAATATGTGCCTAAAACAGGCAAGGAGACGTCCGCCAGACGATTTTCTTCAAAAATATGTGGATATATAGGCATAAAACTGACAAGATGACGTCCGCCAGACGATTTTCTTCGAAAATATGTGCCTAAAACAGGCAAGATGACGTCCGCCAGACGATTTTCTTCAAAAATATGTGGATATATAGGCATAAAACTGACAAGATGACGTCCGCCAGACGATTTTCTTTAAAAATATGTGCCTAAAACAGGCAAGGAGACGTCCGCCAGACGATTTTCTTCAAAAATATGTGGATATATAGGCAAAAAACTGACAAGATGACGTCCGCCAGACGATTTTCTTCGAAAATATGTGCCTAAAACAGGCAAGATGACGTCCGCCAGACGATTTTCTTCGAAAATATGTGCCTAAAACAGGCAAGGAGACGTCCGCCAGACGATTTTCTTCAAAAATATGTGGATATATAGGCAAAAAACTGACAAGATGACGTCCGCCAGACGATTTTCTTCGAAAATATGTGCCTAAAACAGGCAAGATGACGTCCGCCAGACGATTTTCTTCAAAAATATGTGGATATATAGGCATAAAACTGACAAGATGACGTCCGCCAGACGATTTTCTTTAAAAATATGTGCCTAAAACAGGCAAGATGACGTCCGCCAGACGATTTTCTTCAAAAATATGTGGATATATAGGCATAAAACTGACAAGATGACGTCCGCCAGACGATTTTCTTCAAAAATATGTGGATATATAGGCATAAAACTGACAAGATGACGTCCGCCAGACGATTTTCTTTGAAAATATGTGCCTAAAACAGGCAAGATGACGTCCGCCAGACAATTTTCTTCAAAAAAATGTGGATATATAGGCATAAAACTGACAAGATGACGTCCGCCAGACGATTTTCTTCGAAAATATGTGCCTAAAACAGGCAAGATGACGTCCGCCAGACGATTTTCTTCAAAAATATGTGCCTAAAACAGGCAAGATGACGTCCGCCAGACGATTTTCTTCAAAAATATGTGGATATATAGGCATAAAACTGACAAGATGACGTCCGCCAGACGATTTTCTTCGAAAATATGTGCCTAAAACAGGCAAGATGACGTCCGCCAGACGATTTTCTTCAAAAATATGTGGATATATAGGCATAAAACTGACAAGATGACGTCCGCCAGACGATTTTCTTCAAAAATATGTGGATATATAGGCATAAAACTGACAAGATGACGTCCGCCAGACGATTTTCTTCGAAAATATGTGCCTAAAACAGGCAAGATGACGTCCGCCAGACGAATTTCTTCAAAAATATGTGGTTATATAGGCATAAAACTGACAAGATGACGTCCGCCAGACGATTTTCTTCAAAAATATGTGGATATATAGGCATAAAACTGACAAGATGACGTCCGCCAGACGATTTTCTTCGAAAATATGTGCCTAAAACAGGCAAGATGACGTCCGCCAGACGATTTTCTTCGAAAATATGTGCCTAAAACAGGCAAGATGACGTCCGCCAGACGATTTTCTTCAAAAATATGTGGATATATAGGCATAAAACTGACAAGATGACGTCCGCCAGACGATTTTCTTCGAAAATATGTGCCTAAAACAGGCAAGATGACGTCCGCCAGACGATTTTCTTCAAAAATATGTGGATATATAGGCATAAAACTGACAAGATGACGTCCGCCAGACGATTTTCTTTAAAAATATGTGCCTAAAACAGGCAAGATGACGTCCGCCAGACGATTTTCTTCAAAAATATGTGGATATATAGGCATAAAACTGACAAGATGACGTCCGCCAGACGATTTTCTTCGAAAATATGTGCCTAAAACAGGCAAGATGACGTCCGCCAGACGATTTTCTTCAAAAATATGTGGATATATAGGCATAAAACTGACAAGATGACGTCCGCCAGACGATTTTCTTCGAAAATATGTGCCTAAAACAGGCAAGATGACGTCCGCCAGACGATTTTCTTCAAAAATATGTGGATATATAGGCATAAAACTGACAAGATGACGTCCGCCAGACGATTTTCTTCAAAAATATGTGGATATATAGGCATAAAACTGACAAGATGACGTCCGCCAGACGATTTTCTTTGAAAATATGTGCCTAAAACAGGCAAGATGACGTCCGCCAGACGATTTTCTTCAAAAAAATGTGGATATATAGGCATAAAACTGACAAGATGACGTCCGCCAGACGATTTTCTTCGAAAATATGTGCCTAAAACAGGCAAGATGACGTCCGCCAGACGATTTTCTTCAAAAATATGTGCCTAAAACAGGCAAGATGACGTCCGCCAGACGATTTTCTTCAAAAATATGTGGATATATAGGCATAAAACTGACAAGATGACGTCCGCCAGACGATTTTCTTCGAAAATATGTGCCTAAAACAGGCAAGATGACGTCCGCCAGACGATTTTCTTCAAAAATATGTGGATATATAGGCATAAAACTGACAAGATGACGTCCGCCAGACGATTTTCTTCAAAAATATGTGGATATATAGGCATAAAACTGACAAGATGACGTCCGCCAGACGATTTTCTTCGAAAATATGTGCCTAAAACAGGCAAGATGACGTCCGCCAGACGAATTTCTTCAAAAATATGTGGTTATATAGGCATAAAACTGACAAGATGACGTCCGCCAGACGATTTTCTTCAAAAATATGTGGATATATAGGCATAAAACTGACAAGATGACGTCCGCCAGACGATTTTCTTCGAAAATATGTGCCTAAAACAGGCAAGATGACGTCCGCCAGACGATTTTCTTCGAAAATATGTGCCTAAAACAGGCAAGATGACGTCCGCCAGACGATTTTCTTCAAAAATATGTGGATATATAGGCATAAAACTGACAAGATGACGTCCGCCAGACGATTTTCTTCGAAAATATGTGCCTAAAACAGGCAAGATGACGTCCGCCAGACGATTTTCTTCAAAAATATGTGGATATATAGGCATAAAACTGACAAGATGACGTCCGCCAGACGATTTTCTTTAAAAATATGTGCCTAAAACAGGCAAGATGACGTCCGCCAGACGATTTTCTTCAAAAATATGTGGATATATAGGCATAAAACTGACAAGATGACGTCCGCCAGACGATTTTCTTCGAAAATATGTGCCTAAAACAGGCAAGATGACGTCCGCCAGACGATTTTCTTCAAAAATATGTGGATATATAGGCATAAAACTGACAAGATGACGTCCGCCAGACGATTTTCTTCGAAAATATGTGCCTAAAACAGGCAAGATGACGTCCGCCAGACGATTTTCTTCAAAAATATGTGGATATATAGGCATAAAACTGACAAGATGACGTCCGCCAGACGATTTTCTTCAAAAATATGTGGATATATAGGCATAAAACTGACAAGATGACGTCCGCCAGACGATTTTCTTTAAAAATATGTGCCTAAAACAGGCAAGATGACGTCCGCCAGACGATTTTCTTCAAAAATATGAGGATATATAGGCATAAAACTGACAAGATGACGTCCGCCAGACGATTTTCTTCGAAAATATGTGCCTAAAACAGGCAAGATGACGTCCGCCAGACGATTTTCTTCGAAAATATGTGCCTAAAACAGGCAAGGAGACGTCCGCCAGACGATTTTCTTCAAAAATATGTGGATATATAGGCATAAAACTGACAAGATGACGTCCGCCAGACGATTTTCTTCGAAAATATGTGCCTAAAACAGGCAAGATGACGTCCGCCAGACGATTTTCTTCAAAAATATGTGGATATATAGGCATAAAACTGACAAGATGACGTCCGCCAGACGATTTTCTTTAAAAATATGTGCCTAAAACAGGCAAGGAGACGTCCGCCAGACGATTTTTTTCAAAAATATGTGGATATATAGGCAAAAAACTGACAAGATGACGTCCGCCAGACGATTTTCTTCGAAAATATGTGCCTAAAACAGGCAAGATGACGTCCGCCAGACGATTTTCTTCGAAAATATGTGCCTAAAACAGGCAAGGAGACGTCCGCCAGACGATTTTCTTCAAAAATATGTGGATATATAGGCAAAAAACTGACAAGATGACGTCCGCCAGACGATTTTCTTCGAAAATATGTGCCTAAAACAGGCAAGATGACGTCCGCCAGACGATTTTCTTCAAAAATATGTGGATATATAGGCATAAAACTGACAAGATGACGTCCGCCAGACGATTTTCTTTAAAAATATGTGCCTAAAACAGGCAAGATGACGTCCGCCAGACGATTTTCTTCAAAAATATGTGGATATATAGGCATAAAACTGACAAGATGACGTCCGCCAGACGATTTTCTTCAAAAATATGTGGATATATAGGCATAAAACTGACAAGATGACGTCCGCCAGACGATTTTCTTTGAAAATATGTGCCTAAAACAGGCAAGATGACGTCCGCCAGACGATTTTCTTCAAAAAAATGTGGATATATAGGCATAAAACTGACAAGATGACGTCCGCCAGACGATTTTCTTCGAAAATATGTGCCTAAAACAGGCAAGATGACGTCCGCCAGACGATTTTCTTCAAAAATATGTGCCTAAAACAGGCAAGATGACGTCCGCCAGACGATTTTCTTCAAAAATATGTGGATATATAGGCATAAAACTGACAAGATGACGTCCGCCAGACGATTTTCTTCGAAAATATGTGCCTAAAACAGGCAAGATGACGTCCGCCAGACGATTTTCTTCAAAAATATGTGGATATATAGGCATAAAACTGACAAGATGACGTCCGCCAGACGATTTTCTTCAAAAATATGTGGATATATAGGCATAAAACTGACAAGATGACGTCCGCCAGACGATTTTCTTCGAAAATATGTGCCTAAAACAGGCAAGATGACGTCCGCCAGACGAATTTCTTCAAAAATATGTGGTTATATAGGCATAAAACTGACAAGATGACGTCCGCCAGACGATTTTCTTCAAAAATATGTGGATATATAGGCATAAAACTGACAAGATGACGTCCGCCAGACGATTTTCTTCGAAAATATGTGCCTAAAACAGGCAAGATGACGTCCGCCAGACGATTTTCTTCGAAAATATGTGCCTAAAACAGGCAAGATGACGTCCGCCAGACGATTTTCTTCAAAAATATGTGGATATATAGGCATAAAACTGACAAGATGACGTCCGCCAGACGATTTTCTTCGAAAATATGTGCCTAAAACAGGCAAGATGACGTCCGCCAGACGATTTTCTTCAAAAATATGTGGATATATAGGCATAAAACTGACAAGATGACGTCCGCCAGACGATTTTCTTTAAAAATATGTGCCTAAAACAGGCAAGATGACGTCCGCCAGACGATTTTCTTCAAAAATATGTGGATATATAGGCATAAAACTGACAAGATGACGTCCGCCAGACGATTTTCTTCGAAAATATGTGCCTAAAACAGGCAAGATGACGTCCGCCAGACGATTTTCTTCAAAAATATGTGGATATATAGGCATAAAACTGACAAGATGACGTCCGCCAGACGATTTTCTTCGAAAATATGTGCCTAAAACAGGCAAGATGACGTCCGCCAGACGATTTTCTTCAAAAATATGTGGATATATAGGCATAAAACTGACAAGATGACGTCCGCCAGACGATTTTCTTCAAAAATATGTGGATATATAGGCATAAAACTGACAAGATGACGTCCGCCAGACGATTTTCTTCGAAAATATGTGCCTAAAACAGGCAAGATGACGTCCGCCAGACGATTTTCTTCGAAAATATGTGCCTAAAACAGGCAAGGAGACGTCCGCCAGACGATTTTCTTCAAAAATATGTGGATATATAGGCATAAAACTGACAAGATGACGTCCGCCAGACGATTTTCTTCGAAAATATGTGCCTAAAACAGGCAAGATGACGTCCGCCAGACGATTTTCTTCAAAAATATGTGGATATATAGGCATAAAACTGACAAGATGACGTCCGCCAGACGATTTTCTTTAAAAATATGTGCCTAAAACAGGCAAGATGACGTCCGCCAGACGATTTTCTTCAAAAATATGTGGATATATAGGCATAAAACTGACAAGATGACGTCCGCCAGACGATTTTCTTCGAAAATATGTGCCTAAAACAGGCAAGATGACGTCCGCCAGACGATTTTCTTCAAAAATATGTGGATATATAGGCATAAAACTGACAAGATGACGTCCGCCAGACGATTTTCTTTAAAAATATGTGCCTAAAACAGGCAAGATGACGTCCGCCAGACGATTTTCTTTAAAAATATGTGCCTAAAACAGGCAAGATGACGTCCGCCAGACGATTTTCTTCGAAAATATGTGCCTAAAACAGGCAAGATGACGTCCGCCAGACGATTTTCTTCAAAAATATGTGGATATATAGGCATAAAACTGACAAGATGACGTCCGCCAGACGATTTTCTTCGAAAATATGTGCCTAAAACAGGCAAGATGACGTCCACCAGACGATTTTCTTCAAAAATATGTGGTTATATAGGCATAAAACTGACAAGATGACGTCCGCCAGACGATTTTCTTCAAAAATATGTGGATATATAGGCATAAAACTGACAAGATGACGTCCGCCAGACGATTTTCTTCGAAAATATGTGCCTAAAACAGGCAAGATGACGTCCGCCAGACGATTTTCTTCAAAAATATGTGGATATATAGGCATAAAACTGACAAGATGACGTCCGCCAGACGATTTTCTTTAAAAATATGTGCCTAAAACAGGCAAGATGACGTCCGCCAGACGATTTTCTTCAAAAATATGTGGATATATAGGCATAAAACTGACAAGATGACGTCCGCCAGACGATTTTCTTCGAAAATATGTGCCTAAAACAGGCAAGATGACGTCCGCCAGACGATTTTCTTCAAAAATATGTGGATATATAGGCATAAAACTGACAAGATGACGTCCGCCAGACGATTTTCTTCAAAAATATGTGGATATATAGGCATAAAACTGACAAGATGACGTCCGCCAGACGATTTTCTTCAAAAATATGTGGATATATGTGCCTAAAACTGACAAGATGACGTCCGCCAGACGATTTTCTTCAAAAATATGTGGATATATAGGCATAAAACTGACAAGATGACGTCCGCCAGACGATTTTCTTCAAAAATATGTGCCTAAAACAGGCAAGATGACGTCCGCCAGACGATTTTCTTCAAAAATATGTGGATATATAGGCATAAAACTGACAAGATGACGTCCGCCAGACGATTTTCTTCGAAAATATGTGCCTAAAACAGGCAAGATGACGTCCGCCAGACGATTTTCTTCAAAAATATGTGGATATATAGGCATAAAACTGACAAGATGACGTCCGCCAGACGATTTTCTTCAAAAATATGTGGATATATAGGCATAAAACTGACAAGATGACGTCCGCCAGACGATTTTCTTTAAAAATATGTGCCTAAAACAGGCAAGATGACGTCCGCCAGACGATTTTCTTCAAAAATATGAGGATAAATAGGCATAAAACTGACAAGATGACGTCCGCCAGACGATTTTCTTCGAAAATATGTGCCTAAAACAGGCAAGATGACGTCCGCCAGACGATTTTCTTCGAAAATATGTGCCTAAAACAGGCAAGGAGACGTCCGCCAGACGATTTTCTTCAAAAATATGTGGATATATAGGCATAAAACTGACAAGATGACGTCCGCCAGACGATTTTCTTTAAAAATGTGTGCCTAAAACAGGCAAGATGACGTCCGCCAGACGATTTTCTTCAAAAATATGTGGATATATAGGCATAAAACTGACAAGATGACGTCCGCCAGACGATTTTCTTCAAAAATATGTGGATATATAGGCATAAAACTGACAAGATGACGTCCGCCAGACGATTTTCTTTAAAAATATGTGCCTAAAACAGGCAAGATGACGTCCGCCAGACGATTTTCTTCAAAAATATGTGGATATATAGGCATAAAACTGACAAGATGACGTCCGCCAGACGATTTTCTTCGAAAATATGTGCCTAAAACAGGCAAGATGACGTCCGCCAGACGATTTTCTTCAAAAATATGTGGATATATAGGCATAAAACTGACAAGATGACGTCCGCCAGACGATTTTCTTCAAAAATATGTGGATATATAGGCATAAAACTGACAAGATGACGTCCGCCAGACGATTTTCTTCAAAAATATGTGGATATATGTGCCTAAAACTGACAAGATGACGTCCGCCAGACGATTTTCTTCAAAAATATGTGGATATATAGGCATAAAACTGACAAGATGACGTCCGCCAGACGATTTTCTTCAAAAATATGTGCCTAAAACAGGCAAGATGACGTCCGCCAGACGATTTTCTTCAAAAATATGTGGATATATAGGCATAAAACTGACAAGATGACGTCCGCCAGACGATTTTCTTCGAAAATATGTGCCTAAAACAGGCAAGATGACGTCCGCCAGACGATTTTCTTCAAAAATATGTGGATATATAGGCATAAAACTGACAAGATGACGTCCGCCAGACGATTTTCTTCAAAAATATGTGGATATATAGGCATAAAACTGACAAGATGACGTCCGCCAGACGATTTTCTTTAAAAATATGTGCCTAAAACAGGCAAGATGACGTCCGCCAGACGATTTTCTTCAAAAATATGAGGATATATAGGCATAAAACTGACAAGATGACGTCCGCCAGACGATTTTCTTCGAAAATATGTGCCTAAAACAGGCAAGATGACGTCCGCCAGACGATTTTCTTCGAAAATATGTGCCTAAAACAGGCAAGGAGACGTCCGCCAGACGATTTTCTTCAAAAATATGTGGATATATAGGCATAAAACTGACAAGATGACGTCCGCCAGACGATTTTCTTCGAAAATATGTGCCTAAAACAGGCAAGATGACGTCCGCCAGACGATTTTCTTCAAAAATATGTGGATATATAGGCATAAAACTGACAAGATGACGTCCGCCAGACGATTTTCTTTAAAAATGTGTGCCTAAAACAGGCAAGATGACGTCCGCCAGACGATTTTCTTCAAAAATATGTGGATATATAGGCATAAAACTGACAAGATGACGTCCGCCAGACGATTTTCTTCAAAAATATGTGGATATATAGGCATAAAACTGACAAGATGACGTCCGCCAGACGATTTTCTTCGAAAATATGTGCCTAAAACAGGCAAGATGACGTCCGCCAGACGATTTTCTTCGAAAATATGTGCCTAAAACAGGCAAGATGACGTCCGCCAGACGATTTTCTTCAAAAATATGTGGATATATAGGCATAAAACTGACAAGATGAGGTCCGCCAGACGATTTTCTTCGAAAATATGTGCCTAAAACAGGCAAGATGACGTCCGCCAGACGATTTTCTTCAAAAATATGTGGTTATATAGGCATAAAACTGACAAGATGACGTCCGCCAGACGATTTTCTTCAAAAATATGTGGATATATAGGCATAAAACTGACAAGATGACGTCCGCCAGACGATTTTCTTCGAAAATATGTGCCTAAAACAGGCAAGATGACGTCCGCCAGACGATTTTCTTCAAAAATATGTGGATATATAGGCATAAAACTGTCAAGATGACGTCCGCCAGACGATTTTCTTCGAAAATATGTGCCTAAAACAGGCAAGATGACGTCCGCCAGACGATTTTCTTCAAAAATATGTGGATATATAGGCATAAAACTGACAAGATGACGTCCGCCAGACGATTTTCTTCGAAAATATGTGCCTAAAACAGGCAAGATGACGTCCGCCAGACGATTTTCTTCAAAAATATGTGGATATATAGGCATAAAACTGACAAGATGACGTCCGCCAGACGATTTTCTTCAAAAATATGTGGATATATAGGCATAAAACTGACAAGATGACGTCCGCCAGACGATTTTCTTTAAAAATATGTGCCTAAAACAGGCAAGATGACGTCCGCCAGACGATTTTCTTCAAAAATATGAGGATATATAGGCATAAAACTGACAAGATGACGTCCGCCAGACGATTTTCTTCGAAAATATGTGCCTAAAACAGGCAAGATGACGTCCGCCAGACGATTTTCTTCGAAAATATGTGCCTAAAACAGGCAAGGAGACGTCCGCCAGACGATTTTCTTCAAAAATATGTGGATATATAGGCATAAAACTGACAAGATGACGTCCGCCAGACGATTTTCTTCGAAAATATGTGCCTAAAACAGGCAAGATGACGTCCGCCAGACGATTTTCTTCAAAAATATGTGGATATATAGGCATAAAACTGACAAGATGACGTCCGCCAGACGATTTTCTTTAAAAATATGTGCCTAAAACAGGCAAGATGACGTCCGCCAGACGATTTTCTTCAAAAATATGTGGATATATAGGCATAAAACTGACAAGATGACGTCCGCCAGACGATTTTCTTCAAAAATATGTGGATATATAGGCATAAAACTGACAAGATGACGTCCGCCAGACGATTTTCTTTGAAAATATGTGCCTAAAACAGGCAAGATGACGTCCGCCAGACGATTTTCTTCAAAAATATGTGGATATATAGGCATAAAACTGACAAGATGACGTCCGCCAGACGATTTTCTTCGAAAATATGTGCCTAAAACAGGCAAGATGACGTCCGCCAGACGATTTTCTTCGAAAATATGTGCCTAAAACAGGCAAGATGACGTCCGCCAGACGATTTTCTTCAAAAATATGTGGATATATAGGCATAAAACTGACAAGATGACGTCCGCCAGACGATTTTCTTCGAAAATATGTGCCTAAAACAGGCAAGATGACGTCCGCCAGACGATTTTCTTCAAAAATATGTGGATATATAGGCATAAAACTGACAAGATGACGTCCGCCAGACGATTTTCTTCGAAAATATGTGCCTAAAACAGGCAAGATGACGTCCGCCAGACGATTTTCTTCAAAAATATGTGGATATATAGGCATAAAACTGACAAGATGACGTCCGCCAGACGATTTTCTTCAAAAATATGTGGATATATAGGCATAAAACTGACAAGATGACGTCCGCCAGACGATTTTCTTTAAAAATATGTGCCTAAAACAGGCAAGATGACGTCCGCCAGACGATTTTCTTCAAAAATATGAGGATATATAGGCATAAAACTGACAAGATGACGTCCGCCAGACGATTTTCTTCGAAAATATGTGCCTAAAACAGGCAAGATGACGTCCGCCAGACGATTTTCTTCGAAAATATGTGCCTAAAACAGGCAAGGAGACGTCCGCCAGACGATTTTCTTCAAAAATATGTGGATATATAGGCATAAAACTGACAAGATGACGTCCGCCAGACGATTTTCTTCGAAAATATGTGCCTAAAACAGGCAAGATGACGTCCGCCAGACGATTTTCTTCAAAAATATGTGGATATATAGGCATAAAACTGACAAGATGACGTCCGCCAGACGATTTTCTTTAAAAATATGTGCCTAAAACAGGCAAGATGACGTCCGCCAGACGATTTTCTTCAAAAATATGTGGATATATAGGCATAAAACTGACAAGATGACGTCCGCCAGACGATTTTCTTCAAAAATATGTGGATATATAGGCATAAAACTGACAAGATGACGTCCGCCAGACGATTTTCTTCGAAAATATGTGCCTAAAACAGGCAAGATGACGTCCGCCAGACGATTTTCTTCGAAAATATGTGCCTAAAACAGGCAAGATGACGTCCGCCAGACGATTTTCTTCAAAAATATGTGGATATATAGGCATAAAACTGACAAGATGAGGTCCGCCAGACGATTTTCTTCGAAAATATGTGCCTAAAACAGGCAAGATGACGTCCGCCAGACGATTTTCTTCAAAAATATGTGGTTATATAGGCATAAAACTGACAAGATGACGTCCGCCAGACGATTTTATTCAAAAATATGTGGATATATAGGCATAAAACTGACAAGATGACGTCCGCCAGACGATTTTCTTCGAAAATATGTGCCTAAAACAGGCAAGATGACGTCCGCCAGACGATTTTCTTCAAAAATATGTGGATATATAGGCATAAAACTGTCAAGATGACGTCCGCCAGACGATTTTCTTCGAAAATATGTGCCTAAAACAGGCAAGATGACGTCCGCCAGACGATTTTCTTCAAAAATATGTGGATATATAGGCATAAAACTGACAAGATGACGTCCGCCAGACGATTTTCTTCGAAAATATGTGCCTAAAACAGGCAAGATGACGTCCGCCAGACGATTTTCTTCAAAAATATGTGGATATATAGGCATAAAACTGACAAGATGACGTCCGCCAGACGATTTTCTTCAAAAATATGTGGATATATAGGCATAAAACTGACAAGATGACGTCCGCCAGACGATTTTCTTTAAAAATATGTGCCTAAAACAGGCAAGATGACGTCCGCCAGACGATTTTCTTCAAAAATATGAGGATATATAGGCATAAAACTGACAAGATGACGTCCGCCAGACGATTTTCTTCGAAAATATGTGCCTAAAACAGGCAAGATGACGTCCGCCAGACGATTTTCTTCGAAAATATGTGCCTAAAACAGGCAAGGAGACGTCCGCCAGACGATTTTCTTCAAAAATATGTGGATATATAGGCATAAAACTGACAAGATGACGTCCGCCAGACGATTTTCTTCGAAAATATGTGCCTAAAACAGGCAAGATGACGTCCGCCAGACGATTTTCTTCAAAAATATGTGGATATATAGGCATAAAACTGACAAGATGACGTCCGCCAGACGATTTTCTTTAAAAATATGTGCCTAAAACAGGCAAGATGACGTCCGCCAGACGATTTTCTTCAAAAATATGTGGATATATAGGCATAAAACTGACAAGATGACGTCCGCCAGACGATTTTCTTCAAAAATATGTGGATATATAGGCATAAAACTGACAAGATGACGTCCGCCAGACGATTTTCTTTGAAAATATGTGCCTAAAACAGGCAAGATGACGTCCGCCAGACGATTTTCTTCAAAAATATGTGGATATATAGGCATAAAACTGACAAGATGACGTCCGCCAGACGATTTTCTTCGAAAATATGTGCCTAAAACAGGCAAGATGACGTCCGCCAGACGATTTTCTTCGAAAATATGTGCCTAAAACAGGCAAGATGACGTCCGCCAGACGATTTTCTTCAAAAATATGTGGATATATAGGCATAAAACTGACAAGATGACGTCCGCCAGACGATTTTCTTCGAAAATATGTGCCTAAAACAGGCAAGATGACGTCCGCCAGACGATTTTCTTCAAAAATATGTGGATTTATAGGCATAAAACTGTCAAGATGACGTCCGCCAGACGATTTTCTTCGAAAATATGTGCCTAAAACAGGCAAGATGACGTCCGCCAGACGATTTTCTTCAAAAATATGTGGATATATAGGCATAAAACTGACAAGATGACGTCCGCCAGACGATTTTCTTTAAAAATATGTGCCTAAAACTGTCAAGATGACGTCCGCCAGACGATTTTCTTCGAAAATATGTGCCTAAAACAGGCAAGATGACGTCCGCCAGACGATTTTCTTCAAAAATATGTGGATATATAGGCATAAAACTGACAAGATGACGTCCGCCAGACGATTTTCTTCGAAAATATGTGCCTAAAACAGGCAAGATGACGTCCGCCAGACGATTTTCTTCAAAAATATGTGGATATATAGGCATAAAACTGACAAGATGACGTCCGCCAGACGATTTTCTTCAAAAATATGTGGATATATAGGCATAAAACTGACAAGATGACGTCCGCCAGACGATTTTCTTTAAAAATATGTGCCTAAAACAGGCAAGATGACGTCCGCCAGACGATTTTCTTCAAAAATATGAGGATATATAGGCATAAAACTGACAAGATGACGTCCGCCAGACGATTTTCTTCGAAAATATGTGCCTAAAACAGGCAAGATGACGTCCGCCAGACGATTTTCTTCGAAAATATGTGCCTAAAACAGGCAAGGAGACGTCCGCCAGACGATTTTCTTCAAAAATATGTGGATATATAGGCATAAAACTGACAAGATGACGTCCGCCAGACGATTTTCTTCGAAAATATGTGCCTAAAACAGGCAAGATGACGTCCGCCAGACGATTTTCTTCAAAAATATGTGGATATATAGGCATAAAACTGACAAGATGACGTCCGCCAGACGATTTTCTTTAAAAATATGTGCCTAAAACAGGCAAGATGACGTCCGCCAGACGATTTTCTTCAAAAATATGTGGATATATAGGCATAAAACTGACAAGATGACGTCCGCCAGACGATTTTCTTCAAAAATATGTGGATATATAGGCATAAAACTGACAAGATGACGTCCGCCAGACGATTTTCTTCAAAAATATGTGGATATATAGGCATAAAACTGACAAGATGACGTCCGCCAGACGATTTTCTTTGAAAATATGTGCCTAAAACAGGCAAGATGACGTCCGCCAGACGATTTTCTTCAAAAATATGTGGATATATAGGCATAAAACTGACAAGATGACGTCCGCCAGACGATTTTCTTCGAAAATATGTGCCTAAAACAGGCAAGATGACGTCCGCCAGACGATTTTCTTCGAAAATATGTGCCTAAAACAGGCAAGATGACGTCCGCCAGACGATTTTCTTCAAAAATATGTGGATATATAGGCATAAAACTGACAAGATGACGTCCGCCAGACGATTTTCTTCGAAAATATGTGCCTAAAACAGGCAAGATGACGTCCGCCAGACGATTTTCTTCAAAAATATGTGGTTATATAGGCCTAAAACAGGCAAGATGACGTCCGCCAGACGATTTTCTTCAAAAATATGTGGATATATAGGCATAAAACTGACAAGATGACGTCCGCCAGACGATTTTCTTTAAAAATATGTGCCTAAAACAGGCAAGATGACGTCCGCCAGACGATTTTCTTCAAAAATATGTGGATATATAGGCATAAAACTGACAAGATGACGTCCGCCAGACGATTTTCTTCGAAAATATGTGCCTAAAACAGGCAAGATGACGTCCGCCAGACGATTTTCTTCAAAAATATGTGGATATATAGGCATAAAACTGACAAGATGACGTCCGCCAGACGATTTTCTTCGAAAATATGTGCCTAAAACAGGCAAGATGACGTCCGCCAGACGATTTTCTTCAAAAATATGTGGATATATAGGCATAAAACTGACAAGATGACGTCCGCCAGACGATTTTCTTCAAAAATATGTGGATATATGTGCCTAAAACTGACAAGATGACGTCCGCCAGACGATTTTCTTCAAAAATATGTGGATATATAGGCATAAAACTGACAAGATGACGTCCGCCAGACGATTTTCTTCAAAAATATGTGCCTAAAACAGGCAAGATGACGTCCGCCAGACGATTTTCTTCAAAAATATGTGGATATATAGGCATAAAACTGTCAAGATGACGTCCGCCAGACGATTTTCTTCAAAAATATGAGCCTAAAACAGGCAAGATGACGTCCGCCAGACGATTTTCTTCAAAAATATGTGGATATATAGGCATGAAACTGACAAGATGACGTCCGCCAGACGATTTTCTTCAAAAATATGTGGATATATAGGCATAAAACTGACAAGATGACGTCCGCCAGACGATTTTCTTCAAAAATATGTGGATATATAGGCATAAAACTGACAAGATGACGTCCGCCAGACGATTTTCTTCGAAAATATGTGCCTAAAACAGGCAAGATGACGTCCGCCAGACGACTTTCTTCAAAAATATGTGGATATATAGGCATAAAACTGACAAGATGACGTCCGCCAGACGATTTTCTTCGAAAATATGTGCCTAAAACAGGAAAGATGACGTCCGCCAGACGATTTTCTTCAAAAATATGTGGATATATAGGCATGAAACTGACAAGATGACGTCCGCCAGACGATTTTCTTCAAAAATATGTGGATATATAGGCATAAAACTGACAAGATGACGTCCGCCAGACGATTTTCTTCAAAAATATGTGCCTAAAACAGGCAAGATGACGTCCGCCAGACGATTTTCTTCAAAAATATGTGCCTAAAACAGGCAAGATGACGTCCGCCAGACGATTTTCTTCAAAAATATGTGCCTAAAACAGGCAAGATGACGTCCGCCAGACGATTTTCTTCAAAAATATGTGCCTAAAACAGGCAAGATGACGTCCGCCAGACGATTCTCTTCAAAAATATGTGGATATATAGGCATAAAACTGACAAGATGACGTCCGCCAGACGCTTTTCTTCAAAAATATGTGGATATATAGGCATAAAACTGACAAGATGACGTCCGCCAGACGATTTTCTTCAAAAATATGTGCCTAAAACAGGCAAGATGACGTCCGCCAGACGATTTTCTTCAAAAATATGTGGATATATAGGCATAAAACTGACAAGATGACGTCCGCCAGACGATTTTCTTCAAAAATATGTGGATATATAGGCATAAAACTGACAAGATGACGTCCGCCAGACGATTTTCTTCGAAAATATGTGCCTAAAACAGGAAAGATGACGTCCGCCAGACGATTTTCTTCAAAAATATGTGGATATATAGGCATGAAACTGACAAGATGACGTCCGCCAGACGATTTTCTTCAAAAATATGTGGATACCAGAATGGCTGCGCCATCCTGGCGGTCACCTTCCCCTTCGTATATGCAATGTGACCACCACCAACTCGTCGCTCGAATAGCTCAGTCGGTAGCGCGGCGGTCTGCTAAGCGCGGGTCGGTGGTTCGATTTTGTGCGCGGCCAAAATTCTTTAACTTTCTTTGTGGAAAACTAAAGCGGACATCCTGACCAAGAAACCAACGGACAAACCCCTCTAGCGGATTATATATAAGTAAGATATAGGCATAAAACTGACAAGATGACGTCCGCCAGACGATTTTCTTCGAAAATATGTGCTAAAACAGGCAAGATGACGTCCGCCAGACGATTTTCTTCGAAAAGATGTGGATATATAGGAATAAAACTGACAAGATGACGTCCGCCAGACGATTTTCTTCGAAAATATGTGCCTAAAACAGGCAGGATGACGTCCGCCAGACGATTTTCTTCAAAAATATGTGGATATATAGGCATAAAACTGACAAGATGACGTCCGCCAGACGATTTTCTTCGAAAATATGTGCCTAAAAAAGGCAAGATGACGTCCGCCAGACGATTTTCTTCAAAAATATGTGGATATATAGGCATAAAACTGACAAGATGACGTCCGCCAGACGATTTTCTTCAAAAATATGTGCCTAAAACAGGCAAGATGACGTCCGCCAGACGATTTTCTTCGAAAAGATGTGGATATATAGGCATAAAACTGACAAGATGACGTCCGCCAGACGATTTTCTTTGAAAATATGTGCCTAAAACAGGCAAGATGACGTCCGCCAGACGATTTTCTTCAAATATATGTGGATATATAGGCATAAAACTGACAAGATGATGTCCGCCAGACGATTTTCTTCGAAAATATGTGCCTAAAAAAGGCAAGATGACGTCCGCCAGACGATTTTCTTCAAAAATATGTGGATATATAGGCATAAAACTGACAAGATGACGTCCGCCAGACGATTTTCTTTAAAAATATGTGCCTAAAACCGGCAAGATGACGTCCGCCAGACGATTTTCTTCAAAAATATGTGGATATATAGGCATAAAACTGACAAGATGACGTCCGCCAGACGATTTTCTTTAAAAATATGTGGATATATAGGCATAAAACTGACAAGATGACGTCCGCCAGACGATTTTCTTCGAAAATATGTGCCTAAAACAGGCAAGATGACGTCCGCCAGACGATTTTCTTCAAAAATATGTGGATATATAGGCATAAAACTGACAAGATGACGTCCGCCAGACGATTTTCTTTAAAAATATGTGCCTAAAACAGGCAAGATGACGTCCGCCAGACGATTTTCTTCAAAAATATGTGGATTTATAGGCATAAAACTGACAAGATGACGTCCGCCAGACGCTTTTCTTCAAAAATATGTGGATATATAGGCATAAAACTGACAAGATGACGTCCGCCAGACGATTTTCTTCAAAAATATGTGCCTAAAACAGGCAAGATGACGTCCGCCAGACGATTTTCTTCAAAAATATGTGGATATATAGGCATAAAACTGACAAGATGACGTCCGCCAGACGATTTTCTTCGAAAATATGTGCCTAAAACAGGCAAGATGACGTCCGCCAGACGATTTTCTTCGAAAAGATGTGGATATATAGGCATAAAACTGACAAGATGACGTCCGCCAGACGATTTTCTTCAAAAATATGTGCCTAAAACAGGCAAGATGACGTCCGCCAGACGACTTTCTTCAAAAATATGTGGATATATAGGCATAAAACTGACAAGATGACGTCCGCCAGACGATTTTCTTCAAAAATATGTGGATATATAGGCATAAAACTGACAAGATGACGTCCGCCAGACGATTTTCTTCAAAAATATGTGCCTAAAACAGGAAAGATGACGTCCGCCAGACGATTTTCTTCAAAAATATGTGGATATATAGGCATGAAACTGACAAGATGACGTCCGCCAGACGATTTTCTTCAAAAATATGTGGATATATAGGCATGAAACTGACAAGATGACGTCCGCCAGACGATTTTCTTCAAAAATATGTGCCTAAAACAGGCAAGATGACGTCCGCCAGACGACTTTCTTCAAAAATATGTGGATATATAGGCATAAAACTGACAAGATGACGTCCGCCAGACGATTTTCTTCAAAAATATGTGGATATATAGGCGTAAAACTGACAAGATGACGTCCGCCAGACGATTTTCTTCGAAAATATGTGCCTAAAACAGGAAAGATGACGTCCGCCAGACGATTTTCTTCAAAAATATGTGGATATATAGGCATGAAACTGACAAGATGACGTCCGCCAGACGATTTTCTTCAAAAATATGTGGATATATAGGCATAAAACTGACAAGATGACGTCCGCCAGACGATTTTCTTCAAAAATATGTGCCTAAAACAGGCAAGATGACGTCCGCCAGACGACTTTCTTCAAAAATATGTGGATATATAGGCATAAAACTGACAAGATGACGTCCGCCAGACGATTTTCTTCGAAAATATGTGCCTAAAACAGGAAAGATGACGTCCGCCAGACGATTTTCTTCAAAAATATGTGGATATATAGGCATGAAACTGACAAGATGACGTCCGCCAGACGATTTTCTTCAAAAATATGTGGATATATAGGCATAAAACTGACAAGATGACGTCCGCCAGACGATTTTCTTCGAAAATATGTGCCTAAAACAGGAAAGATGACGTCCGCCAGACGATTTTCTTCAAAAATATGTGGATATATAGGCATGAAACTGACAAGATGACGTCCGCCAGACGATTTTCTTCAAAAATATGTGGATACCAGAATGGCTGCGCCATCCTGGCGGTCACCTTCCCCTTCGTATATGCAATGTGACCACCACCAACTCGTCGCTCGAATAGCTCAGTCGGTAGCGCGGCGGTCTGCTAAGCGCGGGTCGGTGGTTCGATTTTGTGCGCGGCCAAAATTCTTTAACTTTCTTTGTGGAAAACTAAAGCGGACATCCTGACCAAGAAACCAACGGACAAACCCCTCTAGCGGATTATATATAAGTAAGATATAGGCATAAAACTGACAAGATGACGTCCGCCAGACGATTTTCTTCGAAAATATGTGCTAAAACAGGCAAGATGACGTCCGCCAGACGATTTTCTTCGAAAAGATGTGGATATATAGGAATAAAACTGACAAGATGACGTCCGCCAGACGATTTTCTTCGAAAATATGTGCCTAAAACAGGCAGGATGACGTCCGCCAGACGATTTTCTTCAAAAATATGTGGATATATAGGCATAAAACTGACAAGATGACGTCCGCCAGACGATTTTCTTCGAAAATATGTGCCTAAAAAAGGCAAGATGACGTCCGCCAGACGATTTTCTTCAAAAATATGTGGATATATAGGCATAAAACTGACAAGATGACGTCCGCCAGACGATTTTCTTCAAAAATATGTGCCTAAAACAGGCAAGATGACGTCCGCCAGACGATTTTCTTCGAAAAGATGTGGATATATAGGCATAAAACTGACAAGATGACGTCCGCCAGACGATTTTCTTTGAAAATATGTGCCTAAAACAGGCAAGATGACGTCCGCCAGACGATTTTCTTCAAATATATGTGGATATATAGGCATAAAACTGACAAGATGATGTCCGCCAGACGATTTTCTTCGAAAATATGTGCCTAAAAAAGGCAAGATGACGTCCGCCAGACGATTTTCTTCAAAAATATGTGGATATATAGGCATAAAACTGACAAGATGACGTCCGCCAGACGATTTTCTTTAAAAATATGTGCCTAAAACCGGCAAGATGACGTCCGCCAGACGATTTTCTTCAAAAATATGTGGATATATAGGCATAAAACTGACAAGATGACGTCCGCCAGACGATTTTCTTTAAAAATATGTGGATATATAGGCATAAAACTGACAAGATGACGTCCGCCAGACGATTTTCTTCGAAAATATGTGCCTAAAACAGGCAAGATGACGTCCGCCAGACGATTTTCTTCAAAAATATGTGGATATATAGGCATAAAACTGACAAGATGACGTCCGCCAGACGATTTTCTTTAAAAATATGTGCCTAAAACAGGCAAGATGACGTCCGCCAGACGATTTTCTTCAAAAATATGTGGATTTATAGGCATAAAACTGACAAGATGACGTCCGCCAGACGCTTTTCTTCAAAAATATGTGGATATATAGGCATAAAACTGACAAGATGACGTCCGCCAGACGATTTTCTTCAAAAATATGTGCCTAAAACAGGCAAGATGACGTCCGCCAGACGATTTTCTTCAAAAATATGTGGATATATAGGCATAAAACTGACAAGATGACGTCCGCCAGACGATTTTCTTCGAAAATATGTGCCTAAAACAGGCAAGATGACGTCCGCCAGACGATTTTCTTCGAAAAGATGTGGATATATAGGCATAAAACTGACAAGATGACGTCCGCCAGACGATTTTCTTCAAAAATATGTGCCTAAAACAGGCAAGATGACGTCCGCCAGACGACTTTCTTCAAAAATATGTGGATATATAGGCATAAAACTGACAAGATGACGTCCGCCAGACGATTTTCTTCAAAAATATGTGGATATATAGGCATAAAACTGACAAGATGACGTCCGCCAGACGATTTTCTTCAAAAATATGTGCCTAAAACAGGAAAGATGACGTCCGCCAGACGATTTTCTTCAAAAATATGTGGATATATAGGCATGAAACTGACAAGATGACGTCCGCCAGACGATTTTCTTCAAAAATATGTGGATATATAGGCATGAAACTGACAAGATGACGTCCGCCAGACGATTTTCTTCAAAAATATGTGCCTAAAACAGGCAAGATGACGTCCGCCAGACGACTTTCTTCAAAAATATGTGGATATATAGGCATAAAACTGACAAGATGACGTCCGCCAGACGATTTTCTTCAAAAATATGTGGATATATAGGCGTAAAACTGACAAGAAGACGTCCGCCAGACGATTTTCTTCGAAAATATGTGCCTAAAACAGGAAAGATGACGTCCGCCAGACGATTTTCTTCAAAAATATGTGGATATATAGGCATGAAACTGACAAGATGACGTCCGCCAGACGATTTTCTTCAAAAATATGTGGATATATAGGCATAAAACTGACAAGATGACGTCCGCCAGACGATTTTCTTCAAAAATATGTGCCTAAAACAGGCAAGATGACGTCCGCCAGACGACTTTCTTCAAAAATATGTGGATATATAGGCATAAAACTGACAAGATGACGTCCGCCAGACGATTTTCTTCGAAAATATGTGCCTAAAACAGGAAAGATGACGTCCGCCAGACGATTTTCTTCAAAAATATGTGGATATATAGGCATGAAACTGACAAGATGACGTCCGCCAGACGATTTTCTTCAAAAATATGTGGATATATAGGCATAAAACTGACAAGATGACGTCCGCCAGACGATTTTCTTCAAAAATATGTGCCTAAAACAGGCAAGATGACGTCCGCCAGACGATTTTCTTCAAAAATATGTGCCTAAAACAGGCAAGATGACGTCCGCCAGACGATTTTCTTCAAAAATATGTGGATATATAGGCATAAAACTGACAAGATGACGTCCGCCAGACGCTTTTCTTCAAAAATATGTGGATATATAGGCATAAAACTGACAAGATGACGTCCGCCAGACGATTTTCTTCAAAAATATGTGCCTAAAACAGGCAAGATGACGTCCGCCAGACGATTTTCTTCAAAAATATGTGCCTAAAACAGGCAAGATGACGTCCGCCAGACGATTTTCTTCAAAAATATGTGCCTAAAACAGGCAAGATGACGTCCGCCAGACGATTTTCTTTAAAAATATGTGCCTAAAACAGGCAAGATGACGTCCGCCAGACGATTTTCTTCAAAAATATGTGGATATATAGGCATAAAACTGACAAGATGACGTCCGCCAGACGATTTTCTTCAAAAATATGTGGTTATATAGGCATAAAACTGACAAGATGACGTCCGCCAGACGATTTTCTTCAAAAATATGTGGATATATAGGCATGAAACTGACAAGATGACGTCCGCCAGACGATTTTCTTCAAAAATATGTGGATATATAGGCATAAAACTGACAAGATGACGTCCGCCAGACGATTTTCTTTGAAAATATGTGCCTAAAACAGGCAAGATGACGTCCGCCAGACGATTTTCTTCAAAAATATGTGGATATATAGGCATAAAACTGACAAGATGACGTCCGCCAGACGATTTTCTTCGAAAATATGTGCCTAAAACAGGCAAGATGACGTCCGCCAGACGATTTTCTTCGAAAATATGTGCCTAAAACAGGCAAGATGACGTCCGCCAGACGATTTTCTTCAAAAATATGTGGATATATAGGCATAAAACTGACAAGATGACGTCCGCCAGACGATTTTCTTCGAAAATATGTGCCTAAAACAGGCAAGATGACGTCCGCCAGACGATTTTCTTCAAAAATATGTGGTTATATAGGCATAAAACTGACAAGATGACGTCCGCCAGACGATTTTCTTCAAAAATATGTGGATATATAGGCATAAAACTGACAAGATGACGTCCGCCAGACGATTTTCTTCGAAAATATGTGCCTAAAACAGGCAAGATGACGTCCGCCAGACGATTTTCTTCAAAAATATGTGGATATATAGGCATAAAACTGACAAGATGACGTCCGCCAGACGATTTTCTTTAAAAATATGTGCCTAAAACAGGCAAGATGACGTCCGCCAGACGATTTTCTTCAAAAATATGTGGATATATAGGCATAAAACTGACAAGATGACGTCCGCCAGACGATTTTCTTCGAAAATATGTGCCTAAAACAGGCAAGATGACGTCCGCCAGACGATTTTCTTCAAAAATATGTGGATATATAGGCATAAAACTGACAAGATGACGTCCGCCAGACGATTTTCTTCGAAAATATGTGCCTAAAACAGGCAAGATGACGTCCGCCAGACGATTTTCTTCAAAAATATGTGGATATATAGGCATAAAACTGACAAGATGACGTCCGCCAGACGATTTTCTTCAAAAATATGTGGATATATGTGCCTAAAACTGACAAGATGACGTCCGCCAGACGATTTTCTTCAAAAATATGTGGATATATAGGCATAAAACTGACAAGATGACGTCCGCCAGACGATTTTCTTCAAAAATATGTGCCTAAAACAGGCAAGATGACGTCCGCCAGACGATTTTCTTCAAAAATATGTGGATATATAGGCATAAAACTGTCACGATGACGTCCGCCAGACGATTTTCTTCGAAAATATGTGCCTAAAACAGGCAAGATGACTTCCGCCAGACGATTTTCTTCAAAAATATGTGGATATATAGGCATAAAACTGACAAGATGACGTCCGCCAGACGATTTTCTTCGAAAATATGTGCCTAAAACAGGCAAGATGACGTCCGCCAGACGATTTTCTTCAAAAATATGTGGATATATAGGCATAAAACTGACAAGATGACGTCCGCCAGACGGTTTTCTTCGAAAATATGTGCCTAAAACAGGCAAGATGACGTCCGCCAGACGATTTTCTTCAAAAATATGTGGATATATAGGCATAAAACTGACAAGATGACGTCCGCCAGACGATTTTCTTCGAAAATATGTGCCTAAAACAGGCAAGATGACGTCCGCCAGACGATTTTCTTCAAAAATATGTGGATATATAGGCATAAAACTGACAAGATGACGTCCGCCAGACGATTTTCTTCAAAAATATGTGGATATATGTGCCTAAAACTGACAAGATGACGTCCGCCAGACGATTTTCTTCAAAAATATGTGGATATATAGGCATAAAACTGACAAGATGACGTCCGCCAGACGATTTTCTTCAAAAATATGTGCCTAAAACAGGCAAGATGACGTCCGCCAGACGATTTTCTTCAAAAATATGTGGATATATAGGCATAAAACTGTCAAGATGACGTCCGCCAGACGATTTTCTTCGAAAATATGTGCCTAAAACAGGCAAGATGACGTCCGCCAGACGATTTTCTTCAAAAATATGTGGATATATAGGCATAAAACTGACAAGATGACGTCCGCCAGACGATTTTCTTCGAAAATATGTGCCTAAAACAGGCAAGATGACGTCCGCCAGACGATTTTCTTCAAAAATATGTGGATATATAGGCATAAAACTGACAAGATGACGTCCGCCAGACGCTTTTCTTCAAAAATATGTGGATATATAGGCATAAAACTGACAAGATGACGTCCGCCAGACGATTTTCTTCAAAAATATGTGCCTAAAACAGGCAAGATGACGTCCGCCAGACGATTTTCTTCAAAAATATGTGCCTAAAACAGGCAAGATGACGTCCGCCAGACGATTTTCTTCAAAAATATGTGCCTAAAACAGGCAAGATGACGTCCGCCAGACGATTTTCTTTAAAAATATGTGCCTAAAACAGGCAAGATGACGTCCGCCAGACGATTTTCTTCAAAAATATGTGGATATATAGGCATAAAACTGACAAGATGACGTCCGCCAGACGATTTTCTTCAAAAATATGTGGTTATATAGGCATAAAACTGACAAGATGACGTCCGCCAGACGATTTTCTTCAAAAATATGTGGATATATAGGCATGAAACTGACAAGATGACGTCCGCCAGACGATTTTCTTCAAAAATATGTGGATATATAGGCATAAAACTGACAAGATGACGTCCGCCAGACGATTTTCTTTGAAAATATGTGCCTAAAACAGGCAAGATGACGTCCGCCAGACGATTTTCTTCAAAAATATGTGGATATATAGGCATAAAACTGACAAGATGACGTCCGCCAGACGATTTTCTTCGAAAATATGTGCCTAAAACAGGCAAGATGACGTCCGCCAGACGATTTTCTTCAAAAATATGTGGATATATAGGCATAAAACTGACAAGATGACGTCCGCCAGACGATTTTCTTCAAAAATATGTGGATATATAGGCATAAAACTGACAAGATGACGTCCGCCAGACGATTTTCTTCAAAAATATGTGCCTAAAACAGGCAAGATGACGTCCGCCAGACGATTTTCTTCAAAAATATGTGCCTAAAACAGGCAAGATGACGTCCGCCAGACGATTTTCTTCAAAAATATGTGGATATATAGGCATAAAACTGACAAGATGACGTCCGCCAGACGATTTTCTTCAAAAATATGTGCCTAAAACAGGCAAGATGACGTCCGCCAGACGATTTTCTTCAAAAATATGTGCCTAAAACAGGCAAGATGACGTCCGCCAGACGATTTTCTTCAAAAATATGTGCCTAAAACAGGCAAGATGACGTCCGCCAGACGATTTTCTTTAAAAATATGTGCCTAAAACAGGCAAGATGACGTCCGCCAGACGATTTTCTTCAAAAATATGTGGATATATAGGCATAAAACTGACAAGATGACGTCCGCCAGACGATTTTCTTCAAAAATATGTGGTTATATAGGCATAAAACTGACAAGATGACGTCCGCCAGACGATTTTCTTCAAAAATATGTGGATATATAGGCATGAAACTGACAAGATGACGTCCGCCAGACGATTTTCTTCAAAAATATGTGGATATATAGGCATAAAACTGACAAGATGACGTCCGCCAGACGATTTTCTTTGAAAATATGTGCCTAAAACAGGCAAGATGACGTCCGCCAGACGATTTTCTCCAAAATATGTGGATATATAGGCATAAAACTGACAAGATGACGTCCGCCAGACGATTTTCTTCGAAAATATGTGCCTAAAACAGGCAAGATGACGTCCGCCAGACGATTTTCTTCGAAAATATGTGCCTAAAACAGGCAAGATGACGTCCGCCAGACGATTTTCTTCAAAAATATGTGGATATATAGGCATAAAACTGACAAGATGACGTCCGCCAGACGATTTTCTTCGAAAATATGTGCCTAAAACAGGCAAGATGACGTCCGCCAGACGATTTTCTTCAAAAATATGTGGTTATATAGGCATAAAACTGACAAGATGACGTCCGCCAGACGATTTTCTTCAAAAATATGTGGATATATAGGCATAAAACTGACAAGATGACGTCCGCCAGACGATTTTCTTCAAAAATATGTGGATATATGTGCCTAAAACTGACAAGATGACGTCCGCCAGACGATTTTCTTCAAAAATATGTGGATATATAGGCATAAAACTGACAAGATGACGTCCGCCAGACGATTTTCTTCAAAAATATGTGCCTAAAACAGGCAAGATGACGTCCGCCAGACGATTTTCTTCAAAAATATGTGGATATATAGGCATAAAACTGTCAAGATGACGTCCGCCAGACGATTTTCTTCGAAAATATGTGCCTAAAACAGGCAAGATGACGTCCGCCAGACGATTTTCTTCAAAAATATGTGGATATATAGGCATAAAACTGACAAGATGACGTCCGCCAGACGATTTTCTTCGAAAATATGTGCCTAAAACAGGCAAGATGACGTCCGCCAGACGATTTTCTTCAAAAATATGTGGATATATAGGCATAAAACTGACAAGATGACGTCCGCCAGACGCTTTTCTTCAAAAATATGTGGATATATAGGCATAAAACTGACAAGATGACGTCCGCCAGACGATTTTCTTCAAAAATATGTGCCTAAAACAGGCAAGATGACGTCCGCCAGACGATTTTCTTCAAAAATATGTGCCTAAAACAGGCAAGATGACGTCCGCCAGACGATTTTCTTCAAAAATATGTGCCTAAAACAGGCAAGATGACGTCCGCCAGACGATTTTCTTTAAAAATATGTGCCTAAAACAGGCAAGATGACGTCCGCCAGACGATTTTCTTCAAAAATATGTGGATATATAGGCATAAAACTGACAAGATGACGTCCGCCAGACGATTTTCTTCAAAAATATGTGGTTATATAGGCATAAAACTGACAAGATGACGTCCGCCAGACGATTTTCTTCAAAAATATGTGGATATATAGGCATGAAACTGACAAGATGACGTCCGCCAGACGATTTTCTTCAAAAATATGTGGATATATAGGCATAAAACTGACAAGATGACGTCCGCCAGACGATTTTCTTTGAAAATATGTGCCTAAAACAGGCAAGATGACGTCCGCCAGACGATTTTCTTCAAAAATATGTGGATATATAGGCATAAAACTGACAAGATGACGTCCGCCAGACGATTTTCTTCGAAAATATGTGCCTAAAACAGGCAAGATGACGTCCGCCAGACGATTTTCTTCAAAAATATGTGGATATATAGGCATAAAACTGACAAGATGACGTCCGCCAGACGATTTTCTTCAAAAATATGTGGATATATAGGCATAAAACTGACAAGATGACGTCCGCCAGACGATTTTCTTCAAAAATATGTGCCTAAAACAGGCAAGATGACGTCCGCCAGACGATTTTCTTCAAAAATATGTGCCTAAAACAGGCAAGATGACGTCCGCCAGACGATTTTCTTCAAAAATATGTGGATATATAGGCATAAAACTGACAAGATGACGTCCGCCAGACGATTTTCTTCAAAAATATGTGCCTAAAACAGGCAAGATGACGTCCGCCAGACGATTTTCTTCAAAAATATGTGCCTAAAACAGGCAAGATGACGTCCGCCAGACGATTTTCTTCAAAAATATGTGCCTAAAACAGGCAAGATGACGTCCGCCAGACGATTTTCTTTAAAAATATGTGCCTAAAACAGGCAAGATGACGTCCGCCAGACGATTTTCTTCAAAAATATGTGGATATATAGGCATAAAACTGACAAGATGACGTCCGCCAGACGATTTTCTTCAAAAATATGTGGTTATATAGGCATAAAACTGACAAGATGACGTCCGCCAGACGATTTTCTTCAAAAATATGTGGATATATAGGCATGAAACTGACAAGATGACGTCCGCCAGACGATTTTCTTCAAAAATATGTGGATATATAGGCATAAAACTGACAAGATGACGTCCGCCAGACGATTTTCTTTGAAAATATGTGCCTAAAACAGGCAAGATGACGTCCGCCAGACGATTTTCTCCAAAAATATGTGGATATATAGGCATAAAACTGACAAGATGACGTCCGCCAGACGATTTTCTTCGAAAATATGTGCCTAAAACAGGCAAGATGACGTCCGCCAGACGATTTTCTTCGAAAATATGTGCCTAAAACAGGCAAGATGACGTCCGCCAGACGATTTTCTTCAAAAATATGTGGATATATAGGCATAAAACTGACAAGATGACGTCCGCCAGACGATTTTCTTCGAAAATATGTGCCTAAAACAGGCAAGATGACGTCCGCCAGACGATTTTCTTCAAAAATATGTGGTTATATAGGCATAAAACTGACAAGATGACGTCCGCCAGACGATTTTCTTCAAAAATATGTGGATATATAGGCATAAAACTGACAAGATGACGTCCGCCAGACGATTTTCTTCGAAAATATGTGCCTAAAACAGGCAAGATGACGTCCGCCAGACGATTTTCTTCAAAAATATGTGGATATATAGGCATAAAACTGACAAGATGACGTCCGCCAGACGATTTTCTTTAAAAATATGTGCCTAAAACAGGCAAGATGACGTCCGCCAGACGATTTTCTTCAAAAATATGTGGATATATAGGCATAAAACTGACAAGATGACGTCCGCCAGACGATTTTCTTCAAAAATATGTGCCTAAAACAGGCAAGATGACGTCCGCCAGACGATTTTCTTCAAAAATATGTGGATATATAGGCATAAAACTGACAAGATGACGTCCGCCAGACGATTTTCTTCGAAAATATGTGCCTAAAACAGGCAAGATGACGTCCGCCAGACGATTTTCTTCAAAAATATGTGGATATATAGGCATAAAACTGACAAGATGACGTCCGCCAGACGATTTTCTTCAAAAATATGTGG
Organism: Caenorhabditis sinica; assembly: GCA_963932045.1. Lineage (NCBI taxonomy): Eukaryota > Metazoa > Nematoda > Chromadorea > Rhabditida > Rhabditidae > Caenorhabditis > Caenorhabditis sinica. Next base: position 19,520,394 of record OZ009943.1, read on the forward strand.
ATATGTGCCTAAAACTGACAAGATGACGTCCGCCAGACGATTTTCTTCAAAAATATGTGGATATATAGGCATAAAACTGACAAGATGACGTCCGCCAGACGATTTTCTTCAAAAATATGTGCCTAAAACAGGCAAGATGACGTCCGCCAGACGATTTTCTTCAAAAATATGTGGATATATAGGCATAAAACTGTCAAGATGACGTCCGCCAGACGATTTTCTTCGAAAATATGTGCCTAAAACAGGCAAGATGACGTCCGCCAGACGATTTTCTTCAAAAATATGTGGATATATAGGCATAAAACTGACAAGATGACGTCCGCCAGACGATTTTCTTCGAAAATATGTGCCTAAAACAGGCAAGATGACGTCCGCCAGACGATTTTCTTCAAAAATATGTGGATATATAGGCATAAAACTGACAAGATGACGTCCGCCAGACGATTTTCTTCAAAAATATGTGGATATATAGGCATAAAACTGACAAGATGACGTCCGCCAGACGATTTTCTTTAAAAATATGTGCCTAAAACAGGCAAGATGACGTCCGCCAGACGATTTTCTTCAAAAATATGAGGATATATAGGCATAAAACTGACAAGATGACGTCCGCCAGACGATTTTCTTCGAAAATATGTGCCTAAAACAGGCAAGATGACGTCCGCCAGACGATTTTCTTCGAAAATATGTGCCTAAAACAGGCAAGGAGACGTCCGCCAGACGATTTTCTTCAAAAATATGTGGATATATAGGCATAAAACTGACAAGATGACGTCCGCCAGACGATTTTCTTCGAAAATATGTGCCTAAAACAGGCAAGATGACGTCCGCCAGACGATTTTCTTCAAAAATATGTGGATATATAGGCATAAAACTGACAAGATGACGTCCGCCAGACGATTTTCTTTAAAAATATGTGCCTAAAACAGGCAAGATGACGTCCGCCAGACGATTTTCTTCAAAAATATGTGGATATATAGGTAGACACCGCAGCGCGAGGGGGCGGAGCCTAATATTTTTTCGTCCCGGGGGTATCTGGCATGTTTGGAGGCGTATAACTCGAGACTGAATAAACCTATTCTTATGAAATTTGGTCTCGTTATGTAATCGACTGCGTAGAATCCAGTAGTGTAAACAGTTTTTCATGAAAACTGACGGGTTTTTGAAAATACTGAAAAAACCGAAACCGGACGAAGAAAATTGCTCACAAATGGTTCATATTAGTGGGGTACGCATGTTTTTATGATGGATCCAGGTACTCATTGAGATTGTGAATATGGGTTTTATGTTGGTTTTTGGCCACCAGTTCGCGCTTTTTTGTACTAGTTGGTCAAACTTCAAGCCAAGATTGTCAAATTTTTTCAGCGATGACCTACCTGTTTTATGGAAAATAAATATAGTTAGACTCTATGAGTACCAGGAAAAAAATTTTGAGAGCCTATGAAAGCGTCTGAAGTGAAGAAATAACTGTCGAAAAATGATACACCTCTCATTTTCTGTAGTTTTTGCAGATTTTCACTGTTATACAGGTCGAGTACGCATATTTTTATTTCACCATCAGATTCTACGCAAAATTTCCTATTATATGTACTGCCTGGATTATTAGCAGCAGTTCGCGCTTTTTTACTAGAAGCTGTTTTCTATTCAAAAATCATACAAAAACTATAGGAAAGCGCTTGCCAGCTGGAGGAAGCCGGCGTTTGATAAGCGCAAAGAGAGCTGTTGCAGTTTGTGCATGCGTGGTGTACTGGCTAGCGCGCCTGTCTTGCGCGCAGACGACGTTGGTTCGAACCCAAAGGGCAGTTCCGACCGTTTTTTGACCTACCTTTCGAAAGATTCTGCAATTTATCGTCACAGTGTTTGCAGAAATTGAAGCTCACAGTGTTAATTTGAATTTTCGAATTTTTTTTTTGGTTTTTTTAACCTATTTTATACGACAGTAGAAGATGGATAGTGAATCAGATGCAGAACCACCTTCTAAAGTATCAAAAACAGGTAAGGAAGCTATAAAAGAATAAACCCGAGTTGTCTTTTTCAGATGTTTTGACCCCGTCGAGAGCCGAGAAACTGAAAGAAGCACACCTAAAAGTTCTGGAACAATATGGCATCAATTCAGAGTTGGAAGTAACTGCTAAAAAGGATGTTGTCAACAACGAACTCATCTGTTCTCTCGTAATGCTGAAGTTGTCCCATTCAGAGATTCTGAAGGTTACAAAGACGCTGTTAGGATTGGATGGAGGATCAGACCGAAATGAGCTCCAACGATTAAGGAGGAAGTTGTTTCAAATCGAGAAGGAGTACAAGAGTTGGCAAAAGAACGCAGATAAGGATAAGTTATTGGAATTTTTTAAAGAAACAGCTTTTGATCTAACTTTTTTCGTTTTTGATAATATTGAAAAATCACCGGCAAAGTTTTTGCATGAAATTCCCGCTAGCCCTGAAATCATCGGAGAAAGTTCAGACTACAGTAATCCTTCTGTGTTTCGAGAGACTGAAACTCAAACTGAACCATATACTTCCGTTGATCTTTCCTGGCCGGCAAACATTCCATCTTTCGAAAAAGAAGTACATGGCCAGTGCATTTCTCAGTATGATGAATTGCGAAAAAAGTACAAGAACCTTCAAAAAACTTTGAAAAATGTGAATCGCTGGAAAGCGTATAACATAAATCTGATCTCCAGTTCTCGTTTATCCAAAAAATCACTGAAAAAAGCCAACATTTCGAACAAAAATCTCACACAAAATTTAGAAAAAATCGTAGGCGAATTGATGGCGGCGAAACAAGAGCTTGTTGAGAAGGATGCTGCTCTCCAACAAGCTCAATGGAAAATAGATAACACTTCTGTTACTGTTGAGCTAAAGGAGGGTAATTCTTATTCAAATGAGACTTGGAAAGCTGTCATCAATTTAAAATCACTCGGGGTTGCTGATGAAAGGGTTGGGGATGTAATGAGAACGGTTGGTGCGTTGGCGGGAGTTGAATTTAATTCTGTTCCTTCTGCTTCGACGTGCCGAAATTATGCTCTCTCTGCTCTCAATCTCAGTAAAAGGCATATCACGAGTATTCTCAGTGATGTTGTGGATAACGGGGAATTCGTGTGTTTTGCATCTGACGAAACAACGAAAGGAACGGTCAAGCTTCAGGCGTTTGGTGTTCATAAATCCGATGGCAGTTTTGCTTGTCTAGGAATTGAGCAAGTTCCAGAAAAATCGGCACAGACAGCCCTAAATGCACTTGAGACCACTATTTCTCAGTTGCCAGCGGCTCCCCCAAATTTCTTTAAAAGCTTTTTGGTGTCTGTAAGAAGTACGATGTCTGACTCGGCTCGTACGGAACGAAAACTCAATGAGCTCATTGAATTAGCCAGAAGTAAAGCGGTTCCTGAAGTTGTTGAGGATTATGAAAAACTATCGGATGAAGAGAAGATGGAGTTTGCACAGTTTTCCCAGTTTTTCTGTCAGTTGCATGTGATTGCGAACTATTCAAATGTTGTTTTGAAAAGTTTACTTGAGCATGAGCTGATAGTTAGTAAGGTTTCAAAATTATCCGAGCCTTCAGTTTTTGATTTGATCAAGACTGTTAGTCAGTTGTTTGGGGAGAGAGGATCAGGATTGCACGGGATTCTGCCTTTATGGACTGCTTGGTGTAAAAAGTTCGGAGTCTGTTGTTTCACTTTCCCCTCTTTTTTGGGTAATCGCTTCAATATCTTGTTTGTGATTGCATCTCGGATTTTCTTCCATCGTCACCATTTAATTGAGTTCATCGAAGAGTGCGATTGTTTGAAAACTGATCTCAAAAAAGTTCGAGATTTGTTGAAAAACGAAATGATCGTAGAACACTTGCATGTTCTCGGCCTCTTAGATCAGTTGGTGACGGGACCGTTGTGGAGAATTTCTGAAGGTTGTGAACATATTCTTGATACTTGTCGCTACGCCCTTCAGCTGCAAGTTTGGCTAGAAGAGTGTTCTCTGTTTCCTGTTTGTTTCTTTGATGGATCTTCGCCGACTCCAAGTTTAGAAGTTGACAGCTCAACAAACTCATCTTTGTTGCTACAAGCACTTGTGAGAAGGGATCCATCGGAAATGGGAACAGATGTAGCATCTCTTGTTTGCAAGTCTTCTTTGGAATACTACACCAAAGCTTTTTCTTTCTTCCTACCGGGGGGAAAGTATTGTGATGATGTAGATAATCTTAAGAGGAAAACTGGTTTTGCTCCTGCCACTAATCGAAATATTGAATCGGTGTTTGGTTTAATTTCTCATTTTTTCGACACAAAACCAAATATGCGAATTGATGTGAGAGTTGCGTTCACTCTTCTCAAAAAAAATCACACTCTTGTGTGGCTTCAGAATCAACCGATTGACGACCAAGAGAAAATCTTGAACGAATCTCGGTTGGCTCTGCAAAAGTTGAGGAACGCTGCTAATTCACGTCAAATCGCTATCGAAACAGTAATTTTGAGACAGATGAAGGAGAAAAACCAACTTGCGGCCAAAAAAGAGGCAAAAGAAGTGAAAGATAGATGCAAATACACTAGCGGTATCCTCTCCCTCGGATTCTGGCAAACTTCTAGAGAAATCAAAAATGGGCTTGCTAAATTATCATCGGAAAAACATAAATTAGAGGCTCTCTCCGCTCAGTTAAAATTTAGGAAATTCGTGATCAAGCAATCAGCACCGTCTACTTGTTTCACCGTCTCTTCGAACGCCAAGCCGCTCTCTGTTGATGACTTGGTCGAGAAATTGGAGCATTTGATTGGGATTCACCAGTACACCCGCCAACTACTGCTGAGTGATGATGATCGAATTGGGAAGAAATTCGTCAATTCGATCACAGGAAAGGAAGGATTCCTTGTGGATCTTCGAATTTCCCGAGGCAAAACCACCGCCCGCCTGCAGTACGAAGGAGACAAAAATCCCACTCAAATCGACTACGAGATATTCCAAAAATCGATCGATGACGGCGACTTCGTTTTTTCTTGATAATTTTTTAGTTTCTTCTTACTTTTCTTCGATTTCTCTTGGTTTAGACACTTTAGTTTGCAATTCTTCTTAATATTTCTAGAGATTTTCTCATTTTTTGGTATTTTTTTAGTGATTTTCAGTTAAAAAAACATTCCGGGCAATGGGAACCATCGGTATATTAGTCAAGCTCATTTTCTCAATCCAATTTTGACAAAAATACTCAATACAATTTTTTTCGAACAAAAAATCTCAATAATTTCAACCTGAGTGACCCCAAGAACAGCAATTTCTTGTTTCCGCCAGTTCCCATTGCTCGAAATCTCGTTGGTTCGACGTTTTTTAACTGAAAATCAATATAATTTAGATAAGAAACAATAAACATTTCATTTTTTAAACTTATTCCTCTTTTTTCCTTCAATACACACACTTTCCGCATCGAAAACTCGACTGAAAACACAGAAACTTGCATAAAAACATAAATCATCCGATTTCTGCGCCGCACACTTGCAGACTCCGCCCCCTTTTAGCCACGCCCATTTTTCCGCGCGCACTGCAACCCCCAGGGAGAAAATGGAGGAAAAAGGGGGTTACAAAAAGGGTTGTAACTCAGGAACAGATGAACATTTTGAAAAAAAAAATTGGGAATGTACTAATATCGAGATGGGGAATGCGTTGATAACCAAAACTTTCAGAAAGGAATTGTTTGAAAAAATCGCTGTGGTGTCTATATATAGGCATAAAACTGACAAGATGACGTCCGCCAGACGATTTTCTTCAAAAATATGTGGATATATAGGCATAAAACTGACAAGATGACGTCCGCCAGACGATTTTCTTTGAAAATATGTGCCTAAAACAGGCAAGATGACGTCCGCCAGACGATTTTCTTCAAAAATATGTGGATATATAGGCATAAAACTGACAAGATGACGTCCGCCAGACGATTTTCTTCGAAAATATGTGCCTAAAACAGGCAAGATGACGTCCGCCAGACGATTTTCTTCGAAAATATGTGCCTAAAACAGGCAAGATGACGTCCGCCAGACGATTTTCTTCAAAAATATGTGGATATATAGGCATAAAACTGACAAGATGACGTCCGCCAGACGATTTTCTTCGAAAATATGTGCCTAAAACAGGCAAGATGACGTCCGCCAGACGATTTTCTTCAAAAATATGTGGTTATATAGGCATAAAACTGACAAGATGACGTCCGCCAGACGATTTTCTTCAAAAATATGTGGATATATAGGCATAAAACTGACAAGATGACGTCCGCCAGACGATTTTCTTCGAAAATATGTGCCTAAAACAGGCAAGATGACGTCCGCCAGACGATTTTCTTCAAAAATATGTGGATATATAGGCATAAAACTGACAAGATGACGTCCGCCAGACGATTTTCTTTAAAAATATGTGCCTAAAACAGGCAAGATGACGTCCGCCAGACGATTTTCTTCAAAAATATGTGGATATATAGGCATAAAACTGACAAGATGACGTCCGCCAGACGATTTTCTTCGAAAATATGTGCCTAAAACAGGCAAGATGACGTCCGCCAGACGATTTTCTTCAAAAATATGTGCCTAAAACAGGCAAGATGACGTCCGCCAGACGATTTTCTTCAAAAATATGTGGATATATAGGCATAAAACTGACAAGATGACGTCCGCCAGACGATTTTCTTCGAAAATATGTGCCTAAAACAGGCAAGATGACGTCCGCCAGACGATTTTCTTCAAAAATATGTGGATATATAGGCATAAAACTGACAAGATGACGTCCGCCAGACGATTTTCTTCGAAAATATGTGCCTAAAACAGGCAAGATGACGTCCGCCAGACGATTTTCTTCAAAAATATGTGGATATATAGGCATAAAACTGACAAGATGACGTCCGCCAGACGATTTTCTTCAAAAATATGTGGATATATGTGCCTAAAACTGACAAGATGACGTCCGCCAGACGATTTTCTTCAAAAATATGTGGATATATAGGCATAAAACTGACAAGATGACGTCCGCCAGACGATTTTCTTCAAAAATATGTGCCTAAAACAGGCAAGATGACGTCCGCCAGACGATTTTCTTCAAAAATATGTGGATATATAGGCATAAAACTGTCAAGATGACGTCCGCCAGACGATTTTCTTCGAAAATATGTGCCTAAAACAGGCAAGATGACGTCCGCCAGACGATTTTCTTCAAAAATATGTGGATATATAGGCATAAAACTGACAAGATGACGTCCGCCAGACGATTTTCTTCGAAAATATGTGCCTAAAACAGGCAAGATGACGTCCGCCAGACGATTTTCTTCAAAAATATGTGGATATATAGGCATAAAACTGACAAGATGACGTCCGCCAGACGCTTTTCTTCAAAAATATGTGGATATATAGGCATAAAACTGACAAGATGACGTCCGCCAGACGATTTTCTTCAAAAATATGTGCCTAAAACAGGCAAGATGACGTCCGCCAGACGATTTTCTTCAAAAATATGTGCCTAAAACAGGCAAGATGACGTCCGCCAGACGATTTTCTTCAAAAATATGTGCCTAAAACAGGCAAGATGACGTCCGCCAGACGATTTTCTTTAAAAATATGTGCCTAAAACAGGCAAGATGACGTCCGCCAGACGATTTTCTTCAAAAATATGTGGATATATAGGCATAAAACTGACAAGATGACGTCCGCCAGACGATTTTCTTCAAAAATATGTGGTTATATAGGCATAAAACTGACAAGATGACGTCCGCCAGACGATTTTCTTCAAAAATATGTGGATATATAGGCATGAAACTGACAAGATGACGTCCGCCAGACGATTTTCTTCAAAAATATGTGGATATATAGGCATAAAACTGACAAGATGACGTCCGCCAGACGATTTTCTTTGAAAATATGTGCCTAAAACAGGCAAGATGACGTCCGCCAGACGATTTTCTTCAAAAATATGTGGATATATAGGCATAAAACTGACAAGATGACGTCCGCCAGACGATTTTCTTCGAAAATATGTGCCTAAAACAGGCAAGATGACGTCCGCCAGACGATTTTCTTCAAAAATATGTGGATATATAGGCATAAAACTGACAAGATGACGTCCGCCAGACGATTTTCTTCAAAAATATGTGGATATATAGGCATAAAACTGACAAGATGACGTCCGCCAGACGATTTTCTTCAAAAATATGTGCCTAAAACAGGCAAGATGACGTCCGCCAGACGATTTTCTTCAAAAATATGTGCCTAAAACAGGCAAGATGACGTCCGCCAGACGATTTTCTTCAAAAATATGTGGATATATAGGCATAAAACTGACAAGATGACGTCCGCCAGACGATTTTCTTCAAAAATATGTGCCTAAAACAGGCAAGATGACGTCCGCCAGACGATTTTCTTCAAAAATATGTGCCTAAAACAGGCAAGATGACGTCCGCCAGACGATTTTCTTCAAAAATATGTGCCTAAAACAGGCAAGATGACGTCCGCCAGACGATTTTCTTTAAAAATATGTGCCTAAAACAGGCAAGATGACGTCCGCCAGACGATTTTCTTCAAAAATATGTGGATATATAGGCATAAAACTGACAAGATGACGTCCGCCAGACGATTTTCTTCAAAAATATGTGGTTATATAGGCATAAAACTGACAAGATGACGTCCGCCAGACGATTTTCTTCAAAAATATGTGGATATATAGGCATGAAACTGACAAGATGACGTCCGCCAGACGATTTTCTTCAAAAATATGTGGATATATAGGCATAAAACTGACAAGATGACGTCCGCCAGACGATTTTCTTTGAAAATATGTGCCTAAAACAGGCAAGATGACGTCCGCCAGACGATTTTCTCCAAAAATATGTGGATATATAGGCATAAAACTGACAAGATGACGTCCGCCAGACGATTTTCTTCGAAAATATGTGCCTAAAACAGGCAAGATGACGTCCGCCAGACGATTTTCTTCGAAAATATGTGCCTAAAACAGGCAAGATGACGTCCGCCAGACGATTTTCTTCAAAAATATGTGGATATATAGGCATAAAACTGACAAGATGACGTCCGCCAGACGATTTTCTTCGAAAATATGTGCCTAAAACAGGCAAGATGACGTCCGCCAGACGATTTTCTTCAAAAATATGTGGTTATATAGGCATAAAACTGACAAGATGACGTCCGCCAGACGATTTTCTTCAAAAATATGTGGATATATAGGCATAAAACTGACAAGATGACGTCCGCCAGACGATTTTCTTCGAAAATATGTGCCTAAAACAGGCAAGATGACGTCCGCCAGACGATTTTCTTCAAAAATATGTGGATATATAGGCATAAAACTGACAAGATGACGTCCGCCAGACGATTTTCTTTAAAAATATGTGCCTAAAACAGGCAAGATGACGTCCGCCAGACGATTTTCTTCAAAAATATGTGGATATATAGGCATAAAACTGACAAGATGACGTCCGCCAGACGATTTTCTTCAAAAATATGTGCCTAAAACAGGCAAGATGACGTCCGCCAGACGATTTTCTTCAAAAATATGTGGATATATAGGCATAAAACTGACAAGATGACGTCCGCCAGACGATTTTCTTCGAAAATATGTGCCTAAAACAGGCAAGATGACGTCCGCCAGACGATTTTCTTCAAAAATATGTGGATATATAGGCATAAAACTGACAAGATGACGTCCGCCAGACGATTTTCTTCAAAAATATGTGGATATGTGCCTAAAACTGACAAGATGACGTCCGCCAGACGATTTTCTTCAAAAATATGTGGATATATAGGCATAAAACTGACAAGATGACGTCCGCCAGACGATTTTCTTCAAAAATATGTGCCTAAAACAGGCAAGATGACGTCCGCCAGACGATTTTCTTCAAAAATATGTGGATATATAGGCATAAAACTGTCAAGATGACGTCCGCCAGACGATTTTCTTCGAAAATATGTGCCTAAAACAGGCAAGATGACGTCCGCCAGACGATTTTCTTCAAAAATATGTGGATATATAGGCATAAAACTGACAAGATGACGTCCGCCAGACGATTTTCTTCGAAAATATGTGCCTAAAACAGGCAAGATGACGTCCGCCAGACGATTTTCTTCAAAAATATGTGGATATATAGGCATAAAACTGACAAGATGACGTCCGCCAGACGATTTTCTTCAAAAATATGTGGATATATAGGCATAAAACTGACAAGATGACGTCCGCCAGACGATTTTCTTTAAAAATATGTGCCTAAAACAGGCAAGATGACGTCCGCCAGACGATTTTCTTCAAAAATATGAGGATATATAGGCATAAAACTGACAAGATGACGTCCGCCAGACGATTTTCTTCGAAAATATGTGCCTAAAACAGGCAAGATGACGTCCGCCAGACGATTTTCTTCAAAAATATGTGGTTATATAGGCATAAAACTGACAAGATGACGTCCGCCAGACGATTTTCTTCGAAAATATGTGCCTAAAACAGGCAAGATGACGTCCGCCAGACGATTTTCTTCAAAAATATGTGGTTATATAGGCATAAAACTGACAAGATGACGTCCGCCAGACGATTTTCTTCAAAAATATGTGGATATATAGGCATAAAACTGACAAGATGACGTCCGCCAGACGATTTTCTTCGAAAATATGTGCCTAAAACAGGCAAGATGACGTCCGCCAGACGATTTTCTTCAAAAATATGTGGATATATAGGCATAAAACTGACAAGATGACGTCCGCCAGACGATTTTCTTTAAAAATATGTGCCTAAAACAGGCAAGATGACGTCCGCCAGACGATTTTCTTCAAAAATATGTGGATATATAGGCATAAAACTGACAAGATGACGTCCGCCAGACGATTTTCTTCAAAAATATGTGCCTAAAACAGGCAAGATGACGTCCGCCAGACGATTTTCTTCAAAAATATGTGGATATATAGGCATAAAACTGACAAGATGACGTCCGCCAGACGATTTTCTTCGAAAATATGTGCCTAAAACAGGCAAGATGACGTCCGCCAGACGATTTTCTTCAAAAATATGTGGATATATAGGCATAAAACTGACAAGATGACGTCCGCCAGACGATTTTCTTCAAAAATATGTGGATATGTGCCTAAAACTGACAAGATGACGTCCGCCAGACGATTTTCTTCAAAAATATGTGGATATATAGGCATAAAACTGACAAGATGACGTCCGCCAGACGATTTTCTTCAAAAATATGTGCCTAAAACAGGCAAGATGACGTCCGCCAGACGATTTTCTTCAAAAATATGTGGATATATAGGCATAAAACTGTCAAGATGACGTCCGCCAGACGATTTTCTTCGAAAATATGTGCCTAAAACAGGCAAGATGACGTCCGCCAGACGATTTTCTTCAAAAATATGTGGATATATAGGCATAAAACTGACAAGATGACGTCCGCCAGACGATTTTCTTCGAAAATATGTGCCTAAAACAGGCAAGATGACGTCCGCCAGACGATTTTCTTCAAAAATATGTGGATATATAGGCATAAAACTGACAAGATGACGTCCGCCAGACGATTTTCTTCAAAAATATGTGGATATATAGGCATAAAACTGACAAGATGACGTCCGCCAGACGATTTTCTTTAAAAATATGTGCCTAAAACAGGCAAGATGACGTCCGCCAGACGATTTTCTTCAAAAATATGAGGATATATAGGCATAAAACTGACAAGATGACGTCCGCCAGACGATTTTCTTCGAAAATATGTGCCTAAAACAGGCAAGATGACGTCCGCCAGACGATTTTCTTCGAAAATATGTGCCTAAAACAGGCAAGGAGACGTCCGCCAGACGATTTTCTTCAAAAATATGTGGATATATAGGCATAAAACTGACAAGATGACGTCCGCCAGACGATTTTCTTCGAAAATATGTGCCTAAAACAGGCAAGATGACGTCCGCCAGACGATTTTCTTCAAAAATATGTGGATATATAGGCATAAAACTGACAAGATGACGTCCGCCAGACGATTTTCTTTAAAAATATGTGCCTAAAACAGGCAAGATGACGTCCGCCAGACGATTTTCTTCAAAAATATGTGGATATATAGGCATAAAACTGACAAGATGACGTCCGCCAGACGATTTTCTTCAAAAATATGTGGATATATAGGCATAAAACTGACAAGATGACGTCCGCCAGACGATTTTCTTTGAAAATATGTGCCTAAAACAGGCAAGATGACGTCCGCCAGACGATTTTCTTCAAAAATATGTGGATATATAGGCATAAAACTGACAAGATGACGTCCGCCAGACGATTTTCTTCGAAAATATGTGCCTAAAACAGGCAAGATGACGTCCGCCAGACGATTTTCTTCGAAAATATGTGCCTAAAACAGGCAAGATGACGTCCGCCAGACGATTTTCTTCAAAAATATGTGGATATATAGGCATAAAACTGACAAGATGACGTCCGCCAGACGATTTTCTTCGAAAATATGTGCCTAAAACAGGCAAGATGACGTCCGCCAGACGATTTTCTTCAAAAATATGTGGTTATATAGGCATAAAACTGACAAGATGACGTCCGCCAGACGATTTTCTTCAAAAATATGTGGATATATAGGCATAAAACTGACAAGATGACGTCCGCCAGACGATTTTCTTCGAAAATATGTGCCTAAAACAGGCAAGATGACGTCCGCCAGACGATTTTCTTCAAAAATATGTGGATATATAGGCATAAAACTGACAAGATGACGTCCGCCAGACGATTTTCTTTAAAAATATGTGCCTAAAACAGGCAAGATGACGTCCGCCAGACGATTTTCTTCAAAAATATGTGGATATATAGGCATAAAACTGACAAGATGACGTCCGCCAGACGATTTTCTTCGAAAATATGTGCCTAAAACAGGCAAGATGACGTCCGCCAGACGATTTTCTTCAAAAATATGTGGATATATAGGCATAAAACTGTCAAGATGACGTCCGCCAGACGATTTTCTTCGAAAATATGTGCCTAAAACAGGCAAGATGACGTCCGCCAGACGATTTTCTTCAAAAATATGTGGATATATAGGCATAAAACTGACAAGATGACGTCCGCCAGACGATTTTCTTCGAAAATATGTGCCTAAAACAGGCAAGATGACGTCCGCCAGACGATTTTCTTCAAAAATATGTGGATATATAGGCATAAAACTGACAAGATGACGTCCGCCAGACGATTTTCTTCAAAAATATGTGGATATATAGGCATAAAACTGACAAGATGACGTCCGCCAGACGATTTTCTTTAAAAATATGTGCCTAAAACAGGCAAGATGACGTCCGCCAGACGATTTTCTTCAAAAATATGAGGATATATAGGCATAAAACTGACAAGATGACGTCCGCCAGACGATTTTCTTCGAAAATATGTGCCTAAAACAGGCAAGATGACGTCCGCCAGACGATTTTCTTCGAAAATATGTGCCTAAAACAGGCAAGGAGACGTCCGCCAGACGATTTTCTTCAAAAATATGTGGATATATAGGCATAAAACTGACAAGATGACGTCCGCCAGACGATTTTCTTCGAAAATATGTGCCTAAAACAGGCAAGATGACGTCCGCCAGACGATTTTCTTCAAAAATATGTGGATATATAGGCATAAAACTGACAAGATGACGTCCGCCAGACGATTTTCTTTAAAAATATGTGCCTAAAACAGGCAAGATGACGTCCGCCAGACGATTTTCTTCAAAAATATGTGGATATATAGGCATAAAACTGACAAGATGACGTCCGCCAGACAATTTTCTTCAAAAATATGTGGATATATAGGCATAAAACTGACAAGATGACGTCCGCCAGACGATTTTCTTTGAAAATATGTGCCTAAAACAGGCAAGATGACGTCCGCCAGACGATTTTCTTCAAAAATATGTGGATATATAGGCATAAAACTGACAAGATGACGTCCGCCAGACGATTTTCTTCGAAAATATGTGCCTAAAACAGGCAAGATGACGTCCGCCAGACGATTTTCTTCGAAAATATGTGCCTAAAACAGGCAAGATGACGTCCGCCAGACGATTTTCTTCAAAAATATGTGGATATATAGGCATAAAACTGACAAGATGACGTCCGCCAGACGATTTTCTTCGAAAATATGTGCCTAAAACAGGCAAGATGACGTCCGCCAGACGATTTTCTTCAAAAATATGTGGTTATATAGGCATAAAACTGACAAGATGACGTCCGCCAGACGATTTTCTTCAAAAATATGTGGATATATAGGCATAAAACTGACAAGATGACGTCCGCCAGACGATTTTCTTCGAAAATATGTGCCTAAAACAGGCAAGATGACGTCCGCCAGACGATTTTCTTCAAAAATATGTGGATATATAGGCATAAAACTGACAAGATGACGTCCGCCAGACGATTTTCTTTAAAAATATGTGCCTAAAACAGGCAAGATGACGTCCGCCAGACGATTTTCTTCAAAAATATGTGGATATATAGGCATAAAACTGACAAGATGACGTCCGCCAGACGATTTTCTTCGAAAATATGTGCCTAAAACAGGCAAGTTGACGTCCGCCAGACGATTTTCTTCAAAAATATGTGGATATATAGGCATAAAACTGACAAGATGACGTCCGCCAGACGATTTTCTTCGAAAATATGTGCCTAAAACAGGCAAGATGACGTCCGCCAGACGATTTTCTTCAAAAATATGTGGATATATAGGCATAAAACTGACAAGATGACGTCCGCCAGACGATTTTCTTCAAAAATATGTGGATATATGTGCCTAAAACTGACAAGATGACGTCCGCCAGACGATTTTCTTCAAAAATATGTGGATATATAGGCATAAAACTGACAAGATGACGTCCGCCAGACGATTTTCTTCAAAAATATGTGCCTAAAACAGGCAAGATGACGTCCGCCAGACGATTTTCTTCAAAAATATGTGGATATATAGGCATAAAACTGTCAAGATGACGTCCGCCAGACGATTTTCTTTAAAAATATGAGCCTAAAACAGGCAAGATGACGTCCGCCAGACGATTTTCTTCAAAAATATGTGGATATATAGGCATGAAACTGACAAGATGACGTCCGCCAGACGATTTTCTTCAAAAATATGTGGATATATAGGCATAAAACTGACAAGATGACGTCCGCCAGACGATTTTCTTCAAAAATATGTGGATATATAGGCATAAAACTGACAAGATGACGTCCGCCAGACGATTTTCTTCAAAAATATGTGCCTAAAACAGGCAAGATGACGTCCGCCAGACGACTTTCTTCAAAAATATGTGGATATATAGGCATAAAACTGACAAGATGACGTCCGCCAGACGATTTTCTTCGAAAATATGTGCCTAAAACAGGAAAGATGACGTCCGCCAGACGATTTTCTTCAAAAATATGTGGATATATAGGCATGAAACTGACAAGATGACGTCCGCCAGACGATTTTCTTCAAAAATATGTGGATATATAGGCATAAAACTGACAAGATGACGTCCGCCAGACGATTTTCTTCAAAAATATGTGCCTAAAACAGGCAAGATGACGTCCGCCAGACGATTTTCTTCAAAAATATGTGCCTAAAACAGGCAAGATGACGTCCGCCAGACGATTTTCTTCAAAAATATGTGCCTAAAACAGGCAAGATGACGTCCGCCAGACGATTTTCTTCAAAAATATGTGCCTAAAACAGGCAAGATGACGTCCGCCAGACGATTCTCTTCAAAAATATGTGGATATATAGGCATAAAACTGACAAGATGACGTCCGCCAGACGCTTTTCTTCAAAAATATGTGGATATATAGGCATAAAACTGACAAGATGACGTCCGCCAGACGATTTTCTTCAAAAATATGTGCCTAAAACAGGCAAGATGACGTCCGCCAGACGATTTTCTTCAAAAATATGTGGATATATAGGCATAAAACTGACAAGATGACGTCCGCCAGACGATTTTCTTCAAAAATATGTGGATATATAGGCATAAAACTGACAAGATGACGTCCGCCAGACGATTTTCTTCAAAAATATGTGGATATATAGGCATAAAACTGACAAGATGACGTCCGCCAGACGATTTTCTTCAAAAATATGTGCCTAAAACAGGCAAGATGACGTCCGCCAGACGACTTTCTTCAAAAATATGTGGATATATAGGCATAAAACTGACAAGATGACGTCCGCCAGACGATTTTCTTCGAAAATATGTGCCTAAAACAGGAAAGATGACGTCCGCCAGACGATTTTCTTCAAAAATATGTGGATATATAGGCATGAAACTGACAAGATGACGTCCGCCAGACGATTTTCTTCAAAAATATGTGGATATATAGGCATAAAACTGACAAGATGACGTCCGCCAGACGATTTTCTTCAAAAATATGTGCCTAAAACAGGCAAGATGACGTCCGCCAGACGATTTTCTTCAAAAATATGTGCCTAAAACAGGCAAGATGACGTCCGCCAGACGATTTTCTTCAAAAATATGTGCCTAAAACAGGCAAGATGACGTCCGCCAGACGATTTTCTTCAAAAATATGTGCCTAAAACAGGCAAGATGACGTCCGCCAGACGATTCTCTTCAAAAATATGTGGATATATAGGCATAAAACTGACAAGATGACGTCCGCCAGACGCTTTTCTTCAAAAATATGTGGATATATAGGCATAAAACTGACAAGATGACGTCCGCCAGACGATTTTCTTCAAAAATATGTGCCTAAAACAGGCAAGATGACGTCCGCCAGACGATTTTCTTCAAAAATATGTGGATATATAGGCATAAAACTGACAAGATGACGTCCGCCAGACGATTTTCTTCAAAAATATGTGGATATATAGGCATAAAACTGACAAGATGACGTCCGCCAGACGATTTTCTTCGAAAATATGTGCCTAAAACAGGAAAGATGACGTCCGCCAGACGATTTTTTTCAAAAATATGTGGATATATAGGCATGAAACTGACTAGATGACGTCCGCCAGACGATTTTCTTCAAAAATATGTGGATATATAGGCATAAAACTGACAAGATGACGTCCGCCAGACGATTTTCTTCGAAAATATGTGCTAAAACAGGCAAGATGACGTCCGCCAGACGATTTTCTTCGAAAATATGTGCCTAAAACAGGCAAGATGACGTCCGCCAGACGATTTTCTTCAAAAATATGTGGATATATAGGCATAAAACTGACAAGATGACGTCCGCCAGACGATTTTCTTCAAAAATATGTGGATATATAGGCATAAAACTGACAAGATGACGTCCGCCAGACGATTTTCTTCGAAAATATGTGCCTAAAAAAGGCAAGATGACGTCCGCCAGACGATTTTCTTCAAAAATATGTGGATATATAGGCATAAAACTGACAAGATGACGTCCGCCAGACGATTTTCTTCAAAAATATGTGGATATATAGGCATAAAACTGACAAGATGACGTCCGCCAGACGATTTTCTTTAAAAATATGTGCCTAAAACAGGCAAGATGACGTCCGCCAGACGATTTTCTTCAAAAATATGTGGATATATAGGCATGAAACTGACTAGATGACGTCCGCCAGACGATTTTCTTCAAAAATATGTGGATATATAGGCATAAAACTGACAAGATGACGTCCGCCAGACGATTTTCTTCGAAAATATGTGCTAAAACAGGCAAGATGACGTCCGCCAGACGATTTTCTTCGAAAAGATGTGGATATATAGGAATAAAACTGACAAGATGACGTCCGCCAGACGATTTTCTTCGAAAATATGTGCCTAAAACAGGCAAGATGACGTCCGCCAGACGATTTTCTTCAAAAATATGTGGATATATAGGCATAAAACTGACAAGATGACGTCCGCCAGACGATTTTCTTCGAAAATATGTGCCTAAAAAAGGCAAGATGACGTCCGCCAGACGATTTTCTTCAAAAATATGTGGATATATAGGCATAAAACTGACAAGATGACGTCCGCCAGACGATTTTCTTCAAAAATGTGTGCCTAAAACCGGCAAGATGACGTCCGCCAGACGATTTTCTTCAAAAATATGTGGATATATAGGCATAAAACTGACAAGATGACGTCCGCCAGACGATTTTCTTCAAAAATATGTGGATATATAGGCATAAAACTGACAAGATGACGTCCGCCAGACGATTTTCTTCAAAAATATGTGCCTAAAACAGGCAAGATGACGTCCGCCAGACGATTTTCTTCGAAAAGATGTGGATATATAGGCATAAAACTGACAAGATGACGTCCGCCAGACGATTTTCTTTGAAAATATGTGCCTAAAACAGGCAAGATGACGTCCGCCAGACGATTTTCTTCAAAAATATGTGGATATATAGGCATAAAACTGACAAGATGATGTCCGCCAGACGATTTTCTTCGAAAATATGTGCCTAAAAAAGGCAAGATGACGTCCGCCAGACGATTTTCTTCAAAAATATGTGGAGATATAGGCATAAAACTGACAAGATGACGTCCGCCAGACGATTTTCTTTAAAAATATGTGCCTAAAACCGGCAAGATGACGTCCGCCAGACGATTTTCTTCAAAAATATGTGGATATATAGGCATAAAACTGACAAGATGACGTCCGCCAGACGATTTTCTTCAAAAATATGTGGATATATGTGCCTAAAACTGACAAGATGACGTCCGCCAGACGATTTTCTTCAAAAATATGTGGATATATAGGCATAAAACTGACAAGATGACGTCCGCCAGACGATTTTCTTCAAAAATATGTGGATATATGTGCCTAAAACTGACAAGATGATGTCCGCCAGACGATTTTCTTCAAAAATATGTGCCTAAAACAGGCAAGATGACGTCCGCCAGACGATTTTCTTCAAAAATATGTGCCTAAAACAGGCAAGATGACGTCCGCCAGACGATTTTCTTCAAAAATATGTGGATATATAGGCATAAAACTGACAAGATGACGTCCGCCAGACGCTTTTCTTCAAAAATATGTGGATATATAGGCATAAAACTGACAAGATGACGTCCGCCAGACGATTTTCTTCAAAAATATGTGCCTAAAACAGGCAAGATGACGTCCGCCAGACGATTTTCTTCAAAAATATGTGCCTAAAACAGGCAAGATGACGTCCGCCAGACGATTTTCTTCAAAAATATGTGCCTAAAACAGGCAAGATGACGTCCGCCAGACGATTTTCTTTAAAAATATGTGCCTAAAACAGGCAAGATGACGTCCGCCAGACGATTTTCTTCAAAAATATGTGGATATATAGGCATAAAACTGACAAGATGACGTCCGCCAGACGATTTTCTTCAAAAATATGTGGTTATATAGGCATAAAACTGACAAGATGACGTCCGCCAGACGATTTTCTTCAAAAATATGTGGATATATAGGCATGAAACTGACAAGATGACGTCCGCCAGACGATTTTCTTCAAAAATATGTGGATATATAGGCATAAAACTGACAAGATGACGTCCGCCAGACGATTTTCTTTGAAAATATGTGCCTAAAACAGGCAAGATGACGTCCGCCAGACGATTTTCTCCAAAAATATGTGGATATATAGGCATAAAACTGACAAGATGACGTCCGCCAGACGATTTTCTTCGAAAATATGTGCCTAAAACAGGCAAGATGACGTCCGCCAGACGATTTTCTTCGAAAATATGTGCCTAAAACAGGCAAGATGACGTCCGCCAGACGATTTTCTTCAAAAATATGTGGATATATAGGCATAAAACTGACAAGATGACGTCCGCCAGACGATTTTCTTCGAAAATATGTGCCTAAAACAGGCAAGATGACGTCCGCCAGACGATTTTCTTCAAAAATATGTGGTTATATAGGCATAAAACTGACAAGATGACGTCCGCCAGACGATTTTCTTCAAAAATATGTGGATATATAGGCATAAAACTGACAAGATGACGTCCGCCAGACGATTTTCTTCGAAAATATGTGCCTAAAACAGGCAAGATGACGTCCGCCAGACGATTTTCTTCAAAAATATGTGGATATATAGGCATAAAACTGACAAGATGACGTCCGCCAGACGATTTTCTTTAAAAATATGTGCCTAAAACAGGCAAGATGACGTCCGCCAGACGATTTTCTTCAAAAATATGTGGATATATAGGCATAAAACTGACAAGATGACGTCCGCCAGACGATTTTCTTCAAAAATATGTGCCTAAAACAGGCAAGATGACGTCCGCCAGACGATTTTCTTCAAAAATATGTGGATATATAGGCATAAAACTGACAAGATGACGTCCGCCAGACGATTTTCTTCGAAAATATGTGCCTAAAACAGGCAAGATGACGTCCGCCAGACGATTTTCTTCAAAAATATGTGGATATATAGGCATAAAACTGACAAGATGACGTCCGCCAGACGATTTTCTTCAAAAATATGTGGATATATGTGCCTAAAACTGACAAGATGACGTCCGCCAGACGATTTTCTTCAAAAATATGTGGATATATAGGCATAAAACTGACAAGATGACGTCCGCCAGACGATTTTCTTCAAAAATATGTGCCTAAAACAGGCAAGATGACGTCCGCCAGACGATTTTCTTCAAAAATATGTGGATATATAGGCATAAAACTGTCAAGATGACGTCCGCCAGACGATTTTCTTCGAAAATATGTGCCTAAAACAGGCAAGATGACGTCCGCCAGACGATTTTCTTCAAAAATATGTGGATATATAGGCATAAAACTGACAAGATGACGTCCGCCAGACGATTTTCTTCGAAAATATGTGCCTAAAACAGGCAAGATGACGTCCGCCAGACGATTTTCTTCAAAAATATGTGGATATATAGGCATAAAACTGACAAGATGACGTCCGCCAGACGATTTTCTTCAAAAATATGTGGATATATAGGCATAAAACTGACAAGATGACGTCCGCCAGACGATTTTCTTTAAAAATATGTGCCTAAAACAGGCAAGATGACGTCCGCCAGACGATTTTCTTCAAAAATATGAGGATATATAGGCATAAAACTGACAAGATGACGTCCGCCAGACGATTTTCTTCGAAAATATGTGCCTAAAACAGGCAAGATGACGTCCGCCAGACGATTTTCTTCGAAAATATGTGCCTAAAACAGGCAAGGAGACGTCCGCCAGACGATTTTCTTCAAAAATATGTGGATATATAGGCATAAAACTGACAAGATGACGTCCGCCAGACGATTTTCTTCGAAAATATGTGCCTAAAACAGGCAAGATGGCGTCCGCCAGACGATTTTCTTCAAAAATATGTGGATATATAGGCATAAAACTGACAAGATGACGTCCGCCAGACGATTTTCTTTAAAAATATGTGCCTAAAACAGGCAAGATGACGTCCGCCAGACGATTTTCTTCAAAAATATGTGGATATATAGGCATAAAACTGACAAGATGACGTCCGCCAGACGATTTTCTTCAAAAATATGTGGATATATAGGCATAAAACTGACAAGATGACGTCCGCCAGACGATTTTCTTTGAAAATATGTGCCTAAAACAGGCAAGATGACGTCCGCCAGACGATTTTCTTCAAAAATATGTGGATATATAGGCATAAAACTGACAAGATGACGTCCGCCAGACGATTTTCTTCGAAAATATGTGCCTAAAACAGGCAAGATGACGTCCGCCAGACGATTTTCTTCGAAAATATGTGCCTAAAACAGGCAAGATGACGTCCGCCAGACGATTTTCTTCAAAAATATGTGGATATATAGGCATAAAACTGACAAGATGACGTCCGCCAGACGATTTTCTTCGAAAATATGTGCCTAAAACAGGCAAGATGACGTCCGCCAGACGATTTTCTTCAAAAATATGTGGTTATATAGGCATAAAACTGACAAGATGACGTCCGCCAGACGATTTTCTTCAAAAATATGTGGATATATAGGCATAAAACTGACAAGATGACGTCCGCCAGACGATTTTCTTCGAAAATATGTGCCTAAAACAGGCAAGATGACGTCCGCCAGACGATTTTCTTCAAAAATATGTGGATATATAGGCATAAAACTGACAAGATGACGTCCGCCAGACGATTTTCTTTAAAAATATGTGCCTAAAACAGGCAAGATGACGTCCGCCAGACGATTTTCTTCAAAAATATGTGGATATATAGGCATAAAACTGACAAGATGACGTCCGCCAGACGATTTTCTTCAAAAATATGTGCCTAAAACAGGCAAGATGACGTCCGCCAGACGATTTTCTTCAAAAATATGTGGATATATAGGCTTAGGCTTAGGCTTAGGCTTAGGCTTAGGCTTAGGCTTAGGCTTAGGCTTAGGCTTAGGCTTAGGCTTAGGCTTAGGCTTAGGCTTAGGCTTAGGCTTAGGCTTAGGCTTAGGCTTAGGCTTAGGCTTAGGCTTAGGCTTAGGCTTAGGCTTAGGCTTAGGCTTAGGCTTAGGCTTAGGCTTAGGCTTAGGCTTAGGCTTAGGCTTAGGCTTAGGCTTAGGCTTAGGCTTAGGCTTAGGCTTAGGCTTAGGCTTAGGCTTAGGCTTAGGCTTAGGCTTAGGCTTAGGCTTAGGCTTAGGCTTAGGCTTAGGCTTAGGCTTAGGCTTAGGCTTAGGCTTAGGCTTAGGCTTAGGCTTAGGCTTAGGCTTAGGCTTAGAGCTGGGAAGCCTTAGCCTAGGCCTGGACCTGTGATATACCACGGTGTGGTGATATGCTCAACTTTTCTTTCTGACTCTTCAGATTTTTGTGTTTTCGTTTTTGGCATCTCCAGCTGTATCGTTCGCTTCTTAGATAGGTTATCACTCACTGTGAATTCAAATGAGAAGAAGTCCGAACGGGGATATGATGGGTAGCAGAGTTGCGCGGAATTCCGACTTCCGACTTCCGACTTCTGACTTCCGGCCATATTTTCCATTCCGACTTCCGACTTCCGTTTTCAAAATTTTACTTCCGACTTCCGACTTCCGACTTCCGTTTTCAAAATTTTCACTTCCGCGCAACTCTGATGGGTAGTCATATTGCCCCATCACAAGAGTTTTAAAATCTTGGCCGTATTTTTGTATGTATCGAGATAAAACATAGAAAAAGTTAATTTGTGTTTTCTAAAGTAGATGCATGTTTGTGCCACTCTTCATCTTACTACGGTGTGGTAACTGGTTGGTACGTTGACCCTGAGGCTCTTGCAAGCCATCGCCAGTTCAAATTCAAGGTTCATATAGTTTTGAATTCGTGGTCGCATTTTCGTTTCGAGACCAGGCTACAGTAAAATTGAATCATCAGCTGGCCTATTAGCATGGCCCAGAGAGTCACTTCATTTTTGTGCAATCTCTTTTGCCTCGTCTATCTCATTTTGCATTGTACTATTTTGTGATAAGGCGCTGGCTTAAGCAGAAGCCTCTCACCACATCATGGTATGGTGCTGGTCATTTCTATTGATTTTTTTGTTTTTGCACCTGAACTCATTTTTTAAACTCTTTTTTTGCCTCTTATCGGGATGTGTTAAGGGGCTCGACGCAGGGTTCTTTTAGCCTCTTGCCATATCATGGCCTCTTACAATGTGAAACTTCTTACAATGTGATGTCGCGCAAAGGGAATCGTATCGAGACAAAAACCAGAATGAACATAAATTATAAGCCTGTCTAAAATTGGCCATGTCTAGGAAGTCCTTTATTCCTGTACTTGAACTCTTTTTTTAACTCTTCCTCTTTTGTCCCTTACCACAATTTGTTAAGGCGCTCGCCTGTGCTGCTGCCCCTTACTACGGTGTGCTAAGGGGATAAGGTAAATTTGAAGGTACATAGACTTTTGAATTTTCGGGCGCATTTTCGTATCGAGTAAAATTTAATAATTATCTAGCCTAAAGTGAGCATATCTAGAGATCCACTTCATTCTTGCACGGGTACTGTTCTGGCTCGCCAATCGTCTCATTCCCTGTTACCATCTCATGGTAAGGAGCTGCCCTGGGTTGATGGCCCTTACCGCAATGTGGTACGGGGTTGTTTGATGTTTGTTAACATGTCGTAGTAAGAAACTTTTAATAAGATCCATTTTTTTCGCTAAAACTGTTTTGCACCTAATCACGTTATGGTGAGATCTCACAAGATGCAAGTCCTATTTAAGTATGAATAGGCTTTTGAATTTGTGCGTGTAGGTATATAATCTTTGCTTATAAAAATCGGATGTGAGAGCTACAGAAAACCACGAGCCTTAGTGATTTTTTTGATTCGAACTGTTTTGTGTCTTTTTTTGGTGATTCTTTAGTGTTGCATCCTACATGCTTAATTTAATGTTGCGTTCTACTCGATTTACTAAATTTCGCAGATTTACAGTCAAAATATCATGAACAATAGTACTGCGAACATGGATAATGCCCATAAAACTGTTGTTTTAACATCTACACGGACTGACAGTCAAGAAAAGGTGAGATTCCGAACAACGAATTTCACACGTTTCGCTCGAAAGATGAATTAGCGGTTTGAATTCGGATAAAAAACATTTTTCTAGAAAAAAATACAAACTGCCTTTATATGTGATTTGCAGAAACTGCGGCGAACGTGCTCATTATGGTTCGAAGTTTGTTTCTTCGAAAAAAAAGCAGTCAGTAACACGATGTGTTGTCAGCAACAAGATAAGTACAACTTCAGACCAAACGAGTTGAAACTCGCATTGTATGTTTTGTTAAAGCAATTCTTGCTCGTTATTTCTAGTTTTCAGTGGATTCTCTATCATCGATGACTTCTCAAGTATAGAAGAAAATGAAGAACTGCAGCGGTTGTGTGATTTTTTTGAAGATAATCGTGGTGCACTGCCTTCGATCGACACCATGCTCCAAAACAGTAATATCGAATCGGTGGAGTACTTCTGGGACGATGTGATTTTCTAACATTGTAATCGATATTTATTGCCTTTAAAATTATTTTCGGATTATTGCTCAATTAAACAAAATTGTTAATTCTTTAATTAATCAAATCTCTACAAACAAAAAAAGCCTCCAAGTCGGAAGTCGTATTGATATTTTTTTCGGTAGTCAGAACTCGAAAGTGAAAACAAATTCCGAGTTTTTCTAATAGGGAGCTAGTTACAGAATATACAAAAAAAAATTGCCGTCTTTTCATAATTTTTGTATAAATGAATCAGCAAATCTGGGTCGACTCCGGTTCAGTCAGAAATTGGAAATGACACTTTTGTTGTCGTATTCATCTCATTCCTTCCAAAGAAAGTTTACGACTCTTCTAATTATTTCCCTAGAAATGGAATACAGACGCAGACATTGCGGACAAACGAACAGAATTAGAATCGTATAATACGAACAAAAAAATTAGAATTTGTGAAAAACCGGTTTGAATAATGATTTTCCTTATATTTGCTCATTTTCGGTATATGTCACTTTGGTTCAAAAACCCTCTGAACGGAAGTGGGAATTTAGAAGCGAAAAAATGCCCTGAAGTCAAAAGTCAGAAGTGGAAATTCATTGCGACTCTGGTGCTTGCCCATTTTCCAAGTTTCGTAGTATAAGCTCCAATACGTTCCATATTTGATTATGACATAGAACTGTTCGGCTTTTATTTTTAATACACTTGATTTACTAACTATGTAGGTTTTCATTTCCGTTCATATTTTTGTGTTTTTACCTCTTTCGCATCTTACCATGTAATAGTAACTGGCTGGTGTCGTAACAACTGGCAAAAATATATGATATTTGTTGTTTTTGCTGATTTACATATAAGCGCGTCGTTATAAAATAGCCAATAGAAAGGCATTCAACCCTGCGGCTTTGAAACTCCTGAACTTCTGCTGACGTGTTTTGTTTCCTCGTTTGGTAGGGTTTTTACTCAACAGTACTATTCATTTTTAGTTAGATTTTTGTAATCCATTTTGGTTCATTTATCGGGAAAGACTTTGACTATACATATAAATTTGTCATTAACCCCTAGTGTTCTTTACCACAGTGTGGTAACAAGGAAATCAGCGGTTTCCAAAATAAGCGTTTCTGTCTTTTATTACAACATGGTAAGAGAATGAGGGAATTTATAGTTGCATAGACTTTTGAATTTGTGGTCACATTTTCGTTTCGAGACCGGGCTACAGTGAAACTAAATTATTATCTAGCCTAAATTGGCCATGTCCAGAAATCCAATTGAGAATCTCATTTTTTAAAACTCTTTTTTTTGCCCCTTGCTGTGATGTGTTAATGGGCTTGTTGAGGCTGATGCCTGTTACCATGTCGTGGTAAGAGGCGAATTTAAAGGCGCATGGTCTTTTGAATTTTCGGTCGCATTTTCGTATCAAGACCAAAACTACAGTAACACTGAATTATTAGCTGGCCTAAATTGGCCATGTCTAGGGAGTCCATTATTCCTGTTCTTGAATCTCGCAGTTAGCACAGTTAGCAGCGTAACGTTGAAATTTACAGATGGATCTCACACTTGGAAAAACTAATACGTCTGAAACTACTTCAAGGCGCATACACTTTGGAATTTGTGGTCGCATTTTCGTTTCGAGACCATGCTACAGTAAAATTTAATGATAAGCTGGCCTAATATGGCCATCTCTAGAGATCCATTGCATTCTCGCCCTTGAACTCATTTTTTTAAAACTATTCCTATTTTTGCTCATTACCACAATGTGGTAAGGGGCTCGCTTGTGATGCTGCCCCTTACCGGGCGGGCCCCTTACCACGGTGTGTTAAAGGCACAAGACACATTTGAAGGCGCATAGACTTTTGAATTTGTGGTCGCATTTTCGTTTCGAGACCAGACTACAGTAAAATTAAATTATTAACTGGCCTAATATGGCCATCTCTAGAGATCCATTCCATTCTCGCCCTTGAACTCATTTTTTTAACTATTCCTATTTTTGCTCATTACCACAATGTGGTAAGGGGCTCGCTTGTGATGCTGCCCCTTACCGGGCGGGCCCCTTACCACGGTGTGTTAAAGGCACAAGACACATTTGAAGGCGCATAGACTTTTGAATTTGTGGTCGCATTTTCGTTTCGAGACCAGACTACAGTAAAATTAAATTATTATCTGGCCTAAAATGGCCATGACTAAAGATTCATTTCATTCTTGCACTTGAACTTTTCTGACTCACTAATCTTTTTATTGCCTGCTTCTATCTCATGATAAGCTGCTGGCCCGGGTTGATGTCCCTTACCGCAATGTGGTAAGGGGTTGGTCAAGGTTTATGCTAGGTTTTCTTGAACGTGCACCATTTTACTCCCAAAATCATCAATTGTGAAATTTTTATAATTTGTCAAATTTGGCCTTATAGCTATTTTTTTCTCATTTGCACGTTACTTCGGTTCACCAGAATAAAAACGAAATTGCATTAACTTAACTTTTGTTTCAGATGAGTGAAAACGCGTCCGGACTTTCTATCCATGGCTCCATCAAAGTCGACAACGTGGTTGAAATTGAAGACGGAGGACATCTGGTGTGCTATGAAAAGGTAGTGCGCCCCTTTGTGTTCATGTGTTTACTTTTTTGTTCGAATTACAGATGCCAGACTTCTTTACAATTCGCTTGAAAAAGTTGAATTGCCTGGTGATCAAACCATCCGAGGACGTCATGAGAATGGTCACCGACAACAAAGTTCCTTACGTTCAGGCTTTCATCCTCGAATCCGCCTACAGTGCAGGCCAAGGAGTTCAGATGTACATTTGCTTTGGTCCAGATGTGAGAGCTACAGAAAACCACGAGCCTATGTAATTTTTTATAATTTCAACTGTTGTGTGTCTTTTTCGGTGAATGCTTATTATTGCATTGAAACTTTGCCGATTTATTGATCTCCAATAAATACATTCCGTTGTTTTTATGCGTATTCTCTCAGTTTAAATGTGGTCCTTAGACTGTTTATTTACTTCTACACTTAGTCAACTCTGCTCCTAGAAATTGTGGTGGAGTAGATCAATTCCAAAAATTTGGAAAATTTTATTGAACATGCCTACTTCAGACTATTAACTATTAACAGTCAAAACAAAAAATCCATTTTGAGGGCATGCAGAATTTTACGTTGTACACTTCTCAAAACTGATTTTCAGTTTGCTTTTGGCCTATTTCTTCGCACAGTGTGATTTGTGAAGTAGGCTCCAATTAAAATTCGTACTCTCTCCAAAAATCGAAGTCAATTAGTATGGAAATCTTCTAACTACAAAACTTGTTTCTTCACTCGATTCACTAAATTTCGCAGATTTACAGTCAAAATATCATGAATAATAGTACTGCAAACACAGATCATGTCCACAAAACTGTTGTTTTAACATCCACACGGACTGACAGTCAAGAAAAGGTGAGATTCCAAACAACGAGTTTCACACGTTTCGCTCGAAAGATGAATTAGCGGTTTGAATTCGGATAAAAAAACATTTTCCTAGAAAAAATACAAACTGCCTTTAAATGTGATTTGCAGAAACTGCAGCGAACGTGGGCATTATGGTTCGAAGTTTGTTTCTTCGAAAAAAAAAGCAGTCAGTAACACGATGTGTTATCAGCAACTAGATAAGTACAACTTCAGACCAAACGAGTTAAAACTCGCATTGTATGTTTTGTTAAAGCAATTCTTGCTCGTTATTTCTAGTTTTCAGTGGATTCTCTATCATCGATGACTTCTCAAGTATAGAAGAAAATAAAGAACTGCAGCGGTTGTGTGGTTTTTTTTTTGAAGATAATCGTGGTGATAATCACTGCCTTCAATCGACTCCATGCTCCGAAACAGTAATATCGAATCGGTGGAGTACTTCTGGGACGATGTGATTTTCTAACATTGTAATCAATTTTTATTGCCTTTAGAATTATTTTTGGATTATTGCTCAATTAAGCGAGCTAGTTTCAGAACACACTTTAAAAAAATACCGTTTTTTTAAATTTTCGTATAAAAAAACCAGCAAAGCTGGGTCGCCTCCGGCTTAGTGGGAAATTGAAAATGACACTTTTGTTATCGTCTGATTCATCTCATTCCATTAAAAAAGTTAACGACGCATTAAATTGAACATGAAACTGTTCGGCTCTTTTTTATTAATGCGCTTGATTCATTTGGCTTAGAGCTAGGAAGCCTAAGTACAGACCTAGGACACAAACCTCTCTAAAAAAATTTGTAACACAACAGGAAGCAAATTGACTTCAATCTACTGGAGACGTTTTAAGAGCTACAAACAAATAGTCACACGCAAATTCATGGGACTACACTGTGTATCCGGCGCTGTTTCTCGCCTCATGTCTGCTGCTCCTCCTCCCGATGCGGCAACTATATATGCGCCATTCGACATCACCCTGTCGGCAACCCCGCGTAGCGCAGTTGGTAGTGCGTGCGCACGTCCAACTGAGCGACCCGGGTACGCCCCCCGGCCGGGGTCAAACGGCGTGAGAGTGGCGGAACGAGTGAGTGTGTCTGAGGAGCAGGAGGTGGTTACATCTTCTCGCTCAGCAACGGCTCGTTCTTTACGCTGCTGCCTACGGAGGAGACGAGGGGATTCTCCCATATTTGTGCGTGGGCGTGTGTGTGTGTGTGTGTGTCTGTGTGACTGTATGTTTTGTATATTTTCATTTCGATGCAAACATTTTTAATTGGAGGCGATTCTCATCATTTTGGAGAGTTTCAAAATTTACCAGTTTGCAAACAATACAAAGCTGGGTCGCGTTCGGCTTAGTCGGAAATTGAAAATGACACTTTTGTTATCGCCGGATGCATCTCATTCCTATCAAAAAAACGTTTCCGACTTTTTAAATTATTTTTCTAGAAATGGAAAACAGACGCAGACATCGCGGGGTTTTTACTCATCAGTACTATTCATTTTTAGTTAGATTTTTGTAATCCATTTTAGTTCATTTATCGGGAAAGACTTTGACTATACGTATAAATTTGTCATTAACCCCTGTTCTTTACCACAGTGTGGTAACAAAAAAATCAGCGGTTTCCGAATTGAGCGTTTCTGTCTCTTATTACAACATGGTAAGAGGATGAGGGAATTTATAGTTGCATAGACTTTTGAATTTGTGGTCACATTTTCGTTTCGAGACCGGGCTACAGTGAAACTAAATTATTATCTAGCCTAAATTGGCCATGTCCAGAAATCCAATTGAAAATCTCATCTGTGATGTGTTAAGGGGCTTGTTGAGGCTGATGCCTGTTACCATGTCATGGTAAGAGGCAAATTTAAAGGCGCATGGTCTTTTGAATTTTCGGTCGCATTTTCGTATCAAGACCAAAACTACAGTAACACTGAATTATTAGCTGGTCTAAATTGGCCATGTCTAGGGAGTCCATTATTCCTGTTCTTGAACTCATTTTTTCTCTTCTTTCTTTCTGTCCCTTCTCACGATGTGTGGCTGGTCTGGACGATTCCTTTAACACGATTTGTTCGAAAGATGAGCTAGTGATTTCAATTCGGACGAAATAACCTTTACCTAGAAATAACTTTTTCATATACATAGACTTTTGAATTCGTGGTCGCATTTTCGTTTCGAGACCGGGCTACAGTAAAATTGAATTATTAGCTGACCTAAATTGGCCATGTCTAGAAATCCATTTAATTCTTGCCATTGAATTCATTTTTTTACTCTTCCCTTTTTTGTCCCTTACCACATTGTGTTAGTGGGCTGGCTTAGGCTGCTGTCCCTTACCCCAATGTATTAATGGGCTGGCTTAGGCTTCTGCTCCTTACCACGATGTGGTAAGGAGCTGTCCTGGGCTGATGCCCCTTCTGCTGCTTGTTACCATGTCGTGGTAAGGGGGTAACGGGTAACACCCGTTTTCATGTGCCATAGTAGGCAGACATTTAGAAAAATGATTGTCACCCGTTTTCATGAGTCACATCTAGAAGATATGGACAGAAACGAGTGTCACCCGTTGTTATTTTTTCTAGCGAAACAATGTTTTCAGGACTTGTTGTCATGGAAGCAATGAGCATGTCAAAACTTGGAATTCTCGACATGCCTCACGGAGTTTTCGAGGATATCATCAAGGATGTTGTCAAAGATCAACGGTTAGTTGTGAATGACGTCATTCACTAGGTGGCTATAGTTCATCGGTGCGTCGCAAAAGAAAACCACAAATTGAACGTTTCAGACTAGGTCTTCGCGACGTTTGTTGCGCATTCCGTCAAGTCGTCGACAGAATCCCTCCCAAATTCCGCAAAATTGAATTGTATGGCTCGAACGACATCGGTGTTGCGCTGGATGACTCTCACTACTCGTACATGGATGGGAGAAGACTTGGAGCAATTGGGGGAATTAAACTGTGTTCCGGAATCATCTGGGACAAACGAGACAGGAGGGCACAAGACGTTCGCCAGTGCTCTTTTGTCGATATCGGTCTGGAAGACATCATGTCTGTGTTCTCCCACCCATCGCTGAAGCTGGGTGTGTTCCAATATAGGGGGACAAGTAAAAGCAACGGTAGTTGGCCTGGAGCCATTCCTTTGGAGTTTGCCAAGAAGCTGGGAGAAAGGTTGAAGGAGAGAAACATCTTCATTTTCACAGAAAAGTGCGAAATGTTTATCTACGGCAAAGAGGGAGATATCGGAGTTGCAATGCGTGTCAAAGCAAAGGACATGTCCATGACAATCAATCGTGTTTCCAACAAACATCTTGAGCAACTTTTGAAGGTATAGTTTGAATTTCCATTATTTGGATTGATTGACCGGAGGTTCATTTTCAGAATGCGTTGGATTGTACATACATGAAAAAAATGACCATAAAATGGTCTACCATGCGATCATATACGTCTACCAAAACAAGTGTTGTTCGCGTGGGAGGTACTCTCCATATCGAAACTGGGCGTGTCGTCAATGGCGCTGGAGACCGCGAATTTCGGTCAATTTTTCAAGTTACCAGATTTGGAAGACTCATTGAGATTGAAGTGGATGAGGGGGAAAAATCCATTTCCATCCAGGCTGCGGAAACATCTTAAACTAACTGCATTTGCTATTGTTGTATTTTACTTTTTGTTGCTCTTGTGTTTCGTTTTTTTTTATAACTTTCATTTTTCCCCAATAATCCCGTGTTCTTTGAGAGACGTCTGTGGCGGGGATATTGTTTACTTTAATCGAATAAAGTGCTGATGCTGTTTGACAATGCTTTGTTTGATACTATTTTTTTTCACTGGTGAGATCGCTACCAGATTTCATACTTTGTCTGGCTTAATATTTGGAAAGACTGCGTCATAGACATGTTTTTCACTTTTTGAGATGAGCTCAACTCTGGGTGATTTGTTCGTCTCTTCACCCTTTTGCCAGTCAGGCAAAAGGAGCGCAGTGCAAACGCGCTCCATGGAGAATCGTCTTCGGGGCGAGACCCATGGTTGCGTTTTCTACAGTAGTTGGTCGATAATGAATCGATGGCCTAAAGGTAGAAATTTTCGTGGTGTTTTTTTTTCAAATCATTCTCGTTACACATCTCGCAGT
The DNA here is from genome assembly GCA_963932045.1 of Caenorhabditis sinica. Classification (NCBI taxonomy): domain Eukaryota; kingdom Metazoa; phylum Nematoda; class Chromadorea; order Rhabditida; family Rhabditidae; genus Caenorhabditis; species Caenorhabditis sinica. The sequence continues at coordinate 19,552,755 of OZ009943.1, forward strand.
TAGCACAGTTAACGTTAAAACTTACAGATGGCTTGCTTGGGATGCTGCCCCTTACCGGGCGGGCCCTTTACCACGGTGTGTAAAGGGACAAAGTACATTTAATGGCGCATAGACTTTTGAATTTGTGGTGGCATTTTCGTTTCGAGACCATGCTACAGTAAAATTTAATGATAAGCTGGCCTAATATGGCCATCTCTAGAGATCCATTGCATTCTCGCCCTTGAACTCATTTTTTTAAAACTATTCCTATTTTTGCGCATTACCACAATGTGGTAAGGGGCTCGCTTGTGATGCTGCCCCTTACCGGGCGGGCCCCTTACCACGGTGTGTTAAAGGCACAAGACACATTTGAAGGCGCATAGACTTTTGAATTTGTGGTCGCATTTTCGTTTCGAGACCAGGCTACAGTAAAATTAAATTATTAGCTGGCCTAATTTGGCCATCTCTAGAGATCCATTTCATTCTCGCACTTGAACTTTTCTGGCTCATCTATCTTTTCATTGCCTGCTACTATCTCATGATAAGGTGCTGTCCTGGGCTGATGTCCCTTTAAAGGCGCGTTTTTGTCCCTTACCACATTGTGTTAATGGCCTGGCTTAGGCTCCTGTCCCTTATCACTTTGTGTTAATGGGCTGGCTTAGGCTTCTGCTCCTTACCACCATGTGTTAAGAGACCATGTTCAATTTAAAGGCGCATAGACTTTTGAAATTGTGGTCGCATTTTCGTATCAAGACCAAAACTACAATAAAATGATATAATTAGCTGGCCTAAATTGGCCATGTCTAAGGAGTCCTTTATTCCTGTACTTGAACGTTTTTTCTTTCTTTTTTTTTGCCCCTTACCACGATGTGCTAAGGAGCTGGTCTGGGCGATTCCCTTAACATGATGTGTTAAGGGGCTGGCTTTGACAATTCCCTTACAACAATGTGTTAAGGGGCTGGTCTATTTCACAAATATACTGCTTTATTTTTACAGGTTCTTCATAATATTGCCATAAATGACCCACTTCGAAAATCGTGAAGGTGTCGGATTGGGGGATATCCCTTTGGGAATATGGGGAAGTCGAATCCTGTCGCGTCTAACGTTGAAAGAGAGGTGAGTTGTTTAAAAAGGATACAAAAATGGAACAATCACGATTTTTTTTTAAATTTTTACAGCTAAAATTATCATACCATTATTTACAGGGAGAACACAATCTTGGCATTTCCTGAATTAGCTCCGGCTCTTCGGCTCATTCCCAAAGAGAAGCTAATAGTCACGTTGGTGTGGGATCCAAAAACAGGCAACATTTATGTCAATAAAAAAATGACCAGCCTAACCGACGCTGAGTGCAAAATCATTGGGATCCCAAAGAGATGTCGACAACAAGAGCGCGGCTACGGGCATGGTCAAAAAAGCAACTTCAGGCTTTTGGAAGTTGGAGAAGAGAATCGCATTTTCAATCCAAACACCAATTTCTGCATCGACTTCTCGCTCGAGGTTAGAGGACGTTCATATATTAATTGTTTCAAATATGATATGTTCGTAGGCTCTATGTTCCGTTATATCCCTCCAAATAGTTTGCAAATCATGGCACTAAAATTAGATATCTCAAGTATCTCCAAATCCACCCTCATCATGATTATGTCTAAAATAGCTCCCAAATTCGTTCCAACCTGTTATCATTTACCGTTAAAAAATGCTTATCCAGGATATTCGAATAACGGATTTATTCCAGCCACAACAGTCTCATACCAAGGTAAAATTGACCTGAGAGAATTCGGTATTTAAATGTATGTAGGGAGCTATTCTATCCCTCGTGTTGTTTTTTTTGTAATTGTTAACTTTGTTAGCATTGTTGATTTTGTTAAACTTTAATTTTGTTAATCTTTAATTTTGTCAAACTTTAAATTTTTTCGAGAAAGTTCAATAAATTTTTATTTGTGAAGCACTGAAGTTTTCCGAATAATCTCTTACAAGCTGTTATCAACATACGTTGAACATTATACCATTTACAAGCATTATGATCGTTTCTTCTTTCAATAAAATATTTTGACTGCTTTTGCTTTTTTGCCTCTTATCACAACGTGGTAAGGTAATTAGCTGAATTTATAGGCGCATAGACATTGGAATTTGTGGTCGCGTTTTCGTTTCGAGACCAGACTACAGTAAAATTGAATTATTATCTGGCCTAAAATTGCCATGTCTAGAAGCCCACTTCATTCTTGCACTTGAAATCATTTTTATTCTTCTTTGTTTGCCTCGTACCGGGGTGTGTTAATGGGCTTGCCTGGGCAGCTGCTCCCTATTGTGATATGTTAAGGGGTTCACCTGGGACGATGTCCCTTACCACAATGTGTTAAGGGGTTTAAATAATTTCACCGCGCTTATATGATTTTTCAAATTAAAGGCGCATTGACTTTTGAATTTTCGGTCGCGTTTTCGTTTCGAGACCAGACTACAGTAAAATTGAATTATTATCTGGCCTAAAATAGCCATGTCTAGAAGCCCACTTCATTCTTGCACTTGAAATCATTTTTATTCTTCTTTGTTTGCCTCGTACCGGGGTATGTTAACGGGCTTGCCTGGGCAGATGCTCCCTACCGTGATATGTTAAGGGGCTCACCTGGAACGATGATTTTTGTCTTGCGCCCTTAATATATCATGGTAAGGTGGTTAGGCTTAGGCCAGCCCCTTACCGCAATGTGGTAAGGGGCTTAGGCTTACGCCAGCCCCTTACCACATTGTAGTACGGGCCAAGTAATTTGTTTTTGCTCAGAGCATGGACACTCAAGATGATAGCGATAGTGACGATTTTCATGTGGTCGAGGCATTTCGTTCGCATAAACGAAAGACAGTATGCACACCAACATTGACAAAGAAAACAAATGAATCAATTGCCGAAGAAGAAAGAACTCCCACGAAGAAGGTTAACATTGTTTGTCAGTTCAGAAAAATACCTGCAAATTTCTATTGCGAGTAATTTACAGTCGAGAACAGCAAAAAATTGAAGCTAGGCAGAAACACTGATTCACGTGACACAAGTGCTATATCTCTCAAAGACTTTGATTTCCGGCTCAAGTTTAGTGTTGATGTATGTAAAATCAATCGAAATCTTCAACATATAGTCTTAATTTGCAGGCATTTGTCAAATACTTCAACGGAACTGTAGAATTTCGACGTAAGCAAAACACTGATGATTTCGAGACTGAGTTTTTGCCGGTACGTTCATATATGGGACGGGAAGAATAGTTTATCGTTCAATTTTTCTTATTTTCAGGATCCTAAAGAATTTGAGCAATATTTTCGATCGACAGTTTTGTCCAACCGAGAAACTGGCCTAGTTCAGCAACTTCGAATCTCCAATGTGAAACTTGAAACTATCAGTCGTGCAGCGGCATCTGCAGTATTTTACCTGACATTTGTGAAAAAAAATCAACACGATTGGGATAACCCACAAAGCATAGCAGAAATATTGGCAGACTTTACCTTGTCAAGTACTTCAAAAAAATCTGCAGACATTGTTCGTTTCATACAATGGTATGAAACAGTAAAAGTGTCCAAGAACTCCATATTGAAGCTGATTGCATGTGGATATAATGAGGGTAAGTTCGAAGTAGTACTATTATGTTGTTCAATCTAATTTAATCACAGAGCGCTTTGGTCGTAAGGAAAACTCGACACTCCAAACAGTTGTTCGCGGGCTTCTCAGTTTTTTTACTGCTGTAAACGCTGTTAAACTGAGTTCGTGTAGAACGCCAACAGATGAGTCCAGGGAAATTTGGCTATGCGTTAAGTAAGTTTTTTGGTTCATCTTAAACTTAAATTGAGAATTTTGTTCAGAGAGAGCTTACGTTTGTCAGCTAGAATCAAAGGGGGTTCGATTAACCTGGGATATTGCTCGTTGAGTTCCTCCGATTTAGCTTTGCTACTTTTTCGATGCAAATCTCCGATTGTTACCCCGTTTGCCCTCCAGTCCATTCTTTTAGTCATCACACTAGTTGGATCTGGACTTCGCATTGGAAGCTTAAGAAATGCACTGACTTGTCAATACAAAAAAGGTATTTTCCACGCCGTAGTATGCGCACACTTTTAATGTTTCAGGAATGCTGGGACAAAAATCAGGGAATGTTTTGGATGGTGAGAACGAGAAAGATCTTGAATCCAATTCGGAAAATGAGGAATACGACGACGAAAGGGATATTGATGTAGATTTTGAGCACATGGATAGCAACTGTGTCAAAGTTTACATTGTTCATCAACCTTCACTTGCACATGACACTGATAT